>CM069860.1:142902946-145831696 GCA_036172795.1 Pelodytes ibericus
TACTGCTGCTGCCGTATCCCTGCTTAGACTGGCGGCAGGCTGAGCCAACCACTTGTGCACCACAAGGGGAGGAAGCTCCGACTCCTCACACTCAGACCTTGTTGGAGTACTGGGTGTCAGTGACCTCCCGGAGCTCCAACAGGGTCAGAGGACAAGGGGCGGGGCTTCCTCCCCTCGCGCTGCACCTGTGGTTGGTTCAGTCTGCGGCCAGTGTAAGCGGTGCTCAGGTGCGGCTACCGCTGCCAGTCTCAAGCAGGCCGCAAGTTGGATGCCCAGGCACTAAGCAGTGAACTGTGTCGAGGTCAGGAACACAAAATCATTGTTTTGATTATCATTCAGTGTCAACAGGTTAATGCCTGATTGGCTTGTTAGTTCACCACAGTTTGCTTTTTAGTGAATAGATACCAGATATTTTAAAAACACACAATACAAATCTCTATGTATTTATCTACATTTTCAAAGCCAACACACAAACTAACTTTTTTTGTATCCCTATAGAGAATATTCAAAAAATATGGTATTACATTCCATGGAGCTCTCAGCTCTCTAGCAGTAGAACATCATGACTGACTGATCTTATGCTAGATAATCAATCATAATGCAGTCTACAACTCACATAGATATTAATGATGTCAAAACATGATTAAAGTCTAAGTGAATTGGTTTTACCAAGCATATTTGCTTGGTAACATTTGTTCTTATAGTACTTGCCTTGCCCTCATAGACTGCATTGCATGTTTACATACACTGTCCCATACATTTATTTTATTTAGGGAATACCTTAATAAGAGAACAGAGAAGTAGCTAAAGGTGTTGTAAGAGGTGGGTCATAACCAGGTACATTTAACTGATTTTATGGCCACTTAATAGCTATGTGTGTAAATTGGTGAGACCATTAGAAAGAATAATGCATTTCATTTAAAGAGAAAAAAATCTCTCTTGCAAAAAAATCTCTTTTGCAAAACTGCAAACACTTTGTAAACTTCTTTGCTCTGGTACACACCAAATGTTGGGGGCCTGTTCCATTATTGTCATGGGCCTGTATAGACTCTTGCTAGTCTTGATCTACATAGTTAGGGATACACCACGCAAAGGGGGCCTTATCAGATATACTATTAATAGGGGGAACAGAGTTGCTTAAAGGGACACTACCATTTACATAAAATGTAACTAGATTACTTGTGAATTTAAAACAAACATATATATAAGACATATGTCACTATTTTTTTTTATATGTTTGAATTAATATATAATTAATATAAATTAAAAATAAAATTAGGTGTTTATCTCCAGCATCCATTTTGAGAATTTTATCCATGATGCAACATCTCCAAAATCTTCCAGCAAGTCTCAGTTTACAACTGTGGCCACAGTCTGCATGATGATGTCAGAATATACACCCCTGCCCTCTTACTGGCTCCTGTGTATCATAGTGGGCAGGACTAGGTGACCTCATCAAACAGGATCATAACTCAATTACTTTGTGATGTGATAGTTACATTACCCTCCCATTCAATGCAAACTATAAATGGTTGTTCTGGCAACCCAACTAGTCCTGTGCTATGTGTAGAGTAGAAGGGTTTAACTGACACCCAATGTTACTGCAATCATGAAGATTTCAGGGCTAAATCTTTACTATTATTAAATAAAGACACATACCAAACTTGATAGTGTAGAAAGGTCATGGTTCAACTTATTGGATTTTTAACAAACAACATTAAATAAGATTGCTAACCTAATGTGATTGCAAACCTAATAAGATTGCTATACACAGAGCCAGCCTTTGGGGCGTGCGACCTGTGCACAGGGCGCAACACCCCAGGGGGCACCACTTTTAAGAAGATCTCCCCTCACCAGTCCTCTACACATCCGGAGTGGAGGTTCCTGGGAGGGGGCAGACCACAGCGGGTGCGAAGTGAAGGGCCACCCCCACCTTGTGAAGCAAAACGGAGTCTGCTTCATGAAGGAGCCGTGGGCAACATAAGCTCTGTGTGTTAAACACACACAGAGCAGTAAGTGCTGCTTGCGCTCTCCACACTTTTTTGATGATGCAGAGCATCTTATTTCTGATACCCTGCATTATCACTACACACTGGGAGTGCGAGCAGCACTTACTGAGCTCTGTGTGTGTTTATCACACAGAGATTATGCTGCCTGCTTCAAGAGAGAATGGTAAGGGGAGAGACCAGAGGAGGGGAGGCGGAGAGAACAGAAGAGGGGGGGGGGGACACGACAGGTGAGGGTAAGTGGGAGAACAGAGATAGAGAGGAGGGGAGAGAACAGAAATGGGAGGAAGTGGAGAGACAACAGATATGTGGGAGGAGGGGGAGAAAGAACAGGTATGGGGGAGAAGAGAGAAAGAGATACATATGGGGGGATGAGAGACAGACAGACATGGCAAGGAAGAGACAAACCTGGGAAGGTAAAGAGACATACATGGAGGGAGAGGAAAGAGACAGACATGAGGGTAGAGAGGGGGAGGCGCCACTGGGGTGGCCTGCACAGGTTGCCTGAACATGAAATTCCGGCTCTGGGGCACCCTCGCTCAATGGACAAAATGGCTGTGCCCTCTTGAGCTTCGGAAGTGAAAAAAAATTCACTTTACAACGCTCTGAATCTGTTGCTGGATTGCCCCTAGAAGCAGTCAGCAACATTGCAATGAAACAAAAGAGACTTAATTAGCTAAAATCTAGGGTTAGGGTTAGCATAGTTGTTAAGGTTACAATTAAATTAGGGTTAGCATAAGGGATAGGGTTACATTTAAATTTAAATTAAAATATATTAAGGGTTAGCATAAGGGTTAGAGTTGGGGTTAAATTTAGGGTTAGGGTTGAATTTAGGGTTCGGGTTGGGGTCAAAAGGTCAATGTAGGAAAAAAACACTATTTTTGGGTTTTGCCCTATAACTCACACAAAAATGCAGAAAAACATGGAAACAAGTGTCTTTCTGAACTCGGGACAACATTTAGAAACTATAGAGATGGGTTCTTTTTTAAAGATTGTATTTGTGTCAATTATTTTTTAGGTCAAAGATAGGAAAGATAATTTTTCATCATATTTTATGTTTTTTTTTTGTAGTAAATTATAATATATATTGAACATAATGGTTTCTAATGAAAGCCCTTCTTATGACGATAAAAACAACATATAATTTGTGTGGGTACATTATGTGAGAAAGAAGAAAATCACAGCTAAACACAAACACCCCACAAATGTAAAAACAGCTCTTGTCACCAAGCGACCAAGTCAAGGTCAAAAGGTCTTGTCACTAAGGGGTTAATAGTTCATACAATATTGTGCACCTCCTATTTTTGTACTTGCTTTCTCTACATAAGACTTTCACCTCATGCTGAACCAAAATATTCTTGACTACCATTTCCTTCCCTGCCAACCTTAAAAAGAAACCTGCACCAGCTAGCTGTCTTTTTAACACACTGTTAGAACATTTATCCTACTAGGCCCAATACATATGCCAAAACCGGATGCTCTTTTTAGCCTCTCTGACTTTTCCCGGGCAGGTAAACTGTCTGTCTGCATAAAAGTATATACACTGTGCTCCATATGTATGGTTTGTGCTTTGTTTATTGCTGTATTTTTGAAAAATGTCTGTATATATGTGCCTGTGAACATATTTCTGCACTAATATATGCGCTTGTCCTTTAAATATATGTATGCACATTCTCTAATGACTTATTTATTAACTTAATAAAATTACTTTTTTATATTGCATATACTTTATTTGTGTATTGGTGTTATTTGTACATCTAAATATTGAGCGTTGTCCATTTCTTCATAAATCCATGGTTACTAAACAAATTGATTGAAATAGGTTTGGGGAAAATGTATGTATTTAGATTGAAAATTGGCTAAAAGATAGAATGCAAAGAGTTGTAAATGGAAAATCCTCAAACTTGACCAAGGTATTAAGGTACCTCAAGGGTCTGTTCTAAGTCTCTTGTTTTTAATTGTTTGTTAATGATCTCCCAAATTTTGTTGAGTGGCATGTCTCTGTGTTTCCTAATTAGTTAGTTGTATTAGGTAATACAGTCTAACCTTGGTGTTTCTTCTTGGTAGGAAGATTTAGACAAAGGAGTGAACTAGGCAAGCAAGTGTAAAATGAGGATCAGTATGGACCAATGTAAAGTTATGCATGATAGGTAAAAATAAGAACAATACAACAATTACTTTAAATGGTATCTCCCTGGTAAAAACCACTGTGAAGGATTTACGAATAATTTTAGACAACAGACTTGTCATCAGTGCCAGTCAGCCAGTCAGCAGCTGCAAGGTCCAAAACGTTATTGCCATGTATAAAACAAGGTATTGATTCACAGGAGGAAGATATCATCTTAGCTCTTTACAAGTCAATGGTAAGACATCACCTTGAATATGTGGTACAATTCTGGGCACCAGTTATGGAACTAGAAAAAGTGTGATGGCTACCAAATTAATAAGGGGGTTGTAGGATCTTTGTTAGGAAGGTAGACTAAAAAACTTTCTATAAAAACTGCATCTCAGAGGGGATAGTATAACATTATATTAATATGTACAGGGCTAAAATAAAGAACTCTCCAAAGACCAATTCATTAACAGAAATGCTATCAAATACAACAGATCCCTTCAAAAAGGGCCTGGATTTTTTTTTTTATATAAGCAGGACAGGGCAATTAATAATGGGATAAACATTAGAGCTTATTGATCCAAGGAGAAATCGGATTGCCTTTTGGGAGTCAAGAAGCAATTTTTCCCCATAGCGACAAAATAAAAAAAATAGCTTACTTGTGTTATTTTTGTCTTCCTTTGGATAAAATGCAGGAATAATAGGTAGATGGGTTGAACTTGATGGACTTAAGTCTTTTTTTAACCTAAACTACTATGTAACATCCTCCATTGGCAAGTACCTCTTCTTTCTTCTTGGAAAAACAAGTGAGAGAGCGTAAAAGCTGAATGATGTCTCATTCATCTCTTTTGCAGAAAGGCTATGCTCTCCTCACCAGTCCCTGGCAAAGTGCCTCAAATCAACCAGCCCACTCTATGTATGGCATGATAGGTAAAAATAAGAACAATACAACAATTACTTTAAATGGTATCTCCCTGGTAAAAACCACTGTGAAGGATTTACGAATAATTTTAGACAACAGACTTGTCATCAGTGCCAGTCAGCCAGTCAGCAGCTGCAAGGTCCAAAACGTTATTGCCATGTATAAAACAAGGTATTGATTCACAGGAGGAAGATATCATCTTAGCTCTTTACAAGTCAATGGTAAGACATCACCTTGAATATGTGGTACAATTCTGGGCACCAGTTATGGAACTAGAAAAAGTGTGATGGCTACCAAATTAATAAGGGGGTTGTAGGATCTTTGTTAGGAAGGTAGACTAAAAAACTTTCTATAAAAACTGCATCTCAGAGGGGATAGTATAACATTATATTAATATGTACAGGGCTAAAATAAAGAACTCTCCAAAGACCAATTCATTAACAGAAATGCTATCAAATACAACAGATCCCTTCAAAAAGGGCCTGGATTTTTTTTTTTATATAAGCAGGACAGGGCAATTAATAATGGGATAAACATTAGAGCTTATTGATCCAAGGAGAAATCGGATTGCCTTTTGGGAGTCAAGAAGCAATTTTTCCCCATAGCGACAAAATAAAAAAAATAGCTTACTTGTGTTATTTTTGTCTTCCTTTGGATAAAATGCAGGAATAATAGGTAGATGGGTTGAACTTGATGGACTTAAGTCTTTTTTTAACCTAAACTACTATGTAACATCCTCCATTGGCAAGTACCTCTTCTTTCTTCTTGGAAAAACAAGTGAGAGAGCGTAATAGCTGAATGATGTCTCATTCATCTCTTTTGCAGAAAGGCTATGCTCTCCTCACCAGTCCCTGGCAAAGTGCCTCAAATCAACCAGCCCACTCTATGTATGGCACATCTTCATGCTGAATTAGCGTAGCATGCACACCTTGGTTTCAGGTAGCCAATCAGCTGACGCCACCTGGCCCACTTACATTATACCTCATGATGACTTCCCACCTAGTCATGGCACCACTGCCAAGCTATTAACCCCTACCCTTTCCCCACAACTTAATGCGTCCTTATGGAGCTAAATGCTCCAGTGCCTACAATAAGTACTCTTTATAAAAATAAAGTAAATTAAATATTACGAACTGGCAGTCTGTGTTTATATGCCAAGTGCCTAAAGCCAGAACCATTTAGAAGTTGTGTAACCAAGGTGGAGCACAGAGCAGTATTAGCTGCCTTTGCCAAAATGTGCACTAATCTTCATATTTTAATAAGAAAATGCCTCAGGCAAGTATTGCTACTACTTCACAGTTCAACAAGTATATAAAGTATACTTAATCTTTAATCTGAATGTTTCCCTATTATTGTTATTTTAACATTTGGATCCACCCCCCTCTTGGACAGGAGAATGAAGGATAATAATAATCTATGAAAGGTTATAATTAAACACATTAACACTCAGTAAGTAGTGATACTTGCCAATAGTAGTGATTACACAGTGCCACCACTAAGCAGGAGCTCCTAGCACTTCATATTCACCATATTTTATGTCACTTCGAAGAGCACCAACTAGAACTAATAATGTGCACATAAAACCGTACTAGCATACTGCATGACAACATTTCTACTAATGGTGGCATCATCGCCATGTGTGTGAGTATGCAATGCTATGTTTGCACTATTTGCCTCGCTAGTGGGCTGTGCCGATTACTACTTTTAGTAAAATGGCAGATTTAGCATATAGCCATTAGTCACAATAGCTGCAGGCAGGATGTAAGATCGTTCAAAGATGGTGTTATGCATTTTTAACACCTGTCTGAGAGTTATTTAAACCATGCTCTAAGACATAGCATTACACTGGCGTGGTCTATGCCTTGCAATCTATTATGGTTGATTATGCCGATGTTCTGACAAAAAACTCGAGCAAATTCTACTGCACAGGCGCAGTAGAATTTGCTCATTGCACACCACAGCACATGAGCACACAGTTATGGCGGTCAATCAGCCATAACTTTGGCAGAAGTGCACCTGCGCAAGGGACACACACCACCTCACGCCCCCTTCGGATCAGCTGCAGTGACAGGTAAGTATAAGCTTATTGCTCATTATTGTCATTTACTAGCGTAGCAAGCAATTGGTAAAACTTATATCAGTTACATGCTACGCTAGTAAGTGGAAGACACAGAGGGGGACACACGGGGGGGGCTGGCTCTTCTTGATGGGAGTTGTGATCGGCACCTTAGGCTCCCGTGTGTCCCCCTCTGTCCCCCGTGTGTATCTTCCACTTACTAGCGTAGCATGTAACTGTTATACGTTTTACCAAATGCTTGCTACTCTAGTATATGACAATAATGAGTAATACGCTTATACTTACCTGTCACCGCAGCTGATCCGGAGGGGGGGTGAGGTGGTGTGTGTCCCTCGCGCAGGCGCACTTCTACCAAAGTTACGGCTGATTGACAGCCGTAACTGTGTGCGAATGCATTGTGGTGCGCAATGAGCAAATTCTACTGCGCCTGTGCAGTAGAATTTGTTCAAGAAATTTGATAGAACACCGCTCATGAGTGTGCCATAGAGATACTTAGCAAGCCCTGCAGCCTTGCCTTAACTTAGGACTCAACCCTTTGGTGAAGTGACTTTAGGTGAAACACTCACAAAAAGGTACTTGGGATCTACAAAACTGGCAGTTTCTCACACCTGCTCTTCTGGAGTTGACACATTCAGTGTCAGTGCACCCCATCTATAAAAAAAAAGAACAGGCACAAAAGAGTGGAGAAAATCACCAATGCACCCAACACACCCATGTTTTTGTTTTCTAACCATTTTCTCTTACAGGGACCTTTTGACCCCAAACCTAACGTTAACCCTCCATCTACCCTTAACCCTAAATATAACCCTTGCACTAACCATAATTCTAACCCTAACTCATCTGTATCCCAAATCCTAGTTGTAACCCTAACCCTAGATCTAGGGTTAGTAGATTTAGGATTATTTTTTTCCTTTTTTACAATGTAATGTTGCTTACTTCCTCATATGGGCAAGCACGATATAGGAGGAGCATATGATGATCGCAGTGCCCTGGGGGTGGGGGGTGTCTGGCAAATTTTGGTGTGGCATGATGCATTGACTTTTTTTGCTTGACATGCCTGGCACATCAAGTGTCAAGAAGGGATTAACCCCTTCCCGACGAAAGGACATACTATGTCATCCTGATTTTAGAGTATCTAAAAGACGCTAGGACAGCATAGTACATCCAGCGTTAAACAGCTCATCGCGGGATCCTACCTGTCAGATAAGGCCACTTTGAGTGATTTAGTCATTTAAAATGCCAGGATTTTGTCACTCAATATGCCAGGATTTAGCCATTTAATATGCCAGGATTTAGCCATTTAATATGCCAGGTTTTGTCACTCAATATGCCAGGATTTTGCCACTCAAATGCCAGGATTTTGGTCGTTTTTTGCCACCCTACTCCCCCCTTCCCCAGTACGCACGGATTCAATAAAGTAAAAAAAAAAAAATGCGACTGGAGTTTCCTTCCTCTGTGCAGGAGGGAAGCCTGCATGGAGGAGACAGAGCAACAAGGAGGTAAGTACTGAAAATGTACTTCATTTGCTCCATAAGACACACAGACATTTCCCCTTACTTTTGAGGAGGAAAAAGGTGCGTCTTATGGAGTGTAAAATACGGGACCCTCTCTTAAAACACAATCTTCAAAATATTATTATTGCAATAAAATGTTTATTTATTTAAAATATCATGCAATCTGAACTAATTATTAATCACATATTTAGATTAAAAGTATAGAAATATCTCGCAAATAATTCAATATGGTGAAAGAGAAATAACACATTTTGTGAGGTAAATGATGGCAATCTTGCATCATGTTGACAGCTCCATTTAAATACAATTATTTTCTGTGTGTCATAAGGCCTGACTTTTGGTGTTTAACTCAAACCATTCTAGGGTGGAGTAAACACATAGAAGATTATATTAGAATATTTTTTCCTTTGCCCGGTGTAAACAATAATTAATGATTGCAGTATTATGAAATCACCTATACATTCACCTAAATGTTTAATTAACATTGAAAGAAATGTTATGCAAAAATTTGAATATTTTGATTTTGTTTTTTATTTTTAATTGGCTTTCTCAAGAAGCTATGAAACTAAAACTGGCATTTCCACATATATACAGTAGTTAGTTGTGTCCTATTGTTTGCTTTGAATCAAGGTGAAACATGCATCCGGTTAAGACATAAGCCTTACTTAATGTTCTCTGTGTTTTTATTGTATGCCATGCCAAGATTGACATTACTGCATTCTATTTTTAAAAAGCCAAAATAAACTTTCCTGGGGAGCAACCTTAAAGGACAACTAAACTCTTTTTTCACTTGTACTTCTTAAATAGAAGCACAAGTGAAGAAATGAGTTCCTCTACTAGGAGGATAAACTGGCAGGGAATGGGACAGTTCTTCATGGCTGCTTCATTGCAGCCGCTTCACCGCCAGATCATCGCGCAACAGTTCATCGCGGGATCACATACAAGGTGAGTATTATTAGTATTAGGGCTTAGTGTTAGTATTAGGGCTTAGGGGGTTAGTGTTAGTATTAGGGCTTAGGGGGTTAGTGTTAGGGGTATTAGAGTTCAGGGGGTTAGTATTAGGGTTCGTGGAGTGTTCGTATTAGAGTTCGAAGGGGGGTTTAATTTATATGGGGGGGTTTAATTTATATGGGGGGGTTACTCTGATTGTAAGTGCGGACAGTTCAATGCTGAACTGTCAATGCTTTCATTGCCGTGGTAAAACGTCCGTGTTGTGTTTCACCACTGACAGTTCCGCACTCATACTGCCGCGCTGAACTGTCAGTCGTGGAAGGGCCCCGCGGAACTTTCCTAGACGCAAACTGGCATGTACTTTTGATAGAGACCATCAATTCAAATATGAATTGAGGAATATTCAGGACGTACAATAGCTTTAAGTATTTTAAATATAGGAGTTTGGGTTTGAAAAGAGAATTATAATGCCTGTTATGAATTTCAGTATAGGCCAGAGTGGCATTTAAACAGTGAAGTTTAAAGCTATAATGAATTAATCTATTCTTTTGTACTGATCAGCAAGCTTTATAGCAGTGCCATTCTCAGCAAAAACTGTGTTTCGGAGATCAACAGATAACTATAATTGTGCACTAATGAAATGTGTGTTCAATTCATAAAATGATTGTATATAGCCCAATGGTTAATTTCAGATCATTAAGCATGTGACATGCCATAAACCCACTTACAGTCAACTTAAACCAGCAATTTCAGGCTTAAGCACCTTGGATACACAGCGTAATAAATAGACATTTAGCCCAGATAACGACATGACCTCTTTAATAAAGTGACAGGCCGCAGCCTACACTGAAACTAAGTAACTGCTAATTGAATGGATTCTTGACAACAATCTCAGCTGTTTTTGAATGTAACATTATAAATGCAAAACATGGCACAACAGAGCTGAAATGTAAGTAGTATACACTAAAGGCAGCCACATGTGGTGGCCAAACACAGACAAAAATGATCACCACCACATGCAACAGAATCCAGCACTACTGAAGCAAATACGAATGATCCATTATGCAGCTTACCACCTGGGGATTGGGGGCTGCCCAATGGCCCCATGGCCCAATAAAAATTGAATTATTCCCCACCTGGGTCTGGGGGCTGCTGAAAAGCTCCCAGACCTGATTACCCTGCACTATCTCTGCCTTGCCCAGGTATTGGAAGGTAATACACTGAAAAAAAAACACACCCTTTGTAGACAAGTGGGGTAGGCATTGAAAATCACTGCTCTGGGAATAAAATAGTCTCCTATATTTGAAATCCCTACCCCCCCCCCCCCCCGCCACCCCCATTATAATAAGTAATGCTGGGAGCCCTGTTCAGAATACATTGGTGGCCAGGGCTTGCATCCCCCAGTCCTAAGGACCTAAGAAAGACAAGTGGCAGAAGACAGAAGACAAGTGGCAAAACATGTTGTGCATGTGTCACAACCTGGGATAGCAGACCAGGGAGGAGCCTCATTGCAGGGAATGATGTGGGGACTGTCTGCACCTCACGATGCATACTGGCAACTGTGATATGACTGTTAGCAGAAACTAGCAACCAGTGGCGGAACTACCGTTGTCGCAGGGGTCACAGCTGCGACTGGGGCTGTCACTTTAGGGGTCCGGGCACCCTGCAACCCCTGTGAACGGGGTGCCTGCCGGCATTTTGGTGCGGCCCCGCCGCATTGAAAGGGCACATCGGGTGGCCCCTGCTCTTTGGCCATGGATGTCCTGTGGCATGGTCAGCGTTGCAGTGCTTTTAGAGCATGACCGGGCCCCAGTGATGTCATAAGCTCTGGGAGGAAGCTGTCACTTCCTCCCAGCTAAAAGAGCGCCGCATGAGAGGAGACCACCGGGGAGGAGAGGAGGGAGTCAGAGTGGGAGCTCTGACTCCCATCATCATGAGGCAGCCACTGGACCCCAGGGATCTGTATGTGTATCTGAATGTTTGTCATTAAGTGTGTCTGTGTATTTGCATGCCTGTCTATAGTTGTATCTGTATGTGTATCTGTGTGTCTGCATGTGTATCTGTGTGTCTGCATGTTTATCTGTGTGTCTGTATGTGTATCTGTTTGTCTGCATGTATGTCTGCGTATGTCTGTATGTGTGTCTGCGTGCCTGCATGTGTGTCTGCGTGCCTTCATGTGTATCTGTACGTGTATCTGTTTGTCTGCATGTGTATCTGTTTGCTTGCATGTGTCAGTGTGTGCCCCTATGTACCTGAATGTGTTTCACTGTTTATATCGTATGAGTGTCTCTCTGTATGTGTGTCTGTGTATCCGCATGTGTATCAGTGTGTGTCAGTGTTTGTATCTGTAGAAGTGTCATTCTGTTTATCTGAATGTGTGTCTGTGTATGTATGTGTATGTGTTATACAAATGGAGGGGCGGGGGAAGATGCATGGGGGGCCCCAGGGTACTTTTCGCACCGGGGCGATGTGGTTTCTAGTTACATCCCTGCTAGCAACTGAGGACAGGACTAGTAGCTGAGACAGGACTGGCAGCTGAAACAGGTAGCTGAGGACAGGACACGGAGATTGGACTGGCAGATCTCTTAGCAGGGCACGGGCCTATAATAACTGTCACGTTTGGCTGCTGGAACGGAACCGCTGTGCAAAAAGGTAACCAACTACAGACCAGAGTATCAGAGGAGAGTGTTTCATCTGAAAGGTTTCCACCCTTGGTTGAACCTAAGGCTTCTTCCTCCCAGGACTTGGACTCATACCAATATTCCAGTACCAAAGTGGTGACCACAGAACATCAGGAAGGCATGCTACAGAAGGGTCAGACAACAGAATCGTCAGGCAGGACAAGGTTAGGGGCTGGCAGCAGATAGGCAGAGTCAACGGCATTAAAATGGATCCCGCAAAAGGATATCAAACAAAAGAATCCGGAATGCTTATACAGGCACAGAGGCAGTATACAGGCAGTAACCAAAGCAATGCAAAGGCACCTAGAGCAAATAGTTGCAGATTTAAATAGGTTTGGACTCAGGTTAATGAGGCAGTTGACACAACAGGAGGAGAAATTAGAAACACTAGAATAACAGCCACTAGAGGTTGAAGAGGAAACTGCCACAAAAACTGAATAAAACATATAGGACCAGGGAAATGGGGTTGAAAAGTGACTACATCACTCGGGGAGGAGCAGATCTTGAAAGTGGATGTCCTTGACTGTGTTTTTTCCCAGCAATTATACCAATCCAGAAACAGTATCTCACTTCAATACACACAACGTGAACAGTGCGCTTCCCAAAAACACTACACATTCGTATTTACCCTATACGTGGAGGCAATCCTCTCCGTAGTATGCAAAGGGAAAAAAAATAAAAAAAACTCTTATAGTGTAGTATATTAAAAAATATAAAGTGATATAAGTGCGTAAACATAGACACACTCACATTTTACTGAGCAGTATCCTGCTCAGTCTATAGGGTGTTCGGGAGCCCCTCGTGGGGTCTTGGATAAAATAGGATTCCGAAGTAGCTCCAAATTCAGGTAGATGTGATGGAACAGGGGAGGAAGGAGATGTATTCTCAGTAAAAACACTTTTAATGATACACAAGTAAATATAAAATCTTACATAAAAACAGGCAGCATCCAGCTTATAAAGTGCAGAGAGTCACAGTTTTTAAGGTGCAAAGTGTTCCTGTAGATTGCTCCTTCTCCATACACTTGTGTGTATTGTTTGTAAATTTTTACCAGGAGTGAAGCACTGGTTGTGTTTCGGTGCTGCTACTCTTCTCACATAAAAGGCGCAGTGTATTCTATTTCTATTCGTCATAGTATCTCACTTCAACCTCCTCAGACTGACCAAGCAAATTAAAGGCTGCTTACTTATTTGTATGAATTTATACTACAAGATAAAGTGCCAGAAATTGTAATAGTTGTCTCCATCCTTGTCATTTTCTATACGTGGTAACTCTTTAGTGAAGGAAGAGCCTCACTGCCAGATTGTATTAAGGGGTTGTGTGAGCCTTTTACACTTGAGCAGGGTTGCTCAAACTATGTAAGAGACCACCTTACTAAATTTAATTAAACATCTACTTTCTATAACTTACTACACTATAAATGGTTGTTTATTCTCCCTTTTTGTGTCTCCTTTATTGAGATTCGTTGTATTGCAAATTGCTCTCCCAATCTGTGTGTCCAGTTGTATTTGTTTCGTATTGCTTGTTATGCAATACGTTCACGGAAATCAGGGATAAAGTCTAAGTTATATTGGGAGGAATATTGATTTATCTGAACCATTTCCTTCTTGTGATGGAGTTATGCTACCTAGTCTACAAAAGTGTGCATCATTGAAAAGAGCAGGTTCATTCCCTTCAGTATTGTATTATGTAGAGTTATGACGATGGATTAAGAAAAGGCCTACTCAGGATTTAGGCCAGTTAAGCACTCTAATGTGTGTCTAAACAAAGATCTATAAATCTACCCGGATGTGTACACATGAGGGGGCCTGCTATTCAGATAGGGACCTTGATTTTGACCTTGAGTGTGTTTGTGTAGATCTCTCCTGGATGAAAAGCCCATAGGTTCTATTGTATTTACTCATTAAATGTATAATTTTCTAAATCCAGCTGGAGTCAAATATTCTTCCTTAGAAATCTAAACTGGGAATAGGAATCTCAATAGTGACTGAGCTATACTACTAAAGGCTTAGGATTTCACCTAAATTTCTACAATACCTCAGCTGATTAAATCCTTCTGCCATTAAACAGGGCTTACAATCCAAAACACCATCTCTATGAGCTTTATTGTCATTATTGTTTTACTGGATACTGTGGATTTTTTTCTATTAATTTCTGCTTGTTAACGTTTGGTGCTTTTTTTATATTCAAATTATTATTAGATTGATTTTCTTTTTATCTGGTTTACCTACATTTGTTTATAACACAATCAACTGGACAGGAATCTACCAAATTATTTGAAATGAGGAAGGCCTGAGGAAGCTTAATGGGAGTGACTTGCTGGCCATTGTTCCCCATTCTTGTTAATCATTTATCTCATTTTGGCAAGTGTAGAACTCCATGTATTCATATTGTTGTTGTGACAGCTCATTTATTGCCTGGCATTATGACATTCTCCATGTTGGCAACATACACAAAAAACAGATTGTTGGCATGTCACTTCCGATTTAAAGAGAGGGTGCATCTGAGCTTTTAGTTTACCATACATAGTGAACTTGTGTTCTCTTTAATATTAAGACATCTTCCTTAGTAGACGCCAAAGCAGATAAATTGTGAAATGGTTGTTGTTCTCCGTTAGTTGTTATGTTATTTATTCTGTGGTAGATATAGTTGCAATGTAATCAATTCAGTTCTTTATCATTTATTTTTGTCCTATTTTATAAGTTCTTAAACTGGTACAAAGTTGAACTTTAGGCCTTCAACCTTCTAAGATATACTTGGAAATAATTATTATTGTGTTGGGCCCTATTAGGTTGTGGCAAATCTCACAACCAAGAATTTTAACTTGAGGGTAGAAAATGTCACTATTAATGGCTAATAACAGAATGATCTTAAAATTGTTAGAATGCAAGGTCTGATGTGATTTACAGACTGCATTTACAGCTGAAAAGTGCCTAATGTGCGTCGGGAAACCTTCGCCAAACACAAAGTGTCGAGAGTTATAAAAAAGCTCAATAACAGTTAAACATATAAAAAGGCAATTTTGCTTTTTTTTTTTTTTTTTATATATAAAACCTCCAACACATTGCAGAACATCTCCTGAGTACATTGATTTGTTGGATTGTTTGGGGTGCGCGTTTAGGATTTTAAACTTGGAATTGTCGTCAGCCTGCTCTCATGTTCCATTTAGGACATTTTTGAAGCTGGACAATGTATTTTATCACAATAAAACCAAATATTTTTGAAAACTAGACACCCTAGGGTATTTCAAATGGTGGTATTTTAACACTTTCCATGCACTAATTCTACCGCCACCCCTTCTCAATGTTTTCTGTAGTTTTTGTGGGGGGTTTTTCAAATATTTTGTAATTTAGACATGAATTTACAGATCCTGTTATATGTCACTGCCAAACAGCACCTCAGTATGTATTTAGCACACTTTCCTGAGTACAGGGATATCACCCATGCATAGGTTTGTTAGGTTGTTTAGGGACTAAAATGCCACTTTTGGATTTCCTACTTTGATTTTGACTTGCACCCTGCACCCATGTTTCATTTTGGACCTATTTGAAGCCAGCCAATGTATATTGAGGCCCTTGTACTTTTTGCCCTGTAACAAAAAAGCAAAAAAACAAAACATGTTCTATTTCTAAGCTCAGGACAAATATTAGAAACTATTTAGTAGTATTTTTTTATTAGCATTTGTAGATGAGTAAATGATTTTTCAAATAAAAGTCAGAAAACTGTTTTTTTTCTTTCACTATATTTTATTATTGTTTATATATAAAATGATACAATATGATGAAAATAATGGTATCAACGGAAAGTCCTTATTCCGATAAAAACAATATATTATTTGTGTGGGTACATTAAAGGAGAAAGAAAAAATTAAGCTAAACACAAATGCCGCAGAAATGTTAAAAAGCCCATGTCAACAAGCGTAAGTCATGTCACTAAGGGGTTAACATTTCAAAAAGCTAGTATTTGTAAATGTTTTATATGTTTTTGCCAGAGTGACTGTATAAATAAGAGAAGACGGGGCAAGGGGGTTGGCAGGGGCCTCTTCATCTCTTAGATTTGTGTCAATCCACACTCAAGAAGCGGGCCCACCTTCAAGATTTGTTAATAAAAAAGCTAAATTGATATAGGGTATGGTCAAGAATCTCTTTGGATCTTACAACCAGAGAGAATATGGAGATCTAACAGATTTCCAATTATTCACTACGCCAAAATGATGGGCAATAGGGAAAGAAGAGGTAATAATTTCCAAAAGGGTTAACGTACGAAATGCAAATATGAGGAAGGTGATGTAAACGGCAGGTACTTGATACTGATTTGTAAAATTAATGATGTTACATACACCTTGGTTAATTTATATGCACCAAATGAGATTCATACAAAGTTTGTACAATAGCATAGAATCCGTAAAGAAAGATCATCTACTGTAAGATGTCAAGCTAGATAAAAGTATTCCAAGATTTTTACAGAAAAATGCTCTATTTGAAATTTAGAGGACACTACATCCCAAGGATAGGGACTTCACATTCTTCTCACATTCCCACACCTCATACTCAAGAATTGATTTCCTATTGACAGAAGTGAAATCCTTAAAATTAGTTATGAAAGCAACCATTGACCCAGTTACTTGGTCAGATAATGCTCCTATTTCGTTCAAATTGAAAAATAATCCAGATTACCCCTCATATCTAAACTGGAGATTAAATGAATACATTCTGGAGGACCAGAGTATTTTGGAGGAATTGAATAAGCAAGCAGAAATATTTATGGAAAAAAACGATGTAGGAGCAGTATCGGACCTAACATTATGGAATACGTTTAAATGTGTGATGAAGGGATATATTATAAAATCTGGTGCTCATATACTACTAGAAACAAATGAAAGGAAGAATAAGAGAGATCCCAATATATTCAACTCTTTAGAATCCCTCAGCATTAAATCAGAAATAATGGAGAAAGAACAAGATAAAATTAATAAAGTTATAAATAAGATGAGACAGGAATAGTATTACGACAGTAATAGAATAGGGACATACCTCTAGAACAAACTAAATTATAATAGGAAAGAAAATATGATAAAAAAAATAGTGGTTTGGAACAAAACTCTGCTGTCTCCAATCGAGATAGGGGAGGCGTTCAAAAAATATTATAGTTCTCTTTATAATTTAATTAATCAAACTAAATCTAAAGAAGAGATTAAGAAGTTCCAGGAGGAACTAAATCTCCCGAAAATAAGTAGAGAAAATTTAGAGTTATTAAACATACCCATTACACTTGAGGAAATATCAAATACAATCAGAAATCTAAAAACGAAAAAAGCTCCCGGACCAGACGCTATTCCGTAACATTCTCTCAGATTTATCAGGGGATTGTCTCGCCTATGATGCTTAGGGCGTTAAGGGAGATTACAGAAGGGGCTTCAGTCCCCCAAAAAATGTTGCAGGCCACGATCCTTACAATCCCAAAGCCTGGAATAGATAAGTTGCTTATAACAAATTATAAGCCAGTATCTCTAATTAATTCGGATATGAACATTTTTTCTAAGATTTTGGGATACTCAAAAAAGTCATACCGAGTATTATATGTCCAGATCAAGCAGGCTTTGTGATTAGAAGGCAGGTGACTGATAAAACTTGAAAAATTATAAATCTATTGAATATCAAAAAATAAAGATATGCGTACATCAATTATAGCACTAGACGCAGAAAAAGCGATTGATCAAGTCAATTGGCTATTTCTGGAAGAAACTTTGGAAGCATTTGGTATATCGGGGTACTTTACGCATAACACAATGGCTATGTATTCTGAGACCACAGCAAAAATAAAGGGCCCGCTGTTAGATTCAGAGTGCTTCAATATTAGGGACTGCACATTCCCAGGGTGCCCTTTGGCTCTGCTTTTGTATGCATTATCCATTGAACCTATGGCAGTAATGGTGAGGCAGTCCCCTGAGATCTGTGTGATAGAGGTAGGAACGCGGAATTATATAATAATGCTCTTTGCGTTCTGTTAACATTAACAAATCCAACGCAATGGATGAGAATCGTGGAAGAATTTGGAAATTTCTCAAGTTATGAAATAACTATACAAAAGACACAAGTTATAACCACAAATCTAACAGTAGAACAAACCGAATCACTAAACACTACAATAAGGCTAAATTGGGGAAACCAAACAATTTATTATTTGGGGATTAAACTGAGGATAGACGGGAAGGACGTGGTAAATTATCAAACCTTATTATCTAAATGTAGAGAAAAACTAAATTCCTGGAAGGGCTTGGAACTTTCATGGGTTGGAAGAGTCAACTTGTTGAATGCATATTTTATTCCCAAGATAACATATCTAATGAGGACTATTCCCATGAGGGTCCCTATTAATATCCTCCGCATATACCAGAAAGTTATTTGTATGGCAAAATAAGAAAATACAAATATCGCTGATAACATTAGAAAAAGTAAAGAAGAAATTCGGTATTGGGGTTTAAATTCTCCCCCCCATGCCCATCAACAATTTGGAACATTATATAAATAATTTAAATTTGAATAGATGGGAGGAGGCAAGGTCAAAACTTATTAAGGAGTTGATGAATCAGGGAAAGTATCTAAATTTTACACTGATTCCAAAGAAGTTTAAATTACCTGAAGCCGAAATATACACACATTTAAGGATTATTAATTTTTTATCTACATCAGTGGTTCGGGAATATCTGGAATTAGAAGAGTTCCTAGAAAGAGTATATTAGAAAGGGCTTATCTGCAGTAGTAGGAAACTCTTGGAATTATCCTCTTAGAAATTAGATATGGGGGAAAAAAGGAGATGGGGAAAAGCTTTGATATCGAAGAATGGTATAAGGTTTATGCCCAAATTAGGAAAACTACCCACTGTATAGGTTTACACAAACTTTTTTTTTAACTGTTCCACAGGTGGTATATGACACCTAACAAAATCTATAAATTCGATAAAAATAAATCCAACTTGTGTTGGTGTTGTTGTAAAGAAGTGGGACCCATATACCACATGTGGTGGGAATGAGAAGAAGTGTGCAGTGTATGTATCCATCCTACTAAACTGGTTAAGGATATGTTTGAAATAGTGATATCACTGACACCCCAGGCATTTCTTTTCCACCTAGACCTACCCACAAGAGATGAATTACAAAAATACCTAATGACCTAAACATCGTCATGGCAATTAAACTATGTATGGCTAAAAGTGGAAGATGAGATGGCCTATTATATGGGGGGAAGTAGTGTCACAGATAAACGTTATATGCAACATGGAGGAAGGATACTATAAAAAATTGGATTTTTGACTACATTTCAGGATATATGGAAACCTTGGATTACGTTCTTTCAGTGTTGCTATAGATAGCTTAGTGTTTTGTATGCCCTTTCCATCCCAAAGCATATTCTTTACGAGATAGTATTTTATATTATATATTATTTTGTGTGTTTTTAGTTTGTAGTATGATTATTATTGGGGAACTCCCCAATCATAGGATGTATGTACTGTCATTTGATTCTTTAATTTAAAAAAAAGCTTTTTCAAAAAGCTTATATTAATGTAAATATACTATTATAATTTATAACATTAGCTAATAATGAATAATTGCTGTCATCGCATGTATAAAAGCAGTTTTATCTTTTTTATACATAATGACACTTTTTTAAATTGAAATTCGCAGAACTATGCAGTAATAATATGTATTTTTTTAAAAACCCATGAGGCAGAATTCGGCTTTACATACTATAGATTTTACTGTTATGCTATAGATTTTTCTATATATGTTCCTTTTAACATATACATTGTATACAAAAAAACAAACATAATTTGCTTTCACAAAAAAAATTTTTGGAGCATTTTAGTCTTCTAATAAATACATATTTTGCAAATATTTTCTCTTATTTACACTACCATTCAAACTCTTCAGGCCAGTTAGAAATGTCCTTGTTTTTGAAAGAAAAGCACATTTTATACATTAAATAATAATAATAATAATAATAACATCAAATGGATAAGAAATACAGTGTAGAAATTGTTAATGTAAAAGATTAAGGATTTTATTGCCAAACATGTCTTTAGAAAGCCCTTTGTATAGGCCCTTTATATATTTATATAACATTATCATATCCCCTCTAAGCCGCTATATTAGAGGGGATATGATAATTATCATATCCCCTCCTCTGCACTTTCTCTAGTTCCATAATGTCTTTTTTTGAAACAGGCCCTCAGAATTTAACCGCATATTCCAGGTGAGGTCTTGCCATGGACCTATAAAGAGGCAGAATAATCTTTCTCCCGTGAGTCAATACCCCTTTTAATACACCCCTATATCTTATTGACTGCTAAGTCTAATGTCTACAACTACTCCCAAATCTTTTTAATTAGTAGATTAGATTAGAAACACCATTTAAACTATATATTACATTTTTATTATTGTACCCAAAAATCATAATTCTACACTTGTCTACACTGAATCACATTTGCCATTTTATGTATAAATATGTGGAAGACTTACATTTTGTTGACTATTTTTAATAAGATGTATGATGTTGATAGGATGAACACAGCTTTTCAATACTTGGTGGAATATTAGATAAAGACACTCGCATTTTGTCATCAAGTATTTTTAAGCTTTCATGTTTTAGTATATTTCAGTTTGTCATCGTTGAAAAGGATACTTCACAAATGTATGTAGTAGAAAACAGTAGCATACTTTTTACTGCTTTTTTATCCATGTTTGGATGCATTTTTGCAACTCAAGCGTCATTAACAGACTTTGATTAAAAAGATATAAAAAAATCAGCTAATTCTTCTTCTTTAATAAGTGAAAAGTTTCCCGCTGCAGTTGAAATAAATGAATTTCTGATCCAATTATAGTCTTGGATTTCAACATTTGGGAAGATGATGCACTTTCTCTCTGAACTATGTTAAATGGTCAAGAGTTAATGAGCTGGTATCCCATTTGTGCTTACTCAGCAGTTTTGAAAAACATTTAAAATGTTCTTTTTTTCACTTTCCTTTTTCAATTGCTATTTTGCCTCTCTTAGCAGAAATTTTTATCTACCACTGTTAAGGTATTTTCTCCTTTTCCTTGCATATTGGTATTCATTTTATTCAAATGCTCAACTATGTCAGTAAGATATGCCAATGTTGTGCACCGAAGTTTATTTGGAATTAGGTTGCAGAATTAATTTTGCTGGTTTTCCTCAAAAAGTTTAAGCATCATTTCCCTCAGTTGGTATACACGACAAAGCCCTCGACCTCTTGAGAGCTAACAAATGTCCCATGCCCCAGTTTGTTCACAAATATGAGGAAATAATTTTGTTTTAAGAGGTCTACTTTTAATGTAATTGACCATTTCAACCACAATTTTCAATGTTTTGCATGACTAGTGCTTTATGATACAAAACGTAATGAGTAATTGTAATATTATCATTCTATTTCTTTGATAAAGCTAATTTCATTCAACTGGCTTAATTCAACTTCATTTAATAATTTTTTTTTTTCTCTTTACTATGAAGTTGAATGGAATTAAATTGAATTGAAAGTTGTTTACTGTACATGTATAAAAACAATCTTAGAACAATGCTGACTTGTGTAATTGATGTGTATATATATATATTTTTTATTTATCTTGTGTGTGTTTTGTTTATGTATTTTCTATGACTATCACTTTAAATTGTTGACGCACTGGAACTACTGCAGCAGCAGGTTACCAGATACATGGCACACAAGGTCTAGAGCTAAGTTAGCCCAATGGCACACTACCCCTGGTTAGATATTATTCTAAATTCAGTTTGAAAATATTTTCAATTTCTTCTTTTTTTCCAGGATCATCAGATACCTGCAATCTAAAGTGTGGACAGAAGCTGCAACAATGTTCCTGCCATGCATCTTGTGAAAATCTACAGACCTGCTGTACAGATTACTACAAACTATGTCTTCAAATCACCCCTTACTCAGGAACATTAATGGGAGGAAAGGATTTTACCATTCAGGGCCTGACATTTAATATCAACATCAATATAACATGCAGGTCAGTATGAAATTCCACCTGTTAATTTTAATACTACTACTTTGGATCTAACACTTTATTGATCATAATACACTACACTTCTGATTAGTATTAAACACCTGACACAGCGGTATACAGCATAAAAAGGCTAATTCCCCGGTAATAACTATTGACCGTGCTTTTTTAGGAAGGAGCATGAAAACTGCTGTAGAGAGAGCATTCTGCGTACTCCCTATGAGAGATGTCACTAAATTAAGGGTTCTTTGGGGACATGCATGGCACTGACAAGCTGTTTGAGGACAGAGATGGAACAGACATGCTTTTTGGAGACATATACACTGCTTAAAAAAAATAAAGGGAACAATAAAATAACACATCCTAGATCTGAATGAAGGAAATATTCTTATGAAATACTTTGTTCTTTACATAGTTGAATGTCCTGACAACAAAATCACACAAAAAAATTAAAAAAAATGGAAATCAAATTTTTCAACCCATGGAGGTCTGGATTTGGAGTCACACTCAAAATTATAGTGGAAAAACACACTACAGGCTGATCCATCTTTGATGTAATGTCCTTAAAACAAGTCAAAATGAGGCTCAGTAGTGTGCGTGTGGCCTCCACGTGCCTGTATGACCTCCCTACAATGCCTGGGCATGCTCCTGACGAGGTGGCGGATGGTTTCCTGAGGGATCTCCTTCCAGACCTGGACTAAAGCATCTGCCAACTCCTGGACAGTCTGTGGTGCAGCGTGACGTTGGTGGATGGAGCGAGACATGATGTCCCAGATGTGCTCAACTGGATTCAGGTCTGGGGAACGGGCGGGCCAGTCCATAGCATCAATACCTTCGTCTTGCAGGAACTGCTGACACACTCCAGCCACATGAGGTCTAGCATTGTCTTGCATAAGGAGGAACTCAGGGCCAACCTCACCAGCATATGGTCTCACAATATGGTCTCTCGGTACCTAATGGCAGTCATGCTACCTCTGGCGAGCACATGGAGGACTGAGCGGCCCCCCAAAGAAATGGCACCCTATACCGTTACTGACCCACTGCCAAACCGGTCATGCTGGAGGATGTTGCAGGCAGCAGAACATTCTCCACGGCGTCTCCAGACTCATGTGCTCAGTGTGAACCTGCTTTCATCTGTGAAGAGCACAGGGCACCAGTGGCGAATTTGCCAATCTTGGTGTTCTCTGGCAAATGCCAAATGTCCTGCATGGTGTTGGGCTGTAAGCAAAACCCCCACCTGTGGACGTCGGGCCCTCATACCACCCTCATGGAGTCTGTTTCTTACAGTTTGAGCAGACACATGCACATTTGTGACCTGCTGGAGGTCATTTTGCAGGGCCCTGGCAGTGCTCCTCCTGTTCCTCCTTGCACAAAGGAGGAGGTAGCGGTCCTGCTGCTGGGTTGTTGCCCTCTTACGGCCTCCTCCACATCTCTTGATGTACTGGCCTGTCTTCTGGTAGCGCCTCCATGCTCTGGACACTACGCTGACAGACACAGCAAAGCTTCTTGCCACAGCTCGCATAGATGTGCCATCCTGGATGAGCTGCACTACCTGAGCCATTTGTGTGGGTTGTAGACTCCGTCTCATGCTACCACTAGAGTGAAAGCACCACCAGCATTCAAAAGTGACCAAAACATCAGCCAGAAAGCATAGGAACTGAGAAGTGGTCTGTGGTCACCACCTGCAGAACCACTCCTCTATTGGGGGTGTCTTGCTAATTGCCAATAATTTCTACCTGTTGTCTATTCCATTTGCACAACAGCATGTGCCATTGATTGTCAATCAGTGTTGCTTCCTAAGTGGACAGTTTGATTTCACAGATTTCACGTGTGATTGATTTGGAGTTACATTGTGTTGTTTAAGTGTTCCCTTTATTTTTTGAGCAGTGTATGTCACTGACAAGCTGCTTGGGGACAGAGATGACACAGATAAGCTGTTTGGGGTGGACTAGACCCTGACCAGCTGTTTCGGAACACATATGAGAGAGCCAAGCTATGTGGGGACATAGATGACATATGCAAGCAGTTTGAGGACAGCTATGGCACAGGCAAGCTGTTTGGGGACAGATATGGACAGGAACATGTTTGCCGGTAAATATAACACATGCAAAGTGTATGGGAACTACATGGTATTAGCAAGCTGTTTGAGGACAGAGATGGCATAGTTTTTGCATAACAAATATGGGTGTGGAGGTGCCATACATAGGATCTGTTCTAGGTTCCAAATACTCTAGACATGGTCCTGAAACTCATATGAATGTGTAAATGGAGCTGCCCTTTTAAACTGAAAAATGGAGTAATGTACACAAATCTATTTTTACATCACAGTATAGAATCTACTCAGGTAGCGATATTGTGGTCCAAAAAGGGGTAAGATCGGGGTTTGTAACTAAATTGTGGATTTTTAACAATATGGCTGATTTGAAGCTGAAACCTTCAATTTCTGCCAATTTTAACGAATTTTTGTCTGTATTCGGTTTGGTGAAATCAGCCTGGGGAATCCAGAGGGCAAAAACCCCATGAATTCTGCAAAAATAGCTGAATATCATGGAGTTTGGTTTGCCAGCTTATAACTGTTAAATTGAACATAAAAGTACAAGAAAAAAAATAACCCCCCCCCCCCCCCCCCCCCATAGGGCTGTCTTCTGGCCCCTTCATTAAAAAAAGATGTGACAAAGAAAATGTGAACTCGGAGCTAATAAAACAAAATGTGTAGTTTCCCTTAAAACACAAAATAATGGAAATAAGTAAGTAAACGTATCTATAGATTCTTCAATCAAAATGGAGAAAATAACTTTGGCAAAAGAAAGAAGAAAAAAATGTGTGACTCTGTATAGCAATTGTGTTGTGATATGGCCACCCCTGAACCAATACACCAGGCTCTGGTGATTTCATATGAGTATCCTCCAAACCCAGATGGTGATATTTCTTCGTGAAATAAAACTCTGTAAGGATGGAAGAGTAAGCGGCACACTAAGGGGCCATTATTACATTTTCTTATCCAGTGCTATACTATTTGGGGCTCTCTCCCATCCTTGCGTGGGGCCAAGGGCCGGTGAAATGCTCCTGTCCCTAATTTTTAAAAATCCTCATATTTGGCCCATGGAAAACCAACTATCCAAAAATAAAATAAATCTGTCGATGACAAAAAAGACGAACGGATGCAGCGGATGATGGATGATCCAGACTGAGATTTAATTTTAATAACAGGAGCCCATCTTTTTTACTCATGGGGGCCAACATGCAGTCCCTGAATCCAGGGGAGGCATCGTTTTTTACTCATCCAGCCAGCAACAGCCGCTGACTACGGGGGGAGAATTTTATTTAAATTTATGGGGCCAGTGGCATTACCCCTGGCACTTTGGAGCGCATTTTTAAATGCTGATTCAGGACCATATTGGTGGTCTCTGAGTAGCCAGAATTTAAGGGCTATTCAGTTCACTAATGTGATCCCGAGTGGCCTGAAACTCGGAGATACTTGAGTAGACTCTTATAGATTTAAAAGAAGGAGAACTTAAAAGTGGTAAATGTATTCATGCTTACCATAATTATCATTCCCTCTTTTGTGCCCTCTCAACTAATAGGACAAGTCAATGCTGGCTATAAGTTAGACTTCCTGTCCATAAGCCTGTCAGTGCTTAGCTTTCTAGTCAAATGTGGGAATTCTAATGGTGCCATGGAGTAGTCCAGGGGGAAAAAATTATGCTAAGCACAAATACAATAGGTCTTTAAGAACATAGGAAAAATTATTCAGGTTACTATTTCCAAGTATAGTATTTGGGATGATAAAGGTGTGAAACCTTATTTTGACACCCACCAGGGGGGAAGAAAACTAGTGGCTGATTTAGTATAACAACAATCATATTAATTGAGAGATTATGACTTCTAGCACACCTTGTGGGGTTGAAGATGCAAAGATCTAGTGATTCACAGGCACAGACTCTTCTTCCTCTGCTCTCTCATGCTTTTGCTCTTTCTAGAGAGTCATGGCACTGGGTGGGAAATGAAATCTAATGCTTTGCATACAGAGTTCTGTGGCAGAGTGAAATGAGTTTGTGTGTACACAAGAAATGTATGCAAAAAGGAGGGTGTAAGGAAGTAGCTGAGAGGTGGAGTTTGCCCACATTACTTAATAATAACCTGCAGATGTCCATGCACAAAGTGATTTGTGAGAAAGGCCTCACTTCAGGGGTGTATTCTGCTAATGATTGACAAATGCGGACAGCACACAAACCCTGAAAATAGTACATCAGCGCAGAATTGTGCATAGCGCACACAGAAGATACGCAACTGCCTCCCTCATCTGTTCAGCCCAGGTACTTCCTTTCATCTAAACCAGACTAATATCTAAAGCAATCACTGTTTTTCTTATAATATAAGCACTGCAGATATTAATTGTGTTAAGCTCAGTTTCTCTGCCTTTTTCAAGATGATGTAATTTGTTGCAAAAGGCAGTTACATTCGACTTCATGGACAGTAGATGGTGACAGATGGCAAATAATTATATACACAATTGTATTAATATTATGAAGTAATATTTCAGGGGAGAGGATGAGGACTAGTGGTGGAAGCTTCTCTGGGGGTAGCTGCTTAAACTCACACAGGTTGTTGGTTAAAGGGACTCAGTCACTAAAACGTTGTTAATACTGGGAATGTGGAGAATAATAATACATCGTATTAGCAGAAATGCAAGTAAATGCATTAACTAAGAGGAATGTGGTGTCTCCCGTTTATGATATCATCTTGGCTTCATATGAAATTGGAAATGTGTAATTTACATATGACAAGGCGATGTCATAAACATGAGACACTACAGACATATTTAATTAAAACAATTAAAATTACATTTTTTTTAGTATAGATTAGGCAATTCTGATTAAACAAGGTATTCAGTTTTGATTTTTTAAAAATGTTTCTGCATTTTCACTATAAGCAATATTAGGATCTCTGTCAACCTAAACGTTGCTTATATTGTGGATGTAGAAAATAAAAATTTATGAAAAATAATGTAAACGTGTTAACAAAATTGCATTTAAATGCATAAAATAAAAAATATGTTTTATTGTGTCTGTGGTGTCTGCTGTTTATGACACCAGGCTTACTTCTCAGCTGTCTAGCTTTGCACAGTCCCGATTTGAGCGGTCGATCATGGTGTCCCTCCAAGTTCTACCCATGTCCCACTTTTTGGGAATGCGTGGCAGCACTGAATTTCCTCCTTGACGCCAGCGTCCTTATTTACCGGAAGGGGGGTGGGGGGATTGGGAGGTATGCCTGTGTCTTGGTATGAGAATAGACTCGTTTTCGATTGGAACTGTGTATTTGACATATCAGTACACAGGTGATCATACTCAGGAGGCACCAAGGCCACATTTAAAAATGTTATTTCTCATATTCTATGCAATTTATTGAAATTTTGCAAACACAATGTATAGATCATTTTTCACCATTTTCTCTTCTTTACATAAACTTTAGGTTGACAGAAACTTTTTGACAATAAACAAAGCCATAAAATTAGGCTGCTTCTGCCTGATTAAATACTGACTTTTGAATGATATTCTTTTACATCGTGGAAAATATATTTTACTTTAGTCGCAAAAGCAAATTTGATGGACCTGTGCTCAATAGAAGCTGAGAAATGGGGTTTAATGTCCATATCTCCATTACTGTGCATAATAACCGGAAAATGGGAAATAAATGGAGTAAAAATAATATTTCCTCTACCTACAGATTCAACAATGAAACAGCAACTCAGGGTTATGTTGATGAGTTAGGCTTTGCCCACTGCATTTCACCACTGCTGTTGGAAACCGGCCGTATCCCTTTTACATTGTCTGTAAATGGAGAGAATACAGTGTCACCATCAGGAACATGGTTAGCAGGTGGGTTTAATATAAAGAATTAATGTAACTGCTGAGGTAGGCACCTTCTCTCACTTAATTCCCCAAGCCTATTGATGTATAAGAAAAATGTATATTTGCATACTAGTCCACTGCACACAACATACAATGCACACTTACCTGGCACAATAGAATCAAATCAGTTAAAATGCATTCACTATAGGTTTAAATTATATCCCCTATCTAAAGCGATTATAAGCGAATAGAAAGGAACGCCACTGATCTGTCCAACATAAATGAGCTGTAAAACAAAGCTTTTAAAATAGTAAGATTCAGAAATAGTCCTACAAAGGTCATGTTGTAGATATTGCAATAATTGTGGCATCTTACTGCCCACTGTACTGTTATTTGTCATTGTGGTGTTATCTAGCTTAAAATGATTATATATGTGTATTTTACATTTTTAGCAAAGGTAAAACACCAGTAGCTCATTAAAATAATAAAACAATAGAAGACTATTATACTACAAGTGAAGTTACATTTTGAGTTCAGTGAGGGGATAAGGACATATCTCATTTGCAGAGGCGTCACTAGGGTTGGTGTCACCCAGTCCTGTATCTAATGGTGTCACCCCCCTGGATTTCCTCCAGTACCATGCCAAACAGATTCCTTAGTAATGTCAATCAGGTGACCCATCAAATATTCCATACAGGAGCCCCACAAATTATGGCACAATAGAAACCCCACAAAATATGACACATACAAGAGCCCATTAACTATGCTACACACAGGAGCTCCATTAATAATGCCACACACGAGGCCCATTAATTATGCCTCACACAGAAGGCCCATTAATTGTGCCTCACACAGGATGAACCCCATTAGCCTGTGAGCCCTGCAAGATGACAATTGTACAATTCTAAAACAATAAATATCTACACAAATAGATATCTCTCTCTCCTGTATATATATATATATATATATATATATATATATATATATATATATATATATATATATAAAACTACTTTCATTTATATTTATATGAACTTTGTAATATTATATATATATATATATATATATATATATATATTCAACTATTTTCATATGTAATAAAAATGTTATATAAAATGTGCATTTCTTGTTTTTATTCCCTTCCTCTGCACCCATATTGCACCTAAAGGACTTAACATAGCACCATACAGTATTCTCAGCACTTGTCATGCACCTATATTGCAGTGTTATTTTGCCATTAATATGCCAGTATTATTTTGCAATTTATATGCCACAACCAATTTTCCCATTAATATGCCAGTATTATTTTGAGATTAATATGCCAGTGTTATTTTGCCACTAATATGCCAGTTTTATTTTGCCATTAATATGCCAGTATTATTTTGCCATTTATATGCCTCAGCTAATTTGCCCATTAATATGCCAGTATTATTTTACCATTAATATGCCACAGCCAATTTGCTCATTAATATGATACAGCCAGCTTGCCAATGAATAAGTTCAGCTACAAATAGGATTCCAACACCACTGCTTGTTTATATGTACTTCAAACTACATCCAGGATAAACATCCAAGGAACAAACGATGTGGAAATATCAAGGTCTATTCGATATACAGTGAATGAGGAGATCAAGCATTCATAGCTGAGCTGAATAAACTTCAAACTTGCCCATCTTTGCAGCACAGCTATCAACAGTGGTGTATCTTGATTTTGTGCTGCCCTAGGCAGACAAAATCCGGGCACCCCCCTACCCAAGCTGCACACCCACGTTACACACCTAAGACATGCCCCATCATTCAGACTCACATCAAGCTCACACTCCCATCACACTCAGTCACACACTCCTACTCCCATCACACTCAGTCACACACTCCTACTCCCATCACGCACACTCTGACTCCCATCACACTCAGTCACACACACTGTCTCCCATCACACACACTCTGACTCCCATCACACCCAGTCACACACACTGTCTCCTATCACACACACTCTGACTCCCATCACACTCAGTCACACACACTGTCTCCCATCACACACACTCTGACTCCCATCACACTCAGTCACACACACTGTCTCCCTTCACACACACTCTGTCTCCCATCACACTCAGTCACACACACTGTCTCCCATCACACTCAGTCACACACACTGTCTCCCATCACACACACTCTGACTCCCATCACACTCAGTCACACACACTGTCTCCCTTCACACACACTCTGTCTCCCATCACACTCAGTCACACACACTGTCTCCCATCACACTCAGTCACACACACTGTCTCCCATCACACACACTCTGACTCCCATCACACTCAGTCACACACACACACACACACACACAGTCTCCCATCACACTCAGTCACACACACTGTCTCCCATCACACACACTCTGACTCCCATCACACTCAGTCACACACACTGTCTCCCATCACACACACTCTGACTCCCATCACACTCAGTCACACACACTGTCTCCCATCACACACACTCTGACTCCCATCACACTCAGTCACACACACTGTCTCCCATCACACACACTCTGACTCCCATCACACTCAGTCACACACACTGTCTCCCATCACACACACTCTGACTCCCATCACACTCAGTCACACACACTGTCTCCCATCACACACACTCTGACTCCCATCACACTCAGTCACACACACTGTCTCCCATCACACACACTCTGACTTCCATCACACTCAGTCACACACAATCTCCCATCACACACACTCTGACTCCCATCACACTCAGTCACACACACAGTCTCCCATCACACACACTCTGACTCCCATCACACTCAGTCACACACACACACACACACACACACACACACACAGTCTCCCATCAGCACTTACCTTTCCCTGGCAGGCAGGCAGCATGGTCCCTCCATGCTGCCTGTTCGGCTTCCCGGCGATTGTGCCGACAGGTCACGTGACCGGGCGCGCGTATGACGTCAGCGCGCCCGTCACGTGACTGTCGGCACTTCCGTGTCAGACTGCACGGGGAGCCGAACAGGCAGCACGGAGGTTTCTCTGTGCTGCCTGTTCGGCTCCCCGTGCAGCCTGGCAGGCAGAGCGATGGTGAGGGGGGATCTTCCGATCCCCTCTCACCTCCGTCTCTGCCTGCAAGCGCGGTGGGGTTTTTTTTTTGTTTTTTTTTTAAAGGGCCGGATTTTTTTTTCTTTTTCATTTTTTTTTTTTTTTATTATTTTTTTTTTTCCAGTGCTGGGGGGCTCTGCCGCCCCCCAAAATTTGCCGCCATAGGCATCCGCCTAGGATGCCTCGCGGTAAATACAGCACTGGCTATCAATGTTTGCTATTCCCATGTCAGATCACCACAGTTGGAAGTTTTAGTATCTTATGTGTCCTTTCAGGTTTGTACCTGAGCTATAAATTGATTATTGCAATGGCAGTTATAGAAATTTATTTTGTTCGATCAAGCAAGTTAAAGCTAAATAAGCCAATTATGGCTGGCTGAAGGGCACCTGGTCATTGAGATGATTATTAAATATGTATTGTGAGTACAGTGCAAACACAAATTCCATCTATAGCTGATGTAATGCCCAATGTATCAAAATTAGGAAATAGAACATAAGATTAAGTGCACTAAGTCAGCTGCAAAAAAATAGACGTTAATAGCTGAGCTGGAGAACTTGACTATCTTTTCAACTACCACTTGTCAGTTCAATTTTAATGAATAGCCAACTGGTGCTAAGAATTAAACATTATATTGGTTAATTTAAAGGACCATTTTAGAAAATGAAACATAATATATGAAATCAATATATTTTGCATATTATCCCATGTTGATATTTCACTGTCCTTTTGTACTGCTTTTCATTATGTTCAAGTACATCACAGCAAAGCTTTTGAGACAGAAAAGAGTGAGCTGGTAAATTCAAAAAAATGGCAATATTACGGAACACCTGGATATAATGGAACTCTATCCTTAAAGTGGAACTCAAGCCTTCTCCAAGCCCAGAATATCAGGATAGAAGTGTGGGGTTACAATGAAACAGGTGCGTTTACTGTGCATTATAATGTATTCCTCACAGCAGTGAAGGTACTGGAAGTTCCTAAAATAGCAAAGGTTTATAATCTGTATATGAAATGGTCATTAAGATACAGCCAATAACTGGACTATGTAATTATGAATATCTATGTAAGAAAGCTATGCCAAGTTATGCTCAATAAATATTTGAATCGTGGAGCATGTTCACAGGAGATACCTGTATGTGGCTACAGTTTAATGTGTTAAACCTTTTAGTGTCTCTTAGTATTTTACTTCTAAGCTCTAGTGTAATACTTAATCCAGAGGTTCTATAAATAAATGTACTTTGTGTATATTGATGGTCTAAGGTTGCCATACGAGTGGTCTATTCTTAGATGAGATCTTGGTCAAGTCCTGGAAAGTTGGAAAGGAACTTTTCTTGATGCCCAGAGGGAAGTTTACCTTTGTGATGGCAACTACTCAGTAGCAAATTTGATATTTGCATGCCAGCTTACAAGAAAAAGCACCTCTTGTAATTACCATCATTGTGAATTAATATTGAAAGGTGATGTACTTCATGATCAACAGTCAATAATATATTGTGTTTTTGATTCCGCAGGAGATCCATACACTGACTCTTGGCATGCTAGCTGGGACTACCTATACACATTGTCTTCTTCTAGCCCAAACAATGGTAATTTTAACTTCACACCATCACCTGCCATATCACCATTTGACAAATGGGAAGTTGGGATGCTGAGGATACTTGCCACTGACTTCTCAGAAGGAGAGAGGTATGTATCCTATTTATATTTCAGCACAGTATCAACACATTTCCTTCTGGAAAAAGCACCTTTGATATGTACTAAAATAAAAATGACATAAAATAATTATGGCATCTTATAAACTATAATTGCCCGATATATTATTCAGGGATCATACTAGCTTTAACCTGGAGGTCATTCACTCTAACAGGACCTTATCTTGTAACTAAACAGCTGAATTACTGTTCACTGCAGGCAACTTTTTAGCTTATATAATAATTGTTCACAAATTGCCTTAACTATATTCACTGCTCAGTGAAACCAGTAGAAAAAGGCCTGTGAACTGTCATCTCTCTTGCTCTGTATGTTCTTGTTTCACATAACCCCGATTTGCATGGGACTGTATTCCAACAAAAAATTCTGTAGTTCACCTTCCTGAACATGCCTTGTATCAGAAAATTTGACGCTATGGATCCTATGGATTTGCCCTACTCAATATTTGCTGAAATCCCCCAAAATGAACCTAAAATTGGTTAAAACAGCCTGATTTCGGGCATTTGAATTCTCCAGTTAAAAACTGGATAATTGAAATAAAAATATTAAACAAATAATTAAAATAACAAACTATTTGCCCCGCTGGTGCCAGCAGACTTCCCCATGCCCCATAAATGAAAATAAATGTTCTTGGCCCCTATTATAATCAAGGAGGGAAAGGGGCAGGTAGCCCTGCTGCCCAGCTGTAATTAACAGGGCTGGGAGCTGGTCATGTGACATCCTGTGCTCAGTGAAAAAGTGCCTGCAGCAGGGTGCTGGAGCAAGTCCTGAGTGCAAATCTGGATGCTGGCCACTGGGCTAAGTCCTGTGAGTGCAAATCTCTGTGTTGGGGTAATTCCTGAGTGTAAAGTGGGTGCTTAGGTAAATCCTGTGAGTCAATTGCGTGCTGGGGAAAGTCCTGTGGGAATTGAAGTGGTCCAAAAATTGGAGCTACCGGAGGAGACCCTTTAATATTAAACCTACTTATACTGAATATGCGTATAACTGAATAGTCATTGTACTGAAATGTGTATTACTATTAATATAATGTAGTCCTAATGTAAAATAAAGTATTATTATGATTTAGATTTTTCATTCATTCATGTGTTTTAGTAGCTAATGTTGAAATTCATTAGTGCTTCCATAATATATTCCACAAAGCAAAAGTTTTATAAAGAATGTGTATTCAGAACGTTCTGTTGGATTCTGTGATCATATAAAATAATATCCTTTCCTACTTGCTTCCACAGGAATGTGCAGTCATTGTGGAGTCCTGTCCATGCTTTAGCCTGGCATCTAGAAGAGAGTTTCAGGAATGACTCTGCTGCCTGGGCTTATGAGAAATGTATGGTCTGGAAAGATGCTGAGATTAACAAGCTGCCCAACTTCTTGACTGAGACACCAGACTGCCCCTGTACCCTGGCACAATCAAGAGCAGACACTGGCAGATACCATGTATGTGTCTAATTGCCAAACAAATGTTCTATATACCAAGTCATACTTTAAATGTGTATGTAATGAGTAATATATTCCTGATTTAACAGTATCCAGTTGTGCTTAGTAAATGATAATATCACTTAGGTTTGTTGGGATGTTACATGAATGTAACACAGTAGTGTTTTTTTTTTTTTTTTACTTTTGTAACGTTATTACATTATAATTTATGTCTTTATATTACACCTTATAACTCAGACATCTCTATGTTACAATCAGCATTACTACTGTATGATTTGTGAATCATTGTGTGTTGCAAATCAAATGTTATATATATCTTTATTTTTTTAGACTGATTATGGCTGTAACATTGAAAAAAACAGTGTATGTACTTACCATCCAGGGGCAGTGCACTGTGTGAGGAGCATTCAGGCAAGGTGAGATGATCCAGTGCAAAGTATGTAAAACCCTGTTTAAATATTGTGCGATGGTTCAAGACAGATGGGACATGAGCAAAAAATTGGTGCCATTTGTTTACATGTGATTTAGAGCTTTTGCCAAGCTGGACACTCTGCTCTTCTAAAGCACCCGTTAAAAAGTGTCTATTTAACCCCTTAAGTAACCGAATTTGATATTTACCCATCAAGTAATCTGAATAAAGCTTTCTGTTCCTCTACAACACACTTGGGTCTATTCAATAAAATTCAACAACGGAGGTTGATTTTCATATTGAGACTAAGTCAAATTCGGCACCCGAGTTTGACTTAGAAAACATGTTTGAATCTTCCCCATTAAAAGTAATGGAAGGTGTAATGATCAAAGCTATTTTTGAGACTAAGTCTAACTCAGGGGCCGAATTTGACTTAGTGTCAAAATGAAAGTTGACCTCCAAAGTCGAGTTTTAGTGAATAGACCCAACTGAGTCTATTTAATGAAAAATGAACTGACAAGTGAATTGCACAAATCAGGCATTAATATCTGGAAAATACTGAGCCACGGCCTATAGTGAGCTAATTTTAGCATCTAGTTTTTTTCTCAATAGGTTACTAATGCCAAACATGCTGCTTTTAATGTATGTTCCAGTATATTGTTGTTAGTTTGATTTCCTGTCAAAATTGTAATTTTTCATATTTTAGATTTTATGTGCTTGGTGATTAGACGTATAAGAGTCTATGGGGGTTATGTATAAAGATGGCACACATGCCAATAGGGCCAAATAGTGCTCAAGAGAGCGTGATTATTGTCAGAGAATTGGCGGACGTCTCACTCCCGCACTTCAAAGTATCTGGAGTTATAAAAAAGGCGCAATTTCTGTTATACGTAACAAATGCCGATTGCTCCTTTTTTTAAAATAAAAATCCCAACGCTTTGCAGTATGGGAGGTTCTTTTTACATAACCCCCAATGAGAATCTGGAATATAAATGTGGTTGTGACTAAAAAATAGATCTGTATACATGTTGAGTATCATCCTGCCCACATATTCTGATTATCCTAAAGGAATTTGTTTTTACCATTTCATGACGCATAAATGTTAAAGTGTGGTATATTTATGATTTTGTTTTATATGGTGTGATTTGGAAATATGATGTAAAGTACTAAAAATTTAATTTTGTTTTATCTTTCAAGGGGCAGTAACAAATGAGAGCACTCTTTTCACCTATGACTATCCAGATCTCATCGAGGATTACCAAATCAAACACGACCCAAGCTTTCTGCCCACATTTACTGTTGCAGAAGATCCTAATAACCCTCTACTAGAACAGATCCACAAGACATGTGGGCCTGATCCATTTTGAAGATTTGATGCTCTTGTCACTAACAGTATAAACATTGGCAATGCAACTAGAATGTCACATCTTAGCCATGTGAACTTGATGGAAAGTCTTCAACCAGGTACTAGAGCCACAGAGACCACAATAACCTCCTGTGCAATAGTTTGGTAATTATAGAGTTGCTTCAAGCCTAGGATTTGCTGTTAAAAGAAGTAGGAGTAGAATATCACAAAAAAATATGTTGTATATTAAAGGTAACCTGTCACCTTAAGAACAATTCCCAACATGCTCCTCACATCCACTTCTCGTGAGGGTGTTCAGTGTGTACTTTTTGTAATTCTTAACAAGGTGTTCCATGGCAGCTAGGATAACTAAATTGTTTAATAGTTCCTCTGGTTTTTGTATATTTTCTACTGCGCTGTACTATTTAACACAGATTTATATACACATATTTAATTATTGACCTGTCTCATTCCAGTGGTCTCCTGTGGTTGGATTGCACCCCCTGAAAATGGTACAAAGAGTGGAACAACTTACATAGAGGGTTCTGTTGTACAGTTCAGTTGCAACCATGGGCGTAGGAAGCGGGGGCGATGGGGGGGACGGATCCCCCTCAGGAAAAAATGTGGGGGGGACAGGTAAGGTGAAATCCCCCCCAGCAAATGGGGCCCCCAGCCCCTGCTTGCCGTGTTCACAGCGCATTGCGCTTGTGAACACTTTTCCGGCAAGCCGCATCCGATGGATGCGACGGCCGGAAAAAAAAAAACTGGCGCCGGATGTGACGTTGCGTCACATCGGTGACTGTTTCCCTCCTCCGTGCAAGAGGGAAGACTGCACGGAGGAGACATCCGGCGGGGGACACGGAGCAGATTCATGTAAGTACTAGGGAAGGGGGGGGGGGGGGGGTTTAACTGGCACTATATTACTGGGTTCTGGCTGGCACTATGTTACTGGGTTCTGGCTGGCACTATATTACTGGGTTCTGGCTGGCACTATATTACTGGGCTCTGGCTGGCACTATATTACTGGGTTCTGGCTGGCACTATATTACTGGGCTCTGGCTGGCACTATATTACTGGGCTCTGACTGGCACTATATTACTGGGTTCTGGCTGGCACTATATTACTGGGCTCTGGCTGGCACTATATTACTGGGTTCTGACTGGCACTATATTACTGGGTTCTGGCTGGCACTATATTACTGGGCTCTGGCTGGCACTATATTACTGGGTTCTGGCTGGCACTATATTACTGGGCTCTGGCTGGCACTATATTACTGGGTTCTGGCTGGCACTATATTACTGGGTTCTGACTGGCACTATATTACTGGGTTCTGGCTGGCACTATATTACTGGGTTCTGACTGGCACTATATTACTGGGCTCTGGCTGGCACTATATTACTGGGTTCTGACTGGCACTATATTACTGGGTTCTGGCTGGCACTATATTACTGGGTTCTGGCTGGCACTATATTACTGGGTTCTGACTGGCACTATATTACTGGGTTCTGGCTGGCACTATATTACTGGGCTCTGGCTGGCACTATATTACTGGGTTCTGGCTGGCACTATATTACTGGGCATCTGGCTGGCACAAAATTACTGGGCATCTGGCTGGCACTATTTTACTGGGTTCTGACTGGCACTATATTACTGGGCTCTGGCTGGCACTATATTACTGGGTTCTGGCTGGCACTATATTACTGGGCTCTGGCTGGCACTATATTACTGGGTTCTGGCTGGCACTATATTACTGGGCATCTGGCTGGCACTATATTACTGGGTTCTGGCTGGCACTATATTACTGGGTTCTGGCTGGCACTATATTACTGTACTCTGACTGGCATAATATTACAGGCATCTGGCTGGCACTATATTACTGGGCATCTGGCTGGCACAATATTACTGGGCATCTGGCTGGCACAATATAACTGGGCTCTGACTGGCACAATATTCCTGGGCTCTGACTGGCACAATATTCCTGGGCTCTGACTGGCACAATATTACTGGGCTCTGAATGGCACTATTACAGGCATCTGACTGGCACAATATTACTGGGCTCTGAATGGTACAGTATTACAGGGCTCTGAATGGCACAATATTACTGGGCTCTGACTGGCACAATAATACTGCGTTCTGAATGGCACAATATTACTGGCATCTGAATGGCACAACAATTATGGCATATGTGTTTGTGTGTGTGGGGGGGGGTTAACATCGCGATGGATGGCGGGATTGCATGCAGGGGAGGGGGCAGGGTCCAGGGGGCCCAAGCAAATGCTTGCCCAGGGTCCAATCACTATTAAAGACGGCCCTGAGCATACTTGCCAACCCGGGACAATCCCGCAACGTTTTCGATCCTGGGACTGTCCCGGGAGAATCAGCTCTGCAGCTATCACGGAGGTCACCTGATCACATGACTTCATCGCATGACGTCATGTGATCATGCGCAAGGCTTGTGCGCGTCCTCCACAAGTCACACAGCCCCACACTGGGAGGAACGAGGTAGGAACAGTGACGGTGTCACTGCCAATAATGTACCATTTTTCTTTTTATCATGGGAGCTTCGGAAACGTGATTGATTATTGCAGCTCTTAGGGGCATTTAAAAAATGTCTCTTAGAGCTGCAATAATCAATGACTTCCGAAGCTGCCATAATAACATGTCTCTTAAATCTGCCAATGACTTCTACTAATGATGAGATGATCAAAAAATGAGGGCAAAAAAAACCCCTGGCAAATGAATGTGGGCAACAAAAAACCTGGCAAATGAATGTGGGCAAAAAAAAAAAACCCTGGTAAATGAATGTGGGCAAAAAAAAAAAACCCTGGTAAATGAATGTGGGCAAAAAAAAAAAAACCCTGGCAAATGAATGTGGGCAAAAAAAAACCCTGGCAAATGAATGTGGGCAAAAAAAACCCTGACAAATGAATTTGGGCAAAAAAAACACTGGCAAATGAATGTGGGCAAAATAAAACTGACAAATGAATGGGCAAAATAATGTAATTAATAAGTAATGATTGTAAGAGGCACAGACAAACCTGGAACGGAAATGCCCACCTTCCCTGCAATGAGATATAGCTTTGATCCCTGCTATTGATCTACATTTTTTTAAAATGTATTTTTTAAGATAAAAAAAAAACTGCTCACTTGAATGTGTGTATGTATGAGTGTATGTGACAGACTGTGTGTATGTGTGAGTAAATGTGATAGACTGTATGTATGTATGAGTGTATGTGACAGACTATGGATGTATGTATGTATGAGTGTATGTGACAGACTATGTATGTATGTATGTATGTATGTATGAGTGTGTGTGTGTGACAGACTGTATGAGGGAGTGTGACAGACTGTATGAGTGTGTGTGACTGACTGTGTGAGTTTGTGTGTCTGTGACTGACTGTATGAGTTTGTGTGTATATATGACTGACTATGAGTGTGTGTGTCTGTGACAGACTGTATGTATGAGTGTATGTGAAAGACCATGTATGAGTGTGTGTGTCTATGTGACTGACTCTGAGTGTATGTGTCTATGTTACAGACTGTATGTATGAGTGTGTGTGTGTCTGACAGACTGCATGTATGTATGAGTGTGTGTCTGCGACAGACTCTATGTATGTATGTATGAGTGTGTCTGTGAACGACTGTATGTATGAGTGTGTGTGTGTCTGACAGATTGTATGTATGTGTGAGTGTGTGCCTGGCAGACTGTATGTATGTATGTATGTATGTATGAGTGTGTTTCTATGTGACAGTATGTATATGTGTGACAGGCTGTATGTATGAGTATATGTGTCTATGTGACTGACTGTATATGACTGCATGTGATTGTGTGTATGTGCTGTTGTCTGGCTCCTAGATTTTTTTCCCTGGCTCCTAAAACTTAGTTAAGGTTGTCAAGCCCTGGTATAAATTTTACTAGTTATATACATATATTTGGGGTCCACCTTAAGCTTTTGGAAATATTTAATATTTTACAGTTTATTTTCTGGTCAGAAATGTAATGTTTGTTTGCTGAGAGGGTAGTGGATGCATGGAATAGTCTTCCAGTAGAAGTGGTAGAGGTTAATACAGTGAAGGAGTTTAAGCATGCATGGGATAGGTATAAGGCTATCCTAGATATAAGATAAGGTCAGGGACTAATGAAAGGATTACATTACTGAGAGGGTAGTGGATGCATGGAATAGTCTTCCAGTAGAAGTGGTAGAGGTTAATGCAGTGAAGGAGTTTAAGCATGCATGGGATAGGTATAAGGCTATCCTAGATATAAGATAAGGCCAGGGACTAATGAAAGTATTATTTTACTGAGAGGGTAGTGGATACATGGAATGGCATTCCAGCAGAAGTGGTAGGTTCATACTGATGTATGTTTTATGGTGTACACACAGCTCGCTGACTATATTTCATGTAACAGTGATAAAATGCACCTGCCTGATGTAGATGTTGTGCTGTGAATGTATCTGTTGTATACCAAGGATCCTGGTAATGTTGGTGGGAACTTGGTGATATAATATACACTGTGACAAACTTTATTTTTACTGCTGCTATACCCGGCGAGCAAAAATGCTGTCCCCCCAGATTTGTGGGGGTTCCTACACCCATGGTTGCAACAAAGGCTTTATCTTGATTGGCTCTAGGCAGAGAACCTGCCTGTCTGATGGAACCTGGTCAGGAAATAGGGCTCAGTGTCTTTTAGGTAAATCCAGGTTCCTTTGTTATAAAATGAACACAAATAAACTTTTTTTTAAAAATGAAATACTAATTAACCATACATGGCTGCACAATTATAAGAGTTATGTAATGTTCCAGCAATTTTGGAAACCGTTTCCTCTTCATGTTTGCACCTGTTCCTTTTTGCAATCTTAAGCCAAAAAAACTATAACCTTATTGTTGGTCCTGAAGAAGACCCTCAACCAAAAAAGATTACAATTACAAAACTTTCTAATCAAAAGGGATTACAAAATCATTCTTGGAACAATTTTATTAATATTCCTTGGTAAAATATATGGGTCTCTACAATCTCTATTTCCACCTTTTTTTCAAAAGTAGATAAAACATTTTTATTTCACATCATCACAATCAGTGGTGCATCTTGGTTTTGTGCTGCCATAGGCAGACAAAATTTGGGAACCCCCCTACCCACGTTACACACCCAGGACATGCCCTCATCACCCCCATTACATGCCTTCATCACCCCCAGTACAAGCTTCCATCGCCCCATTCTATGCCTCAATCACCCCAATACATGCCCCCATCACCCCATTACATGACTCCATCACCCGAATCTTTAAAACTACATCTGGTGGCCCCAGGGTAGCCGGCCTACCGGCCGTGGCTCCATCACTCCCATTACATGAGCCATACCCCCGGCACCCCAGGACTTACCCTGGTCCCTGGTGGCTAGTGTTTAGCACAGTGAGCGCAGACTGGTCACGTGACCCGGCGTGTGTCTGACGTCAGAGCACTGGGTCACGTGACCTGTCATGTAATCTGCCGAAATAATTTATTATCTGTAACTATCCGTTATCTGAAATGCTGCTGGTCCCGAGCATTTTAGATAAGGTATACTCAACCTGTGTTTGCAACACCACCAATAGCAATGGTATCCACAAATGACCTTAAAATAGATGAAAAAAAAGAGGGATGAAGACATACAGATGAATACACACACCCCAGTCATTGCATAGCATAGAGATCTATGATCATTTAAATAACTCCAACCTTACTGGAAGAAACGTCTACTGTTTAATAATGTCATGGTGAAGGAAGTCTAGCTGTATAAATTACGCTAAGACAGGGCCGCCATCAGAAATTTCAGGGCCCTTAATGAAAAAAATTCTGCCCCCCCAATAGTTTATCAATTAATATGTGACTAAAAGCCTGGGGTCCACATCCGCTGGATGTCACATATTAATTGAACTATCAAGGGGGGGCACCTAATGTGACCAGTGACCTGTAACAAAATCCAGACAGATATAGTCAGTGTCAGATAAGTTAACCCCTGGATGGCTAGACAGATATAGACAGTGTCAGAGGAGTTAACCCCTTGGGTGGCTAGACAGATCTAGGCAGCGTCAGAGGAGTTAACCCCTTGGATGGCTAGACAGATATAGGCAATGTCACAGAAGTAAACCCCTTTATCCACACACTCCATCACACACATATACAGACAGTTTGTCACTACACTGACATACACACACTCTCACTGACACTGACATACACATACTTTCACTCACACTGACATACACACACACTCATACTGACATACACACTCTCTCACTCACATACATACACACACTCACTCACTCACACTGACATACACACACTCACTCACACTGACATACACACACACTCACTCACACTGACATACACACACACTCACACTGACATACACTCACACTGACATACACTCACACTGACATACACACCCACTCACTCACAGTGACATACATACACTCTCACTCACACTGACATACACACACACTCACTCACACTGACATACACACCCACTCACTCACACTGACATACACACACTCTCACTCACGCTGACATACACATCCCCTCACACTGACATACACACTCACTCACTCACTCACACTAACATACACACACACTCACTCACTCACACTGACATACACTCACTCACACTGACATACATACACTCACTCACACTGACATACACACACTCTCACTCACACTGTCTGTTTTTAACTGACCAGCCTGCTGGCATTTCTGTGCTTTGAGTTCCTTGTGTGAAAGAGGTCTTAGCCAATCACGTGAGGCTTCTGAACTCTCAGCCAATCAGGAGAGTTGAGAGGTCTCACCTGATTGGCTGAGACCTCTTTCTATCAAGCTCCAGAAAAAAAACTGCTGCACTGAGCAGCAAAGTGCCGCCTGGGGCAGCTTCCACAATAAACGTCCGGCCCGCGGGGGCCCACGGGTCAGCTGCCATGGGCCCCAGGAATGAGTGGGCCCTGGGCAGATGCCCCATTTTTAAAAAGATTTAAAAAAATATATATATATTTTGTAAAGGGCCGGGCCTGCTGGGCTCGTGATGGGTGTATCGCCCGTCACCTCCTGATGACGGCCCTGCACTAAGATGTAGGTTTTAGGATCCCCAATTTTTTTTATTGGTGTGCACAGGTAGGGTTGTCACATTTTCTTCCAAAAAATACTGGCCTTGCTACTATCTCCATAGACTTAACATTGGCCTGGTGCCATTTTTTCACCGGCCTGCCAGTAAACCCTATGGACAGGTCATGACACAAAGGTCACCAATTCACACATCACTTATATATTGTGATCTGTTTCCTTGACACTAAACCCTTTTTATACTTATTCAGGAGAAACCAACTCTTGTGCCAGTCAGTGTGGGCAGAAGATTTTGGATTGCTCGAGCGAAGTGACCTGCGAGAATCTTGGCATATGCTGTTTAGATTACCGCACTTATTGCATCCGGATTTCACCAGAGTCTGGCCTGCTCATGGGAGGCAGGGACTTTACAGTTTTAAATGTTGTCTTAAGTAACAGCTCCGGTGTAAAATGCAGGTGAGTTTATGGTTCTCTATAATAGAATGGTGTGATTACAATCTCCTAAACATTAACAATACATTAAAATGAAACTTCTTGGGGTTGAAAGGAATTTTGTCATATTGCAGAATTAACCTCTGTTAGTGGTGATGGCTGTGCTGCTTTTCTATGAAGAATGCAATACGCCAGGAACAGTGATTTATTGTCTTAGTCCCCGTTACTGATAAAGTAGAAAATGGGAAAACAAGACCTATAGCCAATATAGCACTTACTATACTGTAGAAAAGTGAGGTTACTTTGGTTCCCGCTTCCACTTATAGGTCTGCTTAAGGAAATTGTGGAAGTTAGTTGTGGAGGTTGGTATGCTAAAAATTACTTTTATATATTTTATATATTTTTATATATTTTTCCAGCAAAAACATTCTGCTTGGATGTTTCATAACATTAACATTATTTACATATTGCCAACACTTTACACAGTGCTTGGTACAGAGTTTTATATGGGAGCTACAGACAAAGATCAAAGACAGGCATGTACATGAGCTAAAGGGAGCCATACTCGCCAGCTTATAATTGTTCTGTTAGTACTGTAACATTATCAAGAACAATTAGTAATATTCCAACTGATCAGAGACAGTCATCAGAGACAGGCATGTATATGAGCTAAAGGGAGCCATATTCTCCAGCTTATAATTGTTCTGTTAGTACTGTAACATTATCAAGAACAATTAGTAATATTCCAACTGATCAGAGACAGTCATCAGAGACAGGCATGTACCTGAGCTAAAGGGGACCATATTTGCCAGCTTATAATTGTTCTGTTAGTACTGTAACATTATCAAGAACAATTCGTAATATTCCAACTGATCAGAGACAGTCATCAGAGACAGGCATGTACATGAGCTAAAGGGAGCCATACGCGCCAGCTTATGATTGTACTGTTACTACTGGAACATTATCAAGAACAATTAGTAATATTCCAAAAATATACAGAAAGTAAAAACAATTTGACAAAAATTTGAAAAAAGTGTAGAGTGATTGTCATTCATAAAACAATAAAACAGAAGCACTGCAATATAGTATTTTACTGTGGGACTGCCTTACAGTTGAGCTTGTGGTTCTTTTTCTTTTTCTTTTTAGGTTCAATTATGACATAACTACGGATGGTTACATAGATGACACTGGACATGCACACTGTATATCACCTTTGCTATATGAAACTGGTCGAATTGCCTTTGAAATGTCTATAGATGGAGGACAAACCTATCCTCACTCCAGTACATGGCTGTCAGGTGTTTGAACCTTCTTTTGAAAATACATGGGTCATATGTATGAAGATTGTATAATAACTTACAAAACTGCTGCACATTGAATAAGGATAAGTACTATAAAATGCAGCTTTATTTGTACTATTAGCGAGGTTCCTCATTATTCCACAGAATGTAATGGAGGTAATAGTCACTCATCAAAATGTTAGACAACCATTGTCATGTGTTCATAAGGTTGACCACTTGTAAGGTCACAGCAGCATAATGATGTGCATACGTTTTGCAGTTTGTGTTAGTATTGCGGATTAATATTAGGGTTAGGGTTTTGGACTAGTGGGAATCATATAAACATAGAAACATAGAATGTGTCGGCAGATAAGAACCATTTCGGTCCATCTAGTCTGCCCAATTATTTTTGAGTACTTTTATTAGTCCCCCGTTCCCGGTCTTATAGCTAGGATAGCCTTGTGTCTATGCCACGCATGCTTAAAATCCTTGACTGTGTTTACCTCTACCACTTCTGCTGGAAGGCTATTCCATACATCCACTACCCTCTCAGTAAAGTAATACTTCCTGATATTACTTTTAAATCGTTGCCCCTCTAATTTAAGACTATGTCCTCTAGTTGTGGTAGTTTTTCTTCCTTTAAATATACTCTCTCCTTTACTGTGTTGATTCCCTTTATGTATTTAAATGTTTCTATCATATCATCCCTGTCACGTCTTTCCTCCAAGCTATAAATGAATATTAGGGTTAGAGTTAGGTTGAGAGTTATGGAACTATGTTAGTGGTATGGGGCAAAAGGGTTAATGCTTGGGAGACATTAGGGTTAGGGCTAGAATGGGGTCATTGATAAAGGTAATTTCTATTGGCAAAGTTGGAGCAATATCAAAGGCAGCTACCGTATTTTCCGGCGTATAAGACGACTGGGCGTATAAGACGACTGGGCGTATAAGACGACCCCCCCAACTAAGTCATCTTATAAGCCGGAAAAATCGTATCTATATTTTAACCTTTAAGGTTAAAATATAGAGTTTTCCACCCTCCTCCCCCTTTCCCCAATCCCCAATCCCCAGTACTTACCTATTTTCTGCTCTGTCTCCCGCTGTTAAGCCGGTCCGTGGCTGTGAGGGAAGCGTTGTGAGCTCCCCTCAGGCCGCGCGGACAATAAAGTTTTGTTGAAAAAAAAGTTTCAACAGACTTTATTGAAGCCGCGTGGCCTGAGGGGAGCTCACAACGCTTCCCTGACAGCCACGGACCGGCTTAACAGCGCGAGCGGAGACAGAGCAAAAGATAGGTGAGTAAATCCTAGTACCCGGCGTATAAGACGACCCCCCAACTTTTGAGAAGATTTTCAGGGGTTAAAAAGTCGTCTTATACGCCGGAAAATACGGTAATTGAAAGTTCCTGGCAGTTTCACCATATTTACATATTTTGCCCCAGGTGTGGACTTTTATAAGAAATGCTGATACCTCTTGTACCTATTAGATTTTTTATGTTTTTCTTTTAAATCAATTTCCTTTAGAAATAGATGTTGTGACACTTTGACTGTGTCACAACATTGTTTTGGCCAACTTAGAGACTGATAAACTACATGAAGCCTATTTCGAAAGCGCAGTGATATCATGTGTGATGTTCAATATTGTTTACATGTTTTTGACATGGGCTTTATTCATGAAAGAGAGAAAGGCAGGAATCGGCTGGTAATTGAGAAGGGAATTTCAAACTTAAGGCTAAATAGTAGAATTTTTCCAACTCGCTTACTTTGGTCTTGTTTGAATTTCCCTTCACAATTCCCTGCAATAGTTTCTTTTAAGAATAAAATCCTATATTTCTTGTTTACTTGCTTCTCTCATATTGTTTTATTATTAGCACTTAATCTCTATGTCTTCATTTTACACAGTGCATCCTGGAAAAGTGTCAGAACTAGAAAAATGTACCTTATTAAATGACACCAAGTGGCAATATTATGGTACCCCAAATGTGGATGGAACCCTGACTGTAACATGGGACCCAAAGACATTCAAGGAGAGTCTGGTCAACATTGAAGTCTGGGGTTACCAGGAATTAGGTAAAAGAATGACATGAGGAATAATCTGCCTTTTTCTTTGGAATAAAATGTGGTCAGGCGAAGTAGTAGAATGTGGCTGCTAAGTTATGAAATTAATTTATTGATAGACTATTATTATTATTAATAATAATAATAATTACTTAACCATCTAACTGCCAAATCTGTTAATTGAGTTATCTGCCGCATATTCCTTTAGCATTTGCAACTTTCTGTAGAAATACATATTTTCCTTATCAGTATTGTCTGTATAAAATGATGGAGAACTGATTAATGTTTTGTTCTCCATTAATTTATTGATTACTAGGAAAACCTTATACCTCCTCCTGGACAGCGTCTTGGAAATACCTGTACTCTCTAGAAAAGCAATATGAAAATAATGGTTCTTTCACGTTCCTTCCCAAACCTGCTAAACCTGAGCACGCAGTTTTTGAGTTTGGAAGTCTCAGGATTAATCCCAGCCAGTATCAAGATGGACTAATGTAAGTTGTATTGTTATTACCTTGTGTATAACGGATGGAGATGAATTATAATGCTGACGCTTAAAAATGAGAGAAGCATCAAAGTATTCTGCAGTAAACAATAACAATGTTAATTGTCTGGTAAGCAAAATCTGGTAAATCACTGACTATACCTCAGTGACCCATTTGTGTATATAACAGATTGTGTAAATTAAAGAGGGAGTCATTTGTGCTCATAAATACACATGATTTGTGTAAATAATAGTTATTGCTTATATTCTTTAGCAGCTCAATCATGTTTTTGCTATTAGTAAAGAAAGCAAGGGATCCTGCAGTTGGTCTAACTGTCTCTGACAGAAAATGAAGAGATAATCTGTCATACTTAATAGGGCATCATGCAATCCTGTGATAGTGCTCTATGGTGTTTTCTGTCAGTGACAGTAAATTGTTCATAATACTGATAGTAGTCACATAGAATAGGTTTTATCTGCTAGACTTCAGCTTTAATAACAATCAGGACCAAGCATGGTTATTTGTTTCAAGAGGGGGAAAAACACACAGGAAAAAAAGAAGTAGCTAGTTAAATTGATTTTGTAACAGCCACATTGCAAATATTTATATGCGGAAAATCTAATATGCAGCTTACAGACCATGCGGTATTCCAAAATCAGAGGTTCCACCCACCTTTGAGGCCACGCTGGAGTTTCCAATGATATCACACTTGGGAGTGATATCTCTATTGCATACTTGCTGGCACAAATAATTATTCTGTGTGTTTGACTAAAGTGCATTTAAAGTGATTTTATGAGCATGATTTAGTTTTGCTACTTAAAAAAAATATATTTTTTGCATGACTAACTTTGTTAGACTATATTTCAATACTTGTTTTCCATACATTTAATGTGGCCCACAAACTTTTATGAAAAACCCGGACACCCCTCGTTTATATAATTCATTGGATGTTGTCATTATAAAGTATTATTTTGCACATTTTAGGAATGTTCATTCTCTCTGGAGTGTGGACCATGCAATGGCTTGGCATCTTGGAGAAGACTTCCGAAAGGACTCTGCTAGTTGGGCACACGAAAAATGCCTGGATTGGCACAAAAGTGACCAGAGCCTTCCCAACTTCTTATCAGAGATAATTGACTGACATATCTGACACTGGGAGGTTTCATGTTTGTTTGTTTTGTAAACTCTTATCCCCCACTCATCATTGTCACTCTTCTTACATATGTATTCATGTCACCTGGGCCATGCTTGTTTATGACACATTCCCACCTGTTCATGTTCAACAGCTAGATCATTCATCATACCCATTCAAGGAGAATATAACAGACCTAAAGATGTCACCTCTGTTCATACTCAGGTTAATTTGACAATTTAAGTGTGGTTTTTAGAGAAACTAAATATAGTTGAGATGGTAAGCTGGGGGAGTCAACGCAAGGTGACAAAAATGGTACTTATATGTGGTTTATAGACCTGTTTATTACCAAACTCATAGATACAAAGATAATTAGAGGGGAAATGCCATATAAATAACTATTTAATCAGGCCTTGCCCAGGAAAACAGAGAGGGAAGGATAAGTAGACATTCTGCCCTGTGGTTCCTTATTATTTAATTATATAATAATAATATAGTCAATATCTAATGACCGAGAGCACATTCATTATGTGCCTTGGCTTGCTTTTCCACAAGTAGTGGGTATGTTAATTTGCAGCCATAGTTATTATTTGGAAACCTAAGCTCCTGGAAGTCATCAAATGTGTAAATTTATAATTGCTTTCCAATCTTAATTTAGCAATAGCATCTAATTATTAAACAGGCACAAAATAAATTACCATGAATATCTTCCTGTCTGACCAGAGATGGTCTTAACAGGATACAATGGCCTAGTTAATACATTGCTCTATTGTAAATCCTTAATTAAAAAGACCTGTTTCCGCCTTTCACCAACACTAACTCATTAAAAATAAGATAATAAAAGCAAAAAGTATTGCATTTCTTATAACTGTAATTCTCCTAACAAGAAATAATTAACTAATTAGCATCTTACTGAACCATGTACACCAGCCTCTATTGTCATGGAATTCACCACTCAGATCTAGGATAATTAGTGAAATACAAGTCACGACTAAAGATTTCAACTGTATTCCTTAAAACTGGAATTTCAGAATAGTTTTCTTTTTTTTAATCGGTTAAACCCTTATTCTAAATATTTGACTCCATTTCAAACAGATAGATAAAGTATAAAACAATAGCATGGTAATAAATATGTGTTGTTTTTGGAATTTCAGCCAGATTACGGGTGTGACATAGGGTCTCATAGTGTGTGTACGTACCACCCGGGTGCTGTACATTGCGTGAGAGGGATTTATGGCAGGTAACTTGTTCTGTTTTTCTGACTATATATCATATATGATATCAGTGTATAAGTTGTACTGTTTAAACAAGGGAGAGATTTGGCTTGAGATGTTATGTAAGTACACCCATACAGTGCCATGGGACATAATTTACTGATTTTAATAATGAATTATAGTAATATGAAATGAAGACTGCTGGTTACTGTAGGCAGAGAGGGTCGATAGCTTCTCTAGTTATATTATGACTTTAGAGCAGGGGGCGGGGGGGGGGGGGGGGACCTGCAGCCATCTAGCTACTAATGAACTACATCTCCCATAAGAGGCTGGCAGAGGAGTATGGAAAATGTAGTCCTGCAACATCTGGAGGGTCTGAGGTTCCCTACACCTGCTTTAGAGGGTCAACTTCAGACCCATGTTTCTGATCTTTCTGAACTACAGCTTCTTCAATGCTGAATCAGCCTTTTGACACCATCAGCATCAATAAGCAGCATTGCCACAGGCCTCACACAACAACTAAATAAAGTGGCAAATTACATAGTTTTCGTTACCTGGGAATGCAAGTGTACAAAGATTTTTAACAGGATTTTGTATTAGGAAATAGTATGTATTTTATTAGAAGCCATAGTCACAGGACATGCCTGATATTATCTTGGTAGACCATCAGAGGGCTCTGTACCAGAGTCCAAATCACCGACAGACCTTGTGTTATTAAAAATCAAGTCTCACAAATAAGAACAAGCATAACAATATTGATGTATATGCATGTATAATGATCACATCTGCAGTTTGTCAAATCTGACAAATCTTACATAATGCTACACAACTATTAGAAACAAGGATCTCAAAGTTTTCCCAAGGTATTTTATATTACCTATAATATACAACTATGGCCAAAGTATTGGAACACTTTCAGGATGCTACAGACATCATCCAAGTCCTGGCACCTTGTACAAGACTTCCCTCTGAATAACATTCCATTATATATGCATGTTATATACTGACTAATTCACTATGTATATATATATCATATAATATGCCTTTACCTCTTCAGCCCTCTCTATGCAGCTGGGCAGCAGTGCTGCTATGATTCCACTGGGGTTCAGGTCCTTACCAGTGACTCTATCGGTGGCAGTACCCCAGATCGAGGACATGACTGGGGATCACCCCCATACAAGAAACCCCCCAGGATACCAGGCTTTTCCCACTGGCTGTATGATGTTGTTAGCTTTTATTACTGCTGCCTGTGGTCAGATAACTGTCACTACTACTTAGAGCTCAGACCCTCCAGCGACTGCCGCACATACAAACCACCTAAAGTCGGTATGTAAAATTAAGAATACATAGAAACATTATTTGTTTTATTTAAGTGTGTTACTGTGTGTGCCTGTTTGCATTCAACAGTACATAACGATTTCTTACAAAGTATTTTGACATCTATTTACAATGCAATAGCGCCACCTAGTGGAAATATTTTAGATTGTAAACTGATTCATTTTCTTCTGAAGAAATATCCATCTGTAATGTTTACAGAGATATACATATTGTTACATTTTTGTAATATTAAATAGTCTTCTTGATAAATTATGTCTAAGTAGAAGCAATGAAGTATGAAGTAGTGTTGTATTTAGAATATCAGTTAGTTCAGGTAATTCAAAAATAATATTTATGTGTATGTTATCAAAATGTATATTACCGAGCACTTAACAATATATAGAATGTATTCCATAATAAATACACAGGTCATTTAGTGTTATTAAATATTATGCAATTTTATCTTTCAATAAGGTGTTACGAGTGTAGCAGTGTTTATAACAAGTTTATAACAGCAATACAATATCAATACAATTTAAACTAATGACGCAACTGTATTATACTTGGTCCTATGGTGACTTCTAAACATGGAAGAGATTTAGTGAGGAGTTATGTATACTTATAGACAGCAAATCTGATGCAAAGTTCCAAAAGTATAGCAGCCACCACGGGAGCCTATAGAATATTCCTGCTGATTGTCCATGTTTAGATCTTTGCTCCAGAATTGACCTTTATAAATAAACTACATTGCTACTAGATGTAAATCAGAATTTGTTTAATTAATAAACTATTTTATATAATAAATGTAGGATACTTTGTCTTCAGTCGTTGTCCATTTACAAGAGTATTTCATGTTGAAGTAGTGCATTTTGCCATTTCACGTTTATTTAGCTATTGTATACATTAGATTTACTCCCTCTGTTAGATTGTTTTTATGCTTACATCACTTTATTTGGCTAGAACAAACAAAGAGGTCCAGCACTCAGTGATACTGAGATTAAGTTACTAGCCTGTGATGTCTTTGTCAAGCTATAAAAACATGTGCAAAATACAGAGTATTTATACAAACTTGTGAAAGGTCAAAATCATTAAAATCATCAAAAGAAATTACCAATTTAAACTTTATTTGTAACATGTAGTGATTCACCTCATTCACATATAATTAAAATTATTTATCTTATTTTTTTTTCCACTTGTATTTTTTATGTTTTCCTCTCTGTGGTGCACTTGGAAGCTCGGTTTTAATTGAGACTGTACACACCTGTTCAGATGTGCAGCACGGATCGGATTGACCATTCTTAGTAGTGATGTCACTATGTGTTCTGTTTAAATTAATTAATTTCACTTTTGTTATTTGTGCTTATGACTAAGCGCTATATGTACAAAATGCATCAAGCCTGTAACCGAACTCCCTTTATATCGCCTGCATGCTGCTATTTTTTGTATATTATCACATTTTGCACATTAAATCTTACAAGTTCAATTTTGTGAGTGCCGTCTTCTGCTTTATATTTCTCTGTAGATGTAAATCAGATTGTTGTACTAATGTTTTATTATCATATTTCATAGCTTCTGCTTTTGGGGATCCTCATTTAATAACACACGATGGGGCGAACTACACTTTCAAGGGAAAAGGAGAGTATGTACTTGTTACATCGACATACAAGTCTCTGAACATCCAAGGACGGACTCAACCAGCTGTGTTTCCAAATGGTACGTAAAATAAATAAATAATCATCGAGGAAAGATATGATTGGCCATTATTCCCTCTATTTAGAAATGTATGCTTGTTCTGTAGCAGAATGTACAGCATTTTTTTTTTCTGCAGGAACTATCATTTCTGTAGCTGGATTCTCTTCTTTGGCAATGCAGGAAAATAATACTGATGTGATTGAGGTGCGACTAGCAGGATCTTCACAGAGACTGGAGGTTCTACTAAACAAAGAAGTGGTTAATTTTGATCGGAGCTGGATTGACCTTAAAGGTAAGTATACAGGAAAAGCTTTTTATGTTGCATAAACTTTCGCAGGTTACCTACTGATCCACTAGTCTAAGTTACCTACTGATCCCCTAGTCTAAGTTACCTACTGATCCCCTAGTCTAAGTTACCTACTGATCCCCTAGTCTAAGTTACCTACTGATCCCCTAGTCTAAGTTACCTACTGATCCCCCAGTCTAAGTTACCTACTGATCCCCTAATCTAAGTTACCTACTGCTACCCTAGTCTAAGTTACCTACTGATCCCCTAGTCTAAGTTAATAAACCAGTGACCAATGATAAAACATGAATTTGAGGCAACTTTACTATATCGCCCTGAATAAAGAGCTATCTTTTTACCCAGAGGATCAGGTCATGGTGGAGACACTGCCCAAATGCTGCCATATGGTAAATTCCATAGGTAGTTTGCAATATTAATGTAAAATCAGAAAATACTACTTAAACCCTAGTTCAGGTGTCACATGCTTTAAGACAGAGAGACAGACAGGCCTAATTATTTCTAATGCTTTTGGGAAAGCAAATGATTGTAATTTAAATGTATTCTTTATGTTCCTTTCTTAGGTGTTTTTCTATATTCTCCTACTAACCAAAACGTTACAGTAATGTTCCCCTCAGGAGCTGGGGTGGAGGTTAGAGGGAGAGGAAGTTTCCTGGGTGTTACAGTCTTACTTCCTGACGAGTTCATGAACAAAACACAAGGACTTCTGGGAGTGATGAACCAAGATCCCACAGATGATTTTACCTTTAGAAATGGAACGACCCTACCTCCTAATGCTTCCCCACAGGAACTATTCCAACTTGGTGCTGACTGTGAGTGACTGATGTGGGAGGTGTACTTGCTTACTGTTGTAGCACTGGATTGAATATTTTGTGATAGAAATAGCGTCTTTGCTGTCTTGTCTTGTCATAAAGCTAAATCACTACTGTTATATCAGCTTACTGCCTCTGGCATTTTTGTAACAGAGACTTCTGAAACCTTTAATTGGTAACCAAAAGATAGACAAGGGCAATTACAAACTGTGATATTTGACATTGCACTTATAAATCGTTCATACATAATGTCAAGTTTTGCTGTCTCTTTCATGCAAGGGGACATGCATGAAACAAGCCTCAAACAATCACAGTACAAAATATTTCTCCCTGAATTTCCGTAATACAATTATAAACGGTTGTGGTCCAAATGTTTTCATATTCTTCAATATTGAACTGTAGGTTGCCTCAGTGTATTCGTGAGTGGCAGTAATTTCATAGAGAAACTTTCCTGTTGTGGTGGATTGGGCATAGGAAAAAAAAAAATTAGACATTTACTGTAAATATTTGTGATGATTGCTTTAGGGACATTATCCATACTTTAATTACAGAAATATAAATCCTTTTTTTGGATGATCAATCAAGTAAATGTCTGATTATCTATTATTTTACTACGTATATGTACAAAACCACACACACGTGTACATGTGGAGCTAGACTAGAATCAGTGGGTTTAATTGGACTGCAAAAGTCTGAAAATATTCTTTATTTAGCTGTGGTAAAAAGGGCCCGTAACATGCTTGTGACAGAAGCATTCCGATCCAGAACATATATTGGGATATACTAATGGCCTTATAAATTTAAGTTTTATATGACATAACCAGAAACACTGTTTAAATATCAGATTTAAAAAAATGATATCCGTTCAGTGAGCTCTGATGTGAAGAACGGATAATTAGGAAGAATTGTAATATTTTGTTTCATTTTTTTAATGTACAATAAAAACAAAACATTTGTAGCAATGTTCTTACAATGTTTTGACAGTTACAAGAAGCTGTAAGTTATTTGACTAAGAAATGTGTCCGTTTTAGGGTCTGTGACTGAGGAGACCTCCCTGTTTACCTATGACTCCAAGTTCCTTCTGGATACCTACAATACAAAACACGACCCACAATTCATACCCACCTTCACAGTATCGGAGGATCCAAATGATCTAATTAATGGACAAATGAATGAGTTGTGTGAGTCTGATCAATTCTGCAGATTTGATGTCCTCACTACAAGAGATCTTGGAGTAGGAAATGCTACCAAACTATCCCATTTCTACCACAGGAGCTTGGTGGAGAATCTGAAACCAGGTAAGTCCAGGACAGACATACTCATACTCATATATTTGAACAGGCGTGTATACAGTGGGTAAAACTGGGCATGGTATACATTGTAAAACAATGGCAGATGACACTAACATTTGCTTCATAACATACCGTATTTGCTCGAACATAAGACGACCCTGCTTATAAGATTACCCCCCCACCCCCAAACTATGGATATTCCTTTAGGAAAAAAACTAAAAGCCTGAATATAAGACTACCCTATAGGAAAAAAATGTAACTTATATATTCACATGTAAATTGCTTTTTCATATTTAATAAAAACTTATGATATAAAAAATGTCTTGTTTTTATTTACCTTTTATGTGCCAATGCTGCCCCTACCCATCAGACTTACCCAATGCTCCCCCCAACGGTGTCTGTCTCTCTCCCCCACCCTCGTCTGTCTCCCCACCCTCCACCCAATGTTGGATGTCTCTCCACCACTCCCTCCACCCAGCGTTGTCTGTCTCTCCCCCACCCTCCCCCTAAGTTGTCTGTCTCTCTCCCCCACCCTCCCCCCAACGTTGTCTGTCTCTCCACCCCTCCCTCCCCCCAATGTTGTCTGGCTCTCTCCCCCATCCTCCCCCCTATGTTTTCTGTCTCCCCCCTCCTTCCCCCCAACATAGCCTCCCTGGTGGAAAGTGGGGGTAGCCGGGGGATGTCTGCACGATACGTGCAGACATCCTCCATGCTGCCCGACACTTCCGTCCATTATGACGGATCCCCCTCGCTAACAGCCGGTGGATGTCTGCGGGATGCGCGTAAACATCCCCCGCTGCTGCCCGGCACTTCCGCCGGGACTTTTATGATGAAGCCGGAAGGACTCGGCTTCATCATAGAATTCCCGGCGGTCGTGCCGGGCGGCAGCGGGGGATGTTTACGCGCATCCCGCAGACATCCACCGGCTGTTAGCGAGGGGGATCCAGGTCCCCTGCAGCTCTGCGGGGGACCTGGATCACAGTCTTATCATCTGACCTCGATTTGAGGTTAGATTATAAGACGACCTCGAATTTAAGACGAGGGGTCTTTTTCAGATAATTTTCTCTGAAAAAAAACCTTGTCTTATATTCGAGCAAATACGGTAATAACATAAATGAAAATTCAAAGATGTTATGGATGATCATACGATTTTTTAATGTCTGAGATTAAAATAAGAAATCACTCAACGGTAACACCATAATCTGACATATATTATTTACTTTGATTTGGCACTTAGTATCTTGCAGATGATAAATAAAATAACAGGATATTGTTATTGATAAAATGGTTTGTGCTTTAATTGGAAGATAGGACTGAGGAACAAAAATGAGCCCAAGATAAGCTGGAGTGACAGTGGTATTATCAATAGTAAAGGAATGTTTGGGTACAATCAGTGGTGTATCTTATTTTTAGGCAGACAAAATTCAGGCACCCCCCAACCCATGTTGCACACCTAGGACATGCCCCATCACCCATGTTGCACTCCCACGACAAGCCCCATCACCCCATTACATGCCTCATCACCCACATTGCATACACACTAAATGCCCCATCACTCCCATTACATGCCACCATCACCCTCATTAAAAAACCCCACCACGTCTATTACATGCCCCCATCACCCCGATTAACTGGAAGGAGCTAAAGCTTGCTGAAATGTGGGGGAGGGAGCGAAAATATTTGAAGCACCAGAAGTGTGCTTTAACACCCTCTGGCAAAGTGCAGCCCTAGGTGAGTGCCTTGTTTGGCTTGTGGAAGATACACTACTGGGTACAAGTTTTAAGAGTGAAGAATCTCAGTTCTATTTTAGAAAGATTACGTGTTAGCTACTGGTTAAATATCCAGGAAGTAGACAGAAAGTTCGTGACTGGAGGCAGAGTTGGATGTAATATGCACATTTCATCCATGGAAACATTACATATCCATGGAAACGTTAATGTGGACCAGAATGTACCATGTACTAAAAGCAGATTTTGTTTGCTCTATTGCTATGTTTTAATTGCTATGTTTTTAATTACTACTCCTTGGGCCTTTAATGAACCCTGCCTATAATACAATTATTTTTATCAGTTTTGTAAAGCTCTATTTTTGTGAAATTGCTGATTTTTTTCCTTTCATGCTTAGTGGTCTCATGCGGCTGGCTAAAACCCCCCACAAATGGGAAAAAGGAAGGGACTAGTTATCTTGTAAACTCAGATATACATACATACATGCATACATACAGTCTGCCAGGCACACACTCACACATACATACAATCTGTCAGACACACACACACACACTCATACATACAGTCGTTCACAGACACACTCATACATACATACATAGAGTCTGTCGCAGACACACACTCATACATACATGCAGTCTGTCAGACACACACACACTCATACATACAGTCTGTAACATAGACAGATACACTCAGAGTCAGTCACATAGACACACACACTCATACATGGTCTTTCACATACACTCATACATACAGTCTGTCACAGACACACACACTCATAGTCAGTCATATATACACACAAACTCATACAGTCAGTCACAGACACACAAACTCACACAGTCAGTCACACACACTCATACAGTCTGTCACACTCCCTCATACAGTCTGTCACACACACACACTCAGACATACATACATACATACATAGTCTGTCACATACACTCATACATACATACATCCATAGTCTGTCACATACACTCATACATACATACAGTCTATCACATTTACTCATACATACACACAGTCTGTCACATACACTCATACATACACACATTCAAGTGAGCAGTTTTTTTTTATCTTAAAAAATACATTTTAAAAAAATGTAGATCAATAGCAGGGATCAAAGCTATATCTCATTGCAGGGAAGGTGGGCATTTCCGTTCCAGGTTTGTCTGTGCCTCTTACAATCATTACTTATTAATTACATTATTTTGCCCATTCATTTGTCAGTTTTATTTTGCCCACATTCATTTGCCAGTGTTTTTTTTGCCCAAATTCATTTGTCAGGGTTTTTTTTGCCCACATTCATTTGCCAGGGTTTTTTTTGCCCACATTCATTTGCCAGGGTTTGTTTTTTTTGCCCACATTCATTTGCCAGGGTTTTTTTTTTTTTTGCCCACATTCATTTACCAGGGTTTTTTTTTTTTGCCCACATTCATTTGCCAGGTTTTTTGTTGCCCACATTCATTTGCCAGGGGTTTTTTTTGCCCTCATTTTTTGATCATCTCATCATTAGTAGAAGTCATTGGCAGATTTAAGAGACATGTTATTATGGCAGCTTCGGAAGTCATTGATTATTGCAGCTCTAAGAGACATTTTTTAAATGCCCCTAAGAGCTGCAATAATCAATCACGTTCCGAAGCTCCCATGATAAAAAGAAAAACGGTACATTATTGGCAGTGACACTGTCACTGTTCCTACCTCGTTCCTCCCAGTGTGGGGCTGTGTGACATGTGGAGGACGCGCACAAGCCTTGCGCATGATCACATGACGTCATGCGATGAAGTCATGTGATCAGGTGACCTCCGTGATCGCTGCAGAGCTGATTCTCCCGGGACAGTCCCAGGATCGAAAACGTTGCGGGATTGTCCCGGGTTGGCAAGTATGCTCAAGGCCGTCTTTAATAGTGATTGGACCCTGGGCAAGCATTTGCTTGGGACCCCTGGACCCTGCCCCCTCCCCTGCATGCAATCCCACCATCCATCGCGATGTTAACCCCCCCCCCACACACACACACATATGCCATAATTGTTGTGCCATTCAGATGCCAGTAATATTGTGCCATTCAGAACGCAGTATTATTGTGCCAGTCAGAGCCCAGTAATATTGTGCCATTCAGAGCCCAGTAATATTGTACCATTCAGAGCCCAGTAATATTGTGCCAGTCAGATGCCTGTAATAGTGCCATTCAGAGCCCAGTAATATTGTGCCAGTCAGAGCCCAGTAATATTGTGCCAGTCAGAGCCCAGTAATATTGTGCCAGCCAGATGCCCAGTAATATTGTGCCAGCCAGATGCCCAGTAATATTGTGCCAGCCAGATGCCCAGTAATATAGTGCCAGCCAGATGCCTGTAATATTATGCCAGTCAGAGTACAGTAATATAGTGCCAGCCAGAACCCAGTAATATAGTGCCAGCCAGATGCCCAGTAATATAGTGCCAGCCAGAACCCAGTAATATAGTGCCAGCCAGAACCCAGTAATATAGTGCCAGCCAGAGCCCAGTAATATAGTGCCAGTCAGAACCCAGTAATATAGTGCCAGCCAGATGCCCAGTAATTTTGTGCCAGCCAGATGCCCAGTAATATAGTGCCAGCCAGAGCCCAGTAATATAGTGCCAGCCAGAACCCAGTAATATAGTGCCAGCCAGAGCCCAGTAATATAGTGCCAGTCAGAACCCAGTAATATAGTGCCAGCCAGAACCCAGTAATATAGTGCCAGCCAGAACCCAGTAATATAGTGCCAGTCAGAACCCAGTAATATAGTGCCAGCCAGAGCCCAGTAATATAGTGCCAGTCAGAACCCAGTAATATAGTGCCAGCCAGAACCCAGTAATATAGTGCCAGCCAGAACCCAGTAATATAGTGCCAGTCAGAACCCACTAATATAGTGCCAGCCAGAACCCAGTAATATAGTGCCAGCCAGAGCCCAGTAATATAGTGCCAGCCAGAACCCAGTAATATAGTGCCAGCCAGAGCCCAGTAATATAGTGCCAGCCAGAACCCAGTAATATAGTGCCAGCCAGAGCCCAGTAATATAGTGCCAGCCAGAACCCAGTAATATAGTGCCAGCCAGAGCCCAGTAATATAGTGCCAGTCAGAACCCAGTAATATAGTGCCAGCCAGATGCCCAGTAATTTTGTGCCAGCCAGATGCCCAGTAATATAGTGCCAGCCAGAACCCAGTAATATAGTGCCAGCCAGAGCCCAGTAATATAGTGCCAGCCAGAACCCAGTAATATAGTGCCAGCCAGAGCCCAGTAATATAGTGCCAGTCAGAACCCAGTAATATAGTGCCAGCCAGAACCCAGTAATATAGTGCCAGCCAGAACCCAGTAATATAGTGCCAGTCAGAACCCAGTAATATAGTGCCAGCCAGAGCCCAGTAATATAGTGCCAGTCAGAACCCAGTAATATAGTGCCAGCCAGAACCCAGTAATATAGTGCCAGTCAGAACCCAGTAATATAGTGCCAGCCAGAACCCAGTAATATAGTGCCAGCCAGAGCCCAGTAATATAGTGCCAGCCAGAACCCAGTAATATAGTGCCAGCCAGAGCCCAGTTATATAGTGCCAGCCAGAGCCCAGTAATATAGTGCCAGTCAGAACCCAGTAATATAGTGCCAGCCAGAGCCCAGTAATATAGTGCCAGCCAGAACCCAGTAATATAGTGCCAGTCAGAGCCCAGTGATATAGTGCCAGCCAGAGCCCAGTAATATAGTGCCAGCCAGAGCCCAGTAATATAGTGCCAGCCAGAACCCAGTAATATAGTGCCAGCCAGAACCCAGTAATATAGTGCCAGTTAAACCCCCCCCCCTCCCCCCTCTTCCCTAGTACTTACATGAATCTGCTCCGTGTCCCCCGCCGGATGTCTCCTCCGTGCAGTCTTCCCTCTTGCACGGAGGAGGGAAACAGTCACCGGATGTGACGCGACAGTTTTTTTTTTTTTCGGCCGTCGCATGCGGCTTGCCGGAAAAGTGTTCACAAGCGCAATGCGCTGTGAACACGGCAAGCAGGGGCTGGGGGCCCCGTTTGCTGGGGGGGATTTCACCCTACCTGTCCCCCCCACATTTTTTCCTGGGGGGGGATCCGTCCCCCCCATCCCCCCCGCTTCCTACGCCCATGGTGCTGGTGTAGGTGGTGAAGGCATATTAGTCAAATCCAAGGCTCACCCAAATATCTATTTTCCTAGCCATCAATTTCAACATTAAGGGCATAAAGAAACCATCTGGCATTAAGCAATTATACCACCCATGAATTCTGGATTTCTAAAATATGGATCTTGCAGGGAAGTGACCATAAAACAAAGCGGATCTAAAGCCAACAACTTCATCAGTTATTTGTTCTGTTTGTTTATTACTCTTGTTTCACATTGATACATTCAGCAACAATACCAGCAATATTTCATGCGTTATCAACATGCTTGTTACATGTGTCATAGTGTTGTTGTGTTTTTGTTTCTTTGTGTGTGTGTTGTCTCATTTTGTCTGCTGTCTGTGTTATTTCTATAGTTCTATACAATGTCAAATCTGTCTTTCCCATGCTTTCTAACCACTAGAAACATCATTGGCATACACCTATAAAAGGAGGGCTAGTTTTAATGGTGCAACATATAATACTTATGTTCCAACAATATTCTTGTTGGTTGAACCAGGGGTATATTAATTTAGGTGATGTATATATCCAGTTGCTATTTCTGTCTCTTAGCATGATGTAATGTGACAATTTTATTTTCATCCATGCATATATAGGGTATATAAGAGGATAAAAACATGGTTTTAATAAATATTCCATCAATAAAACTTTTTTTTTCTGTACACCGCATATGATGAAATTATTAAAGGGTGGTGTAGAATCATATACCAAAATATGGTGACCAGGCACTACTAAAGTCAAAAGTGGAAATGTTACATCAGCATGGCAAACTCACAATTCTACATAAATGGTTCAGCCCTACAAAATATGCATTAATGCATACAGTGAGCATGGATAACATTAACATGGCATAGAGTAATAACTCAAAAAAAAAAATCATCCCAAACTATGCCACTTTGTAACTTTATTTTCATCCGCAATACAAGCACTACATCCTAATTAGATCGTTCCTATATTGGATAAACCAGCACACTGTTGCATTGCTAGCAAAAATAGCAGTTGCACTAAAGTTGTCACAGTTACACTTTTGAGCTTCTCTCCTAGTATAAACTATTTATAGCATATCTAGTAAATATGTATAGAAGTAAATCAATTAATCAAAGTTTGTGCTGTTAAAGGAATCCTCCAACTAAAAAAAGGCAAAATGTAGACAACGTTCAACTTTGACTTCCAGATATTTTTTAGTATGTGCCGAAAATATGTATGAAAATAATTTTCTCTAGCTTTACTCCAAAACTCTAGCCTTTTCTCTACAACATACTACTGTACACACAATATAACCCCTTGTAAATAACAGGCAAAACATGTTCATAATGCTAGTTGCGCACATGTAAAATATAGTTTATTGGCTTTGAAGAAATGATGACTAGCCATAAACAAGAGTATGTGTGAGAGGCACTTGATTAATAAAAACACGGATGCTCCCATTATTCATATCGCTTTCTTTTATTCCATCAACAGCAAAGAAGGGGTGAAAAGAAAAAAATAACCAAAAGCATAGTAACGAACCCTTCCCTCCCTATATAAATTCATGTCTCCCCAAACACTTCCTCTTTCTTTGCTGCTTCCCTCATAGATAAGTACTTTATATTCATTACATTTATATATGTTGATATCTACCTATGTTCTCCATATATATTTTCACAACAATGTTTTTCTTCACATTTAATTCTCTGCCCCACTCTCAGGGGTCGATTGTTTCCCCTTCCCTCCACTTTCTCCCCACTTCTGTGTCTTTCCACCACCATTTTCATAATTTTTCACCATTTTTCGGTGCTCTTTTGACTTCTCCCTCACTGTGTTCTTCCAATATGTCTATTTTCGACTATATCTCCACATTGCGGCGGCCATTTTCTCGTAGCCTTTCCAATTTTTACATGGAGCGGCCATTTTGTTGGAGTCCCGTATGCATTTTTTCGTCTTATTTTGCAGAATTTCATCGGAATTGCTCTTGTTTTTTTGTCTTTTCTGGTTCTCTGACCACTCCCACGTCTTCCTGTCTTTTTTCCCATGATTTAACTGACGTTTTTAGCACGACCTGGGTGTCTGTTACCTGCTTCTACTGTACTCCACTGCTACTCCTGCTGGCTTTACCCTGCCTCTACTTCCACCTCTACCTTCAGTTAATCTGGTATTGTACCTGTCAGTACCATGTCTTCCCATGACCTTAACCTAAAAGGGGCTTCTCTCTCCCTGGACCCCAATGCTCCTGGCACCATCGATAAAGGTAATGACTGCTTTGGTGAGTTTATAAATTCATAGGAATTTTACTCCCTGCTGGATGCCACTATGAGAAAATCCATAAACCAAGTGATGCAGTAAGCCATGGGCTTAATGTCCTCTCAAATTGCCCAGTCCATCTCCTCAGCATTGCCGGCATCTCAGCCCCCTGCCCCCTAACAGGTTTTGACCTCACGGGATAAAAGGGCTTCTTCTTCACTACCCGCCTGCAAGGCTTCTAAAAAATTAAAATACTCCTCATTACCTTCCTCCAAAAATCTTATGAGCAGCAAGATATACATTGGCAAAGATACCGTGGTTGCACCACACACCAGAGCCCCAAGCCGTGCTAAATCAGCCAGATCTTGTAAAGCGACTAAGACCGCCTTAGAACTATCAGACTCCAAATCTGATGCAGGGGAGGCATATGTGTACTCAGATTTATCTGACCCTGATCCACCATCTGAGGATAATATGCAGGCTGGTGACCCCAACCCACCCAACCTTGGGGTCTCTGCCACTCAGCCGGATGCCCCATGACTTACTGGACATGAATGGTGAATCAGTGTTTGACCCATATCGGCTCCTACACCCTCGGTCCTCCGAGAAGGTTTCCATCGGACCACTTCAGCAATTATCTAGTGCATAGAATACATAAACCTTTGTTACGCGCTGTCCTAGAGTGTCCTAGACCTACTGTCCCAAACCTTGTCTGTTGTACCCCTGACATCGACCCTAAGATCCTGCAATTCCTCAGTAAGACAGGTTGGAAACCCAGGAAGGGTCTTGATTTTGCATTAGGCACATTCTAGGATCTACCATTAAGCTATTTGAGATGGTATCTATGGCAGGGGATGTTTATTTGGATTTGGAAAACATGAAAGGTTGGGTTCAGAGGATTGTGTGCCTCATAGGCAATGCTAACACAGCCTTGGCGACAAAACGCCGCAAGGAAATCTTAATGAAAATTAAGCCTAAGATAACAAATATGGCTATTGCAGAGCTTGGCCCCCAGGCTAAAGGTTTACTTTTCAGCAGGACATTTGTTAAGGATCTGGGATTCTATGTATCTACGTTCACCGCGCTGGATAAGGCGCAATCTAATTTGAAATGAGTATTCAACCCCAACATTTTTGGATGGGCCAGAAGAGTCAGAACCCTTCTGGCCAGCTTTAATTTCAGGAGCCCCATTCAGAATTCCAGAGGCTTTGAAACATCCCATTCCTATTATCAGGACTACAAACCTGCCTCGTCTGGGTACTTCCCCCAAAGTAGGAGAATCGAGGAGCAAGTGGCTCACATCAAGGCCGACGTCCCTATGGTAAGTACACCCCAAATACCATTTTTTTTCCCATCCAGGGGTGGGGAACAGGCTCAAATTCTTCCAAGAAACTTGGTACTCAATCATTACAGACCCCTAGGTCCTAGACACTGTTGCAGGTTATCACATAGAGTTTGTCACTACTTAAATTCAGTCCGTTTTTCCTCACCCCATACGATTCTCACACAAACATCAACTACTGATATCCCAAGAGACTTTACACTTAAGGGGAAAAGGGGCCATAGTCCCCGCTCACAACCCCTATGAGGGCATCCTAAGCAGTCTTTTTCTGGTATCCCAAAAAAATGAGGTGGCGTTCATCCAGTTATCAACCTGAGACCTCTGAACGCATTCTTTGCATATCACCATTTAAAAATGGAGGGTATCCATTTTCTCAGAGATGTTCTTCTCATAGGAGACTGGATGGTAAACTTAGACCTCCAGGATTCTTACCTAACAATTCCCATTGCCTTAGAACACCAAAAGTTTCTCCAATTCCAATGGGGTCAACAGGTTTGGACTTTCACATGCAACCCATTCGGTCTGTCCTTGGCTCCTTGGTGCTTCACCAAACTTCTGAAACCAGTGGTTGGCCACTTATGCAGATTAGGGGTCTGTGTCATAATTTATCTAGACGACCGACTGCTTCTGTCTCAAGACAGACAGACATTGGGCACTCACCTGAATTGGTGTCTGTCCCTTCTCCAGGACCTAGGTTTCCTTATCAATTGGGACACATCTCCCCTATCCGATAGAGTTTTACCATAAATTCAACCCTAGGGTCTTTACACCTGCCGGAGACCAAAATCAAGTTAATGAAGAAAGAGATCAAGAGTCATCTCGTTGCCACTTATCACTATCTGTCATTTAGCACGGATCACAGGTCTCCTCTCTATCCAGTCGATTTTTCCCGGTCACCTACATTACCGAGCTCTTAAATGGCTCAGAAACTGTGTGATCCCTGTAGATTACGAGTCCAAGAAGGAACTCTCCTGGTGGGCACCTGTGACCTGGAATGCACTGGTGCATGGAATGATTATTTGATCCCGTTTCAGCTACTGTGAATGATATTCTTTGTTTTCTTACATTACTGTTTGAATTGGGTCATGCATATCGGACCATTAATGTTTATCGCTCCGCCATATTCATAGGTCACAATGGTTTCCATGGGGTTCCGGAGGATAAGCTGTCAGTAATTTGTCATCTTCTCAAAGGGATTCGGTTATGTAGACCTCCTACACCATGCTTATATTCCCTTTGGGATGTTAATATTGTTCTGAAATTGTTTGAATCTTGGCCCTCTAATGATGATTTGTCACTTCCAGCTGGTTATGTTGTGTTGATTAATTTCATGTAAACGTGTGTTGGATGTTAGGGCTTTGGACATCACGGCAAGATCTTTTACTCCAACTGGGGTTTCATTTTCTATCTATAGACGTACCAAAACCTTACGTGACTATGATTTTGTATCCTTGTTTTCCCCATAATACCAACTTGTGTCCAGTGACGTGCCTTCTGGCTTATGAATTTAGATCTGTTTCGGAATCCGTCTCATTCAGCCTTATTTCCATCTTCATGCAAACCACATCTCCCAGTCTCTACCCCAACTCTGGCTCGATGGGTTAGATGGAGCTTGCTGGTGTCGACACTTCAGTGTTTGGTTCTCATTCTACTAGGGGTGTTAAGGCATTGCAGGCTTTCTCTATGGGCTGTAGGCTGGAAGACCTTTTGAAGGCCGCTGACTAGTCTCGGGAGTAAATCTTCCGTGAACTTTACTTCATCCCCAAACCTCATTTTTCTTTTTCTGTTATTGCAAGGTTTTAAACTTGCATAATAGGAGCCTCCATGTCTTTATTAATTCCTAGATTTTACTAGTTCTATGATGTAAAATCATGATTAATAAAGACACAGAGGCGAATATTATTCCCACCTGGGATTTATGGGTTATTTGCCCTGCCCTTTTGAATGTTTATTACCGTTTGTTATTTGCACTGTTTATTTGCACATAATTACTTATTCATAGTATGATTGATTTGCATGTCAGTTACTGCAGTACAACTGTTTTATTGGATATTTTTTCTGGTTATGACAATAGATATTACCTTATACATTTTTCTTTCTCTTAGTACAATAAGCTGACTTGGACATGTTGCTGGACGAAGTTTCGGTTTTGACTGCTGTTCTGTCCATTCTGCTGTTTACCTTTGTGGACTGGGATTATGTACTAGTTCGGTGTTATCCTATTTATTTTGTCTGATGTTTTATTACAAAGAAAGAGTAAGTGTTTGGGGAGGCATGAATTTATATAGGGAGGGTTTGTTATTATGCTTTTGATTGGTTCATTTTTTCTGTTCACCTCTTCTTTGCTGCTGAGGGAATAAAAGAAAGAGATATGCATAATACTCGCCTCTGACTTTACATCACAGAACTAGTAAAATCTAGGAATTTCCTCAGAGTCTGTGGGAGTAGCAACGGTGCTACACAATACTTTTATTGTATTGAAACTATAAAAAAATGATTTATGACTTGCTGTAATTTAAACAAAAACAACTAATGCAAACTAGTTATTCAGATTGACCTTAACAGAGGAACTGTGTAGCACTTCAGGTAATCTGAAGTTTGCAGTTGTCTGAGACAGGATAGTCTCTTTTTCAGATTTCACTTTATTGGTTGATAACAATTTTCTTATTGTCAGCCTGTGTGTTTGTTTAACCAAAAAATATTAGTCACGCTTTCACCTCCAAAAAAAGAAATAATGCATAGCCAGTACACACTCACAGTCAGTCCAGGAGATCAGCGGTGACCGAACAAAAAAGTATTATAAACAATGGCACAACAGTTCAACAATTACTCAGGGTGCACAAACCGCACGTACGTGAAATATTGAATAGTATGTTGCCTCAGTGAATACCAGTCAATTCATAGCGATACTTTCCAAGTTGTGTTGGTATTGGAAAATGTGGTATGGGAAAAGTGCCCATACAAGGACACATTGCCCATGGCAAGATCTGCCATGTCTGACAGTCTGTGCTTGGATCATTTCACTCACATGTGGTTTTTGTATCCTGAGCAATTGTTCATCCGTTTTGGCCACCATTGTTTGGGTGTTTGTTTAACACAATTAAAATATATCATACAGTCGCTGTGTTATATAAATATCTTTTTTCTGCCTTTTGCAACATTTACGGATCATGTAATAAGTATTTAAGGAACATTTAAGGATTGTGTAAGAAACATTTAAGAAGCATATATAGGGATGGCTGGTTGCAATGGTGAAACATGTGACCACAATGAAAAGTAGCAAGCTGACATCTTCATGGATATAGTCATGGTTTGGATCCATAACCTCATCTAATTTGACAGGACAAACCATAATGTGAGAGTAGCCAAAGCTTAACTGGCTTGTGAATGAGACTTAACTTCCCCTTATTCAGGAGACACTTGGGATGGTGTGCCATCAACTTGTCCACTTTCAAGAGTTTGATGGTTAAGACATCACCATAAAATAAAATAAAAAATCAGGTCAAAGAAGGACAACCTCAGAATAATTATACGATGACATGCAAATAGAAAAAAAGACAATGCTGCTAGAAGAGAAACCACAGTAGCATAATCAAGAGCATAACAAACTATACAGCATTTACAAGAGAGGCCATCCAAAGTGGGAGACGAGCAGAAAGTAAAGTGTCACCTACACATGGAAAGATAGTTGAAAAGGAACAAATTATTGAGTTTATGTGGTTTTTTGAAGGCATTAACATGTATTCAGTTATTGTTGCTTTTCTGCAATTTGAACTAATAAGACTAAATTGTGTTATTGTGGAGTAGAGTATTCATTGAGACTGTAATAGTTTCAAAAGCCAAACACCATGGATTTTCTTCATGAAAGACGAATTGCAGGGAACTGAGATGGGAAAGTATAGTGGGAGAATTTTCCAACTCGGCTCTGGCCTTATGTTTTAAATTCCCTTTTCAATTCCCTGCAATTCTCTCTTTCGTGAATAAAGCCCAGTGTCTTTTTAAGAAAATAATATGAGCAATTAGAGTGATGAAATGCACAGTTGTTTCTCCATGTGAATCGTGGAACAGGTGTATGTTGTCCAGGAAATATGCAATATATTAGCCATAATTAGAGTAGCATTAATCAAAGAAAATGATGTACCTCTGCCCCTCCTTTCTTCTTTTACACACCACATTTAAATGGTGTCTGTCCCCACATGAAACCTGCAGCTGTTCCCTCTGCTCATCCAGTGGGTTTAGAGATAAGCTGGGCTTGGCTGTAGTTTAAAGACTGCTGTGTGTCAGTTATCTGTGTTTCCAGACATTGGACTAAGAGTTTATTTTTCAGGAGCAGCCCAGCCATGAATGTTCCAAGCTTGTCGCGTGGCGCTGTTTCGGGTTAAGGTGAAGGGTGCCCATGTAGCAGCATGTTAAATGATCACATCAGCGTTAATAAGCAAAGATCAGTATGACACTTTATGTATGTGCATATAGATGTGTACATGTATGTCTAAATCTAGGCAGACATACTTCATACACACACGTACAAAGAAAAGTGTAAACTTAAAGTTGGTGGTTAAAGATGGCATGGCCACTAAATAAAAAAAACACTACAGCAACTGTCTTGGAGTAACACGTTTAAAAAAAGGATTGTGGCCCATGAAGTATGTGTGTATAGAGTATAAAAATGAATGTTAACAGAATTGCAAGCAGATATATAGCTTGAGAGAGAAAATGTGTTAAATAAACTTTTTTGGAAATATGCACAAAATATATACTCTATTTATTCAAACAAATCACTGTGGACCTTGACCGTAGTCATGGCTAGACACCCAAAGATCTTTGTTTTGGTCCCCATGATAAATAGGTCATTGGCATACAGTCAATTACAAGAACACCATGTGAGGCTTTATTCACAATTAAATGGGAGTTAAACCCTGCATGTGATCTTTTAATCACACTGAAGTTACCTTCTGATTCAAAAAACTTTTGAAAGATGCTCCTGAAGTGATTCTGATGTTTGACATAGGAAGTGCCTAGTGGTTGTTGGTTATACTTTTCACTTTTTGATAAAGCACCCGTCAGTATGAATCGATTCACGCGTTCTGTTTTTCGTCTCCGTTAACTACCTGCTTTTTATTGTCTATGGACTTGAATTAAAGAGTTTTCATTTTATTCCAAATGAGGTTCTCGGGTCAACTGATACAATAGTGAAAGAAACATTCTGCAACAAGAGGTAAGTGTATATGGATATAAAAATATAGATCAGCAATTGAAATCATGTTTTTTTTGGGCAAAATCATATATAAAATATAATTTTCATGAAGGATATCAGGGGCTTACTGGTTGAGTATCCCTTATCGAAAACCCTTGGGACTAACAGTATTTTAGCTAACAGGTAATTTCAGATAACAGATCATTTTCACACGTAAGATATATTAAAACCTCTCAGTACTCATGAAATGCAGTACAGAGCTGTAATATGAGGTTTTGTTGGGAACCTGCCGCTGGCGTATCAGGCCTGCACACGTGCCACTGTATTGCCCTTTAGGAGGGGAATCTGAGCATGCATGGAAATGCCTAATCACAGCTTAAGGAATCTGGACACTGAATAAACAGGTGAATGTACAAATGGCAAAATCTAAAAAAAAAAAAACAAAGATAATTTTGGATAACAGATTTGTGGATAAAGTATACTAAACCTGTACATGCATTTTGCTATATTTAAAAAATAAAGTTATGGATAAAAATACTAGCGTCATCATTAATTCATTGTTATAGACATGGGTCATACTTATGCCAGCATATGAGGTTAAAATGTATGTGGTATATGCAGGTGGCAGGTGTTCCAAGCACAGTGTTTCCAGGTAAACATACTGGCTATAATTTAAGGCTGGACTGTAAACAGCATGGAGTCTGACAGTTAGACAGTCTGCTCGCCTGGCCAGTGTTACTATGGAAAAGCATTACCAACAAGGGCCTGAAGAAGAAGAATCATCGCAAGAAGAAGTTGCTCAGCCAGTCCTTCCATCTGTACAGAGTTCTCCTGGCTTTGCACATTATCACTGTAACTATTAAGACTAAGTACCAGCTTTTATTATATTTAACTCTATCTTCTTCTACTTGAATAGAGTTAACTATTCTTGTTTCTATTAATAGACTGTGCGTTTTAGAATTGTTTATTTGTATAACCTAAAGTAGATATTGTTGTAGAATCATCATTAAACTTTTTTATGCTTTAACCTAATCAAGTGTGTGGATATTCTGTTATTTGGTTATTGAATATCACTCTCTAATAATAACTTATTGTTTAATATAATCGTTGTATGTTATAGTATTACCATTTGTACGTTTGTTGTTGTGGTAATGCTTACTTGGCTCCCATTGTGATTTGCTTGAGTAACCTTGGGAACCAAACACTACAAAGTGTTAAACAGATATCAGTTGATACCATATCTGGTAATAATTCTGATATTGAGCATTTAATAATCCTCACTCTCCAATAAAATTGGTGTAGTTGGCAGGAGTTATTACATATAATAATTAATAACTGAATTCCACATTTTCCAACAATTTTTGTAATGTTTGTTTTTATGTGAAGAAAAGTACATTTTTAATTATTTATTTAATCAATAAACCCCCTAAGTTATTTTTGAGTATCAATGCCACACTGCAGCGAGAGTGGTATGTTTTACTATTGTCAGTGTTTCAAGGGGCTTACTTTCTAAATGGCGCATTTTAAAAACTGCCATTTTGTGGTGTGTTTAAGATCTCAAGTGTTTAGAAATGTGCTCAAATGTTTAAACTCTCCAGCTTTATGTTAATGTAATAGTGCTTGCTGCTCTGGGAGGGGAAATACGAATTGCATGTGGGTTATATTGTGCTAATGCGTATAACTGATACAGTAGTTTAGATATCCCTATATCCCAGTTTGAAGTTGTACGTGCAATACAACTGAAGGTTTGGGACCCCTGGTGACCAGCAAATGTACGGCTGTGTGTACTGCTTTGGAAAGGGGCTGTGGGCTATCGGTTGTATGTGCAATATAACTGATACAGTGATTTAGAGACCTCTAGTGACCAAAAGTATCGTCACCCTTCTTCTTCACAAAGAAAAAGCTGGCCCCTGCAGGAGACGAGATTTTACAGATGAATCCCCATGCCAGAGCATCAGCCACATACTCCTCCATGGCTATACTCTCTGTGACAGACAGCGGGTAAACTTGTCCACAAGGTGGTATGCACCAGGTTGGAAGTTGATAGCGCAGTCATACGGATGGTGTGGCGGCAGGACACTGGCCTGGCTCTTGTCAAATACTTCTCGGAACTCTTGGTACTCAGTGGGCAACAAAGAGACCGAAGTTGTACACAAAACTTTTACTGGTTTCCGGAGACAAGTGTAAGTACATTGCGGGGACCAAGATAATAACTCAGATCTGCACAATCGAATGTGGGATTATGCTTCTGTGACCATTGGTACCCCAAAACGACAGGATAATATGGTAAGGAAATCACCTGGAATTGGATCTCATCATGGTGTAGAGCCCCTACAAGAACCAAAAATCCACTCTTCACCAGGAAAGAAAGCAGGCTCATCCTTGCTGGCGAGGTAAGTAAATTCTATCACTTGATGCTCCCAGGTGCTCAGGATATAAGTCAGCCGACCAAGCCCAGATCCACTGAAGAACATAAGAGACATCCCGGCTCTCTTGGTTCCAATATAAGAGACTATATTTAATAAAATGGAGGTATAAAGTGCACAAATAACATGGTACAAACAGACACTTTACGCATTTTGCATCTAATGACGCTTAATCATAACATTTTAATTGTATGCGCACCCTCACTTTTCATTGTTTGACACAGTCTCTCATTTAGATGGTGTTTTTTGGGGGTACACTGCTCGAGTATTAGCTGCACTATTGTAAAATATTCAGAGCACCTTTGATACATAATTCACCAATGGAGAGGCATGAGACTGTAAGAGTATAGCGTGCTCTGCTTCAAAGGCACTGTCTATAAACAATCCTGCAGCCCCAGAATCGAGTAATGCCTGCGTATTATGAGATGACTCAGGCCAGGAGAGGCCTCGTAGGTCTCTGGAGATGAGGAAATGCCACCCAAGGTCTGTCCCTGACAGGACATTAGGTGCGGCCATTTCCTGGATGAATTGTGACGATGTCGGCCGCAGTGCAGTCACAGGTCCTCTCTCCTCCTAAGGGGCCTGTCCTCGGTGGAGAGGCGTGTGAAGCCTAACTGCATCGGTTCGACACCACCAGAGGTTTTAGAACCTGGAGGCATGGGTGGCCAAGAAAAGCTTTGTGCCAAATGAACAGGAGGCCTCCACAAGCACTCCCTGAATGAGGATTTCTCTCTAGTATCAATGAGGATGACAAAGAATATCAGTTCCTCAAGATCCTTAGGTATATCTCTGGCTACAATCTCATGCTTAATAGGATCAGAGAGCCCAGGCAACCACAAGAGCCTTGTTGTTACAGCCAACCTCTGGCGCCAGGGTACGGAATTCTATGGCATACTCGGCAACCATTCTTGTGCCCTGTTTGATTGACACGAGTTGTTTGGCAGCAGAGGTGGAGCGAGCTGGAACATCAAATATCCTTTTAATTGACTCAACAAACTCTGGGTAATTTTAAACAATGGGTCTCTCTCTCTCTCCCATAGAGGATTTCACAAGCTAGGGCTTTATCAGACAAGAAATCATGAACCCAACTTTGCTTCTGTCTGTGAAAAATGCCTGGGCAACCATTTCTAGGTATATACCAAGCTGGTTTAAAAATCCTCTGTACTTATTGATATTTTATAGAATTCCTAGCTGTCTTAAACCCATATTTTTATATATATATAACAACCCCAAATCCTCTTTAATCATATTTATTGGTATGATTTCTGTTTTGTCCCAATTTAGTTTGTAGTTCGATACACATTTATATTTATAAATGACTTCCATTAGATTCTTCACTGACTCTTTTGATTTTTCTATTGCTATCAGAACATCATCTGCATAAGGTTTTTTCAGTTTATACCTTGGTGGTCAAACCCAGCAATATCTCTGTTTGCTCTTATGTCTGCCGCAAGGGGTTCTAGTGATATAACATATAAGAGGGGGGACAGCGGACAACCTTGATGGGTGCCATTCGAGAAGAGTGTAATGCCATAATAGCTTCCCAAGATCTTCCTTCAGTTCCATAGGCTCTGAGGGCCGCACCCATGAAGCCCCAGCTGACTCTGTCAAAAGCCTTCTTGGCATCGAGTGACAGAGGCAGCATTGGGGTCTTCCTTGCTCTTGCCTGATCAAATATGTCTATTAATCTTCTAATGTGATTCGAGGAATGTCTCCCTGGTATAAACCCTACCTGATCCGGGCCACTATATCTGAAATACACTTTTTAGTCTATCTGCTAGCAGGCCTGCATGTACTTTCATATCTGTATTCAGGAGGGATATTTTTATCCGGTTTTAAAATAGGCATGATATTCTCCCTGAGTTACTCCTCCCTCTTACTGCACCCTCTTCTATGAACTGATTGTACATCCGGGACATATCAAAGGCAATCTCATCGCTCATACTCCTGTAGAAGGTGTTACTGTACCCGTCGGGGCCTGGGGCTTACCCATTCTTAAGTCTGCTCAGAAACTTAACCTCCTCCTCTGGGGTGAACGGTGCCCCAATCCGAGCATTCTGTTCTATGGAAATCTACGGGAAATTTCTGTTATATAATTATTCTTTTACCTCCTGTTGTTCCGCCTGAGGGTACATGTTTTATAGAGTCTTATAATATTTATTGAATACTTACCAGATTTTTTCTGGGGTGAGGTGTTCCTCTCCTTCGTCTATGATTTTAAGGATGCACTTTGCGGCTTCTTTCTTTTTGAGTTTGTCGGCCCTATTTCCCTTGTAGTACCAACATGATCTCAGCCTTTTTAGATTAAAATTGGCTCTCGACTTTAGTTATTCATTTATCTTTTTTTCTGTAGTTGGGGAGCTTTTATTCAGTTTGGACTTCATTGTGTGTTCTATATACAGATCCGTTAGAGGGTGCCCCCCTAACAACATATTTCCGTGGTCTGTTATATGTGTTCTATCACACCCGGTGATCTAAGCAAGTTATCACTCAGTCTCCAATCTTTTTTTTTATCCTCCTATGTGTCTCTTTAAGCTCTAAGATCACTGAGTTGTGGTCTGACCAGGTGATGTCTTGTATAAGGACCTTCTTTATGATGTGTGACAGCTCTTTATTTCCGAATATATAATCAATCCTCAAAAATGAGGAGTGAGTCTTTAAGAAACAAGTAAAATCAAGATCAGATGGATGGAAGATCCTCCATAAGTCGGCCAATGAGTGTCTCTCCAATAGGGTAGTAACTTTATTTGCTTGACTCATGGTGAATCTATCTATATTGGTATTTTTTTTAGCTTTTTCCTGTCGTTACGGGGGTCCATTATACATTTGAAGTCTCCTACAATGATTATATTACCCTGTTAATTTTAATAGATAGCTCCCGTGAGAATAGAATTACCACTCCTCTTTTTTTTCAGTGAGGGATGCTCTGATTATCAAGGGGTATCTCTCTGATCTAAATATTAAATTATCTGCCATTGCAATGCAATTCTTGTAAACAGCAGCTATCAATATGTTCTTTTTTTAAATGCTCCAGTATGATTGATCTCTTCTGCAGAGAGCTGAGACCCTGCTCATTTATTGTAATAAATCTAACCATCCTCAAAACTCCGGCACACCAAGCCCACACACAAAGCAGGATACAACCATTTCTTTTTAAAACCTCCAAACTTGACATACAACAAAAAACCTCTATTTGCAAAAGAAAAAAATTGTTTGAAAAAGTACTTAAACCTTCGGGTGGACCAAACCCACGATCCCCCAAGGTTCCGAGTGCAATATCCCCTCACTCGGATATAAGTTTCCATGTGAATTCATGGATTCTATGAGCCGCTGCGCTCAGAAAAGGAGAGCTTTGTCTCATATAGGGCCATCCTTAGCCCATGATTTATCCCTGTGACCCTTTATGTGCTTTGACTGAATGGGTGTTACGCTTAGGGAATAAGGGGGAGAGAGGAGAATAAGAGACCAAAAAAATAAAACAATAAAAAATAACTTAAATTGAATATGTCATTGTAGTGGCGACAATTTATACCATTATCATTTCCTTTTATAATTACATTGTGGTAATTTCCTACCAAGCTACCAAAAAGTGCTAATTATTGTTAACTACCATATATAATTTTAAAAATCTTCTAGTGATCTATCAGTTTTAACCAATCGTTTTGTGAGAACATAGCGGGGGGAAAAACCCAAACACGTATTTTCATATTTTTGTGTAAGCAACACTTTGAGCACTTTTCATTCCCCCTAATCAGTGTATTACCATTAAAATACTGTGTTAATTTCCTGCCTGGTTACCAAGACTAGAAGGTGCAGATTAGTATTTCTAATCGGGGGGGGGGGGGGATGGGTGTCCATGTATTATCTATTTATGTAAGCATCACTTTAAGCAATACTTTAAGCAGTTACCATTCCCCCATTTCTTGTTAGAAAAGAAAGAAAGAACACTATTTTTTGTTGTTTACAATTATGTGTAAAACATAATTTCCAGCCCGATTACAAAGACCAGAAAGTGCAGATTATTATTTCTTACCGGGAAAAATAAAATAAAAATCACTAATATTTATAGATATTCCCCCTTATCAGTGAATCATCAAGAAAAGTATATTAATTTCCTATCCAGTTACCAAGGCAAAAAGGTGCAGGTCATTATAAAAATAGAAGGTCCTTCAGTTCCCCTTAATGAACACTTTAAGGGAGTTTTTTTTCTCTCTGATCCATTTTTTTTAGATTTTCTTGGGAGACAAATGTTAGAGGAATATCTTCGAACCAAAATAACAGCCTTGTAGGAACTCTCCATCTGTACTTAACGTTGTTCCTCCTGAGAATGGCTGTATGTTCTGTGAAACTTCTTCACTTCATCCTTGTTGCAACAGATAAGTCCGAAAAAACATTACTTTTGTCAAAGGGTTCTTTTAGCTTTTTTTCCATGCTAAACCTGAGGATATTTTCTTTGATTTTGTATGAGGCACAAAAAACTATCACATCTCTGGGTACTTGCTCTGTTATTACCTGAGGTTTAGGTAATCTATGGCACCTCTCCACTATATGGAGGAAATCTTCTTGCGAGATTCCAGACGATCTGCACATTTGTATTAAATACGTATCTTGATCTTTGTTTTCAAAGGACTCTGGGATGCCCCTTTAAATTGCATCGGCGTGAGCAATCTTCCAGATCAATGACTTTTGCCTCCAGACCTGTCAGCCTTTTTTCCCAGCCTTCAGAGTCCTCTTGAATTTTCCCAAATCTGGGTCTAGGTTTTGTCCATCTTGCATCTCAAGTTTAAATTTGTCGAATTTATTTAGTTGATCCTGAGTGATCGTCTGCCTGCTCAACTCCTGTTGTTTATCTTGAGTTGTTTTTGGAGATGATTCTCCACTTAAGTTCTCTGGATCAGACATATCTTCCTGTAACAATGTCTGTTTTTCATGGCAAGCGTTTCTCCACCTTGCTTTCAGCTTTTTTTTTCTGGGTTTTCCTGCCAGTCATAATTCTCTACCCTGCTATGGAAAGTCTCTGCTATGAGAAAGTCTCTACCCTGCTATGGGGTTTTAACTATGCTTACTGAGGGGATCTCTCACTGTGCTCCGAGATTTATATAAGTTTGTCCTGTTGCTTGAGTACTCCACTATGGGGTCACTGGATTACACAGGTTTACCTTTTTATTTATGTACCCCTTGTAGTTTCTATGGGAAGTAGATCCCTTCCCTCTACTCCCCTTCTCTCCTTTGAAATAATCTTTACTTCATCAAAAGGAGACCCTCAGTTTAGTATTTAATAAGACACATGGGGGCTGGTACATTTAAAATGTTGTACTTATCTCGGTTTTTCACATCGACGGGTGACCTTGTCTCTCTACAAAAAAAATTAACCCCTAAAAATGCACAGACAAGAAAAAATGTGCTGCTATGCAGTGATCAGTGGCAGGTAATGTTTTAATACACAGGGTACACTATACAAAGGGTGTTGCTTTTATAAAAGCCATTGGGTCTCACAATTTTATAATATTTTATTTAATTTATTACAATTAAAAACTTACAGTATACATATCTGTCTCTTTCCCTCACTAAATATCAAGTGAGGAGAGGGCAGATGCAAATGGGTCAGATCAATATTTACCAATATTGATCTGACCAGGCAAATGGTGATGCTCATCTGAGCAATCACCAAACCACCTTTAAACCTTTTAAAAAAATGTTTAATAACAAAAAAAAATTCTAAACAACAGATAGCAAAAAAAAAATGCTTCTGCTGCCAGATTGCAAGGGGTTAAAGCTCTTAACCCCTTCATGACCAGACTGTTCTTGGAATGTTGTGCATTAATGACCGTGACTGTTTTTACACTTGTTGTTTATTTGTGCTTGTGTTTAGCTGTAATTTTCTTCTTTGTCATTTGCTGTACCAACACATATTATATATTGTTTTTATTAGGACAAAAAGTGCTTTATTTTGATACCATTATTTTGTTCATATCATTTATATTATTATGAGAAAAAAATTGTGAAAATTGTATAAAAACAACACTTTTCCTGAATCGCTGAATCAACCCCGCATGTACACATTTTCATAAAGTAGATATCCCAGGGTATTCAACTTGGGGTATTTTGACACTTTTTATGGAGTAATTTTCCCACCAATCTTTGACAAGTTTTGACATAGTCATTTTTTGTGTGTTTTTTTCCCCACACACTTTGTATTTAGGTACGAATTTAAAGGGGTTGTTCTGTCTTTTTGCCAAACAACACCCCAATATATGTTCAGCGACATCCCCTAAGTATAGCGGTACAACATGTATAGGTTTGCTAGGGTTATGTGGCAGGTAAAGGGGCAAAGTTGGAAGCACAGATTGTTGCTATCCTTGCTATCCTGCGGCTGCATTGATGATATATTCAGCTGCAGCGGGCCCCCATCTTCTTTTGGGGCCAATGCAAAGCACTGGCCCCACTAGTAGTCTTTTTTTTTTTTAAATAAAATATCCCTAGAGGACCACCAGCAGACCTAACATGTAACTGGTCCTCTATGGATTAAAGTATTATTTTGATTTAATTTAATATTATTGTTTTATTATTTATTTATTTATTTATTTTTATTTACTTTTTTAAATTTAATTATATTTAACTCTAACTTTATCCCTAGGGTTAGGATTAGTACAAACCCTAATTCTAACTCTAGGATTAGATTTTTGATTATCTCTAACCCTAACCCAAGGATTAAGGTTAGCACAATAAAAATATAAATAACAATTTTTATTTTTTTATAATTTTTTTTATTAAAAAACCTGGGGGGGGGGGGCTGTATGGGCTTGGGGGGACCTGGGGGAGACTTAAATGACTATATTTAGTCTCTCCCTGCCCCATGATCACTGTGGAGCAGTGAGAGACTAGTGCCTGCTTTGACAGCTATTAACATCCTGGCGTTGTGATTGGCATGGTGCCCGGATGTTTTTTTTTTTGGGGGGGGGGGCTTCAGCTGACATGGCTGAAGTGTCTTGGTATTGAGACACTTAGCCATGTCGTTTAAATCGCGTTTGCGGTATGCCAGAGCACATACCGAAATCGGATCTACATGATGATCCTGGACTGTCATCGGTCACTAAGGGAGTTTTTCCTCTTGACAGACCAGGTCATTGGTCACAAAGAGGTTAAAAGAGTCTTTGTCATACTGTAATAAATAACAGTAAACAAATGTATTACAGTACTGTAACAAATGACGGTAAAAAAATTAACCCCTAAAAAATGCACACTGCAAAAAATCTACTGCTGTGCATGATCACTGCATATGCAGTGATCAATGTCAGGGAAGGGGTTAATAGCTCTTAAAAGAGCCTTTGTTATAATGTAGTAAATTACAGTTAAAGGCACACTCCCACCAAAAAATTAAAAGGTTTGTCTTTTGTTTTTCTTATGTGACTGTATTTAATAGAATATGTAACTAAACAAGTGTGACTGGGCATTTTGTTAAATATAGTGTTTTTGGGTCCCACCACCTAGTGACTTTACAGCACACATTTCTCACTTTGGGTCTGGGGACACTGAATGCAGTCTATAAGTCTGAATTCATTATGGTGTTGCAAAGTGCCTCACATAGAGGCATTGTCAAAGTCTCTCACTCAATGTTTGATCCTCCCGACATGGGCGTAGGAAGCGGGGGGGATGGGGGGGACGGATCCCCCCCAGGAAAAAATGTGGGGGGGACAGGTAGGGTGAAATCCCCCCCAGCAAACGGGGCCCCCAGCCCCTGCTTGCCGTGTTCACAGCGCATTGCGCTTGTGAACACTTTTCCGGCAAGCCGCATCCGATGGATGCGACGGCCGGAAAAAAAGCAAAAAAAAAAAACTGACGCCGGATGTGACGTCGCGTCACATCCGGTGACTGTTTCCCTCCTCCGTGCAAGAGGGAAGACTGCACGGAGGAGACATCCGGCGGGGGACACGGAGCAGATTCATGTAAGTACTAGGGAAGAGGGGGGAGGGGGGGGTTTAACTGGCACTATATTACTGGGTTCTGGCTGGCACTATGTTACTGGGTTCTGGCTGGCACTATATTACTGGGTTCTGGCTGGCACTATATTACTGGGCTCAAGCTGGCACTATATTACTGGGTTCTGGCTGGCACTATATTACTGGGCTCTGGCTGGCACTATATTACTGGGCTCTGACTGGCACTATATTACTGGGTTCTGGCTGGCACTATATTACTGGGCTCTGGCTGGCACTATATTACTGGGTTCTGACTGGCACTATATTACTGGGTTCTGGCTGGCACTATATTACTGGGCTCTGGCTTGCACTATATTACTGGGTTCTGGCTGGCACTATATTACTGGGCTCTGGCTGGCACTATATTACTGGGTTCTGGCTGGCACTATATTACTGGGTTCTGACTGGCACTATATTACTGGGTTCTGGCTGGCACTATATTACTGGGTTCTGGCTGGCACTATATTACTGGGTTCTGGCTGGCACTATATTACTGGGCTTTGGCTGGCACTATATTACTGGGTTCTGGCTGGCACTATATTACTGGGTTCTGGCTGGCACTATATTACTGGGCATCTGGCTGGCACTATATTACTGAGTTCTGACTGGCACTATATTACTGGGCTCTGGCTGGCACTATATTACTGGGTTCTGGCTGGCACTATATTACTGGGCTCTGGCTGGCACTATATTACTGGGTTCTGGCTGGCACTATATTACTGGGCATCTGGCTGGCACCAAATTACTGGGCATCTGGCTGGCACTATATTACTGGGTTCTGACTGGCACTATATTACTGGGCTCTGGCTGGCACTATATTACTGGGTTCTGGCTGGCACTATATTACTGGGCTCTGGCTGGCACTATATTACTGGGTTCTGGCTGGCACTATATTACTGGGCATCTGGCTGGCACTATATTACTGGGTTCTGGCTGGCACTATATTACTGGGTTCTGGCTGGCACTATATTACTGTACTCTGACTGGCATAATATTACAGGCATCTGGCTGGCACTATATTACTGGGCATCTGGCTGGCACAATATTACTGGGCATCTGGCTGGCACAATATTACTGGGCATCTGGCTGGCACAATATTACTGGGCTCTGACTGGCACAATATTCCTGGGCTCTGACTGGCACAATATTCCTGGGCTCTGACTGGCACAATATTACTGGGCTCTGAATGGCACTATTACAGGCATCTGACTGGCACAATATTACTGGGCTCTGAATGGTACAATATTACTAGGCTCTGAATGGCACAATATTACTGGGCTCTGACTGGCACAATAATACTGCGCTCTGAATGGCACAATATTACTGGCATCTGAATGGCACAACAATTATGGCATATGTGTGTGTGTGTGTGGGGGGGGGGTTAACATCGCGATGGATGGCGGGATTGCATGCAGGGGAGGGGGCAGGGTCCAGGGGGCCCAAGCAAATGCTTGCCCAGGGTCCAATCACTATTAAAGACGGCCCTGAGCATACTTGCCAACCCGGGACAATCCCGCAACGTTTTCGATCCTGGGACTGTCCCGGGAGAATCAGCTCTGCAGCGATCACGGAGGTCACCTGATCACATGACTTCATCGCATGACGTCATGTGATCATGCGCAAGGCTTGTGCGCGTCCTCCACAAGTCACACAGCCCCACACTGGGAGGAACGAGGTAGGAACAGTGACGGTGTCACTGCCAATAATGTACCGTTTTTCTTTTTATCATGGGAGCTTCGGAACGTGATTGATTATTGCAGCTCTTAGGGGCATTTAAAAAATGTCTCTTAGAGCTGCAATAATCAATGACTTCCGAAGCTGCCATAATAACATGTCTCTTAAATCTGCCAATGACTTCTACTAATGATGAGATGATCAAAAAATGAGGGCAAAAAAACCCACTGGCAAATGAATGTGGGCAACAAAAAACCTGGCAAATGAATGTGGGCAAATAAAAAAACCCTGGTAAATGAATGTGGGCAAAAAAAAAAAACCCTAGTAAATGAATGTGGGCAAAAAAAAAAAAACCCTGGCAAATGAATGTGGGCAAAAAAAAACCCTGGCAAATGAATGTGGGCAAAAAAAAACCTGACAAATGAATTTGGGCAAAAAAAAACACTGGCAAATGAATGTGGGCAAAATAAAACTGACAAATGAATGGGCAAAATAATGTAATTAATAAGTAATGATTGTAAGAGGCACAGACAAACCTGGAACGGAAATGCCCACCTTCCCTGCAATGAGATATAGCTTTGATCCCTGCTATTGATCTACATTTTTTTTAAATGTATTTTTTAAGATAAAAAAAAACTGCTCACTTGAATGTGTGTATGTATGAGTGTATGTGACAGACTGTGTGTATGTATGAGTAAATGTGATAGACTGTATGTATGTATGAGTGTATGTGACAGACTATGGATGTATGTATGTATGTATGAGTGTATGTGACAGACTATGTATGTATGTATGTATGTATGTATGAATGTGTGTGTGTGACAGACTGTATGAGGGAGTGTGACAGACTGTATGAGTGTATGTGACTGACTGTGTGAGTTTGTGTGTCTGTGACTGACTGTATGAGTTTGTGTGTATATATGACTGACTATGAGTGTGTGTGTCTGTGACAGACTGTATGTATGAGTGTATGTGAAAGACCATGTATGAGTGTGTGTGTCTATGTGACTGACTCTGAGTGTATGTGTCTATGTTACAGACTGTATGTATGAGTGTGTGTGTGTCTGACAGACTGCATGTATGTATGAGTGTGTGTCTGTGACAGACTCTATGTATGTATGTATGAGTGTGTCTGTTAACGACTGTATGTATGAGTGTGTGAGTGTCTGACAGATTGTATGTATGTGTGAGTGTGTGCCTGGCAGACTGTATGTATGTATGTATGTATGTATGTATGAGTGTGTTTCTATGTGACAGTATGTATATGTGTGACAGGCTGTATGTATGAGTATATGTGTCTATGTGACTGACTGTATATGACTGCATGTGATTGTGTGTATGTGCTGTTGTCTGGCTCCTAGATTTTTTCCCTGGCTCCTAAAACTTAGTTAAGGTTGTCAAGCCCTGGTATAAATTTTACTAGTTATATACATATATTTGGGGTCCACCTTAAGCTTTTGGAAATATTTAATATTTTACAGTTTATTTTCTGGTCAGAAATGTAATGTTTGTTTGCTGAGAGGGTAGTGGATGCATGGAATAGTCTTCCAGTAGAAGTGGTAGAGGTTAATACAGTGAAGGAGTTTAAGCATGCATGGGATAGGTATAAGGCTATCCTAGATATAAGATAAGATCAGGGACTAATGAAAGGATTACATTACTGAGAGGGTAGTGGATGCATGGAATAGTCTTCCAGTAGAAGTGGTAGAGGTTAATGCAGTGAAGGAGTTTAAGCATGCATGGGATAGGTATAAGGCTATCCTAGATATAAGATAAGGCCAGGGACCAATGAAAGTATTACTATACTGAGAGGGTAGTGGATACATGGAATAGCCTTCCAGTAGAAGTGGTAGAGGTTAATACAGTGAAGGAGTTTAAGCATGCATGGGATAGGTATAAGGCTATCCTAGATATAAGATAAGGCCAGGGACTAATGTAAGTATTACTTTACTGAGAGGGTAGTGGATACATGGAATGGCATTCCAGCAGAAGTGGTAGGTTCATACTGATGTATGTTTTATGGTGTACACACAGCTCGCTGACTATATTTCATGTAACAGTGATAAAATGCACCTGCCTGATGTAGATGTTGTGCTGTGAATGTATCTGTTGTATACCAAGGATCCTGGTAATGTTGGTGGGAACTTGGTGATATAATATACACTGTGACAAGCTTTATTTTTACTGCTGCTATACCCGGCGAGCAAAAATGCTGTCCCCCCCAGATTTGTGGGGGTTCCTACACCCATGCCCCCCGAGGTGTGCTAAAAAAAAACTGCTCCAGGAACATTCTTCACATCCTTGCAGCCAGTTGCGATGTGCCCACTTTGGTCGCATTCGTTGCTCTTTTTAGTGTATGACGTACCAAGCATGTCATGTGTCACAAAGGGGTTAAAGAGTACTGCACCTATATATATTGTGGACTGTTATGGTGACATCACCCATTAACATCACAGACATTAGGCAAAAGAGCCACATGAGAACGGATTGTTTGGGTTGTTGGGAAGTTTTAGGAATATCTTTCATGCATGGGCTGTTGATTATTGTAACTATGTAGATATGTATAACTGATAACAGTTATTCCTTAAATTTAGAGTATTGCAGCAGTGATTTTTCTGTGGTATAGAACCAAGCAGTGGACTGTTATAAAGACGGGTTAAATTTATGTCAGCTTGGTGGTCTTATACACAGATATCACTTAAATAGCAATATGTATGTATATATATATATATATATATATATATATATATATATAGTTATATGTGTGTGAATATGCAGGTGTGAGGTGATCAAAGCAACATTGTTTCCAGGGAAACATACTGGCTATTGGACTATAAACAACATGGAGTCTAACAGTTAGTCTGGTCACCTGACCAGTGTTACTATGGAAAAGCATTACCAACAAGGGCCTGAAGAAGAAGAATCATCGCAAGAAGAAGTTGCTCAGCCAGTCCTTCCATCTGTACAGAGTTCTCCTGGCTTTGCACATTGTCACCGTAATTGTTAAGACTAAGTACCAGCTTTCATTATATTTTAATCTATCTTCTTCTACTTGAATAGAGTTAACTATTCTTGTTTCTGTTAATAGACTGAGCATTTTAGCATTGATTATTTGTATAGCCTATAGTAGATATTGTTGTTGAGTTATCATTAAACACTGTTGTTCTTTACCCTGTTCAAGTGTGTGGATAATCTGTTATTTGGTTATTGAATATAACTCTCTAATAATAACTTATTGTTTAATATAATCGTTGTATATTATATTATTACCATTTATACATTGTGGTTGGGGCAGTGCTGTATTTACCGCGAGGCATCCTAGGCGGATGCCTAGGGCGGCCAGCACTGAAAAGAAAAAAAAAAGAAAAACCCGGCCCTTTAAAAAAAAAAAAAGACCGCACTTGCAGGCAGAGACGGAGGTGACGGGGGATCGGAAGATCCCCCCTCACCATCGCTCTGCCTGCCAGGCTGCACGGGGAGCCGAACAGGCAGCACAGAGAAACCTCCATGCTGCCTGTTCGGCTCCCCGTGCAGTGTGCCGACACGGAAGTGCCGACAGTCACGTGACGGGCGCGCTGACGTCATATGCGCGCCCAGTCACGTGACCTGTCGGCACAATCGCCGGGAAGCCGAACAGGCAGCATGAAGGGACCATGCTGCCGGCCTGCCAGGGAAAGGTAAGTGCTGATGGGAGACTGTGTGTGTGTGTTTGTGACTGAGTGTGATGGTAGTCAGAGTGTGTGTGATGGGAGACAGTGTGTGTGACTGAGTGTGATGGGAGTCAGAGTTTGTGAGATGGGAGACAGTGTGTGTGACTGAGTGTTATGGGAGTCAGAGTATGTGTGATGGGAGACAGTGTGTGTGACTGAGTGTGATGGGAGTCAGAGTGTGTGTGATGGGAGACAGTGCGTGTGACTGAGTGCGATGGGAGTCGGAGTGTGTGTGATGGGAGTAGGAGTGTGTGACTGAGTGTGATGGGAGTAGGAGTGTGTGACTGAGTGTAATGGGAGTGTGAGCTTGATGTGAGTCTGAATGATGGGGCATGTCTTAGGTGTGTAACGTGGGTGTGCAGCTTGGGTAGGGGGGTGCCCAGATTTTGTCTGCCTAGGGCAGCACAAAATCAAGATACACCACTGGGTTGGGGTAATGCTTATTTGGCTCCCATTGTGATTTGTTTTTGTATTCGTGGGAACCAAACTGTAAAGTCTTAAACAGACACCAGTTGATATCAAATCTGGTATTAATTTTGATATTAAGCATTTAACAATCCTCACTTTCCAATACATTCATGTTATGGAGGATATCATCTAAACTAGTTACATGTCAAGGGTGTTGTTTTAATTACATTTAGTTTTAAATAAATACTTGTTTTTATATCTTGTATCATTGTTTATTATATACAGAAATAATGGCGCTTGACATAATAACTACAGACGTGGATCTAATAACCCACGGTGCTGAGTTGATTAGCTGCACCTCTGCTTCTGTTCTCAAGGTATCCCACCAGTTCTTTAGAGCTTTTGACGACACGTTGGGAGACATTGACAGTTTTCTCCAGGACTTCGAAAGGCAGTGTCAGCTGCACCAAATTGGTCGGCTGGACTGGATACCCCCTTGATGGGGAAGTTCGCCAGACGGGTATGGATGCCTACCGAGCTGTCTGCTACCTACTTGGTGCCCCAGGTACTGGACCTTGGCCATCCCTAACTGACATTTGTCGGGTCTTATGGTCATCCCAGCACCATGTCTAAATGACCGAAGTGCGAAATCCCAGGAGTCTCTAAAGATGGCTACATCCAAGTAGACACAGGTGAAGTCTTGTAACCCCTCCAGCACCTGGTCAACTAACCACTGGAAGGTAGCCAGGATGTTTCTCCTCCCGAATGGCATGACCATAAACTGGTGTAGGCCATATGGAGTGATGAACTATATGGGGGATAGTGTTCGAGGCTAACGGAAGGACTGGTGTGCAGCTGATCGAGGGGACTGGGGTTTTTAGTGTCTCCGAGCAGGTCTGGGATAGCTCTGTCCTTCGCCTCGGTGGAGGAAGGGTTACAGACAACGGCTACTAGTGCTTCTCGGGTAAGGACTATTTTTAAGGCATTAATGTGGCAGATTCAGGGGGAGCCACCTTTAAAGATCACATACGTAGTCTCTCCCATCCTTTCTAGGACTTCATAAGGTCACTCCCAGGCAGCCTAAAGCATGTTTTGCCGGGTGCCCAGGTAAAATGTTGGTGGGTAATCTAGGCATAATCCCCACATTGTGGAAGCCCATACCGGTAACCCCAATCAAGGTAGACCCGGGCCATAGGCAGCTGATAAATGGTGCCGCCCACTACATACACATCCACACTACGGTGTCCTTTAGACCCCTGGCCGGTTTCCCCTCAGTGGTGATGTTTTTACAGTGATGAGCCCGGATGTCAGCATGGGGTTGGTGAACCAAAGCTACATCCTTGAGGTAGGGCCAGGCAGATTGTTCCCAGGTGGTCATAGAATCTGGGGCATTGTAGTAGCATTCCTCCGGTGGGAAGGTAGGGGTGACATTCTGACAATGAGCTTTCCAGGGAACTGCCATGGGCAGGGGGGCTGGGGATTTGGAGGGGGGAGCAGGGGTGCTCCGGACACTGGTCTGGGAGTCGAATGGGATGGGTAAGAGGGTCTCCAAATATCCACAAATGTATCTGCCATTCAGGCAGCTTCATCCAGAGTGGTAAGGTCAAAGTCTCTCACTCAATGTTTGATCTTCCCTGGGGTGTGCTAAAAAAAACTGCTCCAGGAACATTCTTCACATCCTTGCAGCCAGTTGCGAGACGCCTGGCTCAAACGAAGTGCCCATTCAGAGTGCGTGTCCCAGGGCCGCAATATGGCTTCTCGGAACTGCCACCAATAAGTATCCGGGGTAATGGCATAGCAGGCCAGCAGTCTTTTTTTAATTTCAACATAATCATGACTGTGCTCATCGTGGATGGCTCGGCAGGCATCCACACCGGTCCAGCGAGCTTACCCATCAAGAGGGGTACCCAGTCCAGCAGATCAATTTGGTGCAGCTGACACTGCCTTACAAAGTCCTGGAGAAAACTGTCAGTGTCTCCCAGTGCTTTGTCAAAAGCTTTAAAGGACTGGTGGGTCACCTTGAGAACAGAAGCAGAGGTGCTGCTCCGAATGGGCATCGCCGTTGGTACTCTGGCTCTAGGGTTGAGGGTATTAAGCTCCTTGTCTCACTCCTGGTTGTATGATTTGAAGGGAGGATAGTAACCATAGGCAGCTAATCAACTCCAGACCCTTTGGGTTATTAGATCCACTCTTGAGTCCCCACATTCGTACTGTGGTCGGGTAGTAATCCGCTCCCCTGATCCATGTCTACCAAGGCGGCCACAAGCTCCGGCTTCTTTAGGCCACATGCATCTTGTCCACTCTAGCCAAGCAGCTACGGTCAACAGCTTGTAGCTCACTGCCATCCTAAGGGTGTAGGTTACTCATGGCTGGTACAGAAGGGGGTCCCACTGCTGCCACCAGTTTAACAAGATAGCACAGTAGCCCAGATGTTTAGTTCTCACTTTTAGGTTTCCAATATCTCCTCAGCCCTCAATCTCAAAATCTATTGCCAACTCCCTGGTCAACACCCAGTGATAATAGGCTTGTAGCAATTCCCAGAAGTAGACATGACTACCAAGGATTTCACAGCAACAATTTATTGAAGACAAGACAGTACATTTTATACATTAAAACATCTTGATAACAGGGGATGAAATAATTCACTCATAACAGGATTAACTTCAATACAATGGTTAATACAATTAAATTTGGTGCCAGGGATGGGGGGAACCAATGAACACATACTATGGAAAAGTAGCAACAAATAGGGTGAGAGGGGGACCTTTAAACCCATGGCCATTGAAATGGGCGCCAAAGATCTGGAGCGACCAATCAGTGGTGTCCCAAATGAGCCAGGGGCAGACGAAAGTCCCAGGAGACTGGGCTTCTCTTTTATTGTGGCTAGTGTGCTTCACCGCAGAGGAACCATATCTGTCCTGAAAGGAGCTAAATAACTGTTTCAGAATATTTCTAGTTCACCTTATCTTTCAGACACATTTCTGTTCCCTATTTCGGGGCTAGGACCAATGGGAAGGAGAGCTACTAAGCCCTTTAACTCACCAGCCAATCCCCATATGAGCGACGTGGGGGCCGGGTTGTGGGAGTTTTAAGTGAACCAATGGGTGGCTGAGCAATGGGCTCCATAGTCTCTAGTTCTGTCCTGCAGAAAGGTGGTCACTACTTGGAAGGTTGGGCCAGGAGGCGGGGAAAAAGGCATTGATTTGCTCTTTTGGGGAGGTTTTAAACCGGGGAAAACACTGGGCACATAGGACATATACTTCAGGGGAACACAGTTTCTTCCGGCTGGCTCCAGCTCCAGGTTCTTTAACCCCGAGTCACGGTGACTCAAAATGAGAAAAGGAATAAAGGATATTCATTCAGAAACAGCCTTTTGGCCAGACGTTGATACGTAGTATGTAGAGATTCGGCTGTAAAGAACAGCGAGGTGTTGTCACAGAGTTCTTAGTTCCTACTAAAGTCATAAGATCATAAGAAATTAATCAGATCAAATACTATATTCATCACCAATGGTGTGAGTGTTTTCAGGGTATGTACCCACAAAGACAGTATGAGGCTCTTTTAATTGCAGTGTTGGAATTAGGAGTGTGACGGAACCCCCTTGTACTCCGGCTGGGTACCGCCGTCTATCTCTGCTTCCTAGTGACCCTCAGCCCTCACAATGGCTGAGAACAGTGATTTTAGCCCCGGGATCTCCTGATCTCTCCAGCCATCCAATTCACTTGCCGAGACTTAGTGCAGGATGAAGAATAGTAACACCTTATTGGAGCAGAAACATTATATACAAACATTAGAAGTTAAATGCAGGGACGACACTCATGAAACCAGGTAATAATAATTCAAGCGATTTTAATAGTGCAATGTTGAAAAATCCAAAAATACATACAGCAGCAAAAGGAAATCTTGTAAAAATATCAAAAAGTGTTTAAGCTTGATGTTGCATGGACAATCTGCTCCAAGGGGGATGGCCAATCCGCTCCACAAACAGATGAAAGCAATAGCGTTCATTAGTTGTAATCCAGTGGGTGTGTCATGGGGAGCAATAGTGTTTATTACATGAAAAATAGTATCATCTCTATAAATTACATTGTAGTCATACTTTCTATTCGTGACAATAATAGTAAAACATAATTTCAGGTGAATTAAAAACAAACACCGTATTCTAAGGGGGAAATAGAAATATGAATATGGTATACTCAGCTTGTTATAAAATGCATGAGTCCATTTATAACTATTTTTTAATAGTTGTAAAGAATGTACTTAAATGAGCAACAAGGAGCCAAAATATTTAAAAACAAACGGTATGTTTTTCCCATGTTCTATAGTTCACTGATTAGACATGCGAGTAATATTACATAAGTGCCCAAGTATATATACTTATGTTAGCATTTCACCAATCGGATATAAATAATATGATAATATATACTGAAAAATAAGGTGAATGAGGTGATCCCGTACTAATACCTCGATTGAGGATACAGATCATGCAATAATGTTAATCGTATACTTTATGTATTTCTATCTACAAAACTCTAGTGCTTGATGCATCATAAAGGTTCCAGTGATAAAATTATTGTCTGACTACATTTATATGACATTTGAGGGAGGGAGAGATGTACAGCATGACTTTACTAAGATAAACATTTGCCAAAGTCTACTTAACCCCTTAGTGACCGAGTGCTATGCTGCATTTGATGTACCTTGAAGATCAGAATTCCATTATTTATGTTTACTAAACTGTGAATTTCTTTCTTTGTGTTCAGTCCACCCACACAAATTATATATCATTTTTTTAAAGGACGGATAGGGCTTTCATTTGATACTATTATTTTCATCATATGATATAATTTAATATTAAAAAAAAAAAAATGATGAAAATATGCCATAAAAAAACACTTCTTCTAACTTTGACCTGATTTTTTTTTTTTAAAACAATTACAAATGGTAAAAAAGACCCCGTCTATATATTTCTACTATTTGTCCTGAGTTTAGAAATACCAATGTTTCCATGTCTGCCTATGTTTTATTTCAACTAATAGGACAATAAACAAAATTATTGTTTTTTTTTTCCTAACCATTTTCTTCTACAGTAACCTTTTAACCCCAACCCTAAATTTACCCCAATTCTAAATTCACCCTAACCCTAAATCTACCCCCCACCCCTTAATCTAACCCTTGTACTCACCCGAACCCTTCTGTAACCTTAATTATAACCCTATTTATGACCCTAACCCTAGATCTAGGCTTAGTAGATTAAGGGTTAGCTTTTTCCATTTATTTATTTATTTTATTTTATTTATTTTATTTTCTATTTATAACTGTAATACTTTCTAACTGCCTGTAGGGGCAGTCAAGTAGCGGTTTCAGAGCGACGGAAGAGATTTTTTTTTTCTCTCTTCCGTCGCTCTGCTCTGGGCACGCTGTATTGGAGGAGCATGCTCCTCCGATACAGCACACACCCGCGATCACCGGGTGATCCCGGCTCCTAGGTGGGCACAGAAGGTGTTGCATGGCATGTCGAGGCATCATTGCAACACTTTACACACATAGGCAGTGATCAGCTTTCACTGCCTATGTGTGTAACGCGCATACTATCACATTCGCGGTGATCGTATTCGCGCGGGGGGGTTGAGGGGGGGCTGAAGGCAGTCTCAGAGGCTGCTCCGGAACCGAAGCAGCCTCTGAGAGTAGTTGCAGGCATGTAGTGTTGCGCTAAGAAGCGCAACACTACATGTAAATACATATATATACGTCCAAATGCGTTAAGGGGTTAAAGAAACATGACACATCATATTCCTTATTGAGCACAATTGGTTTACGGGTACCTAGTGTAAATTTCCAATTGGGCTTGATACGGAAAAGAGATGATACTATTTTTCATGTACACTATTGGCATTTTTTCGTCACATGACACACCCACTGGATTACAACTAATGGATGATATTGCTTTCATCTGTTTGTGAGTGTTGCTTGGATCGGATTGGCCTTTTGTGGTATTACTTTGCACATAATTTAAATATTTGCTTCACCGTCACTAGATGCATGAAACGCGTCAATCATAAACACTTTTTAATCTGTTTTGCAAGATTTCCATATGCTGATGTATGTATTTTTGGATTTTTCACCACATCACTATTAAAATCGCTTGAATTATTACCTGGTTTCTTGAGTGCCGTCCCTGCATTTACCTTCCCTTCTACTACGAATTGGTACTAGTCACGCACCTGCAGAGGCACCAGGAATAACGAGTGGGGGTTCATCTTACACGGAGCTGAACCACTCACCAGTGAGCCCGAACATACTCACTTTTACAAACATATTAACATACAGTGAATAAAAATAATTACACGCACACATGTTAGACACATAGAGACACATAATGAACACAACATAATCAGTTTAACAGTAAAATCAATTATCACAGAACAATGCATGAGGGAGTTAACTATCATTCATTGTCCCTGACTCTCCTGTGACACACTGTAATCAATTCAAAGTGCATATATGTATTTGGATACATTTCAACGACATCCGCTACCGCTTAGCTCGGTTTAGAGGGGAGGTGTTGCAAAACAAAGTAAAAAAAGGCGTGTCCTACAAAAGGACATGAAAAAGTCACTAACGGCAAAACGCGTTTGACACGCCCCTCCTCTCCATTACATCGCCTCCCTCTTCTTCAGCGCTAACTGTCTGCATACGCCAAAAGGCTGTGCCTGTATGAAAGTCTGGTGTTCCTTTTTGCAGCATGCCGTCCTAGCCAGAATCCTCCACCACTCCACCAGTACAGCGTAATTGAGCTGAGCCATTTACTGAGATCAGCTGTTTTTGCTGATTCTGCGTTCTTTGTGAGTTACTCAACTGTACTAACATTTTTTAAGTAAGCCTTTTATGTATACAATTTGGTTTTAACTGTATTACCCTATTGCAGCAGTTATGCCCTATTTTCTCTTCACATACTTTGATACGAGCCAAATGAAATCAGGCTCATAAACCTAAAAGCTACATTGTCATCAAGAAAATGTATGACCCCTGATCTTGCTGAAAAATTTGGGGGACATTGTATTGGGGGCATACAGAGAGCAGTGTACTGCTCCATTCTTGTGAGTGTAACCTCAACAGATGTTTTGTCTGTATTAATAATTCAGTTATAGCAGTGAGCACTATACTTGTTTTATTTTTTGGGTGTGACTAATTCGCAGTTGAGACCAACTAACAATCTATATTGACTGAAGATCCAAAGAAGTATTTTTGTCATAAACTTTTTTGTATATCACATCCCCACTAGGGCACAATTATGTATACTTTCTGGTCACTTTGAATTTCCTTTTAAACTGCACTAATTGATGTTAATTTAGTTTTTTGGTTTTTAGTCAATTTAACTAATTAACTTACATTTCTTTGTGCTCCTTCTATTTTTTACTTTTGGTTTTGTTTAGTGGAAATAGTCATATTTTTCCACATAGGAGAACTATTTTATTTATTTAAACATGTTTTATAGCACCAAACACTTTTACTTTATTATTGATACTTAATACACTGTAATATGCCAATAATAGTACAGTATTCACCCAAATTCAATACCTATTGACCAATATTTCATAAAATCTCTTTTTAAATCTCTGAAATACTTTTTTTAAGATAAAGGCTGCTTGAATAAAAATATGTTTATTCTTTTCAAACCTATAAAAATACAAGAAATTAGATTGTGACAAGCACCATGTTGTCAAGCATCACATAACCTCTAGAGAAAAACTCATAGAAGCCATACCTTTGAAATGCAACCCTAGTCTCAGCTAGTGTAATAACTTCACAAGTACCTAGTACATACATCCACCTTACAACTAAGTCTTACTGTGGAAGCTTGCTTGATGGCATGACCTTATAAAGCAACAATACATAATTCCAGACACATTTTTAAATATTGCTGATTTAAATCTTCTGTTTGGCTGATTGTAACCTAGCAAGTCACGATAAGTGATATTTGATTGTATCAAGCACCAAATATGTACAACATAAGGTAAGAAGATTCCCTTTTGGACAAAGATACTTACATAATGCAATCCCAGAACAATCAGTAGAATGCATACATTCCTTATACTCCTTGACTGCCTATAATAATAGTATCATGCAAGGACACAGTGATTTTCCAGAATTTATTTAGGCTTCATGTGATCATAATATTTCTAATTAAGATTAGTAACTGTAACATTCTCAAGGACCAACAGTATGGAGGACAATGTTCAGAATTAATTGTCTATTGCCGCAAGTTGGGATGTGTGATATTCCTGCTAACAGAAAAATCTGAATTTACATTTGATTACACAGTTCCTTCTGTTTAAATAATTGAGTTTGTTTGCAAAAGGAGTAGCCTTATGTTTCCTGGGGAATGTGCAAGGGCAGGCCTGTGATAAGCAGCAACATTAGTTGGATGACGTCATATGTCCCACTGGGTGTTTAAAGAAATATAACACTTCAAAGTTTCAGAAGATTTTGTTTTAAAATATGCTGTCATACCAGGTAAAGGAAGAGACAGTTTTAGACAAGAAGAGGCCTGAGGCAAAAAAATAATAGAGGGACCTTCACACCCAACCTTAACAATAATTTCAGCTTAAAAAGCTATGTTAATCCGTTAAGTGCCAGAGGAATGACTCATAATACTAGATACCTTCTAGTGTTTAAATGGTTAACAATAATAACAAAACCTTTGTAATAATAGTATAAATGGTAAATGCACTGGTTATAATAGTGTTTCCCAGCCCGGGGGTGTATGATGTCTTAATGGGTATTAATAATCCAAACCAATAACTGTCTCACAAATAGAGGATGCTAAGTGTGATCAAAAGAAAGAACAGGGATGTCATCTGATCGAATGCCACTGATGTCTAATGCCACTGATACTAAGTTATTCAGTTAGATTTTCATTACATTACTTAGGTTTATTGGTACTAAAATATTAATTAAAAAAAACTTTTTACCAATATTTTTTTTTTCAAATATGTTATGTTAAAGAGATATTTTTACAATAACAATAACCTTTACAATAAAAGAGAAAATACCACATATGTTATAAAAAAAAAAAAAAGTTAATATCAATGTATCCAGTCCATATTTAAATCAATGATGAAAGTATTGATCAGGCACTTTTTGTAGTCAGTTTACATTGTGAGAACATATTAGGATGAATTCATTATGCAATTAAATTACAATGATAATAAATAAAACAAAAAAATTAAAATTGGCGTGTCCAGCCTCCGAGGAAAATGGCCGCATAACTCGTGAGCTCCTGCTTCCTCGAGTGAATAACGGTGTACTTACCAGCTTCAACACGCAATGGGGAGAAACAAAAAGTCCGCACCTGATGCAGCAACCCCCAGGGGCACGGACAGACCCGTCACAGCCTCCCTACTGGAATATTTTCGGACCCCAGGCCCGTTAGGGTCTCAGACGCCAGAGGAAAATGGCGCGAGATCTCCCGCCAGCTCAGCCTCAACCGACGACACAGACTCGGATATGCTGGGCGAACCTCCCCAAGATCCTGCTGCTTCGGTGGAAATCCAAAAATTGTTCTCCTCGGCCCCGTGGAGGAAGGATTTCAGTATGTTGATTACTGAGATGAAGCAGACAGTGCAAGACGCGGTCACAACTATACGGGCGGACCTGACTACGCTAGAACGCCGAGTGGCCACCCAGGAACAGAACTCGGAGGCCGCAGCACAGAAAGCTGTCCAACTCGCGGAGGTGACTAACCAACACACAGCACTTCTGGTCGACTACAGGCGACGCATTGAAGATCTGGACAACAGGGGACGGAGAAACAATATCAGAATCCGAGGTGTCCCGGAGTCCTCTGATCAGACGGACGAAAACGCCATGTCGCTCTTGCAGAAAATATTCAACTCGCTCCTGGAGCAACCGCACTCCACAAGGATACATATGGATAGGGCCCACAGAGCGCTCAGGCCCAGAGGACCGCCAAATAGCCCCCCCCCCGAGACCTCATTTGCAGGTTGGTGGATTTTCAGGTCAAGGAATCCATCATGCGAAAGGCCAGAGAGCACAGAGAATGGGTATTTGAAGGGGCCCAAGTCACCTTTTATCAGGACTTGTCAGACCTCACACTGCAGACCAGAAGAGCCCTGCGCCCACTTACCCAAGAGCTGCGGAGGAAAGGCCTACTCTATTACTGGGGCCACCCGTTCTGTTTAAATGTTCGCGCCCGTGGAGGAGTGCGTACACTACGCTATTTCAATGAATTACCAGACTTTATAGCGGATCTGGATCTTCCGACCTTAGAGATCCCAGACTGGAGCCTCCCGGACCTGTTGAGAGCACCAGGCCGCAATCAACCTCCCCGCCGAAAACAACACCAATACCGGCCCCCAGCAGGCCGACAACGCCCAACCACCCACACGACTCTGACCCCACGCTCCCCCAGTGCTCGCACACCACGAAGAGGGACCGAGAGGGAAGAATAAGCTCAATCAAGAGGGCACAGTGAGTATTATTCTACTCAACAGTTGACTGGAGGGCTACCCACCCTATATTCCAACCTGATATCAGGCGGGAAGACTCCGCTCGAAACACCCCAACCCTAGGCCGCTCATCTTGAGCTGCAGGCCTTTAGGCTCCACCGGAGGAGGTCGCCCCTTATCTGGTATTCCTTACCACCCCAAGTTACGCTGATAACCCGTCTGCTACCAGGCCACCTCACCTCATATTACGTTACTGAAATAAGTAACAACCCTGGTGCCACAGACACCCGGCCCCGGAGTCCGTTACTCCGTTTTCCAGTGATTTTGACCCAGTGATTTTGACCCATCTTATCTCGACGGGCGGACCAAGACCCCAGTCAATCACCTTAGCCGTGAATGGGGCTTAGCAATTTTCCTAAGCTCTTTCCCAGATAGTTAGCCGTTTGTCCACTTTTCCAAACGCTAAACTCTCATCGACATCGAGACTCAGAACTGAGCGTTGCCCGCTAACTCATAGAATGTGTCGGCAGATAAGAACCATTCGGTCCATCTAGTCTGCCCAATTTTTTTTTTTTGAATACTTTTATTAGTCCCCCGTTCCCGGTCTTATAGCTAGGATAGCCTTGTGTCTATCCCACGCATGCTTAAAATCCTTGACTGTGTTTACCTCTACCACTTCTGCTGGCAGGCTATTCCATACATCCACTACCCTCTCAGTAAAGTAATACTTCCTGATATTACTTTTAAATCGTTGCCCCTATAATTTAAGACTATGTCCTCTAGTTGTGGTAGTTTTTCTTCTTTTAAATATACTCTCTTCCTTTACTGTGTTGATTCCCTTTATGTATTTAAATGTTTCTATCATATCCCCCCTGTTACGTCTTTCCTCCAAGCTATACATGTTAAGATGCTTTAACCTTTCCTGGTAAGTTTTATCCTTCAACCCATGAACCAGTTTAGTAACTCGGATACAGAGAGGACAATATGAAACCATCGAGAAGGCTAACTCCTGGGCTTCCGATCCCTGTCTTATGGGCACACCTACCCGAACAGTCTGTATGATCACACTAAATTGCACATAATATTTCATATGTATGAAAGTGGAACCGCAGATAGACTTAATGATAAGTGATTGGGAGATAGAAGGGAATGAGACCCAGCTCCATACACCATAGTACGGCCATATTAGCAATGGGCCTCCTAAACCCACATACATGTATAGATGCAGCAGGGGTAAGGAGACGAACCTCATTCCATCCCACTAATGGCTGGTAGCCTAATGTGTAATTTCTATCACCCTCCAGACACCTAGCAGTCGGCCTTATACCACGAGGCCTAAACTCACTCACCAGTACATTAGCCCACACATAGAGGGACTAACTACCAGCGACATTGCGGATTGCCTGATATGCAACCACAACATTTACTTCCAGCCGATGACCCGGGGGAGGGCCTGTAGCCTAACCCTAATAACCGAGCCCACCCAGGCGATATTTCTTTAATTACCTCCACTCACTGTGCCAAGGTTCCGAAGTTTTTCTCCATTGTTATTATATTGGTATGGGGCGCCGTTGTCATCCGGTTGGTTTTCCCTGACCGGGAGGGAACGGCGTCCTCACTGTTACAAGTACACCGTACTACATGTTTCATGATTTATATTGCTGTTTAGAGCAGGGATCGCTCGGGGAAGCGGGCGAGATTCTCACAGTATTTTGTATTGTTATTATTTACTGTACTATTTGGTTGGTAGTTTATGACTGCCTCTATATAGGGCAGTTGGCCACAAAACCGGTTGACTACTAATCCCCCCCAGCCTAGACGATTAACCTGTTCGAATTAGTCGGGCTCCCGTTCGGACAGATAGGGGACCCACCCAATTCTGAACTACCGTCCTTGGCCTTTCAGATTCAATTTTCTTTCCCACACTCCCCTCCATATCCTACCCTCCCCCAACCACCTAAACTCTCCCCCACAAGTACTAGACATTCCTAAACGCTTTTCCCAAGACCCCCCCACTCTGTCTGCTTCTTTTCCCTTCTCTGTCTTGAGTTGTCCTTTTTTTATTTCCTGTTCTCTTTATATTTGTTTATTCCCCGAGCGGCCCACACCTGACAGAATGTCCACCTCACCTTCCCTGCCAGTGGAACTAGTCGTAGTTACCTTAAATACCAAAGGACTCAATATCCCCGAGAAACGCTCTCATTTGTTTAGAGAGCTCAAACATCTCAGAGCATCTGTCGCGTTTCTCCAAGAAACACACTTTCGAGCAGATGCCCAACCCAAGCTTACGAACCCGGCCTATCCGTTAGGGTATTTTAGCAATAACTCCACGGCGAAATCAAAAGGCACCGCTATCTTATTTTCTAAACATGTCCCCTACACGGAAATTAACAAACGCATAGACACGAACGGTTGATTCATTTTCACGAAAGGTACCATAGCAGAGCAGGTTTACACCTTTGCCAATATCTACCTCCCCAATCAAAGACAACAAGCGACACTGGCCAAAATTTTGAAGGAACTAAACTCTTTTTCAGAAGGGATCCTAATCTTAGGGGGTGATTTTAACATAGCTTTGGAACCCAATATAGACACATCAAACGGTCTCTCCCATACCCCTCTGCATATTTCACGTAAAATCAAACAACTACTGACAACTATGCAGTTGGTAGCCTGCTGGAGAGCACTACACCCGACGGTTAAAGATTTTAGTTTTTACTCTGCCCCACATGCACGTAATACACGAATTGACTATATTTTCACCCCCCACTACCATCTCCCCCTTCTTCATTCAGCAACTTACGGCTCTATCACCTGGACAGACCAATGCCCCGTTGACTGTTTCATTCCACGCACCCATGACACGACCTAACGAGAGGACCTGGCGGCTTAACGAAGCTATCCTATCGGACCCTGACATAGTCGCAAAAATAAACACATATCTCACACAATATTTCCAGGAAAACGAGACCCTAGATATCTCCGCGCTTACGATTTGGGAGGCACATAAATGCGTAATCCGGGGCCAATTGATTAATATATGCTCAGAGCGGAAAAAAACCCAAGCAGCCAGACTCCAACAATTATACTCAGAGATAACTAGACTAGAGAATACCCACAAACAAACTCTGTCAGACACAGATTTCCAACACCTTACAGCAGTCAGGAAAGATCTAGCATCTTTACTCAATGCGCAGGCACACAGAAATTTCGCCAAGTATCGGGCTGTGTTCTACGAACACGGAAACAAACCTGGTAAATATCTAGCCAGGGCACTGCGGGCTATACGTAACCAAAATTATATAGCTAAAATACGCGACGCCTCAGGGACTCAGAGAAGACTCCCTACAGACATCGCTAAAGCGTTTGTAACATATTATACTCAATTATATAATATCACTCCAGTCAAGGACCCTGAACAATTGACAAAGTTTAAAGGAAAGATCACGGATTACTTGACAAAAAATATAAAACGTACATTACAAAAACAAGACGCAGAGCTTTTAGACCGGCCGATATCCCTCACCGAACTTGCCTATGAGATAAAAGTATCAAAAACCGGAAAATGCCCCGGCTCTGATGTCCTGCCCCTGTCCTACCATAAAAAATTCAATGAGGTACTAGGCCCCCACTTTGTTTCCTCATTCAACACTGCATTGCAAGGAGGGGAGCTCCACCCACACACTCTATCCGCAACAATAACTCTCATACCCAAGGAAGGTAGGGACCCAGAGCTTTGTAGCAACTTCAGGCCTATTTAGCTGATCAATGCGGACGTGAAATTGTTTTCAAAAATATTAGCTTTGCGTATAGGTAGGTTCCTACCAGCACTAGTCTTATCAGATCAAACAGGCTTTGTCCCGGGGTGGGAGTCTAGGGACAGCACGATCAGGGCCATCAATCTTGTGCATTCTGCGAAAGGTTCGAATAAGCACACAGTTTTTCTTTCAACCGATGCCGAAAAGGCTTTTGATAGATTAGATTGGACCTTTATGCTTGAGACTCTGCGATGCATGGGGTTTGGCCCCGGAGTCATGAACTGGGTTTCGTCTCTATACTCCCGCCCCTCGGCCAGAATAAGGATAAACGGTGCCCTTTCTGTGCCGTTCCCAATCAACAATGGGACCAGGCAGGGTTGCCCCCTATCCCCATTGTTGTTTGTTCTGGCACTGGAACCCTTTATGGAGGCTATCCGAGGCAACACTGATATCTCAGGAATCCAACTGGGCACGAAAACTCATAAGATACTAGGATACGCAGATGATCTTTTATTTGTGCTCACGAACCCATGTATCTCTATCCCTGTACTACTCCGAGAATTCCGCACATACGGCGCTATTGCCAATTTAAAGATCAATTTTTCTAAATCCGAAATTTTAAATATTAACATGCCCCAGCAGGAGGTGAAAGCGCTATCATCCTCCCTTCCATTCCGATGGTGCGGTACACGCATTAAGTACTTAGGGATATGGCTGACCAACAACACCGCAGACCTATATGCCCAAAATTTTCCACCCCTACTGACAGCTATCCAAAAAGACCTTCTCAAATGGTCCCCTTTACACATATCTTGGACAGGCAGAATAAATGCTCTAAAGATGAATGTCCTCCCCAGGATACTGTATTTATTACAAACTATACCGATTAAAATACCACGAGCTTTCTTTGCCTCTTTACGTCACATCTTTATCAAATTTACCTGGGCAGGTAAACAACCCCGCATAAAACTAGATTTGCTTACTCAAAGGAAGGACAAAGGGGGATTGGGTATGCCAGACATATGTATGTACTATCATGCCTGCCATTTGCAACGTCTCCTTGACTGGACTTTTCGACAGTCAGATAAACCTTGGGTGGCAGCGGAAGGTGCAATACTGGGATTCCTTTCCACGACACCTCCCATGGATCTCACCCCTACATGCGAAACGGCTCGCTAGCACCCACCCTTTGATCTCGACATCTCTAGCGGTTTTTCACTCGCTTCATAGAACACACAAACTGACCACTTACCAATCTCCCCTCACCCCCTTCCGACATAACCCAGACTTCACGCCAGGTACACACTCTGGTCCCATTCTGGACACGACCTTGCAGGACCCTGGCAGACTAGCAGATCTCACAACTGAAGGACGAGCAAAAGCCCTACGTGACATAATACCGGACCGACCACTGACACTGATGGACCATTTTCACTACAAACAACTCAACAGTTTTATTAACCATCTCCCGATGTCCCATCAGCTTCACAGACCCACAACTGATTTTGAGAATTTATGCACAGGAAACGATATACCTCCACACAGCATATCCATTCTCTATAATTTACTACTCACACCAACCATGCCCACCCTTCCGAGGTTTGTTGGGAACTGGGAAAATCTTCTCCAAATCTCACTAAGCAAACCCCAATGGGAAAAGATTTTCACCCTCACACACAAATCCTCTACAGATAATAAGATGCAAGAAATGTCCTATAAACTGTTATCGGGATGGTATAGAACTCCCACTTTGCTCCATAGAATCTTTCCCGACAAATCTGATCTTTGTTGGAGATGTGGCACGGCACAGGGGTCATTATTACACATCTGGTGGGAATGCCCCACAATAATCCCTTTTTGGAAGCAAATTCAAGCATGTCTTCCACAATTCACCGATGACCCCCCGTGCTTCACCCCAGCTGCATATCTACTTCACCACACAAAACAACCTATACCCACATACAAGAAATCAGTTCTGAAACATTTACTGAATGCCGCTAAAGCACAAATCCCTCTTCATTGGGGCCAACCCACCCCCCCCCCCCCCCCCGTCCTTCCAAGAATGGATCCAAGCAGTAGAAAAGATACGAACAATGGAGGAACTGTCTTCCTCGGTGGACGATAAATCCGACAAATATATCAACATGTGGTTTTATTGGCTCCAGTTCTTGCAAAAACACAAGACTACCTCGTTCGTTCCACTCAACTGAGGGCACATGTCGACAGGTGTGGGCTCGCTCCAGATTTTTTCTATTAATTTCTTATGCATGTTTCCTTCGTCCCCAATCTGACCCCAAATCCCACATATTTTCATCTCCCCACCCAAACTCCATGTTATCCCCTAATCAAATTCTTCTAGTATTTTAAACGTTTTTTTCCTGATGACACTATACCACATGTTCTATGTTATGTCTGCAAAGGTCAAGATATCTTGCCCAAATGTTTGTATATGAGATTTTATATTGTGCGTGAGGTATCACTCAGAACCCTGTCAAAATGTTATTTATTGAACTAATCCATTGGTGGTAGTACTCGCCTGCTGCGTCAGGAGGAATCCACATTCCCCTACCCCCCCCCTCCCACCCTCCCTATATACCTTACTGTATCCCATTCCCACCCCCCCCACCCCCCACCCCAACACCCATGAATATTTTCAATAAACATTGATTTACAAAAAAAAAAAATTAAAATTGGCAGGGGGGGGCAAAAAAAAGTGGAAGGGGAGTACATCCATCCACAATAACTTTTTTTTTTTTTCAAATTAAATTCTAATGACAATAACCAATTCTAGTATACATAACACGACACAACAATACCTACAGTAGATCTGATAATCGTGTAATAGAATAACATTTTTTGTTTTCAAACCATTTTCAAATACTTTTCTTTATACAAGCAATCAAAACCTATATTCTTTTTTAATCTTTGTTTCCCATTCGTCCCAGTAGTGTCTAAAGTTATCTAACTACAAAGAAGGTTGTCTGAGAGCCAGTTCGTACTCCTTATTTTATAGTATATAATTAAAAACGTCTAATAGTAGGGATTGTTGGTGACCTCCAGTATCTGGGGATCACATTAGTAGCAGCTAAAAGAATATTTCCAATTATAATTTTATCAATTTTTTCAATAGGATCAGGGAAGAATTTAGTAGTTAGTACAGGAATATTATAATTTACTTTTTGGATTAATGTATGTATTTTCTGCCAAAATTGTGTGAGTTTAGGACAATACCAAAAAACATGTGAAAGCGAGCCAATAATTCCACAGTTTCTCCCACATTTATCTGAATATCTGGAGTTCATTTTATTCAACCTATAGGGGTAAATAACATCTATAAATTATTTTTAAATAATTAATTATTGAAGCATTGTGTAATTCCTTTAAGAGCTGGTACAAATTTAAGCCATTCTTCCAGGTCGTAACAAGCTTCCAAATCTTTTTCCCATGCAAGCATGTAATCATCTTTTAATCTAGGTGTGGGCATTAGATAAAAGTAACATTGAGATATCATACCGCATTTATTAGGATTATGTAAGTATGTTTTCCAGATCAGACAATGCATTTTCTGTATAATTTTGATCTAAATTTTGAATGGAAAATGTATCTTTTATTTTATTAAGAATTAATTTGTGTTCTATTTGCATATTATCTTCTAGGCTGAATTTATCTTGAAGTTTCTTAAAAGACATTAAAGAATGACCTAAGAAAAAGGTCATTTAAATGTTGCATTGATTTAGTGTGCCACTAATTAAAATTTAAATCAGTAAAATCTAGTTTTAATACAGACAGCGGCATTACTCCTAACCACCCAGAGGAAGGGCCGACTACTTTAAACACAGTATCCCAAGCTTTGATGGTAATCTTAGTGGTGGGAAACATTTCAGTTATTCTGGGTTGCCCAGACATCGGAGGCCACAGTACTTCTTTAATAGAATATGGTAACATCCTATAATTTTCCATCTCAAGCCAGCATGGAATCTGACTTTGTAGGCCAAACTTAAGTGCTGTAGCGGCATTAGTTGCCGGATAATATTTTAAAAAATCAGGTATCCCTAAACCTCCACAAGACTTGAGATTTTGCAATACTGAAAATGTAATTCTGCTTATCTTATTTCCCCATATAAAATTAATTAGAGCCGACAGAACTGTTTTAAAGAATGTCTTCGGAATTGATAATGGAATAGTTCTCAAGTAGTATAGTATTTTTGTAAGATGTTCATTGTAATAGATGTAATGTTACCTAACCAGGAAAGTTCCAAATTATTCCAGTTTTTTAACCCAATTGTAGAGCAGCTTATTGGTAAAATATCAGCTGGGTGGCAAGTATAAACTAAGGACATGGTTTAGCAGCAGCCACATCTAAACAGTGAAAATTAAGACATATTCAAGTAAAACATTGTAAGGTAAGAGTAAATAAATGCAATAAAAAGGCAATAAGACTATACCCTGGTACAAATAAGCAGCTACCAAAAAACACCAAAGAGTGTTTCCTCCACATGCAGAAATACAAGAAGTCAAATGAGGGACCTGACTTGCTACGCTGCCTAAACTGCAACTTCATCAGAGTTAAAGAAATTGAGTTCTGCCAAATTTAAGAGAAATATAATTAAGCCTTAGGTTGAAAAGGGAGCAAAAGAGAAACTCACAAAATTGGTCTGTACAGTATCTGACCACAACATAAGCGGTCCTAAAAGGGGGGAGGTTTTACAAGTAAAAATAAATTTTCCATACATAATATAATTTTATAAACATAAACAATTCTCCTACTGGCAAATATAGCACACCAGCGCAATAATTTAATACATTGCTGGATCACACTTGTTCACATACACATTTGAGAATGCATATCATTAAGTTCTTGTTTATTGTTGTCCATATTTGTAAATGAGGGCATATTTGCTCAAGTGACGGCTGCCAACTTTTGGCTCGGGGAACAAAAACAATTTAGTGGGCCATTGTTTTGCTTTACACAATCAAATTCAGACAAGATAAGGTGCTGAGATTGACAGACAAGACAATTGTATTGTACAGAAAGATACAAATTAGAGGGCAGCCTGGGGTGCACTTTCCCTTTAACCCTTGCCAACCCTCCCCTGTTTACACATATGCAAGTAACACAGTGCTGATTATTTCAGTTTGAAAAAACAGATCAGCTAAATTGCAACGCATGAAGTAATCTGTTCCTCTTTAGGACCCAAATGCCTCTCTCCATGTTCCAAAAAATAATGTCTCTCTCTTTCAAGTGCTAAAGATGCTTATTGTGCATAAATCAATCACAGAGCAATTATACATCAGTCATTTACATGTAGCTTGTAATGTAAATGTCTGTATATATTTTTAACTAAGTTTAGTCTAATTTAATAAATCTAGAAATGTAGAAATCTACAAATGACAATATTATAATTATTAGATGTGCTCCATCCAAACCAGTTCCCTGAAAGGAAAGGATAATTTATTTGAATTGATTGAGGCATGCACTAAAAGAAGTGCTTACATCTTTACATCTGGCCTAGTGAAAGGCTGTAGGTGTTCCAGAGAAAATTACTTTTTGCTGTAAATTACTCTCCGGCACTTTCTTTGTAAAATCATCTTAAAACCACATATACACGGGTACGCAGCTTATTCACTAAAAAGTGAACTGTATGGTAACAAGTTTCAAAAATCCAGCCATAATAAATGTCTCTTCTTCCAACAGCTGCATTTGTATGTTACATTACCAGCATGTCTGTAACGTTGTGACATCTGCCATTTCTTACCAAGCAAAATTAAAGTAAATTAAACCAAAATGCAGGCTGCTTATGTATTATGCAGCGTGACAATAATTCAACTTTAACAAAGCGCATATGGAAGGGCTGCATTAAAATATTTGCAGACAGGAATACTACATTTTCTTGTGTGGTTTATATATGGCACAACATATATGCATACCTAAAGTACAGCAACTCAGCTATGAGCTTTCCAGAGGTCTGTGTAATGTATTTCCCACTGCACTTAAAAAGCTAATAATTAAAGTACTGTCATATTGTCTTTGACAATACTGGGAAAAACCATAGCTAATTTGGCTCCTACCTGCTTGAGGACAGAGGTGTATTCAGTATATTTAAGAACAGCCTTGAGAAAGTATTTACTCATTCCCTTAATCTGCAGGCATCTGTGTTAGCTAGCTATGTAGGAGGATTCATTGCCAAACAAGAGCACCTGTCTGATGCAGGGCAGGGTCCTAGATCACAAGATGTGTCAGTTGTCAAAATGACCCCTGAAGTATATTTTCTACAGTGTAAGAGAAGAGGCACCAGCAGCTTACTTACATAGAGCAGGAAAAAGAAACATTTTGGCTGGATTTGTGAGTTTATTTCGAGTACTACAGATAAAAAAAAAATGATGCTTATTAAGTAGGTGTTAGGATGCTGCAATTGCAGAGTATTTAGATACTTAAGAGTATCCTAAAAACAAAAATAAATAACTGTAACATGGATTATTTTTTACAGTGTCATTTTTGAGTGCCATATGAACGGTGGTGTAATACATGGGAAGGCATGCAGTCTGCCCCGAGTGCCACATTGTAGGAGGGTGCCAGGGCAGTCCTGGATGGGTGCACCATGCCCAGGCGCTGTATAGATGAGGAAGAAGGGAGCGCGGAGATGAATGGCACTGGCATGCAGATCAGACACTGCTGTCAAAATGATTGACCACAGCGCACACTTGTTCATCTTGAGCAAATTGTTTCCCCCAAGTAATCGCCCTCTGTGTAATATGATACTGTCAGAGTTCTTGGTGCCAGGTGACATCCCGGCACTCAGAAGACAAATGCCATGCAGCACACACCACAATGAAATAAAAGGTAAATGAGCAGGGAGGGTGACAAACAGCATAACTTTTAACTTTTATAATCTGTGTGTGTGTGTGGGTGTGTGTTTGTGTGTAATTATGTGTGTGAGGGTATGTGTAAGGGTGTCTGTGGATGTGTTTGTGTAAGGGTGTGTGTGGATGTGTGTGTAAGGGTGTCTATGGATGTGTGTGTATGTCACACCTGTGCCCACTCTGCACACTATTGTCACCCTTGTCCCCACTCTGTTCCCCAGTGTCACACCGGTCCCCACTTTGCTCCCAAGTTTCATCCCTGTGCCCACTCTGCTTCGTCTATAACACTGCACAAAGGAAAGAAACACATGAGTGCTTAAAATATTTAAATCTGCACTTTATTGAGTAAAAGCAGCAGCTGGTGGAAATGTGGCAACTACCTCACATGTTTCTTGTGAGTAAACACATATCCATAGGCCTAAAGCTGAAGTGTTTCTTTTCACTGTGCGGTTACAATGTTGCAGGCAATTCCTCCTTTTTGGAAATTGATGACTCTCTAGTGGATGTTGTATTCTCTGGCTTGAGTTTCAAGTGAGTGGCCGTCCTTCATCTAGCAGTGCACTTTAGTTTTTCTCAGCAGTAGCAAAGAGCCACTGTGCATTTGTCATATAAGCATACTACCAAGAGTATAACATAACAGCCATCCATGCTTAGCCATGTCAGCATATAAAAGAAACAAATCATTCACACTGAATCCAGAGTAATTGACTTCCTTCCCATGCATGTGACCTGGCACTATCCTATAGTTCATTCTCACTCTATTGCTGCATTTGGTTATAATTTTGCCAGCACAAATATTTTGACCACTAGTAATTTATACTTAAATATTTGGGATTGGCAGGTTAATTTCGAAACATGCAATCTCACCCTCTACTCAATAATTAACATTAACAGGGGGCAAACATAATCCCTTCTGTTCACTGAGCGAACTATTTTTATTGAACTAATAAAACAATGTCTTTGATGTGCTCCCATGAGTTCTTCAGGAATCCGGCCTGTTGTTTTGACTTTAGTAAAGCAGTCTGTCCTGACAAGGCGCTGTCTGCTATTTGTGAAGCTTTGCTTACTTCTTTAGATAGAAATTTTCTTGTGTTGTTTCTGAAGGGAACAGCTGTGGGATGAGAGGTTAAACAATGCATTCCTCTTCAAGATAAAACAGCACTGTTTTCCCACAGGAGCAACCAGAGAAGATATATTTTGCTAAAAATACTTGTCCCACCAGTGCTGGCCAGTTATAAGTTTATTAAAATAGAAGTTTACGATCAAGAGGGGGGATTACAGCAAGCATCCCACACATCCAACCTCATTGTAGAACAGCATACATGCAATGTAGTTCTAAATAACTGGAATTGGTTTTATAGATGATTCATTCTCGAACATTGCATGTGAGTATATCTCTTTAGAAAATCTTTGGACTCCAAAGAGCCACAATAGATTCAATTTACCACAAAGCATAATTGATGCTTCCATTTCCCGTCTTGTGGGCAAACATTTTCACAAAAGTGTGTATTGTTCCATGGGCCACCAATAAAGTAGCGGACATCACTGTTGGTCTGTAGACCACAACTTGAGAACCACTTTTTAACTATATTGTTCAGCCAACTGGCATATAATTTCTTGAGACCTACAGCACATTCAGAAAAAGAATTGACAAAGTATTAGTGGAACAGTTTTCTGTCCTTACAAAAATTTGTGTTATTTAAAATGGGGTTGCACCAAAACTCCTAATAAATATTCCCAAATGTTTACGACATACTGTCAGGATCTACCACGAAGTAGATCTCCCGAGTACCCCGTCTTACTCACCTTGAATCCCGCTCCGGTAGCGCGCACACTGCTGCCAATGAAATCGTAGGCGCGTCCCCGATGACGTCACGCCCGTCGCGTGCACGCCAGACGCGGGAGATTTAAAAGGGAGAATCACCTTGCAATCCTTGCTTGGTGATTCTCGTGTTCCTTGCTCAGCGGTTATACCCTACTCTCTTTGGATTGCTTATTGACCCTGGATTGTATCCTGACTACTCTGCCTGCCTGTGCCCTTGACCCTGGACTGTCCTATTACCTCTCTGTCTGCCTGTGCCCCACTGAACCCGGTTTGTACCTCGACTATTCTATTTACTATAACCACCTACCTGCTGGATTACAGTTGCTGTTTTACTTTAACCACCTACCTGCTGGATTACAGTGCTGTTACTTTAACCACCTACCTGCTGGATTACAGTTGCTGTTTTACGTTTAACCACCTACCTGCTGGATTACAGTTGCTGTTACTTTAACCACCTACCTGCTGGATTACAGTTGCTGTTACTTTAACCACCTACCTGCTGGATTACAATTACTGTGTTATGCTCATATGCATTTACACTCTTCCTGCTGAATGTTAACCTGTACCCGTAGCCACAAGCTATTTACCCTCCTGGTGGATTACGAACAGTTCTGTGTTCCTGTGTACCCAATATTGCTAGTAAGTCTTTACCCTCAGTGTGTTGCTCTTATCTATTATTGTGTCTGCATCGAGGTCTCTATCCAGTTCCCAACAGTCGTCACACATACTGCAAAGAAGTTATGCAATAAGCAAAATAGACTCACGTTCCAGTGACGCATGTTCTGTGTAGCTCATAAAGCCCATTAGTCCCTAGCTCACATGAGTATATAACATCACATGAAAGTAGCCACCCAGATATTACTACAAGCCATGACTCTAACATGCATAAGATCCTACTGATCATGGGATAGTTGCTGTCCCCAAGCCATTGACATGAGGAGATTTATATGTACACACACTTTTTTCAAAATAAAGATTTTTATTGCTTTATGGGCTCAGAAAGCTCTGTGTATAAAGGAGGACAGCGAGTGTTTATGGTTAACAGCCACCCCATGTGTTTCACATAAGGGATCTGTCATGGGATTTACATTCTTCCTTTGTTCCTCAGATGTTCTTAATTTGAGCCAATATGTGTTTGGTCTCTGATTGGGTAAATACTGATGCATCCTGGGGAATTAAAGCCATTGTTCCAAGCTGGACAGAGAGTATATACATATAAGTAATTCTTCTGTATCAGTAGGCTGTGCTATTTGTATATATCCGATATGTCTGCCATCATCAAAGTCTAGCCACCAAATTTTTTTATTTTGTTTCCTCCAGGTATTTCCTCAGAAATAATTTTGGTGAGACTTAAATTATTTACAATGAATCGCAATATACTTTAAACTTTAATGTGCCTTGTTTTCTACAGATAAGCACACATATGATAGAGATGTCATAAATGTACAGAACTGGACAGAGACAGACTACTTCCTCTGCCTGTCTTTAATGTGGTGTTCCTGTAGACTAGACAGGCAGACTGCTTGCTGACTTGACTTGCATGGCCCAAAAAACTTAATTGAACAGGTTTGCTGAATTAAACAAAAACAGCTATATTCAGACTAAATGTTAAGTGTTAAATGCCTGGTTATAGGACATATACTTAGGGTAGGTGTACCTAACTTGCGCAATGGAGTAAGGTTGTAATGTGTAGTTACATAGACCAGCTATTGGGCATTCTGCTCATGAATGGTCTGTTTAATGTTATTAGCATCTGTAACTGGTTTGCAGTAAAGTAAAGTAAGCTTTTGGACACTTGTCCAGACTCTCTCTGTGGTCCAGCTCTATCATGTAGCTCTTCCCAGCACTCCTCTGTAAAGCAGTTAACTACACAAAAACTGCAACACAACACAGAATATTACAGTACAACACACAATTCTGTAAATTTAAAGATCTTCTCAATAAAGAGAGAATTGCATGGAACTGGGATGGAAATTTCAGACTTTAGGCCAATGTAGCTGAGTTGTAACAATTCTCCAATGCAAGTGAATGGGAGAGTTTTTCCAAGTTAGCTACTTTGGCCTTATCCCCTTAGCAACAAAGGACGTGTCTGGTAAGTCCTGCGGTGGCGTTGCTCTGTCGGTGCTGCTCTGTTGCCTCAATGTCGAGGAATTAGGCAGCACTGAAATTTTGATTCACAGGTGCCATATTGGAGAGCAGCATGCTCCTCCGATATGGCTGCCGCCCTCTTGTGGGCAAAATAAAATGACTTCCGTTGCTCAGATGGTGTTGCATTGCAATGAAAAAAAGACTTAATTTGCTAAAATCTAGGGTGAGAATAATGGTTAGGGTTACAATTAAATTAGGGTTAGCATACAGGATAGGGTTACAATTAAATTAAATTTAGAATAAATTAAGAGTTAGAGTAAGGGTTACATTTAGTGTTCAGGTTGGGGTCAAAAGATGAAAATAATTATAAAACAAAAAACACTATTTTTGGTAATTGCCCTATAACTCACCAAAAAAACATTGGGACAAAATTTAGAAAGTATTTAGATGGGGTCCTTTTTACCGATTGTATTTGTGTAAATTATTTTTAAAGTCAGTTGGAAAAAGTGTTTTTTTAAATTTTTTCATCATATTTTATGATTTTTTTTGTAGTAAATATAAAGATATCATGAACATAATGGTATCTGATGAAAGCCCTTCTTATGGCGAGAAAAATGATATATAATTTGTTTCAGTATAGTATGTGAGAAAGAAGAAAACTACAGCTAAACACAAACACCCCAGAAATGTCAAAACAGCCCTTGTCACCAAGGTAAAGACAAGGTCAAAAGGTCATTGCACTAAGGGGTTAAAGAGACAGTCTAGTCCCCAAACTCACTTTGGTGAAAGATGAAGATTACTGCTTGTATAGTGCACAGGATTTTTTCCCAGTGGGATTTGACACAGGCATTCTGCATAAATCACATTTTTAATATGACTCAAGCTCCCCCCAATGATTACTCTGCATGTTTACTGCAGGTGCAGCTGCACTGATTAAATAGACACTGAGGAGATAACATTTTGTTTGTAATTTAGTAACTTCCTGTGCTATTTCAATTGAATACATTATGTGGCTCTTGTACACAGCAGGATATCTTAACAGTGCAACACACTGTCTGATGACATCACTAGAGAGACAGGATATTCCTTTCATTTGAATGAAATTATTCTCATTGGTTCCTGCAGCAAAAAAAAAAAAAGAATATCACTTTTACTCGTGCTAATGTGGGCAGTCCTAATATTTGGGAGATACATTTTGGCCACTAGAAAGCCCCTTTAAAATTGAAATTCCCATCTCAGTATCGCTGCAATTCTAACTTTATTGAGTTGGCCCTATTATGTAGCACAAAAGCATATGATGTGAATATCTAGATGAAAAATGAACAGGAGAGCCCACATTCGTGTGCATTATAAATATGAGTTTACCCTATAGCATGGCTCTAAACCAGTCCACTAAAGTATCTTCATTTATGAAAGGTCTCCTTAATCTTATCACCACCTAGGAAGACATTTGCTAATTCAAGAGTAAGTAAACAGAGAGATTAAATAGGGGTAGGGGCAACATTGGCACAGAAAAGGTAAATAAAAACAAGAAATGCATTTTTTTATATCATAAGTTTTTATTAAATATGAAAAAGCAATTTACTAGTGAATATATACAAGTTAAACTTTTTTCCTATACGGTAGTCTTACATTCAGGCTCTTAGTTTTTTTCCTAAAGGAATATCCATAGTTTGGTGGGGTGGTCTTATAATCTGGGTCGTCTTATATTCGAGCAAATACGGTATCCCTTTGTAAACATATGCATAATTAATATATATATTGCATGGAAATATGTAGCCCCCAGACAAGGTCGGGGAGGGGCAATCATGACAGGGTGCTGAAGGGATATGTGCAGCCTATAGTGGGAATTAGTGGGAGGAGTTGGCAGTGTATAAAAGATAGGAACAGGAAGTTTGGGGGCCATTTTAGGAAAAGTTTTTCCCCATACCTGTTGTCCCACCCACCCTCCCTAATTTTATGGTTAATGAGCATTTAATTATTTATTTATTATTTATTTATTTCCATGTCACAGCGTTGGCGGAAGCTTGCAGGGTATCCAGGAGGGTTAATGGAAGAATGGATTGGGGAGAGTCAATCGGGACTCTGGTGGGAGGTTCGAGGGGAAAGTGGTACCTCGAACCTCAGGTATTGGGGGCATTGGTATATGCCCAGAACATGGACTTATTCGGCAGCCACCTGGATACTCTTGCAAGCTTGGTTGGTTTTCTGTTTATGGATTGTTTATGTTTATGTTTAGTCATTGTATAATTATGGATATATATGTGGAATGTATATATGATTGGAATGCAATGACTATTTAAATAAAGTGCTGTGGCCTTTGTTTTACCCCACATTTTGGTTTAAGTTTAGTTATTTCTAGGCAAATACATATCCCCAATATAGAAGCTACCATGTCATGGCACTGAGGTATATTAGTTGATATCTGTTTGGTGTCTTTAATTTATATGACTATAACACAGGTATTTTACATCAATTTTATCACTTCTCTATGCGTAGAGATGGGGGAAGCAAGATATAAAACCACCTTATAAAATGGTTAACACTCAAGTTTTTCCAAATATTTTAATATTCCATTTATTATTGAGACAGATTACATTATTTAAACATTTATATGGATGAATGATGCATCTCACATATGCAGCAGATGGTACACAGTGAAAATTTAAATTTATTAAAAGGCTTACCACTTTTTTTAATTATTATTTATCAAGTCCACTGCGAGCTCCAGTTGGGCCAGCCTCAGTTACTGTTACAGATCATGTCTACTACTAAAGCAAATTGAAAAAAAACAATCTGAAATAATCCCCTACTGGTCCAAATATTTACAGCAAAATAAATGTCAATTGACAATATTTAAGTGAATAGACAACACCACATTTACTTGTGCTTGGCAACACTGGGTTGCTAATACAAGATGGAGAATGTCATGAAGCGTTTGCTACTGCTATATAGATCTATGTGAAGGTTGGTTATCTACTAAGCAGGACAATGTTGGGTAGTAGTTGTTTTCATGTCTTTTCAGCTTGTTGACTACAAATTACAGAAGACTCACAAAAGTCTTTGTTCTCTTTTCAGCTCAAAGCTAAATTACTTCTTTAGTTTAATGTTATTTACCATATCACCCAAATTATGGTTTCCATTATATTTTAAATTATGAGATTTCCTTAAGCTCGGTTCTCAGGATGTGTAAATAAGACACTGTAACAGTATGCCGTATATCCCTTTACATGGACTATATACATTGCTAATTCTAATACACTTGTATTGTAATGTACATGTTTTCTCTATGGTTTCTTTCAATCGCACACTTTATTATGGATGGATGGAAGATTAGCGCACAAATTATTCATATGAGAAGAATGTGAATGAGTTGGTGGATATAAGCTGTGGGGGCCAATGGCGGGGTCTATGCATTCCTTAATTTACACAAGACAACTGTAGAGATGCATTGTGTGCTGCTGTTGGGAACATACCATGAATGTTATTTTCTCACATTAGTCAAGGATTACATAAGGTTTGATGAAGTTTCTCCAAGAATTCTAACAATTCCTGGATGAAATCTCAAGTCTGTTTCTTATGTTCCACCTGTTTGGGTCTTGGAACCGTTACAAAAACCAAAGGTGGTGCTACACTGTCTGCCACACAAGATTACTACACAGGGAACTAACTACGTAGAATGGGATAGCAGATAAGGATAATGCACAATGACACAATTGATCTCCTATGATGTAAGACAAATAGCTGCCCTGGAGGACCACAAAATCACATTCAGTGTCAAGATCACGAATGATGTGGATACAAGATCTTTCTTTGAAAGCAAACTCACAGAATCGCGAACAATACCAATTGTACTTGTTTTAACCCACTGGGCGATAAATTAATTGCAAATGTCCAGCTTGTCAGTCAAAGGGTCAAAAACACATTACTGGGAAGATTTTTTTTTTTTTTTTTAAATACCAAAAGAGCATTATCTCAGAGCCATAGCAGTGCTTGGGTATGGGTTTACAAAGAATTCACTTTTCTAGCAGCAGATATTTGTGCTACATGGCAAATAATGCCACTGTCATTTATATCATTACTAGTGTGCTTGTATAAAACTAGTTAAACTGCTATGGATGGATACAGGAGAAGGAAAAAGATGGAGCACGCTCCTTTAATCTCCATTACTCTGAACTGCAAGGATAGAGAAAAAGGGGGCACTTTTTTGGTGGTTCTGTTATTACCATTATTTTCACCTATACAGTAGTTTGCATGTGAGACATACATTGGCTAAATGCAATAAAGTGAACTCCAGACACTGGAGACCTATACCAGGGGGGTGGAAGCTCAATCTCACTGGGTCATGCAACGTCTCTCATATCTTCATGACCATAACCCATCGCTTCCCAGGATACTTTCCCAGACATGCTTGGGAGCCGGGTGTCACATGAGATTTGACTCAAAACTATCCCCCAATTAATTCTACATGAATTTACATAAAGTTGATTAGATAGATTACACCCATTTTTTTTTAGGGAGCTTTATATGGTTTTTCTTTTGCTTACTTGTTTTTTTGTTTTCTAGAATAAAATTGCTTTACTATTAATAAATATGAATATTGTTTTAAATCATAGTTTGTGACTGTTGCACAAATGTTACATGGTAAATTGTAAATTCTCTTCTCGATTGAATTTTCACAAAGTTGACATACATAATACATTCCTAGATTATCAAAGAGGAATCAGATCTCTGTTCTAAAGTTTACTCTAATTACTTTTTGTCCACTAAAGTTTGTTTCAAACAAAACTTCACAAGGCAGTGATGTCATACATAGGGCACACTACCAGAGCAAGAAGTGTTAAATATATTGTTTTAAAATAATATTATTTTAAACTTAATTACATTTTGTACTGATTCTAATTAGCACCTAGTATGTCATTAGATCAGTGCATCATTTAAAAAGTTTTACAGACAGCCACATCTGCCAAAACTTCCAAGATAGCTGGTGAAGTGAACTGAGTGCATGGACTATTGGAGTTTATTTTAGCTTATCACATATTTTTATGTGATGCTTTTAAAACCTGTTTTTTGTTACTTCACCACAGCTTGCTGTTTAGTGAGTAGAATCCCAATGGGGATCAAATCATTAAACAGTGACAAGAGAACAGTGAGAATCCCAGAGTGGGGTCTATTTACTAAACATTGAACTGTGGTAAACAGGCAATGGAATAGCAACAATCAGGCAAAAATAGCTGTGTAGTGAATAGACCCCACATTGACTAACAGTAGTATAAGTCAAACAGCCAAATAAACTGTTTAGTTCATTATTTTTAGATCCAATATTAGAATGGTTTTATTTGTGTCGTTGAATACAATAATCATCATTATTTAATAGTGTTGGCGATTCATGATTCTAAACTTCAGCCACATTGCAATCTAAATTCAGCAACTTAATATGCTGGTTAAAAAAACATCTACATGGCTGTTTTTCTCCTGTTCACCTCTGTTTAATAAGGAGCCTTTAAGATTAGTATATCGCTTGACGTTTATCCCTACAGTCATCAGTGAAGCTTTGAAAGGGACATGAGGTGTTACAAATGTGCAAGTGCAGCCATGCTTTTACATTTGTCCTAGCAGACAGATGGCAAGCAACTTCCCATTTGCGGTTGTGCTAACAACCACCAATGTAGACATTGATGCCAATTAAGCACTACGTAAATGTTGGACTAATCACTCAATGCATGCGCAACATGCTGTGGCCTCCAATGTCACACAGAATACGGATACTGCAGGGTTTATCCATGTGGGCCAAGATTCCTGAATCAGGACTGTCCGGCACGCATTTGGCCTATAATATATTTCTCTGGAGAGTTCCACTGTTGCTTCCACAACAATTTGCTCTCAGAGATGGGAATCTGATTTAATGATTTCATCAAATAAAAGACAAGAGCTATAACTGCACATTTAAGAAACAAAAGAAACATATTCCTCCCACACTACTGTCCGTTCAAAAATGCAAAACCACAAATGTGCTGGAAGGCCTAATCTGCACTCTCTTCAATGTTGTTTGATTTAATGGAAGTTTCCATGGAGCAGCTCTGTTAATGATTACTTTTAATATGCTTCTAATTATAACACAACTGGATTGCTGGGTCTGTTGGAGCTGAGCTTAGTCTCTTCTCACTGAATCAAGTGTAGCATATTTTACATTCCAAGAACTGAATACGTATACAGAAACAGATATACAAAAGCATGCTCATCCTACCGAACATTTGAACAGCATGCTGCATTGGTAATTACAGGTTTACAGAGCCCTGTTTCATGCAGAATAGATCAGGATATTTATTAGTAGGCTCATGGTGGTATACATTTACAGTATATGTTTACAGTATACAAATACAAAGACAAGAAAACAAAATACATAGACATCCTCAAAAAAATATAAGACCGATACATGTAAATAGAAACATAGAAACATAGAATGTGTCGGCAGATAAGAACCATTCGGTCCATCTAGTCTGCCCAATTTTTTTTTGAGTACTTTTATTAGTCCCCCGTTCCCGGTTTTATAGCTAGGATAGCCTTGTGTCTATCCCACGCATGCTTAAAATCCTTGACTGTGTTTACCTCTACCACTTCTGCTGGCAGGCTATTCCAAACATCCACTACCCTCTCAGTAAAGTAATACTTCCTGATATTACTTTTAAATCGTTGCCCCTCTAATTTAAGACTATGTCCTCTAGTTGTGGTAGTTTTTCTTCTTTTAAATATACTCTCTTCCTTTACTGTGTTGATTCCCTTTATGTATTTAAATGTTTCTATCATATCCCCTCTGTATATTATTACCAATATAATGCGTAAGGTCCATAAAGTGTTAGTACAGTTGGTTTCAAAAGACCAAAAAAGCAGTCCAAAAGCAGTAACAGCATGGGTGTAGGAACCCCCACAAATCTGGGGGGGACAGCATTTTTGCTCGCCGGGTATAGCAGCAGTAAAAATAAAGCTTGTCACAGTGTATATTATATCACCAAGTTCCCACCAACATTACCAGGATCCTTGGTATACAACAGATACATTCACAGCACAACATCTACATCAGGCAGGTGCATTTTATCACTGTTACATGAAATATAGTCAGCGAGCTGTGTGTACACCATAAAACATACATCAGTATGAACCTACCACTTCTGCTGGAATGCCATTCCATGTATCCACTACCCTCTCAGTAAAGTAATACTTTCATTAGTCTCTGGCCTTATCTTATATCTAGGATAGCCTTATACCTATCCCATGCATGCTTAAACTCCTTCACTGTATTAACCTCTACCACTTCTACTGGAAGGCTATTCCATGCATCCACTACCCTCCCAGTATAGTAATACTTTCATTAGTCCCTAGCCTTATCTTATATCTAGGATAGCCTTATACCTATCCCATGCATGCTTAAACTCCTTCACTGCATTAACCTCTACCACTTCTACTGGAAGACTATTCCATGCATCCACTACCCTCTCAGTAATGTAATCCTTTCATTAGTCCCTGACCTTATCTTATATCTAGGATAGCCTTATACCTATCCCATGCATGCTTAAACTCCATCACTGTATTAACCTCTACCACTTCTACTGGAAGACTATTCCATGCATCCACTACCCTCTCAGCAAACAAACATTACATTTCTGACCAGAAAATAAACTGTAAAATATTAAATATTTCCAAAAGCTTAAGGTGGACCCCAAATATATGTATATAACTAGTAAAATTTATACCAGGGCTTGACAACCTTAACTAAGTTTTAGGAGCCAGGGAAAAAATCTAGGAGCCAGACAACAGCACATACACACAATCACATGCAGTCATATACAGTCAGTCACATAGACACATATACTCATACATACAGCCTGTCACACATATACATACTGTCACATAGAAACACACTCATACATACATACATACATACAGTCTGCCAGGCACACACTCACACATACATACAATCTGTCAGACACACACACACTCATACATACAGTCGTTCACAGACACACTCATACATACATACATAGAGTCTGTCGCAGACACACACTCATACATACATGCAGTCTGTCAGACACACACACACTCATACATACAGTCAGTCACATAGACACACACACTCATACATGGTCTTTCACATACACTCATACATACAGTCTGTCACAGACACACACACTCATAGTCAGTCATATATACACAGAAACTCATACAGCCAGTCACAGACACACAAACTCACACAGTCAGTCACACACACTCATACAGTCTGTCACACTCCCTCATACAGTCTGTCACACACACACACTCATACATACATACATACATAGTCTGTCACATACACTCATACATACATACATCCATAGTCTGTCACATACACTCATACATACATACAGTCTATCACATTTACTCATACATACACACAGTCTGTCACATACACTCATACATACACACATTCAAGTGAGCAGTTTTTTTTTATCTTAAAAAATACATTTTAAAAAAAATGTAGATCAATAGCAGGGATCAAAGCTATATCTCATTGCAGGGAAGGTGGGCATTTCCGTTCCAGGTTTGTCTGTGCCTCTTACAATCATTACTTATTAATTACATTATTTTGCCCATTCATTTGTCAGTTTTATTTTGCCCACATTCATTTGCCAGTGTTTTTTTTGCCCAAATTCATTTGTCAGGGTTTTTTTTGCCCACATTCATTTGCCAGGGTTTTTTTTGCCCACATTCATTTGCCAGGGTTTTTTTTTTTTGCCCACTTTCATTTACCAGGGTTTTTTTTTTTTGCCCACATTCATTTACCAGGGTTTTTTTTTTTTTGCCCACATTCATTTGCCAGGTTTTTTGTTGCCCACATTCATTTGCCAGGGTTTTTTTTTGCCCTCATTTTTTGATCATCTCATCATTAGTAGAAGTCATTGGCAGATTTAAGAGACATGTTATTATGGCAGCTTCGGAAGTCATTGATTATTGCAGCTCTAAGAGACATTTTTTAAATGCCCCTAAGAGCTGCAATAATCAATCACGTTCCGAAGCTCCCATGATAAAAAGAAAAACGGTACATTATTGGCAGTGACACCGTCACTGTTCCTACCTCGTTCCTCCCAGTGTGGGGCTGTGTGACTTGTGGAGGACGCGCACAAGCCTTGCGCATGATCAAATGACGTCATGCGATGAAGTCATGTGATCAGGTGACCTCCGTGATCGCTGCAGAGCTGATTCTCCCGGGACAGTCCCAGGATCGAAAACGTTGCGGGATTGTCCCGGGTTGGCAAGTATGCTCAGGGCCGTCTTTAATAGTGATTGGACCCTGGGCAAGCATTTGCTTGGGCCCCCTGGACCCTGCCCCCTCCCCTGCATGCAATCCCGCCATCCATCGCGATGTTAACCCCCCCCCCCACACACACATATGCCATAATTGTTGTGCCATTCAGATGCCAGTAATATTGTGCCATTCAGAACGCAGTATTATTGTGCCAGTCAGAGTCCAGTAATATTGTGCCATTCAGAGCCCAGTAATATTGTACCATTCAGAGCCCAGTAATATTGTGCCAGTCAGATGCCTGTAATAGTGCCATTCAGAGCCCAGTAATATTGTGCCAGTCAGAGCCCAGGAATATTGTGCCAGTCAGAGCCCAGTAATATTGTGCCAGCCAGATGCCCAGTAATATTGTGCCAGCCAGATGCCCAGTAATATTGTGCCAGCCAGATGCCCAGTAATATAGTGCCAGCCAGATGCCTGTAATATTATGCCAGTCAGAGTACAGTAATATAGTGCCAGCCAGAACCCAGTAATATAGTGCCAGCCAGAACCCAGTAATATAGTGCCAGCCAGATGCCCAGTAATATAGTGCCAGCCAGATGCCTGTAATATTATGCCAGTCAGAGTACAGTAATATAGTGCCAGCCAGAACCCAGTAATATAGTGCCAGCCAGAACCCAGTAATATAGTGCCAGCCAGATGCCCAGTAATATAGTGCCAGCCAGAACCCAGTAATATAGTGCCAGCCAGAGCCCAGTAATATAGTGCCAGCCAGAACCCAGTAATATAGTGCCAGCCAGAGCCCAGTAATATAGTGCCAGTCAGAACCCAGTAATATAGTGCCAGCCAGATGCCCAGTAATTTTGTGCCAGCCAGATGCCCAGTAATATAGTGCCAGCCAGAACCCAGTAATATAGTGCCAGCCAGAGCCCAGTAATATAGTGCCAGCCAGAACCCAGTAATATAGTGCCAGTCAGAGCCCAGTAATATAGTGCCAGCCAGAGCCCAGTAATATAGTGCCAGCCAGAACCCAGTAATATAGTGCCAGCCAGAGCCCAGTAATATAGTGCCAGCCAGAACCCAGTAATATAGTGCCAGCCAGAACCCAGTAATATAGTGCCAGCCAGAACCCAGTAATATAGTGCCAGTTAAACCCCCCCCCCCCCCCTCTTCCCTAGTACTTACATGAATCTGCTCCGTGTCCCCCGCCGGATGTCTCCTCCGTGCAGTCTTCCCTCTTGCACGGAGGAGGGAAACAGTCACCGGATGTGACGCGACGTCACATCCGGCGTCATTTTTTTTTTTTTCGGCCGTCGCATCCATCGGATGCGGCTTGCCGGAAAAGTGTTCACAAGCGCAATGCGCTGTGAACACGGCAAGCAGGGGATGGGGGCCCCGTTTGCTGGGGGGTATTTCACCCTACCTGTCCCCCCCACATTTTTTCCTGGGGGGGATCCGTCCCCCCCATCCCCCCCGCTTCCTACGCCCATGTGAGGATCCCTGTCCGGGGATGGAGCTTCTTAGATAAACGTACATATCACAAAACAATTCAAAAGGAGGAAGCTTCAAATGTACACCATCTTTAGATCCTTACAACATTGTCCTTTATTTAATAGAAAAATTTAAATGCAGCACATCGTGGAAAAAAGCATATACAAAAAAAGACACGTCTGATGCACTTAGTGCCCGAGAGCACATAATCATAAGCTCATGATTACGTGCTCTAGAACACGAAACGCGTCAAGTGTGGGCAACTAGCCTGTTTATTTGTCTTTTTTTGTAAATGCTTTTTTCCCACGATGTGTTACTTTTACATTTTTCTAATAAAGGTCACAATTTTGAGGATTTAAAGATGGTGTATGTTTGAAGCTTCCTCATTTTGAATTGCTTTGTGCACGTGTACCCAGACAAATTGACACTGCTTTGAAGGCAGAGGTGATCACACCAAATATTGATCTGATTTAGATTTTATTTCTGTTTGCTTATTTGACATTTTGTTTTAATTGATAAAAATAAATGATATTATATTAACATTTGAATTACTGAAACCATTCTTACATACATGTTTTCACACCTGCCATGCATAGTGCTGTATGTATTTATTGGATTTTTATTTAAAAAATTCTACCATTTCCACATGGTGAGAGGTGGCCATATGCATGGGGAACCTGCAGGATTTTTTTCCAGGAGGGTGCAAAATATCCTACCCACCAAGCCCCTCTTCCATCCCAATACCCCATTGCCTCCTCTCACATACATTTGTTGACTCAGGAGAGGGGTTTCCTGGTTGGAGGTAAATGTTAGTTATCCATCATTAGTATGTACCTGGAGAATAGCTGTGGGGGTAAAGATTAGCCACAACTGCCACTGTCCTCCACAATTCTGTGGTGTTTAGTCAATTTATATGGTGTTCAGCTGACTTTATAACATGGGAGCTGCCGTCAACAACAAAAAAGTTAGTGTGAAGTGCAGGCCTCCACAAGCCCAGTGTAAAGCTAACTTCCCATGAAGTTCAACTAGCAATGTTGCTTGCTCAACATCATGGAATTTGCAGTCAACAAAAGTTAGTGTTGCATAGTGTAGTGTAGCTCTGTGATGCACGACCATTCATGTATTAAAAAAAAGATTAGTAAAAAGGGACATAAAGGCTTGGAACTAAAATAGGACACTTGGTAGGTATGCAGCTGTGGTGGCTAATCTGTGGCACTCCAGGTGCTGTTGTTACATGTCCCATGGTGTTCAGCCAACCAAATGGATGTCTCAGAATGATGAGATGTGCATTCCACACCAGCTGCAGTACCAGTCCATAATATCAGGATAGCATTATATTTGGCCCTCCAGTTGTTGAGTACTCACTTTTCAATGTTGCTTGACATATCAGACTGGCTGAGTACATAGGAAATGTAGTCTCAACAACTGGACTATGATCTAACCCTAGCTGCAAAACATGTTTGAAATAAACTTGCACCTGAAGCATGCAAGCTGTGTCTCTGCTCAGGCTTGGATGTTACGCATGTGAAATAGGAGCAGCCAGAGTGAATGGAGAGGAGACCAGCAGGAGTTAGAAGAAGAGAGCAGACAAAACCACTCTGACAGCAAGTGGGTGTATAGAATTAAATAAACGCTTTTTGTGATGCACTCCCTTACCTCCCAGGTTATTTTTCTGCTCTCTGTCTGATTAACGTACTGTGACAAGTCTACTGCTTCTCTATCCCGTGCCAGTGCTCTAGGGGGCATGTCTAAATTTCCAGACGGGAGACAAGTGCCCCTGTTCTTCCCCCCGCAGATGACCATGGTTATGAAAATAATCCACTGATAATCCTTCTCTGGTCGTCAGTACCACTCTACCTATTTCTGCATCAAACTAAACCAAGCCTCTTCTATTTTAAATGTTGCTTTGTAGACATATCTTTGGCAAGGAGTCTTTGCCTCCAGAGAAATATAATACCAGACAAAATAAGTCCACTACAAAACTGCTTTTTCTATAATTAGGATTACACCGTGTCCTCAATAAAGAGGGAACATTTTAATTTGAATGTGCAAGATATGCAAAGGTTCAATATTTAACTAACAAACATGCTTTTTGCGCCAAGTACATGAGAGTTTATATCACACTGATTTGATAGGTAAATTAGAAATGTTTCAATCGTATCCTTATGAATAAATCAGAACAGAAATCTGTATGACTTGTCACCATTGGGGGTGCCTATACAGATTTCAATTGCACATGCACTCTAAGATGAGTTGGAGTTTTCACTATAATCAAAGCTCTATTAGGTCGTTTAAAAAAAAAAAAGAATCTAGGCATACACAAAAGGTAGAGGATTAGACTGAATGCATGTCTCTTTAATCATAAACATGGGACGATTATATTAGTACCAGAAAAAAATAACTTCCTAGAAAGGCAGGATGCCAGGAGGCATGACTTACTGTGCAGGCCTCCAGAGAAATAAAATTGGAATTGCGGTCCCAAATTGGTACATATGTGAGGTATGTAATAATTCCTCATTTGCAGGAGCCACGTAGCAAATATTTCAGAGAATAAAAATGATGGTCAGTCTGTGTGTCACCTGTATAATTATAATACTACTGTTGGACAAGGTCTACACAACCTCTCTAAGAAACAATAACACACGGATGATAATTTGTAAGAATTTAGGCTCCAATTTGAAACATGCATATCCTTTATTAACTGCAATTGAGATACAAGCAAATTATGTTCCCATACAAGGCACCCGATTGGTATCTAACCATGTCAAGTTGCAATTACCTTGGCTGCATACTTACAATGAATTCTGGTCTGCCATTATTACTGATACAGATTTAGTTAGAAATGTTTATACCTGTGTTGATTAATGAAAAGTGATTCTATATTTTTTTTTTTTAGTAAATCTTTACTATCATTCAGGCGTCTGTTCGAAGCTCATGTAGAGCGAAACGCGTAGTGTTCTGGACTCAACCTGCTATTCTTACCTTTGTACTTTTATTGTTTTTCTATATTTAAAGTATATTTTGATATTTTAAAACACTACTTGGTGTAAGGATTCCTGTCATTTTGTGTGGCGCCCACTTCATGTGACTACCAGAATCCCGATGTAAGCAGCTACTATTTTTTTATTAAAATCTACCTGTCCTATTATTAATTGATGTCCTTTGCTCTGTTTCCATGAGAATTACTACTCTGAAGCCAGATCTCTACAGGACATACCTGAAGTGCTGTCTCTTTTCAAAGAGTTTGTAAGTGTATCCCCTTGAGGGGGACCTGCACCATCTCCCTGATTTTTGGGATACAGATCCACTATCTCTCATTTGAGAGCCACTATATAATTTTTTTCACCAAGGTGCTTAATCACAGGTTGCTCTCAAGCGCATTTTTATGTTTTTTAGGAATACATGTAATACTATTGGCTTTCTATAAACCGAAATTCTTATGAATGGGGACTCTAGTTCGGTTTATAGAAAGCCAATAGTATTACATGTATTCTATAAGCCGAAAGTCTATAATCCGAACAACGTTCGGTTTATAGACTTTCGATTTATAGAAAGCCAATAAACCGAAAGTCTAGACTTACATAGAATACATGTAATGCTATTGCTTTTCTATAAACCAAATGTCTATAAACTGAATGTCTTTCGGTAGACTTTCGGTTTATAGCCGAACCCCGAACTCCAACACGGACATACAGTGAAATGTCCGTGTTCGGGTCCGGGGTCCGAACACCTAATGTTCGGTACGAACCCGAACAGTGCGGTTCGGGTTCGCTCAACACTATTCCCAACCCTTTCACTTTCCTTAATTTTTCCATCATTTTTTCTCGTGCTTTTTTTCATTTTCTGTGTTGCTTCATTTCACTCCTGCGAAAGTGACTGGTGGCCTTTTACAAACCAACAGTTGTGGACTATGGATACTATGATATCCAGCAAGCTTAATGGTTGGGTGAATATTATAGGTAATACAGTTTAAACTAGCTAAGGTGCTAAAGTTTAGTCACTGTTTGATTTAATAATGCCCAATTATCCATTATATATTAGATTGGAGAAGTAATAGAGTTCCCATGATGCTCAGACAATAATTTGACTAGCTGATCTAGTAGAGTGCCAGTCCCAAAAGCCAACATAGTAACAACTGCCCGTGTGTAATGTTTTTTTATGATTACTTCAGCATTGTTATGGCATTAGCTACAGTTCATTTATTTAACTTCGGAGAATAATATCAGACTAACAGACTTACAGGAAGAACGTACTGTGCATACCTTGCAAATCCAAACAATTGCTGGAATGGATTAGCAACACTGGGCAAGCTTCTCTTATGTAAATTAAGCATATCAAAGATTTTATGAGTCAAATTTTAGTGGCAACATAATGTTTTTCAAATAAAGCAACAGAATTTTTCAGGAAACAGGAATTTAAAAAAATACACAACTGACACAGAGCTGGAATAAATTGTTTCATCTTTCAAAAATAGAACACAATAACATAAAATTGAGGTTCACTTTTTGTTATGTTCTTGGACACAGGAATTACTTTTTTAACTATTGTTTCTCTACAAATTGAGTGTTGCTTTTTCATTGTCCATTTATAATATATTATCGGTGCTCTCTGCCAGTTCCCTGTCAGTTAAACTGTGCAGCAACTATATGTCATAAAAGTTTATAATGTAGATTCATCAGACAATTACATTTGTGTGAAACTGGCAGTTAGCAGACAAAGGAAAAGAAGCAGATAATAAAAGGTTTCAATTAAGTTTCTGTAGTTGAGATATGTTCATGGTTTTCACGTATACCAGACAACTGTAAGACAGCTTTCAGTGTCAAATGAAATAGAATCTGCCTGGTAGCAAGAAACAAATAAAGTTACACATAGTTCATAGTGGATAGCAGTGCTTGGAAAACTCTATGGCACATTAGCACCTGTTGAGTACCAGGAATAATATGTAATGCATGAGCCAATGAGCATTCTGGGTAAATATGTGGCAGAGTATACTTGACTTCAGTTGGCCTCAGTTTGCCAGTGTCTTGCTTTACATTTAGCAAGCATTGTGAGAGTTTGAAGTCAGTAACAGTAGGGCAGTAGTAAATAGGTTCCCATTACTTTACAAATAGTGTGCAACATGCAGTTTTCTATTTAAACTACTTCATTGGTTATTAAAATAACTTTAATCTCATTAGCTCAACTATGCATTGTTAAAGTGAAACTATCATTCAGAAAATGTGTGATTTTTATGGCAGAGCATAGTGGCAAAACCATATTGCTTGAAATCCATCCAGCACATCAGAGGTTGGACATTTTGTTTAGAATCTTGTTAGCTCAGTCAGGTCCTATAAAACGTTGACTCACTCAAGTGCTGAGAATCATGTTTGTTAGTTTTCTGTCGTTGTGGGTTGTGGAGCCCTGTCTCGTGAATTTTGGGATTTTGGGTGTATTTTCACTTTTTATGCACAATATGACACGCTTAATAATACCAAGACAATATAAATATCCAACAATGTTCAACAATATATAATTGTATTTGCTGCTAAAGAAGTGCCATACATTTTATGTACATTCATTTATTTATTTAAAATAAGCTATTGACATATTTAATCTGTTTTTTTTTTGTGTGTTTTTTTTTAGGCTACCGACAGAAGTGGATCCTCTGACAGTGTTTGCTTCTCTTTCTCCAGAAGGCCTTCTCATCATTGAGGCACCACTCGTACCTCCATACAATCACTACGGCTATGACAGCTACACCTATGAGTGTCCTATTGACCCGCAGGAAGTCATAGCTTCCTAAACGACTCCAATTAGATCCTCCAATGGAGTGATGTTGCATCACATGTACATTTGATCTTGTATATTTCATTTCTTAAATATGTCCTGTTTCATTAATTCTTTGTAGTGTTTTCACTGTAGAATTTAGCCAGTCAGCTCATCCAGGAAGCATACTAATATGCACATAATAGGCCTTCATGTGCCATAATGTGGTGACTGCAGGGTGGCACCAAGTCCCTTAAGTACTGCAAAAAAGATTGTCTTACTTAATTATCATGAGTTGACACCATTTATGGAATTATTTACGCAAAAAAATATTATTTTGTTTGACATTGTTTAGTTACAGATGTAATAAAATTTAAAGAAGTGATTAATGTTTATACATGTTTTTAAGTGCCTAAGAGAGTGCAAACAATTGTAAAGCAATGTTTTGCTCACTTTTGTGGTAGTAACAGGTTTAATGCACTGATGCTTGTAGAAGTAATGTTAGTGATGTCATAAAATAACGAAAATGTTGCCAAAGAGCAAGTGAACTGTAAAATTCAGCCACTTGGAAAAATTCTCAAACTAAATCTTTCTTTTTATCTCAGCTATTAATGTCTACTTTTCGAAGTTCACTTATCAGTTCACTTTATAATACATAGACCCCCATTCCTTAACTCTTTTCTATGCCGATTTCTGGTTTCTCTCAGTCCATATGTTACTCAATGTCATTTAAGTAGGAATTTACAGGCTGCACTGTGGAGTGATGATAAATTCATTCTGAACTCTTATCTGCTGCATAAATATTCCCTAGTTTTGTATGTATATGAGATATTACAAAGTATTGTTTTGGATTGTTTTTTTCTTTCTTTTTTCATTGTCTTGCTAAGAATATGGAATTAAAGATTTGTTAACATTCATGGTCCGGGTTTAGATTTACTTCAAACATACATAGTGGTCGCTACTGTTATGCAGAGTGTCGTCTGTGATCACTTGTGGACTTCACCTGACAAGATATTTGTGAGTTGTGGATAACAGATCAAAATAAGATGTTTTGTAGCAGCATTGCTGCAAACCTATACACATGTCACTTTGTCCATAGGTAAGACAAATAGGTAGGAATATGTAAAAGGGTTGGAAAGATCAGAAAATTACAGGTCTGGCTATGAAGACTGCTAAAGAACTAATGTTAGCTCATTCAGCTAAAAACATGAAAGATGCCCTATAGGACCAATAAGCATATAATATTAGCTTCCCAAATACAGCTCTTACCTTAGGAAACCAATCAATGATGCTGTCTTTTTTATGAGATCCAGGACTTCAGAGATTTCCTGGTTGATAAGTTACTAATGAATATATTCCACAAGCACCCATGTAGAGCATCACAGTTTCTCAAGGTAACTGATGTTGACTTCAATACCATTACCACTGTATAACACATAATGTGCTACATCAAAGTACAAAGATCAGGTCTTTTTTCGATTTTCGATTTCTTTATATTGTGATACCTTAAAACAGAGCTCGACAAACTCAACTGAGTTTTAGGAGCAAGCAAAAAAATATACAAGACAGACAACTGTACATACACTCAATCACACAGTAACATAGACCCCCAATCACACACAGTCACATACACACACAGTCAGTAACATACAGTCAGTCACATACACACTTCAGCAGTACATATATCAATATGTCACCCTCCCTGCTGCTTTATGTCAGGGAAGGGGTGCGTTTCTATTCCAGCCTGGTCGGTGCCTCTCACACAGGCACAGACCATCTTCACATATTTCCCTGCTGAGCATCAGGTTGTCACTTGACACCCGGCTTCGGACACTATAGTGCTGTGTGCAAGGGGGCGTAGCAGGACGACTCTGCTGCTGGTTCACATACTGCTACCTCGTACTCTGCTGACTATAAGAAAACAAATAAAATCATTTCAGCTGACTTATCGAGCCCTGCCTTAACAAACTAATCAAGATATTGCAGTCACTCTGTCTATTTTATTAGGCTCTCCACGTGTCTTACCTTTTTTTTTTAATCACTTTATATTTTTATAACACAGTATATTTAAAAAAAAAAACATATATCAAAGCCAATATAATTATAATCTTCCATAAGAAAATCATACGAGTTAAGGCATTAGTAGCTGAGTTGGAAGAATAGGCAGGTTAGAGAAATTTTTCCAGCAGACAAAACAAATTTAAGAAATTATTTAAGAAATAATAGGCATAGAACGGGAAGGACAGAAAAAAACACCTTAAGCACTTCAAAATCACAGGCCAGCAGAGCCTCAGTTTAGCACAGTTCACTTTTTACTGAATAGATCCCTTTGTGGTATTTATTTTAATTACAGCAGATAATCTGTACCCTATCCTATCTTGTACTGTCAATCGCAGTCAGACTCTAATTAGAGGAGGATGGTTGCCTGGTCTATTCAACTCAGGCATGAACATTTAGAAGTGTGAAAGTGGCCCAGGTTTGACAGTGGGCTGGGGATCCCACCTTGCCAAGCTTTTAGTGCATGTATGACTTTGATTCCCTGCTGTGTTTGGTTCCCTACAGCTTTATAAAATAGCTCCTCGTTTTCTAGACTCCTCTAGCTATCTTTAGATTATTATATACTTCTGATTAGTCGCTGTTCTATATGATTTCATTTTCCATCAAGAAAAGTGGACACATTCAAATCAAAATCATTTTTGTAGTCACCACAGTTACCAGATTTTCCTTAGCCCACACAAGTCTCACTAACTCTCTTTAAATGGGGCCAAATTGGCATGTTTGTCTTATCCTGCAGCTTACAACAGCAGCATGCGCTTGCGGCAATCTTTACAGGGGCTGATAATGACTTCTATGTCAAATACATTACACTTTATGGCTGTATGAAAATATAATGGGTTTCTATTGAGAAAACAATGCACTCATGATTTTCTGGTAATGTTATTCTAAACTGCTATACAACTACAGTTAAAATGCCAAGTATTTACCTATGAGCACACCAGCAACTTTACTTCACATTTCTTAACATTAAAAAAATATGTGTTGGATATTGCAGGGGAAAAAAGTATGTATTACATTAGAAAAGTACCACCCAGGGTCTAGGACTTCTGTTACAGAGAGTCAGTGACACTATTTGACTAATAACTTTTAATCTGATAAAATGTCAATTAAATAAAAAATAAAACCTTATTAGAAATGTAACATTTTCTTAAAGACAATCAACACCTGGTTGGCCCCACCATGTAGTTAAACAATGGCGATCGACACCATCCTTATAGCGCACTTAGTGAAGGTTGTTGAAATAATTGCATCTGTGGATGACAGAACTTTTCCACTCACACTAGTGCGAGGTCCTGCTACATCATTTTCTGAGAAAGGGGGCCGCCGGTAGATACAATTCCACAAAGCGTGAAGGCAGATTCACATGACGGTAGGGTTGCCACCCTTTGTTAAAAATACTGGCCATGCTATGGCATTCATAGACTTAGCATTAACATCCAGCCATTTTCTTTTTACCAGCCTGCCAGTAAAATACCTGCTGAGTGGCAACCCTACACAGTGTGTCCAACACCATATAAATGATTTTAAGTCCATGTACTCCTTTGGGTTTTCTCCAAGGATGGTACACATTGAGCCATTTTCAATGACAATAAATGCTAAAGTTTATCTGTAGAATAATTGCAATGGTTTCCATGATTAGTTAGAAATCTATTTTCCATTTAAGTACAGCCCACAGAGATCTGATAATTGACTTCCTCTTCAGGAAGTGTACTGCTGTACAATCATGTCAAAGACTTATAACAAGTAACAAGAAAAGGGTGTTCTCCGGGGCTAACAATCAAATACAAACACATATAATTTCTCCAAGCTGCTATACACATCCAAGGTGTTGAACCCCTCAGAACACCTCTTAGATAGAAAACAGAATGGAAAGACAAGGATGGAGCGCTACAGATAAATATTAATAACAAGTGACTAAAAATATTGTAGCTTTCTTTGAGAGAAATAATCCTTAGTCGTCCCTCCTGAATACATATTTTTAGCAATTATCATATGTAAACTACATATTATAATACATAACTTTAGACCTATATCTATCAGCATATAAGTATTCACTTATTTGTCACTTTTCATTGACAAATGAAACACAAACCATTGCTTGTTAATTTTGAGAATACAGACCTATTCATTAAACAGACAATTATTGTAGTCTGTCCTATGCCACAGGGCACCACTTAAAAGTAAGGCAAATTTACCTTTTATCTTGCAAAGGATAAAAATTGTCAACTTCTTCCAATAAAAACTGTGTAGAAAAAAAGACGCTTGTTATATAAAAATGCAAATCAATAAAATAATGAAGATTATATAGCAGAAATGGTGAAAAAGTGAAAAAGTATATAATGAAATGCTGCAGACACTAGTGTTATCACCCAGAAACACATGTAAGTATAAGTGAAATAGAGGAGTGCTGCACAATAAATAAAAAAAAGATACTAATCCCAATGATATGGAACAATGGATAATCTCAGGCACATAGATAAATACAAACAAATAATGTGTATATCTGTAAACACAATAGTAAGTATTTATCCAGACCCCCTGGGAATAAACTCACTCAGACTAGAGCCCTTATATTGGCTCTAATGTATGCGTGTTATGAGACTATAATCCCCTCCATCCGTCAGGGTGCAGCCTCAGATAGTAGTTTTCAGTTGCAGGGCTAGTAGGCAGGATTTACACACAAACATCAACATATATAAATGGTCAGGATATGCTGTGGAAGGGATGGGAGAAGCATACCATAGTGTACCAGAAAATAGAAAAGTATTTATTGGCCCCCAATTGGTTAGGCTTACATAAAAATACAAAAAAATAGCTTTAAAAGCAAACAGCAGCAGATGACTTGCGTGACTGGAAGTGGTCCTGTATAAACTGAATACTAGTTGCCAGAGTCCTCCGTATAGTTTAACCACATGCAGGATCAGCTGTAAAAGTTTCTTTGGAAATGCCTCCCTCTGCTGTCCAATCACCGTGGACACCTTCAGAGGTCTAGTGGAGTCCATGCCTCAATGGGTCAGGGCTGTTTTGGTGTCAAAAGGGGACCTTCACAGTTTTATTCAAATTGTCATAATGTTATGGCTGATGTATATGTGAGGTGTATGTGTTTGGGGTGCCTGTGTTTTTAACCACATTCTGCTATCTTATTCAACCATAAGTTTGTTAGAGTCCTGCATATTCTCCCTAGATCTATGAATAATGGCAACTATTATAGTATGGGAATGATTCTACAATGTGTGCATATTTTATCTACATTACCCACCAACAATTACCTTACTGTATCATGCTATGGTGTAGTGCCAGATCCGGTTGGGGGAGGGAGAGCAATGGGATAATTGCGCCTCCCAAGCAGCTCTCTATTTTTAATGAGGCCTTGATATTATTATTTAATAATACCCTGGCCTTCGACAGCACTTTCCAGTGGACCAAAAAAAAAACGCTCACCAACTGAGATGCCAGACTTGACCTGCAATGGTGCCAGGTGGGTCAGTTGCTCCAGGCAACAATTAAAGGGGCGGGGTAGCATGCCAACCTCTCTGCACTCCCATGTACCATTGTTTTTTGTTTGTAGAGAGCCTGGGAGTGCAACCCAAGGGGAAACATTCTGTGCCAGCAACCCCCTTGCACACTGCACTATTGAATAATTTGAGCCCCGGGTGTCACATGACATCCTGACGCTCAGTATAAAGATGGCAGCAACAACGGGATACTGGAGCAAGTCCTGCGTGTAAATCTGGGTGCTGGCCACTGGGGTAAGTTCTGAGTGCAAAGTGAGTTCTGGTATAAGTCCTGATTGGAGGAAACTGCCATCTGCTTGTTGCTGAAAACACAGCAGTTATCCACTCCCCTGCTCACTTACAGGGGAAGTCAGTGTTTTGTGCAGGTAAGGGAGGGCAGCAGATTAACCTTATGAGTGCCAATGACCAGACATATATAGAACTCCTCTGCACCCTCAATTTCTAATGCATTTAAGCCATGTATGTATTGCTGGTAGGATTTTTTGTGTGTGTGCATATATATGTACTCTTTATTGAGGGAGGAGATGGCTGTGTGGACCTGGCACTCATAAGGTTTATTCCATACACTCCTCAAGCAGCAGAGGTGAGCCCACAGGCTGTTCCATCTAGTTATAATGAAATATATCTATATACAGGTTTTTTATTAGCAAAAGTACCCATGATGCCCAGCCAGCCTAAAGTCTCATGATGCTGGGTGAGCTGGGTGAGCATTATAGAAAAGGTAAAAAAAAAATAATATCACACAACGTAATATTTAATTGTAAAAATGGCTATTTATTTAATAAATATGCCAATACAGTCTCTCCCACAAAGATATAAGTACAAAAAACATATAAAATTACAGCATATACAGAGTAGTACACCCATTCAGTATTTTCAGCAAATTTATTGAGCGTTTCGAGAGTCCGCACTAAAAGTTCAGAGGCCAAAGTGATTTAAAGTATATGGCACTGTGGGAAGTGATACAGCGGCATGGATGGCATTGTGAAAAGTGATATGGAGCATCATGTTACTGGTTCAGACAATATTGGGAATGTCTTATATGTCAAATAAAATATAGTCAGTTTTGTAAGCAACACAATATTTTTTGCTGCCTCAATATAATCTGGCAATGCCCCTCCCGAGATCAGATTCTGGATCCTCCCCACTATTGTGGATATATATTCCCCTTGCCTTCTGCCACTGCCTAGAAGACAGCACAAGTCTAGCAGAAGGACTGTTATTACTGACATAAAATGACACTGGTCCTTTTCTTCCAGTTTGTTTATTTCCTCAAGCAGACACACACCCATGAGCTGATGTCAAGCTTTGCTGACAAATTGACCACTTAATCGCTGGTACTTTACTATATATGGCAAGGACTCTGCTATAGGACCTGCAGAGAGGCTTTATGTTTACATACAAAAGGGTGAAACAAAGAAAGTTTATAATGTGTAGATGGCTGGAATACACACTGCGAAAGGTTTGAATTGCTATTAAATCTTATAGATTGGGAAGCAATAGAAGTGATGGTATTAGTGCTGCTCACAGAACTGCTTAGTCACTGTACGTGCTCCAGTTTGTTTACAATGGTTATGCATACAAGAATACTAATACATTCCATTCAAAGTTCTGTAGATGAAAGAAATAAAGGCAAACTGCTGCCATTAACTAAATTACATGCAGAACAGTCTTTGTGATACATTTGCGCTAATGTTGCATTTTATACTGTTCTAAAACATTTCTAAGGTAGTAAAAAAATTAGTGATGTGTAGCCTATACTTATGAGCTTTCATCAGTAGTTACACGCACCAGGAATACAGTTACCATAAAGAAATGAGTTGTTTCTTTTTATCCTCTTACTGTACATTATGTACTGATAAATGTATGTTCAACAAGGTGTATGTCAATTTAAATCCATTAAATATATAAAGGTCGAAATATGAGTTTCGGGCCACTGTGGTGATCCCAATAGTCCATGAATTCAGGTTACTTAAGCACCGAAAAATGTTAAAAAACACCCGGGTCCCTATTGAAATCATGGGGTAAGTGGGCAAGTAGCTTCCATAATATATATAGCACTGCCTGCTCTATCAAAAATGGGGATGGGAGCCAGCCAAATGGGGACCAACAGGGAGACACCTGCTGTGTGCAGACCCCAATCAAATGAGCAGGGTGAGCCCTCACTCTTATTGGAGATGCATGAGCCGAGAGTAAACATGCGTGTATCTCTAAAGATACATGTTGGGTTAAATTCAGAGGTTTGGACACTGTTTTTTAACCCTTGCTTTGTCATTGGAAGTTGGGTTAAATAAATATAGTTGTACCTTAAAAGCAGGACAATTGAGGGTATGCAGTGAGATCTATTCCCTGTGCAGTCAGCAGTGGTGAACTGACAACGAAATAGAAAAGATCAGGTATTAATGCTGTGTTGAAAAATAAATCAGAAATTCATCTATATTTCCAGTTTAGTGATCAATATCTAATTTTTTTTCTATTCCGTTCACCATGGATCACTGTTTAGTGACCTGACATCAGTGACTAGAGTAAAATGAATCAGCTGACATGCAAAACCACATGTCCATCAGTTCAAATCTTATTAAAGTTTCTTCTGTGAACTGTTCTGCACTAAGGAAATGAGCATAGAACAGCTGATTACAAATACATTAACAGGGTATTCATGTATTACAGTGATATAATGTATTTGTGGGCTGCTTAATATGCTAATATGTACACAAAGATAAATAAGCTACTATTGTCACATTATTTGCCTTATACATGCAGCATTAGAATATGATTTATGGAATTCACATAACATATTGTTCAATTAATTTGAATCTTTTTGCAGGTTTTATCATTATATATTTTCAACTATTGATTACAGGGAATTGAATGCAAAATATTAAAAATGAATTATACATTAGCTATTTTTTATTGATCCCTGATGAATTTTCTACCAGGTCTTTTAACCCAGTTGTGTAATGTTGTTTGGAAAAACACATTAGATTTTCTCTTTCTATAGTTATTTTAGATTCAATATCATTCTGATGCATATGTCTTTATGTCTGCTAAAAACAAACATTTCTTATTAGCCTGGTAAATATTGATTAATGTGTTTGCTTATACCAAAGTGATTATGCTGTAGTTAAACATCGTTGGGGTCTTGCTAATGGCATTTTGATATATATTCCTCACAGATAGGTGTGCAAGTCCATTATTTGACATGATGTAATATTAAATAAACGAAACCTGCCTGCCAAGATGAGTGATCTTAATCATGCCAATTCATATAACTGAAACCTCTCATTTCTATTATGTTTATACAGTTGCTGCCAACAACTTTATTAGGGTGAGAAGACAACATTTTTTGTTTTTTTGCTTACACTGTATAGCCAATTACACTGTACTTGCTCAAGGCCAGAGTTCCAAGTGAGTTTAGGTGAGATGAGGTGAGTTAACGTGAAATTAACTTTTCATCTCACCAATTTAGCTATACATTGTGCAGTAACAAACCTGGTCAGTTTTCTTAATGGGAGTTTGTCCCTGAACAATGTATTGCTAGATTGGTAAGATGAAATGTTCATCTTTCCTCAAATCACCCTTTAAGGAATAGTCTTTAAAGAAACAGGAGAGAGACGTTAAAAAAAAACAAGTGTGCGTATATTTTTATATACAGGTTATTGGGTGTCATGACGGTTTAACACTCAAAACGGGCATTTCCAAAGTCGGCATTCAGATATGTTTTTTGTTTTTGTTATGTGAGTTTATTTAATAAAATATTTTACTAAACAAGTGTGACTGGGCGCCTCCATTTTGTGAAATATAGTGTAATTGGATGCCTTACCACAGTGACTTTAGAGCACCAGTATCTCACTTCTGGGCTGGGGTCACAGAATGCAGTCTATAAGTCAGAATTCTGACCATAAACATGTACTGAATGGGAGGGTAATGTAACTATCACATCACAAGTGGATGTAGTTATGATGCTGTTCAGGGCGCCATCAGAAATGTCTGAAAAACATTTTCCCCCCTTCACTTTATCTACCTCTCGCCCCCTTATCCTCCCAAAGTCATTATGTCATAGTCTTTGTATATCATACCAATGAGGTTTAAATGCACCCCAGGACATGCCCCATCATCCCCTGTATTGCACATCCAGAACCTTCCTGCTGTCCCCAGGACATGCCCCAAGACCCACATTAAAAAATGTTGCTCATACAAAAAGACTTTTGAAAATATAAATTGGACTGTGTCCCAACTATAAATGGGATCTTCAGATTATTTGTCATACTCAGAAAAAGGAAACGATACCAAAGAAGGCAATGCTACAAATTTTTCAAGACAGCCCCATTTTCACAAGACCTTTCCACATAATACAGGAGAAGGAGGTCAAAAAAGAGAGGAATAATCATTTCGGCCAACGACCCGAAACAACATTGAGTCATGTGGAGAACTGGAACAGCAATCGTACACGTCAGAGACCATGTTATCAGCAGACCTAAACAGTAATGTGGTTACTTTATCCACAGATAGGAAAGTAGAGACAAGCATCAAGAGTAATAACGAGTAGTATGGGGTGATGGGTAGGAGAAGAAAGAGAGGGAAATGTCTGGGTTAAGGACATGTGTATAACTTCTTACATTTTAAGCATGCGTGGGATAGACACAAGGCTATCCTAGCTATAAGACCGGGAACGGGGGACTAATAAAAGTACTAAAAAAAATTGGGCAGACTAGATGGACCGAATGGTTCTTATCTGCCGACACATTTTATGTTTCTATGTTTCTAAATTATTTTGGGGCAGTCCATCCACATAACATAGATTTCATTGTATTTCTGCATGGATTTTGTAGAGATGTAATGCAATTTCTCCAGTTGCAAGTTGAAGGTTACTAGGTTGTACAGTTACATTTTGCTTGGGATACATGTAGATTTCCAGTTCCTGGCTAGCATAGTTTTTGCAGAAAGCAATATGTGGCCTATAATAACTTTCTGTGGGAACTTGAGATTGGAATGGAAGACATGTAGGAGCAGGGCTGATCCTAGGGTCACGGGCGTATGGGTACAGGTTTTCTTTTGGCGCCAAAAGGTGGGCGTGGTTATATTATGAACGCCTCCCCTTTAGACATGTCTGTTCCAGACATGCCCATTTCATTATTGGGGAGAGGGGAGGAGAGCACAAACTTTATTTTAATGTAAAGGACTATCACAAACTTTTATTTTAAATAAAGATATATATTTGGCCATAGTACTGTGTAGTGTTTTTATTTATTTCTATGATGCTCAGCCAGCAACATGGGAGAGTTTTTGCTGGCTAGCAGAATGAGTTTTTACTACCGTTCCCATGATGTCCATCCAGCCAAAGTCTGGCTGAGCATCGCTGGAAAAGAAGTACACACGGAGCGATAAATAATATTCCACCATGCCAGTCACTTACGTGTCTCTCTCTCCCCATGCCCTCATGTCTTTCTCTCTCTTTCCCCATACCCTCATGTCTGTCTCTCTCCCCATACCCACATGTCTGTCTCTCTCTTCCCATACCCACATGTCTTTCTCTCTTTCCCCATACCCGCATGTCTGTCTGTCTGTCTCTCTCTCCCCATACCCACATGTCTGTCTCTCTCTCCCCATACCCACATGTCTGTCTCTCTCTCCCCACTCATACCCAATGTCTGTCTCTCTCTCCACCGATACCCAATGTGTGTGTGTGTCTCTGTCTCCACTCATACCCAATGTCTGTCTCTCTCTCCCCTCATACCCAATGTCTGTCTGTCTCTCTCTCCACTCATACCCAATGTCTATCTCTCTGTCTCTCTCTCCACTCATACCTAATGTCTGTCTGTATGTCTCTCTCTCTCTCTCTCTCCACTCATACCTAATGTCTGTCTGTCTCTCTCTCTCTCTCCACTCATACCTAATGTCTGTCTGTCTCTCTCTCTCTCTCTCCACTCATACCTAATGTCTGTCTGTCTCTCTCTCTCTCTCTCCACTCATACCCAATGTCTATCTCTCTGTCTCTCTCTCCACTCATACCTAATGTCTGTCTGTCTGTCTCTCTCTCTCTCTCTCTCCACTCATACCTAATGTCTGTCTGTCTCTCTCTCCACTCATACCCAATGTCTATCTCTCTGTCTCTCTCTCCACTCATACCTAATGTCTGTCTGTCTGTCTGTCTCTCTCTCTCTCTCCACTCATACCTAATGTCTGTCTGTCTCTCTCTCTCTCTCTCCACTCATACCTAATGTCTGTCTGTCTCTCTCTCTGTTTCCACTCCTGCCCCATGTCTGTCTATCTCTCTCTGCCTCCACTCCTACCCCAAATCAGGCCCTTTTCGGTGCTTTATTTTTTACACATAAGCTGCGCCGGCACAACGAGCGCGAACCAACTTAAATATACGCATTCAGAGTAGATAACCCAGACTCCCATGAGTCTGTTTTATACACACACATACACACAGAAACACACATATACAGTCACACATGCAGTCAGTCACATACATACACACACACCAGCAGTCTTTTTATTTTTAAGGGGAGAAAAAAGTTTTCTTCAGTTCCTACTGTGGATGACATACACAGAATGAGCACTCATACAGATATAAACAGTGACACACATACAGGTACATAGGGGCACACACTGACACACATGCAGACAAACAGATACACATACAGACACGCATGCAGATACATGGGTATCTGTTTGTATGTATCTGAATGTTTGTCATTAACATGTGTATCTTTTTTTCTGCATTGGTATCTGTTTGTATGTGTATCTAAATGTTTATTATTAAGATACACATGACAAACATTCAGATACACATACAAACAAATACCCATGCAGACAAAGAGATACACATGTTAATGACAAACATTCAGATACACATACAGATCCACATGCAGACACACACACACACAGTCATACCACACAGACAGACACACACACAAACTGTTAAAAAAAATTGTCCCCCTCCTACCGATTAGGTGCAGGAGGGTGACTTCCCTGGGGTCTAGTGGTTGCCTCCCCAGCGGTCTCCTCCTGCACGGTGCTCGGTTAGCTGGGAGGCAGTGATGGCTTCCTCCCAGCTCTGATATCATCACTGCTCTGAAAGCGCAACAGTGCTGACCTTGCCCCAGGAAATCTATTGAGTAGTGCCGGCACTGGAGGGAGAACCCCCCCCAACGGGTTTTTTTTTTTAAGCTAATCTGAGCAAAAGCGCTTAGTTTTTGTTTGTTTTTAAATAGGGCGGGCCCCCCAAAAAAATCTACTTAAATCAGTTTATCAGTTTCTCTTCGGCATATGTGATATATATGCTGGTCTGCCCGTGTTCAAAATTCTACATTGAATGTACTACCAGACCATCAAGGGACCGTATAAATAAACATAAATCTGCAATTTGTAATGCACATAAAATGATTAATACTGATGAAGAAAAAAATAATGTGATGGCAGTTCATTATTTTGAAGCCAACCATGGGTCCCCTGCTACTCTTAGATTTAATGGGATAGAAATGGTCCCAGTACAAACGAGAGGTAAAGATAGGGTTAAATGCCTGATATGGAGAGAGTTTTATTGGATAAATGAATTGAGAGCCTATGAAAATGAAAATAATAATGCTGGTTTAAACAGAGAATTAAATTGGGCAGTTTGTTTACAGAATAGTTTGTAATATATTTATTATCCTAGTAGTGTTATTGCTACTCTTGATATGACCATTGTATATTTTGTATATTATGTAAATGTATTTGTTGCTAATATTTATAATCAATTAATCATGAGTGTGTTTTTCACCTGTAGTTGATTGATTGTGCATCATTAATAAGGGTGTATATATATATATGTAGTAAAGTTTAGTCAGTTTGTATCTTCACCTTGAGAATGGCACACTGCAGTGCCAAAACCGGTCAGTGTTTTTGATGAAATAAACTCAATGTGGTTTCCTACTCACGACAGTGGATGTATTTAGCTCATATTCATCTAATCAAGAGCCTATAAAGTATATCCTTCCACTTAGACACTTAGACACTATATGTGTCGCAAATGAATTGTGTTCCTCTACTTTTCTACACTCATACTGGGAGTGATGTTTACATCATCACCCGCATTGCACATCCAGGACTTACCCTCGGCCCCTCAGGACATGCCCCATGACATCATATGACCTTCCGGTGCTCAAAATTCAGATCAATGTGTGGGAGTGCGAGAGAGGGCGCATATTTCCATGCACTAGCCAGGTGAGTACTGACGAAGGGGGGGAGGAAGGTATGTTTTTATAGAGGCACTTGGCGGTCAAAGTTGGGAAAAGAGTGGTTTATTAATGGGAAAACTGTCTGTGGCATAGTAATGGGGAAACTGTGGCATATTTTGATGGGCAACAGAGTGGCTATGTTTTCATTCTCCTCCTTTTATGTCAGCTGCCTCGTTAACCTGAGCCAGCCCAATTTAAAACTGCAGCTAATGGCAAATAGTGCATTTGCATTGCTTTGCTAACAGCCTGTATAGTGCCTCTGTGCCTGTACTAGCATTCCTGATTCTTTAGATTGATTTTCATGTTGCTGATTTTTGCCTGTCTTCGACCTAGCCTTTTTGCAGCCCATCCTGACCCATTTGCGTGCCTTGTGACAATAACTACCTAGTCCTGATCAGTGTATGACCAGGCTTGCTAACTATTATATTTTTGTGTATTTTCCTGTGTGTTTTTGCCAGCTTTAGTGTGCAGTCTCAGTCAGTGTGTTATAGTCGTGGGTGGTCATTGGCCTGCGGCTCATCCATAGAGTATAATACCATTCGGGTGAAATAGCACTGTACTGTTTTCTATCCTGTTGCAGCTACTACCAGCTCAGTCTCAGTTACTAGTCCAGTGCCCTGCTCAGAGGGCTGCCAGTCCTGTCTCAGCTGACGGCCCTGTCTTAGTTTCCAGTCCTGTCTCAGCTACCAGTCTCAGCTTCCAGTCCTGTCTCAGCTACCAGTCTCAGCTTCCAGTCCTGTCTCAGCTGCCAGTCTAAGCTTCCAATACTGTCTCAGCTGCCAGTCTCAGCTTCCAGTCCTGTCTCAGCTACCAGTCTCAGCTTCTAGTCCTATCCTCACCTGCCATTCCTGTCCTCAGCTGCCAGTCTCCATTACCAGTCCTGTCCGAGGTTCCATCCAGTCCTTAGTTATGCATCATGGGGTGCAGACTGACCCCCCATCATGCCCTGCAACGAGGCTCCTCACTGGTCTGTTATCCCAAGTTATGACAAAACAAAGGGAAAAAAACATGAAATAATATAGTGTAATAAATCTCAGAAGAAAAAGTGGATATAGAGGCAGTAAAGTTTGTCAACTCCATAACCTCCTCAGTATAAACAGCACCAGGGAACCACGTGGGGTCCACAGATGAAACACCTCCACTGTAGGTATCAAACGTCACACTTCCACTCCGAAAGAATATGGAGGAAGACAAGGGAAGAGGGAGCAGGACTTAAGTTAAACACATTTATTTGTAAAATTAATAGAACAGTACATTAAAATAAGCAATATCCAATATATCACACTTGAAAAAAAGTCCTTTTGAAAGTGCACTGTGCTTAAATACACTTCCCTCTCCGCACAACGCGTTTCATGATTGACATAAAACTGAAACAGTACACCTCCTTATTCATCTTATTCATACAATTAATATATAAAGCTGATTATACAAACCAAATTGTCAGGACATTTTTGTTTAGGAAATTAAAAAAAAAAAAAAAAAGGATTCAAATTCCAAGGAAATTACACATGAAATATAGTTCTTATTTATACCAGCCTCAAGCTCAGGACAAGATTATTTCACAAGTGACTAACTTACATGTTCATCGGGAAAATATGCAATTCAAAATCTTAAGTATACTAGCAACTTCTGTCTGGGTTGTGTGACCACAAAAGATGCCAATTTCATTTTCAGTTGTGACATGTGACAGGTTGCTGGCAGTACTGCAGGTTTTGTGCCTAAAGGCCCCAGGTATTTAAACAGTGGCCTGGTATATGGTCTGTATGTAAGGAAAAACAGAAACCAGCTAAACATATGTTGTAGTACAACCTTTCAATTTGTAGTTTGATCCTTCTGACTCCCAAGCTATAATTATCCGCTGGCTAAGCAATAGCATTTAGAACAATGGCTAATTTGGCTTTATACCTCATCCTTAAAGAAGAAACAACAAAACACCCCAGTGAGGTGTACTGAGCTGAAGGTCGGTATTCCAAAACAAAAGAACAATTATTTTTTCAATTATATAATATTTTTTCTTAGGCAATCAAGAGCCTCTGTTATTACATCATTCCGTGTTCGGCTGATTGAATTTCACCTTGAACTGTTTGTTTAATCATAGAAACATAATGAGTACAACACATTCAAGTGATTGGAAAATAATGAATACATTTAAACAACAACTCAGTGTGCTAGCGAATGGCATCTGCTCGATACATAAATGATTGTTCGTTATTTAAATGGTAAGATAACACTGGTACAGTTTTTGTTAAGACTCATCAATTAAATGCACAATTCTCCTTGCTAAGTCGAAGTATATCTTTGTAAGTGGTAATTTTCTTCCTTTCCAGTAGAAGAATCACAAACATTCAGAGCTTGTATTGCAAATTAAAGAAAGAAACGCCTCACTGACTTTGCATAGACAAATCATTTTACATGGAAAAATCATTTCACACAGACAGCATTACCAATTCCTACAACTGAGTACAGATATGCACACACATTCTCTCTCCTCTGGGTAAAATCATGAATGTTTAACAACCAACATAATTTCCATGTGTTGAAAAAGTGACGTGTGAATGGTTTTCATTCTATAAATTCAGTGATTGCATTAATATCTAAATAACGGTATCTTAAAGGTGCAATCCCACCCAGCCAACCAGAAACAGCCATTTAGACAGGAGTTAGCAACAATTTCCCATACCAAATTATCACTGGATAACAATGATATCACTGTTATATTTCACAATTTTTAACTGCGTTTGTAAATGTTCAGTATGTTATGGATGTTTAGTTTATTGTGTCCCAATAGATCTTAAATTGGAAATTATTTTTAGAAAAAAATGCATCATCACATAGTGCTGTAAAAACGACCTAATTTGGTCACGTTATGAAAAGCCCAGGTTATGATTGGATAGAAGCAGCACGGTCAGTCCACAACCTTTTTCTTCTTCTTTATCATTACCGCTCAGATTTTTTTTCTGTCGGAATTTCAAGTTTTAAGAAGGATAAATTCCACAATGGCTTGGAACACAATTTTCGATTTCGAAAGACACACTGAACAAAGGCTGCATCTTGAAACAACTCCAGCTCCAGTTTAGTTAAAATCAAATTTAAAAAAGGGAGTGCTTTAGGCAAGTTCTGGTCTTGCCTAGTAGAACATGTGGTCCTGTTCATCTCATACCAATGAATTAAGGAACAGCAATATCAGGTGTTGACCAAGAATTTCTTAACATTTCTGATATCCATAATGTTATTGTTTTGAAGATAGAACACTCGGAATTATACATGATGTTCAGTGATGCAATACACCCAAGAAGTCAAATCTATTGGCAACACCTGTTTAGAAGACCAGGTGCTTTCTAGCTGAAATCCACATGTGTTCCAATATTATCAACATATGACCCTGACTGGAAGATTCACACTACATTATTCTAACTTTACAGACTTAATGATTTCCATTTGTAACCTACACTGCCTTAGCTCTGCTTTGATTCCCTCCCGGTGGGAATCTAAATTAACTTTTACTTCCTAGTTGAATTACTTTAATGATGTAAAGGTAATTGTTTCTCTAGAACAGTGACTGAAAGTTGAAAAAAAAACTAAAGCAAACACTGAGAAGATGTCATAGAACAAACACAAAACTGTTTTCCCCTGCCGCAGGGAATACTGTTAACTGAATGTTTAATGGTCTTCTAGTTTAATTATCCCAGCAAGCTGACACAGCGAAGCTCCATGTTCCAACTGCTTGTCTGACGCTAAACCTCTCATATGTTCTGACGTCTTAGGTTGGAAGAGTTGAATATACTGTCAGTGATTTAAATATGGTTGAAATGTGCCCAATGTAAGTAATAAAAGAATTAAAACATACTGAGAAGTAAAAATAATACATAAATTAACATTTAAAACTAAATCATGTGGTTTTGAAAAACGCATGTCAAAAAAGTTATACATTTCCATGTCAATGCGTGAAATAAGTATTTGATCCCCTATCATTCAGCAAAATTTCTGTCTCCCAGGTTTCTTTTAAACAGGTAACGAACTGAGATTAGGAACACTCTGTTAAAGGAAGTGCTCCTAATCACAGCTTGTTACCTGTATAAAAGACACCTGTCCAGAGAAACAATCAATCAGATTCCAAACTCTCCACCATGGCCAAGACCAAAGAGCTGCCCAAGGATGTCCGGGACAAGTTTGTCGTTTAGCATTGCAGTTGATTTGTACAACGTAAGTCATTCAAAAAGAAAAACAATAATGGAAAATAATAGTTTATAGAAAAACCTCTAGCTATAAACACATTTAGCTTAAACGGTAAACAACCTCTGTTGATATTCAAGATGCATTTGTAAAAATTGATCTGTTGTTTTTTTATGGACATTTGGATATTTAACAAACCGCACTGAAGTGAAACTGGCCATACACAAAGAATACATACACTGGTATCCATAAAATATGATTAACCATCCAAATTACCTAAGTCAGGTGAACAATACAATAAAACAGAAAAACATAAATTGTGTTCATCTGTCAGATCAGGTATATAAATTTATGAGGATTTCAGTGGAACTCAATTGCAGGTTGTAATGAGCAATTCTCAACAGTAGAGGGCAGTAGTATCTAAGTCTTCCTTTATGAGGATTTCAGTAGAACTCAATTGCAGGTTGTAATGAGCAACTGTAAACAGTAGAGGGCAGCAGTGTCTAAGTCTTCCTTTATGAAATGCAAATGAAAGGTTTAAGAATCGTAAGTGATACAAAGTGTTGCAGTGGAACACTGAGGATTCGGAAGTCTTACAGACGGTTTCAGGAGGAAGAGAGGACATACAACGGAGGGTTTTTTCTTCTATATAACAATCAATTGTTATATACTTGCAGTTAGTAGAAGGTAAGGTTCTCAGTGCTGGGTGCAGAATGTCCGTTTAACAAGCCGAGGTCAGGTGTTGGAACAATCAGGTAAGTAGTTAGCCGGTCCGTGTTCAAAGGGTTATAACAATACGAATAGTAGCAAAGCCAGTCTAGGATCAGGGGTTGTAGAAAGGAGGATAGTAGATAATACAAGCCGGGTTCGTTAACGAGGATCAGTCTGAAGAGAAGTTGTTTTTTTCTTAAAGAGTAAATGCTGGATACACGGAGCTGTGTGTACACGATGTCTCTGAAGAGAAAGTATAACTCAGCGTTTGAACTGTGGCGCGGTTTCCCCTATAACGCGAGGGAACACCGCGTCACAGAAAAGGGGAGGAGCCTATAGTCATGATTCTAATAATCTGACAGTACCCCCTCCAAAAGGAGCACACTCCGGGTGCTAGCCACGTGGTTTGTCAGGGTGTTGTTTATGGAAAGAGTTGATAAGTTTAGCAGCATGAACTTCTGAGGAATTCAACCATGAGTCTTCGTCGGAAGCATATCCTTTCCATCTTATGAGATACTGCAGTTTCCTTCTGAAAATTCGGGAGTCTAAAATCTTTTCAACTTCATATTCCTCGATTCCGTCCACGATAATGGGGTCAGGTGGAGTGATTGTCTGTCTTGCGAACGTATCAAGAATATGAGGTTTTAGAAGTGAAACATGAAACACTGGATAGAGTTTCATGGTAGAAGGTAAAATAAGTTTGACTGCAACATTGTTAACAATTCGTTCAATAGGAAATGGACCGATGAAAAGGTTATCCAATTTCTTAGATGGTCGATTTGTCCTTAAATTTTTTGTCGATAGGAGGACCATGTCACCAGGAGAGTAAGGAGGATTTGGCAATCTTTTTGAGTCGTAGAATTTTTTATGACTCTCGATGGATTTTGAGAGGTTGTTTTTTAGGGTTTGGAATAATGAAGTCATCTCAGATATTTGAATTGACACAGATGGGTTACAAGTAATGGAGGGGTTAGAAGGTATCGATGTAGGATGGTATCCATAATTAGAGAAGAAGGGAGACATTTTTGTACTTGAATGATAAGAATTATTATATGAATATTCGGCTAATGGTAACCAAGTAGACCAATCATCCTGCAGGTAGGTACAGTAACACCGAAGGTATTGCTCAAGGCATTGGTTAACCCTTTTCGTTTGTCCATTCGTTTGTGGATGGTATGATGATGATAATTTGGTGGAAATTTGGAGAGAGGAGCATAATTCTTTCCATAAATGTGAGGTGAATTGTGTTCCTCTATCTGTTATTATTTCTTCAGGTAAGCCATGTATACGAAGGATGTGGGAAATGAAAACTGAGGATAGTTCTTTGGATGTTGGTATTTTTTTGTAGGGGGATGAAATGGGACATTTTAGCCAGACGGTCAACAACGACTAATATGGTGGTTTGCTTTTTTGAGGGAGGAAGATCGACGATAAAGTCCATGCATATTGATTTCCAAGGTCTGTCGGGAATGGGTAAATTCATAAGTAGACCAAAAGGATGACGGTGAGTAGGCTTGCTCTTTTGACAAATAGAACAGGATGAAACATAAGCAGTGATGAAGTCAAGTTGATTAGGCCACCAGAAATGTCGTTTAGATAGTTCTGATGTTTTCTTGATCCCAGGGTGCCCAGCTAATGGAGAATCGTGAACTAGATTCATAACTTCTGTCCGTAGATTGGGGGGTATGTATAATTTGTTATTCTTCATATAGAAACCATTTTCCTGATATAGGTCAAGGTCTTGAGGTAGGTGTAATTCTTCAGGAGTAAGTTGTTTAATTTTATCAAGTATAGTAGTGGTTAATCCGATGAACCTGGATGAAGGAAGAAGAGGAGTGGAAACAAGTATCTAAACAGAAAGCAGATTTTAATTTGACAACCATGGGTGACCACTGAATGATGGGGTTGTGTCTATGCAACCAATTCATGCCAAGAATAACAGGGAATAGAGGGGATTTCACCACATCGAGTGTCATGAATTCAGTATGGTGATAGTTGATGGTCATCTTAAGAGGTATAGATTCTTGTGTAATTGGTCCAGAGGAGATAAGGGATCCATCAACTACCCGAAGAGATATGGATGAATTATTTTGCGTTAGAGGAATTTTGTGAGTGTTGACGAGGGAAGAATCAATAAAGGATCCAGCTGCCCCAGAGTCAATAATAGCCTCCGTCTGAAGTCTTTCTTGGTCCCACTGTAGGATGAGAGAAACAATACAATGATTTGTTGAAAGATTATGAGACAAATTAAAGATGGGGGAATTGGTGTTGATCTTACCGCTCTTGTTTCGTTTTAGTATAGGACAGACATCTATCAGGTGATCAGTGGATGCGCAATACATGCATAGATTGAGGTTTTTTCTTCTGAGCTTTTCTTCTTGGGATAGAGGTCCCCTAAGAACTCCTAGTTCCATAGGTTCTGGAATATTGGCTTTTTCATATGTTCTTGGGAAAGTGGTAGGTTTTTTCCAATTGACAACAGTGGAGGTTTTTTCAGCTTTTCGCTCTCGGATTCTTCGATCAATTGTTATAGAGAGATGTATTAGACCTTCTAATGAGGATGGTAATTCGGTACGGGAAAGATCATCTTTAACGTGCTCAGACAAATCTAGACGAAATTGATTTCGTAGTGCGATGTCGTTCCATTGGGTATCTACAGCCCATCGTTTAAATTCAGAGATGTAATCCTCAACCGGCCTTTTCCCTTGGGAGAGAGCTCTGATTGCTGTATCAGCGGTAATTTGTTTATTTGGATCATCATATAAGGATGACATCTGATTGAAGAATTCCTCTAATGAATTGAGAATAGGGTCGTTATTCTCCAAGAAGGTGTGTGCCCAGGCCATAGGTTCACCCCTTAGAAATGATATTACAGTACAGACCTTTATGCGATCTGTAGGATATGATCTGGGGCGTAAGGCAAATAACAGATTGCAGGAGTTGATGAACTCTCTGTATTTGGATCTTTCACCTGTGAATTTTTCGGGGTTGCAAACTGAAGGTTCAGAATGTTCCCTGTTAATAGTTATAGGAGGAGGAGTTGATAAAGACCTGTTTTGGAGTTCTGTAACATAAGTAAGGAATCTTTCATTGGAAATTCTGAGGTCTTGCATACTTTGAGAAAGCATATCTACCCTCTGAGTTAGTGTATTAATTTGAGCAGCCATTTCTGCTGGTTCCATAATAAGGCTGAGTTATTCTGTCAGATCAGGTATATAAATTTATGAGGATTTCAGTGGAACTCAATTGCAGGTTGTAATGAGCAATTCTCAACAGTAGAGGGCAGTAGTATCTAAGTCTTCCTTTATGAGGATTTCAGTAGAACTCAATTGCAGGTTGTAATGAGCAACTGTAAACAGTAGAGGGCAGCAGTGTCTAAGTCTTCCTTTATGAAATGCAAATGAAAGGTTTAAGAATCGTAAGTGATACAAAGTGTTGCAGTGGAACACTGAGGATTCGGAAGTCTTACAGACGGTTTCAGGAGGAAGAGAGGACATACAACGGAGGGTTTTTTCTTCTATATAACAATCAATTGTTATATACTTGCAGTTAGTAGAAGGTAAGGTTCTCAGTGCTGGGTGCAGAATGTCCGTTTAACAAGAAGAGGTCAGGTGTTGGAACAATCAGGTAAGTAGTTAGCCGGTCCGTGTTCAAAGGGTTATAACAATACGAATAGTAGCAAAGCCAGTCTAGGATCAGGGGTTGTAGAAAGGAGGATAGTAGATAATACAAGACGGGTTCGTTAACGAGGATCAGTCTGAAGAGAAGTTGTTTTTTTCTTAAAGAGTAAATGCTGGATACCAGAGGCGGCTCTCTAATTAGGCGAGTTAGGCAGCCGCCTAAGGCCTCGCACTCACGGGGGCCTCGCGGCTGCCTAACTCACCTTATTGCCTTTGATGTAACAGGGAGCTTAACGCTGCCGTTAAGCTCCCTGTTACACTAACCTGGGACGTTTCCTCCATGCACCTTCTCTCCTGCACGGAGGAAGGAAGTTACGATCGCGGTTTTTTTTTTTTTTAAACTTTATTGAACCCGCGCAGCTTCAATAAAGTTTAAAAAAAAAAAAAAAAAACGTGACCGGAACTTCCATCCTCCGTGCAGGAGAGAAGATGCACGGAGGAAACAACGGAGAGCAGCATGTAGGTAAGTACTAGGGAAGGGGGGAGGAGGGTGGCACAAACGAGCAAAGCCTGGCATAATGAGTGGCTAAATATTGGCACAGTGTGGGGCAAAATCCTGGCATAATGAGGTGAGGGGCAAAATCCTGGCATTGTGAGGGGCAATATCCTGGCATATTGAGAGGCAAGATTCTTGCATTGTGAGTGGCAAAATTGTGGCATAATGAGGGGCAAAATCCTGGCACAGAGTGGCAAAATTCTTGCATATTGAGGGGCAAAATTCTTGCATATTGAGGGGCAAAATCCTGGCAAATTGAGGGGCAAGATCCTGGCATTGTGAGGGGCAAAATTGTGGCATAATGAGGGGCAAAATCCTGGCATAGAGTGGCAAAATCCTGGCATATTGAGGGGCAAAATCCTGGCATATTGAATGGTTTAATCCTGGCATATTGAGGGGCTAAATCCTGGCATATTGAGGGGGTAAATCCTGACATATTAAGGGGATAAATCCTGGCATATTAAGGGGCTAAATCCTGGCATATTGAGTGGCAAAATTCTGGCATTTTGAATGGCTAAATTACAGTGCATCCGGTGCTGTGAGGAAGAACAAAGTGCCAATCTTCTAGCACAACGTGGTCTGTGAGACCACTTTCAACATTGAGCACCTTTCCTTCTGGCTGAGTGTTTCTGTTAGTGTGTGATTGTGTGCTTTCTGAGTGTGTCTGTGAGTCACTGTGTGCTGGCTGAGTGTATCTGTGAGTGTGTGCTGGCTGAGTGTGATTATGTGCTGACTGAGTGTGTCTGTGAGTCAGTGTGTGCTCACTGAGTGTGTCTATGAATGACTGTGTGATATGTGTTAGTGTTCACATTTAGGACACAGCAATAACAATGTGAGTTAGTCAGCCGCACACAATTTTATCTATACCAAATGTTTATAGATGTTTGTAGAATAATTATGAGACAAATAAAATTCTAGGAGCTGTTCATTTCTAGAAGCTGGGATTTGAGTCTGATCTTGAAATATACTATTTCTACAGTTCATTTTTATTATCACTTGCATATATTTTATTTAATAATGTGTGTCCGTGAGGGCCTCATGTTCGACTTTCGCCTAAGGCCTCACAAAGTCTAGAGCCGCCACTGCTGGATACACGGAGCTGTGTGTACAAGATGTCTCTGAAGAGAAAGTATAACTCAGCGTTTGAACTGTGGCGCGGTTTCCCCTATAAGGCGAGGGAACACAAGAAAAAGGGGAGGAGCCTATAGTCATGATTCTAATAATCTGACATCATCTTTATTTATTTTCTGTTTACTGCTATTCCCCTAGAAACATTATTCACAATCAATTAGATTGATGTTTGTTAATCTTATGATATTGAAATTGAATAGTAAAAAAAGCATTACACTGCATAAAAGATTTTTTAAATAAGTAATATTTAATGAAATTCTTAGGTTTTGTTTTTAAAAAAAAAATGGATTTTAGGAAGAAGAAAATAGGAAGAAGAAAATATCTGTAACTCTAGGGAATGACCCTCACTTTAACAACATATTGATACAGGGGTGCTAGTTAGTCTAAAACCAAATGTTATTCACAGCGTGACTGGGTCAGTCTGTATGCTTCAGGGTATATGTATATACGATAATGGTATCTATCCAGTGCTGTATTTACCACGAGGCATCCTAGGCGGATGCCTAGGGTGGCAAATTTTGGGGGGCGGCAGCACCCCCCAGCACTCAGGGAAAAAGCAAATGTAAAAAAAAAAAATCCCCCAAAAAATCTGCCCATTTAAAAAAACAAAAACGCGCTTGCAGGCAGAGACGGAGGTGAGAGGGGATCGGAAGATCCCCCCTCACCATCGCTCTGCCTGCCAGCAGGCTGCACGGGAAACCGAACAGGCAGCACAGAGAAACCTCCGTGCTGCCTGTTCGGCTTCCCGTGCAGTGTGGCACGGAAGTGCCGACAGGTCACGTGACAGGCGCGCTGACGTCATACGCGCGTCGGGTCACGTGACCTGTTGGTTTAACCGCCTAGGAGCCGAAAAGGCAGCATGGAGGAGACCATGCTGCCTGCCACTAGCCACCAGGGAAGTGTAAGTGCTGGGGAGATGGGGGGATTTGGACAAATTGGCTGGGGCATATTAAATGGCAAATAACACTGGCATATTATTGGGCAAATTGGCTGAGGCATTTTAAATGGCAAATAACACTGGCATATTATTGGGCAAAATAGCAGGGGCAGATTAAATGGCAAATAACACTGGCATATTAGTGAGCAAATTGGCTGGGGCATATTAAATGGCAAATAACACTGGCATATTATTGTGCAAATTGGCTGGGCATATTAAATGGCAAATAACACTGGCATATTATTGGGCAAATTGGCTGGGTATTATTAAATGGCAAATAACACTGGCATATTAGTGAGCAAATTGGCTGGGGCATATTAAATGGCAAATAACACTGGCATATTATTGGGCAAATTGGCTGGGCATATTAAATGGCAAATAACACTGGCATATTATTGGGCAAATTGGCTGGGTATTATTAAATGGCAAATAACACTGGCATATTATTGGGCAAATAGGCTAGGGCATATTAAATGGCAAATAACACTAGCATATTATTGGGCAAATTGGCTGGGGCATATTAAATGGCAAATAACACTAGCATATTATTGGGCAAATTGGCTGGGGCATATTAAATGGCAAATAACACTAGCATATTATTGGGCAAATTGGCTGGGGCATATTAATGGCAAATGATACTGGCATATTATTGGGCAAATTGGCTGGAGAATATTAATGGAAAATACCGTATTTTCTCAATTATAAGACGACCCTGATTATAAGACGACCCCAAAGTTTGGATATTCCTTTAGGAAAAAAACTAAAAGCCTGAATATAAGACTACCCTATAGGAAAAAAGTTCAACTTGTATATATTCACATGTAAATTGCTTTTTTAATAAAAAAATAAAATAAAAAATGCATTTCTTGTTTTTATTTCCTTTTAAGTGCCAATGCTGCCTCTCTCTTTCCCTTGCCCCCAGCTTTGTCTCTCTCCCCCCCTTAGTGTAGTCTCTCTCTCCCCCTCCCTTTGACTCCCCCCTCGGCTCTGTCTCTTCCACCCCTTGTTTCTCTCTGCCCCCCCACCCCTTGTCTCTCTTTCCCCTCCCATTGTCTCTGTCTCTTCCCCCCTCCCCTTGTTTCTCTGTCCCCCCCTCCCCCTATCTCTCTGCCCCCCTCCCTCCCCCTGTCTCTCTCTCCCCCCCTCCTCCCCCTCACCTGTAACTCGCTCCCTGGTGGCTAGTGGGGGCAGCCGGGGGATGTCTGCACGATACGTGCAGACATCCTCCATGCTGCCCGACACCTCCGTCTATTATGACGGACAGCCGGTCCGTCATAATAGACAGCAGTGTCGGGCAGCATGGAGGATGTCTGCACGTATCGTGCAGACATCCCCCAGCTGTCCGATTCTCCCTGGTGGCTAGCGGGGCAGCGGAGGATGTCTGTGCGATGAGCGCAGAACTCCCCTGCTGCTGCCCAGCACGACCGCTGGGACTTTTATGACGAAGCCGTAATTATCCCGGCTTCATCATAGAGGTTCCTGCTGTTAGAGAGGGGGATCCAGGTCCCCTGCAGCTCTGCAAGAGAGGATAATGCTGATCAGTAGCTAATTACCAGTCTGGACTTCCAACTCTAGAATTTTTTTTTGTGGAACAGACTATTATAGTCATAGGCTGAAATACTGAGCAGTAGAAACACAGCTTCATCTTATGTGAGTGAGCCTAATACAAAAGGGTGCAGGGGTCCGCTATCAAGTAAACAGTGTGCATTATTTTATATATTTCCTTTTTTCCTCAGTGAACGTTTCCCTTCAGATACCACCACCCACAGAAGATATTTCTAACTTATCTTATATGATCCTTGAATCTATGTATATATTTTCATTATATTCAACACCTGGGGGAATATTTTAATTATTTAATTTTATTTCGGAGATTCATATCTTTTAAATATGTAACATTCTAGAATTAATTATAGCAAAATGCTACTGGTTTCCATGGCAACATCTCCCCTTTCATAACTTTTCCCCAGATATATATTTTTATATATAACCACTCCAACAGACATAAATGTGATATTGGCCTAGCATAAATAAAGTAAGTATTGCCTTATTTCGTTAGCTGTGTCAGTTATGACAAACTAAAAAGAGAAGTTTCATGATCATATAGTAAACGTTTACCCCTGACTCAAGTTCTCTTTGTCTTGTTAGCCGTTGTCTGTGTGTAAACCAAAGTTGAGTAAACTATTTACTCTGTAACTTTTACAGCCTCGCTTTCTCTGTCTGACCATTAGTTTGGAACATGCCATCTACAATTTGAAAGGGGGAGGACAATAAAGTTTGTAACTCACTACCTAACTATGATAATTCTATTTACATAATTAAATAAAACATGAATTGCATAAACAGATTCAAATTAATAAACAATGTGAAACAATTTCAGCTGCTTTACGCATTTTTGAAGGCTTTACTTTGATTGTTGTAAGTCAGATATCCCTGTATTGGGCGTGTTCAGTGTAGTGATCCCAGCATTCTGGTTACTAAGGTCAACACAGACTGGTTACTAAGGTCATCACAGACTGGTTACTAAGGTCATCACAGACTGGTTACTGTCTGTCTCACTCACTCTGGTTTTATTAACTGAACATTGCTGTTAGTTCAGATCCCGCTGAGCTGGATTATAATCACTTCTAAGAAAAGATTCTGGATCCAGAGTGATTTGCAGCCGGACCTAATTAATAATGTAATGTGAACTTCTGCATTTTGCATTCAAGAATTCACTTTTCACACAAGCTGACAGGGAGAGAAGTTGGGTTTTGCATCACCGTTGCCCTTTTCAACTCAGTAGCAGACTGTCACTTGTGATTTTTACCTTCTTTTAACTCAACTGCATTGCTGATCAGTAAATGATTGAACTAAGGAAGATGTATTCATCTGATGCCCATTTTATTCCTCCTCCTTAAAAATTGACTTAAAGCCATCCTTGTTGACTTTACTATTTAACCCGGTTTTTTTAATGTAAATATTTTCTATTTAATAATTTTTAATTATATTGATTTTTACAATCTTCACACATGTCTATGTATATATAAAACTATGCATCTTTATTAAAGCTGGACTGAAATAAAAAGATACTGAGATGCCTGGTGACACAGGACTTATAGATCCTAGAAGTTTTGTAGTTTTAAAACCGCTCTCAATTCCCAATCAAAAGGGAATAAAAATTCAGTCCAGAAGTACAGATCACTATAGCTGCTGGGAGCCAAGCAGTGACGATGTCTTTAAAGAAAACTATCAACGAAGACATAAGCAGCTGACTCAGCAGGGATACAATTCTGTCAACTACCAGCCTTATAAGGACCTGGGACATCCCCTTATTCTAGAAGCCAAGAAACTCATCCTTCATTCTTTGGGACAAGATGAAAAGGTATGTAACCAATTATACTTTAATGCATTTATATTTCATGAATAGACAATACAACATTATGTCTGTTGCCAAATGTAATAACATAGAGTCAGAAATGTGCAAATGTTAGTTTTAATCCATGTATATGTTAATTGCATAGATCTCATCTCTTAGGGGTACCGACATTTCAGATTAATTTGCATAATTTCTGTAATCAAAATTACTCTGTAAAAGACAACTAAACTTGTATCACTTGTGATTATAATATAGAAGAACAAATGAAAAATTTGCTATCTGTAGGATGAGGATAAACTGGCATATACTTTTGATAGTAAAATGCCAGTTCCTCCTCTGACCTGCAGCTGCCATGCTTTTTTTGGGAAGCAGGCAGGCCGGTCAAATCCATGACTGTCTCTCTGCAAGTTTTCAAAGGGAATCAACAGAGAGGGCAGACCCAGATGAATTGACTTGACTTGGGTTAGCTGCAATGTGCCAAATAATCAAAAAATATTAAATCTACTATATACATAAAAAAAGATAATATTATATGACATACTGTAATAATAGTAACATAATATAAAAAAAAAAAACCATAAGTATAATAAAATACATTATTCAATAATAAATGTATATATGTTACGTTAATGTATGGGGGGGAGGGCAACGAATGCTGTCGATATGGCATTTATTTAAAAAAAAAAGTGGAATGATCTTAAAAAAAATGTTTTTTTTTATAAATAAAGACTTGATAAAAAAAAATAAAAAAAAAGAGGAGCTGGATGGCCCACAATCCAGTGAAAGGTATGGGGGCAAACACCAGACAAAGTTATAGTAGCCTCGTACCCAGCAAAGAGCTCCATGTTTGATTTGGTCAGAATGAGGCCAATTCCTGTCATTTTGTGGTCACTGTGGAATTTCATTCATTGTTTAGCATAAGCATTTATTTAATTGTACAGTGACTTCAACCTCAAATATTGAGGTGTAACCCAAACCCAATTTCCCTACCATGTTATATTCTAATTTAGACAAACAAAAGGGGAAAACAAGCCGGCTCCACCGTTGGCAGTAAACATACCTCCTATATGTTTTGGGAAGATGGGTGCTCCGTCCGTGCTGCAGCAAAAGCACCATAGGCGAAAATAGAAAAAATTGTGGACAAAGGACGCATGCACTCCAAACTCCAATATGATTGTAAAACTTCCGATTTATTCCAAAAAATTAAAATGGATCACAGGGACAATGAATACAAAGACAGGGAAAGGACGAATGGAGTGCATGCGTCCTTTGTCCACATTTTTTCTATATTCTAATTTATATTAACAGATTGATTCATGAAATATGTCCATGGCTTCCTTTCCTCTCTCCTATCCTCTGCCTGCACTTTATATTTATGCTAATTATATTGTGATATAAGCCATGTTTGCTAATGTTTTTAGTGTTCGTCAATGTCTTTAAGAAATTACGACATGTATAATGTGACATGTGATACGTTTGTTTGTGTCTTTGATGTTTGTTATTGTCTTTTATAAATTTAATTTAAAAAAAAAACATGCATATCACAGGTTATCCATGACTAGGATACAAGATCAAATGCTAATGTAACAAGGCTGTGAATATGTAGAATATGGATTAACTCAGTATTTGAAGCCCACTGGAATGCATACCTCACAACTATCCAGCCTTTCATGAGACAGTTCTGATTTTGAGGTCTGTCCCACTTTTTCAGCACATAGGTAGAGTTGATCAGGACAGCAGGATTCAGGACTGCATTACATGATTTTGATCTGATTCTCTTGTGTCTGGGACACCAGAGAAAGCATACTGTGCTTTTGGAGTAGCATGACAGAGCCACTGCGTATGTGCGGTAGCACTGACAGGTAGAGGGATATGTTTGTGATAAAGAGAGGGAGATGGGTTTGTGAGAAAGAGAGTGAAACTGTGTGTGTGAGAAAGAGAGAGAGGGGGGGTGTGTGTGAGAAAGAGAGAAAGACAGAGTGTGTGAGAAAGAGAGAAAGAAAGTGTGTGTGAGAAAGAGACTGTGTGTGTGAGAAAAAGAGGGAGACGGGGTGTGTGAGAAAGAGAGGGAGACGGAGTGTGTGAGAGACCGCCTGATGGAGTGTGTGAGAGAGAGCTAGATGGAGTGTGTGAGCGAGAGCAAGAGCGAGTGTGTGTGTGAGAGAGAGACGGAGTGTGTGTGTATGTGTGAGAGTGTGTGCTCTAGCCCCAGATAATTTGGTGACCTAGCAACGTCACTGCCAAATGCTTAGTTTTAGGTTGTGTCAGCTCTATTTGTGCCGTCACAGCCTATGTATAAAAGCAGAAAATATAAAAAGGAGAAAGAAGCAGGGAAACAGACTTCACAATGTTTTATTCCATATAAAATTTGTGCAGCTACAGACTGAAAAATCCTCCAAAAGTCGCCTTACACGCTTCGTGTTACTTTGCAAAAAAAAAAAAAATATATATTTTAATTGAGCTGAGGATCCATGGCAGTCCTGACATTTCAAATAAATATTATGTATAAAAGCACCTGATTTGTGTCAGGAAGCCTCCACCACAGGCTGGGGTGGGGTAAGCCCTGGGTCTGCAATGTGCATGATTGGGCATGTCCTGGGGTTATGGGGCATGTAATTTGTGTGCAGTGTGTGTGATGGGGCATATTCTGGGGTGATGGGACATGGAATGGGTGTGCAATGTGGGTGCTGAGGCATGTAATGAGTGTGTAATGTGGGTGATGGGTAATGGCCTGGGGTGACCAAGATACATGTAGTATATATATTGGGCAACTAGCCCTAGACCCTTCCCAAATGGTTCCCAGAACCCCATTACCTACATGTGGGTCCATAGCATGTAGCCCTGCCACCCCCATAGAAATAACTATATAACATAGAAATCCTAATACTATAGGGGCTGATAGCCGCCCCAAATAGAGTTTATCATGTTATAGAAGCTGTGAGCAATTTATTATCAAGGGGAACCTATATTCACAGTATAAAAAATATTTAGGTTACCGAGTCCCTATAATTATTTCCAATGTTTTTAAGATCGGTACTATTTACAAAATGTATTAGGAACACCAGTGACACCACTCTTCTCCCCTGACAGGCAGAGAGAAATTGTTATTAATGCATTTACTATAAGTCTATCGTGGATTACCCACATTATATACTGCACTGTAGATATTGTCCATGGTGTCCATTTTAGGACATATTTTTCCTTTGTACATAATACTGTAAGCTTTTTTGAAATGTCTAATATAAATCATCTTGCAGAGCGTCGGCAATTCCCATTCGTATTTGCTTGCGAGAGTATCAGCCTGGGTATAGATAATTTAGCTAATAAAACATTTGTCTCATATTCCATTGAAAACTTGGATGCTTTATATTTTGTAAACGTTGTCTTGATTTAATACTCCAGCAGATGCTACGTGTTGAATTGCAAAGCACCAGAACTAATTATTACACAACGTCTGAACAAGGTGTTCTCTTGTATTAGACTCCTCACTGCATTTACCAAAGGAAGGCATTTACCATCTTCTCTTTGCCTATCCTTTATTAATGTTAAAGATTATATTACATTTTATTTTATTCAGTAATTGCCTGCCTCATAAGTCAGTCTGTTTGAGGGAAAACTGTATATTTCCAGAGTGTTCAGTTTACTATAACCGATTGGAACAAATCACAAGAAAGAAGTGATAGACCGCATAACATCTGAAATGAATGTTCCCCATGACTCTGCTCAGTGTCACCACAGTAATTGCAAGAAAAGAATGATGAATCTCCAACTCCATATAGTAGTGACCGTTTATTAAACCATCGATTAGATGGACCTCGCAACATTATGACTCCTATGGGATTTTGCAAAATCTAAGTCTATAACATTGATGTCCAACTAGCAACCCGCAGGCCGATGAGGTTCTCAAGGGTTTTTTTGTGATTGGTCTACTGGCTGCACCAACCTAGCCTTGTGCATGGCATGTGGCCTTCCATGTTGCTATATTTCTATAGCATGTAAACAAATTACTAGCAACCAAAGTCAAGTCGTTGTTAAGAAAACCTATCAATACCATGACTTCTCATATCATACGTAAAAGTTTCCAGGTTTCAGGCATAAGCACTACATTGCTTCCATTGCAAAAGAAATGCCAAGAAAGTCTGTTATTACATTGGTAAACAGTAATAGTTAGCATTGGAAGTTACTGCAGTAAATGTAATTGAGGTCATGGTTTGTATTATGTATTATCATCAACAACAAGAATTTTATTAAGATTTAAATCACTATGGTAACTCACTGCCCCGGGCGATATTTTAATGTTTACCCACAATGCATCTAGGGCCATCTTTTCTTCAAAAAAAAAAAAAAATACCAGCCATGCTATTGCTTCCATAGAAATAACATTAACCCTGAGCCCCTTGCCAGTAAAACACCAGTTGGGTGACATCCCTAAACATGTGTAATATAGTACATTTTCTTTGTGCAGGCAAGAAAAGGATTTAAGAATTCACACTGCAGTTCAGGACTCATTTTATATTTTTGCATATAAGGGCAGATGTTTGGATCCTAGGCAGCAATCCAGACTCTTAGGGATGTTATCAGGAAAGCACTGCTTAGGCACTTGTTATTTGTGATGCTCACAGCTGCTCAATGATGCAGATTTGAATTCTAAAGAAAAATATTTTCAAAGATAGGCTTGGAAAACAATGTAGAAATCCTACTTACAGGAAAGAGACTTGGAGGTTGATAAAGTGGTGAAATATTTAGAGATTTTTCATAAGATCATAAAAAATATATATGTTTTCACAACTGGTTAATATCAAACTTTGATCATTGCAACTCTGTATTTAAAGTTATAAATGTATTATAGTCATTTGAAGATATATGATAATTATATATATAGGAATATTCTTATTTTATAGTACTATCTTTGTTGTTGCTTTCACAAACTGTTTCTCATCTATAAATGTGAAAAAAAAAAAATAGAAAATTACAAGAATTGGTTAACATTATGTATTTCCAAGTCTATTCTTCTATAAATGAATATTCAGGATACAGAAAATAGAGTGTATAGTTGATTAACCCTTAACCTAATTTGTTTCCAGCAGACTAAAACAGAAGAATTTGTTTATGAAAAAGAAATCCAGGAAGAAACAAATGATAACATTTCATGTAAAATACCTGGACCAAAGTCGGTAAGTACAGAAATGGCTAAATGGAAATATTTATTAACTGAATGACGTGTATACCAACCGGATCATTGACTAGCATCACATTTTAGACCAACTGTCCAATAAACATTTTAAGTTCACTTTTGTATTGCAGGATAATATATTAAAATTAGAATGTCTGAATCTACAGCAGGGTAGTTTGTTTTATTAAAGTTGCAAGTTGGGTGGTGTAATATTAAACTTTTTTTTCACTGAGTTGAAAAATACAAGTCAAAGTAACCAAGCTGGAACAATACTTAAACTTGTATATTGGCTATTAGATTGACCATTTACCATGGTTCAGTTTATTTAATAGACCTAATGTTAATATTATTATTTTTCATAAACATCCATGGCTGTGTGTTCTCCCCAACTTCATTTTACCTCCTTGTTATTTATGACATATATAAAAGAAACCTCTCCAGGGAAAATAATTGTTTTTTTCCCAGACACCTCTAAAAGCAATAACATGAAAGTATGATAGCCAGCACTTATCTTTTGATGGACAAGACACCATTATAAACTCTGAACATGTGTTCTCCTTGCTCATTCGGCCACTGGGCCAGGATATAGTAAGGTCTGTATTCTGTAAAAAGGGAACTTTTAACTAACAGTATTTCTATGTACTGTATTTATCATACACTGCATGAGATTTGTAGATACCCCTGATTTCCTTATATCCATTCCAATTGCCTAGAAATGCTGTATTTCATTACAAATACTTTAGCAGAACATATATGTACATGTCTGCCTTACACCATGTTAGTGATTAAACCACAGTGTCTTGGAGCCACAAAACTCCAATGATCACTAGTAGATTTGTGTGATTAATGTTTTCTATCAAACTTGCTTTGGGAAGTCATCATAACTACTATATTCAATCCATGACTTTGTCAGGATTTCTTTGTTATTCCATTTATTTAACTGATAATTGTACTGTTGGAGTTCACTTATGTGTTATTATTCCCATACATTCCTTCAGTAACACCAGTCTCCTAAAACCTTTACCCCTAAATCTCCTGAACCTTTATGGTATAGACATATCTTTACCTCCATGCCTCCCTCCCAAAGTCCTTAACCTAACACACACCTCCAATAGTGATAATTCTTGGCAGAGCTGAGGAAAGATTGGTACGGTGTAGGGAACACTTACAAAAATGGAGAAAATGGCTGACATTTCACTTAAGACCCCCAAAACATGGAACCATACATAAGCATTCAAAAAGCACAGTAGTAACAACATCCCATGTCTGCGTGCTGTAACTTGTTCCGGCCCTGTGTCTGTGATGTTTCTGATAGCATTCTTTATTTCATTGTAGAGTTCATCATCTGTGACATCGCAGTACCTGAAGCACAGAAAAAAGGATGCAGGCTGCTTTAATAGAGAAATGAACCATACCAGGTAAGTGTGTATAAAACATGTCTTACATTAGTGACACACAGACACATCCATTAAGAGCAACCAATGGTCACCAGACTGGCAGCTTCTCCCAAGTCTTGTTTTCTTTGACAAAGTCTATGTAACATCTTTTGTAGAAGAAGTACTCTTGAAGAAGTACCATTCCAAAATGATATAAAACAGGGAGAAATGGCCTTTCATATATAAAATATAAATGTTTGTGTTTATTAAATAACTTTAAACTATGAGCTTTGGTGAAGTGATAACCAAATTGTAAGATACAGAGCGAAACTGCTGAGTTGCAAAAAGATGTAAGCTGAGTTATTTGTCCAAATCTTCTATTTTGGACAAATTTTTTGCAGCTCGGTTGTCATTTCACCACAGTTCACTGGCTATTGGATAGGCCCCATATGATCTAATGATCATTTAGAAAATAGTGTTCGTTAAATGTTTACATTGTAAGGCTGCCCAAATCAATCTTCACTGTACAGATGGTATTCTCTAATTTTTATTTACCACTAAGGGATGTGTTTATGGGAAGTCATGGTCTATCTGACATTGAATAACCTAATAGATAGAGCCAATGGTGCGAGCAAATTTAATTAAAACTTTGAAAATAAAGAGTACTTGGTCAGCACAGCATGTGACCATGCATCTTGTTAGAGTAATATGCATTCTCTGATTTATGACTCAAATAAACATAAATAATATCTACAAAATGAAATAGAAAAGACATTAGTCAGTCTGATAGAAAGATTACTCGGGAGAAGCCACAGAGACCGGAGTGGGGGTGTTTCATGCTTGCAAAGCTTGTAAGCTGTTGCAGCTTTTTATTGGACTTCACAAATGCTACATACTATACTTCTGCGTTTAACGAGGGATATTTGAGACATTTGTATCTAGATATACCTCCACATACCATTTACATTAGACATGTGCATTCGTTTTCGGACGAATGCATTTTCGTCCGAAAATAGCATTTTTGTCCGAAAATAGCATTTTCGTCCATTCGTCCGAAAAACGAATAACGAAAATGCTAAACTAACGAAAGCCGAATGAACGAATGGTTAATAAACGAAAATCATTCGTCCATTCGTCCATTCGTGCTATTGGCATTCTATAAACCGAAATAGAGTCAGTTTATAGAATGCCAATAGCATTACATATACATTCCATAAACCGACATAATGAACGACTTTCGGTTTATGGAATGCATGTAATACTATTGGCTTTCTATAAACCGAACTAGAGTTCCCATTCATATGAATTTCTTATGAATGGGGCCCTCGTTCGGTTTATAGAAAGCCAATAGTATTGCACGTATTCTATAAAACGAACAAATAAAACGAAACGAAAAAAATGAACGAATTTCGCCTGAAACGAATGCAGTAATGAACGAAATTAGTTTTAGATAAAATAAATAACATTTTCATCCGAATGGACGATAAAAAAATGAAAAATTTAGTTTTGCACATGTCTAATTTACATTCAAGTGTAGACAAAAGGTATTAAAAAATTCTAAGAGATACCCCTGATACAAATTTTATTCGAAGTATCCATTTACTTAGCAAATATAACCCAATATTCTGTTTAATACAAAATAAGTACAGCACTAATTTAAATAGCACCACAGTGAAGTGATAGAATAAATAACAAATAGTGAAGTGAATAAGTCGTATCAAAAAAGTGAATAAAGTGCTTAAATCACAAGCAAAAAGTATCTCGGCAGCAATGCTTTAATTTGGGTGTCAGAGGATATTGAGTATTTACTTGCCACAGCAAGAGCATATTGCGCAAAAGTGAAAATAGACTCTAAAAACTGAAGAGAAAATCTGAATTATGAATATGTGGACAGCGCTAAATTAAGTGCGAAAAAAAAGTCACACAATAATAGATTAGTAAAAAAATATATTTATTACAAATAACCAAAAAATTCTAAAATAAATAACACAGACAACTGTGTGTCTGTTTATCAAATAAAGCCCTCCCCTGGCTTCACTTTGAAAGAACCTGAGGAAGTTTACTTCCAACAGATCACAACAAGCTTGTGGAGAACTCTATTAGTACCACATACTTCATACATAATTTCATTTATTTTCTTTTTTTGTAAAGAAATTATATGAAATATAAAATATTGATACTAATGTGTGTTTTATGAATGTGTTTTTATGAGAACATTTTTCTATAGTGTTAGAAATGATCAATTTTATTGTGGTAACAAATGTATTATTAAACACTAATCCACACACACCAAAAAAGGCATTCATTTGCACACTTGTTTTCTGTGTGGGATAGGAGGCAATTATTGCTATATTGCACCACGGTAACCTCAATACAGAGATTGCACCAAGCACTTACCTCCAGTACGCATATTGCACTCATATGACCTGCCCCCAGCACCTGCGCTGCTCTCCCTGCTCCTCTGAGTAGTGTGCGCAGCGGGAGATCACATGAATCCCAACACTCTGATGTGCTAGGATCGTGAGCCAGCCTAAGCGGATGTGTGTGCACTTCGGCAGCATACAGATATGAGCTGCCTGCCTTCCTCACTAAAAGGGATGTTAGGGATTAATGTTGCATGCTAATCTTTAGAAAAAAAACGGTACCCGCAAACACAGACATTTTGTCAAATTTCAAATATCCGCCTGGACTGAATGATGCTTTAAAAGAGAACATGTCCTAAGAAGACATATGGCAACCCTACCTTACCCCCACTTTAACTTATGTTGTGTGTGATCCTTTTTTAGCAAACCTACATTACACAACATGGCAGGTTTGCCCATCTTTTCATGAGGACAACTATCTTACGTAATGTCCTGATATCTCATCAAAAAATGAGCTGAAAAAAAAATGTTGCTTAACATGGAAGGTCCAAACATATACATAAGATAAATACTGCATCATATAAAAAAAAAGAAACAGATCTCTCATCCACACTTTGAATAAACATGAATACATGTGTATAACATGTAACAGAGTTATTGTTGTTTTTTAATACAACAGTCATTCCTATCTCTCCAAACCCTCCTTACAGGATGTCACTGAATTTAGAGGTCCATTTTTTGGATAACTGCAGTTTTTAAGTAGGTTTATGTCACATGGACAACATACATAATATAAGATAGTGTTATGAAATAAGAAGTAGTAATTAATGATTTAGTTATTTTTAAGATGAAACATTTGTGGCTCTGCTGGAAAATGGTGCACATCTATGCAAAAGCTAACCGTGTACCCTAGTTTTGCTGTTAAAAAAATGTCCACTGTTCATGTTTACCTTTCAGTTTTATTTAACAAAAATATGATTTTTTTTAGCTCCCTTTTATTAGCACATTTTACTGGTATAATAAAATCCGGTAATATCTGGAAAGCGATAATGTGCTGCCAATTGAGATCATAGCTGTATTTGTGGCTTTGGTACTGCAGTATGCCCACCAGTTTATGGAAGGTCACATTGAATGTATCAAACTAATAGTTTCATGTACATTACGGATCCAATTAGCCACTAACAGTCTGCAACACTCATATTTAAAAAAATAATACTCTATTTAGATGCAAAGAATAAAGGGTACTGTAAAAAATTGGACTGGCATCAATTAGCAGGTTTGTTTTGCTGTTTATGTTCTGATCTAGGCTGATGCCATGTTTGGCATGTCTTCTTTTCTCCCTGCAGACAGAAAAGTTACATATTACCTTTAATTGGCCACTAATTGATCGATCTTTTCCTGCACACCATGGATGATAGAGCCTGTATTCTTTTTACACTGCATAATAATTAGGGGGAACCAGAAATGTGGCTTACAGTTCTAGTCAGGCACAATTATGTAATGTAAATTAAAATTAATTTCAGCCACACACAGTGAAATAAGGTGTCAAAATGGTTTCACTCAAGGAGTTTTAGCCTCTGTCCCCTGGTGATTGTGATTTTGGGCTCATTTCATCAACTTTAAGATATTTATATTAACATTTATTTATTTAGCACCAACAATTTACATAGCGCTTGATAAAGAGCATACAAGAGAAACTACATACTATGTTAGACAAGCAGGGGCAGATTGATACATGATGTAGAGAACCCTGATCACAAGCTTATACTCTAGAAGGTGGTACTAGTAACAATATTTGGGACAGTTGGAGCTAGGTGGGTTTGGCTAGAGGTTAATTAATGTGTGTTCCAGGTGGATAAATTGTATGCTTCCTTATTCATAACTGTATTTAGGTGGCCTTGGTTGAAGGTTAATGTGTATTCTAGCAGGAGAAATAGTAAGCTTCCTTAACGACACAGGATGTATATGTACGTCCTGTTTCTAAATGAGGGTCGTAAGTGATCAAAGCGAGGCATTAAACAACTCCGAAATCTGCCCTCCGGCGGCAATGTGAACGACCTCCGTCGTGATCACATTCACCACATTGAGAGGCAGCATGCGTTTCCAATATGGTGCTGCCCAGTTGTGGGCAAGAGTTCTGTCGCTCTAGAGGAGGACTGATATTAAATTGAAAGATAATTAATTGGTCTATCCAACTTGAAATGTCTATTGTGATTTAATCATGACAATGTAATGTCATTAAAATAAGGGGGGATGACAATGATTACTAAAAGCTGTGTTGAGTTCTGGTACTCCTTTAAAAAGAGAATAGATATGAAAGATACATTAATAAAAATGACTCCTCTAGAGGTTCTGCAGAACAATTTGGCCCAGTCAAAGCATAAGGAATGGGAGAACTACAGGGATTGCAGGATGATAACCATTTTCTACTGTTATCCTCTGAATTAAAGCTTATTAATATAGAACATTTTTCTAATCCATTATTATATAAGAACCCATATAAATAAAATGGGAGAAAATTATATTCGGCAACAGTTCATCGATTTGCTTAATATTGTGCCAGTTAGGAATAATTTGAAGAAATGGTATAATATATTAGAAGAACTTGAGACACCACTTAACATTGTAGCATTGGGCTCTTGACAGAGAAAATTAAACATTTGTACTGAGATGAAGAAGTGGGTGGATCGTATGGTTGGAATTAGTAAGATCACTCATCGCGTAAATACAGTGCCACTTCATTATAAAGTCATGATGCAGTTGTACTTGGTACCAAAGAGAATAGCTACATTTAATCCAGGCATCGCTTCTCTATGCTATAAATGTAATCTGTATCAAGGGTCCTTTATCGATATTTGGTCGGACTGTTTTTTGGAATTATTTTGCTTCTTTCATACCTCCTCCAACTTTGGAGAGGTCTATGCTGCATCAGGATCTGGTTGTTCTGTCTTTTAATAATTTAGCTATATAGTATCTGCTCGCTATTAAAATTATTATTGCCAGGGGATGGTGGCAGCAGGAGGAAATAAGAATGGAGATTGTAATAAATCAAGAGAGAAATCTGTGCCAAATGGAACATGGATTTGTTGTTCTGCACAACTGACAAATTTGTATCTTATTTGGAATGAGTGGCTTCAAAAATACCCAACTGGCTGAATGAAATTTACTCTTGTGATAATCTAAATGTCCCGGCATTGGTGCAATCTGAGAATCTGATCGAGCTCCACTGTGTGCATTATGTTGTATGTGTTAAATGTATGGCTATTGTTATTTATGAATCAGAATCCTTAGAGATGGTTACCTAGACGCTGGGTTTATTATTATGTATTGTGGTATATATATTTTTAATAAGCTGTGAATATGCATGTTCTTACTTGTTTTATAAAATATAACTATTCTGTACGTGTTTATAAAATGAATAAAACAAAGGTGGTAGCATAGTATATTAGACATGTGCATTCGTTTTCGAACGAATGCATTTTCGTCCGAAAAATAGCATTTTCGTCCATTCGTCCGAAAAACGAATAACGAAAATGCTAAACTAACGAAAGACGAATGAACGAATGGTTAATAATTGAAAATCATTCGTCCATTCATTCTATTGGCATTCTATAAACCGAAATAGAGTCGGTTTATAGAATACCAATAGCATTACAATGCTATTCTATAAACCGAAATAAAGTCCCCATTCATACGAATAGGTCAATTGACCTATTCGTATGAATGGGGACTCTAGTTCGGTTTATAGAAAGCCAATAGTATTACACGTATTCTATAAGCCGAAAGTCTATAAAACGAAGGTTGTTCGGTTTATAGACTTTCGATTTATAGAATACATAGAATTATGGTATATGTAGTACAAAAACATCTGGAGGGCCGCAGTTGGACGCCTTGGGACTATGCCAATAAATTCCACATTTCTCCATGTGCAGTTGCTGGCCAACTGGAGGGAAGTAGGACATTGGTCGATTGGGACTAATGGCACACATGACATTATGTTGTAATAACTATTATGACAGTGGCAGGACGATTCCTGCAAAATCTTAGAAACCTATGTTGTCCCAGTTGTTTTTTTCTCTTCTACATCAATATATTTACTGAAGGGGTTAATTACAAGGTCAACTGTGAGGTAAGGTGGAACTATCACCATAGAAACCAATGGAATGGGGGGGTTGCTCTGGTTTAAGAATTTTGCCCCGCAAATTATTTATATATAACCACTAATTGTTTGGAAATATCTACATAGGAATAGCATCATTATTGTTCTCCAAAATCCAGCATGAAATGAATATCATACAATTAGGCCTTGGCCTTATAACATGGTAGACAACAAACCATAATCCAGCTTAGAAATGTTCATGCTTTAAACCAAACTGAAGAATAACACAGTGATCTGTGCATAGAACATACTGTGTTAATAGGGTTACTTGTTAACATTTATATACTCAGCCATTAACTAAACAGGCATCACTTAAAGTTGACAAGCAGTATGAAATCCATGTTGTGACTGAACCTGACTGAGACTCAATTAAAGTAATGAATGTGTTATAATTTTTAAGTCATTTGCATTTTAGAATTTTTATAAATGTTCCTCCTTTCCTTTCACTTGCTTGATTCATTCTCAACATTCTGGCAGGCAAAATTTATAGTGTTCTTTTTCTTAGATGTAAATGGAACTTTCCACCACCGTGAATGTAGCTATGTAAGAAAATGTCCTTTTAAATGAAATAAACATTTTAATAACTCTCCCGGTTACAAACGGGCTACTCGGAAAGTGAGGCCTGTGATTGTCTACAGACATTTTTTTTGCATTAATGTTATAGTCATTAACCAATTTTTGGAGATCAGAAATAAAATATTGAGATGAACCAACCTATTGTGTTCCTGTCAATCGTAGCCATATACTGCAAGGGTTGATGCTTGTGGACAATACAGAACTTTCTTTAAAAATAAATACTACCAAATTTAACGATTGTCCTTTAAAACATAAAATGCATATAACCTGGGCAGATGGGAGTGCACAATCACAGTCATGCACTGCCAGGTAATTTTAGACAATGGCATGGTTCACCTCCACTGCTCCTGGTCCACTAGGACAAATTGTTGGCAGGTATGTTTCTGTAGTGTGTTGTACAAAAATGTGGGGTACGAGGAGTGATTGTTTTCTTTTTTAGAGTTGTGACTCCTGCGTTTTTCTGGCCAAATATTAAACCACACAACATATTCGGAGATCCTTTAGTGATGCCTTCTAACCCACAGGCATCCTTCTCTCCAGAACCATGGCATGAGGTGGTATATGAGGTCAAGCTTGCCTTTCTGTAATGATACAAGCATCCCTTTATAGAGGCAGGGAGTAGGCTATAGGTAGCACGTACAGATAGGAAATTGTGCTTGAAGAGAAGGTACTGTATTTTCTGGCGTATAAGACTACTTTTGAACCCAGGAAAATCTTCCCAAAAGTCGGGGGTCGTCTTATACGCCGTGTGTAATCTTTTTTACTTACCTCGTTGCTGTTCTGCAGGTGCGCGCGGCTGTGAGGGAAGCGTTGTGTGCTCCCCTCCAGCCGCGCAACTTCAATAAAGTTTATTTCAATTTTTTTTCAAAACAAACTTTAGTGAAGCCGCACGGCAGGAGGCGAGCGCACGACGCTTACCTCACAGCCCCGCGCACCTGCAGAGCAGCAACGAGGTAAGTACTGGGAAGGGGGTAGGAGAGGGGCAAAATCCTGGCATATTGAGGGGAAAATCCTGGCATATTGGAGGGGCAAAATGTTGGCATATTAAATGGCACAATAAAGGCATATTGAATGGCAAAATAGTGTGTCTCAGGTTATGTGTCTATTGGTGTCACTGCGTATGTGTAAGTGTCTTTCTTTCTGTGTAAGGGTGTGTGTGTAAGTGTGTCACTGTGTTAGTGTAAGGGTGTGTGTGTAAATGTCACTGTAGGAGAAAATGCTCCCTGGAAGAGGGGTAGTCTTATACAGCGAGTATATGCCAAACTCTAAATTTTAACTGGAATAGTTGGGGGTCGTCTTATATGCAGAGTCGTCTTATACACCGGAAAATACGGTAGTTTGATAAGTCATTTGTATGCAAATGTTTACAAAGTCACTTTTTATCCACAAACATAGACGATATGCAGGAATGCAAACAAAATAGGAAGTTTTGCCCTGAGGCAATGAAAGTAATTTGAATTTTTGGATACTGCTTTAAGAAGATAAGCCGTCTGGTGAGAGAGAAAGATGAGAGATTATTGTTGCGAATGTACAATATGCCATATTTGTTTCAAAGGAACTGGTGAAAAAGTAGTCAATTGATGAAAATATTCATATTGCGTCAGCAAAATAGGACAGAAATCAATAAAGCTAAGTAATTGGGATTATGGTTAAATATGTGGGTATTTAAAGGACAACACACTTTTTTTTAACCCTTCTTTCATGGGGGAAACTTTATCTTAACAAAATACATAATGGGTGAGAAAAAAACATGTACAAACTGTGTAAAAAAGCTGTGTAACATCATAAAGACTTAAGTCAGAATGCTGTTGAGCCACACAACACCTTGCAAATAGGATCAAACAATCTATACAAACAACAATAGAATCATAAGTAGATTATCACATTTAATCCTAGTAGTTTTCAGCAAATAATAAAATATAATAGACCTCAGAAAATCACTTCCAGTTTTTCTACATATAAAAAAGTCAGACACCACCTCCAGTTCAATGGTTTTAGAAAGTAGAAACATCATCACTCAGTGTTCAAGAAAATCAAAAGCTTGTGGTATCCGTCAGAATGTAGATATAGACAATGTCTCTCAAGTTTATCAGCCGCGCATTCACCTAAAGGCACATTTTCAGATGTTGCTCTGTATAGGTACAAGGTATCCACATTGAAAGCAACCAACGTTCTGATATTTACTTCCAAGCCGTTCAAAAAAAAAAAAATAGAAAACAGAAACAAGGGCACCTAATATTTATTAAGCACACACAAATCAAATTTCAAAAAGTATATATATAAAATATATCATTAATATATATATATATATGTATAAACCTATGCATAATATAAAGATTAATTAATATAGTTGGCAATTCCTGGACTTACTAACCTATTGGTATTTAAGGCTATAGAAATAAACTGTACTGAATCAGGATGGTGTAAAATATTAAGACTGGTGGGCATTATTGATTGTCAATAACAATGATCTTTCTTAATTGAGCCATGTGGTATATTTGGTAGGGAGCTGCTCTGTAACGTGAAGTATGGCCGAGGGTATTTCAATCTACTCCATAAGGAAGAAGAGGCTAAAAGATTGGCCCAGCAAGAAAAACAGGAGGAACTCAAGTATGAGCCGCAGCCTATCAGAGACTCTTCAGGAGAAAGCTCAGGAGACGAGGGGAAAATGCGTAAACAGACAGATAAGACAAGGTGAATTACATTTCTGTTCACTGTGAGCCTCACATTTTGTTAAGGGTATGCTGATGCTGAACCAATGAGCCATTAGATGGGGGGGGGGGGGGGGGGGATGGGGAGAAAGTGGTTCATGCGTTAAATCTCTAGAGTCAATTATTTCTGGACAGAATGTGAATTCCAGTCTAAACCTTGCACAGCTCCAAGTGAAGCTGCTACTAATGCCCTGAATTTAGCAAGTTGTGTTAGGCAATTTTTATCACCTTTATGCACTGGGCTGTGTAAACAGATGGAAAGACAAGCTGTTGGGAAGTTTGCTGCTATGATACTAAAGGGAAATGCATATTCTGTGAATGTACCGTCTCTCTCCTTTTTTTTCCCTTTGGTGATAACTTTGTTATCCTTTAGGGTGTTTTTAAATGAGCCTTTTAGCTCAGCAGACTTGCTATACTGCATTATAATATCACATTCAACTTCCATACCTTTTTGTCCCATGTCTGCCATAAGGTACTCATTGTCATGCTCTTATGATAATAGTTAACGCTTCACAACCACTGATTTGGAGCGCTTGTTAATTTTGTCTAATCGTTCGTTTTTGTGTTTTTGGGGAGGGTTTGGTTAATCTCTCTGTTAGTATCCAGAGCAGATTAAAATGTTGCTCCCCTGCACACTTAAAAAAATATATATAAAATAGCAGAATAACTTCCATCACTATATAGTCAGAGAGACATGGTGCTAGAAATATAATTCCTATTAGTCTATAGTTAGACAGACACAGGAGTAGCCAGACAAAGGTGTGGTTCAATACAGCTCACATAAATATACAGTTATATGGCTATAGATGATAGCACAGTAAAGCACCTACTTGTGTACAGTTAGCCAGATGCTGATACAAAATGATTCCCACCAATATTAGCCTGACCCAGTTGGTAGTATATTATAGTTCCCATTTGTAAATAGTTAACAAGTAACTGACAGATGTATCGTTTACCTTCAGGAGAGATATAGTTTGACATAAATTGACACGCAGTATATAATTAGACAGAAAATAGGATTGGCTGGTCAGAGCACAAAAATGAGAAAGGGGACTGGCAATATGTGCCCGTTACCTCACAACTTGCCATACAATCATATATACACTCAGACTGTCACCTGTACATAAACTCATATAGTCCCAAAATATTTATACACAGTCATCAATACAGTTTCACATACACATAGGGTCACACACATACACAGACACACATATGCACACAGTTATGCACAGTCAGCACATAGTCACACAGTAATAGAGTCAAATAGACACACACAAACCAGCAGTCATTATTTTAAGAAGAAATAAAATAAAAACTAGATATTGAAACATATTTTCCCCCTTCTCTGCTGAAGGAGGGGGTCTTTCATTGTTAGACTACCGGTAACTACATTCTATTGCAGACCTGCACCACCTTCTCTGTAGGTATGCTCTAACTAAGAAGCACGTGTGCTGATACACAGACAATACCCCATCACACCTATCCTACATACCAGTTCAGCAAAGGAACTGCTACCTCCCTTAAGTGTCATCTAAGTCCACCAAAACCCATTACAGGGCCAGTCTGGTTTGTATCCATGCTATGTCTTCATGCTATGCATGTCATTGTACCGTGTTGTAAAGTATGTTACCATACCATGTATAAGATGATAATAGTAGTAATATCTTTGTCGTTTTTTTTCCCTTAAGACTTTTTATTACAGAAGTTGCAGAACGAAAGAAAGGCGGGAAGAGGGCAATAAGACGTCCATTCACTCCTATTCACAACAGCCTTTTCGGCACAGACAAGCTAAACGAACACCCGTAAGTTGCCTATATCACCAATGGAAGTATTCATTTTGTTTGTAAGTGTGAAAAGTAGGACACTGACATTTATGATTCAATGGGCCTTACACAGATAGACACCTCGGACATAATGAAAATAAATAAAGGCCTAGTGGTAATTGGAAACAAGTAAGAAAGTTTGCATAATTCGGTTGTTGCAGGGGAGGTTATCATTATGCCTTGCCCACTTCCATTTTCAGTGTGCAGTTAAATAGGAAATTTAGGTAGCATCTGTAATCAGTAAAGTTAGATACAAACCAAGAAGGGCCTCAAGTTAGGCATGGCAATGTAGATTGTATTTTTAACAGCCGTTTATACTATTATTTCCCACTGTCACCTTTCAAAGTAGCTCAGATTAGGCCTATACAGACCAGATTTGGAAGTAACAGATCTGTTACTTTAATATAACTTTTATTAGAAATTCACTCTCAACCATTTCAAAACACTATATAAGGTTCTTAAAAATGTAAATCGCCAGTACAATTTCATTGTAGGAGCTTAACATCTACCTCAGCTATAGTATCCTGAATTATTCACACTATCGGGTCATTTCAATAGCAGAATCCTCTGTAATGTTAACTATCTTACCCGGTATTCTCATGAGACTTACACATATTCCTATAATTAGAAATGGATCTGTCATATTCAGTAGTGTATGTTTCATGCAGTGTTACTCTAGCTGTGATGAGATTTTAAATTAGATTTTAGAAACTAATGAACAATGATTCATCATATGTCTATCTTGTCAGTCAGTTCCAAATCATTATGAGTGCTTGTTACTGCTAGTTATATATTTATCATGTTTTCACTGTTGGCAGCATTTTCAGAAGTTTTAGTTAGATACTGTATGGACAAATATCTTGTGGTCTAGGAGATAATCATTGACATTGTTGGAGAGTCATACCAAGTAATGACTTTGAACAAGGCTTGGGTTAAAAAGACATAAAACATAATAAAATAAGTGACTCAAAATCTTTAACGTAGAATACATTTCATGCAACACTTAGCCAGACTGGATAAAAGCATCATTTATTATTTTGAAAAATAAACCTAACACAGAACAATAGATAACTATTGAAGGTATCCTTTGACTTCCTATCCCTTCCCACCAAAATACCTTTTGATTGCCTATGGCTTGATTACCCACTCCAAAAACACACTCACAGCACTAGTCCTTTTATAAATAAGGAATCACAAAGACGTATTGTAGTTCTTATCATCCCTGTGTCTTGTACTTACTCCCTTTTGGTCAGCTGTAAATCACAAGTGCATTATGACCTTTTTAAAAACATGGCAGCAGCGACAACACCCCATTTGGCATGTTTTTATGGAGTAGCCATACATCAGATGTGTAGCATCATTTTGGCCATGCCCGATTCAATGCACATTTGGTTTGCTAGGTTCAGAGTCCTTTGTAAGAAATGCAATGGTTCAAAAGTTTCCATTAGCAATACTGAGATAAATGTTTCCAACTAGGCAGACTGCTTCAACACATGAAGGATCGCTGATAGTAGGGGTTAATATGAAAAAGCTGTTTAAATGAACAAGCAGCTTCCACTTGATAAAGTGTATATTTTGTATGAGTGAGTTCCCAATAGTGCAAAACATGTTGGAATGGATAAAGAGGTGCACCTCGTTTAAAACATAAATGATTGCACCTTTTTAAAATTACTGCACTGCGGTTTATAAATCCCCCCTATTGTTGGATTTTCTATCACAGATATATCTTTAGAAAAACACCCACATAAGTCACATTTATGCCATCTAGTTGGAAACAACACCGAAACATCTTTTTGGCATACAATACATTATTGATTGTGTGCTCCGAATAAAGCCATAATCACAGTAATTTCCAACGGTTTCCAGAAACACTACCAGAAGTAACCCAAAGAAAATATGAGATTTCAAACAGTAATAGAAAAGGCCAAATCTGTAATTTCACTGGAATCCTCTTCACATCTCAGTTTATTTGCACACAAATTGAGCTCTATATTTATGATTGTTACTGCTTCTCATAGGTGGGAATTGTATTTTAGCCATCGTTTGCCTTTACTGCATTGTTTATAGCATGTTTCATCTCTAGTTTGCTCTCAAAGATGATACTATTCCTGTGAACCCATTAATCTTGGGAACTTTTCTAAGACTGTGTAAACTCATATACCATATCCATCAGATTTATCAGCATCATGAACAGCTTTATTTGTTCTGGTAGACAACTTATATATTTTGTTATTTTATTTTACACTTCTGCAATACATTTGACTCATACATTCTCGGTACCAGCCTTAAACCACCATTTCAACTTTAATATGACCTACCATTTTTCAGGTATATAAAACTGTAACTGTAACTATAAAAATGTATGTTTTAATTCAAATATGAATAGCTAAATATGTTTCATTTACACACGATTACCTGGTTTGCAGCCCCTACTAATCCTCTCAATCCTGGTAAAAAAAAACAGTGTAAGGGAATGCTTACTTTGCAGGGGTCAAAACAGAAATACATTAACCTTATACAGCTTAACCTTATCTATTGCACCACCACCTAACTATAGTATCAGAGTTGTACTAATGTTTTGCTCCTTTGTGATAACAGGTTAACCTGGGAGTGATTATTTAATCAAAGTGTGTGTACTAACATTGTACCTAAAGATACACTTTACAAAAAAAGTACATTTTAGATCAATTCTTAAAGATTTCCCTTCTCTAAGCCTACATAACAACTGATCATGTTGGTGTAGGCTCCTGATGATTTAAAGTGACACTATTATGCAATTTGTTTATACTCCCATCCCACATGCCTCCTATCTGTTCCTATTTAAGAGGGACAGTTCCTATTTTAGCCATGTGTTCCTCTTTCCTCCTCTGGTGCCCTTATTTTCTCTGATGTTTACAATCATATGAGTGTATTACAAAGCAGCAACGCATCAGTTTAAAATGTAGTAAATGTGTTTATGCATTAGTGTTTGTAATTAAAATGCATTATTCTAATCGTAATCCTAAATGACTGTCCCTCTCCTGATTACCAGGTTTAATAAATGGCTCATAAAGTCACCTAAACATGCTCTGCCCATAGCCACACCTTCATCCAAAAAACAAAAGTGTCCGTCTTAGGCCATTTGAAATGTTGGGAGGTATGCATATACAGGTACCTATATACCAGTTTAGAATTAGTAACACTGAAATGACACTGCTTTAAAAAAGCTTATACCTAGTAATTCTTTATGTCTTTGATCTATAGGGAATCCCTCTTTCGCCAGCTGTGTGCACTTTATTGGCTTTTGGAATCTCTTACCTTGGAGCCTGCTTGTGCCATGAGATCGGTGACAGCCTGTTGGAGTATGAGGTACAATCACAAGAATAGTGTCTATATTATTTGGTAGAAAAATGACTGAGGGTTCTCACTCCATAGACATCAGGGGTTATGGATAAAGGTGTTTCTGTCAGCAATGTAGTGGACCAATATTTTTGTCTACTCAGATTTATAAAATGATTTGTGCCAGAAAAAAGTCACTGTCCACCGACTGCGCCAAAATAAAAGAAGTGATCTCATTAATGTTTAAGAATTTTGTCGCAGTCTATGTATAATAAAGTTGCAAAATTGCACCTCTTGCATCCCTATATAAGTTTTGCATAAAAAGTGTCTCACATACTTACTGGTATGTATAAATCCCATTCTGGCAGTTTTTTTATTTTATTTTATATAATTTTTATTATTTTCTCATTTCACTTCTAAGGTTTGTACATAATCCATATAGGAAATACAAATACTATAAATACAATAAAATACAATATTACTTTAAGGATGTATCTAATACCATATACATTTATCATCTTGGGGAATAACTATATTCCCTTAATTACTTTAACAGTCAGCATTGGATTCCAGATTTATCTTAATATATCGTTTTTATAACTATGCGACATTCCACACATACAGCGGGGTAGGACTCCCCTTAACTACATACATTCCACACTCATACTACATTCATTACGTGTCTGCTCACAGGTTTTTACTATAGAACTTTATTGCCCAAGGAGTGGGGGGGGGGGGGGGGGGCGGACACTTCATGACGACCCTGAACTCCCCAAATGGCAACCTCCTGCTTTACTATGTTATCCATGTCAAATTGGAGGGGGGACACTTCATATTGATTAAGAACTCCCCAGATGTCTATGCTAGATTATCAGTCTGTTCAGGGGGTGAGTTTAACCATTGAGCCCATATTTTGTTCTGGCAGTTTTATGTGTACCATACAGGTAGGCATGATTGAAAAAAATCAGGATACAACATGAAATCTGAATGCCATAAAACATAATCCCCATTGTGTTATTTCAGTCTAGGAGTTACAGTTGAAATCCAGTTTCTTATTTGAACACTTACTTACGAACCCACCCTTTGCTAAAAGTATTACATCTCAAAATCCCTGAAATACTATAGCTTAGCACTGATTGCTATGTTCCACTGGAGTGGCTTAGGCCTTTGCTCAAGTCCCCCAACTATTCCCCTTTAATGTTATCTAATATCAAGGTTTAAAAAATTAAACTTTAGAATTGAATTAAATTATTTGAGATACCTGTCAATAAAAATCATTTTCATTACCATGAAAAAAAAACAATATTTAATCACCATGAAAAAAAAATGAATGTTCAATATGAGCTTTCACAGCTATATGTAATCCATATTCCAGAAACATAATTGGTAGAGGACATTTGCTTAAACGGACGTTATATAACTTATGACTGTGGAAGCAAAGTGTTTTCTTTGAGCATTATATGGCTTTAAAGCTACACAATGGAGAGATCTAGGTGTCTACATGCCATCAAATGGGCAATTCCATTTAACAGTGAATAACACCCAATGAGCAAATCCACAAAGAGCTTATGTGTCTGTGATTAAGACCTTTACACTTTTACTTGATAAATGATCTTTAATGTGATACATTTCCCACATAGCAATAGATAGGTTATTATAGATCTATAAGCCCACTCTCTATAGGCAGGTTCATCACAGCCCATTTTCTTCATTCCCAGGGTACGTAAACTTTTTAAATAATGCAAGTGTTACCGTACTCTAATCTGCACTGTCTAGAATTGAAAGATGTCCATCTATTTATTGAAATCCCCTTGGATTAAAGCTGAATCAAATACAAAGGAATAAAATAGCAAACAGAACATTTAACTGTGATTAGGACATGTCTTTAACCACTCAATGCCATCAATGTTCCTTTCTCTTTCTTTTCTTTTTTTTTAAATCCAGAGATCCTGGTGGCTGTAAAACTTCATTAAAAAGAATAAATCGAGAGAAGGAAGTAGAGGCGAAATGGGAGCAGTTTATCATGCCAGAGAAGGTAAATGATTTTTTTTTGTATGACTGCCAGAAATATTTTCCTGTGCTTTACAGGTGCATAGAAATTTGATGTCTTCAAAATGGAGTGCTAAATATTTCAGCTACTTAATTTTATTTTAATGTTGGAAATATATAAAGATTTTGGACATCATTAATAGCTGCTATATATTATATCGCTATGTAAAATAACTCTCCTGTCATTATCTGAGTATTCATCTGGGGGAAACTAGTAATATTATTTTTTTCAGAAAGGGTCTAGGGAGTTAAATCCTTTGATCTGAGATTACATACCTCCCAACATTTCAAATGGACAAAGAGGGACACACTTTTACTTTTGTGGCAGTGACTGAAGATGTGGTTATGGGTGGGTCTTTATCTGAATGTTTTCAGCAGGTTTATTGGCAATTTATATACATTGATAAGTCATTTAGATAAATTATTATGTTTTTTATTTACAGAAATTAATATTAAATCACATTTACTGCAGTTTAAACTCTTTTGTGTATTTTATTGCTCCGCAGCTCCGGGATCCACACATACAAACTAAGAATTCTGAGTTTCCAGAAAAGAGGGACAATAGAGGAGGAAAGAGGGACAATAGAGGAGGAAAGAGGGACAGGGGAATTTAGATTGAAAATAGGGACTGTCCCTCCTAAATAGGAACACTTTGAAATCTCATGGACTTAACTCTTTGGCTGTATTTGTATATTTTGTATACATAACCCCTATGAAGCTTTGGATGCTGGTAGAAGCTACTGACCAGAGAAGAAGTTCAAAATATACAAATGAAGCCAAAGTGTTAAGTCCATGGAACTTCAAAGTTATCTCATACTTTCCAAATCCCCCTGTCTCTCTTTCCTCCTCTATTGTCAGGGGAGCTCAGATTATTTGGTTTGCATAACTGTATCACAGAGCTTCACAGCAATAAAACTCACAGTATAGTTAGTTTAAACTGCAGTACATGTGACTTCATATTAATTTGTATAAATAAAATACTGTATTCTTGTTCTAAATGGCTTATCAGTTTACATAAATAGATACCAATTGGCCATAAAGTCACCAATTGACCATAAAGTCATCTTCAGGCACTCCCGTAAAAATAATATTGTCCTTGGACATTTGAAATGTTGGGAAGGTATGCAATCAACATTTGACTCCCTGCTCAACCTATTTACACATTTTCTCATGAAGCTCATTTGTAACAGCTTGCAATTACAAGCTTGTGCACCAGAGGGCAGTGATGGAAAGTCAATTTCATTTATGAATAGATGGAAGCACAGCAATTCTACATGCTGTAAAAATCCGACAAACTGAAACCATTATTGTGACATAACCCAAATACTAGATATTGATGACTTGAAATGCCACCTGTAGATATTGTATTTTAATTATAGGGTTCTCAATGACATAGAATTGAACATGCTGTGATATATCTATATGCTATTCAGTGCTAACTTTTATTATAATAATATGAAACAGCCAACAGTCTGCAGGAATAATGTACTTGAACTGATACTTTTCATGGATGATGGCACACTACTATGTCTGCAGGGGTGTATAATGCCCATGAGTGATGGGTATGCAACGAACAGCCAGCACACACACACAAAATATAAGTGATAGGCCGACTGCAGCTTTAATTCGGTATCAATGTCAATCAGTCTGTTGTCAATTCGACCAGCACGAAAAGTATCCGAAAATAACTTTTTATACTTTTCGTGCTGGTCGTATCGAAACCAGAGTGAATGACTCTGATGCCAAATTCATGCGGCCGTCTGCCTTTCGATGATATTTAGTATATAATCACAAACCCCAGAAATACTGTGTGAAATAGGAAATAGGTGTGCGGCGCCTCTGGGTGTCTGCCTCCAAAATGGAGGTGGACATTTCCATGATGTCGGCACCTCAATCTTTTAGGCTTGGCAGGGCCAGCAGGGCTGCTAGTTTTTGTGGCATGGCCATGATTCCAACCTCAGCAGCATATATACACGAGCCCAGCCTCCTACAGTCCATCATGGCATGCAGCTCATTTTGCTTATTCGTGCTCTTGGTAGCATATTGGGTATGCGGGGGGTGGCCCTAGTGCTTTAAACCAGCAAGCGCCATAATTTCCCACTCTGCCTCTTAACTAGTGATACTGATGTCCTGGTGGTGTGTGGATCTTGTGATCCCTGCTCCTGTGCCTTGTTCTGCTTCTGTTGGATTACCTGGCTATTTACCTTTGGCTTTCTCCTGGATTCTCCCTTGTCGGCCACACGTTTGCCTGCCCTAACCCTCTGCTTGAATGCTGATATTGTTTGTTCCGCGCTGCTATTTGACCTTGGCTTGTCCCTCATTCTGTCTTTTCTTGTGCCTATTACCAGCCCTTGTGCCTCCACTCCTGCCTTGGCATTATGTACCACACTCAGCCTCTGGGGTCAGTGTTGTCTGCAAGAGCGTGCCTTCCTGAAACTAAACTCCTTACTCAAACCTTAAATAATCACTGAGCCAGATTAGAGTTAGAAGAAATGGTGGAAACACCCTTTTGCCCCAGATTTTAACCCTGCCTATTCCAGAGATAGGGTTTCAATACTGATCCTTTATAACATTTTGTGAATTAATGTTTACACTTAAACCTCATACCTATGCCAGCAATAGGAGACCTTTACTCAAGCTACATTGTAAGCCCCTAAAATAAAAGACGAATTTGTGTGTGTGATAATACTTATAGTATGTGTCATGTTGACTGTGATGTTAATAGTTTCCAGCTGGTATTCCAATCATAATTTGGTGTAAGATAAATGACAAGAGAAATGGATAAGCATCCCCAAACCTAGTGTAAAAGATAATTATCCTGTCATTTTAAATTGCCACATATATGTGTCTATGATTTAATATTTTGTGAAGGGAAATGTGGCTCAACTGACTGTTATTCCTCAGAAAAAGAAAAAAAACTTCAAATAAATTAACAATGTGATAAATAAAAGTTATAAAGAAAATATATTGTTTTAGGTCTTCAAAAGAGTGTTTCATCATAAAGGTGCTTAACTATAGGCCTGTGATTAATCTCCTTTATCTCACAGGGTTTAATGCGGTCAGTGAGTCTTGTCATTTGGTGTTGTATGTCTTTTTTGGATCTTTAATTTCCACTCGATAAAAGAGATATTGAACCTCACAAGAAGTCAGTGTCTGCAGTTTTTTTCCCAGGTTTCTGTGAGGAGCACCTTTAACTTGGTGTAGCCCCCGGGACACCACTTAATATGGATTGACCATCTTTTTAAGTTGTCTATATCTTTTCTGTTCTGTCTCTGTCTGGGAAGCACAGAGTGTGTCTTTTATTTATGTGAAGAAAATAGACTTTATTCGGTCTTTTCTTCTGTGTTCGGGCTTTTTGCCTACAGTATTGCTTGCAGGAGGATTCCTCATAAAAGCCAGTTGTTTTTGAATAAAAACCGTTATTCCTCTTGCAGGAGGATTCCTCATAAAAGCCAGTTGTTTTTTGAATAAAAACCGTCATTCCTGTTTCACCCTTCATGAAGTCTGGGGAGAAACGTCTTGGAAACTGTGTTCATCTACAGTATTCCTCTACTCCTGGCTGCAGCTATAATAACTCATGCTTGGCTAGTGGGAAAGGAATATAAGACAGCAGTACCATAGTCACTGTAGGTCATAACAACTATACTCCCCCTTAGATCCATGGGTCGGCATACCCGCCTAGACCCTGCCGGGTTGGCTAGGGGATGTCCGGGTGGCATAGTTATATATCCAAGTCGGTTTGGCGGGAAAGCCCATACGCATTGCCGTTCTGCTTGCCCGGGCGGTATTGCAGTGTAAAATTATAGGGCTGCAACGCTAAACTCCAGCACAGCAACCGGGGATTGTCTCCAGAAACTCGGTTGAGCCAAATAAGGGGATTGTGGTCAGTGAGTAGTGTAAAAGCACGGCCATAAAGGTACGGTTGGAGTTTCTTTAAGGTCCATACTAGAGCCAGGCATTCTTTTTCCACGGTGGCATAGCTGACCTCTCGAGGTAACAACTTACGGCTGAGATATGCCACCGGGTGCTCCATGCCATCTTCCCCCACTTGACTCAGCACGGCTCCCAGCCCAAACATGGAGGCATCTGTATGGACGAGAAATGTTTTATTAGGGTCTGGGGCTGCCAATACTGGAGCTTCGCTCAAAGCCGTTTTAAGTCTCTGGAACGCTGTTGCACACTCCGGGGGCCATGCTACCTTTTTGGTCAGGTTGGTGAGGGGTTTTGCTAGGGTGGTATACTCAGGGAAGAACTTTCTATAGTACCTTGCTGTGCCTAGGAAAGCCAATACCTGCGTCTTGGTGCGGGGCGGGGGCCAATTGGCTATGGCCTCTACTTTGGATAAAGTTCGTGGCGTTGTTTCCCAGACCCCACTCTATGCCCTAGGTATTGAACCTCTGCCATGCCCACATGTCACTTCTCGGGTTTCAGGGTGAGGCCGGCTTCTTGTAACTTCCCAAAGACCGTAGCCAAGTGCGTCAGGTGGGCCTCCCATGTGCCACTATAGATGGCAATGTCATCTAGGTAGGCACATGCGAAGTCCTGCATTCCCTACAGAAGTTGGTCCGCCATCATTTGAAACGTAGCTGGGCATTCCTCATCCCAAACGGAATAACCCGAAATTGGTATAGCCCGAATGGGGTGACAAATGCCAACTTAGGGATAGCGGCCGGGTCTAGCGGAATTTGCCAATATCCTTTGCACGGGTCTAGAGTAGTTAGAAAGTGCCTGCTGGCCATGCGATCGAGCAATTCATCGATCTGTGGCATGGGGTATGCGTCAGTGATAGTCCGGTCGTTCAGTTTCCGGTAGTCAATACAGAAACGAGTCGTACCGTCTCGTTTTGGTACTAAAACTACCGGGGACGCCCAAGGACTTTGGGAAGCCTCAATAACCCCTAACTCTAACATTTCCTGGATTTCTTTCCACATGCTGGACCGCACTGCTGCCGGGATAGGGTATGGCTGCTGCCGTAATGGGGTCTCCCCCTGCGTTTCCACCCAGTGCAAGTGCTCGAAGTATGGTTTCAACATGTTTACATGAAAGACTCTTCTGACCCTTTCATCTGAACATTTGGCTACAATATAGGTGGTGTCGCTAATCCGTTCCACCACTTTAAATAGCCCCTGCCAAGCTGCCTGGAGCTTGTCTTTTTTGGAAGGTCGGAGGGCTAGTACCTTTTGCCCTACTTCTAGGTTCCTATCTCGTGCTCCCCGGTCATACCATTGTTTCTGTCCTTTCTGATTCTCCCGAACAGATCCGGTCAGGGCCTGCAAGCGGTCCCGGAACTCCAGCACGTATGGCAAGACTGGTATCCATTCCTCTCCTGTGTTGCCCTCCCAGTGCTCCCGTATGAGGTCCAGGGGTCCCCGGACTTTTCTCCCGTATAGGAGTTCGAAGAGGGAGAACCTGGTGGACGCCTGGGGTACTTCCCGGTAGGCAAACAGGAGATGAGGAAGAAATTTCTCCCATTGACCGTAGGACTCTGTGAACGCTGTGAGCATCTGCTTAAGCGTGCCGTTGAATCGCTCACTGAGGCCGTTGGTTTGGGGATGGTAAGGGGAGCTGAATAACGGTTTCACCCCACAGCTCCGCCATAACTGTTGCGTTACAGTTGCCGTGAACTGAATTCCCTGATCGGAAAGTATTTCCCGGGGAAACCCTACTCGGGAAAAGATCCTGACTAGCGCCTCCGCTACTGTCTCCGCCTCAATGTTGGAGATACCTCAGGGTATCTGGTGGCGTAATCCACCACTGTGAGGATGTACCGTTTACCGGAGGAGCTGGGTTTGCTGAGGGGCCCTATCAGGTCTACCGCCACTCGATAGAATGGCTCTTCGATTATGGGTAGGGACCGTAACTTGGCTTTAGGGTGATCCCCCCGTTTCCCTATCCTTTGACATGTGTCACATGTCCTGCAGTACATCTGCAAATCTTTTGATATCCCTGGCCAGAAGAACGTCTGGGTAAGGCGGTCCTTGGTTTTCTTGATACCCAGATGTCCGGCTAGTGTGATACTGCCTTCCTGTAACCTGCTAAGGTGGGATCTGACTGATGGGCTTGGCCAAAGTCTTGGGGGGTGCCCCAGAAGGGGACGGGGATAGGGCATACTACTGGGATTTCGGTCCATACCTGAAGTTCCTCGGAGTGTGTCGGTACAGCTCGGCAGGCTTGGGCCCTGGTAGTCACGGGGCAGGTGCATGCGGAATCTTGGTGGAGCAGCTGCGAAGTTAGGCACCCCAAGTCGCTCCCCAACAATACTTCTGCAGGTAGGCCAGACACAATGCCTACTTCCATCTGCTTGGCTCCGATGCCCCAATTTAACTGTACTCGAGCTGTGGGTAACTTGTGGATGGCGCCTCCTGTCACTCTGACTGCAACCGTCCTCTTGGTGATACGGTGTGAGGCTGCACCAAAGTAAGGGTGGCCCCAGAGTCTCGTAAGGCCTCAGCCTCTTTTCCATCTATGGTGACCCATTGTCTGTGGTGCACCCGGTTGTCCCCCTCGGCTTGGGCTAGGTTCACCTCATGTAGTACGGCCCATTGCTCCGAATCCAGGCTGTGATCTTCCAGCGGCTCATGTTGATAGTGGTGAGTGGTGGCCACTCCCAGTTTCCTCTGCTCCGCTGAGGGGAATGTATTTTGTAGTGCCCTGGCTGATTTTACTGGTGACATACCAATGGTGGTCTCCTGTTAAAATTAGGTTGAGTCGTGGGTGGTACCGCGCTTGGTCTGGGGTTGGCCACAGGACCTGGCATTGGAGCGCTGTACCTTACCAGGGGACGGTTTCCACTAGCATCTCCTTTTCTTCCCTCGTGATGCTCGTCTGCCAGCTTGGCCGCTTCCTCGACTGTGGCCGGCTTTCTGTCTCTGACCCAGTCCCTGGTGTCTGCCGGTGTGTGGTCATAAAATTGTTCTAGCAAGAGGAGTTGCAGCACCTCCTCTAGCGTTGTGGCCTGGCAGCCTTGTATCCAGTTTTAGGCTGCCCGATACATCCTAAAGGCCCATTCGGTGTAGGAGTCTCTGCCCCCTTTCCGTAATGCCCGAAACTTTTTCCTGTAAGTCTCTGGGGTCACGGCATACCTGGCTAGCAGAATGTCCTTTACCCTGGTGTAGTTGTGTATGGCGGTGTCAGGAACTGCTCGGTACGCCTCAGCTGCTCGGCCTGTGAGTTTGCTGCTTAAAATCGCGGCCCATTGCTCTGATTCCAGACCCTCCAAAGCGCATTGACGCTCGAAATCCTGTAAATATGCGTCAATTTCCATCTCTCCATCCGAAAAACTTTTAAAAGCAGCATAATTAATCTTTCTCCGCTGCACTCCATTTAAAGATCCAGCTAAGGAAACAGTGTCTCCTTGGTTTAAGCTTGCCTGTTGTGCTCTGCGTTCTGCGTTCACTTGTGCCAGGACTTGCGTCACCATCTCAGGTGTGGGATTTGGCCCATATAGGTTTAGCCTCCACATCAACTTCTGTTGAAATTCTGCTTCCTCCTGGCTGACATTCGCCATGCTGCTGGCTTGGTCGCCCTCCATTAGTTCTGCTATGAGGGTAGCTTTCTTTTTGTTGCTTGTCACCTGACCTCAGGCTTCCAGCAGATCCTTTAGCGTAGTCCTTTTTAGTTTCTCGTACTGCTGGGCCATTCACCAGTTGTCTTTATGCGTCCCATTCGATCCCGTCGCTTGCCACCAGTTGTTATGACCTACAGTGACTATGGTACTGCTGTCTTATATTCCTCTCCCACTAGCCAAGCATGAGTGATTATAGCTGCAGCCAGGAGTAGAGGAATACTGTAGATGAACACAGTTTCCAAGACGTTTCTCCCCAGCAAATCAAATATCCCCCAAAGATGAGCCCAGACTTCATGAAGGGTGAAACAGGAATGACGGTTTTTATTAAAAAAACAACTTGCTTTTATGAGGAATCCTCCTGCAAGAGGAATAACGGTTTTTATTCAAAAACAACTTGCTTTTATGAGGAATCCTCCTACAAGCAATACTGTAGGCAAAAAGCCCGAAGACAGAAGAAAAGACCGAATAAAGTCTATTTTCTTCACAATTTAAATCACCAAAATGTCCATGCTGCTCCCCATAGATTGACAATCACTGTTAGAATTCTTTGACATTTAAGTTTGCACACCAGTTAGTGTGATGCTGAACAATTAGAGCACAATCAAGCTGCTATATCATTTGAAAGTTAATTATGCATAATAGGGGGTTTATTTACTTATGTAAATATTGAAAGATCAGTGTTTCTATAGTTAGATATAAAAGTATATTTTATTAAAAACATTTATTTGGTGATTATTTTTTTCTTAGCCATTATTGTCACTTTAAAGCTAATATGTATTCTGGTACATTCTGAAAATAAATATGTTCTAAATGGTGTCATTGTCTATTGGTCCAAATGCCCTAACTAAGTTACATTCTATATGTTATCCAATTTTTTAGAGTAAAAAACAGAATCAAAAAATTGGTCGCAGCTACTTACAACAATCACGCAAGTCTTCCTTCCTTAGTACCTCACTCGTCAGTGGATTGTCATCCGTCCCCACACCAATGATGAGCAGTGTGTCCTCACTCATTCCAAGCTCAGATGCAGGGGGCACAATATCCTCAGAGGCCATTCAAGAAGCAGGAGAAGATTTTGAATCTACAGCTAACAGTTCTCTCCACAACCAGGGAAAGCTAAGCAAGGAGGAAGATGAAGAACCACTATCTGACTGTAAGTGTCTCTTAAATGTCCTTGTCAAGAAGTACTGTGTAATTTAGTTATTCAGAAGGTAACATAGTAATTTAGGTGGAATAAAGACACAAGTTCATCAAGTTCAACCCTTCTACCTATCATTCCCGCGTTTGATCCAAATGAAGGAAAAAAAACCTAAGGAACCTATTTCAAATTTTTCCTCCTAGGGGGAAAATTCCTTCTTGACTCCAAAGGGCAATCATATTTCTCCTTGGATTAAGAATCTCTATTATTAATGCTTATTGTATAATTAATTGTCCTGTATATTCTGCTTTTCTTAAAAAACAAACAAACATCCAGACCATTTTTAAATGCACCTATTGTAGTTGAGAGCACCACCTCTCTACGCAGTGAGTTCCATAACTTTATTGTCCTTACCGTAAAGAATCCCTTCCTTTGCTGTCTATGAAATCTTCCAGTCTCAGGGGGTGACCTCTTGTTCTTTGTACATTTCTGTTAATGAACAGGTCACTTGTTTTAGCAAACAACAAATAGGACAAAATAACAGAAAAAGTCAATGTGCATAACTATTCACCCCCCTAAAGTCAATACTTTGTAGAGCCACCTTTTGGCTCCAAGTCGCTTTGGATAAGTCTCAATGAGCTTGCTACATCTTACCACTGGGATTCTTGCCCATTCCCCCTTGCAAAACTGCTCCAGCTCCTTCAAGTTGGATGGTTTGCACTTGTGAACAGCAATCTTTAAGTCTGACCAGATTTTCTATTGGATTGAGGTCTAGGCCATGCCAACACATTTACATGTTTCCCCTTAAACCACTTGTGTTACTTTAGCAGTATGTTTGGGGTCATTGTCCTGCTGGAAGGTGAACCTCCGTCCTAGCCTCAAATCATGCACAGAGTGGTACAGGTTTTGCTCAAGAATATCCCAGTATTACACACCATCCATCTTTCCCTCAACTCTGACCAGTTTCACAGTCCCAGCTGCTGAAAAACATGCCCACAGCATGATGCTGCCACTACCATGTTTCACTGTGGGGATGGTGTTCTTTGGGTGATGTGATGTGTTAAGTTTGCGCCAGACATAGCATTTTCTTTGAAGGCCGAAAAGTTCCATTTTAGTCTCATCAGACCAGAGCACCTTCCTCCATACATTTATGGAGTCTCCCACATGCCTTTTCGCAAACTCAAAACGTGCCATTTTCTTTTTTGCTGAAAGTAATGGCTTTCTTCTAGAAACTCTGCCATAAAGCCCAACTGGATGGCTTATTGTCGTCCTATGTACAGATACTCCAGTCTCTGCTGTGGAACTCTGCAGCTCCTCCAGGGTTCCTTAGTGCTGCCTCTCTGATTAATGCCCTCCTTGCCCGGTCCGTGAGTTTTGGCGGCCGTCTCCATTTTCTTTCCATTTGGTTATGATAGATTTGATGGTGCTCCTGGGGATCATCAAAGATTTGGATATTTTTTTTATAACCTAACCCTGACTTGTACTTCTCAACAACATTGTCCCTTACTTGTTTGGAGAGTTCCTTGGTCTTCATGGCAGTGTTTAGTTACTGGTGCGTATATGTAATGACAGATCATGTGACACTTAGATTGAACACAGGTGGACATCATTTCACTAATTATGTGACTTCTGAAGGTATTTGGTTGCACCAGAGCTTTTTATGGGCTTCATAACAAAGGGGGTGAATACATACGCACACGCCAATCTGTTTTCTATTTCTAAAAAATAGTTTTATGTATAGATTTTTCTCTTCACCAACTTAGACTATTGGGTTCTGATCCATCACATAAAATTCCGATTAATAAAACATTGAACTTAAGGCTGTAATGTAAGAAAATAGGTAAAAAGTCAAGGGGGGTGAATACTTTTGTAAGGCACTGTAATTTCAGAATTAAGGCCATTCAGAAACTTGGCTACTCTAGCCTTGAATAAAGGTCTTAACACTTTCATGCTGAAGGGTGCTATGGTCCTTAATGACCAAAGCAACACAATTGCATGGACACATAGGTAGATACCCAATCAGGGTCTTTACAGACCTTGTGGGCCCCTGCCAAAATACTGAAAGACTTCACAATGTCACTTGTGTCGTTGAAGAGGCATGCCCGAACCCGAAAGTGTGGGCAAGGTGTGCTTTAGTTAAATGTAACCTGCTTACATTTAACCTCTCAACTAAATTTAGCCTGTTAGAGTGATGCCACTTAAAGTGGTCTCATCTGACATGTGGTACCCCACTGCAGTCCACTGGAGCAGAATCCACACTACAACTCATCATGGTTTGCCGTGATGACATGTTAAATACATGCCATGCTACAGACGTTTTAGCCCAGTATTTGAGGACTGCAATAAATGTCCTACGAGTCGAGGGGGGGGGGGGGGCGCTTAATGTACTCCGTTTATTATAGAAGCACAGTTCTGTATATAATGTACAAAGGCTCTTTTGTTGGCATGTTACGCTGCACAGTACACACTTATTTATGAACGTTATAACTGCTGTTGCATTATTTATATAACAGACCGTCTGGATAGCCATATCATCAGAAGGGTCAATGTGCCAATTTTTAAATAGGCTGTATTCAAGGCTCTTGCATTGCAAATTAGAGTTTCATCTCAGCCAAAACAAGGCAGAAGTAGCCAAGTTTGTTCATTTTTCTAAAAGCAGTCTTGAAAATCAAACTGAATTTTCTAATTACATAAATATCCTTGAAAAAATTGTATAAGGCATCTGCCCAGGGTATATAATCAGTAATGACAGAACGCACATATCTAATAGGCAAGCATAGCCATTAAATCAGCATTTGTAACTTCTGAGAGGCTTGGTCCCTCTAAAAGTCTCATCTCCATGGGATCAGTTTCAAGGATATTAAAATAGTTTATTAGAGTGAATTAGAGACAGTAACTCTGGCATAGCAGCAGTCCATTCAATATAGAGGCTTGGCATTCAGTTTCATTTTCTGCTGGGAAGTTTTAATCCCAGCAACAATAATATGACATTATGGGTGTTTTACCAAATCCCACGGAGGAAACTGAATTCAACATGGCCACTTAATCTGCACATCTAAGGGTGTATATGGCTACAGATGGTAGATTCCAGAGGGGCTGTATCTTGACCTGGTACCCTGAATAGGACAGTAAGTATATAAGGCAACTGAGTTTTTTATCCTGCAAAAACAACATGTTAGAATCATTCTGAAATGGTAGGTCACCTAACAAACTAAATATATACTTGCAAAAACCCATCTGTCTAACACAGTGGTGTCTATTGACTAGAAAGTGAACTGTGGTGTACTGGCAAGTGAACTCCAAAAATCAGACATTAATAGCCAAGTATTTTCACTTGTCAGTTTACCACAGATTACTGCTTAGTGAATAGACGTTAAAGCGCCTATGACAAATGTAGAGTGTTGGAAGTCTTGAGAACCATTAATATTTCAGATCAAATAATATATTAAAAATATTCATACAGTCATTATCAGACCTCTAATTGTAAAATCAGCACATTTGACAAATTATTTGCTATGTTCCTTGATGAGCTTTTTTTTTTTTTTTTTTTTAAATGGATTGAATTTCCTCTCTCTTTACTTCATCACAATTGAATCTTAAACATCCCAAACAAATTTTAAACAGACCGAAACATATGTGCCCTGGATGTTGGGAAATTGTAACATACCCAAAATGTACTTGAAAATGTAAAGTATGTCAGTGTAAATTAACCAGTTACATACTTTGTGATTATTGTTGTTATTTTTTGCTTGATTAAAAAACATTTTTCCCAATGGAGACCGTCAGGCTGCTTCGTGACATGCATTGCTGGTTGGTACACCGTACATACCGCTATCGAATAGATGCTTATCTTATCCCTCCCGCTATTAGTTAATTGTGGCATGATTGACACATACACACACCAATCGTGTAGATATACTGGGGGTCAGCACGTGCAGATGCCTGAAAATTTTCAGGAGCCTGCTCTGCATGCACCAAACAACTACTTTCGAGTTGTGCCAGTGCGCCAGCGCAGCCACTGTATAAAAATCCCCACTGTCTCCCTCTGCTTCCGTGGATCACTGCTCTGTCAAATGGCTTCCTCTTAGTTTGCATACCAAGACTATGGGTGAATAATTTTTGAATGATGCGCAATTGGTTTACCATTCAAAAGGTAGTCTCGGCCCTTATTAAAAAATATTTTTAGTTCATGGGCGTCCAAGTTTCTTTTTTAAATGAGGCACTTGATTAGAACTTCAGATCTGTATTGGTTAAATCCTGGCATATTGAGTGGCAGAATTCTGGCACATTAAGTGACAAAATAATACTAGCATATTGAGGGGTTAAATCCTGGCATATTGAGTTTCACATTTCTAGCATATTGAGGGGTTAAATGCTGGCATATTGAGGGGTTAAATCCTGGCATATTGAGTTTCACAATTCTGGCATATTGAGGGGTTAAATGCTGGCATGTTGAGGGGGTTAAATCCTAGCATTTTGAGGGGTTAAATCCTGGCATATTGAGTGGCAACATTCTGGCATATTAAGTGACAAAATAATACTAGCATATTGAGGGGTTAAATCCTGGTATATTGAGTTTCACAATTCTGGCATATTGATGTGTTAAATGCTGGTATATTGAGGGGTTAAATCCTTGCATATTGAGGGGGTTAAATCCTGGCATATTGAATGGCTAAATCCTGGTATATTGAGTGAAAAAATAATACTAGCATATTGAGGGGTTAAATCCTGGCATATTGAGTTTCACAATTCTGGCATATTGATGTGTTAAATGCTGGTATATTGAGGGGTTAAATCCTGGCATATTGAGGGGGTTAAATCCTGGCATATTGAGGGGGTTAAATCCTGGCATATTTAAGTGGTTAAATCCTGGCATATTGAGTGGCAGAATTCTGGCACATTAAGTGACAAAATACTAGCATATTGAGGGGTTAAATCCTGGCATATTGAGTTTCACATTTCTAGCATATTGAGGGGTTAAATGCTGGCATATTGAGGGGTTAAATCCTGGCATATTGAGTTTCACAATTCTGGCATATTGAGGGGTTAAATGCTGGCATGTTGAGGGGGTTAAATCCTGGCATATTGAGTGGCAACATTCTGGCATATTAAGTGATAAAATAATACTAGCATATGGAGGGGTTAAATCCTGGCATATTGAGTTTCACAATTCTAGCATATTGAGGGGTTAAATGCTGGCATATTGAGTGACAAAATGCTGGCAAATAAAGGGTTTAAATCCTGGCATATTGAATGGAAAGATTCTGGCATATAGAGTGACAAAATAATCCTAGCATATTGAGGGGTTAAATCCTGGCATATTGAGTGGCACAATTCTGGCATATTAAGGGGTTAAATGTTGGAATATTGAGTGGCTAAATATTGGCATATTGAGTGACAAAATACTGGCATATTGAGTGGAAAAATAATACTGGCATATTGAGTGGAAAAATAATACTGGCATATTTAATGGCAAAATACTGGCACATTGAAGGGTTAAATGTTGGCATATTGAGTGACAAATACTGGCATATTGAGTGTCAAAAGTCTGGCATATTGAGGGGTTAAATACTGGAATATTGAATGGCAAAATTCTGGCATATTGAGGGGTTAAATCCTGGCATATTGAATGGCAAAATCCTATCATATTAAATGGCTAAATCACTGCATATTGAATGGCAAAATCATTGCATATTAAATGGCTAAATATGTCACATTTAGTAGCACAATTCTGGCATATTGAGGGGTTAAATTCTAGAATATTGAGTGACAAAATACTGGCATATTTAATAGCAGAAAAAAGACATATTTAATGGCAAAAGAATGGCATATTGAGGGGTTAAATGCTGGCATATTGAGTGGCAAAATAATACTAGCATATTATTGGACAAATTGGCTGTGCCATATTTATGGACAAACACTGGCATATTAATGGGAAAACTGGTTTATTTTAATTGGCAAAGTGATGCTGTGGCATGGTCTGTGGGGCAAAATAATATGCACTATGAGGTGACACTGGCTAGTTATGTGGGGCACTGTGGCATATTACATATAAAAATTGTTGAATATAATATTTTAAAAAATCAAATAAGTATAAATGCAACTAGTTATAGAGAGATGTCTGTGTGTATAGATATGTATTGTTTTATAATTGGACAATTGTCACCTCATGGGGCTCCTGTGTGTTGCATATTTAATGGCGGTCCCATGTGTGGCATATTTAATGGGCCCCATGTGTGGCATAATTAAAGGGCTCTTTTGTGTGGCATAATTATGGGGCGCTTGTGTGTGACATAATTAAAGGGCGTCTGTGTGTGGCATAATTAATTAGGCTCCAAGCTGAGGTATAAATAATGAGGCTCTGGTGTGGCATAATTTATGGGGCTCTTATGTGTGTCATAGTTATGGGGCTCTTGTGTCTGTCATAGTTATGGGGCTCTTGTGTCTGTCATAGTTATGGGGCTCTTGTGTGTGACTTAATTTGTGGGTCTCCTGTCTGTGGCATATTTAATGGGCCGTCTGACTGGCATTACTAAGGAATCTGTTTGGCATGGTATTGGAGGAAATCCAGGGGGGGTGACATCATGAGTTACCGCACCGGGTGACACCAACCCTAGTGATGCCTCTGCTCTTATTCCAACAACTCTCTCCACAAATTCTTAATTTAGAATCAGTGAGACTGAGTTTCTTTTATAACTTGTTCTTTAATTCGTGCTTTATTATCTGACTTCTTTCGTGCTTGAAACATTTAATGGCTAATAAAACCTTGTTTTATTTATATTGTGAACAAGTACAGCAAATATAAAGATTATCTTAACTGTTATATGTGATCATTGGGGATGCGCAATCTGAATTTTATGGACACATATATCCCTCAGTAGATGGTCAGAGCTTATAATATATTTATTTAGGTTTGAACAAACACAAGGTTTGGTTGATTAATTTGAATCTGTTTTCTGCACCCTAAGGTTTCATTTTGTATTTGGACTGGTCAGGCACTATGATGAAGTGCACTTGGCATAGCTTCTGTTACTGCATTCCATAGTGATGTATAGATAACTACTCTGCAACTGGGATATGCAAAACCTGCAATTTTTATGCAGGACGTTTTAATTACCTTGAATTTAAAACATTTTTTGCAAGTTTACAAAAGTAATACTTTGAAAATTGTTAAAAGTGTATGTCTGCATCTCAGAAAGAAGGAATATTTAATTTGCAAAATGAATAACTTTCTCTAAGTTTCAGACAATATCATTGCAAGTTATCTTAGCAGGGAACCACCAGGAACCTGGTCTATAAGGCTGGAAGCTATTTGGAGCATCTTATACCAGGGCTTGACAAATTTAATTTATTTCTAGGAGCCAGGAAAATGTTTAAGGAGCCAGACAACCACGCAAACATACACGCAATTCATAAACACATACACACCAACCCACTTCACATATACACACACACACACAAACACACCAACCCAGTTCACATATACACACATACACACCAACCCAGTTCACATATACACACACACACACCAACCCACTTCACATATACACACACATATACACCACACACATACACATATTACATCTCACACATACACACCTCACATACACATATACACCTCACACATACACATATACACCTCACACATACAAAAGTTGTTTTTTTTCCCTTTCTTAACTTGTGAGTGCTGGGTGTTGTCTTTACAGAACCTTTAATGACCCAGTAATAACATAGCACAACAGCTCCAGTGTACTAACTGAATGATAAAGAATGCTGCCTGTCTATTTAATTGTATGAACTAGCATCTCCTGGTTGTTGAGAAAATTTAACATCCTCAGAACGTACATGAAAACCAGAGAATATCTGAACGTATCATTCTTGGTTAACTCCTTCACGACCGATGGCGCTCCTGAACCGTCATGGCAAACATCCCCATTAGGAGGGATGATGGTCCTGAACTTTCATGCAGAGCCAGTTGTCGTTTGCACACTAGCGTACCGGGATCAGAATAAAACTGACATGGTACCGAGGCACTTCAGCCATGTCTACTGAGGCCCGACTGGAATTATCCGATTGCTGTGACAGCCAATCACAGTGATTTGGATGTTAATAGCTGTCAAAGCAAGTTCCTGCTTTGACAGACATATTCTCTCCCTGCTCCACAGCAATCGTGAGGCAGGGAGAGACTAAGGATAGTAGTAGCAGTCTGCCCATGGTTCCCCAAACCCCCCCAGCATCTGACAGGTTGTTTAATAATTAAAAAGAACCTTTTATTTTACCATCCTAACCCAAAGGCTAGGGTTCATCATAAACCTAACCCTAGAGTAAAGGCACATACACACTTTAAGGGGTACTCAACCCTGTTTAAGATAACTCTATTTAAGATTATATAAATATTGACTGTCATTGTTCTTCTAGGGATATTTTATTTAAAAAAAAATACTGCTGGATATATCAACCATGTAGCAACAATCTATGGACTACATTTCCTGTGATGCTATGGTCACTTTTGGCTGGCTGAGCATGATAGGACATATAGTCTGCAAGCAATACATAAAAATGGCACATTTCAAAGCTGCAATGGCCATATTACAAATGTGGCCCTGTACCTGGCACATAACCCTAGGAACACTGCAGAAAGTGTTAAAACTGCCACGGTCCTTAACATACAACATGACCAAAACAGGCCAGTCATGAAGGTGTTAAACACTTTGTTGTTATTATTATTATTGTTAAATAAAAAGTTTTGTGACCACCAAGAAATGTATCCTCAAATAACATAAAAGTAAAAACAGAGAGGAAGGCACAGAATAGGAACCTGGCTAAAGGAGGGTTTTCTATTTGTATAACAGCAAAATCAGCAATTTACCAATGTTAAAAGTATCCAAATAAACATAATTTATTATAATAAAATAATGTATAAAATTAAATACATGTAAATAGCTGATTCAAAGCCAGCTAAACATTAAACAACAGAAACTTAGATAAGACCCAGCTGACCTCCTGATGGGCCCATAATAAAATATCTATTTTATTTGTCCTTGAGGCATTCTTGAATTCTATCCAGTAGGTCATGGCATAGAAGGTGAAACTATCAGGCGTTTACGTGTTTAACATGTTATCAAGAGAGTACTATAAACAGTACTCACAATACGTAACCATTCTCTGCCTGAGGAAGATCTGTGTAAATCCTGCGCTGGTTTGACTAAAGGTTACAATTCTATTTCTGCTGGAAATTCTAAAATATTAATAGTGCCACCTTTTAACTCGCCATGTTGAATTGGCTTCAGTGCAAGTTGTGTTGAAATTTGGTAACATATAGTACACTACAGTATAGTTGGGTAATTGCATCCTGTATAAAAACAAACAGCCATTCATGACTCACATATTAGAAAACTAAACTAACCTGTTAGAGAAGATAGAGCTGTTTCATTATTTTTAATACTGTTTTACAAAACAGCTAGTGCAAAATGTATACATTATAAACTTATCCTACAACTGTAAGTGAATCACAGTTATAATTTGTGTAAAATGATGTAAATGTGTCTATATTAGTTTTTATAAAACGTTTTTGTCTTGTTCAACAAAAATAAGAAAAAAAACCATTCATGACATTGTCCCAAAAACCAAACAATTCTTTCATCGGCTATCTGAAATGTTGAGGTTTATTGATGACTAAAATGATTGAGACAAATGTTTTCCTTCTACATTTATATCAGACTTGCAGGGGTTGATTGAAATGATTGCAGAGAGTGTCAGAAAGGAATTAGATGACGAAGAAAGTCATAAGAAGCACAGTCCCATAAGGTATGTGTGAAAACATTCAGTTTGTGATTACTAATGTGGGTTTCTTTTAAATAGTCCATATTCTCTGCATGTTACATGCAGGAAATAGGCTTAAGGTTTGATAATCTATGTCAGTGTTCTTCAAATCTGTTCCCAAGTCCAGTCAGCCATTCCCATTGAAAAATCTATTTGAACTGGGTTATTTTCTTTAGTCTCTAGATACATGTTTATCAGGATATGCCCCCCAAAAAAGTCCAGGTCTAATGAAAGAACTTTTTTGAGAAACATAATGCATTTTCCACTTATACTATATGTAGCCATGGTTAAGCATTGTAAAACCAGAAGTGTTCTAGAAACTATAAAAAGATGTTAGTTGTTCTACGTGGTAGGTGTAAAAAAAAAGATCCCTGGTACACTTGGAGCTTTTACTTGCAGCCTTTTTATATATTTAATCACATGAAGTGTCAGAGATGTTGAAATACTGTTAAAACTCCTACATTGTAAATGCCTGTCTCTTACAGGAACCAATATGATGCTGATATCAAAGAAGCATTTATCTCAGAGGAACGAGACAACACTAAGCCCCTGACACAAAGACCCATAAGGTACATCAGAATCTTTGTTTCTCTGCAGATATGTGTAAGATTACTCAACGTGTGTATAAAGAAAACCAGTACAGTACTGTGATGTCTGTTATAAGTCAGAATTTTGGTCAGTGTATTAAAGTTTCCCATATGTCCATCATTAACAAAACATAATAACATATAATATGTGCTTCAAAATCTACACATCATACAGAGTGCACAGTTACAATTCTATACATTTCTATACTCAAACAAATGGGAAAACTACTAATATGGAAAATAGAGTTACCCTGGATTTTCATGAATAATACTAATTAGCTTTAACATTGCTGTTCTTATCACTGTCTGCTGCAGCTCCCCTACTACCTGTTGTTCAGCCATAAGCCTCTTCGTTAAAAAGAAGTTAAGCTCATTCAGAAAGTTGAGAGACAAGTTCTTTAAAGTCGCTGATGAGGCAGATGTGCACTTCCATGACAAGGTGGAGGCTATCGAAAGGTCAGTTGTAATTACAGTTACTATCTTGTTTACTTGGTATACTACTGACAGTGAGCAAATTAAACAGATTACTTATGAGCATTTTGCTAGACTAGAGAATATAAAGAGTGTCACTGATTCATTCCACACCCAAACCAGCTGTTCTGGCCATGTTTGCCAACATGAGACAACTGACTGGGAGGGGGAAGAATCTTTTTTTTGTTATTTTAACCCTTTAAGGACCAGGGGTTTTCCTGGGCCAAGGACCAGAGCGTTTTTCAATTTTTAATACGCGGTTTTTGAAACATAAATTTCCTCTCTCTCATTTAACGTACCCATACAAGTTATATGTTGTTTTTTAGAGGACAGTTAGAGCTTTCTTTTGATACCCTATACATAAAAATGATTTACATTTTAGTATTAAAAAATACATATAAAAGAGGAAACTTTTGAGGAAAAAAACTTTTTTCCCCATTATTTTCCCAATAATAAGCTACATAACTAGTGCAACACTAACCCACTTATCCCCCCTAATTAACTAACTAATAAAAAAGAAAAATATTGGTTCCCAAACCCCCCATAACAAAAAAGACAGAAAAAAACTCTGAAGAGTGCGATGTCAGATCAGTAAAAATCATGCAACAGGCATGCAGGGGTTAAATTTTATTAAATAAATATATTAAAATTACCTTTATTTATTCAAAAAAACTTTATAAATTGTAAAAATAAAAAAATCTGTTAAAAAAAAAACTAAATGAGGGCCATAAAGTGGAAGGAAACTGATCACAGTTAAAAACTGTGATCAGCAATGAAAGGGTTAATTTTTTTTTTTTTTTTTAAACCTATGTGTGTATAATTAATTTATTTTTACTTACAGGTTACTCTCTGTGCTTCACTATAAGAATGTGAAGCACAGAGAGTGAATTAGAGGCAAAGTCAGTGTGTGAACACACTGACTTTGCCATCTAATTTGCATGTTATCGCGGTGATTGAGCAATCACCACGATCACATGGCCGGAAACTGACCGATCGGGTCCAGGAGCTTTGCCTCGGGTGCGAGGCTTAGTCCTGGACCCGTTGCAGACTGGCTGGCGGTGCCCACGGAGCGCACCGCCGGCTAGACTGCATGACGAGTTAACTCGTCATAAGGTCGCTAACGCTGCGGCTCTTATGACGAGTTAACTCGTCATAAGGACGGGAAGGGGTTAAGAAAGCTATGGCACTGAAAGCTTGCATGCTTTATTAATGCCTTTACAACAGGGCAGAAGGGAAGGACAAAGATGGTGGTGCAAAGATTCAAGCAGCCACAGAAGGGGACAATGTGTAGTTAAATAATTATATGCTCCATATTTAATCTCAGTAGTTTTTTTTATATAATATCTTGCATTTTATTGCATTGTAATAATACTCATAAGTCTTGAAAACATTTCATTTTAAGCATTGCACAGGTTTGAAACTTTTGTATTAGTTTAAACCTTTACTGTTCTGGATTACAAGCCATTTTTCAGGTGCATCTATTCTCATTTCGCCTGCAAGGCCTTCTGCAGTGAATTTGTTTGTGGATATTCAATTATCTGTTCTCTTCCTCTTACCTCATACTCGGTAGAAGGCACACTTTTATAGTCGTTTCTGAGCCACAGATTAAACGGTCTGTTAAGCAGCCCAGTATATAACTATGTATATAACTATTATTGGACTATTAATGCATTTATTCTTTATTACAGGTTGAGTATCCCTTATCCAAAATGCTTGGGACCAGAAATATTTTGGATCACAGGTCATTTCGGATAACTGATCTTTTTCACAAATAAGATATATAAAAGCCTCTCAGCGCTCATGAAATACCTTAGTATCAATGCAAATACTGTATAGAGAAAATAAATAACTTTTACTGTGATGTAGCCGTGATGTGAGGCATCATTGGGAACCTGCCGTTGGCGTGTCAGGCCTGCGCATGTGCCTTGTATTAGCCTTTGTGGGTGTATGGGAATTTGAGCATGCATGGAAAGGCTAAAATACAACTTAAGGGGGTCACTCAGGGGCACGATCTACCTTGTGTATTTCCAGGGGTTTCCGTGCTGCTAACAGACAGCACACAAACTCCCAGAAATACATGAGATACATATGAATTTTTGTATACTTTTCATGCTGGTCGAATTTGCAACAGAGTGAGTATTTCCATGGTTTGTGTGCTCTCTGTTCGGAGCGCAAAACTCCTGAAATAGACAGCGCGGCTCTGTGCTAGGTGTGCGGCGCACATACGCCACTGGTTCACACTGGATAATCTGTTGCTTGCTTGCATTCTGACAAGTGTGTGTGGAATTTGCAACTTGTGGAAAAATCCCCAAAAAATGTTTGGATAACAGATCTTTTTGGATAACGGATGTCTGGCTAAGGGATACTCAACCTATGTTTTATTCTGTTTTGCTTCATAAATAACAAAACATGGTATGGCTGCTGAATTAGACTAGAAGAAAAGTACAATTAAAATAACATCATTTATTTAATTATTCATGGTGAAAGATGGTACAGATGCAATAATGTTTTTTAACATAAGAGACGTCATTTCATGTGTAGCTCTATAGTATAGGTCTATCACTTCTAAAGATTGCAGTACAATTGAATAAGCTTTGCTAAACTTATAGTGGATTGCTGTAGCTATTGTCAAAACCCATGACTGTAGTAAGACAGATTCATGTTCATTGCGTTAGTTTTGATCTTTCAGGCGGCGTCACGAATATAACCTACAGAAATATCGATCTTTAGACACGGTTAGTCATTTCCACCAAGACCTGAAGAGAATGCGTAAACCGTATCACCATGTGAAGGAGGAAAAGGACTATACAGACACCAGCAATTGGTGAGATGTAAAGATATCCATTTTTTTGGGCTTACGTTCCTTTATACTGTTTTATCTTGTACTGGACAAAACCAGGATTCCTTGAGGACACTAATTATGCTGGGAGCTGTGCAATGTAGTGGAAGTGGCTCAGTTATTCCACTGATTGCATGAAATAAAGTATGGAGCTATGAGATAAATCAGAAAGTGATAAGAATAAGTATTGTGCAGCTCAATAAAGAATAGGACCTTCAATCCTCAAAGAAAACAACAGAGAATATTAAAATGCATCTTTTACAACTGAGTCAGCTTTGTAAATAAAAAGAGAGGTACTCTAGATTCCACTCTAGATGTAAAGTTTATGGTAAAAATTATAAATTTACTTGTCCTCCCAGTATCCAGCTAAATGCTGAGGGCTGGGTGAGAGGTTTTATAAATGCTGCAAACGTGATATGTGTGAGTAAATTTAGCCCAGTTAGAATACAGATATTTCAATTTTAATAGATGCATGCATTTTTATAATTACATAACTTTGACATACATGAAAACAGGTCATTTTCAAGTTGGAATGGTCCTTTAAATATATCCTTTAGTGCAAATTGAATTGTGTACTATTTTAAAACATTATTACCATTTTTTTTCCCCTTACATTACAGGTTTGTTGTTTTGCTCTCTAGAATCTCACCGGCGATGAAGAAGAACCAGAAGATCCAGAAGATACTATCCATGCTTGAAAAGTTAGAAGAGAAGCTGTTCGTTAGAATACGTCCCAACGCTTTCTTGAAAATGCTTAGTGGACTTCGCAATTGGGAGCTTTGTGCTCCTGACATTAGTGTTGCCATAGAGGTCAGTTTTATATAACATTATTTTATAATGTTTGATAGTGGGTTTTATCCAATGTGTTCATATGTATTTGTTGGTGATCTCTCCTAATTTAACAGTTCGTTTGCTTGTAAAATTTAAGAAAAATGAAAGCCTCTATGACGTGTGTCCCTCCTCCAATTTAAATTCCATTTAAGTTACCTGGATTACTTTTTTCCATTACTATTAAATGATTTGTAATGAACCGTTCCAGACAATGGATTATGCAGGGTCCACTGTGTTCTTCCTGCAGGAGGAATTCCCCAGGTTTGTCCCTGTACAATGCACAGTTAAGTCAGAAAGATTAAATATTAATTTCACCTCATCTCACCTGTGCCTCAGTTTTGGTCACTAGCACCCAAAGTTCCCTCTGTTCCTTTCTGGGTGCCATGACACATGCAAGCTGGCACAATTTAATTCAGCTAAATAGAATTAGCAAAATCCTTTTTTAAATTTCATTATTTTAAGTAGTGTAAAGGATTGTAATGTGAAGAAAGGATATTCTAAACTCACACAGCATATTTTTATTTACAGTTTAATTATAAACTGCTGATTGCTTCTTGGCATCACTAAGCAGTCATAAAATGGATTTATTAGTTACATTTAAACCCAGGTATCTTCCCTCACCCAGTTCTATGAAGCTCAGCCATTTCTAAAAATGCACTTATCACACATTGACTTGTTTATACAGTAGATAGATAAACCTTTACATTTAACTTACATTTCCTGAACACTGACTGGAATGTGTTATATACATGAGGGCAGAGCATGTCTGGTCATTCAGCTGTTATTTGACTTCAACTATCCAATAATCCTGTTTAGCGAGCCTTTCAGTTATCCACTCCAATGCCAGGAGTTGAAAACAAATGTGAATGGGGACTATTCACTAAAATAAAGAAAAACAGCAAGACGAGTTTGAATTGGGAGGTCGAATTTGACTTCGTAAAAATAAAAATCCGACCTCCCAATTTGACCTCCATGTACTATTTCACAAAATAAAAATTGACTTTCTTCTACCCCAAATTTGTCAAATTCATCTCAAACTTCCTTCAGGGAAAATAAAAAAAAATTGCTACTCAAACGGGGTCTGAATTGGGAGGCAAATTAGACTTTGAAATGCAACACAGTCCCGTGACTCCTCCCCCTATGGAAACCATGTCCAAGGGCTCCTGATATAGCTGTCTGATCCTTAACACATATGGGGGGCCCCAGACCTGGTTACCGTAGTGGCTTAGAGGGAAGGAGTTGCTGGATTGGGTTGAATTTCAAAGTCCAATTTGCCTCACAATTGGAACTCCCTACCCCCCCCCCCACCCATAAGAACTGGTGCCAGGAGCTATCTAAATGCTCCTAGTACCTTAATCAAACGTATCGGGTCCAGGGTTACTCGCCCTGATTTCCCCATGCAATCACCTCATTTCTCATGAATAGTGTTGAGCGAACCCGGACCTAATTATTCGGGTTCGTACCCGACATTACGGAGTCCATGCCACGAACCCGGACATTTTACTGTATGTCCGTGTTGGAGTTCGACTATAAACCGAAAGTCTTTAAACCAAAAATCATTCATTTTATAGACTTTCGGTTTATAGAATAGCCAATAGCATTACATGTATTCTATAAGCCGAATGTCTATAAACCGGAAATAGAGTCCCCATTCATACAAATAGGTCAATTGACCTATTCGTATGAATGGGGACTCTATTTCGGTTTATAGAATAGCTAATAGCATTACATGTATTCTATAAACCGAAAGTCTATAAACCGAATGTCGTTCGGTTTATAGACTTTCGGTTTATAGAATACATGTAATTCTATGCTATTCTAAAAACCGAAAGTCTATAAACCGAACGACATTCGGTTTATAGACTTTCGGCTTATAGAATACATGTAATACTATTGGCTTTCTATAAACAGAACTAGAGTCCCTATTCATAAGAATTTCTTATGAATGGGGACTCTATTTCGGTTTATAAAAAGTCAATAGTATTACATGTATTCCATAAGCCGAAAGTCTGTAAACCGAAAGACTTTCGGTTTATAGAATACATGTAATTCTATGCTATTCTAAAAACCGAAAGTCTATAAACCGAAGGTTGTTCGGTTTATAGACTTTCTTTTTATAGAATAACGATAGCATTAAATGTATTCTATAAAATGAAAGTCTATAAACCGAATGTGTTTCGGTTTATAGACTTTCGGTTTATGGAATACATGTAATGCTATTGCTATTCTATAAACCAAAATAGAGTCCCCATTCATAAGAATAGGTCAATTGACCTATTCTTATGAATGGGGACTCTATTTCGGTTTATAGAATAGCATTACATGTATTACATCTGAGAGTCAAATAGAACCTAATTCTATTTGTTTTGGGTGCTAAATAGTACAGTATTTTTAATTTGTATGTATTTTATTTTTTTGAAGTTATTTCCCTATCCATATTTGTTTGCAGGGCACTTGTCCTACTCTTACCCACATTTTAATTCCTTTTGTAGCCCTCTAGCCCTTTCCATGACTATTTTAGTGGCCAAAAGTCCGTGTCCCCATTGACTTCAATGGGGTTCGGGGTCAAGTCCGGGGTCAAGTTCGAGCACGGACCAGGACTTTTTCCAAAGTTCGCTCGAACTTCTCGAACCCGAACATCCAGGTGTCCGCTCAACTCTACTCATGAAATTAATAATGTTCAGTCTTTCCAACTCAAATTTCTGCATGGTATACTTCAAAAAGTTGCACAGCACTGATTTGGGAAAAGTTTATGGTACAGTGAGGCACATGGTACCAGCTTCCCAAAATGAAAGAGGTTGTCTCAATTAAGTTATAGACAGGGGTCGGAAATTCATTCAAATTATTTCTGGCTGAAGATAGGGTTACCATCTTTCCTTGAAAACAATTTAGTCATGCTATTGCCTCCATAGACTTAACATTGGAGCTAGGGTGTTGTTGTAAGCTATATTATGTTGTTTACTTGCATTAATAGAGAATGGGTCTCTGAGTTATTTCCTTTCCTTGTTACAGTGAAGATCTATTTGCATGTTGGAGCTGCATTTACAGAACCTTTCACTTTAATTCCAGATTGGTCATTTCATTTATTTATTTATTTACTGTTTTTAGCGTAGACATTAGTCGATTTGAAATTAAAATAAAATCAAGAAAAGACACAACTGGTCAGGGAAAAGAGGCGCTCCGAAACTTGGTAAAAGCGCCGTAGTAAATATATAAATAGTAAATAAACAAATATATATGTGATTGGAGATTGCCCTAACTCCATGTCTCTATCATGAATGTTTGTAAATGTTTCAGCTTGTGTAGGATTTGGTATGCATTTGTTGTTTATTTTTCTATTGTTTACTTTGTTTTCCAGTTTGTGAGGGAACACGTGATACAGATGCCTTTAGAGGATTATACATTCTGGCTTCAGACACGGCTCACATCTTCACCCCCGAACAGGGTCCAAACTGCTCCTCCAATCAGATAACAGTTTCAACTGCATAATGAGTAATTACACTCACCACAGCAGAAGCCAGTAAATAAATTATCAACATGTGTTATTTTAAATTGTTTGACTCAATTAATTGTTTACAACCTCATTATTTATGTGAATGACATCAGAAAAAAAGGACTATCTTGCTTCTACTTTGTTTGTTATTCTACAGAGTCTATTTACAACAATGTCTCTCCTAGCTAAGTGCATGAGCTTCACATAGAGACATATAAGCTGGAAAAGTTTATCTGCCTGGACTGAAAGCTCTCTAACTTACATTGTTTACTTAGCAGTTGATTTGGGTGTTAATTATTTGAGTGTGACAGGATTTAGTGTCAATTTGCAGGATCAATTAATCCATGAGTTAATTTCTTTCAAATTAGAGCATAATTGTTGTCATCCCTGAAGTTAACTGTAATATTATTTCCTTTGTGATCCAAACATATTTATCTATAATATAGAAACTCAGGGCTCCTACCCATCCAATGAAATGTATGGTTATATTTTTAAAGGAACATCATTAACATCTGTTGTCAGACACGTCCAAAATCTGAGTGAAATTTATAAATCACCAACATACAATGTATTTATTTTTATAGTTCATTGACACTTTAGTATAAAAAGCCACTGGCACCAATGTATAACAGACAGTCACAACACATGTTGGTTGTTTGCGCTGGTCTTTCACTTGTTGCTCAGACGTCCTGAGCGCTGGTATAACTCATGTTTAAAAGTTAGTCACTTTTCAGCATGACAAATGTTGGACAAGTTCTGCTGTGACAGACATTTAAGAACAAATTTGTAAGAAAAAGGCACACCGGCTATTACCTTCCATTGCCATTATAAGGGACTACTCAATAAACAGGGAATTGCAGGGAACTAAGATGGGAATAACTGACACAAGGCCAAAGTAAGTACCTTGGAAAAATTCTTCCATTCAGCTACATTGGAGAATTTTTCCAACTCTGTTAAATGGGCCTAAAGTTTGAAACTTCAGTTCCCTGCAATTCTGTCTTTATTGAATAGACGCTAAAAGAAATGGTGATTACATTTTTTTTAACTCCCCAAGATTTCCGAGTGTGAGAAATCATAACCCATAACAAAGTATGAGTTCGTATTCAAACATATTGTATTGTTGGGTCAGTGACCCTGCACAGTTTTTGTAGCATTTTGGGGAGAGAGAAATCTAGTATATAATACGACATTTTAATTATTACAGAATAATACACTGCCCCAGAGACCTTATTGTTAGAAACTCAAGTATTCCCAACGTCTGTCAAATGTAAAGTGACTGTCAGACCTATAACAGAAATACTGAATCCCATGTGTGTTCAGCAGTATTGCTACATGACCTGTGCTACATTCACCCTTCACCTTTCGTTTTGTGTAATTCAGTGTGTTATTTTCTTATTTCTTTTTATATAAAATGCCTTGATAATTCACTTTCCTTGTTTATATATTTGTTTTGTTGTAAAGTCTTGATTTACATTCTAAAATTAAATAGGACAGTACCCAAGGGTAATATTTTGCATTATAAGACCCTTTAAAAAAACGTAAGTGAAATAAATAAATAATACAATTTATCATTCTATTACAGTGAAATTAGGTATTTCAGAAGCCTTTACCTTGCTAGAACTACTGTCAAGTATAAATGATCGGTATGGCCACTCCTACTCTGCTACAGCCACAAGAAGAGCTGCATAATCTGAGTAGGAGTTAGCTAGGAGTCCAATAAACATAGTAATTTTTGTTGAAAAGGGTAATATTAATTTTACGTAATCCAGGAACCTAATTACAATAGTACTATATATTTGTTTTGTCATATTACAATTGATATTGTGCGTCCGAAATATACAAAGATGTGAGTAACACAATGATATACCTTACTAAGATCTTTATGATAAAGGCTATATATCCAGAGATGTACTACTACAAAGTATATAGTTGGCAATGACAGAAGCATAATGATAGACTGTAGCTAAAACACATGTGGTGTTTAGCTATGGAATGATATCTGAAAATAAAGACATAAGGAGATAAGAGCACAACTTCCTAGATATGGAGATGTTGAGCTGCTTGCACTACATTATAAATTCCTTGACAAGATTCTGAAAACAAAAACTGTAACCAGTGTGATTAAAGGCTGTGCACATTTTATAGAGTTGCATAGTGATGTCTGCTCAATGCTGGAGCACTTGTTTTTCTTTGCTATACAGACTCTGTTACCCATTAACCACAAGGGGGTGCATGTTTAATCTGTGTGACATTGTCTGTGTAAAATGAAATCATAGCCTTCCATTTGTTTACCTTCTGTTCTTACCTATGGTTGTCATCTGTCAGCCATATCTGTGAACCTTGGTAATTCAGTGGTCTGGTATTGTCCCTTCTCACCATTCCTTTTTCATTGTTAATAGTCCTAAGCAAAAAGGGAGTGATATACCAAAAGGTGGATGTTTTCATCCAGAAAAGTATTCAGGTCAACGCTAAATTAAGCAGTAGACTCAGTGGAGTCGAACACTACCCCACCCACTGCCCAAACAAGATAACTTTGACCAGGGAGATAATATGACAATTTACGAACATTCATCTTCCTCCTTTCTTAATCCGCTACACATGTATGCAATAACAAACAGTCATAAGGCCAGCAGTCCCATTGTTATTATTTGACAATGTTATAAAAATAAATTGGCACATGCTAAAAACAAACATCAAGCGATAACATTTAATACTTTAGAAACAACTGTATGTGATCCCAATGCATTTGACCAATGTTGAGAAACACTTCTACACATTGGGGTTTATTCAATGACCTGAGTATATTCATCTCATGTATTTGAATCCCATAGACAGCAATATAAAAATTTTAGTTAAAAACAAATAAGCGATATTTTGCATCATTGAATGAAGCCCAATATATCTTTGCACCCTGTAATAGCACCCCCACCAGGCTATTTATAGCAGCCCTAAATATATATATATATTTATAAACACACAACATGGACTATCTATGAACTGTGGTTAACAGCCAAATACACACACATGCTATGTACAGGTTAAGTATCCCAAAACCCGGAATGACCCAAAATATGATTTTTTTTTTCGATGTTGGTCAGTTCGGATAGGGTATCATTTTAGTTAACCATACTCACCGTCCTGACACCCTAGGTTGTAAAGCTCCTTTGCTTCACTCTCCTGGGAGGCCATAAATTAGGTCATCGCTCACGGAAATTGTAGTTCCCAGACAGGGCTGGCCCTTTAATGGGGCAGACTGGGGCAGATGCCCCAGGCGACACCCTGGCAGAGGTAGCACTTTGCTTCTCCATGCAGCAGTCTTTTTTTTTCTGGGCTTGATAGAAGGAGGTCTCAGCTAATCAGGACCTCTCAACTCTCCTAATTGGGGTTCAGAAGACTCCCGTGATTGGCTCAGTCCCTCCTTCAGACGAGGAGGGACTGAGCCAAGTCAAAGCAAAGAGATACCTGCAGCAGGTAAGTTAAAAACTGACAGTGTGTGTATGTTAGCAACAGTGTGTATGTTAGTGTGAGTGAGTGTGGATAAAGGGGGTAACTCCTCTGATACTGCCTATATCTGTCTAGCCACCAAAGGGGTTAATTCCTCTGACACTGCCTAGATCTCTTTAGCCACCCAAGGGGTTAACACCTCTGACACCACCTAGATCTGTCTAGCCACCCAAGGGGTTACCTCATCTGACACTGCCTATATATGTCAAGCAATCCAGGGGTTAACTCCTCTGACTATATCTATCTGGATTTCATTATAGGTCACTGGTCACATTATGTTTTAGGGAATTGCACAGGGTATTATCATAATAATGTTTTACCATTACTTTCTTTTCACCTTATGAGGGAGCTCTTAGAAAAAAATATTTAATTATGTATTTAAGAAGTGCTTTAGTGGCAATATAAAAATAAAATATTTTTTTCTAAGAGCTCACCCACATGGTGAAATGAAAGAAATGGTAAAACAAACATTATTATGAAAATAGGCAGTGAAATTCCCCAAAACATAATATGTGACCACTGACCCATACCATGACGCAAATATTGTACATTAAGTTTAAATGTTTAAACATTTAGGGTACATCATGGCCTGCCAATACTCGCGCCATATCATTTTGCATATAGAAAGGTGGTCTAGCATTAAATGATCACTTCCTGATCAGTTTCATTTTAGTTTGAATTATTATGACTGTGGGCTTTTTTTCTTGGGGGGTGGGGGAGAGCATTTCCTTTTTCACACCAGGCAGCACAATGTCTTGGGTCGGCCCTGTTCCCAGAGCACTCTGACACGAGGAATGGACTATCACGCATGGACGGATCATTTTGGCAGTATTGTGGAACAGGTAAGTTCACCAGCTCCACGGCTATAAATAATCTACATTACCTAAATACAATGTAAGCAAGTTGCTAACATTGAATTTAGGTAATGTAGAGCATTTATAGGGCTGCTGCTGCTGCTGAAATGATCCCTTAACTGTAAGCATCCGTTATCCGAAATTCTGCCGGTCCCAAGCATTTCGGATAAGGGACACTCAAACTTTAACACAATACAATACAATGTTGCCAATGTCACTATTTAATGCTTTCACTGCCCGACAAAGGCTGGAAAACAGCACAAAATGTACCTAAACTATGTACACGATTACTATTTCCAAACCTGATAGGGAGATTTTTGTTCATGACTGGCACAGTCCAATCAGAAGACACACCTTGGAGCAACTTCATCTTTAAAATATCTGAATAGTCATGCAATATCTGCCACAATACTAATGTATAGTACAAGATGTGCAGGCACCAGCAGTTCTGTAAATGTTGGAAAGGCGCTGCAGCAGGTGGATCCACTTATAGGTAAATACCACTTGATCACAATTATTTTCTATTTCCATCATTTACTGGGAATGGTATGCTTTCTGTGAACAGCTCCAAATGGATGAGAAACTAAAGAACTTTTGCATTTTCTCCATTTTTGTTAATTTCATACTATATTACTTCTACAGTTTTTTTTCTATGTCCTTCCTTTAGTTATACAGTAACTCTGAGGGATTATAAAACTGAACTTTCATCTTTTCTCAAGATTTCTCATGAAATCTTCTTTACAAATGTATTAGGAGATTAAATGTTTACATATCAGCCATAACATTATGACCACTTAATAACTGGTAAATGGGCAAAATAATGCTGGCAAATGAGCAAAATAACACTGGAAAATGGGCAAAATAATACTGGCAAATAGGCAAAATAACACTGGCAAATGGGCAAAATAACACTGGCAAATGGGCAAAATATAACTAGCAAATGGGCAAAATAACACTGGCAAATGGGAAAAATAATACTGGCAAATGGGGAAAATAACACTGGCAAATGGGAAAAATAACACTGGCAAAGACTGCCTATGATTAAGTGCCAGCCGGCACGAAACGAGTAAGGTGGATCCTTCCTGTGTGCTGTGATTCCAGGATTTATAAATACACGGAGGCTCATATTATGCATAACTCTTTCTTTATTCCCTCAGCAGCAAAGAATACAAATTTACATAAACATTTTTCAAACCAATCAAAATTCAAGGACCATAATCCCCTTCTCCAACTCCTATAAAGTCCTAATCCAGGAAATGATCCTCCTCTTTCTTTGCTGCTCCCTCAGATAAGTACCTTTTCAATTTGATAATTGTGCTTGGTATTATACTGTATTGTGTTAGTCCTTAACCTTTATTCATAGGTTAAGGACCAGGTTTTATTTTATTAAGTGTTCTAAGTTTTATTTGTTATATTGGTGGTCTGGGATTGTTATATTATCTTTGTATTATCCCCAGATCATTCTCCGTTTGTTCTGGCCTTTCTGGCCACCTTTCCTTTCACTTTCTCTTTGGCTAGTTCGTTTTACTAGTTGTATTTCGGTTTAACATTCGGTTTTTATTTTTTTTTCGTGGTATAGCTATTGTCCCTTACTGTCTCTTCGGTTTATCTTCATCGGTTATCCGAATGGTGTGAGATTTCACCCTCGCGCATGCGCTGTATATACACAGCAGCCATTTTTTTGGAGTCCCTTTCAGTTTTACATAGGGATTCAACACGGACGCCATTTTGGTGTAGCCTAAACGGGGTTTCACCGCGTTTCTAGTCGCGGCCGCCATTTTAAACTTCAGTACATGTTAAAATCGGCAGGAGACAGTCGGTATTTGCTACAGCAATTGTGAGATATCCATATTTTATACTTTCTGGCTTATATTTGTTTGCAATATGCAATCTGATAGGGATGTGGGGAGAGATGTCCCTCAACAGGGCCAGATCAACCCTGAATATCTTGATGGGTACATCCCTAATTCCCAAGAGTTGCAATCTCTTTTAGATGCCACAATGACACTCTTAGTTAATAGAGCAGTACAATCAGCTATGGTTGTAGTGTCTGCTAACTTGGCTACCACCATCACTTCAGCCCTGATGGCTGCACAGACATCTGCAATTCCCATTCCTGGTTCTGAGAACCCTATTGGTTCTGGTGATGGCCGTAAGGCCCTTAGAAAAGTCAAGCACTCCTCAAGTACTCCTGCGGACATGATGCAGCATGTCACAGAGGGCGCGTTACCGCGCAAGAGAGCCTTTCACCAGACGAAATCGGTGAGGTCTTGGAAAAAGGCTAAAGACTTGATGGACAAGGACTCTGAGTCCGATTCGGAGGAGGGTGCTTACGACTCGGCTGAGTCTGAGACAGACGTACTGGGGTTAGACGATAGGTCACCTGATGATTCTGATACTGGGTACCCAGTTCAGATGGAGACTAGCCACCCAGAGGGTTGTATACTGGACCCAAGTGGTAACCCACTATTTGACCCCGAGAGTCTGCAACAGATCTTCTGAGTGGTCACCCTCGGTACATGTGGCAGATTATATTGCGTCCAGAGTACGCAAGGGTCTGGATAAACAGACCAGAGAGAAAATGAGGGCAGAATGCCCTAGACCTAATGTCCCTGATGCAGCGTGTAAAACACCTGAGGTGGACCCTAAAGTGGCCCAATTTCTGTCCAGGTCAGGATGGAAGTCCAGGAAGGGTCTGGATTACTCTCTGAGAAACTGTCAGGACAGGATCCTGGACACTATGGGGCCTCTGGCCAAGATATTTGAGTTGGCTGAAACAGCCTTGTTGGAGGGTACGGCTATCGACCCTAATACTTTAAGGGGCTGGGCTCAACGGGCCATATGCTTTATTGGTAACGCCAATACTGCAGTGGCCTCAGAGCGTAGGAAGGCCATCCTGCTCAAGATAGAGCCTAAGCTCATTGACATGCCTCATACAGAACCGGGCCCTAAAGCGAACGGGCTCCTGTTCGGAGACACCTTCGTTAAGGATTTAGGGTCCTTCGTTCAGACATTTACAGCCTTGGACAAGGCTCAGTCAAGTATGAGAAAAGTCTTCCAGCCATCTGGCCGGCCGTTCTTTCAGGGGTCCCGTTAGAGGATCCAGAGGAGTCCAACAAGCAACAGCAAGGGTTCCAGCAACCTAGAGCTGCAGCTCCCACTTTCTTTCCACAAAGAGGAAGAGGATGGCAACCTCGCGGATTCAGAGGCGCTTTCCAACAGCGACGTCCTTATGGTGAGTCCAATGTTGATTGAACCCGATTCCATCATGGAGGTAGGGGGAAGGTTACACAGGTTTGCGCACAATTGGGAACTGATTTCTTCAGACCCATGGGTGTTACAAACAGTGCGGGGATATCACATAGATTTTATGACAAATCCGTATCAGAGTGTAATGCCAACGGTCAGACCCTTTTCAGAACAAGATGCGCAAATGATAGACATGGAGGTCCTGAACCTACAGCGCAAGGGGGCCATAGTCCCAGGTACTTGGGAGCCAAACGGGTTTATCAGTTCACTGTTTTTGGTCCCAAAGAAAGGCGGGGGTTCTCATCCGGTCATCAACCTACGCCCTCATAACGATTTAGTGTTGTACCAACACTTCAAAATGGAGGGGATCCATTGTTTAAGGGATCTGTTAATCTTAGGGGATTGGTTGGTCAAAATCGACCTCCAAGATGCATATATTACGGTTCCGGTGACACTGATCCATCAGAAATTTCTCCAATTCCTCTGGAGAAATCAGATATGGAAATATTCATGCCTTCCATTCGGTCTGTCATCCGCCCCTTGGTGCTTAACCAAGCTGTTGAGACCGGTAGTCGGGTTCTTACGCCGGAAAGGGGGGAGATTGATTATCTACCTGGACGATATTCTAATTTTGTCCCAGAACAAGAAAACATTACTACTGCATCTGACATTAACAATAGACCTTCTACAATCGTTGGGTTTTCTGATCAATTGGGAGAAGTCAGTAAGAAAACCCCCACAAACCATGGAGTTTCTCGGGTTTTCCATAGACGCGATCCACGGTTAACTACTTCCTCCCACAGAGAAGATAAAACTCATAAAGAAGGAGATAAAATGCACGTTGTGAAAGGCCTGTTGTCCGCTTCCATTCAAGCAATTTTTCCAGGTCCGCTTCATTATCGGGCATTACAACGCCTCAAGACAAGGGCTCTACATCAGAATTGGTCTTACGATCAGATGATCCCTTTGGACTTCGAAGCAGTGGAAGAGTTGACGTGGTGGCTGCAACACATGGAGGCATGGAATGGCAGAGCGATTTTCAGTCACACTCCGGACGTAGTAATTTCGTCAGACGCCAGCCTTCACGGTTGGGGTGCTTCTTGCGAAGCATCCTTTACGGGAGGACGCTGGGCTACTTTAGAGCAAAGCCTTCACATCAATTGCCTGGAATTGCTGGCAGGTACCTTTGCGATCAGGAGTTTCGCTTGGAACTTCCCAGGATGTTCGGTGCTACAGTGCATGGACAACGTGTCAGCTGTGAGATACATCAATCATCTGGGCGGCACGAGGTCAACAGCTCTATCAGATCTGGCAAAGGAATTTTGGCAATTTTGTCTGGAGCACAACATCTCTGTGCAAGCCACTCACATTCCGGATTGGCGAACGTCGGAGCGGACTGGAGTTCGCGACACCTCAAAGATGCGGGAGATTGGCATCTGGATCCCTAGATTTTCTGTCACGGATCCGGAGGGGAAGGTACATCCTCTCATTCAAACAGGGACCCTAGTGGTGTGCTTGATTTCAGGGGACCCAGGTTTATCCACGGAGTTTCACAGACGACTAGAACTCTCTTGGCAGGAGCTTGGGCTCCTGGAACTCGAAGAGCATACCAGAATGCCTGGAAGTCATGGGCTTATTGGTGCGTGGAACAAAATAGGAATCCCGTTTTGGCATCTGTTACTGACATCATGAATTTCTTGACCATTCAGTTTGAAAAAGGTTTGGCGTATAGATCTATTAATGTTTTCAGATCAGCGATTTCTGCAGGTCATTCAGGCTTTCATTCTGTTCCTGCGGGCCAACATATCCTTCTTTGTCGCCTCCTCAAAGGTATGAGATTGTCTCGTCCACCTTTACCTAAGTATTCGGGGGGGTGGGATGTCAATGTTCCGTTAAGATTTGTAATATTGGCCTGTTAATAAAGATCTATCTCTAAAACAATTTTTAGCAAAATTGGTCTTTTTATGTTGTCTGGTTTCTTGTAAAAGAGTATCTGATGTCAGGGCATATTTCCAGACAAACAAAAACATCCATTAAATCTGTGTTTTATCCTGCTTTTCCAGCAGAACCACAACTTTGTCCTGTTTTATGTCTCAAGGAATACGAGCGTAGAACTGCTCCATGGCGTACGGCTGTTCGTCAAGATTTATTTTTAGCGCTGCGTAAGCCACATACTCCAGTCTCTACTGTTTCTTTAGCTAGGTGGGTCAGATGGATTCTTTCGGAATCAGGTATAGATACTAACATATTTGGCCCACATTCAGCTAGAGGGGCTATGGCCTCTAGAGCTTTCTCTTTAGGCTGTAGATTGGAGGATGTTGTGAAAACGGCAGATTGGTCTAGAGAATCTACGTTTAGAGAATTTTATTTTCGTCCTATTTCTCATATTGCATCAACTGTTATTGGTGAGCTTTAAACTTGCATAATATGAGCCTCCGTGTATTTATAAATTATTAGATTTTGCTAAGTCATGACGTAAAGTCATGATTTATAAATACACGGAGGCGAGTATTATACCCACCCGGTATTATGTTACCCTACCCTAGGATATGAAGTTAATTTTCATTAGCGGTACTGATGGTATGATGATCAAATTATGGTTTCATGAAAACTATGAGCTTTTGTTTATTTTCTGTTTTCAGCTTGATGGACCGAAAGGAGTCTCTCTACAGTCCAAGTTGAAGAATTGTTTGGCATCTTGGATTATTTGCGGTTTTCCAGTTTCCAGTTGAGAAGTTTTATTCTATACGTTTACATCAAAGAAAGAGGAGGATCATTTCCTGGATTGGGACTTTATAGGAGTTGGAGAAGGGGATTATGGTCCTTGAATTTTGATTAGTTTGAAAAATGTTTATGTAAATTTTTATTCTTTGCTGCTGAGGGAATAAAGAAAGAGTTATGCATAAAACTAGCCTCCGTGTATTTATAAATCATGACTTTACGTCATGACTTAGCAAAATCTAATAATTGTGCTAGCCACTATTTATCTTACAATAAATCACACTCGTTGGATACAAAGTTCATTATCTGGTTTGGTCACTCCGCAATCCGATTCTTCAATTTATTTGTCTATGGGCTGAGGTTACCCAGCGTTTGAGTGAAACTTCCAGCAAGCAGCCGTACAACTACTAATCAATCTGCCAAGATAACAGTGAGACCAAAACACAGCTCCCTTTTTCTTTTCTCTGTTTATAAAGGGCAAAATATGACTAGAAAATGGGCAAAATAACCCTGGCAAATGGGCAAAATATGACTAGCAAATGGGCAAAATAACACTAGCAAATGGGCAAAATATGACTGGCAAATGAATGGAAAAATATGACTGGCAAATGAATGGCAAAATATGACTAGCAAATGAAGGGTAAAATAACTGGCAAATGAAGAATAAAATATGACTAGCAAATGATGGACAAAATAATATTGGCAAATGAATGGCAAAATTACTGGCAAATGAAGAGTAAAATTCGACTAGCAAATGATGGGCAAAATAATACTGGCAAATGAATGGTAAAATAATACTGGCATATTAATGGCAAAATAAAACACGGAGTAGACAGCCAGGTGAGTACTGGGGAGGGGCTGAGGAGGGTGGTGGTGTATTAATGGACAAATTGTCTATGGCATATTAATGGGCTAATTGTGGCATATTAATAGGCAGGCTAATAGTGGCATTTTAATGGGAAATTGGCTGTGGCATATTGCAATCTGGCTGTGACATTTATGGGCAGGTTAATAGTGGCATATTAATGGGAAAATTGGCTGCGGCATATAAATGGGCAGGCTAATAGTGGCATATGGGGAAAATGGCTGTGGAATATTAATTGGAAATCTGTCTGACTGTGGCATATTAATGGGCAGGCTAATCGTGGCATAATGGGCAAATTGGCTGTGGCATATTAATGGGCAAATTGGCTGTGGCCAAAGTGATACTGTGGCATGTTCTGTGGGGGCAAAATACCATGTACTATGAGGGAAAGTGACACTGTGGCATGTTCTACAGGGGCTGTTCAGTGGGACAAAGTGACAGTGTGGTGTGTTCTGGCGGCCAAATGTACACTGTGGCATTCCAAATCGTGTGGATGCAATATGAGCAGGGCCGTCTTTAACGCGGGGCAAACGGGGCAGCTGCCCTGGGCGCATTTACTCCTGGGGGGCCCCAAGGCAGCTGTCCCGTGGGCCCCCAGCCCCTTCTTGCCGCGTTCACAGCGCATTGCGCTTGTGAACGCTTTTTTCCGGCAAGCCGCATCCGATGGATGCGACGGCCGAAAAAAAAACTGACGCCGGATGTGACGTCGCGTCACATCCGGTGACTGTTTCCCTCCTCCGTGCAAGAGGGAAGACTGCACGGAGGAGACATCCGGCGGGGGACACGGAGCAGATTCATGTAAGTACTAGGGAAGAGGGGGAGGGGGGGGGGGTTTAACTGGCACTATATTACTGGGTTCTGGCTGGCACTTTGTTACTGGGTTCTGGCTGGCACTATATTACTGGGTTCTGGCTGGCACTATAATACTGGGCTCTGGCTGGCACTATATTACTGGGTTCTGGCTGGCACTATATTACTGGGCTCTGGCTGGCACTATATTACTGGGCTCTGACTGGCACTATATTACTGGGTTCTGGCTGGCACTATATTACTGGGCTCTGGCTGGCACTATATTACTGGGTTCTGACTGGCACTATATTACTGGGTTCTGGCTGGCACTATATTACTGGGTTCTGACTGGCACTATATTACTGGGTTCTGGCTGGCACTATATTACTGGGCTCTGGCTGGCACTATATTACTGGGTTCTGGCTGGCACTATATTACTGGGCTCTGGCTGGCACTATATTACTGGGTTCTGGCTGGCACTATATTACTGGGTTCTGACTGGCACTATATTACTGGGTTCTGGCTGGCACTATATTACTGGGTTCTGGCTGGCACAATATTACTGGGCTCTCACTAAAAACCAAAAGTTAAAACGTGACAAAGATGACTATAAAAATGGCCAACAATATGATCAGAAAAGAGAGAGGATTTACCCTTCACAGACCAATTGGTCTAGAAGAAATAGACAAAATGGAGCCGCCATAAGAGAATACCAACGCCCTAGTCCTCTGATAAGATCAAGACAGGGGAACAATAACTTTGACAGGAAACCAACACATCCTAGTTTTAATATAAACAATTACAGCTCAGATAATCTACATGGGACACATACTCGTACCAATTTAAGATCCAAACCGAGTAGGGATTTTTCAGATAACTCTAATAGATCTTATTTTAGGTCTAGAGAAAATAGGAACCCTCTAACATCCCCGAATAGCCAACGTACTAATATTAAGGATAGGGAGTCTTTTTTAGACAAGGGGCTATCCCAAAGAGACAGACTATACCCGCCAAAAACTCAGTATCCTCTAGAAATGCGGAATCGGTTTGCTCCCCTGACACACACACCTCTAAAAAGAAGACGTTTTCAAAGAGAGGATGTAGAGGACGGAGAAATCCAATCAGACTAAATAATACAGATGGAGTAATTAATATCTCAGATATACCCCTAGAAACTGAAGAGTTAGACCTACTCTCTAAAGGACTTAAATTTGCCCCCCTATGTAAACCCGACAACTTTTCATTGTTTATAGACGCCCAAAAATTCATGAGGAAACTGACACTAAAAAGATACTTTATTAAGAACAAGGACAAAAAGCAAGACCCGATGAGGGTTTTGTCCACACATCACTCAAACCACCGTCTAAATTTTACCCAGTCTGGGAAAAAGGTAACCATATAGGGGTTTTTGAAGACCTCTTAACCACTGAACTAGATAGGATTTGCCAATTACACGATAGACGTCCTAATTTAACTAAAAAAGAGACAACCACTTTAAAGTTACTAAAAGAAAAACATGATATTGTAGTCAAGCAAGCCGATAAAGGGGGGGCTACTGTTATTATGAACAAAGCAGACTATCTAGAAGAAGCTTTTAGACAACTCCAAGATAAAGGTACATACATTGAGCTTAAAAGCGACCCAGGCCTACAATATAAATTCGAGGCCAGGACTATGCTAATGAAGGGCCTCAACCAAGGGGTTTGGAATAAAAATGAATACGCTTTTCTCTACAGGGAACACCCCAAAATAGCAATTTTTTACCTTTTACCTAAAATCCATAAGGGTCTGCAAAAACCTCCCGGTAGACCTATAGTGAGCGGGATAGGCTCCCTCACGAGTAACATTTCGGAATATGTTGATACTTTCTTACAAAAGTATGTAAGCCAAGCACCCTCTTACTTAAGAGACACTAAACAAGTACTGACATTAATGCAAAACTTTAGTTGGTCTCCGGATTTTTTATGGGCGACGGTAGATGTCACTTCCCTATATACTGTGATCAAACACGAACATGGTCTAGAAGCAATTCATAATACACTAGATTCCGATCCCGATATTAAACCGGCACAAAGAGAATTTCTGATTGATTGTATTTTTTTCACTCTCACACATAACTATTTTTGTTTTGATCGCCGATTCTTTTTACAGATTTGCGGAACAGGTGTGGGGACAAAATTCGCCCCAAGCTACGCTAACATTTTTATGGCCAACTGGGAAAAACGAGCAATTTGGGAAAACGATGCCTTAAGAACAAATCTTATTCTATGGCGTCGCTATATAGACGACATTTTGATTATTTGGAAAGGGACCGAATCCTCTCTACAGGAATTTATAGAGAGTATTAATTATAATGAGCTAGGATTAAAATTTACTTCTACAATTAATGCAGAGAAAATAGATTTTTTGGATCTAACCCTTTATGCACACAACGGATCAGTCAGTACAAAAACCTTTTTTAAACCCACCGATGCGAATGGGTATATTGATTTTAATAGTGGGCATCATCCTAATTGGCCTAGATAATATCCCGAAAGGACAATTCACCCGTATGAGACGTAATTGTACCTCAGATAAAGACTATATACAACAAACTTCAATACTTAAGGATAGATTCAAAGAAAAGGCGTATCCATCTAAACTCCTTGAAGAGAGTATTAATAAGGTTTCCCAGCTGGATAGATCTTTCCTATTACAGAATAAAGTTAAAACTTCATCTAAGGACCTATTTAATGATAATGCATTTAGCTTTTCCTTTTCCACACAATATAATTCTCAAGCTAAGGCCATCACCAAGGCACTAGAGAAATTCTGGCCTATCCTGAAAGGTGATCAGTATCTTAATGGAAAAATACCCGACCGCCCCAAACTAATTTTCAAAAAAGCCAGGAGTTTTAAGCAAATTTTAGCTCCTAGTGCTTTACCAAGGATTAACAAAGAGACACCCCAACATTTTTTAAGCACTAAACCGAAAGGGTTTTTTAAATGTGGCACATGCAAAATGTGTAAGGACCAACCTAGACATACGTCAACCTTTTCCAGCCATGCCACTGGGAAAACCTATGAAATTAAAGATTTTATCAATTGTAATTCGAGCAATGTTGTATATCTACTCCAGTGTCCATGTGGCGCTCAGTACGGAGGGAGGACTCTTCGACCATTCAAAGAAAGAGTCCTCAAACATTTGGGAGGCATCCAGAGTGACAACCCCAGACTTACTAATCTAAATGTCCCTAAACATTGCAAACAATGCATATCTTTTTCTATTGACAAATTTTTATGTCTAGGTATTGAAAAAATTAATCCGCACTGGAGGGGTGGTAACACAACTAAAATCCTGTCACAAAAAGAAACCAGGTGGATCTATGAATTAAAAACAAAAAGCGGATTTGAATACCGATTTGGACATTATGTCCTTTTATAATGATTAGTATTGTAAGCATTTTTTATTAATTTTTATTAATTATTATTTTTTGTTAATGAGAGGATTTTTCTATTGATAAAAGATTTTAGACATAATTTTTCTTAATTTCCGTGTCCAATGACATCACCTGGTTTCTCTTATCCATATTCTTCTTTTATCCATATTTTTTCTACATGCATTACTATTTGTAATTATTTGTGATAACTTGATTCATTGTTCAACGGAGTTACTGTGATACGGAGGATGTTCCCCCTTCAATCAGCTGTTTAAACCTGATTCTCAGCTCAACGGAGCTACAACGGTTACCATGACAACACAGGACGCTTTGCTCCGTCTCAGCCACTCAGACGTCAGAAAAGTAGGAGTGGCTACTACTCAGAGGCGCTTAAGAAAGGGTTTTTTTCAACGATGCCGACAGTTCTCTCTCATCTCCTCCTGATGAAGCCGTGCCACACACGGAGAAACGCGTAGAGGCTACTATTGTTCCAGCGCTGCATCTCCCACGACCTATTTGGAGTCCAGCTCCGCTTGTGACTGCAGGAACAGTCTTATTACTTTTACAAACGACTTTTACATCTACTACTCTGTGAGTTTTTCCAGTGCTAGGGGCCAGCATATGTTACCCACTGGTCCTGCACATGTATATTTCTTTATTTATTTCAGAATTATTAAAGCTGTTTTTATGGACCCACAAGTTCTCAGCTGATTTGACTGACACTCACGTTCGTTTGTGCATCCACTTATATTTTCTGTTATACCATTTTATAGAGGCAATATTGCACTATTATACTGTGTGTTTTATTTAAGGTACCCACTCCTTCGCGCCCATCTGCTTTTTTATTGTTACGGAGCAGCTTCATGTAAGTACTTGGGAACAGGGGGGGGGGGGGCGGGGGGCTGACTGGCACTATATTACTGGGCATCTGTCTGGCACTATATTACTGGGCTCTGACTGGCAGAATATTACTGGGCTCTGACTGGCACAATAATACTGGGCATCTGAATGGCAGAATATTACTGGGCTCTGACTGGCACAATAATACTGGGCATCTGAATGGCAGAATATTACTGGGCTCTGGCTGGCACAATATTCCTGGGCATCTGGCTGGCACAATATTACTGGGCATCTGGCTGGCACTATATTACTGGGCTCTGACTGGCACTATATTACTGGGCATCTGAATGGCAGAATATTTCTCGTCTCTGGCTGGCACAATATTACTGGGCATCTGGCTGGCAGAATATTACTGGGCTCTGGCTGGCACAATATTACTGGGCTCTGGCTGGCACAATAATACTGGGCATCCGACTGGCACAATATTACTGGGCATCTGGCTGGCACAATATTACTGGGCTCTGACTGGCACAATATTGCAGGCATCTGACTGGCACAATATTCCTGGCCTCTGACTGGCACACTATTACAGGCATCTGACTGGCATAATATTACAGGCATCTGACTGGCATAATATTACAGGGATCTGACTGGCACAATATAACAGGCATCTGACAGGCACAAATATTCCTGGTATCTGACAAGCACAATATTCCTGGCATCTGACTGGCACAATATTCCTGGCCTCTGACTGGCACACTATTACAGGCATCTGACTGGCATAATATTACAGGCATCTGACTGGCATAATATTACAGGCATCTGACTGGCACAATATTACAGGCATCTGACTGGCACAATATTCCTGGCATCTGACTGGCACAATATTCCTGGCATCTGACTGGCACACTATTACAGGCATCTGACTGGCATAATATTACAGGCATCTGACTGGCATAATATTACAGGCATCTGACTGGCACAATATTACAGGCATCTGACTGGCACAATATTCCTGGCCTCTGACTGGCACACTATTACAGGCATCTGACTGGCATAATATTACAGGCATCTGACTGGCATAATATTACAGGCATCTGACAGGCACAATATTCCTGGCATCTGACAGGCACAAATATTCCTGGTATCTGACAGGCACAATATTCCTGGTATCTGACAAGCACAATATTCCTGGTATCTGACTGGCACAATATTACAGGTATCTGACTGGCACAATATTACAGGTATCTGAATGGCACACTATTCCTGGGCTCTGACTTACACAATATTCCTGGTATCTGACTGGCACAATATTCCTGGTATCTGACTGGCACAATATTACAGGCATCTGACTGGCACAATATTACAGGCATCTGACTGGCACAATATTACTGGGGTCTGAATTTCACAATATTCCTGGTATCTGACTGGCACAATATTCCTGGGCTCTGACTGACACAATATTCCTGGGCTCTGAATGGCACAATATTACTGGGCTCTGAATGGCACAATATTACTGGGCTCTGACTGGCATAATATTACTGGGCTCTGACTGGCACAATAATACTGCGCTCTGAATGGCACAATAATACTGCGCTCTGAATGGCACAATATTACTGGCATCTGAATGGCACAGCAATTATGCCATATATGTGTGTGTGTGGGGGGGGGGGTAACATTGCGATGGATGGCGGGATTGCATGCAGGGGAGGGGGCAGGGTCCAGGGGGCCCAAGCAAATGCTTGCCCAGGGTCCAATCACTATTAAAGACGGCCCTGAATATGAGTACAATACAAGTGCGGTGGGTACTGTATAGTGTTGTGTTAAGACCTTTAGGTGCAATGTGGGTGCAGAGGAACATAATAAAAATAAGAAATTAACAATTTTTCAATAACATTTGAAAATAGTTGAATATAATATTAAAAAGTTCATATAAGTATACATGCAGCTAGTTATATACATATATTTGGGGTCCACCTCAAGCATTTGAAAAGGCTAGAAATATTTTAATGTTTTTTTGTTGTCAGAAACGTAATATTACTTTGCTGAGAGGGTGGTGGGTGCATGGAAGAGTCTTCCTTAAGAAATGGTAGAGGTTAATACATTAAGGAGTTTAAGCATGCATGGGATAGGTATAAGGCTATTCTAGATATAAGATAAGGCCAGGGCCTAATGAAAGTATTACTTTACTGAGAGGGTAGTAGATGCATGGAATAGTCTTCCAGTAGAAGTGGTAGAGGTTAATAGAGTAAATGAGTTTACGCATGCATGGGATATGTATAAAGCTATCCTAGATATAATATAAGGCATGGGACTAATGAAAGTATTACTTTACTGAGAGGGTAGTGGATGCATGGAATAGTCTTCTAGTAGAAGTGGTGGAGGTTAATAGAGTAAATGAGTTTAAGCATGAACAGGATAGGCATAATGCTACCCTAGATATAATACAAGGCCAGACACAACGCGGAACAGTTGGGAGGAATGTAAGTGGCATTTCTGCGGTAGAGTTGCATGGTGGGTTCAGGGGGCCCCCGGGCAATTTTTGCAGCAGAGCCCGGTGGTTTCTAGTTACGTCTCTACCTTCAGGGGTCTAGTGGATGCCATGCCTCAAGGCGTCAAAAGGGCACCTACACAATATTTGGCAGGTGGTCATAATCCTATTGCTGTTTGGTGTATATGATATGGTTTACCTTATATATTCACTTCAGCACATACCCTAATCTCTTCTAAAATTGCTCATATATCACCTCCCACCCAGCAGCTACCTGAGGAATAGACTAATCCAGTCCAGTTTAAAAACAAGGGAATGGGGAGCACTCTCCAAAACCAACATATTTAATATTCAGTCTGACACAGAAAATGTAACTGACACTCAGTGAGCGCCAGCTGCATTTTACAAAAAACCCTGCAGAACAGCATGGACCGTCCTGATTGTAAAAGTTCATTGTGGCCCCCAGCGATCCCACTGCAGGGACTTGCATTTAGAGGGGCCTCACTCTGACATGTAAAATGTAGTAACTCTCAAGGTGAGCATGTGCCAGATCTTCCGTGTTCGGGCACGGCTCTGCGATGTCGCACATGATGTCTCAAAGTATCAGGGATACTTGGCAGGGCCCAACAGGGTCTGTAGAGACCCCTATTTCTCCCTGGCAGCTGATTACTATGTGTTCTAGGCCAGGAGAACAAAGATGCTGGTTTGACGCTTTGATCATTAAGGACCAAATTTCCATCCAGTGCGAATGGGTTAAGCAATACAAAATGTAAAATATGCATTTTAAGGTAGTTTGAAGAACATTAATTTGCACATTTGGAAGATGCATTTTGGGCACCAGACAGTCCCTTTGATGTTTTGTCATGTTTGGGTTAAATAGCCCCTTCAGTGCACGTTTAGTTTTCACTCACAGTCCCCTTTTCTGTTTCTCTTATCTCTCATCAACACTCTACACTCCATCCTTTCTTTTATTTTCTCTCATCAGTTTTAAGAGTGGGCCTATCAGGTCCAGGGGTTTTGGCACACCTTAAATTGTAGGGTTAGGAGATAATCTTGTATAAGTCCCACTTGCTTCCTATCATCCCTTAGTATAAATAGTTTTGTGCATACAGCTCTATACTAATGAAACATCCCCCTTTTAATTGGTGTTATTAGATCACATTTATTATTTTGGTCCTTATGCTGAGGCATCACACGCACAAAGTCCAAAGATAAGGATTCCACAAAGTTTCAACGTGAAGTTCAGTTGACTGACTTTGTGTATTGTGCCTCTAGCAGTAGCCGCTGCTCTTCGCTGTCTGAGTCAGGCTGAATGGTTTCTGTGCTGAACATTTGCTTCCTGTCAGCAGTGTATAAAACCTGGAACTTCTCACACGCTGTCAGTCCTTCCCCGGGAGAGCTGCCAGGCTGACTGTGCAAAGTCTGCTCTTTAGCATGGGTGTAGGAACCCCCACAAATCTGGGGGGGACAGCATTTTTGCTCGCCGGGTATAGCAGCAGTAAAAATAAAGCTTGTCACAGTGTATATTATATCACCAAGTTCCCACCAACATTACCAGGATCCTTGGTATACAACATATACATTCACAGCACAACATCTACATCAGGCAGGTGCATTTTATCACTGTTACATGAAATATAGTCAGCGAGCTGTGTGTACACCATAAAACATACATCAGTATGAACCTACCACTTCTGCTGGAATGCCATTCCATGTATCCACAACCCTCTCAGTAAAGTAATACTTTCATTAGTCCCTGGCCTTATCTTATATCTAGGATAGCCTTATACCTATCCCATGCATGCTTAAACTCCTTCACTGTATTAACCTCTACCACTTCTACTGGAAGGCTATTCCATGCATCCACTACCCTCTCAGTATAGTAATACTTTCATTGGTCCCTGGCCTTATCTTATATCTAGGATAGCCTTATACCTATCCCATGCATGCTTAAACTCCTTCACTGCATTAACCTCTACCACTTCTACTGGAAGACTATTCCATGCATCCACTACCCTCTCAGTAATGTAATCCTTTCATTAGTCCCTGACCTTATCTTATATCTAGGATAGCCTTATACCTATCCCATGCATGCTTAAACTCCTTCACTGTATTAACCTCTACCACTTCTACTGGAAGACTATTCCATGCATCCACTACCCTCTCAGCAAACAAACATTACATTTCTGACCAGAAAATAAACTGTAAAATATTAAATATTTCCAAAAGCTTAAGGTGGACCCCAAATATATGTATATAACTAGTAAAATTTATACCAGGGCTTGACAACCTTAACTAAGTTTTAGGAGCCAGGGAAAAAATCTAGGAGCCAGACAACAGCACATCACATGCAGTCATATACAGTCAGTCACATAGACACATATACTCATACATACAGCCTGTCACACATATACATACTGTCACATAGAAACACACTCATACATACATACATACATACAGTCTGCCAGGCACACACTCACACATACATACAATCTGTCAGACACACACACACTCATACATACAGTCGTTCACAGACACACTCATACATACATACATAGAGTCTGTCGCAGACACACACTCATACATACATGCAGTCTGTCAGACACACACACACTCATACATACAGTCTGTAACATATACACATACACTCAGAGTCAGTCACATAGACACACACACTCATACATGGTCTTTCACATACACTCATACATACAGTCTGTCACAGACACACACACTCATAGTCAGTCATATATACACACAAACTCATACAGTCAGTCACAGACACACAAACTCACACAGTCAGTCACACACACTCATACAGTCTGTCACACTCCCTCATACAGTCTGTCACACACACACACTCATACATACATACATACATACATACATACATAGTCTGTCACATACACTCATACATACATACATCCATAGTCTGTCACATACACTCATACATACATACAGTCTATTACATTTACTCATACATACACACAGTCTGTCACATACACTCATACATACACACATTCAAGTGAGCAGTTTTTTTTTATCTTAAAAAATACATTTTAAAAAAATGTAGATCAATAGCAGGGATCAAAGCTATATCTCATTGCAGGGAAGGTGGGCATTTCCGTTCCAGGTTTGTCTGTGCCTCTTACAATCATTACTTATTAATTACATTATTTTGCCCATTCATTTGTCAGTTTTATTTTGCCCACATTCATTTGCCAGTGTTTTTTTTTGCCCAAATTCATTTGTCAGGGTTTTTTTTGCCCACATTCATTTGCCAGGGTTTTTTTTGCCCACATTCATTTGCCAGGTTTTTTTTTTTTTGCACACATTCATTTACCAGGGTTTTTTTTTTTTTGCCCACATTCATTTACCAGGGTTTTTTTTTTTTTGCCCACATTCATTTGCCAGGTTTTTTGTTGCCCACATTCATTTGCCAGGGGTTTTTTTTGCCCTCATTTTTTGATCATCTCATCATTAGTAGAAGTCATTGGCAGATTTAAGAGACATGTTATTATGGCAGCTTCGGAAGTCATTGATTATTGCAGCTCTAAGAGACATTTTTTAAATGCCCCTAAGAGCTGCAATAATCAATCACGTTCCGAAGCTCCCATGATAATGTTATGGCAATATGACATAAAATGGACACTTGCTTGTTTTAACAGTTAAAACGGTGCTTAGAAGATAGATACATTTCCTTACAGAATACAACCCCCCTTCTTCCCCCCTGAAAAACGGTACATTATTGGCAGTGACACCGTCACTGTTCCTACCTCATTCCTCCCAGTGTGGGGCTGTGTGACTTGTGGAGGACGCGCACAAGCCTTGCGCATGATCACATGACGTCATGCGATGAAGTCATGTGATCAGGTGACCTCTGTGATCGCTGCAGAGCTGATTCTCCCGGGACAGTCCCAGGATCGAAAACGTTGCGGGATTGTCCCGGGTTGGCAAGTATGCTCAGGGCCGTCTTTAATAGTGATTGGACCCTGGGCAAGCATTTGCTTGGGCCCCCTGGACCCTGCCCCCTCCCCTGCATGCAATCCCGCCATCCATCGCGATGTTAACCCCCCCCCCCACACACACACACATATGCCATAATTGTTGTGCCATTCAGATGCCAGTAATATTGTGCCATTCAGAACGCAGTATTATTGTGCCAGTCAGAGCCCAGTAATATTGTGCCATTCAGAGCCCAGTAATATTGTACCATTCAGAGCCCAGTAATATTGTGCCAGTCAGATGCCTGTAATAGTGCCATTCAGAGCCCAGTAATATTGTGCCAGTCAGAGCCCAGGAATATTGTGCCAGTCAGAGCCCAGGAATATTGTGCCAGTCAGAGCCCAGTAATATTGTGCCAGCCAGATGCCCAGTAATATTGTGCCAGCCAGATGCCCAGTAATATAGTGCCAGCCAGATGCCTGTAATATTATGCCAGCCAGAACCCAGTAATATAGTGCCAGCCAGAACCCAGTAATATAGTGCAAGCCAGATGCCCAGTAATATTGTGCCAGCCAGAACCCAGTAATATAGTGCCAGCCAGAGCCCAGTAATATAGTGCCAGCCAGAACCCAGTAATATAGTGCCAGCCAGAGCCCAGTAATATAGTGCCAGTCAGAACCCAGTAATATAGTGCCAGCCAGAACCCAGTAATATAGTGCCAGCCAGAACCCAGTAATATAGTGCCAGCCAGAGCCCAGTAATATAGTGCCAGCCAGAGCCCAGTAATATTGTGCCAGCCAGAACCCAGTAATATAGTGCCAGCCAGAACCCAGTAATATAGTGCCAGTCAGAACCCAGTAATATAGTGCCAGCCAGAACCCAGTAATATAGTGCCAGCCAGAGCCCAGTAATATAGTGCCAGCCAGAACCCAGTAATATAGTGCCAGCCAGAGCCCAGTAATATAGTGCCAGCCAGAACCCAGTAATATAGTGCCAGTCAGAACCCAGTAATATAGTGCCAGTCAGAGCCCAGTAATATAGTGCCAGCCAGAACCCAGTAATATAGTGCCAGTCAGAGCCCAGTAATATAGTGCCAGCCAGAGCCCAGTAATATAGTGCAAGCCAGAACCCAGTAATATAGTGCCAGCCAGAGCCCAGTATTATAGTGCCAGCCAGAACCCAGTAATATAGTGCCAGCCAGAACCCAGTAACATAGTGCCAGCCAGAACCCAGTAATATAGTGCCAGTTAAACCGCCCCCCGCCCCCTCTTCCCTAGTACTTACATGAATCTGCTCCGTGTCCCCCGCAGGATGTCTCCTCCGTGCAGTCTTCCCTCTTGCACGGAGGAGGGAAACAGTCACCGGATGTGACGCGACGCGCAATGCGCTTTGAACACGGCAAGCAGGGGCTGGGGGCCCCGTTTGCTGGGGGGGATTTCACCCTACCTGTCCCCCCCACATTTTTTTCCTGGGGGGGATCCGTCCCCCCCATCCCCCCCGCTTCCTACGCCCATGAGTAACAGTAACATTTGTAAATATAGACAGAAAAAAAAATGGGTAGAGGAGAAAATGGAAGTAGTGCCCACAGGAATTGTCATTTTACGATGAAATCTAGTTAAACCATGACTGGTCGACAGGGAAAAAGATTAGGTGATACATCATGTAAAGGATTCACACACACCATATGCAGCCTGTACAATATCCTCTGTCACTCTGATAGATTCCACTGCCATTCCCAAAATGTGGGAGATGTTATTTGTTTCAATTTTCTGGGAATTAATCATTTGGCTGTATTAAGCAAGTTGACCTCCAAAGAGTGTTTATATTTTCATCCTGACAAATGGCAGATTGGTATAGTGGAAGTACAATACCTAGGACACTGAGCCAGCTAAAACAGATGCTATTGTGAACTGGCCAGTACCCCAGACCAAGAAACAGTTACTCACTTGCTTGGGAGCAGCCGGCTACTACAGAAAGTTTGTGCCCCACCACAGTACCATCGTGCCCCTCACTGACCTGACTAAAAAAATCACTAACCCGGATGGTCCTGTGGTCCCCCGAATGTGACAAGGCTTTTGAAGATCTAAAGACTGCCCTTGGAGGAGCACCTGTAATAGCTGCCCCAGATTTTAACAAATTATCTCTGGTTCACACAGACGCCTCTATCTTTGGACTCGGAGCTGTGTTAAGTCAGACTAACGAAGCAGGAGAAGAGCACCCCATCGCATACCAAAGTCGGAAGCTCCTGGACCGGGAGGTGGGCTATGCAGCCTTTGAAAAAGAATGCCTGTCTCTGGTATGGGAACTGAAACTGTTCCAACCATATTTGTACAGGAGGGAATTTACAGTTATCACGGACCACAACCCTCTCGTGTGGCTGAACCGGGTGTCTGGGGACAATGGGCGACTCCTGTTATGGAGCTTGGCTCTGCAGCCCTTCAACTTCTCCACTCAATACAGACCCGGGAGGGACAACCAAAATGCAGATGGCCTCTCACGGCAGTTGGATGCCTAAACCCGTGGATTATCTTAGGTTTTTTTTTGTCCCATGTTGGCTTCTGTTGGATGTTGTGGAACATCATCTGCAAGCTTACCCATGTGAGCGACTATGAATGACCTTCTCCAAATGGGGGATTAATGTGAAGAACTGAGTATTACAAGCTCTTTTGTGACTTCTTTTGCCCTGCCTCAGAATGTTCAAGAGCCTTGGATTGAATGTTAAATTAATCCCTTTAGGTCCTTACTGTATCCCCCACTGTATGTAAAACTAATCCATTTACTGTTCTTTTGTCTAATCTCTGTTATCTAGATGCCTGACTTTATATATTCCCCATGTTATGCTTTAATAAATGTTTTTAGTTTTCTGCTGTACCTGAGTTTATGTGATTATTAGGACAAAGAGGAGAGGGAACAGTGACTTTTATTTGGGACTTGCTGGCTTTCATTACAGGCTAAAGGGGGTGACTACCCATGCTAGGATACGTGTCAGGGTAGAACGAAAGTGCACCTTCCCTGAAGCTGAAACACCGACTGTCCGAACTATTGGTCCGATTTTGGGTCCGCCCTCTCAGTCCACGGTTATCATGTCACACGTTTATGTGCTAAATAGCAGGTTGGAATTACTTTCCTCTGTCAACATAAACATTAGCTATACTGTAAGTATAGACACAAATACATGATTGAAAATTATCTAAACATTGTGCAAATTCATAAATTAGGAGAAAAATGGGTTTTAAATGTGTCTGTGGAGACGCCTGCTTATGACAAGCCTCACCTTGTGGCTTCATATGCAAATTACACATTTCCCATTATAAAATGTGTTCATTTGCAAATCAAGCCACAGGCGATATCATGAATAGGAGAGACAATGGACACATTTATACCATGTTTGTTTCTTATTTTTTGTATTTACATTCCTTTTTGCTAACACAATGTTAGATTCTTTTTCATCATTTTCTATTCTCTACATTTACAGTATAAGCAATGAGTAGGTTGACAGCATCGCGATAAGTTTGAAATTCCCTTCTCAATTCCCTACAATTACCTCTTTCCCGAATAGAGCCCTGTGTATGAGATGATGTCCATCGGAATCATCAGAATTTTAACATTTTTGATTCTTTGTTGCTTTTAGGCTTTTACGTTTTATTGGTACATTAAAATACACAAACTATGTTAGGCAAGTTTGCCTTTATTAAACGTGCAGTGTCTCGTGTCACTGGCCTATTTGTTATATCCAGTTAGAATCACCAGCTGTATAGAATAGACTCAGCAATGTATGGTAGATGGGAACAATCAGTTTGCTTTTCTAGCACACAACAGCTGGAGTAGCTTGAGTGCGATTATTGCAAATTAAAAATAAACCAACCGTAATTTTTTGTATTATGATTGCTTGTAAAACATTTTAGATGCAGGAATCTGGTGTACAGGACAATTATGATTTTTAAGTTTTACAAGCAATGTTATCATGCAAACTGAAAATATGAACCTGGGTTAGTCAACCTGCAGCCCTCCAGCTGAACTACATCTCCCATAATGCTCTTTCAGCTAAGAGGCTGGCAGAAGGGCATGGGAAATTTAGTCCTGTAACATCTGGAGAGACACATGGTGCCAACCCCCGCTTTAAAACATGGATGCACTAAATTAGCTCTTGATAGATGTTAACTCTTCAAAACTTCAAACCATGCCCTTGTGTGTTTTTATTGGAAATTCCCCCAACTAAGCTCAACTCCCATCTTGCAACTCCTTCAACTTCCACATACTTCCCAACATTTTAGTTTCAAGTAACTTGAAAGTAAAGTGTATGTGGCAAGGTCTATGGAGGTCCATAGAGCATTGTTAAATGGATGCTAAACTGTTTTTTTCCTCTTGCACTACTAACATGTGCTTTACTGTTTGTATGTAACTGTGTGTAATTATTGTGACTGTCTATGTATGCATGACTGTGTGAGCCTGTGGCTATATGACACATATATGTATGCATAACTGTGTGTATGTGTGACTGACATTGTTTGTGGGACTGTGGATGTTACACTGTATTTATGGCTGTGTATATGTGTGACTGTGTGTAGGTGGCACTGTATGTGTACACATAGGCGTGCGCACGGGGTGTGCCGGGTGTGCCTGGGCACACCCTAATCCAGGGCCGGCGCCACCAGTAAGGCGACCTAGGCAGCTGCCTAGGGCGCATCTTGGCTGGGGGCGCTGGAACCCTGCTTCCAAAAAAAAAAAAAAAAATCCTCCTCCTTACTTACCTCGTCGGCGTCGCTGCGTCTCCGGTGCTGGGCCGCCTGTGGCTGAGAGGGAAGCGTTGTGCGCTCCCCTCCAGCCAATGCGCATTCAGTAAAGTTTTTTTTTTTTAAACTTTATTGAAAGCGCATTGGCTGGAGGGGAGCGCACAACGCTTCCCTCTCAGTCACAGGCGGCCCAGCACCGGAGACAGAGCAGCAGCAGCAGCAGCGACGAGGTAAGTAAAGGAAAGAAGGCCTGGCTGGCATATTGGGTGGCTAAGTCCAGGCATATTTTGGGGGAAAGTCCTGGCATATTGCTGGGGAAAGTCCTGGCATATTGCTGGGGACAGTCCTGGCATATTGGGTGTTTAAGTCCTGGCATATTGGGTAGCTAAGTCCAGGCATATTTTGGGGGAAAGTCCTGGCATATTGGGTGTTTAAGTCCTGGCATATTTTGGGGGAAAGTCCTGGCATATTGAGGGGCATAATCCTGTCATATTGGGTGGCATAATCCTGGGATATTGAGGGGCTTAATCCTGGCATATTGAGGGGCATAATCCTGGGATAAAGAGGGGCATAATAATGGGACATTGAGGGGCATAATCCTGGGATATTGAAGGGAATAATCCTGGCATATTGAGGGGCATAATCCTGGGGTATTGAGGGGCATAATCCTGGCATATTGAGCGGCATAATCCTGGGATATTGAGGGGAATAATCCTGGCATATTGTGGGGCATAATCCTGGGATATTGAGGGGAATAATCCTGGCATATTGTGGGCATAATCCTGGGATATTGAGGGGAATAATCCTGGCATATTGGGTGGCTAAATCCTGGCATATTGCGGAGCATAATCCTGGGGTATTGAGGGGAATAATCCTGGCATATTGCGGAGCATAATCCTGGGGTATTGAGGGGAATAATCCTGGCATATTGGGTGGCTAAATCCTGGCATATTGCGGAGCATAATCCTGGGGTATTGAGGGGAATAATCCTGGCATATTGAGACTTAAGTTATGTTACTTATTCTCCACCATTCTTAATAGGGGGCTTTATTGCAACATGTAACTCTGTTAACTCTCTTTTAATTTAAATGCTGAGAAAGGGGTGGAACATGTGATGTCATGATATGGGAAAATAATATGATAATGGGGGGGGGGGGGGACGACGACGCCGTGTGCGGCGTGTGTGTTTGTGCTTTAGGGTGCACACCCTAATGCAATAGGCTGCGCACGCCTATGTGTGTACATATGACAGTGTGAAGGAGTGTATGGCTGTGTGACAACAAACTGTGATGAGATTTCTGATGAAGGGGCCACAAACTGCCAGTCCCATTTCTCATTTTATAGTTTGTTGATGCCTAGGGTGGGGTGTGGGCAGCATTTCAGGAAGTACAAGCTATGTAATATAAAGCTCAAAGTTGTAAGTATTCCATTCATGCCTAAATTATCAATGGTGACTTTTACAATAATGTTACAGAAACAAATATGAAACTAGATATTTAAATGTTACAAGAGTTAGTCACACAGTATGCTGTCCTTCATAAAGTATAAAGCATATATTGTAAAACTCTTTTGTTCATATTCAGCAAGTACAGTAGTTAAATCAGGAGGTGATAGACATGGAGTTGATCACCCATTTTGGCTATTGTGAAGTTATCAATGAACACATTGTGAGGATCAGGCTCATTGCTGTCCAAGAGAATTGGAACATTCTGTTCATGTTTCCTTACTGGAACACACAAAGCAGTGAAGATGAAGCGGATTAGGGGTAGAGGCAGAGATATGCGTTGAGCCAATATCTTAATTAAATAACCACTGATTGCACTTTCTTATGTTTCATAGGAGCAGAACTAGAATGTGAGATGTGTTTTGTATGATACGAGCTTGTCTGACTTGTCAATTCCTTCTGAACAAGTTCAGAAAGTAAGTTTAAATCTCACTTTTCATCTCGAGTATATTAATATACTGTAATATGTGTGGTGTTTCCGCAAGCAATATTCCTAGAGGAAACATTCAAAATCTCATCCACTCTCCCCCACAAGAAGCTGCTGCCTATTTTCCATTCTGCCAGCCTGTTGTCAGATTGCCACTGTAAACTTATGCTTTAGTGTTACAAAATACAGATACTTTTGGCTCCCACATCTAGATCTAAACACTTCTGTTTTTTATTTCAATAAATCCAAATAGTTTTTATTGAAATGCTTTATTGAAGCATCTTCATTCTCTTTTCTTCATATATTCATGTACTCGCTTCTGTCTTTTGATACACAATTATACAGTTATAATATTATAATACTATGTGTGGGATGGTACCTCCTCAGGGAGTGATCAGCTTAGTGATATAATTAATAAATCCCATTCTCAGTCATTCATTTCCTGGCAGTATAATTTTTAAAGCGCAGAACATTTGCTAAATGTTCTTTTCATTTGCTAAATTTTCATTTACCTTTTTCTACTGCTCCCCTTTTCTTTAATCCATAGAATACTTTAAACCTTTCTACCAGTGCGCTTTTCTGTAACCACTTTCCTTCTACTATGTTGCCGTGGAAATACTTTCTCTTGTAGTATTTTTTAAATGGTATCTCTCTTTATAGAAGTCATTTTAAAGAAAAAGGCAAAACATAGAAACACTGTCCACAGTATAGTATTGAAGTCAACATATTACTATACTATGGATACTATTCCTATTTTGTTCTTTCATACGAATGGAGCTTCTATAAAGAAAGATACTATTTAAATATTACTACAAAGGGAGGTGTAAGGCAGCGTGCTGAGGTGACACACATTCCAGGAGGCGGAGAGATAAAGCCCACTGGATGGACAGGAGCACACAGGGAGACGCCATACTGTGTGTGCAGCAGGTAACATATAACAAGAGAATCCTTTACAGAGGAGAGTTGTGGAAATCCACTGACTTAGAAGGCAGTCCTAAAGAGTAGTGTCATGAGTAGAGTTGAGTGGACACCTGGATGTTCGGGTTCGAGAGGTTCAACCGAACTTCGAAAAAATGTCTGGGTCCGTGCTCGAACTTGACCCCGAACTTGACCCCGAACACGAACCCCATTGAAGTCAATGGGAACACGAACTTTTGGGCACTAAAATGCCTCTAAAAAAGTAATGGAAAGGGCTAGAGGGCTGCAAAAGGAAGTAAAATGGGGGTAAGAGTAGAACAAGTGCCCTGCAAGCAAATGTGGATAGGGAAATAACTTAAAAGAACATAAAATACATACAAATTAAAAATACAGCTGAGCCATAAAATAGCACTAGATGGAATCTTTGATTTTAGCTTTGGAAGAACATAAATCTAAATCTAAAGCATGGCTGCCAGGAGGATCAACATAATTATCCATTTGAGAGAGTGTTGGAGTGCAGGGTATTCTCTTTCAGTTTATACTAAGTGACCCATAGGTTGAGGAGGCGGTGACCGTGATGGTGTAGGTGGAAGCGGCGCTGGAGGAGGAGGAGGTAGCCAACACTGTTTTTATTTGTTTTTTTAAATTGGGGTAGCCCCCAAAATATTGGGACATATAACAACAGAAAACAAAGAATAAGTGGACTTGAGTATAACAATGTCTGGGTGAGGCCGGTATAAATGTCTATTCTGAACAAGGTACAGAGAAGTCTGGTGGGATCCATGCCTGGTTCATCTTAATAAACATGAGCTTGTCCACGTTGGCTGTGGACAGGCGGCTGTGCTTGTCAGTGATAACGCCCCCTGCCGTGCTAAACACACATTCAGACAATACACTGGCTGCAGGGCAGGCCAGCACCTCCAAGGCATAAAGGGCAAGCTCAGGCCATGTGCCCAATTTGGAGAACCAGAAGTTGAATGGGGCAGACCCATCAGTCAGTATGTGTAGGCCTGTGCATACGTACTGTTCCACCATGTTGCTGAAATGCTGTCTCCTGCTAAGATGTTGCATATCAGATGGTGTTGCTGCTTGTTGTGGCGTGCTGACAAAGCGTTTCCACATTTTGGCCATGCTAACCCTGCCTTCTGAGGTGCTGGCGGTGCCCCAGCTGCGTTGGCGACCTCTTCCTCTGCCTTCGCCTTGTGCTTCCATTGAGCCCCCGGTGTCATTTTGGAATGCCCTCAGCAGCGCGTCTACCAGCGTGCGCTTGTAGTCGTGCATCTTAGGATCACGCTCCAGTGATGGAATTAAGGACGGCACGTTGTCCTTGTAACGGCGATCCAGCAGGGTGGCAACCCAGAAATCAGCACAAGTTAGAATGTGGGCAACTCGGCAGTCGTTACGCAGGCACTGCATCATGTAGTCGCTCATGTGTGCCAAGCTGCCCAGAGGCAAGGACAAGCTGTTCTCTGTGGGAGGTGTATCATCTGTGTCCTCCGTATCCCCCCAGCCACACTCCAGTGATGCCCACGAGCTGCGTTGGGTGCCACCCTGCTGTGAACACAGTTCCTCCTCCTCATCATCCTCATCCTCCTCCAAAACTGGGCCCTGGCTTGACAGTTGTGTACCTGGCCTATGCTGGTGCAGGAACCCACCCTCCCAGCCACTTGTGAATGACTGACCTGATAACCGTGGAAATGACCCCTCTTCTTACTCCTCCTCTTCCTCCTGTTCCACATCCTCTTCCATCATCGCCCTAAGCGTTTTTTCAAGGAGACATACAAGCGGGAAAGTAATGCTGAGAACGGCGTCATTGGCACTGGCCATGTTGGTGGAGTACTCGAAACAGTGCAAAATGGCACACAGGTCTCACATGGAGCCCCACTCATTGGTGGTGAAGTGGTGCTGTTCTGCAGAGCGACTGACCCGTGCGTGCTGCAGCTGATACTCCACTATCGCCTGCTGCTGCTCGCACAATCTCTCCAGCATGTGCAAGGTGGAGTTCCACCTTGTGGGCACGTCGTATATGAGGCGGTGAGCGGGAAGGCCTAAGTTACGCTGCAGCGCACACAGGCGAGCAGCAGCAGGGTGAGAACACCTAAAGTGTGCACAGATGGCCAGCACTTTCTGTAGCAGCTCTGATATATCTGGGTAGTTTTTCAGGAATTTCTGGACCACCAAATTCAGCACATGCGCCAGGCAAGGGATGTGCGTCAAACCGGCTAGGCCCAAAGCTGCGTCGAGATTTCGCCCATTATCGCTCACCACCAGGCCGGGCTTGAGGCTCAGTGACAACAACCACTCATTGATCTGTTGTTCCATGCCCGTCCACAGCTCCTGCGCGCTCTGGGGTTTTTCCCCCAAACATATGAGTTTTAAAAGAGCCTGCTGTCGTTTCCCCCTGGCTGTGCTGGAGTTGGTGGTGAAGGTGTTACGCTGACTGGATGAGGAGGTGGTAGAGGAGAAGGAAGAAGCTGAGTAGGAGGAGGAGGCAACAGGAGGCAAAGAGAAATGCCCTGCAATCCTCTGTGGCGGAAGGACATGCGCCAAACTGCTATCTGCCTCAGGCCCAGCCGACACTACATTTGCCCAGTGTGCAGTTAGGGAGATATAGCATCCCTGCCCGTGCTTACTGGTCCACGTATCTGTGGTTATGTGGACCTTGCCACAGATGGCGTTGCGCAGTGCACACCTGATTTTGTCAGCCAATTGCTTGTGCAGGGAAGGGATGGCTCGCTGGGAAAATTAGTGGCGGCTGGGAACCACGTACTGTGGGACAGCCACCGCCATCAGGTTTTTAAAACTGTCCGTCTCCAACAGATGGAATGACAGCATTTCAAAGGCCAGGAATTTGGAAATGCTGGCATTCAGGGCCAGTGTTCGCGTGTGGGTAGGGCCATACTTCCTCTTTCTCTCCAGTGTTTGGGAGATGGACAGCTGAACGCTTCCATGGGACAGTGTGGAGATGCTTGGGGACGGTGGCGGACGTTGTGGCGTTGCTGCCACTTCCTCTATTTGCTCGGTGGCAGGTGTCACTGTGACTCCAGAGCTGGAGGAAGAGGCCAAGACAGCAGCAGAAGAGGAAGCAGGAGGAGCCTGAGACCTTTCCTGGGTTTTGAGATGCTTACTACACTGCAGCTCGTGCTTTGCATGTAGATGCCTGGTCATGCAGGTTGTGCTCAGATTTAGCACATCACAGCTTGCAAAACACTCGTGTCTTGTCGTCAGCACATTGTCTAAAGAACTGCCATGCCAGGGAACTCCTCGTAGCTGGCTTTGGTGTGCTCGGCCCCTGGGTGCGGTGGGCAGTAGCAGGCGTACTGTCTAGGGGACGGCCGCTACGGTTTTGCACCCTGCTCCCTCTTATGTTGCGCTTGTGCCTCTTTGCGACCACCGCCTCTTCCTCCAAACTGGACACGTCACTCGCATGACCTTGATTCCATGTGGGGTCTAGGACCTCATCATCCTCCACATCATCTTCCACCCACTCCTCAAACCTGCCCTCCTTGCCAGTCTGCACACTGCCGAAAGCCACAGCAGTTGGCACCTGTGTTTTGTCATCATCAGAGACGGGCTGCGGTGGTCCTCGCATGTCAACATCCTGACACATAAGTGGTTGTGCATCAGTGCACTCAATCTCTTCCACTTCTGGGGCAAGGCTAGGTTTGATGACCCCTCCAGCAGAGTCATCAAAAAGCAAAAGAGACTGCTGCATGACTTGTGGCTCAGACTGCTTGGCAGATTTGCAAGGGGGTGAGGTGAAAGACAGATGGCCATGGGCTGCAGGTGTCAACTCTGAGCTTTCAGCAGGGGACCGGGTGGGAGACAATGTGTAGGAACTGGAGGCACTGTCAGCCACCCAATCTACTATCACCTGTACTTGTTCTGGCCTCACCATTCTAAGAGTGGCATTCGGGCCTACCAAATAATGCTGAAGGTTCTGTCGCGTACTAGCACCTGAGGAAGGTGTTTCACTTGTGCGTGTAGCTGGCACAGATCGACCACATCCCCTACTTGCAACAGGAGCTCCACCAACACCAGCAGCACCACAACCAGGGCCACGTCCCTTATTTGATACACTAAGAAGAGCTCATGTGATGTGCGTGTATGTGACTCCAGCTTATATATAGAGGCTGGGTCACATGCTGCACTGGCCAATCACAGCCATGCCATTAGTAGGCATGGCTGTGATGTCTTCTAAGGGCAAACGAGTCAAACGCTTGTTGATTGGCTGCCCTGCAGCTTTTTAACATGCGCCATTAAATAGTCGAACCCCGAACTCCAACACGGACATACAGTGGAATGTCCGTGTTCGGGTCCGGGGTACGGACACCGTAATGTTCGGTACAAACCCGAACAGTGCGGTTCGGGTTCGCTCAACACTAGTCATAAGCAGTGTTGAGCAAACTCGAACCGCATTGTTCGGGTTCGTACCGAACATTACGGTGTCCATGCCACGAACCCGAACCCGGACATTTCACTGTATGTTCGGGTTGGAGTTCGAGGTTCGGCTATAAATCAAAAGTCTTTAAACCGAAAGTCATTCGGTTTATAGACTTTCGGTTTATAGAATAGCCAATAGCATTATATGTATTCTATAAGCCGAAAGTCTATAAACCTATCCACATTTGCTTGCAGGGCACTTGTCCTACTCTTACCCACATTTTACTTTCTTTTAGCAGCCCTCTAGCCCTTTCCAGGACTTTTTTAGAGGCATTTTAGTGGCCAAACGTTCGTATCCCCATTGACTTCAATGGGGTTTGGGTTCGGGGTCAAGTTCGAGCACGGACCCGGACTTTTTTCCGAAGTTCGGTCGAACCTCTCGAACACGAACATCCAGGTGTCCGGTCAACTCTAGTCATGAGTCCAATACCAATGGACAAAAAACGGTAACAGCGATGGTGAACAGGCAAATAAGAACAACAACAGTTATGGATAACAATGCCAAGCCAGGCAAAATTGTCAAGAAGATATTCACTGATTAATTTTGAGGTACAATGAACAGTACAAGCACTGGTAAGAGGGTTTTTGCCGTTGCTTGAACTTTTTTGGCACCATTTTTTCTTTTCCTTTTTCTATACACTACACTAATTGTATATACGGTTTAACAGCAGACTTTTTCGGAAACTGTTTGATGGAAAGGACAAGTCTGGACATAACACCAGAAAATCTTGATCGGTGAATTGTGTAAAAGTCAATTATAAACAATCAGGATTAAACCGCCATATGTATTAAGACTATGCTAGAGATATTTTGCTCAATAGTTTTTTTGTGAATTGATATACTGTTAGGGAGACAATTTAACCAGGAACTAGTCCCAATTATTTACTGTGCCATATCGTTATTTCTTGAAGAATATATACGTTAATTTGAAATGTGCATAATTGAGTAGTCATTTTGTGAATACACTCCTTGTTTTTATCATAGTAGATAAGATCAATTTGTGAAAAGAAAAATAGCTGTCACTAAGAACAGGATCTTGTGTAGTACAGTCTGAATGTGGAACAGGAAAAACAGTGGTGAATAATTTGTGGTGTGGTAGTGCTTTGCAACCAACTGAAACTAAAACTGGGTTCTGCAGTGACAAGCTGTGGATACCTTATTTAAAACCATATCTCTATAGGTTATCAAGTGGCTGACTGTATTTGAGATAAGAATTCTAAATGGTTTGAAAGCTAAACAGCTGTTGATATTTCTTTAATTCTTAAACAACCATAGTTGAAAGACAAATAGAACAGTTGTTTCGTACAAGATATGGCGACTAAAAGGAATCTGAAAAAAGCAGACAGAAAGGGAAAAGAAAGAGCATGAACAGGAAAAGAAGATTTTTTTTTCCTCCAAAGTTGTCCAGAAATGCAGGTGAAACCAATTTGAAGGAACTGATTGGTATTGACTTAGAGGGCTAACCAGTAAGTAATGCGAGTAGTGAACAATCACCAAACACTTTCTAAAAGAATTCTTAGATGCACAACATAAACAATAAAGCAAGAAATAAATTATCACTGTATGGAAATTAAATTGGAGATTAGAGAGTTGTCTAATGAGATAAAGAACATGCAAGAAAAATGGGTTTGCTGGATTTCCAATACTCTATGTTGAAAGATAATTCTGCAGATTAGAATTAGACCTTTAGGATCAACACACTTAATTCTTATATAATTCCTAAATGGAAATTTCTGTTCAGGATGCTGCCAATGAGAATATCGATGAGTTGGCTTGAAATGGTTCAGTGCATCTTTAGAAATGATGTATGGAGGGGAAAATACCAAATCAGTTATCATGGAAGCTAAAAATAGAGAAAGGGATAAGCTGGAATTTGAACACATTGCTCAAGAATAAGCTTAAGGAAAACTGTTTACAAAATATGTTGTTGATAGATTTTTTTCCTTGCAGTTAATAGTGGATACAATAATTTATGGACTGAATATTTTTGGTAGCACCCCTCCCTAACTTGGCATTTGTTTGTATGCCTGTATATTTGTGAGTTTAGCATTTATATATGTATATGTCTGCCACTTACAGTTTTATATTACTTTTGTGTGTGCCCATACAAATATGTGATATTGAGTATATTTACAAATATCTTATACACTAATACAGGGCTCAACAAACCCCGGGCTCGAGGTTGCCATGATGACTGGAAAATTAGACATGGCGCCAAGGAAGGGTCATCCCCACATGGCACCCCTCGCCCGGGGATCAGTTAAAAAAATTATTATTTAGCGATCGGAGCACAAGAGAGCAGAGCGAGCTCTGCACACACTTCCTGCTCAGTCCCCATGCGCGTTAGTGTCGGAGCGGCAGGTGTCACATGATATGCTCACTAGTATCGTCAAGATGGTCTGTGCCTTTGTGACAGGCATGTACTCGGCTGGAGCAGATTGTCCCCCCCATATGTGACTGACTGTGTGTGTGTGTGTGTGTGTATGTATGTGACTGACTGTGTCTCTCTGTGTGTGTGTGTGTGTATGTACGTACGTACGTACGTGACTGACTGTGTGTGTGTGTATGGTTGCATGAATGTACCATTGTCTGGCTCCTATATTTTTTTGCTGGCTCCTAAAATTAAATAAAAATTTTCAAGCCCTGCACTAACAGTGATACCACACATATTGGACCAAACGGCTGTCCATGAGTGGTGATCTGTCTTCCTCGCCTCTGTCCTGACCTATCTTTCAAGGCTGTCTTGTACAGTGTACATATGCTCCATGGGGTCAGTATTTTTAAAGGATTAAGAGGCAAAAGGTGATCATTGTTGAGCGGATTTGCATATGCCTACCCAGAATCCCTTGTAGTGGTAATAGCACTTTAAACATATTATGTTGTGGCATTCTGATTTGTTTGGTTTGTATAAATTTCTGCCTAATTATGCCTCTGCTAACCACAAATAGTATCCACAGTGAACTGTATAATCGATATTTTATGTATTATTTCCTTCTACTATACTTCTCAATATTGCTGGAATGAGATGCAGGATGCTGGGGGCATGGCCTCTGGAAAGGCGCATTGTGATCTGACTGCCAAGCAGTATGGCAAATAATTGCCACCACTGTGTATGAATTGCGCATGGTTAATAATTACACTTTAGCCTCTGGTTTTCTAGAGTATCAAAACTTTGCATGATGAGGTCTGGACTGTTGGATTGTGCTCTTGAATCACATTCTAGCAATATGTGTCCAGGGTAAGATTAGAGCTAGGATTATTTTAAAAACATGTTTAGAAAACCGGAGAGTGATATTACACAATTTACTAATGGCCAACTTCTTTTAATGGATGACTTTTTCTGTGAATGTAATATGTATAATGCAATATTACAAAAAAAAAAAATTTTCCTTAAGCACTGACACTATGATCACTCTCTCTTGCAGATAATACCCTTGGCATTGTGCTTGGATGTGTATTTGGATTCTTCACTCTATTAGTCTTAATTGTACTGATTGCTCTGAATGAAAAAAAGCGCAGCAAGTAAGTGTCTAATAAAGTAAAAAAATAATTACAATGCTGTAAATGAGAATACATCAGGGGTCATAGGTACATTGTGTTGTTTAACTCAAAGGATGGTAGCGTTTGTCAGATTTCAAATTGCCTAAAAACATTTAGAGACCCGTGACCCTTTCCTTCTCATCCAAAATCATCACAGGAGTTAGGTTTAGCTGAATGAGACAGAGAACAAGACAGAAGATGTGTTCTTTAATGAGGTGTATATGTAAAAATGTACCAGTGCTATCTCTACTGGTTTATACCATACAGCGTTATCCAATATAGAAAGTAAAGATAAATATCAGTAAGCTTCTCTGAATAGAGAAACATCTGTCCTACTTATCACTCCTCACTATGGCCTTGATTACATTACTTGCAGTAAAACCACGGTAATGGGTTGATGTGATGTCTCATTTTACTGGGCTATTCCATTATGCTATCAATTTGTATTTATTACCATCCCAGGTGTCGAATGCAAAATCTGCAATTAAATGAACTAGCTACAAAACATAGGGAAACGCACAGTATTTCATTGAGTTTTCACCCTGACACTGAAACAGCTGATAAAGTGCTCATCTTTATTTCCTATCCTCAGCACTCAAAGATCTGGGGAAGAAAATATGGTTCTGGGTCTATAATATAATAGCTCAATACAACTCCCATCATACTGTGTTAGAATTTTGGCTGACCCAGCATGGTGAGAGTTGCAACTAAGCTAATATAGGAGGATTTTAATTTACACAGCCCTGCAAATAGTTAAATATCTTAAATGGGCCAGCAAATTGGTGTTCTCTGGCCCATATTTTATCATGTATTATTACTTCCTGTTCATTGTGCAAAGAAGCAGGGGGCACTCGCCACCAAGCCGAAGTGGTCTAGGAGTCCCTTTAATTTTTATTATTTAACGCAATTTCAAAGTACTTTTAGTGCAGAGCATTGACGTTACCACTAGCATTAGTGATACGGTAAAAACTAGCATATATTTGCCACCAATTTCACCTACTGAAACACTGTACTGCAAATATTAACCCCTTAACGACAGATGACGTGCCAGGCACGTCACGGCAAATCGAGGACTTGCCGACAGCTGACGTGCCTGGCACGTCATGCACTAAACTGAGTAAAGAAAGCGACCAGCGGTCGCTTTCTTTACTCTAACGGTGTTGCTACAATGCCTCTAGGTAGAGGCATTGTGCAACACCCCCCAAAAGTGCAGGGGCGCGCTACGATCACTCCACGGAGTGATCGTAGCAGCCATTTAAAAATGGCTGCGCCGGCTGCACACATGTGCTTAGAAAGCGAACGATCGTTCGCTTTCTAAGCATCTCCGGTGTTGTTAAAGTGCCTCGCCAGCGAGGCACTTAACAACACCGTTCTGCTCCCCAGAGCCGATGGTGGTCGCTCTCCTGAGCGACCCCATCGGCTCAGTAGAAGGGAACGCTGCCTATACAGGCAGCGCTTCCCTTCTAATGGCAAGAGCATCGGAAGTGAAAGTATTTCACTTCCGATGCTCTAGGGGGAGCCAATCGATGCCGGCACAACAGATCTATGTGATCTGTGTGCAGGCATGTATGATAAGTGCTCTGATGAGCACTTATCATACTGTCAAAGGCAATATTAGCAAATATTGCCTTTGACAAGTATTGATCTGCCTCCCTCACCTTACTAGTTATAGTAAGGGAGAGAGACAGATCAGATAAAGTAAAAAAATAAAATAAAATAATAAAACAAATATTTAATAAAATTTTAAACACCAAGGGCTTTTATAAAAGCCATTTAACCCCTTCCCTGCCATTGATCGCTGTGTACGCAGTGATCATACACAGCAGCACATTTTTTGCTGTCTGTGCATTTTTTAGGGGTTAATTTTTTTTACTGTAATTCATTACAGTATAAAAAAAAGCTCTTTTAAGAGAGATTAACCCCTTTCTTGCTGTAGATCACTGCCTAAGCAGAGATCTGACGCAAATGCAGCAATCTTGCTGCAGAAGCATTTTTAATTTTTTTAAAACTTTTTTATTACACCCGTCACGTGTTAATTATACCCGCTAGGGGACTACGTTTAACGTAATTTTTTTTTTAAATAAGAGCTATTAACCCCTTCCTTGCCGTATATCACTTCCTAAGCAGCACATATGGTCACTGCCTAAGCAGTGCATATGGTCACTGCCTAAGCAGCGCATATGGAGCAATCTAGTCGCAGAAGGATTTTTTTTTTGCTATCAGCATTTTTTTTGTCAGACTCGCTAGGGGTTAATTATACCCACTAGGGGATTACGTGTATTCCTTTTGAAGCTGTCTGAACACGTGTATAGCGATCAGTAACAGCCGATCAGTGGCAAAGGTGGTTTGGTGATTTCTCAGATGAGCATCACCATTCGTCTGGTTCGATCAATATTGGTAAATATTGTTCTGACCCATATGGATCTGCCTCCCTCTCCTCACTTGAGTTTTAGTGAGGGAAAGAGACAGATCTGTATAACATAATTTTTTAATTGTAATAAATTAAATAAAATGTTAAAAAAATTGTGAGTCCCAAGGGCTTTTATAAAAGCCATACCCTTTGTATAGTGTAGTGTATTAACCCCTTCCCTGCCACTGATCACTGCACAGCAGAAATTTTTTTCTTGTCTGTGCATTTTTAGGGGTTAATTTTTTTGTACAGTACTATAAAGGCTCTTATAAGAGCTATTAACCCCTTCCTTGCTCTACATGTTCAAATTCCAAGTTTGAAAATCAAAAAGCGCACCTCTCAAATGTAGCCTTTCAACACCCAACAAAGCTGACAAAGCTATGCATGGGTGGTATCCCTGTGCTCGGGAGATGTTGCTGAACATATATTGTGGTATTGTTTGTCAGTGACACATACCGAAATATGTGAATTTGTGTCTATAGTACAATGTATGTGGGAAAAAATACACAATAAAATGACTACCACAAACTTTGACAAAGGCTGGTGGTAGAATTGGTGCATGGAAAGTGTTAAAATAACACCATTTAAAATAGCCTAGGGTGTCTACTTTTACAAAATATATACTTTTTGGGGTAAAATACACTGTCCTACTTTAAAAAAAAGTCCCAAATGAAAGATGGGCTCAGGCTGGCTACACGTCAATATTCCAAGTTGAAAATGCGCACCTTCACAATGTGGCCCTTTTAGCCCCCAAACAACCCAACAAACCTATGCATGGGTGGTATCCCTGTACTCAAGAGATGTTGCTGAACACTTATTGGGGTGTTATTTGGCAGTGACACATACCAAAATCTGTAAATTCATGTCTGAAGTACAAGGTTTGTGAAAAAAAAACACAAAAAAATGACTACCACAAACTTTGACAAAGGCTGGTGGTAGAATTAGTGCATGGAAAGTGTAAAAATACCACCATTTGAGATAGCCTAGGGTGTCTACTTTAAAAAAATATATGGGTTGATGTGGTAAAATACACTGGCTGGTTTCAAATATGTCCCAAATGGGACATGGGTGCAGGCTGTCTGCATGTCAAAATTTCAAATTGGAAAACCAAAAACTTCACCTCCCAAATTTGGCCTTTTACCCCCCAAACAATCCAACAAACCTATGCATGGGGGGTATCCCTGTACTCAAGAGATGTTTCTGAACACTTATTGGGGTGTTATTTGGCAGTGACACATACCAAAATCTGTAAATTTATGTCTGAAGTACAAGGTTTGTGAAAAAAAAAACACAAAAAAATTACTACCACAAACTTTGACAAAGGCTGGTGGTAGAAATAGTGCATGGAAAGTGTTAAAATACCACCATTTGAGATAGCCTAGGGTGTCTACTTTTAAAAAATATATGGGTTGATGGGGTAAAATACACTGGCTGGTTTCAAATATGTCCCAAATGGGACATGGGTGCAGGCTGTCTGCATGTAAAAATTTCAAGTTGGAAAACAAAAAACTGCACCTCACAAATTTGGCATTTTAGCCCCCAAACAACCCAACAAACCTATGCATGGGTGGTATCCCTGTACTCAGGAGAAATAGTAGAATCTATTTAGCATGTTTTTTCGTTCGCTATTGTCGATGAGGAGAAGTTGTTTCAAATAAAAACAAAGAAATTTGTGTATTTTTTTTTTTTTTACCATATTTTATTATTTTTTTTTAATAATATGATAAGATATAATCAAAAATATGGCATCCATAGAAAGCCCTTTTTGTCCCGATAAAAACAATATATAATATGTGTGGGTACAGCAAATGACGAAGAAGAAAATTACTGCTAAACACAAACAGCACAGAAATGTTAAAATAGCCATTGTCCAGAAAGGACAAAAATGTTTCAAAGGCTCTGTCCTTAAGGGGTTAATAAAGTGTATATAGTTTTGTGGGAAACATGTAATTTAAATGTAATGTAACAAGTACATTGATTCAATAGTTAGTTGTATTTAATTGGTGTGTACTAATGTATAATAAGTTGAAGAGATTTCAGTATAGTACGTTTTGGGCCTATTAATAAATCAGTTTGTTTTTATTTTATGGTGCCAGTGTGACATGTCTCTCTAACTTTAAACAATCAATACAGTCTGAAAAGAAAATTGGACAAATAAATGTATATAAGAAGCAGACACTTTAAAATAAAATATGCACATACTGTTTTTTAATTTTTGCAATATTTAACTTTTAAAAATATCCTAGGGGTTTTGTTCTCAGTAAATGGGCTCCCACAGTGATGGAGGGGATGTCTATAACACGTGATGTCAGTAATGTAATAGTAATATCATACAATCACTTAAATGCATATCTTTTGACAAATCTAAACTGCACAGGCCTCTTAATTGAACTGAAACATGTACAACATATCACATGCTAGTATATGTTATATAGTTTGTTCTGGTCAAATATAATAATGCTAGGTGAATGTGCAGAATTAGTCCTCAAATTACGAAACACCATATTGTCCTGATTATATGTCACATTTCTGTAATTGGGTGTAATTTTAATTAAAAAAAAACATTGTTACAAAAAAGGCTGGCACATTGTCGCTAACACACTGTATTTAACAAACCCAGACCTCAGTCAGACCTGTCTTGCTTTCCAGTTCACGACACTCTGAATCATTGCGAGGGGCGCTATGCTGAAAACGTGTACCTTCAGCAAGGGGGCTCCAAAAGGCACATGGGGGGATGCGTAATCACTTATTATAGGCCACACCCCTATTTTAAGAACCTAAATAAGGATTTTAAAAAGTGCGGCCTTTAATCAGGACAAAATGATACATCCTGAATATAGGAACATTTTTTAACGTGGTACAAGTTATTTTACAAATTAATACATTTTAGGTAGGTTTGCCAAATTCAGTATGGTCGAGGCATGGACTCAGGGCCGGACTGGTCTACCGGGATACCGGGAATATTCCCGGTAGGCTGCCTACCGTGGGGCCGCTTTAATTTGGCCGGCCTCACCACTTTAATTTCGGCCGGCCGCACCACTTTAATTTCGGCCGGCCGCGGCCCTTTAAGAAATTCGGCCAGCCACGCCAGAGCCTGCTGAGTGGAAGAGGGATAGGAAGGTGACGAAGATTCCGGTGCGGGCAGCCTGAGAGGAAGCTGCTGGACTGCAGGTTAAGGTATGTGAGTGAGTGTCAAAGTGTAAGTGTGTGCCTGAGTGGCAGAGTGTAAGTGTGTGAAGGAGTAGCATAGTGTAAGTGTCTGAGTGGCAGAGTGCAAGTGTCTGAGTGGCAGTGTGCAAGTGTCTGAGTGGCAGAGTGCAAGTGTCTGAGTGGCAGTGTGCAAGTGTCTGAGTGGCAGTGTGCAAGTGTCTGATTGGCAGAGTGCAAGTGTCTGAGTGGCAGTGTGCAAGTGTCTGAGTGGCAGAGTGCAAGTGTCTGATTGGCAGTGTGCAAGTGTCTGATTGGCAGAGTGCAAGTGTCTGAGTGGCAGTGTGCAAGTGTCTGAGTGGCAGTATGCAAGTGTCTGAGTGGCAGTGTGCAAGTGTCTGATTGGCAGAGTGCAAGTGTCTGAGTGGCAGTGTGCAAGTGTCTGAGTGGCAGTGTGCAAGTGTCTGAGTGGCAGAGTGCAAGTGTCTGAGTGGCAGTTTGCAAGTGTCTGAGTGGCAGTGTGCAAGTGTCTGATTGGCAGTGTGCAAGTGTCTGATTGGCAGAGTGCAAGTGTCTGAGTGGCAGTGTGCAAGTGTCTGAGTGGCAGAGTGCAAGTGTCTGAGTGGCAGTGTGCAAGTGACAGAGTGCAAGTGTCTGAGTGGCAGAGTGCAAGTGTCTGAGTGGCAGTGTGCAAGTGTCTGAGTGGCAGAGTGCAAGTGTCTGAGTGGCAGTGTGCAAGTGTCTGAGTGGCAGAGTGCAAGTGTCTGAGTGGCAGTGTGCAAGTGTCTGAGTGGCAGTGTGCAAGTGTCTGAGTGGCAGAGTGCAAGTGTCTGAGAGGCAGTGTGCAAGTGTCTGAGTGACAGTGTGCAAGTGTCTGAGTGGCAGTGTACAAGTGTCTGATTGGAAGAGTGCAAGTGTCTGAGTGGCAGTGTGCAAGTGTCTGAGTGGCAGAGTGCAAGTGTCTGAGTGGCAGTGTGCAAGTGTCTGAGTGGCAGTGTGCAAGTGTCTGATTGGCAGAGTGCAAGTGTCTGAGTGGCAGTGTGCAAGTGTCTGAGTGGCAGTGTGCAAGTGTCTGAGTGACAGTGTGCAAGTGTCTGAGTGGCAGTGTGCAAGTGTCTGATTGGCAGAGTGCAAGTGTCTGAGTGGCAGTGTGCAAGTGTCTGAGTGGCAGAGTGCAAGTGTCTGAGTGGCAGAGTGCAAGTGTCTGAGTGGCAGTTTGCAAGTGTGTGAGTGGCAGTGTGCAAGTGTCTGATTGGCAGTGTGCAAGTGTCTGATTGGCAGAGTGCAAGTGTCTGAGTGGCAGTGTGCAAGTGTCTGAGTGGCAGAGTGCAAGTGTCTGAGTGGCAGTGTGCAAGTGACAGAGTGCAAGTGTCTGAGTGGCAGAGTGCAAGTGTCTGAGTGGCAGTGTGCAAGTGACAGAGTGCAAGTGTCTGAGTGGCAGAGTGCAAGTGTCTGATTGGCAGAGTGCAAGTGTCTGAGTGGCAGAGTGCAAGTGGCAGAGTGCAAGTGTCTGAGTGGCAGAGTGCAAGTGTCTGAGTGGCAGAGTGCAAGTGTCTGAATGGCAGAGTGTAAGCATATAGAGGTATTTGTGTACTATTTGATTAAAAAAGCATATGACCACAATTGCTCAGGGTCACTTCTGGGTGAGCATAATAACGAGTACAAATAATACCTTCAAGAGTGCAAGTGTCTGAGTGGCAGTGTGCAAGTGTCTGAGTGGCAGTGTGCAAGTGTCTGATTGGCAGAGTGCAAGTGTCTGAGTGGCAGTGTGCAAGTGTCTGAGTGGCAGTGTGCAAGTGTCTGAGTGGCAGAGTGCAAGTGTCTGAGTGGCAGTTTGCAAGTGTCTGAGTGGCAGTGTGCAAGTGTCTGATTGGCAGTGTGCAAGTGTCTGATTGGCAGAGTGCAAGTGTCTGAGTGGCAGTGTGCAAGTGTCTGAGTGGCAGAGTGCAAGTGTCTGAGTGGCAGTGTGCAAGTGACAGAGTGCAAGTGTCTGAGTGGCAGAGTGCAAGTGTGTGAGTGGCAGTGTGCAAGTGACAGAGTGCAAGTGTCTGAGTGGCAGAGTGCAAGTGTCTGATTGGCAGAGTGCAAGTGTCTGAGTGGCAGAGTGCAAGTGGCAGAGTGCAAGTGTCTGAGTGGCAGAGTGCAAGTGTCTGAGTGGCAGAGTGCAAGTGTCTGAGTGGCAGAGTGTAAGCATATAGAGGTATTTGTGTACTATTTGATTAAAAAAGCATATGACCACAATTGCTCAGGGTCACTTCTGGGTGAGCATAATAACGAGTACAAATAATACCTTCAAGAGAAGGAAATGGAAGCGTGACACTTTGGCTACTATTCGTCAGTTGCAAATTGAGTTTAATATTTTCTTCTTTACATTGTGCCTAACTCCATAATGTCTTTAATTGCTTGGGATGGGTGAGGGGCTTGTATAACGGTCTCACAGGAAAACCAAAGTTATGTATAAAGATGATGCACTTTTTTACTCACTTTTTCACCCCAATGCAACGTGCAATTAAAAACACCAATACATAGAGCAGGCTATCACAGTGCCTAGCTCTAAAGGCACATTTATATGCAGGTGATGCTGTTGCCAAGCTGCACTATGGCTCTAACTGCTCTAACTGCTCCAGTGTGTGCTAGCGAGGCACAGTGACAGCCCATCTCACTCATCTCAGACATGCATCTCACTTTCAACCTTATTGAACAAAACGGAAGTCTTAATTACTGAATATATGTATTTTTTATTTAATGTGTAAAATATGATAACAGTTGCCCTTTAAATTTGTCTGTGGTGCCTCCTAATTATGAATGTGTGAGTGGCAGAGTGCAGTGGCAAATTAATTGGCAAATTGACTGTATCATATTAATGGTAAAACGATACTGGCATATTAATGGCAAAATAATACTGGCAAATTGTCTGTGGCATATTAATGGCACAATAATGCTGGCATATAAATGGCAAAATGATACTGGCATATTAATAGGCAAATTAGCTGTGGCATATTAACTGGCAAAATGATACTGGCATATTAATGGGCAAATTGGCTGTGGCATATTAATGACAAAATAATACTGACATAAAAATAGGCAAATCGACTGTGGCATATTAATGGTAAAATAATACTGGAATATTAATGGCAAAATAATACTAACAAATTGGCTGTGGCATATAAATGGCAAAATAATACCGGCATATTAATGGGCAAAATAATACTGGCATATTAATAGACAAATTAACACTGACATATTAATATACATATTACCTGTGGCATATTAATGGGTAAATTTGCTGTGAAGTCTGGGTGCTGGGGTAAATTCTTGGACAAGTCATGGGTGCTGGGGTAAGTCCTGTGAGTGCAGTCTGGGTGCTGGGGTAAGTCAATATATCCACCCAGTATGTACACAAGATTATAGCTCACACAATGCCCTGATTATATATAGCCCTGCACAGGGCAATTCCCTTGTGTACATACATGTGGCTATGTGTTTCCCTGTGCATGGGGTACATATCAGGGCAGTATGTTCGCTATAACCTTGTTTACATACTGGGGGCATATATTGATATTTATAGATAACCTTATCTATGATAATACTCTCTTCAAATGTGCTTTAAAATGCATGGCTTGCCCTTCTATGATCAAGAAAATAAATACGCAATTCTATGGGACTGGTATAGTGACGTAATGCTATGGGGCTGGTATACTAATATTTCCAGGGCTGGTTTTTATTCCCAGTCCGGCCCTGCATGGACTCCAGTATTTCTTTGAAGGTGTGCTGTGGTATCTGGCACCAAGACATTAACAGCAGATCTATGCAAGGTTGTCCAGCCATATCTAGCTAAAAATCCCATACTCCTTGGACATTTGTTATGAGCTGTCATGATATCTGGGATTGTGGGAGCTTAAAGGTCACAGGCATATAAAAGATAAAGAGACACGTTTGATGGATATACACCTCCTCTGGAGCATAGGAATTCACCCCTTCTTGACAATGCCTGTGCATGTATGGGCTGCTTTAATATCGCCATGATTGAGTCATTTTCGCCATGACTGGTGGCATTGCAGCTTTGCTAGAAGCCTCACCCGTTGTCCTGAAGGTGTTAAAGTGAGAGAGACATTACACAGTGTGGTTGATAAGCGTCATAAGTTTCTCTTACTAGAGTGAAACTCACCACCATTTGTACCTCGTTCATCATAAGTTAGAAAAACCTCAGTGTGTTTGTAACAGACTTTTATTTTTATCTTTCAGGAAGAAACAGATAACTGTACCACCAGTGACATACCAGCCATCAAACGAATGAGAGCCTCAAAGTAACTCATGGAAATGACAGTGCCTTGAGTCTAGAGTTTACAATAAACATTTTAAATGTTAAGCTTTGCAGGGAATCCTTTCAATATCCATTGTGTACTATTATATGGCAAAGCTAAGTTCAGCTCCACTATGAACTTGGGAGTAATCAGAAAAAGACCCATTTTACAAAAAGTATCGAAGAAAACTACACAGTGACCAGTTTGTATGATTGGCTTATAATATAATAGTAAACATATCAATATAATCAATACAAAGCCATTTAATTGCTGGTCAGATGGCTCAAATGGCTCAGGCTAATGTATCCATTGTAGAATCTATTCATTTCTCAGGTTGGTTTCCAGGCAGTGTTGATTTTCTTTCTTCCTTCCTTCATTAATGAGTGCCATTAAATCAGCTAGTAGTATAATCCCTAGGAGATACTTGAAAACCACAGAATATCTCACTGTACCTTTCGTGGTTTAATACTTGGTTATTATTATATTCACCATCAATAATATGAATATTGTAAGGGATGAAGTTCAATGATTAATTGCTATGTTTCTAGGTGTTTTCAGTATAATATTCCAGCATGTTTGTATTAGGAGTGGCAGCATGCCAGTCACAAACCACCATGTTATAGATACGTGTACAAAATGCAATAGTAAAATTCTTATACAACTGCCAAATGGAAGTATCTCCATTGCTAACCGTACGGCACATACATATATACTGATACTCATACACTGGATCTTGAACTTTTATTCAGCACAATTTGGGATTTTTTTTTACACCTGGCTGGTCACCACAGAAACCACAATTAAATTGTGTGATATAGTGGCAAACCTCATGGATGAGTCACATAAGAACTGAAATCTGAAATTTCTGGGAAGTTTGATGACTTTAATAAAACATTTCATATGTGTGTCTATGTATTTCAGATATTATTACAATAATTTATAGAGTAAATATAATTTAATATTATACTATGTAAACTTATGCTGTAATATGTGTTCTTTTAATAATCACACATATTTTTTTCAACCAATGCTCTTGTTTATATAAGAGGGTAGATAGGCAATAATAAACCCTAACCTACACACACACTTGCCTGGCCAGAACACTTCCTTTACCCACAAAAATCCTAAACTTGCAGTGCTACCACCATTACAAGCAGGGCCGGCCTTAAGTGTTCGGGCGCCCTGTGAGGGCTACCCCCATGGCGCCCCCCCCCGTCTTTCACCCCCCTATGTATGTGTCCCTTTCCTCTTCCTTGCCATGTCTGTCTCCCCCCCTCCCACCTGTTCTGTCTCTCTCCCACCTCCTGTCTCTCTCTCTTCCCCCTTGCTTGTTCTGTTTCTCTATCCCCCCTCCACCTGTTCTGTCTCTCTCTCTCTCTCCCTCTGTTCTGTCTCTCTCTCTCTCCCCCCCCCCTTCCCCCTGTTCTGTCTCTCTCTCTCCCCTCCCCATGTTCTGTCTCTCTCTCTCCCCCCTCCCCCTGTTCTGTGTCTCTCTCTCCCCCCTCCCCCTGTTCTGTCTCTCTCTCCCCCTGTTCTGTCTCTCTCTCCCCCCTCCCCCTGTTCTGCCTCTCACCCCCTGTTCTGTCCTTCTCTCACCCCCTGTTCAGCCTCTCTCTCCCCCTTCCCCCTGTTCTGCCTCTCACTCCCTGTTCTGTCCTTCTCTCACCCCCTGTTCTGTCTCTCTCTCCCCCCTCCCCCTGTTCTGCCTCTCTCTCCCCCTCTCCCTCCCCCTCCCCCTGTTCTGCCTCTCTCTCCCCCCTCCCCCTCCCCCTGTTCTGCCTCTCTCTCCCCCCTCCCCCTGTTCTGTCCTTCTCTCACCCCCTGTGCTGCCTCTCTCTCCCCCGCTCCCCCTGTTCTGCCTCTCACCCCCTGTTCTGTCCTTCTCTCACCCCCTGTTCTGCCTCTCACCCCCTGTTCTGTCTCTCTCTCTCTCCCCCCTCCCCCTGTTCTGCCTCTCACCCCCTTTTCTGTCCCTCTCTCACCTCCTGTTGTCTCCCCCCCCCCCCCTACAAGTGTGGTTCAAGGGAGGGGGCGGAGCTAACCGGCTCAGTGGTGTAGCTCCGCCCCCACCCTGTGAAGCAGAGCAGCGTCTGCTTCACAGGGAGCCACAGACAGCAATAGAAAGTGCTGCTCGGCTCCCCATACTTATTGCAGGCATGGGGAGCCGAGCAGCACCTTCTATTGCTGTCCGTGGCTCCCTGTGAAGCAGACGCTGCTCTGCTTCACAGGGTGGGGGCGGAGCTACACCACTGAGCCGGTTAGCTCCGCCCCCTCCCCGGACATAGCACAGCATGCCAAGCAGAGGGCTGGTGAGGGGGGATCTTTTGATCTCCCCCATCCAGTGCCACTACCGGCTTTTTTTTTTAACTTTTTTTTTTTTTTTAACGGCCGGGCAGGCGCCCCCTGGAGTGTTGCGCCCTGTGCGATCGCACAGGTCGCACACCCCTAAGGCCGGCCCTGATTACAAGGGATTATGGTAGGCATATGCACATAAGATGATCACTATTATATTAAGGGTAGGTTTACTAAGCAGTAGAATATTTTGCAGAGAAATAGTGTTTTTTTTCCTAGTTGGCTGGGGGAGATAAAAAGATCTACCATCACCAGCCTCTCTGCAGCAAACAGACAGCTCAGGGGAGCACAAGAAGCAGTATGGTAGGACGTATGGGCAGAGCACAGACACCATGCTGTCTGCCACTACACTAGACACCAAGGAGCTGGCTGGGGTAAGTCCAAGGTGTACAATGTGGGCACTGGGACATTTCCTGTGTGTGCAATGTGGGTGCTGGACCACGTCCTATTGTGCAATGTGGGTGCTGGGACATGTCCAGGGGATGCAATGTGTGCGTGTGGGGCATTTCCTGGGTTGCTGTGGCAAACCAGGGGTCTACAAATATAAGTGCTGGTAGGCATGTCCTGGGTGTGCAATATGGGTGCTGGGGCATGTTCTGGGAGCGTAATGTGGTTGTGGCATATTTCCTGGGGTACTGAGGCATGTACTTGAAGACTGCTCTTATTCTTCCATATTTATTAGCAAAGTGACCTATGTTGTTGTACAATGGAACTTTCTTTTTGTACCTCTAATATATTGCGAAATAGACAAAATCCTAAAGATAAATATGGTCTGTATAGACATTTTGTGCAGCATTAGCCAGTGAGGGCAGTTTAAAATCCAGGTTTCCAAAACAACTGGATAATATTGTCATACTTCTCAGATTTTTTATTTCTGCTCTGCGGGGCTTCTGATTTCAGGCAGGCACAGACTGGTTTCCTGGTAACCGTTTAAAAGGTGTATTTAATAACTTAAATACTTATGAGTCAACTCCTCAAAGCTAACGCAGAAAACAAAGAGATGGTATGGGGGCTTGACAGGAGGTGGTCACAACTAGTGAGATGATTGATTTGAACATAACAGATGGTAAAAACCCAGCTGACATTTCACAAGCAAGATTACAGGGGAAGCTTTGTTTTAGGGGCATGACTTTTAACTTTGTAGCCTACGCTGTATTTATTTAAAAAGGTGACCAGGTCACAAACCCAAACGGAGGGATGACTGAATAAAACAGACTGCTCGGGTCAAAGGGTGAGCTCATCTTAACTAGAAAGAAGTTACTTGGTGTTCTATTGTAGACAAAAGAATAGATAAGCAGGTAAGTGATGGAGAAAGACTAACAAAGAATGATAATGTAAAAGGTGAAAAAGGCTGATAGGAGAACTAGGTAATTAGATGAAGAAGAACGTTTAATAATGATGTAGCAGACATTGAAAAAAAAATAATAGTCAATAAATATTTTTTAACTAATCTACTTTTATGGAAAGTTTTATTCTCAAACCTTTAATATTATAGAACTTAGATACCCAAGTCACCCAGTAAATGTGGAAACACACATACAGACTCTGTATGAGCCATCTAGGAAGAAATCTAAAAGTGAGGTTTGGTGAGTTGGAGGTGAGAGGAACATCTCTTTAGATCCAACTTTGCATTATGCAGGGCCAACCATGTTCTTCTAGCAGGATAAACACCCCAGGTTTGTTCCTCCATAATGCATGAATTGTTCACTTCGACTCATCTGCACCTTAGTTTTAGTGAGTAGCTGCCTTAGTGTATTCTTGCCATCAACATCTAGATCAGTAAACATCCGAAACTAAGAATTTCCCACTAGCAGATAGTAGAGTGGAGAAGCGTAGCTGGGAGCATAGTGAACGAGTTGCTGGATCAGGACCGACTATGCAGCACACCATTATTTTGGAGGACAGTGGAGAAGATCATATGAAATTGGGAGGGTGCTGAAAGACCTGTAATATGAGGACACAGGCTGGCTGCATGAAGGGTAGTGTGCATGAAAGGTAATGAATGATAGATTCCAAAAATTAGGACAAATATTGAAGAATGATGTGCAATGATAAGAAAGGCAGTAATTAAGCTATAAATTAACTGGTGAGATAAATCAGAAACCATTTATAAAAAGTGGCCTTGTCAACTTAATGTCAAGTTTATGTTTTTTAAACCTATTTGTTTTGCAACATTTTGATAGTAAAATCTCAATAATAAACTGGTCAGAGGGGGAGGTGGACAAGAGCTCACGATCCTATATTCATTTTAAAAAGCTATTCCAAAGACACTATTGCTTTCCTGAAAGCTTTTTATTATGGAAATATTTACTGTAACTTGCAAAACACATTATTTAGAGCATTAGAAAGTGGGTATTGTCAATCATCTAAGGTCCAATCATAAGGCAAGCATTTTACTACTATTAAAAAACAGACACAAGGGGAGCAAGGGGGGAGACAAAGGGAGGGTGAGAGAGAGACAACACTAAGGGGGGGGGGGGGAGAGCGACAAATCTGGGGGCAAGGGAAAGAGAGAGGCAGCATTGTCACATAAAAGGAAATAAAAACAAGAAATGAATTTTTTTATATCATAATTTTTTATTAAAGCAATTTACATGTTAATATATACTAGACATGTGCATTCGTTTTCGGACGAATGCATTTTCGTCCGAAAATAGCATTTTCGTCCATTCGCCCGAAAAACGAAGAACGAAAATGCTAAGCTAACAAAAGCCGAATGAACGAATGGTTAATAAACGAAAATCATTCGTTCATTCGTCCATTCGTAGTACTATTGCATTCTATAAGCCGAAATAGAGTCGGTTTATAGAATACAATAGCATTTAACTATACGGAGACAGAGTCTCCATTCATAAAATTATGAATGGAGACTTTGTCTCCGTATAGTTAAAAGCCGACAGCCTATAAACCAAACGTTCGGTTTATGTAATACATGTAATCCTATGTCTATTCTATAAACCGAACGTTCGGTTTATGTAATACATGTAATCCTATGGCTATTCTATAAACCGAACGTTCGGTTTATGTAATACATGTAATCCTATGGCTATTCTATAAACCGAACGTTCGGTTTATAGAATAGCAATAGGAATACATGTATTCCATAAGCCGACAGCCTATAAACCGAACGTTCGGTTTATAGGCTGTCGGCTTTTAACTATACGGAGAGTCTCCATTCATAAAATTATGAATGGAGACTTTGTCTCCGTATAGTTAAATGCCCACAGCCTATAAACCGAACGTTCGCTTTATAGACTTTCGGCTTATGTAATACATGTAGTCCTATGGCTATTCTATAAACCGAACGTTCGGTTTATGGAATAGCAATAGGATTACATGTATTCCATAAGACGAAAGTCTATAAACCGAATGTTCGGTTTATAGACTTTCGGCTTATAGAACACATGTAGTACTATTTCCTTTCTATGAACCGAACGAGAGCCCCATTCATAAGAATTTCTTATGAATGGGGCTCTCGTTCGGTTTATAGAAAGCCAATAGTATTACATTGTATTCTATAAAACGAACGAATTAAAATTAACGAAACGAAAATAATGAACGAATTTCGTCTGAAATGAATGCAGTAATGAACGAAATTCGTTTTAGACGAAATAAATAACATTTTCGTCCGAATGGATGAAAACGAAACGAAAATTTTAGTTTTGCACATGTCTAGTTTATAGCAACCAATAACTACTTTTTCCATTAGCATCTAGATTACTAAAAATATAAATCTTGCTACTATTTTAGAATTTGCTACTATTCCAATATATGTTGTGCCACCAGCACCCTGGGAAATATGCAAATATTGGACAGGGCATGTATGAGTGAGGGGGAGTGTATGAGATGACTGACAGTTGCCAGGGGGGGGGGGTCCCAGGGGAGGTGATAAAGGTCCTGGGACCCCTCTCCCCGGCAGCCATTTTACTGCAGAATCCTATCCACTCAGTAGTTAAATTGTGTTTAGCTACCTGAAGTGTTACTTGACGGCCCAGGCAGACATCATGGACGTGGAGGCCATCCTTTCTACCCTGAGGGCTGAGGCCCTCGCAGATGGCGGCAGGCAGCTGCAGCAACAGCTTGCCCGTCTCAACATGACCCCCGCTGCGGCCACGCTACCAGAGGGAACTCGCGGTGACGTGAGGCGGCCTTCCCGCCCGCGAGGTTGAGCCCTGACGCCGGCTCCTTACCCTCTCATCGGAGTAGGAGTGGAGCCAGGCGTGCGAGCAGGCCGCGTGCGAGCAGGCCGCGCGCGAGCGGTCCGCGTGGAGCGGCCGCGCGGCCTGCTCCATCTAGCGTCCGGCACCCCCCGGGGCCTTCGTGGCCTGATGCTGCCGGCCCCCTCCCCTCCCATTGGAGCAGGAGTGGAGCCAGGCATACTAGCGGGCCTCGCGCTGGCGGTCCGCGCATGGCGGCCACGCGGCCCGCTACACAGGACGGCGGATCCCCTCCGAGGCCCAGGCGGTCCACCCCGGTGCCTAGTGGGAGCGGGGTACGTGTCTCGCGCCCCTCCCCCCGGGGATTGGAGGGCGAACTTCCAGCATCCAGCAGGGCTGTCACCAGGTCGGATGCAGCCCTGTTGCAAACGCCAGCAGCTCCAGCGACGAGGTCCTCCAGGAGGAGAGGTGCAAGGCAGTCTACCAGGGCAGTGAGTAGGCCTCAGGGCCAGACACGGGGGGCGCTGCGCTTACCTCCAGGGGGGGAGGGGGAGGAGGGGGGCCGCAGCAGCGTTACCGGGTCTGAGGATGAGGGCCTGCCCCTCCCGCCTCCTCCTACTCCATTTATCAATTTTTCCCCTGCTCACCAAGTCTCTGTTACAGGGCTCCTTCCCCCTCCTGCCTCGTCCTTTTGCTCACCTTTTTCTGTTTTGCAGACTCCGGGCTTTGACTCCATGCCAGGATACGTCTCCTCTCCTGTGCCACAGGCTGCGGGGGATATGGCAGTGCTTCCTTCAACGGCGCCCGTGCTGTCCGCGGTGGCTGGGAGCAGCGGTGAGTCCGGGGGACATGGGGTGTTTTTGACTGGGAATGATAGTGGGGTTAGCAATGTTAGCAATAGCCAGCCATGGGTTGACGTATTAAATAGCTTGCGCGGGGTAATTGAACAGGTGGGTCGCGCGGCGGGAGCTCTCGGCGCAGCCGCGATGCAGGGCATTGACGGGGTGCTAGGGGGGGTCCCCTTATTTAAGCTCGGGCATTGCAGGCTCGGCATGCGTAGTGCCACCCCCCCTTTACCAACAACGGCGACAGTAGTGCCCTCGGCAGTTACGGCGCCAGTGGCGGTTTCTGCGGCCCAGCAAGTGGGGTTGGGGGACGAGGAGCGCCCAGTGGCGCCATTCGCGCACGGAGCTTCATACATGTGCTGGTCGGGCCCCCTCGGCCTCCACTTGAAGCCCGAAGTTAAGGAGCGAATTTGGAAGGGTGAATATGTAGAAATATATTCTCTCCTTCCTCTGGAGGACGTCCCTCCTCCAGAAAAAGAATTGAAGGAATCCAAGAAGGAGAGGGAAAAATATAAGTACCGGAAAATTCCCAAGACTTACGGGAATTGGATTCGGGCTTTCTCCATTCTCGCTAGCGTTATTGGGGAAAAATGCTGCTCGCTGTTCTGTTACCAGGATCAGATCTGGAACGCTTGCAGGGTTTATGGGGGGCTCAGCTGGTGGAGGTACGACGAGCAATTCCGGCAGCGGATTGCCGTCCGTCCCACCCTGGGTTGGGACCAGATGGACGTGGCATTGTGGCTGTCCATCATGACCTGGCCAGCTTCACACCAAGGGGGACTTACTTCCTTTCTCGGGGGGGCCGGAGGAATGGGCCAACCCGCTCCTTCGGCCACACAGCGACGCCCAGGTGGCTGCTGGCAGTTTAACGACGGCCAGTGCAAATTCGGCACAGGCTGTCGCTTTAAGCACGAATGCTCACGGTGCGGGGGCAACCATCCCGCCTCCCGCTGATTTAAGCGCCACAAGGGCGGCGATAAAGGGGACCTGGGCGGAAAGGGGGAAGACGCCAGTGGCCGTCGGGGCAATGCGCCCTTGGCTAAACAAATATAATAATCGTAGGGCAGCGGAGCTCTTGCTCCGCGGGTTTGAGGAAGGGTTTTGGATCCCGTTTTAGGTCCGGGAGGGTTCGTTTTGTTTAAAGAATTTACGTTCGGTGGACGAACACCCAGAGGTGGTTCGGGCGAAACTGGGTAAGGAAATCGAGCTGGGTCGGATAGCAGGCCCCTTCGAATCACCCCCCTTGGCGTCCCTTAGGGTGTCGCCGTTGGGGGTGGTCCCCAAAAAGGAGCCGGGCAAGTTTCGGCTTATCCAACACCTGTCATACCCCCATGGGGGGTCTGTAAACGACGATATTAGTGCAGAATTGTGTCGGGTATCCTACTCATCTTTCGATGCGGCCGTGGATATGGTTCGGGGGTGGGGGCATTGATGGCTAAGACTGACGTGGAATCGGCCTTCCGTCTGCTCCCAGTTCACCCCGAATGCCATCATCTTCTTGGCTGTTACTTCGAGGGGCACTTTTACGTCGATCTATGTCTCCCCATGGGTTGTTCCATCTCGTGTTTTTATTTCGAATATTTTAGCACATTTTTAGAGTGGGTGGTTAAGGAAGAGTCTGGGTGCAAATCGGTTATGCACTACTTGGATGACTTCCTGCTGGTGGGCCCTTCCGGCTCACACGTCTGCAACCACTTACTACGGACGGTGCAGTCGGTTTTTTATCAATTTGGGGTTCCGTTGGCGGCGGATAAAACGGAGGGTCCGGTCACCTGTCTTTGTTTCCTGGGCATCGAAATCAATTCGGTGGCGGGCGAGTGCCGCCTTGCGCAGGACAAGCTCCTCGGCCTTAGGGCCGAGGTGTCTGGGGCTCGGGACTTGCGAAAAATTCAGCTGCGGAGGTTGCAATCACTACTGGGGAAGCTCAATTTAGGAGGATCTTTAGCAGACGACTGGCCGCAGCAACGGCTGGGGTGTCCATGCCGCACCATTACGTGCGTCTGACACGCCCTTTGCGGGATGATCTGGCGGTATGGGACGACTTCCTGGCCCGTTACAACGGTCGGTCATTGTGGCAGGCTAAAGAGGTGTCCAACGCGGCATTGCATCTCTATACGGATGCATCAGGGTCAGTGGGCTACGGGGCAATTTTGGGTTCACAATGGTCCGCCGAGACATGGCCCTCTGGTTGGGCCCGGACTTGGCATTCCTGGAATTATTTCCCATTTTGGTGTCGGTTGAACTATGGGGAACCACTCTGCGCAACCGCAGGGTGGTTTTCCATTGCGACAACATGGGGGTGGTCATGGATCCACTTGGCAGCGGTATGGTAAGGTGTGGAGCGAGTGGCTAGCTTTGGAGATGGCTCGGGGTGGTTTTTGCTGACGATGGGGCTCGGCTGCAGGGCTTACTATGGTTGCTCTGGCATTGGGATGCCGCGGGCGTTTCCCCAGGGGCGGTTACAGCAAGGCTCTCTGGCCTTAGCTTCTGGTTTCGGGCCACCGGCCTGCGGGATGTCACAAAAGAGTTCTCTGTACGGCAGGCAATGAAGGGTTGGAGGAGGGGTCACAGGTCCGTGGATGCACGCAAGCCCGTGTCGGGGGCGTTATTGCTGGGCTTAGTTCACGTACTTCCAGCGGTATGTCGGTCCCCATTCGAAATTTCCTTGTTTCGCCTAGCTTTCTCTTTGGCATTCTTCGGGGCATTACGGATCGGGGAACTAGTCAGCCCGGCTACCAGGGTGGGACTGTTAGCGGCGGACATGGTCAGGGAGCCAGGGTTCTTGCGTTTTGTGATTCGGCGCTCCAAGACGGACATGCTGGGAAAGGGGACCTGGGTTACTCTCCGGGAGGTCCCGGGGTCGACGGTTTGCCCGGTCTCATGCTTTGACCAATTTTGCTTGGTTCGGCCTGTCGGGTCTCTTTCCCTGTTAGTTCATGCAGATTCATCTTCCTTGTCTAGGTTTCAATTCATTCAGGTCTTTCGGTTGGCGGTGGAGGCACTAGGCCTCCCGGGTAGCGAATTTGGGGGCCATTCCTTTCGCATTGGCGCAGCGTCCGAAGCAGCGAGGTTGGGTTATGCAGAGAGGGCGATTAGACAGATTGGGAGGTGGGAATCCCGTAGATTCCTGTCTTATGTACGGCCTCAAGGGCTGACCTCGGTTTCCTCTGCTTTACAATTACAGATGCAGCGGCTAGGAGGGTGTGGCTCATAGGCCACTCGTATATTTTTTGGGCCAAGAGTCGTGCGGCTGCGCGACCCGGGGGCGAGAACCTTGGTCTCTCCCGGACATTGGCCGAGGTTCGGTGGTTCGGAATCAGGGGTATGCGGTGGGGCCGGTTGCTACCCGAATTGGTCCAGCTGTCCCGGCTCCTAGGGGCACCTGACATTCTTTTGTTGCACCTGGGTGGGAACGACCTGGGGTCGGTTCCAGTGTGGAACCTTTGTGACACGGTGAAACGGGACCTGGCCAGTCTACTGGTCGTGTTTCCCAATGTTACATTGGTGTGGTCCGAGGTCGTGCCCCGCAATTACTGGCGATGCGCGCATAACCAGAGGGCCCTTGAGCGCTGCCGTGTCAAATTTAACAAACGGATATCCATGTTTGTGCTGGGAGTGGGAGGGGTCACTATTCGCCATCGGGTGTTCGAGACCGATGCCGCAATGTATTTTCGGAGCGATGGGGTCCACTTGACTGAAGTGGGCCTCAATCTCTTCAACCTTGCATTGCAAGATGGTTTGGAACAGGCCATAGCTAGGGTGGTGGGTAGTCCCCGCTGATTTAAGGCGTTAAACAGACGGGTCTGTGGCGTGGGTTTTCGGTCCTTGCCAGTCAGGGGGTTGGTATTTGGAATAATGGAGTTGGGAAAAGTACAAGAAGGATGGGGCGCTCGGTCCTCCCTTAACCTTTTTACAGCCTTATACTGTTTAATAAAATTTGCTGTGGCCTATTTATACCATCACCATGTCTCGTGTCCAGTTATTGGGGGGAAAAGGGGGGGTTGGGGGAAGGCATGTGGTTATCACCGGGTGGGTTTTTAGGAATCGGGCACTCTATCCCCTCTGCGTACATACATGCGGTGGGTCATTTAGAGTTAAAGTTTGTCACTACCTCAGCAATGATCACATGATGCAATTTCCAAATAGTAGGCTAAGCATTTTGGGAAATGTAGTTTACATTTACATACAGAGGAAGGTAGATATAGTGAGAGGCTTCTACAGAGAGAAGGGGTGATCTGTACACAAACTGATGTGGGAAAAACAAAAGCTATGGACAGTGGCATTTTACATACCATATATGGTTCTTTGGAAATGAGTAGGGGATATATGGCATCATGTAAAGTGGCATCACTAGGGGTGGGCTAAGGGGGCTGAAGCCCCAAATGTTCTGAGCAAAGCCCTGAGTCTCTGCAGCTCTGTGATAGCTCCGCCCCATGACCTCACGCAGCAGCACACAGACAGTGTGAAAGCCCTACACGGATAGGATGTGGAGTGATGTGTTAGCCAATCAGTGAAGGGCTTTTACACAGCATAATCACTGTGACTGCAGGGATATGAGGGAAGCTCCATGTGGGACAGTGAAGCAGCTCTGAAGAAAAATCATTACCAGCTGTCACCTTGTGGAAGATAAAGAGCATGTCTATTTCCACTTAGGTAAGCTCTGGGTTTTGTGGAGAAAAGGGATGGTTGGGGTCACTTATTTACATCCTCCTTTGTGTATGTAGCCCCTTCATGACCAATGACGGTCCTGGACCGTCATGAGGAAAAACTCCCTTCGTGACCAATCACCAATGCGCTCTGGCATGCCGCGATCGTGATTTAAACGGCATGGCTAAGTGTCTCGATATCGAGACTTCAGCCATGTCGGCTGAGGCCGCCCCTCCCCCCCCTGAAACATCCAGGCACCGTGACAGCCAATCACAGTTGCCTGCTTTGACAGCTATAGTCTCTCCCTGCTCCACAGCGATCGTGGGGCAGGGAGAGACTAAATATAGAGCTGGAAGTCATCCCTGATCCCACCCAAGCCCATCCAGGCCCCCAAGGTTTTTTTTTTTTATTAAAAAAAAAATAAAAAAATGTTTACACTTTTATTTTGCTAACCTTAACCCTCGGGCAGGGCCGGACTGGCCTACCGGGATACCGGGAAAAGTCCCGGTAGGCCGCCGTCCCTGGGGCCGTTACCTGGGGTCGCAAAGGCTGAAAACTGCCCTGCTGAAAAATTCGGCTGCTGCAGCCGCTTCAAGAATTCAGCCGCCGCGACTGCTTTAAGAACCTGGCCGCGGCGGCCGCTTTAAGGCATGCTCCATCCCCAGCTTCCCAGAGACTGACTGAGCACTGGATGTAAGGCGACATCCGGTGCTCGGAAGGAACTGATTGACGGTGTTTTGCCTCTACAGGGATCAGAGGCAGGCACTGATCCAACAAACAATTATTTTTCAAAGAAATCATAGTGTATCTGTGTGACAGTGTGCAAGTGTAACAGTGTGTATGCAAGTGTAACAGTGTGTATGCAAGTGTAACAGTGTGTTTGCAAGTGTAACAGTGTGTATGCAAGTGTAACAGTGTGGCGGTGTAACAGTGTGTATGCAAGTGTAACAGTGTGGCGGTGTAACTGTGTGTATGTAAGTGTGGCGGTGTAACTGTGTGTATGTAAGTGTGGCGGTGTAACTGTATGTATGTAAGTGTGGCGGTGTAACTGTGTGTATGTAAGTGTGGCGGTGTAAGTGTAACTGTATATGTAAGTGTGCCTGTGTAAGTGTATGTATTTCTGTATATGTGTACCATCCACCTCCCTACAAACAGTATTTAAAAAATAAAACAAATACATCTGTGTGTATACATGTGACTGTGTGTGTGACAGTTGGCATTTGTTATTATGTGTAAGTGTAACTGTGTCTGTAAGTGTAACTGTAAGTGTTCCTGTGTAAGTGTGTGTATTTCTGTATGTGTGTGTGTATGTGTATGTATGTGTGTATACCTGTGTGTGACTGTTTTTGTGTGTGTGTGACTGTGTAAGGGTTTATGTCTGTGTATCACATATAAAACAAGAAGCAGTGCAGTGATCCCGCCGCTTTAATTATTTGGCTGCGGAAAGATGCGACGTTCCCTCCTTTTCCTTTGAGTTCAGGGGTACATCCTGGGTGCTGGGGCAAGCCATGTGAGTGCTATCTGCATGCTGAGATAAGTCCTGAGTGCTAGGGAAAGTCCTGTAAGTGCTATCTGAGTGCTGGGGTAAGTCCGGTGAGTTCAACCTGCATACTGGGGTAAGTCCTGGATGTTGGGAAAAGCCCTGTGAGTGCAGTCTTAATGCTGGGGTAGATCATGGGTGCTGGGCAAGTCCTGCGAATCCAATCTGAGTGCTGGGATAGGTCATTGTTGCTGGGCAAGTCCTGTGAATGCATTCTGGTTGCTGGGGTAAATCAATGCATCCATCCAGATGACACACACTGCCCTGATATATACAACTGCACAGGGCAATTCATATAACCTTGTGTACATACTGGGGCCTATGTATTGCCCTGTGCATGGGGTATATACCAGCCTTATCTGTAAATAATAGACTCTTCAAATGTGCTTTACAATGTATGGTTTTCCCTTTTATGAACAAGAAAAGAATGTTAGTGGGGCCAGTGTCTTGCATTGGCCCCCCAACAGTAGATAGGGGCCCGCAGTAGCTGTATATATCATCCATGCAGCCGCATGATAGCAACAATTTGAGCTTCCTACTATAGACTACATTCCCTATGATGCTACGGTCACTTTTGGCTGGCTGAGCATGATAGGAAAAGTAGTCATAAGCATTACATAATAAATACATGTTTTAAAGCTGCAATGACTATCCTAAATTTGGCCCTTTACCTGCCACATAACACTAGCAAACCTATACATGTGGGGTACCGCTATACTCAGGGGAAGTAGCTTAACATATATTGGGGTGTTTGGCAAAAAAACAGAACAACCCCTTTAAATTCATACCTAAATACAAAGTGTGTGTGGAAAAAAAAAAACACAAAAAAAAAACAAAAAACTTGCCAACGATTGGTGGGAAAATTACTGCATGAAAGTGTCAAAATACCCCAATTTTTGTTTTATTTGCTTTTGTAGCTTAGTAAAAGATTTTACAAATAAAAGTCAGGAAAAGTGTTTTTTTTATACATTTTTCAACATTTTTCTATTTTTTTCATAATATAATGATATAAACAAAATAATGGCATCAAAAGAAAGCCCTTCTTGTCCTGAAAAAAAAATATATCATATGTGTTGGTACAGCAAATAACAAAGAATAAAATTACAGCTAAACACAAACACCTCAGAAGTGTAAAAACTCCCATGATCATTAACGCACAACATTCTAAAAACAGTCTGGTCATGAAGGGGTTAAGCTATATATTGTTGGTTTGAGGTTCCTTATTACATGACTGCTAAGCAGCGTATGTATGTATATATGTATGTATTGTAACAGGCTGGCCGGGGCTCGGGTTATAAGCAACAGTTCTTTCTTCCAAGATGAGGAAAGCTTTATCGAGCAAGCCAGCCTCAATTGAGCTACAGCAAAACAAAACAAACTCCTACTCCACACTGGAGACTAACTAACATAGAGTACCCTTTCTATGCTACTGGGCAGCTAAGCTGACTCCAGTAGTTTAACAAACAAAAATTAAAGGCTTGCAAAAATACCTTCTTTCCACCACAGTTTCAGCAGTCTCTTTGACTCACAGTCTTGTTGCCTCCACCCAGCTCTTCACAGGAGGGTGATTACCCTATCCATATGGTTTATATAGCTCCCTAATTGATGTACTAGAGCCAGGGCGTCCAACAAACGGAGGTGTGGCCCGTGGAGAAGTTGAAGCGGGTAACCGCTTCCCTAACCACATTTAAGCTAGATGCAGCGTTCCCCGAAGGAACGCTGCCGATCATGTAGGTCCATAATCCTTCCTCTGCCCTGCGCGTGGCGTCATGCGCACGGGTCAGAGGGAAGGAGAAAAAAACTCCACATCGCTACAACCGTGGAGAAGCAGCCCCATCCGGAGGACCAGAGCCGACAAAAAAAAAGTATCTCTGTATGTAAGTGTGATGCTCTGTATGTAAGTGTGATGCTCTGTGTGTGTAAGTGTAATTGCTCTGTGTGTGTAAGTGTGATGCTCTGTGTGTGTGTAAGTGTGATGCTCTGTGTGGGTAAGTGTGATGCTCTGTGTGGGTAAGTGTGATGCTCTGTGTGCGAGTGCAAGTGTGATGCTCTGTGTGTGAGTGTGAGTGTGATGCTCTGTTTGTGAGTGTGATGCTCTGAGTGTGATGCTCTGTGTGTGTAAGTGTGATGCTCTGTGTGTGTAAGTGTGATGCTCTGTGTGGGTAAGTGTGATGCTCTGTGTGGGTAAGTGTGATGCTCTGTGTGGGTAAGTGTGATGCTCTGTGTGTGAGTGTGAGTGTGATGCTCTGTGTGTGTAAGTGTGATGCTCTGTGTGGGTAAGTGTGATGCTCTGTGTGGGTAAGTGTGATGCTCTGTGTGGGTAAGTGTGATGCTCTGTGTGGGTAAGTGTGATGCTGTGTGTGTAAGTGTGATGCTCTGTGTGAGTGTAAGTGTGATGATCTGTGTGAGTGCAAGTGTGATGCTCTGTGTGTGAGTGCAAGTGTGATGCTCTGTGTGTGAGTGTGATGCTCTGTGTGTGAGTGTGATGCTCTGTGTGGGTAAGTGTGATTCTGTGTGTGTAAGTGTGATGCTCTGTGTGGGTAAGTGTGATGCTGTGTGTTTAAGTGTGATGCTGTGTGAGTGCAAGTGTGACTCTCTGTGTGAGTTCAAGTGTGACTGTGTGTGTGTGTGTGTGTGCAAGTGTGACTGTGTGTGTGTGACTCTCTGTGTTTGTGTGTGTGTGTGTATGTAAGTGTGTGAGTGTGGCTGTGTGTGACTGTGTGAGTGTGACTGTGTGTGTCACCAGCACTATTTAAAATAATAAATCATAAATAAAACAATTTATCCACAAAGGACTGAGAAATGAAAAAAACATAGAAATGAAGAAAAACAATAATAAAAACTTCAGTTTATTTATTGCAAATACTTAAAGAGGAAAAAGAGTATTATAATATCCTTAAATATGTACTTGTGTGTGTGTGTGTGTCTGCGTGTGTATGTGTGACTGTATGTATGCGGAAATCTGTGTATGTAACTGTGTCTGTCTGTTTGACTGTGTGTTTATTCGTGTGTGGCTGTGTATGTATGTGTTGTTTTGCTGTGGAGTCTGTGATACACTCACATACTGCAAGTATGTGTTGCATTGTTGTTGAGTCTGTGATGCACTCACTGCACACATGGATACATACATATATATATATATGTATATGTGTGTACTTTTTTTTTCTCAATGAAAAATTAATGCAGCCCACGCACACATACATTTTTAGTGAAGTGGCCCACTGCAAAAAAAACTTGGACGCCCCTGTACTAGAGTAACCCGATTTTTAACCCTTTTTAATCTAGTCAGGGAACACTGAAAGTGCCATTCTGGGGCTAATATAGCAGTGTTCCCTCACACTGCCACAATAAATAAATATATATATACCGTATTTGCTCGATTATAAGACGACCCTGATTATAAGACGACCCCCCAAACTTTGTATATTCCTTTAGGAAAAAAAACTAAAAGCCTGAATATAAGACTACCCTATAGGAAAAAAAAAAGTTTAACTTGTATATATGTAAATTGCTTTTTAATATGTAATAAAAAATTGATATTATACAAATGCATTTCTTGTTTTTATTTCCTTGCGGCCTCTCCCCCCCCCCCCCCAGCGTAGTTTCTCTCTATCTCCCCCCCCCCCCTCTCTCTCTCTCTCTCTATCTCCCCCCCCTCTCTCTCTCTCCCCCCCTCTCTCTCTCTCTCTATCTCCCCCCTCTCTCTCTCTCCCCCCTCTCTCTCTCCCCCCCCTCTCTCTCTCTCTCTCTCTCTCTATCTTCCCCCCTCTCTCTCTCTCTATCTTCCCCCCTCTCTCTCTCTCTATCTTCCCCCCCTCTCTCTCTCTATCTTCCCCCCCTCTCTCTCTCTATCTCCCCCCCCCCTCTCTCTCTCTATCTTCCCACCCCCCCTCTCTCTCTCTATCTTCCCCCCTCTCTCTATCTCTCTCTCGAAACTCCCCCCTTTCCCTGGTGGCTAGTGGGGGTAGCTGGGGGATGTCTGCACGATACGTGCAGATATCCTCCATGCTGCCCGACACCTCCGTCTATTATGACGGACAGCTGGTCCGTCATAATAGACGGAGGTGTCGGGCAGCATGGAGGATATCTGCACGTATCGTGCAGACATCCCCCAGCTGCCCGATTGTCCCTGGTGCCTAGTGGGGCAGCAGAGGAAGTCTGCGCGATGAGCGCAGACCTCCCCTGCTGCCGTCCGGCACGCTCGCCGGGACTTCTGTGACGAAAGCGGAAGTTCCCGGCTTCTTCACAGAAGCCCCGGCGGTCGTGCCGGGCGGAAGCAGGGGAGTCTGCGCTCGTTGCAGCTCTGCTGGGGACCTGGATCCCAGTCTTATAATCTGGCCTCAATTTGAGGTCAGATTATAAGAAGACCTCGAATGTAAGACGAGGGGGATTTTTCAGAGCATTTGCTCTGAAAAAAACCTCGTCTTATATTCAAGCAAATACGGTTTATATCATTCACATATGCAACATAAATCATTGCTATTCTGTTTAGCAGACCTGTAATAAGGAACCTCAAACCAACAATATATAGCTTAAATACACAAAGGTGGATGTAAATGATATATTTATAATAAATCCTTCCTATCCTGTTTAGCAGTCCTGTAATAAATAATGTCACACATATGTGTGTTTTATTACTGGACTGCTAAACAGGATAGGAAGGATTTATGTTTATATACGTTATAGACGTATGTTTATATTGGGCTTGACAATTTTAATTTAATTTTAGGTGCCAGCAAAAAAATTTAGGAGCCAGACAATGGCACATCACGAAAGCATACATGCACACACCTCACATACAGAATCACATACATACACAGAAAGTCACATTAACACATCTCACAGACATCCAGTCAGTCACACACTTACACCAGTCAGTAAGTTTGCTTTTTGTTTTTTTTAAAGAAAAAATTAGTTCCTTAATGTGTCCCACACTTCACATACACAGCCAGTTACATACATATTCACATACAACACATACACAGCCAGTTACAAACATACACACACAATACATACACAGCTAGTTACATACTGTGACGAACGTACCGTGGTTCAGAAGTGGAGCCCCAATTGCAGAAGTGACAGCCCTTGCCAGGCACCACAGTACTGGAGGATCAGCGAGACTGCAGCAGTGATAACTGGCACAAAAACGAGGAGGAGTGCCAAGGTCAGGGAGCCAGAAAGCGGGAAGTCCAAAGAATCAAGCCAGGTCAGGAATCCAGAAGAAGGGAAGGTCAGTAAAACAATCCGGGTCAAACAACAATTGTAGAATATAGCACTAAACAGGAACAGGCAAGGGGAATACTCAAGCAATTTTGAAAAAGGCGCGGTGATTTAAAGGGCCATAGCCCCGCCCCCGTGACGTGTGATACGCGCGCTGTGCCGCTCGTTTCCGTAGAGACGCTCGGGAGAGAAAAGCCACAGAGGTCTGACGCGCGCGCTAGTAACCAATGCCGGGGCGCGCGCCGAGCGGGGAATCTGATGGCAGGGGATGTGTGTGCTGTTATGTCCCGATCGTGGGACCCGTCTGGCATCAGGTCTTGCAGGTGGGTGGCGGGGGGTAGCCCAGCGATCCTTACAGAGCCCCCTCCCCAGGCGCGAACTCCGGGGCGCGAACCAGCGAAGGGCGAGTGGGGTATCTCCGGTGATAGGCGCTCAAGCAAGCCGGAGCGTGGATATGCGACACCGGTTCCCATGACCGTTCCTCGGGACCGTAACCGAGGTATTCGAGGCGCCCCCTGCGCCAACGAGAGTCCAGAATCTGTTGAACCACATACTCCTCGTTGCCATTCACAAACACCGGAGCCGGAGGTACCGGAACCCGACCCTTGAAGGGGTTAGCCAAGTAGGGCTTTAGGAGAGAAACGTGGAACACGGGGTGGATCCCCAGCGAGGAAGGGAGCTTCAGGCGCACAGCTACGGGACTGAGCACTTTCGCAACCGTGTAAGGGCCGAGGAAACGGGGACCCGATTTTCTTGAGGGACATGCCAATCGGATATGCGAGGCCGAAAGCCATACCTTTTCTCCGGGGGTATAGTTGGGGGGAGGAGTGCGTTTACGGTCTGCGTAACGGTTGCCTGGGCCTTCATGAGGTTCTGGCGTAGAAGTGTCATGTGACGGGACATACGAGACAATCTGTCATTGACTTCAGGAACAGAGGGATCTACTATCAACCCAGGAACCGAAGCAGGGTGATATCCGTAAGAAGCAAAAAACGGGGACATTCGGGTAGATGATTGGTAATGGTTGTTATAAGCGAATTCCCCCGTGGGGAGCAGAGTGAGCCAATCATCTTGTAAGTGGGTGGTATAGCACCGGATATACTGTTCCAGGATCTGGTTCAGACGCTCCGCCTGCCCGTTAGTTTGTGGGTGAAATGCGGTGGACAAAGCCGGGTTGATTCGAAGGTTACGGCAAAATGACTTCCAAAAACGAGTGGATTTGGACTCCTCGGTCGGAGGTGATGGTCTGTGGTAACCCATGTAGTCGAAATACTGAGGATAGAAACAAGGATGCTGTGGTGGTGGCAGTAGGAATCCCAATAATGGGGATGAAATGAGCCATTTTGGTACAACGGTCTACCACAACCATTATGGTATCATGCTTCCGAGAGGGAGCAAGGTCAACGATGAAATCCATCGAGATAGAGGTCCATGGTTTGGAGGGCACCGGGAGAGGGCACAATAAGCCAGCAGGCTTTGTTCGGCTGACCTTGCTTCTGGCACAGATGTCGCACGTGCGGACGTAATTCGTGACATCCTTTCTCAGAGAAGGCCACCAAAAGTGACGGCGGAGGAGTTCTGCAGTCTTGGTAATTCCGCCATGCCCGGACAACAGGGAATCATGACTGGCTTGCAGCGCAGCAACACGGACCGGTTTGGGCACGTAAATTCTATTTTGGTAGTAATGGTACTCCCCTTGGGACCTGATAGGAAGTCGGGTGCTGGGGAGCACAGTGTTTCTCGAATGTCTCTGGATTTCTTTCATCAGATCGGTATGTGTGGTCAGAAAGATGGAAGACGGTAGGATCGTATCAGGCGTAGTGTCTTCCTTAGGGGGTATATCATGGATGCGTGATAGAGCATCGGCTTTGATATTGCGTGATCCCGGTCGGAAGGTAATATGAAGGTTGAACCTGGTGAAGAAGAGGGACCATCTTGCTTGTCGGGAACGGAGACGTTTAGCCCTCTTCAGATATTCCAGGTTACGGTGATCCGTGTAAATAGTGACTGGATGTGCTGATCCTTCCAACAGATGCCTCCATTCTTCCAACGCGTGTTTGATTGCTAACAGTTCTCTATCCCCTACATCATAGCATGATTCGGTGGGAGTAAGGCGATGGGAGTAAAAGGCCACGGGGTGTAATAGAGCCTTTTCTCCTTGTCTTTGGGACAACACGGCTCCTACGGCAGTTTCGGAAGCGTCTACTTCTACAAAAAAAGGGACTGATGCGTCTGGCTGGATGAAAATAGGGGCAGAGGTGAAGCGTTGTTTAAGGAGGTCGAAGGCTCTTTGTGCTGCTGGAGACCAAAAAAAAGAAACATACAATCGGGTCAGTTCCGTGATTGGGGCGACTATCTGAGAAAACCCCCTTATAAATTTGCGATAGTAATTGGCAAATCCTATAAAACGCTGGACAGCCTTTTTGCAGGTGATGTAGATTAATTTAGAAATAAACAAAAATGTTTAAAAGTCTATCTGTTCCTGTCCAAATCTGAGATGAATAAATTGCGTATACGCAGAAGTAAGTTCACACTGACACATGCAGTTCAGGTTAAAATAACTTCGAGGAAATTTATTAGCATCTGGCAAAATTCAGGCTTACAAGCCCTTATAGAGGCAGAATGACATCATCATTGAATATCAGATAATAACAAATAAACATCATTAATTGGGTTAAATGTTAAGTGGCTGTGTCAATGTCCACCTATCAATATGATTAATTGGCCCAAAAACTAAGTGGTTAGCTAGGTGTCCTCCCACTGAGAGGTGGTATTGTTCTGGACACGGGTGTGGACGGATGGCTCAAGCACCATCTTTCCCAGCACGAGGCTTACTCGGTGGAAGGGGGGCTTGGGCATCATTTTGCGTAGTTAGTGATGTCAGTCTCGTGGTCGGGTGCAAGGTTCTTTTATGAATAGAACATTTCATTTGGCCGGTGTTCTCATGGCCTTCAGATTATACTATGTTGCAAATTACAGGAGATTCAGTAATTGCGGGGCTAGTTATGTCCTTAGAGAGAGAATACAGTCTCTATTCATTATACTAAATACTGTCAGGCAATTCTGTCATGTAATGTGAACAAAATGGAGGGTCTGTCATAATGTGAGGTTAAAATGGAGTTAGTACAATAATTCAATACAGGTTTCAATAAAGATTTTTAATAATTCTACATCAGTCCCCCCTATGAAATGTTAGATTCTAAAAGATAATCTTTATTTGTTAGTATCAGAAAACGTGTTAGCCCAAAGGCACAGAAACCCCGTGGCCGCTAGCTTGGTGTTATTGCAAAGTGCAATCCTGTCCCTTCATCTGTCCCTAGTTGGCTAACACATCCGTCTGCTGGGCACTCGAACGCTTCACTCCGTGGGTATCCCGCAGTGGCTAGCCCACCACATCTCCACACGGTAGTCTTTCCCAAACAGACAGATGCTGTCCCTACGCTGGTCCCTACCTAGAATTCTTGCACTTTATCAATAAAAGGGATAGTTTGTAGCGGTATACAGGGCGAGTTGATATCTTGGAAATCTTGGTAATCAACTGTGAGATGTGTGAAAGTGGGTGCCGCTTGGTCTACAGTCTTCAAGAGAAGTTTTCTCAGACAAGGGAGGACACAACAAACGAGAAGAGCAAAAATAAAAAGAAAAATTAGTATTGCTATACCAATATGCATTAAAGCCTTTTTCCATCCTGTCATCCAACCAAACCATCTCTCCCAGGGATCCTTTATCCCAGAATTCCTTTTTAACTCTTCAGAGAGCTCATTCAACTTCTCTATGGCTAAGGTAACTTTACCATTAGGGCCTGTGTTTTCTGGAATGTAAGTACAACATGTCATGGTGTCGGGCAAAATTTTACATACCCCTCCTTTTTCGGCTAGAATCATGTCTAAAGCCATTCTATTCTGGAAGGACATTTGGGACGTAGCCTGCAGCTGTTCGGCTAAGCCCTGGAGGGCATCCCTGGTGTAATTAACAAAGCGTTGTTGGTTGTAATAAATGTAATTTATCCAATTTAAATTCTTGTTTGCAGTGACTATGCTAAAAAGTGATTCAAACCCTGCAGCAACTTCATCTCTTGCTTTAAACTCATTGGGCACCCCCCTAGGTACCCCAATGGCATCGATATAAACATGAGGGTCAAAACTGCCTTTAACTGGGGCTTCACGCTTTACTTTGGTTGGTGTGTGTTTGGACTCATGGGTGTTGGGGTGTGTGTCAGAGATAATGTGTATAGGCATGATGTCTTTGGCCAGAGTAAACTCCCCCCACCATTCTTTGTCCATTCTGGATCTTAGCTGTAAATCCCCACACAACCAGTAAATATCCCCTAAAGATCTGGTATGGAATTGTAGAAGGTTCATGGAGACAGTTCTGTAGGTGGCACAATACCCTTTAGAGAAGTTACCCACAAATTTACCAATCCCATCATAATTAGCATAACAGGTGTAATTACCTTTATAAACTGTAACACCATCTGGGGTTTTGCAATCCTTGGCTAGAAGGGGATATTCTACTGTCCATGCTTTACATATGGACCTGTTGAATTCGTAATGATAGGCAAAAAGACTCAAAACACATTCTTCTACATCTACTGGCAAGGTTAAAGGCACGGTGCCCAGGTGTTTCAAAGGCACTTTGGTCGGCTTTCCTGGATTGCATTTTGCGCAAATAACACAGGCCTTACAGAAGTTACTGATCAATGTTGTGATTCCGGGTGCTTCATAATACTTCTGTATGAGGGCAGCCATCAAATCTTTTGACAGGTGTGCAGGTCCATGTGCCCATTGGACAACTGCTGGATATAAATTTTTAGGAAGGCAGAATTTAAAGTTGTTGTAGTATATTCCGTCCTTTAGGACAGCCCCTTTCTTCTTCCATTTCTGGATTTCTTCGGGGGTAATTGCGGCTTGCTGTTCCCGCAAAATTCTTAGATCAGTAGGAAGGGTCTGTAGGGTAAAAATAGGAGCTTTTTCTTGACCGCACACTTCTTCATCCACTTCCTGCAAATTTCTTGCTGCTTGCTTAGCAGCCTGATCAGCCAAATGGTTGCCCTTTGCTTCATCTGTATCCAACTTCCCATGTGCCTTGACTTTCAAGACGGCCACTTCTTCAGGGAGTAGGAGGGCATCCATTAGTTCCTTGATTGCAGAGCTGTGTTTGACTGGTGTACCGGCAGTGGTAAGAAATCCTCTCGTCTTCCAAATGAGGCCGAAGTCATGTGCCACACCCAGGGCATATCTTGAATCTGTATAGATGTTGGCACGTTTTCCTTCGGAGATTTTGCATGCTGAAGACAGGGCTTGTAATTCAGCTTCTTGTGCAGACATTGCTGGCGGTAGAGATGATTCAGATGATTTGATAACTTCATCTGTTGTGGTCACGGCATATCCTGTGTGGTATTTTCCTTCTTCATCAGCATACCTTGAACCATCCACAAACAGAGTGAAGTCAGGATTTGTTAATGGATTCTCATGTACAGTTGGCAGATGTATTGTTTCCATTTTCATTTGTTCAAAACAGTCATGAGGTGTCTCTGGGTCATAGTTATTCATGGAGCACATGGCTTTTGCAAATTGACTTGGAGAGTTTTGTGCCCCTTGAAGCATGACAGTCCATGTATACTGTTGCATTTCATGAGTGAAGGCAAACAGATATTGGCAAATAGGATCCAGTGGAACACTGAAGAAGGCATTAGCCAGGTCAATGACTGTGAAGTATTTTGCAGATGGTGGGACGCCAGAGAGCAGAGTGTGAGGGTTTGGCACAATAGGGGTGTCCAGGACAGTTGCTTCATTGACAGCACGGAGATCCTGAACCATTCTGTACTTCTCTGGTTCACCTTTTGGAGTTTTCTTCTTCACAGGAAATAATGGAGTGTTGCACTTTGATACACATTTTACAAGAGCACCCTTCTCCAAGAGTGCTTTGATTTGAATTGAAATAGCTGCAGCTTGAGCTGGTTTTAAAGGATATTGTGGTTTCCTTGGTAATTTTGCTCCTGGAATGAGCTTTACCACCACAGGTGGTACTCTTAGGTGACCTATGTCCTCTGGGCCTGAGGACCATAATTTGGCAGGTACCTTTGTTTTTAGTATATCAGGAAGATTGGACCACTGTTCCTTTGCTTCCCCACGGGGTTCTTCTAAATGCAGCATTAGAGGTAGGGAGCACAAGGCTGAGGTGTCTGATTCGGATAGAGGAGTAGACAATTCCACTTGTCCATCTGGGGTGAAGGTGATAGATGCCTGCAGGCGTGAGAGGACATCAGCGCCTAACAGGTTAATTGGGCATGTGGAAGATCTCCTAGGAGTCTGGGCAGATTCCAGACCTCTAGCAACTAAGAGTAAGGTATCTAGAGAGACTACCTTATATTCAGGGCGTGCAGCAACGATTCCCTTGCGTATAGAGTCTTTTACACCTTGGACAAATGCACCTGACAGCATTTGTGAATGAATCTTGTCAGTAAGGTCAAAACCCAAATCTGTAAACATTTGAAACAGTCTTGCATGAAACCTTTCTACTGATTCTCCTTTTTCTTGTATAATATCAGTAAGGCCAGCAGCCTGATCTGCAAGTTTGTCTAGGGTTAAGGGAGGAAGTGGCGGCCATGTTGGATGTGGGCACATCCGGGGCAGACTGGGCCGGACTGGGCATGGCCGGGGTCTGAGGAGTGGCTTGGAAAAAGGGGTAGGGGTAATTTGAATAGGGCAAGGACATGGGGTATGGTAAGGGGTATGGCCAGGCCAACTGGGTGGGGGCTAGGGCGGAAACAGGGGAGGGCAGGACAGCTGGGTAAGGATTAGGGGAGGAGGTGGGAACCTGGACTGTGGGAGGGGTGAGTAACGGAGAAGACAGAGAAGGATTAGTAGATATGGGTGTAGGAGGAGTAGCCGGAGCGGGTGTAGTAGGATTGGCAATAGCAAGGGAGGAGGGGTTAGTAGACTGGGTGGATGCAGATGGGATGGTAGAATTATCAACAGAGAGAGAGCGTAGAGAAGGAATGGTGGATGTAACATTTAGATTAGACACAGAAGGTAGTGCAGGGATGGATGAGGATGATGGGAATGTTAGGGATGATGAAGGGGAGAATAAAGATCCATCAGAATTCAGGACCGGGCAAACAGGGGAAATGACGGGATAGGTATTGGGAGGGTCGGGAGTGGGGAACATGGTCAGCTGGCTATCGCTTGTTGCTGACTGAACCTTGAGAATGGACATCCCCTGGGCACCATCTTGGGGCGTTGGCTGAGGGAATGCCCCAGTAACACAATTCTTGTGATATACATACAGTTTTACATCTTTATGATTTATCTCTTCTTCAACTAAGTCACACGCGAGCCAGCCCCTACTGTCTTACTCGCTTCCTGTCCCATATCCCCCTATACAAAGCGTCCCAAGTATAGGTAAAGGAAAATGAAACAGAAAGTCTACAGTGCTCGACTGCCACTAGGAAGGGGGTAGAGGGTAGCGGTTCTTGACGGTGATATCGTTAACTTCTCGATAGTCGATACATGGTCTGAGGCCCCCATCCTTCTTCCCGATAAAAAATATGGCAGCACCCGCCGGGGATGTAGACGGTCGGATAAAACCTTTCATTAAGTTTTCCTCGATATAGTCTTTTAGATGGGTTAATTCTGGTTCCGACAATGGGTAGATCCTCCCGAATGGAATGGATGATCCAGGCAACAAGTCGATAGGACAATCATAAGGACGCCTCGGCGGCAAAACGTCAGCACCCTTTTTGTCGAACACGTCCGCATAATCGCCGTAAGGATCCGGGATACCAGAAGTGGAGTCTGAAGAGCAGGAGTCCATGGTGGTCAATAGAGGGGATGGGGTGACCAAACAATGGTGTTGACAAAATTCAGAGGTGAATGTGAGGGAACCTTTTCCCCAGTCTATGTGGGGGTTGTGCTGCCGTAGCCAGGGGATCCCCAAGATAACTGGATAGAGAGGCGAATTTACAATCTGGAAGCGAAGAAACTCCATATGGGATGAGTCTAACGTGACTTGTAGCGGCAGGGTTTCCAAGGTAACGGGACCTGAGTTGAGGGGTGTCCCGTCCACCACCTGTATGTGTAATGGTTTGTTTCTCTTGAAAGTAGGGATATGGAGGAGCTTGGCTGTAGAGTGATCAAGGAAAAAGCAACTTGCTCCTGAGTCGATGATAGCTTGAAGTGTAGCAGAATTAGTGGCCCACTGTAGAGACAAGGAAAGGGACAGATGAGGGGACCCAAGCGATAGCACTGCACTGGGACAAGTGTGGAATTGGAGTATCTTACCTCCCGATGGTCTAGGCAGTCGAGGACAGGCACGAATAAGATGATCAGGTTTACCACAGTACAGGCATAGATTGTTCACTCGACGATGGGTTCTTTCGGCCTCAGTAAGGGGGCCCCTGGCAATGCCTACTTGCATAGGCTCTTCCTGAGGGTTGGTGGCTGTGGTACTTGAACTAGGAGGTTCAAAAAATGCAGTTGAACGTCTGGGTGGAAGTGCTCCCTTAGTCGTCGATCCAGCTGTACCACTAGATGGATAAGAGCATCCAGTGATGACGGTATCCCTATACGTGCGAGTTCATCCTTGAGGGACTCAGCTAAACCTTGGCGGAATTGATCTAACAGTGCTGGTTCATTCCAGGTGCTGTCGATAGCCAGACTTCGGAATTCCGTTACGTATTCCTCCACGGGTCTTCGGCCTTGTCTCAGGGAGCGGAGTGAGGATTGGGCTGTAGCCATTCTGAGCGGGTCCTCGAATAGGGCGTCCATCTCCTGACCGAAAGTCAACCAAGAGTCCAATGCCGGATGGTGTGAATGCAGGAGATGATGTGCCCATGTCTGTGGTTCCCCCTGAAGCAGAGAAATAACTGTTCGTATTTTGACGTAGTCTGTGGCATACGTCCTGGACTGTAAGGAGAACAGTAGTTGGCACAAAGTCATAAAGGCACGGTACTTTTTCCTATCACCCGAGAACCGTTCTGGCAAAGGGATTCTGGGTTCAGGGGCAGATAGCGAAGCCGGCTCAGGAAGAGGTAAGTTCAAAGGGGTAGACGTCCCTTCGGTGGAGGGGTAGAGACGTGATGCCTGAAAGTCATGGAGCTGGTGCTGGAAATGTGAATGGCTTGCTTGCAGATCCTGCACCGATTGGGTTAGGGTGGATAATTGTCGGGATATGGCAGAGACGGCTTCCATCACTTCTGCGGGGTCCATAGATAATGGCTTGAGTATTTCGTGACGAACGTACCGTGGTTCAGAAGTGGAGCCCCAATTGCAGAAGTGACAGCCTTTGCCAGGCACCACAGTACTGGAGGATCAGCGAGACTGCAGCAGTGATAACTGGCAGATGAGATGAGAGTACCCAGGTGCCAGGAAAAGGGTAGTCGGGTGGAATCCAGGTAGGGGAGCCAGAGAATAGAGTAGACGATATTCAGGCCGGGTCAGGGAGTCCAGAGATCACAAAAACGAGGAGGAGTGCCAAGGTCAGGGAGCCAGAAAGCGGGAAGTCCAAAGAATCAAGCCAGGTCAGGAATCCAGAAGAAGGGAAGGTCAGTAAAACAATCCGGGTCAAACAACAATTGTAGAATATAGCACTAAACAGGAACAGGCAAGGGGAATACTCAAGCAATTTTGAAAAAGGCGCGCTGGTGATTTAAAGGGCCATGGCCCCGCCCCCGTGACGTGTGAGACGCGCGCCGTGCCGCTCGTTTCCATAGAGACGCTCGGGAGAGAAAAGCCACAGAGGTCTGACGCGCGCGCGCTAGTAAACAATGCCGGGCGCGCGCCGAGTGGGGAATCTGACGGCTGGGGATGTGTGTGCTGTTATGTCCCGATCGTGGGACCCGTCTGGCATCAGGTCTTGCAGGTGGGTGGCGGGGGGTAGCCCCGCGATCCTTACACATACATACACACACACAACACATTTACAGCCAGTTACATACATACACACACACTCACATAACACATACACAGCCAGTTACATATATATACACAGCCAGTTACATGCATACACACACACAACACATACACAGCCAGTTACATGCCAGTCAGAAGTTTTTTTTATTTTTAAGAGACAATAAAAATTTTAATGTGTCCCCCTTCCCTTCTGCTTTACCTCAGTAGGGGAGGGGGAACATTTCTGCTCCAGGCGGATCTTTATTTATCTTCTGTCTAAGTGCCGAGTGTCACGTGATATCTGACACACACACTCACTCACACTGACACAAACACACACACTCGCTCACACTGACATAAACACACACTCTCGCTCACACTGACATACACACACTCTCGCTCACACTGACATGCTCACACTGACATACACACACTCTCGCTCACAATGACATGCACACACTCTCGCTCACACTAACATGCACACACTCGCTCACACTGACATGCACACACTCACACTGACATGCACACACTCACACTGACATGCACATACTCACACTGACATACACACACATTCACACTGACATACACACACACTCACACTGACATACACACACTCACTCACACACTGTCGGTTTTTAACTTACCTGCTGCAGGCATCTCTTTGCTTTGAGATTCGTGAGAAGGAGGTCTCAGCCAATCACGGGAGGCTTCTGAACTCTCATCCGATCAGGAGAGTTGAGAAGTCTCACCTGATTGGTTGAGACCTCCTTCAATTAAGCTCCCCTGGACACAGGGAAAAAAAAGACCGCTGCATAGAGCAGCAAAGTGCCGCCCCTGCCAGTGTGCCACCTGGGGCAGCTGCCCCACTCTGCCCCATTAAAGGGCCGGCCCTGTGAAGGCTCCCAAATTACAAAACGGGCATGAAGCTTAGAGCGGTGAGCATATATTGGTAAGTGCCCGTTTGGTTCCATTTAAAAAAATTAAAAAGTCTTATGGGCTATAGCCCCAGGTATTTTGGAAACCTAGCAACGCCTCTGTAAAGTGGGAACATATATGATACTGCTGGTGTCATGTTGCCTGAATACAATTTTTACACTTTTGTTTACTAGTTATCATTCCTACAATATCACTGAGATAAATGGGGTCATTGACAACTAACCTGCATGCCAGTTTGTTGAAGTCATAAAAAAAAATACAATTATTTATTATAATAAATTCCCAGTTCTGTGCATGAGGATTCCATAGTGAGATTGTCACCTGCACTAAATGGTTAATCTATCATGTGTTAATGAAGCAGGATAGATAACAAAATTGGGAAAGTTACAAACAAACATGAAAATTCGCAGGTATGCTATAAGTAAAATTTTACACTAAAGACTTACATTTTGCATTATTATATGTATAGCGGGATACTGGGGGACTTACTGGCATGCAATTTTGGCTCCAATGCACACATTTTATTCAGGGTGGTTCAGTGCAGCCCTACCGCAGCCAACTGCAAACGTGTAAAGCCAACTAGAGGGAGAGCTGACAACTAGCCAATCAGAGGCACAGCTGACAACCACCCAACCAGCTCACCAGAAGCAGAAGTAGGAGTTGTGAGTGACACTTCCTAGATTTATAAAGACACGGAGCCTCATATTTATGCATTACTCTTTCTATTTATTCCCTCAGCAGCAAATTTAAACACAGTGAAAAACAATGAAAAAATCTTTAAACCAATCACAACTACCCAATGGATATGCCCCTCCCCTATATAAACCCCAACTTGGATCAGCTCCTCCTCTTTCTTTGCTGCTCCCTCGGCAGTTAAGTATTCTTTTTTTTTTTTCGTTGGTATTTATATTGATTAGTAATTTATTTGTTTGGTGATCCCTTGGGGCGGTTGTGTCCTAGGATCTCTGTTTGCCTACTTAAATATTTATTACCTAGGTTGTTTGGTCCCTTACTGCTGTTTCAGGTAAGTCTGTTTTTTGTTTGTGTTCCCCCTGGAGGTAGCTGAACGGAGCTCCGTCGCTTTACATGCTTACTCGACGGAGCCTCCGTTCAACTGATCTCCGACTTTCACTTTGGTTTCATTTTCGCTTGGGGCGGTTGTTTCCATAGCGCCCCAAGCGTCCTTCCGTTTTACTGTATTATCGGTTGCCGCGCATGCGCACATCGTTGCGCGGCAACCATTATAACAGAAACTCCTCTCCTCAGGCTGTCACGGAAGTCATTACTAAGCTCCGTTTCCCGCCTTTGGAGTTTGTACGGCCCACTCTGCCTCTGTCTTCATGATCAAGCAGAGTGGACGGTTGTGGATTTTCTGCTGCCCGTTTTTTCTCCACAGGTTTGCATAAACAAAACGATTATTAAACGTTTCTTGTTACATAAAATAAACGTTTATTCACTGCATAAATATTTCATCATACACTGTTTTACAGTCTCTCTTCCATATTACAAATACTTGGTTTACCCAGTAGTATTTCAGTACACCTACATTTAACTATTAGGATGCCTTTATCCAAAGAACCTACAGAATCTGGGAGTGATAAAACCTCACAGGCCCACATGCTACACCCCACCATTCCCACAGATGGGGGCATACAAATGAAGGATATTCCTATCCCTTCAGATTTTCATACTTTATTTGCAAATTTGGCTTCTTCTATCACCTCAGCTTTACGGGCCTCTCAGGTACCTGATGCTCAGAGGGAAGAGCCACAAAAAGCAACGAGTGGCCGCAAGGCTACTGCTAAGACCAAGCATATCTCCCAGGATTCTAGATCTGACATGGTATATCATGTCGAGGAGGGCGCTCAGTTACCGCGCAAAAGAGCTATGCACCGGGCAAAATCGGTGCGCAAGTGGAAGAGAGCTAAAGCCTGGTCTGAGTCGGATTCTTCATCCGCATCAGAGAGGGAGTTTGATGAGTCTGATATTTCCGACCATAATGATACCGTGCCATGCACTATACCACTAGACCCCGAGGAGGGTAGCTCTCAGGAGACTACACCTATCTCTGATCCCTCGGTGCTGGTAGACTTTAAGGGTAACCCCCTTTTTACACCTGAAGAGTTACATCATCCCCGTTCTTCAGAGTGGACTCCTATACCCTACATTGCTGACTACCTGGCAGCCAGAGTTCGTAAGCCTTTAGATAAGGCAACTAGGAGTAAATTAAGGGCTGAATGCCCAAGGCCCACAGTCCCCAACCAGGTCTGTGTAACCCCTGACGTGGATCCTAAAATTGCCCAATTTCTAGGTAAAACGGGTTGGAAAGCTCGTAAAGGCCTAGATTTCTCCCTTAAAAACTGTCAGGACAAGATCCTAGACATTCTGGGCCCTATTACAAAAATCTTCGAACTAGCAGAAACTGCTATGGCTAATGAAGCTACGATGGACCCCACCTGTATCAGAGGCTGGGCTCAGAGAGCCATTTGTCTACTGGGTAATGCTAACTCCGCCATAGCCACCGAACGCAGGAAGGCCATCCTGCTAAAAATAGAGCCAAAATTAGTTAATATGGCCATTTCAGAACCGGGCCCAAAGGCACAGGGCTTTTTGTTTGGAGACTCCTTTGTAAAGGAACTTGGCAGTTTTGTCCAAACTTTTACTGCAATTGACAAAGCACAATCCAATATGCGAAAAATATTTAACCAGAAGGTTTTTGTCGGGGCCGGCAGAGCTAGAAGCCGTCTGGCCGGCCGTTCCTTCAAGGGGCAACCCCGTGGACCCCGAGGCCTCATGCAACCCAGACAAGCCTTTCAAGAATTCAGACCTCAAACACCTGCCTTCTTCCCACAGAGGGGTCGACCCTGGCAATCGAGAGGGTTTAGAGGATCATTCCAACACAAACGTGGCTGCGGTAAGTTCAATTTACCTTCACCCTTCTTCCCCACTAGAAGTAGGGGGTCGTCTCAGATTTTTTACCCAGGCATGGGATACAATAACCTCGGACTCATGGGTTCTCGAGACTGTACGGGGCTATTACATAGATTTCATCTTTCCCCCAATCCAAACACGACGACCTCAACCAATGACCTTTTCAGACTCAGACCTAAACACAATAGGTTTAGAGATTCACTCATTGCTGCAGAAAAAGGTGATTTCCCGGTCTCCCGACGACAAGTTAACATTCATAAGCAATCTATTTCTAGTACCCAAAAAGGGAGGTGGCGTCAGGCCGGTCATCAATCTTCGCCACCTGAACGCCTTTGTACGCTATCATCATTTCAAGATGGAGGGCATTCATTGCCTAAGAGACTTATTGTTACTAGGGGATTGGATGTCCAAATTAGACCTCCAAGATGCGTACCTGACAGTCCCTATAGCTACAGAACATCATCGTTTCCTCCAATTCCTATGGCAGGACGAGCTATGGAGCTTTTCGTGTCTGCCATTTGGCCTGTCTTCCGCTCCTTGGTGTTTTACCAAGTTAATGAAGCCAGTGGTAGCTTATCTTCGCAGAAGAGGCGTGAGACTCATTATATACCTGGACGACATCTTAATCATGTCCCAGGATATATAGACATTACGATTACACATGACTTGGACAATAGACCTTCTCCACTCACTGGGTTTCCTCATCAATTGGGAAAAGTCCCTACTTCAACCAGCTCAACAAATAGATTTTCTCGGCTTCACCATAAATTCAGTTCAGGGATCTCTCCATCTACCCAGAACCAAGGTGAAGCTGATCAAAAAAGAGATCAGGAAGACATTGATACGCTCCAAGATCACGATTCGCCATCTAGCAAGGGTCATCGGTCTATTATCAGCATCAATCCAAGCCATATTTCCGGGCCCCCTTCACTATCGAGCGTTACAGCGCCTAAAAATTCGTTCCCTCCATCACAGATGGTCCTACGACCAGATCATATCACTAGATTCCGAAGCATCAGAAGAACTGAAATGGTGGTTACACCATATGGAGGCATGGAATGGAAGAGCGATCTTTGGTTCCATACCGGACCTTACAATCACGTCCGATGCAAGCCTTCATGGATGGGGAGCCTTGTGCGAAGGATCCTTCACAGGGGGAAGATGGTCCCTCCAAGAACAGGACTTACACATCAACGGTTTAGAACTGCTTGCAGGTTCTTTTGCCGTCAAAAGCTTCGCAAACAATCTGTGCAACTGCTCCATCCTGCTTTGCATGGACAATGTATCGGCAGTCCGATACATAAACCACTTAGGAGGTACAAGATCCCCAATCTTATCCGAACTGGCGACGGAATTTTGGCAATTCTGTCTCGCTCACAATATCTCGATTCAGGCCACTCACATTGCGGGCGTAGCCAATTATGGCGCGGATTGGAGTTCCCGATTCCTGAGAGATTCAAGCGATTGGCACCGTCACACCCTAGTGTTCCAACGTCTACAGAAAATATGGGGACCCATGGATTTAGACCTATTCGCATCCCGACTGAACACTCAGCTTCCAAAATTTTTCAGCTGGCGACCAGATCCAGAGGCTCTGGCGACAGATGCTTTCCTACAGGAATGGCCCCTTCTCAGGTCTTACGCATTTCCCCCCTTTTGCCTCATAGCTCGCACTTTGGTCCATCTTCGGAAACATCAAGGATCTTTGGTCCTAATCACTCCGTGGTGGGAAACACAACCCTGGTTTCCCAAATTACTGGAAATGGCGATGGATTATCCACGGCTCATCCTTCCCCGACCAGACCTTCTAACAGACCCAGAAGGGAATGCCCATCCTCTCATAATATCCGGGCAGTTGAAGTTGTTGGCCTGGCTCCTCTCAGGGGACCCTGGTTCATCCCAGGAGTTTCGGAAGCTACTAACGATCTCTTGGCAAGAGCTTGGGCCCCAGGAACGCGACGATTATATACCTCTGCCTGGAGGTCATGGTCTGGCTGGTGCATGGAGCAACATTTGGATCCCATATCTGCCCCTGTGATTCAAATCCTTCATTTCCTGACACTGAAATTTCAAGCAGGTTTAGCATACCGTTCTATGAACGTCCTACGTTCAGCCATCTCGGCCGGTCATACGGGCTTTGATGGTTTCCCAGCGGGAAAACATTCCATGGTCTGCCGTCTTTTAAAGGGCATGCGTTTGACCAGACCTCCACAACCTAGATATTCGGATCTTTGGGACGTGAGGATAATCTTCAATTTTCTGATAAAATGGCCAACTAATAGTGAGCTTTCCTTAAAACAGCTTTCAGCAAAACTGGTAGTTTTATTTTGTCTGGTGTCTTGCAAACGAGTTTCAGATGTGAGAGCCTTAGATTTCTCAGAACAATCCTTCACCCCAGATGGGGTCCTGTTCGACATCACTAGACGTACTAAGACCGCCATCAAATCGGTGTTTTACCCATCTTTTCCGGACCATCCCCAGCTTTGCCCGGTAGCTTGTTTACAGGAATATGAACGGAGAACAGAAGTTTTTCGTCTCGTTTCACCTTCCAATTTGTTCCTAGCTATCCGGAGACCACATCACGCAGTCTCTACAGGGACTCTAGCTAGATGGGTCAAATGGATACTAAGTGAAGCTGGTATCGATATATCCATTTTCGGCCCCCACTCCATCCGAGGGGCTATGGCTTCAAACGCGCTATTATCAGGCTGCAGATTGGAAGACATCATGAAAGCGCCCGATTGGTCGAGGGAGTCAACTTTTAAAGAATTTTATTTCAAACCAATCGGTCATTTTACAGAGACATTATTGGATCAGCTTTAAACTTGCATAAATATGAGGCTCCGTGTCTTTATAAATTGAAGGATTTTATTAAGTCATGACATAAAGTCATGATTTATAAAGACACGGAGACGAGTATTTACCCACCCTTTTACATGTTTTGCCCTTCCCTTGTTTTCTTTTTCCCTGATTTGATCTGATTGTATTATAAAAGATACGACTTAACTAATTAAGATTGCGATGTTTATACCTCCAATTACGAGTTTCCTCCAATAACCCCGCTTCTACTCCTTTCTCTTTCATTCTAGTATGAAGACCTCAAAAGTCATCATGGCCTTCTACGATCATGAAATTGGTTCTGATGTTCCTAAAGTTCGGGGACTGAGTTCATCTACTGTTCTTTCTTCATATCCCGTTGGACGAAGTTGTTGTCTACTTTGGACTTTTTCCGTTCGCACCAAAGAAAGAGGAGGAGCTGATCCAAGTTGGGGTTTATATAGGGGAGGGGCATATCCATTGGGTAGTTGTGATTGGTTTAAAGATTTTTTCATTGTTTTTCACTGTGTTTAAATTTGCTGCTGAGGGAATAAATAGAAAGAGTAATGCATAAATACTCGTCTCCGTGTCTTTATAAATCATGACTTTATGTCATGACTTAATAAAATCCTTCAATTGTTCACTGCTCTTCATTATAAACACTGCGCTCCAGCACTGTCTGCAGCATACATTTTTTTTGGCAATGTGCACTGCAGATTGTCACACTCAGGGAGCTCATTCTGGTACATTGTCCTGGAAAGAAGAAGCCCAGGATCAAGGACAGAGCCTCAAAATGTGGGACAGCAATGGACAATAGGGGACATGCTATTTACTCAGGGCTGAGTCTAGGGTCACTGACACCTGGGTGCAATAATTTTCCTTGCACTCCTGGTGGGTGTAGCTCTATAGCTAACTCCTCCCCTTCACAAACTTGACTATTTCTATCCAAGTTATAATTTAAAGTTTAATTTAAAATAAAAAATAAAATAGAACCCTATACTTTCCCTTGGGTCAGCTTTTTCCTGGTGGGTGATCAGTGGTCTTCAAACAATGCCTTCACTTGTGGTCAGTGGTCTCTAATGTAGCTCATATCCCCATGCTGCCTTCCTATTGGCCAGACAGCAATGTGAAGAACAGGTCTATGCTCACAGAGGCACAGGCTTGAATCTCCTATACTGCACCACCATTTCTGGCACTGGTAACAAACACTGAGCTGCTTCTGGAATACAGAGCATCCCAGACAGCTAGCGCAATTACCAAGCACACTCAAATACCTGAATATTGCCGTGTCAGCTCTGATTTAAAGTTACATTTCACACCAGGCATGGAGTGACCATAGTTGCACCTGACATCTGTGGCGCCAGGGTGTAGTGCACCTGGTGCACCCATCTTAGCAGAGCGCTGTATTTACTCATGTAAAAGTAATGTCTTAGCCTTCAAGTCAGTAACCAAAATGTTATTCCTCTAATATGTTACATTATGTTTTAATGTTGCTTCATTGTATGCACATACCACATTAATGCATTCAGATAATTGTTACTAACATATTCTCCTCAAAGCTATAGACTCCACCTTGTGGTTCTACACATATTACTGCATCTTTTGTCTTAATGGTAAATTAAATTCCAAGGATGCTCCAGTTTCAGCATAGTATTAAAACACAATATTATCTTTAGAGCAACTGTGAAGGGTTCTATTAACTAAAAGGTGAGTTGCAGGTTTTCCTGCTAAAAGAGCTCAGGTGGCCATGGGATAATACATATAAAACATAAAAAACTGTAATTGTTATCCTTTAGCTGGTTATTTTTCATTTACAACTCAAGGTCTAGGCTTTTCAGATATCTTCTTCTTAAAACTATCCAGAATCCATCTAATTATAACACCTTGTTCTAGTCAAGCCATTTCAGTTCCCAGGAAATGTGTTTCCTTCACCTGCTAGCTCTCCTCTTTCAATAAATACAGGTACAACATTGCTTTCATCTCTCCCCTTTTATCTGTCAAAGAGAACTCTGCAAACAGGATCAATTCCTCCTTCCATCATGTCCAGACTTGAGGAAAATTCCTTTACTGGAAATCCAGCTGTTGTGGTTGTTATAGAACTTGATGCTTTCATTGATATATATGTATGAATTCTAGTCTTCTTTCCCCTTTTTCCCAGTTTTGCTACTTATTCTATCTTAGTTTCCCACAGATTCAGACTAGTACATTTCCTTAAATTAGTTTCTCTAGCTATTTATCCTTGTTATTTCTGTCATCTACCTTTAGGACAAAGTATACCCATGAGGTGTTATGGTACTCTGTGTATGTATAATTATTTGGTGGAATGTATGCTAGTACTGCTCATCAAGCTCAGTTAGTCATCGGAGCTAAGTGTAGGCACTCTAAACCAGAAAGCTATTAGTAACTATTAAAGCTATCAGTTGCACTTTGATTTAAAAAAAAATGGCCTTCTACTAATGGATAGCATGTTCCACACATTTGTTGTGGGAGTGTATGTATTTTGCTAAGAAATTGGATAACCAGTTTTCATGACCTTGGTTTGTCATGATATGTTAAGTTCTGCTGTCATGGATCCCACATTATATTTTAGTGTGTGATACATGACAGTTGTGTTTAAAGAATCTGGTCAATATACCTTGATCAAGTTGGATTTTTTTTCCACCAGCACCTGCTGTTCCTCAGGGGCTGATCCATGTGGCTAATGTACTTCAATGATCCAGGTCTTAGACCTGACACCATAAGTGTCTTGAAAAAGCCTTGAGGAAGAGGAGAAACGCTGTGAGAGAGAAGAGTGCTAAAGAAAGCACTTTATTTATGAACACTTTTTCAGGATTATTCTTGACTGTTTTGACGGATCTACTGTTTTTAAATGTAAGATTTTATTGTGTTTTTATTTGCTTGTATTAAACATTTATATTTACATCCCTGCCTTCTCCTCCACTGTGTGATGTCTCGGGAGCTGCCCTAAAGAAAAATACCATGTTGTTTTCTCTATTTATCTGGTGTGGGCTCCCAGATGCCATTATTCCTGAGCAGATTACTGCTCAGGTACCTGTGAGTGGACATCTTACACACTTTTTAGAGTGTTTATGTATGTTGTTCTGATATACTTCACTATATATTTTTTTATTTACGTTTCCCTTTATTTAATATTTGCAAGAGATCATCTCATTAGTGTGCTAAGTGTTGGGCCCGGGCACAAAGTCACTTTATTTTATTGTATGACCTGTTTTTGCTCGGAGTGGAACACTAGCTGTGTCTAGGTGCTGCTCACTCCATCACATATATACATAGTATATTATTTCTTTTTCCATACGCACATACACAAATCGGAAGTTTGAGCACTGAAATGTCAGCAGTGAAATGCAACATGGCAGTTTCACCACAGCAATGTAAGCGCATACAAACACAGTAAACCCCCTCTATTAAATTAACCCACCCTAAAGGTTACCCAAAACCACATACTAACCCACCAAACTCCCATACTAACCACCCAAAACACTAATACCCCTAATACTAACCCTAACTCCTAATACTAACACTACCCCACTAATACTAACCCCTAGTAATAAGACTAGGCAATAATACTAACACTAAGCCCTAATACTAACACTACCCCACTAATACTAACCCCTAGTACTAACACTAAACCCTAATACTAATAATACTCACCTTGTACGTGATCCCGTAATGAACTGTCCCGCAATAACCTCTCTGCAATAAACTCTCGTCCGATGGCCAGTTCAGCTCGCAGTGAAGCGGCTCCATTTAAGCAGCTGCGAAGATCAGTCCTATCCCCCCAACAGCTGAACATAATAGTGAGCAACCAAGAACGATTCCATGACGTGTTGATGGAGAAGCAGAAGGAGTTGTGTAGTCACTGAGGTAAGGTAGTTGCAGTGCAGGCGTGGATGAGATTGATCTACCAACAGAAGCTAGAGCTGAACACCACAGGTGATTGGATGTTACTGTGGTGAGGGTGATGATGATACTGACATGACTGGACGGATGTCCAGTATATCATCCTTCTCCTCATCAAGAGGCTGGTGAGTAAATAATTCTGTGGCTTCTTGATAGTAACCATGAAAACTTGGTTAGTTACCATTACTGTGACTCCGCTGACAAACTCTGCCCTCTCAATGCCCCCCATGCCAGGAGCGTGTTTATTTACTTATTTATTTTAAATTATAATCAATTTAATTAGAAATTAAAATAAATTATGATCTGAACTTCTTGTTACCATTTTATTACCACCGTGTTGTATTATTCTACATGAGTACTCCTTCCCTTTTATTGTGGTTACTCACTGGTGTCTGTGCTGCACATGTATTTTGAAATTACTGTTTTTGTGACATTGTCATAAATATATATATTTTTTCCAATGACCAAAATGCTGGATATTTGTTTGGGATATGATATTAGGGCACAAATGTAGGTGTGTCCACATGACCCAGAAAATGTAAAAATGTGGTAATTTAGTTTAAAGGGCTTTAGAGTTGAATTCTCCATCTCAGAATAGGAGAATTGAAATGTGCGAATTCTGCTTATCTTACCCGAATCCGAAATGTGTTTGGGGGTTGTTAAGCGCATATTGGGTACCTGAAATTGCATGCTTTTGATAGCAAAAATGTCACAATCTGAAGACCTCCGATGCTTTAGTTTTCAGAACAGCCTAAACTAGTAAGGCTAGTAAGTAGCCACATTTCGTCGATTTGTGAAATTCAGTTAAACTGCCCTGAAGCGGAAACATTTCGGATCAAAATGACTTTCCCTTCTAGTTAAGTCTTCCAGCTCAGACAGCTTATTGAGATAAGTCCACCAACAACAAACAGGTAAACAAAGAGTGAAGTCCAGTAGCAAGCAGCAAGCCCAATATAAACAACCAAGGTCAGTACATTGTATGATAAATCACACCCAGGTACAGGCTCATTGAGGTACTGAAAAAGACGGGAATGTCAGAATAGGATTCACACAAATGACGCTTCGACAAACAAAGGAATAAAAGGAAAAAGAAGATGCTCATTCTACTAAATATTGAGCATCAGCAAACATGTCCAGATAATTCTAATTAATTTACTGCAACAGAGCACATGTTGTATGACTTTCAAGCCGCTCAAAGATTGTATAGCAGACCAGAGCTCAGGGCTATAAATATAGGATTTTTATGAGAACGTTCTTGAATTTGTAGTCTCGCATGACTAGTAATATCATTTATTTTCTTCACAATCTGATGGTGACTGTAGCAATATCTTAATATACCATACAATAGGGCAAGCATGTCAGAACTCCTAAAATACCATCCCACGTCCTGTAATGCACTTGTATTTGTCTGTCTCTATGGTGAGGATTAGACTGTACACGCACTCACTGTTTTATCTCTGCACGGTAGTGCGGCTTGGAACAGCTGGAATAGCCTTGGGCTTGCTGGTTCTTGTTTCTCATCTTTGAGAAAAGAGAAAGAAATATTAGAGCACATGGGCAACACAAATGAACATAAGTCAGGCTGATCAGCTTGGAACATGGAGGGAATTTATATATTATAGAAAGGTCTATTTTAACACAATGAATGTAGTCAACAATTCTGTCTGGATGTCCACAGAACCTTTTTGAAAACTGGCTGAGAGATTTCAGACTATAACATTCCTTCCATAAAATAAATTTTAAGCAGTATATCGTAATATTCATTGTTTCAATAAATGTCTATTGATCTTTTTTTAATAGGAATGCTTAATAAAACAGTTTAAAAGTCACTGTAATTTTCATGGTTAGCCTGCTAGTTTATTGTTATTTTGTTTTTAATAAAGCAGACACATTTAACTCTGAATGCCCTGGAGCCAACATAGTGAATAGCAATAAGTCAAACTGTAGTGACTATATAGCTAAAAAATCCCTGAGTTTGTGCAAGTGTACGATACATTGGAGGGTTGACAAAGCTACAAATGGAGGAATCAAAGCAAAGCAGCACCTGGTCTCAGAAGGAGGATCCATGGGTGTAGGAACCCCCACAAATCTGGGGGGGACAGCATTTTTGCTCGCCGGGTATAGCAGCAGTAAAAATAAAGCTTGTCACAGTGTATATTATATCACCAAGTTCCCACCAACATTACCAGGATCCTTGGTATACAACAGATACATTCACAGCACAACATCTACATCAGGCAGGTGCATTTTATCACTGTTACATGAAATATAGTCAGTGAGCTGTGTGTACACCATAAAACATACATCAGTATGAACCTACCACTTCTGCTGGAATGCCATTCCATGTATCCACTACCCTCTCAGTAAAGTAATACTTTCATTAGTCCCTGGCCTTATATTATATCTAGGATAGCCTTATACCTATCCCATGCATGCTTAAACTCCTTCACTGTATTAACCTCTACCACTTCTACTGGAAGGCTATTCCATGCATCCACTACCCTCTCAGTATAGTAATACTTTCATTGGTCCCTGGCCTTATCTTATATCTAGGATAGCCTTATACCTATCCCATGCATGCTTAAACTCCTTCACTGTATTAACCTCTACCACTTCTACTGGAAGACTATTCCACTACCCTCTCAGCAAACAAACATTACATTTCTGACCAGAAAATAAACTGTAAAATATTAAATACTTCCAAAAGCTTAAGGTGGACCCCAGATATATGTATATAACTAGTAAAATTTATACCAGGGCTTGACAGCCTTAACTAAGTTTTAGGAGCCAGGGAAAAAATCTAGGAGCCAGACAACAGCACATACACACAATCACATGCAGTCATATACAGTCAGTCACATAGAGACATATACTCATACATACAGCCTGTCACACATATACATACTGTCACATAGAAACACACTCATACATACATACATACATACATACAGTCTGCCAGGCACACACTCACACATACATACAATCTGTCAGACACACACACACTCATACATACAGTCGTTCACAGACACACTCATACATACATACATAGAGTCTGTCGCAGACACACACTCATACATACATGCAGTCTGTCAGACACACACACACTCATACATACAGTCTGTAACATAGACACATACACTCAGAGTCAGTCACATAGACACACACACTCATACATGGTCTTTCACATACACTCATACATACAGTCTGTCACAGACACACAGACACTCATAGTCAGTCATATATACACACAAACTCATACAGTCAGTCACAGACACACAAACTCACACAGTCAGTCACACACACTCATACAGTCTGTCACACTCCCTCATACAGTCTGTCACACACACACACTCATACATACATACATACATACATACATAGTCTGTCACATACACTCATACATACATACATACATCCATAGTCTGTTACATACACTCATACATACATACAGTCTATCACATTTACTCATACATACACACAGTCTGTCACATACACTCATACATACACACATTCAAGTGAGCAGTTTTTTTTTATCTTAAAAAATACATTTTAAAAAAATGAAGATCAATAGCAGGGATCAAAGCTATATCTCATTGCAGGGAAGGTGGGCATTTCCGTTTCAGGTTTATCTGTGCCTCTTACAATCATTACTTATTAATTACATTATTTTGCCCATTCATTTGTCAGTTTTATTTTGCCCACATTCATTTGCCAGTGTTTTTTTTGCCCAAATTCATTTGTCAGGGTTTTTTTTGCCCACATTCATTTGCCAGGGTTTTTTTTGCCCACATTCATTTGCCAGGGTTTTTTTTTTTTGCCCACATTCATTTACCAGGGTTTTTTTTTTTTTGCCCACATTCATTTACCAGGTTTTTTTTTTTTTGCCCACATTCATTTGCCAGGTTTTTTGTTGCCCACATTCATTTGCCAGGGGTTTTTTTTGCCCTCATTTTTTGATCATCTCATCATTAGTAGAAGTCATTGGCAGATTTAAGAGACATGTTATTATGGCAGCTTCGGAAGTCATTGATTATTGCAGCTCTAAGAGACATTTTTTAAATGCCCCTAAGAGCTGCAATAATCAATCACGTTCCGAAGCTCCCATGATAAAAAGAAAAACGGTACATTATTGGCAGTGACACCGTCACTGTTCCTACCTCGTTCCTCCCAGTGTGGGGCTGTGTGACTTGTGGAGGACGCGCACAAGCCTTGCGCATGATCACATGACGTCATGCGATGAAGTCATGTGATCAGGTGACCTCCGTGATCGCTGCAGAGCTGATTCTCCCGGGACATTCCCAGGATCGAAAACGTTGCGGGATTGTCCCGGGTTGGCAAGTATGCTCATGTTCCTCTGCACCCACATTGCACATAAAGGTCTTAACACAACACTATACAGTACCCACCGCACTTGTATTGTACTCATATTCAGGGCCGTCTTTAATAGTGATTGGACCCTGGGCAAGCATTTGCTTGGGCCCCCTGGACCCTGCCCCCTCCCCTGCATGCAATCCCGACATCCATCGCGATGTTAACCCCCCCCACACACAAACACACACATATGCCATAATTGTTGTGCCATTCAGATGCCAGTAATATTGTGCCATTCAGAACGCAGTATTATTGTGCCAGTCAGAGCCCAGTAATATTGTGCCATTCAGAGCCCAGTAATATTGTACCATTCAGAGCCCAGTAATATTGTGCCAGTCAGATGCTTGTAATAGTGCCATTCAGAGCCCAGTAATATTGTGCCAGTCAGAGCCCAGGAATATTGTGCCAGTCAGAGCCCAGGAATATTGTGCCAGTCAGAGCCCAGTAATATTGTGCCAGCCAGATGCCCAGTAATATTGTGCCAGCCGGATGCCCAGTAATATTGTGCCAGCCAGATGCCCAGTAATATAGTGCCAGCCAGATGCCTGTAATATTATGCCAGTCAGAGTACAGTAATATAGTGCCAGCCAGAACCCAGTAATATAGTGCCAGCCAGAACCCAGTAATATAGTGCCAGCCAGATGCCCAGTAATATAGTGCCAGCCAGAACCCAGTAATATAGTGCCAGCCAGTGCCCAGTAATATAGTGCCAGCCAGAACCCAGTAATATAGTGCCAGCCAGAGCCCAGTAATATAGTGCCAGTCAGAACCCAGTAATATAGTGCCAGCCAGATGCCCAGTAATTTTGTGCCAGCCAGATGCCCAGTAATATAGTGCCAGCCAGAACCCAGTAATATAGTGCCAGCCAGAGCCCAGTAATATAGTGCCAGCCAGAACCCAGTAATATAGTGCCAGCCAGAACCCAGTAATATAGTGCCAGCCAGAGCCCAGTAATATAGTGCCAGCCAGAACCCAGTAATATAGTGCCAGTCAGAACCCAGTAATATAGTGCCAGCCAGAGCCCAGTAATATAGTGCCAGCCAGAACCCAGTAATATAGTGCCAGTAAGAGCCCAGTAATATAGTGCCAGCCAGAGCCCAGTAATATAGTGCCAGCCAGAACCCAGTAATATAGTGCCAGCCAGAGCCCAGTAATATAGTGCCAGCCAGAACCCAGTAATATAGTGCCAGCCAGAACCCAGTAACATAGTGCCAGCCAGAACCCAGTAATATAGTGCCAGTTAAACCCCCCTTCCCCCCTCTTCCCTAGTACTTACATGAATCTGCTCCGTGTCCCCCGCCGGATGTCTCCTCCGTGCAGTCTTCCTTCTTGCACGGAGGAGGGAAACAGTCACCGGATGTGACACGACGTCACATCCGGCGTCAGTTTTTTTTTTTTTTTTTTTTTTCGGCCGTCGCATCCATCGGATGCGGCTTGCCGGAAAAGTGTTCACAAGCGCAATGCGCTGGGAACACGGCAAGCAGGGGCTGGGGGCCCCGTTTGCTGTGGAGGATTTCACCCTACCTGTCCCCGAGACATTTTTTCCTGGGGGGGATCCATCCCCCCCATCCCCCCCGCTTCCTACGCCCATGGGAGGATCCCTGTCCGGGGATGGAGCTTCTTAGATAAACGTACATATCACAAAACAATTCAAAAGGAGGAAACTTCAAATGTACACCATCTTTAGATCCTTACAACATTGTCCTTTATTTAATAGAAAAATTTAAATGCAGCACATCGTGGAAAAAAGCATATACAAAAAAAGACACGTCTGATGCACTTAGTGCCCGAGAGCACATAATCATAAGCTCATGATTACGTGCTCTAGAACACGAAACGCGTCAAGTGTGGGCAACTAGCCTGTTTATTTGTCTTTTTTTGTAAATGCTTTTTTCCCACGATGTGTTACTTTTACATTTTTCTAATAAAGGTCACAATTTTGAGGATTTAAAGATGGTGTATGTTTGAAGCTTCCTCATTTTGAATTGCTTTGTGCACGTGTACCCAGACAAATTGACACTGCTTTGAAGGCAGAGGTGATCACACCAAATATTGATCTGATTTAGATTTTATTTCTGTTTGCTTATTTGACATTTTGTTTTAATTGATAAAAATAAATGATATTATATTAACATTTGAATTACTGAAACCATTCTTACATACATGTTTTCACACCTGCCATGCACAGTGCTGTATGTATTTATTGGATTTTTATTTAAAAAATTCTACCATTTCCACATGGTGAGAGGTGGCCATATGCATGGGGAACTTGCAGGATTTTTTTCCAGGAGGGTGCAAAATATCCTACCCACCAAGCCCCTCTTCCATCCCAATACCCCATTGCCTCCTCTCACATACATTTGTTGACTCAGAAGAGGTGTTTCCTGGTTGGAGGTAAATGTTAGTTATCCATCATTAGTATGTACCTGGAGAATAGCTGTGGGGGTAAAGATTAGCCACAACTGCCACTGTCCTCCACAATTCTGTGGTGTTTAGTCAATTTCTATGGTGTTCAGCTGACTTTATAACATGGGAGCTGCCGTCAACAACAAAAAAGTTAGTGTGAAGTGCAGGCCTCCACAAGCCCAGTGTAAAGCTAACTTCCCATGAAGTTCAACTAGCAATGTTGCTTGCTCAACATCATGGAATTTGCACTCAACAAAAGTTAGTGTTGCATAGTGTAGTGTAGCTCTGTGATGCACGACCATTCATGTATTAAAAAAAAGATTAGTAAAAAGGGACATAAAGGCTTGGAACTAAAATAGGACACTTGGTAGGTATGCAGCTGTGGTGGCTAATCTGTGGCACTCCAGGTGCTGTTGTTACATGTCCCATGGTGTTCAGCCAACCAAATGGATGTCTCAGAATGATGAGATGTGCATTCCACACCAGCTGCAGTACCAGTCCATAATATCAGGATAGCATTATATTTGGCCCTCCAGTTGTTGAGTACTCACTTTTCAATGTTGCTTGACATATCAGACTGGCTGAGTACATAGGAAATGTAGTCTCAACAACTGGACTATGATCTAACCCTAGCTGCAAAACATGTTTGAAATAAACTTGCACCTGAAGCATGCAAGCTGTGTCTCTGCTCAGGCTTGGATGTTACGCATGTGAAATAGGAGCAGCCAGAGTGAATGGAGAGGAGACCAGCAGGAGTTAGAAGAAGAGAGCAGACAAAACCACTCTGACAGCAAGTGGGTGTATAGAATTAAATAAAAGCTTTTTGTGATGCACTCCCTTGCCTCCCAGGTTATTTTTCTGCTCTCTGTCTGATTAACGTACTGTGACAAGTCTACTGCTTCTCTATCCCGTGCCAGTGCTCTAGGGGGCATGTCTAAATTTCCAGACGGGAGACAAGTGCCCCTGTTCTTCCCCCCGCAGATGACCATGGTTATGAAAATAATCCACTGATAATCCTTCTCTGGTTGTCAGTACCACTCTACCTATTTCTGCATCAAACTAAACCAAGCCTCTTCTATTTTAAATGTTGCTTTGTAGACATATCTTTGGCAAGGAGTCTTTGCCTCCAGAGAAATATAATACCAGACAAAATAAGTCCACTACAAAACTGCTTTTTCTATAATTAGGATTACACCGTGTCCTCAATAAAGAGGGAACATTTTAATTTGAATGTGCAAAATATGCAAAGGTTCAATATTTAACTAACAAACATGCTTTTTGCGCCAAGTACATGAGAGTTTATATCACACTGATTTGATAGGTAAATTAGAAATGTTTCAATCGTATCCTTAGGAATAAATCAGAACAGAAATCTGTATGACTTGTCACCATTGTGGGTGCCTATACAGATTTCAATTGAACATGCACTCTAAGATGAGTTGGAGTTTTCACTATAATCAAAGCTCTATTAGGTCGTTTAAAAAAAAAAAAGAATCTAGGCATACACAAAAGGTAGATGATTAGACTGAATGCATGTCTCTTTAATCATAAACATGGGACGATTATATTAGTACCAGAAAAAAATAACTTCCTAGAAAGGCAGGATGCCAGGAGGCATGACTTACTGTGCAGGCCTCCAGAGAAATAAAATTGGAATTGCGGTCCCAAATTGGTACATATGTGAGGTATGTAATAATTCCTCATTTGCAGGAGCCACGTAGCAAATATTTCAGAGAATAAAAATGATGGTCAGTCTGTATGTCACCTGTATAATTATAATACTACTGTTGGACAAGGTCTACACAACCTCTCTAAGAAACAATAACACACGGATGATACTTTGTAAGAATTTAGGCTCCAATTTGAAACATGCATATCCTTTATTAACTGCAATTGAGATACAAGCAAATTATGTTCCCATACAAGGCACCCGATTGGTATCTAACCATGTCAAGTTGCAATTACCTTGGCTGCATACTTACAATGAATTCTGGTCTGCCATTATTACTGATACAGATTTATTCTGCTATTCTTACCTTTGTACTTTTATTGTTTTTCTATATTTAAAGTATATTTTGATATTTTAAAACACTACTTGCTGTAAGGATTCCTGTCATTTTGTGTGGCGCCCACTTCATGTGACTACCAGAATCCCCATGTAAGCAGCTACTATTTTTTTATTAAAATCTACCTGTCCTATTATTAATTGATGTCCTTTGCTGTGTTTCCATGAGAATTACTACTCTGAAGCCAGATCTCTACAGGACATACCTGAAGTGCTGTCTCTTTTCAAAGAGTTTGTAAGTGTATCCCCTTGAGGGGGACCTGCACCATCTCCCTGATTTTTGGGATACAGATCCACTATCTCTCATTTGAGAGCCACTATATAATTTTTTTCACCAAGGTGCTTAATCACAGGTTGCTCTCAAGCGCATTTTTATGTTTTTTAGGAATACATGTAATACTATTGGCTTTCTATAAACCGAAATTCTTATGAATGGGGACTCTAGTTCGGTTTATAGAAAGCCAATAGTATTACATGTATTCTATAAGCCGAAAGTCTATAAACCGAACAACGTTCGGTTTATAGACTTTCGATTTATAGAAAGCCAATAAACCGAAAGTCTAGACTTACATAGAATACATGTAATGCTATTGCTTTTCTATAAACCAAATGTCTATAAACTGAATGTCTTTCGGTAGACTTTCGGTTTATAGCCGAACCCCGAACTCCAACACGGACATACAGTGAAATGTCCGTGTTCGGGTCCGGGGTCCGAACACCTAATGTTCGGTACGAACCCGAACAGTGCGGTTCGGGTTCGCTCAACACTATTCCCAACCCTTTCACTTTCCTTAATTTTTCCATCATTTTTTCTCGTGCTTTTTTTCATTTTCTGTGTTGCTTCATTTCACTCCTGCGAAAGTGACTGGTGGCCTTTTACAAACCAACAGTTGTGGACTATGGATACTATGATATCCAGCAAGCTTAATGGTTGGGTGAATATTATAGGTAATACAGTTTAAACTAGCTAAGGTGCTAAAGTTTAGTCACTGTTTGATTTAATAATGCCCAATTATCCATTATATATTAGATTGGAGAAGTAATAGAGTTCCCATGATGCTCAGACAATAATTTGACTAGCTGATCTAGTAGAGTGCCAGTCCCAAAAGCCAACATAGTAACAACTGCCCGTGTGTAATGTTTTTTTATGATTACTTCAGCATTGTTATGGCATTAGCTACAGTTCATTTATTTAACTTCGGAGAATAATATCAGACTAACAGACTTACAGGAAGAACGTACTGTGCATACCTTGCAAATCCAAACAATTGCTGGAATGGATTAGCAACACTGGGCAAGCTTCTCTTATGTAAATTAAGCATATCAAAGATTTTATGAGTCAAATTTTAGTGGCAACATAATGTTTTTCAAATAAAGCAACAGAATTTTTCAGGAAACAGGAATTTAAAAAAATACACAACTGACACAGAGCTGGTATAAATTGTTTCATCTTTCAAAAATAGAACACAATAACATAAAATTGAGGTTCACTTTTTGTTATGTTCTTGGACACAGGAATTACTTTTTTAACTATTGTTTCTCTACAAATTGAGTGTTGCTTTTTCATTGTCCATTTATAATATATTATCGGTGCTCTCTGCCAGTTCCCTGTCAGTTAAACTGTGCAGCAACTATATGTCATAAAAGTTTATAATGTAGATTCATCAGACAATTACATTTGTGTGAAACTGGCAGTTAGCAGACAAAGGACAAGAAGCAGATAATAAAAGGTTTCAATTAAGTTTCTGTAGTTGAGATATGTTCATGGTTTTCACGTATACCAGACAACTGTAAGACAGCTTTCAGTGTCAAATGAAATAGAATCTGCCTGGTAGCAAGAAACAAATAAAGTTACACATAGTTCATAGTGGATAGCAGTGCTTGGAAAACTCTATGGCACATTAGCACCTGTTGAGTACCAGGAATAATATGTAATGCATGAGCCAATGAGCATTCTGGGTAAATATGTGGCAGAGTATACTTGACTTCAGTTGGCCTCAGTTTGCCAGTGTCTTGCTTTACATTTAGCAAGCATTGTGAGAGTTTGAAGTCAGTAACAGTAGGGCAGTAGTAAATAGGTTCCCATTACTTTACAAATAGTGTGCAACATGCAGTTTTCTATTTAAACTACTTCATTGGTTATTAAAATAACTTTAATCTCATTAGCTCAACTATGCATTGTTAAAGTGAAACTATCATTCAGAAAATGTGTGATTTTTATGGCAGAGCATAGTGGCAAAACCATATTGCTTGAAATCCATCCAGCACATCAGAGGTCGGACATTTTGTTTAGAATCTTGTTAGCTCAGTCAGGTCCTATAAAACTTTGACTCACTCAAGTGCTGAGAATCATGTTTGTTAGTTTTCTGTCGTTGTGGGTTGTGGAGCCCTGTCTCGTGAATTTTGGTATTTTCACTTTTTATGCACAATATGACACGCTTAATAATACCAAGACAATATAAATATCCAACAATGTTCAACAATATATAATTGTATTTGCTGCTAAAGAAGTGCCATACATTTTATGTACATTCATTTATTTATTTAAAATAAGCTATTGACATATTTAATCTGTTTTTTTTTTTTTGTGTTTTTTTTTAGGCTACCGACAGAAGTGGATCCTCTGACAGTGTTTGCTTCTCTTTCTCCAGAAGGCCTTCTCATCATTGAGGCACCACTCGTACCTCCATACAATCACTACGGCGATGACAGCTACACCTATGAGTGTCCTATTGACCCGCAGGAAGTCATAGCTTCCTAAACGACTCCAATTAGATCCTCCAATGGAGTGATGTTGCATCACATGTACATTTGATCTTGTATATTTCATTTCTTAAATATGTCCTGTTTCATTAATTCTTTGTAGTGTTTTCACTGTAGAATTTAGCCAGTCAGCTCATCCAGGAAGCATACTAATATGCACATAATAGGCCTTCATGTGCCATAATGTGGTGACTGCAGGGTGGCACCAAGTCCCTTAAGTACTGCAAAAAAGATTGTCTTACTTAATTATCATGAGTTGACATCATTTATGGAATTATTTACGCAAAAAAATATTATTTTGTTTGACATTGTTTAGTTACAGATGTAATAAAATTTAAAGAAGTGATTAATGTTTATACATGTTTAAGTGCCTAAGAGAGTGCAAACAATTGTAAAGCAATGTTTTGCTCACTTTTGTGGTAGTAACAGGTTTAATGCACTGATGCTTGTAGAAGTAATGTTAGTGATGTCATAAAATAACGAAAATGTTGCCAAAGAGCAAGTACAAAATGTGTAATTTAACTGTGCATCGAAGAATATCCAGGAATTTGAAACCTGCTATATTTCTCTACAATCATTAATAAATGAATAATAACATTATACAGTGGCTAAATTCATATATATGCCATGTTCTATTTTTCTTATTCAGAAAGCATATTAATCAATGTAACTGGCATGACAATATGTGTGACACTTCATGGTGCTAGAAAATACTTTTTATAGAGGTTTGGCTAGGATATCCATCTGGCACTAAAAGTGTTAAAACGGTTAGTTGACAGAATATATTGTCAGTTTTAGTACATGCACATTTAATCCATCCCTGACACAGGGATTGTCTAAATCATGTGGGCTTGATCGTACTGCAAACAAATGATTTAATATCATAATGATACATCTTTAAATACTTTAAAAATAACATTATCACAATAACATATTTACTGTCTAGCCTAGTGCCTCAATCAGTATATCCACCATTTGTTAGAAATTAACTCTTTGCTATGCGCTCTCAAATTCTAGTGTCACTTCTGATACAAAGATAAGTTTGACATGGATACAAACTAACTTGCATAACACATTGTAGTGTAGAAAGCCCTGGTCAGTGTAACAGATTTTCAGTACAACATTTTTGTTAAGTCTGAACCACCATGGGACACATCAACATAATTTAAAGCATTTAGGAGCTACCAATTTATTTATACTAACATGGTCATCAGTGTCAATGCTGACCAACATATAGCACACATTCAGTTCTAAATACTACAAAGTGAATTGACAAATGAACTGCAAAATTCAGCCACTTGGAAAAATTCTCAAACTAAATCTTTCTTTTTATCTCAGCTATTAATGTCTACTTTTCAAAGTTCACTTATCAGTTCACTTTATAATACATAGACCCCCATTCCTTAACTCTTTTCTATGCCGATTTCTGGTTTCTCTCAGTCCATATGTTACTCAATGTCATTTAAGTAGGAATTTACAGGCTGCACTGTGGAGTGATGATAAATTAATTCTGAACTCTTATCTGCTGCATAAATATTCCCTAGTTTTGTATGTATATGAGATATTACAAAGTATTGTTTTGGATTGTTTTTTTCTTTCTTTTTTCATTGTCTTGCTAAGAATATGGAATTAAAGATTTGTTAACATTCATGGTCCGGGTTTAGATTTACTTCAAACATACATAGTGGTCGCTACTGTTATGCAGAGTGTCGTCTGTGATCACTTGTGGACTTCACCTGACAAGATATTTGTGAGTTGTGGATAACAGATCAAAATAAGATGTTTTGTAGCAGCATTGCTGCAAACCTATACACATGTCACTTTGTCCATAGGTAAGACAAATAGGTAGGAATATGTAAAAGGGTTGGAAAGATCAGAAAATTACAGGTCTGGCTATGAAGACTGCTAAAGAACTAATGTTAGCTCATTCAGCTAAAAACATGAAAGATGCCCTATAGGACCAATAAGCATATAATATTAGCTTCCCAAATACAGCTCTTACCTTAGGAAACCAATCAATGATGCTGTCTTTTTTATGAGATCCAGGACTTCAGAGATTTCCTGGTTGATAAGTTACTAATGAATATATTCCACAAGCACCCATGTAGAGCATCACAGTTTCTCAAGGTAACTGATGTTGACTTCAATACCATTACCACTGTATAACACATAATGTGCTACATCAAAGTACAAAGATCAGGTCTTTTTTCGATTTTCGATTTCTTTATATTGTGATACCTTAAAACAGAGCTCGACAAACTCAACTGAGTTTTAGGAGCAAGCAAAAAAATATACAAGACAGACAACTGTACATACACTCAATCACGCAGTAACATAGACCCCCAATCACACACAGTCACATACACACACAGTCAGTAACATACAGTCAGTCACATACACACTTCAGCAGTACATATATCAATATGTCACCCTCCCTGCTGCTTTATGTCAGGGAAGGGGTGCGTTTCTATTCCAGCCTGGTCGGTGCCTCTCACACAGGCACAGACCATCTTCACATATTTCCCTGCTGAGCATCAGGTTGTCACTTGACACCCGGCTTCGGACACTAAAGTGCTGTGTGCAAGGGGGCATAGCAGGACGACTCTGCTGCTGGTGCACATACTGCTACCTCGTACTCTGCTGACTAGAAGAAAACAAATAAAATCATTTCAGCTGACTTATCGAGCCCTGCCTTAACAAACTAATCAAGATATTGCAGTCACTCTGTCTATTTTATTAGGCTCTCCACGTGTCTTACCTTTTTTTTTTAATCACTTTATATTTTTATAACACAGTATATTTAAAAAAAAAACATATATCAAAGCCAATATAATTATAATCGTCCATAAGAAAATCATGCGAGTTAAGGCATTAGTAGCTGAGTTGGAAGAATAGGCAGGTTAGAGAAATTTTTCCAGCAGACAAAACAAATTTAAGAAATTATTTAAGAAATAATAGGCATAGAACGGGAAGGACAGAAAAAAACACCTTAAGCACTTCAAAATCACAGGCCAGCAGAGCCTCAGTTTAGCACAGTTCACTTTTTACTGAATAGATCCCTTTGTGGTATTTATTTTAATTACAGCAGATAATCTGTACCCTATCCTATCTTGTACTGTCAATCGCAGTCAGACTCTAATTAGAGGAGGATGGTTGCCTGGTCTATTCAACTCAGGCATGAACATTTAGAAGTGTGAAAGTGGCCCAGGTTTGACAGTGGGCTGGGGATCCCACCTTGCCAAGCTTTTAGTGCATGTATGACTTTGATTCCCTGCTGTGTTTGGTTCCCTACAGCTTTATAAAATAGCTCCTCGTTTTCTAGACTCCTCTAGCTATCTTTAGATTATTATATACTTCTGATCATTTTTGTAGTCACCACAGTTACCAGATTTTCCTTAGCCCACACAAGTCTCACTAACTCTCTTTAAATGGGGCCAAATTGGCATGTTTGTCTTATCCTGCAGCTTACAACAGCAGCATGCGCTTGCGGCAATCTTTACAGGGGCTGATAATGACTTCTATGTCAATTACATTACACTTTATGGCTGTATGAAAATGATTCTGTCTTTATAGGATGCCATAATATATTACATGTTATGACTTATCTCCATTAATACTGAGTTGTTTGTGTGCAGAATTTTTAGGTGAGTGACTAAGGGTCACAATATAATGGGTTTCTATTGAGAAAACAATGCACTCATGATTTTCTGGTAATGTTATTCTAAACTGCTATACAACTACAGTTAAAATGCCAAGTATTTACCTATCTGCATCTTACTATATGATACTTATATGAGCACACCAGCAACTTTACTTCACATTTCTTAACATTAAAAAAATATGTGTTGGATATTGCAGGGGAAAAAAGTATGTATTACATTAGAAAAGTACCACCCAGGGTCTAGGACTTCTGTTACAGAGAGTCAGTGACACTATTTGACTAATAACTTTTAATCTGATAAAATGTCAATTAAATAAAAAATAAAACCTTATTAGAAATGTAACATTTCTTAAAGACAATCAACACCTGGTTGGCCCCACCATGTAGTTAAACAATGGCGATCGACACCATCCTTATAGCGCACTTAGTGAAGGTTGTTGAAATAATTGCATCTGTGGATGACAGAACTTTTCCACTCACACTAGTGCGAGGTCCTGCTACATCATTTCTGAGAAAGGGGGCCGCCGGTAGATACAATTCCACAAAGCGTGAAGGCAGATTCACATGACGGTAGGGTTGCCACCCTTTGTTAAAAAAAAATACTGGCCATGCTATGGCATTCATAGACTTAGCATTAACATCCAGCCATTTTCTTTTTACCAGCCTGCCAGTAAAATACCTGCTGAGTGGCAACCCTACACAGTGTGTCCAACACCATATAAATGATTTTAAGTCCATGTACTCCTTTGGGTTTTCTCCAAGGATGGTACACATTGAGCCATTTTCAATGACAATAAATGCTAAAGTTTATCTGTAGAATAATTGCAATGGTTTCCATGATTAGTTAGAAATCTATTTTCCATTTAAGTACAGCCCACAGAGATCTGATAATTGACTTCCTCTTCAGGAAGTGTACTGCTGTACAATCATGTCAAAGACTTATAACAAGTAACAAGAAAAGGGTGTTCTCCGGGGCTAACAATCAAATACAAACACATATAATTTCTCCAAGCTGCTATACACATCCAAGGTGTTGATCCCCTAGAACACCTCTTAGATAGAAAACAGAATGGAAAGACAAGGATGGAGCGCTACAGATAAATATTAATAACAAGTGACTAAAAATATTGTAGCTTTCTTTGAGAGAAATAATCCTTAGTCGTCCCTCCTGAATACATATTTTTAGCAATTATCATATGTAAACTACATATTATAATACATAACTTTAGACCTATATCTATCAGCATATAAGTATTCACTTATTTGTCACTTTTCATTGACAAATGAAACACAAACCATTGCTTGTTAATTTTGAGAATACAGACCTATTCATTAAACAGACAATTCTTGTAGTCTGTCCTATGCCACAGGGCACCACTTAAAAGTAAGGCAAATTTACCTATTGGAAGTTGTTGGTTACATTGTGAAAACCTCAACATCTTGCAAAGGATAAAAATTGTCAACTTCTTCCAATAAAAACTGTGTAGAAAAAAAGACGCTTGTTATATAAAAATGCAAATCAATAAAATAATGAAGATTATATAGCAGAAATGGTGAAAAAGTGAAAAAGTATATAATGAAATGCTGCAGACACTAGTGTTATCACCCAGAAACACATGTAAGTATAAGTGAAATAGAGGAGTGCTGCACAATAAATAAAAAAAAGATACTAATCCCAATGATATGGAACAATGGATAATCTCAGGCACATAGATAAATACAAACAAATAATGTGTATATCTGTAAACACAATAGTAAGTATTTATCCAGACCCCCTGGGAATAAACTCACTCAGACTAGAGCCCTTATATTGGCTCTAATGTATGCGTGTTATGAGACTATAATCCCCTCCATCCGTCAGGGTGCAGCCTCAGATAGTAGTTTTCAGTTGCAGGGCTAGTAGGCAGGATTTACACACAAACATCAACATATATAAATGGTCAGGATATGCTGTGGAAGGGATGGGAGAAGCATACCATAGTGTACCAGAAAATAGAAAAGTATTTATTGGCCCCCAATTGGTTAGGCTTACATAAAAATACAAAAAAATAGCTTTAAAAGCAATCAGCAGCAGATGACTTGCGTGACTGGAAGTGGTCATGTATAAACTGAATACTAGTTGCCAGAGTCCTCCGTATAGTTTAACCACATGCAGGATCAGCTGTAAAAGTTTCTTTGGAAATGCCTCCCTCTGCTGTCCAATCACCGTGGACACCTTCAGAGGTCTAGTGGAGTCCATGCCTCAATGGGTCAGGGCTGTTTTGGTGTCAAAAGGGGACCTTCACAATTTTATTCAAATTGTCATAATGTTATGGCTGATGTATATGTGAGGTGTATGTGTTTGGGGTGCCTGTGTTTTTAACCACATTCTGCTATCTTATTCAACCATAAGTTTGTTAGAGTCCTGTATATTCTCCCTAGATCTATGAATAATGGCAACTATTATAGTATGGGAATGATTCTACAATGTGTGCATATTTTATCTACATTACCCACTGGACATGTGCATTCGTTTTCGGACGAATGCATTTTCGGACGAAAATAGCATTTTCGTCCATTCGTCCGAAAAACGAATAACGAAAATTTTAACTAACAAAATCCGAATGAACGAATGGTTAATAAACGAAAATCATTCGTTCATTCGTCCATTCGTCCATTCGTGCTATTGGCATTCTAAACCGAAATAGAGTCGGTTTACAATACCAATAGCATTGTACTACATTCCATAAACCGACATGAATGACTTTCGGTTTATGGAATGCATGTAATGCTATTAGCTTCCTATAAACCGAAATTGAGTTCCCATTCATACGAATAGGTCAATTGACCTATTCGTATGAATGGGGACTCTTTCGGTTTATAGAAAGCCAATAGCAGCATGTATTCTATAAGCCGAAAGTCTTTAAAACAAACGACGTTCGGTTTATAGAATACATGTAATGCTATTGCTGTTCTATAAGCCGAAAGACATTCGGCTTATAGAACAGCAATAGCATTACATGCATTCTATAAACCGAACGTCGTTCGTTTTAAAGACTTTCGGCTTATAGAATACTATTGGCATTCTATAAACCTAACTAGAGTCCCTCCTCATTCATAAGAATTTCTTATGAATGGGGACTCGACTCTAGTTCGGTTTATAGAAAGCCAATAGTATTCTATAAGCCGAAAGTCTTTAAAACGAACGACGTTCGGTTTATAGAATACATGTAATGCTATTGCTAAACTATAAACCGAACGACTTTCGGTTTATAGAATAGCCATAGGATTACATGTAGTACATAAGCCGAAAGTCTATAAACCGAAAGTCGTTCGGTTTATAGGCTGTCGGCATTTAACTATACAGAGACAGAGTCTCCATTCATAAAATTATGAATGGAGACTTTGTCTCCGTGTAGTAAAATGCCGAAAGTCTATAAACCGAACGATCGGTTTATAGACTTTCGGCTTATGTAATACATGTAATCCTATGGCTATTCTATAAACCGAAAGTTCGGTTTATAGAATAGCAATAGGAATACATGTATTCCATAAGCCGACAGCCTATCAACCGAACGTTCGGTTTATAGGCTGTGGGCATTTTACTACACGGAGACAAAGTCTCCATTCATAATTTTATGAATGGAGACTCTGTCTCTGTATAGTTAAATGCCGGCTTTTAACTATACGGAGACAAAGTCTCCATTTATAATTTTATGAATGGAGACTCTGTCTCCGTATAGTTAAATGCCCACAGCCTATAAACCGAACGTTCGGTTTATAGGCTGTGGGCATTTAACTATACGGAGACAAAGTCTCCATTCATAATTTTATGAATGGAGACTCTGTCTCTGTATAGTTAAATGCCGGCTTTTAACTATACGGAGACAAAGTCTCCATTTATAATTTTATGAATGGAGACTCTGTCTCCGTATAGTTAAATGCCCACAGCCTATAAACCGAACGTTCGGTTTATAGGCTGTGGGCATTTAACTATACGGAGACAAATTCTCCATTCATAATTTTATGAATGGAGACTCTGTCTCCGTATAGTTAAATGCTATTGTATTCTATAAACCGACTCTATTTCGGCTTATAGAATGCAATAGTACTACGAATGGACGAATGAACGAATGATTTTCCTTTATTAACCATTCGTTCATCCGGCTTTAGTTAGCTTAGCATTTTCGTTCTTCGTTTTTCGGGCGAATGGACGAAAATGCAATTTTCGGACGAAAATGCATTCGTCCGAAAACGAATGCACATGTCTAGTATATATTCACATGTAAATTGCTTTTTAAATAAAAAATTATGATATAAAAAAATCTTGTTTTTATTTCCTTTTATGTGACAATGCTGCCTCTCTCTTTCCCTTGCCCCCAGATTTGTCGCTCTCCCCCCCTTAGTGTTGTCTCTCTCTCACCCTCCCTTTGGCTCCCCCCTCGCTCCCCTTGTGTCTGTCTCTTCCCCCCTTCCCTCCCCTTGTTTCTCTCTGCCCCCCCCCCTTGTTATTCTGTCCCCCCCTCACCTGTTTCTTGCTCCCTGGTGGCTAGTGGGGGCAGCCGGGGGATGTATGCACTATACATAATAGACGGAAGTGTCGGGCAGCATGGAGGTTGTCTGCACGATTCGTGCAGACATCCCCCAGCTGCCCGATTCTCCCTGGTGGCTAGCGAGGGAGCGGAGGATGTCTGCGCGATGAGCGAGACCTCTCCTGCTGCCGCCCGGCATGACCGCCGGGACTTCTATGATGAAGCTGGGTACTTCCGGCTTCCTCATAAAAGTCCTGGCTGTCGTTCCGGGCGGCAGCAGGGGAGGTCTCGCTCATCGCGCAGACATCCACCGCTGCCTCGCTAGCCACAAGGGAGAATCGGGCAGCTGGGGGATGTCTGCACGAATCGTGCAGACAACCTCCATGCTGCCCGACACTTCCGTCTATTATGTATAGTGCATACATCCCCCGGCTGCCCCCACTAGCCACCAGGGAGCAAGAAACAGGTGAGGGGGGGACAGAATAACAAGGGGGGGGGGGCAGAGAGAAACAAGGGGAGGGAAGGGGGGAAGAGACAGACACAAGGGGAGCGAGGGGGGAGCCAAAGGGAGGGTGAGAGAGAGACAACACTAAGGGGGGGAGAGCGACAAATCTGGGGGCAAGGGAAAGAGAGAGGCAGCTTTGTCACATAAAAGGAAATAAAAACAAGATTTTATTTATATCATAATTTTTTATTAAAAAAGCAATTTACATGTGAATATATACTAGACATGTGCATTCGTTTTCGGACGAATGCATTTTCGTCCGAAAATTGCATTTTCGTCCATTCGCCCGAAAAACGAAGAACGAAAATGCTAAGCTAACTAAATCGAATGAACGAATAGTTAATAAAGGAAAATCATTCGTTCATTCGTCCATTCGTAGTACTATTGCATTCTATAAGCCGAAATAGAGTCGGTTTATAGAATACAATAGCATTTAACTATACGGAGACAGAGTCTCCATTCATAAATTTATGAATGGAGACAAACGTATAGTTAAAAGCCGACAGCCTATAAACCGAACGTTCGGTTTATAGGCTGTGGGCATTTAACTATACGGAGACAGAGTCTCCATTCATAAAATTATAAATGGAGACTTTGTCTCCGTATAGTTAAAAGCCGGTGTTCTGACAAATTTCTGGAGCAAATTCTCCTGCGCAATCGTAGGAGAATTTGCTCACTGCGCATGCGCATAAAGTTACAGCTGATAACTCAGCTGTAACTTTGTGACCACCGTGCATGAGACAGCTGCGCAACCCACCTCCCGCCCCCTCACACCCGCCGCACACCCCTTCTTACCAGATCATCGACCACAGCGATACACAGCGCATGCGCACGCCTATCCAGCCGTTTGGGAATGCGCGCGTCCGTTGTTGTGTTCTTAAGGTGGTAAGTAACAAGGGGGGGCGGGACATAAGGGGGCAAGCATCCTGGTGAGGGCTGCCTCATCTTGATGGGATTTGTGATCCTCCTGCTGTATTATTGATGCAGCAGGAGGATCACAAATCCCATCAAGATGAGGCAGCCCTCACCAGGATGCTTGCCCCCTTATGTCCCGACGCCCCATGTTACTTACCACCTTAAGAACACAACAACGGACGCGCACATTCCCAAACGGCTGGATAGGCGTGCGCATGCGCTGTGTATCGCTGTGGTCGATGATCTGGTAAGAAGGGGTGTGCAGGGGGTGTGAGGGGGCGGGAGGTGGGTTGCGCAGCTGGCGCATGCGCGGTGGTCACAAAGTTACAGCTGAGTTATCAGCTGTAACTTTATGCGCATGCGCAGTGAGCAAATTCTCCTGCGATTGCGCAGGAGAATTTGCTCCAGAAATTTGTCAGAACACCGGCATTTAACTATACGGAGACAGAGTCTCCATTCATAAAATTATAAATGGAGACTTTGTCTCCGTATAGTTAAAAGCCGGCATTTAACTATACGGAGACAGAGTCTCCATTCATAAAATTATGAATGGAGACTTTGTCTCCGTGTAGTAAAATGCCCACAGCCTATAAACCGAACGTTCGGTTTATAGGCTGTCGGCTTATGGAATACATGTATTCCTATTGCTATTCTATAAACCGAACGTTCGGTTTATAGAATAGCCATAGGATTACATGTATTATATAAGCCGAAAGTCTATAAACCGATCGTTCGGTTTATAGGCTTTCGGCATTTTACTACACGGAGACAAAGTCTCCATTCATAATTTTATGAATGGAGACTCTGTCTCTGTATAGTTAAATGCCGACAGCCTATAAACCGAACGACTTTCGGTTTATAGACTTTCGGCTTATATAATACATGTAATCCTATGGCTATTCTATAAACCGAAAGTCGTTCGGTTTATAGAATAGCAATAGGAATACATGTATTCCATAAGCCGACAGCCTATAAACCGAACGTTCGGTTTATAGGCTGTCGGCATTTTACTACACGGAGACAAAGTCTCCATTCATAATTTTATGAATGGAGACTCTGTCTCCGTGTAGTAAAATGCCGACAGCCTATAAACCGAACGTTCGGTTTATAGGCTGTCGGCTTATGGAATACATGTATTCCTATTGCTATTCTATAAACCGAACGACTTTCGGTTTATAGAATAGCAATAGGAATACATGTATTCCATAAGCCGACAGCCTATAAACCGAACGTTCGGTTTATAGGCAGTCGGCATTTTACTACACGGAGACAGAGTCTCCATTCATAAAATTATGAATGGAGACTTTGTCTCCGTGTAGTAAAATGCCCACAGCCTATAAACCGAACGTTCGGTTTATAGGCTGTCGGCATTTTACTACACGGAGACAAAGTCTCCATTCATAATTTTATGAATGGAGACTCTGTCTCTGTATAGTTAAATGCCGACAGCCTATAAACCGAACGACTTTCGGTTTATAGACTTTCGGCTTATGTAATACATGTAAACCTATGGCTATTCTATAAACCGAAAGTCGTTCGGTTTATAGAATAGCAATAGGATTACATGTATTCCATAAGCCGAAAGTCTATAAACCGAAAGTCGTTCGGTTTATAGACTTTCGGCTTATAGAATACAAGTAATACTATTGCCTTTCTATGAACCGAACGAGAGCCCCATTCATAAGGATTTCTTATGAATGGGGCTCTCGTTCGGTTTATAGAAAGCCAATAGTATTACATTGTATTCTATAAAACGAACGAAAAAAATTAACGAAACGAAAATAATGAACGAATTTCGTCTGAAACGAATGCACTAATGAACGAAATTCGTTTTAGACTAAATAAATAACATTTTCGTCCGAATGGACGAAAACGAAACGAAAATTTTAGTTTTGCACATGTCTATTACCCACCAACAATTACCTTACTGTATCATGCTATGGTGTAGTGCCAGATCCGGTTGGGGGAGGGAGAGCAATGGGATAATTGCGCCTCCCAAGCAGCTCTCTATTTTTAATGAGGCCTTGATATTATTATTTAATAATACCCTGGCCTTCGACAGCACTTTCCAGGGGACCAAAAAAAAAACGTTCACCAACTCAGATGCCAGACTTGACCTGCAATGGTGCCAGGTGGGTCAGTTGTTCCAGGCAACAATTAAAGGGGCGGGGTAGCATGCCAACCTCTCTGCACTCCCATGTACCATTGTTTTTTGTTTGTAGAGAGCCTGGGAGTGCAACCCAAGGGGAAACATTCTGTGCCAGCAACCCCCTTGCACACTGCACTATTGAATAATTTGAGCCCCGGGTGTCACATGACATCCTGACGCTCAGTATATAGATGGCAGCAACAACGGGATACTGGAGCAAGTCCTGCGTGTAAATCTGGGTGCTGGCCACTGGGGTAAGTTCTGAGTGCAAAGTGAGTTCTGGTATAAGTCCTGATTGGAGGAAACTGCCATCTGCTTGTTGCTGAAAACACAGCAGTTATCCACTCCCCTGCTCACTTACAGGGGAAGTCAGTGTTTTGTGCAGGTAAGGGAGGGCAGCAGATTAACCTTATGAGTGCCAATGACCAGACATATATATAGAACTCCTCTGCACCCTCAATTTCTAATGCATTTAAGCCATGTATGTATTGCTGGTAGGATTTTTTGTGTGTGTGCATATATATGTACTCTTTATTGAGGGAGGAGATGGCTGTGTGGACCTGGCACTCATAAGGTTTATTCCATACACTCCTCAAGCAGCAGAGGTGAGCCCACAGGCTGTTCCATCTAGTTATAATGAAATATATCTATATACAGGTTTTTTATTAGCAAAAGTACCCATGATGCCCAGCCAGCCTAAAGTCTCATGATGCTGGGTGAGCTGGGTGAGCATTATAGAAAAGGTAAAAAAAAAATAATATCACACAACGTAATATTTAATTGTAAAAATGGCTATTTATTTAATAAATATGCCAATACAGTCTTTCCCACAAAGATATAAGTACAAAAAACATATAAAATTACAGCATAAACAGAGTAGTACACCTATTCAGTATTTTCAGCAAATTTATTGAGCGTTTCGAGAGTCCGCACTAAAAATTTCAGAGGCCAAAGTGATTTAAAGTATATGGCACTGTGGGAAGTGATCCAGCGGCATGGATGGCATTGTGAAAAGTGATATGGAGCATCATGTTACTGGTTCAGACAATATTGGGAATGTCTTATATGTCAAATAAAATATACACAAGCAACACAATATTTTCTGCTGCCTCAATATAATCTGGCAATGCCCCTCCCGAGATCAGATTCTGGATCCTCCCCACTATTGTGGATATTTATTCCCCTTGCCTTCTGCCACTGCCTAGAAGACAGCACAAGTCTAGCAGAAGGACTGTTATTACTGACATAAAATGACACTGGTCCTTTTCTTCCAGTTTGTTTATTTCCTCAAGCAGACACACATCCATGAGCTGATGTCAAGCTTTGCTGACAAATTGACCACTTAATCGCTGGTACTTTACTATATATGGCAAGGACTCTGCAATAGGACCTGCAGAGAGGCTTTATGTTTACATACAAAAGGGTGAAACAAAGAAAGTTTATAATGTGTAGATGGCTGGAATACACACTGCGAAAGGTTTGAATTGCTATTAAATCTTATAGATTGGGAAGCAATAGAAGTGATGGTATTAGTGCTGCTCACAGAACTGCTTAGTCACTGTACGTGCTCCAGTTTGTTTACAATGGTTATGCATACAAGAATACTAATACATTCCATTCAAAGTTCTGTAGATGAAAGAAATAAAGGCAAACTGCTGCCATTAACTAAATTACATGCAGAACAGTCTTTGTGATACATTTGCGCTAATGTTGCATTTTATACTGTTCTAAAACATTTCTAAGGTAGTAAAAAAATTAGTGATGTGTAGCCTATACTTATGAGCTTTCATCAGTAGTTACACGCACCAGGAATACAGTTACCATAAAGAAATGAGTTGTTTCTTTTTATCCTCTTACTGTACATTATGTACTGATAAATGTATGTTCAACAAGGTGTATGTCAATTTAAATCCATTAAATATATAAAGGTCGAAATATGAGTTTCGGGCCACTGTGGTGATCCCAATAGTCCATGAATTCAGGTTACTTAAGCACCGGAAAATGTTAAAAATCACCCGGGTCCCTATTGAAATCATGGGGTAAGTGGGCAAGTAGCTTCCATAATATATATAGCACTGCCTGCTCTATCAAAAATGGGGATGGGAGCCAGCCAAATGGGGACCAACAGGGAGACACCTGCTGTGTGCAGACCCCAATCCAATGAGCAGGGTGAGCCCTCACTCTTATTGGAGATGCGTGAGCCGAGAGTAAACATGCGTGTATCTCTAAAGATACATGTTGGGTTTAATTCAGAGGTTTGGACACTGTTTTTTAACCCTTGCTTTGTCATTGGAAGTTGGGTTAAATAAATATAGTTGTACCTTAAAAGCAGGACAATTGAGGGTATGCAGTGAGATCTATTCCCTGTGCAGTCAGCAGTGGTGAACTGACAACGAAATAGAAAAGATCAGGTATTAATGCTGTGTTGAAAAATAAATCAGAAATTCATCTATATTTCCAGTTCAGTGATTAATATCTAATTTTTTTTCTATTCCGTTCACCATGGATCACTGTTTAGTGACCTGACATCAGTGACTAGAGTAAAATGAATCAGCTGACATGCAAAACCACATGTCCATCAGTTCAAATCTTATTAAAGTTTCTTCTGTGAACTGTTCTGCACTAAGGAAATGAGCATAGAACAGCTGATTACAAATACATTAACAGGGTATTCATGTATTACAGTGATATAATGTATTTGTGGGCTGCTTAATATGCTAATATGTACACAAAGATAAATAAGCTACTATTGTCACATTATTTTCCTTATACATGCAGCATTAGAATATGATTTATGGAATTCACATAACATATTGTTCAATTAATTTGAATCTTTTTGCAGGTTTTATCATTATATATTTTCAACTATTGATTACAGGGTATTGAAAGCAAAATATTAAAAATGAATTATACATTAGCTATTTTTTATTGATCCCTGATGAATTTTCTACCAGGTCTTTTAACCCAGTTGTGTAATGTTGTTTGGAAAAACACATTAGATTTTCTCTTTCTATAGTTATTTTAGATTCAAAATCATTCTGATGCATATGTCTTTATGTCTGCTAAAAACAAACATTTCTTATTAGCCTGGTAAATATTGATTAATGTGTTTGCTTATACCAAAGTGATTATGCTGTAGTTAAACATCGTTGGGGTCTTGCTAATGGCATTTTGATATATATTCCTCACAGATAGGTGTGCAAGTCCATTATTTGACATGATGTAATATTAAATAAACAAAACCTGCCTGCCAAGATGAGTGATCTTAATCATGCCAATTCATATAACTGAAACCTCTCATTTCTATTATGTTTATACAGTTGCTGCCAACAACTTTATTAGGGTGAGAAGACAACATTTTTTGTTTTTTTTGCTTACACTGTATAGCCAATTACACTGTACTTGCTCAAGGCCAGAGTTCCAAGTGAGTTTAGGTGAGATGATGTGAGTTAACGTGAAATTAACTTTTCATCTCACCAATTTAGCTATACATTGTGCAGTAACAAACCTGGTCAGTTTTCTTAATGGGAGTTTGTCCCTGAACAATGTATTGCTAGATTGGTAAGATGAAATGTTCATCTTTCCTCAAATCACCCTTTAAGGAATAGTCTTTAAAGAAACGGGAGAGAGACGTTAAAAAAAAACAAGTGTGCGTATATTTTTATATACAGGTTATTGGGTGTCATGACGGTTTAACACTCAAAACGGGCATTTCCAAAGTCGGCATTCAGATATGTCTTTTGTTTTTGTTATGTGAGTTTATTTAATAAAATATTTTACTAAACAAGTGTGACTGGGCGCCTCCATTTTGTGAAATATAGTGTAATTGGATGCCTTACCACAGTGACTTTAGAGCACCAGTATCTCACTTCTGGGCTGGGGTCACAGAATGCAGTCTATAAGTCAGAATTCTGACCATAAACATGTACTGAATGGGAGGGTAATGTAACTATCACATCACAAGTGGATGTAGTTATGATGCTGTTCAGGGCGCCATCAGAAATGTCTGAAAAACATTTTCCCCCCTTCACTTTCTCTACCTCTCGCCCCCTTATCCTCCCAAAGTCATTATGTCATAGTCTTTGTATATCATACCAATGAGGTTTAAATGCACCCCAGGACATGCCCCATCATCCCCTGTATTGCACATCCAGAACCTTCCTGCTGTCCCCAGGACATGCCCCATCACCCACATTAAAAAATGTTGCTCATACAAAAAGACTTTTGAAAATATAAATTGGACTGTGTCCCAACTATAAATGGAATCTTCAGATTATTTGTCATACTCAGAAAAAGGAAACGATACCAAAGAAGGCAATGCTACAAATTTTTCAAGACAGCCCCATTTTCACAAGACCTTTCCACATAATACAGGAGAAGGAGGTCAAAAAAGAGAGGAATAATCATTTCGGCCAACGACCCGAAACAATATTGAGTCATGTGGAGAACTGGAACAGCAATCGTACACGTCAGAGACCATGTTATCAGCAGACCTAAACAGTAATGTGGTTACTTTATCCACAGATAGGAAAGTAGAGACAAGCATCAAGAGTAATAACGATTAGTATGGGGTGATGGGTAGGAGAAGAAAGAGAGGGAAATGTCTGGGTTAAGGACATGTGTATAACTTCTTACATTTTAAGCATGCGTGGGATAGACACAAGGCTATCCTAGCTATAAGACCGGGAACGGGGGACTAATAAAAGTACTAAAAAAAATTGGGCAGACTAGATGGACCGAATGGTTCTTATCTGCCAACACATTTTATGTTTCTATGTTTCTAAATTATTTTGGGGCAGTCCATCCACATAACATAGATTTCATTGTATTTCTGCATGGATTTTGTAGAGATGTAATGCAATTTCTCCAGTTGCAAGTTGAAGGTTACTAGGTTGTACAGTTACATTTTGCTTGGGATACATGTAGATTTCCAGTTCCTGGCTAGCATAGTTTTTGCAGAAAACAATATGTGGCCTATAATAACTTTCTGTGGGAACTTGAGATTGGAATGGAAGACATGTAGGAGCAGGGCTGATCCTAGGGTCACGGGCGCATGGGTGCAGGTTTTCTTTTGGCGCCAAAAGGTGGGCGTGGTTATATTATGAACGCCTCCCCTTTAGACATGTCTGTTCCAGACATGTCCATTTCATTATTGGGGAGAGGGGAGGAGAGCACAAACTTTATTTTAATGTAAAGGACTATCACAAACTTTTATTTTAAATAAAGATATATATTTGGCCATAGTACTGTGTAGTGTTTTTATTTATTTCTATGATGCTCAGCCAGCAACATGGGAGAGTTTTTGCTGGCTAGCAGAATGAGTTTTTACTACCGTTCCCATGATGTCCATCCAGCCAAAGTCTGGCTGAGCATCGCTGGAAAAGAAGTACACAAGGAGCGATAAATAATATTCCACCATGCCAGTCACTTACGTGTCTCTCTCTCCCCATGCCATCATGTCTTTCTCTCTCTTTCCCCATACCCTCATGTCTGTCTCTCTCACCATACCCACATGTCTGTCTCTCTCTTCCCATACCCACATGTTTTTCTCTCTTTCCCCATACCCGCATGTCTGTCTGTCTGTCTCTCTCTCCCCATACCCACATGTCTGTCTCTCTCTCCCCATACCCACATGTCTGTCTCTATCTCCCCACTCATACCCAATGTCTGTCTCTCTCTCCACCGATACCCAATGTGTGTGTGTGTCTCTGTCTCCACTCATACCCAATGTCTGTCTCTCTCTCCCCTCATACCCAATGTCTGTCTGTCTCTCTCTCCACTCATACCCAATGTCTATCTCTCTGTCTCTCTCTCCACTCATACCTAATGTCTGTCTGTCTGTCTGTCTCTCTCTCTCTCTCCACTCATACCTAATGTCTGTCTGTCTCTCTCTTTCCACTCATACCTAATGTCTGTCTGTCTCTCTCTCTGTTTCCACTCCTGCCGCATGTCTGTCTATCTCTCTCTGCCTCCACTCCTACCCCAAATCAGGCCCTTTTCGGTGCTTTATTTTTTACACATAAGCTGCGCCGGCACAACGAGCGCGAACCAACTTAAATATACGCATTCAGAGTAGATAACCCAGACTCCCATGAGTCTGTTTTATACACACACATACACACAGAAACACACATATACAGTCACACATGCAGTCAGTCACATACATACACACACACCAGCAGTCTTTTTATTTTTAAGGGGAGAAAAAAGTTTTCTTCAGTTCCTACTGTGGATGACATACACAGAATGAGCACTCATACAGATATAAACAGTGACACACATACAGGTACATAGGGGCACACACTGACACACATGCAGACAAACAGATACACATACAGACACGCATGCAGATACATGGGTATCTGTTTGTATGTATCTGAATGTTTGTCATTAACATGTGTATCTTTTTTTCTGCATTGGTATCTGTTTGTATGTGTATCTGAATGTTTATTATTAACCCTTTAAGGACCAGGGATTTTCCTGGGCCAAGGACCAGAGCGTTTTTCAATTTTTAATACGTGGTTTTTGAAACATAAATTTCCTCTCTCTCATTTAACGTACCCATACAAGTTATATGTTGTTTTTTAGAGGACAGTTAGAGCTTTCTTTTGATACCCTATACATAAAAATGATTTACATTTTAGTATTAAAAAATACATATAAAAGAGGAAATTTTTGAGGAAAAAAAGTTTTTCCCCATTATTTTCCCAATAATAAGCTACATAACTAGTGCAACACAAACCCACTTATCCCCCCTAATTAACTAACTAATAAAAAAGAAAAATATTGGTTCCCAAACCCCCATAACAAAAAAGACAGAAAAAAGCTCTGAAGAGTGCGATGTCAGATCAGTAAAAATCATGCAACAGGCATGCAGGGGTTAAATTTTATTAAATAAATATATTAAAATTACCTTTAATTATTCAAAAAAACTTTATAAATTGTAAAAATAAAAAAATCTGTTAAAAAAACAACTAAATGAGGGCCATAAAGTGGAAGGAAACTGATCACAGTTAAAAACTGTGATCAGCAATGAAAGGGTTAATTTTTTTATTTTTTTTTTAACCTATGTGTGTATAATTAATTTATTTTTACTTACAGGTCACTCTCTGTGCTTCACTATAAGAATGTGAAGCACAGAGAGTGAATTAGAGGCAAAGTCAGTGTGTGAACACACTGACTTTGCCATCTAATTTGCATGTTATCGCGGTGATGACTAAATCACCGCGATCACATGGCCGGAAACTGACCGATCGGGTCCAGGAGCTTTGCCTCGGGTGCGAGGCTTAGTCCTGGACCCGTTGCAGACTAGCTGGCGGTGCCCACGGAGCGCACCGCCGGCTAGACTGCATGACGAGTTAACTCGTCATAAGGTCGCTAACGCTGCGGCTCTTATGACGAGTTAACTCGTCATAAGGACGGGAAGGGGTTTAGATACACATGACAAACATTCAGATACACATACAAACAAATACCCATGCAGACAAAGAGATACACATGTTAATGACAAACATTCAGATACACATACAGATCCACATGCAGACACACACACACAGTCATACCACACAGACAGACACACACACAAACTGTTAAAAAAAATTGTCCCCCTCCTACCGATTAGGTGCAGGAGGGTGACTTCCCTGGGTCTAGTGGTTGCCTCCCCAGCGGTCTCCTCCTGCACGGTGCTCGGTTAGCTGGGAGGCAGTGATGGCTTCCTCCCAGCTCTGATATCATCACTGCTCTTAAAGCGCAACAGTGCTGACCGGGCCCCAGGAAATCTATTGAGTAGTGCCGGCACTGGAGGGAGAACCCCCCCCAACGGGTTTTTTTTTTTAAGCTAATCTGAGCAAAAGCGCTTAGTTTTTGTTTGTTTTTAAATAGGGCGGGCCCCCCCAAAAAATCTACTTAAATCAGTTTATCAGTTTCTCTTCGGCATATGTGATATATATGCTGGTCTGCCCGTGTTCAAAATTCTACATTGAATGTACTACCAGACCATCAAGCGACCGTATAAATGAACATAAATCTGCAATTTGTAATGCACATAAAATGATTAATACTGATGAAGAAAAAAATAATGTGATGGCAGTTCATTATTTTGAAGCCAACCATGGGTCCCCTGCTACTCTTAGATTTAATGGGATAGAAATGGTCCCAGTACAAACGAGAGGTAAAGATAGGGTTAAATCCCTGATATGGAGAGAGTTTTATTGGATAAATGAATTGAGAGCCTATGAAAATGAAAATAATAATGCTGGTTAAAACAGAGAATTAAATTGGGCAGTTTGTTTACAGAATAGTTTGTAATATATTTATTATCCTAGTAGTGTTATTGCTACTCTTGATATGACCATTGTATATTTTGTATATTATGTAAATGTATTTGTTGCTAATATTTATAATCAATTAATCATGAGTGTGTTTTTCACCTGTAGTTGATTGATTGTGCATCATTAATAAGGGTGTATATATATATATGTAGTAAACGTTAGTCAGTTTGTATCTTCACCTTGAGAATGGCACACTGCAGTGCCAAAACCGGTCAGCGTTTTTGATGAAATAAACTCAATGTGGTTTCCTACTCACGACAGTGGATGTATTTAGCTCATATTCATCTAATCAAGAGCCTATAAAGTATATCCTTCCACTTAGACACTTAGACACTATATGTGTCGCAAATGAATTGTGTTCCTCTACTTTTCTACACTCATACTGGGAGTGATGTTTACATCATCACCCGCATTGCACATCCAGGACTTACCCTCGGCCCCTCAGGACATGCCCCATGACATCATATGACCTTCCGGTGCTCAAAATTCAGATCAATGTGTGGGAGTGCGAGAGAGGGCGCATATTTCCATGCACTAGCCAGGTGAGTACTGACGAAGGGGGGGAGGAAGGTATGTTTTTATAGAGGCACTTGGCTGTCAAAGTTGGGAAAAGAGTGGTTTATTAATGGGAAAACTGTCTGTGGCATAGTAATGGGGAAACTGTGGCATATTTTGATGGGCAACAGAGTGGCTATGTTTTCATTCTCCTCCTTTTATGTCAGCTGCCTCGTTAACCTGAGCCAGCCCAATTTAAAACTGCAGCTAATGGCAAATAGTGCATTTACATTGCTTTGCTAACAGCCTGTATAGTGCCTCTGTGCCTGTACTAGCATTCCTGATTCTTTAGATTGATTTTCATGTTGCTGATTTTTGCCTGTCTTCGACCTAGCCTTTTTGCAGCCCATCCTGACCCATTTGCGTGCCTTGTGACAATAACTACCTAGTCCTGATCAGTGTATGACCAGGCTTGCTAACTATTATATTTTTGTGTATTTTCCTGTGTGTTTTTGCCAGCTTTAGTGTGCAGTCTCAGTCAGTGTGTTATAGTCGTGGGTGGTCATTGGCCTGCGGCTCATCCATAGAGTATAATACCATTCGGGTGAAATAGCACTGTACTGTTTTCTATCCTGTTGCAGCTACTACCAGCTCAGTCTCAGTTACTAGTCCAGTGCCCTGCTCAGAGGGCTGCCAGTCCTGTCTCAGCTGACGGCCCTGTCTTAGTTTCCAGTCCTGTCTCAGCTACCAGTCTCAGCTTCCAGTCCTGTCTCAGCTACCAGTCTCAGCTTCCAGTCCTGTCTCAGCTGCCAGTCTAAGCTTCCAATACTGTCTCAGCTGCCAGTCTCAGCTTCCAGTCCTGTCTCAGCTGCTAGTCTCAGCTTCCAGTCCTAGCTACCAGTCTCAGCTTCTAGTCCTATCCTCACCTGCCATTCCTGTCCTCAGCTGCCAGTCTCCATTACCAGTCCTGTCCGAGGTTCCATCCAGTCCTTAGTTATGCATCATGGGGTGCAGACTGACCCCCCATCATGCCCTGCAACGAGGCTCCTCACTGGTCTGTTATCCCAAGTTATGACAAAACAAAGGGAAAAAAACATAAAATAATATAGTGTAATAAATCTCAGAAGAAAAAGTGGATATAGAGACAGTAAAGTTTGTCAACTCCATAACCTCCTCAGTATAAACAGCACCAGGGAACCACGTGGGGTCCACAGATGAAACACCTCCACTGTAGGTATCAAACGTCACACTTCCACTCCGAAAGAATATGGAGGAAGACAAGGGAAGAGGGAGCAGGACTTAAGTTAAACACATTTATTTGTAAAATTAATAGAACAGTACATTAAAATAAGCAATATCCAATATATCACACTTGAAAAAAAGTCCTTTTGAAAGTGCACTGTGCTTAAATACACTTCCCTCTCCGCACAACGCGTTTCATGATTGACATAAAACTGAAACAGTACACCTCCTTATTCATCTTATTCATACAATTAATATATAAAGCTGATTATACAAACCAAATTGTCAGGACATTTTTGTGTAGGAAGTTAAAAAAAAAAAAAAAAGGATTCAAATTCCAAGGAAATTACACATGAAATATAGTTCTTATTTATACCAGCCTCAAGCTCAGGACAAGATTATTTCACAAGTGACTAACTTACATGTTCATCGGGAAAATATGCAATTCAAAATCTTAAGTATACTAGAAACTTCTGTCTGGGTTGTGTGACCACAAAAGATGCCAATTTCATTTTCAGTTGTGACATGTGACAGGTTTCTGGCAGTACTGCAGGTTTTGTGCCTAAAGGCCCCAGGTATTTAAACAGTGGCCTGGTATATGGTCTGTATGGAAGGAAAAACAGAAACCAGCTAAACATATGTTGTAGTACAACCTTTCAATTTGTAGTTTGATCCTTCTGACTCCCAAGCTATAATTATCCGCTGGCTAAGCAATAGCATTTAGAACAATGGCTAATTTGGCTTTATACCTCATCCTTAAAGAAGAAACAACAAAACACCCCAGTGAGGTGTACTGAGCTGAAGGTCGGTATTCCAAAACAAAAGAACAATTATTTTTTCAATTATATAATATTTTTTCTTAGGCAATCAAGAGCCTCTGTTATTACATCATTCCGTGTTCGGTTGATTGAATTTCACCTTGAACTGTTTGTTTAATCATAGAAACATAATGAGTACAACACATTCAAGTGATTGTAAAATAATGAATACATTTAAACAACAACTCAGTGTGCTAGCGAATGGCATCTGCTCGATACATAAATGATTGTTCGTTATTTAAATGGTAAGATAACACTGGTACAGTTTTTGTTAAGACTCATCAATTAAATGCACAATTCTCCTTGCTAAGTCGAAGTATATCTTTGTAAGTGGTAATTTTCTTCCTTTCCAGTAGAAGAATCACAAACATTCAGAGCTTGTATTGCAAATTAAAGAAAGAAACGCCTCACTGACTTTGCATAGACAAATCATTTTACATGGAAAAATCATTTCACACAGACAGCATTACCAATTCCTACAACTGAGTACAGATATGCACACACATTCTCTCTCCTCTGGGTAAAATCATGAATGTTTAACAACCAACATCATTTCCATGTGTTGAAAAAGTGACGTGTGAATGGTTTTCATTCTATAAATTCAGTGATTGCATTAATATCTAAATAACGGTATCTTAAAGGTGCAATCCCACCCAGCCAACCAGAAACAGCCATTTAGACAGGAGTTAGCAACAATTTCCCATACCAAATTATCACTGGATAACAATGATATCACTGTTATATTTCACAATTTTTAACTGCGTTTGTAAATGTTCAGTATGTTATGGATGTTTAGTTTATTGTGTCCCAATAGATCTTAAATTGGAAATTATTTTTAGAAAAAAATGCATCATCACATAGTGCTGTAAAAACGACCTAATTTGGTCACGTTATGAAAAGCCCAGGTTATGATTGGATAGAAGCAGCACGGTCAGTCCACAACCTTTTTCTTCTTCTTTATCATTACCGCTAAGATTTTTTTTCTGTAGGAATTTCAAGTTTTAAGAAGGATAAATTCCACAATGGCTTGGAACACAATTTTCGATTTCGAAAGACACACTGAACAAAGGCTGCATCTTGAAACAACTCCAGCTCCAGTTTAGTTAAAATCAAATTTAAAAAAGGGAGTGCTTTAGGCAAGTTCTGGTCTTGCCTAGTAGAACATGTGGCCCTGTTCATCTCATACCAATGAATTAAGGAACAGCAATATCAGGTGTTGACCAAGAATTTCTTAACATTTCTGATATCCATAATGTTATTGTTTTGAAGATAGAACACTCGGAATTATACATGATGTTCAGTGATGCAATACACCCAAGAAGTCAAATCTATTGGCAACACCTGTTTAGAAGGCCAGGTGCTTTCTAGCTGAAATCCACATGTGTTCCAATATTATCAACATATGACCCTGACTGGAAGATTCACACTACATTATTCTAACTTTACAGACTTAATGATTTCCATTTGTAACCTACACTGCCTTAGCTCTGCTTTGATTCCCTCCCGGTGGGAATCTAAATTAACTTTTACTTCCTAGTTGAATTACTTTAATGATGTAAAGGTAATTGTTTCTCTAGAACAGTGACTGAAAGTTGAAAAAAAAACTAAAGCAAACACTGAGAAGATGTCATAGAACGAACACAAAACTGTTTTCCCCTGCCGCAGGGAATACTGTTAACTGAATGTTTAATGGTCTTCTAGTTTAATTATCCCAGCAAGCTGACACAGCGAAGCTCCATGTTCCAACTGCTTGTCTGACGCTAAACCTCTCATATGTTATGACGTATTAGGTTGGAAGAGTTGAATATACTGTCAGTGATTTAAATATGGTTGAAATGTGCCCAATGTAAGTAATAAAAGAATTAAAAATACTGAGAAGTAAAAATAATACATAAATTAACATTTAAAACTAAATCATGTGGTTTTGAAAAACGCATGTCAAAAAAGTTATACATTTCCATGTCAATGCGTGAAATAAGTATTTGATCCCATATCATTCAGCAAAATTTCTGTCTCCCAGGTTTCTTTTAAACAGGTAACGAACTGAGATTAGGAACACTCTGTTAAAGGAAGTGCTCCTAATCACAGCTTGTTACCTGTATAAAAGACACCTGTCCAGAGAAACAATCAATCAGATTCCAAACTCTCCACCATGGCCAAGACCAAAGAGCTGCCCAAGGATGTCCGGGACAAGTTTGTCGTTTAGCATTGCAGTTGATTTGTACAACGTAAGTCATTCAAAAAGAAAAACAATAATGGAAAATAATAGTTTATAGAAAAACCTCTAGCTATAAACACATTTAGCTTAAACGGTAAACAACCTCTGTTGATATTCAAGATGCATTTGTAAAAATTGATCTGTTGTTTTTTTATGGACATTTGGATATTTAACAAACCGCACTGAAGTGAAACTGGTCATACACAAAGAATACATACACTGGTATCCATAAAATATGATTAACCATCCAAATTACCTAAGTCAGGTGAACAATACAATAAAACAGAAAAACATAAATTGTGTTCATCTGTCAGATCAGGTATATAAATTTATGAGGATTTCAGTGGAACTCAATTGCAGGTTGTAATGAGCAATTCTCAACAGTAGAGGGCAGTAGTATCTAAGTCTTCCTTTATGAGGATTTCAGTAGAACTCAATTGCAGGTTGTAATGAGCAACTGTAAACAGTAGAGGGCAGCAGTGTCTAAGTCTTCCTTTATGAAATGCAAATGAAAGGTTTAAGAATCGTAAGTGATACAAAGTGTTGCAGTGGAACACTGAGGATTCGTAAGTCTTACAGACGGTTTCAGGAGGAAGAGAGGACATACAACGGAGGGTTTTTTCTTCTATATAACAATCAATTGTTATATACTTGCAGTTAGTAGAAGGTAAGGTTCTCAGTGCTGGGTGCAGAATGTCCGTTTAACAAGCCGAGGTCAGGTGTTGGAACAATCAGGTAAGTAGTTAGCCGGTCCGTGTTCAAAGGGTTATAACAATACGAATAGTAGCAAAGCCAGTCTAGGATCAGGGGTTGTAGAAAGGAGGATAGTAGATAATACAAGCCGGGTTCGTTAACGAGGATCAGTCTGAAGAGAAGTTGTTTTTTTCTTAAAGAGTAAATGCTGGATACACGGAGCTGTGTGTACACGATGTCTCTGAAGAGAAAGTATAACTCAGCGTTTGAACTGTGGCGCGGTTTCCCCTATAACGCGAGGGAACACCGCGTCACAGAAAAGGGGAGGAGCCTATAGTCATGATTCTAATAATCTGACAGTACCCCCTCCAAAAGGAGCACACTCCGGGTGCTAGCCACGTGGTTTGTCAGGGTGTTGTTTATGGAAAGAGTTGATAAGTTTAGCAGCATGAACTTCTGAGGAATTCAACCATGAGTCTTCGTCGGAAGCATATCCTTTCCATCTTATGAGATACTGCAGTTTCCTTCTGAAAATTCGGGAGTCTAAAATCTTTTCAACTTCATATTCCTCGATTCCGTCCACGATAATGGGGTCAGGTGGAGTGATTGTCTGTCTTGCGAAGGTATCAGGAATATGAGGTTTTAGAAGTGAAACATGAAACACTGGATGGAGTTTCATGGTAGAAGGTAAAATAAGTTTGACTGCAACATTGTTAACAATTCGTTCAATAGGAAATGGACCGATGAAAAGGTTATCCAATTTCTTAGATGGTCGATTTGTCCTTAAATTTTTTGTCGATAGGAGGACCATGTCACCAGGAGAGTAAGGAGGATTTGGCAATCTTTTTGAGTCGTAGAATTTTTTATGACTCTCGATGGATTTTGAGAGGTTGTTTTTTAGGGTTTGGAATAATGAAGTCATCTCAGATATTTGAATTGACACAGATGGGTTACAAGTAATGGAGGGGTTAGAAGGTATCGATGTAGGATGGTATCCATAATTAGAGAAGAAGGGAGACATTTTTGTACTTGAATGATAAGAATTATTATATGAATATTCGGCTAATGGTAACCAAGTAGACCAATCATCCTGCAGGTAGGTACAGTAACACCGAAGGTATTGCTCAAGGCATTGGTTAACCCTTTTCGTTTGTCCATTTGTTTGTGGATGGTATGATGATGATAATTTGGTGGAAATTTGGAGAGAGGAGCATAATTCTTTCCAGAAATGTGAGGTGAATTGTGTTCCTCTATCTGTTATTATTTCTTCAGGTAAGCCATGTATACGAAGGATGTGGGAAATGAAAACTGAGGATAGTTCTTTGGATGTTGGTATTTTTTTGTAGGGGGATGAAATGGGACATTTTAGTCAGACGGTCAACAACGACTAATATGGTGGTTTGCTTTTTTGAGGGAGGAAGATCGACGATAAAGTCCATGGATATTGATTTCCAAGGTCTGTCGGGAATGGGTAAATTCATAAGTAGACCAAAAGGATGACGGTGAGTAGGCTTGCTCTTTTGACAAATAGAACAGGATGAAACATAAGCAGTGATGAAGTCAAGTTGATTAGGCCACCAGAAATGTCGTTTAGATAGTTCTGATGTTTTCTTGATCCCAGGGTGCCCAGCTAATGGAGAATCGTGAACTAGATTCATAACTTCTGTCCGTAGATTGGGGGGTATGTATAATTTGTTATTCTTCATATAGAAACCATTTTCCTGATATAGGTCAAGGTCTTGAGGTAGGTGTAATTCTTCAGGAGTAAGTTGTTTAATTTTATCAAGTATAGTAGTGGTTAATCCGATGAACCTGGATGAAGGAAGAAGAGGAGTGGAAACAAGTATCTAAACAGAAAGCAGATTTGAATTTGACAACCATGGGTGACCACTGAATGATGGGGTTGTGTCTCTGCAACCAATTCATGCCAAGAATAACAGGGAATAGAGGGGATTTCACCACATCGAGTGTCATGAATTCAGTATGGTGATAGTTGATGGTCATCTTAAGAGGGATAGATTCTTGTGTAATTGGTCCAGAGGAGATAAGGGATCCATCAACTACCCGAAGAGATATGGATGAATTATTTTGCGTTAGAGGAATTTTGTGAGTGTTGACGAGGGAAGAATCAATAAAGGATCCAGCTGCCCCAGAGTCAATAATAGCCTCCGTCTGAAGTCTTTCTTGGTCCCACTGTAGGATGAGAGAAACAATACAATGATTTGTTGAAAGATTATGAGACAAATTAAAGATGGGGGAATTGGTGTTGATCTTACCGCTCTTGTTTCGTTTTAGTATAGGACAGACATCTATCAGGTGATCAGTGGATGCGCAATACATGCATAGATTGAGGTTTTTTCTTCTGAGCTTTTCTTCTTGGGATAGAGGTCCCCTAAGAACTCCTAGTTCCATAGGTTCTGGAATATTGGCTTTTTCATATGTTCTTGGGAAAGTGGTAGGTTTTTTCCAATTGACAACAGTGGAGGTTTTTTCAGCTTTTCGCTCTCGGATTCTTCGATCAATTGTTATAGAGAGATGTATTAGACCTTCTAATGAGGATGGTAATTCGGTACGGGAAAGATCATCTTTAACGTGCTCAGACAAACCTAGACGAAATTGATTTCGTAGTGCGATGTCGTTCCATTGGGTATCTACAGCCCATCGTTTAAATTCAGAGATGTAATCCTCAACCGGCCTTTTCCCTTGGGAGAGAGCTCTGATTGCTGTATCAGCGGTAATTTGTTTATTTGGATCATCATATAAGGATGACATCTGATTGAAGAATTCCTCTAATGAATTGAGAATAGGGTCGTTATTCTCCAAGAAGGTGTGTGCCCAGGCCATAGGTTCACCCCTTAGAAATGATATTACAGTACAGACCTTTATGCGATCTGTAGGATATGATCTGGGGCGTAAGGCAAATAACAGATTGCAGGAGTTGATGAACTCTCTGTATTTGGATCTTTCACCTGTGAATTTTTCGGGGTTGCAAACTGAAGGTTCAGAATGTTCCCTGTTAATAGTTATAGGAGGAGGAGTTGATAAAGACCTGTTTTGGAGTTCTGTAACATAAGTAAGGAATCTTTCATTGGAAATTCTGAGGTCTTGCATACTTTGAGAAAGCATATCTACCCTCTGAGTTAGTGTATTAATTTGAGCAGCCATTTCTGCTGGTTCCATAATAAGGCTGAGTTATTCTGTCAGATCAGGTATATAAATTTATGAGGATTTCAGTGGAACTCAATTGCAGGTTGTAATGAGCAATTCTCAACAGTAGAGGGCAGTAGTATCTAAGTCTTCCTTTATGAGGATTTCAGTAGAACTCAATTGCAGGTTGTAATGAGCAACTGTAAACAGTAGAGGGCAGCAGTGTCTAAGTCTTCCTTTATGAAATGCAAATGAAAGGTTTAAGAATCGTAAGTGATACAAAGTGTTGCAGTGGAACACTGAGGATTCGGAAGTCTTACAGACGGTTTCAGGAGGAAGAGAGGACATACAACGGAGGGTTTTTTCTTCTATATAACAATCAATTGTTATATACTTGCAGTTAGTAGAAGGTAAGGTTCTCAGTGCTGGGTGCAGAATGTCCGTTTAACAAGCCGAGGTCAGGTGTTGGAACAATCAGGTAAGTAGTTAGCCGGTCCGTGTTCAAAGGGTTATAACAATACGAATAGTAGCAAAGCCAGTCTAGGATCAGGGGTTGTAGAAAGGAGGATAGTAGATAATACAAGCCGGGTTCGTTAACGAGGATCAGTCTGAAGAGAAGTTGTTTTTTTCTTAAAGAGTAAATGCTGGATACACGGAGCTGTGTGTACACGATGTCTCTGAAGAGAAACTATAACTCAGCGTTTGAACTGTGGCGCGGTTTCCCCTATAAGGCGAGGGAACACAAGAAAAAGGGGAGGAGCCTATAGTCATGATTCTAATAATCTGACATCATCTTTATTTATTTTCTGTTTACTGCTATTCCCCTAGAAACATTATTCACAATCAATTAGATTGATGTTTGTTAATCTTATGATATTGAAATTGAATAGTAAAAATAGCATTACACTGCGTAAAAGATTTTTTAAATAAGTAATATTTAATTAAATTCTTAGGTTTTGTTTTTAAAAAAAAAAATGGATTTTAGGAAGAAGAAAATAGGAAGAAGAAAATATCTGTAACTCTAGGGAATGACCCTCACTTTTACAACATATTGATACAGGGGTGCTAGTTAGTCTAAAACCAAATGTTATTCACAGCGTGACTGGGTCAGTCTGTATGCTTCAGGGTATATGTATATACGATAATGGTATCTATCCAGTGCTGTATTTACCACGAGGCATCCTAGGCGGATGCCTAGGGTGGCAAATTTTGGGGGGCGGCAGCACCCCCCAGCACTCAGGGGAAAAGCAAATGTAAAAAAAAAAAAATCCCCCCAAAAATCTGCCCATTTAAAAAAACAAAAACGCGCTTGCAGGCAGAGACGGAGGTGAGAGGGGATCGGAAGATCCCCCCTCACCATCGCTCTGCCTGCCAGCAGGCTGCACGGGAAGCCGAACAGGCAGCACAGAGAAACCTCCGTGCTGCCTGTTCGGCTTCCCGTGCAGTGTGGCACGGAAGTGCCGACAGGTCACGTGACAGGCGCGCTGACGTCATACGCGCGTCGGGTCACGTGACCTGTAGGTATAACCGCCTAGGAGCCGAAAAGGCAGCATGGAGGAGACCATGCTGCCTGCCACTAGCCACCAGGGAAGTGTAAGTGCTGGGGAGATGGGGGGATTTGGACAAATTGGCTGGGGCATATTAAATGGCAAATAACACTGGCATATTATTGGGCAAATTGGCTGAGGCATTTTAAATGGCAAATAACACTGGCATATTATTGGGCAAAATAGCAGGGGCAGATTAAATGGCAAATAACACTGGCATATTAGTGAGCAAATTGGCTGGGGCATATTAAATGGCAAATAACACTGGCATATTATTGGGCAAATTGGCTGGGCATATTAAATGGCAAATAACACTGGCATATTATTGGGCAAATTGGCTGGGTATTATTAAATGGCAAATAACACTGGCATATTATTGGGCAAATAGGCTAGGGCATATTAAATGGCAAATAACACTAGCATATTATTGGGCAAATTGGCTGGGGCATATTAAATGGCAAATAACACTAGCATATTATTGGGCAAATTGGCTGGGGCATATTAAATGGCAAATAACACTAGCATATTATTGGGCAAATTGGCTGGGGCATATTAATGGCAAATGATACTGGCATATTATTGGGCAAATTGGCTGGAGAATATTAATGGAAAATACCGTATTTTCTCAATTATAAGACGACCCTGATTATAAGACGACCCCAAAGTTTGGATATTCCTTTAGGAAAAAAACTAAAAGCCTGAATATAAGACTACCCTATAGGAAAAAAGTTCAACTTGTATATATTCACATGTAAATTGCTTTTTTAATAAAAAAAATAAATAAAAAATGCATTTCTTGTTTTTATTTCCTTTTAAGTGCCAATGCTGCCTCTCTCTTTCCCTTGCCCCCAGCTTTGTCTCTCTCCCCCCCTTAATGTAGTCTCTCTCTCCCCCTCCCTTTGACTCCCCCCTCGGCTCTGTCTCTTCCACCCCTTGTTTCTCTCTGCCCCCCCACCCCTTGTCTCTCTTTCCCCTCCCATTGTCTCTGTCTCTTCCCCCCTCCCCTTGTTTCTCTGTCCCCCCCCTCCCCCTATCTCTCTGCCCCCCTCCCTCCCCCTGTCTCTCTCTCCCCCCCCCCCTCCCCCTCACCTGAAACTCGCTCCCTGGTGGCTAGTGGGGGCAGCCGGGGGATGTCTGCACGATACGTGCAGACATCCTCCATGTTGCCCGACACCTCAGTCTATTATGACGGACAGCCGGTCCGTCATAATAGACAGCAGTGTCGGGCAGCATGGAGGATGTCTGCACGTATCGTGCAGACATCCCCCAGCTGTCCGATTCTCCCTGGTGGCTAGCGGGGCAGCGGAGGATGTCTGTGCGATGAGCGCAGAACTCCCCTGCTGCTGCCCAGCACGACCGCTGGGACGTAATTATCCCGGCTTCATCATAGAGGTTCCTGCTGTTAGAGAGGGGGATCCAGGTCCCCTGCAGCTCTGCAAGAGAGGATAATGCTGATCAGTAGCTAATTACCAGTCTGGATTTCCAACTCTAGAATTTTTTTTTGTGGAACAGACTATTATAGTCATAGGCTGAAATACTGAGCAGTAGAAACACAGCTTCATCTTATGTGAGTGAGCCTAATACAAAAGGGTGCAGGGGACCGCTATCAAGTAAACAGTGTGCATTATTTTATATATTTCCTTTTTTCCTCAGTGAACAATTTTTTTTTCCCTTCAGAAACCACCACCCACAGAAGATATTTCTAACTTATCTTATATGATCCTTGAATCTATGTATATATTTTCATTATATTCAACACCTGGGGGAATCTTTTAATTATTTAATTTTATTTCGGAGATTCATATCTTTTAAATATGTAACATTCTAGAATTAATTATAGCAAAATGCTACTGGTTTCCATGGCAACATCTCCCCTTTCATAACTTTTCCCCAGATATATATTTTTATATATAACCACTCCAACAGACATAAATGTGATATTGGCCTAGCATAAATAAAGTAAGTATTGCCTTATTTCGTTAGCTGTGTCAGTTATGACAAACTAAAAAGAGAAGTTTCATGATCATATAGTAAACGTTTACCCCTGACTCAAGTTCTCTTTGTCTTGTTAGCCGTTGTCTGTGTGTAAACCAAAGTTGAGTAAACTATTTACTCTGTAACTTTTACAGCCTCGCTTTCTCTGTCTGACCATTAGTTTGGAACAAGCCATCTACAATTTGAAAGGGGGAGGACAATAAAGTTTGTAACTCACTACCTAACTATGATAATTCTATTTACATAATTAAATAAAACATGAATTGCATAAACAGATTCAAATTAATAAACAATGTGAAACAATTTCAGCTGCTTTACGCATTTTTGAAGGCTTTACTTTGATTGTTGTAAGTCAGATATCCCTGTATTGGGCGTGTTCAGTGTAGTGATCCCAGCATTTTGGTTACTAAGGTCAACACAGACTGGTTACTAAGGTCATCACAGACTGGTTACTAAGGTCATCACAGACTGGTTACTGTCTGTCTCACTCACTCTGGTTTTATTAACTGAACATTGCTGTTAGTTCAGATCCTGCTGAGCTGGATTATAATCACTTCTAAGAAAAGATTCTGGATCCAGAGTGATTTGCAGCCGGACCTAATTAATAATGTAATGTGAACTTCTGCATTTTGCATTCAAGAATTCACTTTTCACACAAGCTGACAGGGAGAGAAGTTGGGTTTTGCATCACCGTTGCCCTTTTCAACTCAGTAGCAGACTGTCACTTGTGATTTTTACCTTCTTTTAACTCAACTGCATTGCTGATCAGTAAATGATTGAACTAAGGAAGATGTATTCATCTGATGCCCATTTTATTCCTCCTCCTTAAAAATTGACTTAAAGCCATCCTTGTTAACTTTACTATTTAACCCGGTTTTTTTAATGTAAATATTTTCTATTTAATAATTTTTAATTATATTGATTTTTACAATCTTCACACATGTCTATGTATATATAAAACTATGCATCTTTATTAAAGCTGTACTGATATAAAAAGATACTGAGATGCCTGGTGACACAGGACTTATAGATCCTAGAAGTTTTGTAGTTTTAAAACCGCTCTCAATTCCCAATCAAAAGGGAATAAAAATTCAGTCCAGAAGTACAGATCACTATAGCTGCTGGGAGCCAAGCAGTGACGATGTCTTTAGAGAAAACTATCAACGAAGACATAAGCAGCTGACTCAGCAGGGATACAATTCTGTCAACTACCAGCCTTATAAGGACCTGGGACATCCCCTTATTCTAGAAGCCAAGAAACTCATCCTTCATTCTTTGGGACAAGATGAAAAGGTATGTAACCAATTATACTTTAATGCATTTATATTTCATGAATAGACAATACAACATTATGTCTGTTGCCAAATGTAATAACATAGAGTCAGAAATGTGCAAATGTTAGTTTTAATCCATGTATATGTTAATTGCATAAATCTCATCTCTTAGGGGTACCGACATTTCAGATTAATTTGCATAATTTCTGTAATCAAAATTACTCAGTAAAAGACAACTAAACTTGTATCACTTGTGATTATAATATAGAAGAACAAATGAAAAATTTGCTATCTGTAGGATGAGGATAAACTGGCATATACTTTTGATAGTAAAATGCCAGTTCCTCCTCTGACCTGCAGCTGCCATGCTTTTTTTGGGAAGCAGGCAGGCCGGTCAAATCCATGACTGTCTCTCTGCAAGTTATCAAAGGGAATCAACAGAGAGGGCAGACCCAGATGAATTGACTTGACTTGGGTTAGCTGCAATGTGCCAAATAATCAAAAAATATTAAATCTACTATATACATAAAAAAAGATAATATTATATGACATACTGTAATAATAGTAACATAATATAAAAAAAAAAAACATAAGTATAATAAAATACATTATTCAATAATAAATGTATATATGTTACGTTAATGTATGGGGGGGAGGGCAACGAATGCTGTCGATATGGCATTTATTTAAAAAAAAAGTGGAATGATCTTAAAAAAAATGTTTTTTTTTTATAAATAAAGACTTGATAAAAAAAAATAAAAAAAAAGAGGAGCTGGATGGCCCACAATCCAGTAAAAGGTATGGGGGCAAACACCAGACAAAGTTATAGTAGCCTCGTACCCAGCAAAGAGCTCCATGTTTGATTTGGTCAGAATGAGGCCAATTCCTGTCATTTTGTGGTCACTGTGGAATTTCATTCATTGTTTAGCATAAGCATTTATTTAATTGTACAGTGACTTCAACCTCAAATATTGAGGTGTAACCCAAACCCAATTTCCCTACCATGTTATATTCTAATTTAGACAAACAAAAAGGGAAAACAAGCCGGCTCCACCGTTGGCAGTAAACATACCTCCTATATGTTTTGGGAAGATGGGTGCTCCGTCCGTGCTGCAGCAAAAGCACCATAGGCGAAAATAGAAAAAATTGTGGACAAAGGACGCATGCACTCCAAACTCCAATATGATTGTAAAACTTCCGATTTATTCCAAAAAATTAAAATGGATCACAGGGACAATGAATACAAAGACAGGGAAAGGACGAATGGAGTGCATGCGTCCTTTGTCCACATTTTTTCTATATTCTAATTTATATTAACAGATTGATTCATGAAATATGTCCATGGCTTCCTTTCCTCTCTCCTATCCTCTGCCTGCACTTTATATTTATGCTAATTATATTGTGATATAAGCCATGTTTGCTAATGTTTTTAGTGTTCGTCAATGTCTTTAAGAAATTACGACATGTATAATGTGACATGTGATACGTTTGTTTGTGTCTTTGATGTTTGTTATTGTCTTTTAAAAATTTATTTTAAAAAAAAAACATGCATATCACAGGTTATCCATGACTAGGATATAAGATCAAATGCTAATGTAACAAGGCTGTGAATATGTAGAATATGGATTAACTCAGTATTTGAAGCCCACTGGAATGCATACCTCACAACTATCCAGCCTTTCATGAGACAGTTCTGATTTTGAGGTCTGTCCCACTTTTTCAGCACATAGGTAGAGTTGATCAGGACAGCAGGATTCAGGACTGCATTACATGATTTTGATCTGATTCTCTTGTGTCTGGGACACCAGAGAAAGCATACTGTGCTTTTGGAGTAGCATGACAGAGCCACTGCGTATGTGCGGTAGCACTGACAGGTAGAGGGATATGTTTGTGATAAAGAGAGGGAGATGGGTTTGTGAGAAAGAGAGTGAAACTGTGTGTGTGAGAAAGAGAGAGAGGGGGGGTGTGTGTGAGAAAGAGAGAAAGACAGAGTGTGTGAGAAAGAGAGAAAGAAAGTGTGTGTGAGAAAGAGACTGTGTGTGTGAGAAAAAGAGGGAGACGGGGTGTGTGAGAAAGAGAGGGAGACGGAGTGTGTGAGAGACCGCCTGATGGAGTGTGTGAGAGAGAGCTAGATGGAGTGTGTGAGCGAGAGCAAGAGCGAGTGTGTGTGTGAGAGAGAGACGGAGTGTGTGTGTATGTGTGAGAGTGTGTGCTCTAGCCCCAGATAATTTGGTGACCTAGCAACGTCACTGCCAAATGCTTAGTTTTAGGTTGTGTCAGCTCTATTTGTGCCGTCACAGCCTATGTATAAAAGCAGAAAATATAAAAAGGAGAAAGAAGCAGGGAAACAGACTTCACAATGTTTTATTCCATATAAAATTTGTGCAGCTACAGACTGAAAAATCCTCCAAAAGTCGCCTTACACGCTTCATGTTACTTTGCAAAAAAAAAAAAATATATATATTTTAATTGAGCTGAGGATCCATGGCAGTCCTGACATTTCAAATAAATATTATGTATAAAAGCACCTGATTTGTGTCAGGAAGCCTCCACCACAGGCTGGGGTGGGGTAAGCCCTGGGTCTGCAATGTGCATGATTGGGCATGTCCTGGGGTTATGGGGCATGTAATTTGTGTGCAGTGTGTGTGATGGGGCATATTCTGGGGTGATGGGACATGGAATGGGTGTGCAATGTGGGTGCTGAGGCATGTAATGAGTGTGTAATGTGGGTGATGGGTAATGGCCTGGGGTGACCAAGATACATGTAGTATATATATTGGGCAACTAGCCCTAGACCCTTCCCAAATGGTTCCCAGAACCCCATTACCTACATGTGCGTCCATAGCATGTAGCCCTGCCACCCCCATAGAAATAACTATATAACATAGAAATCCTAATACTATAGGGGCTGATAGCCGCCCCAAATAGAGTTTATCATGTTATAGAAGCTGTGAGCAATTTATTATCAAGGGGAACCTATATTCACAGTATAAAAAATATTTAGGTTACCGAGTCCCTATAATTATTTCCAATGTTTTTAAGATCGGTACTATTTACAAAATGTATTAGGAACACCAGTGACACCACTCTTCTCCCCTGACAGGCAGAGAGAAATTGTTATTAATGCATTTACTATAAGTCTATCGTGGATTACCCACATTATATACTGCACTGTAGATATTGTCCATGGTGTCCATTTTAGGACATATTTTTCCTTTGTACATAATACTGTAAGCTTTTTTGAAATGTCTAATATAAATCATCTTGCAGAGCGTCGGCAATTCCCATTCGTATTTGCTTGCGAGAGTATCAGCCTGGGTATAGATAATTTAGCTAATAAAACATTTGTCTCATATTCCATTGAAAACTTGGATGCTTTATATTTTGTAAACGTTGTCTTGATTTAATACTCCAGCAGATGCTACGTGTTGAATTGCAAAGCACCAGAACTAATTATTACACAACGTCTGAACAAGGTGTTCTCTTGTATTAGACTCCTCACTGCATTTACCAAAGGAAGGCATTTACCATCTTCTCTTTGCCTATCCTTTATTAATGTTAAAGATTATATTACATTTTATTTTATTCAGTAATTGCCTGCCTCATAAGTCAGTCTGTTTGAGGGAAAACTGTATATTTCCAGAGTGTTCAGTTTACTATAACCGATTGGAACAAATCACAAGAAAGAAGTGATAGACCGCATAACATCTGAAATGAATGTTCCCCATGACTCCGCTCAGTGTCACCACAGTAATTGCAAGAAAAGAACCATCGATTAGATGGACCTCGCAACATTATGACTCCTATGGAATTTTGCAAAATCTAAGTCTATAACATTGATGTCCAACTAGCAACCCGCAGGCCGATGAGGTTCTCAAGGGTTTTTTTGTGATTGGTCTACTGGCTGCACCAACCTAGCCTTGTGCATGGCATGTGGCCTTCCATGTTGCTATATTTCTATAGCATGTAAACAAATTACTAGCAACCAAAGTCAAGTCGTTGTTAAGAAAACCTATCAATACCATGACTTCTCATATCATACGTAAAAGTTTCCAGGTTTCAGGCATAAGCACTACATTGCTTCCATTGCAAAAGAAATGCCAAGAAAGTCTGTTATTACATTGGTAAACAGTAATAGTTAGCATTGGAAGTTACTTCAGTAAATGTAATTGAGGTCATGGTTTGTATTATGTATTATCATCAACAACAAGAATTTTATTAAGATTTAAATCACTATGGTAACTCACTGCCCCGGGCGATATTTTAATGTTTACCCACAATGCATCTAGGGCCATCTTTTCTTCAAAAAAAAAAAAAAATATACCAGCCATGCTATTGCTTCCATAGAAATAACATTAACCCTGAGCCCCTTGCCAGTAAAACACCAGTTGGGTGACATCCCTAAACATATGTAATATAGTACATTTTCTTTGTGCAGGCAAGAAAAGGATTTAAGAATTCACACTGCAGTTCAGGACTCACATTTTATATTTTTGCATATAAGGGCAGATGTTTGGATCCTAGGCAGCAATCCAGACTCTTAGGGATGTTATCAGGAAAGCACTGCTTAGGCACTTGTTATTTGTGATGCTCACAGCTGCTCAATGATGCAGATTTGAATTCTAAAGAAAAATATTTTCAAAGATAGGCTTGGAAAACAATGTAGAAATCCTACTTACAGGAAAGAGACTTGGAGGTTGATAAAGTGGTGAAATATTTAGAGATTTTTCATAAGATCATAAAAAATATATATGTTTTCACAACTGGTTAATATCAAACTTTGATCATTGCAACTCTGTATTTAAAGTTATAAATGTATTATAGTCATTTGAAGATATATGATAATTATATATATAGGAATATTCTTATTTTATAGTACTATCTTTGTTGTTGCTTTCACAAACTGTTTCTCATCTATAAATGTGAAAAAAAAAAAATAGAAAATTACAAGAATTGGTTAACATTATGTATTTCCAAGTCTATTCTTCTATAAATGAATATTCAGGATACAGAAAATAGAGTGTATAGTTGATTAACCCTTAACCTAATTTGTTTCCAGCAGACTAAAACAGAAGAATTTGTTTATGAAAAAGAAATCCAGAAAGAAACAAATGATAACATTTCATGTAAAATACCTGGACCAAAGTCGGTAAGTACAGAAATGGCTAAATGGAAATATTTATTAACTGAATGACGTGTATACCAACCGGATCATTGACTAGCATCACATTTTAGACCAACTGTCCAATAAACATTTTAAGTTCACTTTTGTATTGCAGGATAATATATTAAAATTAGAATGTCTGAATCTACAGCAGGGTAGTTTGTTTTATTAAAGTTGCAAGTTGGGTGGTGTAATATTAAACTTTTTTTTCACTGAGTTGAAAAATACAAGTCAAAGTAACCAAGCTGGAACAATACTTAAACTTGTATATTGGCTATTAGATTGACCATTTACCATGGTTCAGTTTATTTAATAGACCTAATGTTAATATTATTATTTTTCATAAACATCCATGGCTGTGTGTTCTCCCCAACTTCATTTTACCTCCTTGTTATTTATGACAAATATAAAAGAAACCTCTCCAGGGAAAATAATTGTTTTTTCCCAGACACCTCTAAAAGCAATAACATGAAAGTATGATAGCCAGCACTTATCTTTTGATGGACAAGACACCATTATAAACTCTGAACATGTGTTCTCCTTGCTCATTCGGCCACTGGGCCAGGATATAGTAAGGTCAGTATTCTGTAAAAAGGGAACTTTTAACTAACAGTATTTCTATGTACTGTATTTATCATACACTGCATGAGATTTGTAGATACCCCTGATTTCCTTATATCCATTCCAATTGCCTAGAAATGCTGTATTTCATTACAAATACTTTAGCAGAACATATATGTACATGTCTGCCTTACACCATGTTAGTGATTAAACCACAGTGTCTTGGAGCCACAAAACTCCAATGATCACTAGTAGATTTGTGTGATTAATGTTTTCTATCAAACTTGCTTTGGGAAGTCATCATAACTACTATATTCAATCCATGACTTTGTCAGGATTTTTTTGTTATTCCATTTATTTAACTGATAATTGTACTGTTGGAGTTCACTTATGTGTTATTATTCCCATACATTCCTTCAGTAACACCAGTCTCCTAAAACCTTTACCCCTAAATCTCCTGAACCTTTATGGTATAGACATATCTTTACCTCCATGCCTCCCTCCCAAAGTCCTTAACCTAACACACAACTCCAATAGTGATAATTCTTGGCAGAGCTGAGGAAAGATTGGTACGGTGTAGGGAACACTTACAAAAATGGAGAAAATGGCTGACATTTCACTTAAGACCCCCAAAACATGGAACCATACATAAGCATTCAAAAAGCACAGTAGTAACAACATCCCATGTCTGCGTGCTGTAACTTGTTCCGGCCCTGTGTCTGTGATGTTTCTGATAGCATTCTTTATTTCATTGTAGAGTTCATCATCTGTGACATCGCAGTACCTGAAGCACAGAAAAAAGGATGCAGGCTGCTTTAATAGAGAAATGAACCATACCAGGTAAGTGTGTATAAAACATGTCTTACATTAGTGACACACAGACACATCCATTAAGAGCAACCAATGGTCACCAGACTGGCAGCTTCTCCCAAGTCTTGTTTTCTTTGACAAAGTCTATGTAACATCTTTTGTAGAAGAAGTACTCTTGAAGAAGTACCATTCCAAAATGATATAAAACAGGGAGAAATGGCCTTTCATATATAAAATATAAATGTTTGTGTTTATTAAATAACTTTAAACTATGAGCTTTGGTGAAGTGATAACCAAATTGTAAGATACAGAGCAAAACTGCTGAGTTGCAAAAAGATGTAAGCTGAGTTATTTGTCCAAATCTTCTATTTTGGACAAATTTTTTGCAGCTCGGTTGTCATTTCACCACAGTTCACTGGCTATTGGATAGGCCCCATATGATCTAATGATCATTTAGAAAATAGTGTTCGTTAAATGTTTACATTGTAAGGCTGCCCAAATCAATCTTCACTGTACAGATGGTATTCTCTAATTTTTATTTACCACTAAGGGATGTGTTTATGGGAAGTCATGGTCTATCTGACATTGAATAACCTAATAGATAGAGCCAATGGTGCGAGCAAATTTAATTAAAACTTTGAAAATAAAGAGTACTTGGTCAGCACAGCATGTGACCATGCATCTTGTTAGAGTAATATGCATTCTCTGATTTATGACTCAAATAAACATAAATAATATCTACAAAATGAAATAGAAAAGACATTAGTCAGTCTGATAGAAAGATTACTCGGGAGAAGCCACAGAGACCGGAGTGGGGGTGTTTCATGCTTGCAAAGCTTGTAAGCTGTTGCAGCTTTTTATTGGACTTCACAAATGCTACATACTATACTTCTGCGTTTAACGAGGGATATTTGAGACATTTGTATCTAGATATACCTCCACATACCATTTACATTAGACATGTGCATTCGTTTTCGGACGAATGCATTTTCGTCCGAAAATAGCATTTTCGTCCGAAAATAGCATTTTCGTCCATTCATCCGAAAAATGAATAACGAAAATGCTAAACTAACGAAAGCCGAATGAACGAATGGTTAATAAACGAAAATCATTCGTCCAATTGTCCATTCGTGCTATTGGCATTCTATAAACCGAAATAGAGTCGGTTTATAGAATACCAATAGCATTACATATACATTCCATAAACCGACATAATGAACGACTTTCGGTTTATGGAATGCATGTAATACTATTGGCTTTCTATAAACCGAACTAGAGTTCCCATTCATATGAATTTCTTATGAATGGGGCTCTCGTTCGGTTTATAGAAAGCCAATAGTATTGCACGTATTCTATAAAACGAACAAATAAAACGAAACGAAAAAAATGAACGAATTTCGCCTGAAACGAATGCAGTAATGAACGAAATTAGTTTTAGATAAAATAAATAACATTTTCATCCGAATGGACGAAAAAAAAATGAAAGATTTAGTTTTGCACATGTCTAATTTACATTCAAGTGAAGACAACAGGTATTAAACAATTCTAAGAGATACCCCTGATACAAATTTTATTCGAAGTATCCATTTACTTAGCAAATATAACCCAATATTCTGTTTAATACAAAATAAGTACAGCACTAATTTAAATAGCACCACAGTGAAGTGATAGAATAAATAACAAATAGTGAAGTGAATAAGTCGTATCAAAAAAGTGAATAAAGTGCTTAAATCACAAGCAAAAAGTATCTCGGCAGCAATGCTTTAATTTGGGTGTCAGAGGATATTGAGTATTTACTTGCCACAGCAAGAGCATATTGCGCAAAAGTGAAAATAGACTCTAAAAACTAAAGAGAAAATCTGAATTATGAATATGTGGACAGCGCTAAATTAAGTGCGAAAAAAAAGTCACACAATAATAGATTAGTAAAAAAATATATTTATTACAAATAACCAAAAAATTATAAAATAAATAACACAGACAACTGTTTATCAAATAAAGATATAAGAAGACATTTTAGCACTTAGGAGAGCACCAATGTATATTGTGCAAAATAATAAATTTTACTCCTCCTGGCAGTAAAATTAAGTATTGTGATAAGGTGGAAAACTGCAGGTCAGATTTTATAGACCGAAGTTATGTCACAGATAGATTATCAATTCAAAATGGAAGCCACATTTTATAGTAACCAGGATGCAATGAAAACATATGAGGAGATTTGGTACCCATGGGCAGTTTATAAACAGTTAGATTTATCATCAGAATCCATTCAAAGCTTTAATTATTGATTTGCTGTTCTTGCCCCACGTGGCCCTCCTTTACCTTTCGAGCCCCCATCATAGAGTCAGTAGTGCGAATGAGTGAATGAATTATTGATAAGAAGTTGTTTTATTCATTATGTTTGTTTTAAAAAATGTAATTTGTGTTTTTTTTCTGTTGTCTAAAATGTGATAAAATAAAACAAAGAAAAAAAAATAATATAGACAATTTTATAAAATTATATCATGAAAACGCACCAATTAGTTTGACTACAAATGTGTCTAGGCCAAAACACAAAGTGTATAGGAGGTGCCTAAAATATACAGTGTGTTTCAAAAGGGTTATTTTCTTGAAGTGTTCCCTTCATGTACAAACTTGTATACGGAGGAAACGCTTGAAGCGTTAGTTTGGCTCCTTAAGCAGAAATGATCATGTTCATGTCAGCGCTGGTCTTTGATAGCATTAATTTTTCACAGTTCGTTGGAAGCAGATGTTAATGTAGAAACTTATTATTTTTGTGTGATTATTTTCTCATGTGATCAGACTTTCCCTTGAACCCAGAAATAGAGGACAGCACTTTCGAAAACATAATACTGCAATGTGGTGTTAGGTTTTATCACTGGCACTCTACTCAATAAAGAGAAAATTGCAGAAAATGGCAGGGAACTGAGATGTGAATTTCAAACGCTAGGCTAATTTAGCTGAGTTGGAAATGTTTCCAATTAAGCTGAATGGGATTTTTTTTCCAATGAACCTACTTTGGCCTTAAGTTTGAAATTCCCATCTCAGTTTGCTACAATTCTCTCTTTATTGAGTAGATCCCATAATATAACAATAAGTATCATTATAATGTCTTCCTGTAAAATACTGACTAGGTGGCAAACCTAGCACATGGACCTCTCTTTCCATGCTGCGCCCTCCCCTGGCTTCACTTTGAAAGAACCTGAGGAAGTTTACTTCCAACAGATCACAACAAGCTTGTGGAGAACTCTATTAGTACCACATACTTCATACATAATTTCATTTATTTTCTTTTTTTGTAAAGAAATTATATGAAATATAAAATATTGATACTAATGTGTGTTTTATGAATGTGTTTTTATGAGAAAATTTTTCTATAGTGTTAGAAATGATCAATTTTATTGTGGTAACAAATGTATTATTAAACACTAATCCACACACACCAAAAAAGGCATTCATTTGCACACTTATTTTCTGTGTGGGATAGGAGGCAATTATTGCTATATTGCACCACGGTAACCTCAATACAGAGATTGCACCAAGCACTTACCTCCAGTACGCATATTGCACTCATATGACCTGCCCCCAGCACCTGCGCTGCTCTCCCTGCTCCTCTGAGTAGTGTGCGCAGCGGGAGATCACATGAATCCCAACACTCTGATGTGCTAGGATCGTGAGCCAGCCTAAGCGGATGTGTGTGCACTTCGGCAGCATACAGATATCAGCTGCCTGCCTTCCTCACTAAAAGGGATGTTAGGGATTCATGTTGCATGCTAATCTTTAGAAAAAAAACGGTATCCGCAAACACAGACATTTTGTCAAATTTCAAATATCCGCCTGGACTGAATGATGCTTTAAAAGAGAACATGTCCTAAGAAGACATATGGCAACCCTACCTTACCCCCACTTTAACTTATGTTGTGTGTGATCCTTTTTTAGCAAACCTACATTACACAACATGGCAGGTTTGCCCATCTTTTCATGAGGACAACTATCTTACGTAATGTCCTGATATCTCATCAAAAAATGAGCTGTAAAAAAAATGTTGCTTAACATGGAAGGTCCAAACATATACATAAGATAAATACTGCATCATATAAAAAAAAAGAAACAGATCTCTCATCCACACTTTGAATAAACATGAATACATGTGTATAACATGTAACAGAGTTATTGTTGTTTTTTAATACAACAGTCATTCCTATCTCTCCAAACCCTCCTTACAGGATGTCACTGAATTTAGAGGTCCATTTTTTGGATAACTGCAGTTTTTAAGTAGGTTTATGTCACATGGACAACATACATAATATAAGATAGTGTTATGAAATAAGAAGTAGTAATTAATGATTTAGTTATTTTTAAGATGAAACATTTGTGGCTCTGCTGGAAAATGGTGCACATCTAAGCAAAAGCTAACCGTGTACCCTAGTTTTGCTGTTAAAAAAATGTCCACTGTTCGTGTTTACCTTTCAGTTTTATTTAACAAAAATATGATTTTTTTTAGCTCCCTTTTATTAGCACATTTTACTGGTATAATAAAATCCGGTAATATCTGGAAAGTGAGAATGTGCTGCCAATTGAGATCATAGCTGTATTTGTGGCTTTGGTACTGCAGTATGCCCACCAGTTTATGGAAGGTCACATTGAATGTATCAAGCTAATAGTTTCATGTACATTACGGATCCAATTAGCCACTAACAGTCTGCAACACTCATATTTAAAAAAATAATACTCTATTTAGATGCAAAGAATAAAGGGTACTGTAAAAAATTGGACTGGCATCAATTAGCAGGTTTGTTTTGCTGTTTATGTTCTGATCTAGGCTGATGCCATGTTTGGCATGTCTTCTTGTCTCCATGCAGACAGAAAAGTCACATATTCCCTTTAATTGGCCACTAATTGATCGATCTTGGCCTGCACACCATGGATGAAAGAGCCTGTATTCTTTTTACACTGCATAATAATTAGGGGGAACCAGAAATGTGGCTTACAGTTCTAGTCAGGCACAATTATGTAATGTAAATTAAAATTAATTTCAGCCACACACAGTGAAATAAGGTGTCAAAATGGTTTCACTCAAGGAGTTTTAGCCTCTGTCCCATGGTGATTGTGATTTTGGGCTCATTTCATCAACTTTAAGATATTTATATTAACATTTATTTATTTAGCACCAACAATTTACATACCGCTTGATAAAGAGCATAAAAGAGAAACTACATACTATGTTAGACAAGCAGGGGCAGATTGATACATGATGTAGAGAACCCTGATCACAAGCTTATACTCTAGAAGGTGGTACTAGTAACAATATTTGGGACAGTTGGAGCTAGGTGGGTTTGGCTAGAGGTTAATTAATGTGTGTTCCAGTTGGATAAATTGTATGCTTCCTTATTCATAACTGTATTTAGGTGGCCTTGGTTGAAGGTTAATGTGTATTCTAGCAGGAGAAATAGTAAGCTTCCTTAACGACACAGGATGTATATGTACGTCCTGTTTCTAAATGAGGGTCGTAAGTGATCAAAGCGAGGCATTAAACAACTCCGAAATCTGGCCTCCGTCGGCAATGTGAACGACCTCCGTCGTGATCACATTCACCACATTGAGAGGCAGCATGCGTTTCCAATATGGTGCTGCCCAGTTGTGGGCAAGAGTTCTGTCGCTCTAGAGGAGGACTGATATTAAATTGAAAGATAATGAATTGGTCTATCCAACTTGAAATGTCTATTGTGATTTAATCATGACAATGTAATGTCATTAAAATAAGGGGGGAGGACAATGATTACTAAAAGCTGTGTTGAGTTCTGGTACTCCTTTAAAAAGAGAATAGATATGAAAGATAGATTAATAAAAATGACTCCTCTAGAGGTTCTGCAGAACAATTTGGCCCAGTCAAAGCATAAGGAATGGGAGAACTACAGGGATTGCAGGATGATAACCATTTTCTACTGTTATCCTCTGAATTAAAGCTTATTAATATAGAACATTTTTAGAATCCATTATTATATAAGAACCCATATAAATAAAATGGGAGAAAATTATATTCGGCAACAGTTCATCGATTTGCTTAATATTGTGCCAGTTAGGAATAATTTGAAGAAATGGTATAATATATTAGAAGAACTTGAGACACCACTTAACATTGTAGCATTGGGCTCTTGACAGAGAAAATTAAACATTTGTACTGAGATGAAGAAGTGGGTGGATCGTATGGTTGGAATTAGTAAGATCACTCATCGCTTAAATACAGTGCCACTTCATTATAAAGTCATGATGCAGTTGTACTTGGTACCAAAGAGAATAGCTACATTTAATCCAGGTATCGCTTCTCTATGCTATAAATGTAATCTGTATCAAGGGTCCTTTATCGATATTTGGTCGGACTGGTTTTTGGAATTATTTTGCTTCTTTCATACCTCCTCCAACTTTGGAGAGGTCTATGCTGCATCAGGATCTGGTTGTTCTGTCTTTTAATAATTTAGCTATATAGTATCTGCTCGCTATTAAAATTATTATTGCCAGGGGATGGTGGCAGCAGGAGGAAATAAGAATGGAGATTGTAATAAATCAAGAGAGAAATCTGTGCCAAATGGAACATGGATTTGTTGTTCTGCACAACTGACAAATTTGTATCTTATTTGGAATGAGTGGCTTCAAAAATACCCAACTGGCTGAATGAAATTTACTCTTGTGATAATCTAAATGTCCCGGCATTGGTGCAATCTGAGAATCTGATCGAGCTCCACTGTGTGCATTATGTTGTATGTGTTAAATGTATGGCTATTGTTATTTATGAATCAGAATCCTTAGAGATGGTTACCTAGACGCTGGGTTTATTATTATGTATTGTGGTATATATATTTTTAATAAGCTGTGAATATACATGTTCTTACTTGTTTTATAAATATAACTATTCTGTACGTGTTTATAAAATGAATAAAACAAAGGTGGTAGCATAGTATATTATAGACATGTGCATTCGTTTTCGAACGAATGCATTTTCGTCCGAAAATAGCATTTTCGTCCATTCGTCCGAAAAACGAATAACGAAAATGCTAAACTAACGAAAGACGAATGAACGAATGGTTAATAATTGAAAATCATTCGTCCATTCATTCTATTGGCATTCTATAAACCGAAATAGAGTCGGTTTATAGAATACCAATAGCATTACAATGCTATTCTATAAACCGAAATAAAGTCCCCATTCATACGAATAGGTCAATTGACCTATTCGTATGAATGGGGACTCTAGTTCGGTTTATAGAAAGCCAATAGTATTACACGTATTCTATAAGCCGAAAGTCTATAAAACGAAGGTTGTTCGGTTTATAGACTTTCGATTTATAGAATACATAGAATTACATGTATTCTATAAACCGAAAGTCTATAAACCAAACGACCTTCGGTTTATAGACTTTCGGCTTATAGAATAGCATAGAATTACATGTATTCTATAAACCGAAAGTCTATAAACCGAACGACCTTCATGTAATACTATTGGCTTTCTATAAACCGAACTAGAGTCCCCATTCATAAGAATTTCTTATGAATGGGGACTCTAGTTCGCTTTATAGAAAGCCAATAGCATTACATGTATTCCATAACCCGAAACGAAAACAATGAACGAATTTCGTCTGAAACTAATGCAGTAATGAACGAAATTCGTTTTAGACTAAATAAATAAAATTTTCGTCTGAATGGACGAAAACAAAAACGAAAATTTTAGTTTTGCACATGTCTAGTATATTATTTACAGATAAGACAGATAGGAAAGTACACAGGGCTCTTAATAGGAAGCTTTGTGAGCAGGGCTCTCTACCTCCATGTAGCAGTCTGTCTCTGCTCATCTAACATAGTATGCCATTGGCGGTATATAAATAAATGCTGATGTAATGTAAGAGTCATAGACATGGCAACAGGGGCTCCAAAAGATCTGGCGCTATAGCCCATGAAAATGAGCAATATAATGTGTGCAATCAATACAAATACATATTTTTATGATGATGCTACTGAGCAATAGGTATATATAAAATGAGCAATAAAAACAAAAATGATTTATATGATGCCAATGTGCAATAACTATATATGCAATTTATACTGATACAAATATCTAAATGATGTATATGATGCCAATGAGCAGTAAATACATTAATGAAATATATTAATCAATTTTGTTATGATGTCAATGATCAGTAAATGCATCAACTTGATATAGCATGCCAATGAGCTGTAAAAGCATAAACCTGGTAAATCAAAGAGTATTCATTTTTAGATTGATGTCAAATTAGGAGTGCAACTGCATAATAATGCCCATCTGTTGACATTATTATGCAGTGGCACTCCTAATTTGACATCAATCTAAAAATGTTGCTCTTATTTTTTATTTCTTAAACTTAGTATAACATGCCAAAGAACAATAAATACATCACCTTTGTGTACCAGGCCAATATTGAGCAGTATTCTTACTCGGATTGCTGTGATAGTGATCTAACCCTTGTGGGACCTCTGTGCCTGGCCTGTATAAGCAGGTACCGTCACTGTGGACAATCCTCCTCAGATAGCTGAACTCACCAATACTGGTTTCATTCAAAAGCTGGTTTATTCTGAACATCACACAACAGGAATACAGCAAAATGAATGGATTTCAGTATTATGCGGTCAAAAGATGATGCTTTCCTTAGCTTAGTATGTGGGATACAAGAGTCCCAGTTACATGAGGCAAATGCAAGCAGCCATGACACAGGAAGTACAGCAAGAACAGGGGTGGAGTTTTACATACAAGGAAATGAGGTATCATGCTCACAGGAGGAACAAGGGCATTACCAAAAAGGGCCAGAAGGAGGCAGCAAATACCTACCTATAGAAAAATACAAGGTAAATAAATCACAGAATATGCTATGTAAATTGCATCTACAATAAGGAGAATATTAACTGTGTAACAGCACAAGCAGTACATGCAACACTTTGTTTATCATACCAATTCGCCATCAGTGCCCCCAGACTCTGTGCACAATCTCTGCTCCCAGACTCTGTGCACCATCTCTGCCCCCAGACTCTGTGCACCATCTCTGCCCACCATCTATGCTCCTAGCCCCTGTGGTGCCAACAATTCAGCTGACAGGTGTGGTTGCGTTGACAAGCAGTGTGGAATCCTCAGTTTAACTAAACATGTGCAGTGCAAACTGGGATACAGGAGGGAAAAACCAAGAAACCATTACAGTCACCCAAAAACAGAAGGACATTGCCTCTTAAAGTCGGACAGTTAGGAGATATGGGAAAAAGGTTTAGCAAGAGGTTTACCAACCGGCTGACAAACCCTGAGACTCTGGGTCAAAGCAATGGGAAAGTTCTTTGCAACCATTTCATTGAGGGACTTAGAGTGCCTGACAGTTCATTGCTGTCAGATGCTCCATCGGAGGAGGTTAGTTTTAGGGGCGCAGGTTAGTTTTAGGATCCGGCTATGGTTAGTATTAGGGTGTTAGGATTAGGGTTTAGATTTAGGGTTAGTATTAGGGTTAGTTTTAGGATCCGGCTATGGTTAGTATTAGGGTGTTAGGATTAGGGTTTAGATTTAGGGTTAGTATTAGGGTTATTTTTAGAGTTAATATTAGGGTTTGGGGATAGAAACATAGAAACATAGAAACATAGAATGTGTCGGCAGATAAAAACCATACGGTCCATCTAGTCTGCCCAATTTTTTTTTACATTTTTTTTTGGGGGGGCTTATTTTTAGGGTTAGGAGGTTACTTTATTGGGGGGTTAGTATTTGACGCTGACAGTTCAGTGCAGTAACCATCAGCAGTCTAACTGCCACGGTAAACTGTCCGCAAACAACTGTCAAAACGTGTCAAACCCAGCAAGGTCCAAGAATGATGTCATCAATGACATTGCTACAGAGGGCTGTTTTTGTGTATTGTATGTGCCATATTTGTAAGGCACATGATCATAAAATGATAGCATAAAACAGAATAGTTTAGTGCTGCAGTAAAAGTACTGTTGTGTTTATACTGACATGAGAAGTGTGTCTGTTTGCACATTCTTAGGATATAAAAAGAACTATGGAAAACAGACTGTGAGGCCGAAAAGCTTCTGCTAACTCAGATTAACTGAAAGTAGTAGTATAGCTGAAATTTTAGTCATTTGCATTAGAACAAAGTCTTTCCCATTGAGCTGGAAATATAAGAGTTAAACACTGTCATATTAGTTGCCAAGGAAACAAAAAATCATTGCCATTTGCCGCAAGGCAAAAAATCGATTTAATTGCCATGCTCCTAACATTTTTCACAATTAATCTCCCCATTTTATTTTAAAAGAACAATGTTCTTGTACTGAGAACAGTGACTCATATTAATTAGACAGTGTTTGTGGCTATATGTGCTTATTTAACTGAATTGCCTTATGACTCACTTTGTGTATTTTTAATACTAGAGTATGGCTGACTTAGAACCTCTGTTTGTGTCCAGGGTGGGGAAGAGACTAATATTTGAACAGCTCTTCATTACAGTATTATCAAATATACTGAATATGCCGCTGACTTTTCTACAGCAGACTACACATTTCTAGTGGAGTATATAGTCACATAACCTTTCATTGTTACCAATTTTTTATCCTTTAGTATTCAGCTAACCTCAAATTGCTACAAGTACTTATGAGTGGTTGTTTGTCATGATGGCAATGGCACATTCCAATCCCTCTATCAATAATCCATTTTTACTGGCTACATTTGTAAATAATAATGTTAGCAATCACATTAACACAATATTTGTGCACAAATGTTTTTTATTTATTTGTAGAGGGTTTTACCAGGAAGTATATATTGAGATTTCATTGTTTACTCCAAGGAGTTGCAGACAACTCAGAATTCAACTCATCCAGGTTGTAATGGTGGGGTTGGGGGAATTTGAGTGTGTAAATGGGGAGTCAACTGAACAAAATCGCAGAAACAAAGTCTGCACTGTGGATATGAAGGCTTGTTTAGTAAAATATGTGCTACTATTGATAGTGATTTTTTTTCTCGGAAGGTGTCCAACCCTAAAAGGACGCTGTCAGGAAAACAATTATCTATATATCGTGTTAGCAGAATTGAAATTCACATTATAAAGAACGTGATGGGGTCCCTCTAATGTCTAATCTGATGCCACTTATGCCTGGCTAACATGGTTCATTTATTGAAGTGTGACATCACAAGGGGAGTAGTAGTTAAGTGCTACAAAGACATAAATGGGTTGTACACAAATTAATACATTAAGACAAATTCACATATACCTGAATTTTTCTTGGTAATATTCTGGGATTGTTTGCCTATGAAATGCGTTGGCTGTGTTATCATTCTAACTTTCTAATATGCAACCCCATATGTTAAACTAAAGCCATGCATTTGTACATATTTGTCTGTACAAATCTCACATTTATATATGTCAGATGCTGCTTTCTCATACTGTGAGTAGAAGATATAGTAAGCCAATATGTGTACTTCTAGTATACTTACCGTCTTTAGTAGGAATAGCTACATATTCTGCCAGGTCATATGACATGACAACAATTCTTTGCCAACACTGTATAAAAGCCATATGATGTCATGACTGACTATGCCCTAGACGTCCTACTGCGGCCCTCCATCTGCTGCAGAACTACAAACCCCAAAATTCTCCTCCAGCATTCTAGAATGGTAGGGAATTATGGTATATGTAGTACAAAAACATCTGGAGGGCTGCAGTTGGACGCCTTGGGACTATGCCAATAAATTCCACATTTCTCCATGTGCAGTTGCTGGCCAACTGGAGGGAAGTAGGACATTGGTCGATTGGGACTAATGGCACACATGACATTATGTTGTAATAACTATTATGACAGTGGCAGGACGATTCCTGCAAAATCTTAGAAACCTATGTTGTCCCAGTTGTTTTTTTCTCTTCTACATCAATATATTTACTGAAGGGGTTAATTACAAGGTCAACTGTGAGGTAAGGTGGAACTATCACCATAGAAACCAATGGAATGGGGGGGTTGCTCTGGTTTAAGAATTTTGCCCCGCAAATTATTTATATATAACCACTAATTGTTTGGAAATATCTACATAGGAATAGCATCATTATTGTTCTCCAAAATCCAGCATGAAATGAATATCGTACAATTAGGCCTTGGCCTTATAACATGGTAGACAACAAACCATAATCCAGCTTAGAAATGTTCATGCTTTAAACCAAACTGAAGAATAACACAGTGATCTGTGCATAGAACATACTGTGTTAATAGGGTTACTTGTTAACATTTATATACTCAGCCATTAACTAAACAGGCATCACTTAAAGTTGACAAGCAGTATGAAATCCATGTTGTGACTGAACCTGACTGAGACTCAATTAAAGTAATGAATGTGTTATAATTTTTAAGTCATTTGCATTTTAGAATTTTTATAAATGTTCCTCCTTTCCTTTCACTTGCTTGATTCATTCTCAACATTCTGGCAGGCAAAATTGATAGTGTTCTTTTTCTTAGATGTAAATGGAACTTTCCACCACCGTGAATGTAGCTATGTAAGAAAATGTCCTTTTAAATGAAATAAACATTTTAATAACTCTCCCGGTTACAAACGGGCTACTCGGAAAGTGAGGCCTGTGATTGTCTACAGACATTTTTTTTGCATTAATGTTATAGTCATTAACCAATTTTTGGAGATCAGAAATAAAATATTGAGATGAACCAACCTATTGTGTTCCTGTCAATCGTAGCCATATACTGCAAGGGTTGATGCTTGTGGACAATACAGAACTTTCTTTAAAAATAAATACTACCAAATTTAACGATTGTCCTTTAAAACATAAAATGCATATAACCTGGGCAGATGGGAGTGCACAATCACAGTCATGCACTGCCAGGTAATTTTAGACAATGTCATGGTTCACCTCCACTGCTCCTGGTCCACTAGGACAAATTGTTGGCAGGTATGTTTCTGTAGTGTGTTGTAAAAAAATGTGGGGTACGAGGAGTGATTGTTTTCTTTTTTAGAGTTGTGACTCAACATATTCGGAGATCCTTTAGTGATGCCTTCTAACCCACAGGCATCCTTCTCTCCAGAACCATGGCATGAGGTGGTATATGAGGTCAAGCTTGCCTTTCTGTAATGATACAAGCATCCCTTTATAGAGGCAGGGAGTAGGCTATAGGTAGCACGTACAGATAGGAAATTGTGCTTGAAGAGAAGGTACTGTATTTTCTGGCGTATAAGACTACTTTTGAAGCCAGGAAAATCTTCCCAAAAGTCGGGGGTCGTCTTATACGCCGGGTGTAATCTTTTTTACTTACCTCGTTGCTGTTCTGCAGGTGCGCGCGGCTGTGAGGGAAGGGTTGTGTGCTCCCCTCCAGCCGCGCAACTTCAATAAAGTTTATTTCAATTTTTTTTCAAAACAAACTTTATTGAAGCCGCACGGCAGGAGGGGAGCGCACGACGCTTACCTCACAGCCCCGCGCACCTGCAGAGCAGCAACGAGGTAAGTACTGGGAAGGGGGTAGGAGAGGGGCAAAATCCTGGCATATTGAGGGGAAAATCCTGGCATATTGGAGGGGCAAAATGTTGGCATATTAAATGGCACAATAAAGGCATATTGAATGGCAAAATAGTGTGTCTCAGGTTATGTGTCTATTGGTGTCACTGCGTATGTGTAAGTGTGTGTGTGTAAATGTCACTGTAGGAGAAAATGCTCCCTGGAAGAGGGGTAGTCTTATACAGCGAGTATATGCCAAACTCTAAATTTTAACTGGAAAAGTTGGGGGTCGTCTTATATGCAGAGTCGTCTTATACACCGGAAAATACGGTAGTTTGATAAGTCATTTGTATGCAAATGTTTACAAAGTCACTTTTTATCCACAAACATAGACGATATGCAGGAATGCAAACAAAATAGGAAGTTTTGCCCTGAGGCAATGAAAGTAATTTGAATTTTTGGATACTGCTTTAAGAAGATAAGCCGTCTGGTGAGAGAGAAAGATGAGAGATTATTGTTGCGAATGTACAATATGCCATATTTGTTTCAAAGGAACTGGTGAAAAAGTAGTCAATTGATGAAAATATTCATATTGCGTCAGCAAAATAGGACAGAAATCAATAAAGCTAAGTAATTGGGATTATGGTTAAATATGTGGGTATTTAAAGGACAACACACTTTTTTTTAACCCTTCTTTCATGGGGGAAACTTTATCTTAACAAAATACATAATGGGTGAGAAAAAAAACATGTACAAACTGTGTAAAAAAGCTGTGTAACATCATAAAGACTTAAGTCAGAATGCTGTTGAGCCACACAACACCTTGCAAATAGGATCAAACAATCTATACAAACAACAATAGAATCATAAGTAGATTATCACATTTAATCCTAGTAGTTTTCAGCAAATAATAAAATATAATAGACCTCAGAAAATCACTTCCAGTTTTTCTACATATAAAAAAGTCAGACACCACCTCCAGTTCAATGGTTTTAGAAAGTAGAAACATCATCACTTAGTGTTCAAGAAAATCAAAAGCTTGTGGTATCCGACAGAATGTAGATATAGACAATGTCTCTCAAGTTTATCAGCCGCGCATTCACCTAAAGGCACATTTTCAGATGTTGCTCTGTATAGGTACAAGGTATCCACATTGAAAGCAACCAACGTTCTGATATTTACTTCCAAGCCGTTCAAAAAAAAAAAAATAGAAAACAGAAACAAGGGCACCTAATATTTATTAAGCACACACAAATCAAATTTCAAAAAGTATATATATAAAATATATCATTAATATATATATATATATATATATATATATATATGTATAAACCTATGCATAATATAAAGATTAATTAATATAGTTGGCAATTCCTGGACTTACTAACCTATTAGTATTTAAGGCTATAGAAATAAACTGTACTGAATCAGGATGGTGTAAAATATTAAGACTGGTGGGCATTATTGATTGTCAATAACAATGATCTTTCTGAATTGAGCCATGTGGTATATTTGGTAGGGAGCTGCTCTGTAACGTGAAGTATGGCCGAGGGTATTTCAATCTACTCCATAAGGAAGAAGAGGCTAAAAGATTGGCCCAGCAAGAAAAACAGGAGAAACTCAAGTATGAGCCGCAGCCTATCAGAGACTCTTCAGGAGAAAGCTCAAGGTGAATTACATTTCTGTTCACTGTGAGCCTCACATTTTGTTAAAAAGGTATGCTGATGCTGAACCAATGAGCCATTAGATGGGGGGGGGGGGGGGGGGATGGGGAGAAAGTGGTTCATGCGTTAAATCTCTAGAGTCAATTATTTCTGGACAGAATGTGAATTCCAGTCTAAACCTTGCACAGCTCCAAGTGAAGCTGCTACTAATGCCCTGAATTTAGCAAGTTGTGTTAGGCAATTTTTATCACCTTTATTCACTGGGCTGTGTAAACAGATGGAAAGACAAGCTGTTGGGAAGTTTGCTGCTATGATACTAAAGGGAAATGCATATTCTGGGAATGTACCGTCTCTCTCCTTTTTTTTCCCTTTGGTGATAACTTTGTTATCCTTTAGGGTGTTTTTAAATGAGCCTTTTAGCTCAGCAGACTTGCTATACTGCATGATAATATCACATTCAACTTCCATACCTTTTTGTCCCATGTCTGCCATAAGGTACTCATTGTCATGCTCTTATGATAATAGTTAACGCTTCACAACCACTGATTTGGAGCGCTTGTTAATTTTGTCTAATCGTTAGTTTTTGTGTTTTTGGGGAGGGTTTGGTTAATCTCTCTGTTAGTATCCAGAGCAGATTAAAATGTTGCTCCCCTGCACCCTTAAAAAAATATATATAAAATAGCAGAATAACTTCCATCACTATATAGTCAGAGTGACATGGTGCTAGAAATATAATTCCTATTAGTCTATAGTTAGACAGACACAGGAGTAGCCAGACAAAGGTGTGGTTCAATACAGATCACATAAATATACAGTTATATGGCTATAGATGATAGCACAGTAAAGCACCTACTTGTGTACAGTTAGCCAGATGCTGATACAAAATGATTCCCACCTATATTAGCCTGACCCAGTTGGTAGTATATTATAGTTCCCATTTGTAAATAGTTAACAAGTAACTGACAGATGTATCGTTTACCTTCAGGAGAGATATAGTTTGACATAAATTGACATGCAGTATATAATTAGACAGAAAATAGGATTGGCTGGTCAGAGCACAAAAATGAGAAAGGGGACTGGCAATATGTGCCCGTTACCTCACAACTTGCCATACAATCATATATACACTCAGACTGTCACCTGTACATAAACTCATATAGTCCCAAAATATTTATACACAGTCATCAATACAGTTTCACATACACATAGGGTCACACACATACACAGACACACATATGCACACAGTTATGCACAGTCAGCACATAGTCACACAGTAATAGAGTCAAATAGACACACACAAACCAGCAGTCATTATTTTAAGAAGAAATAAAATAAAAACTAGATATTGAAACATCTTTTCCCCCTTCTCTGCTGGAGGAGGGGGTCTTTCATTGTTAGACTACCGGTAACTACATTCTATTGCAGACCTGCACCACCTTCTCTGTAGGTATGCTCTAACTAAGAAGCACGTGTGCTGATACACAGACAATACCCCATCACACCTATCCTACATACCAGTTCAGCAAAGGAACTGCTACCTCCCTTAAGTGTCATCTAAGTCCACCAAAACCCATTACATGGCCAGTCTGGTTTGTATCCATGCTATGTCTTCATGCTATGCATGTCATTGTACCGTGTTGTAAAGTATGTTACCATACCATGTATAAGATGATAATAGTAGTAATATCTTTGTCGTTTTTTTTCCCTTAAGACTTTTTATTACAGAAGTTGCAGAACGAAAGAAAGGCGGGAAGAGGGCAATAAGACGTCCATTCACTCCTATTCACAACAGCCTTTTCGGCACAGACAAGCTAAACGAACACCCGTAAGTTGCCTATATCACCAATGGAAGTATTCATTTTGTTTGTAAGTGTGAAAAGTAGGACACTGACATTTATGATTCAATGGGCCTTACACAGATAGACACCTCGGACATAATGAAAATAAATAAAGGCCTAGTGGTAATTGGAAACAAGTAAGAAAGTTTGCATAATTCGGTTGTTGCAGGTGAGGTTATCATTATGCCTTGCCTACTTCCATTTTCAGTGTGCAGTTAAATAGGAAATTTAGGTAGCATCTGTAATCAGTAAAGTTAGATACAAACCAAGAAGGGCCTCAAGTTAGGCATGGCAATGTAGATTGTATTTTTAACAGCCGTTTATACTATTATTTCCCACTGTCACCTTTCAAAGTAGCTCAGATTAGGCCTATACAGACCAGATTTGGAAGTAACAGATCTGTTACTTTAATATAACTTTTTTTAGAAATTCACTCTCAACCATTTCAAAACACTGTATAAGGTTCTTAAAAATGTAAATCGCCAGTACAATTTCATTGTAGGAGCTTAACATCTACCTCAGCTATAGTATCCTGAATTATTCACACTATCGGGTCATTTCAATAGCAGAATCCTCTGTAATGTTAACTATCTTACCCGGTATTCTCATGAGACTTACACATATTCCTATAATTAGAAATGGATCTGTCATATTCAGTAGTGTATGTTTCATGCAGTGTTACTCTAGCTGTGATGAGATTTTAAATTAGATTTTAGAAACTAATGAACAATGATTCATCATATGTCTATCTTGTCAGTCAGTTCCAAATCATTATGAGTGCTTGTTACTGCTAGTTATATATTTATCATGTTTTCACTGTTGGCAGCATTTTCAGAAGTTTTAGTTAGATACTGTATGGACAAATATCTTGTGGTCTAGGAGATAATCATTGACATTGTTGGAGAGTCATACCAAGTAATGACTTTGAACAAGGCTTGGGTTAAAAAGACATAAAACACAATAAAATAAGTGACTCAAAATCTTTAACATAGAATACATTTCATGCAACACTTAGCCAGACTGGATAAAAGCATCATTTATTATTTTGAAAAATAAACCTAACACAGAACAATAGATAACTATTGAAGGTATCCTTTGACTTCCTATCCCTTCCCACCAAAATACCTTTTGATTGCCTATGGCTTGATTACCCACTCCAAAAACACACTCACAGCACTAGTCCTTTTATAAATAAGGAATCACAAAGATGTATTGTAGTTCTTATCATCCCTGTGTCTTGTACCTACTCCCTTTTGGTCAGCTGTAAATCACAAGTGCATTATGACCTTTTTAAAAACATGGCAGCAGCGACAACACCCCATTTGGCATGTTTTTATGGAGTAGCCATACATCAGATGTGTAGCATCATTTTGGCCATGCCCGATTCAATGCACATTTGGTTTGCTAGGTTCAGAGTCTTTTGTAAGAAATGCAATGGTTCAAAAGTTTCCATTAGCAATACTGAGATAAATGTTTCCAACTAGGCAGACTGCTTCAACACATGAAGGATCGCTGATAGTAGGGGTTAATATGAAAAAGCTGTTTAAATGAAGAAGCAGCAATTCTTCATTTTAAGTGCAAAACATGTTGGAATGGATAAAGAGGTGCACTGCGGTTTATAAATCCCCACTATTGTTGGATTTTCTATCACAGATATATCTTTAGAAAAACACCCACATAAGTCACATTTATGCCATCTAGTTGGAAACAACACCGAAACATCTTTTTGGCATACAATACATTATTGATTGTGTGCTCTGAATAAAGCCATAATCACAGTATTTTCCAACGGTTTCCAGAAACACTACCAGAAGTAACCCAAAGAAAATATGAGATTTCAAACAGTAATAGAAAAGGCCAAATCTGTAATTTCACTGGAATCCTCTTCACATCTCAGTTTATTTGCACACAAATTGAGCTCTATATTTATGATTGTTACTGCTTCTCATGGGTGGGAATTGTATTTTAGCCATCGTTTGCCTTTACTGCATTGTTTATAGAATGTTTCATCTCTAGTTTGCTCTCAAAGATGATACTATTCCTGTGAACCCATTAATCTTGGGAACTTTTCTAAGACTGTGTAAACTCATATACCATATCCATCAGATTTATCAGCATCATGAACAGCTTTATTTGTTCTGGTAGACAACTTATATATTTTGTTATTTTATTTTACACTTCTGCAATACATTTGACTCATACATTCTCGGTACCAGCCTTAAACCACCATTTTAACTTTAAAATGACCTACCATTTTTCAGGTATATAAAACTGTAACTGTAACTATAAAAATGTATGTTTTAATTAAAATATGAATAGCTAAATATGTTTCATTTACACACGATTACCTGGTTTGCAGCCCCTACTAATCCTCTCAATCCTGGTAGAAAAGAAAGATAAGTGCAAACAGAAGTGATTTGTGTAAAGTGAACCTAGTGCAAAAATAAAAGTTAGATACTTGCGGCACCACACTCACTGCAGCCTTCTGGAGCACTCCGAAATGCTCAATACACAATGACAATAAAAAAGCAGATGGGCGCGAAGGAGTGGGTACCTTGAATAAAACACACAATATAATAGTGCAATATTGCCTCTATAAATAGTATAAAAGCAGAAATAAGTGGATGCACTCACAAACAAACGTGAGTGTCAGTCAAATCAGCTGAGAACTTGTGGGTCCATAAAAACAGCTTTAATAGTTCTGAAATAAATAAAGAAATGTGCATGTGCAGGACCAGTGGGTAACATATGCTGGCCCCTAGCACTGATTTTTTGTGTCCAATGACATCACCTGGTTTCTCTTATTCATACTCTTATCCATACTCTTGCTATATACATTCCTGCATTTATGTACTATAATGAGGCCGTTTTAAATACCTAACGAGTTCCACCGGAATGTTTCTTTAAAGAATCTCTCTATTAAGTAGTTCTAACTATTATGTTCTTGGTCTAATTATCTTGGTTTTGGCTATTTTTCGATGTCTGACTAATTTTATATTTTATATTTTATATATCGTTCCTTTCTCCGGACACCCTGTATATGCCCTGTTTTTCGAATGATGTTATAACATACTTGGAGGCTGTTCCCCTTTTTACTATTCTGTAATTGTTTGTGATAACTTGATCCCTCGTTCAACGGAGTTACTGTGATATGGAGGATGTTCCCCCTTCAATCAGCTGTTTGAACCTGATTTCCAGCTCAACGGAGCTATAACGATTACCATGACAACGTAGGACGCTTTGCTCCGTCGCAGCCACTCTGACGTCAGTAAAATGGGAGTGGCTATTACTCAGAGGCACTTAAGAAAGGGTTTTTTTCAACGAGGCTGACAGTTCTCTCTCATCTCCTCCTGATGAAGCCGTGACATACACGGAGAAACGCGTAGAGGCTACTATTGTTCCAGCGCTGCACCCCCCACGATCTATTTGGAGTCCAGCTCCACTTATGACTGCAGGCACAGTCCTTTCATTTGTCAACGACTTTTAACATCTACCACTCTGTGAGTTTTATCAGTGCTAGGGGCCAGCATATGTTACCCACTGGTCCTGCACATGCACATTTCTTTATTTATTTCAGAACTATTAAAGCTGTTTTTATGGACCCACAAGTTCTCAGCTGATTTGACTGACACTCACGTTTGTTTGTGAGTGCATCCACTTATTTCTGCTTTTATACTATTTATAGAGGCAATATTGCACTATTATATTGTGTGTTTTATTCAAGGTACCCACTCCTTCGCGCCCATCTGCTTTTTTATTGTCATTGTTAGAAAAGAAAGATAAACATTTTAATTTAAAAATAAAAAAAAACAGTGTAAGGGAATGCTTACTTTGCAGGGGTCAAAACAGAAATACATTAACCTTATACAGCTTAACCTTATCTATTGCACCAACACCTAACTATAGTATCAGAGTTGTACTAATGTTTTGCTCCTTTGTGATAACAGGTTAACCTGGGAGTGATTATTTAATCAAAGTGTGTGTACTAACATTGTGTTCATTTTCCTAAAGATACACTTTACAAAAAAAGTACATTTTAGATCAATTCTTAAAGATTTCCCTTCTCTAAGCCTACATAACAACTGATAATGTTGGTGTAGGCTCCTGATGATTTAAAGTGACACTATTATGCAATTCGTTTATACTCCCATCCCACATGCCTCCTAACTGTTCCTATTTAAGAGGGACAGTTCCTATTTTAGCCACGTGTTCCTCTTTCCTCCTCTGGTGCCCTTATTTTCTCTGATGTTTACAATCATATGAGTGTATTACAAAGCAGCAACGCATCAGTTTAAAATGTAGTAAATGTGTTTATACATTAGTGTTTGTAATTAAAATGCATTATTCTAATCTTAATCCTAAATGACTGTCCCTCTCCTGATTACCAGGTTTCATAAATGGCTCATAAAGTCACCTAAACATGCTCTGCCCATAGCCACACCTTCATCCAAAAAACAAAAGTGTCCCTCTTAGGCCATTTGAAATGTTGGGAGGTATGCATATACAGGTACCTATATACCAGTTTAGAATAATTAACACTGAAATGACACTGCTTTAAAAAAGCTTATACCTAGTAATTCTTTATGTCTTTGATCTATAGGGAATCCCTCTTTCGCCAGCTGTGTGCACTTTATTGGCTTTTGGAATCTCTTACCTTGGAGCCTGCTTGTGCCATGAGATCGGTGACAGCCTGTTGGAGTATGAGGTACAATCACAAGAATAGTGTCTATATTATTTGGTAGAAAAATGACTGAGGGTTCTCACTCCATAGACATCAGGGGTTATGGATAAAGGTGTTTCTGTCAGCAATGTAGTGGACCAATATTTTGGGCCAAAATAAAAGAAGTGATCTCATTAATGTTTAAGAATTTTGTCGCAGTCTATGTATAATAAAGTTGCAAAATTGCACCTCTTGCATCCCTATATAAGTTTTGCATAAAAAGTGTCTCACATACTTACTGGTATGTATAAATCCCATTCTAGCAGTTTTTTTATTTTATTTTATATAATCTTTATTATTTTCTCATTTCACTTGTAAGGTTTGTACATAATCCATATAGGAAATACAAATACTATAAATACAATAAAATACAATATTACTTTAAGGATGTATCTAATACCATATACATTTATCATCTTGGGGAATAACTATATTCCCTTAATTACTTTAACAGTCAGCATTGGATTCCAGATTTATCTTAATATATTGTTTTTATAACTATGTGACATTCCACACATACAGCGGAGTAGGACTCCCCTTAACTACATACATTCCACATTCATACTACATTCATTACGTGTCTGCTCACAGGTTTTTACTATAGAACTTTATTGCCCAAGGAGTGGGGGGGGGACGGGGGACACTTCATGACGACCCTGAACTCCCCAAATGGCAACCTCCTGCTTTACTATGTTATCCATGTCAAATTGGAGGGGGGACACTTCATATTGATTTAGAACTCCCCAGATGTCTATGCTAGATTATCAGTCTGTTCAGGGGGTGAGTTTAACCATTGAGCCCATATTTTGTTCTGGCAGTTTTATGTGTACCATACAGGTAGGCATGATTGAAAAAAATCAGGATACAACATGAAATCTGAATGCCATAAAACATAATCCCCATTGTGTTATTTCAGTCTAGGAGTTACAGTTGAAATCCAGTTTCTTATTTGAACACTTACTTACAAACCCACCCTTTGCTAAAAGTATTACATCTCAAAATCCCTGAAATACTATAGCTTAGCACTGATTGCTATGTTCCACTGGAGTGGCTTAGGCCTTTGCTCAAGTCACCCAACTATTCCCCTTTAATGTTATCTAATATCAAGGTTTAAAAAATTAAACTTTAGAATTGAATTAAATTATTTGAGATACCTGTCAATAAAAATCATTTTCATTACCATGAAAAAAAAACAATATTTAATCACCATGAAAAAAAAATGAATGTTCAATATGAGCTTTCACAGCTATATGTAATCCATATTCCAGAAACATAATTGGTAGAGGACATTTGCTTAAACGGACGTTATATAACTTATGACTGTGGAAGCAAAGTGTTTTCTTTGAGCATTATATGGCTTTAAAGCTACACAATGGAGAGATCTAGGTGTCTACATGCCATCAAATGGGCAATTCCATTTAACAGTGAATAACACCCAATGAGCAAATCCACAAAGAGCTTATGTGTCTGTGATTAAGACCTTTACACTTTTACTTGATAAATGATCTTTAATGTGATACATTTCCCACATAGCAATAGATAGGTTATTATAGATCTATAAGCCCACTCTCTATAGGCAGGTTCATCACAGCCCATTTTCTTCATTCCCAGGGTACGTAAACTTTTTAAATAATGCAAGTGTTACCGTACTCTAATCTGCACTGTCTAGAATTGAAAGATGTCCATCTATTTATTGAAATCCCCTTGGATTAAAGCTGAATCAAATACAAAGGAATAAAATAGCAAACAGAACATTTAACTGTGATTAGGACATGTCTTTAACCACTCAATGCCATCAATGTTCCTTTCTCTTTCTTTTCTTTTTTTTTAAATCCAGAGATCCTGGTGGCTGTAAAACTTCATTAAAAAGAATAAATCGAGAGAAGGAAGTAGAGGTGAAATGGGAGCAGTTTATCATGCCAGAGAAGGTAAATGATTTTTTTTTGCATGAGTGCCAGAAATATTTTCCTGTGCTTTACAGGTGCATAGAAATTTGATGTCATCAAAATGGAGTGCTAAATATTTCAGCTAGTTAATTTTATTTTAATGTTGGAAATATATAAAGATTTTGGACATCATTAATAGCTGCTATATATTATATCGCTATGTAAAATAACTCTCCTGTCATTATCTGTGTATTCATCTGGGGGAAACTAGTAATATTATTTTTTTCAGAAAGGGTCTAGGGAGTTAAATCCTTTGATCGGAGATTACATACCTCCCAACATTTCAAATGGACAAAGAGGGACACACTTTTACTTTTGCGGCAGTGACTGAAGATGTGGTTATGGGTGGGTCTTTATCTGAATGTTTTCAGCAGGTTTATTGTCAATTTATATACATTGATAAGTCATTTAGATAAATTATTATGTTTTTTATTTACAGAAATTAATATTAAATCACATTTACTGCAGTTTAAACTCTTTTGTGTATTTTATTGCTCCGCAGCTCCGGGATCCACACATACAAACTAAAAATTCTGAGTTTCCAGAAAAGAGGGACAATAGAGGAGGAAAGAGGGACAGGGGAATTTAGATTGAAAATAGGGACTGTCCCTCCTAAATAGGAACACTTTGAAATCTAATGGACTTAACTCTTTGGCTGTATTTGTATATTTTGTATACATCACCCCTATGAAGCTTTGGATGCTGGTAGAAGCTACTGACCAGAGAAGAAGTTCAAAATATACAAATGAAGCCAAAGTGTTAAGTCCATGGAACTTCAAAGTTATCTCATACTTTCCAAATCCCCCTGTCTCTCTTTCCTCCTCTATTGTCAGGGGAGCTCAGATTATTTGGTTTGCATAACTGTATCACAGAGCTTCACAGCAATAAAACTCACAGTATAGTTAGTTTAAGCTGCAGTACATGTGACTTCATATTAATTTGTATAAATAAAATACTGTATTCTTGTTCTAAATGGCTTATCAGTTTACATATATAGATACCAATTGGCCATAAAGTCACCAATTGACCATAAAGTCATCTTCAGGCACTCCCGTAAAAATAATATTGTCCTTGGACATTTGAAATGTTGGGAAGGTATGCAATCAACATTTGACTCCCTGCTCAACCTATTTACACATTTTCTCATGAAGCTCATTTGTAACAGCTTGCAATTACAAGCTTGTGCACCAGAGGGCAGTGATGGAAAGTCAATTTCATTTATGAATAGATGGAAGCAAAGCAATTCTACATGCTGTAAAAATCCGACAAACTGAAACCATTATTGTGACATAACCCAAATACTAGATATTGATGACTTGAAATGCCACCTGTAGATACTGTATTTTAATTATAGGGTTCTCAATGACACAGAATTGAACATGCTGTGAAATATCTATATGCTACTCAGTGCTAACTTTTATTATAATAATATGAAACAGCCAACAGTCTGCAGGAATAATGTACTTGAACTGATACTTTTCATGGATGATGGCACACTACTATGTCTGCAGGGGTGTATAATGCCCATGAGTGATGGGTATGCAACGAACAGCCAGCACACACACACAAAATATAAGTGATAGGCCGACTACAGCTTTAATTCGGTATCAATGTCAATCAGTCTGTTGTCAATTCGACCAGCACGAAAAGTATCCGAAAATAACTTTGTATACTTTTCGTGCTGGTCGTATCGAAACCAGAGTGAATGACTCTGATGCCAAATTCATGCGGCCGTCTGCCTTTCGATGATATTTAGTATATAATCACAAACCCCAGAAATACTGTGTGAGTTCTTGTATAGGTGTGCGGCGCCTCTGGGTGTCTGCCTCCAAAATAGAGGTGGACATTTCCATGATGTCGGCACCTCAATCTTTTAGGCTTGGCAGGGCCAGCAGGGCTGCTAGTTTTTGTGGCATGGCCATGATTCCAACCTCAGCAGCATATATACACGAGCCCAGCCTCCTACAGTCCATCATGGCATGCAGCTCATTTTGCTTATTCGTGCTCTTGGTAGCATATTGGGTATGCGGGGGGTGGCCCTAGTGCTTTAAACCAGCAAGCGCCATAATTTCCCACTCTGCCTCTTAACTAGTGATACTGATGTCCTGGTGGTGTGTGGATCTTGTGATCCCTGCTCCTGTGCCTTGTTCTGCTTCTGTTGGATTACCTGGCTATTTACCTTTGGCTTTCTCCTGGATTCTCCCTTGTCGGCCACACGTTTGCCTGCCCTAACCCTCTGCTTGAATGCTGATATTGTTTGTTCCCCGCTGCTATTTGACCTTGGCTTGTCCCTCATTTTGTCTTTTCTTGTGCCTATTACCAGCCCTTGTGCCTCCACTCCTGCCTTGGCATTATGTACCACACTCAGCCTCTGGGGTCAGTGTTGTCTGCAAGAGCGTGCCTTCCTGAAACTAAACTCCTTACTCAAACCTTAAATAATCACTAAGCCACATTAGAGTTAGAAGAAATGGTGGAAACACCCTTTTGCCCCAGATTTTAACCATGCCTATTCCAGAGATACGTTTTCAATGTTTCAATTAATGTTTACACTTAAACCTCATACCTATGCCAGCAATAGGAGACCTTTACTCAAGCTACATTGTAAGCCCCTAAAATAAAAGACGAATTTGTGTGTGTGATAATACTTATAGTATGTGTCATGTTGACTGTGATGTTAATAGTTTCCAGCTGGTATTCCAATCATAATGTGGTGTAAGATAAATGACAAGAGAAATGGATAAGCATCCCCAAACCTAGTGTAAAAGATAATTATCCTGTCATTTTAAATTGCCACATATATGTGTCTATGATTTAATATTTTGTGAAGGGAAATGTGGCTCAACTGACTGTTATTCCACAGAAAAAGAAAAAAAACTTCAAATAAATTAACAATGTGATAAATAAAAGTTATAAAGAAAATATATTGTTTTAGGTCTTCAAAAGAGTGTTTCATCATAAAGGTGCTTAACTATAGGCCTGTGATTAATCTCCTTTATCTCACAGGGTTTAATGCGGTCAGTGAGTCTTGTCATTTGGTGTTGTATGTCTTTTTTGGATCTTTAATTTCCACTGATCTCGATAAAAGAGATATTGAACCTCACAAGAAGTCAGTGTCTGCAGTTTTTTTTCCAGGTTTCTGTGAGGAGCACCTTTAACTTGGTGTAACCCCCGGGACACCACTTAATATGGATTGACCATCTTTTTAAGTTGTCTATATCTTTTCTGTTCTGTCTCTGTCTGGGAAGCACAGAGTGTGTCTTTTATTTATGTGAAGAAAATAGACTTTATTCGGTCTTTTCTTCTGTGTTCGGGCTTTTTGCCTACAGTATTGCTTGCAGGAGGATTCCTCATAAAAGCCAGTTGTTTTTGAATAAAAACCGTTATTCCTCTTGCAGGAGGATTCCTCATAAAAGCCAGTTGTTTTTTGAATAAAAACCGTCATTCCTGTTTCACCCTTCATGAAGTCTGGGGAGAAACGTCTTGGAAACTGTGTTCATCTACAGTATTCCTCTACTCCTGGCTGCAGCTATAATAACTCATGCTTGGCTAGTGGGAAAGGAATATAAGACAGCAGTACCATAGTCACTGTAGGTCATAACAACTATACTCCCCCTTAGATCCATGGGTCGGCATACCCGCCTAGACCCTGCCGGGTTGGCTAGGGGATGTCCGGGTGGCATAGTTATATATCCAAGTCGGTTTGGCGGGAAAGCCCATCCGCATTGCCGTTCTGCTTGCCCGGGCGGTATTGCAGTGTAAAATTATAGGGCTGCAACGCTAAACTCCAGCACAGCAACCGGGGATTGTCTCCAGAAACTCGGTTGAGCCAAATAAGGGGATTGTGGTCAGTGAGTAGTGTAAAAGCACGGCCATAAAGGTACGGTTGGAGTTTCTTTAAGGTCCATACTAGAGCCAGGCATTCTTTTTCCACGGTGGCATAGCTGACCTCTCGAGGTAACAACTTACGGCTGAGATATGCCACCGGGTGCTCCATGCCATCTTCCCCCACTTGACTCAGCACGGCTCCCAGCCCAAACATGGAGGCATCTGTATGGACGAGAAATGTTTTATTAGGGTCTGGGGCTGCCAATACTGGAGCTTCGCTCAAAGCCGTTTTAAGTCTCTGGAACGCTGTTGCACACTCCGGGGGCCATGCTACCTTTTTGGTCAGGTTGGTGAGGGGTTTTGCTAGGGTGGTATACTCAGGGAAGAACTTTCTATAGTACCCTGCTGTGCCTAGGAAAGCCAATACCTGCGTCTTGGTGCGGGGCGGGGGCCAATTGGCTATGGCCTCTACTTTGGATAAAGTTCGGGGCGTTGTTTCCCAGACCCCACTCTATGCCCTAGCTATTGAACCTCTGCCATGCCCACATGGCACTTCTCGGGTTTCAGGGTGAGGCCGGCTTCTTGTAACTTCCCAAAGACCGTAGCCAAGTGCGTCAGGTGGGCCTCCCATGTGCCACTATAGATGGCAATGTCATCTAGGTAGGCACATGCGAAGTCCTGCATTCCCTACAGAAGTTGGTCCGCCATCCTTTGAAACGTAGCTGGGCATTCCTCATCCCAAACGGAATAACCCGAAATTGGTATAGCCCGAATGGGGTGACAAATGCCAACTTAGGGATAGCGGCCGGGTCTAGCGGAATTTGCCAATATCCTTTGCACGGGTCTAGAGTAGTTAGAAAGTGCCTGCTGGCCATGTGATCGAGCAATTCATCGATCTGTGGCATGGGGTATGCGTCAGTGATAGTCCGGTCGTTCAGTTTCCGGTAGTCAATACAGAAACGAGTCGTACCGTCTCGTTTTGGTACTAAAACTACCGGGGACGCCCAAGGACTTTGGGAAGCCTCAATAACCCCTAACTCTAACATTTCCTGGATTTCTTTCCACATGCTGGACCGCACTGCTGCCGGGATACAGTATGGCTGCTGCCGTAATGGGGTCTCCCCCTGCGTTTCCACCCAGTGCAAGTGCTCGAAGTATGGTTTCAACATGTTTACATGAAAGACTCTTCTGATCCTTTCATCTGAACATTTGGCTACAATATAGGTGGTGTCGCTAATCCGTTCCACCACTTTAAATAGCCCCTGCCAAGCTGCCTGGAGCTTGTCTTTTTTGGAAGGTTGGAGGGCTAGTACCTTTTGCCCTACTTCTAGGTTCCTATCTCGTGCTCCCCGGTCATACCATTGTTTCTGTCCTTTCTGAGCCACCCGCAGGTTCTCCCGAACAGATCCGGTTAGGGCCTGCAAGCGGTCCCGGAACTCCAGCACGTATGGCAAGACTGGGATCCATTCCTCTCCTGTGTTGCCCTCCCAGTGCTCCCGTATGAGGTCCAGGGGTCCCCGGACTTTTCTCTCGTATAGGAGTTCGAAGAGGGAGAACCTGGTGGACGCCTGGGGTACTTCCCGGTAGGCAAACAGGAGATGAGGAAGAAATTTCTCCCATTGACCGTAGGACTCTGTGAACGCTGTGAGCATCTGCTTAAGCGTGCCGTTGAATCGCTCACAGAGGCCGTTGGTTTGGGGATGGTAAGGGGAGCTGAATAACGGTTTCACCCCACAGCTCCACCATAACTGTTGCGTTACAGTTGCCGTGAACTGAATTCCCTGATCGGAAAGTATTTCCCGGGGAAACCCTACTCGGGAAAAGATCCTGACTAGCGCCTCCGCTACTGTCTCCGCCTCAATGTTGGAGATACCTCAGGGTATCTGGTGGCGTAATCCACCACTGTGAGGATGTACCGTTTACCGGAGGAGCTGGGTTTGCTGAGGGGCCCTATCAGGTCTACCGCCACTCGATAGAATGGCTCTTCAATTATGGGTAGGGACCGTAACTTGGCTTTAGGGTGATCCCCCCGTTTCCCTATCCTTTGACATGTGTCACATGTCCTGCAGTACATCTGCAAATCTTTTGATATCCCTGGCCAGAAGAACGTCTGGGTAAGGCGGTCCTTGGTTTTCTTGATACCCAGATGTCCGGCTAGTGTGATACTGCCTTCCTGTAACCTGCTAAGGTGGGATCTGACTGATGGGCTTGGCCAAAGTCTTGGGGGGTGCCCCAGAAGGGGACGGGGATAGGGCATACTACTGGGATTTCGGTCCATACCTGAAGTTCCTCGGAGTGTGTCGGTACAGCTCGGCAGGCTTGGGCCCTGGTAGTCACGGGGCAGGTGCATGCGGAATCTTGGTGGAGCAGCTGCGAAGTTAGGCACCCCAAGTCGTTCCCCAACAATACTTCTGCAGGTAGGCCAGACACAATGCCTACTTCCATCTGCTTGGCTCCGGTGCCCCAATTTAACTGTACTCGAGCTGTGGGTAACTTGTGGATGGCGCCTCCTGTCACTCTGACTGCAACCGTCCTCTTGGTGATACGGTGTGAGGCTGCACCAAAGTAAGGGTGGCCCCAGAGTCTCGTAAGGCCTCAGCCTCTTTTCCATCTATGGTGACCCATTGTCTGTGGTGCACCCGTTTGTCCCCCTCGGCTTGGGCTAGGTTCACCTCATGTAGTACGGCCCATTGCTCCGAATCCAGGCTGTGATCTTCCAGCGGCTCATGTTGATAGTGGTGAGTGGTGGCCACTCCCAGTTTCCTCTGCTCCGCTGAGGGCAATGTATTTTGTAGTGCCCTGGCTGATTTTACTGGTGACATACCAATGGTGGTCTCCTGTTAAAATTAGGTTGAGTCGTGGGTGGTACCGCGCTTGGTCTGGGGTTGGCCACAGGACCTGGCATTGGAGCGCTGTACCTTACCAGGGGACGGTTTCCACTAGCATCTCCTTTTCTTCCCTCGTGATGCTCGTCTGCCAGCTTGGCCGCTTCCTCGACTGTGGCCGGCTTTCTGTCTCTGACCCAGTCCCTGGTGTCTGCCGGTGTGTGGTCATAAAATTGTTCTAGCAAGAGGAGTTGCAGCACCTCCTTTAGCGTTGTGGCCTGGCAGCCTTGTATCCAGTTTTAGGCTGCCCGATACATCCTAAAGGCCCATTCGGTGTAGGAGTCTCTGCCCCCTTTCCGTAATGCCCGAAACTTTTTCCTGTAAGTCTCTGGGGTCACGGCATACCTGGCTAGCAGAATGTCCTTTACCCTGGTGTAGTTGTGTATGGCGGTGTCAGGAACTGCTCGGTACGCCTCAGCTGCTCGGCCTGTGAGTTTGCTGCTTAAAATCGCGGCCCATTGCTCTGATTCCAGACCCTCCAAAGCGCATTGACGCTCGAAATCCTGTAAATATGCGTCAATTTCCATCTCTCCATCCGAAAAACTTTTAAAAGCAGCATAATTAATCTTTCTCCGTTCACTTGTGCCAGGACTTGCGTCACCATCTCAGGTGTGGGATTTGGCCCATATAGGTTTAGCCTCCACATCACCTTCTGTTGAAATTCTGCTTCCTCCTGGCTGACATTCGCCATGCTGCTGGTTTGGTCGCCCTCCATTAGTTCTGCTATGAGGGTAGCTTTCTTTTTGTTGCTTGTCACCTGACCTCAGGCTTCCAGCAGATCCTTTAGCGTAGTCCTTTTTAGTTTCTCGTACTGCTGGGCCATTCACCAGTTGTCTTTATGCGTCCCATTCGATCCCGTCGCTTGCCACCAGTTGTTATGACCTACAGTGACTATGGTACTGCTGTCTTATATTCCTTTCCCACTAGCCAAGCATGAGTGATTATAGCTGCAGCCAGGAGTAGAGGAATACTGTAGATGAACACAGTTTCCAAGACGTTTCTCCCCAGCAAATCAAATATCCCCCAAAGATGAGCCCAGACTTCATGAAGGGTGAAACAGGAATGACGGTTTTTATTAAAAAAACAACTGGCTTTTATGAGGAATCCTCCTGCAAGAGGAATAACGGTTTTTATTCAAAAACAACTTGCTTTTATGAGGAATCCTCCTGCAAGCAATACTGTAGGCAAAAAGCCCGAAGACAGAAGAAAAGACCGAATAAAGTCTATTTTCTTCACAATTTAAATCACCAAAATGTCCATGCTGCTCCCCATAGATTGACAATCACTGTTAGAATTCTTTGACATTTAAGTTTGCACACCAGTTAGTGTGATGCTGAACAATTAGAGCACAATCAAGCTGCTATATCATTTGAAAGTTAATTATGCATAATAGGGGGTTTATTTACTTATGTAAATATTGAAAGATCAGTGTTTCTATAGTTAGATATAAAAGTATATTTTATTAAAAACATTTATTTGGTGATTATTTTTTTCTTAGCCATTATTGTCACTTTAAAGCTAATATGTATTCTGGTACATTCTGAAAATAAATATGTTCTAAATGGTGTCATTGTCTATTGGTCCAAATGCCCTAACTAAGTTACATTCTATATGTTATCCAATTTTTTAGAGTAAAAAACAGAATCAAAAAATTGGTCGCAGCTACTTACAACAATCACGCAAGTCTTCCTTCCTTAGTACCTCACTCGTCAGTGGATTGTCATCCGTCCCCACACCAATGATGAGCAGTGTGTCCTCACTCATTCCAAGCTCAGATGCAGGGGGCACAATATCCTCAGAGGCCATTCAAGAAGCAGGAGAAGATTTTGAATCTACAGCTAACAGTTCTCTCCACAACCAGGGAAAGCTAAGCAAGGAGGAAGATGAAGAACCACTATCTGACTGTAAGTGTCTCTTAAATGTCCTTGTCAAGAAGTACTGTGTAATTTAGTTATTCAGAAGGTAACATAGTAATTTAGGTGGAATAAAGACACAAGTTCATCAAGTTCAACCCTTCTACCTATCATTCCCGCGTTTGATCCAAATGAAGGAAAAAAAACCTAAGGAACCTATTTCAAATTTTCCCTCCTAGGGGGAAAATTCCTTCTTGACTCCAAAGGGCAATCATATTTCTCCTTGGATTAAGAATCACTATTATTAATGCTTATTGTATAATTAATTGTCCTGTATATTCTGCTTTTCTTAAAAAACAAACAAACATCCAGACCATTTTTAAATGCACCTATTGTAGTTGAGAGCACCACCTCTCTACGCAGTGAGTTCCATAACTTTATTGTCCTTACCGTAAAGAATCCTTTCCTTTGCTGTCTATGAAATCTTCCAGTCTCAGGGGGTGACCTCTTGTTCTTTGTACATTTCTGTTAATGAACAGGTCACTTGTTTTAGCAAACAACAAATAGGACAAAATAACAGAAAAAGTCAATGTGCATAACTATTCACCCCCCTAAAGTCAATACTTTGTAGAGCCACCTTTTGGCTCCAAGTCGCTTTGGATAAGTCTCAATGAGCTTGCTACATCTTACCACTGGGATTCTTGCCCATTCCCCCTTGCAAAACTGCTCCAGCTCCTTCAAGTTGGATGGTTTGCACTTGTGAACAGCAATCTTTAAGTCTGACCAGATTTTCTATTGGATTGAGGTCTAGGCCATGCCAACACATTTACATGTTTCCCCTTAAACCACTTGTGTTACTTTAGCAGTATGTTTGGGGTCATTGTCCTGCTGGAAGGTGAACCTCCGTCCTAGCCTCAAATCATGCACAGAGTGGTACAGGTTTTGCTCAAGAATATCCCAGTATTACACACCATCCATCTTTCCCTCAACTCTGACCAGTTTCCCAGTCCCAGCTGCTGAAAAACATGCCCACAGCATGATGCTGCCACTACCATGTTTCACTGTGGGGATGGTGTTCTTTGGGTGATGTGATGTGTTAAGTTTGCGCCAGACATAGCATTTTCTTTGAAGGCCGAAAAGTTCCATTTTAGTCTCATCAGACCAGAGCACCTTCCTCCATACATTTATGGAGTCTCCCACATGCCTTTTCGCAAACTCAAAACGTGCCATTTTCTTTTTTGCTGAAAGTAATGGCTTTCTTCTAGAAACTCTGCCATAAAGCCCAACTGGATGGCTTATTGTCGTCCTATGTACAGATACTCCAGTCTCTGCCGTGGAACTCTGCAGCTCCTCCAGGGTTACCTTAGTGCTGCCTCTCTGATTAATGCCCTCCTTGCCCGGTCCGTGAGTTTTGGCGGCCGTCTCCATTTTCTTTCCATTTGGTTATGATAGATTTGATGGTGCTTCTGGGGATCATCAAAGATTTGGATATTTTTTTTATAACCTAACCCTGACTTGTACTTCTCAACAACATTGTCCCTTACTTGTTTGGAGAGTTCCTTGGTCTTCATGGCAGTGTTTAGTTACTGGTGCCGCTTGCTTAGGTGTTGCAGCCTCTGGGGCCTTTCAAAAAAGGTGCGTATATGTAATGACAGATCATGTGACACTTAGATTGCACACAGGTGGACATCATTTCACTAATTATGTGACTTCTGAAGGTATTTGGTTGCACCAGAGCTTTTTATGGGCTTCATAACAAAGGGGGTGAATACATACGCACACGCCAATCTGTTTTCTATTTCTAAAAAATAGTTTTATGTATATATTTTTCTCTTCACCAACTTAGACTATTGGGTTCTGATCCATCACATAAAATTCCGATTAATAAAACATTGAACTTAAGGCTGTAATGTAAGAAAATAGGTAAAAAGTCAAGGGGGGTGAATACTTTTGTAAGGCACTGTAATTTCAGAATTAAGGCCATTCAGAAACTTGGCTACTCTAGCCTTGAATAAAGGTCTTAACACTTTCATGCTGAAGGGTGCTATGGTCCTTAATGACCAAAGCAACACAATTGCATGGACACATAGGTAGATACCCAATCAGGGTCTTTACAGACCTTGTGGGCCCCTGCCAAAATACTGAAAGACTTCACAATGTCACTTGTGTCGTTGAAGAGGCATGCCCGAACCCGAAAGTGTGGGCAAGGTGTGCTTTAGTTAAATGTAACCTGCTTACATTTAACCTCTCAACTAAATTTAGCCTGTTAGAGTGATGCCACTTAAAGTGGTCTCATCTGACATGTGGTACCCCACTGCAGTCCACTGGAGCAGAATCCACACTACAACTCATCATGGTTTGCCGTGATGACATGTTAAATACATGCCATGCTACAGACGTTTGAGCCCAGTATTTGAGGACTGTAATAAATGTCCTACGAGTCGAGGGGGGGGGGGCGCTTAATGTACTCCGTTTATTATAGAAGCACAGTTCTGTATATAATGTACAAAGGCTCTTTTGTTGGCATGTTACGCTGCACAGTACACACTTATTTATGAACGTTATAACTGCTGTTGCATTATTTATATAACAGACCGTCTGGATAGCCATATCATCAGAAGGGTCAATGTGCCAATTTTTAAATAGGCTGTATTCAAGGCTCTTGCATTGCAAATTAGAGTTTCATCTCAGCCAAAACAAGGCAGAAGTAGCCAAGTTTGTTCATTTTTCTAAAAGCAGTCTTGAAAATCAAACTGAATTTTCTAATTACATAAATATCCTTGAAAAAATTGTATAAGGCATCTGCCCAGGGTATATAATCAGTAATGACAGAACGCACATATCTAATAGGCAAGCATAGCCATTAAATCAGCATTTGTAACTTCTGAGAGGCTTGGTCCCTCTAAAAGTCTCATCTCCATGGGATCAGTTTCAAGGATATTAAAATAGTTTATTAGAGTGAATTAGAGACAGTAACTCTGGCATAGCAGCAGTCCATTCAATATAGAGGCTTGGCATTCAGTTTCATTTTCTGCTGGGAAGTTTTAATCCCAGCAACAATAATATGACATTATGGGTGTTTTACCAAATCCCACGGAGGAAACTGAATTCAACATGGCCACTTAATCTGCACATCTAAGGGTGTATATGGCTACAGATGGTAGATTCCAGAGGGGCTGTATCTTGACCTGGTACCCTGAATAGGACAGTAAGTATATAAGGCAACTGAGTTTTTTATCCTGCAAAAACAACATGTTAGAATCATTCTGAAATGGTAGGTCACCTAACAAACTAAATATATACTTGCAAAAACCCATCTGTCTAACACAGTGGTGTCTATTGACTAGAAAGTGAACTGTGGTGTACTGGCAAGTGAACTCCAAAAATCAGACATTAATAGCCAAGTATTTTCACTTGTCAGTTTACCACAGATTACTGCTTAGTGAATAGACGTTAAAGCGCCTATGACAAATGTAGAGTGTTGGAAGTCTTGAGAACCATTAATATTTCAGATCAAATAATATATTAAAAATATTCATACAGTCATTATCAGACCTCTAATTGTAAAATCAGCACATTTGACAAATTATTTGCTATGTTCCTTGATGAGCTTTTTTTTTTTTTTTTTTAAATGGATTGAATTTCCTCTCTCTTTACTTCATCACAATTGAATCTTAAACATCCCAAACAAATTTTAAACAGACCGAAACATATGTGCCCTGGATGTTGGGAAATTGTAACATACCCAAAATGTACTTGAAAATGTAAAGTATGTCAGTGTAAATTAACCAGTTACATACTTTGTGATTATTGTTGTTATTTTTTGCTTGATTAAAAAACATTTTTCCCAATGGAGACCGTCAGGCTGCTTCATGACATGCATTGCTGGTTGGTACACCGTACATACCGCTATCGAATAGATGCTTATCTTATCCCTCCCGCTATTAGTTAATTGTGGCATGATTGACACATACACACACCAATCGTGTAGATATACTGGGGGTCAGCACGTGCAGATGCCTGAAAATTTTCAGGAGCCTGCTCTGCATGCACCTAACAACTACTTTCGAGTTGTGCCAGTGCGACGGCGCAGCCACTGTATAAAAATCCCCACTGTCTCCCTCTGCTTCCGTGGATCACTGCTCTGTCAAATGGCTTCCTCTTAGTTTGCATACCAAGACTATGGGTGAATAATTTTTGAATGATGCGCAATTGGTTTACCATTCAAAAGGTAGTCTCGGCCCTTATTAAAAAATATTTTTAGTTCATGGGCGTCCAAGTTTCTTTTTTAAATGAGGCACTTGATTAGAACTTCAGATCTGTATTGGTTAAATCCTGGCATATTGAGTGGCAGAATTCTGGCACATTAAGTGACAAAATAATACTAGCATATTGAGGGGTTAAATCCTGGCATATTGAGTTTCACATTTCTAGCATATTGAGGGGTTAAATGCTGGCATATTGAGGGGTTAAATCCTGGCATATTGAGTTTCACAATTCTGGCATATTGAGGGGTTAAATGCTGGCATGTTGAGGGGGTTAAATCCTGGCATATTGAGTGGCAACATTCTGGCATATTAAGTGATAAAATAATACTAGCATATGGAGGGGTTAAATCCTGGCATATTGAGTTTCACAATTCTAGCATATTGAGGGGTTAAATGCTGGCATATTGAGTGACAAAATGCTGGCAAATAAAGGGGTTAAATCCTGGCATATTGAATGGAAAGATTCTGGCATATAGAGTGACAAAATAATCCTAGCATATTGAGGGGTTAAATCCTGGCATATTGAGTGGCACAATTCTTGCATATTAAGGGGTTAAATGTTGGAATATTGAGTGGCTAAATATTGGCATATTGAGTGACAAAATACTGGCATATTGAGTGGCAAAATAATACTGGCATATTGAGTGGAAAAATAATACTGGCATATTTAATGGCAAAATACTGGCACATTGAAGGGTTAAATGTTGGCATATTGAGTGACAAATACTGGCATATTGAGTGACAAAATACTGGCATATTGAGTGTCAAAAGTCTGGCATATTGAGGGGTTAAATACTGGAATATTGAATGGCAAAATTCTGGCATATTGAGGGGTTAAATCCTGGCATATTGAATGGCAAAATCCTATCATATTAAATGGCTAAATCACTGCATATTGAATGGCAAAATCATTGCATATTAAATGGCTAAATATGTCACATTTAGTAGCACAATTCTGGCATATTGAGGGGTTAAATTCTAGAATATTGAGTGACAAAATACTGGCATATTTAATAGCAGAAAAAAGACATATTTAATGGCAAAAGAATGGCATATTGAGGGGTTAAATGCTGGCATATTGAGTGGCAAAATAATACTAGCATATTATTGGACAAATTGGCTGTGCCATATTTATGGACAAACACTGGCATATTAATGGGAAAACTGGTTTATTTTAATTGGCAAAGTGATGCTGTGGCATGGTCTGTGGGGCAAAATAATATGCACTATGAGGTGACACTGGCTAGTTATGTGGGGCACTGTGGCATATTACATATAAAAATTGTTGAATATAATATTTTAAAAAATCAAATAAGTATAAATGCAACTAGTTATAGAGAGATGTCTGTGTGTATAGATATGTATTGTTTTATAATTGGACAATTGTCACCTCATGGGGCTCCTGTGTGTTGCATATTTAATGGCGGTCCCATGTGTGGCATATTTAATGGGCCCCATGTGTGGCATAATTAAAGGGCTCTTTTGTGTGGCATAATTATGGGGCGCTTGTGTGTGACATAATTAAAGGGCGTCTGTGTGTGGCATAATTAATTAGGCTCCAAGCTGAGGTATAAATAATGAGGCTCTGGTGTGGCATAATTTATGGGGCTCTTATGTGTGTCATAGTTATGGGGCTCTTGTGTCTGTCATAGTTATGGGGCTCTTGTGTGTGACTTAATTTGTGGGTCTCCTGTCTGTGGCATATTTAATGGGCCATCTGACTGGCATTACTAAGGAATCTGTTTGGCATGGTATTGGAGGAAATCCAGGGGGGGTGACACCATGAGTTACCGCACCGGGTGACACCAACCCTAGTGATGCCTCTGCTCTTATTCCAACAACTCTCTCCACAAATTCTTAATTTAGAATCAGTGAGACTGAGTTTCTTTTATAACTTGTTCTTTAATTCGTGCTTTATTATCTGACTTCTTTCGTGCTTGAAACATTTAATGGCTAATAAAACCTTGTTTTATTTATATTGTGAACAAGTACAGCAAATATAAAGATTATCTTAACTGTTATATGTGATCATTGGGGATGCGCAATCTGAATTTTATGGACACATATATCCCTCAGTAGATGGTCAGAGCTTATAATATATTTATTTAGGTTTGAACAAACACAAGGTTTGGTTGATTAATTTGAATCTGTTTTCTGCACCCTAAGGTTTCATTTTGTATTTGGACTGGTCAGGCACTATGATGAAGTGCACTTGGCATAGCTTCTGTTTATGCATTCCATAGTGATGTATAGATAACTACTCTGCAACTGGGATATGCAAAACCTGCAATTTTTATGCAGGACGTTTTAATTACCTTGAATTTAAAACATTTTTTGCAAGTTTACAAAAGTAATACTTTGAAAATTGTTAAAAGTGTATGTCTGCATCTCAGAAAGAAGGAATATTTAATTTGCAAAATGAATAACTTTCTCTAAGTGTCAGACAATATCATTGCAAGTTATCTTAGCAGGGAACCACCAGGAACCTGGTCTATAAGGCTGGAAGCTATTTGGAGCATCTTATACCAGGGCTTGACAAATTTAATTTATTTCTAGGAGCCAGGAAAATGTTTAAGGAGCCAGACAACCACGCAAACATACACGCAATTCATAAACACATACACACCAACCCACTTCACATATACACACACACACACAAACACACCAACCCAGTTCACATATACACACACACACACCAACCCACTTCACATATACACACACACACACCAACCCACTTCACATATACACACACATATACACCACACACATACACATATTACATCTCACACATACACACCTCACATACACATATACACCTCACACATACACATATACACCTCACACATACAAAAGTTGTTTTTTTTCCCTTTCTTAACTTGTGAGTGCTGGGTGTTGTCACGTGACAACCCAGCACTCATCCGAAATGGCAAGGAAGATCGGCTGCAGCACGAATGTTCCTTCCCTGCTGCCTTACCTCATTGCAGGGGAGGACGAACATTCGTGCTGCAGCCGATCTTCCTTGCTATTTCGGCTGAGTGCTGGGTTGTCAAGTGACGACACCCAGCACTCACATGCGTTGCGTGAGGGGGCGGAGCTTGCCGTCTGTGCGATCTGCACAGACTTCCCCCCTCGCGCTGTAAAAATCCAACACACGAATGGCAACTGGGCCATGTAGGGAACAGCACCCGGGCACCAGCGCCCGGGGTTTGTCGAGCCCTGTCTTATACACATGCTAATTCAAAAAATGCAAGTAGATTCAATGTGACAGTCGTCAGGCCCAACACTTATGTAATGAAAGTTGGCAATTAAAGCATCTTTACAGAACCTTTAATGACCCAGTAATAACATAGCACAACAGCTCCAGTGTACTAACTGAATGATAAAGAATGCTGCCTGTCTATTTAATTGTATGAACTAGCATCTCCTGGTTGTTGAGAAAATTTAACATCCTCAGAACGTACATGAAAACCAGAGAATATCTGAACGTATCATTCTTGGTTAACTCCTTCACGACCGATGGCGCTCCTGAACCGTCATGGCAAACATCCCCATTAGGAGGGATGATGGTCCTGAACTTTCATGCAGAGCCAGTTGCCGTTTGCACACTAGCGTACCGGGATCAGAATAAAACTGACATGGTACCGAGGCACTTCAGCCATGTCTACTGAGGCCCGACTGGAATTATCCGATTGCTGTGACAGCCAATCACAGCGATTTGGATGTTAATAGCTGTCAAAGCAAGTTCCTGCTTTGACAGACATATTCTCTCCCTGCTCCACAGCAATCGTGAGGCAGGGAGAGACTAAGGATAGTAGTAGCAGTCTGCCCATGGTTCCCCAAACCCCCCCAGCATCTGACAGGTTGTTTAATAATTAAAAAGAACCTTTTATTTTACCATCCTAACCCAAAGGCTAGGGTTCATCATAAACCTAACCCTAGAGTAAAGGCACATACACACTTTAAGGGGTACTCAACCCTGTTTAAGATAACTCTATTTAAGATTATATAAATATTTACTGTCATTGTTCTTCTAGGGATATTTTATTTAAAAAAAAATACTGCTGGATATATCAACCATGTAGCCGCAGGCTAGCAACAATCTATGGACTACATTTCCTGTGATACTAAGGTCACTTTTGGCTGGCTGAGCATGATAGGACATATAGTCTGCAAGCAATACATAAAAATGGCACATTTCAAAGCTGCAATGGCCATATTACAAATGTGGCCCTGTACCTGGCACATAACCCTAGGAACACTGCAGAAAGTGTTAAAACTGCCACGGTCCTTAACATACAACATGACCAAAACAGGCCAGTCATGAAGGTGTTAAACACTTTGTTGTTATTATTATTATTGTTAAATAAAACGTTTTGTGACCACCAAGAAATGTATCCTCAAATAACATAAAAGTAAAAACAGAGAGGAAGGCACAGAATAGGAACCTGGCTAAAGGAGGGTTTTCTATTTGTATAACAGCAAAATCAGCAATTTACCAATGTTAAAAGTATCCAAATAAACATAATTTATTATAATAAAATAATGTATAAAATTAAATACATGTAAATAGCTGATTCAAAGCCAGCTAAACATTAAACAACAGAAACTTAGATAAGACCCAGCTGACCTCCTGATGGGCCCATAATAAAATATCTATTTTATTTGTCCTTGAGGCATTCTTGAATTCTATCCAGTAGGTCATGGCATAGAAGGTGAAACTATCAGGCGTTTACGTGTTTAACATGTTATCAAGAGAGTACTATAAACAGTACTCACAATACGTAACCATTCTCTGCCTGAGGAAGATCTGTGTAAATCCTGCGCTGGTTTGACTAAAGGTTACAATTCTATTTCTGCTGGAAATTCTAAAATATTAATAGTGCCACCTTTTAACTCGCCATGTTGAATTGGCTTCAGTGCAAGTTGTGTTGAAATTTGGTAACATATAGTACACTACAGTATAGTTGGGTAATTGCATCCTGTATAAAAACAAACAGCCATTCATGACTCACATATTAGAAAACTAAACTAACCGGTTAGAGAAGATAGAGCTGTTTCATTATTTTTAATACTGTTTTACAAAACAGCTAGTGCAAAATGTATACATTATAAACTTATCCTACAACTGTAAGTGAATCACAGTTATAATTTGTGTAAAATGATGTAAATGTGTCTATATTAGTTTTTATAAAATGTTTTTGTCTTGTTCAACAAAAATAAGAAAAAAAAACATTCATGACTTTGTCCCAAAAACCAAACAATTCTTTCATCGGCTATCTGAAATGTTGAGGTTTATTGATGACTAAAATGATTGAGACAAATGTTTTCCTTCTACATTTATATCAGACTTGCAGGGGTTGATTGAAATGATTGCAGAGAGTGTCAGAAAGGAATTAGATGACGAAGAAAGTCATAAGAAGCACAGTCCCATAAGGTATGTGTGAAAACATTCAGTTTGTGATTACTAATGTGGGTTTCTTTTAAATAGTCCATATTCTCTGCATGTTACATGCAGGAAATAGGCTTAAGGTTTGATAATCTATGTCAGTGTTCTTCAAATCTGTTCCCAAGTCCAGTCAGCCATTCCCATTGAAAAATCTATTTGAACTGGGTTATTTTCTTTAGTCTCTAGATACATGTTTATCAGGATATGCCCCCCCAAAAAGTCCAGGTCTAATGAAAGAACTTTTTTGAGAAACATAATGCATTTTCCACTTATACTATATGTAGCCATGGTTAAGCATTGTAAAACCAGAAGTGTTCTAGAAACTATAAAAAGATGTTAGTTGTTCTACGTGGTAGGTGTAAAAAAAAAGATCCCTGGTACACTTGGAGCTTTTACTTGCAGCCTTTTTATATATTTAATCACATGAAGTGTCAGAGATGTTGAAATACTGTTAAAACTCCTACATTGTAAATGCCTGTCTCTTACAGGAACCAATATGATGCTGATATCAAAGAAGCATTTATCTCAGAGGAACGAGACAACACTAAGCCCCTGACACAAAGACCCATAAGGTACATCAGAATCTTTGTTTCTCTGCAGATATGTGTAAGATTACTCAACGTGTGTATAAAGAAAACCAGTACAGTACTGTGATGTCTGTTATAAGTCAGAATTTTGGTCAGTGTATTAAAGTTTCCCATATGTCCATCATTAACAAAACATAAGAACATATAATATGTGCTTCAAAATCTACACATCATACAGAGTGCACAGTTACAATTCTATACATTTCTATACTCAAACAAATGGGAAAACTACTAATATGGAAAATAGAGTTACCCTGGATTTTCATGAATAATACTAATTAGCTTTAACATTGCTGTTCTTATCACTGTCTGCTGCAGCTCCCCTACTACCTGTTGTTCAGCCATAAGCCTCTTCGTTAAAAAGAAGTTAAGCTCATTCAGAAAGTTGAGAGACAAGTTCTTTAAAGTCGCTGATGAGGCAGATGTGCACTTCCATGACAAGGTGGAGGCTATCGAAAGGTCAGTTGTAATTACAGTTACTATCTTGTTTACTTGGTATACTACTGACAGTGAGCAAAGTAAACAGATTACTTATGAGCATTTTGCTAGACTAGAGAATATAAAGAGTGTCACTGATTCATTCCACACCCAAACCAGCTGTTCTGGCCATGTTTGCCAACATGAGACAACTGACTGGGAGGGGGAAGAATCTTTTTTTTGTTATTTTAAGAAAGCTATGGCACTGAAAGCTTGCATGCTTTATTAATGCCTTTACAACAGGGCAGAAGGGAAGGACAAAGATGGTGGTGCAAAGATTCAAGCAGCCACAGAAGGGGACAATGTGTAGTTAAATAATTATATGCTCCATATTTAATCTCAGTAGTTTTTTTTATATAATATCTTGCATTTTATTGCATTGTAATAATACTCATAAGTCTTGAAAACATTTCATTTTAAGCATTGCACAGGTTTGAAACTTTTGTATTAGTTTAAACCTTTACTGTTCTGGATTACAAGCCATTTTTCAGGTGCATCTATTCTCATTTCGCCTGCAAGGCCTTCTGCAGTGAATTTGTTTGTGGATATTCAATTATCTGTTCTCTTCCTCTTACCTCATACTCGGTAGAAGGCACACTTTTATAGTCGTTTCTGAGCCACAGATTAAACGGTCTGTTAAGCAGCCCAGTATATAACTATGTATATAACTATTATTGGACTATTAATGCATTTATTCTTTATTACAGGTTGAGTATCCCTTATCCAAAATGCTTGGGACCAGAAATATTTTGGATCACAGGTCATTTCGGATAACTGATCTTTTTCACAAATAAGATATATAAAAGCCTCTCAGCGCTCATGAAATACCTTAGTATCAATGCAAATACTATATAGAGAAAATAAATAACTTTTACTGTGATGTAGCCGTGATGTGAGGCATCATTGGGAACCTGCCGTTGGCGTGTCAGGCCTGCGCATGTGCCTTGTATTAGCCTTTGTGGGTGTATGGGAATTTGAGCATGCATGGAAAGGCTAAATTACAGCTTAAGGGGGTCACTCAGGGGCACGATCTACCTTGTGTATTTCCAGGGGTTTCCGTGCTGCTAACAGACAGCACACAAACTCCCAGAAATACATGAGATACATATGAATTTTTGTATACTTTTCATGCTGGTCGAATTTGCAACAGAGTGAGTATTTCCAGGGTTTGTGTGCTCTCTGTTCGGAGCGCAAAACTCCTGAAATAGACAGCGCGGCTCTGTGCTAGGTGTGCGGCGCACATACGCCACTGGTTCACACTGGATAAACTGTTGCTTGTTTGCATTCTGACAAGTGTGTGTGGAATTTGCAACTTGTGGAAAAATCCCCAAAAAACCTATGTTTTATTCTGTTTTGCTTCATAAATAACAAAACATGGTATGGCTGCTGAATTAGACTAGAAGAAAAGTCCAATTAAAATAACATCATTTATTTAATTATTCATGGTGAAAGATGGTACAGATGCAATAATGTTTTTTAACATAAGAGACGTCATTTCATGTGTAGCTCTATAGTATAGGTCTATCACTTCTAAAGATTGCAGTACAATTGAATAAGCTTTGCTAAACTTATAGTGGATTGCTGTAGCTATTGTCAAAACCCATGACTGTAGTCAGACAGATTCATGTTCATTGCGTTAGTTTTGATCTTTCAGGCGGCGTCACGAATATAACCTACAGAAATATCGATCTTTAGACACGGTTAGTCATTTCCACCAAGACCTGAAGAGAATGCGTAAACCGTATCACCATGTGAAGGAGGAAAAGGACTTTACAGACACCAGCAATTGGTGAGATGTAAAGATATCCATTTTTTTGGGATTACGTTCCTTTATACTGTTTTATCTTGTACTGGACAAAACCAGGATTCCTTGAGGACACTAATTATGCTGGGAGCTGTGCAATGTAGTGGAAGTGGCTCAGTTATTCCACTGATTGCATTAAATAAAGTATGGAGCTATGAGATAAATCAGAAAGTGATAAGAATAAGTATTGTGCAGCTCAATAAAGAATAGGACCTTCAATCCTCAAAGAAAACAACAGAGAATATTTAAATGCATCTTTTACAACTGAGTCAGCTTTGTAAATAAAAAGAGAGGTACTCTAGATTCCACTCTAGATGTAAAGTTTATGGTAAAAATTATAAATTTACTTGTCCTCCCAGTATCCAGCTAAATGCTGAGGGCTGGGTGAGAGGTTTTATAAATGCTGCAAACGTGATATGTGTGAGTAAATTTAGCCCAGTTAGAATACAGATATTTCAATTTTAATAGATGCATGCATTTTTATAATTACATAACTTTGACATACATGAAAACAGGTCATTTTCAAGTTGGAATGGTCCTTTAAATATATCCTTTAGTGCAAATTGAATTGTGTACTATTTTAAGACATTATTACCATTTTTTTTCCCCTTACATTACAGGTTTGTTGTTTTGCTCTCTAGAATCTCACCGGCGATGAAGAAGAACCAGAAGATCCAGAAGATACTATCCATGCTTGAAAAGTTAGAAGAGAAGCTGTTCGTTAGAATACGTCCCAACGCTTTCTTGACAATGCTTAGTGGACTTCGCAATTGGGAGCTTTGTGCTCCTGACATTAGTGTTGCCATAGAGGTCAGTTTTATATAACATGATTTTATAATGTTTGATAGTGGGTTTTATCCAATGTGTTCATATGTATTTGTTGGTGATCTCTCCTAATTTAACAGTTCGTTTGCTTGTAAAATTTAAGAAAAATGAAAGCCTCTATGACGTGTGTCCCTCCTCCAATTTAAATTCCATTTAAGTTACCTGGATTACTTTTTTCCATTACTATTAAATGATTTGTAATGAACCGTTCCAGACAATGGATTATGCAGGGTCCACTGTGTTCTTCCTGCAGGAGGAATTCCCCAGGTTTGTCCCTGTATAATGCACAGTTAAGTCAGAAAGATTAAATATTAATTTCACCTCATCTCACCTGCGCCTCAGTTTTGGTCACTAGCACCCAAAGTTCCCTCTGTTCCTTTCTGGGTGCCATGACACATGCAAGCTGTCACTTTTCCATAAAATAACAGGATGCACAATTGAATTCAGCTAAATAGAATTAGCAAAATCCTTTTTTAAATTTCATTATTTTAAGTAGTGTAAAGGATTGTAATGTGAAGAAAGGATATTCTAAACTCACACAGCATATTTTTATTTACAGTTTAATTATAAACTGCTGATTGCTTCTTGGCATCACTAAGCAGTCATAAAATGGATTTATTAGTTACATTTAAACCCAGGTATCTTCCCTCACCCAGTTCTATGAAGCTCAGCCATTTCTAAACATGCACGTATCACACATTGACTTGTTTATACAGTAGATAGATAAACCTTTACATTTAACTTACATTTCCTGAACACTGACTGGAATGTGTTATATACATGAGGGCAGAGCATGTCTGGTCATTCAGCTGTTATTTGACTTCAACTATCCAATAATCCTGTTTAGCGAGCCTTTCAGTTATCCACTCCAATGCCAGGAGTTGAAAACAAATGTGAATGGGGACTATTCACTAAAATAAAGAAAAACAGCAAAACGAGTTTGAATTGGGAGGTCGAATTTGACTTCGTAAAAATAAAAATCCGACCTCCCAATTTGACCTCCATGTACTATTTCACAAAATAAAAATTGACTTTCTTCTACTCCAAATTTATCAAATTCATCTCAAACTTCCTTCAGGGAAAATAAAAAAAAATTGCTGCTCAAATGGGGTCTGAATTGGGAGGCAAATTAGACTTTGAAATGCAACACAGTCCCGTGACTCCTCCCCCTATGGAAACCATGTCCAAGGGCTCCTGATATAGCTGTCTGATCCTTAACACATATGGGGGGCCCCAGACCTTGTTACCGTAGTGGCTTAGAGGGAAGGAGTTGCTGGATTGGGTTGAATTTCAAAGTCCAATTTGCCTCACAATTGGAACTCCCTACCCCCCCCCCCCCACCCATAAGAACTGGTGCCAGGAGCTATCTAAATGCTCCTAGTACCTTAATCAAACGTATCGGGTCCAGGGTTACTCGCCCTGATTTCCCCATGCAATCACCTAATTTCTCATGAATAGTGTTGAGCGAACCCGGACCGCACTATTCGGGTTCGTACCCGACATTACGGTGTCCATGCCACGAACCCGAACCCGGACATTTTACTGTATGTCCGTGTTGGAGTTCGACTATAAACCGAAAGTCTTTAAACCAAAAGTCATTCAGTTTATAGACTTTCGGTTTATAGAATAGCCAATAGCATTACATGTATTCTATAAGCCGAATGTCTATAAACCGGAAATAGAGTCCCCATTCATACAAATAGGTCAATTGACCTATTCGTATGAATGGGGACTCTATTTCGGTTTATAGAATAGCTAATAGCATTACATGTATTCTATAAACCGAAAGTCTATAAACCGAATGTCGTTCGGTTTATAGACTTTCGGTTTATAGAATACATGTAATTCTATGCTATTCTAAAAACCGAAAGTCTATAAACCGAAGGTCGTTCGGTTTATAGACTTTCGGTTTATAGAATAGCATAGAATTACATGTATTCTATAAACCGAAAGTCTATAAACCGAACGACATTCGCTTTATAGACTTTCGGTCTAATAAGAATTTCGTATGAATGGGGACTCTATTTCGGTTTATAAAAAGTCAATAGTATTACATGTATTCCATTAGCCGAAAGTCTGTAAACCGAAAGACTTTCGGTTTATAGAATACATGTAATTCTATGCTATTCTAAAAACCGAAAGTCTATAAACCGAAGGTTGTTCGGTTTATAGACTTTCTTTTTAAAGAATAACGATAGCATTAAATGTATTCTATAAAATGAAAGTCTATAAACCGAATGTGTTTCGGTTTATAGACTTTCGGTTTATGGAATACATGTAATGCTATTGCTATTCTATAAACCAAAATAGAGTCCCCATTCATAAGAATAGGTCAATTGACCTATTCTTATGAATGGGGACTCTATTTCGGTTTATAGAATAGCATTACATGTATTACATCTGAGAGTCAAATAGAACCTAATTCTAATTGTTTTGGGTGCTAAATAGTACAGTATTTTTAATTTGTATGTATTTTATTTTTTTGAAGTTATTTCCCTATCCATATTTGTTTGCAGGGCACTTGTCCTACTCTTACCCACATTTTAATTCCTTTTGTAGCCCTCTAGCCCTTTCCATGACTATTTTAGTGGCCAAAAGTCCGTGTCCCCATTGACTTCAATGGGGTTCGGGTTCGGGGTCAAGTCCGGGGTCAAGTTCGAGCACGGACCAGGACTTTTTCCAAAGTTCGCTCGAACTTCTCGAACCCGAACATCCAGGTGTCCGCTCAACTCTACTCATGAAATTAATAATGTTCAGTCTTTCCAACTCAAATTTCTGCATGGTATACAGCCCTCCACTTCAAAAAGTTGCACAGCACTGATTTGGGAAAAGTTTATGGTACAGTGAGGCACATGGTACCAGCTTCCCAAAATGAAAGAGGTTGTCTCAATTAAGTTATAGACAGGGGTCGGAAATTCATTCAAATTATTTCTGGCTGAAGATAGGGTTACCATCTTTCCTTGAAAACAATTTAGTCATGCTATTGCCTCCATAGACTTAACATTGGAGCTAGGGTGTTGTTGTAAGCTATATTATGTTGTTTACTTGCATTAATAGAGAATGGGTCTCTGAGTTATTTCCTTTCCTTGTTACAGTGAAGATCTATTTGCATGTTGGAGCTGCATTTACAGAACCTTTCACTTTAATTCCAGATTGGTCATTTCATTTATTTATTTATTTACTGTTTTTAGCGTAGACATTAGTCGATTGGAAATTAAAATAAAATCAAGAAAAGACACAACTGGTCAGGGAAAAGAGGCGCTCCGAAACTTGGTAAAAGCGCCGTAGTAAATATATACATAGTAAATAAACAAATATATATGTGATTGGAGATTGCCCTAACTCCATGTCTCTATCATGAATGTTTGTAAATGTTTCAGCTTGTGTAGGATTTTGTATGCATTTGTTGTTTATTTTTCTATTGTTTACTTTGTTTTCCAGTTTGTGAGGGAACACGTGATACAGATGCCTTTAGAGGATTATACATTCTGGCTTCAGACACGGCTCACATCTTCACCCCCGAACAGGGTCCAAACTGCACCTCCAATCAGATAACAGTTTCAACTGCATAATGAGTAATTACACTCACCACAGCAGAAGCCAGTAAATAAATTATCAACATGTGTTATTTTGAATTGTTTGACTCAATTAATTGTTTACAACCTCATTATTTATGTGAATGACATCAGAAAAAAAGGACTATCTTGCTTCTACTTTGTTTGTTATTCTACAGAGTCTATTTACAACAATGTCTCTCCTAGCTAAGTGCATGAGCTTCACATAGAGACATATAAGCTGGAAAAGTGTATCTGCCTGGACTGAAAGCTCTCTAACTTACATTGTTTACTTAGCAGTTGATTTGGGTGTTAATTCTTTGAGTGTGACAGGATTTAGTGTCAATTTGCAGGATCAATTAATCCATGAGTTAATTTCTTTCAAATTAGAGCATAATTGTTGTCATCCCTGAAGTTAACTGTAATATTATTTCCTTTGTGATCCAAACATATTTATCTATAATATAGAAACTCAGGGCTCCTACCCATCCAATGAAATGTATGGTTATATTTTTAAAGGATCATCATTAACATCTGTTGTCAGACACGTCCAAAATCTGAGTGAAATTTATAAATCACCAACATACAATGTATTTATTTTTATAGTTCATTGACACTTTAGTATAAAAAGCCACTGGCACCAATGTATAACAGACAGTCACAACACATGTTGGTTGTTTGCGCTGGTCTTTCACTTGTTGCTCAGACGTCCTGAGCGCTGGTATAACTCATGTTTAAAAGTTAGTCACTTTTCAGCATGACAAATGTTGGACAAGTTCTGCTGTGACAGACATTTAAGAACAAATTTGTAAGAAAAAGGCACACCGGCTATTACCTTCCATTGCCATTATAAGGGACTACTCAATAAACAGGGAATTGCAGGGAACTAAGATGGGAATAACTGACACAAGGCCAAAGTAAGTACCTTGGAAAAATTCTTCCATTCAGCTACATTGGAGAATTTTTCCAACTCTGTTAAATGGGCCTAAAGTTTGAAACTTCAGTTCCCTGCAATTCTGTCTTTATTGAATAGACGCTAAAAGAAATGGTGATTACATTTTTTTTAACTCCCCAAGATTTCCGAGTGTGAGAAATCATAACCCATAACAAAGTATGAGGTCGTATTCAAACATATTGTATTGTTGGGTCAGTGACCCTGCACAGTTTTTGTAGCATTTTGGGGAGAGAGAAATCTAGTATATAATACGACATTTTAATTATTACAGAATAATACACTGCCCCAGAGACCTTTATTGTTAGAAACTCAAGTATTCCCAACGTCTGTCAAATGTAAAGTGACTGTCAGACCTATAACAGAAATACTGAATCCCATGTGTGTTCAGCAGTATTGCTACATGACCTGTGCTACATTCACCCTTCACCTTTCGTTTTGTGTAATTCAGTGTGTTATTTTCTTATTTCTTTTTATATAAAATGCCTTGATAATTCACTTTCCTTGTTTATATATTTGTTTTGTTGTAAACTCTTGATTTACATTCTAAAATTAAATAGGACAGTACCCAAGGGTAATATTTTGCATTAATAAGACCCTTTAAAAAAACGTAAGATAAATAAATTAATAATACAATTTATCATTCTATTACAGTGAAATTAGGTATTTCAGAAGCCTTTACCTTGCTAGAACTACTGTCAAGTATAAATGATCGGTATGGCCACTCCTACTCTGCTACAGCCACAAGAAGAGCTGCATAATCTGAGTAGGAGTTAGCTAGGAGTCCAATAAACATAGTAATTTTTGTTGAAAAGGGTAATATTAATTTTACGTAATCCAGGAACCTAATTACAATAGTACTATATATTTGTTTTGTCATATTACAATTGATATTGTGCGTCCGAAATATACAAAGATGTGTGTAACACAGTGATATACCTTACTAAGATCTTTATGATAAAGGCTATATATCCAGAGATGTACTACTACAAAGTATATAGTTGGCAATGACAGAAGCATAATGATAGACTGTAGCTAAAACACATGTGGTGTTTAGCTATGGAATGATATCTGAAAATAAAGACATAAGGAGATAAGAGCACAACTTCCTAGATATGGAGATGTTGAGCTGCTTGCACTACATTATAAATTCCTCGACAAGATTCTGAAAACAAAAACTGTAACCAGTGTGATTAAAGGCTGTGCACATTTTATAGAGTTGCATAGTGATGTCTGCTCAATGCTGGAGCACTTGTTTTTCTTTGCTATACAGACTCTGTTACCCATTAACCACAAGGGGGTGCATGTTTAATCTGTGTGACATTGTCTGTGTAAAATGAAATCAAAGCCTTCCATTTGTTTACCTTCTGTTCTTACCCATGGTTGTCATCTGTCAGCCATATCTGTGAACCTTGGTAATTCAGTGGTCTGGTATTTTCCCTTCTCACCATTCCTTTTTCATTGTTAGTAGTCCTAAGCAAAAAGGGAGTGATATACCAAAAGGTGGATGTTTTCATCCAGAAAAGTATTCAGGTCAACGCTAAATTAAGCAGTAGACTCAGTGGAGTCGAACACTACCCCACCCACTGCCCAAACAAGATAACTTTGACCAGGGAGATAATATGACAATTTACGAACATTCATCTTCCTCCTTTCTTTTTTTTTTTTTTTTTTTAATTTTAAATCTTTCTTTTATTACAAATATACAAATATACAAAATATTATTATCAGCATATCAAAAACAGTACACTTAAAATATACATCCAACTTACATACACATATTATACACGACTCGTGGGGGCAAAAAAAAAAGGGGAGCTCAGGGGAATATAGATATGAGATTCCAGTTGGCCCATCCTTACGGTCTGAATCTTCCTCCTTTCTTAATCCGCTACACATGTTTACAATAACAAACAGTCATAAGGCCAGCAGTCCCATTGTTATTATTTGACAATGTTATAAAAATAAATTGGCACATGCTAAAAACAAACATCAAGCGATAACATTTAATACTTTAGAAACAACTGTATGTGATCCCAATGCATTTGACCAATGTTGAGAAACACTTCTACACATTGGGGTTTATTCAATGACCTGAGTATATTCATCTCATGTATTTGAATCCCATAGACAGCAATATAAAAATTTTAGTTAAAAACAAATAAGCGATATTTTGCATCATTGAATGAAGCCCAATATATCTTTGCACCCTGTAATAGCACCCCCACCAGGCTATTTATAGCAGCCCTAAATATATATATATATTTATAAACACACAACATGGACTATCTATGAACTGTGGTTAACAGCCAAATACACACACATGCTATGTACAGGTTAAGTATCCCAAAACCCGGAATGACCCAAAATATGATTTTTTTTTCGATGTTGGTCAGTTCGGATAGGGTATCATTTTAGTTAACCATACTCACCGTCCTGACACCCTAGGTTGTAAAGCTCCTTTGCTTCACTCTCCTGGGAGGCCATAAATTAGGTCATCGCTCATGGAAATTGTAGTTCCCAGACAGGGCTGGCCCTTTAATGGGGCAGACTGGGGCAGATGCCCCAGGCGACACCCTGGCAGAGGTAGCACTTTGCTTCTCCATGCAGCAGTCTTTTTTTTTTCTGGGCTTGATAGAAGGAGGTCTCAGCTAATCAGGACCTCTCAACTCTCCTAATTGGGGTTCAGAAGACTCCCGTGATTGGCTCAGTCCCTCCTTCAGACGAGGAGGGACTGAGCCAAGTCAAAGCAAAGAGATACCTGCAGCAGGTAAGTTAAAAACTGACAGTGTGTGTATGTTAGCGACAGTGTGTATGTTAGTGTGAGTGAGTGTGGATAAAGGGGGTAACTCCTCTGATACTGCCTATATCTGTCTAGCCACCAAAGGGGTTAATTCCTCTGACACTGCCTAGATCTCTTTAGCCACCCAAGGGGTTAACACCTCTGACACCACCTAGATCTGTCTAGCCACCCAAGGGGTTACCTCATCTGACACTGCCTATATATGTCAAGCAATCCAGGGGTTAACTCCTCTGACTATATCTATCTGGATTTCATTATAGGTCACTGGTCACATTATGTTTTAGGGAATTGCACAGGGTATTATCATAATAATGTTTTACCATTACTTTCTTTTCACCTTATGAGGGAGCTCTTTGAAAAAAATATTTAATTATGTATTTAAGAAGTGCTTTAGTGGCAATATAAAAATAAAATATTTTTTTCTAAGAGCTCACCCACATGGTGAAATGAAAGAAATGGTAAAACAAACATTATTATGAAAATAGGCAGTGAAATTCCCCAAAACATATGTGACCACTGACCCATACCATGACGCAAATATTGTACATTAAGTTTAAATGTTTAAACATTTAGGGTACATCATGGCCTGCCAATACTCGCGCCATATAATTTTGCATATAGAAAGGTGGTCTAGCATTAAATGATCACTTCCTGATCAGTTTCATTTTAGTTTGAATTATTATGACTGTGGGCTTTTTTTCTTGGGGGGTGGGGGAGAGCATTTCCTTTTTCACACCAGGCAGCACAATGTCTTGGGTCGGCCCTATTCCCAGAGCACTCTGACACGAGGAATGGACTATCACGCATGGACGGATCATTTTGGCAGTATTGTGGAACAGGTAAGTTCACCAGCTCCACGGCTATAAATAATCTACATTACCTAAATACAATGTAAGCAAGTTGCTAACATTGAATTTAGGTAATGTAGAGCATTTATAGGGCTGCTGCTGCTGCTGAAATGATCCCTTAACTGTAAGCATCCGTTATCCGAAATTCTGCCGGTCCCAAGCATTTCGGATAAGGGACACTCAAACTTTAACACAATACAATACAATGTTGCCAATGTCACTATTTAATGCTTTCACTGCCCGACAAAGGCTGGAAAACAGCACAAAATGTACCTAAACTATGTACACGATTACTATTTCCAAACCTGATAGGGAGATTTTTGTTCATGACTGGCACAGTCCAATCAGAAGACACACCTTGGAGCAACTTCATCTTTAAAATATCTGAATAGTCATGCAATATCTGCCACAATACTAATGTATAGTACAAGATGTGCGGGCACCAGCAGTTCTGTAAATGTTGGAAAGGCGCTGCAGCAGGTGGATCCACTTATAGGTAAATACCACTTGATCACAATTATTTTCTATTTCCATCATTTACTGGGAATGGTATGCTTTCTGTGAACAGCTCCAAATGGATGAGAAACTAAAGAACTTTTGCATTTTCTCCATTTTTGTTAATTTCATACTATATTACTTCTACAGTTTTTTTTCTATGTCCTTCCTTTAGTTATACAGTAACTCTGAGGGATTATAAAACTGAACTTTCATCTTTTCTCAAGATTTCTCATGAAATCTGCTTTACAAATGTATTAGGAGATTAAATGTTTACATATCAGCCATAACATTATGACCACTTAATAACTGGTAAATGGGCAAAATAATGCTGGCAAATGAGCAAAATAACACTGGAAAATGGGCAAAATAATACTGGCAAATAGGCAAAATAACACTGGCAAATGGGCAAAATAACACTGGCAAATGGGCAAAATATAACTAGCAAATGGGCAAAATAACACTGGCAAATGGGAAAAATAATACTGGCAAATGGGGAAAATAACACTGGCAAATGGGCAAAATAATACTGGCAAATGGGAAAAATAACACTGGCAAAGACTGCCTATGATTAAGTGCCAGCCGGCACGAAACGAGTAAGGTGGATCCTTCCTGTGTGCTGTGATTCCAGGATTTATAAATACACGGAGGCTCATATTATGCATAACTCTTTCTTTATTCCCTCAGCAGCAAAGAATACAAATTTACATAAACATTTTTCAAACCAATCAAAATTCAAGGACCATAATCCCCTTCTCCAACTCCTATAAAGTCCTAATCCAGGAAATGATCCTCCTCTTTCTTTGCTGCTCCCTCAGATAAGTACCTTTTCAATTTGATAATTGTGCTTGGTATTATACTGTATTGTGTTAGTCCTTAACCTTTATTCATAGGTTAAGGACCAGGTTTTATTTTATTAAGTGTTCTAAGTTTTATTTGTTATATTGGTGGTCTGGGATTGTTATATTATCTTTGTATTATCCCCAGATCATTCTCCGTTTTTTCTGGCCACCTTTCCTTTCACTTTCTCTTTGGCTAGTTCGTTTTACTAGTTGTATTTCGGTTTAACATTCGGTTTTTATTTTTTTTCGTGGTATAGCTATTGTACCCGGTCCCTTACTGTCTCTTCGGTTTATCTTCATCGGTTATCCGAATGGTGTGAGATTTCACCCTCGCGCATGCGCAGTATATACGCAGCAGCCATTTTTTTGGTGTCCCTTTCAGTTTTACATAGGGATTCAACACGGACGCCATTTTGGTGTAGCCTAAACGGGGTTTCACCGCGTTTCTAGTCGCGGCCGCCATTTTAAACTACAGTACATGTTAAAATCGGCAGGAGACAGTCGGTATTTGCTACAGCAATTGTGAGATATCCATATTTTATACTTTCTGGCTTATATTTGTTTGCAATATGCAATCTGATAGGGATGTGGGGAGAGATGTCCCTCAACAGGGCCAGATCAACCCTGAATATCTTGATGGGTACATCCCAGCTGCCCCTAATTCCCAAGAGTTTCAATCTCTTTTAGATGCCACAATGACACTCTTAGTTAATAGAGCAGTACAATCAGCTATGGGTGTAGTGTCTGCTAACTTGGCTACCACCATCACTTCAGCCCTGATGGCTGCACAGACATCTGCAATTCCCATTCCTGGTTCTGAGAACCCTATTGGTTCTGGTGATGGCCGTAAGGCCCTTAGAAAAGTCAAGCACTCCTCAAGTACTCCTGCGGACATGATGCAGCATGTCACAGAGGGCGCGTTACCGCGCAAGAGAGCCTTTCACCAGACGAAATCGGTGAGGTCTTGGAAAAAGGCTAAAGACATGATGGACAAGGACTCTGAGTCCGATTCGGAGGAGGGTGCTTACGACTCGGCTGAGTCTGAGACAGACGTACTGGGGTTAGACGATAGGTCACCTGATGATTCTGATACTGGGTACCCAGTTCAGATGGAGACTAGCCACCCAGAGGGTTGTATACTGGACCCAAGTGGTAACCCACTATTTGAGTGGTCACCCTCGGTACATGTGGCAGATTATATTGCGTCCAGAGTACGCAAGGGTCTGGATAAACAGACCAGAGAGAAACTGAGGGCAGAATGCCCTAGACCTAATGTCCCTGATGCAGCGTGTAAAACACCTGAGGTGGACCCTAAAGTGGCCCAATTTCTGTCCAGGTCAGGATGGAAGTCCAGGAAGGGTCTGGATTACTCTCTGAGAAACTGTCAGGACAGGATCCTGGACACTATGGGGCCTCTGGCCAAGATATTTGAGTTGGCTGAAACAGCCTTGTTGGAGGGTACGGCTATCGACCCTAATACTTTAAGGGGCTGGGCTCAACGGGCCATATGCTTTATTGGTAACGCCAATACTGCAGTGGCCTCAGAGCGTAGGAAGGCCATCCTGCTCAAGATAGAGCCTAAGCTCATTGACATGCCTCATACAGAACCGGGCCCTAAAGCTAACGGGCTCCTGTTCGGAGACACCTTCGTTAAGGATTTAGGGTCCTTCGTTCAGACATTTACAGCCTTGGACAAGGCTCAGTCAAGTATGAGAAAAGTCTTCCAGCCATCTGGCCGGCCGTTCTTTCAGGGGTCCCGTTAGAGGATCCAGAGGCCTCCAACAAGCAACAGCAAGGGTTCCAGCAACCTAGAGCTGCAGCTCCCACTTTCTTTCCACAAAGAGGAAGAGTATGGCAACCTCGCGGATTCAGAGGCGCTTTCCAACAGCGACGTCCTTATGGTGAGTCCAATGTTGATTGTACCCGATTCCATCATGGAGGTAGGGGGAAGGTTACACAGGTTTGCGCACAATTGGGAACTGATTTCTTCAGACCCATGGGTGTTACAAACAGTGCGGGGATATCACATAGATTTTATGACAAATCCGTATCAGAGTGTAATGCCAACGGTCAGACCCTTTTCAGAACAAGATGCGCAAATGATAGACATGGAGGTCCTGAACCTACAGCGCAAGGGGGCCATAGTCCCAGGTACTTGGGAGCCAAACGGGTTTATCAGTTCACTGTTTTTGGTCCCAAAGAAAGGCGGGGGTTCTCGTCCGGTCATCAACCTACGCCCTCATAACGATTTAGTGTTGTACCAACACTTCAAAATGGAGGGGATCCATTGTTTAAGGGATCTGTTAATCTTAGGGGATTGGTTGGTCAAACTCGACCTCCAAGATGCATATATTACGGTTCCGGTGACACTGATCCATCAGAAATTTCTCCAATTCCTCTGGAGAAATCAGATATGGAAATTTTCATGCCTTCCATTCGGTCTGTCATCCGCCCCTTGGTGCTTAACCAAGCTGTTGAGACCGGTAGTCGGGTTCTTACGCCGGAAAGGGGGGAGATTGATTATCTACCTGGACGATATTCTAATTTTGTCCCAGAACAAGAAAACATTACTACTGCATCTGACATTAACAATAGACCTTCTACAATCGTTGGGTTTTCTGATCAATTGGGAGAAGTCAGTAAGAAAACCCGCACAAACCATGGAGTTTCTCGGGTTTTCCATAGACGCGATCCTTCTCGGGTTTTCCATAGACGCGATCCACGGTTAACTACTTCCTCCCACAGAGAAGATAACACTCATAAAGAAGGAGATAAAATGCACGTTGTGAAAGGCCTGTTGTCCGCTTCCATTCAAGCAATTTTTCCAGGTCCGCTTCATTATCGGGCATTACAACGCCTCAAGACAAGGGCTCTACATCAGAATTGGTCTTACGATCAGATGATCCCTTTGGACTTCGAAGCAGTGGAAGAGTTGACGTGGTGGCTGCAACACATGGAGGCATGGAATGGCAGAGCGATTTTCAGTCACACTCCGGACGTAGTAATTTCGTCAGACGCCAGCCTTCACGGTTGGGGTGCTTCTTGCGAAGCATCCTTTACGGGAGGACGCTGGGCTACTTTAGAGCAAAGCCTTCACATCAATTGCCTGGAATTGCTGGCAGGTACCTTTGCGATCAGGAGTTTCGCTTGGAACTTCCCAGGATGTTCGGTGCTACTGTGCATGGACAACGTGTCAGCTGTGAGATACATCAATCATCTGGGCGGCACGAGGTCAACAGCTCTATAAGATCTGGCAAAGGAATTTTGGCAATTTTGTCTGGAGCACAACATCTCGGTGCAAGCCACTCACATTCCGGATTGGCGAACGTCGGAGCGGACTGGAGTTCGCGACACCTCAAAGATGCGGGAGATTGGCATCTGGATCCCTAGATTTTCTGTCACCTAGAGAGGCTTTGGGGCCCAATGGAAATGGATCTCTTTGCATCGCGCCTCAACAAGCAACTACCGAGTTTTTTCAGTTGGAGACCAGACCCGGAAGCGGTGGCGACAGACGCTTTTTTACATCAATGGTCGAGAAACAGGCATTATGCTTTCCCTCCATTTTGTCTCATCGCCAGGACATTAGTGCATCTCCGGATGTGCAGAACATCGATAGTTCTGATCACCCCATGGTTGGACACTCAACCGTGGTTTCCGTCATTGCTGGAGATGAGCATGGATTGGCCCTGCGTACTACCGACGATTCCGAATCTGCTCACGGATCCGAAGGGGAAGGTACATCCTCTCGTTCAAACAGGGACCCTAGTGGTGTGCTTGATTTCAGGGGACCCAGGTTTATCCACGGAGTTTCACAGACGACTAGAACTCTCTTGGCAGGAGCTTGGGCTCCTGGAACTCGAAGACCATACCAGAATGCCTGGAAGTCATGGGCTTATTGGTGCGTGGAACAAAATAGGAATCCCGTTTCGGCATCTGTTACTGACATCATGAATTTCTTGACCATTCAGTTTGAAAAAGGTTTGGCGTATAGATCTATTAATTTTTTCAGATCAGCGATTTCTGCAGGTCATTCAGGCTTTCATTCTGTTCCTGCGGGCCAACATATCCTTATTTGTCGCTTCCTCAAAGGTATGAGATTGTCTCGTCCACCTTTACCTAAGTATTCGGGGGTGTGGGATGTCAATGTTCCGTTAAGATTTGTAATATTGGCCTGTTAATAAAGATCTATCTCTAAAACAATTTTTAGCAAAATTGGTCTTTTTATGTTGTCTGGTTTCTTGTAAAAGAGTATCTGATGTCAGGGCATTGGATATTTCGGGTCGTTCATTTTCTCCTGATGGAGTGATATTTGACATTTCCAGACAAACAAAAACATCCATTAAATCTGTGTTTTATCCTGCTTTTCCAGCAGAACCACAACTTTGTCCTGTTTTATGTCTCAAGGAATACGAGCGTAGAACTGCTCCATGGCGTACGGCTGTTCGTCAAGATTTATTTTTAGCGCTGCGTAAGCCACATACTCCAGTCTCTACTGTTTCTTTAGCTAGGTGGGTCAGATGGATTCTTTCGGAATCAGGTATAGATACTAACATATTTGGCCCACATTCAGCTAGAGGGGCTATGGCCTCTAGAGCTTTCTCTTTAGGCTGTAGATTGGAGGATGTTGTGAAAACGGCAGATTGGTCTAGAGAATCTACGTTTAGAGAATTTTATTTTCGTCCTATTTCTCATATTGCATCAACTGTTATTGGTGAGCTTTAAACTTGCATAATATGAGCCTCCGTGTATTTATAAATTATTAGATTTTGCTAAGTCATGACGTAAAGTCATGATTTATAAATACACGGAGGCGAGTATTATACCCACCCGGTATTATGTTACCCTACCCTAGGATATGAAGTTAATTTTCATTAGCGGTACTGATGGTATGATGATCAAATTATGGTTTCATGAAAACTATGAGCTTTTGTTTATTTTCTGTTTTCAGCTTGATGGACCGAAAGGAGTCTCTCTACAGTCCAAGTTGAAGAATTGTTTGGCATCTTGGATTATTTGCGGTTTTCCAGTTTCCAGTTGAGAAGTTTTATTCTATACGTTTACATCAAAGAAAGAGGAGGATCATTTCCTGGATTGGCACTTTATAGGAGTTGGAGAAGGGGATTATGGTCCTTGAATTTTGATTAGTTTGAAAAATGTTTATGTAAATTTTTATTCTTTGCTGCTGAGGGAATAGAGAAAGAGTTATGCATAAAACTCGCCTCCGTGTACTTAGAAATCATGACTTTACGTCATGACTTAGCAAAATCTAATAATTGTGCTAGCCACTATTTATCTTACAATAAATCACACTCGTTGGATACAAAGTTCATTATCTGGTTTGGTCACTCCGCAATCCGATTCTTCAATTTATTTGTCTATGGGCTGAGGTTACCCAGCGTTTGAGTGAAACTTCCAGCAAGCAGCCGTACAACTACTAATCAATCTGCCAAGATAACAGTGAGACCAAAACACAGCTCCCTTTTTCTTTTCTCTGTTTATAAAGGGCAAAATATGACTAGAAAATGGGCAAAATAACCCTGGCAAATGGGCAAAATATGACTAGCAAATGGGCAAAATAACACTAGCAAATGGGCTAAATATGACTGGCAAATGAATGGCAAAATATGACTGGCAAATGAATGGCAAAATATGACTAGCAAATGAAGGGTAAAATAACTGGCAAATGAAGAATAAAATATGACTAGCAAATGATGGACAAAATAATATTGGCAAATGAATGGCAAAATTACTGGCAAATGAAGAGTAAAATTCGACTAGCAAATGATGGGCAAAATAATACTGGCAAATGAATGGTAAAATAATACTGGCATATTAATGGCAAAATAAAACACGGAGTAGACAGCCAGGTGAGTACTGGGGAGGGGCTGAGGAGGGTGGTGGTGTATTAATGGACAAATTGTCTATGGCATATTAATGGGCTAATTGTGGCATATTAATAGGCAGGCTAATAGTGGCATTTTAATGGGAAATTGGCTGTGGCATATTGCAATCTGGCTGTGACATTTATGGGCAGGTTAATAGTGGCATATTAATGGGAAAATTGGCTGCGGCATATAAATGGGCAGGCTAATAGTGGCATATGGGGAAAATGGCTGTGGAATATTAATTGGAAATCTGTCTGACTGTGGCATATTAATGGGCAGGCTAATCGTGGCATAATGGGCAAATTGGCTGTGGCATATTAATGGGCAAATTGGCTGTGGCCAAAGTGATACTGTGGCATGTTCTGTGGGGGCAAAATACCATGTACTATGAGGGAAAGTGACACTGTGGCATGTTCTACAGGGGCTGTTCAGTGGGACAAAGTGACAGTGTGGTGACAAGAGGGAAGACTGCACGGAGGAGACATCCGGCGGGGGACACGGAGCAGCTTCATGTAAGTACTTGGGCTACTGGGCTCTGGCTGGCACAATATTCCTGGGCATCTGGCTGGCTGAATATTACTGGGCTCTGGCTGGCACAATATTACTGGACTCTGGCTGGCACAATAATACTGGGCATCTGACTGGCACAATATTACTGGGCATCTGGCAGGAACAATATTACTGGGCATCTGGCTGGCACAATATTACTGGGCATCTGGCTGGCACAATATTACTGGGCTCTGACTGGCACAATATTGCAGGCATCTGACTGGCACAATATTACTGGCCTCTGACTGGCACACTATTACAGGCATCTGACTGGCATAATATTACAGGCATCTGACTGGCATAATATTACAGGGATCTGACTGGCACAATATTACAGGCATCTGACAGGCACAAATATTCCTGGTATCTGACAAGCACAATATTCCTGGCATCTGACTGGCACAATATTCCTGGCCTCTGACTGGCACACTATTACAGGCATCTGACTGGCATAATATTACAGGCATCTGACTGGCATAATATTACAGGCATCTGACTGGCACAATATTACAGGCATCTGACTGGCACAATATTCCTGGCATCTGACTGGCACAATATTCCTGGCCTCTGACTGGCACACTATTACAGGCATCTGACTGGCATAATATTACAGGCATCTGACTGGCATAATATTACAGGCATCTGACTGGCACAATATTACAGGCATCTGACTGGCACAATATTCCTGGCCTCTGACTGGCACACTATTACAGGCATCTGACTGGCATAATATTACAGGCATCTGACTGGCATAATATTACAGGTATCTGACAGGCACAATATTCCTGGCATCTGACAGGCACAAATATTCCTGGTATCTGACAGGCACAATATTCCTGGTATCTGACAAGCACAATATTCCTGGTATCTGACTGGCACAATATTACAGGTATCTGACTGGCACAATATTACAGGTATCTGAATGGCACAATATTCCTGGGCTCTGACTTACACAATATTCCTGGTATCTGACTGGCACAATATTCCTGGTATCTGACTGGCACAATATTACATGCATCTGACTGGCACAATATTACAGGCATCTGACTGGCACAATATTACTGGGGTCTGAATTTCACAATATTCCTGGTATCTGACTGGCACAATATTCCTGGGCTCTGACTGACACAATATTCCTGGGCTCTGAATGGCACAATATTACTGGGCTCTGACTGGCATAATATTACTGGGCTCTGACTGGCACAATAATACTGCGCTCTGAATGGCACAATAATACTGCGCTCTGAATGGCACAATATTACTGGCATCTGAATGGCACAGCAATTATGCCATATGTGTGTGTGTGTGTGTGGGGGGGGGGGGGGGTAACATTGCAATGGATGGCGAGATTGCATGCAGGGGAGGGGGCAGGGTCCAGGGGGCCCAAGCAAATGCTTTCCCAGGGTCCAATCACTATTAAAGACGGCCCTGAATATGAGTACAATACAAGTGCGGTGGGTACTGTATAGTGTTGTGTTAAGACCTTTAGGTGCAATGTGGGTGCAGAGGAACATAATAAAAATAAGAAATTAACAATTTTTCAATAACATTTGAAAATAGTTGAATATAATATTAAAAAGTTCATATAAGTATACATGCAGCTAGTTATATACATATATTTGGGGTCCACCTCAAGCATTTGAAAAGGCTGGAAATATTTTAATGTTTTTTTGTTGTCAGAAACGTAATATTACTTTGCTGAGAGGGTGGTAGGTGCATGGAAGAGTCTTCCTTAAGAAATGGTAGAGGTTAATACATTAAGGAGTTTAAGCATGCAAGGGATAGGTATAAGGCTATTCTAGATATAAGATAAGGCCAGGGCCTAATGAAAGTATTACTTTACTGAGAGGGTAGTGGATGCATGGAATAGTCTTCCAGTAGAAGTGGTAGAGGTTAATAGAGTAAATGAGTTTACGCATGCATGGGATATGTATAAAGCTATCCTAGATATAATATAAGGCCAGGGACTAATGAAAGTATTACTTTACTGAGAGGGTAGTGGATGCATGGAATAGTCTTCCAGTAGAAGTGGTGGAGGTTAATAGAGTAAATGAGTTTAAGCATGAACGGGATAGGCATAATGCTACCCTAGATATAAGACAAGGCCAGACACAACACGGAACAGTTGGGAGGAATGTAAGTGGCATTTCTGCGGTAGAGTTGCATGGTGGGTTCAGTGGGCCCCCGGGCAATTTTTGCAGCAGAGCCCGGTGGTTTCTAGTTACGTCTCTGCCTTCAGGGGTCTAGTGGATGCCATGCCTCAAGGCGTCAAAAGGGCACCTACACAATATTTGGCAGGTGGTCATAATCCTATTGCTGTTTGGTGTATATGATATGGTTTACCTTATATATTCACTTCAGCACATACCCTAATCTCTTCTAAAATTGCTCATATATCACCTCCCACCCAGCAGCTACCTGAGGAATAGACTAATCCAGTCCAGTTTAAAAACAAGGGAATGGGGAGCACTCTCCAAAACCAACATATTTAATATTCAGTCTGACACAGAAAATGTAACTGACACTCAGTGAGCGCCAGCTGCATTTTACAAAAAACCCTGCAGAACAGCATGGACCGTCCTGATTGTAAAAGTTCATTGTGGCCCCCAGCGATCCCACTGCAGGGACTTGCATTTAGAGGGGCCTCACTCTGACATGTAAAATGTAGTAACTCTCAAGGTGAGCATGTGCCAGATCTTCCGTGTTCGGGCACGGCTCTGCGATGTCGCACATGATGTCTCAAAGTATCAGGGATTCTTGGCAGGGCCCAACAGGGTCTGTAGAGACCCCTATTTCTCCCTGGCAGCTGATTACTATGTGTTCTAGGCCAGGAGAACAAAGATGCTGGTTTGACGCTTTGATCATTAAGGACCAAATTTCCATCCAGTGCGAATGGGTTAAGCAATACAAAATGTAAAATATGCATTTTAAAGTAGTTTGAAGAACATTAATTTGCACATTTGGAAGATGCATTTTGGGCACCAGACAGTCCCTTTGATGTTTTGTCATGTTTGGGTTAAATAGCCCCTTCAGTGCACGTTTAGTTTTCACTCACAGTCCCCTTTTCTGTTTCTCTTATCTCTCATCAACACTCTACACACCATCCTTTCTTTTATTTTCTCTCATCAGTTTTAAGAGTGGGCCTATCAGGTCCAGGGGTTTTGGCACACCTTAAATTGTAGGGTTAGGAGATAATCTTGTATAAGTCCCACTTGCTTCCTATCATCCCTTAGTATAAATAGTTTTGTGCATACAGCTCTATACTAATGAAACATCCCCCTTTTAATTGGTGTTATTAGATCACATTTATTATTATTTTTATTTTTTTTTTTATATACTTTTTTTTATTATAAAAATACAAAATTTAGACAGTACCAAAACATTAACACAGTGAGACATTACAATACAGTAACATGGATTTAAGATGATAGTACTATAAATATGGATCATCCTCCTCCTTCATATCAACACAATTTCAAGCAGCCAAAGAAGTTATAATAAAGTGGACACGAATGAGGAGGAGAGATTAAAGACCAAAAAAAAAAAAAACGAGCATTGAGCTGTGCCGTTGACCGGGCGAGGTTATATTAGACCGTGTTTGTAAGAGTTGGTTGTAGTGTTGATCAGATATGACCAACATAACATGCTTTTGTCCACATGGGAGAACTCACACTTTTTATTCCAAAATTGTCACCTTATTGTTGGATTACCTCTACTCCCTGTCGCTATCCATCTAGTCCAGGGGAGCCACTTATTCTCAAATTTGATGTTATTGTCCAACTGATAGGAAAGACCCCTTTCCATATTATATTGATAACTCACTTGGGACTGAATCTGGCTCCAGTAGGGGGCTGTGTTTTGTAACCAGTTTCTCGATATAAGAGTCTTGGTAGCCATCAGAATTTGGACAACGATGTGTCTCTCTTTACATGTGAGATCGGGAGTGTTGAAGTGTAACAAGGCTATCGAGGGATCCCCCACAATCGGATGTTTCATTATTACTGATATTTTTTCAAAGACTTCCTCCCATAAAGGTCTAAGAACAATACAGTCCCACCATATATGTCTTGTACTACCCTGTTGTAAATTACACCTCCAGCACAGGTTGGAAGTAGCAGAATTCATGTTGTTTAGAATCTTAGGGACCAAATGCCAACGATGAAGAATCTTGTAATGAAGCTCAATTATATTTAAGCAGTGGAATGACTTCCCGACTTCTGTCAGGGAGCCGTACCACTGCTCCATCTCTACTTCCCGTCCTATTTCCCCTTCCCAATTGATCCAAGCTCTTGGTTTCTCCTCCTTCTCCCAAAGGGTTAGGACTTCGTGGCACTTTTGCAGTTGTGTTATACTTTCTTTTAGTTGGATCAAAAAGATTCACCAGCTCTACGTCTGGTGAATTCCCATCCCCATATAACATATGAATGTCAACTTAATGTTTTAGACGTAAATAACTAAAGATTTCTTTTCTGGAAGATTCAGTTGTTTTTGTATCTGTGGAAAGGGTTTGATATTTTTTCCCTCTAATAAGTCATAGATTTTAACGGGATTTAGTTTTGTCCAACTCCCTAAGCTCAGATCTTCTACATTAAGTTCAATTGTTCTCAACGGGGTATAAGGCGATATTTTTTCCATTAGGGAGTGTGAACCTCTAAACCGGAACCAATCAGTTAGTAGATCTCTTATGTGATGACAGTCAATCCCAGCTAGGAAGGTCCTACTTGATCTTGAATTCATCCAAATTGCGGTTGATAGATCCTCTAGCCCCGTTAAAAAGGACTCAATGGCATACCACGGCTCTCTCTGGGACAGCGGGTCCTGCCATCTCTGCAGATGGTAAATCCGATAGGCCTCATAATGTTTAATCAGGTTTGGAATGGATAGGCCTCCCCTTTTAGAGTGTTTCATAATATGGGACATAGATATTCTTGGCTTTTTGTTATTCCAAACATAGTTCATAAATAGCTTCTGGATTTTTTTTAGTTGGGATTTTTGTGTAGCTAGAGGGATCATTCTTAAAGCATATGACCACTTAGGCATCAAATAGGATTTAATGATGTTAATTCTTCCTAGCCATGAAATACCTATGTTACTCCAATCATTAAGAAGTTTCCCAGTGGAATATTTATATAGGAGATCTAAATTTTTTGGCATTATATCCAATACAGCTGGCGTGATAAATATACCTAAATATTGGAACCCCTCTGGAGACCAGTCAAAGGGGTATTCTAGGGATAGTTCTTGTATAATTTCACTATGCATATTAATTGGCATGATCTGAGATTTATTCATATTTAGTTTGTAGTTGGAGACTACCGAATATTTCCTAATTTCTGACATAAGAGCTTCCAATGAGTCCCTCGGTTCAGACAGTGTCAGTATAGTGTCATCCGCATACATCGAGATCTTATATTCAGACCGACCCAGTACTATACCCTTTATATAGTCATTGTTTCTTATCCTTGCAGCGAAAGGCTCCAGAGTCAGGATATATAGCATAGGTGCCAATGGGCAACCTTGCCTAGTGCCATTTCTTATCGGAAACCAATCCGCAGAGATACCAGGACCCACCGTTCTTGCCGTCGGGTTGCCGTAAAGGGCCATGATAGCAGATTTAATCGGACCAGCAAAGCCAGCCCTTGTCAGGGTACCGTCCAGGAATCCCCAGCTGACCCTGTCAAAGGCCTTCTCGGCATCTAATGACAGGACCAGCTGGGGAGTCCCCACAGTCCCTGCATGACCTATCAGATCAATCAACCGTCTTGTAGAGCTGCCCGCTGAACGTCCCTGCACAAATCCCACCTGATCAACATGGATCAGGGAAGATATTACCCCCTTTATCCTTTTTGCTATAACACTCGAATAGATTTTTATATCGGAATTGATTAAAGATATCGGTCTATAATTAGCTGGGTTAGTGTCATCTTTATCTATCTTTAGAATAGGTGAGATTGTGGCTTTCAGGAGTTCCTGGAGGATTGACCCCTTTCTAATAAATTCATTAAACATATCAGCAAGATGCTGGGCAATGTCCAAACTAAATTTTTTATAAAACATGTTTGTAAAGCCATTATTTTGGTCCTTATGCTGAGGCATCACACGCACAAAGTCCAAAGATAAGGATTCCACAAAGTTTCAACGTGAAGTTCAGTTGACTGACTTTGTGTATTGTGCCTCTAGCAGTAGCCGCTGCTCTTCGCTGTCTGAGTCAGGCTGAATGGTTTCTGTGCTGAACATTTGCTTCCTGTCAGCAGTGTATAAAACCTGGAACTTCTCACACGCTGTCAGTCCTTCCCCGGGAGAGCTGCCAGGCTGACTGTGCAAAGTCTGCTCTTTAGCATGGGTGTAGGAACCCCCACAAATCTGGGGGGGACAGCATTTTTGCTCGCCGGGTATAGCAGCAGTAAAAATAAAGCTTGTCACAGTGTATATTATATCACCAAGTTCCCACCAACATTACCAGGATCCTTGGTATACAACAGATACATTCACAGCACAACATCTACATCAGGCAGGTGCATTTTATCACTGTTACATGAAATATAGTCAGCGAGCTGTGTGTACACCATAAAACATACATCAGTATGAACCTACCACTTCTGCTGGAATGCCATTCCATGTATCCACTACCCTTTCAGTAAAGTAATGCTTTCATTAGTCCCTGGCCTTATCTTATATCTAGGATAGCCTTATACCTATCCCATGCATGCTTAAACTCCTTCACTGCATTAACCTTTACCACTTCTACTGGAAGACTATTCCATGCATCCACTACCCTCTCAGTATAGTAATACTTTCATTGGTCCCTGGCCTTATCTTATATCTAGGATAGCCTTATACCTATCCCATGCATGCTTAAACTCCTTCACTGCATTAACCTCTACCACTTCTACTGGAAGACTATTCCATGCATCCACTACCCTCTCAGTAATGTAATCCTTTCATTAGTCCCTGACCTTATCTTATATCTAGGATAGCCTTATACCTATCCCATGCATGCTTAAACTCCTTCACTGTATTAACCTCTACCACTTCTACTGGAAGACTATTCCATGCATCCACTACCCTCTCAGCAAACAAACATTACATTTCTGACCAGAAAATAAACTGTAAAATATTAAATATTTCCAAAAGCTTAAGGTGGACCCCAAATATATGTATATAACTAGTAAAATTTATACCAGGGCTTGACAACCTTAACTAAGTTTTAGGAGCCAGGGAAAAAATCTAGGAGCCAGACAACAGCACATACACACAATCACATGCAGTCATATACAGTCAGTCACATAGACACATATACTCATACATACAGCCTGTCACACATATACATACTGTCACATAGAAACACACTCATACATATATACATACATACAGTCTGCCAGGCACACACTCACACATACATACAATCTGTCAGACACACACACACTCATACATACAGTCGTTCACAGACACACTCATACATACATACATAGAGTCTGTCGCAGACACACACTCATACATACATGCAGTCTGTCAGACACACACACACTCATACATACAGTCTGTAACATAGACACATACACTCAGAGTCAGTCACATAGACACACACACTCATACATGGTCTTTCACATACACTCATACATACAGTCTGTCACAGACACACACACTCATAGTCAGTCATATATACACACAAACTCATACAGTCAGTCACAGACACACAAACTCACACAGTCAGTCACACACACTCATACAGTCTGTCACACTCCCTCATACAGTCTGTCACACACACACACTCATACATACATACATACATACATACATACATAGTCTGTCACATACACTCATACATACATACATCCATAGTCTGTCACATACACTCATACATACATACAGTCTATCACATTTACTCATACATACACACAGTCTGTCACATACACTCATACATACACACATTCAAGTGAGCAGTTTTTTTTTATCTTAAAAAATACATTTTAAAAAAATGTAGATCAATAGCAGGGATCAAAGCTATATCTCATTGTCTGTGGTTTGTCTGTGCCTCTTACAATCATTACTTATTAATTACATTATTTTGCCCATTCATTTGTCAGTTTTATTTTGCCCACATTCATTTGCCAGTGTTTTTTTTTGCCCAAATTCATTTGTCAGGGTTTTTTTTGCCCACATTCATTTGCCAGGTTTTTTTTTGCCCACATTCATTTGCCAGGGTTTTTTTTTTTTGCCCACATTCATTTACCAGGGTTTTTTTTTTTGCCCACATTCATTTACCAGGGTTTTTTTTTTTTGCCCACATTCATTTGCCAGGTTTTTTGTTGCCCACATTCATTTGCCAGGGGTTTTTTTTGCCCTCATTTTTTGATCATCTCATCATTAGTAGAAGTCATTGGCAGATTTAAGAGACATGTTATTATGGCAGCTTCGGAAGTCATTGATTATTGCAGCTCTAAGAGACATTTTTTAAATGCCCCTAAGAGCTGCAATAATCAATCACGTTCCGAAGCTCCCATGATAAAAAGAAAAACGGTACATTATTGGCAGTGACACCGTCACTGTTCCTACCTCGTTCCTCCCAGTGTGGGGCTGTGTGACTTGTGGAGGACGCGCACAAGCCTTGCGCATGATCACATGACGTCATGCGATGAAGTCATGTGATCAGGTGACCTCCGTGATCGCTGCAGAGCTGATTCTCCCGGGACAGTCCCAGGATCGAAAACGTTGCGGGATTGTCCCGGGTTGGCAAGTATGCTCAGGGCCGTCTTTAATAGTGATTGGACCCTGGGCAAGCATTTGCTTGGGCCCCCTGGACCCTGCCCCCTCCCCTGCATGCAATCCCGCCATCCATCGCGATGTTAACCCCCCCCCCACACACACACACATATGCCATAATTGTTGTGCCATTCAGATGCCAGTAATATTGTGCCATTCAGAACGCAGTATTATTGTGCCAGTCAGAGCCCAGTAATATTGTGCCATTCAGAGCCCAGTAATATTGTACCATTCAGAGCCCAGTAATATTGTGCCAGTCAGATGCCTGTAATAGTGCCATTCAGAGCCCAGTAATATTGTGCCAGTCAGAGCCCAGGAATATTGTGCCAGTCAGAGCCCAGGAATATTGTGCCAGTCAGAGCCCAGTAATATTGTGCCAGCCAGATGCCCAGTAATATTGTGCCAGCCAGATGCCCAGTAATATAGTGCCAGCCAGATGCCTGTAATATTATGCCAGTCAGAGTACAGCAATATAGTGCCAGCCAGAACCCAGTAATATAGTGCCAGCCAGAACCCAGTAATATAGTGCCAGCCAGATGCCCAGTAATTTTGTGCCAGCCAGATGCCCAGTAATATAGTGCCAGCCAGAACCCAGTAATATAGTGCCAGCCAGAGCCCAGTAATATAGTGCCAGCCAGAACCCAGTAATATAGTGCCAGCCAGAGCCCAGTAATATAGTGCCAGTCAGAACCCAGTAATATAGTGCCAGCCAGAACCCAGTAATATAGTGCCAGCCAGAGCCCAGTAATATAGTGCCAGCCAGAACCCAGTAATATAGTGCCAGCCAGAACCCAGTAATATAGTGCCAGCCAGAACCCAGTAATATAGTGCCAGTCAGAACCCAGTAATATAGTGCCAGCCAGAACCCAGTAATATAGTGCCAGCCAGAGCCCAGTAATATAGTGCCAGCCAGAACCCAGTAATATAGTGCCAGCCAGAGCCCAGTAATATAGTGCCAGCCAGAACCCAGTAATATAGTGCCAGTCAGAACCCAGTAATATAGTGCCAGCCAGAGCCAAGTAATATAGTGCCAGCCAGAACCCAGTAATATAGTGCCAGCCAGAACCCAGTAATATAGTGCCAGTCAGAACCCAGTAATATAGTGCCAGCCAGAGCCCAGTAATATAGTGCCAGCCAGAACCCAGTAATATAGTGCCAGTCAGAGCCCAGTAATATAGTGCCAGCCAGAGCCCAGTAATATAGTGCCAGCCAGAACCCAGTAATATAGTGCCAGCCAGAGCCCAGTAATATAGTGCCAGCCAGAACCCAGTAATATAGTGCCAGCCAGAACCCAGTAACATAGTGCCAGCCAGAACCCAGTAATATAGTGCCAGTTAAACCCCCCCTCCCCCCTCTTCCCTAGTACTTACATGAATCTGCTCCGTGTCCCCCGCCGGATGTCTCTTCCGTGCAGTCTTCCCTCTTGCATGGAGGAGGTAAACAGTCACCGGATGTGACGCGACGTCACATCCGGTGTCAGTTTTTTTTTTTTTCGGCCGTCGCATCCATCGGATGCGGCTTGCCGGAAAAGTGTTCACAAGCGCAATGCGCTTTGAACACGGCAAGCAGGGGCTGGGGGCCCCGTTTGCTGGGGGGGATTTCACCCTACCTGTCCCCCCCACATTTTTTCCTGGGGGGGATCCGTCCCCCCATCCCCCCCGCTTCCTACGCCCATGAGTAACAGTAACATTTGTAAATATAGACAGAAAAAAAAAATGGGTAGAGGAGAAAATGGAAGTAGTGCCCACAGGAATTGTCATTTTACGATGAAATCTAGTTAAACCATGACTGGTCGACAGGGAAAAAGATTAGGTGATACATCATGTAAAGGATTCACACACACCATATGCAGCCTGTACAATATCCTCTGTCACTCTGATAGATTCCACTGACGCTAGCCATTCCCAAAATGTGGGAGGTGTTATTTGTTTCAATTTTCTGGGAATTAATCATTTGGCTGTATTAAGCAAGTTGACCTCCAAAGAGTGTTTATATTTTCATCCTGACAAATGGCAGATTGGTATAGTGGAAGTACAATACCTAGGACACTGAGCCAGCTAAAATAGATGCTATTGTGAACTGGCCAGTACCCCAGACCAAGAAACAGTTACTCACTTGCTTGGGAGCAGCCAGCTACTACAGAAAGTTTGTGCCCCACCACAGTACCATCGTGCCCCTCACTGACCTGACTAAAAAAATAAGTTTGAAATTCCCTTCTCAATTCCCTACAATTACCTCTTTCCCGAATAGAGCCCTGTGTATGAGATGATGTCCATCGGAATCATCAGAATTTTAACATTTTTGATTCTTTGTTGCATTTTAGGCTTTTACGTTTTATTGGTACATTAAAATACACAAACTATGTTAGGCAAGTTTGCCTTTATTAAACGTGCAGTGTCTCGTGTCACTGGCCTATTTGTTATATCCAGTTAGAATCACCAGCTGTATAGAATAGACTCAGCAATGTATGGTAGATGGGAACAATCAGTTTGCTTTTCTAGCACACAACAGCTGGAGTAGCTTGAGTGCGATTATTGCAAATTAAAAATAAACCAACCGTAATTTTTTGTATTAAGATTGCTTGTAAAACATTTTAGATGCAGGAATCTGGTGTACAGGACAATTATGATTTTTAAGTTTTACAAGCAATGTTATCATGCAAACTGAAAATATGAACCTGGGTTAGTAAACCTGCAGCCCTCCAGCTGAACTACATCTCCCATAATGCTCTTTTGGCTAAGAGGCTGGCAGAAGGGCATGGGAAATTTAGTACTGTAACATCTGGAGAGCCACATGGTGCCAACCCCCGCTTTAAAACATGGATGCACTAAATTAGCACTTGATAGATGTTAACTCTTCAAAACTTCAAACCATGCCCTTGTGTGTTTTTATTGGAAATTCCCCCAACTAAGCTCAACTCCCATCTTGCAACTCCTTCAACTTCCACATACTTCCCAACATTTTAGTTTCAAGTAACTTGAAAGTAAAGTGTATGTGGCAAGGTCTATGGAGGTCCATAGAGCATTGTTAAATGGATGCTAAACTGTTTTTTTCCTCTTGCACTACTAACATGTGCTTTACTGTTTGTATGTAACTGTGTGTAATTATTGTGACTGTCTATGTATGCATGACTGTGTGAGCCTGTGGCTATATGACACATATATGTATGCATAACTGTGTGTATGTGTGACTGACATTGTTTGTGGGACTGTGGATGTTACACTGTATTTATGGCTGTGTATATGTGTGACTGTGTGTATGTGGCACTGTATGTGTACATATGACAGTGTGAAGGAGTGTATGGCTGTGTGACAACAAACTGTGATGAGATTTCTGATGAAGGGGCCACAAACTGCCAGTCCCATTTCTCATTTTATAGTTTGTTGATGCCTAGGGTGGGGGGTGGGCAGCATTTCAGGAAGTACAAGCTATGTAATATAAAGCTCAAAGTTGTAAGTATTCCATTCATGCCTAAATTATCAATGGTGACTTTTACAATAATGTTACAGAAACAAATATGAAACTAGATATTTAAATGTTACAAGAGTTAGTCACACAGTATGCTGTCCTTCATAAAGTATAAAGCATATATTGTAAAACTCTTTTGTTCATATTCAGCAAGTACAGTAGTTAAATCAGGAGGTGATAGACATGGAGTTGATCACCCATTTTGGCTATTGTGAAGTTATCAATGAACACATTGTGAGGATCAGGCTCATTGCTGTCCAAGAGAATTGGAACATTCTGTTCATGTTTCCTTACTGGAACACACAAAGCAGTGAAGATGAAGCGGATTAGGGGTAGAGGCAGAGATATGCGTTGAGCCAATATCTTAATTAAATAACCACTGATTGCACTTTCTTATGTTTCATAGGAGCAGAACTAGAATGTGAGATGTGTTTTGTATGATACGAGCTTGTCTGACTTGTCAATTCCTTCTGAACAAGTTCAGAAAGTAAGTTTAAATCTCACTTTTCATCTCGAGTATATTAATATACTGTAATATGTGTGGTGTTTCCGCAAGCAATATTCCTAGAGGAAACATTCAAAATCTCATCCACTCTCCCCCACAAGAAGCTGCTGCCTATTTTCCATTCTGCCAGCCTGTTGTCAGATTGCCACTGCAAACTTATGCTTTAGTGTTACAAAATACAGATACTCTTGGCTCCCACATCTAGATCTAAACACTTCTGTTTTTTATTTCAATAAATCCAAATAGTTTTTATTGAAATGCTTTATTGAAGCATCTTCATTCTCTTTTCTTCATATATTCATGTACTCGCTTCTGTCTTTTGATACACAATTATACAGTTATAATATTATAATACTATGTGTGGGATGGTACCTCCTCAGGGAATGTTCTTTTCATTTGCTAAATTTTCATTTACCTTTTTCTACTGCTCCCCTTTTCTTTAATCCATAGAATACTTTAAACCTTTCTACCAGTGCGCTTTTCTGTAACCACTTTCCTTCTACTATGTTGCCGTGGAAATACTTTCTCTTGTAGTATTTTTTAAATGGTATCTCTCTTAATAGAAGTCATTTTAAAGAAAAAGGCAAAACATAGAAACACTGTCCACAGTATAGTATTGAAGTCAACATATTACTATACTATGGATACTATTCCTATTTTGTTCTTTCATACGAATGGAGCTTCTATAAAGAAAGATACTATTTAAATATTACTACAAAGGGAGGTGTAAGGCAGCGTGCTGAGGTGACGCACATTCCAGGAGGCGGAGAGATAATGCCCACTGGATGGACAGGAGCACACAGGGAGACGCCATACTGTGTGTGCAGCAGGTAACATATAACAAGAGAATCCTTTACAGAGGAGAGTTGTGTAAATCCACTGACTTAGAAGGCAGTCCTAAAGAGTAGAGTGTCATGAGTAGAGTTGAGCGGACACCTGGATGTTCGGGTTCGAGAGGTTCAACCGAACTTCGAAAAAATGTCTGGGTCCGTGCTCGAACTTGACCCCGAACTTGACCCCGAATACGAACCCCATTGAAGTCAATGGGGACACGAACTTTTGGCCACTAAAATGCCTCTAAAAAAGTAATGGAAAGGGCTAGAGGGCTGCAAAAGGAAGTAAAATGTGGGTAAGAGTAGAACAAGTGCCCTGCAAGCAAATGTGGAAAAGGAAATAACTTAAAATAACATAAAATACATACAAATTAAAAATACAGCTGAGCCATAAAATAGCACTAGATGGAATCTTTGATTTTAGCTTTGGAAGAACATAAATCAAAATCTAAAGCATGGCTGCCAGGAGGATCAACAGAATTATCCATTTGACAGAGGGTTGGAGTGCAGGGTATTCTCTTTCAGTTTATACTAAGTGACCCATAGGTTGAGGAGGCGGTGACCGTGATGGTGTAGGTGGAAGCGGCGCTGGAGGAGGAGGAGGTAGCCAACACTGTTTTTATTTGTTTTTTTAAATTGGGGTAGCCCCCAAAATATTGGGACATATAACAACAGGAAACAAAGAATAAGTGGACTTGAGTATAACAATGTCTGGGTGAGGCCGGTATAAATGTCTATTCTGAACAAGGTACAGAGAAGTCTGGTGGGATCCATGCCTGGTTCATCTTAATAAACATGAGCTTGTCCACGTTGGCTGTGGACAGGCGGCTGTGCTTGTCAGTGATAACGCCCCCTGCCGTGCTAAACACACATTCAGACAATACACTGGCTGCAGGGCAGGCCAGCACCTCCAAGGCATAAAGGGCAAGCTCAGGCCATGTGCCCAATTTGGAGACCCAGAAGTTGAATGGGGCAGACCCATCAGTCAGTACGTGTAGGCCTGTGCATACGTACTGTTCCACCATGTTGCTGAAATGCTGTCTCCTGCTAAGATGTTGCATATCAGATGGTGTTGCTGCTTGTTGTGGCGTGCTGACAAAGCGTTTCCACATTTTGGCCATGCTAACCCTGCCTTCTGAGGTGCTGGCGGTGCCCCAGCTGCGTTGGCGACCTCTTCCTCTGCCTTCGCCTTGTGCTTCCATTGAGCCCCCGGTGTCATTTTGGAATGCCCTCAGCAGCGCGTCTACCAGCGTGCGCTTGTAGTCGTGCATCTTAGGATCACGCTCCAGTGATGGAATTAAGGACGGCACGTTGTCCTTGTAACGGCGATCCAGCAGGGTGGCAACCCCGAAATCAGCACAAGTTAGAATGTGGGCAACTCGGCAGTCGTTACGCAGGCACTGCATCATGTAGTCGCTCATGTGTGCCAAGCTGCCCAGAGGCAAGGACAAGCTGTTCTCTGTGGGAGGTGTATCATCTGTGTCCTCCGTATCCCCCCAGCCACACTCCAGTGATGCCCACGAGCTGCGTTGGGTGCCACCCTGCTGTGAACACAGTTCCTCCTCCTCATCATCCTCATCCTCCTCCAAAACTGGGCCCTGGCTTGACAGTTGTGTACCTGGCCTATGCTGGTGCAGGAACCCACCCTCCCAGCCACTTGTGAATGACTGACCTGATAACCGTGGAAATTACCCCTCTTCTTACTCCTCCTCTTCCTCCTGTTCCACATCCTCTTCCATCATCGCCCTAAGCGTTTTTTCAAGGAGACATACAAGCGGGAAAGTAATGCTGAGAACGGCGTCATTGGCACTTGCCATGTTGGTGGAGTACTCGAAACAGTGCAAAATGGCACACAGGTCTCACATGGAGCCCCACTCATTGGTGGTGAAGTGGTGCTGTTCTGCAGAGCGACTGACCCGTGCGTGCTGCAGCTGATACTCCACTATCGCCTGCTGCTGCTCGCACAATCTCTCCAGCATGTGCAAGGTGGAGTTCCACCTTGTGGGCACGTCGCATATGAGGCGGTGAGCGGGAAGGCCTAAGTTACGCTGCAGCGCACACAGGCGAGCAGCAGCAGGCTGAGAACACCTAAAGTGTGCACAGATGGCCCGCACTTTCTGTAGCAGCTCTGATATATCTGGGTAGTTTTTCAGGAATTTCTGGACCACCAAATTCAGCACATGCGCCAGGCAAGGGATGTGCGTCAAACCGGCTAGGCCCAAAGCTGCGTCGAGATTTCGCCCATTATCGCTCACCACCAGGCCGGGCTTGAGGCTCAGTGACAACAACCACTCATTGATCTGTTGTTCCATGCCCGTCCACAGCTCCTGCGCGCTCTGGGGTTTTTCCCCCAAACATATGAGTTTTAAAAGAGCCTGCTGTCGTTTCCCCCTGGCTGTGCTGGAGTTGGTGGTGAAGGTGTTACGCTGACTGGATGAGGAGGTGGTAGAGGAGAAGGAAGAAGCTGAGTAGGAGGAGGAGGCAACAGGAGGCAAAGAGAAATGCCCTGCAATCCTCTGTGGCGGAAGGACATGCGCCAAACTGCTATCTGCCTCAAGCCCAGCCGACACTACATTTGCCCAGTGTGCAGTTAGGAAGATATAGCATCCCTGCCCGTGCTTACTGGTCCACGTATCTGTGGTTATGTGGACCTTGCCACAGATGGCGTTGCGCAGTGCACACCTGATTTTGTCCGCCAATTGCTTGTGCAGGGAAGGGATGGCTCGCTGGGAAAATTAGTGGCGGCTGGGAACCACGTACTCTGGGACAGCCACCGCCATCAGGTTTTTAAAACTGTCCGTCTCCAACAGATGGAATGACAGCATTTCAAAGGCCAGGAATTTGGAAATGCTGGCATTCAGGGCCAGTGTTCGCGTGTGGGTAGGGCCATACTTCCTTTTCTCTCCAGTGTTTGGGAGATGGACAGCTGAACGCTTCCATGGGACAGTGTGGAGATGCTTGGGGACGGTGGCGGACGTTGTGGCGTTGCTGCCACTTCCTCTATTTGCTCGGTGGCAGGTGTCACTGTGACTCCAGAGCTGGAGGAAGAGGCCAAGACAGCAGCAGAAGAGGAAGCAGGAGGAGCCTGAGACCTTTCTTGGGTTTTGAGATGCTTACTACACTGCAGCTCGTGCTTTGCATGTAGATGCCTGGTCATGCAGGTTGTGCTCAGATTTAGCACATCACAGCTTGCAAACCACTCGTGTCTTGTCGTCAGCACATTGTCTAAAGAACTGCCATGCCAGGGAACTCCTCGTAGCTGGCTTTGGTGTGCTCGGCCCCTGGGTGCGGTGGGCAGTAGCAGGCGTACTGTCTAGGGGACGGCCGCTACGGTTTTGCACCCTGCTCCCTCTTATGTTGCGCTTGTGCCTCTTTGCGACCACCGCCTCTTCCTCCAAACTGGACACGTCACTCGCATGACCTTGATTCCATGTGGGGTCTAGGACCTCATCATCCTCCACATCATCTTCCACCCACTCCTCAAACCTGCCCTCCTTGCCAGTCTGCACACTGCCGAAAGCCACAGCAGTTGGCACCTGTGTTTTGTCATCATCAGAGACGTGCTGCGGTGGTCCTCGCATGTCAACATCCTGACACATAAGTGGTTGTGCATCAGTGCACTCAATCTCTTCCACTTCTGGAGCAAGGCTAGGTTTGATGACCCCTCCAGCAGAGTCATCAAAAAGCAAAAGAGACTGCTGCATGACTTGTGGCTCAGACTGCTTGGCAGATTTGCAAGGGGGTGAGGTGAAAGACAGATGGCCATGGGCTGCAGGTGTCAACTCTGAGCTTTCAGCAGGGGACCGGGTGGGAGACAATGTGTAGGAACTGGAGGCACTGTCAGCCACCCAATCTACTATCACCTGTACTTGTTCTGGCCTCACCATTCTAAGAGTGGCATTCGGGCCTACCAAATAATGCTGAAGGTTCTGTCGCGTACTAGCACCTGAGGAAGGTGTTTCACTTGTGCGTGTAGCTGGCACAGATCGACCACATCCCCTACTTGCAACAGGAGCTCCACCAACACCAGCAGCACCACAACCAGGGCCACGTCCCTTATTTGATACACTAAGAAGAGCTCATGTGATGTGCGTGTATGTGACTCCAGCTTATATATAGAGGCTGGGTCACATGCTGCACTGGCCAATCACAGCCATGCCATTAGTAGGCATGGCTGTGATGTCTTCTAAGGGCAAACGAGTCAAACACTTGTTGATTGGCTGCCCTGCAGCTTTTTAACATGCGCCATTAAATAGTCGAACCCCGAACTCCAACACGGACATACAGTGGAATGTCCGTGTTCGGGTCCGGGGTACGGACACCGTAATGTTCGGTACGAACCTGAACAGTGCGGTTCGGGTTCGCTCAACACTAGTCATAAGCAGTGTTGAGCAAACTCGAACCGCACTGTTCGGGTTCGTACCGAACATTACGGTGTCCATGCCACGAACCCGATCCCGGACATTTCACTGTATGTTCGGGTTGGAGTTCGAGGTTCGGCTATAAATCAAAAGTCTTTAAACCAAAAGTCATTCGGTTTATAGACTTTCGGTTTATAGAATAGCCAATAGCATTACATGTATTCTATAAGCCGAAAGTCTATAAACCTATCCACATTTGCTTGCAGGGCACTTGTCCTACTCTTACCCACATTTTACTTCCTTTTAGCAGCCCTCTAGCCCTTTCCAGGACTTTTTTAGAGGCATTTTAGTGGCCAAACGTTCGTATCCCCATTGACTTCAATGGGGTTTGGGTTCGGGGTCAAGTTTGAGCACGGACCCGGACTTTTTTTTTCCGAAGTTCGGTCGAACCTCTCGAACACGAACATCCAGGTGTCCGGTCAACAGTCATGAGTCCAATACCAATGGACAAAAAACGGTAACAGCGATGGTGAACAGGCAAATAAGAACAACAACAGTTATGGATAACAATGCCAAGCCAGGCAAAATTGTCAAGAAGATATTCACTGATTAATTTTGAGGTACAATGAACAGTACAAGCACTGGTAAGAGGGTTTTTGCTGTTGCTTGAACTTTTTTGGCACCATTTTTTCTTTTCCTTTTTCTATACACTACACTAATTGTATATACGGTTTAACAGCAGACTTTTTCGGAAACTGTTTGATGGAAAGGACAAGTCTGGACATAACACCAGAAAATCTTGAACGGTGAATTGTGTAAAAGTCAATTATAAACAATCAGGATTAAACCGCCATATGTATTAAGACTATGCTAGAGATATTTTGCTCAATAGTTTTTTTGTGAATTGATATACTGTTAGGGAGACAATTTAACCAGGAACTAGTCCCAATTATTTACTGTGCCATATCGTTATTTCTTGAAGAATATATACGTTAATTTGAAATGTGCATAATTGAGTAGTCATTTTGTGAATACACTCCTTGTTTTTATCATAGTAGATAAGATCAATTTGTGAAAAGAAAAATAGCTGTCACTAAGAACAGGATCTTGTGTAGTACAGTCTGAATGTGGAACATGACATGGTAGCTTCTATATTGGGGATATGTATTTGCCTAGAAATAACTAAACTTAAACCAAAATGTGGGGTAAAACAAAGGCCACAGCACTTTATTTAAATAGTCATTGCATTCCAATCATATATACATTCCACATATATATCCATAATTATACAATGACTAAACATAAACATAAACAATCCATAAACAGAAAACCAACCAAGCTTGCAAGAGTATCCAGGTGGCTGCCGAATAAGTCCATGTTCTGGGCATATACCAATGCCCCCAATACCTGAGGTTCGAGGTACCACTTTCCCCTCGAACCTCCCACCAGAGTCCCGATTGACTCTCCCCAATCCATTCTTCCATTAACCCTCCTGGATACCCTGCAAGCTTCCGCCAACGCTGTGACATGGAAATAAATCAATAATAAATAAATAATTAAATGCTCATTAACCATAAAATTAGGGAGGGTGGGTGGGACAACAGGTATGGGGAAAAACTTTTCCTAAAATGGCCCACAAACTTCCTGTTCCTATCTTTTATACACTGCCAACTCCTCCCACTAATTCCCACTATAGGCTGCACATATCCCTTCAGCACCCTGTCATGATTGCCCCTCCCCGACCTTGTCTGGGGGCTACAGGAAAAACAGTGGTGAATAATTTGTGGTGTGGTAGTGCTTTGCAACCAACTGAAACTAAAACTGGGTTCTGCAGTGACAAGCTGTGGATACCTTATTTAAAACCATATCTCTATAGGTTATCAAGTGGCTGACTGTATTTGAGATAAGAATTCTAAATGGTTTGAAAGCTAAACAGCTGTTGATATTTCTTTAATTCTTAAACAACCATAGTTGAAAGACAAATAGAACAGTTGTTTCGTACAAGATATGGCGACTAAAAGGAATCTGAAAAAAGCAGACAGAAAGGGAAAAGAAAGAGCATGAACAGGAAAAGAAGATTTTTTTTTTCCTCCAAAGTTGTCCAGAAATGCAGGTGAAACCAATTTGAAGGAACTGATTGGTATTGACTTAGAGGGCTAACCAGTAAGTAATGCGAGTAGTGAACAATCACCAAACACTTTCTAAAAGAATTCTTAGATGCACAACATAAACAATAAAGCAAGAAATACATTATCACTGTATGGAAATTAAATTGGAGATTAGAGAGTTGTCTAATGAGATAAAGAACATGCAAGAAAATGGGTTTGCTGGATTTCCAATACTCTATGTTGAAAGATAATTCTGCAGATTAGAATTAGACCTTTTAGATCAACACACTTAATTCTTATATAATTCCTAAATGGAAATTTCTGTTCAGGATGCTGCCAATGAGAATATCGATGAGTTGGCTTGAAATGGTTCAGTGCATCTTTAGAAATGATGTATGGAGGGGAAAATACCAAATCAGTTATCATGGAAGCTAAAAATGGAGAAAGGGATAAGCTGGAATTTGAACACATTGCTCAAGAATAAGCTTAAGGAAAACTGTTTACAAAATATGTTGTTGATAGATTTTTTTCCTTGCAGTTAATAGTGGATACAATAATTTATGGACTGAATATTTTTGGTAGCACCCCTCCCTAACTTGGCATTTGTTTGTATGCGTGTATATTTGTGAGTTTAGCATTTATATATGTATATGTCTGCCACTTACAGTTTTATATTACTTTTGTGCCCATACAAATATATGATATTGAGTATATTTACAAATATATATTATCTTAATTGTATTTGAAATATAAAAAAATATCTAAAGATGACTATAAGGGGAAGTATTTCCGCCTGTGTCAGTGGACACAATGCATCTATTCATTTTACACGGTATGTGAATTATTTTTGTGTCTTGCAGCACATAAATGTTATTGGGATCTTATACACTAATACAGGGCTCAACAAACCCCGGGCTCGAGGTTGCCATGATGACTGGAAAATTAGACATGGCGCCAAGGAAGGGTCATCCCCACATGGCACCCCTCGCCCGGGGATCAGTTAAAAAAATTATTATTTAGCGATCGGAGCACAAGAGAGCAGAGCGAGCTCTGCACACACTTCCTGCTCAGTCCCCATGCGCGTTAGTGTCGGAGCGGCAGGTGTCACATGATTTGCTCACTAGTATCGTCAAGATGGTCTGTGCCTTTGTGACAGGCATGTACCCGGCTGGAGCAGATTGTCCCCCCCATATGTGACTGACTGTGTGTGTGTGTGTGTATGTATGTGACTGACTGTGTCTCTCTGTGTGTGTGTGTGTATGTACGTACGTACGTGACTGACTGTGTGTGTGTGTATGGTTGCATGAATGTACCATTGTCTGGCTCCTATATTTTTTTGCTGGCTCCTAAAATTAAATAAAAATTTTCAAGCCCTGCACTAACAGTGATACCACACATATTGGACCAAACGGCTGTCCATGAGTGGTGATCTGTCTTCCTCGCCTCTGTCCTGACCTATCTTTCAAGGCTGTCTTGTACAGTGTACATATGCTCCATGGGGTCAGTATTTTTAAAGGATTAAGAGGCAAAAGGTGATCATTGTTGAGCGGATTTGCATATGCCTACCCAGAATCCCTTGCAGTGGTAATAGCACTTTAAACATATTATGTTGTGGCATTCTGATTTGTTTGGTTTGTATAAATTTCTGCCTAATTATGCCTCTGCTAACCACAAATAGTATCCACAGTGAACTGTATAATCAATATTTTATGTATTATTTCCTTCTACTATACTTCTCAATATTGCTGGAATGAGATGCAGGATGCTGGGGGCATGGCCTCTGGAAAGGCGCATTGTGATCTGACTGCCAAGCAGTATGGCAAATAATTGCCACCACTGTGTATGAATTGCGCATGGTTAATAATTACACTTTAGCCTCTGGTTTTCTAGAGTATCAAAACTTTGCATGATGAGGTCTGGACTGTTGGATTGTGCTCTTGAATCACATTCTAGCAATATGTGTCCAGGGTAAGATTAGAGCTAGGATTATTTTAAAAACATGTTTAGAAAACCGGAGAGTGATATTACACAATTTACTAATGGCCAACTTCTTTTAATGGATGATTTTTTCTGTGAATGTAATATGTATAATGCAATATTACAAAAAAAAAATATTTTCCTTAAGCACTGACACTATGATCACTCTCTCTTGCAGATCATACCCTTGGCATTGTGCTTGGATGTGTATTTGGATTCTTCACTCTATTAGTCTTAATTGTACTGATTGCTCTGAATGAAAAAAAGCGCAGCAAGTAAGTGTCTAATAAAGTAAAAAAATAATTACAATGCTGTAAATGAGAATACATCAGGGGTCATAGGTACATTGTGTTGTTTAACTCAAAGGATGGTAGCGTTTGTCAGATTTCAAATTACCTAAAAACATTTAGAGACCCGTGACCCTTTCCTTCTCATCCAAAATCATCACAGGAGTTAGGTTTAGCTGAATGAGACAGAGAACAAGACAGAAGATGTGTTCTTTAATGAGGTGTATATGTAAAAATGTACCAGTGCTATCTCTACTGGTTTATACCATACAGCGTTATCCAATATAGAAAGTAAAGATAAATATCAGTAAGCTTCTCTGAATAGAGAAACATCTGTCCTACTTATCACTCCTCCCTATGGCCTTGATTACATTACTTGCAGTAAAACCACGGTAATGGGTTGATGTGATGTCTCATTTTACTGGGCTATTCCATTACGCTATCAATTTGTATTTATTACCATCCCAGGTGTTGAATGCAAAATCTGCAATTAAATGAACTAGCTACAAAACATAGGGAAACGCACAGTATTTCATTGAGTTTTCACCCTGACACTGAAACAGCTGATAAAGTGCTCATCTTTATTTCCCATCCTCAGCACTCAAAGATCTGGGGAAGAAAATATGGTTCTGGGTCTATAATATAATAGCTCAATACAACTCCCATCATACTGTGTTAGAATTTTGGCTGACCCAGCATGGTGAGAGTTGCAACTAAGCTAATATAGGAGGGTTTTAATTTACACAGCCCTGCAAATAGTTAAATATCTTAAATGGGCCAGCAAATTGGTGTTCTCTGGCCCATATTTTATTATGTATTATTACTTCCTGTTCATTGTGCAAAGAAGCAGGGGGCACTCGCCACCAAACCGAAGTGGTCTAGGAGTCCCTTTAATTTTTATTTTTTAACGCAATTTCAAAGTACTTTTAGTGCAGAGCATTGACGTTACCACTAGCATTAGTGATACGGTAAAAACTAGCATATATTTGCCACCAATTTCACCTACTGAAACACTGTACTGCAAATATTAATAAAGTGTATATAGTTTGGTGGGAAACATGTAATTTACATGTAATGTAACAAGTACATTGATTCAATAGTTAGTTGTATTTAATTGGTGTGTACTAATGTATAATAAGTTGAAGAGATTTCAGTATAGTACGTTTTGGGCCTATTAATAAATCAGTTTGTTTTTATTTTATGGTGCCAGTGTGACATGTCTCTCTAACTTTAAACAATCAATACAGTCTGAAAAGAAAATTGGACAAATAAATGTATATAAGAAGCAGACACTTTAAAATAAAATATGCACATACTGTTTTTTAATTTTTGCAATATTTAACTTTTAAAAATATCCTAGGGGTTTTGTTCTCAGTAAATGGGCTCCCACAGTGATGGAGGGGATGTCTATAACACGTGATGTCAGTAATGTAATAGCAATATCATACAATCACTTAAATGCATATCTTTTGACAAATCTAAACTGCACAGGCCTCTTAAATTGAACTGAAACATGTACAACATATCACATGCTAGTATATGTTATATAGTTTGTTCTGGTCAAATATAATAATGCTAGGTGAATGTGCAGAATTAGTCCTCAAATTACGAAACACCATATTGTCCTGATTATATGTCACATTTCTGTAATTGGGTGTAATTTTAATTAAAAAAAAACATTGTTACAAAAAAGGCTTGCACATTGTCGCTAACACACTGTATTTAACAAACCCAGACCTCAGTCAGACCTGTCTTGCTTTCCAGTTCACGACACTCTGAATCATTGCGAGGGGCGCTATGCTGAAAACGTGTACCTTCAGCAAGGGGGCTCCAAAAGGCACATGGGGGGATGCGTAATCACTTATTATAGGCCACACCCCTATTTTAAGAACCTAAATAAGGATTTTAAAAAGTGCGGCCTTTAATCAGGACAAAATGATACATCCTGAATATAGGAACATTTTAACGTGGTACAAGTTATTTTACAAATTAATACATTTTAGGTAGGTTTGCCAAATTCAGTATGGTCTATTAAGTTCAGTGTTCTCCACTGTGTGTATTCACCACAGAGGTGCGTGAGAGTAGCCAAGTCGAATTAGAGAAGAATTTCTACACTTTGAAACGGGAAGAATTGTTGCTTTGATAAACATGAACTTGTTTACATTCTTGGATCAACATTTGATGAGCTTTTTCCCAGATATCTTATGAAACGTGTTTGGTTTATTTTGAAATTCATATTTTGAGTATCTTGTAACCTAGTAATTGACAGGTTTGTAGCATGTGGATAAAACTGGTCTCTAGTGGGGTAGGGTGTGGCTTGGGTTGCAAAGCTCTCTCCTTACAGTAGAGGTGGAGAAGGATCTACAAGAAGGAGCATCCTGCATGCACCTCAGTATCACCATACAGCCCTGTTTCCATCTATTTTATAATTCTATAAGATTATCACTAAATGGAACATATGGACCTAACTCTATATGCTGCTATGGATAAGACAACTACTGTCATAAAAGAACTACAAAGAAGTCATGAGACATACGGTGTATGTTATTTGCATAAAACAAATATTAGTGTCATAATATGTGGTCACAAAGACATGTTGCAAGGTTCTGTTCTAATCAAATGTATTCTTGATATAGAATTAGGTAAATTGTCCTTTTGGATCCATCGTTTACCTCCTTATGGCATCCTCTTTCTGTTCCAGGCAGTTTTTAAGATGGCCACTGAAATTTGTATCAGCCGTGAGCATCCATTTTCCTCTCTGTTACCTTCTCCTTTGAGCACATGCAATAACTCTCTTACTAATGATGGAGTTGTACTGGTCCTGTATTGGTTTATGCTGAGCTCCACCACTTTAGTTCTTTCCCTATACAAGCAAGCTCACTTACTTCCCTCATTGCAACCTCACATTAGTACATTCAACTTGCATTTGTCTGTCACACCAACTCCCTCCCATAGCCTCACTGGTTTGGACCCTACTCTAAGACAAAGATGAAAGGAAGAAAACATGTATTCTCCACACTTTCTTCCTCTATCCAGGGCCGGCGCTACCGTAAGGCAGCACAGGCGGCTGCCTTAGGGAGCCCCAATGGGGGGGCGGGAAAATCGCCCGCTCCCCCAGGCCCGTTTACTTACCTCCATGCTGCTGTTCATGTCCGTGGCTGTGGGCATTCAATAAAGTGTGTTGAAACTTTTTTTTTCAACACACTTTATTGAATGTGCATGGCCTGAGGGGAGCGCACAGCGCTTCCCTCTCAGCCACGGACATGAACAGCAGCATGGAGGTAAGTACTGGGGTCTGGGTAAGGGGGGAGGAGGGAGGTATAACGAGCATCTGACTGGCACACTATTCCTGGGCTCTGACTGGCATACTATTCCTGGGCTCTGACTGGCATAATATTACTGGGCTCTGACTGGCATAATATTACTGGGCTCTGACTGGCATAATATTCCTGGGCTCTGACTGGCATAATATTACTGGGCATCTGAATGGCATAATATTCCTGGGCATTTGACTGGCATAATATTCCTGGGCATCAGAATGGCATAATTTTCCTGGGCATCTGAATGGCATAATATTCTTGGGCTCTGACTGGCATAATATTCCTGGGCATCTGACTGGCATAATATTACTGGGCATCTGAATGGCATAATATTCCTGGGCACCTGACTGGCATAATATTCCTGGGCATCTGAATGGCATAATATTCCTGGGCATCTGACTAGCACACTATTCCTGGGCTCTGACTGGCATAATATTACTGGGCTCTGACTGGCATAATGTTCCTGGGCATCTGAATGGCATAATATTCCTGGGCATCTGACTGGCATAATATTCCTGGGCATCTGAATGGCATAATATTCCTGGGCTCTTACTGGCATAATATTACTGGGCTCTGACTGGCATAAAGTTCCTGGGCATCTGACTGGCACAATATTACTGGGCTCTGAATGGCATAATATTCTTGGGCATCTGAATGGCATAATATTACTGATATCTGACTGGCATAATGTTCCTGGGCATCTGAATGGCATAATATTCCTGGGCATCTGAATGGCATAATATTCCTGGGCATCTGACTGGCATAATATTCCTGGGCATCTGAATGGCATAATATTCCTGGGCATCTGACTGGCATAATATTCCTGGGCATCTGAATGGCATAATATTCCTGGGCTCTGACTGGCATAATATTCCTGGGCATCTGACTGGCACACTATTCCTTGGCTCTGACTGGCATAATATTACTGGGCTCTGACTGGCATAATGTTCCTGGGCATCTGACTGGCACAATATTACTGGGCTCTGACTGGCATAATATTCCTGGGCATCTGACTGGCATAATATTACTGGGCTCTGACTGGCATAATATTCCTGGGCATCTGACTGGCACACTATTCCTGGGCTCTGACTGGCATAATGTTCCTGGGCTCTGACTGGCATAATATTCCTGGGCATCTGACTGGCACACTATTCCTGGGCTCTGACTGGCATAATATTACTGGGCTCTGACTGGCATAATGTTCCTGGGCAGGGCCGATCCTAGTGTCACAGGCGCCTGGGTGCAGGATTTTTTTGGGCGCCCCAGGTGGGCGTGGCTATATGATAAACCCCTCCCCTTTACACATGTATGTTCCAGGCATACCAATTTTTCATTATTGGGGTGGGGGGATTCTTGTGGAGAGCACAAACTTTATTTTTAGATGAAGGACCAACACAAGCTTTTATTTTAAATAAAGATATTTATTTGGCAGTAAAACAGTGTAGTGGTTTTATTTATGTCTATGATGCTCAGCCAGCAACATGGGAGACTTTTTGCTGGCTAGCAGTTTAACAGTTCCCATGATGTCCAACCAGCCAAAGTCTCCCATTAGTCTGGCTGAGCATCATTGGAAAAGAAGTACACAAGGAGCAATAAATAATATTCCACCAAGTCAGTCACTCACTTGTCTCTCTCTTCCCATACCGCCATGTCTTTCTCCCTCTCCACTCATACCCTCATGTATCTCTCTCTCTCCACTCATACCCTCATGTATCTCTCTCTCTCTCCACTCATACCCTCATGTATCTCTCTCTCTCCACTCATACCCTCATGTATCTCTCTCTCCACTCATACCCTCTGTGGCAAACCTAGCCACTTATTGCAGAACATTTAAAGGTTGTCTGAAATAGCTGTGTTACCCTGGTCTAAAAATGTATTCATGTTAATATATATTCTTATGTTAAAACCAGGTTCTGCTGTATTGAGGGATAATCCACTTAACAGGATTATCTAGTGTGAGTGCCCCTCCTGTACAGCAGTGCATGGTGGGAGAAATGTCCTGTATTTGCACTTCCCATGTAATCTACTATTGTATAGCCCCTGTAAGGGTATTAAGTAAACCCCTTGCATGGGGAATTGCATAAATGCTGAAACTGTGAATAAACTAATCAGTTGACTCCCAGAACTGTGTTTCGTCCGGTTACTGGGGGATTTGGGATATTGCCTTACTTTCCAGCGCTTTATTTGGATTACCTTCTTTTACCAGCGGAGATATTGGGATTTAATATTGCAGCTCCGCTACAATTGGTGGCAGCGGCGGGATCCAACCTTACAGCCGAAAAGCGGTGTTCGTGTAATTGAAACTACCGAACAGGAAAGTGAATGGCAATTCGGATGCAACAAAGAACCGGAGACAGACTTTACTGCATTGAAACAGCAGACGGTAAAGGAACTACTGGAAGCCAGGGGTAAGATAGCCAGCAATAAGCCAAAAGCTGTGCTGATTGCTGAATTGATGGAGGGAGACAGAGCTCGCAGCGTTACACCCCCACCAGCCATGGAGGAAACCCCCTTCCAAAAGGAAATGAGGACCAGGATGGAATTTTTACCCCAGCCAGTACCCCTGGAAATACTGACAGTACTGATGGCGGATGTGCAGGAGTATGTGATGGCACACGGACCGCAGGATGCTCCTCCCAGAGCAGAGTCTATTACTGCTTCAGTCATCAGCCAGGTAAAGCCTAAGATCCCATACCATGCGTTTAAAATGTTCTGTGAAGAGAAAGACGAGATTGATGGGTATCTACAAGACTTTGAGAGGCTATGTGACTTGCATGATTTGGAGCAGGCAGTGTGGGTACCTTTACTGGCGGGCAAACTGTCAGGTCGGGCAGCAGAAGCCTATCGGGCTGTACCCAGGGAAGACAGCAAAGATTATGCCCGGGTGAAACAGGCTATACTGGAAAGATATGCCATTACCCCAGAGGCATACCGGCGCAAGTTTCGAGGGTTGCGCAAACCAGAGAAAGATTCCCACGCAGAGTGGGCCCATAAACTGGACCAAGCCTCCCAGGGGTGGATACAAGCCAGTCAAGCAACCACCATGGAGGAATTACGGCAATTGCTGCTGTTAGAACAGTTTTTCAATGGCCTGTCCCCAGAGGCACAGGAATGGGTGAGAGATAGAAAACCCCTCACCCTAACAGAAGCTGCACGACTAGCCGACCAGCACTATGACGCCAGGAGGCATCATGGTAACCTCAACCGAGGGTACCCTCGACCCACGGCTCAACCTCACACAGCTACCCCTACTGCACCTACAGCGACCTCCTTCCGGCCAACCCCGGGGGGGCACACTCCACCATCCAGATATAATGGCAGAGCGAATATCCAGTGCCATACGTGCAAACAATGGGGCCACATGGCGAGAGAGTGTACCCAGAACCGGAGCCGCCAAGCATGGAGCCAGGTACGGCAGAACCCAGCACCAAGAGCAGCCGCCCAGCAATACAGACAACAGGCAACCCCATGGCCAGCTAGTAACCCTGGAAGTGAAAGATCTGAGAGGGTGAGAGATAGAAAACCCCTCACCCTAACAGAAGATGCAATACTAGCTGACCAGCACTATGACGCCAGGAGGCATCACGGTAACCTCAACCGAGGGTACCCTCGACCCACCGCTCAACCTCACACAGCTACCACTTCTGCACCTACAGTGACCCCATTCCGGCCAACCCCTGGGGGGCACACTCCACCATCCAGATATAATGGCAGAGCGAATATCCAGTGCCATACGTGCAAACAATGGGGCCACATGGCGAGAGAGTGTACCCAGAACCGGAGCCGCCAAGTATGGAGCCAGGTACGGCAGAACCCAGCACCAAGAACAGCTGCCCACCACTACCAAGCGGAGCCAGCAACACAGGAGATACTTTTTAATCAGACCGAAGAGCTCCTGGGGATACTACACGATGTGATGTCGGTACAAGCCACAGACAACAGGCAACACCATCGCCAGCTAGTAACTCTGGAAGGGAAAGAGGTCCAAGGGCTCCGGGATTCGGGAGCCACTCTGACTCTGGTAGATCCTCATTTGGTTCCAGGCTCCGCACACACCGGCGGATCTGTAGCAGTGCGAGCAGCAGGGGGAGCGGTATACAGATTACCCACTGCCAAAGTACATTTGAATTGGGGTGTTGGGGAGGGCATGGTAGAGGTGGGCCTGATGCAGAAACTGCCAGCGGATGTCGTATTGGGGAACGACCTGGGTCGAATGACTTCCGCCTTTATTCCTCAAGCTCCACTCCAAGAGGCCCACCCAGTAACCACAAGGCAACAGGCTCGCACCACGGCTCCAGCAACGCACTCTGAGGCTCAGACGCTTCAATGTTTGAATTGGGAGCAGTGCTGAGCCAAGTTGGAGCAGATGGCGGAGAACATCCCGTAGCTTACTTAAGCCGAAAGTTATTACCCCGTGAAGTGAGCTACGCCACCATTGAGAAAGAATACCTGGCCTTGGTGTGGGCCCTCAACAAGTTGCAGCCTTATTTATATGGACAACCTTTTTCCCTACTCACAGATCACAACCCGTTGGTGTGGCTGAACCGTGTGGCAGGGGACAATGCCAGGCTGCTGCGCTGGAGTTTGGCGCTGCAGCCTTTTGACTTTACTATTCATTACCGCCCAGGAAAGCAAAACGGTAACGCCGACGGGTTATCTAGACAGACTGACCTTGAGAAGTGATCTGTGAGTACTCCTCCGGACATCCCCAAGCCGATCCGTTGGGATCAGACTGTGTATGCCGGCTTGGTTCTGGGGGAGCATTGTGGCAAACCTAGCCACTTATTGCAGAACATTTAAAGGTTGTCTGAAATAGCTGTGTTACCCTGGTCTAAAAATGTATTCATGTTAATATATATTCTTATGTTAAAACCAGGTTCTGCTGTATTGAGGGATAATCCACTTAACAGGATTATCTAGTGTGAGTGCCCCTCCTGTACAGCAGTGCATGGTGGGAGAAATGTCCTGTATTTGCACTTCCCATGTAATCTACTATTGTATAGCCCCTGTAAGGGTATTAAGTAAACCCCTTGCATGGGGAATTGCATAAATGCTGAAACTGTGAATAAACTAATCAGTTGACTCCCAGAACTGTGTTTCGTCCGGTTACTGGGGGATTTGGGATATTGCCTTACTTTCCAGCGCTTTATTTGGATTACCTTCTTTTACCAGCGGAGATATTGGGATTTAATATTGCAGCTCCGCTACACCCTCATGTATCTCTCTCTCTTTACTCATACCCTCATATATAACTCTCTTTCCACTCATACCCTCATATATAACTCTCTCTCTCTCTCTCCACTCATACCCTCATGTAGCTCTCTCTCTCCACTCATACCCTCATGTATATCTCGCTCTCCACTCATACCCTCATGTATAACTTTCTCTACTCATACCCTCATGTATAACTCTCTCCACTCATACCCTCATGTATCTCTCTCTCTCCACTCATACCCTCATGTATCTCTCTCTCTCCACTCATACCCTCATATATCTCTCTCTCCACTCATACCCTCATGTATAACTCTCTCTCCACTCATACCCTCATGTATAACTCTCACCACTCATACCCTTATGTATCTCTCTCTCTCCACTCATACCCTCATGTATAGCTCGCACTCCACTCATTCCCTCATGTATATCTCGCTCTCCACTCATACCCTCATGTATAACTCTCTCCACTGCATGTCTGTCTCTCTTCTATACACCCATGTCTGCTGTCTCTTTTTCTTCATAACTCACATGTATGTCTCTCCCTCCTCATAATCCTGTGTATTTGCCTATTAATATGCCACAGCCAGTTTGCCCATTTATATGCCACTGCCAGTTTGCCCATTAATATGCCACAGATAGCTTGCCCATTAACATACCACAGTTAGTTTATCCAATAATATAGCACAGTTAGTTTGCCCATTAATATGCCAGTGTCAGTTTGGCCACTAATATGCCAGTGTCAGTTTGTCCATTAATATGCCACTACCAGTTTTCCCAAGAAAAGCATTACCCCCTCCCCCCATTCCCCAGTACTCACCTTGCTGCTGCTGTTTCGTGTCTCCTCCGCACAGTCTTCCCTCTATGCACACTCAGAGTGCAGTGCAGGAGGCAGGAAATAGCCGCCGACTGGATGGGGACTGTCAAGTGGGCAGCGGTGGCCCCTTTAACCGGTTAAAAGTTGCCCTGCCTACATTCACACCCACATTTACGCACAGGGTCATGCATAAATACACACAGTCACACTTACACAGACACACTTAGTCAGGGCCGCCACTAGGAATTTCAGGGCCCCTTACTGAACACATTTTCTGCCCCCCCCCCCCCCCCCAACAATATCTCCCACTCGCCCCACCTACTCTCACAAGCATGTTATCCCAGTCAAGTGTAATATGGAGGGTGGTTGGGAGCAGTTGGTCAATATGTCAGTAATATTTTGCCCCTCAATATGCCAGTATTTTACAATTTACTGTGCCAATATTTTGCCCCTTAATATGCCATTCTTTTGCCATTTAATGTGCCAGTATTTTGCCCCACAATATGCCATTCTTTTGCCATTTAATATGCCATTATTTTGCCACTCAATAGGCCAGTATTTTGCAATTTAATATGCCAATATTTTGCCCTTCAATATGCCATTTAAAATGCCAGCGTTATGCTTGTTATTTGCACCCTTCCCCAGTACTTACCTCCTTGCTGCTCTGTCTCCTGGTGCTCTGCTCTGTTTAGCAGGTCCCCGTCCGGAGGGGAGCGCTTAACGCTTCCCACACAGCCGCGGACCTGCAAAATACAGGGGATTTTTTTTTTTCTGTTGTGACCTGGACCCTTGATGGTGGGCTTGCACTTAGTCACCATTACACACAGACACCTTTATACACACACAGAGCAATACACACATTCACACACTTACACAGACAGTAACACACACATTGACGCACACAGAGAAAAACACATTCTCACACACACACACACACTTACATACATTCAAACACACAGTGAAACACACACACACATACATTCACACACAGTGAAACATACATTCACACACACACACAGTGAACACACACATTCACACACACACTTACATACATTCACACACACACACAGTGAAACACACAGTGAAACACACACATTCACACACACACACAGTGAAACACACATTCACACACACACACACTTACATACATTCACACACACACACAGTGAAACACACATTCACACACACACTTACATACATTCACACACACACACAGTGAAACACACACATTCACACACAGTGAAACACACATTCACACACACTGAAACACACACACATACATTCAAACACACAGTGAAACACACACACTTACATACATTCACACACATACACAAACACACACACAGTGAAACACACATTCACACTGAGACACACACTTTCACCCTGACATACAGATTGAAACACACACACTTCATTTCATTTAAAAAATAAAAAAAACACGTTTTTACTATCGGTCCCCCTCCCTGGAGGGAGGAGGACATTTCCGGACGGTGTCGGCAGAGGAGGCAGAACACCGTCATTCAGATCTTCTGCCGGATGTCACCAGACATCCGGCAATCAGACAGCGCGACGGGGTGGAGCTTGCACCCGTCGCGCTGTAATGAGATTAGGAGGTGCGGTGACCGCAGGCGCTCACCTGCGGGCCGCACCTCCAGAATGAGGGAGAAAGGTGCTCATAAGAGCGCCTTTACTCCCGGTGCGCCTGGGCGCGGTGCACCCCGTGCACCCGCCCAGGATCGGCCCTGTTCCTGGACATTTGAATGGCATAATATTCCTGGGCATCTGAATGGCATAATATTCCTGGGCATCTGAATGGCATAATATTCCTGGGCATCTGACTGGCATAATATTCCTGGGCATCTGAATGGCATAATATTCCTGGGCTCTGACTGGCATAATATTACTGGGCTCTGACTGGCATAATGTTCCTGGGCATCTGACTGGCACAATATTACTGGGCTCTGAATGGCATAATATTCTTGGGCATCTGAATGGCATAATATTACTGGGCTCTGACTGGCATAATGTTCCTGGGAATCTGAATGGCATAATATTCCTGGGCATCTGAATGGCATTATATTCCTGGGCATCTGAATGGCATATTCCTGGGCATCTGACTGGCATAATATTCCTGGGCATCTGACTGGCATAATATTCCTGGGCATCTGAATGGCATAATATTCCTGGGCTCTGACTGGCATAATATTCCTGGGCATCTGACTGGCACACTATTCCTTGGCTCTAACTGGCATAATATTACTGTGCTCTGACTGGCATAATGTTCCTGGGCATCTGACTGGCACAATATTACTGGGCTCTGACTGGCATAATATTCCTGGGCATCTGACTGGCATAATATTACTGGGCTCTGACTGGCATAATATTCCTGGGAATCTGAATGGCATAATATTCCTGGGCATCTGACTGGCATAATATTACTGGGCTCTGACTGGCATAATATTCCTGGGCATCTGACTGGCATAATATTCCTGGGCTCTGACTGGCATAATGTTCCTGGGCTCTGACTGGCATAATGTTCCTGGGCATCTGACTGGCATAATATTCCTGGGCATCTGAATGGCATAATATTCCTGGGCTCTGACTGGCATATTATTACTGGGCTCTGACTGGCATAATGTTCCTGGGCATCTGACTGGCATAATATTACTGGGCTCTGACTGGGATAATATTCCCATTGAAATACTGGTAAGTTTGTTGATTTAACTTTACTTCATTTTAAATATTGTATTTGTTCCCGTTTTGTTTCTTCACTGAAAAATAAGATATATGCAGTGTGCATAGGAATTTGTTCATAGTTTTTGTTTTTACTATAGTCCGGCCCTCCAACGGTCTGAGGGTCAGTGAACTGGCCCGCTGTTTAAAAAGTTTGAGGACCCCTGGGCTAAATACTGGCATATTGAGTGGCAAAATAGTGTGTCTCAGGTTGTGTGTGAATTGGTGTAACTGTGTGTGTGTAAGTGGTAAGGGTGTCTCTGTGTGTGACTGCAAGGGTGTCTTTGTGTTTAAGGGTTTCAATGTGTGACACATTTAGAGCATGCGAGTTGAATATTTAGATGTATTTATTTTCTACACTATACATTATTCATATATATATATATTGATATATATATATATATATGTAATGTAAGGAGGCTTAATGGTGTGGGAGGCGTGGCGGATCAGAGCAGGGGGGCACCAAAATGCACCTTCGCCTGTGTAGACGGAAATCCTTGCACCGGCCCTGCCTCTATCCTAATACTCTTTCCACCAGTTACTAAACATGAAATGTCTTCTTTAGTTTTTATAGTGTTGCACCACCACCTACCCTCTCAACCAGGCAAGGCTGGCTACATTTGTTCTGGGGTCAAAAAATAAATTAGTGGCCATAGTGCAACTTCATCAGCCTACCTGTTATTATCAGAGATAGACAGGCTGGCAAGATTTGGCCTGGGCTCAAAAACAATTTAGTGGCCACAGTGCAACTTCATCAGCCTACCTGTTATTAACAGAGATAGACAGTCAAGATAGAATTACTGACAGATAAAATACACAGATTCATAGACAAACAAGATAACTGGATAGAAAGGTTGGTGCACTGCGGCATTGAAAACTGGAAAGCTGTGACACCCCAACCCATTGAGTAAGGTTAGTGAGTAACCTGGGGCACAATTTCCCTCTTGCCCTCCTTGCCAGCATCCCCCTGCTCTTGCCCCTATCACTGTCTCTATCAGTAGTCATACACCAAAGTTATATCCTTCTTTAGCAGCTCATCATCTTCACTTCCTCAATCAATGGGTCCATCCTACTGTTCTCACTTTCCTCAGCCTCAGCCTTCCGAAGCAGCCTGATAACATCTTTTGATGCCTGACCTTTCCTCCTGTTAATGTCAATGTTCCTTTTACAGACCCTTTTAGTGTCAGCAGTCTTGTCACCTGTCTTGAATGGGTTTATAAATTATATGCTGCAGTACTGTTGGGTTCAAACCCACTTGTTCCTCCTTGTAATACATAAAAACTGCTTCTACCAGGCTCATTCTACTTGTCCATTGCTTGACTAACACATTTCCACAGTGTTTCACTGGCTGTCCAAATATGTCTCAATTACATTAGAAGTCTTGTTGCTCACTCACAAAGCTCAGAATAATTGTTCTCTAATATATATTTCATCTTTCATTTCTAAATACTCAGCAATACAGGGTGTACAGTGCTGCTATCATACTCTGCAGCATTGTACACCCAAGGGAAAACTATGATCTTCCATTTTGTGGAAGGCTCAAGCTTAAAAAACACAACTAAAGCCATGTGACATAGTTAGTCGGGAGGCTTCTGCAATTTCACCATCACAACAGGCTTCCCTCTACCTGTGTCTTAGAAGGTCCTAAAGTTACATATTGCACAGTAAAACTGTGTTTTTGTAATAGTATATGTTTAAATTAAATTTGCAAATTCAATATCAGAAAGGTTCTTGTTTGATGCCAGACTGTTACTGTAATGCATAGCTTTTGACAAATCTAAACTGGACAGGCCTGTTAAACTGAACTGAAATATGTATCACATATCACATGCTAGTATATGTTGTTTACTTTGTTCTGGTCAAATATAATAATGCTAGGTGAATGTGCAGAGCAAGTTAATTAGTCCCCAAATTGTGAAACACCATATTGTCCTGATTATAGATCACATTTCTGTAAGTGGGTGTAATTTTAAGTAAAAAAGGACATTGCTACAAAAGAGACTGGCACATTGTCGCTAGGCACTGTATTTAACAAACACAGACCTCAGTCAGACCTGATCAGTTCATAAAATGTATGCTAAATACAAATATAATACATACAGCCATAACATTATGACCACATGCCTAATACTGTGTAGTACCGCTTTTTGACACCAAAACAACCCTGTCCGGTCGAGGCATGGACTTAGGGCCGGACTGGCCTACCGGGATACCGGGAATATTCCCGGTAGGCCGCCTACCGTGGGGCCGCTTTAATTTGGCCGGCCTCACCACTTTAATTTTGGCCGGCCGCACCACTTTAATTTCGGCCGGCCGCGGCCCTTTAAGAAATTCGGCCAGCCACGCCAGAGCCTGCTGAGTGGAAGAGGGATAGGAAGGTGACGAAGATTCCGGTGCGGGCAGCCTGAGAGGAAGCTGCTGGACTGCAGGTTAAGGTATGTGAGTGAGTGTCAAAGTGTTCCCTATCTTATAGCTAGGATAGCCTTGTGCTTATCCCACGCATGCTTAAAATCCTTGACTGTGTTTACCTCTACCACTTCCGCTGGAAGGCAATTCCATACATCCCCTACCCTCTGAGTAAAGTAATACTTCCTGATATTACTATTAAATCATTGAACCTCTAATTTTAGACGATGTCCTCTAGTTGTGGTAGTTTTTCTTCTTTTAAATATACTCTCTTCCTTTACTGTGTTGATTCGCTTTATGTATTTGCATGATTGCCATGAGGTGCATGTCAAATGTGGTGAAAAAGCAGTCTCCATAGCAGATTCTCACCCTAAGCTTGTGGCAGCACATTAGTTTAATGACCACACTAAGGATGAATTACCAGCAGTGTGAATCCATTGCGTCCTGACTTGACTGCTAGTACATTGGAAGCCTATGCGTTTTGTTGTGTAGGATTAAACTTTCTCATGTGCACAGCTGACAGAAGATAACTACACGTTAAATGCTGAGAACATCGCCGCTTCATATTTCATGTCCAATTCTCACAGTATTAGGTGTAACTAGCAACTTTCTCAGGTAATTGATATTATGGTGGTGTTTTCGGCACTACTACTGTAGTTTTCAAAATGTGACCTCAAGCTACAAAATGGATAGCAATTAAATAATTACATGAGTCCGCAGTTAATTACAGTGTGGTAAAAACTTGAAGAGAAAATTCAAAGTTCACAGCAAACCCTGAGGTGCCATCCTTCGTTTGTAAACCCAGGTGAGGAGTCTGTGTAAACAAGATAAACCATGTTAAAAAAAACAACTCTCTGGAAGAGATGTACTTATGCAAGGTTGTCCAGCCGTATCTAGCTAAAAATCCCATACTCCTTGGACATTTGTTATGAGCTGTCATGATATCTGGGATTGTGGGAGCTTAAAGGTCACAGGCATATAAAAGATAGAGAGACACGTTTGATGGATATACACCTCCTCTGGAGCATAGGAATTCACCCCTTCTTGACAATGCCTGTGCATGTATGGGCTGCTTTAATATCGCCATGATTGAGTCATTTTCGCCATGACTGGTGGCATCGCAGCTTTGCTAGAAGCCTCACCCGTTGTCCTGAAGGTGTTAAAGTGAGAGAGACATTACACAGTGTGGTTGATAAGCGTCATAAGTTTCTCTTACTAGAGTGAAACTCACCACCATTTGTACCTCGTTCATCATAAGTTAGAAAAACCTCAGTGTGTTTGTAACAGACTTTTATTTTTATCTTTCAGGAAGAAACAGATAACTGTACCACCAGTGACATACCAGCCATCAAACGAATGAGAGCCTCAAAGTAACTCATGGAAATGACAGTGCCTTGAGTCTAGAGTTTACAATAAACATTTTAAATGTTAAGCTTTGCAGGGAATCCTTTCAATATCCATTGTGTACTATTATATGGCAAAGCTAAGTTCAGCTCCACTATGAACTTAGGAGTAATCAGAAAAAGACCCATTTTACAAAAAGTATCGAAGAAAACTACACAGTGGCCAGCTTGTATGATTGGCTTATAATATAATAGTAAACATATCAATATAATCAATACAAAGCCATTTAATTGCTGGTCAGATGGCTCAGATGGCTCAGGCTAATGTATCCATTGTAGAATCTATTCATTTCTCAGGTTGGTTTCCAGGCAGTGTTGATTTTCTTTCTTCCTTCCTTCATTAATGAGTGCCATTAAATCAGCTAGTAGTATAATCCCTAGGAGATACTTGAAAACCACAGAATATCTCACTGTACCTTTCGTGGTTTAATACTTGGTTATTATTATATTCACCATCAATAATATGAATATTGTAAGGGATGAAGTTCAATGATTAATTGCTATGTTTCTAGGTGTTTTCAGTATAATATTCCAGCATGTTTGTATTAGGAGTGGCAGCATGCCAGTCACAAACCACCATTTTATAGATACGTGTACAAAATGCAATAGTAAAATTCTTATACAACTGCCAAATGGAAGTATCTCCATTGCTAACCGTACGGCACATACATATATACTGATACTCATACACTGGATCTTGAACTTTTATTCAGCACAATTTGGGATTTTTTTTTACACCTGGCTGGTCACCACAGAAACCACAATTAAATTGTGTGATATAGTGGCAAACCTCATGGATGAGTCACATAAGAACTGAAATCTGAAATTTCTGGGAAGTTTGATGACTTTAATAAAACATTTCATATAAGTGTGTCTATGTATTTCAGATATTATTACAATAATTTATAGAGTAAATATAATTTAATATTATACGATGTAAACTTATGCTGTAATATGTGTTCTTTTAATAATCACACATATTTTTTTCAACCAATGCTCTTGTTTATATAAGAGGGTAGATAGGCAATAATAAACCCTAACCTACACACACACATGCCTGGCCAGAACACTTCCTTTACCCACAAAAATCCTAAACTTGCAGTGCTACCACCATTACAAGCAGGGCCGGCCTTAAGTGTTCGGGCGCCCTGTGCGGGCTTCCCCCATGGCGCCCCCCCCCGTCTTTCACCCCCCTATGTATGTGTCCCTTTCCTCTTCCTTGCCATGTCTGTCTCCCCCCCTCCCACCTGTTCTGTCTCTCTCCCACCTCCTGTCTCTCTCTCTTCCCCTTTGCTTGTTCTGTTTCTCTATCCCCCCTCCACCTGTTCTGTCTCTCTCTCTCTCTCCCTCTGTTCTGTCTCTCTCTCTCTCCCCCCCTTCCCCCTGTTCTGTCTCTCTCTCTCCCCTCCCCATGTTCTGTCTCTCTCTCTCCCCCCTCCCCCTGTTCTGTCTCTCTCTCTCCCCCCTCCCCCTGTTCTGTCTCTCTCTCCCCCTGTTCTGTCTCTCTCTCCCCCCTCCCCCTGTTCTGCCTCTCACCCCCTGTTCTGTCCTTCTCTCACCCCCTGTTCTGCCTCTCTCTCCCCCTTCCCCCTGTTCTGCCTCTCACTCCCTGTTCTGTCCTTCTCTCACCCCCTGTTCTGTCTCTCTCTCCCCCTCCCCCTGTTCTGCCTCTCTCTCCCCCTCTCCCTCCCCCTCTCCCTGTTCTGCCTCTCTCTCCCCCCTCCCCCTCCCCCTGTTCTGCCTCTCTCTCCCCCCTCCCCCTGTTCTGTCCTTCTCTCACCCCCTGTTCTGCCTCTCCCTCCCCCGCTCCCCCTGTTCTGCCTCTCACCCCCTGTTCTGTCCTTCTCTCACCCCGTTCTGCCTCTCTCTCCCCCCCCCTGTTCTGCCTCTCACCCCCTGTTCTGTCTCTCTCTCTCTCTCCCCCCTCCTCCTGTTCTGCCTCTCACCCCCTTTTCTGTCCCTCTCTCACCTCCTGTTGTCTCTCCCCCCCCCTACAAGTGTGGTTCAAGGGAGGGGGCGGAGCTAACCGGCTCAGTGGTGTAGCTCCGCCCCCACCCTGTGAAGCAGAGCAGCGTCTGCTTCACAGGGGGCCACAGACAGCAATAGAAAGTGCTGCTCGGCTCCCCATACTTATTGCAGGCATGGGGAGCCGAGCAGCACCTTCTATTGCTGTCCGTGGCTCCCTGTGAAGCAGACGCTGCTCTGCTTCACATGGTGGGGGCGGAGCTACACCACTGAGCCGGTTAGCTCCGCCCCCTCCCCGGACATAGCACAGCATGCCAAGCAGAGGGCTGGTGAGGGGGGATCTTTTGATCTCCCCCATCCAGTGCCACTACCGGCTTTTTTTTTTTTTTTAACGGCCGGGCAGGCGCCCCCTGGAGTGTTGCGCCCTGTGCGATCGCACAGGTCGCACACCCCTAAGGCCGGCCCTGATTACAAGGGATTATGGTAGGCATATGCACATAAGATGATCACTATTATATTAAGGGTAGGTTTACTAAGCAGTAGAATATTTTGCAGAGAAATAGTGTTTTTTTTCCTAGTTGGCTGGGGGAGATAAAAAGATCTACCATCACCAGCCTCTCTGCAGCAAACAGACAGCTCAGGGGAGCACAAGAAGCAGTATGGTAGGACGTATGGGCAGAGCACAGACACCATGCTGTCTGCCACTACACTAGACACCAAGGAGCTGGCTGGGGTAAGTCCAAGGTGTACAATGTGGGCACTGGGACATTTCCTGTGTGTGCAATGTGGGTGCTGGACCACGTCCTATTGTGCAATGTGGGTGCTGGGACATGTCCAGGGGATGCAATGTGTGCGTGTGGGGCATTTCCTGGGTTGCTGTGGCAAACCAGGGGTCTACAAATATAAGTGCTGGTAGGCATGTCCTGGGTGTGCAATATGGGTGCTGGGGCATGTTCTGGGAGCGTAAGGTGGTTGTGGCATATTTCCTGGGGTACTGAGGCATGTACTTGTTGTGCAGTGTGGAAGAGGGGCATGTCACGGGTGTGCAATGTGGAAGATGGGACATGTTCTTGGGTACTGGGGCAAGTACTGGTGTGAAATTTGTTTGCTGGGGCATATCCTGGGTGTGCAGTGTGGATGGTGGGGCATGTCCTGTTGAAGATGCAAAGTGGGTGCTGACTTGGGCAAGTCTTGCGTGTGCAAGATGGTGATTTGGGAAGGGATGTGGGCCAATAATAAAAGGAGTGCAGAAGAAATGGAGTTTGGGAGGTGGAGGCCTAGACCAAATGTTCTGTAAGGGCTCACAGATGCCCACTTGGCTGCACCCTCAATATTAAAAGGCTATGCCCATAATACCACTCTTTATTTTAAAAAATATGGTTTTATTAATCCACCTTATCAGCATGGTAGAATTCAAATAAAAAATGGTGGATCAATAGAACCATGTATAGGGAAGGGAAATTGTACATCATGCTCTTCTATTGCCCGGGGGCCCCATGAGTTATCAGTCCACCTCTGTCAGGGAGTTTGCTTCCATCAAATGAGAGGATTCAACTTGTATTAAATCATTTTCTAACTTTTCACTTCTTGCAACTCTCCCCCACTAACCCTCCCATTAATCCAGCAGGTTATATTATTATTTACACAATATAGTGTGTTGCATACTTTGCATTTCATTACAAAAATATTCAAGGTTTCCTGAGGGTTTCATTTCTATACTAAAGGAGCTCCATTATTGAAACAGTGTTTATATTATATATTATTATTATATAATTGACAAAGACTGATCTATACATTGTTTTAGCAAAATTGCAAACAAATGCATAAATAAAGAGAAAATGTGATTTAAACATGTCCATGGTGTCTCTCATTTCTGGCATTATGCAAATGAACTACTTTTCGGTGGATAATGTGTAGTTTGCATATCAAGCCACAAGGTGATGTTATAAGCAGTCGACACCACACATACTTTTAAAACATATATTTCTCTTATTTTGTACATTTCCTTGCAATTTTTAGATAATTTTCCATTATTTTTTCATTTCTAAATTCAGCTACATGGCTATTGGTTAACAAGGTGGACCCAATATGCACCAATTATCGGCCTCCAAATTGCAAACAGATTCGGGACACATCAGACCCTCCACATACGTTCGCAATTCAGAAATAATAGCCGATTCCACAACGCTATTTCCTGACACCTATATCAGCCAACATGCACCAGAATTAAGTGGTAGCCTCAGTCTTCCAATAGAATTTTTTTTAAATAACACATTGAATAAATAAAGTAAATAAACATAAAATAATATAAACATATTTTTTTTAGAAAAATGTAAAAATGCTTATAATTGTATATACATATTTTTGTGTTTAATATATGTTTACTTTCATTCTTATATACTTTTCTACTCAACTTTTCCAACTAAAATCTGAAGAATTGAAATGGGCCAATTTCACCTAGTTTACCTCAATTCAGAGCATGTTCAAGGGTGATCAGCGCATGTTGGATAGCCAAAAATCTATGCTTTTCATTGCTAAAATGTAACACCTCTGATGCTTCGGTTTCCGAAAGGGAGATGCCACTGATGTTTTGTAGATTGTATGTAGATGTGATCTGCACACTGCAATAAACAGGCTTCTCTGTTAAGTCACTGGAATTCACTGGCATTATATAGCTAACACATATGTATGGTTTATGTTGTACTGTTACCAAATATTAATAGCACATAAGTATTACAATGAACTGTTATTTCCTTCTATCCGTCTCTGGTATGAAGCCGAGAGCATTGTTTCAAAAACAATAGTCCCTTTTTCCTTTTCCAACAATCACATCTTATTCGCCCTTATTTAACATGCTAGGTTTGGCTGACTACTTATTCACTTTTGCAAATATTTTTAACGATTGACTTAGCGGCGGGTGTCATTGCATTTTCAGAACTCACAATTATATTTGCAGAATTATACAGTAGCATATATTTCATTTTGATGTGTGTTCAGTCACTACAATCGAGTAATCAACTACTTATTAGAGAAGTGGATATTCCACAATACCAACATTTTTCTCACCTAACAAATATGGGTACTTGGAAAGTTACTTGACAAACTTGTTTTTTAAACTAATTTACTGTGCAATTATTGAGTTATTTATAAATTGCAATTCTGGGACAGCATCCTAAAAGGAGAGAAATCGAGAGGAACTTTCCTTTGGTCTAACCTTCAAAGGTTTGTCCTCCAATTACTTGATATCAATAAGTCATTACATGTTTGAAAAAAAAATAGTTTGCTTATATGAAGATTTTAACACTCCATGCCCAGCTCCACATCTGTAATTATAGTTCTAGGCAACAAACCAACAGGGAGCTCTCAAGCTGCTGATGAACTATAACTTCCATGATGCCTAGTTCGCTTTTGACTGTGCAAAGGCTAGATGAGGATAATGGGAGTTGTTTACCAACAGCCAACTAGTTGCTTTACTGTGTGTGCTTCTCTTTCACCATGTAATGAGTATAATCAGAAAAGTCATGGAGGCTTTGTACAGCCAAATGATGAACCCCAGAGAAGCCTGATATTTGTATTTATTGTTTTAGGCTTGAGTTATGAATCTTAAGGCTATAAATGTGGATTGTTGTGCATCTTATATTGTACCTTGAAATAATATGGTTTGATTGAAAATAAAATCAGACTTTTTGACTTTTGTTGTCAAAAATTATTTTTCATCTTTGTTCAGGTATATCTCATTTTATTACGCTTATTGCACTTTGCAGTTTTTGCTCTTGACAGGATGTGTCAATCATCTGACGAGCAAGTCTTTTTGGCGATATCTGTCTACTCCACGTCCCTATTTAACATAAGAATCTTTTATTGAAATTAGCCAAATTAATTACCTGCAATGGCCTCTAAGCATCAATAGAAGGTATGTACATAAAAAAAAACATGTTTTGTACTTAAAAATATTGGTTTATGTGTCTTGCTTTATTATGGAATTTGATTAATTGTGGTGGTCTGGAACCGAACCTGCAATAACTCTGAGCTATGCCTGTACATAAAAGACTGTAATGTTTTAAAGGGACACTGCCATGAAAAATCTTATTTGATTTTAAGCATAGTTTATATAGTAAAAGTAAGTATAGTAAATTGTGTTCTGAGAAAATATAAATCACGTACTTGGATATTGCTTGTGTTTAGATGTTTTTCTATCATGATGACTCATGGGATATAATCAATAATCAGTGAACTGTGTTGAATTGGCTAGTAAATTATCTGGCATTATAGGCGAGATGAATATTTTCTAGTTATTTGGAAATCCTTGTGAGATGTTCCCAAGTGGGCACCATCACACAAGGCAGCCTATTTGACCTACATTCATCCTCCATAGAGCTGGTTTAATAAACCCCAGTTTCTGACCATTATTTAAAGGTGTATAGGTTATTTGCTCACTGTCCCTGCATGGCAAAGGGGAAGTGGGCAATAGAGCTGACGGATACTTCGAGCAGAGGAAACTTGCCTGGTATTTTGGTTCTCGACCACCTTTTACGAAAGTCTTATTTGTTATAGTACATGGAAGGTAAAGAACCTGTGAGTTGCTCCTGTGCTAGCAGTATACCCCAGGACAGGCTATTTATTTATTTCCACCTTTGAATGAACTGATAACACTTTTCTCTGTCTTGTTCTAAAGTAACACCATGAAGAGGCTAGTGAACCAAGCGTGTTGGGGTCACGTCTACAATGACCCTCGTGAACATGTGAAAAAGAGATAATTACACATAGGTGTGCAGCCAGACCATCTGCTTATTTATGTTATGTGATATGAAGTCTCAGAAAGTTGAAAGTCCTGCATTTTGGCTTAACATGTATTGGACTGTGCTACTGACTATAATTACACATGAAGTGCTGTTTTTGCAATTGCATTAGGTTTATTGGAAAATTTGAGATAATATGCAATGTTCTCTGTCCACCCACGACTTGCTTTCTATCCTCCAGTAACATTGGTTTGGCTTCAGATCAAGTAGAGTATTGTAACTTTGCAAAATCTGTCAGTCATTGTGTAGGAATCAAATAACTCCAATAAACCCACATCAATTGCTCTGATGCAACCACAAATCCCAAAAACTGATTCAGTAGAAGCCAGTGTAAACCATCATGAATTGCAGAAAAGTAGACAAAGGCCAGCAATGGAAACCATAAAAGGGATGTGAGAGACTAGAATTTACAGGAACGTAAATTATAGCTCTATTACAAATGTTTAATTACTATTTGACTAGGAGGATTTTGATTAACCCTTAAGATTGCACGTTTGATCATCTTTAAGAAATACTTTGATCAGTATATCATATTTCATATTGTTAACCCTTTCAGTGTCCATATTTTCTTTCACGTCAGATGGATATTGTAACAACAACAGTGGTCCCTGCCCATGGGAACTGAACCCACACAGACTGTAGCATACCTTTGGACCTGCTGCTTGAAATTTCTTGGAAAGAGGCACAATATTTGGTAGGCTCCCCGTGTTCCTATGTTAGGGACTGGAGGAAATGATATGCCTCTATAGAGCACCAGAAGTCCAATGAAGGAAGGCAACCTATTTCTGTGGGATGAGTGGAAATAATCATTCTTCTTTCTTCTCATTACAGGTAAAGCCTAGGATTTTCAGGATGGAACAGAGAACATAGCTAGGGATATTCATGTGGACACCAAGCATTAAAAGAAATGTGGTTCACCACCAGAGGGTTAGCCATGACCAGCTATACTTCCGCATGTCATATTGTCCTCTCCATTCTTGGATAACAGTGCTCTAGCACACCCATATTATATATGCAGTAAAGACCTCCATGGCAACATAGAATTTAACATGGAAGCAGCTTTGCTCTGGATGGAGCAGAGTTACACTCAGAAGGGATGTGACTGAAGCATCAAACCACAAAGACGTGGTTGCACAAGAAGCTTTGATAACATAGCAAGGAATTCCTAATTGCAGGGTAGAACATCTCGAAAATGCTCAGGCCACATAAGTGCCTTATACACTTTTGTATCAAGACCAAATATTTGGAGACTGAACAGATTTAATCATACAGCCAAATAAAAAAAAAAAAACAATTTTGTTTTTGCTTCCTTTGTAAAATTCACAGAGAACAAAATGATAGTTTGCTTTCTGTGGCTGAGACTATACACTTAAGTTCCATATGATTAATGCAAAAAATGAATATGTATAAAAATATCCTGGAAATGGTCACATTTGTATTTTTTCATATTTAATATAAGTACCATGTTCTATATATAATATTTTGAGGCAAGACTAAGCAAAACATATCTGTACCTTATACAGATACCTTGAATGTTTATTATGTATTGGATGGCCCACATTTTGCTAATTTGTATAAATTCTTAGCGCAATATTTTTTTTAATATTTCAATGGGGTGCTTGGAGTTTGACTAACCTTAAAGCACTGGTTGGCACTTTAGCTGGAACTCTCATGCTTCTTACAATTGCAGTATTACAGTTACCACAATTAGCCCAAATATAGCAGGTGAACATATTTCAAGGAACTGTACAATGGTCAGACGCAGATATATATATATATATCAAGTATGCCACTGCCCGTGGGCCGCGGCTATGGGCAGCTATGTGCCTTCCATGGTCATCTGTTTAGAATTGGCGCTGGCCCCAAAATCAATTTCATGTACTTCTATAAAATAATATCTGCATTTTAGAAATGAGTCAGTTCCCCTTTAGGAAAGAGTTGTGGGATTTATTCAAGACATTGTAATCCATATCTTAATGGCCTGTAAAATGTACAGTATATGACTAGCGTCAAGAGAATAACATATTCTTTATATTTGATGGAACATTATTACACATATCAGTACACCAATTAATTTCTGTAGGTGTAGGCCATAATTGTTCATTACTTTACTAAGTTACCCCATCAGCTCTCTAATCCAGATGAAGATGGCAACTTGCACACAGGTTGTTTTTGTCTTTTATCCAATTGTCGCTCATGGTTGTACACAATGTCAACCACAAATGGACCAATCAGTTGTCAGATATGATGCCAACAGAGTTTGAATTCAAATTTATAAATAAATAAATTAAAATAAAATGCAAAAAAAACCTCAGAGAATATACAACACATATCACTTTGAAAAGGTAACATCTGCCCGACTGGTCACAGTTCTTAGGAAATGTGCTATTTACAAATATAATTGCTATTTCCATTGGAATGTGAGCTGCGACTTCTGGTTCCTTTCTGACATGTGTCTCTTTGTGGTTAGTGGAGGCTTGTCTAGGCATCTGAATTAGGACAGAGGGAAAGTTCTTTTCAGACAATCACTGTTCTAATTAAAGAGACACCTGAAATTAAGATGATAATTATATTTCAGAGAAAGGAAAGTATATATAGTTACTATACATACTATGACTCTTCCATGAATCTAAACTTTAAATTCTATATAAACTATAAGACATCAAATGTCTGTTTGTCTAAAAACTCTTGAATGCTGAATCATGAAATTTGCACCGCTTATTCATGCTGTAAATTCTAGGTAAACATGACTATTTTCAGCTCTCTTTGTTGAGTTAATAAAATTTTGAGGTGAACCACCTCATAGCAGAGAACTGAGTGGATGAGAAAGAAGCTAAACGAAACAAATACATGCACACAAGTAAGAAAAGAAAAAACATACAGACATAAAACAGTCTTCTGACAATAAACAGCGACTATGTTGGAAACATATTAATACAGTGGACATTTCATTAATGCAGATTCATAACTTGCATTGCTACTAGGGCCTAGAAAAGAGCTGTAACTTTATTTACTGTGACCCTACTTTAACTGATTGGCAACTCTTCTTTCTTGATATTGATGAGAATAATAAGTCCATAAAAACAAACAAAATATTCTTGTGTCCCCAAAAATTAACTACCAAGCTGTAGTTCTGATCTAAAGACACAAAAACTGGAACACATATTGCCTTTTGCAAATCTTGGCTTGTTGCTCTGTGAAAGTATCAAAGTCCAATGAATCTGTGAAATGTCCCAAAATGAATAAACAAAATGTGATCTTATTTATTAAAATAACTATTGCCGTTTCTAATTGGTTGCATATTGCCGTTTCTGCAAAGGACTTTCTGCTTTCTGAATCTGCTGGCAGATCGCCGTGTCTGGACTTATCATTTCTCATGGCAAAATCTGTAAAAGATCAAGAGCAGCATCAATTGTTTGCAGATATATTCTTGGACAGTAGTCCTGAAAAACAAAACATTGGGCCGCATGGACCCGACATTAGACCAGGCTGCATGCTGGCCTACTTACCATGTTCCTGATGGTACAAATGAAGACCTAATAGGAAGAAATCAGTAATATAGAAGCACAACTGAAATGTAAGTTTTTACGTTGAGGTTGAACTGGTGAGGTTCAACTTGTTTAACCCTTGCTTCCTTCAAGTTGGAATGTCCCTTTAATAAATAACTGAGAAGATTGTTTGTCTATGTAGTCAAGAACTTGTGTTGTATTGTTTATTAGGTTGGACAGGGAAGTGATCTCCTTCTACATAGTAATTTAGGTTGAAAAAAAGACACAAGTCCATCAAGTTCAACAGAAGATGGATTGATGTTATAATACTGCAATAATAATTTGTTACAAATGCACTTTGTTTTATGGTTCATCTTGTTCTGTAATGTTTTTGACATGCAACTTATCCTCTAATAAAAAGAGATTGAAAAAAAATATATATGTATTGCTCCTATATCTGTATATACAGCAAACACATGCACCAGTGTTTAAAAGGTTTATACAGGATAACTACATCCAGCCATTTTATTTACACCTTACCCTTAGAAGTACAGCTTTTTGTCTTGACAAGTCTCGTAGAATGCCGTCTAGCCCACTCAGCACAATGAACCTTCACTTGTTCAGACAATATTCAAAGAACCTCTAAAGAACAGAACTTTGTAAAATACTTCTATTTCCGCTCTAGCAGGTTATAAAATACATTTGTGCTCAGAAAATCCAGTAACATTTACTGCTCAGAATGTCTTAGTCTAATAAGGCTCTATGTCAGAATACAGTGAGCACCACCTGAGCATGTTTTTTATATGCACAAGTATGCAACATGAAATGTGGACATTCCAGTACAATAAATACAGCAGCTATAGTTTCAATAAGAATATATACGGTAATCCTGCAACATAACTCTGCATAGTAATAGAGAAAGGGATTCTGGGTAACCGTAGTTGCTATTTGCCTCTAGTGTCCACTTTTTTTTTTTTTTTTTTTACACAGATACTGGCCTACATTGCCTTGATTTATTGGTGCAATACGAATACAAAATTCAAATAAATTATAATAATTTTCCTTTTACAAGACTGCTCTTATTCTTCCATATTTATTAGCAAAGTGACCTATGTTGTTGTACAATGGAACTTTCTTTTTGTACCTCTAATATATTGCGAAATAGACAAAATCCTAAAGATAAATATGGTCTGTATAGACATTTTGTGCAGCATTAGCCAGTGAGGGCAGTTTAAAATCCAGGTTTCCAAAACAACTGGATAATATTGTCATACTTATCAGATTTTTTATTTCTGCTCTGCGGGGCTTCTGATTTCAGGCAGGCACAGACTGGTTTCCTGGTAACCGTTTAAAAGGTGTAATTAATAACGTAAATACTTATGAGTCAACTCCTCAAAGCTAACGCAGAAAACAAAGAGATGGTATGGGGGCTTGACAGGAGGTGGTCACAACTAGTGAGATGATTGATTTGAACATAACAGATGGTAAAAACCCAGCTGACATTTCACAAGCAAGATTACAGGGGAAGCTTTGTTTTAGGTGCATGACTTTTAACTTTAATTTAAGAATAGATAAGCAGGTAAGTGATGGAGAAAGACTAACAAAGAATGATAATGTAAAAGGTGAAAAAGGCTGATAGGAGAACTAGGTAATTAGATGAAGAAGAACGTTTAATAATGATGTAGCAGACATTGAAAAAAAAAATAATAGTCAATAAATATTTTTTAACTAATCTACTTTTATGGAAAGTTTTATTCTCAAACCTTTAATATTATAGAACTTAGATACCCAAGTCACCCAGTAAATGTGGAAACACACATACAGACTCTGTATGAGCCATCTAGGGAGAAATCTAAAAGTGAGGTTTGGTGAGTTGGAGGTGAGAGGAACATCTCTTTAGATCCAACTTTGCATTATGCAGGGCCAACCATGTTCTTCTAGCAGGATAAACACCCCAGGTTTGTTCCTCCATAATGCATGAATTGTTCACTTCGACTCATCTGCACCTCAGTTTTAGTGAGTAGCTGCCTTAGTGTATTCTTGCCATCAACATCTAGATCAGTAAACATCCGAAACTAAGAATTTCCCACTAGCAGATAGGAGAGTGGAGAAGCGTAGCTGGGAGCATAGTGAACGAGTTGCTGGATCAGGACCGACTATGCAGCACACCATTATTTTGGAGGACAGTGGAGAAGATCATATGAAATTGTGAGGGTGCTGAAAGACCTGTAATATGAGGACACAGGCTGGCTGCATGAAGGGTAGTGTGCATGAAAGGTAATGAATGATAGATTCCAAAAATTAGGACAAATATTGAAGAATGATGTGCAATGATAAGAAAGGCAGTAATTAAGCTATAAATTAACTGGTGAGATAAATCAGAAACCATTTATAAAAAGTGGCCTTGTCAACTTAATGTCAAGTTTAAGTTTTTTAAACCTATTTGTTTTGCAACATTTTGATAGTAAAATCTCAATAATAAACTGGTCAGAGGGGGAGGTGGACAAGAGCTCACGATCCTATATTCATTTTAAAAAGCTATTCCAAAGACACTATTGCTTTCCTGAAAGCTTTTTATTATGGAAATATTTACTGTAACTTGCAAAACACATTATTTAGAGCATTAGAAAGTGGGTATTGTCAATCATCTAAGGTCCAATCATAAGGCAAGCATTTTACTACTATTAAAAAACAGACACAAGGGGAGCGAGGGGGGAGACAAAGGGAGGGTGAGAGAGAGACAACACTAAGGGGGGGAGAGCGACAAATCTGGGGGCAAGGGAAAGAGAGAGGCAGCATTGTCACATAAAAGGAAATAAAAACAAGAAATGAATTTTTTTATATCATAATTTTTTATTAAAGCAATTTACATGTTAATATATACTAGACATGTGCATTCGTTTTCGGACGAATGCATTTTCGTCCGAAAATAGCATTTTCGTCCATTCGCCCGAAAAACGAAGAACGAAAATGCTAAGCTAACGAAAGCCGAATGAACGAATGGTTAATAAACGAAAATCATTCGTTCATTCGTCCATTCGTAGTACTATTGCATTCTATAAGCCGAAATAGAGTCGGTTTATAGAATACAATAGCATTTAACTATACGGAGACAGAGTCTCCATTCATAAAATTATGAATGGAGACTTTGTCTCCGTATAGTTAAAAGCCGACAGCCTATAAACCGAACGTTCGGTTTATGTAATACATGTAATCCTATGGCTATTCTATAAACCGAACGTTCGGTTTATGTAATACATGTAATCCTATGGCTATTCTATAAACCGAACGTTCGGTTTATGTAATACATGTAGTCCTATGGCTATTCTATAAACCGAACGTTCGGTTTATAGAATAGCAATAGGATTACACGTATTCCATAAGACGAAAGTCTATAAACCGAATGTTCCATTATTTTTCCTTTCTATGAACCGAACGAGAGCCCCATTCATAAGAATTTCTTATGAATGGGGCTCTCGTTCGGTTTATAGAAAGCCAATAGTATTACATTGTATTCTATAAAACGAACAAATTAAAATTAACGAAACGAAAATAATGAACGAATTTCGTCTGAAATGAATGCAGTAATGAACAAAATTCGTTTTAGACGAAATAAATAACATTTTCGTCCGAATGGATGAAAACGAAACGAAAATTCTAGTTTATAGCAACCAATAACTACTTTTTCCATTAGCATCTAGATTACTAAAAATATAAATCTTGCTACTATTTTAGAATTTGCTACTATTCCAATATATGTTGTGCCACCAGCACCCTGGAAAATATGCAAATATTGGACAGGGCATGTATGAGTGAGGGGGAGTGTATGAGATGACTGACAGTTGCCAGGAGGGGGGGGTCCCAGGGGAGGTGATAAAGGTCCTGGGACCCCTCTCCCCGGCAGCCATTTTACTGCAGAATCCTATCCACTCAGTAGTTAAATTCTGTTTAGCTACCTGAAGTGTTACTTGACGGCCCAGGCAGACATCATGGACGTGGAGGCCATTCTTTCTACCCTGAGGGCTGAGGCCCTCGCAGATGGCGGCAGGCAGCTGCAGCAACAGCTTGCCCATCTCAACATGACCCCCGCAGCGGCCACGCTACCAGAGGGAACTCGCGGTGGCATGAGGCGGCCTTCCCGCCCGCGAGGTTGAGCCCTGACGCCGGCTCCCTACCCTCTCATCGGAGTAGGAGTGGAGCCAGGCGTGCGAGCAGGCCGCGCGCGAGCGGTCCGCGTGGAGCGGCCGCGCGGCCTGCTCCATCTAGCGTCCGGCACCCCCCGGGGCCTTCGTGGCCTGACGCTGCCGGCCCCCTCCCTTCCCAACGGAGCAGGAGTGGAGCCAGGCATACTAGCGGGCCTCGCGCTGGCGGTCCGCGCATGGCGGCCACGCGGCCCGCTATCCAGGACGGCGGATCCCCTCCGGGGCCCAGGCGGTCCACCGCGGTGCCTAGTGGGAGCGGGGTACGTGTCTCGCGCCCCTCCCCCCGGGGATTGGAGGGCGAACTTCCAGCATCCAGCAGGGCTGTCACCAGGTCGGGTGCAGCCCTGTTGCAAACGCCAGCAGCTCCAGCGACGAGGTCCTCCAGGAGGAGAGGTGCAAGGCAGTCTACCAGGGCAGTGAGTAGGCCTCAGGGCCAGACACGGGGGGCGCTGCGCTTACATCCAGGGGGGGAGGGGGAGGAGGGGGTCCGCAGCAGTGTTACCGGGTCTGAGGATGAGGGCCTGCCCCTCCCGCCTCCTCCTACTCCATTTATCAATTTTTCCCCTGTCCCTGCTCACCAAGTCTCTGTTACAGGGCTCCTTCCCCTCCTGCCTCGTCCTTTTGCTCACCTTTTTCTGTTTTGCAGACTCCGGGCTTTGACTCCATGCCAGGATACGTCTCCTCTCCTGTGCCACAGGCTGCGGGGGATATGGCAGTGCTTCCTTCAACGGCGCCCCCGTGCTGTCCGCGGTGGCTGGGAGCAGCGGTGAGTCCGGGGGACATGGGGTGTTTTTGACTGGGAATGATAGTGGGGTTAGCAATGTTAGCAATAGACAGCCATGGGTTGACGTATTAAATAGCTTGCGCGGGGTAATTGAACAGGTGTGTCGCGCGGCGGGAGCTCCCGGCGCAGCCGCGATGCAGGGCATTGACGGGGTGCTAGGGGGGGTGTGGGGGTCCCCTAATTTAAGCTCGGGCATTGCAGGCTCGGCATGCGTAGTGCCACCCCCCCTTTACCAACAACGGTGACAGTAGTGCCCTCGGCAGTTACGGCGCCAGTGGCGGTTTCTGCGGCACCGCAAGTGGGGTTGGGGGACGAGGAGCGCCCAGTGGCGCCATTCGCGCACGGAGCTTCATACATGTGCTGGTCGGGCCCCCTCGGCCTCCACTTGAAGCCCGAAGTTAAGGAGCGAATTTGGAAGGGTGAATATGTAGAAATATATTCTCTCCTTCCTCTGGAGGACGTCCCTCCTCCAGAAAAAGAATTGAAGGAATCCAAGAAGGAGAGGGAAAAATATAAGTACCGGAAAATTCCCAAGACTTACGGGAATTGGATTCGGGCTTTCTCCATTCTCGCTAGCGTTATTGGGGAAAAAGCTCCCGAAAAATGCTGCTCGCTGTTCTGTTACCAGGATCAGATCTGGAACGCGTGCAGGGTTTATGGGGGGCTCAGCTGGTGGAGGTACGATGAGCAATTCCGGCAGCGGATTGCCGTCCGTCCCACCCTGGGTTGGGACCAGATGGACGTGGCATTGTGGCTGTCCATCATGACCTGGCCAGCTTCACACCAAGGGGGACTTACTTTCTTTCTCGGGGGGGCCGGAGGAATGGGCCAACCCGCTCCTTCGGCCACACAGCGACGCCCAGGTGGCTGCTGGCAGTTTAACGACGGCCAGTGCAAATTCGGCACAGGCTGTCGCTTTAAGCACGAATGCTCAGGGTGCGGGGGCAACCATCCCGCCTCCCGCTGTTTTAAGCGCCACAAGGGCGGCGATAAAGGGGACCTGGGCGGAAAGGGGGAAGACGCCAGTGGCCGTCGGGGCAATGCGCCCTTGGCTAAACAATTATAATAATCGTAGGGCAGCGGAGCTCTTGCTCCGCGGGTTTGAGGAAGGGTTTTGGATCCCGTTTCAGGTCCGGGAGGGTTCGTTTTGTTTAAAGAATTTACGTTCGGTGGACGAACACCCAGAGGTGGTTCGGGCGAAACTGGGTAAGGAAATCGAGCTGGGTCGGGTAGCAGGCCCCTTCGAATCACCCCCCTTGGCGTCGTTGGGGGTGGTCGCCAAAAAGGAGCCGGGCAAGTTTCGGCTTATCCAACACCTGTCATACCCAGATGGGGGGTCTGTAAACGACGATATTAGTGCAGAATTGTGTCGGGTATCCTACGCATCTTTCGATGCGGCCGTGGATATGGTTCGGGGGTGGGGGCATTGATGGCTAAGACTGACGTGGAATCGGCCTTCCGTCTGCTCCCAGTTCACCCCGAATGCCATCATCTTCTTGGCTGTTACTTCGAGGGGCACTTTTACGTCGATCTATGTCTCCCCATGGGTTGTTCCATCTCGTGTTTTTATTTCGAATGTTTTAGCACATTTTTAGAGTGGGTGGTTAAGGAAGAGTCTGGGTGCAAATCGGTTATGCACTACTTGGATGACTTCCTGCTGGTGGGCCCTTCCGGCTCACACGTCTGCAACCACTTACTACGGACGGTGCAGTCGGTTTTTTATCAATTTGGGGTTCCGTTGGCGGCGGATAAAACGGAGGGTCCGGTTACCTGTCTTTGTTTCCTGGGCATCAAAATCAATTCGGTGGCGGGCGAGTGCCGCCTTGCGCAGGACAAGCTCCTCGGCCTTAGGGCCGAGGTGTCTGGGGCTCGGGACTTGCGAAAAAATTCAGCTGCGGAGGTTGCAATCACTACTGGGGAAGCTCAATTTCGGAGGATCTTTAGCAGATGACTGGCCGCAGCAACGGCTGGGGTGTCCATGCCGCACCATTACGTGCGTCTGACACGCCCTTTGCGGGATGATCTGGCGGTATGGGACGACTTCCTGGCCCGTTACAACGGTCGGTCATTGTGGCAGGCTAAAGAGGTGTCCAACGCGGCATTGCATCTCTATACGGATGCATCAGGGTCAGTGGGCTACGGGGCAATTTTGGGTTCACAATGGTCCGCCGAGACATGGCCCTCTGGTTGGGCCCGGACTTGGCATTCTTGGAATTATTTCCCATTTTGGTGTCGGTTGAACTATGGGGAACCACTCTGCGCAACCGCAGGGTGGTTTTCCATTGCGACAACATGGGGGTGGTCATGGCAGTAAACAACTTGACTGCATCCTCCCCACCGGTGGTCCGCTTGCTTCGGTCTCTGGTGCTCCGCTGCCTTGACTATAACATCACGTTTAGGGCTGTTCACATCCCCGGGGTGCACAACATAACCGCTGATGCACTTTCTCGTTCACAGTGGGAGGTGTTCCGGGCGGTGGCACCCCAGGCGGATCTGGAAGGGATTCCTTGCCCAGCGGAATTATGGAACCTTGGGTTGGGCGAGTAGTCCAGTGGATTAGCCAGTCCGTCGCTGGATCCACTTGGCAGCGGTATGGTAAGGTGTGGAGCGAGTGGCTAGCTTTGGAGATGGCTCGGGGTGGTTTTTGCTGACGATGGGGCTCGGCTGCAGGGCTTACTATGGTTGCTCTGGCATTGGGATGCCGCGGGCGTTTCCCCAGGGGCGGTTACAGCAAGGCTCTCTGGCCTTAGCTTCTGGTTTCGGGCCACCGGCCTCCGGGATGTCACAAAAGAGTTCTCTGTATGGCAGGCAATGAAGGGTTGGAGGAGGGGTCACAGGTCCGTGGATGCACGCAAGCCCGTGTCGGGGGCGTTATTGCTGGGCTTAGTTCACGTACTTCCAGCGGTATGTCGGTCCCCATTCGAAATTTCCTTGTTTCGCCTAGCTTTCTCTTTGGCATTCTTCGGGGCATTACGGATCGGGGAACTAGTCAGCACGGTTACCAGGGTAGCAGGGGGACTGTTAGCGGCGGACATGGTCAGGGAGCCGGGGTTCTTGCGTTTTGTGATTCGGCGCTCCAAGACGGATATGCTGGGAAAGGGGACCTGGGTTACTCTCCGGGAGGTCCCGGGGTCGACGGTTTGCCCGGTCTCATGCTTTGACCAATTTTGCTCGGTTCGGCCTGTCGGGTCTCTTTCCCTGTTAGTTCACGCAGATTCAGCTTCCTTGTCTAGGTTTCAATTCATTCAGGTCTTTCGGTTGGCGGTGGAGGCACTAGGCCTCCCGGGTAGCGAATTTGGGGGCCATTCCTTTCGCATTGGCGCAGCGTCCGAAGCAGCGAGGTTGGGTTATGCAGAGAGGGCGATTAGACAGATTGGGAGGTGGGAATCCCGTAGATTCCTGTCTTATGTACGGCCTCAAGGGCTGACCTCGGTTTCCTCTGCTTTACAATTACAGATGCAGCGGCTAGGAGGGTGTGGCTCATAGGCCACTCGTATATTTTTTGGGCCAAGAGTCGTGCGGCTGCGCGACCCGGGGGCGAGAACCTTGGTCTCTCCCGGACATTGGCCGAGGTTCGGTGGTTCGGAATCAGGGGTATGCGGTGGGTGCGGTTGCTACCCGAATTGGTCCAGCTGTCCCGGCTCCTAGGGGCACCTGACATTCTTTTGTTGCACCTGGGTGGGAACGACCTGGGGTCGGTTCCAGTGTGGAACCTTTGTGACACGGTGAAACGGGACCTGGCCAGTCTACTGGTCGTGTTTCCCAATGTTACATTGGTGTGGTCCGAGGTCATGCCCCGCATTTACTGGCGATGCGCGCATAACCAGAGGGCCCTTGAGATCTGCCGGGTCAAATTTAACAAACGGATATCCATGTTTGTGCTGGGAGTGGGAGGGGTCACTATTCGCCATCGGGTGTTCGAGACCGATGCCGCAATGTATTTTCGGAGCGATGGGGTCCACTTGACTGAAGTGGGCCTCGATCTCTTCAACCTTGCATTGCAAGATGGGTTGGAACAGGCCATAGCTAGGGTGGTGGGTAGTCCCCGCTGATTTAAGGCGTTAAACAGACGGGTCTGTGGCGTGGGTTTTCGGTCCTTGCCAGTCAGGGGGTTGGTATTTGGAATAATGGAGTTGGGAAAAGTACAAGAAGGATGGGGCGCTCGGTCCTCCCTTAACCTTTTTAACTTGAAGTCAGTTCATTGGACGTGCCCACTGAGCTAAAAGAGCCGGCTAGTGGTTAGCATTGTGGTAAGACGGAATGGTTAAGGTATGGGATACCTTATGGGACGAGGAGGGGAGGCGAGCGCCTCTGAGGTAAAAATGTTATGCACTATGTTTATTGTAAGGAAATATCCTCTGTCCCTTAATGCGACCGTCTTGGTTTGACTTGTAAATACTGGATCCAGGAGAGCTATTTCACAGTGAATAACTGATACCGACACCAATGCAACTGTGAAACAACTCTGATTTTAATTGTTTAAACAAGCATATATATACGAAGATAAAAACATTAGTTACTACGATATAATTGGTTATTCTAATATTCTAATATGCAGAAAGGCGTGTTTTATAAGAAAATACACTTAAAACGTAATATGTAAAATAGTGTTACAAAAGTCGTTCTTATAGGAAAATTACAGAACTTTCAGAGACAACTTGTTGATGTTCCAGAAACCTCTGTTCTAGCCTTGGAATAGTAAGATAAGACCATTCTAATAACAATTATGCTACTGGCGTGATCTGGCCTTCCAGAAGGTGCTGCAGACATCAGCTTCTTTGACACACTGTCGGCTTTTAACCCTCACGGTCCAAATTAATCCTTTCATTTATATGTTATTTAAGTTAATGTTTGGCTGGCAAGGGGTTAGATACTTTGTTAGGCTGTATCAGTTATATTTATATAAAAGAAAGGATGGTGGTTGGCAGATACAGCCTTATACTGTTTAATAAAATTTGCTGTGGCCTATTTATACCATCACCATGTCTCGTGTCCAGTTATTGGGGGGAAAAGGGGGGGTTGGGGGAAGGCATGTGGTTATCACCGGGTGGGTTTTTAGGAATCGGGCACTCTATCCCCTCTGCGTACATACAAGCACCCTGGGAAATATGCAAATATTGGACAGGGCATGTATGAGTGAGGGGGAGTGTATGAGATGACTGACAGTTGCCGGGGGGAGGGGTCCCAGGGGAGGTGATAAAGGTCCTGGGACCCCTCTCCCCGGCAGCCATTTTACTGCAGAATCCTATCCACTCAGTAGTTAAATTCCCGCCCTCCCTTCCCTTCATTTTGTATTATTGTTGGTGTTTCATATGATTGTACTAATTTTCTGTTTTGTCGCAGCAGGCGTGGGTTTTCGGTCCTTGCCAGTCAGGGGGTTGGTATTTGGAATAATGGAGTTGGGAAAAGTACAAGAAGGATGGGGCGCTCGGTCCTCCCTTAACCTTTTTAACGTGAAGTCAGTTCATTGGACGTGCCCACTGAGCTAAAAGAGCCGGCTAGTGGTTAGCATTGTGGTAAGACAGAATGGTTAAGGTATGGGATACCTTATGGGACGAGGAGGGGAGGCGAGCGCCTCTGAGGTAAAAATGTTATGCACTATGTTTATATGTTATTTAAGTTAATGTTTGGCTGGCAAGGGGTTAGATACTTTGTTAGGCTGTATCAGTTATATTTATATAAAATAAAGGATGGTGGTTGGCGGATACAGCCTTATACTGTTTAATAAAATTTGCTGTGGCCTATTTATACCATCACCATGTCTCGTGTCCAGTTATTGGGGGGAAAAGGGGGGGTTGGGGGAAGGCATGTGGTTATCACCGGGTGGGTTTTTAGGAATCGGGCACTCTATCCCCTCTGCGTACATACAAGCACCCTGGGAAATATGCAAATATTGGACAGGGCATGTATGAGTGAGGGGGAGTGTATGAGATGACTGACAGTTGCCGGGGGGAGGGGTCCCAGGGGAGGTGATAAAGGTCCTGGGACCCCTCTCCCCGGCAGCCATTTTACTGCAGAATCCTATCCACTCAGTAGTTAAATTCCCGCCCTCCCTTCCCTTCATTTTGTATTATTGTTGGTGTTTCATATGATTGTACTAATTTTCTGTTTTGTCGCAGCAGGCGTGGGTTTTCGGTCCTTGCCAGTCAGGGGGTTGGTATTTGGAATAATGGAGTTGGGAAAAGTACAAGAAGGATGGGGCGCTCGGTCCTCCCTTAACCTTTTTAACGTGAAGTCAGTTCATTGGACGTGCCCACTGAGCTAAAAGAGCCGGCTAGTGGTTAGCATTGTGGTAAGACAGAATGGTTAAGGCATGGGATACCTTATGGGATGAGGAGGGGAGGCGAGCGCCTCTGAGGTAAAAATGTTATGCACTATGTTTATATGTTATTTAAGTTAATGTTTGGCTGGCAAGGGGTTAGATACTTTGTTAGGCTGTATCAGTTATATTTATATAAAAGAAAGGATGGTGGTTGGCGGATACAGCCTTATACTGTTTAATAAAATTTGCTGTGGCCTATTTATACCATCACCATGTCTCGTGTCCAGTTATTGGGGGGAAAAGGGGGGGTTGGGGGAAGGCATGTGGTTATCACCGGGTGGGTTTTTAGGAATCGGGCACTCTATCCCCTCTGCGTACATACATGCGGTGGGTCATTTTTCGCAGCCTGTGAACACTTTAGAATTAAAGTTTGTCACTACCTCAGCAATGATCACATGATGCAATTTCCAAATAGTAGGCTAAGCATTTTGGGAAATGTAGTTTACATTTACATACAGAGGAAGGTAGATATAGTGAGAGGCTTCTACAGAGAGAAGGGGTGATCTGTACACAAACTGATGTGGGAAAAACAAAAGCTATGGACAGTGGCATTTTACATACCATATATGGTTCTTTGGAAATGAGTAGGGGATATATGGCATCATGTAAAGTGGCATCACTAGGGGTGGGCTAAGGGGGCTGAAGCCCCAAATGTTCTGAGCAAAGCCCTGAGTCTCTGCAGCTCTGTGATAGCTCCGCCCCATTACCTCACGCAGCAGCACACAGACAGTGTGAAAGCCCTACACGGATAGGATGTGGAGTGATGTGTTAGCCAATCAGTGAAGGGCTTTTACACAGCATAATCACTGTGACTGCAGGGATATGAGGGAAGCTCCATGTGGGACAGTGAAGCAGCTCTGAAGAAAAATCATTACCGGCTGTCACCTTGTGGAAGATAAAGAGCATGTCTATTTCCACTTAGGTAAGCTCTGGGTTTTGTGGAGAAAAGGGATGGTTGGGGTCACTTATTTACATCCTCCTTTGTGTATGTAGCCCCTTCATGACCAATGACGGTCCTGGACCGTCATGAGGAAAAACTCCCTTCGTGACCAATCACCAATGCGCTCTGGCATGCCGCGATCGTGATTTAAACGGCATGGCTAAGTGTCTCGATATCGAGACTTCAGCCATGTCAGCTGAGGCCGCCCCCCTCCCCCCCCTGAAACATCCAGGCACCGTGACAGCCAATCACAGTTGCCTGCTTTGACAGCTATAGTCTCTCCCTGCTCCACAGCGATCGTGGGGCAGGGAGAGACTAAATATAGAGCTGGAAGTCATCCCTGATCCCACCCAAGCCCATCCAGGCCCCCAAGGTTTTTTTTTTTTTATTAAAAAAAGAATAAAAAAATGTTTACACTTTTATTTTGCTAACCTTAACCCTTGGGCAGGGCCGGACTGGCCTACCGGGATACCGGGAAAAGTCCCGGTAGGCCGCCGTCCCTGGGGCCGTTACCTGGGGTCGCAAAGGCTGAAAACTGCCCTGCTGAAAAATTTGGCTGCTGCAGCAGCTTCAAGAATTCAGCCGCCGCGACTGCTTTAAGAACCTGGCCGCGGCGGCCGCTTTAAGGCATGCTCCACCCCCAGCTTCCCAGAGACTGACTGAGCACTGGATGTAAGGCGACATCCGGTGCTCGGAAGGAACTGATTGACGGTGTTTTGCCTCTGCAGGGATCAGAGGCAGGCACTGATCCAACAAACAATTATTTTTCAAAGAAATCATAGTGTATCTGTGTAATGCAAGTGTAACAGTGTGTATGCAAGTGTAACAGTGTGTTTGCAAGTGTAACAGTGTGTATGCAAGTGTAACAGTGTGGCGGTGTAACAGTGTGTATGTAAGTGTGGCGGTGTAACTGTGTGTATGTAAGTGTGGCGGTGTAACTGTGTGTATGTAAGTGTGGCGGTGTAACTGTGTGTATGTAAGTGTGGCGGTGTAAGTGTAACTGTATATGTAAGTGTGCCTGTGTAAGTGTATGTATTTCTGTATATGTGTACACCGTCTGGTCTGAACCATCCACCTCCCTACAAACAGTATTTAAAAAATAAAACAAATACATCTGTGTGTATACATGTGACTGTGTGTGTGACAGTTGGCATTTGTTATTATGTGTAAGTGTAACTGTGTCTGTAAGTGTAACTGTAAGTGTTCCTGTGTAAGTGTGTGTATTTCTGTATGTGTGTGTGTATGTGTATGTATGTGTGTATACCTGTGTGTGACTGTTTTTGTGTGTGTGTGTGTGACTGTGTAAGGGTTTATGTCTGTGTATCACATATAAAACAAGAAGCAGTGCAGTGATCCCGCCGCTTTAATTATTTGGCTGCGGAAAGATGCGACGTTCCCTCCTTTTCCTTTGAGTTCAGGGGTACATCCTGGGTGCTGGGGCAAGCCATGTGAGTGCTATCTGCATGCTGAGATAAGTCCTGAGTGCTAGGGAAAGTCCTGTAAGTGCTATCTGAGTGCTGGGGTAAGTCCGGTGAGTTCAACCTGCATACTGGGGTAAGTCCTGGATGTTGGGAAAAGCCCTGTGAGTGCAGTCTTAATGCTGGGGTAGGTCATGGGTGCTGGGCCAGTCCTGCGAATCCAATCTGAGTGCTGGGATAGGTCATTGTTGCTGGGCAAGTCCTGTGAATGCATTCTGGTTGCTGGGGTAAATCAATGCATCCATCCAGATGACACACACTGCCCTGATATATACCCCTGCACAGGGCAATTCATATAACCTTGTGTACATACTGGGGCCTATGTATTGCCCTGTGCATGGGGTATATACCAGCCTTATCTGTAAATAATAGACTCTTCAAATGTGCTTTACAATGTATGGTTTTCCCTTTTATGAACAAGAAAAGAATGTTATGCAATGGGGCTGGTATAATGACGCAATGCTCTGGGGCTGGTATAATGACGCAATGCTCTGGGGCTGGTATAATGACGCAATGCTCTGGGGCTGGTGTACAACCATTTCCAGGGCTGGTTTTTATCCCCAGTCCGGCACTGCCCTTGGGTTAGTGTTAGAGATCATCAAAACCCTAATCCTAGATATAGAATTAGGGTTTGTACTAACCATAACCCTAGGGATAAAGTTAGGGTCAAATATAAAAATAAAAAAAAAGTAAATAAAATTAAATAAATAAACAAAAATAAAAAATAAATAAATATTATTAAATAAAATAAGACGTTAATCTGTAGAGGACCAGTGACATGTTAGATCTGTTGGTGGTCCTCTAGGGATATTTTATATTTAAAAAAAAAGACTGCTAGTGGGGCCAGTGTCTTGCATTGGCCCCCCAACAGTAGATAGGGGCCCGCAGTAGCTGGATATATCATCCATGCAGCCGCAGGATAGCAACAATTTGAGCTTCCTACTATAGACTACATTCCCTATGATGCTACGGTCACTTTTGGCTGGCTGAGCATGATAGGAAAAGTAGTCATAAGCTTTACATAATAAATACATGTTTTAAAGCTGCAATGACTATCCTAAATTTGGCCCTTTACCTGCCACATAACACTAGCAAACCTATACATGTGGGGTACCGCTATACTCAGGGGAAGTAGCTTAACATATATTGGGGTGTTTGGCAAAAAAACAGAACAACCCCTTTAAATTCATACCTAAATACAAAGTGTGTGTGGAAAAAAAAAACACAAAAAAAAACAAAACTTGCCAACGATTGGTGGGAAAATTACTGCATGAAAGTGTCAAAATACCCCAATTTTTTTTTTATTTGCTTTTGTAGCTTAGTAAAAGATTTTACAAATAAAAGTCAGGAAAACTGTTTTTTTTATACATTTTTCAACATTTTTCTATTTTTTTCATAATATAAATGATATAAACAAAATAATGGCATCAAAAGAAAGCCCTTCTTGTCCTGAAAAAATATATATCATATGTGTTGGTACAGCAAATAACAAAGAATAAAATTACAGCTAAACACAAACACCTCAGAAGTGTAAAAACTCCCATGATCATTAACGCACAACATTCTAAAAACAGCCTGGTCATGAAGGGGTTAAGCTATATATTGTTGGTTTGAGGTTCCTTATTACAGGACTGCTAAACAGCGTATGTATGTATATATGTATGTATTGTAACAGGCTGGCCGGGGCTCGGGTTATAAGCAACAGTTCTTTCTTCCAAGATGAGGAAAGCTTTATCGAGCAAGCCAGCCCCAATTGAGCCACAGCAAAACAAAACAAACTCCTACTCCACACTGGAGACTAACTAACATAGAGTACCCTTTCTATGCTACTGGGCAGCTAAGCTGACTCCAGTAGTTTAACAAACAAAAATTAAAGGCTTGCAAAAATACCTTCTTTCCACCACAGTTTCAGCAGTCTCTTTGACTCACAGTCTTGTTGCCTCCACCCAGCTCTTCACAGGAGGGTGATTACCCTATCCATATGGTTTATATAGCTCCCTAATTGATGTACTAGAGCCAGGGCGTCCAACAAACGGAGGTGTGGCCCGTGGAGAAGTTGAAGCGGGTAACCGCTTCCCTAACCACATTTAAGCTAGATGCAGCGTTCCCCGAAGGAACGCTGCCGATCATGTAGGTCCATAATCCTTCCTCTGCCCTGCGCGTGGCGTCATGCGCACGGGTCAGAGGGAAGGAGAAAAAAAACTCCACATCGCTACAACCGTGGAGAAGCAGCCCCATCCGGAGGACCAGAGCCGACAAAAAAAAAGTATCTCTGTATGTAAGTGTGATGCTCTGTATGTAAGTGTGATGCTCTGTGTGTGTAAGTGTAATTGCTCTGTGTGTGTAAGTGTGATGCTCTGTGTGTGTGTAAGTGTGATGCTCTGTGTGGGTAAGTGTGATGCTCTGTGTGGGTAAGTGTGATGCTCTGTGTGCGAGTGCAAGTGTGATGCTCGGTGTGTGAGTGTGAGTGTGATGCTCTGTGTGTGAGTGTGATGCTCTGAGTGTGATGCTCTGTGTGTGTAAGTGTGATGCTCTGTGTGTGTAAGTGTGATGCTCTGTGTGGGTAAGTGTGATGCTCTGTGTGGGTAAGTGTGATGCTCTGTGTGTGAGTGTGAGTGTGATGCTCTGTGTGTGTAAGTGTGATGCTCTGTGTGGGTAAGAGTGATGCTCTGTGTGGGTAAGTGTGATGCTCTGTGTGGGTAAGTGTGATGCTCTGTGTGGGTAAGTGTGATGCTGTGTGTGTGAGTGTAAGTGTGATGCTGTGTGTGTAAGTGTGATGCTCTGTGTGAGTGTAAGTGTGATGCTCTGTGTGAGTGCAAGTGTGATGCTCTGTGTGTGAGTGCAAGTGTGATGCTCTGTGTGAGTGTGATGCTCTGTGTGTGAGTGTGATGCTCTGTGTGGGTAAGTGTGATTCTGTGTGTGTAAGTGTGATGCTCTGTGTGGGTAAGTGTGATGCTGTGTGTTTAAGTGTGATGCTGTGTGAGTGCAAGTGTGACTCTCTGTGTGAGTTCAAGTGTGACTGTGTGTGTGTGTGTGCAAGTGTGACTGTGTGTGTGTGACTCTCTGTGTTTGTGTGTGTGTGTATGTAAGTGTGTGAGTGTGGCTGTGTGTGACTGTGTGAGTGTGACTGTGTGTGTCACCAACACTATTTAAAATAATAAATCATAAATAAAACAATTTATCCACAAAGGACTGAGAAATGAAAAAAACATAGAAATGAAGAAAAACAATAATAAAAACTTCAGTTTATTTATTGCAAATACTTAAAGAGGAAAAAGAGTATTATAATATCCTTAAATATGTACTTGTGTGTGTGTGTGTCTGCGTGTGTATGTGTGACTGTATGTATGCGGAAATCTGTGTATGTAACTGTGTCTGTCTGTTTGACTGTGTGTTTATTCGTGTGTGGCTGTGTATGTATGTGTTGTTTTGCTGTGGAGTCTGTGATACACTCACATACTGCAAGTATGTGTTGTATTGTTGTTGAGTCTGTGATGCACTCACTGCACACATGGATACATACATATATATATATTTGTATATGTGTGTACTTTTTTTTTCTCAATGAAAAATTAATGCGGCCCACGCACACATACATTTTTAGTGAAGTGGCCCACTGCAAAAAAAACTTGGACGCCCCTGTACTAGAGTAACCCGATTTTTAACCCTTTTTTAATCTAGTCAGGGAACACTGAAAGTGCCATTCTGGGGCTAATATAGCAGTGTTCCCTCACACTGCCACAATAAATAAATATATATATATATATATATATATATATATATATATATATATATATATATATATATATATATATATATATACACATATGCAACATAAATCATTGCTATTCTGTTTAGCAGACCTGTAATAAGGAACCTCAAACCAACAATATATAGCTTAAATACACAAAGGTGGATGTAAATGATATATATATAATAAATCCTTCCTATCCTGTTTAGCAGTCCTGTAATAAATAATGTCACACATATGTGTGTTTTATTACTGGACTGCTAAACAGGATAGGAAGGATTTATGTTTATATACGTTATAGACGTATGTTTATATTGGGCTTGACAATTTTAATTTAATTTTAGGTGCCAGCAAAAAAATTTAGGAGCCAGACAATGGCACATCACGAAAGCATACATGCACACACCTCACATACAGAATCACATACATACACAGAAAGTCACATTAACACATCTCACAGACATCCAGTCAGTCACACACTCACACCAGTCAGTAAGTTTGCTTTTTGTTTTTTTTAAAGAAAAAATTAGTTCCTTAATGTGTCCCACACTTCACATACACAGCCAGTTACATACATATTCACATACAACACATACACAGCCAGTTACAAACATACACACACAATACATACACAGCTAGTTACATACTGTGACGAACGTACCGTGGTTCAGAAGTGGAGCCTCAATTGCAGAAGTGACAGCCCTTGCCAGGCACCACAGTACTGGAGGATCAGCGAGACTGCAGCAGTGATAACTGGCACAAAAACGAGGAGGAGTGCCAAGGTCAGGGAGCCAGAAAGCGGGAAGTCCAAAGAATCAAGCCAGGTCAGGAATCCAGAAGAAGGGAAGGTCAGTAAAACAATCCGGGTCAAACAACAATTGTAGAATATAGCACTAAACAGGAACAGGCAAGGGGAATACTCAAGCAATTTTGAAAAAGGCGCGATGATTTAAAGGGCCATAGCCCCGCCCCCGTGACGTGTGATACGCGCGCTGTGCCGCTCGTTTCCGTAGAGACGCTCGGGAGAGAAAAGCCACAGAGGTCTGACGCGCGCGCAAGAAATGGGTCTGACTTGAGTGCATCATAGAGTGGTTGCATAAGCAGAGAGGCTTCTGGGATCCATGCTCTGCAATAGGAAATGAGGCCTAAGAAGGCATGTAGAGATTTTGAGGTCTTTGGAGGTGGAATATCCAGTACGGCTCTTACTCGGTCCCGAGTGAGATGTCTGGTACCTTGAGATAGGCAATGACCAAGGAAGAGTACTGTGGATTGACAGAATTGCAGCTTGAGACGTGAAGCTTTGCATCCTTGTTCTGCCAGATAGCAGAGGAGACTAATTGAACAGTCTTCAGTTGTAGGTATGTCATCTCCACAGAGTAATAAATCATCCACATACTGGAGGAGTACAACCTCTGGATGGTCTGTTTGCCATGGGTCAAGGATGGAGCACATGGCTTTTGCAAATTGACTTGGAGAGTTTTGTGCCCCTTGAGGCATGACAGTCCATGTATACTGTTGCATTTCATGAGTGAAGGCAAACAGATATTGGCAAATAGGATCCAGTGGAACACTGAAGAAGGCATTAGCCAGGTCAATGACTGTGAAGTATTTTGCAGATGGTGGGACGCCAGAGAGCAGAGTGTGAGGGTTTGGCACAATAGGGGTGTCCAGGACAGTTGCTTCATTGACAGCACGGAGATCCTGAACCATTCTGTACTTCTCTGGTTCACCTTTTGGAGTTTTCTTCTTCACAGGAAATAATGGAGTGTTGCACTTTGATAAACATTTTACAAGAGCACCCTTCTCCAAGAGTGCTTTGATTTGAATTGAAATAGCTGCAGCTTGAGCTGGTTTTAAAGGATATTGTGGTTTCCTTGGTAATTTTGCTCCTGGAATGAGCTTTACCACCACAGGTGGTACTCTTAGGTGACCTATGTCCTCTGGGCCTGAGGACCATAATTTGGCACGTACCTTTGTTTTTAGTATATCAGGAAAATTGGACCTCTGTTCCTTTGCTTCCCCACGGGGTTCTTCTAAATGCAGCATTAGAGGTAGGGAGCACAAGGCTGAGGTGTCTGATTCGGATAGAGGAGTAGACAATTCCACTTGTCCATCTGGGGTGAAGGTGATAGATGCCTGCAGGCGTGAGAGGACATCAGCGCCTAACAGGTTAATTGGGCATGTGGAAGATCTCCTAGGAGTCTGGGCAGATTCCAGACCTCTAGCAACTAAGAGTAAGGTATCTAGAGAGACTACCTTATATTCAGGGCGTGCAGCAATGATTCCCTTGCGTAAAGAGTCTTTTACACCTTGGACAAATGCACCTGACAGCATTTGTGAATGAATCTTGTCAGTAAGGTCAAAACCCAAATCTGTAAACATTTGAAACAGTCTTGCATGAAACCTTTCTACTGATTCTCCTTTTTCTTGTATAATATCAGTAAGGCCAGCAGCCTGATCTGCAAGTTTGTCTAGGGTTAAGGGAGGAAGTGGCGGCCATGTTGGATGTGGGCACATCCGGGGCAGACTGGGCCGGACTGGGCATGGCTGGGGTCTGAGGAGTGGCTTGGAAAAAGGGGTAGGGGTAATTTGAATAGGGCAAGGACATGGGGTATGGTAAGGGGTATGGCCAGGCCAACTGGGTGGGGGCTAGGGCGGAAACAGGGGAGGGCAGGACAGCTGGGTAAGGATTAGGGGAGGAGGTGGGAACCTGGACTGTGGGAGTGGTGAGTAACGGAGAAGACAGAGAAGGATTAGTAGATATGGGTGTAGGAGGAGTAGCCGGAGCGGGTGTAGTAGGATTGGCAATAGCAAGGGAGGAGGGGTTAGTAGACTGGGTGGATGCAGATGGGATGGTAGAATTATCAACAGAGAGAGAGCGTAGAGAAGGAATGGTGGATGTAACATTTAGATTAGACACAGAAGGTAGTGCAGGGATGGATGAGGATGATGGGAATGTTAGGGATGATGAAGGGGAGAATAAAGATCCATCAGAATTCAGGACCGGGCAAACAGGGGAAATGACGGGATAGGTATTGGGAGGGTCGGGAGTGGGGAACATGGTCAGCTGGCTATCGCTTGTTGCTGACTGAACCTTGAGATTGGACATCCCCTGGGCACCATCTTGGGGCGTTGGCTGAGGGAATGCCCCAGTAACACAATTCTTGTGATATACATACAGTTTTACACCTTTATGATTTATCTCTTCTTCAACTAAGTCACACGCGAGCCAGCTCCTACTGGGCTTACTCGCTTCCTGTCCCATATCCCCCTATACAAAGCGTCCCAAGTATAGGTAAAGGAAAATGAAACAGAAAGTCTACAGTGCTCGACTGCCACTAGGAAGGGTGGGTCCCTCCTAAGTGCGTCTTCCCAAAACGTAGACTAGTCACTGAATCCGTGTACCCTAGGTGGTAGCCACGGATTGGAGCGGGGTGAGAAGTGTGTGACCAATCACTTCTCTCACAAAAAGAAATAGAAATAAATAATATAAATAATACAGAAAATAGAATAAAAATAAAAAGTGAAAGTAGAGACAGACCCAGGAGTTTGAATGACTCCCAATTAAGACAACATTTAAGACAATATTTCAATTGAAATACAGTGCATGCAACACAGTTCAAATAAATTCAACAGTAATCCCTTTCCTTTACTCTTGTGGCCAAAGCCACCTCCCTCAACCTCGTAGTGTCCCCGCTCGGAGAACGATTTTCGTAAATCTCACTACCAGCGGCCGCGGAAAACAACTAACACCGGCCCGAGATCCGCCAGCCTCCCTCGTTACAGCAGTCCACTAAGTGTGGCCACCTCTATCCTCACTCCCGTAGTGCCCCTATGGACCCACCCATAAGTCTCACTACCCGTGGTGCAGGAAGACAGCAATGCCTGCTCGAATCCACCACCACAAAAATAAAATTCGGGAATGCCACCAGCTTCAGCGCTTCGAAGCTGGAGGGTACCACCCTCTGCAAGCAGAGCAAGGTGCACAATGAGGCGGCTAGCTAGGCTATCAAAGTGACACCCCAGGAAGCAATGAGTCTACACCCCTCCACAGATTCCCCCCATTCTCTTTTTCCTTACTACTGTTAGCTAGACAGCACCTAAAAGAGAGAAAACAGGCAACGAGGACCCCCCAGGACAACTTCCACAGGTCCACCCCCTTTTTCCATACAGTCTGGGCCACGTGACTCCTAAAAGGGGTAAAACAGGCAACAAAAGACCCCCAGGCAACCTCCCACGGGTCCACCCCCTTTATCACAAAAGAGGGAAAGAACAAAACTAACTAAACATAAACCACTAACATACCCAGGCAACAGATAGACTAAATGCAGGTAAACAAATGAGTAACAAGACACCGGGCAAGATATTACCTGTCTTTGATGCCCTCCCGGGAAGCAGTCACAGACACGTGGACGGGTCAATCAAAGGGGCTGGAACATACCGGTGGCTCCTGCAGAAGTCTCTACCGTGTAATCAGAGGTGATCAGTCTCCCTTCCTTCCCCCCCGATTCCTCCGTCCAACAGCGTCTTCCTTAGGACGGCTTACCGGCCAGAGGCCATAGCCCGGTGCCCCACGTTGGGCGCCAAATTGATGTAGATTAATTTAGAAATAAACAAAAATGTTTAAAAGTCTATCTGTTCCTGTCCAAATCTGAGATGAATAAATTGCGTATACGCAGAAGTAAGTTCACACTGACACATGCAGTTCAGGTTAAAATAACTTCGAGGAAATTTATTAGCATCTGGCAAAATTCAGGCTTACAAGCCCTTATAGAGGCAGAATGACATCATCATTGAATATCAGATAATAACAAATAAACATCATTAATTGGGTTAAATGTTAAGTGGCTGTGTCAATGTCCACCCATCAATATGATTAATTGGCCCAAAAACTAAGTGGTTAGCTAGGTGTCCTCCCACTGAGAGGTGGCATTGTTCTGGACACGGGTGTGGACGGATGGCTCAAGCACCATCTTTCCCAGCACGAGGCTTACTCGGTGGAAGGGGGGCTTGGGCATCATTTTGCGTAGTTAGTGATGTCAGTCTCGTGGTCGGGTGCAAGGTTCTTTTATGAATAGAACATTTTATTTGGCCGGTGTTCTCATGGCCTTCAGATTATACTATGTTGCAAATTACAGGAGATTCAGTAATTCCGGGGCTAGTTATGTCCTTAGAGAGAGAATACAGTCTCTATTCATTATACTAAATACTGTCAGGAAATTCTGTCATGTAATGTGAACAAAATGGAGGGTCTGTCATAATGTGAGGTTAAAATGGAGTTAGTACAATAATTCAATACAGGTTTCAATAAAGATTTTTAATAATTCTACATCACAGGTAGGTATCGGCCAATTCAGAACTGCAGTGATTTTCTTTTGGTCCATTTGTATATTTCCCGGAGTGAGGACGTAACCAAGAAATTCAACCTTGGTGCATTCGAAGGAACATTTCTCCAGTTTGGCATATAATTGGTGCGTTCTAAGAAGAGAAAGAACTTGGCGGACATGGAGACCATGTTCTTGAAGGTTTTTTGAAAAAACGAGAAGATCATCTAGATACACTACCAAAAAGACGTCTAAAAAGTCTCGAAAAACGTCATTCAGGAAGTGCTGGAAGGTGGCTGGGGCATTACACAGCCCGAAACGCATTACCAGATATTCAAAGTGCCCATATCGGGTGCGAAAAGCAGTCTTCCATTCGTCCCCTTTGCGAATCCGTACTAAGTTATAGGCCCCACGTAGATCGATCTTGGTAAAGATGGTAGCTCCTCTCACTCGGTCTAGAAGTTCCGTAATAAGGGGTAGTGGGTAGCGGTTCTTGACGGTGATATCGTTAACTTCTCGATAGTCGATACATGGTCTGAGGCCCCCATCCTTCTTCCCGATAAAAAATATGGCAGCACCCGCCGGGGATGTAGACGGTCGGATAAAACCTTTCATTAAGTTTTCCTCGATATAGTCTTTTAGATGGGTTGATTCTGGTTCCGACAATGGGTAGATCCTCCCGAATGGAATGGATGATCCAGGCAACAAGTCGATAGGACAATCATAAGGACGCCTCGGCGGCAAAACGTCAGCACCCTTTTTGTCGAACACGTCCGCATAATCGCCGTAAGGATCCGGGATACCAGAAGTGGAGTCTGAAGAGCAGGAGTCCATGGTGGTCAATAGAGGGGATGGGGTGACCAAACAATGGTGTTGACAAAATTCAGAGGTGAATGTGAGGGAACCTTTTCCCCAGTCTATGTGGGGGTTGTGCTGCCGTAGCCAGGGGATCCCCAAGATAACTGGATAGAGAGGCGAATTTACAATCTGGAAGCGAAGAAACTCCATATGGGATGAGTCTAACGTGACTTGTAGCGGCAGGGTTTCCAAGGTAACGGGACCTGAGTTGAGGGGTGTCCCGTCCACCACCTGTATGTGTAATGGTTTGTTTCTCTTGAAAGTAGGGATATGGAGGAGCTTGGCTGTAGAGTGATCAAGGAAACAGCAACTTGCTCCCGAGTCGATGATAGCTTGAAGTGTAGTAGAATTAGTGGCCCACTGTAGAGACAAGGAAAGGGACAGATGAGGGGACCCAAGCGATAGCACTGCACTGGGACAAGTGTGGAATTGGAGTATCTTACCTCCCGATGGTCTAGGCAGTCGAGGACAGGCACGAATAAGATGATCAGGTTTACCACAGTACAGGCATAGATTGTTCACTCGACGATGGGTTCTTTCGGCCTCAGTAAGGGGGCCCCTGGCAATGCCTACTTGCATAGGCTCTTCCTGAGGGTTGGTGGCTGTGGTACTTGAACTAGGAGGTTCAAAAAATGCAGTTGAACGTCTGGGTGGAAGTGCTCCCTTAGTCGTCGATCCAGCTGTACCACTAGATGGATAAGAGCATCCAGTGATGACGGTATCCCTATACGTGCGAGTTCATCCTTGAGGGACTCAGCTAAACCTTGGCGGAATTGATCTAACAGTGCTGATTCATTCCAGGTGCTGTCGATAGCCAGACTTCGGAATTCCGTTACGTATTCCTCCACGGGTCTTCGGCCTTGTCTCAGGGAGCGGAGTGAGGATTGGGCTGTAGCCATTCTGAGCGGGTCCTCGAATAGGGCGTCCATCTCCTGACCGAAAGTCAACCAAGAGTCCAATGCCGGATGGTGTGAATGCAGGAGATGATGTGCCCATGTCTGTGGTTCCCCCTGAAGCAGAGAAATAACTGTTCGTATTTTGACGTAGTCTGTGGCATACGTCCTGGACTGTAAGGAGAACAGTAGTTGGCACAAAGTCATAAAGGCACGGTACTTTTTCCTATCACCCGAGAACCGTTCTGGCAAAGGGATTCTGGGTTCAGGGGCAGATAGCGAAGCCGGCTCAGGAAGAGGTAAGTTCAAAGGGGTAGACGTCCCTTCGGTGGAGGGGTAGAGACGTGATGCCTGCAAGTCATGGAGCTGGTGCTGGAAATGTGAATGGCTTGCTTGCAGATCCTGCACCGATTGGGTTAGGGTGGATAATTGTCGGGATATGGCAGAGACGGCTTCCATCACTTCTGCGGGGTCCATAGATAATGGCTTGAGTATTTCGTGACGAACGTACCATGGTTCAGAAGTGGAGCCCCAATTGCAGAAGTGACAGCCTTTGCCAGGCACCACAGTACTGGAGGATCAGCGAGACTGCAGCAGTGATAACTGGCACGAGTGTCAGGTAGATGAGATGAGAGTACCCAGGTGCCAGGAAAAGGGTAGTCGGGTGGAATCCAGGTAGGGGAGCCAGAGAATAGAGTAGACGATATTCAGGCCGGGTCAGGGAGTCCAGAGATCACAAAAACGAGGAGGAGTGCCAAGGTCAGGGAGCCAGAAAGCGGGAAGTCCAAAGAATCAAGCCAGGTCAAGCCCTTCTTTTTACCTCAGTAGGGGAGGGGGAACATTTCTGCTCCAGACGGATCTTTATTTATCTTCTGTCTAAGTGCCGAGTGTCACGTGATATCTGACACACACACTCACTCACACTGACACAAACACACACACTCGCTCACACTGACATAAACACACACTCTCGCTCACACTGACATACACACACTCTCGCTCACACTGACATGCTCACACTGACATACACACACTCTCGCTCACAATGACATGCACACACTCTCGGCTGAGTCTAGGGTCACTGACACCTGGGTGCAATAATTTTCCTTGCACTCCTGGTGGGTGTAGCTCTATAGCTAACTCCTCCCCTTCACAAACTTGACTATTTCTATCCAAGTTATAATTTAAAGTTTAATTTAAAATAAAAAATAAAATAGAACCCTATACTTTCCCTTGGGTCAGTAGCTTTTTCCTGGTGGGTGATCAGTGGTCTTCAAACAATGCCTTCACTTGTGGTCAGTGGTCTCTAATGTAGCTCATATCCCCATGCTGCCTTCCTATTGGCCAGACAGCAATGTGAAGAACAGGTCTATGCTCACAGAGGCACAGGCTTGAATCTCCTATACTGCACCACCATTTCTGGCACTGGTAACAAACACTGAGCTGCTTCTGGAATACAGAGCATCCCAGACAGCTAGCGCAATTACCAAGCACACTCAAATACCTGAATATTGCAGTGTCAGCTCTGATTTAAAGTTACATTTCACACCTGGCATGGAGTGACCATAGTTGCACCTGACATCTGTGGCGCCAGGGTGTAGTGCACCTGGTGCACCCATCTTAGCAGAGCGCTGTATTTACTCATGTAAAAGTAATGTCTTAGCCTTCAAGTCAGTAACCAAAATGTTATTCCTCTAATATGTTACATTATGTTTTAATGTTGCTTCATTGTATGCACATACCACATTAATGCATTCAGATAATTGTTACTAACATATTCTCCTCAAAGCTATAGACTCCACCTTGTGGTTCTACACATATTACGGCATCTTTTGTCTTAATGGTAAATTAAATTCCAAGGATGCTCCAGTTTCAGCATAGTATTAAAAGACAATATTATCTTTAGAGCAATTGTGAAGGGTTCTATTAACTAAAAGGTGAGTTGCAGGTTTTCCTGCTAAAAGAGCTCAGGTGGCCATGGGATAATACATATAAAACATAAAAAACTGTAATTGTTATCCTTTAGCTGGTTATTTTTCATTTACAACTCAAGGTCTAGGCTTTTCAGATATCTTCTTCTTAAAACTATCCAGAATCCATCTAATTATAACACCTTGTTCTAGTCAAGCCATTTCAGTTCCCAGGAAATGTGTTTCCTTCACCTGCTAGCTCTCCTCTTTCAATAAATACAGGTACAACATTGCTTTCATCTCTCCCCTTTTATCTGTCAAAGAGAACTCTGCAAACAGGATCAATTCCTCCTTCCATCATGTCCAGACTTGAGGAAAATTCCTTTACTGGAAATCCAGCTGTTGTGGTTGTTATAGAACTTGATGCTTTCATTGATATATATGTATGAATTCTAGTCTTCTTTCCCCTTTTTCCCAGTTTTGCTACTTATTCTATCTTAGTTTCCCACAGATTCAGACTAGTACATTTCCTTAAATTAGTTTCTCTAGCTATTTATCCTTGTTATTTCTGTCATCTCATCTACCTTTAGGACAAAGTATACCCATGAGGTGTTATGGTACTCTGTGTATGTATAATTATTTGGTGGAATGTATGCTAGTACTGCTCATCAAGCTCAGTTAGTCATCGGAGCTAAGTGTAGGCACTCTAAACCAGAAAGCTATTAGTAACTATTAAAGCTATCAGTTGCACTTTGATTTAAAAAAAAAATGGCCTTCTACTAATGGATAGCATGTTCCACACATTTGTTGTGGGAGTGTATATATTTTGCTAAGAAATTGGATAACCAGTTTTCATGACCTTGGTTTGTCATGATATGTTAAGTTCTGCTGTCATGGATCCCACATTATATTTTAGTGTGTGATACATGACAGTTGTGTTTAAAGAATCTGGTCAATATACCTTGATCAAGTTGGATTTTTTTTCCACCAGCACCTGCTGTTCCTCAGGGGCTGATCCATGTGGCTAATGTACTTCAATGATCCAGGTCTTAGACCTGACACCATAAGTGTCTTGAAAAAGCCTTGAGGAAGAGGAGAAACGCTGTGAGAGAGAAGAGTGCTAAAGAAAGCACTTTATTTATGAACACTTTTTCAGGATTATTCTTGACTGTTTTGACGAATCTACTGTTTTTAAATGTAAGATTTTATTGTGTTTTTATTTGCTTGTATTAAACATTTATATTTACATCCCTGCCTTCTCCTCCACTGTGTGATGTCTCGGGAGCTGCCCTAAAGAAAAATACCATGTTGTTTTCTCTATTTATCTGGTGTGGGCTCCCAGATGCCATTATTCCTGAGCAGATTACTGCTCAGGTACATGTGAGTGGACATCTTACACACTTTTTAGAGTGTTTATGTATGTTGTTCTGATATACTTCACTATATATTTTTTTATTTACGTTTCCCTTTATTTAATATTTGCAAGAGATCATCTCATTAGTGTGCTAAGTGTTGGGCCCGGGCACAAAGTCACTTTATTTTATTGTATGACCTGTTTTTGCTCGGAGTGGAACACTAGCTGTGTCTAGGTGCTGCTCACTCCATCACATATATACATAGTATATTATTTCTTTTTTCATACGCACATACACAAATCGGAAGTTTGAGCACTGAAATGTCAGCAGTGAAATGCAACATGGCAGTTTCACCACAGCAATGTAAGCGCATACAAACACAGTAAACCCCCTCTATTAAATTAACCCACCCTAAAGGTTACCCAAAACCACATACTAACCCACCAAACTCCCATACTAACCACCCAAAACACTAATACCCCTAATACTAACCCTAACTCCTAATACTAACACTACCCCACTAATACTAACCCCTAGTAATAAGACTAGGCCCTAATACTAACACTAAGCCCTAATACTAACACTACCCCACTAATACTAACCCCTAGTACTAACACTAAACCCTAATACTAATAATACTCACCTTGTACGTGATCCCGTAATGAACTGTCCCGCAATAACCTCTCTGCAATAAACTCTCATCTGATGGCCAGTTCAGGTCGCAGTGAAGCGGCTCCATTTATGCAGCTGCGAAGATCAGTCCCATCCCCCCAACAGCTGAACATAATAGTGAGCAACCAAGAACGATTCCATGACGTATTGATGGAGAAGCAGAAGGAGTTGTGTAGTCACTGAGGTAAGGTAGTTGCAGTGCAGACGTGGATGAGATTGATCTACCAACAGAAGCTAGAGCTGAACACCACAGGTGATTGGATGTTACTGTGGTGAGGGTGATGATGATACTGACATGACTGGACGGATGTCCAGTATATCATCCTTCTCCTCATCAAGAGGCTGGTGAGTAAATAATTCTGTGGCTTCTTGATAGTAGCCATGAAAACTTGGTTAGTTACCATTACTGTGACTCCGCTGACAAACTCTGCCCTCTCAAGGCCCCCCATGCCAGGAGCGTGTTTATTTACTTATTTATTTTAAATTATAATCAATTTAATTAGAAATTAAAATAAATTATGATCTGAACTTCTTGTTACCATTTTATTACCACCGTGTTGTATTATTCTACATGAGTACTCCTTCCCTTTTATTGTGGTTACTCACTGGTGTCTGTGCTGCACATGTATTTTGAAATTACTGTTTTTGTGACATTGTCATAAATATATATATTTTTTCCAATGACCATAATGCTGGATATTTGTTTGGGATATGATATTAGGGCACAAATGTAGGTGTGTCCACATGACCCAGAAAATGTAAAAATGTGGTAATTTAGTTTAAAGGGCTTTAGAGTTGAATTCTCCATCTCAGAATAGGAGAATTGAAATGTGCGAATTCTGCTTATCTTACCCGAATCCGAAATGTGTTTGGGGGTTGTTAAGCGCATATTGGGTACCTGAAATTGCATGCTTTTGATAGCAAAAATGTCACAATCTGAAGACTTCCGATGCTTTAGTTTTCAGAACAGCCTAAACTAGTAAGGCTAGTAAGTAGCCACATTTCGTCGATTTGTGAAATTCAGTTAAACTGCCCTGAAGCGGAAACATTTCGGATCAAAATGACTTTCCCTTCTAGTTAAGTCTTCCAGCTCAGACAGCTTATTGAGATAAGTCCACCAACAACAAACAGGTAAACAAAGAGTGAAGTCCAGTAGCAAGCAGCAAGCCCAATATAAACAACCAAGGTCAGTACATTGTATGATAAATCACACCCAGGTACAGGCTCATTGAGGTACTGAAAAAGACGGGAATGTCAGAATAGGATTCACACAAATGACGCTTCGACAAACAAAGGAATAAAAGGAAAAAGAAGATGCTCATTCTACTAAATATTGAGCATCAGCAAACATGTCCAGATAATTCTAATTAATTTACTGCAACAGAGCACATGTTGTATGACTTTCAAGCCGGTCAAAGATTGTATAGCAGACCAGAGCTCAGGGCTATAAATATAGGATTTTTATGAGAACGTTCTTGAATTTGTAGTCTCGCATGACTAGTAATATCATTTATTTTCTTCACAATCTGATGGTGACTGTAGCAATATCTTAATATAGCATACAATAGGGCAAGCATGTCAGAACTCCTAAAATACCATCCAACGTCCAGTAATGCACTTGTATTTGTCTGTCTCTATGGTGAGGATTAGACTGTACACGCACTCACTGTTTTATCTCTGCACGGTAGTGCGGCTTGGAACAGCTGGAATAGCCTTGGGCTTGCTGGTTCTTGTTTCTCATCTTTGAGAAAAGAGAAAGAAATATTAGAGCACATGGGCAACACAAATGAACATAAGTCAGGCTGATCAGCTTGGAACATGGAGGGAATTTATATATTATAGAAAGGTCTATTTTAACACAATGAATGTAGTCAACAATTCTGTCTGGATGTCCACAGAACCTTTTTGAAAACTGGCTGAGAGATTTCAGACTATAACATTCGTTCCATAAAATACATTTTAAGCAGTATATCGTAATATTCATTGTTTCAATAAATGTCTATTGATCTTTTTTTAATAGGAATGCTTAATAAAACAGTTTAAAAGTCACTGTAATTTTCATGGTTAGCCTGCTAGTTTATTGTTATTTTGTTTTTAATAAAGCAGACACATTTAACTCTGAATGCCCTGGAGCCAACATAGTGAATAGCAATAAGTCAAACTGTAGTGACTATATAGCTAAAAAATCCCTGAGTTTGTGCAAGTGTACGATACATTGGAGGGTTGACAAAGCTACAAATGGAGGAATAAAAGCAAAGCAGCACCTGGTCTCAGAAGGAGGATCCATGGGTGTAGGAACCCCCACAAATCTGGGGGGGACAGCATTTTTGCTCGCCGGGTATAGCAGCAGTAAAAATAAAGCTTGTCACAGTGTATATTATATCACCAAGTTCCCACCAACATTACCAGGATCCTTGGTATACAACAGATACATTCACAGCACAACATCTACATCAGGCAGGTGCATTTTATCACTGTTACATGAAATATAGTCAGTGAGCTGTGTGTACACCATAAAACATACATCAGTATGAACCTACCACTTCTGCTGGAATGCCATTCCATGTATCCACTACCCTCTCAGTAAAGTAATACTTTCATTAGTCCCTGGCCTTATATTATATCTAGGATAGCCTTATACCTATCCCATGCATGCTTAAACTCCTTCACTGTATTAACCTCTACCACTTCTACTGGAAGGCTATTCCATGCATCCACTACCCTCTCAGTATAGTAATACTTTCATTGGTCCCTGGCCTTATCTTATATCTAGGTTAGCCTTATACCTATCCCATGCATGCTTAAACTCCTTCACTGTATTAACCTCTACCACTTCTACTGGAAGACTATTCCACTACCCTCTCAGCAAACAAACATTACATTTCTGACCAGAAAATAAACTGTAAAATATTAAATATTTCCAAAAGCTTAAGGTGGACCCCAGATATATGTATATAACTAGTAAAATTTATACCAGGGCTTGACAACCTTAACTAAGTTTTAGGAGCCAGGGAAAAAATCTAGGAGCCAGACAACAGCACATACACACAATCACATGCAGTCATATACAGTCAGTCACATAGACACATATACTCATACATACAGCCTGTCACACATATACATACTGTCACATAGAAACACACTCATACATACATACATACATACATACAGTCTGCCAGGCACACACTCACACATACATACAATCTGTCAGACACACACACACTCATACATACAGTCGTTCACAGACACACTCATACATACATACATAGAGTCTGTCGCAGACACACACTCATACATACATGCAGTCTGTCAGACACACACACACTCATACATACAGTCTGTAACATAGACACATACACTCAGAGTCAGTCACATAGACACACACACTCATACATGGTCTTTCACATACACTCATACATACAGTCTGTCACAGACACACAGACACTCATAGTCAGTCATATATACACACAAACTCATACAGTCAGTCACAGACACACAAACTCACACAGTCAGTCACACACACTCATACAGTCTGTCACACTCCCTCATACAGTCTGTCACACACACACACTCATACATACATACATACATACATACATAGTCTGTCACATACACTCATACATACATACATACATCCATAGTCTGTTACATACACTCATACATACATACAGTCTATCACATTTACTCATACATACACACAGTCTGTCACATACACTCATACATACACACATTCAAGTGAGCAGTTTTTTTTTATCTTAAAAAATACATTTTAAAAAAATGAAGATCAATAGCAGGGATCAAAGCTATATCTCATTGCAGGGAAGGTGGGCATTTCCGTTTCAGGTTTATCTGTGCCTCTTACAATCATTACTTATTAATTACATTATTTTGCCCATTCATTTGTCAGTTTTATTTTGCCCACATTCATTTGCCAGTGTTTTTTTTGCCCAAATTCATTTGTCAGGGTTTTTTTTGCCCACATTCATTTGCCAGGGTTTTTTTTGCCCACATTCATTTGCCAGGGTTTTTTTTTTTTTGCCCACATTCATTTACCAGGGTTTTTTTTTTTTGCCCACATTCATTTACCAGGTTTTTTTTTTTTGCCCACATTCATTTGCCAGGTTTTTTGTTGCCCACATTCATTTGCCAGGGGTTTTTTTTGCCCTCATTTTTTGATCATCTCATCATTAGTAGAAGTCATTGGCAGATTTAAGAGACATGTTATTATGGCAGCTTCGGAAGTCATTGATTATTGCAGCTCTAAGAGACATTTTTTAAATGCCCCTAAGAGCTGCAATAATCAATCACGTTCCGAAGCTCCCATGATAAAAAGAAAAACGGTACATTATTGGCAGTGACACCGTCACTGTTCCTACCTCGTTCCTCCCAGTGTGGGGCTGTGTGACTTGTGGAGGACGCGCACAAGCCTTGCGCATGATCACATGTGGTCATGCGATGAAGTCATGTGATCAGGTGACCTCCGTGATCGCTGCAGAGCTGATTCTCCCGGGACATTCCCAGGATCGAAAACGTTGCGGGATTGTCCCGGGTTGGCAAGTATGCTCATGTTCCTCTGCACCCACATTGCACATAAAGGTCTTAACACAACACTATACAGTACCCACCGCACTTGTATTGTACTCATATTCAGGGCCGTCTTTAATAGTGATTGGACCCTGGGCAAGCATTTGCTTGGGCCCCCTGGACCCTGCCCCCTCCCCTGCATGCAATCCCGACATCCATCGCGATGTTAACCCCCCCCACACACAAACACACACATATGCCATAATTGTTGTGCCATTCAGATGCCAGTAATATTGTGCCATTCAGAACGCAGTATTATTGTGCCAGTCAGAGCCCAGTAATATTGTGCCATTCAGAGCCCAGTAATATTGTACCATTCAGAGCCCAGTAATATTGTGCCAGTCAGATGCTTGTAATAGTGCCATTCAGAGCCCAGTAATATTGTGCCAGTCAGAGCCCAGGAATATTGTGCCAGTCAGAGCCCAGGAATATTGTGCCAGTCAGAGCCCAGTAATATTGTGCCAGCCAGATGCCCAGTAATATTGTGCCAGCCGGATGCCCAGTAATATTGTGCCAGCCAGATGCCCAGTAATATAGTGCCAGCCAGATGCCTGTAATATTATGCCAGTCAGAGTACAGTAATATAGTGCCAGCCAGATGCGGCTTGCCGGAAAAGTGTTCACAAGCGCAATGCGCTGGGAACACGGCAAGCAGGGGCTGGGGGCCCCGTTTGCTGTGGAGGATTTCACCCTACCTGTCCCCGAGACATTTTTTCCTGTGGGGGATCCATCCCCCCCATCCCCCCCGCTTCCTACGCCCATGGGAGGATCCCTGTCCGGGGATGGAGCTTCTTAGATAAACGTACATATCACAAAACAATTCAAAAGGAGGAAGCTTCAAATGTACACCATCTTTAGATCCTTACAACATTGTCCTTTATTTAATAGAAAAATTTAAATGCAGCACATCGTGGAAAAAAGCATATACAAAAAAAGACACGTCTGATGCACTTAGTGCCCGAGAGCACATAATCATAAGCTCATGATTACGTGCTCTAGAACACGAAACGCGTCAAGTGTGGGCAACTAGCCTGTTTATTTGTCTTTTTTTGTAAATGCTTTTTTCCCACGATGTGTTACTTTTACATTTTTCTAATAAAGGTCACAATTTTGAGGATTTAAAGATGGTGTATGTTTGAAGCTTCCTCATTTTGAATTGCTTTGTGCACGTGTACCCAGACAAATTGACACTGCTTTGAAGGCAGAGGTGATCACACCAAATATTGATCTGATTTAGATTTTATTTCTGTTTGCTTATTTGACATTTTGTTTTAATTGATAAAAATAAATGATATTATATTAACATTTGAATTACTGAAACCATTCTTACATACATGTTTTCACACCTGCCATGCACAGTGCTGTATGTATTTATTGGATTTTTATTTAAAAAATTCTACCATTTCCACATGGTGAGAGGTGGCCATATGCATGGGGAACCTGCAGGATTTTTTTCCAGGAGGGTGCAAAATATCCTACCCACCAAGCCCCTCTTCCATCCCAATACCCCATTGCCTCCTCTCACATACATTTGTTGACTCAGAAGAGGTGTTTCCTGGTTGGAGGTAAATGTTAGTTATCCATCATTAGTATGTACCTGGAGAATAGCTGTGGGGGTAAAGATTAGCCACAACTGCCACTGTCCTCCACAATTCTGTGGTGTTTAGTCAATTTCTATGGTGTTCAGCTGACTTTATAACATGGGAGCTGCCGTCAACAACAAAAAAGTTAGTGTGAAGTGCAGGCCTCCACAAGCCCAGTGTAAAGCTAACTTCCCATGAAGTTCAACTAGCAATGTTGCTTGCTCAACATCATGGAATTTGCAGTCAACAAAAGTTAGTGTTGCATAGTGTAGTGTAGCTCTGTGATGCACGACCATTCATGTATTAAAAAAAAGATTAGTAAAAAGGGACATAAAGGCTTGGAACTAAAATAGGACACTTGGTAGGTATGCAGCTGTGGTGGCTAATCTGTGGCACTCCAGGTGCTGTTGTTACATGTCCCATGGTGTTCAGCCAACCAAATGGATGTCTCAGAATGATGAGATGTGCATTCCACACCAGCTGCAGTACCAGTCCATAATATCAGGATAGCATTATATTTGGCCCTCCAGTTGTTGAGTACTCACTTTTCAATGTTGCTTGACATATCAGACTGGCTGAGTACATAGGAAATGTAGTCTCAACAACTGGACTATGATCTAACCCTAGCTGCAAAACATGTTTGAAATAAACTTGCACCTGAAGCATGCAAGCTGTGTCTCTGCTCAGGCTTGGATGTTACGCATGTGAAATAGGAGCAGCCAGAGTGAATGGAGAGGAGACCAGCAGGAGTTAGAAGAAGAGAGCAGACAAAACCACTCTGACAGCAAGTGGGTGTATAGAATTAAATAAAAGCTTTTTGTGATGCACTCCCTTGCCTCCCAGGTTATTTTTCTGCTCTCTGTCTGATTAACGTACTGTGACAAGTCTACTGCTTCTCTATCCCGTGCCAGTGCTCTAGGGGGCATGTCTAAATTTCCAGACGGGAGACAAGTGCCCCTGTTCTTCCCCCCGCAGATGACCATGGTTATGAAAATAATCCACTGATAATCCTTCTCTGGTTGTCAGTACCACTCTACCTATTTCTGCATCAAACTAAACCAAGCCTCTTCTATTTTAAATGTTGCTTTGTAGACATATCTTTGGCAAGGAGTCTTTGCCTCCAGAGAAATATAATACCAGACAAAATAAGTCCACTACAAAACTGCTTTTTCTATAATTAGGATTACACCATGTCCTCAATAAAGAGGGAACATTTTAATTTGAATGTGCAAAATATGCAAAGGTTCAATATTTAACTAACAAACATGCTTTTTGCGCCAAGTACATGAGAGTTTATATCACACTGATTTGATAGGTAAATTAGAAATGTTTCAATCGTATCCTTAGGAATAAATCAGAACAGAAATCTGTATGACTTGTCACCATTGGGGGTGCCTATACAGATTTCAATTGCACATGCACTCTAAGATGAGTTGGAGTTTTCACTATAATCAAAGCTCTATTAGGTCGTTTAAAAAAAAAAAAGAATCTAGGCATACACAAAAGGTAGATGATTAGACTGAATGCATGTCTCTTTAATCATAAACATGGGACGATTATATTAGTACCAGAAAAAAATAACTTCCTAGAAAGGCAGGATGCCAGGAGGCATGACTTACTGTGCAGGCCTCCAGAGAAATAAAATTGGAATTGCGGTCCCAAATTGGTACATATGTGAGGTATGTAATAATTCCTCATTTGCAGGAGCCACGTAGCAAATATTTCAGAGAATAAAAATGATGGTCAGTCTGTGTGTCACCTGTATAATTATAATACTACTGTTGGACAAGGTCTACACAACCTCTCTAAGAAACAATAACACACGGATGATACTTTGTAAGAATTTAGGCTCCAATTTGAAACATGCATATCCTTTATTAACTGCAATTGAGATACAAGCAAATTATGTTCCCATACAAGGCACCCGATTGGTATCTAACCATGTCAAGTTGCAATTACCTTGGCTGCATACTTACAATGAATTCTGGTCTGCCATTATTACTGATACAGATTTATTCTGCTATTCTTACCTTTGTACTTTTATTGTTTTTCTATATTTAAAGTATATTTTGATATTTTAAAACACTACTTGCTGTAAGGATTCCTGTCATTTTGTGTGGCGCCCACTTCATGTGACTACCAGAATCCCCATGTAAGCAGCTACTATTTTTTTATTAAAATCTACCTGTCCTATTATTAATTGATGTCCTTTGCTGTGTTTCCATGAGAATTACTACTCTGAAGCCAGATCTCTACAGGACATACCTGAAGTGCTGTCTCTTTTCAAAGAGTTTGTAAGTGTATCCCCTTGAGGGGGACCTGCACCATCTCCCTGATTTTTGGGATACAGATCCACTATCTCTCATTTGAGAGCCACTATATAATTTTTTTCACCAAGGTGCTTAATCACAGGTTGCTCTCAAGCGCATTTTTATGTTTTTTAGGAATACATGTAATACTATTGGCTTTCTATAAACCGAAATTCTTATGAATGGGGACTCTAGTTCGGTTTATAGAAAGCCAATAGTATTACATGTATTCTATAAGCCGAAAGTCTATAAACCGAACAACGTTCGGTTTATAGACTTTCGATTTATAGAAAGCCAATAAACCGAAAGTCTAGACTTACATAGAATACATGTAATGCTATTGCTTTTCTATAAACCAAATGTCTATAAACTGAATGTCTTTCGGTAGACTTTCGGTTTATAGCCGAACCCCGAACTCCAACACGGACATACAGTGAAATGTCCGTGTTCGGGTCCGGGGTCCGAACACCTAATGTTCGGTACGAACCCGAACAGTGCGGTTCGGGTTCGCTCAACACTATTCCCAACCCTTTCACTTTCCTTAATTTTTCCATCATTTTTTCTCGTGCTTTTTTTCATTTTCTGTGTTGCTTCATTTCACTCCTGCGAAAGTGACTGGTGGCCTTTTACAAACCAACAGTTGTGGACTATGGATACTATGATATCCAGCAAGCTTAATGGTTGGGTGAATATTATAGGTAATACAGTTTAAACTAGCTAAGGTGCTAAAGTTTAGTCACTGTTTGATTTAATAATGCCCAATTATCCATTATATATTAGATTGGAGAAGTAATAGAGTTCCCATGATGCTCAGACAATAATTTGACTAGCTGATCTAGTAGAGTGCCAGTCCCAAAAGCCAACATAGTAACAACTGCCCGTGTGTAATGTTTTTTTATGATTACTTCAGCATTGTTATGGCATTAGCTACAGTTCATTTATTTAACTTCGGAGAATAATATCAGACTAACAGACTTACAGGAAGAACGTACTGTGCATACCTTGCAAATCCAAACAATTGCTGGAATGGATTAGCAACACTGGGCAAGCTTCTCTTATGTAAATTAAGCATATCAAAGATTTTATGAGTCAAATTTTAGTGGCAACATAATGTTTTTCAAATAAAGCAACAGAATTTTTCAGGAAACAGGAATTTAAAAAAATACACAACTGACACAGAGCTGGTATAAATTGTTTCATCTTTCAAAAATAGAACACAATAACATAAAATTGAGGTTCACTTTTTGTTATGTTCTTGGACACAGGAATTACTTTTTTAACTATTGTTTCTCTACAAATTGAGTGTTGCTTTTTCATTGTCCATTTATAATATATTATCGGTGCTCTCTGCCAGTTCCCTGTCAGTTAAACTGTGCAGCAACTATATGTCATAAAAGTTTATAATGTAGATTCATCAGACAATTACATTTGTGTGAAACTGGCAGTTAGCAGACAAAGGACAAGAAGCAGATAATAAAAGGTTTCAATTAAGTTTCTGTAGTTGAGATATGTTCATGGTTTTCACGTATACCAGACAACTGTAAGACAGCTTTCAGTGTCAAATGAAATAGAATCTGCCTGGTAGCAAGAAACAAATAAAGTTACACATAGTTCATAGTGGATAGCAGTGCTTGGAAAACTCTATGGCACATTAGCACCTGTTGAGTACCAGGAATAATATGTAATGCATGAGCCAATGAGCATTCTGGGTAAATATGTGGCAGAGTATACTTGACTTCAGTTGGCCTCAGTTTGCCAGTGTCTTGCTTTACATTTAGCAAGCATTGTGAGAGTTTGAAGTCAGTAACAGTAGGGCAGTAGTAAATAGGTTCCCATTACTTTACAAATAGTGTGCAACATGCAGTTTTCTATTTAAACTACTTCATTGGTTATTAAAATAACTTTAATCTCATTAGCTCAACTATGCATTGTTAAAGTGAAACTATCATTCAGAAAATGTGTGATTTTTATGGCAGAGCATAGTGGCAAAACCATATTGCTTGAAATCCATCCAGCACATCAGAGGTCGGACATTTTGTTTAGAATCTTGTTAGCTCAGTCAGGTCCTATAAAACTTTGACTCACTCAAGTGCTGAGAATCATGTTTGTTAGTTTTCTGTCGTTGTGGGTTGTGGAGCCCTGTCTCGTGAATTTTGGTATTTTCACTTTTTATGCACAATATGACACGCTTAATAATACCAAGACAATATAAATATCCAACAATGTTCAACAATATATAATTGTATTTGCTGCTAAAGAAGTGCCATACATTTTATGTACATTCATTTATTTATTTAAAATAAGCTATTGACATATTTAATCTGTTTTTTTTTTTGTGTTTTTTTTTAGGCTACCGACAGAAGTGGATCCTCTGACAGTGTTTGCTTCTCTTTCTCCAGAAGGCCTTCTCATCATTGAGGCACCACTCGTACCTCCATACAATCACTACGGCGATGACAGCTACACCTATGAGTGTCCTATTGACCCGCAGGAAGTCATAGCTTCCTAAACGACTCCAATTAGATCCTCCAATGGAGTGATGTTGCATCACATGTACATTTGATCTTGTATATTTCATTTCTTAAATATGTCCTGTTTCATTAATTCTTTGTAGTGTTTTCACTGTAGAATTTAGCCAGTCAGCTCATCCAGGAAGCATACTAATATGCACATAATAGGCCTTCATGTGCCATAATGTGGTGACTGCAGGGTGGCACCAAGTCCCTTAAGTACTGCAAAAAAGATTGTCTTACTTAATTATCATGAGTTGACATCATTTATGGAATTATTTACGCAAAAAAATATTATTTTGTTTGACATTGTTTAGTTACAGATGTAATAAAATTTAAAGAAGTGATTAATGTTTATACATGTTTAAGTGCCTAAGAGAGTGCAAACAATTGTAAAGCAATGTTTTGCTCACTTTTGTGGTAGTAACAGGTTTAATGCACTGATGCTTGTAGAAGTAATGTTAGTGATGTCATAAAATAACGAAAATGTTGCCAAAGAGCAAGTACAAAATGTGTAATTTAACTGTGCATCGAAGAATATCCAGGAATTTGAAACCTGCTATATTTCTCTACAATCATTAATAAATGAATAATAACATTATACAGTGGCTAAATTCATATATATGCCATGTTCTATTTTTCTTATTCAGAAAGCATATTAATCAATGTAACTGGCATGACAATATGTGTGACACTTCATGGTGCTAGAAAATACTTTTTATAGAGGTTTGGCTAGGATATCCATCTGGCACTAAAAGTGTTAAAACGGTTAGTTGACAGAATATATTGTCAGTTTTAGTACATGCACATTTAATCCATCCCTGACACAGGGATTGTCTAAATCATGTGGGCTTGATCGTACTGCAAACAAATGATTTAATATCATAATGATACATCTTTAAATACTTTAAAAATAACATTATCACAATAACATATTTACTGTCTAGCCTAGTGCCTCAATCAGTATATCCACCATTTGTTAGAAATTAACTCTTTGCTATGCGCTCTCAAATTCTAGTGTCACTTCTGATACAAAGATAAGTTTGACATGGATACAAACTAACTTGCATAACACATTGTAGTGTAGAAAGCCCTGGTCAGTGTAACAGATTTTCAGTACAACATTTTTGTTAAGTCTGAACCACCATGGGACACATCAACATAATTTAAAGCATTTAGGAGCTACCAATTTATTTATACTAACATGGTCATCAGTGTCAATGCAGACCAACATATAGCACACATTCAGTTCTAAATACTACAAAGTGAATTGACAAATGAACTGCAAAATTCAGCCACTTGGAAAAATTCTCAAACTAAATCTTTCTTTTTATCTCAGCTATTAATGTCTACTTTTCAAAGTTCACTTATCAGTTCACTTTATAATACATAGACCCCCATTCCTTAACTCTTTTCTATGCCGATTTCTGGTTTCTCTCAGTCCATATGTTACTCAATGTCATTTAAGTAGGAATTTACAGGCTGCACTGTGGAGTGATGATAAATTAATTCTGAACTCTTATCTGCTGCATAAATATTCCCTAGTTTTGTATGTATATGAGATATTACAAAGTATTGTTTTGGATTGTTTTTTTCTTTCTTTTTTCATTGTCTTGCTAAGAATATGGAATTAAAGATTTGTTAACATTCATGGTCCGGGTTTAGATTTACTTCAAACATACATAGTGGTCGCTACTGTTATGCAGAGTGTCGTCTGTGATCACTTGTGGACTTCACCTGACAAGATATTTGTGAGTTGTGGATAACAGATCAAAATAAGATGTTTTGTAGCAGCATTGCTGCAAACCTATACACATGTCACTTTGTCCATAGGTAAGACAAATAGGTAGGAATATGTAAAAGGGTTGGAAAGATCAGAAAATTACAGGTCTGGCTATGAAGACTGCTAAAGAACTAATGTTAGCTCATTCAGCTAAAAACATGAAAGATGCCCTATAGGACCAATAAGCATATAATATTAGCTTCCCAAATACAGCTCTTACCTTAGGAAACCAATCAATGATGCTGTCTTTTTTATGAGATCCAGGACTTCAGAGATTTCCTGGTTGATAAGTTACTAATGAATATATTCCACAAGCACCCATGTAGAGCATCACAGTTTCTCAAGGTAACTGATGTTGACTTCAATACCATTACCACTGTATAACACATAATGTGCTACATCAAAGTACAAAGATCAGGTCTTTTTTCGATTTTCGATTTCTTTATATTGTGATACCTTAAAACAGAGCTCGACAAACTCAACTGAGTTTTAGGAGCAAGCAAAAAAATATACAAGACAGACAACTGTACATACACTCAATCACGCAGTAACATAGACCCCCAATCACACACAGTCACATACACACACAGTCAGTAACATACAGTCAGTCACATACACACTTCAGCAGTACATATATCAATATGTCACCCTCCCTGCTGCTTTATGTCAGGGAAGGGGTGCGTTTCTATTCCAGCCTGGTCGGTGCCTCTCACACAGGCACAGACCATCTTCACATATTTCCCTGCTGAGCATCAGGTTGTCACTTGACACCCGGCTTCGGACACTAAAGTGCTGTGTGCAAGGGGGCGTAGCAGGACGACTCTGCTGCTGGTGCACATACTGCTACCTCGTACTCTGCTGACTAGAAGAAAACAAATAAAATCATTTCAGCTGACTTATCGAGCCCTGCCTTAACAAACTAATCAAGATATTGCAGTCACTCTGTCTATTTTATTAGGCTCTCCACGTGTCTTACCTTTTTTTTTTAATCACTTTATATTTTTATAACACAGTATATTTAAAAAAAAAAACATATATCAAAGCCAATATAATTATAATCGTCCATAAGAAAATCATGCGAGTTAAGGCATTAGTAGCTGAGTTGGAAGAATAGGCAGGTTAGAGAAATTTTTCCAGCAGACAAAACAAATTTAAGAAATTATTTAAGAAATAATAGGCATAGAACGGGAAGGACAGAAAAAAACACCTTAAGCACTTCAAAATCACAGGCCAGCAGAGCCTCAGTTTAGCACAGTTCACTTTTTACTGAATAGATCCCTTTGTGGTATTTATTTTAATTACAGCAGATAATCTGTACCCTATCCTATCTTGTACTGTCAATCGCAGTCAGACTCTAATTAGAGGAGGATGGTTGCCTGGTCTATTCAACTCAGGCATGAACATTTAGAAGTGTGAAAGTGGCCCAGGTTTGACAGTGGGCTGGGGATCCCACCTTGCCAAGCTTTTAGTGCATGTATGACTTTGATTCCCTGCTGTGTTTGGTTCCCTACAGCTTTATAAAATAGCTCCTCGTTTTCTAGACTCCTCTAGCTATCTTTAGATTATTATATACTTCTGATCATTTTTGTAGTCACCACAGTTACCAGATTTTCCTTAGCCCACACAAGTCTCACTAACTCTCTTTAAATGGGGCCAAATTGGCATGTTTGTCTTATCCTGCAGCTTACAACAGCAGCATGCGCTTGCGGCAATCTTTACAGGGGCTGATAATGACTTCTATGTCAATTACATTACACTTTATGGCTGTATGAAAATGATTCTGTCTTTATAGGATGCCATAATATATTACATGTTATGACTTATCTCCATTAATACTGAGTTGTTTGTGTGCAGAATTTTTAGGTGAGTGACTAAGGGTCACAATATAATGGGTTTCTATTGAGAAAACAATGCACTCATGATTTTCTGGTAATGTTATTCTAAACTGCTATACAACTACAGTTAAAATGCCAAGTATTTACCTATCTGCATCTTACTATATGATACTTATATGAGCACACCAGCAACTTTACTTCACATTTCTTAACATTAAAAAAATATGTGTTGGATATTGCAGGGGAAAAAAGTATGTATTACATTAGAAAAGTACCACCCAGGGTCTAGGACTTCTGTTACAGAGAGTCAGTGACACTATTTGACTAATAACTTTTAATCTGATAAAATGTCAATTAAATAAAAAATAAAACCTTATTAGAAATGTAACATTTCTTAAAGACAATCAACACCTGGTTGGCCCCACCATGTAGTTAAACAATGGCGATCGACACCATCCTTATAGTGCACTTAGTGAAGGTTGTTGAAATAATTGCATCTGTGGATGACAGAACTTTTCCACTCACACTAGTGCGAGGTCCTGCTACATCATTTCTGAGAAAGGGGGCCGCCGGTAGATACAATTCCACAAAGCGTGAAGGCAGATTCACATGACGGTAGGGTTGCCACCCTTTTGTTAAAAAAAAATACTGGCCATGCTATGGCATTCATAGACTTAGCATTAACATCCAGCCATTTTCTTTTTACCAGCCTGCCAGTAAAATACCTGCTGAGTGGCAACCCTACACAGTGTGTCCAACACCATATAAATGATTTTAAGTCCATGTACTCCTTTGGGTTTTCTCCAAGGATGGTACACATTGAGCCATTTTCAATGACAATAAATGCTAAAGTTTATCTGTAGAATAATTGCAATGGTTTCCATGATTAGTTAGAAATCTATTTTCCATTTAAGTACAGCCCACAGAGATCTGATAATTGACTTCCTCTTCAGGAAGTGTACTGCTGTACAATCATGTCAAAGACTTATAACAAGTAACAAGAAAAGGGTGTTCTCCGGGGCTAACAATCAAATACAAACACATATAATTTCTCCAAGCTGCTATACACATCCAAGGTGTTGATCCCCTAGAACACCTCTTAGATAGAAAACAGAATGGAAAGACAAGGATGGAGCGCTACAGATAAATATTAATAACAAGTGACTAAAAATATTGTAGCTTTCTTTGAGAGAAATAATCCTTAGTCGTCCCTCCTGAATACATATTTTTAGCAATTATCATATGTAAACTACATATTATAATACATAACTTTAGACCTATATCTATCAGCATATAAGTATTCACTTATTTGTCACTTTTCATTGACAAATGAAACACAAACCATTGCTTGTTAATTTTGAGAATACAGACCTATTCATTAAACAGACAATTCTTGTAGTCTGTCCTATGCCACAGGGCACCACTTAAAAGTAAGGCAAATTTACCTATTGGAAGTTGTTGGTTACATTGTGAAAATCTCAACATCTTGCAAAGGATAAAAATTGTCAACTTCTTCCAATAAAAACTGTGTAGAAAAAAAGACGCTTGTTATATAAAAATGCAAATCAATAAAATAATGAAGATTATATAGCAGAAATTGTGAAAAAGTGAAAAAGTATATAATGAAATGCTGCAGACACTAGTGTTATCACCCAGAAACACATGTAAGTATAAGTGAAATAGAGGAGTGCTGCACAATAAATAAAAAAAAGATACTAATCCCAATGATATGGAACAATGGATAATCTCAGGCACATAGATAAATACAAACAAATAATGTGTATATCTGTAAACACAATAGTAAGTATTTATCCAGACCCCCTGGGAATAAACTCACTCAGACTAGAGCCCTTATATTGGCTCTAATGTATGCGTGTTATGAGACTATAATCCCCTCCATCCGTCAGGGTGCAGCCTCAGATAGTAGTTTTCAGTTGCAGGGCTAGTAGGCAGGATTTACACAGAAACATCAACATATATAAATGGTCAGGATATGCTGTGGAAGGGATGGGAGAAGCATACCATAGTGTACCAGAAAATAGAAAAGTATTTATTGGCCCCCAATTGGTTAGGCTTACATAAAAATACAAAAAAATAGCTTTAAAAGCAATCAGCAGCAGATGACTTGCGTGACTGGAAGTGGTCATGTATAAACTGAATACTAGTTGCCAGAGTCCTCCGTATAGTTTAACCACATGCAGGATCAGCTGTAAAAGTTTCTTTGGAAATGCCTCCCTCTGCTGTCCAATCACCGTGGACACCTTCAGAGGTCTAGTGGAGTCCATGCCTCAATGGGTCAGGGCTGTTTTGGTGTCAAAAGGGGACCTTCACAATTTTATTCAAATTGTCATAATGTTATGGCTGATGTATATGTGAGGTGTATGTGTTTGGGGTGCCTGTGTTTTTAACCACATTCTGCTATCTTATTCAACCATAAGTTTGTTAGAGTCCTGTATATTCTCCCTAGATCTATGAATAATGGCAACTATTATAGTATGGGAATGATTCTACAATGTGTGCATATTTTATCTACATTACCCACCAACAATTACCTTACTGTATCATGCTATGGTGTAGTGCCAGATCCGGTTGGGGGAGGGAGAGCAATGGGATAATTGCGCCTCCCAAGCAGCTCTCTATTTTTAATGAGGCCTTGATATTATTATTTAATAATACCCTGGCCTTCGACAGCACTTTCCAGGGGACCAAAAAAAAAACGCTCACCAACTCAGATGCCAGACTTGACCTGCAATGGTGCCAGGTGGGTCAGTTGTTCCAGGCAACAATTAAAGGGGCGGGGTAGCATGCCAACCTCTCTGCACTCCCATGTACCATTGTTTTTTGTTTGTAGAGAGCCTGGGAGTGCAACCCAAGGGGAAACATTCTGTGCCAGCAACCCCCTTGCACACTGCACTATTGAATAATTTGAGCCCCGGGTGTCACATGACATCCTGACGCTCAGTATAAAGATGGCAGCAACAACGGGATACTGGAGCAAGTCCTGCGTGTAAAATGAATCAGCTGACATGCAAAACCACATGTCCATCAGTTCAAATCTTATTAAAGTTTCTTCTGTGAACTGTTCTGCACTAAGGAAATGAGCATAGAACAGCTGATTACAAATACATTAACAGGGTATTCATATTACAGTGATATAATGTATTTGTGGGCTGCTTAATATGCTAATATGTACACAAAGATAAATAAGCTACTATTGTCACATTATTTTCCTTATACATGCAGCATTAGAATATGATTTATGGAATTCACATAACATATTGTTCAATTAATTTGAATCTTTTTGCAGGTTTTATCATTATATATTTTCAACTATTGATTACAGGGAATTGAAAGCAAAATATTAAAAATGAATTATACATTAGCTATTTTTTATTGATCCCTGATGAATTGTCTACCAGGTCTTTTAACCCAGTTGTGTATTGTTGTTTGGAAAAACACATTAGATTTTCTCTTTCTATAGTTATTTTAGATTCAATATCATTCTGATGCATATGTCTTTATGTCTGCTAAAAACAAACATTTCTTATTAGCCTGGTAAATATTGATTAATGTGTTTGCTTATACCAAAGTGATTATGCTGTAGTTAAACATCGTTGGGGTCTTGCTAATGGCATTTTGATATATATTCCTCACAGATAGGTGTGCAAGTCCATTATTTGACATGATGTAATATTAAATAAACAAAACCTGCCTGCCAAGATGAGTGATCTTAATCATGCCAATTCATATAACTGAAACCTCTCATTTCTATTATGTTTATACAGTTGCTGTCAACAACTTTATTAGGGTGAGAAGACAACATTTTTTGTTTTTTTTCTTACACTGTATAGCCAATTACTCAAGGCCAGAGTTCCAAGTGAGTTTAGGTGAGATGAGGTGAGTTAACGTGAAATTAACTTTTCATCTCACCAATTTAGCTATACATTGTGCAGTAACAAACCTGGTCAGTTTTCTTAATGGGAGTTTGTCCCTGAACAATGTATTGCTAGATTGGTAAGATGAAATGTTCATCTTCCCTCAAATCACCCTTTAAGGAATAGTCTTTAAAGAAACGGGAGAGAGACGTTAAAAAAAAACCAAGTGTGCGTATATTTTTGAATACAGTTTATTGGGTGTCATGACGGTTTAACACTCAAAATTTGCATTTCCAAAGTCGGCCTTCAGATATGTCTTTTGTTTTTGTTATGTGAGTTTATTTAATAAAATATTTTACTAAACAAGTGTGACTGGGCGCCTCCATTTTGTGAAATATAGTGTAATTGGATGCCTTACCACAGTGACTTTAGAACACCAGTATCTCACTTCTGGGCTGGGGTCACAGAATGCAGTCTATAAGTCAGAATTCTGACCATAAACATGTACTGAATGGGAGGGTAATGTAACTATTACATCACAAGTGGATGTAGTTATGATGCTTTTCAGGGCGCCATCAGAAATGTCTGAAAAACATTTTCCCCCCTTCCCTTTATCTACCTCTCGCCCCCTTATCCTCCCAAAGTCATTATGTCATAGTCTTTGTATATCATACCAATGAGGTTTAAATGCACCCCAGGACATGCCCCATCATCCCCTATAATGTACATCCAGAACCTTCCTGCTGTCCCCAGGACATGCCCCATCACCCACATTAAAAAATGTTGCTCATACAAAAAAACTTATGAAAATATAAATTGGACTGTTTCCCAACTATAAATGGGATCTTCAGATTATTTGTCATACTCAGAAAAAGGAAACGATACCAAAGAAGGCAATGCTACAAATTTTTCAAGACAGCCCCATTTTCACAAGACCTTTCCACATAATACAAGAGAAGGAGGTCAAAAAAGAGAGAAATAATCATTTCGGCCAACGACCCGAAACAACATTGAGTCATGTGGAGAACTGGAACAGCAATCGTACACGTCAGAGACCATGTTATCAGCAGACCTAAACAGTAATGTGGTTACTTTATCCACAGATAGGAAAGTAGAGAGAAGCATCAAGAGTAATAACGAGTAGTATGGGGTGATGGGTAGGAGAAGAAAGAGAGGGAAATGTCTGGGTTAAGGACATGTGTATAACTTCTTACATTTTAAGCATGCGTGGGATAGACACAAGGCTATCCTAGCTATAAGACCGGGAACAGGGGACTAATAAAAGTACTAAAAAAAATTGGGCAGACTAGATGGACCGAATGGTTCTTATCTGCCGACACATTCTATGTTTCTATGTTTCTAAATTATTTGGGGGCAGTCCATCCACATAACATAGATTTAATTGTATTTCTGCATGGATTTTGTAGAGATGTAATGCAATTTCTCCAGTTGCAAGTTGAAGGTTACTAGGTTGTACATTTTTCTTGGTATACATGTAGATTTCCAGTTCCTGGCTAGCATAGTTTTTGCAGAAAGCAATATGTGGCCTATAATAACTTTCTGTGGGAACTTGAGATTGGAATGGAAGACATGTAGGAGCAGGGCTGATCCTAGGGTCACGGGCGCATGGGTGCAGGTTTTCTTTTGGCGCCAAAAGGTGGGCGTGGTTATATTATGAACTCCTCCCCTTTAGACATGTCTGTTCCAGACATGCCCATTTCATTATTGGGGAGAGGGGAGGAGAGCACAAACTTTATTTTAATGTAAAGGACTATCACAAACTTTTATTTTAAATAAAGATATATATTTGGCCATAGTACTGTGTAGTGGTTTTATTTATTTCTATGATGCTCAGCCAGCAACATGGGAGAGTTTTTGCTGGCTAGCAGAATGAGTTTTTACTACCGTTCCCATGATGTCCATCCAGCCAAAGTCTGGCTGAGCATCGCTGGAAAAGAAGTACACAAGGAGCGATAAATAATATTCCACCATGCCAGTCACTTACGTGTCTCTCTCTCCCCATGCCCTCATGTCTTTCTCTCTCTTTCCCCATACCCTCATGTCTGTCTCTCTCCCCATACCCACATGTCTGTCTCTCTCTTCCCATACCCACATGTCTTTCTCTCTTTCCCCATACCCGCATGTCTGTCTGTCTGTCTCTCTCTCCCCATACAGACATGTCTGTCTCTCTCTCCCCATACCCACATGTCTGTCTCTCTCTCCCCACTCATACCCAATGTCTGTCTCTCTCTCCACCGATACCCAATGTGTGTGTGTGTCTCTGTCTCCACTCATACCCAATGTCTGTCTCTCTCTCCCCTCATACCCAATGTCTGTCTGTCTCTCTCTCCACTCATACCCAATGTCTATCTCTCTGTCTCTCTCTCCACTCATACCTAATGTCTGTCTGTCTGTCTGTCTCTCTCTCTCTCTCTCTCCACTCATACCTAATGTCTGTCTGTCTCTCTCTCTCTCTCTCCACTCATACCTAATGTCTGTCTGTCTCTCTCTCTGTCTCCACTCCTGCCCCATGTCTGTCTATCTCTCTCTGCCTCCACTCCTACCCCAAATCAGGCCCTTTTCGGTGCTTTATTTTTTACACATAAGCTGCGCCGGCACAACGAGCGCGAACCAACTTAAATATACGCATTCAGAGTAGATAACCCAGACTCCCATGAGTCTGTTTTATACACACACATACACACAGAAACACACATATACAGTCACACATGCAGTCAGTCACATACATACACACACACCAGCAGTCTTTTTATTTTTAAGGGGAGAAAAAAGTTTTCTTCAGTTCCTACTGTGGATGACATACACAGAATGAGCATTCATACAGATATAAACAGTGACACACATACAGGTACATAGGGGCACACACTGACACACATGCAGACAAACAGATACACATACAGACACGCATGCAGATACATGGGTATCTGTTTGTATGTATCTGAATGTTTGTCATTAACATGTGTATCTCTTTTTCTGCATTGGTATCTGTTTGTATGTGTATCTGAATGTTTATTATTAAGATACACATGACAAACATTCAGATACACATACAAACAAATACCCATGCAGACAAAGAGATACACATGTTAATGACAAACATTCAGATACACATACAGATCCACATGCAGACACACACACACACAGTCATACCACACAGACAGACACACACACAAACTGTTAAAAAAAATTGTCCCCCTCCTACCGATAAGGTGCAGGAGGGTGACTTCCCTGGGGTCTAGTGGTTGCCTCCCCAGCGGTCTCCTCCTGCACGGTGCTCGGTTAGCTGGGAGGCAGTGATGGCTTCCTCCCAGCTCTGATATCATCACTGCTCTTAAAGCGCAACAGTGCTGACCGGGCCCCAGGAAATCTATTGAGTAGTGCCGGCACTGGAGGGAGAACCCCCCCCAACGGGTTTTTTTTTTTAAACTAATCTGAGCAAAAGCGCTTCGTTTTTGTTTGTTTTTAAATAGGGCGGGCCCCCCAAAAAAATCTACTTAAATCAGTTTATCAGTTTCTCTTCGGCATATGTGATATATATGCTGGTCTGCCCGTGTTCAAAATTCTACATTGAATGTACTACCAGACCATTAAGGGACCGTATAAATGAACATAAATCTGCAATTTGTAATGCACATAAAATTATTAATACTGATGAAGAAAAAAATAATGTGATGGCAGTTCATTATTTTGAAGCCAACCATGGGTCCCCTGCTACTCTTAGATTTAATGGGATAGAAATGGTCCCAGTACAAACGAGAGGTAAAGATAGGGTTAAATCCCTGATATGGAGAGAGTTTTATTGGATAAATGAATTGAGAGCCTATGAAAATGAAAATAATAATGCTGGTTTAAACAGAGAATTAAATTGGGCAGTTTTTTTACAGAATAGTTTGTAATATATTTATTATCCTAGTAGTGTTATTGCTACTCTTGATATGACCATTGTATATTTTGTATATTATGTAAATGTATTTGTTGCTAATATTTATAATCAATTAATCATGAGTGTGTTTTTCACCTGTAGTTGATTGATTGTGCATCATTAATAAGGGTGTATATATATATGTAGTAAAGTTTAGTCAGTTTGTATCTTCACCTTGAGAATGGCACACTGCAGTGCCAAAACCGGTCAGTGTGTGGGAGTGCGAGAGAGGGCGCATATTTCCATGCACTAGCCAGGTGAGTACTGACGAAGGGGGGGGAGGAAGGTATGTTTTTATAGAGGCACTTGGCTGTCAAAGTTGGGAAAAGAGTGGTTTATTAATGGGAAAACTGTCTGTGGCATAGTAATGGGGAAACTGTGGCATATTTTGATGGGCAACAGAGTGGCTATGTTTTCATTCTCCTCCTTTTATGTCAGCTGCCTCGTTAACCTGAGCCAGCCCAATTTAAAACTGCAGCTAATGGCAAATAGTGCATTTGCATTGCTTTGCTAACAGCCTGTATAGTGCCTCTGTGCCTGTACTAGCATTCCTGATTCTTTAGATTGATTTTCATGTTGCTGATTTTTGCCTGTCTTCGACCTAGCCTTTTTGCAGCCCATCCTGACCCATTTGCGTGCCTTGTGACAATAACTACCTAGTCCTGATCAGTGTATGACCAGGCTTGCTAACTATTATATTTTTGTGTATTTTCCTGTGTGTTTTTGCCAGCTTTAGTGTGCAGTCTCAGTCAGTGTGTTATAGTCGTGGGTGGTCATTGGCGTGCGGCTCATCCATAGAGTATAATACCATTTGGGTGAAATAGCACTGTACTGTTTTCTATCCTGTTGCAGCTACTACCAGCTCAGTCTCAGTTACTAGTCCAGTGCCCTGCTCAGAGGGCTGCCAGACCTGTCTCAGCTGACGGCCCTGTCTTAGCTTCCAGTCCTGTCTCAGCTACCAGTCTCAGCTTCCAGTCCTGTCTCAGCTACCAGTCTCAGCTTCCAGTCCTGTCTCAGCTGCCAGTCTAAGCTTCCAGTACTGTCTCAGCTGCCAGTCTCAGCTTCCAGTCCTGTCTCAGCTGCTAGTCTCAGCTTCCAGTCCTAGCTACCAGTCTCAGCTTCTAGTCCTATCCTCACCTGCCATTCCTGTCCTCAGCTGCCAGTCTCCATTACCAGTCCTGTCCGAGGTTCCATCCAGTCCTTAGTTATGCATCATGGGGTGCAGACTGACCCCCCATCATGCCCTGCAACGAGGCTCCTCACTGGTCTGTTATCCCAAGTTATGACAAAACAAAGGGAAAAAAACATAAAATAATATAGTGTAATAAATCTCAGAAGAAAAAGTGGATATAGAGGCAATAAAGTTTGTCAACTCCATAACCTCCTCAGTATAAACAGCACCAGGGAACCACGTGGGGTCCACAGATGAAACACCTCCACTGTAGGTATCAAACGTCACACTTCCACTCCGAAAGAATATGGAGGAAGACAAGGGAAGAGGGAGCAGGACTTAAGTTAAACACATTTATTTGTAAAATTAATAGAACAGTACATTAAAATAAGCAATATCCAATATATCACACTTGAAAAAAAGTCCTTTTGAAAGTGCACTGTGCTTAAATACACTTCCCTCTCCGCACAACGCGTTTCATGATTGACATAAAACTGAAACAGTACACCTCCTTATTCATCTTATTCATACAATTAATATATAAAGCTGATTATACAAACCAAATTGTCAGGACATTTTTGTTTTGGAAATTTAAACATAGAAAGGATTCAAATTCCAAGGAAATTACACATGAAATATAGTTCTTATTTATACCAGCCTCAAGCTCAGGACAAGATTATTTCACAAGTGACTAACTTACATATTCATCGGGAAAATATGCAATTCAAAATCTTAAGTATACTAGCAACTTCTGTCTGGGTTGTGTGACCACAAAAGATGCCAATTTCATTTTCAGTTGTGACATGTGACAGGTTGCTGGCAGTACTGCAGGTTTTGTGCCTAAAGGCCCCAGGTATTTAAACAGTGGCCTGGTATATGGTCTGTATGTAAGGAAAAACAGAAACCAGCTAAACATATGTTGTAGTACAACCTTTCAATTTGTAGTTTGATCCTTCTGACTCCCAAGCTATAATTATCCGCTGGCTAAGCAATAGCATTTAGAACAATGGCTAATTTGGCTTTATACCTCATCCTTAAAGAAGAAACAACAAAACACCCCAGTGAGGTGTACTGAGCTGAAGGTCGGTATTCCAAAACAAAAGAACAATTATTTTTTCAATTATATAATATTTTTTCTTAGGCAATCAAGAGCCTCTGTTATTACATCATTCCATGTTCGGCTGATTGAATTTCACCTTGAACTGTTTGTTTAATCATAGAAACATAATGAGTACAAGACATTCAAGTGATTGGAAAATAATGAATACATTTAAACAACAACAAAAGTGTGCTAGCGAATGGCATCTGCTCGATACATAAATGATTGTTCGTTATTTAAATGGTAAGATAACACTGGTACAGTTTTGTTAAGACTCATCAATTAAATGCACAATTCTCCTTGCTAAGTCGAAGTATATCTTTGTAAGTGGTAATTTTCTTCCTTTCCAGTAGAAGAATCACAAACATTCAGAGCTTGTATTGCAAATAAAAGAAAGAAACGCCTCACTGACTTTGCATAGACAAATCATTTTACATGGAAAAATCATTTCACACAGACAGCATTACCAATTCCTACAACTGAGTACAGATATGCACACACATTCTCTCTCCTATGGGTAACATCATGAATGTTTAACAACCAACATCATTTCCATGTGTTGAAAAAGTGACGTGTGAATGGTTTTCATTCTATAAATGCAGTGATTGCATTAATATCTAAATAACGGTATCTTAAAGGTGCAATCCCACCCAGCCAACCAGAAACAGCCATTTAGACAGGAGTTAGCAACAATTTCCCATACCAAATTATCACTGGATAACAATGATATCACTGTTATATTTCACAATTTTTAACTGCGTTTGTAAATGTTCAGTATGTTATGGATGTTTAGTTTATTGTGTCCCAATAGATCTTAAATTGGAAATTATTTTTAGAAAAAAATGCATCATCACATAGTGCTGTAAAAACGACCTAATTTGGTCACGTTATGAAAAGCCCAGGTTATGATTGGATAGAAGCAGCATGGTCAGTCCACAACCTTTTTCTTCTTCTTTATCATTACCGCTAAGATTTTTTTTCTGTAGGAATTTCAAGTTTTAAGAAGGATAAATTCCACAATGGCTTGGAACACAATTTTCGATTTCGAAAGACACACTGAACAAAGGCTGCATCTTGAAACAACTCCAGCTCCAGTTTAGTTAAAATCAAATTTAAAAAAGGGAGTGCTTTAGGCAAGTTCTGGTCTTGCCTAGTAGAACATGTGGCCCTGTTCATCTCATACCAATGAATTAAGGAACAGCAATATCAGGTGTTGACCAAGAATTTCTTAACATTTCTGATATCCATAATGTTATTGTTTTGAAGATAGAACACTCGGAATTATACATGATGTTCAGTGATGCAATACACCCAAGAAGTCAAATATATTGGCAACACCTGTTTAGAAGGCCAGGTGCTTTCTAGCTGAAATCCACATGTGTTCCAATATTATCAACATATGACCCTGACTGGAAGATTCACACTACATTATTCTAACTTTACAGACTTAATGATTTCCATTTGTAACCTACACTGCCTTAGCTCTGCTTTGATTCCCTCCCGGTGGGAATCTAAATTAACTTTTACTTCCTAGTTGAATTACTTTAATGATGTAAAGGTAATTGTTTCTCTAGAACAGTGACTGAAAGTTGAAAAAAAAACTAAAGCAAACACTGAGAAGATGTCATAGAACGAACACAAAACTGTTTTCCCCTGCCGCAGGGAATACTGTTAACTGAATGTTTAATGGTCTTCTAGTTTAATTATCCCAGCAAGCTGACACAGCGAAGCTCCATGTTCCAACTGCTTGTCTGACGCTAAACCTCTCATATGTTATGACGTATTAGGTTGGAAGAGTTGAATATACTGTCAGTGATTTAAATATGGTTGAAATGTGCCCAATGTAAGTAATAAAAGAATTAAAACATACTGAGAAGTAAAAATAATACATAAATTAACATTTAAAACTAAATCATGTGGTTTTGAAAAACGCATGTCAAAAAAGTTATACATTTCCATGTCAATGCGTGAAATAAGTATTTGATCCCCTATCATTCAGCAAAATTTCTGTCTCCCAGGTTTCTTTTAAACAGGTAACGAACTGAGATTAGGAACACTCTGTTAAAGGAAGTGCTCCTAATCACAGCTTGTTACCTGTATAAAAGACACCTGTCCAGAGAAACAATCAATCAGATTCCAAACTCTCCACCATGGCCAAGACCAAAGAGCTGCCCAAGGATGTCCGGGACAAGTTTGTCGTTTAGCATTGCAGTTGATTTGTACAACGTAAGTCATTCAAAAAGAAAAACAATAATGGAAAATAATAGTTTATAGAAAAACCTCTAGCTATAAACACATTTAGCTTAAACGGTAAACAACCTCTGTTGATATTCAAGATGCATTTGTAAAAATTGATCTGTTGTTTTTTTATGGACATTTGGATATTTAACAAACCGCACTGAAGTGAAACTGGTCATACACAAAGAATACATACACTGGTATCCATAAAATATGATTAACCATCCAAATTACCTAAGTCAGGTGAACAATACAATAAAACAGAAAAACATAAATTGTGTTCATCTGTCAGATCAGGTATATAAATTTATGAGGATTTCAGTGGAACTCAATTGCAGGTTGTAATGAGCAATTCTCAACAGTAGAGGGCAGTAGTATCTAAGTCTTCCTTTATGAGGATTTCAGTAGAACTCAATTGCAGGTTGTAATGAGCAACTGTAAACAGTAGAGGGCAGCAGTGTCTAAGTCTTCCTTTATGAAATGCAAATGAAAGGTTTAAGAATCGTAAGTGATACAAAGTGTTGCAGTGGAACACTGAGGATTCGTAAGTCTTACAGACGGTTTCAGGAGGAAGAGAGGACATACAACGGAGGGTTTTTTCTTCTATATAACAATCAATTGTTATATACTTGCAGTTAGTAGAAGGTAAGGTTCTCAGTGCTGGGTGCAGAATGTCCGTTTAACAAGCCGAGGTCAGGTGTTGGAACAATCAGGTAAGTAGTTAGCCGGTCCGTGTTCAAAGGGTTATAACAATACGAATAGTAGCAAAGCCAGTCTAGGATCAGGGGTTGTAGAAAGGAGGATAGTAGATAATACAAGCCGGGTTCGTTAACGAGGATCAGTCTGAAGAGAAGTTGTTTTTTTCTTAAAGAGTAAATGCTGGATACACGGAGCTGTGTGTACACGATGTCTCTGAAGAGAAAGTATAACTCAGCGTTTGAACTGTGGCGCGGTTTCCCCTATAACGCGAGGGAACACCGCGTCACAGAAAAGGGGAGGAGCCTATAGTCATGATTCTAATAATCTGACAGTACCCCCTCCAAAAGGAGCACACTCCGGGTGCTAGCCACGTGGTTTGTCAGGGTGTTGTTTATGGAAAGAGTTGATAAGTTTAGCAGCATGAACTTCTGAGGAATTCAACCATGAGTCTTCGTCGGAAGCATATCCTTTCCATCTTATGAGATACTGCAGTTTCCTTCTGAAAATTCGGGAGTCTAAAATCTTTTCAACTTCATATTCCTCGATTCCGTCCACGATAATGGGGTCAGGTGGAGTGATTGTCTGTCTTGCGAAGGTATCAGGAATATGAGGTTTTAGAAGTGAAACATGAAACACTGGATGGAGTTTCATGGTAGAAGGTAAAATAAGTTTGACTGCAACATTGTTAACAATTCGTTCAATAGGAAATGGACCGATGAAAAGGTTATCCAATTTCTTAGATGGTCGATTTGTCCTTAAATTTTTTGTCGATAGGAGGACCATGTCACCAGGAGAGTAAGGAGGATTTGGCAATCTTTTTGAGTCGTAGAATTTTTTATGACTCTTGATGGATTTTGAGAGGTTGTTTTTTAGGGTTTGGAATAATGAAGTCATCTCAGATATTTGAATTGACACAGATGGGTTACAAGTAATGGAGGGGTTAGAAGGTATCGATGTAGGATGGTATCCATAATTAGAGAAGAAGGGAGACATTTTTGTACTTGAATGATAAGAATTATTATATGAATATTCGGCTAATGGTAACCAAGTAGACCAATCATCCTGCAGGTAGGTACAGTAACACCGAAGGTATTGCTCAAGGCATTGGTTAACCCTTTTCGTTTGTCCATTTGTTTGTGGATGGTATGATGATGATAATTTGGTGGAAATTTGGAGAGAGGAGCATAATTCTTTCCAGAAATGTGAGGTGAATTGTGTTCCTCTATCTGTTATTATTTCTTCAGGTAAGCCATGTATACGAAGGATGTGGGAAATGAAAACTGAGGATAGTTCTTTGGATGTTGGTATTTTTTTGTAGGGGGATGAAATGGGACATTTTAGTCAGACGGTCAACAACGACTAATATGGTGGTTTGCTTTTTTGAGGGAGGAAGATCGACGATAAAGTCCATGGATATTGATTTCCAAGGTCTGTCGGGAATGGGTAAATTCATAAGTAGACCAAAAGGATGACGGTGAGTAGGCTTGCTCTTTTGACAAATAGAACAGGATGAAACATAAGCAGTGATGAAGTCAAGTTGATTAGGCCACCAGAAATGTCGTTTAGATAGTTCTGATGTTTTCTTGATCCCAGGGTGCCCAGCTAATGGAGAATCGTGAACTAGATTCATAACTTCTGTCCGTAGATTGGGGGGTATGTATAATTTGTTATTCTTCATATAGAAACCATTTTCCTGATATAGGTCAAGGTCTTGAGGTAGGTGTAATTCTTCAGGAGTAAGTTGTTTAATTTTATCAAGTATAGTAGTGGTTAATCCGATGAACCTGGATGAAGGAAGAAGAGGAGTGGAAACAAGTATCTAAACAGAAAGCAGATTTGAATTTGACAACCATGGGTGACCACTGAATGATGGGGTTGTGTCTCTGCAACCAATTCATGCCAAGAATAACAGGGAATAGAGGGGATTTCACCACATCGAGTGTCATGAATTCAGTATGGTGATAGTTGATGGTCATCTTAAGAGGTATAGATTCTTGTGTAATTGGTCCAGAGGAGATAAGGGATCCATCAACTACCCGAAGAGATATGGATGAATTATTTTGCGTTAGAGGAATTTTGTGAGTGTTGACGAGGGAAGAATCAATAAAGGATCCAGCTGCCCCAGAGTCAATAATAGCCTCCGTCTGAAGTCTTTCTTGGTCCCACTGTAGGATGAGAGAAACAATACAATGATTTGTTGAAAGATTATGAGACAAATTAAAGATGGGGGAATTGGTGTTGATCTTACCGCTCTTGTTTCGTTTTAGTATAGGACAGACATCTATCAGGTGATCAGTGGATGCGCAATACATGCATAGATTGAGGTTTTTTCTTCTGAGCTTTTCTTCTTGGGATAGAGGTCCCCTAAGAACTCCTAGTTCCATAGGTTCTGGAATATTGGCTTTTTCATATGTTCTTGGGAAAGTGGTAGGTTTTTTCCAATTGACAACAGTGGAGGTTTTTTCAGCTTTTCGCTCTCGGATTCTTCGATCAATTGTTATAGAGAGATGTATTAGACCTTCTAATGAGGATGGTAATTCGGTACGGGAAAGATCATCTTTAACGTGCTCAGACAAACCTAGACGAAATTGATTTCGTAGTGCGATGTCGTTCCATTGGGTATCTACAGCCCATCGTTTAAATTCAGAGATGTAATCCTCAACCGGCCTTTTCCCTTGGGAGAGAGCTCTGATTGCTGTATCAGCGGTAATTTGTTTATTTGGATCATCATATAAGGATGACATCTGATTGAAGAATTCCTCTAATGAATTGAGAATAGGGTCGTTATTCTCCAAGAAGGTGTGTGCCCAGGCCATAGGTTCACCCCTTAGAAATGATATTACAGTACAGACCTTTATGCGATCTGTAGGATATGATCTGGGGCGTAAGGCAAATAACAGATTGCAGGAGTTGATGAACTCTCTGTATTTGGATCTTTCACCTGTGAATTTTTCGGGGTTGCAAACTGAAGGTTCAGAATGTTCCCTGTTAATAGTTATAGGAGGAGGAGTTGATAAAGACCTGTTTTGGAGTTCTGTAACATAAGTAAGGAATCTTTCATTGGAAATTCTGAGGTCTTGCATACTTTGAGAAAGCATATCTACCCTCTGAGTTAGTGTATTAATTTGAGCAGCCATTTCTGCTGGTTCCATAATAAGGCTGAGTTATTCTGTCAGATCAGGTATATAAATTTATGAGGATTTCAGTGGAACTCAATTGCAGGTTGTAATGAGCAATTCTCAACAGTAGAGGGCAGTAGTATCTAAGTCTTCCTTTATGAGGATTTCAGTAGAACTCAATTGCAGGTTGTAATGAGCAACTGTAAACAGTAGAGGGCAGCAGTGTCTAAGTCTTCCTTTATGAAATGCAAATGAAAGGTTTAAGAATCGTAAGTGATACAAAGTGTTGCAGTGGAACACTGAGGATTCGGAAGTCTTACAGACGGTTTCAGGAGGAAGAGAGGACATACAACGGAGGGTTTTTTCTTCTATATAACAATCAATTGTTATATACTTGCAGTTAGTAGAAGGTAAGGTTCTCAGTGCTGGGTGCAGAATGTCCGTTTAACAAGCCGAGGTCAGGTGTTGGAACAATCAGGTAAGTAGTTAGCCGGTCCGTGTTCAAAGGGTTATAACAATACGAATAGTAGCAAAGTCAGTCTAGGATCAGGGGTTGTAGAAAGGAGGATAGTAGATAATACAAGCCGGGTTCGTTAACGAGGATCAGTCTGAAGAGAAGTTGGTTTTTTCTTAAAGAGTAAGTGCTGGATACCAGAGGCGGCTCTCTAATTAGGCGAGTTAGGCAGCCGCCTAAGGCCTCGCACTCACGGGGGCCTCGCGGCTGCCTAACTCACCTTATTGCCTTTGATGTAACAGGGAGCTTAACGCTGCCGTTAAGCTCCCTGTTACACTAACCTGGGACGTTTCCTCCGTGCACCTTCTCTCCTGCACGGAGGAAGGAAGTTACGATCGCGTTTTGTTTTTTTTTAAACTTTATTGAACCCGCGCAGCTTCAATAAAGTTTAAAAAAAAAAAAAAAAACGCGACCGGAACTTCCATCCTCCGTGCAGGAGAGAAGATGCACGGAGGAAACAACGGAGAGCAGCATGTAGGTAAGTACTAGGGAAGGGGGGAGGAGGGTGGCACAAACGAGCAAAGCCTGGCATAATGAGTGGCTAAATATTGGCACAGTGTGGGGCAAAATCCTGGCATAATGAGGTGAGGGGCAAAATCCTGGCATTGTGAGGGGCAAAATAGTGGCATTATGAGGGGCAATATCCTGGCATATTGAGAGGCAAGATTCTGGCATTGTGAGTGGCAAAATTGTGGCATAATGAGGGGCAAAATCCTGGCACAGAGTGGCAAAATTCTTGCATATTGAGGGGCAAAATTCTTGCATATTGAGGGGCAAAATTCTTGCATATTGAGGGGCAAAATCCTGGCAAATTGAGGGGCAAGATCCTGGCATTGTGAGGGGCAAAATTGTGGCATAATGAGGGGCAAAATCCTGGCATAGAGTGGCAAAATCCTGGCATATTGAGGGGCAAAATTCTGGCATATTGAGGGGCAAAATCCTGGCATATTGAGGGGCAAAATCCTGGCATATTGAATGGTTTAATCCTGGCATATTGAGGGGCTAAATCCTGGCATATTGAGGGGGTAAATCCTGACATATTAAGGGGGTAAATCCTGACATATTAAGGGGATAAATCCTGGCATATTAAGTGGCTAAATCCTGGCATATTGAGTGGCAAAATTCTGGCATTTTGAATGGCTAAATTACAGTGCATCCGGTGCTGTGAGGAAGAACAAAGTGCCAATCTTCTAGCACAACGTGGTCTGTGAGACCACTTTCAACATTGAGCACCTTTCCTTCTGGCTGAGTGTTTCTGTTAGTGTGTGATTGTGTGCTTTCTGAGTGTGTCTGTGAGTCAGTGTGTGCTGGCTGAGTGTATCTGTGAGTGTGTGCTGGCTGAGTATGATTATGTGCTGACTGAGTGTGTCTGTGAGTCAGTGTGTGCTCACTGAGTGTGTCTATGAAGGACTGTGTGATATGTGTTAGTGTTCACATTTAGGACACAGCAATAACAATGTGAGTTAGTCAGCCGCACACAATTTTATCTATACCAAATGTTTATAGATGTTTGTAGAATAATTATGAGACAAATAAAATTCTAGGAGCTGTTCATTTCTAGAAGCTGGGATTTGAGTCTGATCTTGAAATATACTATTTCTACAGTTCATTTTTATTATCACTTGCATATATTTTATTTAATAATGTGTGTCCGTGAGGGCCTCATGTTCGACTTTCGCCTAAGGCCTCACAAAGTCTAGAGCCGCCACTGCTGGATACACGGAGCTGTGTGTACACGATGTCTCTGAAGAGAAAGTATAACTCAGCGTTTGAACTGTGGCGCGGTTTCCCCTATAAGGCGAGGGAACACTAGAAAAAGGGGAGGAGCCTATAGTCATGATTCTAATAATCTGACATCATCTTTATTTATTTTCTGTTTACTGCTATTCCCCTAGAAACATTATTCACAATCAATTAGATTGATGTTTGTTAATCTTATGATATTGAAATTGAATAGTAAAAATAGCATTACACTGCGTAAAAGATTTTTTAAATAAGTAATATTTAATTAAATTCTTAGGTTTTGTTTTTAAAAAAAAAAAATGGATTTTAGGAAGAAGAAAATAGGAAGAAGAAAATATTTGTAACTCTAGGGAATGACCCTCACTTTTACAACATATTGATACAGGGGTGCTAGTTAGTCTAAAACCAAATGTTATTCACAGCGTGACTGGGTCAGTCTGTATGCTTCAGGGTATATGTATATACGATAATGGTATCTATCCAGTGCTGTATTTACCACGAGGCATCCTAGGCGGATGCCTAGGGTGGCAAATTTTGGGGGGCGGCAGCACCCCCCAGCACTCAGGGAAAAAGCAAATGTAAAAAAAAAAAAAATCCCCCAAAAAATCTGCCCATTTAAAAAAACAAAAACGCGCTTGCAGGCAGAGACGGAGGTGAGAGGGGATCGGAAGATCCCCCCTCACCATCGCTCTGCCTGCCAGCAGGCTGCACGGGAAGCCGAACAGGCAGCACAGAGAAACCTCCGTGCTGCCTGTTCGGCTTCCCGTGCAGTGTGGCACGGAAGTGCCGACAGGTCACGTGACAGGCGCGCTGACGTCATACGCGCGTCGGGTCACGTGACCTGTTGGTATAACCGCCTAGGAGCCGAAAAGGCAGCATGGAGGAGACCATGCTGCCTGCCACTAGCCACCAGGGAAGTGTAAGTGCTGGGGAGATGGGGGGATTTGGACAAATTGGCTGGGGCATATTAAATGGCAAATAACACTGGCATATTATTGGGCAAATTGGCTGAGGCATTTTAAATGGCAAATAACACTGGCATATTATTGGGCAAAATAGCAGGGGCAGATTAAATGGCAAATAACACTGGCATATTAGTGAGCAAATTGGCTGGGGCATATTAAATGGCAAATAACACTGGCATATTATTGGGCAAATTGGCTGGGCATATTAAATGGCAAATAACACTGGCATATTATTGGGCAAATTGGCTGGGTATTATTAAATGGCAAATAACACTGGCATATTATTGGGCAAATAGGCTAGGGCATATTAAATGGCAAATAACACTAGCATATTATTGGGCAAATTGGCTGGGGCATATTAAATGGCAAATAACACTAGCATATTATTGGGCAAATTGGCTGGGGCATATTAAATGGCAAATAACACTAGCATATTATTGGGCAAATTGGCTGGGGCATATTAATGGCAAATGATACTGGCATATTATTGGGCAAATTGGCTGGAGAATATTAATGGAAAATACCGTATTTTCTCAATTATAAGACGACCCTGATTATAAGACGACCCCAAAGTTTGGATATTCCTTTAGGAAAAAAACTAAAAGCCTGAATATAAGACTACACTATAGGAAAAAAGTTCAACTTGTATATATTCACATGTAAATTGCTTTTTTAATAAAAAAAATAAATAAAAAATGCATTTCTTGTTTTTATTTCCTTTTAAGTGCCAATGCTGCCTCTCTCTTTCCCTTGCCCCCAGCTTTGTCTCTCTCCCCCCTTAGTGTAGTCTCTCTCTCCCCCTCCCTTTGACTCCCCCCTCGGCTCTGTCTCTTCCACCCCTTGTTTCTCTCTGCCCCCCCACCCCTTGTCTCTCTTTCCCCTCCCATTGTCTCTGTCTCTTCCCCCCTCCCCTTGTTTCTCTGTCCCCCCCTCCCCCTATCTCTCTGCCCCCCTCCCTCCCCCTGTCTCTCTCTCCCCCCCCCTCCCCCTCACCTGTAACTCGCTCCCTGGTGGCTAGTGGGGGCAGCCGGGGAATGTCTGCACGATACGTGCAGACATCCTCCATGCTGCCCGACACCTCCGTCTATTATGACGGACAGCCGGTCCGTCATAATAGACAGCAGTGTCGGGCAGCATGGAGGATGTCTGCACGTATCGTGCAGACATCCCCCAGCTGTCCGATTCTCCCTGGTGGCTAGCGGGGCAGCGGAGGATGTCTGTGCGATGAGTGCAGAACTCCCCTGCTGCTGCCCAGCACGACCGCTGGGACTTTTATGACGAAGCCGTAATTATCCCGGCTTCATCATAGAGGTTCCTGCTGTTAGAGAGGGGGATCCAGGTCCCCTGCAGCTCTGCAAGAGAGGATAATGCTGATCAGTAGCTAATTACCAGTCTGGATTTCCAACTCTAGAATTTTTTTTTGTGGAACAGACTATTATAGTCATAGGCTGAAATACTGAGCAGTAGAAACACAGCTTCATCTTATGTGAGTGAGCCTAATACAAAAGGGTGCAGGGGTCCGCTATCAAGTAAACAGTGTGCATTATTTTATATATTTCCTTTTTTCCTCAGTGAACGTTTCCCTTCAGATACCACCACCCACAGAAGATATTTCTAACTTATCTTATATGATCCTTGAATCTATGTATATATTTTCATTATATTCAACACCTGGGGGAATCTTTTAATTATTTAATTTTATTTCGGAGATTCATATCTTTTAAATATGTAACATTCTAGAATTAATTATAGCAAAATGCTACTGGTTTCCATGGCAACATCTCCCCTTTCATAACTTTTCCCCAGATATATATTTTTATATATAACCACTCCAACAGACATAAATGTGATATTGGCCTAGCATAATATTTATTGTCGATTTCATTGAAAAAAGTGTGAGGGCGAACGCCAAATTACAAGTAAGTATTGCCTTATTTCGTTAGCTGTGTCAGTTATGACAAACTAAAAAGAGAAGTTTCATGATCATATAGTAAACGTTTACCCCTGACTCAAGTTCTCTTTGTCTTGTTAGCCGTTGTCTGTGTGTAAACCAAAGTTGAGTAAACTATTTACTCTGTAACTTTTACAGCCTCGCTTTCTCTGTCTGACCATTAGTTTGGAACAAGCCATCTACAATTTGAAAGGGGGAGGACAATAAAGTTTGTAACTCACTACCTAACTATGATAATTCTATTTACATAATTATATAAAACATGAATTGCATAAACAGATTCAAATTAATAAACAATGTGAAACAATTTCAGCTGCTTTACGCATTTTTGAAGGCTTTACTTTGATTGTTGTAAGTCAGATATCCCTGTATTGGTCGTGTTCAGTGTAGTGATCCCAGCATTTTGGTTACTAAGGTCAACACAGACTGGTTACTAAGGTCATCACAGACTGGTTACTAAGGTCATCACAGACTGGTTACTGTCTGTCTCACTCACTCTGGTTTTATTAACTGAACATTGCTGTTAGTTCAGATCCCGCTGAGCTGGATTATAATCACTTCTAAGAAAAGATTCTGGATCCAGAGTGATTTGCAGCCGGACCTAATTAATAATGTAATGTGAACTTCTGCATTTTGCATTCAAGAATTCACTTTTCACACAAGCTGACAGGGAGAGAAGTTGGGTTTTGCATCACCGTTGCCCTTTTCAACTCAGTAGCAGACTGTCACTTGTGATTTTTACCTTCTTTTAACTCAACTGCATTGCTGATCAGTAAATGATTGAACTAAGGAAGATGTATTCATCTGATGCCCATTTTATTCCTCCTCCTTAAAAATTGACTTAAAGCCATCCTTGTTGACTTTACTATTTAACCCGGTTTTTTTAATGTAAATATTTTCTATTTAATAATTTTTAATTATATTGATTTTTACCATCTTCACACATGTCTATGTATATATAAAACTATGCATCTTTATTAAAGCTGGACTGATATAAAAAGATACTGAGATGCCTGGTGACACAGGACTTATAGATCCTAGAAGTTTTGTAGTTTTAAAACCGCTCTCAATTCCCAATCAAAAGGGAATAAAAATTCAGTCCAGAAGTACAGATCACTATAGCTGCTGGGAGCCAAGCAGTGACGATGTCTTTAAAGAAAACTATCAACGAAGACATAAGCAGCTGACTCAGCAGGGATACAATTCTGTCAACTACCAGCCTTATAAGGACCTGGGACATCCCCTTATTCTAGAAGCCAAGAAACTCATCCTTCATTCTTTGGGACAAGATGAAAAGGTATGTAACCAATTATACTTTAATGCATTTATATTTCATGAATAGACAATACAACATTATGTCTGTTGCCAAATGTAATAACATAGAGTCAGAAATGTGCAAATGTTAGTTTTAATCCATGTATATGTTAATTGCATAAATCTCATCTCTTAGGGGTACCGACATTTCAGATTAATTTGCATAATTTCTGTAATCAAAATTACTCTGTAAAAGACAACTAAACTTGTATCACTTGTGATTATAATATAGAAGAACAAATGAAAAATTTGCTATCTGTAGGATGAGGATAAACTGGCATATACTTTTGATAGTAAAATGCCAGTTCCTCCTCTGACCTGCAGCTGCCATGCTTTTTTTGGGAAGCAGGCAGGCCGGTCAAATCCATGACTGTCTCTCTGCAAGTTTTCAAAGGGAATCAACAGAGAGGGCAGACCCAGATGAATTGACTTGACTTGGGTTAGCTGCAATGTGCCAAATAATCAAAAAATATTAAATCTACTATATACATAAAAAAAGATAATATTATATGACATACTGTAATAATAGTAACATAATATAAAAAAAAAACCATAAATATAATAAAATACATTATTCAATAATAAATGTATATATGTTACGTTAATGTATGGGGGGGAGGGCAACGAATGCTGTCGATATGGCATTTATTTAAAAAAAAAAGTGGAATGATCTTAAAAAAAATGTTTTTTTTTATAAATAAAGACTTGATAAAAAAAAATAAAAAAAAAGAGGAGCTGGATGGCCCACAATCCAGTAAAAGGTATGGGGGCAAACACCAGACAAAGTTATAGTAGCCTCGTACCCAGCAAAGAGCTCCATGTTTGATTTGGTCAGAATGAGGCCAATTCCTGTCATTTTGTGGTCACTGTGGAATTTCATTCATTGTTTAGCATAAGCATTTATTTAATTGTACAGTGACTTCAACCTCAAATATTGAGGTGTAACCCAAACCCAATTTCCCTACCATGTTATATTCTAATTTAGACAAACAAAAGGGGAAAACAAGCCGGCTCCACCGTTGGCAGTAAACATACCTCCTATATGTTTTGGGAAGATGGGTGCTCCGTCCGTGCTGCAGCAAAAGCACCATAGGCGAAAATAGAAAAAATTGTGGACAAAGGACGCATGCACTCCAAACTCCAATATGATTGTAAAACTTCCGATTTATTCCAAAAAATTAAAATGGATCACAGGGACAATGACAAGACAGGGAAAGGACGAATGGAGTGCATGCGTCCTTTGTCCACATTTTTTCTATATTCTAATTTATATTAACAGATTGATTCATGAAATATGTCCATGGCTTCCTTTCCTCTCTCCTATCCTCTGCCTGCACTTTATATTTATGCTAATTATATTGTGATATAAGCCATGTTTGCTAATGTTTTTAGTGTTCGTCAATGTCTTTAAGAAATTACGACATGTATAATGTGACATGTGATACGTTTGTTTGTGTCTTTGATGTTTGTTATTGTCTTTTATAAATTTAATTTTTAAAAAAAAACATGCATATCACAGGTTATCCATGACTAGGATACAAGATCAAATGCTAATGTAACAAGGCTGTGAATATGTAGAATATGGATTAACTCAGTATTTGAAGCCCACTGGAATGCATACCTCACAACTATCCAGCCTTTCATGAGACAGTTCTGATTTTGAGGTCTGTCCCACTTTTTCAGCACATAGGTAGAGTTGATCAGGACAGCAGGATTCAGGACTGCATTACATGATTTTGATCTGATTCTCTTGTGTCTGGGACACCAGAGAAAGCATACTGTGCTTTTGCAGTAGCATGACAGAGCCACTGCGTATGTGCGGTAGCACTGACAGGTAGAGGGATATGTTTGTGATAAAGAGAGGGAGATGGGTTTGTGAGAAAGAGAGTGAAACTGTGTGTGTGAGAAAGAGAGAGAGGGGGGGTGTGCGTGAGAAAGAGAGAAAGACAGAGTGTGTGAGAAAGAGAGAAAGAAAGTGTGTGTGAGAAAGAGACTGTGTGTGTGAGAAAAAGAGGGAGACGGGGTGTGTGAGAAAGAGAGGGAGACGGAGTGTGTGAGAGACCGCCTGATGGAGTGTGTGAGAGAGAGCTAGATGGAGTGTGTGAGCGAGAGCAAGAGCGAGTGTGTGTGTGAGAGAGAGACGGAGTGTGTGTGTATGTGTGAGAGTGTGTGCTCTAGCCCCAGATAATTTGGTGACCTAGCAACGTCCCTGCCAAATGCTTAGTTTTAGGTTGTGTCAGCTCTATTTGTGCCGTCACAGCCTATGTATAAAAGCAGAAAATATAAAAAGGAGAAAGAAGCAGGGAAACAGACTTCACAATGTTTTATTCCATATAAAATTTGTGCAGCTACAGACTGAAAAATCCTCCAAAAGTCGCCTTACACGCTTCGTGTTACTTTGCAAAAAAAAAAAATATATATATTTTAATTGAGCTGAGGATCCATGGCAGTCCTGACATTTCAAATAAATATTATGTATAAAAGCACCTGATTTGTGTCAGGAAGCCTCCACCACAGGCTGGGGTGGGGTAAGCCCTGGGTCTGCAATGTGCATGATTGGGCATGTCCTGGGGTTATGGGGCATGTAATTTGTGTGCAGTGTGTGTGATGGGGCATATTCTGGGGTGATGGGACATGGAATGGGTGTGCAATGTGGGTGCTGAGGCATGTAATGAGTGTGTAATGTGGGTGATGGGTAATGGCCTGGGGTGACCAAGATACATGTAGTATATATATTGGGCAACTAGCCCTAGACCCTTCCCAAATGGTTCCCAGAACCCCATTACCTACATGTGGGTCCATAGCATGTAGCCCTGCCACCCCCATAGAAATAACTATATAACATAGAAATCCTAATACTATAGGGGCTGATAGCCGCCCCAAATAGAGTTTATCATGTTATAGAAGCTGTGAGCAATTTATTATCAAGGGGAACCTATATTCACAGTATAAAAAATATTTAGGTTACCGAGTCCCTATAATTATTTCCAATGTTTTTAAGATCGGTACTATTTACAAAATGTATTAGGAACACCAGTGACACCACTCTTCTCCCCTGACAGGCAGAGAGAAATTGTTATTAATGCATTTACTATAAGTCTATCGTGGATTACCCACATTATATACTGCACTGTAGATATTGTCCATGGTGTCCATTTTAGGACATATTTTTCCTTTGTACATAATACTGTAAGCTTTTTTGAAATGTCTAATATAAATCATCTTGCAGAGCGTCGGCAATTCCCATTCGTATTTGCTTGCGAGAGTATCAGCCTGGGTATAGATAATTTAGCTAATAAAACATTTGTCTCATATTCCATTGAAAACTTGGATGCTTTATATTTTGTAAACGTTGTCTTGATTTAATACTCCAGCAGATGCTACGTGTTGAATTGCAAAGCACCAGAACTAATTATTACACAACGTCTGAACAAGGTGTTCTCTTGTATTAGACTCCTCACTGCATTTACCAAAGGAAGGCATTTACCATCTTCTCTTTGCCTATCCTTTATTAATGTTAAAGATTATATTACATTTTATTTTATTCAGTAATTGCCTGCCTCATAAGTCAGTCTGTTTGAGGGAAAACTGTATATTTCCAGAGTGTTCAGTTTACTATAACCGATTGGAACAAATCACAAGAAAGAAGTGATAGACCGCATAACATCTGAAATGAATGTTCCCCATGACTCCGCTCAGTGTCACCACAGTAATTGCAAGAAAAGAATGATGAATCTCCAACTCCATATAGTAGTGACCGTTTATTAAACCATCGATTAGATGGACCTCGCAACATTATGACTCCTATGGGATTTTGCAAAATCTAAGTCTATAACATTGATGTCCAACTAGCAACCCGCAGGCCGATGAGGTTCTCAAGGGTTTTTTTGTGATTGGTCTACTGGCTGCACCAACCTAGCCTTGTGCATGGCATGTGGCCTTCCATGTTGCTATATTTCTATAGCATGTAAACAAATTACTAGCAACCAAAGTCAAGTCGTTGTTAAGAAAACCTATCAATACCATGACTTCTCATATCATACGTAAAAGTTTCCAGGTTTCAGGCATAAGCACTACATTGCTTCCATTGCAAAAGAAATGCCAAGAAAGTCTGTTATTACATTGGTAAACAGTAATAGTTAGCATTGGAAGTTACTGCAGTAAATGTAATTGAGGTCATGGTTTGTATTATGTATTATCATCAACAACAAGAATTTTATTAAGATTTAAATCACTATGGTAACTCACTGCCCCGGGCGATATTTTAATGTTTACCCACAATGCATCTAGGGCCATCTTTTCTTCAAAAAAAAAAAAATACCAGCCATGCTATTGCTTCCATAGAAATAACATTAACCCTGAGCCGCTTGCCAGTAAAACACCAGTTGGGTGACATCCCTAAACATGTGTAATATAGTACATTTTCTTTGTGCAGGCAAGAAAAGGATTTAAGAATTCACACTGCAGTTCAGGACTCACATTTTATATTTTTGCATATAAGGGCAGATGTTTGGATCCTAGGCAGCAATCCAGACTCTTAGGGATGTTATCAGGAAAGCACTGCTTAGGCACTTGTTATTTGTGATGCTCACAGCTGCTCAATGATGCAGATTTGAATTCTAAAGAAAAATATTTTCAAAGATAGGCTTGGAAAACAATGTAGAAATCCTACTTACAGGAAAGAGACTTGGAGGTTGATAAAGTGGTGAAATATTTAGAGATTTTTCATAAGATCATAAAAAATATATATGTTTTCACAACTGGTTAATATCAAACTTTGGTCATTGCAACTCTGTATTTAAAGTTATAAATGTATTATAGTCATTTGAAGATATATGATAATTATATATATAGGAATATTCTTATTTTATAGTACTATCTTTGTTGTTGCTTTCACAAACTGTTTCTCATCTATAAATGTGAAAAAAAAAATAGAAAATTACAAGAATTGGTTAACATTATGTATTTCCAAGTCTATTCTTCTATAAATGATTATTCAGGATACAGAAAATAGAGTGTATAGTTGATTAACCCTTAACCTAATTTGTTTCCAGCAGACTAAAACAGAAGAATTTGTTTATGAAAAAGAAATCCAGGAAGAAACAAATGATAACATTTCATGTAAAATACCTGGACCAAAGTCGGTAAGTACAGAAATCGCTAAATGGAAATATTTATTAACTGAATGACGTGTATACCAACCGGATCATTGACTAGCATCACATTTTAGACCAACTGTCCAATAAACATTTTAAGTTCACTTTTGTATTGCAGGATAATATATTAAAATTAGAATGTCTGAATCTACAGCAGGGTAGTTTGTTTTATTAAAGTTGCAAGTTGGGTGGTGTAATATTAAACTTTTTTTTCACTGAGTTGAAAAATACAAGTCAAAGTAACCAAGCTGGAACAATACTTAAACTTGTATATTGGCTATTAGATTGACCATTTACCATGGTTCAGTTTATTTAATAGACCTAATGTTAATATTATTATTTTTCATAAACATCCATGGCTGTGTGTTCTCCCCAACTTCATTTTACCTCCTTGTTATTTATGACATATATAAAAGAAACCTCTCCAGGGAAAATAATTGTTTTTTTCCCAGACACCTCTAAAAGCAATAACATGAAAGTATGATAGCCAGCACTTATCTTTTGATGGACAAGACACCATTATAAACTCTGAACATGTGTTCTCCTTGCTCATTCGGCCACTGGGCCAGGATATAGTAAGGTCTGTATTCTGTAAAAAGGGAACTTTTAACTAACAGTATTTCTATGTACTGTATTTATCATACACTGCATGAGATTTGTAGATACCCCTGATTTCCTTATATCCATTCCAATTGCCTAGAAATGCTGTATTTCATTACAAATACTTTAGCAGAACATATATGTACATGTCTGCCTTACACCATGTTAGTGATTAAACCACAGTGTCTTGGAGCCACAAAACTCCAATGATCACTAGTAGATTTGTGTGATTAATGTTTTCTATCAAACTTGCTTTGGGAAGTCATCATAACTACTATATTCAATCCATGACTTTGTCAGGATTTTTTTGTTATTCCATTTATTTAACTGATAATTGTACTGTTGGAGTTCACTTATGTGTTATTATTCCCATACATTCCTTCAGTAACACCAGTCTCCTAAAACCTTTACCCCTAAATCTCCTGAACCTTTATGGTATAGACATATCTTTACCTCCATGCCTCCCTCCCAAAGTCCTTAACCTAACACACACCTCCAATAGTGATAATTCTTGGCAGAGCTGAGGAAAGATTGGTACGGTGTAGGGAACACTTACAAAAATGGAGAAAATGGCTGACATTTCACTTAAGACCCCCAAAACATGGAACCATACATAAGCATTCAAAAAGCACAGTAGTAACAACATCCCATGTCTGCGTGCTGTAACTTGTTCCGGCCCTGTGTCTGTGATGTTTCTGATAGCATTCTTTATTTCATTGTAGAGTTCATCATCTGTGACATCGCAGTACCTGAAGCACAGAAAAAAGGATGCAGGCTGCTTTAATAGAGAAATGAACCATACCAGGTAAGTGTGTATAAAACATGTCTTACATTAGTGACACACAGACACATCCATTAAGAGCAACCAATGGTCACCAGACTGGCAGCTTCTCCCAAGTCTTGTTTTCTTTGACAAAGTCTATGTAACATCTTTTGTAGAAGAAGTACTCTTGAAGAAGTACCATTCCAAAATGATATAAAACAGGGAGAAATGGCCTTTCATATATAAAATATAAATGTTTGTGTTTATTAAATAACTTTAAACTATGAGCTTTGGTGAAGTGATAACCAAATTGTAAGATACAGAGCGAAACTGCTGAGTTGCAAAAAGATGTAAGCTGAGTTATTTGTCCAAATCTTCTATTTTGGACAAATTTTTTGCAGCTCGGTTGTCATTTCACCACAGTTCACTGGCTATTGGATAGGCCCCATATGATCTAATGATCATTTAGAAAATAGTGTTCGTTAAATGTTTACATTGTAAGGCTGCCCAAATCAATCTTCACTGTACAGATGGTATTCTCTAATTTTTATTTACCACTAAGGGATGTGTTTATGGGAAGTCATGGTCTATCTGACATTGAATAACCTAATAGATAGAGCCAATGGTGCGAGCAAATTTAATTAAAACTTTGAAAATAAAGAGTACTTGGTCAGCACAGCATGTGACCATGCATCTTGTTAGAGTAATATGCATTCTCTGATTTATGACTCAAATAAACATAAATAATATCTACAAAATGAAATAGAAAAGACATTAGTCAGTCTGATAGAAAGATTACTCGGGAGAAGCCGGAGTGGGGGTGTTTCATGCTTGCAAAGCTTGTAAGCTGTTGCAGCTTTTTATTGGACTTCACAAATGCTACATACTATACTTCTGCGTTTAACGAGGGATATTTGAGACATTTGTATCTAGATATACCTCCACATACCATTTACATTAGACATGTGCATTCGTTTTCGGACGAATGCATTTTCGTCCGAAAATAGCATTTTCGTCCATTCGTCCGAAAAACGAATAACGAAAATGCTAAACTAACGAAAGCCGAATGAACGAATGGTTAATAAACTAAAATCATTCGTCCATTCGTGCTATTGGCATTCTATAAACCGAAATAGAGTCGGTTTATAGAATGCCAATAGCATTACATATACATTCCATAAACCGACATAATGAACGACTTTCGGTTTATGGAATGCATGTAATACTATTGGCTTTCTATAAACCGAACTAGAGTTCCCATTCATATGAATTTCTTATGAATGGGGCCCTCGTTCGGTTTATAGAAAGCCAATAGTATTGCACGTATTCTATAAAACGAACAAATAAAACAAAACGAAAAAAATGAACGAATTTCGCCTGAAACGAATGCAGTAATGAACGAAATTAGTTTTAGATAAAATAAATAACATTTTCATCCGAATGGACGAAAAAAAAATGAAAAATTTAGTTTTGCACATGTCTAATTTACATTCAAGTGAAGACAACAGGTATTAAACAATTCTAAGAGATACCCCTGATACAAATTTTATTCGAAGTATCCATTTACTTAGCAAATATAACCCAATATTCTGTTTAATACAAAATAAGTACAGCACTAATTTAAATAGCACCACAGTGAAGTGATAGAATAAATAACAAATAGTGAAGTGAATAAGTCGTATCAAAAATTGAATAAAGTGCTTAAATCACAAGCAAAAAGTATCTCGGCAGCAATGCTTTAATTTGGGTGTCAGAGGATATTGAGTATTTACTTGCCACAGCAAGAGCATATTGCGCAAAAGTGAAAATAGACTCTAAAAACTGAAGAGAAAATCTGAATTATGAATATGTGGACAGCGCTAAATTAAGTGCGAAAAAAAAGTCACACAATAATAGATTAGTAAAAAAATATATTTATTACAAATAACCAAAAAATTATAAAATAAATAACACAGACAACTGTGTGTCTGTTTATCAAATAAAGATATAAGAAGACATTTTAGCACTTAGGAGAGCACCAATGTATATTGTGCAAAATAATAAATTTTACTCCTCCTGGCAGTAAAATTAAGTATTGTGATAAGGTGGAAAACTGCAGGTCAGATTTTATAGACCGAAGTTATGTCACAGATAGATTATCAATTCAAAATGGAAGCCACATTTTATAGTAACCAGGATGCAATGAAAACATATGAGGAGATTTGGTACCCATGGGCAGTTTATAAACAGTTAGATTTATCATCAGAATCAATTCAAAGCTTTAATTATTGATTTGCTGTTCTTGCCCCACGTGGCCCTCCTTTACCTTTCGAGCCCCCATCATAGAGTCAGTAGTGCGAATGAGTGAATGAATTATTGATAAGAAGTTGTTTTATTCATTATGTTTGTTTTAAAAAATGTAATTAGTGTTTTTTTTCTGTTGTCTAAAATGTGATAAAATAAAACAAAGAAAAAAAAATAATATAGACAATTTTATAAAATTATATCATGAAAACGCACCAATTAGTTTGACTACAAATGTGTCTAGGCCAAAACACAAAGTGTATAGGAGGTGCCTAAAATATACAGTGTGTTTCAAAAGGGTTATTTTCTTGAAGTGTTCCCTTCATGTACAAACTTGTATACGGAGGAAACGCTTGAAGCGTTAGTTTGGCTCCTTAAGCAGAAATGATCATGTTCATGTCAGCGCTGGTCTTTGATAGCATTAATTTTTCACAGTTCGTTGGAAGCAGATGTTAATGTAGAAACTTATTATTTTTGTGTGATTATTTTCTCATGTGATCAGACTTTCCCTTGAACCCAGAAATAGAGGACAGCACTTTCGAAAACATAATACTGCAATGTGGTGTTAGGTTTTATCACTGGCACTCTACTCAATAAAGAGAAAATTGCAGAAAATGGCAGGGAACTGAGATGTGAATTTCAAACGCTAGGCTAATTTAGCTGAGTTGGAAATGTTTCCAATTAAGCTGAATGGGATTTTTTTTCCAATGAACCTACTTTGGCCTTAAGTTTGAAATTCCCATCTCAGTTTGCTACAATTCTCTCTTTATTGAGTAGATCCCATAATATAACAATAAGTATCATTATAATGTCTTCCTGTAAAATACTGACTAGGTGGCAAACCTAGCACATGGACCTCTCTTTCCATGCTGCGCCCTCCCCTGGCTTCACTTTGAAAGAACCTGAGGAAGTTTACTTCCAACAGATCACAACAAGCTTGTGGAGAACTCTATTAGTACCACATACTTCATACATAATTTCATTTATTTTCTTTTTTTGTAAAGAAATTATATGAAATATAAAATATTGATACTAATGTGTGTTTTATGAATGTGTTTTTATGAGAAAATTTTTCTATAGTGTTAGAAATGATCAATTTTATTGTGGTAACAAATGTATTATTAAACACTAATCCACACACACCAAAAAAGGCATTCATTTGCACACTTATTTTCTGTGTGGGATAAGAGGCAATTATTGCTATATTGCACCACGGTAACCTCAATACAGAGATTGCACCAAGCACTTACCTCCAGTACGCATATTGCACTCATATGACCTGCCCCCAGCACTTGCGCTGCTCTCCCTGCTCCTCTGAGTAGTGTGCGCAGCGGGAGATCACATGAATCCCAACACTCTGATGTGCGAGGATCGTGAGCCAGCCTAAGAGGATGTGTGTGCACTTCGGCAGCATACAGATATCAGCTGCCTGCCTTCCTCACTAAAAGGGATGTTAGGGATTAATGTTGCATGCTAATCTTTAGAAAAAAAACGGTACCCGCAAACACAGACATTTTGTCAAATTTCAAATATCCGCCTGGACTGAATGATGCTTTAAAAGAGAACATGTCCTAAGAAGACATATGGCAACCCTACCTTACCCCCACTTTAACTTATGTTGTGTGTGATCCTTTTTTAGCAAACCTACATTACACAACATGGCAGGTTTGCCCATCTTTTCATGAGGACAACTATCTTACGTAATGTCCTGATATCTCATCAAAAAATGAGCTGTAAAAAAAAATGTTGCTTAACATGGAAGGTCCAAACATATACATAAGATAAATACTGCATCATATAAAAAAAAGAAACAGATCTCTCATCCACACTTTGAATAAACATGAATACATGTGTATAACATGTAACAGAGTTGTTGTTTTTTAATACAACAGTCATTCCTATCTCTCCAAACCCTCCTTACAGGATGTCACTGAATTTAGAGGTCCATTTTTTGGATAACTGCAGTTTTTAAGTAGGTTTATGTCACATGGACAACATACATAATATAAGATAGTGTTATGAAATAAGAAGTAGTAATTAATGATTTAGTTATTTTTAAGATGAAACATTTGTGGCTCTGCTGGAAAATGGTGCACATCTATGCAAAAGCTAACCGTGTACCCTAGTTTTGCTGTTAAAAAAATGTCCACTGTTCGTGTTTACCTTTCAGTTTTATTTATCAAAAATATGATTTTTTTTTAGCTCCCTTTTATTAGCACATTTTACTGGTATAATAAAATCCGGTAATATCTGGAAAGTGAGAATGTGCTGCCAATTGAGATCATAGCTGTATTTGTGGCTTTGGTACTGCAGTATGCCCACCAGTTTATGGAAGGTCACATTGAATGTATCAAGCTAATAGTTTCATGTACATTACGGATCCAATTAGCCACTAACAGTCTGCAACACTCATATTTAAAAAAATAATACTCTATTTAGATGCAAAGAATAAAAGGTACTGTAAAAAATTGGACTGGCATCAATTAGCAGGTTTGTTTTGCTGTTTATGTTCTGATCTAGGCTGATGCCATGTTTGGCATGTCTTCTTGTCTCCCTGCAGACAGAAAAGTCACATATTCCCTTTAATTGGCCACTAATTGATCGATCTTGGCCTGCACACCATGGATGAAAGAGCCTGTATTCTTTTTACACTGCATAATAATTAGGGGGAACCAGAAATGTGGCTTACAGTTCTAGTCAGGCACAATTATGTAATGTAAATTAAAATTAATTTCAGCCACACACAGTGAAATAAGGTGTCAAAATGGTTTCACTCAAGGAGTTTTAGCCTCTGTCCCCTGGTGATTGTGATTTTGTGCTCATTTCATCAACTTTAAGATATTTATATTAACATTTATTTATTTAGCACCAACAATTTACATAGCGCTTGATAAAGAGCATAAAAGAGAAACTACATACTATGTTAGACAAGCAGGGGCAGATTGATACATGATGTAGAGAACCCTGATCACAAGCTTATACTCTAGAAGGTGGTACTAGTAACAATATTTGGGACAGTTGGAGCTAGGTGGGTTTGGCTAGAGGTTAATTAATGTGTGTTCCAGTTGGATAAATTGTATGCTTCCTTATTCATAACTGTATTTAGGTGGCCTTGGTTGAAGGTTAATGTGTATTCTAGCAGGAGAAATAGTAAGCTTCCTTAACGACACAGGATGTATATGTACGTCCTGTTTCTAAATGAGGGTCGTAAGTGATCAAAGCGAGGCATTAAACAACTCCGAAATCTGGCCTCCGGCGGCAATGTGAACGACCTCCGTCGTGATCACATTCACCACATTGAGAGGCAGCATGCGTTTCCAATATGGTGCTGCCCAGTTGTGGGCAAGAGTTCGGTCGCTCTAGAGGAGGACTGATATTAAATTGAAAGATAATTAATTGGTCTATCCAACTTGAAATGTCTATTGTGATTTAATCATGACAATGTAATGTCATTAAAATAAGGGGGATGACAATGATTACTAAAAGCTGTGTTGAGTTCTGGTACTCCTTTAAAAAGAGAATAGATATGAAAGATAGATTAATAAAAATGACTCCTCTAGAGGTTCTGCAGAACAATTTGGCCCAGTCAAAGCATAAGGAATGGGAGAACTACAGGGATTGCAGGATGATAACCATTTTCTACTGTTATCCTCTGAATTAAAGCTTATTAATATAGAACATTTTTAGAATCCATTATTATATAAGAACCCATATAAATAAAATGGGAGAAAATTATATTCGGCAACAGTTCATCGATTTGCTTAATATTGTGCCAGTTAGGAATAATTTGAAGAAATGGTATAATATATTAGAAGAACTTGAGACACCACTTAACATTGTAGCATTGGGCTCTTGACAGAGAAAATTAAACATTTGTGCTGAGATGAAGAAGTGGGTGGATCGTATGGTTGGAATTAGTAAGATCACTCATCGCTTAAATACAGTGCCACTTCATTATAAAGTCATGATGCAGTTGTACTTGGTACCAAAGAGAATAGCTACATTTAATCCAGGCATCGCTTCTCTATGCTATAAATGTAATCTGTATCAAGGGTCCTTTATCGATATTTGGTCGGACTGGTTTTTGGAATTATTTTGCTTCTTTCATACCTCCTCCAACTTTGGAGAGGTCTATGCTGCATCAGGATCTGGTTGTTCTGTCTTTTAATAATTTAGCTATATAGTATCTGCTCGCTATTAAAATTATTATTGCCAGGGGATGGTGGCAGCAGGAGGAAATAAGAATGCAGATTGTAATAAATCAAGAGAGAAATCTGTGCCAAATGGAACATGGATTTGTTGTTCTGCACAACTGACAAATTTGTATCTTATTTGGAATGAGTGGCTTCAAAAATACCCAACTGGCTGAATGAAATTTACTCTTGTGATAATCTAAATGTCCCGGCATTGGTGCAATCTGAGAATCTGATCGAGCTCCACTGTGTGCATTATGTTGTATGTGTTAAATGTATGGCTATTGTTATTTATGAATCAGAATCCTTAGAGATGGTTACCTAGACGCTGGGTTTATTATTATGTATTGTGGTATATATATTTTTAATAAGCTGTGAATATGCATGTTCTTACTTGTTTTATAAAATATAACTATTCTGTACGTGTTTATAAAATGAATAAAACAAAAGTGGTAGCATAGTATATTATAGACATGTGCATTCGTTTTCGAACGAATGCATTTTCGTCCGAAAATAGCATTTTCGTCCATTCGTCCGAAAAACGAATAACGAAAATGCTTAACTAACGAAAGACGAATGAACGAATGGTTAATAATTGAAAATCATTCGTCCATTCATTCTATTGGCATTCTATAAACCGAAATAGATTCGGTTTATAGAATACCATTAGCATTACAATGCTATTCTATAAACCGAAATAAAGTCCCCATTCATACGAATAGGTCAATTGACCTATTCGTATGAATGGGGACTCTAGTTCGGTTTATAGAAAGCCAATAGTATTAGACGTATTCTATAAGCCGAAAGTCTATAAAACGAAGGTTGTTCGGTTTATAGACTTTCGATTTATAGAATACATAGAATTACATGTATTCTATAAACCGAAAGTCTATAAACCAAACGACCTTCGGTTTATAGACTTTCGGCTTATAGAATAGCATAGAATTACATGTATTCTATAAACCGAAAGTCTATAAACCGAACGACCTTCGGTTTATAGACTTTCGGCTTATAGAGTACATGTAATACTATTGGCTTTCTATAAACCGAACTAGAGTCCCCATTCATAAGAATTTCTTATGAATGGGGAGTCTAGTTCGCTTTATAGAAAGCCAATAGCATTACATGTATTCCATAAGCCGAAAGTCTATAAACTGAACGAAGTTTGGTTTATAGACTTTCGGTTTATGGAATGTGTAGGTCAATTGATTTGTACGAACGAATAAAACGAAACGAAAACAATGAACGAATTTCGTCTGAAACTAATGCAGTAATGAACGAAATTCGTTTTAGACTAAATAAATAAAATTTTCGTCCGAATGGACGAAAACAAAAACGAAAATTTTAGTTTTGCACATGTCTAGTATATTATTTACAGATAAGACAGATAGGAAAGTACACAGGGCTCTTAATAGGAAGCTTTGTGAGCAGGGCTCTCTACCTCCATGTAGCAGTCTGTCTCTGCTCATCTAACATAGTATGCCGTTGGCGGTATATAAATAAATGCTGATGTAATGTAAGAGTCATAGACATGGCAACAGGGGCTCCAAAAGATCTGGCGCTAAAGCCCATGAAAATGAGCAATATAATGTGTGCAATCAATACAAATACATATTTTTATGATGATGCTACTGAGCAATAGGTATATATAAAATGAGCAATAAAAACAAAAATGATTTATATGATGCCAATGTGCAATAACTATATATGCCATTTATACTGATACAAATATCTAAATGATGTATATGATGCCAATGAGCAGTAAATACATGAATGAAATATATTAATCAATTTTGTTATGATGTCAATGATCAGTAAATGCATCAACTTGATATAGCATGCCAATGAGCTGTAAAAGCATAAACCTGGTAAATCAAAGAGTATTCATTTTTAGATTGATGTCAAATTAGGAGTGCAACTGCATAATAATGCCCATCTGTTGACATTATTATGCAGTGGCACTCCTAATTTGACATCAATCTAAAAATGTTGCTCTTATTTTTTATTTCTTAAACTTAGTATAACATGCCAAAGAACAATAAATACATCACCTTTGTGTACCAGGCCAATATTGAGCAGTATTCTGACTCGGATTGCTGTGATAGTGATCTAACCCTTGTGGGACCTCTGTGCCTGGCCTGTATAAGCAGGTACCGTCACTGTGGACAATCCTCCTCAGATAGCTGAACTCACCAATACTGGTTTCATTCAAAAGCTGGTTTATTCTGAACATCACACAACAGGAATACAGCAAAATGAATGGATTTCAGTATTATGCGGTCAAAAGATGATGCTTTCCTTAGCTTAGTATGTGGGATACAAGAGTCCCAGTTACATGAGGCAAATGCAAGCAGCCATGACACAGGAAGTACAGCAAGAACAGGGGTGGAGTTTTACATACAAGGAAATGACGTATCATGCTCACAGGAGGAACAAGGGCATTACCAAAAAGGGCCAGAAGGAGGCAGCAAATACCTACCTATAGAAAAATACAAGGTAAATAAATCACAGAATATGCTATGTAAATTGCATCTACAATAAGGAGAATATTAACTGTGTAACAGCACAAGCAGTACATGCAACACTTTGTTTATCATACCAATGCGCCATCAGTGCCCCCAGACTCTGTGCACAATCTCTGCCCCCAGACTCTGTGCACCATCTCTGCCCCCAGACTCTGTGCACCATCTCTGCCCACCATCTATGCTCCTAGCCCCTGTGGTGCCAACAATTCAGCTGACAGGTGTGGTTGCGTTGACAAGCAGTGTGGAATCCTCAGTTTAACTAAACATGTGCAGTGCAAACTGGGATACAGGAGGGAAAAACCAAGAAACCATTACAGTCACCCAAAAACAGAAGGACATTGCCTCTTAAAGTCGGACAGTTAGGAGATATGGGAAAAAGGTTTAGCAAGAGGTTTACCAACCGGCTGACAAACCCTGAGACTCTGGGTCAAAGCAATGGGAAAGTTCTTTGCAACCATTTCATTGAGGGACTTAGAGTGCCTGACAGTTCATTGCTGTCAGATGCTCCATCGGAGGAGGTTAGTTTTAGGGGCGCAGGTTAGTTTTAGGATCCGGCTATGGTTAGTATTAGGGTGTTAGGATTAGGGTTTAGATTTAGGGTTAGTATTAGGGTTAGTTTTAGGATCCGGCTATGGTTAGTATTAGGGTGTTAGGATTAGGGTTTAGATTTAGGGTTAGTATTAGGGTTATTTTTAGAGTTAATATTAGGGTTTGGGGATAGAAACATAGAAACATAGAATGTGTCGGCAGATAAAAACCATACGGTCCATCTAGTCTGCCCAATTTTTTTTTACATTTTTTTTTGGGGGGGCTTATTTTTAGGGTTAGGAGGTTACTTTATTGGGGGGTTAGTATTTGACGCTGACAGTTCAGTGCAGTAACCATCAGCAGTCTAACTGCCACGGTAAACTGTCCGCAAACAACTGTCAAAACGTGTCAAACCCAGCAAGGTCCAAGAATGATGTCATCAATGACATTGCTACAGAGGGCTGTTTTTGTGTATTGTATGTGCCATATTTGTAAGGCACATGATCATAAAATGATAGCATAAAACAGAATAGTTTAGTGCTGCAGTAAAAGTACTGTTGTGTTTATACTGACATGAGAAGTGTGTCTGTTTGCACATTCTTAGGATATAAAAAGAACTATGGAAAACAGACTGTGAGGCCGAAAAGCTTCTGCTAACTCAGATTAACTGAAAGTAGTAGTATAGCTGAAATTTTAGTCATTTGCATTAGAACAAAGTCTTTCCCATTGAGCTGGAAATATAAGAGTTAAACACTGTCATATTAGTTGCCAAGGAAACAAAAAATCATTGCCATTTGCCGCAAGGCAAAAAATCGATTTAATTGCCATGCTCCTAACATTTTTCACAATTAATCTCCCAATTTTATTTTAAAAGAACAATGTTCTTGTACTGAGAACAGTGACTCATATTAATTAGACAGTGTTTGTGGCTATATGTGCTTATTTAACTGAATTGCCTTATGACTCACTTTGTGTATTTTTAATACTCGAGTATGGCTGACTTAGAACCTGTGTTTGTGTCCAGGGTGGGGAAGAGACTAATATTTGAACAGCTCTTCATTACAGTATTATCAAATATACTGAATATGCCGCTGACTTTTCTACAGCAGACTACACATTTCTAGTGGATTATTTAGTCACATAACCTTTCATTGTTACCAATTTTTTATCCTTTAGTATTCAGCTAACCTCAAATTGCTACAAGTACTTATGAGTGGTTGTTTGTCATGATGGCAATGGCACATTCCAATCCCTCTATCAATAATCCATTTTTACTGGCTACATTTGTAAATAATAATGTTAGCAATCACATTAACACAATATTTGTGCACAAATGTTTTTTATTTATTTGTAGAGGGTTTTACCAGGAAGTATATATTGAGATTTCATTGTTTACTCCAAGGAGTTGCAGACAACTCAGAATTCAACTCATCCAGGTTGTAATGGTGGGGTTGGGGGAATTTGAGTGTGTAAATGGGGAGTCAACTGAACAAAATCGCAGAAACAAAGTCTGCACTGTGGATATGAAGGCTTGTTTAGTAAAATATGTGCTACTATTGATAGTGATTTTTTTTCTCGGAAGGTGTCCAACCCTAAAAGGACGCTGTCAGGAAAACAATTATCTATATATTGTGTTAGCAGAATTGAAATTCACATTATAAAGAACGTGATGGGGTCCCTCTAATGTCTAATCTGATGCCACTTATGCCTGGCTAACATGGTTCATTTATTGAAGTGTGACATCACAAGGGGAGTAGTAGTTAAGTGCTACAAAGACATAAATGGGTTGTACACAAATTAATACATTAAGACAAATTCACATATACCTGAATTTTTCTTGGTAATATTCTGGGATTGTTTGCCTATGAAATGCGTTGGCTGTGTTATCATTCTAACTTTCTAATATGCAACCCCATATGTTAAACTAAAGCCATGCACTTGTACATATTTGTCTGTACAAATCTCACATTTATATATGTTAGATGCTGCTTTCTCATACTGTGAGTAGAAGATATAGTAAGCCAATATGTGTACTTCTAGTATACTTACCGTCTTTAGTAGGAATAGCTACATATTCTGCCAGGTCATATGACATGACAACAATTCTTTGCCAACACTGTATAAAAGCCATATGATGTCATGACTGACTATGCCCTAGACGTCCTACTGCGGCCCTCCATCTGCTGCAGAACTACAAACCCCAAAATTCTCCTCCAGCATTCTAGAATGGTAGGGAATTATGGTATATGTAGTACAAAAACATCTGGAGGGCCGCAGTTGGACGCCTTGGGACTATGCCAATAAATTCCACATTTCTCCATGTGCAGTTGCTGGCCAACTGGAGGGAAGTAGGACATTGGTCGATTGGGACTAATGGCACACATGACATTATGTTGTAATAACTATTATGACAGTGGCAGGACGATTCCTGCAAAATCTTAGAAACCTATGTTGTCCCAGTTGTTTTTTTCTCTTCTACATCAATATATTTACTGAAGGGGTTAATTACAAGGTCAACTGTGAGGTAAGGTGGAACTATCACCATAGAAACCAATGGAATGGGGGGGTTGCTCTGGTTTAAGAATTTTGCCCCGCAAATTATTTATATATAACCACTAATTGTTTGGAAATATCTACATAGGAATAGCATCATTATTGTTCTCCAAAATCCAGCATGAAATGAATATCATACAATTAGGCCTTGGCCTTATAACATGGTAGACAACAAACCATAATCCAGCTTAGAAATGTTCATGCTTTAAACCAAACTGAAGAATAACACAGTGATCTGTGCATAGAACATACTGTGTTAATAGGGTTACTTGTTAACATTTATATACTCAGCCATTAACTAAACAGGCATCACTTAAAGTTGACAAGCAGTATGAAATCCATGTTGTGACTGAACCTGACTGAGACTCAATTAAAGTAATGAATGTGTTATAATTTTTAAGTCATTTGCATTTTAGAATTTTTATAAATGTTCCTCCTTTCCTTTCACTTGCTTGATTCATTCTCAACATTCTGGCAGGCAAAATTGATAGTGTTCTTTTTCTTAGATGTAAATGGAACTTTCCACCACCGTGAATGTAGCTATGTAAGAAAATGTCCTTTTAAATGAAATAAACATTTTAATAACTCTCCCGGTTACAAACGGGCTACTCGGAAAGTGAGGCCTGTGATTGTCTACAGACATTTTTTTTCCATTAATGTTATAGTCATTAACCAATTTTTGGAGATCAGAAATAAAATATTGAGATGAACCAACCTATTGTGTTCCTGTCAATCGTAGCCATATACTGCAAGGGTTGATGCTTGTGGACAATACAGAACTTTCTTTAAAAATAAATACTACCAAATTTAACGATTGTCCTTTAAAACATAAAATGCATATAACCTGGGCAGATGGGAGTGCACAATCACAGTCATGCACTGCCAGGTAATTTTAGACAATGTCATGGTTCACCTCCACTGCTCCTGGTCCACTAGGACAAATTGTTGGCAGGTATGTTTCTGTAGTGTGTTGTACAAAAATGTGGGGTACGAGGAGTGATTGTTTTCTTTTTTAGAGTTGTGACTCAACATATTCGGAGATCCTTTAGTGATGCCTTCTAACCCACAGGCATCCTTCTCTCCAGAACCATGGCATGAGGTGGTATATGAGGTCAAGCTTGCCTTTCTGTAATGATACAAGCATCCCTTTATAGAGGCAGGGAGTAGGCTATAGGTAGCACGTACAGATAGGAAATTGTGCTTGAAGAGAAGGTACTGTATTTTCTGGCGTATAAGACTACTTTTGAAGCCAGGAAAATCTTCCCAAAAGTCGGGGGTCGTCTTATACGCCGGGTGTAATCTTTTTTACTTACCTCGTTGCTGTTCTGCAGGTGCGCGCGGCTGTGAGGGAAGCGTTGTGTGCTCCCCTCCAGCCGCGCAACTTCAATAAAGTTTATTTCAATTTTTTTTCAAAACAAACTTTATTGAAGCCGCACGGTAGGAGGGGAGCGCACGACGCTTACCTCACAGCCCCGCGCACCTGCAGAGCAGCAACGAGGTAAGTACTGGGAAGGGGGTAGGAGAGGGGCAAAATCCTGGCATATTGAGGGGAAAATCCTGGCATATTGGAGGGGCAAAATGTTGGCATATTAAATGGCACAATAAAGGCATATTGAATGGCAAAATAGTGTGTCTCAGGTTATGTGTCTATTGGTGTCACTGCGTATGTGTAAGTGTGTGTGTGTAAATGTCACTGTAGGAGAAAATGCTCCCTGGAAGAGGGGTAGTCTTATACAGCGAGTATATGCCAAACTCTAAATTTTAACTGGAAAAGTTGGGGGTCGTCTTATATGCAGAGTCGTCTTATACACCGGAAAATACGGTAGTTTGATAAGTCATTTGTATGCAAATGTTTACAAAGTCACTTTTTATCCACAAACATAGACGATATGCAGGAATGCAAACAAAATAGGAAGTTTTGCCCTGAGGCAATGAAAGTAATTTGAATTTTTGGATACTGCTTTAAGAAGATAAGCCGTCTGGTGAGAGAGAAAGATGAGAGATTATTGTTGCGAATGTACAATATGCCATATTTGTTTCAAAGGAACTGGTGAAAAAGTAGTCAATTGATGAAAATATTCATATTGCGTCAGCAAAATAGGACAGAAATCAATAAAGCTAAGTAATTGGGATTATGGTTAAATATGTGGGTATTTAAAGGACAACACACTTTTTTTTAACCCTTCTTTCATGGGGGAAACTTTATCTTAACAAAATACATAATGGGTGAGAAAAAAAACATGTACAAATTGTGTAAAAAAGCTGTGTAACATCATAAAGACTTAAGTCAGAATGCTGTTGAGCCACACAACACCTTGCAAATAGGATCAAACAATCTATACAAACAACAATAGAATCATAAGTAGATTATCACATTTAATCCTAGTAGTTTTCAGCAAATAATAAAATATAATAGACCTCAGAAAATCACTTCCAGTTTTTCTACATATAAAAAAGTCAGACACCACCTCCAGTTCAATGGTTTTAGAAAGTAGAAACATCATCACTCAGTGTTCAAGAAAATCAAAAGCTTGTGGTATCCGACAGAATGTAGATATAGACAATGTCTCTCAAGTTTATCAGCCGCGCATTCACCTAAAGGCACATTTTCAGATGTTGCTCTGTATAGGTACAAGGTATCCACATTGAAAGCAACCAACGTTCTGATATTTACTTCCAAGCCGTTCAAAAAAAAAAAAATAGAAACAGAAACAAGGGCACCTAATATTTATTAAGCACACACAAATCAAATTTCAAAAAGTATATATATAAAATATATCATTAATATATATATATATGTATAAACCTATGCATAATATAAAGATTAATTAATATAGTTGGCAATTCCTGGACTTACTAACCTATTAGTATTTAAGGCTATAGAAATAAACTGTACTGAATCAGGATGGTGTAAAATATTAAGACTGGTGGGCATTATTGATTGTCAATAACAATGATCTTTCTGAATTGAGCCATGTGGTATATTTGGTAGGGAGCTGCTCTGTAACGTGAAGTATGGCCGAGGGTATTTCAATCTACTCCATAAGGAAGAAGAGGCTAAAAGATTGGCCCAGCAAGAAAAACAGGAGAAACTCAAGTATGAGCCGCAGCCTATCAGAGACTCTTCAGGAGAAAGCTCAGGAGACGAGGGGAAAATACGTAAACAGACAGATAAGACAAGGTGAATTACATTTCTGTTCACTGTGAGCCTCACATTTTGTTAAAAAGGTATGCTGATGCTGAACCAATGAGCCATTAGATGGGGGGGGGGGGGGGATGGGGAGAAAGTGGTTCATGCGTTAAATCTCTAGAGTCAATTATTTCTGGACAGAATGTGAATTCCAGTCTAAACTTGCACAGCTCCAAGTGAAGCTGCTACTAATGCCCTGAATTTAGCAAGTTGTGTTAGGCAATTTTTATCACCTTTATGCACTGGGCTGTGTAAACAGATGGAAAGACAAGCTGTTGGGAAGTTTGCTGCTATGATACTAAAGGGAAATGCATATTCTGGGAATGTACCGTCTCTCTCCTTTTTTTTCCCTTTGGTGATAACTTTGTTATCCTTTAGGGTGTTTTTAAATGAGCCTTTTAGCTCAGCAGACTTGCTATACTGCATTATAATATCACATTCAACTTCCATACCTTTTTGTCCCATGTCTGCCATAAGGTACTCATTGTCATGCTCTTATGATAATAGTTAACGCTTCACAACCACTGATTTGGAGCGCTTGTTAATTTTGTCTAATCGTTAGTTTTTGTGTTTTTGGGGAGGGTTTGGTTAATCTCTCTGTTAGTATCCAGAGCAGATTAAAATGTTGCTCCCCTGCACCCTTAAAAAAATATATATAAAATAGCAGAATAACTTCCATCACTATATAGTCAGAGAGACATGGTGCTAGAAATATAATTCCTATTAGTCTATAGTTAGACAGACACAGGAGTAGCCAGACAAAGGTGTGGTTCAATACAGCTCACATAAATATACAGTTATATGGCTATAGATGATAGCACAGTAAAGCACCTACTTGTGTACAGTTAGCCAGATGCTGATACAAAATGATTCCCACCTATATTAGCCTGACCCAGTTGGTAGTATATTATAGTTCCCATTTGTAAATAGTTAACAAGTAACTGACAGATGTATCGTTTACCTTCAGGAGAGATATAGTTTGACATAAATTGACATGCAGTATATAATTAGACAGAAAATAGGATTGGCTGGTCAGAGCACAAAAATGAGAAAGGGGACTGGCAATATGTGCCCGTTACCTCACAACTTGCCATACAATCATATATACACTCAGACTGTCACCTGTACATAAACTCATATAGTCCCAAAATATTTATACACAGTCAACAATACAGTTTCACATACACATAGGGTCACACACATACACAGACACACATATGCACACAGTTATGCACAGTCAGCACATAGTCACACAGTAATAGAGTCAAATAGACACACACAAACCAGCAGTCATTATTTTAAGAAGAAATAAAATAAAAACTAGATATTGAAACATCTTTTCCCCCTTCTCTGCTGAAGGAGGGGATCTTTCATTGTTAGACTACCGGTAACTACATTCTATTGCAGACCTGCACCACCTTCTCTGTAGGTATGCTCTAACTAAGAAGCACGTGTGCTGATACACAGACAATACCCCATCACACCTATCCTACATACCAGTTCAGCAAAGGAACTGCTACCTCCCTTAAGTGTCATCTAAGTCCACCAAAACCCATTACAGGGCCAGTCTGGTTTGTATCCATGCTATGTCTTCATGCTATGCATGTCATTGTACCGTGTTGTAAAGTATGTTACCATACCATGTATAAGATGATAATAGTAGTAATATCTTTGTCGTTTTTTTTCCCTTAAGACTTTTTATTACAGAAGTTGCAGAACGAAAGAAAGGCGGGAAGAGGGCAATAAGACGTCCATTCACTCCTATTCACAACAGCCTTTTCGGCACAGACAAGCTAAACGAACACCCGTAAGTTGCCTATATCACCAATGGAAGTATTCATTTTGTTTGTAAGTGTGAAAAGTAGGACACTGACATTTATGATTCAATGGGCCTTACACAGATAGGCACCTCGGACATAATGAAAATAAATAAAGGCCTAGTGGTAATTGGAAACAAGTAAGAAAGTTTGCATAATTCGGTTGTTGCAGGTGAGGTTATCATTATGCCTTGCCCACTTCCATTTTCAGTGTGCAGTTAAATAGGAAATTTAGGTAGCATCTGTAATCAGTAAAGTTAGATACAAACCAAGAAAGGCATGGCAATGTAGATTGTATTTTTAACAGCCGTTTATACTATTATTTCCCACTGTCACCTTTCAAAGTAGCTCAGATTAGGCCTATACAGACCAGATTTGGAAGTAACAGATCTGTTACTTTAATATAACTTTTTTTAGAAATTCACTCTCAACCATTTCAAAACACTGTATAAGGTTCTTAAAAATGTAAATCGCCAGTACAATTTCATTGTAGGAGCTTAACATCTACGTCAGCTATAGTATCCTGAATTATTCACACTATCGGGTCATTTCAATAGCAGAATCCTCTGTAATGTTAACTATCTTACCCGGTATTCTCATGAGACTTACACATATTCCTATAATTAGAAATGGATCTGTCATGCAGGCTCAGACGCAGAGTTTGAGGAACCACTCTCCTATGTGGCTAAGGTGTGCAAGGAGAAGGTGAGGCCTGATAGAAAGCAGTTGTTGTTGGGTGATTCTATCATAAGAGGTGCGGAGTTGGACACTATTGGCTTAGTGAGATGTCTTCCTGGAGCTACTGCTCGCAGAGACAGGAGGCGTATTTCTAATATTGTTAAGCAAGCAAATCAGGAAGGAGAATTGGATGTACTGGTTCATCTAGGGACAAATGATTTGGCTTGCAATGAGGTTTCAGAGGTGAAGGAAGCTTTTCGTGTTCTTGCAAATGATATACGGCAGGTTGTGTCCACACTGTCCTTTTCTGAAGTTATGCCTGTGCACAACATTCAGAATGATAGACGGATGCGTATTAGGAACTTCAACTTGTGGCTTGGAGAATGGTGTCGGGAGCAAGGATTTGGCTTTGTTTCTCATGGAAGTTCACTATGGGATAGAAAGGAACTGTACAAAAAAGATGGTTTGCATCTTTCTCAAAAGGGAACGAATGTTCTCAGTGAGCAGTTCAGAGGTTTTGCTAGGAGGTTTTTAAACTAAAAGAGGGGGGCAAATTGGCGATAAAACATCAATCCAATTGCCCCCCAAAAAAGGTTCAGAAGTTACCTGTAGTCAGCGTGCTAAAAAAGGATAAGCTTAGGGTCATGTCTACAAATGCTCGCAGTTTAGGGAATAAGATCCATGAACTTGTGACAATATTGGCAACTGAGAATGTAGATTTAGTGGCTGTTACTGAGACATGGTATAATGAAAAACATGACTGGGACATTTCAATACCAGGGTACTCTTTATATAGAAAAGACAGAGAAGGTAAAAAAGGGGGAGGGGTGGCCCTGTATGTGAGGGATAGCTTAAAATGTAACGTAATACAAGTTAGCGAGGCGAACATAGAGTCAGTTTGGGTTACATTAGAATTTGGTAATCATATGGTAACTCGGGTAGGTGTGATTTATAGGCCCCCTGGACAAATAGAGGAGTTAGATAATCTACTAGTTGAGGAAATAGCTAAAATGACAATGAAGGGAGAAGTGATCATCATGGGTGACTTTAATCTTCCTGATGTGAACTGGAAATACAAAACAGCTACTTGTGCCAGGAGTACGCATATCCTAAACTCCCTACTGGGATTATCTCTAAAACAAGTAGTGGAGGAGCCAACTCGAAAGCAGGCCATACTAGACTTAGTGTTCACAAATGGAGATCTGTTATCAGATATTACTGTAGGTGAAAGTTTAGGATCTAGTGATCACCAGACAGTGTGGTTTAATATAAGAACAGTGACGCAGTCACACCACACAAAAACAAAAGTTTTAGATTTTAGAAAAACAGACTTTTCTAAAATTAGATTAGATGTGAAGGAGTCATTATCAGACTGGAGCAATTTAAATGGAGTCCAGGAGAAATGGGATTATCTAAAAGTTGCACTACTGAAGGCAACAGAAAATTGCATAAGGCTTGTCAGTAAGAGCAAAAAATTGAAGAAACCACTGTGGTACTCTGCAGAGGTGGCTAAAATAGTAAAAAATAAAAAGCTAGCATTTAGTAATTATAAAAATACTCAGAGTGAGGAAGATAGAAAGATCTATAAGAGTAGGCAGAAAGAGGCAAAGCAAGCTATAAGAGCTTCCAAAGCACACACAGAAGAGACTATAGCCCAGTCAGTGAAAAAGGGGGATAAAACATTTTTTAGATACATACATGAGAAAAGGAAAGTAAAACAAGGATTAGTTAGATTAAAAACAAAAGAAGGATGCTATGTAGAAGAGGATAAAGGCTTAGCAGACTGCTTTAATGAATATTTTTGTTCAGTTTTTACAAATGAAAATGAGGGTAAGGGACCTCATTTAGGGAAAAAGACTAATGAGTCTTTTGATGCATGTAAGTTTACAGAGGAAGAGGTTTTACTTCAGCTGTCTAAAGTAAAGACAAATAAGTCGATGGGACCTGATGGGATACATCCAAAGTTATTAAAAGAACTTAGTGGTGTACTAGCAAAACCGTTAACAGATTTATTTAACCAATCATTGTTAACGGGAGTAGTTCCAGAAGATTGGAAATTAGCTAATGTTGTGCCCATTCACAAGAAAGGTAGTAAGGAGGAGGCGGGCAACTATAGACCAGTAAGTCTTACTTCAGTAGTGGGGAAAATAATGGAAACCTTGTTAAAGAATAGGATTGTTGAACATCTAAAGTCGCTTGGATTTCAAGATCAGAGACAGCATGGGTTTACTTCAGGGAGATCATGCCAAACTAATCTTATTGATTTTTTTGATTGGGTAACTAAAATAATAGATCAGGGTGGTGCAGTAGACATTGCTTACCTAGATTTCAGTAAGGCTTTTGACACTGTCGCACATAGAAGGCTTATCAATAAACTGAAATCTTTGAGTTTGGATTTCAATATTGTTGAATGGATTAGACAATGGCTGAGTGACAGGCAACAGAGGGTTGTAGTCAATGGGGTATATTCGATGCAAGGTCTTGTTACTAGTGGGGTACCTCAGGGATCTGTTCTTGGACCCATTCTCTTTAATATTTTTATTAGCGATATTGCAGAAGGTCTTGTTGGTAAAGTATGTCTTTTTGCTGATGATACAAAGATTTGCAGCAGGGTTGATATTCATGGAGGGATAAGCCAAATGGCAAATGATTTAGCTAAACTAGAAAAATGGTCAGAGCAGTGGCAACTGGCATTTAATGTGGACAAGTGCAAGATTACGCACCTTGGGCGTAAAAACCCAAAAGCAGAATATAGACTATTTGGTACAGTCCTAACCTCAACATCTGAGGAAAGGGATTTAGGAGTAATAATTTCAGAGGACTTGAAGGTAGGTAGGCAATGCAATAGAGCAGCAGGAAATGCTAGCAGAATGCTTGGTTGCATGGGGAGAGGTATTAGCAGTAGGAAGAGGGAAGTGCTCATGCCATTGTACAGAGCACTGGTGAGACCTCACTTGGAGTATTGTACGCAGTACTGGAGACCTTATCTCCAGAAGGATATTGATACTTTGGAGAGAGTTCAGAGAAGGGCTACTAAACTGGTTCATGGGTTGAAGGATAAAACTTACCAGGAAAGGTTAAAGCATCTTAACATGTATAGCTTGGAGGAAAGACGTAACAGGGGGGATATGATAGAAACATTTAAATACATAAAGGGAATCAACACAGTAAAGGAAGAGAGTATATTTAAAAGAAGAAAAACTACCACAACTAGAGGACATAGTCTTAAATTAGAGGGGCAACGATTTAAAAGTAATATCAGGAAGTATTACTTTACTGAGAGGGTAGTGGATGTATGGAATAGCCTGCCAGCAGAAGTGGTAGAGGTAAACACAGTCAAGGATTTTAAGCATGCGTGGGATAGACACAAGGCTATCCTAGCTATAAGACCAGGAACGGGGGACTAATAAAAGTACTCAAAAAATAAATAAAAAAATTGGGCAGACTAGATGGACCGAATGGTTCTTATCTGCCGACACATTCTATGTTTCTATGTTTCTATGTTTCTATGTCATATTCAGTAGAGTATGTTTCATGCAGTGTTACTCTAGCTGTGATGAGATTTTAAATTAGATTTTAGAAACTAATGAACAATGATTCATCATATGTCTATCTTGTCAGTCAGTTCCAAATCATTATGAGTGCTTGTTACTGCTAGTTATATATTTATCATGTTTTCACTGTTGGCAGCATTTTCAGAAGTTTTAGTTAGATACTGTATGGACAAATATCTTGTGGTCTAGGAGATAATCATTGACATTGTTGGAGAGTCATACCAAGTAATGACTTTGAACAAGGCTTGGGTTAAAAAGACATAAAACACAATAAAATAAGTGACTCAAAATCTTTAACATAGAATACATTTCATGCAACACTTAGCCAGACTGGATAAAAGCATCATTTATTATTTTGAAAAATAAACCTAACACAGAACAATAGATAACTATTGAAGGTATCCTTTGACTTCCTATCCCTTCCCACCAAAATACCTTTTGATTGCCTATGGCTTGATTACCCACTCCAAAAACACACTCACAGCACTAGTCCTTTTATAAATAAGGAATCACAAAGATGTATTGTAGTTCTTATCATCCCTGTGTCTTGTACCTACTCCCTTTTGGTCAGCTGTAAATCACAAGTGCATTATGACCTTTTTAAAAACATGGCAGCAGCGACAACACCCCATTTGGCATGTTTTTATGGAGTAGCCATACATCAGATGTGTAGCATCATTTTGGCCATGCCCGATTCAATGCACATTTGGTTTGCTAGGTTCAGAGTCTTTTGTAAGAAATGCAATGGTTCAAAAGTTTCCATTAGCAATACTGAGATAGTTGTTTCCAACTAGGCAGACTGCTTCAACACATGAAGGATCGCTGATAGTAGGGGTTAATATGAAAAAGCTGTTTAAATGAAGAAGCAGCAATTCTTCATTTTAAGTGCAAAACATGTTGGAATGGATAAAGAGGTGCACTGCGGTTTATAAATCCCCCCTATTGTTGGATTTTCTATCACAGATATATCTTTAGAAAAACACCCACATAAGTCACATTTATGCCATCTAGTTGGAAACAACACCGAAACATCTTTTTGGCATACAATACATTATTGATTGTGTGCTCTGAATAAAGCCATAATCACAGTATTTTCCAACGGTTTCCAGAAACACTACCAGAAGTAACCCAAAGAAAATATGAGATTTCAAACAGTAATAGAAAAGGCCAAATCTGTAATTTCACTGGAATCCTCTTCACATCTCAGTTTATTTGCAAACAAATTGAGCTCTATATTTATGATTGTTACTGCTTCTCATGGGTGGGAATTGTATTTTAGCCATCGTTTGCCTTTACTGCATTGTTTATAGAATGTTTCATCTCTAGTTTGCTCTCAAAGATGATACTATTCCTGTGAACCCATTAATCTTGGGAACTTTTCTAAGACTGTGTAAACTCATATACCATATCCATCAGATTTATCAGCATCATGAACAGCTTTATTTGTTCTGGTAGACAACTTATATATTTTGTTATTTTATTTTACACTTCTGCAATACATTTGACTCATACATTCTCGGTACCAGCCTTAAACCACCATTTCAACTTTAAAATGACCTACCATTTTTCAGGTATATAAAACTGTAACTGTAACTATAAAAATGTATGTTTTAATTAAAATATGAATAGCTAAATATGTTTCATTTACACACGATTACCTGGTTTGCAGCCCCTACTAATCCTCTCAATCCTGGTAGAAAAGAAAGATAAACATTTTAATTTAAAAATAAAAAAAAACAGTGTAAGGGAATGCTTACTTTGCAGGGGTCAAAACAGAAATACATTAACCTTATACAGCTTAACCTTATCTATTGCACCAACACCTAACTATAGTATCAGAGTTGTACTAATGTTTTGCTCCTTTGTGATAACAGGTTAACCTGGGAGTGATTATTTAATCAAAGTGTGTGTACTAACATTGTACCTAAAGATACACTTTACAAAAAAAGTACATTTTAGATCAATTCTTAAAGATTTCCCTTCTCTAAGCCTACATAACAACTGATAATGTTGGTGTAGGCTCCTGATGATTTAAAGTGACACTATTATGCAATTCGTTTATACTCCCATCCCACATGCCTCCTAACTGTTCCTATTTAAGAGGGACAGTTCCTATTTTAGCCATGTGTTCCTCTTTCCTCCTCTGGTGCCCTTATTTTCTCTGATGTTTACAATCATATGAGTGTATTACAAAGCAGCAACGCATCAGTTTAAAATGTAGTAAATGTGTTTATACATTAGTGTTTGTAATTAAAATGCATTATTCTAATCTTAATCCTAAATGACTGTCCCTCTCCTGATTACCAGGTTTCATAAATGGCTCATAAAGTCACCTAAACATGCTCTGCCCATAGCCACACCTTCATCCAAAAAACAAAAGTGTCCCTCTTAGGCCATTTGAAATGTTGGGAGGTATGCATATACAGGTACCTATATACCAGTTTAGAATTAGTAACACTGAAATGACACTGCTTTAAAAAAGCTTATACCTAGTAATTCTTTATGTCTTTGATCTATAGGGAATCCCTCTTTCGCCAGCTGTGTGCACTTTATTGGCTTTTGGAATCTCTTACCTTGGAGCCTGCTTGTGCCATGAGATCGGTGACAGCCTGTTGGAGTATGAGGTACAATCACAAGAATAGTGTCTATATTATTTGGTAGAAAAATGACTGAGGGTTCTCACTCCATATACATCAGGGGTTATGGATAAAGGTGTTTCTGTCAGCAATGTAGTGGACCAATATTTTTGTCTACTCAGATTTATAAAATGATTTGTGCCAGAAAAAAGTCACTGTCCACCGACTGCGCCAAAATAAAAGAAGTGATCTCATTAATGTTTAAGAATTTTGTCGCAGTCTATGTATAATAAAGTTGCAAAATTGCACCTCTTGCATCCCTATATAAGTTTTGCATAAAAAGTGTCTCACATACTTACTGGTATGTATAAATCCCATTCTGGCAGTTTTTTTATTTTATTTTATATAATCTTTATTATTTTCTCATTTCACTTGTAAGGTTTGTACATAATCCATATAGGAAATACAAATACTATAAATACAATAAAATACAATATTACTTTAAGGATGTATCTAATACCATATACATTTATCATCTTGGGGAATAACTATATTCCCTTAATTACTTTAACAGTCAGCATTAGATTCCAGATTTATCTTAATATATCGTTTTTATAACTATGCGACATTCCACACATACAGCGGGGTAGGACTCCCCTTAACTACATACATTCCACATTCATACTACATTCATTACGTGTCTGCTCACAGGTTTTTACTATAGAACTTTATTGCCCAAGGAGTGGGGGGGGGACGGGGGACACTTCATGACGACCCTGAACTCCCCAAATGGCAACCTCCTGCTTTACTATGTTATCCATGTCAAATTGGAGGGGGGACACTTCATATTGATTTAGAACTCCCCAGATGTCTATGCTAGATTATCAGTCTGTTCAGGGGGTGAGTTTAACCATTGAGCCCATATTTTGTTCTGGCAGTTTTATGTGTACCATACAGGTAGGCATGATTGAAAAAAATCAGGATACAACATGAAATCTGAATGCCATAAAACATAATCCCCATTGTGTTATTTCAGTCTAGGAGTTACAGTTGAAATCCAGTTTCTTATTTGAACACTTACTTACGAACCCACCCTTTGCTAAAAGTATTACATCTCAAAATCCCTGAAATACTATAGCTTAGCACTGATTGCTATGTTCCACTGGAGTGGCTTAGGCCTTTGCTCAAGTCCCCCAACTATTCCCCTTTAATGTTATCTAATATCAAGGTTTAAAAAATTAAACTTTAGAATTGAATTAAATTATTTGAGATACCTGTCAATAAAAATCATTTTCATTACCATGAAAAATAAACAATATTTAATCACCATGAAAAAAAAATGAATGTTCAATATGAGCTTTCACAGCTATATGTAATCCATATTCCAGAAACATAATTGGTAGAGGACATTTGCTTAAACGGACGTTATATAACTTATGACTGTGGAAGCAAAGTGTTTTCTTTGAGCATTATATGGCTTTAAAGCTACACAATGGAGAGATCTAGGTGTCTACATGCCATCAAATGGGCAATTCCATTTAACAGTGAATAACACCCAATGAGCAAATCCACAAAGAGCTTATGTGTCTGTGATTAAGACCTTTACACTTTTACTTGATAAATGATCTTTAATGTGATACATTTCCCACATAGCAATAGATAGGTTATTATAGATCTATAAGCCCACTCTCTATAGGCAGGTTCATCACAGCCCATTTTCTTCATTCCCAGGGTACGTAAACTTTTTAAATAATGCAAGTGTTACCGTACTCTAATCTGCACTGTCTAGAATTGAAAGATGTCCATCTATTTATTGAAATCCCCTTGGATTAAAGCTGAATCAAATACAAAGGAATAAAATAGCAAACAGAACATTTAACTATGATTAGGACATGTCTTTAACCACTCAATGCCATCAATGTTCCTTTCTCTTTCTTTTCTTTTTTTTTAAATCCAGAGATCCTGGTGGCTGTAAAACTTCATTAAAAAGAATAAATCGAGAGAAGGAAGTAGAGGCGAAATGGGAGCAGTTTATCATGCCAGAGAAGGTAAATGATTTTTTTTTGTATGAGTGCCAGAAATATTTTCCTGTGCTTTACAGGTGCATAGAAATTTGATGTCATCAAAATGGAGTGCTAAATATTTCAGCTAGTTAATTTTATTTTAATGTTGGAAATATATAAAGATTTTGGACATCATTAATAGCTGCTATATATTATATCGCTATGTAAAATAACTCTCCTGTCATTATCTGTGTATTCATCTGGGGGAAACTAGTAATATTATTTTTTTCAGAAAGGGTCTAGGGAGTTAAATCCTTTGATCAGAGATTACATACCTCCCAACATTTCAAATGGACAAAGAGGGACACACTTTTACTTTTGCGGCAGTGACTGAAGATGTGGTTATGGGTGGGTCTTTATCTGAATGTTTTCAGCAGGTTTATTGTCAATTTATATACATTGATAAGTCATTTAGATAAATTAATATGTTTTTTATTTACAGAAATTAATATTAAATCACATTTACTGCAGTTTAAACTCTTTTGTGTATTTTATTGCTCCGCAGCTCCGGGATCCACACATACAAACTAAGAATTCTGAGTTTCCAGAAAAGAGGGACAATAGAGGAGGAAAGAGGGACAGGGGAATTTAGATTGAAAATAGGGACTGTCCCTCCTAAATAGGAACACTTTGAAATCTCATGGACTTAACTCTTTGGCTGTATTTGTATATTTTGTATACATAACCCCTATGAAGCTTTGGATGCTGGTAGAAGCTACTGACCAGAGAAGAAGTTCAAAATATACAAATGAAGCCAAAGTGTTAAGTCCATGGAACTTCAAAGTTATCTCATACTTTCCAAATCCCCCTGTCTCTCTTTCCTCCTCTATTGTCAGGGGAGCTCAGATTATTTGGTTTGCATAACTGTATCACAGAGCTTCACAGCAATAAAACTCACAGTATAGTTAGTTTAAACTGCAGTACATGTGACTTCATATTAATTTGTATAAATAAAATACTGTATTCTTGTTCTAAATGGCTTATCAGTTTACATATATAGATACCAATTGGCCATAAAGTCACCAATTGACCATAAAGTCATCTTCAGGCACTCCCGTAAAAATAATATTGTCCTTGGACATTTGAAATGTTGGGAAGGTATGCAATCAACATTTGACTCCCTGCTCAACCTATTTACACATTTTCTCATGAAGCTCATTTGTAACAGCTTGCAATTACAAGCTTGTGCACCAGAGGGCAGTGATGGAAAGTCAATTTCATTTATGAATAGATGGAAGCAAAGCAATTCTACATGCTGTAAAAATCCGACAAACTGAAACCATTATTGTGACATAACCCAAATACTAGATATTGATGACTTGAAATGCCACCTGTAGATACTGTATTTTAATTATAGGGTTCTCAATGACACAGAATTGAACATGCTGTGATATATCTATATGCTACTCAGTGCTAACTTTTATTATAATAATATGAAACAGCCAACAGTCTGCAGGAATAATGTACTTGAACTGATACTTTTCATGGATGATGGCACACTACTATGTCTGCAGGGGTGTATAATGCCCATGAGTGATGGGTATGCAACGAACAGCCAGCACACACACACAAAATATAAGTGATAGGCCGACTACAGCTTTAATTCGGTATCAATGTCAATCAGTCTGTTGTCAATTCGACCAGCACGAAAAGTATCCGAAAATAACTTTGTATACTTTTCGTGCTGGTCGTATCGAAACCAGAGTGAATGACTCTGATGCCAAATTCATGCGGCCGTCTGCCTTTCGATGATATTTAGTATATAATCACAAACCCCAGAAATACTGTGTGAGTTCTTGTATAGGTGTGCGGCGCCTCTGGGTGTCTGCCTCCAAAATGGAGGTGGACATTTCCATGATGTCGGCACCTCAATCTTTTAGGCTTGGCAGGGCCAGCAGGGCTGCTAGTTTTTGTGGCATGGCCATGATTCCAACCTCAGCAGCATATATACACGAGCCCAGCCTCCTACAGTCCATCATGGCATGCAGTTCATTTTGCTTATTCGTGCTCTTGGTAGCATATTGGGTATGCGGGGGGTGGCCCTAGTGCTTTAAACCAGCAAGCGCCATAATTTCCCACTCTGCCTCTTAACTAGTGATACTGATGTCCTGGTGGTGTGTGGATCTTGTGATCCCTGCTCCTGTGCCTTGTTCTGCTTCTGTTGGATTACCTGGCTATTTACCTTTGGCTTTCTCCTGGATTCTCCCTTGTCGGCCACACGTTTGCCTGCCCTAACCCTCTGCTTGAATGCTGATATTGTTTGTTCCCCGCTGCTATTTGACCTTGGCTTGTCCCTCATTTTGTCTTTTCTTGTGCCTATTACCAGCCCTTGTGCCTCCACTCCTGCCTTGGCATTATGTACCACACTCAGCCTCTGGGGTCAGTGTTGTCTGCAAGAGCGTGCCTTCCTGAAACTAAACTCCTTACTCAAACCTTAAATAATCACTAAGCCACATTAGAGTTAGAAGAAATGGTGGAAACACCCTTTTGCCCCAGATTTTAACCATGCCTATTCCAGAGATACGTTTTCAATACTGATCCTTTATCACATTTTGTGAATTAATGTTTACACTTAAACCTCATACCTATGCCAGCAATAGGAGACCTTTACTCAAGCTTCATTGTAAGCCCCTAAAATAAAAGACGAATTTGTGTGTGTGATAATACTTATAGTATGTGTCATGTTGACTGTGATGTTAATAGTTTCCAGCTGGTATTCCAATCATAATGTGGTGTAAGATAAATGACAAGAGAAATGGATAAGCATCCCCAAACCTAGTGTAAAAGATAATTATCCTGTCATTTTAAATTGCCACATATATGTGTCTATGATTTAATATTTTGTGAAGGGAAATGTGGCTCAACTGACTGTTATTCCACAGAAAAATAAAAAAAACTTCAAATAAATTAACAATGTGATAAATAAAAGTTATAAAGAAAATATATTGTTTTAGGTCTTCAAAAGAGTGTTTCATCATAAAGGTGCTTAACTATAGGCCTGTGATTAATCTCCTTTATCTCACAGGGTTTAATGCGGTCAGTGAGTCTTGTCATTTGGTGTTGTATGTCTTTTTTGGATCTTTAATTTCCACTGATCTCGATAAAAGAGATATTGAACCTCACAAGAAGTCAGTGTCTGCAGTTTTTTTTCCAGGTTTCTGTGAGGAGCACCTTTAACTTGGTGTAACCCCCGGGACACCACTTAATATGGATTGACCATCTTTTTAAGTTGTCTATATCTTTTCTGTTCTGTCTCTGTCTGGGAAGCACAGAGTGTGTCTTTTATTTATGTGAAGAAAATAGACTTTATTCGGTCTTTTCTTCTGTGTTCGGGCTTTTTGCCTACAGTATTGCTTGCAGGAGGATTCCTCATAAAAGCCAGTTGTTTTTGAATAAAAACCGTTATTCCTCTTGCAGGAGGATTCCTCATAAAAGCCAGTTGTTTTTTGAATAAAAACCGTCATTCCTGTTTCACCCTTCATGAAGTCTGGGGAGAAACGTCTTGGAAACTGTGTTCATCTACAGTATTCCTCTACTCCTGGCTGCAGCTATAATAACTCATGCTTGGCTAGTGGGAAAGGAATATAAGACAGCAGTACCATAGTCACTGTAGGTCATAACAACTATACTCCCCCTTAGATCCATGGGTCGGCATACCCGCCTAGACCCTGCCGGGTTGGCTAGGGGATGTCCGGGTGGCATAGTTATATATCCAAGTCGGTTTGGCGGGAAAGCCCATCCGCATTGCCGTTCTGCTTGCCCGGGCGGTATTGCAGTGTAAAATTATAGGGCTGCAACGCTAAACTCCAGCACAGCAACCGGGGATTGTCTCCAGAAACTCGGTTGAGCCAAATAAGGGGATTGTGGTCAGTGAGTAGTGTAAAAGCACGGCCATAAAGGTATGGTTGGAGTTTCTTTAAGGTCCATACTAGAGCCAGGCATTCTTTTTCCACGGTGGCATAGCTGACCTCTCGAGGTAACAACTTACGGCTGAGATATGCCACCGGGTGCTCCATGCCATCTTCCCCCACTTGACTCAGCACGGCTCCCAGCCCAAACATGGAGGCATCTGTATGGACGAGAAATGTTTTATTAGGGTCTGGGGCTGCCAATACTGGAGCTTCGCTCAAAGCCGTTTTAAGTCTCTGGAACGCTGTTGCACACTCCGGGGGCCATGCTACCTTTTTGGTCAGGTTGGTGAGGGGTTTTGCTAGGGTGGTATACTCAGGGACGAACTTTCTATAGTACCCTGCTGTGCCTAGGAAAGCCAATACCTGCGTCTTGGTGCGGGGCGGGGGCCAATTGGCTATGGCCTCTACTTTGGCCGGTTCGGGGCGTTGTTTCCCAGACCCCACTCTATGCCCTAGGTATTGAACCTCTGCCATGCCCACATTGCACTTCTCGGCTTTCAGGGTGAGGCCGGCTTCTTGTAACTTCCCAAAGACCGTAGCCAAGTGCGTCAGGTGGGCCTCCCATGTGCCACTATAGATGGCAATGTCATCTAGGTAGGCACATGCGAAGTCCTGCATTCCCTACAGATGTTGGTCCGCCATCCTTTGAAACGTAGCTGGGCATTCCTCATCCCAAACGGAATAACCCGAAATTGGTATAGCCCGAATGGGGTGACAAATACCAACTTAGGGATAGCGGCCGGGTCTAGCGGAATTTGCCAATATCCTTTGCACGGGTCTAGAGTAGTTAGAAAGTGCCTGCTGGCCATGCGATCGAGCAATTCATCGATCTGTGGCATGGGGTATGCGTCAGTGATAGTCCGGTCGTTCAGTTTCCGGTAGTCAATACAGAAACGAGTCGTACCGTCTCGTTTTGGTACTAAAACTACCGGGGACGCCCAAGGACTTTGGGAAGCCTCAATAACCCCTAACTCTAACATTTCCTGGATTTCTTTCCACATGCTGGACCGCACTGCTGCCGGGATACGGTATGGCTGCTGCCGTAATGGGGTCTCCCCCTGCGTTTCCACCCGGTGCAAGCGCTCGAAGTATGGTTTCAACATGTTTACATGAAAGACTCTTCTGATCCTTTCATCTGAACATTTGGCTACAATATAGGTGGTGTCGCTAATCCGTTCCACCACTTTAAATAGCCCCTGCCAAGCTGTCTGGAGCTTGTCTTTTTTGGAAGGTCGGAGGGCTAGTACCTTTTGCCCTACTTCTAGGTTCCTATCTCGTGCTCCCCGGTCATACCATTGTTTCTGTCGTTTCTGAGCCACCCGCAGGTTCTCCCGAACAGACACGGTCAGGGCCTGCAAGCGGTCCCGGAACTCCAGCATGTATGGCAAGACTGGGATCCCTTCCTCTCCTGTGTTGCCCTCCCAGTGCTCCCGTATGAGGTCCAGGGTTCCCCGGACTTTTCTCCCGTATAGGAGTTCGAAGAGGGAGAACCTGGTGGACGCCTGGGGTACTTCCCGGTAGGCAAACAGGAGATGAGGAAGACATTTTCTCCCATTGACCGTAGGACTCTGTGAACGCTGTGAGCATATGCTTAAGCGTGCCGTTGAATCGCTCACAGAGGCCGTTGGTTTGGGGATGGTAAGGGGAGCTGAATAACGGTTTCACCCCACAGCTCCGCCATAACTGTTGCGTTACAGTTGCCGTGAACTGAGTTCCCTGATCGGAAAGTATTTCCCGGGGAAACCCTACTCGGGAAAAGATCCTGACTAGCGCCTCCGCTACCGTCTCCGCCTCAATGTTGGAGATACCTCAGGGTATCTGGTGGCGTAATCCACCACTGTGAGGATGTACCGTTTACCGGAGGAGCTGGGTTTGCTGAGGGGCCCTATCAGGTCTACCGCCACTCGATAGAATGTCTCTTCGATTATGGGTAGGGACCGTAACTTGGCTTTAGGGTGATCCCCCCGTTTCCCTATCCTTTGACATGTGTCACATGTCCTGCAGTACGTCTGCAAATCTTTTGATATCCCTGGCCAGAAGAACGTCTGGGTAAGGCGGTCCTTGGTTTTCTTGATACCCAGATGTCCGGCTAGTGTGATACTGCCTTCCTGTAACCTGCTAAGGTGGGATCTGACTGATGGGCTTGGCCAAAGTCTTGGGGGGTGCCCCAGAAGGGGACGGGGATAGGGCATATTACTGGGATTTCGGTCCATACCTGAAGTTCCTCGGAGTGTGTCGGTACAGCTCGGCAGGCTTGGGCCCTGGTAGTCATGGGGCAGGTGCATGCGGAATCTTGGTGGAGCAGCTGCGAAGTTAGCCACCCCAAGTCGTTCCCCAACAATACTTCTGCAGGTAGGCCAGACATAATGCCTACTTCCATCTGCTTGGCTCCGGTGCCCCAATTTAACTGTACTCGAGCTGTGGGTAACTTGTGGATGGCGCCTCCTGCCACTCTGACTGCAACCGTCCTCTTGGTGATACGGTGTGAGGCTGCACCAAAGTAAGGGTGGCCCCAGAGTCTCGTAAGGCCTCAGCCTCTTTTCCATCTATGGTGACCCATTGTCTGTGGTGCACCCGGTTGTCCCCCTCGGCTTGGGCTAGGTTCACCTCATGTAGTACGGCCCATTGCTCCGAATCCAGGCTGTGATCTTCCAGCGGCTCATGTTGATAGTGGTGAGTGGTGGCCACTCCCAGTTTCCTCTGCTCCGCTGAGGGCAATGTATTTTGTAGTGCCCTGGCTGATTGCACTGGTGACATTCCAATGGTGGTCTCCTGTTAAAATTAGGTTGAGTCGTGGGTGGTACCGCGCTTGGTCTGGGGTTGGCCACAGGACCTGGCATTGGAGCGCTGTACCTTACCAGGGGACGGTTTCCACTAGCCTCTCCTTTTCTTCCCTCGTGATGCTCGTCTGCCAGCTTGGCCGCTTCCTCGACTGTGGCCGGCTTTCTGTCTCTGACCCAGTCCCTGGTGTCTGCCGGTGTGTGGTCATAAAATTGTTCTAGCAAGAGGAGTTGCAGCACCTCCTCTAGCGTTGTGGCCTGGCAGCCTTGTATCCAGTTTTAGGCTGCCCGATACATCCTAAAGGCCCATTCGGTGTAGGAGTCTCTGCCCCCTTTCCGTAATGCCCGAAACTTTTTCCTGTAAGTCTCTGGGGTCACGGCATACCTGGCTAGCAGAATGTCCTTTACCCTGGCGTAGTTGTGTATGGCGGTGTCAGGAACTGCTCGGTACGCCTCAGCTGCTCGGCCTGTGAGTTTGCTGCTTAAAATCGCGGCCCATTGCTCTGATTCCAGACCCTCCAAAGCGCATTGACGCTCGAAATCCTGTAAATATGCGTCAATTTCCATCTCTCCATCCGAAAAACTTTTAAAAGCAGCATAATTAATCTTTCTCCGCTGCACTCCATTTAAAGATCCAGCTAAGGAAACAGTGTCTCCTTGGTTTAAGCTTGCCTGTTGTGCTCTGCGTTCTGCGTTCACTTGTGCCAGGACTTGCGTCACCATCTCAAATGTGGGATTTGGCCCATATAGGTTTAGCCTCCACATCACCTTCTGTTGAAATTCTGCTTCCTCCTGGCTGACATTCGCCATGCTGCTGGTTTGGTCGCCCTCCATTAGTTCTGCTATGAGGGTAGCTTTCTTTTTGTTGCTTGTCACCTGACCTCAGGCTTCCAGCAGATCCTTTAGCGTAGTCCTTTTTAGTTTCTCGTACTGCTGGGCCATTCACCAGTTGTCTTTATGCGTCCCATTCGATCCCGTCGCTTGCCACCAGTTGTTATGACCTACAGTGACTATGGTACTGCTGTCTTATATTCCTTTCCCACTAGCCAAGCATGAGTGATTATAGCTGCAGCGAGGAGTAGAGGAATACTGTAGATGAACACAGTTTCCAAGACGTTTCTCCCCAGCAAATCGAATATCCCCCAAAGATGAGCCCAGACTTCATGAAGGGTGAAACAGGAATGACGGTTTTTATTAAAAAAACAACTGGCTTTTATGAGGAATCCTCCTGCAAGAGGAATAACGGTTTTTATTCAAAAACAACTTGCTTTTATGAGGAATCCTCCTGCAAGCAATACTGTAGGCAAAAAGCCCGAAGACAGAAGAAAAGACCGAATAAAGTCTATTTTCTTCACAATTTAAATCACCAAAATGTCCATGGTGCTCCCCATAGATTGACAATCACTGTTAGAATTCTTTGACATTTAAGTTTGCACACCAGTTAGTGTGATGCTGAACAATTAGAGCACAATCAAGCTGCTATATCATTTGAAAGTTAATTATGCATAATAGGGGGTTTATTTACTTATGTAAATATTGAAAGATCAGTGTTTCTATAGTTAGATATAAAAGTATATTTTATTAAAAACATTTATTTGGTGATTATTTTTTTCTTAGCCATTATTGTCACTTTAAAGCTAATATGTATTCTGGTACATTCTGAAAATAAATATGTTCTAAATGGTGTCATTGTCTATTGGTCCAAATGCCCTAACTAAGTTACATTCTATATGTTATCCAATTTTTTAGAGTAAAAAACAGAATCAAAAAATTGGTCGCAGCTACTTACAACGATCACGCAAGTCTTCCTTCCTTAGTACCTCACTCGTCAGTGGATTGTCATCCGTCCCCACACCAATGATGAGCAGTGTGTCCTCACTCATTCCAAGCTCAGATGCAGGGGGCACAATATCCTCAGAGGCCATTCAAGAAGCAGGAGAAGATTTTGAATCTACAGCTAACAGTTCTCTCCACAACCAGGGAAAGCTAAGCAAGGAGGAAGATGAAGAACCACTATCTGACTGTAAGTGTCTCTTAAATGTCCTTGTCAAGAAGTACTGTGTAATTTAGTTATTCAGAAGGTAACATAGTAATTTAGGTGGAATAAAGACACAAGTTCATCAAGTTCAACCCTTCTACCTATCATTCCCGCGTTTGATCCAAATGAAGGAAAAAAAACCTAAGGAACCTATTTCAAATTTTTCCTCCTAGGGGGAAAATTCCTTCTTGACTCCAAAGGGCAATCATATTTCTCCTTGGATTAAGAATCTCTATTATTAATGCTTATTGTATTATTAATTGTCCTGTATATTCTGCTTTTCTTAAAAAACAAACAAACATCCAGACCATTTTTAAATGCACCTATTGTAGTTGAGAGCACCACCTCTCTACGCAGTGAGTTCCATAACTTTATTGTCCTTACCGTAAAGAATCCCTTCTTTTGCTGTCTATGAAATCTTCCAGTCTCAGGGGGTGACCTCTTGTTCTTTGTACATTTCTGTTAATGAACAGGTCACTTGTTTTAGCAAACAACAAATAGGACAAAATAACAGAAAAAGTCAATGTGTATAACTATTCACCCCCCTAAAGTCAATACTTTGTAGAGCCACCTTTTGGCTCCAAGTCGCTTTGGATAAGTCTCAATGAGCTTGCTACATCTTACCACTGGGATTCTTGCACATTCCCCCTTGCAAAACTGCTCCAGCTCCTTCAAGTTGGATGGTTTGCACTTGTGAACAGCAATCTTTAAGTCTGACCAGATTTTCTATTGGATTGAGGTCTAGGCCATGCCAACACATTTACATGTTTCCCCTTAAACCACTTGTGTTACTTTAGCAGTATGTTTGGGGTCATTGTCCTGCTGGAAGGTGAACCTCCGTCCAAGCCTCAAATCATGCACAGAGTGGTACAGGTTTTGCTCAAGAATATCCCAGTATTATACACCATCCATCTTTCCCTCAACTCTGACCAGTTTCCCAGTCCCAGCTGCTGAAAAACATGCCCACAGCATGATGCTCCCACTACCATGTTTCACTGTGGGGATGGTGTTCTTTGGGTGATGTGATGTGTTAAGTTTGCGCCAGACATAGCATTTTCTTTGAAGGCCGAAAAGTTCCATTTTAGTCTCATCAGACCAGAGCACCTTCCTCCATACATTTATGGAGTCTCCCACATGCCTTTTCGCAAACTCAAAACGTGCCATTTTCTTTTTTGCTGAAAGTAATGGCTTTCTTCTGGAAACTCTGCCATAAAGCCCAACTGGATGGCTTATTGTCGTCCTATGTACAGATACTTCAGTCTCTGTCGTGGAACACTGCAGCTCCTCCAGGGTTACCTTAGTGCTGCCTCTCTGATTAATGCCCTCCTTGCCCGGTCCGTGAGTTTTGGCGGCCGTCTCCATTTTCTTTCCATTTGGTTATGATAGATTTGATGGTGCTCCTGGGGATCATCAAAGATTTGGATATTTTTTTTATAACCTAACCCTGACTTGTACTTCTCAACAACATTGTCCCTTACTTGTTTGGAGAGTTCCTTGGTCTTCATGGCAGTGTTTAGTTACTGGTGCCGCTTGCTTAGGTGTTGCAGCCTCTGGGGCCTTTCAAAAAAGGTGCGTATATGTAATGACAGATCATGTGACACTTAGATTGCACACAGGTGGACATCATTTCACTAATTATGTGACTTCTGAAGGTATTTGGTTGCACCAGAGCTTTTTATGGGCTTCATAACAAAGGGGGTGAATACATATGCACACGCCAATCTGTTTTCTATTTCTAAAAAATAGTTTTATGTATATATTTTTATCTTCACCAACTTAGACTATTGGGTTCTGATCCATCACATAAAATTCAGATTAATAAAACATTGAACTTAAGGCTGTAATGTAAGAAAATAGGTAAAAAGTCAAGGGGGGTGAATACTTTTGTAAGGCACTGTAATTTCAGAATTAAGGCCATTCAGAAACTTGGCTACTCTAGCCTTGAATAAAGGTCTTAACACTTTCATGCTGAAGGGTGCTATGGTCCTTAATGACCAAAGCAACACAATTGCATGGACACATAGGTAGATACCCAATCAGGGTCTTTACAGACCTTGTGGGCCCCTGCCAAAATACTGAAAGACTTCACAATGTCACTTGTGTCGTTGAAGAGGCATGCCCGAACCCGAAAGTGTGGGCAAGGTGTGCTTTAGTTAAATGTAACCTGCTTACATTTAACCTCTCAACTAAATTTAGCCTGTCAGAGTGATGTCACTTAAAGTGGTCTCATCTGACATGTGGTACCCCACTGCAGTCCACTGCAGCAGAATCCACACTACAACTCATCATGGTTTGCCGTGATGACATGTTAAATACATGCCATCCTACAGACGTTTGAGCCCAGTATTTGAGGACTGCAATAAATGTCCTACGAGTCGAGGGGGGCGCTTAATGTACTCCGTTTATTATAGAAGCACAGTTCTGTATATAATGTACAAAGGCTCTTTTGTTGGCATGTTACGCTGCACAGTACACACTTATTTATGAACGTTATAACTGCTGTTGCATTATTTATATAACAGACCGTCTGGATAGCCATATCATCAGAAGGGTCAATGTGCCAATTTTTAAATAGGCTGTATTCAAGGCTCTTGCATTGCAAATTAGAGTTTCATCTCAGCCAAAACAAGGCAGAAGTAGCCAAGTTTGTTCATTTTTCTAAAAGCAGTCTTGAAAATCAAACTGAATTTTCTAATTACATAAATATCCTTGAAAAAATTGTATAAGGCATCTGCCCAGGGTATATAATCAGTAATGACAGAACGCACATATCTAATAGGCAAGCATAGCCATTAAATCAGCATTTGTAACTTCTGAGAGGCTTGGTCCCTCTAAAAGTCTCATCTCCATGGGATCAGTTTCAAGGATATTAAAATAGTTTATTAGAGTGAATTAGAGACAGTAACTCTGGCATAGCAGCAGTCCATTCAATATAGAGGCTTGGCATTCAGTTTCATTTTCTGCTGGGAAGTTTTAATCCCAGCAACAATAATATGACATTATGGGTGTTTTACCAAATCCCACGGAGGAAACTGAATTCAACATGGCCACTTAATCTGCACATCTAAGGGTGTATATGGCTACAGATGGTAGATTCCAGAGGGGCTGTATCTTGACCTGGTACCCTGAATAGGACAGTAAGTATATAAGGCAACTGAGTTTTTTATCCTGCAAAAACAACATGTTAGAATCATTCTGAAATGGTAGGTCACCTAACAAACTAAATATATACTTGCAAAAACCCATCTGTCTAACACAGTGGTGTCTATTGACTAGAAAGTGAACTGTGGTGTACTGGCAAGTGAACTCCAAAAATCAGACATTAATAGCCAAGTATTTTCACTTGTCAGTTTACCACAGATTACTGCTTAGTGAATAGACGTTAAAGCGCCTATGACAAATGTAGAGTGTTGGAAGTCTTGAGAACCATTAATATTTCAGATCAAATAATATATTAAAAATATTCATACAGTCATTATCAGACCTCTAATTGTAAAATCAGCACATTTGACAAATTATTTGCTATGTTCCTTGATGAGCTTTTTTTTTTTTTTTTTAAATGGATTGAATTTCCTCTCTCTTTACTTCATCACAATTGAATCTTAAACATCCCAAACAAATTTTAAACAGACCGAAACATATGTGCCCTGGATGTTGGGAAATTGTAACATACCCAAAATGTACTTGAAAATGTAAAGTATGTCAGTGTAAATTAACCAGTTACATACTTTGTGATTATTGTTGTTATTTTTTGCTTGATTAAAAAACATTTTTCCCAATGGAGACCGTCAGGCTGCTTCGTGACATGCATTGCTGGTTGGTACACCGTACATACCACTATCGAATAGATGCTTATCTTATCCCTCCCGCTATTAGTTAATTGTGGCATGATTGACACATACACACACCAATCGTGTAGATATACTGGGGGTCAGCACGTGCCTGCTCTGCATGCACCAAACAACTACCTTCGAGTTGTGCCAGTGCGCCGGCGCAGCCACTGTATAAAAATCCCCACTGTCTCCCTCTGCTTCCGTGGATCACTGCTCTGTCAAATGGCTTCCTCTTAGTTTGCATACCAAGACTATGGGTGAATAATTTTTGAATGATGCGCAATTGGTTTACCATTCAAAAGGTAGTCTCGGCCCTTATTAAAAAATATTTTTAGTTCATGGGCGTCCAAGTTTCTTTTTTAAATGAGGCACTTGATTAGAACTTCAGATCTGTATTGGTTAAATCCTGGCATATTGAGTGGCAGAATTCTGGCACATTAAGTGACAAAATAATAATAGCATATTGAGGGGTTAAATCCTGGCATATTGAGTTTCACATTTCTAGCATATTGAGGGGTTAAATGCTGGCATATTGAGGGGTTAAATCCTGGCATATTGAGTTTCACAATTCTGGCATATTGAGGGGTTAAATGGTGGCATGTTGAGGGGGTTAAATCCTAGCATTTTGAGGGGTTAAATCCTGGCATATTAAGTGACAAAATAATACTAGCATATTGAGGGGTTAAATCCTGGTATATTGAGTTTCACAATTCTGGCATATTGATGTGTTAAATGCTGGTATATTGAGGGGTTAAATCCTTGCATATTGAGGGGGTTAAATCCTGGCATATTGAATGGCTAAATCCTGGTATATTGAGTGAAAAAATAATACTAGCATATTGAGGGGTTAAATCCTGGCATATTGAGTTTCACAATTCTGGCATATTGATGTGTTAAATGCTGGTATATTGAGGGGTTAAATCCTGGCATATTGAGGGGGTTAAATCCTGGCATATTGAGGGGGTTAAATCCTGGCATATTTAGGTGGTTAAATCATGGCATATTCAGGGGTAAAATCCTGGCATATTGAGGTGGTTAAATCCTGGCATATTGAGTGGCAGAATTCTGGCACATTAAGTGACAAAATACTAGCATATTGAGGGGTTAAATCCTGGCATATTGAGTTTCACATTTCTAGCATATTGAGGGGTTAAATGCTGGCATATTGAGGGGTTAAATCCTGGCATATTGAGTTTCACAATTCTGGCATATTGAGGGGTTAAATGGTGGCATGTTGAGGGGGTTAAATCCTAGCATTTTGAGGGGTTAAATCCTGGCATATTGAATGGAAAGATTCTGGCATATAGAGTGACAAAATAATCCTAGCATATTGAGGGGTTAAATCCTGGCACATTGAGTGGCACAATTCTGGCATATTAAGGGGTTAAATGTTGCAATATTGAGTGGCTAAATATTGGCATATTGAGTGACAAAATACTGGCATATTGAGTGGCAAAATAATACTGGCATATTGAGTGGAAAAATAATACTGGCATATTTAATGGCAAAATACTGGCACATTGAAGGGTTAAATGTCTGCATATTGAGTGACAAATACTGGCATATTGAGTGACAAAATACTGGCATATTGAGTGTCAAAAGTCTGGCATATTGAGGGGTTAAATGCTGGAATATTGAATGGCAAAATTCTGGCATATTGAGGGGTTAAATCCTGGCATATTGAATGGCAAAATCCTATCATATTAAATGGCTAAATCACTGCATATTGAATGGCAAAATCCTTGCATATTAAATGGATAAATATGTCACATTTAGTAGCACAATTCTGGCATATTGAGGGGTTAAATGCTAGAATATTGAGTGACAAAATACTGGCATATATAATAGCAGAAAAAAGACATATTTAATGGCAAAAGAATGGCATATTGAGGGGTTAAATGCTGGCATACTGAGTGGCAAAATAATACTAGCATATTATTGGACAAATTGGCTGTGCCATATTTATGGACAAACACTGGCATATTAATGGGAAAACTGGTTTATTTTAATTGGCAAAGTGATGCTGTGGCATGGTCTGTGGGGCAAAATAATATGCACTATGAGGTGACACTGGCTAGTTATGTGGGGCACTGTGGCATATTACATATAAAAATTGTTGAATATAATATTTTAAAAAATCAAATAAGTATAAATGCAACTAGTTATAGAGAGATGTCTGTGTGTATAGATATGTATTGTTTTATAATTGGACAATTGTCACCTCATGGGGCTCCTGTGTGTTGCATATTTAATGGCGGTCCCATGTGTGGCATATTTAATGGGCCCCATGTGTGGCATAATTAAAGGGCTCTTTTGTGTGGCATAATTATGGGGCGCTTGTGTGTGACATAATTAAAGGCCGTCTGTGTGTGTGGCATAATTAATTAGGCTCCAAGCTGAGGTATAAATAATGAGGCTCTGGTGTGGCATAATTTATGGGGCTCTTATGTGTGTCATAGTTATGGGCTCTTGTGTGTGTCATAGTTATGGGGCTCTTGTGTCTGTCATAGTTATGGGGCTCTTGTGTGTGACTTAATTTGTGGGTCTCCTGTCTGTGGCATATTTAATGGGCCGTCTGACTGGCATTACTAAGGAATCTGTTTGGCATGGTATTGGAGGATATCCGGGGGGGGTGACACCATGAGTTACCGCACCGGGTGACACCAACCCTAGTGATGCCTCTGCTCTTATTCCAACAACTCTCTCCACAAATTCTTAATTTAGAATCAGTGAGACTGAGTTTCTTTTATAACTTGTTCTTTAATTCGTGCTTTATTATCTGACTTCTTTCGTGCTTGAAACATTTAATGGCTAATAAAACCTTGTTTTATTTATATTGTGAACAAGTACAGCAAATATAAAGATTATCTTAACTGTTATATGTGATCATTGGGGATGCGCAATCTGAATTTTATGGACACATATATCCCTCAGTAGATGGTCAGAGCTTATAATATATTTATTTAGGTTTGAACAAACACAACGTTTGGTTGATTAATTTGAATCTGTTTTCTGCACCCTAAGGTTTCATTTTGTATTTGGACTGGTCAGGCACTATGATGAAGTGCACTTGGCATAGCTTCTGTTACTGCATTCCATAGTGATGTATAGATAACTACTCTGCAACTGGGATATGCAAAACCTGCAATTTTTATGCAGGACGTTTTAATTACCTTGAATTTAAAACATTTTTTCACTTGTCAGAAAAATATATTTGTAATAAACCCGCAGGGTTTGCAAGTTTACAAAAGTAATACTTTGAAAATTGTTAAAAGTGTATGTCTGCATCTCAGAAAGAAGGAATATTTAATTTGCAAAATGAATAACTTTCTCTAAGTTTCAGACAATATCATTGCAAGTTATCTTAGCAGGGAACCACCAGGAACTTGGTCTATAAGGCTGGAAGCTATTTGGAGCATCTTATACCAGGGCTTGACAAATTTAATTTATTTCTAGGAGCCAGGAAAATGTTTAAGGAGCCAGACAACCACGCAAACATACACGCAATTCATAAACACATACACACCAACCCACTTCACATATACACACACACACACACACACACACACACACAAACACACCAACCCAGTTCACATATACACACACACACCAACCCACTTCACATATACACACATACACACCAACCCACTTCACATATACACACACATATACACCACACACATACACATATTACATCTCACACATACACACCTCACATACACATATACACCTCACACATACACATATACACCTCACACATACAAAAGTTGTTTTTTTCCCTTTCTTAACTTGTGAGTGCTGGGTGTTGTCACGTGACAACCCAGCACTCATCCGAAATGGCAAGGAAGATCGGCTGCAGCACGAATGTTCCTTCCCTGCTGCCTTACCTCATTGCCGATCTTCCTTGCTATTTCGGCTGAGTGCTGGGTTGTCAAGTGACGACACCCAGCACTCACATGCGTTGCGCGAGGGGGCGGAGCTTGCCGTCTGTGCGATCTGCACAGACTTCCCCCCTTGCGCTGTAAAAATCCAACACACAAATGGCAACTGGGCCATGTAGGGAACGGCACCCGGGCACAAGCGCCCGGGGTCTGTCGAGCCCTGTCTTATACACATGATAATTCAAAAAATGCAAGTAGATTCAATGTGACAGTCGTCAGGCCCAACACTAATGTAATGAAAGTTGGCAATTAAAGCATCTTTACAGAACCTTTAATGACCCAGTAATAGCATAGCACAACACCTCCAGTGTACTAACTGAATGATAAAGAATGCTGCCTGTCTATTTAATTGTATGAACTAGTATCTCCTGGTTGTTGAGAAAAATTAACATCCTCAGAACGTACATGAAAACCAGAGAATATCTGAACGTATCGTTCTTGGTTAACTCCTTCACGACCGATGGCGCTCCTGAACCGTCATGGCAAACATCCCCATTAGGAGGGATGATGGTCCTGAACTTTCATGCAGAGCCAGTTGCCTAGCGTACCGGGATCAGAATAAAACTGACATGGTACCGAGGCACTTCAGCCATGTCTACTGAGGCCCGACTGGAATTATCCGATTGCTGTGACAGCCAATCACAGCGATTTGGATGTTAATAGCTGTCAAAGCAAGTTCCTGCTTTGACAGACATATTCTCTCCCTGCTCCACAGCAATCGTGAGGCAGGGAGAGACTAAGGATAGTAGTAGCAGTCTGCCCATGGTTCTCCAAACCCCCCCAGCATCCGACAGGTTGTTTAATAATTAAAAAGAACCTTTTATTTTACCATCCTAACCCAAAGACTAGGGTTTATCATAAACCTAACCCTAGAGTAAAGGCACATACACACTTTAAGGGGTACTCAACCCTGTTTAAGATAACTCTATTTAAGATTATATAAATATTTACTGTCATTGTTCTTCTAGGGATATTTTATTTAAAAAAAAATACTGCTGGATATATCAACCATGTAGCCGCAGGCTAGCAACAATCTATGGACTACATTTCCTGTGATGCTAAGGTCACTTTTGGCTGGCTGAGCATGATAGGACATATAGTCTGCAAGCAATACATAAAAATGGCACATTTCAAAGCTGCAATGGCCATATTACAAATGTGGCCCTGTACCTGGCACATAACCCTAGGAACACTGCAGAAAGTGTTAAAACTGCCACGGTCCTTAACATACAACATGACCAAAACAGGCCAGTCATGAAGGTGTTAAACACTTTGTTGTTATTATTATTATTGTTAAATAAAAAGTTTTGTGACCACCAAGAAATGTATCCTCAAATAACATAAAAGTAAAAACAGAGAGGAAGGCACAGAATAGGAACCTGGCTAAAGGAGGGTTTTCTATTTGTATAACAGCAAAATCAGCAATTTACCAATGTTAAAAGTATCCAAATAAACATAATTTATTATAATAAAATAATGTATAAAATTAAATACATGTAAATAGCTGATTCAAAGCCAGCTAAACATTAAACAACAGAAACTTAGATAAGACCCAGCTGACCTCCTGATGGGCCCATAATAAAATATCTATTTTATTTGTCCTTGAGGCATTCTTGAATTCTATCCAGTAGGTCATGGCATAGAAGGTGAAACTATCAGGCGTTTACGTGTTTAACATGTTATCAAGAGAGTACTATAAACAGTACTCACAATACGTAACCATTCTCTGCCTGAGGAAGATCTGTGTAAATCCTGCGCTGGTTTGACTAAAGGTTACAATTCTATTTCTGCTGGAAATTCTAAAATATTAATAGTGCCACCTTTTAACTCGCCATGTTGAATTGGCTTCAGTGCAAGTTGTGTTGAAATTTGGTATATAGTACACTACAGTATAGTTGGGTAATTGCATCCTGTATAAAAACAAACAGCCATTCATGACTCACATATTAGAAAACTAAACTAACCTGTTAGAGAAGATAGAGCTGTTTCATTATTTTTAATACTGTTTTACAAAACAGCTAGTGCAAAATGTATACATTATAAACTTATCCTACAACTGTAAGTGAATCACAGTTATAATTTGTGTAAAATGATGTAAATGTGTCTATATTAGTTTTTATAAAATGTTTTTGTCTTGTTCAACAAAAATAAGAAAAAAAAACATTCATGACATTGTCCCAAAAACCAAACAAAACCTGTTGAGGTTTATTGATGACTAAAATGATTGAGACAAATGTTTTCCTTCTACATTTATATCAGACTTGCAGGGGTTGATTGAAATGATTGCAGAGAGTGTCAGAAAGGAATTAGATGACGAAGAAAGTCATAAGAAGCACAGTCCCATAAGGTATGTGTGAAAACATTCAGTTTGTGATTACTAATGTGGGTTTCTTTTAAATAGTCCATATTCTCTGCATGTTACATGCAGGAAATAGGCTTAAGGTTTGATAATCTATGTCAGTGTTCTTCAAATCTGTTCCCAAGTCCAGTCAGCCATTCCCATTGAAAAATCTATTTGAACTGGGTTATTTTCTTTAGTCTCTAGATACATGTTTATCAGGATATGCCCCCCCAAAAAGTCCAGGTCTAATGAAAGAACTTTTTTGAGAAACATAATGCATTTTCCACTTATACTATATGTAGCCATGGTTAAGCATTGTAAAACCAGAAGTGTTCTAGAAACTATAAAAAGATGTTAGTTGTTCTACGTGGTAGGTGTAAAAAAAAAGATCCCTGGTACACTTGGAGCTTTTACTTGCAGCCTTTTTATATATTTAATCACATGAAGTGTCAGAGATGTTGAAATACTGTTAAAACTCCTACATTGTAAATGCCTGTCTCTTACAGGAACCAATATGATGCTGATATCAAAGAAGCATTTATCTCAGAGGAACGAGACAACACTAAGCCCCTGACACAAAGACCCATAAGGTACATCAGAATCTTTGTTTCTCTGCAGATATGTGTAAGATTACTCAACGTGTGTATAAAGAAAACCAGTACAGTACTGTGATGTCTGTTATAAGTCAGAATTTTGGTCAGTGTATTAAAGTTTCCCATATGTCCATCATTAACAAAACATAATAACATATAATATGTGCTTCAAAATCTACACATCATACAGAGTGCACAGTTACAATTCTATACATTTCTATACTCAAACAAATGGGAAAACTACAAATATGGAAAATAGAGTTACCCTGGATTTTCATGAATAATACTAATTAGCTTTAACATTGCTGTTCTTATCACTGTCTGCTGCAGCTCCCCTACTACCTGTTGTTCAGCCATAAGCCTCTTCGTTAAAAAGAAGTTAAGCTCATTCAGAAAGTTGAGAGACAAGTTCTTTAAAGTCGCTGATGAGGCAGATGTGCACTTCCATGACAAGGTGGAGGCTATCGAAAGGTCAGTTGTAATTACAGTTACTATCTTGTTTACTTGGTATACTACTGACAGTGAGCAAAGTAAACAGATTACTTATGAGCATTTTGCTAGACTAGAGAATATAAAGAGTGTCACTGATTCATTCCACACCCAAACCAGCTGTTCTGGCCATGTTTGCCAACATGAGACAACTGACTGGGAGGGGGAAGAATCTTTTTTTTGTTATTTTAAGAAAGCTATGGCACTGAAAGCTTGCATGCTTTATTAATGCCTTTACAACAGGGCAGAAGGGAAGGACAAAGATGGTGGTGCAAAGATTCAAGCAGCCACAGAAGGGGACAATGTGTAGTTAAATAATTATATGCTCCATATTTAATCTCAGTAGTTTTTTTTATATAATATCTTGCATTTTATTGCATTGTAATAATACTCATAAGTCTTGAAAACATTTCATTTTAAGCATTGCACAGGTTTGAAACTTTTGTATTAGTTTAAACCTTTACTGTTCTGGATTACAAGCCATTTTTCAGGTGCATCTATTCTCATTTCGCCTGCAAGGCCTTCTGCAGTGAATTTGTTTGTGGATATTCAATTATCTGTTCTCTTCCTCTTACCTCATACTCGGTAGAAGGCACACTTTTATAGTCGTTTCTGAGCCACAGATTAAACGGTCTGTTAAGCAGCCCAGTATATAACTATGTATATAACTATTATTGGACTATTAATGCATTTATTCTTTATTACAGGTTGAGTATCCCTTATCCAAAATGCTTGGGACCAGAAATATTTTGGATCACAGGTCATGTCGGATAACTGATCTTTTTCACAAATAAGATATATAAAAGCCTCTCAGCGCTCATGAAATACCTTAGTATCAATGCAAATACTGTATAGAGAAAATAAATAACTTTTACTGTGATGTAGCCGTGATGTGAGGCATCATTGGGAACCTGCCGTTGGCGTGTCAGGCCTGCGCATGTGCCTTGTATTAGCCTTTGTGGGTGTATGGGAATTTGAGCATGCATGGAAAGGCTAAATTACAGCTTAAGGGGGTCACTCAGGGGCACGATCTACCTTGTGTATTTCCAGGGGTTTCCGTGCTGCTAACAGACAGCACACAAACTCCCAGAAATACATGAGATACATATGAATTTTTGTATACTTTTCATGCTGGTCGAATTTGCAACAGAGTGAGTATTTCCAGGGTTTGTGTGCTCTCTGTTCGGAGCGCAAAACTCCTGAAATAGACAGCGCGGCTCTGTGCTAGGTGTGCGGCGCACATACGCCACTGGTTCACACTGGATAAACTGTTGCTTGTTTGCATTCTGACAAGTGTGTGTGGAATTTGCAACTTGTGGAAAAATCCCCAAAAAATGTTTGGATAACAGATCATTTTGGATAACGGATGTCTGGCTAAGGGATACTCAACCTATGTTTTATTCTGTTTTGCTTCATAAATAACAAAACATGGTATGGCTGCTGAATTAGACTAGAAGAAAAGTACAATTAAAATAACATCATTTATTTAATTATTCATGGTGAAAGATGGTACAGATGCAATAATGTTTTTTAACATAAGAGACGTCATTTCATGTGTAGCTCTATAGTATAGGTCTATCACTTCTAAAGATTGCAGTACAATTGAATAAGCTTTGCTAAACTTATAGTGGATTGCTGTAGCTATTGTCAAAACCCATGACTGTAGTCAGACAGATTCATGTTCATTGCGTTAGTTTTGATCTTTCAGGCGGCGTCACGAATATAACCTACAGAAATATCGATCTTTAGACACGGTTAGTCATTTCCACCAAGACCTGAAGAGAATGCGTAAACCGTATCACCATGTGAAGGAGGAAAAGGACTATACAGACACCAGCAATTGGTGAGATGTAAAGATATCCATTTTTTTGGGCTTACGTTCCTTTATACTGTTTTATCTTGTACTGGACAAAACCAGGATTCCTTGAGGACACTAATTATGCTGGGAGCTGTGCAATGTAGTGGAAGTGGCTCAGTTATTCCACTGATTGCATGAAATAAAGTATGGAGCTATGAGATAAATCAGAAAGTGATAAGAATAAGTATTGTGCAGCTCAATAAAGAATAGGACCTTCAATCCTCAAAGAAAACAACAGAGAATATTCAAATGCATCTTTTACAACTGAGTCAGCTTTGTAAATAAAAAGAGAGGTACTCTAGATTCCACTCTAGATGTAAAGTTTATGGTAAAAATTATAAATTTACTTGTCCTCCCAGTATCCAGCTAAATGCTGAGGGCTGGGTGAGAGGTTTTATAAATGCTGCAAACGTGATATGTGTGAGTAAATTTAGCCCAGTTAGAATACAGATATTTCAATTTTAATAGATGCATGCATTTTTATAATTACATAACTTTGACATACATGAAAACAGGTCATTTTCAAGTTGGAATGGTCCTTTAAATATATCCTTTAGTGCAAATTGAATTGTGTACTATTTTAAGACATTATTACCATTTTTTTCCCCCTTACATTACAGGTTTGTTGTTTTGCTCTCTAGAATCTCACCGGCGATGAAGAAGAACCAGAAGATCCAGAAGATACTATCCATGCTTGAAAAGTTAGAAGAGAAGCTGTTCGTTAGAATACGTCCCAACGCTTTCTTGACAATGCTTAGTGGACTTCGCAATTGGGAGCTTTGTGCTCCTGACATTAGTGTTGCCATAGAGGTCAGTTTTATATAACATGATTTTATAATGTTTGATAGTGGGTTTTATCCAATGTGTTCATATGTATTTGTTGGTGATCTCACCTAATTTAACAGTTCGTTTGCTTGTAAAATTTAAGAAAAATGAAAGCCTCTATGACGTGTGTCCCTCCTCCAATTTAAATTCCATTTAAGTTACCTGGATTACTTTTTTCCATTACTATTAAATGATTTGTAATGAACCGTTCCAGACAATGGATTATGCAGGGTCCACTGTGTTCTTCCTGCAGGAGGAATTCCCCAGGTTTGTCCCTGTACAATGCACAGTTAAGTCAGAAAGATTAAATATTAATTTCACCTCATCTCACCTGCGCCTCAGTTTTGGTCACTAGCACCCAAAGTTCCCTCTGTTCCTTTCTGGGTGCCATGACACATGCAAGCTGTCACTTTTCCATAAAATAACAGGATGCACAATTGAATTCAGCTAAATAGAATTAGCAAAATCCTTTTTTAAATTTCATTATTTTAAGTAGTGTAAAGGATTGTAATGTGAAGAAAGGATATTCTAAACTCACACAGCATATTTTTATTTACAGTTTAATTATAAACTGCTGATTGCTTCTTGGCATCACTATGCAGTCATAAAATGGATTTATTAGTTACATTTAAACCCAGGTATCTTCCCTCACCCAGTTCTATGAAGCTCAGCCATTTCTAAACATGCACTTATCACACATTGACTTGTTTATACAGTAGATAGATAAACCTTTACATTTAACTTACATTTCCTGAACACTGACTGGAATGTGTTATATACATGAGGGCAGAGCATGTCTGGTCATTCAGCTGTTATTTGACTTCAACTATCCAATAATCCTGTTTAGCGAGCCTTTCAGTTATCCACTCCAATGCCTGGAGTTGAAAACAAATGTGAATGGGGACTATTCACTAAAATAAAGAAAAACAGCAAGACGAGTTTGAATTGGGAGGTCGAATTTGACTCCGACCTCCCAATTTGACCTCCATGTACTATTTCACAAAATAAAAATTGACTTTCTTCTACCCCAAATTTGTCAAATTCATCTCAAACTTCCTTCAGGGAAAATAAAAAAAAATTGCTACTCAAATGGGGTCTGAATTGGGAGGCAAATTAGACTTTGAAATGCAACACAGTCCCGTGACTCCTCCCCCTATGGAAACCATGTCCAAGGGCTCCTGATATCGCTGTCTGATCCTTAACACATATGGGGGGCCCCAGACCTGGTTACCGTAGTGGCTTAGAGGGAAGGAGTTGCTGGATTGGGTTGAATTTCAAAGTCCAATTTGCCTCACAATTGGAACTCCCTACCCCCCCCCCCCCCCCCCACCCATAAGAACTGGTGCCAGGAGCTATCTAAATGCTCCTAGTACCTTAATCAAACGTATCGGGTCCAGGGTTACTCGCCCTGATTTCCCCATGCAATCACCTCATTTCTCATGAATAGTGTTGAGCGAACCCGGACCGCACTTTTCGGGTTCGTACCCGACATTACGGTGTCCATGCCACGAACCCGAACCCGGACATTTTACTGTATGTCCGTGTTGGAGTTCGACTATAAACCGAAAGTCTTTAAACCAAAAGTCATTCAGTTTATAGACTTTCGGTTTATAGAATAGCCAATAGCATTACATGTATTCTATAAGCCGAATGTCTATAAACCGGAAATAGAGTCCCCATTCATACAAATAGGTCAATTGACCTATTCGTATGAATGGGGACTCTATTTCGGTTTATAGAATAGCTAATAGCATTACATGTATTCTATAAACCGAAAGTCTATAAACCGAATGTCGTTCGGTTTATAGACTTTCGGTTTATAGAATACATGTAATTCTATGCTATTCTAAAAACCGAAAGTCTATAAACCGAAGGTCGTTCGGTTTATAGACTTTCTTTTTATAGAATAACGATAGCATTAAATGTATTCTATAAAATGAAAGTCTATAAACCGAATGTGTTTCGGTTTATAGACTTTCGGTTTATGGAATACATGTAATGCTATTGCTATTCTATAAACCAAAATAGAGTCCCCATTCATAAGAATAGGTCAATTGACCTATTCTTATGAATGGGGACTCTATTTCGGTTTATAGAATAGCATTACATGTATTACATCTGAGAGTCAAATAGAACCTAATTCTAATTGTTTTGGGTGCTAAATAGTACAGTATTTTTAATTTGTATGTATTTTATTTTTTTGAAGTTATTTCCCTATCCATATTTGTTTGCAGGGCACTTGTCCTACTCTTACCCACATTTTAATTCCTTTTGTAGCCCTCTAGCCCTTTCCATGACTATTTTAGTGGCCAAAAGTCCGTGTCCCCATTGACTTCAATGGGGTTCGGGTTCGGGGTCAAGTCCGGGGTCAAGTTCGAGCACGGACCAGGACTTTTTCCAAAGTTCGCTCGAACTTCTCGAACCCGAACATCCAGGTGTCCGCTCAACTCTACTCATGAAATTAATAATGTTCAGTCTTTCCAACTCAAATTTCTGCATGGTATACAGCCCTCCACTTCAAAAAGTTGCACAGCACTGATTTGGGAATAAGTTTATGGTACAGTGAGGCACATGGTACCAGCTTCCCAAAATGAAAGAGGTTGTCTCAATTAAGTTATAGACAGGGGTCGGAAATTCATTCAAATTATTTCTGGCTGAAGATAGGGTTACCATCTTTCCTTGAAAACAATTTAGTCATGCTATTGCCTCCATAGACTTAACATTGGAGCTAGGGTGTTGTTGTAAGCTATATTATGTTGTTTAATTGCATTAATAGAGAATGGGTCTCTGAGTTATTTCCTTTCCTTGTTACAGTGAAGATCTATTTGCATGTTGGAGCTGCATTTACAGAACCTTTCACTTTAATTCCAGATTGGTCATTTCATTTATTTATTTATTTACTGTTTTTAGCGTAGACATTAGTCGATTTGAAATTAAAATAAAATCAAGAAAAGACACAACTGGTCAGGGAAAAGAGGCGCTCCGAAACTTGGTAAAAGCGCCGTAGTAAATATATAAATAGTAAATAAACAAATATATATGTGATTGGAGATTGCCCTAACTCCATGTCTCTATCATGAATGTTTGTAAATGTTTCAGCTTGTGTAGGATTTTGTATGCATTTGTTGTTTATTTTTCTATTGTTTACTTTGTTTTCCAGTTTGTGAGGGAACACGTGATACAGATGCCTTTAGAGGATTATACATTCTGGCTTCAGACACGGCTCACATCTTCACCCCCGAACAGGGTCCAAACTGCACCTCCAATCAGATAACAGTTTCAACTGCATAATGAGTAATTACACTCACCACAGCAGAAGCCAGTAAATAAATTATCAACATGTGTTATTTTGAATTGTTTGACTCAATTAATTGTTTACAACCTCATTATTTATGTGAATGACATCAGAAAAAAAGGACTATCTTGCTTCTACTTTGTTTGTTATTCTACAGAGTCTATTTACAACAATGTCTCTCCTAGCTAAGTGCATGAGCTTCACATAGAGACATATAAGCTGGAAAAGTTTATCTGCCTGGACTGAAAGCTCTCTAACTTACATTGTTTACTTAGCAGTTGATTTGGGTGTTAATTCTTTGAGTGTGACAGGATTTAGTGTCAATTTGCAGGATCAATTAATCCATGAGTTAATTTCTTTCAAATTAGAGCATAATTGTTGTCATCCCTGAAGTTAACTGTAATATTATTTCCTTTGTGATCCAAACATATTTATCTATAATATAGAAACTCAGGGCTCCTACCCATCCAATGAAATGTATGGTTATATTTTTAAAGGATCATCATTAACATCTGTTGTCAGACACGTCCAAAATCTGAGTGAAATTTATAAATCACCAACATACAATGTATTTATTTTTATAGTTCATTGACACTTTAGTATAAAAAGCCACTGGCACCAATGTTTAACAGACAGTCACAACACATGTTGGTTGTTTGCGCTGGTCTTTCACTTGTTGCTCAGACGTCCTGAGCGCTGGTATAACTCATGTTTAAAAGTTAGTCACTTTTCAGCATGACAAATGTTGGACAAGTTCTGCTGTGACAGACATTTAAGAACAAATTTGTAAGAAAAAGGCACACCGGCTATTACCTTCCATTGCCATTATAAGGGACTACTCAATAAACAGGGAATTGCAGGGAACTAAGATGGGAATAACTGACACAAGGCCAAAGTAAGTACCTTGGAAAAATTCTTCCATTCAGCTACATTGGAGAATTTTTCCAACTCTGTTAAATGGGCCTAAAGTTTGAAACTTCAGTTCCCTGCAATTCTGTCTTTATTGAATAGACGCTAAAAGAAATGGTGATTACATTTTTTTTAACTCCCCAAGATTTCCGAGTGTGAGAAATCATAACCCATAACAAAGTATGAGGTCGTATTCAAACATATTGTATTGTTGGGTCAGTGATCCTGCACAGTTTTTGTAGCATTTTGGGGAGAGAGAAATCTAGTATATAATACGAAATTTTAATTATTACAGAATAATACACTGCCCCAGAGACCTTTATTGTTAGAAACTCCAGTATTCCCAACGTCTGTCAAATGTAAAGTGACTGTCAGACCTATAACAGAAATACTGAATCCCATGTGTGTTCAGCAGTATTGCTACATGACCTGTGCTACATTCACCCTTCACCTTTCGTTTTGTGTAATTCAGTGTGTTATTTTCTTATTTCTTTTTATATAAAATGCCTTGATAATTCACTTTCCTTGTTTATATATTTGTTTTGTTGTAAACTCTTGATTTGCATTCTAAAATTAAATAGGACAGTACCCAAGGGTAATATTTTGCATTAATAAGACCCTTTAAAAAAACGTAAGTGAAATAAATAAATAATACAATTTATCATTCTATTACAGTGAAATTAGGTATTTCAGAAGCCTTTACCTTGCTAGAACTACTGTCAAGTATAAATGATCGGTATGGCCACTCCTACTACATAGTAATTTTTGTTGAAAAGGGTAATATTAATTTTACGTAATCCAGGAACCTAATTACAATAGTACTATATATTTGTTTTGTCATATTACAATTGATATTGTGCGTCCGAAATATACAAAGATGTGAGTAACACAATGATATACCTTACTAAGATCTTTATGATAAAGGCTATATATCCAGAGATGTACTACTACAAAGTATATAGTTGGCAATGACAGAAGCATAATGATAGACTGTAGCTAAAACACATGTGGTGTTTAGCTATGGAATGATATCTGAAAATAAAGACATAAGGAGATAAGAGCACAACTTCCTAGATATGGAGATGTTGAGCTGCTTGCACTACATTATAAATTCCTCGACAAGATTCTGAAAACAAAAACTGTAACCAGTGTGATTAAAGGCTGTGCACATTTTATAGAGTTGCATAGTGATGTCTGCTCAATGCTGGAGCACTTGTTTTTCTTTGCTATACAGACTCTGTTACCCATTAACCACAAGGGGGTGCATGTTTAATCTGTGTGACATTGTCTGTGTAAAATGAAATCAAAGCCTTCCATTTGTTTACCTTCTGTTCTTACCCATGGTTGTCATCTGTCAGCCATATCTGTGAACCTTGGTAATTCAGTGGTCTGGTATTTTCCCTTCTCACCATTCCTTTTTCATTGTTAGTAGTCCTAAGCAAAAAGGGAGTGATATACCAAAAGGTGGATGTTTTCATCCAGAAAAGTATTCAGGTCAACGCTAAATTAAGCAGTAGACTCAGTGGAGTCGAACACTACCCCACCCACTGCCCAAACAAGATAACTTTGACCAGGGAGATAATATGACAATTTACGAACATTCATCTTCCTCCTTTCTTAATCCGCTACACATGTATGCAATAACAAACAGTCATAAGGCCAGCAGTCCCATTGTTATTATTTGACAATGTTATAAAAATAAATTGGCACATGCTAAAAACAAACATCAAGCGATAACATTTAATACTTTAGAAACAACTGTATGTGATCCCAATGCATTTGACCAATGTTGAGAAACACTTCTACACATTGGGGTTTATTCAATGACCTGAGTATATTCATCTCATGTATTTGAATCCCATAGACAGCAATATAAAAATTTTAGTTAAAAACAAATAAGCGATATTTTGCATCATTGAATGAAGCCCAATATATCTTTGCACCCTGTAATAGCACCCCCACCAGGCTATTTATAGCAGCCCTAAATATATATATATATTTATAAACACACAACATGGACTATCTATGAACTGTGGTTAACAGCCAAATACACACACATGCTATGTACAGGTTAAGTATCCCAAAACCCGGAATGACCCAAAATATGATTTTTTTTTCGATGTTGGTCAGTTCGGATAGGGTATCATTTTAGTTAACCATACTCACCGTCCTGACACCCTAGGTTGTAAAGCTCCTTTGCTTCACTCTCCTGGGAGGCCATAAATTAGGTCATCGCTCATGGAAATTGTAGTTCCCAGACAGGGCTGGCCCTTTAATGGGGCAGACTGGGGCAGATGCCCCAGGCGACACCCTGGCAGAGGTAGCACTTTGCTTCTCCATGCAGCAGTCTTTTTTTTTTCTGGGCTTGATAGAAGGAGGTCTCAGCTAATCAGGACCTCTCAACTCTCCTAATTGGGGTTCAGAAGACTCCCGTGATTGGCTCAGTCCCTCCTTCAGACGAGGAGGGACTGAGCCAAGTCAAAGCAAAGAGATACCTGCAGCAGGTAAGTTAAAAACTGACAGTGTGTGTATGTTAGCGACAGTGTGTATGTTAGTGTGAGTGAGTGTGGATAAAGGGGGTAACTCCTCTGATACTGCCTATATCTGTCTAGCCACCAAAGGGGTTAATTCCTCTGACACTGCCTAGATCTCTTTAGCCACCCAAGGGGTTAACACCTCTGACACCACCTAGATCTGTCTAGCCACCCAAGGGGTTACCTCATCTGACACTGCCTATATATGTCAAGCAATCCAGGGGTTAACTCCTCTGACTATATCTATCTGGATTTCATTATAGGTCACTGGTCACATTATGTTTTAGGGAATTGCACAGGGTATTATCATAATTAGACATGTGCATTCGTTTTCGGACGAATGCATTTTCGGACGAAAATAGCATTTTCGTCCATTCGTCCGAAAAACGAATAACGCAAATATTAACTAACAAAATCCGAATGAACGAATGGTTAATAAACGAAAATCATTCGTTCATTCGTCCATTCGTCCATTCGTGCTATTGGCATTCTAAACCGAAATAGAGTCGGTTTATACAATACCAATAGCATTGTACAAATGTACATTCCATAAACCGACATGAATGACTTTCGGTTTATGGAATGCATGTAATGCTATTGGCTTTCTATAAACCGAAATTGAGTTCCCATTCATACGAATAGGTCAATTGACCTATTCGTATGAATGGGGACTCTTTCGGTTTATAGAAAGCCAATAGCATTGCATGTATTCTATAAGCCGAAAGTCTTTAAAACGAACGACGTTCGGTTTATAGAATACATGTAATGCTATTGCTGTTCTATAAGCCGAAAGTCTATAGACTTTCGGCTTATAGAACAGCAATAGCATTGCATGTATTCTATAAACCGAACGTCGTTCGTTTTAAAGACTTTCGGCTTATAGAATACTATTGGCTTTCTATAAACCGAACTAGAGTCGAGTCCCCATTCATAAGAATTTCTTATGAATGGGGACTCGACTCTAGTTCGGTTTATAGAAAGCCAATAGTATTCTATAAGCCGAAAGTCTTTAAAACGAACGATGTTCGGTTTATAGAATACATGTAATGCTATTGCTGTTCTATAAGCCGAAAGTCTATAGACTTTCGGCTTCTAGAACAGCAATAGCATTACATGTATTCTATAAACCGAACGTCGTTCGTTTTAAAGACTTTCGGCTTATAGAATACTATTGGCATTCTATAAACCTAACTAGAGTCGAGTTCCCATTCATAAGAATTTCTTATGAATGGGGACTCGACTCTAGTTCGGTTTATAGAAAGCCAATAGTATTCTATAAGCCGAAAGTCTTTAAAACTAACGATGTTCGGTTTATAGAATACATGTAATGCTATTGCTGTTCTATAAGCCGAAAGTCTATAGACTTTCGGCTTATAGAACAGCAATAGCATTACATGTATTCTATAAACCGAACGTCGTTCGTTTTAAAGACTTTCGGCTTATAGAATACTATTGGCATTCTATAAACCTAACTAGAGTCGAGTTCCCATTCATAAGAATTTCTTATGAATGGGGACTCGACTCTAGTTCGGTTTATAGAAAGCCAATAGTATTCTATAAGCCGAAAGTCTTTAAAACGAACGACGTTCGGTTTATAGAATACATGTAATGCTATTGCTGTTCTATAAGCCGAAAGTCTATAAACCGAACGACGTTCGGTTTATAGACTTTCGGTTTATAGAATAGCAATAGGATTACATGTAATCCATAAGCCGACAGCCTATAAACCGAACTTCGGTTTATAGACTTTCGGCATTTGTATTGTAATGATGAATCGTAGTACTACTATTGGCTTTCACTACACGGAGACAGAGTCTCCATTCATAAATTTATGAATGGAGACTCTGTCTCCGTGTAGTGAAAGCCAATAGTACTACAATTACATGCATTCTAAATGACGAAAGTCTATAAACCGAACGTTGTTCGGTTTATAGATTTTCGGTTTATGTTTAAGTCAAACTCAATTCATTTATTAGTAATAATTACATGCATTCTAAATGACGAAAGTCTATAAACCGAACGTTGTTCGGTTTATAGATTTTCGGTTTATGTTTAAGTCAAACTCAATTCATTTATTAGTAATAAATGAATTGAGTTTGACTTAAACAAAAACCGAAAATCTATAAACCGAACAACGTTCGGTTTATAGACTTTCGTCATTTAGAATGCATGTAATTGTAGTACTATTGGCTTTCACTACACGGAGACAGAGTCTCCATTCATAAATTTATGAATGGAGACTCTGTCTCCGTGTAGTGAAAGCCAATAGTAGTACTACGATTCATCATTACAATACAAATGCCGAAAGTCTATAAACCGAAGTTCGGTTTATAGGCTGTCGGCTTATGGAATACATGTAATCCTATTGCTATTCTATAAGTCGAAAGTCTATAAACCGACGGTCGTTCGGTTTATAGACTTTCGGCTTATAGAACAGTCAGCAATAGCATTACATGTATTCTATAAGCCGAACGTCGTCGGCTTATGCAGTACATGGAATACTATTGGCTTTGTAAACCGAACTAGAGTGCCCATTCATAAGAATTTCTTATGAATGGGGACTCTAGTTCGGTTTATACAAAGCCAATAGCATTACTCCATAAGCCGAAAGTCTATAAACCGAACGATCTTCGGTTTATAGACTTTCTGCTTATGGAGTAATGCTATTGGCTTTGTATAAACCGAACTAGAGTCCCCATTCATACGAATAGGTCAATTGACCTATTCGTATTAATGGGGAGTAGTTAAAACGAAACGAATGTAACGAAACGAAAATGTTAAACGAATTTCGTCCGAAACGAATGTAGTTATGAACGAAATTCGTTTTAGACGAAATAAATATAATTTTCGTCCGAATGAACGAAAACGAAACGAAATTTTTAGTTTTGCACATGTCTAATCATAATAATGTTTTACCATTACTTTCTTTTCACCTTATGAGGGAGCTCTTTGAAAAAAATATTTAATTATGTATTTAAGAAGTGCTTTAGTGGCAATATAAAAATAAAATATTTTTTTCTAAGAGCTCACCCACATGGTGAAATGAAAGAAATGGTAAAACAAACATTATTATGAAAATAGGCAGTGAAATTCCACAAAACATAATATGTGACCACTGACCCATACCATGACGCAAATATTGTACATTAAGTTTAAATGTTTAAACATTTAGGGTACATCATGGCCTGCCAATACTCGCGCCATATAACTTTGCATATAGAAAGGTGGTCTAGCATTAAATGATCACTTCCTGATTAGTTTCATTTTAGTTTGAATTATTATGACTGTGGGCTTTTTTTCTTGGGGGGTGGGGGAGAGCATTTCCTTTTTCACACCAGGCAGCACAATGTCTTGGGTCGGCCCTGTTCCCAGAGCACTCTGACACGAGGAATGGACTATCACGCATGGACGGATCATTTTGGCAGTATTGTGGAACAGGTAAGTTCACCAGCTCCACGGCTATAAATAATCTACATTACCTAAATACAATGTAAGCAAGTTGCTAACATTGAATTTAGGTAATGTAGAGCATTTATAGGGCTGCTGCTGCTGCTGAAATGATCCCTTAACTGTAAGCATCCGTTATCCGAAATTCTGCCGGTCCCAAGCATTTCGGATAAGGGACACTCAAACTTTAACACAATACAATACAATGTTGCCAATGTCACTATTTAATGCTTTCACTGCCCGACAAAGGCTGGAAAACAGCACAAAATGTACCTAAACTATGTACACGATTACTATTTCCAAACCTGATAGGGAGATTTTTGTTCATGACTGGCACAGTCCAATCAGAAGACACACCTTGGAGCAACTTCATCTTTAAAATATCTGAATAGTCATGCAATATCTGCCACAATACTAATGTATAGTACAAGATGTGCGGGCACCAGCAGTTCTGTAAATGTTGGAAAGGCGCTGCAGCAGGTGGATCCACTTATAGGTAAATACCACTTGATCACAATTATTTTCTATTTCCATCATTTACTGGGAATGGTATGCTTTCTGTGAACAGCTCCAAATGGATGAGAAACTAAAGAACTTTTGCATTTTCTCCATTTTTGTTAATTTCATACTATATTACTTCTACAGTTTTTTTTCTATGTTCTTCCTTTAGTTATACAGTAACTCTGAGGGATTATAAAACTGAACTTTCATCTTTTCTCAAGATTTCTCATGAAATCTGCTTTACAAATGTATTAGGAGATTAAATGTTTACATATCAGCCATAACATTATGACCACTTAATAACTGGTAAATGGGCAAAATAATGCTGGCAAATGAGCAAAATAACACTGGAAAATGGGCAAAATAATACTGGCAAATAGGCAAAATAACACTGGCAAATGGGCAAAATAACACTGGCAAATGGGCAAAATATAACTAGCAAATGGGCAAAATAACACTGGCAAATGGGAAAAATAATACTGGCAAATGGGGAAAATAACACTGGCAAATGGGCAAAATAATACTGGCAAATGGGAAAAATAACACTGGCAAAGACTGCCTATGATTAAGTGCCAGCCGGCACGAAACGAGTAAGGTGGATCCTTCCTGTGTGCTGTGATTCCAGGATTTATAAATACACAGAGGCTCATATTATGCATAACTCTTTCTTTATTCCCTCAGCAGCAAAGAATACAAATTTACATAAACATTTTTCAAACCAATCAAAATTCAAGGACCATAATCCCCTCCTCCAACTCCTATAAAGTCCTAATCCAGGAAATGATCCTCCTCTTTCTTTGCTGCTCCCTCAGATAAGTACCTTTTCAATTTGATAATTGTGCTTGGTATTATACTGTATTGTGTTAGTCCTTAACCTTTATTCATAGGTTAAGGACCAGGTTTTATTTTATTAAGTGTTCTAAGTTTTATTTGTTATATTGGTGGTCTGGGATTGTTATATTATCTTTGTATTATCCCCAGATCATTCTCCGTTTTTTCTGGCCACCTTTCCTTTCACTTTCTCTTTGGCTAGTTTGTTTTACTAGTTGTATTTCGGTTTAACATTCGGTTTTTATTTTTTTTCGTGGTATAGCTATTGTACCCGGTCCCTTACTGTCTCTTCGGTTTATCTTCATCGGTTATCCGAATGGTGTGAGATTTCACCCTCGCGCATGCGCAGTATATACGCTGCAGCCATTTTTTTGGTGTCCCTTTCAGTTTTACATAGGGATTCAACACGGACGCCATTTTGGTGTAGCCTAAACGGGGTTTCACCGCGTTTCTAGTCGCGGCCGCCATTTTAAACTTCAGTACATGTTAAAATCGGCAGGAGACAGTCGGTATTTGCTACAGCAATTGTGAGATATCCATATTTTATACTTTCTGGCTTATATCTGTTTGCAATATGCAATCTGATAGGGATGTGGGGAGAGATGTCCCTCAACAGGGCCAGATCAACCCTGAATATCTTGATGGGTACATCCCAGCTGCCCCTAATTCCCAAGAGTTTCAATCTCTTTTAGATGCCACAATGACACTCTTAATTAATAGAGCAGTACAATCAGCTATGGGTGTAGTGTCTGCTAACTTGGCTACCACCATCACTTCAGCCCTGATGGCTGCACAGACATCTGCAATTCCCATTCCTGGTTCTGAGAACCCTATTGGTTCTGGTGATGGCCGTAAGGCCCTTAGAAAAGTCAAGCACTCCTCAAGTACTCCTGCGGACATGATGCAGCATGTCACAGAGGGCGCGTTACCGCGCAAGAGAGCCTTTCACCAGACGAAATCGGTGAGGTCTTGGAAAAAGGCTAAAGACTTGATGGACAAGGACTCTGAGTCCGATTCGGAGGAGGGTGCTTACGACTCGGCTGAGTCTGAGACAGACGTACTGGGGTTAGACGATAGGTCACCTGATGATTCTGATACTGGGTACCCAGTTCAGATGGAGACTAGCCACCCAGAGGGTTGTATACTGGACCCAAGTGGTAACCCACTATTTGACCCCGAGAGTCTGCAACAGATCTTCTGAGTGGTCACCCTCGGTACATGTGGCAGATTATATTGCGTCCAGAGTACGCAAGGGTCTGGATAAACAGACCAGAGAGAAACTGAGGGCAGAATGCCCTAGACCTAATGTCCCTGATGCAGCGTGTAAAACACCTGAGGTGGACCCTAAAGTGGCCCAATTTCTGTCCAGGTCAGGATGGAAGTCCAGGAAGGGTCTGGATTACTCTCTGAGAAACTGTCAGGACAGGATCCTGGACACTATGGGGCCTCTGGCCAAGATATTTGAGTTGGCTGAAACAGCCTTGTTGGAGGGTACGGCTATCGACCCTAATACTTTAAGGGGCTGGGCTCAACGGGCCATATGCTTTATTGGTAACGCCAATACTGCAGTGGCCTCAGAGCGTAGGAAGGCCATCCTGCTCAAGATAGAGCCTAAGCTCATTGACATGCCTCATACAGAACCGGGCCCTAAAGCTAACGATCTCCTGTTCAGAGACACCTTCGTTAAGGATTTAGGGTCCTTCGTTCAGACATTTACAGCCTTGGACAAGGCTCAGTCAAGTATGAGAAAAGTCTTCCAGCCATCTGGCCGGCCGTTCTTTCAGGGGTCCCGTTAGAGGATCCAGAGGCCTCCAACAAGCAACAGCAAGGGTTCCAGCAACCTAGAGCTGCAGCTCCCACTTTCTTTCCACAAAGAGGAAGAGGATGGCAACCTCGCGGATTCAGAGGCGCTTTCCAACAGCGACGTCCTTATGGTGAGTCCAATGTTGATTGTACCCGATTCCATCATGGAGGTAGGGGGAAGGTTACACAGGTTTGCACACAATTGGGAACTGATTTCTTCAGACCCATGGGTGTTACAAACAGTGCGGGGATATCACATAGATTTTATGACAAATCCGTATCAGAGTGTAATGCCAACGGTCAGACCCTTTTCAGAACAAGATGCGCAAATGATAGACATGGAGGTCCTGAACCTACAGCGCAAGGGGGCCATAGTCCCAGGTACTTGGGAGCCAAACGGGTTTATCAGTTCACTGTTTTTGGTCCCAAAGAAAGGCGGGGGTTCTCGTCCGGTCATCAACCTACGCCCTCATAACGATTTAGTGTTGTACCAACACTTCAAAATGGAGGGGATCCATTGTTTAAGGGATCTGTTAATCTTAGGGGATTGGTTGGTCAAACTCGACCTCCAAGATGCATATATTACGGTTCCGGTGACACTGATCCATCAGAAATTTCTCCAATTCCTCTGGAGAAATCAGATATGGAAATTTTCATGCCTTCCATTCGGTCTGTCATCCGCCCCTTGGTGCTTAACCAAGCTGTTGAGACCGGTAGTCGGGTTCTTACGCCGGAAAGGGGGGAGATTGATTATCTACCTGGACGATATTCTAATTTTGTCCCAGAACAAGAAAACATTACTACTGTATCTGACATTAACAATAGACCTTCTACAATCGTTGGGTTTTCTGATCAATTGGGAGAAGTTAGTAAGAAAACCCGCACAAACCATGGAGTTTCTCGGGTTTTCCATAGACGCGATCCACGGTTAACTACTTCCTCCCACAGAGAAGATAAAACTCATAAAGAAGGAGATAAAATGCACATTGTGAAAGGCCTGTTGTCCGCTTCCATTCAAGCAATTTTTCCAGGTCCGCTTCATTATCGGGCATTACAACGCCTCAAGACAAGGGCTCTACATCAGAATTGGTCTTACGATCAGATGATCCCTTTGGACTTCGAAGCAGTGGAAGAGTTGACGTGGTGGCTGCAACACATGGAGGCATGGAATGGCAGAGCGATTTTCAGTCACACTCCGGACGTAGTAATTTCGTCAGACGCCAGCCTTCACGGTTGGGGTGCTTCTTGCGAAGCATCCTTTACGGGAGGACGCTGGGCTACTTTAGAGCAAAGCCTTCACATCAATTGCCTGGAATTGCTGGCAGGTACCTTTGCGATCAGGAGTTTCGCTTGGAACTTCCCAGGATGTTCGGTGCTACTGTGCATGGACAACGTGTCAGCTGTGAGATACATCAATCATCTGGGCGGCACGAGGTCAACAGCTCTATCAGATCTGGCAAAGGAATTTTGGCAATTTTGTCTGGAGCACAACATCTCGGTGCAAGCCACTCACATTCCGGATTGGCGAACGTCGGAGCGGACTGGAGTTCGCGACACCTCAAAGATGCGGGAGATTGGCATCTGGATCCCTAGATTTTCTGTCACCTAGAGAGGCTTTGGGGCCCAATGGAAATGGATCTCTTTGCATCGCGCCTCAACAAGCAACTACCGAGTTTTTTCAGTTGGAGACCAGACCCGGAAGCGGTGGCGACAGACGCTTTTTTACATCAATGGTCGAGAAACAGGCATTATGCTTTCCCTCCATTTTGTCTCATCGCCAGGACATTAGTGCATCTCCGGATGTGCAGAACATCGATAGTTCTGATCACCCCATGGTTGGACACTCAACCGTGGTTTCCGTCATTGCTGGAGATGAGCATGGATTGGCCCTGCGTACTACCGACGATTCCGAATCTGCTCACGGATCCGGAGGGGAAGGTACATCCTCTCGTTCAAACAGGGACCCTAGTGGTGTGCTTGATTTCAGGGGACCCAGGTTTATCCACGGAGTTTCACAGACGACTAGAACTCTCTTGGCAGGAGCTTGGGCTCCTGGAACTCGAAGAGCATACCAGAATGCCTGGAAGTCATGGGCTTATTGGTGCGTGGAACAAAATAGGAATCCCGTTTCGGCATCTGTTACTGACATCATGAATTTCTTGACCATTCAGTTTGAAAAAGGTTTGGCGTATAGATCTATTAATGTTTTCAGATCAGCGATTTCTGCAGGTCATTCAGGCTTTCATTCTGTTCCTGCGGGCCAACATATCCTTATTTGTCGCCTCCTCAAAGGTATGAGATTGTCTCGTCCACCTTTACCTAAGTATTCGGGGGTGTGGGATGTCAATGTTCCGTTAAGATTTGTAATATTGGCCTGTTAATAAAGATCTATCTCTAAAACAATTTTTAGCAAAATTGGTCTTTTTATGTTGTCTGGTTTCTTGTAAAAGAGTATCTGATGTCAGGGCATTGGATATTTCGGGTCGTTCATTTTCTCCTGATGGAGTGATATTTGACATTTCCAGACAAACAAAAACATCCATTAAATCTGTGTTTTATCCTGCTTTTCCAGCAGAACCACAACTTTGTCCTGTTTTATGTCTCAAGGAATACGAGTGTAGAACTGCTCCATGGCGTACGGCTGTTCGTCAAGATTTATTTTTAGCGCTGCGTAAGCCACATACTCCAGTCTCTACTGTTTCTTTAGCTAGGTGGGTCAGATGGATTCTTTCGGAATCAGGTATAGATACTAACATATTTGGCCCACATTCAGCTAGAGGGGCTATGGCCTCTAGAGCTTTCTCTTTAGGCTGTAGATTGGAGGATGTTGTGAAAATGGCAGATTGGTCTAGAGAATCTACGTTTAGAGAATTTTATTTTCGTCCTATTTCTCATATTGCATCAACTGTTATTGGTGAGCTTTAAACTTGCATAATATGAGCCTCCGTGTATTTATAAATTATTAGATTTTGCTAAGTCATGATGTAAAGTCATGATTTATAAATACACGGAGGCGAGTATTATACCCACCCGGTATTATGTTACCCTACCCTAGGATATGAAGTTAATTTTCATTAGCGGTACTGATGGTATGATGATCAAATTATGGTTTCATGAAAACTATGAGCTTTTGTTTATTTTCTGTTTTCAGCTTGATGGACCGAAAGGAGTCTCTCTACAGTCCAAGTTGAAGAATTGTTTGGCATCTTGGATTATTTGCGGTTTTCCAGTTTCCAGTTGAGACGTTTTATTCTATACGTTTACATCAAAGAAAGAGGAGGATCATTTCCTGGATTGGGACTTTATAGGAGTTGGAGAAGGGGATTATGGTCCTTGAATTTTGATTAGTTTGAAAAATGTTTATGTAAATTTTTATTCTTTGCTGCTGAGGGAATAAAGAAAGAGTTATGCATAAAACTCGCCTCAGTGTATTTATAAATCATGACTTTACGTCATGACTTAGCAAAATCTAATAATTGTGCTAGCCACTATTTATCTTACAATAAATCACACTCATTGGATACAAAGTTCATTATCTGGTTTGGTCACTCCGCAATCCGATTCTTCAATTTATTTGTCTATGGGCTGAGGTTACCCAGCGTTTGAGTGAAACTTCAAGCAAGCAGCCGTACAACTACTAATCAATCTGCCAAGATAACAGTGAGACCAAAACACAGCTCCCTTTTTCTTTTCTCTGTTTATAAAGGGCAAAATATGACTAGAAAATGGGCAAAATAACCCTGGCAAATGGGCAAAATATGACTAGCAAATGGGCAAAATAACACTAGCAAATGGGCAAAATATGACTGGCAAATGAATGGCAAAATATGACTGGCAAATGAATGGCAAAATATGACTAGCAAATGAAGGGTAAAATAACTGGCAAATGAAGAATAAAATATGACTAGCAAATGATGGACAAAATAATATTGGCAAATGAATGGCAAAATTACTGGCAAATGAAGAGTAAAATTCGACTAGCAAATGATGGGCAAAATAATACTGGCAAATGAATGGTAAAATAATACTGGCATATTAATGGCAAAATAAAACACGGAGAAGACAGCCAGGTGAGTACTGGGGAGGAGCTGAGGAGGGTGGTGGTGTATTAATGGACAAATTGTCTATGGCATATTAATGGGTTAATTGTGGCATATTAATAGGCAGGCTAATAGTGGCATTTTAATGGGAAATTGGCTGTGGCATATTGCAATCTGGCTGTGACATTTATGGGCAGGTTAATAGTGGCATATTAATGGGAAAATTGGCTGCGGCATATAAATGGGCAGGCTAATAGTGGCATATGGGGAAAATGGCTGTGGAATATTAATTGGAAATCTGTCTGACTGTTGCATATTAATGGGCAGGCTAATCGTGGCATAATGGGCAAATTGGCTGTGGCATATTAATGGGCAAATTGGCTGTGGCCAAAGTGATACTGTGGCATGTTCTGTGGGGGCAAAATACCATGTACTATGAGGGAAAGTGACACTGTGGCATGTTCTACAGGGGCTGTTCAGTGGGACAAAGTGACAGTGTGGTGTGTTCTGGCGGCCAAATGTACACTGTGGCATTCCAAATCGTGTGGATGCAATATGAGCAGGGCCGTCTTTAACGCGGGGCAAACGGGGCAGCTGCCCTGGGCGCATTTACTCCTGGGGGGCCCCGCGTTCACAGCGCATTGCGCTTGTGAACGCTTTTTTCCGGCAAGCCGCATCCGATGGAAAAAAAAACTGACGCCGGATGTGACGTCGGTGACTGTTTCCCTCCTCCGTGCAAGAGGGAAGACTGCACGGAGGAGACATCCGGCGGGGGACACGGAGCAGCTTCATGTAAGTACTTGGGAACGGGGGGGGGGGGGGCTGACTGGCACTATATTACTGGGCATCTGGCTGGCACTATATTACTGGGCTCTGACTGGCAGAATATTACTGGGCTCTGACTGGCACAATAATACTGGGCATCTGAATGGCAGAATATTACTGGGCTCTGACTGGCACAATAATACTGGGCATCTGAATGGCAGAATATTACTGGGCTCTGGCTGGCACAATATTCCTGGGCATCTGGCTGGCACAATATTACTGGGCATCTGGCTGGCACTGTATTACTGGGCTCTGACTGGCACTATATTACTGGGCATCTGAATGGCAGAATATTTCTGGGCTCTGGCTGGCACAATATTACTGGGCATCTGGCTGGCAGAATATTACTGGGCTCTGGCTGGCACAATATTGCAGGCATCTGACTGGAACAATATTCCTGGCCTCTGACTGGCACACTATTACAGGCATCTGACTGGCATAATATTACAGGCATCTGACTGGCATAATATTACAGGGATCTGACTGGCACAATATTACAGGCATCTGACAGACATAATATTACAGGGATCTGACTGGCACAATATTACAGGCATCTGACTGGCACAATATTCCTGGCCTCTGACTGGCACACTATTACAGGCATCTGACTGGCATAATGTTACAGGCATCTGACTGGCATAATATTACAGGCATCTGACTGGCACAATATTACAGGCATCTGACTGGCACAATATTCCTGGCATCTGACTGGCACAATATTCCTGGCCTCTGACTGGCACACTATTACAGGCATCTGACTGGCATAATATTACAGGCATCTGACTTGCATAATATTACAGGCATCTGACTGGCACAATATTACAGGCATCTGACTGGCACAATATTCCTGGCCTCTGACTGGCACACTATTACAAGCATCTGACTGGCATAATATTACAGGAATCTGACTGGCATAATATTACAGGCATCTGACAGGCACAATATTCCTGGCATCTGACAGGCACAAATATTCCTGGTATCTGACAGGCACAATATTCCTGGTATCTGAAAAGCACAATATTCCTGGTATCTGACTGGCACAATATTACAGGTATCTGACTGGCACAATATTACAGGTATCTGAATGGCACAATATTCCTGGGCTCTGACTTACACAATATTCCTGGTATCTGACTGGCACAATATTCCTGGTATCTGACTGGCACAAAATTACAGGCATCTGACTGGCACAATATTACAGGCATCTGACTGGCACAATATTACTGGGGTCTGAATTTCACAATATTCCTGGTATCTGACTGGCACAATATTCCTGGGCTCTGACTGACACAATATTCCTGGGCTCTGAATGGCACAATATTACTGGGCTCTGACTGGCATAATATTACTGGGCTCTGACTGGCACAATAATACTGCGCTCTGAATGGCACAATAATACTGCGCTCTGAATGGCACAATATTACTGGCATCTGAATGGCACAGCAATTATGCCATATGTGTGTGTGTGTGTGTGGGGGGGGTAACATTGCGATGGATGGCGGGATTGCATGCAGGGGAGGGGGCAGGGTCCAGGGGGCCCAAGCAAATGCTTGCCCAGGGTCCAATCACTATTAAAGACGGCCCTGAATATGAGTACAATACAAGTGCGGTGGGTACTGTATAGTGTTGTGTTAAGACCTTTAGGTGCAATGTGGGTGCAGAGGAACATAATAAAAATAAGAAATTAACAATTTTTCAATAACATTTGAAAATAGTTGAATATAATATTAAAAAGTTCATATAAGTATACATGCAGCTAGTTATATACATATATTTGGGGTCCACCTCAAGCATTTGAAAAGGCTGGAAATATTTTAATATTTTTTTGTTGTCAGAAACGTAATATTTCTTTGCTGAGAGGGTGGTGGGTGCATGGAAGAGTCTTCCTTAAGAAATGGTAGAGGTTAATACATTAAGGAGTTTAAGCATGCATGGGATAGGTATAAGGCTATTCTAGATTTAAGATAAGGCCAGGGCTAATGAAAGTATTACTTTACTGAGAGGGTAATAGATGCATGGAATAGTCTTCCAGTAGAAGTGGTAGAGGTTAATAGAGTAAATGAGTTTACGCATGCATGGGATATGTATAAGGCTATCCTAGATATAATATAAGGCCAGGGACTAATGAAAGTATTACTTTACTGAGAGGGTAGTGGATGCATGGAATAGTCTTCCAGTAGAAGTGGTGGAGGTTAATAGAGTAAATGAGTTTAAGCATGAACGGGATAGGCATAATGCTACCCTAGATATAAGACAAGGCCAGACACAACACGGAACAGTTGGGAGGAATGTAAGTGGCATTTCTGCGGTAGAGTTGCATGGTGGGTTCAGGGGGCCCCCGGGCAATTTTTGCAGCAGAGCCCGGTGGTTTCTAGTTACGTCTCTGCGTTCAGGGGTCTAGTGGATGCCATGCCTCAAGGCGTCAAAAGGGCACCTACACAATATTTGGCAGGTGGTCATAATCCTATTGCTGTTTGGTGTATATGATATGGTTTACCTTATATATTCACTTCAGCACATACCCTAATCTCTTCTAAAATTGCTCATATATCACCTCCCACCCAGCAGCTACCTGAGGAATAGACTAATCCAGTCCAGTTTAAAAACAAGGAAATGGGGAGCACTCTCCAAAACCAACATATTTAATATTCAGTCTGACACAGAAAATGTAACTGACACTCAGTGAGCGCCAGCTGCATTTTACAAAAAACCCTGCAGAACAGCATGGACCGTCCTGATTGTAAAAGTTCATTGTGGCCCCCAGCGATCCCACTGCAGGGACTTGCATTTAGAGGGGCCTCACTCTGACATGTAAAATGTAGTAACTCTCAAGGTGAGCATGTGCCAGATCTTCCGTGTTCGGGCACGGCTCTGCGATGTCGCACAAGATGTCTCAAAGTATCAGGGATTCTTGGCAGGGCCCAACAGGGTCTGTAGAGACCACTATTTCTCCCTGGCAGCTGATTACTATGTGTTCTAGGCCAGGAGAACAAAGATGCTGGTTTGACGCTTTGATCATTAAGGACCAAATTTCCATCCAGTGCGAATGGGTTAAGCAATACAAAATGTAAAATATGCATTTTAAAGTAGTTTGAAGAACATTAATTTGCACATTTGGAAGATGCATTTTGGGCACCAGACAGTCCCTTTGATGTTTTGTCATGTTTGGGTTAAATAGCCCCTTCAGTGCACGTTTAGTTTTCACTCACAGTCCCCTTTTCTGTTTCTCTTATCTCTCATCAACACTCTACACTCCATCCTTTCTTTTATTTTCTCTCATCAGTTTTAAGAGTAGGCCTATCAGGTCCAGGGGTTTTGGCACACCTTAAATTGTAGGGTTAGGAGATAATCTTGTATAAGTCCCACTTGCTTCCTATCATCCCTTAGTATAAATAGTTTTGTGCATACAGCTCTATACTAATGAAACATCCCCCTTTTAATTGGTGTTATTAGATCACATTTATTATTTTGGTCCTTATGCTGAGGCATCACACGCACAAAGTCCAAAGATAAGGATTCCACAAAGTTTCAACGTGAAGTTCAGTTGACTGACTTTGTGTATTGTGCCTCTAGCAGTAGCCGCTGCTCTTCGCTGTCTGTCAGGCTGAATGGTTTCTGTGCTGAACATTTGCTTCCTGTCAGCAGTGTATAAAACCTGGAACTTCTCACACGCTGTCAGTCCTTCCCCGGGAGAGCTGCCAGGCTGACTGTGCAAAGTCTGCTCTTTAGCATGGGTGTAGGAACCCCCACAAATCTGGGGGGGACAGCATTTTTGCTCGCCGGGTATAGCAGCAGTAAAAATAAAGCTTGTCACAGTGTATATTATATCACCAAGTTCCCACCAACATTACCAGGATCCTTGGTATACAACAGATACATTCACAGCACAACATCTACATCAGGCAGGTGCATTTTATCACTGTTACATGAAATATAGTCAGCGAGCTGTGTGTACACCATAAAACATACATCAGTATGAACCTACCACTTCTGCTGGAATGCCATTCCATGTATCCACTACCCTCTCAGTAAAGTAATACTTTCATTAGTCCCTGGCCTTATCTTATATCTAGGATAGCCTTATACCTATCCCATGCATGCTTAAACTCCTTCACTGTATTAACCTCTACCACTTCTACTGGAAGGCTATTCCATGCATCCACTACCCTCTCAGTATAGTAATACTTTCATTGGTCCCTGGCCTTATCTTATATCTAGGATAGCCTTATACCTATCCCATGCATGCTTAAACTCCTTCACTGCATTAACCTCTACCACTTCTACTGGAAGGCTATTCCATGCATCCACTACCCTCTCAGTATAGTAATACTTTCATTAGTCCCTGACCTTATCTTATATCTAGGATAGCCTTATACCTATCCCATGCATGCTTAAATTCCTTCACTGTATTAACCTCTACCACTTCTACTGGAAGACTATTCCATGCATCCACTACCCTCTCAGCAAACAAACATTACATTTCTGACCAGAAAATAAACTGTAAAATATTAAATATTTCCAAAAGCTTAAGGTGGACCCCAAATATATGTATATAACTAGTAAAATTTATACCAGGGCTTGACAACCTTAACTAAGTTTTAGGAGCCAGGGAAAAAATCTAGGAGCCAGACAACAGCACATACACACAATCACATGCAGTCATATACAGTCAGTCACATAGACACATATACTCATACATACAGCCTGTCACACATATACATACTGTCACATAGAAACACACTCATACATACATACATACATACAGTCTGCCAGGCACACACTCACACATACATACAATCTGTCAGACACACACACACTCATACATACAGTCTGTAACATAGACACATACACTCAGAGTCAGTCACATAGACACACACACTCATACATGGTCTTTCACATACACTCATACATACAGTCTGTCACAGACACACACACTCATAGTCAGTCATATATACACACAAACTCATACAGTCAGTCACAGACACACAAACTCACACAGTCAGTCACACACACTCATACAGTCTGTCACACTCCCTCATACAGTCTGTCACACACACACACTCATACATACATACATATACATACATAGTCTGTCACATACACTCATACATACATACATCCATAGTCTGTCACATACACTCATATATACATACAGTCTATCACATTTACTCATACATACACACAGTCAGTCACATACACTCATACATACACACATTCAAGTGAGCAGTTTTTTTTTATCTTAAAAAATACATTTTAAAAAAATGTAGATCAATAGCAGGGATCAAAGCTATATCTCATTGCAGGGAAGGTGGGCATTTCCGTTCCAGGTTTGTCTGTGCCTCTTACAATCATTACTTATTAATTACATTATTTTGCCCATTCCAGCGTGCGCTTGTAGTCGTGCATCTTAGGATCACGCTCCAGTGATGGAATTAAGGACGGCACGTTGTCCTTGTAACGGCGATCCAGCAGGGTGGCAACCCAGAAATCAGCACAAGTTAGAATGTGGGCAACTCGGCAGTCGTTACGCAGGCACTGCATCATGTAGTCGCTCATGTGTGCCAAGCTGCCCAGAGGCAAGGACAAGCTGTTCTCTGTGGGAGGTGTATCATCTGTGTCCTCCGTATCCCCCCAGCCACACTCCAGTGATGCCCACGAGCTGCGTTGGGTGCCACCCTGCTGTGAACACAGTTCCTCCTCCTCATCATCCTCATCCTCCTCCAAAACTGTGCCCTGGCTTGACAGTTGTGTACCTGGCCTATGCTGGTGCAGGAACCGACCCTCCCAGCCACTTGTGAATGACTGACCTGATAACCGTGGAAATGACCCCTCTTCTTACTCCTCCTCTTCCTCCTGTTCCACATCCTCTTCCATCATCGCCCTAAGCGTTTTTTCAAGGAGACATACAAGCGGGAAAGTAATGCTGAGAACGGCGTCATTGGCACTTGCCATGTTGGTGGAGTACTCGAAACAGTGCAAAATGGCACACAGGTCTCACATGGAGCCCCACTCATTGGTGGTGAAGTGGTGCTGTTCTGCAGAGCGACTGACCCGTGCGTGCTGCAGCTGATACTCCACTATCGCCTGCTGCTGCTCGCACAATCTCTCCAGCATGTGCAAGGTGGAGTTCCACCTTGTGGGCACGTCGCATATGAGGCGGTGAGCGGGAAGGCCTAAGTTACGCTGCAGCGCACACAGGCGAGCAGCAGCAGGCTGAGAACACCTAAAGTGTGCACAGATGGCCCGTACTTTCTGTAGCAGCTCTTATATATCTGGGTAGTTTTTCAGGAATTTCTGGACCACCAAATTCAGCACATGCGCCAGGCAAGGGATGTTCGTCAAACCGGCTAGGCCCAAAGCTGCGTCGAGATTTCGCCCATTATCGCTCACCACCAGGCCGGGCTTGAGGCTCAGTGACAACAACCACTCATTGATCTGTTGTTCCATGCCCGTCCACAGCTCCTGCGCGCTCTGGGGTTTTTCCCCCAAACATATGAGTTTTAAAAGAGCCTGCTGTCGTTTCCCCCTGGCTGTGCTGGAGTTGGTGGTGAAGGTGTTACGCTGACTGGATGAGGAGGTGGTAGAGGAGAAGGAAGAAGCTGAGTAGGAGGAGGAGGCAACAGGAGGCAAAGAGAAATGCCCTGCAATCCTCTGTGGCGGAAGGACATGCGCCAAACTGCTATCTGCCTCAGGCCCAGCCGACACTACATTTGCCCAGTGTGCAGTTAGGGAGATATAGCATCCCTGCCCGTGCTTACTGGCCCATGTATCTGTGGTTATGTGGACCTTGCCACAGATGGCGTTGGGCAGTGCACACCTGATTTTGTCCGCCAATTGCTTGTGCAGGGAAGGGATGGCTCGCTGGGAAAATTAGTGGCGGCTGGGAACCACGTACTGTGGGACAGCCACCGCCATCAGGTTTTTAAAACTGTCCGTCTCCAACAGATGGAATGACAGCATTTCAAAGGCCACGAATTTGGAAATGCTGGCATTCAGGGCCAGTGTCTGCGGGTGGGTAGGGCCATACTTCCTCTTTCTCTCCAGTGTTTGGGAGATGGACAGCTGAACGCTTCCATGGGACAGTGTGGAGATGCTTGGGGACGGTGGTGGACGTTGTGGCGTTGCTGCCACTTCCTCTATTTGCTCGGTGGCAGGTGTCACTGTGACTCCAGAGCTGGAGGAAGAGGCCAAGACAGCAGCAGAAGAGGAAGCAGGAGGAGCCTGAGACCTTTCTTGGGTTTTGAGATGCTTACTACACTGCAGCTCGTGCTTTGCATGTAGATGCCTGGTCATGCAGGTTGTGCTCAGATTTAGCACATCACAGCTTGCAAACCACTCGTGTCTTGTCGTCAGCACATTGTCTAAAGAACTGCCATGCCAGGGAACTCCTCGTAGCTGGCTTTGGTGTGCTCGGCCCCTGGGTGCGGTGGGCAGTAGCAGGCGTACTGTCTAGGGGACGGCCGCTACGGTTTTGCACCCTGCTCCCTCTTATGTTGCGCTTGTGCCTCTTTGCGACCACCGCCTCTTCCTCCAAACTGGACACGTCACTCGCATGACCTTGATTCCATGTGGGGTCTAGGACCTCATCATCCTCCACATCATCTTCCACCCACTCCTCAAACCTGCCCTCCTTGCCAGTCTGCACACTGCCGAAAGCCACAGCAGTTGGCACCTGTGTTTTGTCATCATCAGAGACGTGCTGCGGTGGTCCTCGCATGTCAACATCCTGACACATAAGTGGTTGTGCATCAGTGCACTCAATCTCTTCCACTTCTGGGGCAAGGCTAGGTTTGATGACCCCTCCAGCAGAGTCATCAAAAAGCAAAAGAGACTGCTGCATGACTTGTGGCTCAGACTGCTTGGCAGATTTGCAAGGGGGTGAGGTGAAAGACAGATGGCCATGGGCTGCAGGTGTCAACTCTGAGCTTTCAGCAGGGGACCGGGTGGGAGACAATGTGTAGGAACTGGAGGCACTGTCAGCCACCCAATCTACTATCACCTGTACTTGTTCTGGCCTCACCATTCTAAGAGTGGCATTCGGGCCTACCAAATAATGCTGAAGGTTCTGTCGCGTACTAGCACCTGAGGAAGGTGTTTCACTTGTGCGTGTAGCTGGCACAGATCGACCACATCCCCTACTTGCAACAGGAGCTCCACCAACACCAGCAGCACCACAACCAGGTCCACGTCCCTTATTTGATACACTAAGAAGAGCTCATGTGATGTGCGTGTATGTGACTCCAGCTTATATATAGAGGCTGGGTCACATGCTGCACTGGCCAATCACAGCCATGCCATTAGTAGGCATGGCTGTGATGTCTTCTAAGGGCAAACGAGTCAAACGCTTGTTGATTGGCTGCCCTGCAGCTTTTTAACATGCGCCATTAAATAGTCGAACCCCGAACTCCAACACGGACATACAGTGGAATGTCCGTGTTCGGGTCCGGGGTACGGACACCGTAATGTTCGGTACGAACCCGAACAGTGCGGTTCGGGTTCGCTCAACACTAGTCATAAGCAGTGTTGAGCAAACTCGAACCGCACTGTTCGGGTTCGTACCGAACATTACGGTGTCCATGCCACGAACCCGAACCCGGACATTTCACTGTATGTTCGGGTTGGAGTTCGAGGTTCGGCTATAAATCAAAAGTCTTTAAACCAAAAGTCATTCGGTTTATAGACTTTCGGTTTATAGAATAGCCAATAGCATTACATGTATTCTATAAGCCGAAAGTCTATAAACCTATCCACATTTGCTTGCTGGGCACTTGTCCTACTCTTACCCACATTTTACTTCCTTTTAGCAGCCCTCTAGCCCTTTCCAGGACTTTTTTAGAGGCATTTTAGTGGCCAAACGTTCGTATCCCCATTGACTTCAATGGGGTTTGGGTTCGGGGTCAAGTTCGAGCACGGATCCGGACTTTTTTTTTCCGAAGTTCGGTCAAACCTCTCGAACACGAACATCCAGGTGTCCGGTCAACTCTAGTCATGAGTCCAATACCAATGGACAAAAAACGGTAGCAGCGATGGTGAACAGGCAAATAAGAACAACAACAGTTATGGATAACAATGCCAAGCCAGGAAAAATTGTCAAGAAGATATTCACTGATTAATTTTGAGGTACAATGAACAGTACAAGCACTGGTAAGAGGGTTTTTGCCGTTGCTTGAACTTTTTTGGCACCATTTTTTCTTTTCCTTTTTCTATACACTACACTAATTGTATATACGGTTTAACAGCAGATTTTTTCGGAAACTGTTTGATGGAAAGGACAAGTCTGGACATAACACCAGAAAATCTTGAACGGTGAATTGTGTAAAAGTCAATTATAAACAATCAGGATTAAACCGCCATATGTATTAAGACTATGCTAGAGATATTTTGCTCAATAGTTTTTTTGTGAATTGATATACTGTTAGGGAGACAATTTAACCAGGAACTAGTCCCAATTATTTACTGTGCCATATCGTTATTTCTTGAAGAATATATACGTTAATTTGAAATGTGCATAATTGAGTAGTCATTTTGTGAATACACTCTTTGTTTTTATCATAGTAGATAAGATCAATTTGTGAAAAGAAAAATAGCTGTCACTAAGAACAGGATCTTGTGTAGTACAGTCTGAATGTGGAACATGACATGGTAGCTTCTATATTGGGGATATGTATTTGCCTAGAAATAACTAAACTTAAACCAAAATGTGGGGTAAAACAAAGGCCACAGCACTTTATTTAAATAGTCATTGCATTCCAATCATATATACATTCCACATATATATCCATAATTATACAATGACTAAACATAAACATAAACAATCCATAAACAGAAAACCAACCAAGCTTGCAAGAGTGTCCAGGTGGCTGCCGAATAAGTCCATGTTCTGGGCATATACCAATGCCCCCAATACCTGAGGTTCGAGGTACCACTTTCCCCTCGAACCTCCCACCAGAGTCCCGATTGACTCTCCCCAATCCATTCTTCCATTAACCCTCCTGGATAACCTGCAAGCTTCCGCCAACGCTGTGACATGGAAATAAATCAATAATAAATAAATAATTAAATGCTCATTAACCATAAAATTAGGGAGGGTGGGTGGGACAACAGGTATGGGGAAAAACTTTTCCTAAAATGGCCCACAAACTTCCTGTTCCTATCTTTTATACACTGCCAACTCCTCCCACTAATTCCCACTATAGGCTGCACATATCCCTTCAGCACCCTGTCATGATTGCCCCTCCCCGACCTTGTCTGGGGGCTACAGGAAAAACAGTGGTGAATAATTTGTGGTGTGGTAGTGCTTTGCAACCAACTGAAACTAAAACTGGGTTCTGCAGTGACAAGCTGTGGATACCTTATTTAAAACCATATCTCTATAGGTTATCAAGTGGCTGACTGTATTTGAGATAAGAATTCTAAATGGTTTGAAAGCTAAACAGCTGTTGATATTTCTTTAATTCTTAAACAACCATAGTTGAAATACAAATAGAACAGTTGTTTCGTACAAGATATGGCGACTAAAAGGAATCTGAAAAAAGCAGACAGAAAGGGAAAAGAAAGAGCATGAACAGGAAAAGAAGATTTTTTTTTCCTCCAAAGTTGTCCAGAAATGCAGGTGAAACCAATTTGAAGGAACTGATTGGTATTGACTTAGAGGGCTAACCAGTAAGTAATGCGAGTAGTGAACAATCACCAAACACTTTCTAAAAGAATTCTTAGATGCACAACATAAACAATAAAGCAAGAAATACATTATCACTGTATGGAAATTAAATTGGAGATTAGAGAGTTGTCTAATGAGATAAAGAACATGCAAGAAAAATGGGTTTGCTGGATTTCCAATACTCTATGTTGAAAGATAATTCTGCAGATTAGAATTAGACCTTTTAGATCAACACACTTAATTCTTATATAATTCCTAAATGGAAATTTCTGTTCAGGATGCTGCCAATGAGAATATCGATGAGTTGGCTTGAAATGGTTCAGTGCATCTTTAGAAATGATGTATGGAGGGGAAAATACCAAATCAGTTATCATGGAAGCTGTCACGAACACGGGCTATTGGCCCGGCTGAGACAGTGGAAAGAGTGTGGGAGTGAAAGGGTTAATGACACCAGATCCCTGGTTACCTGTTGCTAGTCCCAGCAACCACTAAATTAACCCCTGCAATACCTCCTACACTATTGCCCTAGTACACAATTTGCTGCCACCACCAAGACTTTATATCCGGGCGTCTTCGGTTACCCCAAACACAGTACAATATAGTATCACAACCTTACTCTAATGATCAGACACATATATATTAACCCTCTGGTAACGTGTTCTACCTGAGCTATCCTCAGAAGTGTGAGTTCATATTAGAGAACAAAGACAAGAGCTGATTAAGTAAACATTTAATCCGAAAAAAGGCTTCACAGTGCTGGTACAAAAATACAGAAATACAAAGTACAAGTGCAAAACAGTCCATAAAATAAAATAGGAGAAAACACAAGAAATCCTTACATATAATTACCGATATATATAATCCTTGTGGGAGATTCAGATGGTAAAGTTCTCCATACAGTTGTTAAAAAAAAGAAAATCTCCCTGTGTACAATCCAACATTCTGATTATATAGATCCCTGGTAATTTTCTAAGAGACCAGCCCCCCTGGGTGGATCATAGGGGCTCGGCCTGACAGTTTATGGCCCACTCCATCATACCTGTCCAGGGCACTAGTGTGGATTGTTACCTACAAACACAATAAGCTTACCAATATATGTCATGTACTGTATAACACCATAATATAGTAAGGATCACATTACTTATATTTTTAGGAGTATTTAGACACCAAACATGGATGTTTTAACTGTTTGGAAAGTACTCATTCTTGGTTCTCGTGACAGTAACACATTCCACTGGCCATGTTTGGTACCAAACAAAAGAATAGCACCTGGACAATCTGAATATATATATACACTGGACCCTCACACAATATATACACGTGTTCCCCATATTTCACATTTTCTGGTTGTCCTCTGATTCACCCAATGTCAGAATACATGCTCCACTACCTTTTACGACCCCAGCTCATGAAGTCCAGCTCTGGTGATGGCTATCAGCTAGTTACACTTTATGGCTTAGGCCTGGTGGTGGATCAAAGCCCACCATACACTCTATTATAACATAAACATAACAAATTATATCAATGCCAACTCATGCTTTGGCATGACACCTCCCCCTTAAGATGGTGGACAGAGGGATTCAGCCACAGGCTGATAAATCTGTCAACCATTAACCCTCTATTACTGATTAGGCCTTGGTAACAGTTTCCTGCTAAGATACAGTATTGCTGTTGGGATACCTATCCTACAGGCTTTACTGATCACAGCATCAACTACTGTATCTGCTTGGACTGAGGATAAGGCCATGCTCTCAGCGTGCTGATTGGCATAGTTGGTCACTTTAGGGAAAAATGATTTCTCTGTGCTGCTGGGTATAGCTGAAGGCCCCATAATATCTGACTGCGGGTCAGACAGCTTGACCCTTCCATTATCACCCCCCTCATCTTCTACAGGTACAGCCCTGGTACACTGCTGACATGTTACCCCTGATCTCATTAGTTTCTCTGTCTGGTTACCATTTTCCTCCCAGAAGAACAAGCTCTGCCTTTTGCATTCCCTATCCAGGGAGCATGTTACAGTAGGAAAATCACATTCTTCCTCCCCCTCACTCTCAGCCATCCCAGTGTCACAGGATTCACACACAGACAAAGCACCACACATTCCTGGTCTATCAAACTTACTTGTTACCAGGGGCTCACCAAAGCCACTCCCTAGCCCGTTTCCACTAGGTTTAGGCATTTGGAAATCATTGTAATCATCACCGTTTACAACACACCCCAACTCACTTTTGCAAGGTATCACTGGTCCAGTTACTGGTAGACATTTATCAGTCCCCAGTCCTCTGCACTCCCCATCCAGGGAATATTTTCCAGAAGGAAGATCCCATTTCTCCTCCCTCTTACCTTCAGGCATCACATTCTCACAGGATTTAGACACAAGCAAATCACCAATCATTTCCGGTCCCTCATCCTTAATTGTTAACAGAGGCTCACCAAACCCTCTTCCTAGCCCTTCTCCACTAGGTTTAGGCATTTGGATTTCATTGTAATCACTTTTTACAACACACCCCATCTCATCTTTGCAAGGCATCACTGGTTCAGTTACAGGAACACATTTATCCATCTCCTTCTCTCCCTCCCAGTGGTCACTTTTCACAAAGTCCCCCAAAGTTTCACATAGTACCTTAGGTAGAGAAGGACTGTCAGTCAGCCCTTCCAGCTCGCAAACAGTGTCCTCTGGAGCATAGTGACAGAGCATCCGGCCCAAATCATTCCCCAACAGAACATTAACAGGGATATCCTCAGAAACCCCAACCTCCCGCAAACCTTTTCCTGCACCCCAATCAAGGTACACACGTGCCATTGGCACAGCAGGGCACACACCTCCAATTCCTTTAATGGACATGGTTCTTCCTGGGATTATGTCCTTTGCATTCAGCACTTCAGGACGTACCAAGGTGAATGAAGCTCCAGAATCTCTCAGCCCCAGGGTCACCCGGTTACCCACAGTCACACTCTGCAGGTTATCCTCTCTTTTTTCCACAGACCCATCCACAAGCAAAACTAATGGTGCCCCTCCCGGGGTGCTCCCACCTCCACGAGCAGGTAGGGGTGCACTCCTAGTAGGGCAAGTCATGCTCAGATGCCCAATCTGGTTGCATCTAAAACAACGGCGGGCCTGTGACTCACTCGACATAGCCCCTGCTACATTGGCAGCCAGTGGTGTTCTCACTGCAGATCTTGTGGTCGGTACTGAACCTCCTGTCCAGGTTGATGTGCCAGTCAGCACAGCTCCACGCCTGGATGCGGGTGCATGGATGTCAGCATAGTCGTCTGCAAGTTCGGCAGCATCCTTAGCATTTTTCGGCTTTCGTTCTAAAATCCACTCTCGTATATTAGGACTCCGTGTCTGTAAGAACTGCTCCAGGACCATTAAGTCATTAACAGCTTCATAGGTAGTAGCTTGTACTCCAGTAACCCATTGCTTGTACGTGGTTTCCAATTGGGAAACATATAGAATGCAGCTGGATGACACACTCTGCTGCATGCTCCTAAACTTTTTCCTGTAAGCCTCAGGAGTAAGGTTAAAAGTTTTTTGCAAGGCCGATTTGATTGCCTCATAATCATTATCAGTCTCTGGGGGAAGGGACACAAACACATCCAAGGCTTTTCCTTTCAGTTGTGGAGTTAAATATCTCCCCCACTGGTCTGAGGGTAGTTGGTGCTGCCTGCATACCTTTTCAAAACTTTGTAGGAATACATCCAAATCAGTCCCCTCTTCCAGGGAGGGAAAATCATCCTTGCGGAGCCTACGTATGCTGGAATCTGATGCATTGCTGCTCACTGAGGACTGAACAATGGACTGCAGCTTGGCCATTTCCAGCTCATGTCTCCTTTGCGCCTCTCTTTCTGCAGATTCTCTTTCTCTTTCTGCCATCCTTTCTGCAGATTCTCTTTCTCTTTCTGCCAACCTTTCTGTAGATTCTCTTTCTGCCAACCTTTCTGCAGATTCTCTTTCTGCCAACCTTTCTGCAGATTCTCTTTCTGCCAACCTTTCTGCAGATTCTCTTTCTGCAGCTTCTCTAGCTGCCAATCTTTCTTGTGCAGCCGTCTGCTGTTGGATCATCACTTGCAGGGCCTCCTGAGGATTTGAAGCCATCAGTTGTCGGAATAAATCCGTTGAGCAAATGTCCATAACACTTTGAGGGGTACAACCACTAGGCATTCCAGTAAGTAGAGCTCCTGCGGAAGTAGGGAGCTCAGTAACCCTTTCAGTGTTAGTCTCTGGCGGGAAAACATGGCTGTCAGCCTCCACAAGGTCAGCAATAAGTTGTTCCTTGTTTTTGCCAAAAGTTGGTAAATCCCTTGCTTGGCACATCAATTCCAGGGCCTCTTTGGGTTGTTTGCGATAGGCCTCCATATCACAAATGGGATAGAGAAAGAAAAACAAGAGATGGGAAGGGGAGAACTGTTTTGCACTTTGTATGTCTTTAAAATCAGCACTGAGCTCGGTCTTTGGAAATTACACAAAAAATATATGCAATTTCTTTTAGTGCTAAGACCTTTACAGGTAAAATCCAGCAAGCACTAAAAATCTCTAAATATATCCCGATGCTGCCAACCAGTTTGTCACGAACACGGGCTATTGGCCCGGCTGAGACAGTGGAAAGAGTGTGGGAGTGAAAGGGTTAATGACACCAGATCCCTGGTTACCTGTTGCTAGTCCCAGCAACCACTAAATTAACCCCTGCAATACCTCCTACACTATTGCCCTAGTACACAATTTGCTGCCACCACCAAGACTTTATATCCGGGCGTCTTCGGTTACCCCAAACACAGTACAATATAGTATCACAACCTTACTCTAATGATCAGACACATATATATTAACCCTCTGGTAACGTGTTCTACCTGAGCTATCCTCAGAAGTGTGAGTTCATATTAGAGAACAAAGACAAGAGCTGATTAAGTAAACATTTAATCCGAAAAAAGGCTTCACAGTGCTGGTACAAAAATACAGAAATACAAAGTACAAGTGCAAAACAGTCCATAAAATAAAATAGGAGAAAACACAAGAAATCCTTACATATAATTACCGATATATATAATCCTTGTGGGAGATTCAGATGGTAAAGTTCTCCATACAGTTGTTAAAAAAAAGAAAATCTCCCTGTGTACAATCCAACATTCTGATTATATAGATCCCTGGTAATTTTCTAAGAGACCAGCCCCCCTGGGTGGATCATAGGGGCTCGGCCTGACAGTTTATGGCCCACTCCATCATACCTGTCCAGGGCACTAGTGTGGATTGTTACCTACAAACACAATAAGCTTACCAATATATGTCATGTACTGTATAACACCATAATATAGTAAGGATCACATTACTTATATTTTTAGGAGTATTTAGACACCAAACATGGATGTTTTAACTGTTTGGAAAGTACTCATTCTTGGTTCTCGTGACAGTAACACATTCCACTGGCCATGTTTGGTACCAAACAAAAGAATAGCACCTGGACAATCTGAATATATATATACACTGGACCCTCACACAATATATACACGTGTTCCCCATATTTCACATTTTCTGGTTGTCCTCTGATTCACCCAATGTCAGAATACATGCTCCACTACCTTTTACGACCCCAGCTCATGAAGTCCAGCTCTGGTGATGGCTATCAGCTAGTTACACTTTATGGCTTAGGCCTGGTGGTGGATCAAAGCCCACCATACACTCTATTATAACATAAACATAACAAATTATATCAATGCCAACTCATGCTTTGGCATGACAGAAGCTAAAAATGGAGAAAGGGATAAGCTGGAATTTGAACACATTGCTCAAGAATAAGCTTAAGGAAAACTGTTTACAAAATATGTTGTTGATAGATTTTTTTCCTTGCAGTTAATAGTGGATACAATAATTTATGGACTGAATATTTTTGCTAGCACCCCTCCCTAACTTGGCATATGTTTGTATGCCTGTATATTTGTGAGTTTAGCATTTATATATGTATATGTCTGCCACTTACAGTTTTATATTACTTTTGTGCCCATACAAATATGTGATATTGAGTATATTTACAAATATATATTATCTTAATTGTATTTGAAATATAAAAAAATATCTAAAGATGACTATAAGGGGAAGTATTTCCGCCTGTGTCAGTGGACACAATGCATCTATTCATTTTACACGGTATGTGAATTATTTTTGTGTCTTGCAGCACATAAATGTTATTGGGATCTTATACACTAATACAGGGCTCAACAAACCCCGGGCTCGAGGTTGCCATGATGACTGGAAAATTAAACATGGCGCCAAGGAAGGGTCATCCCCACATGGCACCCCTCGCCCGGGGATCAGTTAAAAAAATTATTATTTAGCGATCGGAGCACAAGAGAGCAGAGCGAGCTCTGCACACACTTCCTGCTCAGTCCCCATGCGCGTTAGTGTCGGAGCGGCAGGTGTCACATGATATGCTCACTAGTATCGTCAAGATGGTCTGTGCCTTTGTGACAGGCATGTACCCGGCTGGAGCAGATTGTCCCCCCCATATGTGACTGACTGTGTGTGTGTGTGTGTGTATGTATGTGACTGACTGTGTCTCTGTGTGTGTGTGTGTGTGTGTATGTACGTACGTACGTACGTACGTACGTACGTGACTGACTGTGTGTGTGTGTATGGTTGCATGAATGTACCATTGTCTGGCTCCTATATTTTTTTGCTGGCTCCTAAAATTAAATAAAAATTTTCAAGCCCTGCACTAACAGTGATACAACACATATTGGACCAAACGGCTGTCCATGAGTGGTGATCTGTCTTCCTCGCCTCTGTCCTGACCTATCTTTCAAGGCTGTCTTGTACAGTGTACATATGCTCCATGGGGTCAGTATTTTTAAAGGATTAAGAGGCAAAAGGTGATCATTGTTGAGCGGATTTGCATATGCCTACCCAGAATCCCTTGCAGTGGTAATAGCACTTTAAACATATTATGTTGTGGCATTCTGATTTGTTTGGTTTGTATAACTTTATGCCTAATTATGCCTCTGCTAACCACAAATAGTATCCACAGTGAACTGTATAATCAATATTTTATGTATTATTTCCTTCTACTATACTTCTCAATATTGCTGGAATGAGATGCAGGATGCTGGGGGCATGGCCTCTGGAAAGGCGCATTGTGATCTGACTGCCAAGCAGTATGGCAAATAATTGCCACCACTGTGTATGAATTGCGCATGGTTAATAATTACACTTTAGCCTCTGGTTTTCTAGAGTATCAAAACTTTGCATGATGAGGTCTGGACTGTTGGATTGTGCTCTTGAATCACATTCTAGCAATATGTGTCCAGGGTAAGATTAGAGCTAGGATTATTTTAAAAACATGTTTAGAAAACCGGAGAGTGATATTACACAATTTACTAATGGCCAACTTCTTTTAATGGATGATTTTTTCTGTGAATGTAATATGTATAATGCAATATTACAAAAAAAATATATTTTCCTTAAGCACTGACACTATGATCACTCTCTCTTGCAGATCATACCCTTGGCATTGTGCTTGGATGTGTATTTGGATTCTTCACTCTATTAGTCTTAATTGTACTGATTGCTCTGAATGAAAAAAAGCGCAGCAAGTAAGTGTCTAATAAAGTAAAAAAATAATTACAATGCTGTAAATGAGAATACATCAGGGGTCATAGGTACATTGTGTTGTTTAACTCAAAGGATGGTAGCGTTTGTCAGATTTCAAATTGCCTAAAAACATTTAGAGACCCGTGACCCTTTCCTTCTCATCCAAAATCATCACAGGAGTTAGGTTTAGCTGAATGAGACAGAGAACAAGACAGAAGATGTGTTCTTTAATGAGGTGTATATGTAAAAATGTACCAGTGCTATCTCTACTGGTTTATACCATACAGCGTTATCCAATATAGAAAGTAAAGATAAATATCAGTAAGCTTCTCTGAATAGAGAAACATCTGTCCTACTTATCACTCCTCACTATGGCCTTGATTACATTACTTGCAGTAAAACCACGGTAATGGGTTGATGTGATGTCTCATTTTACTGGACTATTCCATTACGCTATCAATTTGTATTTATTACCATCCCAGGTGTCGAATGCAAAATCTGCAATTAAATGAACTAGCTACAAAACATAGGGAAACGCACAGTATTTCATTGAGTTTTCACCCTGACACTGAAACAGCTGATAAAGTGCTCATCTTTATTTCCTATCCTCAGCACTCAAAGATCTGGGGAAGAAAATATGGTTCTGGGTCAATAATATAATAGCTCAACACAACTCCCATCATACTGTGTTAGAATTTTGGCTGACCCAGAATGGTGAGAGTTGCAACTAAGCTAATATAGGAGGGTTTTAATTTACACAGCCCTGCAAATAGTTAAATATCTTAAATGGGCCAGCAAATTGGTGTTCTCTGGCCCATATTTTATTATGTATTATTACTTCCTGTTCATTGTGCAAAGAAGCAGGGGGCACTCGCCACCAAACCGAAGTGGTCTAGGAGTCCCTTTAATTTTTATTATTTAACGCAATTTCAAAGTACTTTTAGTGCAGAGCATTGACGTTACCACTAGCATTAGTGATACGGTAAAAACTAGCATATATTTGCCACCAATTTCACCTACTGAAACACTGTACTGCAAATATTAATAAAGTGTATATAGTTTTGTGGGAAACATGTAATTTACATGTAATGTAACAAGTACATTGATTCAATAGTTAGTTGTATTTAATTGGTGTGTACTAATGTATAATAAGTTGAAGAGATTTCAGTATAGTACGTTTTGGGCCTATTAATAAATCAGTTTGTTTTTATTTTATGGTGCCAGTGTGACATGTCTCTCTAACTTTAAACAATCAATACAGTCTGAAAAGAAAATTGGACAAATAAATGTATATAAGAAGCAGACACTTTAAAATAAAATATGCACATACTGTTTTTTAATTTTTGCAATATTTAACTTTTAAAAATATCCTAGGGGTTTTGTTCTCAGTAAATGGGCTCCCACAGTGATGGAGGGGATGTCTATAACACGTGATGTCAGTAATGTAATAGCAATATCATACAATCACTTAAATGCATATCTTTTGACAAATCTAAACTGCACAGGCCTCTTAAATTGAACTGAAACATGTACAACATATCACATGCTAGTATATGTTATATAGTTTGTTCTGGTCAAATATAATAATGCTAGGTGAATGTGCAGAATTAGTCCTCAAATTACGAAACACCATATTGTCCTGATTATATGTCACATTTCTGTAATTGGGTGTAATTTTAATTAAAAAAAAACATTGTTACAAAAAAGGCTGGCACATTGTCGCTAACACACTGTATTTAACAAACCCAGACCTCAGTCAGACCTGTCTTGCTTTCCAGTTCACGACACTCTGAATCATTGCGAGGGGCGCTATGCTGAAAACGTGTACCTTCAGCAAGGGGGCTCCAAAAGGCACATGGGGGGATGCGTAATCACTTATTATAGGCCACACCCCTATTTTAAGAACCTAAATAAGGATTTTTAAAAGTGCGGCCTTTAATCAGGACAAAATGATACATCCTGAATATAGGAACATTTTAACGTGGTACAAGTTCTTTTACAAATTAATACATTTTAGGTAGGTTTGCCAAATTCAGTATGGTCTATTAAGTTCAGTGTTCTCCATTGTGTGTATTCACCACAGAGGTGCGTGAGAGTAGCCAAGTCGAATTAGAGAAGAATTTCTACACTTTGAAACGGGAAGAATTGTTGCTATGATAAATATGAACTTGTTTACATTCTTGGATCAACATTTGATGAGCTTTTTCCCAGATATCTTATGAAACGTGTTTGGTTTATTTTGAAATTCATATTTTGAGTATCTTGTAACCTAGTAATTGACAGGTTTGTAACATGTGGATAAAACTGGTCTCTAGTGGGGTAGGGTGTGGCTTGGGTTGCAAAGCTCTCTCCTTATAGTAGAGGTGGAGAAGGATCTACAAGAAGGAGCATCCTGCATGCACCTCAGTATCACCATACAGCCCGGTTTCCATCTATTTTATAATTCTATAAGATTATCACTAAATGGAACATATGGACCTAACTCTATATGCTGCTATGGATAAGACAACTACTGTCATAAAAGAACTACAAAGAAGTCATGAGACATACGGTGTATGTTATTTGCATAAAACAAATATTAGTGTCATAATATGTGGTCACAAAGACATGTTGCAAGGTTCTGTTCTAATCAAATGTATTCTTGATATAGAATTAGGTAAATTGTCCTTTTGGATCCATCGTTTACCTCCTTATGGCATCCTCTTTCTGTTCCAGGCAGTTTTTAAGATGGCCACTGAAATTTGTATCAGCCGTGAGCATCCATTTTCCTCTCTGTTACCTTCTCCTTTGAGCACATGCAATAACTCTCTTACTAATGATGGAGTTGTACTGGTCCTGTATTGGTTTATGCTGAGCTCCACCACTTTAGTTCTTTCCCTATACAAGCAAGCTCACTTACTTCCCTCATTGCAACCTCCCATTAGTACATTCAACTTGCATTTGTCTGTCACACCAACTCCCTCCCATAGCCTCACTGGTTTGGACCCTACTCTAAGACAAAGATGAAAGGAAGAAAACAGGTATTCTCCACACTTTCTTCCTCTATCCAGGGCCGGCGCTACCGTAAGGCAGCACAGGCGGCTGCCTTAGGGAGCCCCAATGGGGGGGCGGGAAAATCGCCCGCTCCCCCAGGCCCGTTTACTTACCTCCATGCTGCTGTTCATGTCCGTGGCTGTGGGCATTCAATAAAGTGTGTTGAAACTTTTTTTTTCAACTCACTTTATTGAATGTGCATGGCCTGAGGGGAGCGCACAGCGCTTCCCTCACAGCCACGGACATGAACAGCAGCATGGAGGTAAGTACTGGGGTCTGGGTAAGGGGGGAGGAGGGAGGTATAACGAGCATCTGACTGGCACACTATTCCTGGGCTCTGACTGGCATATTATTCCTGGGCTCTGACTGGCATAATATTACTGGGCTCTGACTGGCATAATATTACTGTGCTCTGACTGGCATAATATTACTGGGCATCTGAATGGCATAATATTCCTGGGCATTTGACTGGCATAATATTCCTGGGCATCTGAATGGCATAATTTTCCTGGGCATCTGAATGGCATAATATTCTTGGGCTCTGACTGGCATAATATTCCTGGGCATCTGACTGGCATAATATTACTGGGCATCTGAATGGCATAATATTCCTGGGCTCTGACTGGCATATTATTACTGGGCTCTGACTGGCATAATGTTCCTGGGCATCTGACTGGCATAATATTACTGGGCTCTGACTGGGATAATATTCCCATTGAAATACTGGTAAGTTTGTTGATTTAACTTTACTTCATTTTAAATATTGTATTTGTTCCCGTTTTGTTTCTTCACTGAAAAATAAGATATATGCAGTGTGCATAGGAATTTGTTCATAGTTTTTGTTTTTACTATAGTCCGGCCCTCCAACGGTCTGAGGGTCAGTGAACTGGCCCGCTGTTTAAAAAGTTTGAGGACCCCTGGGCTAAATACTGGCATATTGAGTGGCAAAATAGTGTGTCTCAGGTTGTGTGTGAATTGGTGTAACTGTGTGTGTGTAAGTGGTAAGGGTGTCTCTGTGTGTGACTGCAAGGGTGTCTTTGTGTTTAAGGGTTTCAATGTGTGACACATTTAGAGCATGCGAGTTGAATATATAGATGTATTTATTTTCTACACTATACATTATTCATATATATATATATTGATATATATATATATATGTAATGTAAGGAGGCTTAATGGTGTGGGAGGCGTGGCGGATCAGAGCAGGGGGGCACCAAAATGCACCTTCGCCTGTGTAGACGAAAATCCTTGCACCGGCCCTGCCTCTATCCTAATACTCTTTCCACCAGTTACTAAACATGAAATGTCTTCTTTAGTTTTTATAGTGTTGCACCACCACCTACCCTCTCAACCAGGCAAGGCTGGCTACATTTGTTCTGGGGTCAAAAAATAAATTAGTGGCCATAGTGCAACGTCATCAGCCTACCTGTTATTATCAGAGATAGACAGGCTGGCAAGATTTGGCCTGGGCTCAAAAACAATTTAGTGGCCACAGTGCAACTTCATCAGCCTACCTGTTATTAACAGAGATAGACAGTCAAGATAGAATTACTGACAGATAAAATACACAGATTCATAGACAAACAAGATAACTGGATAGAAAGGTTGGTGCACTGCGGCATTGAAAACTGGAAAGCTGTGACACCCCAACCCATTGAGTAAGGTTAGTGAGTAACCTGGGGCACAATTTCCCTCTTGCCCTCCTTGCCAGCATCCCCCTGCTCTTGCCCCTATCACTGTCTCTATCAGTAGTCATACACCAAAGTTATATCCTTCTTTAGCAGCTCATCATCTTCACTTCCTCAATCAATGGGTCCATCCTACTGTTCTCACTTTCCTCAGCCTCAGCCTTCCGAAGCAGCCTGATAACATCTTTTGATGCCTGACCTTTCCTCCTGTTAATGTCAATGTTCCTTTTACAGACCCTTTTAGTGTCAGCAGTCTTGTCACCTGTCTTGAATGGGTTTATAAATTATATGCTGCAGTACTGTAGGGTTCACACCCACTTGTTCCTCCTTGTAATACATAAAAACTGCTTCTACCAGGCTCATTCTACTTGTCCATTGCTTGACTAACACATTTCCACAGTGTTTCACTGGCTGTCCAAATATGTCTCAATTACATTAGAAGTCTTGTTGCTCACTCACAAAGCTCAGAATAATTGTTCTCTAATATATATTTCATCTTTCATTTCTAAATACTCAGCAATACAGGGTGTACAGTGCTGCTATCATACTCTGCAGCATTGTACACCCAAGGGAAAACTATGATCTTCCATTTTGTGGAAGGCTCAAGCTTAAAAAACACAACTAAAGCCATGTGACATAGTTAGTCGGGAGGCTTCTGCAATTTCACCATCACAACAGGCTTCCCTCTACCTGTGTCTTAGAAGGTCCTAAAGTTACATATTGCACAGTAAAACTGTGTTTTTGTAATAGTATATGTTTAAATTAAATTTGCAAATTCAATATCAGAAAGGTTCTTGTTTGATGCCAGACTGTTACTGTAATGCATAGCTTTTGACAAATCTAAACTGGACAGGCCTGTTAAACTGAACTGAAATATGTATCACATATCACATGCTAGTATATGTTGTTTACTTTGTTCTGGTCAAATATAATAATGCTAGGTGAATGTGCAGAGCAAGTTAATTAGTCCCCAAATTGTGAAACACCATATTGTCCTGATTATAGATCACATTTCTGTAATTGGGTGTAATTTTAAGTAAAAAAGGACATTGCTACAAAAGAGACTGGCACATTGTCGCTAGGCACTGTATTTAACAAACACAGACCTCAGTCAGACCTGATCAGTTCATAAAATGTATGCTAAATACAAATATAATACATACAGCCATAACATTATGACCACATGCCTAATACTGTGTAGTACCGCTTTTTGACACCAAAACAACCCTGTCCGGTCGAGGCATGGACTTAGGGCCGGACTGGCCTACCGGGATACCGGGAATATTCCCGGTAGGCCGCCTACCGTGAGGCCACTTTAATTTGGCCGGCCTCACCACTTTAATTTCGGCCGGCCACACCACTTTAATTTCGGCCGGCCACACCACTTTAATTTCGGCCGGCCGCGGCCCTTTAAGAAATTCGGCCAGCCAAGCCAGAGCCTGCTGAGTGGAAGAGGGATAGGAAGGTGACGAAGATTCCGGTGCGGGCAGCCTGAGAGGAAGCTGCTGGACTGCAGGTTAAGGTATGTGAGTGAGTGTCACAGTGTTCCCTATCTTATTGCTAGGATAGCCTTGTGCTTATCCCACGCATGCTTAAAATCCTTGACTGTGTTTACCTCTACCACTTCCGCTGGAAGGCAATTCCATACATCCACTACCCTCTCAGTAAAGTAATACTTCCTGATATTACTATTAAATCATTGAACCTCTAATTTTAGACGATGTCCTCTAGTTGTGGTAGTTTTTCTTCTTTTAAATATACTGTGTTGATTCGCTTTAAGTATTTGCATGATTGCCATGAGGTGCATGTCAAATGTGGTGAAAAAGCAGTCTCCATAGCAGATTCTCACCCTAAGCTTGTGGCAGCACATTAGTTTAATGACCACACTAAGGATGAATTACCAGCAGTGTGAATCCATTGAGTCCTGACTTGACTGCTAGTACATTGGAAGCCTATGCGTTTTGTTGTGTAGGATTAAACTTTCTCATGTGCACAGCTGACAGAAGATAACTACACGTTAAATGCTGAGAACATCGCCACTTCATATTTCATGTCCAATTCTCACAGTATTAGGTGTAACTAGCAACTTTCTCAGGTAATTGATATTATGGTGGTGTTTTCGGCACTACTACTGTAGTTTTCAAAATGTGACCTCAAGCTACAAAATGGATAGCAATTAAATAATTACATGAGTCCGCAGTTAATTACAGTGTGGTAAAAACTTGAAGAGAAAATTCAAAGTTCACAGCAAACCCTGAGGTGCCATCCTTCGTTTGTAAACCCTGGTGAGGAGTCTGTGTAAACAAGATAAACCATGTTAAAAAAAACAACTCTCTGGAAGAGATGTACTTATGCAAGGTTGTCCAGCCGTATCTAGCTAAAAATCCCATACTCCTTGGACATTTGTTATGAGCTGTCATGATATCTGGGATTGTGGGAGCTTAAAGGTCACAGGCATATAAAAGATAGAGAGACACGTTTGATGGATATACACCTCCTCTGGAGCATAGGAATTCACCCCTTCTTGACAATGTCTGTGCATGTATGGGCTGCTTTAATATCGCCATGATTGAGTCATTTTCGCCATGACTGGTGGCATCGCAGCTTTGCTAGAAGCCTCACCCGTTGTCCTGAAGGTGTTAAAGTGAGAGAGACATTACACAGTGTGGTTGATAAGCGTCATAAGTTTCTCTTACTAGAGTGAAACTCACCACCATTTGTACCTCGTTCATCATAAGTTAGAAAAACCTCAGTGTGTTTGTAACAGACTTTTATTTTTATCTTTCAGGAAGAAACAGATAACTGTACCACCAGTGACATACCAGCCATCAAACGAATGAGAGCCTCAAAGTAACTCATGGAAATGACAGTGCCTTGAGTCTAGAGTTTACAATAAACATTTTAAATGTTAAGCTTTGCAGGGAATCCTTTCAATATCCATTGTGTACTATTATATGGCAAAGCTAAGTTCAGCTCCACTATGAACTTGGGAGTAATCAGAAAAAGACCCATTTTACAAAAAGTATCGAAGAAAACTACACAGTGGCCAGCTTGTATGATTGGCTTATAATATAATAGTAAACATATCAATATAATCAATACAAAGCCATTTAATTGCTGGTCTGATGGCTCAGATGGCTCAGGCTAATGTATCCATTGTAGAATCTATTCATTTCTCAGGTTGGTTTCCAGGCAGTGTTGATTTTCTTTCTTCCTTCCTTCATTAATGAGTGCCATTAAATCAGCTAGTAGTATAATCCCTAGGAGATACTTGAAAACCACAGAATATCTCACTGTACCTTTCATGGTTTAATACTTGGTTATTATTATATTCACCATCAATAATATGAATATTGTAAGGGATGAAGTTCAATGATTAATTGCTATGTTTCTAGGTGTTTTCAGTATAATATTCCAGCATGTTTGTATTAGGAGTGGCAGCATGCCAGTCACAAACCACCATGTTATAGATACGTGTACAAAATGCAATAGTAAAATTCTTATACAACTGCCAAATGGAAGTATCTCCATTGCTAACCGTACGGCACATACATATATACTGATACTCATACACTGGATCTTGAACTTTTATTCAGCACAATTTGGGATTTTTTTTTACACCTGGCTGGTCACCACAGAAACCACAATTAAATTGTGTGATATAGTGGCAAACCTCATGGATGAGTCACATAAGAACTGAAATCTGAAATTTCTGGGAAGTTTGATGACTTTAATAAAACATTTCATATAAGTGTGTCTATGTATTTCAGATATTATTACAATAATTTATAGAGTAAATATAATGTAATATTATACGATGTTAACTTATGCTGTAATATGTGTTCTTTTAATAATCACACATATTTTTTTCAACCAATGCTCTTGTTTATATAAGAGGGTAGATAGGCAATAATAAACCCTAACCTACACACACACTTGCCTGGCCAGAACACTTCCTTTACCCACAAAAATCCTAAACTTGCAGTGCTACCACCATTTCAAGCAGGGCCGGCCTTAAGTGTTCGGGCGCCCTGTGCGGGCTTCCCCCATGGCGCCCCCCCCGTCTTTCACCCCCCTATGTATGTGTCCCTTTCCTCTTCCTTGCCATGTCTGTCTCCCCCCCTCCCACCTGTTCTGTCTCTCTCCCACCTCCTGTCTCTCTCTCTTCCCCTTTGCTTGTTCTGTTTCTCTATCCCCCCTCCACCTGTTCTGTCTCTCTCTCTCTCTCCCTCTGTTCTGTCTCTCTCTCTCTCCCCCCCTTCCCCCTGTTCTGTCTCTCTCTCTCCCCTCCCCATGTTCTGTCTCTCTCTCTCCCCCCTCCCCCTGTTCTGTCTCTCTCTCTCCCCCCTCCCCCTGTTCTGTCTCTCTCTCCCCCTGTTCTGTCTCTCTCTCCCCCTCCCCCTGTTCTGCCTCTCACCCCCTGTTCTGTCCTTCTCTCACCCCCTGTTCTGCCTCTCTCTCCCCCTTCCCCCTGTTCTGCCTCTCACTACCTGTTCTGTCCTTCTCTCACCCCCTGTTCTGTCTCTCTCTCCCCCTCCCCCTGTTCTGCCTCTCTCTCTCCCCCTCTCCCTCCCCCTCCCCCTGTTCTGCCTCTCTCTCCCCCCTCCCCCTCCCCCTGTTCTGCCTCTCTCTCCCCCTCCCCCTGTTCTGTCCTTCTCTCACCCCCTGTTCTGCCTCTCCCTCCCCCGCTCCCCCTGTTCTGCCTCTCACCCCCTGTTCTGTCCTTCTCTCACCCCCTGTTCTGCCTCTCTCTCCCCCCCCCTGTTCTGCCTCTCACCCCCTGTTCTGTCTCTCTCTCTCTCCCCCCTCCCCCTGTTCTGCCTCTCACCCCCTTTTCTGTCCCTCTCTCACCTCCTGTTGTCTCTCCCCCCCCCCTACAAGTGTGGTTCAAGGGAGGGGGCGGAGCTAACCGGCTCAGTGGTGTAGCTCCGCCCCCACCCTGTGAAGCAGAGCAGCGTCTGCTTCACAGGGTGCCACAGACAGCAATAGAAAGTGCTGCTCGGCTCCCCATACTTATTGCAGGCATGGGGAGCCGAGCAGCACCTTCTATTGCTGTCCGTGGCTCCCTGTGAAGCAGACGCTGCTCTGCTTCACATGGTGGGGGCGGAGCTACACCACTGAGCCGGTTAGCTCCGCCCCCTCCCCGGACATAGCACAGCATGCCAAGCAGAGGGCTGGTGAGGGGGGATCTTTTGATCTCCCCCATCCAGTGCCACTACCGGCTTTTTTTTTTTTTTTTTTTTAACTTTTTTTTTTTTTTAACGGCCGGGCAGGCGCCCCCTGGTGTGTTGCGCCCTGTGCGATCGCACAGGTCGCACACCCCTAAGGCCGGCCCTGATTACAAGGGATTATGGTAGGCATATGCACATAAGATGATCACTATTATATTAAGGGTAGGTTTACTAAGCAGTAGAATATTTTGCAGAGAAATAGTGTTTTTTTTCCTAGTTGGCTGGGGGAGATAAAAAGATCTACCATCACCAGCCTCTCTGCAGCAAACAGACAGCTCAGGGGAGCACAAGAAGCAGTATGGTAGGACGTATGGGCAGAGCACAGACACCATGCTGTCTGCCACTACACTAGACACCAAGGAGCTGGCTGGGGTAAGTCCAAGGTGTACAATGTGGGCACTGGGAAATTTCCTGTGTGTGCAATGTGGGTGCTGGACCACGTCCTATTGTGCAATGTGGGTGCTGGGACATGTCCAGGGGATGCAATGTGTGCGTGTGGGGCATTTCCTGGGTTGCTGTGGCAAACCAGGGGTCTACAAATATAAGTGCTGGTAGGCATGTCCTGGGTGTGCAATATGGGTGTTGGGGCATGTTCTGGGAGCGTAATGTGGTTGTGGCATATTTCCTGGGGTACTGAGGCATGTACTTGTTGTGCAGTGTGGAAGAGGGGCATGTCACGGGTGTGCAATGTGGAAGATGGGACATGTTCTTGGGTACTGGGGCAAGTACTGGTGTGAAATTTGTTTGCTGGGGCATATCCTGGGTGTGCAGTGTGGATGGTGGGGCATGTCCTGTTGAAGATGCAAAGTGGGTGCTGACTTGGGCAAGTCTTGCGTGTGCAAGATGGTGATTTGGGAAGGGATGTGGGGCAATAATAAAAGGAGTGCAGAAGAAATGGAGTTTGGGAGGTGGAGGCCTAGACCAAATGTTCTGTAAGGGCTCACAGATGCCCACTTGGCTGCACCCTCAATATTAAAAGGCTATGCCCATAATACCACTCTTTATTTTAAAAAATATGGTTTTATTAATCCACCTTATCAGCATGGTAGAATTCAAATAAAAAATGGTGGATCAATAGAACCATGTATAGGGAAGGGAAATTGTACATCATGCTCTTCTATTGCCCGGGGGCCCCATGAGTTATCAGTCCACCTCTGTCAGGGAGTTTGCTTCCATCAAATGAGAGGATTCAACTTGTATTAAATCATTTTCTAACTTTTCACTTCTTGCAACTCTCCCCCACTAACCCTCCCATTAATCCAGCAGGTTATATTATTATTTACACAATATAGTGTGTTGCATACTTTGCATTTCATTACAAAAATATTCAAGGTTTCCTGAGGGTTTCATTTCTATATTAAAGGAGCTCCATTATTGAAACAGTGTTTATATTATATATTATTATTATATAATTGACAAAGACTGATCTATACATTGTTTTAGCAAAATTGCAAACAAATGCATAAATGAAGAGAAAATGTGATTTAAACATGTCCATGGTGTCTCTCATTTCTGGCATTATGCAAATGAACTACTTTTCAGTGGATAATGTGTAGTTTGCATATCAAGCCACAAGGTGATGTTATAAGCAGTCGACACCACACATACTTTTAAAACATATATTTCTCTTATTTTGTACATTTCCTTGCAATTTTTAGATAATTTTCCATTATTTTTTCATTTCTAAATTCAGCTACATGGCTATTGGTTAACAAGGTGGACCCAATATGCACCAATTATCGGCCTCCAAATTGCAAACAGATTCGGGACACATCAGACCCTCCACATACGTTCGCAATTCAGAAATAATAGCCGATTCCACAACGCTATTTCCTGACACCTATATCAGCCAACATGCACCAGAATTAAGTGGTAGCCTCAGTCTTCCAATAGAATTTTTTTTAAATAACACATTGAATAAATAAAGTAAATAAACATAAAATAATATAAACATATTTTTTTTAGAAAAATGTAAAAATGCTTATAATTGTATATACATATTTTTGTGTTTAATATATGTTTACTTTCATTCTTATATACTTTTCTACTCAACTTTTCCAACTAAAATCTGAAGAATTGAAATGGGCCAATTTCACCTAGTTTACCTCAATTCAGAGCATGTTCAAGGGTGATCAGCGCATGTTGGATAGCCAAAAATCTATGCTTTTCATTGCTAAAATGTAACACCTCTGATGCTTCGGTTTCCGAAAGGGAGATGCCACTGATGTTTTGTAGATTGTATGTAGATGTGATCTGCACACTGCAATAAACAGGCTTCTCTGTTAAGTCACTGGAATTCACTGGCATTATATAGCTAACACATATGTATGGTTTATGTTGTACTGTTACCAAATATTAATAGCACATAAGTATTACAATGTACTGTTATTTCCTTCTATCCGTCTCTGGTATGAAGCCGAGAGCATTGTTTCAAAAACAATAGTCCCTTTTTCCTTTTCCAACAATCACATCTTATTCGCCCTTATTTAACATGCTAGGTTTGGCTGACTACTTATTCACTTTTGCAAATATTTTTAACGATTGACTTAGCGGCGGGTGTCATTGCATTTTCAGAACTCACAATTATATTTGCAGAATTATACAGTAGCATATATTTCATTTTGATGTGTGTTCAGTCACTACAATTGAGTAATCAACTACTTATTAGAGAAGTGGATATTGCACAATACCAACATTTTTCTCACCTAACAAATATGGGTACTTGGAAAGTTACTTGACAAACTTGTTTTTTAAACTAATTTACTGTGCAATTATTGAGTTATTTATAAATTGCAATTCTGGGACAGCATCCTAAAAGGAGAGAAATCGAGAGGAACTTTCCATTGGTCTAACCTTCAAAGGTTTGTCCTCCAATTACTTGATATCAATAAGTCATTACATGTTTGAAAAAAAAATAGTTTGCTTATATGAAGATTTTAACACTCCATGCCCAGCTCCACATCTGTAATTATAGTTCTAGGCAACAAACCAACAGGGAGCTCTCAAGCTGCTGATGAACTATAACTTCCATGATGCCTAGTTCGCTTTTGACTGTGCAAAGGCTAGATGAGGATAATGGGAGTTGTTTACCAACAGCCAACTAGTTGCTTTACTGTGTGTGCTTCTCTTTCACCATTTAATGAGTATAATCAGAAAAGTCATGGAGGCTTTGTACAGCCAAATGATGAACCCCAGAGAAGCCTGATATTTGTATTTATTGTTTTAGGCTTGAGTTATGAATCTTAAGGCTATAAATGTGGATTGTTGTGCATCTTATATTGTACCTTGAAATAATATGGTTTGATTGAAAATAAAATCAGACTTTTTGACTTTTGTTGTCAAAAATTATTTTTCATCTTTGTTCAGGTATATCTCATTTTATTACGCTTATTGCACTTTGCAGTTTTTGCTCTTGACAGGATGTGTCAATCATCTGACGAGCAAGTCTTTTTGGCGATATCTGTCTACTCCACGTCCCTATTTAACATAAGAATCTTTTATTGAAATTAGCCAAATTAATTACCTGCAATGGCCTCTAAGCATCAATAGAAGGTATGTACATAAAAAAAACATGTTTTGTACTTAAAAATATTGGTTTATGTGTCTTGCTTTATTATGGAATTTGATTAATTGTGGTGGTCTGGAACCGAACCTGCAATAACTCTGAGCTATGCCTGTACATAAAAGACTGTAATGTTTTAAAGGGACACTGCCATGAAAAATCTTATTTGATTTTAAGCATAGTTTATATAGTAAAAGTAAGTATAGTAAATTGTGTTCTGAGAAAATATAAATCACGTACTTGGATATTGCTTGTGTTTAGATGTTTTTCTATCATGATGACTCATGGGATATAATCAATAATCAGTGAACTGTGTTGAATTGGCTAGTAAATTATCTGGCATTATAGGCGAGATGAATATTTTCTAGTTATTTGGAAATCCTTGTGAGATGTTCCCAAGTGGGCACCATCACACAAGGCAGCCTATTTGACCTACATTCATCCTCCATAGAGCTGGTTTAATAAACCCCAGTTTCTGACCATTATTTAAAGGTGTATAGGTTATTTGCTCACTGTCCCTGCATGGTAACACCATGAAGAGGCTAGTGAACCAAGCGTGTTGTGGTCACGTCTACAATGACCCTTGTGAACATGTGAAAAAGAGATAATTACACATAGGTGTGCAGCCAGACCATCTGCTTATTTATGTTATGTGATATGAAGTCTCAGAAAGTTGAAAGTCCTGCATTTTGGCTTAACATGTATTGGACTGTGCTACTGACTATAATTACACATGAAGTGCTGTTTTTGCAATTGCATTAGGTTTATTGGAAAATTTGAGATAATATGCAATGTTCTCTGTCCACCCACGACTTGCTTTCTATCCTCCAGTAACATTGGTTTGGCTTCAGATCAAGTAGAGTATTGTAACTTTGCAAAATCTGTCATTGTGTAGGAATCAAATAACTCCAATAAACCCACATCAATTGCTCTGATGCAACCACAAATCCCAAAAACTGATTCAGTAGAAGCCAGTGTAAACCATCATGAATTGCAGATAAGTAGACAAAGGCCAGCAATGGAAACCATAAAAGGGATGTGAGAGACTAGAATTTACAGGAACGTAAATTATAGCTCTATTACAAATGTTTAATTACTATTTGACTAGGAGGATTTTGATTAACCCTTAAGATTGCACGTTTGATCATCTTTAAGAAATACTTTGATCAGTATATCATATTTCATATTGTTAACCCTTTCAGTGTCCATATTTTCTTTCACGTCAGATGGATATTGTAACAACAACAGTGGTCCCTGCCCATGGGAACTGAACCCACACAGACTGTAGCATACCTTTGGACCTGCTGCTTGAAATTTCTTGGAAAGAGGCACAATATTTGGTAGGCTCCCCGTGTTCCTATGTTAGGGACTGGAGGAAATGATATGCCTCTATAGAGCACCAGAAGTCCAATGAAGGAAGGCAACCTATTTCTGTGGGATGAGTGGAAATAATCATTCTTCTTTCTTCTCATTACAGATAAAGCCTAGGATTTTCAGGATGGAACAGAGAACATAGCTAGGGATATTCATGTGGACACCAAGCATTAAAAGAAATGTGGTTCACCACCAGAGGGTTAGCCATGACCAGCTATACTTCCGCATGTCATATTGTCCTCTCCATTCTTGGATAACAGTGCTCTAGCACACCCATATTATATATGCAGTAAAGACCTCCATGGCAACATAGAATTTAACATGGAAGCAGCTTTGCTCTGGATGGAGCAGAGTTACACTCAGAAGGGATGTGACTGAAGCATCAAACCACAAAGACGTGGTTGCACAAGAAGCTTTGATAACATAGCAAGGAATTCCTAATTGCAGGGTAGAACATCTCGAAAATGCTCAGGCCACATAAGTGCCTTATACACTTTTGTATCAAGACCAAATATTTGGAGACTGAACAGATTTAATCATACAGCCAAATAAAAAAAAAAAAAACAATTTTGTTTTTGCTTCCTTTGTAAAATTCACAGAGAACAAAATGATAGTTTGCTTTCTGTGGCTGAGACTATACACTTAAGTTCCATATGATTAATGCAAAAAATGAATATGTATAAAAATATCCTGGAAATGGTCACATTTGTATTTTTTCATATTTAATATAAGTACCATGTTCTATATATAATATTTTGAGGCAAGACTAAGCAAAACATATCTGTACCTTATACAGATACCTTGAATGTTTATTATGTATTGGATGGCCCACATTTTGCTAATTTGTATAAATTCTTAGCGCAATATCTTTTTTTAATATTTCAATGGGGTGCTTGGAGTTTGACTAACCTTAAAGCACTGGTTGGCACTTTAGCTGGAACTCTCATGCTTCTTACAATTGCAGTATTACAGTTACCACAATTAGCCCAAATATAGCAGGTGAACATATTTCAAGGAACTGTACAATGGTCAGACGCAGATATATATATATCAAGTATGCCACTGCCCGTGGGCCGCGGCTATGGGCAGCTATGTGCCTTCCATGGTCATCTGTTTAGAATTGGCGCTGGCCCCAAAATCAATTTCATGTACTTCTATAAAATAATATCTGCATTTTAGAAATGAGTCAGTTCCCCTTTAGGAAAGAGTTGTGGGATTTATTCAAGACATTGTAATCCATATCTTAATGGCCTGTAAAATGTACAGTATATGACTAGCGTCAAGAGAATAACATATTCTTTATATTTGAAGGAACATTATTACACATATCAGTACACCAATTAATTTCTGTAGGTGTAGGCCATAATTGTTCATTACTTTACTAAGTTACCCCATCAGCTCTCTAATCCAGATGAAGATGGCAACTTGCACACAGGTTGTTTTTGTCTTTTATCCAATTGTCGCTCATTGTTGTACACAATGTCAACCACAAATGGACCAATCAGTTGTCAGATATGATGCCAACAGAGTTTGAATTCAAATTTATAAATAAATAAATTAAAATAAAATGCAAAAAAAACCTCAGAGAATATACAACACATATCACTTTGAAAAGGTAACATCTGCCCGACTGGTCACAGTTCTTAGGAAATGTGCTATTTACAAATATAATTGCTATTTCCATTGGAATGTGAGCTGCGACTTCTGGTTCCTTTCTGACATGTGTCTCTTTGTGGTTAGTGGAGGCTTGTCTAGGCATCTGAATTAGGACAGAGGGAAAGTTCTTTTCAGACAATCACTGTTCTAATTAAAGAGACACCTGAAATTAAGATGATAATTATATTTCAGAGAAAGGAAAGTATATATAGTTACTATACATACTATGACTCTTCCATGAATCTAAACTTTAAATTCTATATAAACTATAAGACATCAAATGTCTGTTTGTCTAAAAACTCTTGAATGCTGAATCATGAAATTTGCACCGCTTATTCATGCTGTAAATTCTAGGTAAACATGACTATTTTCAGCTCTCTTTGTTGAGTTAATAAAATTTTGAGGTGAACCACCTCATAGCAGAGAACTGAGTGGATGAGAAAGAAGCTAAACAAAACAAATACATGCACACAAGTAAGAAAAGAAAAAACATACAGACATAAAACAGTCTTCTGACAATAAACAGCGGCTATGTTGGAAACATATTAATACAGTGGACACATTTCATTAATGCAGATTCATAACTTGCATTGCTACTAGGGCCTAGAAAAGAGCTGTAACTTTATTTACTGTGACCCTACTTTAACTGATTGGTAACTCTTCTTTCTTGATATTGATGAGAATAATAAGTCCATAAAAACAAACAAAATATTCTTGTGTCCCCAAAAATTAACTACCAAGCTGTAGTTCTGATCTAAAGACACAAAAACTGGAACACATATTGCCTTTTGCAAATCTTGGCTTGTTGCTCTGTGAAAGTATCAAAGTCCAATGAATCTGTGAAATGTCCCAAAATGAATAAACAAAATGTGATCTTATTTATTAAAATAACTATTGCCGTTTCTAATTGGTTGCATATTGCCGTTTCTGCAAAGGACTTTCTGCTTTCAGCATCAATTGTTTGCAGATATATTCTTGGACAGTAGTCCTGAAAAACAAAACATTGGGCCGCATGGACCCGACATTAGACCAGGCTGCATGCTGGCCTACTTACCATGTTCCTGATGGTACAAATGAAGACCTAATAGGAAGAAATCAGTAATATAGAAGCACAACTGAAATGTAAGTTTTTACGTTGAGGTTGAACTGGTGAGGTTCAACTTGTTTAACCCTTGCTTCCTTCAAGTTGGAATGTCCCTTTAATAAATAACTGAGAAGATTGTTTGTCTATGTAGTCAAGAACTTGTGTTGTATTGTTTATTAGGTTGGACAGGGAAGTGATCTCCTTCTACATAGTAATTTAGATTGAAAAAAAGACACAAGTCCATCAAGTTCAGCAGAAGATGGATTGATGTAATAATACTGCAATAATAATTTGTTACAAATGCACTTTGTTTTATGGTTCAACTTGTTCTGTAATGTTTTTGACATGCAACTTATCCTCTAATAAAAAGAGATTGAAAAAAAATATATATGTATTGCTCCTATATCTGTATATACAGCAAACACATGCACCAGTGTTTAAAAGGTTTATACAGGATAACTACATCCAGCCATTTTATTTACACCTTACCCTTAGAAGTACAGCTTTTTGTCTTGACAAGTCTCGTAGAATGCCGTCTAGCCCACTCAGCACAATGAACCTTCACTTGTTCAGACAATATTCAAAGAACCTCTAAAGAACAGAACTTTGTAAAATACTTCTATTTCCGCTTTAGCAGGTTATAAAATACATTTGTGCTCAGAACATCCAGTAACATTTACTGCTCAGAATGTCTTAGTCTAAGAAGGCTCTATGTCAGAATACAGTGAGCACCACCTGAGCATGTTTTTTATATGCACAAGCAGTGGTGTATCTTGATTTTGTGCTGCCCTAGGCAGACAAAATCCGGGCACCCCCCTACCCAAGCTGCACACCCACGTTACACACCTAAGACATGCCCCATCATTCAGACTCACATCAAGCTCACACTCCCATCACACTCAGTCACACACTCCTACTCCCATCACACTCAGTCACACACTCCTACTCCCATCACGCACACTCTGACTCCCATCACACTCAGTCACACACACTGTCTCCCATCACACACACTCTGACTCCTATCACACTCAGTCACACACACTGTCTCCTATCACACACACTCTGACTCCCATCACACTCAGTCACACACACTGTCTCCCATCACACACACTCTGACTCCCATCACACTCAGTCACACACACTGTCTCCTATCACACACACTCTGACTTCCATCACACTCAGTCACACACAGTCTCCCATCACACACACTCTGACTCCCATCACACTCAGTCACACACAGTCTCCCATCACACACTCTGACTCCCATCACACTCAGTCACACACTGTCTCCCATCACACACACTCTGACTCCTATCACACTCAGTCACACACACTGTCTCCCATCACACACACTCTGACTCCTATCACACTCAGTCACACACACAGTCTCCCATCACACACACTCTGACCCCCATCACACTCAGTCACACACAGTCTCCCATCACACACTCTGACTCCCATCACACTCAGTCACACACTGTCTCCCATCACACACACTCTGACTCCCATCACACTCAGTCACACACACTGTCTCCCATCACACACACTCTGACTCCCATCACACTCAGTCACACACACTGTCTCCTATCACACACACTCTGACTTCCATCACACTCAGTCACACACAGTCTCCCATCACACACACTCTGACTCCCATCACACTCAGTCACACACAGTCTCCCATCACACACTCTGACTCCCATCACACTCAGTCACACACTGTCTCCCATCACACACACTCTGACTTCCATCACACTCAGTCACACACACTGTCTCCCATCACACACACTCTGACTCCCATCACACTCAGTCAGTCAGTCACACACACACACACACAGTCTCCCATCAGCACTTACCTTTCCCTGGCAGGCAGCGCTGCCTGTTCGGCTTCCCGACGATTGTGCCGACAGGTCACGTGACCGGGCGCGCGTATGACGTCAGCGCGCCCGTCACGTGACTGTCGGCACTTCCGTGTCGGCACACTGCACGGGGAGCCGAACAGGCAGCACGGAGGTTTCTCTATGCTGCCTGTTCGGCTCTCCGTGCAGCCTGGCAGGCAGAGCGATGGTGAGGGGGGAATCTTCCGATCCCCTTTCACCTCCATCTCTGCCTGCAAGCGCGGAGGGGTTTTTTTGTTTTTTTTTTAAAGGGCCGAAATTTTTATTTTTTTATTTTTTATTTTTTTAATTTTTTTTTTCCAGTGCTGGGGGGCGCTGTCGCCCCCCAAAATTTGCCGCCATAGGCATCCGCCTAGGATGCCTCGCGGTAAATACAGCACTGTGCACAAGTATGCAACATGAAATGTGGACATTCCAGTACAATAAATACAGCAGCTATAGTTTCAATAAGAATATATACGGTAATCCGTAATTAGATGAAGAAGAACGTTTAATAATGATGTAGCAGACATTGAAAAAAAAATAATAGTCAATAAATATTTTTTAACTAATCTACTTTTATGGAAAGTTTTATTCTCAAACCTTTAATATTATAGAACTTAGATACCCAAGTCACCCAGTAAATGTGGAAACACACATACAGACTCTGTATGAGCCATCTAGGGAGAAATCTAAAAGTGAGGTTTGGTGAGTTGGAGGTGAGAGGAACATCTCTTTAGATCCAACTTTGCATTATGCAGGGCCAACCATGTTCTTCTAGCAGGATAAACACCCCAGGTTTGTTCCTCCATAATGCATGAATTGTTCACTTCAACTCATCTGCACCTCAGTTTTAGTGAGTAGCTGCCTTAGTGTATTCTTGCCATCAACATCTAGATCAGTAAACATCCGAAACTAAGAATTTCCCACTAGCAGATAGGAGAGTGGAGAAGCGTAGCTGGGAGCATAGTGAACGAGTTGCTGGATCAGGACCGACTATGCAGCACACCATTATTTTGGAGGACAGTGGAGAAGATCAAATGAAATTGGGAGGGTGCTGAAAGACCTGTAATATGAGGACACAGGCTGGCTGCATGAAGGGTAGTGTGCATGAAAGGTAATGAATGATAGATTCCAAAAATTAGGACAAATATTGAAGAATGATGTGCAATGATAAGAAAGGCAGTAATTAAGCTATAAATTAACTGGTGAGATAAATCAGAAACCATTTATAAAAAGTGGCCTTGTCAACTTAATGTCAAGTTTATGTTTTTTAAACCAATTTGTTTTGCAACATTTTGATAGTAAAATCTCAATAATAAACTGGTCAGAGGGGGAGGTGGACAAGAGCTCACGATCCTATATTCATTTTAAAAAGCTATTCCAAAGACACTATTGCTTTCCTGAAAGCTTTTTATTATGGAAATATTTACTGTAACTTGCAAAACACATTATTTAGAGCATTAGAAAGTTGGTATTGTCAATCATCTAAGGTCCAATCATAAGGCAAGCATTTTACTACTATTAAAAAACAGACACAAGGGGAGCGAGGGGGGAGACAAAGGGAGGGTGAGAGAGAGACAACACTAAGGGGGGGAGAGCGACAAATCTGGGGGCAAGGGAAAGAGAGAGGCTGCATTGTCACATAAAAGGAAATAAAAACAAGAAATGAACTTTTTTAAATCATAATTTTTTATTAAAGCAATTTACATGTTAATATATACTAGACATGTGCATTCGTTTTCGGACGAATGCATTTTCGTCCGAAAATAGCATTTTCGTCCGAAAATAGCATTTTCGTCCATTCGCCCGAAAAACGAAGAACGAAAATGCTAAGCTAACGAAAGCCGAATGAACGAATGGTTAATAAACGAAAATCATTCGTTCATTCGTCCATTCGTAGTACTATTGCATTCTATAAGCCGAAATAGAGTCGGTTTATAGAATACAATAGCATTTAACTATACGGAGACAGAGTCTCCATTCATAAAATTATCCGTATAGTTAAAAGCCGACAGCCTATAAACCGAACGTTCGGTTTATGTAATACATGTAATCCTATGGCTATTCTATAAACCGAACGTTCGGTTTATGTAATACATGTAATCCTATGGCTATTCTATAAACCGAACGTTCGGTTTATGTAATACATGTAATCCTATGGCTATTCTATAAATCGAACGTTCGGTTTATAGAATAGCAATAGGAATACATGTATTCCATAAGCCGACAGCCTATAAACCGAACGTTCGGTTTATAGGCTGTCGGCTTTTAACTATACGGAGAGTCTCCATTCATAAAATTATGAATGGAGACTTTGTCTCCGTATAGTTAAATGCCCACAGCCTATAAACCGAACGTTCGGTTTATAGACTTTCGGCTTATGTAATACATGTAGTCCTATGGCTATTCTATAAACCGAACGTTCGGTTTATGGAATAGCAATAGGATTACATGTATTCCATAAGACGAAAGTCTATAAACCGAATGTTCGGTTTATAGACTTTCGGCTTATAGAACACATGTAGTACTATTTCCTTTCTATGAACCGAACGAGAGCCCCATTCATAAGAATTTCTTATGAATGGGGCTCTCGTTCGGTTTATAGAAAGCCAATAGTATTACATTGTATTCTATAAAACGAACGAATTAAAATTAACGAAACGAAAATAATGAACGAATTTCGTCTGAAATGAATGCAGTAATGAACGAAATTCGTTTTAGACGAAATAAATAACATTTTCGTCCAAATGGATGAAAACGAAACGAAAATTTTAGTTTTGCACATGTCTAGTTTATAGCAACCAATAACTACTTTTTTCCATTAGCATCTAGATTACTAAAAATATAAATCTTGCTACTATTTTAGAATTTGCTACTATTAAAATATATGTTGTGCCACCAGCACCCTGGGAAATATGCAAATATTGGACAGGGCATGTATGAGTGAGGGGGAGTGTATGAGATGACTGACAGTTGCCAGGGGGGGGGGGGTCCCAGGGGAGGTGATAAAGGTCCTGGGAACCCTCTCCCCGGCAGCCATTTTACTGCAGAATCCTATCCACTCAGTAGTTAAATTCTGTTTAGCTACCTGAAGTGTTACTTGACAGCCCAGGCAGACATCGTGGACGTGGAGGCCATCCTTTCTACCCTGAGTGCTGAGGCCCTCGCAGATGGCGGCAGGCAGCAGCAGCAACAGCTTGCCCGTCTCAACATGACCCCCGCTGCGGCCACGCTACCAGAGGGAACTCGCGGTGGCGTGAGGCGGCCTTCCCGCCCGCGAGGTTGAGCCCTGACGCCGGCTCCCTACCCTCTCATCGGAGTAGGAGTGGAGCCAGGCGTGCGAGCAGGCGCGCGCGAGCGGTCTGCGTGGAGCGGCCGCGCGGCCTGCTCCATCTAACGTCCGGCACCCCCCGGGGCCTTCGTGGCCTGACGCTGCCGGCCCCCTCCCCTCCCAACGGAGCAGGAGTGGAGCCAGGCATACTAGCGGGCCTCGCGCTGGCGGTCCGCGCATGGCGGCCACGCGGCCCGCTACACAGGATGGCGGATCCCCTCCGGGGCCCAGGCGGTCCACCCCGGTGCCTAGTGGGAGCGGGGTACGCGAACTTCCAGCATCCAGCAGGGCTGTCACCAGGTCGGGTGCAGCCCTGTTGCAAACGCCAGCAGCTCCAGCGACGAGGTCCTCCAGGAGGAGAGGTGCAAGGCAGTCTACCAGGGCAGTGAGTAGGCCTCAGGGCCAGACAAGGGGGGCGCTGCGCTTACCTCCAGGGGGGAGGGGGAGGAGGGGGGCCGCAGCAGCGTTACCGGGTCTGAGGATGAGGGCCTGCCCCTCCCGCCTCCTCCTACTCCATTTATCAATTTTTCCCCTGTCCCTGCTCACCAAGTCTCTGTTACAGGGCTCCTTCCCCCTCCTGCCTCATCCTTTTGCTCACCTTTTTCTGTTTTGCAGACTCCGGGCTTTGACTCCATGCCAGGATACGTCTCCTCTCATGTGCCACAGGCTGCGGGGGATATGGCACTGCTTCCTTCAACGGCGCCCGTGCTGTCCGCGGTGGCTGGGAGCAGCGGTGAGTCCGGGGGACATGGGGTGTTTTTGACTGGGAATGATAGTGGGGTTAGCAATGTTAGCAATAGCCAGCCATGGGTTGACGTATTAAATAGCTTGCGCGGGGTAATTGAACAGGTGGGTCGCGCGGCGGGAGCTCCCGGCGCAGCCGCGATGCAGGGCATTGACGGGGTGCTAGGGGGGGTGTGGGGTTCCCCTAATTTAAGCTCGGGCATTGCAGGCTCGGCATGCGTAGTGCCACCCCCCCCTTTACCAACAACGGCGACAGTAGTGCCCTCGGCAGTTACGGCGCCAGTGGCGGTTTCTGCGGCACCGCAAGTGGGGTTGGGGGACGAGGAGCGCCCAGTGGCGCCATTCGCGCACGGAGCTTCATACATGTGCTGGTTGGGCCCCCTCGGCCTCCACTTGAAGCCCGAAGTTAAGGAGCGAATTTGGAAGGGTGAATATGTAGAAATATATTCTCTCCTTCCTCTGGAGGACGTCCCTCCTCCAGAAAAAGAATTGAAGGAATCCAAGAAGGAGAGGGAAAAATATAAGTACCGGAAAATTCCCAAGACTTACGGGAATTGGATTCGGGCTTTCTCCATTCTCGCTAGCGTTATTGGGGAAAAAGCTCCCGAAAAATGCTGCTCGCTGTTCTGTTACCAGGATCAGATCTGGAACGCGTGCAGGGTTTATGGGGGGCTCAGCTGGTGGAGGTACGACGAGCAATTCCGGCAGCGGATTGCCGTCCGTCCCACCCTGGGTTGGGACCAGATGGACGTGGCATTGTGGCTGTCCATCATGACCTGGCCAGCTTCACACCAAGGGGCACTTACTTCCTTTCTCAGGGGGGCCGGAGGAATGGGCCAACCCGCTCCTTCGGCCACACAGCGACGCCCAGGTGGCTGCTGGCAGTTTAACGACGGCCAGTGCAAATTCGGCACAGGCTGTCGCTTTAAGCACGAATGCTCAGGGTGCGGGGGCAACCATCCCGCCTCCCGCTGTTTTAAGCGCCACAAGGGCGGCGATAAAGGGGACCTGGGCAGAAAGGGGGAAGACGCCAGTGGCCGTCGGGGCAATGCGCCCTTGGCTAAACAAATATAATAATCGTAGGGCAGCGGAGCTCTTGCTCCGCGGGTTTGAGGAAGGGTTTTGGATCCCGTTTCAGGTCCGGGAGGGTTCGTTTTGTTTAAAGAATTTACGTTCGGTGGACGAACACCCAGAGGTGGTTCGGGCGAAACTGGGTAAGGAAATCGAGCTGGGTCGGGTAGCAGGACCCTTCGAATCACCCCCCTTGGCGTCCCTTAGGGTGTCGCCGTTGGGGGTGGTCCCCAAAAAGGAGCCGGGCAAGTTTCGGCTTATCCAACACCTGTCATACCCCCATGGGGGGTCTGTAAACGACGATATTAGTGCAGAATTGTGTCGGGTATCCTACGCATCTTTCGATGCGGCCGTGGATATGGTTCGGGGGTGGGGGCATTGATGGCTAAGACTGACGTGGAATCGGCCTTCCGTCTGCTCCCAGTTCACCCCGAATGCCATCATCTTCTTGGCTGTTACTTCGAGGGGCACTTTTACGTCGATCTATGTCTCCCCATGGGTTGTTCCATCTCGTGTTTTTATTTCGAATGTTTTAGCACATTTTTAGAGTGGGTGGTTAAGGAAGAGTCTGGGTGCAAATCGGTTATGCACTACTTGGATGACTTCCTGCTGGTGGGCCCTTCCGGCTCACACGTCTGCAACCACTTACTACGGACTGTGCAGTCGGTTTTTTATCAATTTGGGGTTCCGTTGGCGGCGGATAAAACGGAGGGTCCGGTCACCTGTCTTTGTTTCCTGGGCATCTAAATCAATTCGGTGGCGGGCAAGTGCCGCCTTGCGCAGGACAAGCTCCTCGGCCTTAGGGCCGAGGTGTCTTGGGCTCGGGACTTGCGAAAAATTCAGCTGCGGAGGTTGCAATCACTACTTGGAAAGCTCAATTTCGGAGGATCTTTAGCAGACGACTGGCCGCAGCAACGGCTGGGGTGTCCATGCCGCACCATTACGTGCGTCTGACACGCCCTTTGCGGGATGATCTGGCGGTATGGGACGACTTCCTGGCCCGTTACAACGGTCGGTCATTGTGGCAGGCTAAAGAGGTGTCCAACGCGGCATTGCATCTCTATACGGATGCATCAGGGTCAGTGGGCTACGGGGCAATTTTGGGTTCACAATGGTCCGCCGAGACATGGCCCTCTGGTTGGGCCCGGACTTGGCATTCCTGGAATTATTTCCCATTTTGGTGTCGGTTGAACTATGGGGAACCACTCTGCGCAACCGCAGGGTGGTTTTCCATTGCGACAACATGGGGGTGGTCATGGCAGTAAACAACTTGACTGCATCCTCCCCACAGGTGGTCCGCTTGCTTCGGTCTCTGGTGCTCCGCTGCCTTGACTATAACATCACGTTTAGGGCTGTTCACATCCCCGGGGTGCACAACATAACCGCTGATGCACTTTCTCGTTCACAGTGGGAGGTGTTCCGGGCGGTGGCACCCCAGGCGGATCTGGAAGGGATTCCTTGCCCAGCGGAATTATGGAACCTTGGGTTGGGCGAGTAGTCCAGTGGATTAGCCAGTCCGTCGCTGGATCCACTTGGCAGCGGTATGGTAAGGTGTGGAGCGAGTGGCTAGCTTTGGAGATGGCTCGGGGTGGTTTTTGCTGACGATGGGGCTCGGCTGCAGGGCTTACTATGGTTGCTCTGGCATTGGGATGCCGCGGGCGTTTCCCCAGGGGCGGTTACAGCAAGGCTCTCTGGCCTTAGCTTCTGGTTTCTAGCCACCGGCCTGCGGGATGTCACAAAAGAGTTCTCTGTACGGCAGGCAATGAAGGGTTGGAGGAGGGGTCACAGGTCCGTGGATGCACGCAAGCCCGTGTCGGGGGCGTTATTGCTGGGCTTAGTTCACGTACTTCCAGCGGTATGTCGGTCCCCATTCGAAATTTCCTTGTTTCGCCTAGCTTTCTCTTTGGCATTCTTCGGGGCATTACGGATCGGGGAACTAGTCAGCCCGGCTACCAGGGTGGCAGGGGGACTGTTAGCGGCGGACATGGTCAGGGAGCCGGGGTTCTTGCGTTTTGTGATTCGGCGCTCCAAGACGGACATGCTGGGAAAGGCGACCTGGGTTACTCTCCGGGAGGTCCCGGGGTCGACGGTTTGCCCGGTCTCATGCTTTGACCAATTTTGCTCGGTTCGGCCTGTCGGGTCTCTTTCCCTGTTAGTTCACGCAGATTCATCTTCCTTGTCTAGGTTTCAATTCATTCAGGTCTTTCGGTTGGCGGTGGAGGCACTAGGCCTCCCGGGTAGCGAATTTGGGGGCCATTCCTTTCGCATTGGCGCAGCGTCCGAAGCAGCGAGGTTGGGTTATGCAGAGAGGGCGATTAAACAGATTGGGAGGTGGGAATCCCGTAGATTCCTGTCTTATGTACGGCCTCAAGGGCTGACCTCGGTTTCCTCTGCTTTACAATTACAGATGCAGCGGCTAGGAGGGTGTGGCTCATAGGCCACTCGTATATTTTTTGGGCCAAGAGTCGTGCGGCTGCGCGACCCGGGGGCGAGAACCTTGGTCTCTCCCGGACATTGGCCGAGGTTCGGTGGTTCGGAATCAGGGGTATGCGGTGGGTGCGGTTGCTACCCGAATTGGTCCAGCTGTCTCGGCTCCTAGGGGCACCTGACATTCTTTTGTTGCACCTGGGTGGGAACGACCTGGGGTTGGTTCCAGTGTGGAACCTTTGTGACACGGTGAAACGGGACCTGGCCAGTCTACTGGTCGTGTTTCCCAATGTTACATTGGTGTGGTCCGAGGTCGTGCCCCGCAATTACTGGCGATGCGCGCATAACCAGAGGGCCCTTGAGCGCTGCCGGGTCAAATTTAACAAACGGATATCCATGTTTGTGCTGGGAGTGGGAGGGGTCACTATTCGCCCTCGGGTGTTCGAGACCGATGCCGCAATGTATTTTCAGAGCGATGGGGTCCACTTGACTGAAGTGGGCCTCGATCTCTTCAACCTTGCATTGCAAGATGGGTTGGAACAGGCCATAGCTAGGGTGGTGGGTAGTCCCCGCTGATTTAAGGCGTTAAACAGACGGGTCTGTGGCGTGGGTTTTCGGTCCTTGCCAGTCAGGGGGTTGGTATTTGGAATAATGGAGTTGGGAAAAGTACAAGAAGGATGGGGCGCTCGGTCCTCCCTTAACCTTTTTAACGTGAAGTCAGTTCATTGGACGTGCCCACTGAGCTAAAAGAGCCGGCTAGTGGTTAGCATTGTGGTAAGACGGAATGGTTAAGGTATGGGATACCTTATGGGACGAGGAGGGGAGGCGAGCGCCTCTGAGGTAAAAATGTTATGCACTATGTTTATATGTTATTTAAGTTAATGTTTGGCTGGCAAGGGGTTAGATACTTTGTTAGGCTGTATCAGTTATATTTATATAAAAGAAAGGATGGTGTTTGGCAGATACAGCCTTATACTGTTTAATAAAATTTGCTGTGGCCTATTTATACCATCACCATGTCTCGTGTCCAGTTATTGGGGGGAAAAGGGGGGGTTGGGGGAAGGCATGTGGTTATCACCGGGTGGGTTTTTAGGAATCGGGCACTCTATCCCCTCTGCGTACATACAAGCACCCTGGGAAATATGCAAATATTGGACAGGGCATATATGAGTGAGGGGGAGTGTATGAGATGACTGACAGTTGCCGGGGGGAGGGGTCCCAGGGGAGGTGATAAAGGTCCTGGGAACCCTCTCCCCGGCAGCCATTTTACTGCAGAATCCTATCCACTCAGTAGTTAAATTCCCGCCCTCCCTTCCCTTCATTTTGTATTATTGTTGGTGTTTCATATGATTGTACTAATCTTCTGTTTTGTCGCAGCAGGCGTGGGTTTTCGGTCCTTGCCAGTCAGGGGGTTGGTATTTGGAATAATGGAGTTGGGAAAAGTAGAAGAAGGATGGGGCGCTCGGTCCTCCCTTAACCTTTTTAACGTGAAGTCAGTTCATTGGACGTGCCCACTGAGCTAAAAGAGCCGGCTAGTGGTTAGCATTGTGGTAAGACAGAATGGTTAAGGTATGGGATACCTTATGGGATGAGGAGGGGAGGCGAGCGCCTCTGAGGTAAAAATGTTATGCACTATGTTTATATGTTATTTAAGTTAATGTTTGGCTGGCAAGGGGTTAGATACTTTGTTAGGCTGTATCAGTTATATTTATATAAAAGAAAGGATGGTGGTTGGCGGATACAGCCTTATACTGTTTAATAAAATTTGCTGTGGCCTATTTATACCATCACCATGTCTCGTGTCCAGTTATTGGGGGGAAAAGGGGGGGTTGGGGGAAGGCATGTGGTTATCACCGGGTGGTTTTTTAGGAATCGGGCACTCTATCCCCTCTGCGTACATACATGCGGTGGGTCATTTTTCGCAGCCTGTGAACACTTTAGAGTTAAAGTTTGTCACTACCTCAGCAATGATCACATGATGCAATTTCCAAATAGTAGGCTAAGCATTTTGGGAAATGTAGTTTACATTTACATACAGAGGAAGGTAGATATAGTGAGAGGCTTCTACAGAGAGAAGGGGTGATCTGTACACAAACTGATGTGGGAAAAACAAAAGCTATGGACAGTGGCATTTTACATACCATATATGGTTCTTTGGAAATGAGTAAGGGATATATGGCATCATGTAAAGTGGCATCACTAGGGGTGGGCTAAGGGGGCTGAAGCCCCAAATGTTCTGAGCAAAGCCCTGAGTCTCTGCAGCTCTGTGATAGCTCCGCCCCATGACCTCACGCAGCAGCACACAGACAGTGTGAAAGCCCTACACGGATAGGATGTGGAGTGATGTGTTAGCCAATCAGTGAAGGGCTTTTACACAGCATAATCACTGTGACTGCAGGGATATGAGGGAAGCTCCATGTGGGACAGTGAAGCAGCTCTGAAGAAAAATCATTACCAGCTGTCACCTTGTGGAAGATAAAGAGCATGTCTATTTCCACTTAGGTAAGCTCTGGGTTTTGTGGAGAAAAGGGATGGTTGGGGTCACTTATTTACATCCTCCTTTGTGTATGTAGCCCCTTCATGACCAATGACGGTCCTGGACCGTCATGAGGAAAAACTCCCTTCGTGACCAATCACCAATGCGCTCTGGCATGCCGCGATCGTGATTTAAACGGCATGGCTAAGTGTCTCGATATCGAGACTTCAGCCATGTCGGCTGAGGCCGCCCCCCTCCCCCCCCTGAAACATCCGGGCACCGTGACAGCCAATCACAGTTGCCTGCTTTGACAGCTATAGTCTCTCCCTGCTCCACAGCGATCGTGGGGCAGGGAGAGACTAAATATAGAGCTGGAAGTCATCCCTGATCCCACCCAAGCCCATCCAGGCCACCAAGGTTTTTTTTTTTTATTAAAAAAAAATAAAAAAATGTTTACACTTTTATTTTGCTAACCTTAACCCTTGGGCATGGCCGGACTGGCCTACCGGGATACCGGGAAAAGACCCGGTAGGCCGCCGTCCCTGGGGCCGTTACCTGGGGTCGCAAAGGCTGAAAACTGCCCTGCTGAAAAATTCGGCTGCTGCAGCCGCTTCAAGAATTCAGCCGCCGCGACTGCTTTAAGAACCTGGCCGCGGTGGCCGCTTTAAGGCATGCTCCACCCCCAGCTTCCCAGAGACTGACTGAGCACTGGATGTAAGGCGACATCCGGTGCTCGGAAGGAACTGATTGACGGTGTTTTGCCTCTACAGGGATCAGAGGCAGGCACTGATCCAACAAACAATTATTTTTCAAAGAAATCATAGTGTATCTGTGTGACAGTGTGCAAGTGTAACAGTGTGTATGCAAGTGTAACAGTGTGTATGCAAGTGTAACAGTGTGTTTGCAAGTGTAACAGTGTGTATGCAAGTGTAACAGTGTGGCGGTGTAACAGTGTGTATGCAAGTGTAACAGTGTGGCGGTGTAACAGTGTGTATGTTAGTGTGGCGGTGTAACTGTGTGTATGTAAGTGTGGCGGTGTAACTGTGTGTATGTAAGTGTGGCGGTGTAACTGTGTGTATGTAAGTGTGGCGGTGTAAGTGTAACTGTATATGTAAGTGTGCCTGTGTAAGTGTATGTATTTCTGTATATGTGTCTGAACCATCCACCTCCCTACAAACAGTATTTAAAAAATAAAACAAATACATCTGTGTGTATACATGTGACTGTGTGTGTGACAGTTGGCATTTGTTATTATGTGTAAGTGTAACTGTGTCTGTAAGTGTAACTGTAAGTGTTCCTGTGTAAGTGTGTGTATTTCTGTATGTGTGTGTGTATGTGTATGTATGTGTGTATACCTGTGTGTGACTGTTTTTGTGTGTGTGTGACTGTGTAAGGGTTTATGTCTGTGTATCACATATAAAACAAGAAGCAGTGCAGTGATCCCGCCGCTTTAATTATTTGGCTGCGGAAAGATGCGACGTTCCCTCCTTTTCGTTTGAGTTCAGGGGTACATCCTGGGTGCTGGGGCAAGCCATGTGAGTGCTATCTGCATGCTGAGATAAGTCCTGAGTGCTAGGGAAAGTCCTGTAAGTGCTATCTGAGTGCTGGGGTAAGTCCGGTGAGTTCAACCTGCATACTGGGGTAAGTCCTGGATGTTGGGAAAAGCCCTGTGAGTGCAGTCTTAATGCTGGGGTAGGTCATGGGTGCTGGGCAAGTCCTGCGAATCCAATCTGAGTGCTGGGATAGGTCATTGTTGCTGGGCAAGTCCTGTGAATGCATTCTGGTTGCTGGGGTAAATCAATGCATCCATCCAGATGACACACACTGCCCTGATATATACCCCTGCACAGGGCAATTCATATAACCTTGTGTACATACTGGGGCCTATGTATTGCCCTGTGCATGGGGTATATACCAGCCTTATCTGTAAATAAAAGACTCTTCAAATGTGCTTTACAATGTATGGTTTTCCCTTTTATGAACAAGAAAAGAATGTTATGCAATGGGGCTGGTATAATGACGCAATGCTCTGGGGCTGGTATAATGACGCAATGCTCTGGGGCTGGTATAATGACGCAATGCTCTGGGGCTGGTATAATGACGCAATGCTCTGGGGCTGGTGTACAACCATTTCCAGGGCTGGTTTTTATCCCCAGTCCGGCACTGCCCTTGAGTTAGTGTTAGAGATCATCAAAACCCTAATCCTAGATATAGAATTAGGGTTTGTACTAACCATAACCCTAGGGATAAAGTTAGGGTCAAATATAAAAATAAAAAAAAAGTAAATAAAATTAAATAAATAAACAAAAATAAAAAATAAATAAATATTATTAAATAAAATAAGACGTTAATCTGTAGAGGACCAGTGACATGTTAGATCTGTTGGTGGTCCTCTAGGGATATTTTATATTTAAAAAAAAAGACTGCTAGTGGGGCCAGTGTCTTGCATTGGCCCCCCAACAGTAGATAGGGGCCCGCAGTAGCTGGATATATCATCCATGCAGCCGCAGGATAGCAACAATTTGAGCTTCCTACTATAGACTACATTCCCTATGATGCTACGGTCACTTTTGGCTGGCTGAGCATGATAGGAAAAGTAGTCATAAGCATTACATAATAAATACATGTTTTAAAGCTGCAATGACTATCCTAAATTTGGCCCTTTACCTGCCACATAACACTAGCAAACCTATACATGTGGGGTACCGCTATACTCAGGGGAAGTAGCTTAACATATATTGGGGTATTTGGCAAAAAAACAGAACAACCCCTTTAAATTCATACCTAAATACAAAGTGTGTGTGGAAAAAAAAAAACACAAAAAAAAACAAAACTTGCCAACGATTGGTGGGAAAATTACTGCATGAAAGTGTCAAAATACCCCAATTTTTTTTTATTTGCTTTTGTAGCTTAGTAAAAGATTTTACAAATAAAAGTCAGGAAAAGTGTTTTTTTTATACATTTTTCAACATTTTTCTATTTTTTTCATAATATAAATGATATAAACAAAATAATGGCATCAAAAGAAAGCCCTTCTTGTCCTGAAAAAAATATATATCATATGTGTTGGTACAGCAAATAACAAAGAATAAAATTACAGCTAAACACAAACACCTCAGAAGTGTAAAAACTCCCATGATCATTAACGCACAACATTCTAAAAACAGTCTGGTCATGAAGGGGTTAAGCTATATATTGTTGGTTTGAGGTTCCTTATTACATGTATGTATGCAGAGGGGATAGATGCCCGATTCCTGAGACATACCATAACCCCACAGCCACACATAACCATACCAGCCCATGTTCCCCCCAATAAATGGACACGAGACTTGTGATGGTACAACAAGGCCACAGCACTTCTTTATTAAACACATATCAGGCTGTATAAACCACCACCATCCTTTAATACTTATATGTATAAAACAGAATACAGCCTGACAAATTGACTAAGCCCTTGCCAGTAAAACCATTTTAAACTTCCACCCATATATTTACATATGGCAACTTTTTTCCAACCAAATCCAGAATCCAGAAGCTCGCCTCCCCTCCTCATCCCTTGAGATGCCATAACTCCACCTGGCCCATCTCTCCCACAATGCTTACCACTAGCCGACTCACTTAGCTCAGTGGGCACGTCCAATACAAACAACTTCCATGTTGCTTTTAAGGTTAGGGGAGGACCCGAGCACCATTCTCCTTGTAATAACTCCAACTCCATTTTTCAAAACATATCCCCTACTGGCAAGGACAGCCAACCCCCGCCACAGACCCGCTCGTTTAATACCTTAAATCAGCGGGGACTACCCACCACCACCGCCATGGCCTGTTCCAAACCATCCTGCAACGCCAAGTTAAACAGATCAAGGCCCACCTCAGTTAAGTGAACTCCATCACTCCTGAAATACCTTGCCGCATCGGACTCAAAAACCCTATGGCGTATAGTCACGCCCCCCACACTCAACACAAAACGAGACACTCGTTCATTCAATTTTACCCGGCTCCGTTCCAGCGCCCTCTGATTGAGCGCACACCTCCAATAATTACGTGGCACCACCTCTGACCACACCAGCGACACACCAGGAAAGAGCACCAGCAGCCTCGCCAGATCCCTTTTAATGGTATCCCCCAGGGTCCACACAGGGACCGAACCCAGATCATTGCCCCCCAAATGAATAAGTAAAATATCAGGGGGCCCCAACAGCCGAGACAGCTGAACCACCTCGGGTAACAAGCTCACCCACCGCATACCCCGGAACCCGAACCACCGAACGTCCGCCACGGCTCTCGGAAAGCCCAGGCACTCTCCCCCAGGTCGCACGGCAGCCCGACTCCGTGCCCAGAATATGTACGAGTGGCCTAGAAGCCACACCCTCCTAGGCGCAACATCTGTGAATTTAAAGCAGAGGAAACTGAGATCAGACCAGCCGGACGGACATAAGATAGAAACCTGCGGGATTCCCACCGCCCAATCTGCCTGATAGCCCACTCAGCATAACCCAGCCTTGCGGCCTCAGACGCAGCGCCAATCCTGAACGAGTGACCCCCGAACTCCCGGCTTGGAAGGCCCAGGGCCTCAACTGCCATCCGGAAGACCCTGATAAACTGGAATCTAGACAAAGGAGTCGCATCAGCGTGCACCAGCAATGAATTGGAACCGGCCGGTCGGACCAAACCGTACCGGTCAAAACAAGCCACCGGGCATACCATAGAACCGGGGACTTCCCGCAGGGAGACCCACTTCCCAACCCCAAGCACATCCGTTTTGGAGCGCCTGATCAAAAACCTCACCAGACCAGGTTCCCGCACCATATCCGCCGCCAGTATACCCCCTGGCTTCGTTTTTGCCTGGCTAACCAATTCCCCAATACGCAAAGCCCCAAAAAATGCCATGGAAAAAGCTAACCGAAACAGATCCACCTCAAAAGGCGAGTGGCAAACCACCGGCAGTATGTGGCACAGGCCCAGCAACAAAGCCCCGGACACCGGTTTACGGCAATCCACGGAATGAACACCCCTCCTCCAACCCTTCAACGCCCGACGCACTAAAAACTCCTTAGTCACGTCCCGTAGCCCAGAAGCTCTGAACCAGAAACTAAGGCCTGACATCCGTGCCGTTACTGCCGCGGGCGACACGCCAGCCGCGTCCCAATGCCACAACAACCACAGTAAACCTTCCAAGTGAGCCCCATCATCCCTGAAACCCCCACGAGCCGACTCCAGATCCAACCATTCCCCCCAAACTTTACCGTAACGCTTCCATGTGGATCCAGCGACAGACTGGCTAACCCACTGTGCTATTCGCCCAACCCAAGGTCCCATAGCGTCGACGGGCACGGGATAGCCTCCGGGTCCGCCCATGGTGCTGCCGCCCGGAACGTTGCCCACTGCGAACGAGAAAGTGCATCCGCAATTACGTTATGCACCCCAGGGATATGAACAGCACGAAAGGTCACATTAAAATCAAGGCAGTTAAGGACCAGAAGCCGCAACAGCCGAACTACCGGCGGGGAAGAAGCCGTCAGGTTATTCACCGCTAACACCACTCCCATGTTGTCACAGTGGAAGACCACCCTGCGATCACGTAACGTAGTTCCCCAAAGGACCACTGACACCAGAATAGGAAATAGCTCCAAAAACGCTAAATTCTTTGTCAGGCCCCCCGAACCCCAGAACGGGGGCCAGGTCTCGGCAGACCACTGGGACCCCAAAATTGCCCCGTAGCCCACGGATCCCGAGGCATCCGTGTACAGATGGAGATCTGCGTTGGACACCTCTGGAGCCTGCCACAACGACCGTCCATTGTACCTGCTCAAAAAATCATCCCACACCGCCAGATCGTCCCGTAGGGCCGAGTGAGCCTGACATAATGGTGCGGCCGGCACACCCCCGCCGTAGCCCCTGCCAGACGTCTGCTAAACACCCTGCCCATTGGCATAATCTTACAGGCAAAGTTGAGCTTCCCCAATAAAGATTGCAACGCCCGGAGCTGAATTTTTCTCAAGCCGCAAGCCTTGGAAATGTCCGCCCTAAGGCCCAACAATTTATCCTGAGGAAGCCGGCATTCGCCGGCCAGGGAGTCAATCTCAATGCCCAGGAAGGAAATAAAGGTAGTCGGGCCCTCCGTTTTGTCTGCCGCCAATGGGACCCCAAACGAAGCCAGAACCACCTGGGCCGTCCTCAACAAATGGCCACAGACTTGCAAACCCGAGGGACAAACCAGCAGGAAGTCATCCAGGTAATGCATCACTGAGCTGCACCCGGACTCCTCCCTGATTACCCAATCCAAAAATGTGCTAAAGCACTCAAAATAAAAACAGGAAATAGAACAACCCATGGGAAGGCACAAGTCAACGTAAAACTTCCCTTCAAAATGGCACCCGAGGAGGTGATGACAGTCTGGATGAACCGGAAGAAGCCGGAAGGCCGACTCCACATCGGTTTTTGCCATCAAAGCACCAGCCCCTGCCGCCCTCACCATCCTAACCGCTGAATCAAAGGACGCATAAGACACCCGGCACAATTCCGCATCAATGTCGTCGTTAACCGACTCCCCATAGGGGTAAGACAGATGCTGGATCAGCCGGAACTTTCCTGGTTCCTTTTTGGGAACCACCCCCAGGGGAGAAACCCGTAAAGCGGCCAAGGGGGGCGAAACAAAAGGACCCGCCATACTGCCCAGAGCCACTTCCTTAGCCAACTTATCCCGCACCACCTCAGGGTGCTCAGCCACTGAACGCAAATTACGCAACCGCAAACAAACCTCCCGCTCCTGAAAGGGAATCCTGAAACCAAACTCAAACCCTTGCAACAAAATGTCCGCCGCCCTACGATTCCTATACCGGCTTAGCCATGGGCTCATTGCCCCGACGTCCACCGGCGTCGTCCCCCTTTCCGCCCACGTCAGACTTGTCCCCACCTCTCTGCCGCTTGAAGCACCGGGTGGCGGGGTGGCTACCCCCGCAACCGGAACACTCATGTTTGAAGCGACAACCGGCGCCAAACTTGCACTGACCCTCATTAAATTGCCAGCACCCTCCCGGTCGTCGTTGGGTCGTGGCCGAGGGAGAGGGCGAACCCAGTCCCCCGACCCCCCCAAGAAAGGACGTCAAACCCCCCTGATGCGAGGCTGGCCGGGTCATAATGGCCAGCCACAGCCCCACGTCCATTTGATCCCAACCCAAAGTAGGCCGTAAAGCAATCCGTTGCCGGAATTGCTCATCATAGCGCCACCAGCTGAGACCCCCATAAATCCTGCACGCATTCCAGATTTGATCCTGGTAACAAAACAAGGAGCAACATTTTTCAGGGGATTTCTCCCCAATGACGCTGGCCAAGATGGAGAAAGCCCGAATCCAATTCCCATAATTCTTTGGGATTTTGCGATAACGGTACTTCTCCTTTTCCTTCTCGGCATCCTTCAACTCCTTCTCAGGAGGAGGAACGTCCTCCATGGGAAGGAGCGAATAGATTTCCACGTACTCGCCCTTCCAAATACGCTCCCTCACCTCCGGTTTAAGATGAAGGCCTAAGGGGCCCGACCAACATAAATACGCGGCCCCATGCGCCATCGGCGCAACTGGGTGTGTCAAATCAGCCGCCCCAACCAGCGACGCCGACGTACTCGGTGCCGCCGATGTACTAGGCATTGACAAGGGAACCGCAGGGAGCGCCGCAGCAGTGGCCGCCGGCAGCAACAAAGAGGGCGGTAATGAGGGGGACTGTGGGACCCCCGCCGTGCCCGGCAAACCAGAAACCACCCCCGGTGAACCCCCCGTGGAACCCCACACGCCGCCCATCGTACTATCGATGCCCTGCAGGGCCGCACTACCAGAAGGCCCAGCCACCCGGCTCACTTGCTCGATCGCCCCCGCAAGCAATGCAACAAATCCACCCATGGCTGACTAGCAGGAGTAACGGTAGACCCCACCCCACCCACCCCCGAAAACCCCGCCAAAGGTTGCCCCGTGGACTCACCAGTGTCTCCCTGTACCGCACCCAGAGCCGGCGTGGAGGCCCGGGAGGCCGCTGAATCACCCGCAACCTGGGAAGCAGGATGGGGGACGTGGAGTGGCACAGCACTAGTAGCTGGAGCCTGTGAAGGAGAGACAGGTGAATACAACGCCAGATCAGGAGGAGAGAGAAGCCCAGCCAAGGGAACCTGGTAAGTAGTGACAGGGGTAGGAGTAGAGGACGGGGTAGGGGGCAGGAAGAGACCCAGGGCCGTATCCTCATCCCCAGAAGACCCACTGCAGCTGCCCACAGCCTCCCCGCTGCCCCCCGCCCGGGAGGGTAATCGAAGGGACCCTGGCCTGCCGATCCGTGCTCCTCCTCCTGCTAGGCCCCGCATCCGGACGCGGGGGGGAAGGTAGCAGGGCTGTACCGGACCTGGTCACAGCCCTGGATGTCCTCCGTCCGTCGCGCTCCAAACCCCGAGGGGAGGGGCGCGGCCTGCGATCCCCGCTCCCACCAGCCACCGGGGATGGTCGCGTGGTTGCAATAGCAGGCCCGCCACCGGAGGCAGCGGGCCGCGCGGCCGACGGGCGAAGGCCGCTTCTTCGCCCAGCTCCACTCCTGCTCCGGTGAGGCTGGATGGAGCCGGCATCCGGGCTCTATCGAGCGGGCGGGCGGGACACCCGCCGCGCCCCGCCACGAGGACCCGCGGGAGGCGATGCCACCGCGGGTGTAGCAGCCTGCAGCTCTGCAAACTGCTGCCTCAACCGTCTGCCACCATCTGTAAGGGCCTCAGCCCTCAGGGCAGCGAGCATTGCCTCAATCTCCATGCCTGGGCCGTGAAATGAAACACCAGAGCTGCAAAAAATTGCTACCAGGTGCGTTTACAGATTAAAATGGCTGCTGGGGAGAGAGGCTCCAGGGCTTTTATCAACTCCCCCCTGAAGCCCCTCCCCCCAGCCCCCGTCAGTCATCTCTTGCCTCCCCCTCGCCCATACATGTCCTGTACAATTAATTTGCATAATTTCCCAGGGTTCTGGACTGCTAAACAGCGTATGTATGTATATATGTATGTATTGTAACAGGCTGGCCGGGGCTCGGGTTATAAGCAACAGTTCTTTCTTCCAAGATGAGGAAAGCTTTATCGAGCAAGCCAGCCCCAATTGAGCCACAGCAAAACAAAACAAACTCCTACTCCACACTGGAGACTAACTAACATAGAGTACCCTTTCTATGCTACTGGGCAGCTAAGCTGACTCCAGTAGTTTAACAAACAAAAATTAAAGGCTTGCAAAAATACCTTCTTTCCACCACAGTTTCAGCAGTCCCTTTGACTCACAGTCTTGTTGCCTCCACCCAGCTCTTCACAGGAGGGTGATTACCCTATCCATATGGTTTATATAGCTCCCTAATTGATGTATTAGAGCCAGGGCGTCCAACAAACGGAGGTGTGGCCCGTGGAGAAGTTGAAGCGGGTAACCGCTTCCCTAACCACATTTAAGCTAGATGCAGCGTTCCCCGAAGGAACGCTGCCGATCATGTAGGTCCATAATCCTTCCTCTGCCCTGCGCTTGGCGTCATGCGCACGGGTCAGAGGGAAGGAGAAAAAAACTCCACATCACTACAACCGTAGAGAAGCAGCCCCATCCGGAGGACCAGAGCCGACAAAAAAAAAGTATCTCTGTATGTAAGTGTGATGCTCTGTATGTAAGTGTGATGCTCTGTGTGTGTAAGTGTAATTGCTCTGTGTGTGTAAGTGTGATGCTCTGTGTGTGTGTAAGTGTGATGCTCTGTGTGGGTAAGTGTGATGCTCTGTGTGGGTAAGTGTGATGCTCTGTGTGCGAGTGCAAGTGTGATGCTCTGTGTGTGAGTGTGAGTGTGATGCTCTGTGTGTGAGTGTGATGCTCTGAGTGTGATGCTCTGTGTGTGTAAGTGTGATGCTCTGTGTGTGTAAGTGTGATGCTCTGTGTGGGTAAGTGTGATGCTCTGTGTGGGTAAGTGTGATGCTCTGTGTGGGTAAGTGTGATGCTATGTGTGGGTAAGTGTGATGCTCTGTGTGTGAGTGTGAGTGTGATGCTCTGTGTGTGTAAGTGTGATGCTCTGTGTGGGTAAGTGTGATGCTCTGTGTGGGTAAGTGTGATGCTCTGTGTGGGTAAGTGTGATGCTGTGTGTGTAAGTGTGATGCTCTGTGTGAGTGTAAGTGTGATGCTCTGTGTGAGTGCAAGTGTGATGCTCTGTGTGTGAGTGCAAGTGTGATGCTCGGTGTGTGATGCTCTGTGTGTGAGTGTGATGCTCTGTGTGGGTAAGTGTGATTCTGTGTGTGTAAGTGTGATGCTCTGTGTGGGTAAGTGTGATGCTGTGTGTTTAAGTGTGATGCTGTGTGAGTGCAAGTGTGACTCTCTGTGTGAGTTCAAGTGTGACTGTGTGTGTGTGTGTGTGTGTGCAAGTGTGACTGTGTGTGTGTGACTCTCTGTGTTTGTGTGTGTGTGTATGTAAGTGTGTGAGTGTGGCTGTGTGTGACTGTGTGAGTGTGACTGTGTGTGTCACCAGCACTATTTAAAATAATAAATCATAAATAAAACAATTTATCCACAAAGGACTGCGAAATGAAAAAAACATAGAAATGAAGAAAAACAATAATAAAAACTTCAGTTTATTTATTGCAAATACTTAAAGAGGAAAAAGAGTATTATAATATCCTTAAATATGTACTTGTGTGTGTGTGTGTCTGCGTGTGTATGTGTGACTGTATGTATGCGGAAATCTGTGTATGTAACTGTGTCTGTCTGTTTGACTGTGTGTTTATTCGTGTGTGGCTGTGTATGTATGTGTTGTTTTGCTGTGGAGTCTGTGATACACTCACATACTGCAAGTATGTGTTGTATTGTTGTTGAGTCTGTGATGCACTCACTGCACACATGGATACATACATATATATATATATATGTATATGTGTGTACTTTTTTTTTCTCAATGAAAAATTAATGCGGCCCACGCACACATACATTTTTAGTGAAGTGGCCCACTGCAAAAAAAACTTGGACGCCCCTGTACTAGAGTAACCCGATTTTTAACCCTTTTTTAATCTAGTCAGGGAACACTGAAAGTGCCATTCTGGGGCTAATATAGCAGTGTTCCCTCACACTGCCACAATAAATAAATATATATATATATATCATACACATATGCAACATAAATCATTGCTATTCTGTTTAGCAGACCTGTAATAAGGAACCTCAAACCAACAATATATAGCTTAAATACACAAAGGTGGATGTAAATGATATATATATAATAAATCCTTCCTATCCTGTTTAGCAGTCCTGTAATAAATAATGTCACACATATGTGTGTTTTATTACTGGACTGCTAAACAGGATAGGAAGGATTTATGTTTATATACGTTATAGACGTATGTTTATATTGGGCTTGACAATTTTAATTTAATTTTAGGTGCCAGCAAAAAAATTTAGGAGCCAGACAATGGCACATCACGAAAGCATACATGCACACACCTCACATACAGAATCACATACATACACAGAAAGTCACATTAACACATCTCACAGACATCCAGTCAGTCACACACCAGTCAGTAAGTTTGCTTTTTGTTTTTTTTAAAGAAAAAATTAGTTCCTTAATGTGTCCCACACTTCACATACACAGCCAGTTACATACATATTCACATACAACACATACACAGCCAGTTACAAACATACACACACAATACATACACAGCTAGTTACATACTGTGACGAACGTACCGTGGTTCAGAAGTGGAGCCCCAATTGCAGAAGTGACAGCCCTTGCCAGGCACCACAGTACTGGAGGATCAGCGAGACTGCAGCAGTGATAACTGGCACAAAAACGAGGAGGAGTGCCAAGGTCAGGGAGCCAGAAAGCGGGAAGTCCAAAGAATCAAGCCAGGTCAGGAATCCAGAAGAAGGGAAGGTCAGTAAAACAATCCGGGTCAAACAACAATTGTAGAATATAGCACTAAACAGGAACAGGCAAGGGGAATACTCAAGCAATTTTGGAAAAAGGCGCGGTGATTTAAAGGGCCATAGCCCCGCCCCCGTGACGTGTGATACGCGCGCTGTGCCGCTCGTTTCCGTAGAGACGCTCGGGAGAGAAAAGCCACAGAGGTCTGACGCGCGCGCTAGTAACCAATGCCGGGGCGCGCGCCGAGCGGGGAATCTGACGGCAGGGGACGTGTGTGCTGTTATGTCCCGATCGTGGGACCCGTCTGGCATCAGGTCTTGCAGGTGGGTGGCGGGGGGTAGCCCAGCGATCCTTACAGAGCCCCCTCCCCAGGCGCGAACTCCGGGGCGCAAACCAGCGAAGGGCGAGTGGGGTATCTCCGGTGATAGGCGCTCAAGCAAGCCGGAGCGTGGATATGCGACACCGGTTCCCATGACCGTTCCTCGGGACCGTAACCGAGGTATTCGAGGCGCCCCCTGCGCCAACGAGAGTCCAGAATCTGTTGAACCACATACTCCTCGTTGCCATTCACAAACACCGGAGCCGGAGGTACCGGAACCCGACCCTTGAAGGGGTTAGCCAAGTAGGGCTTTAGGAGAGAAACGTGGAACACGGGGTGGATCCCCAGCGAGGAAGGGAGCTTCAGGCGCACAGCTACGGGACTGAGCACTTTCGCAACCGTGTAAGGGCCGAGGAAACGGGGACCCAATTTTCTTGAGGGACATGCCAATCGGATATGCGAGGCCGAAAGCCATACCTTTTCTCCGGGGGTATAGTTGGGGGGAGGAGTGCGTTTACGGTCTGCGTAACGGTTGCCTGGGCCTTCATGAGGTTCTGGCGTAGAAGTGTCATGTGACGGGACATACGAGACAATCTGTCATTGACTTCAGGAACAGAGGGATCTACTATCAACCCAGGAACCGAAGCAGGGTGATATCCGTAAGAAGCAAAAAACGGGGACATTCGGGTAGATGATTGGTAATGGTTGTTATAAGCGAATTCCGCCGTGGGGAGCAGAGTGAGCCAATCATCTTGTAAGTGGGTGGTATAGCACCGGATATACTGTTCCAGGATCTGGTTCAGGCGCTCCGCCTGCCCGTTAGTTTGTGGGTGAAATGCGGTGGACAAAGCCGGGTTGATTCGAAGGTTACGGCAAAATGACTTCCAAAAACGAGTGGATTTGGACTCCTCGGTCGGAGGTGATGGTCTGTGGTAACCCATGTAGTCGAAATACTGAGGATAGAAACAAGGATGCTGTGGTGGTGGCAGTAGGAATCCCAATAATGGGGATGAAATGAGCCATTTTGGTACAACGGTCTACCACAACCATTATGGTATCATGCTTCCGAGAGGGAGGAAGGTCAACGATGAAATCCATCGAGATAGAGGTCCATGGTTTGGAGGGCACCGGGAGAGGGCACAATAAGCCAGCAGGCTTTGTTCGGCTGACCTTGCTTCTGGCACAGATGTCGCACGTGCGGACGTAATTCGTGACATCCTTTCTCAGAGAAGGCCACCAAAAGTGACGGCGGAGGAGTTCTGCAGTCTTGGTAATTCCGCCATGCCCGGACAACAGGGAATCATGACTGGCTTGCAGCGCAGCAACACGGACCGGTTTGGGCACGTAAATTCTATTTTGGTAGTAATGGTACTCCCCTTGGGACCTGATAGGAAGTCGGGTGCTGGGGAGCACAGTGTTTCTCGAGTGTCTCTGGATTTCTTTCATCAGATCGGTATGTGTGGTCAGAAAGATGGAAGACGGTAGGATCGTATCAGGCGTAGTGTCTTCCTTAGGGGGTATATCATGGATGCGTGATAGAGCATCGGCTTTGATATTGCGTATTCCCTGTCAGAAGGTAATATGAAGGTTGAACCTGGTGAAGAAGAGGGACCATCTTGCTTGTCGGGAACGGAGACGTTTAGCCCTCAGATATTCCAGGTTACGGTGATCCGTGTAAATAGTGACTGGATGTGCTGATCCTTCCAACAGATGCCTCCATTCTTCCAACGCGTGTTTGATTGCTAACAGTTCTCTATCCCCTACATCATAGCGTGATTCGGTGGGAGTAAGGCGATGGGAGTAAAAGGCCACGGGGTGTAATAGAGCCTTTTCTCCTTGTCTTTGGGACAACACGGCTCCTACGGCAGTTTCGGAAGCGTCTACTTCTACAAAAAAAGGGACTGATGCGTCTGGCTGGATGAAAATAGGGGCAGAGGTGAAGCGTTGTTTAAGGAGGTCGAAGGCTCTTTGTGCTGCTGGAGACCAAAAAAAAGAAACATACAATCGGGTCAGTTCCGTGATTGGGGCGACTATCTGAGAAAACCCCCTTATAAATTTGCGATAGTAATTGGCAAATCCTATAAAACGCTGGACAGCCTTTTTGCAGGTGATGTAGATTAATTTAGAAATAAACAAAAATGTTTAAAAGTCTATCTGTTCCTGTCCAAATCTGAGATTAATAAATTGCGTATACGCAGAAGTAAGTTCACACTGACACATGCAGTTCAGGTTAAAATAACTTCGAGGAAATTTATTAGCATCTGGCAAAATTCAGGCTTACAAGCCCTTATAGAGGCAGAATGACATCATCATTGAATATCAGATAATAACAAATAAACATCATTAATTGGGTTAAATGTTAAGTGGCTGTGTCAATGTCCACCCATCAATATGATTAATTGGCCCAAAAACTAAGTGGTTAGCTAGGTGTCCTCCCACTGAGAGGTGGTATTGTTCTGGACACGGGTGTGGACGGATGGCTCAAGCACCATCTTTCCCACCACGAGGCTTACTCGGTGGAAGGGGGGCTTGGGAATCATTTTGCGTAGTTAGTGATGTCAGTCTCGTGGTCGGGTGCAAGGTTATTTTATGAATAGAACATTTCATTTGGCCGGTGTTCTCATGGCCTTCAGATTATACTATGTTGCAAATTACAGGAGATTCAGTAATTCCGGGGCTAGTTATGTCCTTAGAGAGAGAATACAGTCTCTATTCATTATACTAAATACTGTCAGGAAATTCTTTCATGTAATGTGAACAAAAGGGAGGGTCTGTCATAATGTGAGGTTAAAATGGAGTTAGTACAATAATTCAATACAGGTTTCAATAAAGATTTTTAATAATTCTACATCAGTCCCCCCTATGAAATGTTAGATTCTAAAAGATAATCTTTATTTGTTAGTATCAGAAAACGTGTTAGCCCAAAGGCACAGAAACCCCGTGGCCGCTAGCTTGGTGTTATTGCAAAGTGCAATCCTGTCCCTTCATCTGTCCCTAGTTGGCTAACTCATCCGTCTGCTGGGCACTCGAACGCTTCACTCCGTGGGTATCCCGCAGTGGCTAGCCCACCACATCTCCACACGGTAGTCTTTCCCAAACAGACAGATGCTGTCCCTACGCTGGTCCCTACCTAGAATTCTTGCACTTTATCATAAAAAAAGGGGATAGTTTGTAGCGGTATACAGGGCGAGTTGATATCTTGGAAATCTAGGTAATCAACTGTGAGATGTGTGAAAGTGGGTGCCGCTTGGTCTACAGTCTTCAAGAGAAGTTTTCTCAGACAAGGGAGGACACAACAAACGAGAAGAGCAAAAATAAAAAGAAAAATTAGTATTGCTATACCAATATGCATTAAAGCCTTTTTCCATCCCGTCATCCAACCAAACCATCTCTCCCAGGGATCCTTTATCCCAGAATTCCTTTTTAACTCTTCAGAGAGCTCATTCAACTTCTCTATGGCTAAGGTAACTTTACCATTAGGGCCTGTGTTTTCTGGAATGTAAGTACAACATGTCATGGTGTCGGGCAAAATTTTACATACCCCTCCTTTTTCGGCTAGAATCATGTCTAAAGCCATTCTATTCTGGAAGGACATTTGGGACGTAGCCTGCAGCTGTTCGGCTAAGCCCTGGAGGGCATCCCTGGTGTAATTAACAAAGCGTTGTTGGTTGTAATAAATGTAATTTATCCAATTTAAATTCTTGTTTGCAGTGACTATGGTAAAAAGTGATTCAAACCCTGCAGCAACTTCATCTTTTGCTTTAAACTCATTGGGCACCCCCCTAGGTACCCCAATGGCATCGATATAAACATGAGGGTCAAAACTGCCTTTAACTGGGGCTTCACGCTTTACTTTGGTTGGTGTGTGTTTGGACTCATGGGTGTTGGGGTGTGTGTCAGAGATAATGTGTATAGGCATGATGGCTTTGGCCAGAGTACACTCCCCCCACCATTCTTTGTCCATTCTGGATCTTAGCTGTAAATCCCCACACAACCAGTAAATATCCCCTAAAGATCTGGTATGGAATTGTAGAAGGTTCATGGAGACAGTTCTGTAGGTGGCACAATACCCTTTAGAGAAGTTACCCACAAATTTACCAATCCCATCATAATTAGCATAACAGGTGTAATTACCTTTATAAACTGTAACACCATCTGGGGGTTTGCAATCCTTGGCTAGAAGGGGATATTCTACTGTCCATGCTTTACATATGGACCTGTTGAATTCGTAATGATAGGCAAAAAGACTCAAAACACATTCTTCTACATCTACTGGCAAGGTTAAAGGCACGGTGCCCAGGTGTTTCAAAGGCACTTTGGTCGGCTTTCCTGGATTGCATTTTGCGCAAATAACACAGGCCTTACAGAAGTTACTGATCAATGTTGTGATTCCGGGTGCTTCATAATACTTCTGTATGAGGGTAGCCATCAAATCTTTTGACAGGTGTGCAGGTCCATGAGCCCATTGGACAACTGCTGGATATAAATTTTTAGGAAGGCAGAATTTAAAGTTGTTGTAGTATATTCCGTCCTTTAGGACAGCCCCTTTCTTCTTCCAATTCTGGATTTCTTCGGGGGTAATTGCGGCTTGCTTTTCCCGCAAAATTCTTAGATCAGTAGGAAGGGTCTGTAGGGTAAAAATAGGAGCTTCTTCTTGACCGGACACTTCTTCATCCACTTCCTGCAAATTTCTTGCTGCTTGCTTAGCAGCCTGATCAGCCAAATGGTTGCCCTTTGCTTCATCTGTATCCAACTTCCCATGTGCCTTGACTTTCAAGACGGCCACTTCTTCAGGGAGTAGGAGGGCATCCATTAGTTCCTTGATTGCAGAGCTGTGTTTGACTGGTGTACCGGCAGTGGTAACAAATCCTCTCGTCTTCCAAATGAGGCGAAGTCATGTGCCACACCCAGGGCATATCTTGAATCTGTATAGATATTGGCACGTTTTCCTTCGGAGATTTTGCATGCTGAAGACAGGGCTTGTAATTCAGCTTCTTGTGCAGACATTGCTGGCGGTAGAGATGATTCAGATGATTTGATAACTTCATCTGTTGTGGTCACGGCATATCCTGTGTGGTATTTTCCTTCTTCATCAGCATACCTTGAACCATCCACAAACAGAGTGAAGTCAGGATTTGTTAATGGATTCTCATGTACAGTTGGCAGATGTATTGTTTCCATTTTCATTTGTTCAAAACAGTCATGAGGTGTCTCTGGGTCATAGTTATTCACTATGACCAGGTCTTGGAATTCATTTTCCAGGAAATGGCGTGGCCATGCTTCAAGAAGGTCAGTTGTTGGATACTTGACAATGCCATTTTCCTGTAGCTTTGATTCATCCATGGTGGCCCATAATTTTGCCATGGGCCCAAGATCATTCCATGATTTTGTTTTCAACTTGGTAACAGGGACATGTGGAATAGCAGTATCCCAATGACGGTACAAGTAATTGAGTTCTGGGGGTAGTTGGATCAGGACCATGCTATTGCCTTCAGAATCACAATAGAAGTCTTGGGCAGTGAGTTTCACCTCCACCCAGTGGTAGAGTTCATCTTCATAGCAAGGTTCAGGAGTGATGTTTGGCTTGTACCATGTGGTACAGAAGGCATATCCTGGACCCTCACAGAGAGGTGTTTGTTCTTTATAAAAGGTTAAATCAGGATGCATTCTCTTGATGGTCCCAGTGAGAAGAAAAACATAGGTTTCATCCATGATAAACCCATAGTGGATACCCCCCTCAGGGAGTGGAAGAAGAGTGGATGGATTAAGAACTTGACATCTGTGTATGGTAATGTTGTCAGGCAGCAGGAGATGACACTGTAACCGTAGGTGTCTAGCGGGAGACACATGCTTGAGCTGAACTTGGTTGATGATGGCAGAGATGTCATGAGGGGCCAATACAACCAAGGGGTGGCCAAGGACCAGGTCTGCAGTTCTTTCAATAAGTTCCCTTGCAGCAAAAACAGCTCTAAGACATGAAGGGGTCCCTCTGGCCACGATATCCAGCTGGCAGGAGAAAAATCCAATAGGCCTCTGGCGGCCTCTTAAATCATTTGTTTGGGTAAGTACTCCTGTAGCATGGCCTTGTCTTTCAGAGACAAATAATTTGAAAGGCTTGGTATAGTCTGGCAGGGCCAGAGCAGGAGCAGATGCAATGGCACGTTTTAGAGTATGAAATTTGTCCAGTGCTTTTTATTGTTCAGGCAAAATGGGTCTGACTTGAGTGCATCATAGAGTGGTTGCATAAGCAGAGAGGCTTCTGGGATCCATGCTCTGTAATAGGAAATGAGGCCTAAGAAGGCATGTAGAGATTTTGAGGTCTTTGGAGGTGGAATATCCAGTATGGCTCTTACTCGGTCCCGAGTGAGATGTCTGGTACCTTGAGATAGGCAATGACCAAGGAAGAGTACTGTGGATTGACAGAATTGCAGCTTGAGACGTGAAGCTTTGCATCCTTGTTCTGCCAGATAGCAGAGGAGACTAATTGAACAGTCTTCAGTTGTAGGTATGTCATCTCCACAGAGTAATAAATCATCCACATACTGGAGGAGTACAACCTCTGGATGGTCTGTTTGCCATGGGTCAAGGATGGAGCACATGGCTTTTGCAAATTGACTTGGAGAGTTTTGTGCCCCTTGAGGCATGACAGTCCATGTATACTGTTGCATTTCATGAGTGAAGGCAAACAGATATTGGCAAATAGGATCCAGTGGAACACTGAAGAAGGCATTAGCCAGGTCAATGACTGTGAAGTATTTTGCAGATGGTGGGACGCCAGAGAGCAGAGTGTGAGGGTTTGGCACAATAGGGGTGTCCAGGACAGTTGCTTCATTGACAGCACGGAGATCCTGAACCATTCTGTACTTCTCTGGTTCACCTTTTGGAGTTTTCTTCTTCACAGGAAATAATGGAGTGTTGCACTTTGATACACATTTTACAAGAGCACCCTTCTCCAAGAGTGCTTTGATTTGAATTGAAATAGCTGCAGCTTGAGCTGGTTTTAAAGGATATTGTGGTTTCCTTGGTAATTTTGCTCCTGGAATGAGCTTTACCACCACAGGTGGTACTCTTAGGTGACCTATGTCCTCTGGGCCTGAGGACCATAATTTGGCAGGTACCTTTGTTTTTAGTATATCAGGAAAATTGGACCTCTGCTCCTTTGCTTCCCCACGGGGTTCTTCTAAATGCAGCATTAGAGGTAGGGAGCACAAGGCTGAGGTGTCTGATTCGGATAGAGGAGTAGACAATTCCACTTGTCCATCTGGGGTGAAGGTGATAGATGCCTGCAGGCGTGAGAGGACATCAGCGCCTAACAGGTTAATTGGGCATGTGGAAGATCTCCTAGGAGTCTGGGCAGATTCCAGACCTCTAGCAACTAAGAGTAAGGTATCTAGAGAGACTACCTTATATTCAGGGCGTGCAGCAATGATTCCCTTGCGTATAGAGTCTTTTACACCTTGGACAAATGCACCTGACAGCATTTGTGAATGAATCTTGTCAGTAAGGTCAAAACCCAAATCTGTAAACATTTGAAACAGTCTTGCATGAAACCTTTCTACTGATTCTCCTTTTTCTTGTATAATATCAGTAAGGCCAGCAGCCTGATCTGCAAGTTTGTCTAGGGTTAAGGGAGGAAGTGGCGGCCATGTTGGATGTGGGCACATCCGGGGCAGACTGGGCCGGACTGGGCATGGCCGGGGTCTGAGGAGTGGCTTGGAAAAAGGGGTAGGGGTAATTTGAATAGGGCAAGGACATGGGGTATGGTAAGGGGTATGGCCAGGCCAACTGGGTGGGGGCTAGGGCGGAAACAGGGGAGGGCAGGACAGCTGGGTAAGGATTAGGGGAGGAGGTGGGAACCTGGACTGTGGGAGGGGTGAGTAACGGAGAAGACAGAGAAGGATTAGTAGATATGGGTGTAGGAGGAGTAGCCGGAGCGGGTGTAGTAGTATTGGCAATAGCAAGGGAGGAGGGGTTAGTAGACTGGGTGGATGCAGATGGGATGGTAGAATTATCAACAGAGAGAGAGCGTAGAGAAGGAATGGTGGATGTAACATTTAGATTAGACACAGAAGGTAGTGCAGGGATGGATGAGGATGATGGGAATGTTAGGGATGATGAAGGGGAGAATAAAGATCCATCAGAATTTAGGACCGGGCAAACAGGGGAAATGACGGGATAGGTATTGGGAGGGTCGGGAGTGGGGAACATGGTCAGCTGGCTATCGCTTGTTGCTGACTGAACCTTGAGAATGGACATCCCCTGGGCACCATCTTGGGGCGTTGGCTGAGGGAATGCCCCAGTAACACAATTCTTGTGATATACATACAGTTTTACACCTTTATGATTTATCTCTTCTTCAACTAAGTCACACGCGAGCCAGCCCCTACTGGGCTTACTCGCTTCCTGTCCCATATCCCCCTATACAAAGTGTCCCAAGTATAGGTAAAGGAAAATGAAACAGAAAGTCTACAGTGCTCGACTGCCACTAGGAAGGGTGGGTCCCTCCTAAGTGCGTCTTCCCAAAACGTAGACTAGTCACTGAATCCGTGTACCCTAGGTAGTGCTGGAAGGTGGCTGGGGCATTACACAGCCCGAAACGCATTACCAGATATTCAAAGTGCCCATATCGGGTGCGAAAAGCAGTCTTCCATTCGTCCCCTTTGCGAATCCGTACTAAGTTATAGGCCCCACGTAGATCGATCTTGGTAAAGATGGTAGCTCCTCTCACTCGGTCTAGAAGTTCCGTAATAAGGGGTAGAGGGTAGCGGTTCTTGACGGTGATATCGTTAACTTCTCGATAGTCGATACATGGTCTGAGGCCCCCATCCTTCTTCCCGATAAAAAATATGGCAGGACCCGCCGGGGATGTAGACGGTCGGATAAAACCTTTCATTAAGTTTTCCTCGATATAGTCTTTTAGATGGGTTAATTCTGGTTCCGACAATGGGTAGATCCTCCCGAATGGAATGGATGATCCAGGCAACAAGTCGATAGGACAATCATAAGGACGCCTCGGCGGCAAAACGTCAGCACCCTTTTTGTCGAACACGTCCGCATAATCGCCGTAAGGATCCGGGATACCAGAAGTGGAGTCTGAAGAGCAGGAGTCCATGGTGGTCAATAGAGGGGATGGGGTGACCAAACAATGGTGTTGACAAAATTCAGAGGTGAATGTGAGGGAACCTTTTCCCCAGTCTATGTGGGGGTTGTGCTGCCGTAGCCAGGGGATCCCCAAGATAACTGGATAGAGAGGCGAATTTACAATCTGGAAGCAAAGAAACTCCATATGGGATGAGTCTAACGTGACTTGTAGCGGCAGGGTTTCCAAGGTAACGGGACCTGAGTTGAGGGGTGTCCCGTCCACCACCTGTATGTGTAATGGTTTGTTTCTCTTGAAAGTAGGGATATGGAGGAGCTTGGCTGTAGAGTGATCAAGGAAACAGCAACTTGCTCCCGAGTCGATGATAGCTTGAAGTGTAGCAGAATTAGTGGCCCACTGTAGAGACAAGGAAAGGGACAGATGAGGGGACCCAAGCGATAGCACTGCACTGGGACAAGTGTGGAATTGGAGTATCTTACCTCCCGATGGTCTAGGCAGTCGAGGACAGGCACGAATAAGATGATCAGGTTTACCACAGTACAGGCATAGATTGTTCACTCGACGATGGGTTCTTTCGGCCTCAGTAAGGGGGCCCCTGGCAATGCCTACTTGCATAGGCTCTTCCTGAGGGTTGGTGGCTGTGGTACTTGAACTAGGAGGTTCAAAAAATGCAGTTGAACGTCTGGGTGGAAGTGCTCCCTTAGTCGTCGATCCAGCTGTACCACTAGATGGATAAGAGCATCCAGTGATGACGGTATCCCTATACGTGCGAGTTCATCCTTGAGGGACTCAGCTAAACCTTGGCGGAATTGATCTAACAGTGCTGGTTCATTCCAGGTGCTGTCGATAGCCAGACTTCGGAATTCCGTTACGTATTCCTCCACGGGTCTTCGGCCTTGTCTCAGGGAGCGGAGTGAGGATTGGGCTGTAGCCATTCTGAGCGGGTCCTCGAATAGGGCGTCCATCTCCTGACCGAAAGTCAACCAAGAGTCCAATGCCGGATGGTGTGAATGCAGGAGATGATGTGCCCATGTCTATGGTTCCCACCGAAGCAGAGAAATAACTGTTCGTATTTTGACGTAGTCTGTGGCATACGTCCTGGACTGTAAGGAGAACAGTAGTTGGCACAAAGTCATAAAGGCACGGTACTTTTTCCTATCACCCGAGAACCGTTCTGGCAAAGGGATTCTGGGTTCAGGGGCAGATAGCGAAGCCGGCTCAGGAAGAGGTAAGTTCAAAGGGGTAGACGTCCCTTCGGTGGAGGGGTAAAGACGTGATGCCTGCAAGTCATGGAGCTGGTGCTGGAAATGTGAATGGCTTGCTTGCAGATCCTGCACCGATTGGGTTAGGGTGGATAATTGTTGGGATATGGCAGAGACGGCTTCCATCACTTCTGCGGGGTCCATAGATAATGGCTTGAGTATTTCGTGACGAACGTACCGTGGTTCAGAAGTGGAGCCCCAATTGCAGAAGTGACAGCCTTTGCCAGGCACCACAGTACTGGAGGATCAGCGAGACTGCAGCAGTGATAACTGGCACGAGTGTCAGGTAGATGAGATGAGAGTACCCAGGTGCCAGGAAAAGGGTAGTCGGGTGGAATCCAGGTAGGGGAGCCAGAGAATAGAGTAGACGATATTCAGGCCGGGTCAGGGAGTCCAGAGATCACAAAAACGAGGAGGAGTGCCAAGGTCAGGGAGCCAGAAAGCGGGAAGTCCAAAGAATCAAGCCAGGTCAGGAATCCAGAAGAAGGCAAGGTCAGTAAAACAATCCGGGTCAAACAACAATTGTAGAATATAGCACTAAACAGGAACAGGCAAGGTGAATACTCAAGCAATTTTGAAAAAGGCGCGCTGGTGATTTAAAGGGCCATGGCCCCGCCCCCGCCCCAGTTACATACATACACACACACTCACATAACACATACACAGCCAGTTACATATATATACACAGCCAATTACATGCATACACACACACAACACATACACAGCCAGTTACATGCCAGTCAGAAGTTTTTTTTATTTTTAAGAGACAATAAAAAATTTAATGTGTCCCCCTTCCCTTCTGCTTTACCTCAGTAGGGGAGGGGGAACATTTCTGCTCCAGACGGATCTTTATTTATCTTCTGTCTAAGTGCCGAGTGTCACGTGATATCTGACACACACACTCACACTGACACAAACACACACACTCGCTCACACTGACATAAACACACACTCTCGCTCACACTGACATACACACACTCTCGCTCACACTGACATGCTCACACTGACATACACACACTCTCGCTCACAATGACATGCACACACTCTCGCTCACACTAACATGCACACACTCGCTCACACTGACATGCACACACTCACACTGACATGCACACACTCACACTGACATGCACATACTCACACTGACATACACACACATTCACACTGACATACACACACACTCACACTGACATACACACACTCACTCACACACTGTCGGTTTTTAACTTACCTGCTGCAGGCATCTCTTTGCTTTGAGATTCGTGAGAAGGAGGTCTCAGCTAATCACGGGAGGCTTCTGAACTCTCATCCGATCAGGAGAGTTGAGAAGTCTCACCTGATTGGTTGAGACCTCCTTCAATTAAGCCCCCCTGGACACAGGGAAAAAAAAGACCGCTGCATAGAGCAGCAAAGTGCCGCCCCTGCCAGTGTGCCACCTGGGGCAGCTGCCCCACTCTGCCCCATTAAAGGGCCGGCCCTGTGAAGGCTCCCAAATTACAAAACGGGCATGAAGCTTAGAGCGGTGAGCATATATTGGTAAGTGCCCGTTTGGTTCCATTTAAAAAAATTAAAAAGTCTTATGGGCTATAGCCCCAGGTATTTTGGAAACCTAGCAACGCCTCTGTAAAGTGGGAACATATATGATACTGCTGGTGTCATGTTGCCTGAATACAATTTTTACACTTTTGTTTACTAGTTATCATTCCTACAATATCACTGAGATAAATGGGGTCATTGACAACTAACCTGCATGCCAGTTTGTTGAAGTCATAAAAAAAATACAATTATTTATTATAATAAATTCCCAGTTCTGTGCATGAGGATTCCATAGTGAGATTGTCACCTGCACTAAATGGTTAATCTATCATGTGTTAATGAAGCAGGATAGATAACAAAATTGGGAAAGTTACAAACAAACATGAAAATTCGCAGGTATGCTATAAGTAAAATTTTACACTAAAGACTTACATTTTGCATTATTATATGTATAGCGGGATACTGGGGGACTTACTGGCATGCAATTTTGGCTCCAATGCACACATTTTATTCAGGGTGGTTCAGTGCAGCCCTACCGCAGCCAACTGCAAACGTGTAAAGCCAACTAGAGGGAGAGCTGACAACCAGCCAATCAGAGGCACAGCTGACAACCACCCAACCAGCTCACCAGAAGCAGAAGTAGGAGTTGTGAGTGACACTTCCTAGATTGTTCACTGCTCTTCATTATAAACACTGCGCTCCAGCACTGTCTGCAGCATACATTTTTTTTGGCAATGTGCACTGCAGATTGTTACACTCAGGGAGCTCATTCTGGTACATTGTCCTGGAAAGAAGAAGCCCAGGATCAAGGACAGAGCCTCAAAATGTGGGACAGCAATGGACAATAGGGGACATGCTATTTACTCAGGGCTGAGTCTAGGGTCACTGACACCTGGGTGCAATAATTTTCCTTGCACTCCTGGTGGGTGTAGCTCTATAGCTAACTCCTCCCCTTCACAAACTTGACTATTTCTATCCAAGTTATAATTTAAAGTTTAATTTAAAATAAAAAATAAAATAGAACCCTATACTTTCCCTTGGGTCAGTAGCTTTTTCCTGGTGGGTGATCAGTGGTCTTCAAACAATGCCTTCACTTGTGGTCAGTGGTCTCTAATGTAGCTCATATCCCCATGCTGCCTTCCTATTGGCCAGACAGCAATGTGAAGAACAGGTCTATGCTCACAGAGGCACAGGCTTGAATCTCCTATACTGCACCACCATTTCTGGCACTGGTAACAAACACTGAGCTGCTTCTGGAATACAGAGCATCCCAGACAGCTAGCACAATTACCAAGCACACTCAAATACCTGAATATTGCAGTGTCAGCTCTGATTTAAAGTTACATTTCACACCTGGCATGGAGTGACCATAGTTGCACCTGACATCTGTGGCGCCAGGGTGTAGTGCACCTGGTGCACCCATCTTAGCAGAGCGCTGTATTTACTCATGTAAAAGTAATGTCTTAGCCTTCAAGTCAGTAACCAAAATGTTATTCCTCTAATATGTTACATTATGTTTTAATGTTGCTTCATTGTATGCACATACCACATTAATGCATTCAGATAATTGTTACTAACATATTCTCCTCAAAGCTATAGACTCCACCTTGTGGTTCTACACATATTACTGCATCTTTTGTCTTAATGGTAAATTAAATTCCAAGGATGCTCCAGTTTCAGCATAGTATTAAAACACAATATTATCTTTAGAGCAACTGTGAAGGGTTCTATTAACTAAAAGGTGAGTTGCAGGTTTTCCTGCTAAAAGAGCTCAGGTGGCCATGGGATAATACATATAAAACATAAAAAACTGTAATTGTTATCCTTTAGCTGGTTATTTTTCATTTACAACTCAAGGTCTAGGCTTTTCAGATATCTTCTTCTTAAAACTATCCAGAATCCATCTAATTATAACACCTTGTTCTAGTCAAGCCATTTCAGTTCCCAGGAAATGTGTTTCCTTCACCTGCTAGCTCTCCTCTTTCAATAAATACAGGTACAACATTGCTTTCATCTCTCCCCTTTTATCTGTCAAAGAGAACTCTGCAAACAGGATCAATTCCTCCTTCCATCATGTCCAGACTTGAGGAAAATTCCTTTACTGGAAATCCAGCTGTTGTGGTTGTTATAGAACTTGATGCTTTCATTGATATATATGTATGAATTCTAGTCTTCTTTCCCCTTTTTCCCAGTTTTGCTACTTATTCTATCTTAGTTTCCCACAGATTCAGACTAGTACATTTCCTTAAATTAGTTTCTCTAGCTATTTATCCTTGTTATTTCTGTCATCTACCTTTAGGACAAAGTATACCCATGAGGTGTTATGGTACTCTGTGTATGTATAATTATTTGGTGGAATGTATGCTAGTACTGCTCATCAAGCTCAGTTAGTCATCGGAGCTAAGTGTAGGCACTCTAAACCAGAAAGCTATTAGTAACTATTAAAGCTATCAGTTGCACTTTGATTTAAAAAAAAAAAATGGCCTTCTACTAATGGATAGCATGTTCCACACATTTGTTGTGGGAGTGTATGTATTTTGCTAAGAAATTGGATAACCAGTTTTCATGACCTTGGTTTGTCATGATATGTTAAGTTCTGCTGTCATGGATCCTACATTATATTTTAGTGTGTGATACATGACAGTTGTGTTTAAAGAATCTGGTCAATATACCTTGATCAAGTTGGATTTTTTTTCCACCAGCACCTGCTGTTCCTCAGGGGCTGATCCATGTGGCTAATGTACTTCAATGATCCAGGTCTTAGACCTGACACCATAAGTGTCTTGAAAAAGCCTTGAGGAAGAGGAGAAACGCTGTGAGAGAGAAGAGTGCTAAAGAAAGTAAAATAATACTCACCTTGTACGTGATCCCGTAATGAACTGTCCCGCAATAACCTCTCTGCAATAAACTCTCGTCCGATGGCCAGTTCAGGTCGCAGTGAAGCGGCTCCATTTAAGCAGCTGCGAAGATCAGTCCCATCCCCCCAACAGCTGAACATAATAGTGAACAACCAAGAACGATTCCATGACGTGTTGATGGAGAAGCAGAAGGAGTTGTGTAGTCACTGAGGTAAGGTAGTTGCAGTGCAGACGTGGATGAGATTGATCTACCAACAGAAGCTAGAGCTGAACACCACAGGTGATTGGATGTTACTGTGGTGAGGGTGATGATGATACTGACATGACTGGACGGATGTCCAGTATATCATCCTTCTCCTCATCAAGAGGCTGGTGAGTAAATAATTCTGTGGCTTCTTGATAGTAGCCATGAAAACTTGGTTAGTTACCATTACTGTGACTCCGCTGACAAACTCTGCCCTCTCAATGCCCCCCATGCCAGGAGCGTGTTTATTTACTTATTTATTTTAAATTATAATCAATTTAATTAGAAATTAAAATAAATTATGATCTGAACTTCTTGTTACCATTTTATTACCACCGTGTTGTATTATTCTACATGAGTACTCCTTCCCTTTTATTGTGGTTACTCACTGGTGTCTGTGCTGCACATGTATTTTGAAATTACTGTTTTTGTGACATTGTCATAAATATATATATTTTTTCCAATGACCATAATGCTGGATATTTGTTTGGGATATGATATTAGGGCACAAATGTAGGTGTGTCCACATGACCCAGAAAATGTAAAAATGTGGTAATTTAGTTTAAAGGGCTTTAGAGTTGAATTCTCCATCTCAGAATAGGAGAATTGAAATGTGCGAATTCTGCTTATCTTACCCGAATCCGAAATGTGTTTGGGGGTTGTTAAGCGCATATTGGGTACCTGAAATTGCATGCTTTTGATAGCAAAAATGTCACAATCTGAAGACCTCCGATGCTTTAGTTTTCAGAACAGCCTAAACTAGTAAGGCTAGTAAGTAGCCACATTTCGTCGATTTGTGAAATTCAGTTAAACTGCCCTGAAGCGGAAACATTTCGGATCAAAATGACTTTCCCTTCTAGTTAAGTCTTCCAGCTCAGACAGCTTATTGAGATAAGTCCACCAACAACAAACAGGTAAACAAAGAGTGAAGTCCAGTAGCAAGCAGCAAGCCCAATATAAACAACCAAGGTCAGTACATTGTATGATAAATCACACCCAGGTACAGGCTCATTGAGGTACTAAAAAAGACGGGAATGTCAGAATAGGATTCACACAAATGACGCTTCGACAAACAAAGGAATAAAAGGAAAAAGAAGATGCTCATTCTACTAAATATTGAGCATCAGCAAACATGTCCAGATAATTCTAATTAATTTACTGCAACAGAGCACATGTTGTATGACTTTCAAGCCGCTCAAAGATTGTATAGCAGACCAGAGCTCAGGGCTATAAATATAGGATTTTTATGAGAACGTTCTTGAATTTGTAGTCTCGCATGACTAGTAATATCATTTATTTTCTTCACAATCTGATGGTGACTGTAGCAATATCTTAATATACCATACAATAGGGCAAGCATGTCAGAACTCCTAAAATACCATCCAACGTCCTGTAATGCACTTGTATTTGTCTGTCTCTATGGTGAGGATTAGACTGTACACGCACTCACTGTTTTATCTCTGCACGGTAGTGCGGCTTGGAACAGCTGGAATAGCCTTGGGCTTGCTGGTTCTTGTTTCTCATCTTTGAGAAAAGAGAAAGAAATATTAGAGCACATGGGCAACACAAATGAACATAAGTCAGGCTGATCAGCTTGGAACATGGAGGGAATTTATATATTATAGAAAGGTCTATTTTAACACAATGAATGTAGTCAACAATTCTGTCTGGATGTCCACAGAACCTTTTTGAAAACTGGCTGAGAGATTTCAGACTATAACATTTGTTCCATAAAATAAATTTTAAGCAGTATATCGTAATATTCATTGTTTCAATAAATGTCTATTGATCTTTTTTTAATAGGAATGCTTAATAAAACAGTTTAAAAGTCACTGTAATTTTCATGGTTAGCCTGCTAGTTTATTGTTATTTTGTTTTTAATAAAGCAGACACATTTAACTCTGAATGCCCTGGAGCCAACATAGTGAATAGCAATAAGTCAAACTGTAGTGACTATATAGCTAAAAAATCCCTGAGTTTGTGCAAGTGTACGATACATTTGGAGGGTTGACAAAGCTACAAATGGAGGAATCAAAGCAAAGCAGCACCTGGTCTCAGAAGGAGGATCCATGGGTGTAGGAACCCCCACAAATCTGGGGGGGACAGCATTTTTGCTCGCCGGGTATAGCAGCAGTAAAAATAAAGCTTGTCACAGTGTATATTATATCACCAAGTTCCCACCAACATTACCAGGATCCTTGGTATACAACAGATACATTCACAGCACAACATCTACATCAGGCAGGTGCATTTTATCACTGTTACATGAAATATAGTCAGCGAGCTGTGTGTACACCATAAAACATACATCAGTATGAACCTACCACTTCTGCTGGAATGCCATTCCATGTATCCACTACCCTCTCAGTAAAGTAATACTTTCATTAGTCCCTGGCTTTATCTTATATCTAGGATAGCCTTATACCTATCCCATGCATGCTTAAACTCCTTCACTGTATTAACCTCTACCACTTCTACTGGAAGGCTATTCCATGCATCCACTACCCTCTCAGTATAGTAATACTTTCATTGGTCCCTGGCCTTATCTTATATCTAGGATAGCCTTATACCTATCCCATGCATGCTTAAACTCCTTCACTGCATTAACCTCTACCACTTCTACTGGAAGACTATTCCATGCATCCACTACCCTCTCAGTAATGTAATCCTTTCATTAGTCCCTGACCTTATCTTATATCTAGGATAGCCTTATACCTATCCCATGCATGCTTAAACTCCTTCACTGTATTAACCTCTACCACTTTTACTGGAAGACTATCCCATGCATCCACTACCCTCTCAGCAAACAAACATTACATTTCTGACCAGAAAATAAACTGTAAAATATTAAATATTTCCAAAAGCTTAAGGTGGACCCCAAATATATGTATATAACTAGTAAAATTTATACCAGGGCTTGACAACCTTAACTAAGTTTTAGGAGCCAGGGAAAAAATCTAGGAGCCAGACAACAGCACATACACACAATCACATGCAGTCATATACAGTCAGTCACATAGACACATATACTCATACATACAGCCTGTCACACATATACATACTGTCACATAGAAACACACTCATACATACATACATACATACATACAGTCTGCCAGGCACACACTCACACATACATACAATCTGTCAGACACACACACACTCATACATACAGTCGTTCACAGACACACTCATACATACATACATAGAGTCTGTCGCAGACACACACTCATACATACATGCAGTCTGTCAGACACACACACACTCATACATACAGTCTGTAACATAGACACATACACTCAGAGTCAGTCACATAGACACACACACACTCATACATGGTCTTTCACATACACTCATACATACAGTCTGTCACAGACACACACACACTCATAGTCAGTCATATATACACACAAACTCATACAGTCAGTCACAGACACACAAACTCACACAGTCAGTCACACACACTCATACAGTCTGTCACACTCCCTCATACAGTCTGTCACACACACACACTCATACATACATACATACATACATACATAGTCTGTCACATACACTCATACATACATACATCCATAGTCTGTCACATACACTCATACATACATACAGTCTATCACATTTACTCATACATACACACAGTCTGTCACATACACTCATACATACACACATTCAAGTGAGCAGTTTTTTTTTATCTTAAAAAATACATTTTAAAAAAATGTAGATCAATATCAGGGATCAAAGCTATATCTCATTGCAGGGAAGGTGGGCATTTCCGTTCCAGGTTTGTCTGTGCCTCTTACAATCATTACTTATTAATTACATTATTTTGCCCATTCATTTGTCAGTTTTATTTTGCCCACATTCATTTGCCAGTGTTTTTTTTGCCCAAATTCATTTGTCAGGGTTTTTTTTGCCCACATTCATTTGCCAGGGTTTTTTTTTGCCCACATTCATTTGCCAGGGTTTTTTTTTTTTGCCCACATTCATTTACCAGGGTTTTTTTTTTTTGCCCACATTCATTTACCAGGGGTTTTTTTTTTTGCCCACATTCATTTGCCAGGTTTTTTGTTGCCCACATTCATTTGCCAGGGGGTTTTTTTGCCCTCATTTTTTGATCATCTCATCATTAGTAGAAGTCATTGACAGATTTAAGAGACATGTTATTATGGCAGCTTCGGAAGTCATTGATTATTGCAGCTCTAAGAGACATTTTTTAAATGCCCCTAAGAGCTGCAATAATCAATCACGTTCCGAAGCTCCCATGATAAAAAGAAAAATGGTACATTATTGGCAGTGACACCGTCACTGTTCCTACCTCGTTCCTCCCAGTGTGGGGCTGTGTGACTTGTGGAGGACGCGCACAAGCCTTGCGCATGATCACATGACGTCATGCGATGAAGTCATGTGATCAGATGACCTCCGTGATCGCTGCAGAGCTGATTCTCCCGGGACAGTCCCAGGATCGAAAACGTTGCGGGATTGTCCCGGGTTGGCAAGTATGCTCAGGGCCGTCTTTAATAGTGATTGGACCCTGGGCAAGCATTTGCTTGGGCCCCCTGGACCCTGCCCCCTCCCCTGCATGCAATCCCGCCATCCATCGCGATGTTAACCCCCCCCCCACACACACACACACATATGCCATAATTGTTGTGCCATTCAGATGCCAGTAATATTGTGCCATTCAGAACGCAGTATTATTGTGCCAGTCAGAGCCCAGTAATATTGTGCCATTCAGAGCCCAGTAATATTGTACCATTCAGAGCCCAGTAATATTGTGCCCGTCAGATGCCTGTAATAGTGCCATTCAGAGCCCAGTAATATTGTGCCAGTCAGAGCCCAGGAATATTGTGCCAGTCAGAGCCCAGGAATATTGTGCCAGTCAGAGCCCAGTAATATTGTGCCAGCCAGATGCCCAGTAATATAGTGCCAGCCAGATGCCTGTAATATTATGCCAGTCAGAGTACAGTAATATAGTGCCAGCCAGAACCCAGTAATATAGTGCCAGCCAGATGCCCAGTAATATAGTGCCAGCCAGAACCCAGTAATATAGTGCCAGCCAGAGCCCAGTAATATAGTGCCAGCCAGAACCCAGTAATATAGTGCCAGCCAGAGCCCAGTAATATAGTGCCAGTCAGAACCCAGTAATATAGTGCCAGCCAGATGCCCAGTAATTCTGTGCCAGCCAGATGCCCAGTAATATAGTGCCAGCCAGAACCCAGTAATATAGTGCCAGCCAGAGCCCAGTTATATAGTGCCAGCCAGAACCCAGTAATATAGTGCCAGCCAGAGCCCAGTAATATAGTGCCAGTCAGAACCCAGTAATATAGTGCCAGCCAGAACCCAGTAATATAGTGCCAGTCAGAACCCTGTAATATAGTGCCAGCCAGAGCCCAGTAATATAGTGCCAGTCAGAACCCAGTAATATAGTGCCAGCCAGAACCCAGTAATATAGTGCCAGTCAGAACCCAGTAATATAGTGCCAGCCAGAGCCCAGTAATATAGTGCCAGCCAGAGCCCAGTAATATAGTGCCAGCCAGAACCCAGTAATATAGTGCCAGCCAGAGCCCAGTAATATAGTGCCAGCCAGAACCCAGTAATATAGTGCCAGTCAGAACCCAGTAATATAGTGCCAGCCAGAACCCAGTAATATAGTGCCAGCCAGAACACAGTAATATAGTGCCAGTCAGAGCCCAGTAATATAGTGCCAGCCAGAGCCCAGTAATATAGTGCCAGCCAGAACCCAGTAATATAGTGCCAGCCAGAACCCAGTAACATAGTGCCAGCCAGAACCCAGTAATATAGTGCCAGTTAACCCCCCCCCCCCTCCCCCTCTTCCCTAGTACTTACATGAATCTGCTCCGTGTCCCCCGCCGGATGTCTCCTCCGTGCAGTCTTCCCTCTTGCACGGAGGAGGGAAACAGTCACCGGATGTGACGCGACGTCACATCCGGCGTCAGTTTTTTTTTTTTTCCGGCAATGCGCTGTGAACACGGCAAGCAGGGGCTGGGGGCCCCGTTTGCTGGGGGGGATTTCACCCTACCTGTCCCCCCCACATTTTTTCCTGGGGGGGATCCGTCCCCCCCATCCCCCCCGCTTCCTACGCCCATGGGAGGATCCCTGTCCGGGGATGGAGCTTCTTAGATAAACGTACATATCACAAAACAATTCAAAAGGAGGAAGCTTCAAATGTACACCATCTTTAGATCCTTACAACATTGTCCTTTATTTAATAGAAAAATTTAAATGCAGCACATCGTGGAAAAAAGCATATACAAAAAAAGACACGTCTGATGCACTTAGTGCCCGAGAGCACATAATCATAAGCTCATGATTACGTGCTCTAGAACACGAAAAGCGTCAAGTGTGGGCAACTAGCCTGTTTATTTGTCTTTTTTTGTAAATGCTTTTTTCCCACGATGTGTTACTTTTACATTTTTCTAATAAAGGTCACAATTTTGAGGATTTAAAGATGGTGTATGTTTGAAGCTTCCTCATTTTGAATTGCTTTGTGCACGTGTACCCAGACAAATTGACACTGCTTTGAAGGCAGAGGTGATCACACCAGATATTGATCTGATTTAGATTTTATTTCTGTTTGCTTATTTGACATTTTGTTTTAATTGATAAAAATAAATGATATTATATTAACATTTGAATTACTGAAACCATTCTTACATACATGTTTTCACACCTGCCATGCACAGTGCTGTATGTATTTATTGGATTTTTATTTAAAAAATTCTACCATTTCCACATGGTGAGAGGTGGCCATATGCATGGGGAACCTGCAGGATTTTTTTCCAGGAGGGTGCAAAATATCCTACCCACCAAGCCCCTCTTCCATCCCAATACCCCATTGCCTCCTCTCACATACATTTGTTGACTCAGGAGAGGGGTTTCCTGGTTGGAGGTAAATGTTAGTTATCCATCATTAGTATGTACCTGGAGAATAGCTGTGGGGGTAAAGATTATCCACAACTGCCACTGTCCTCCACAATTCTGTGGTGTTTAGTCAATTTCTATGGTGTTCAGCTGACTTTATAACATGGGAGCTGCCGTCAACAACAAAAAAATTAGTGTGAAGTGCAGGCCTCCACAAGCCCAGTGTAAGGCTAACTTCCCATGAAGTTCAACTAGCAATGTTGCTTGCTCAACATCATGGAATTTGCAGTCAACAAAAGTTAGTGTTGCATAGTGTAGTGTAGCTCTGTGATGCACGACCATTCATGTATTAAAAAAAAGATTAGTAAAAAGGGACATAAAGGCTTGGAACTAAAATAGGACACTTGGTAGGTATGCAGCTGTGGTGGCTAATCTGTGGCACTCCAGGTGCTGTTGTTACATGTCCCATGGTGTTCAGCCAACCAAATGGATGTCTCAGAATGATGAGATGTGCATTCCACACCAGCTGCAGTACCAGTCCATAATATCAGGATAGCATTATATTTGGCCCTCCAGTTGTTGAGTACTCACTTTTCAATGTTGCTTGACATATCAGACTGGCTGAGTACATAGGAAATGTAGTCTCAACAACTGGACTATGATCTAACCCTAGCTGCAAAACATGTTTGAAATAAACTTGCACCTGAAGCATGCAAGCTGTGTCTCTGCTCAGGCTTGGATGTTACGCATGTGAAATAGGAGCAGCCAGAGTGAATGGAGAGGAGACCAGCAGGAGTTAGAAGAAGAGAGCAGACAAAACCACTCTGACAGCAAGTGGGTGTATAGAATTAAATAAAAGCTTTTTGTGATGCACTCCCTTGCCTCCCAGGTTATTTTTCTGCTCTCTGTCTGATTAACGTACTGTGACAAGTCTACTGCTTCTCTATCCCGTGCCAGTGCTCTAGGGGGCATGTCTAAATTTCCAGACGGGAGACAAGTGCCCCTGTTCTTCCCCCCGCAGATGACCATGGTTATGAAAATAATCCACTGATAATCCTTCTCTGGTTGTCAGTTCCACTCTACCTATTTCTGCATCAAACTAAACCAAGCCTCTTCTATTTTAAATGTTGCTTTGTAGACATATCTTTGGCAAGGAGTCTTTGCCTCCAGAGAAATATAATACCAGACAAAATAAGTCCACTACAAAACTGCTTTTTCTATAATTAGGATTACACCGTGTCCTCAATAAAGAGGGAACATTTTAATTTGAATGTGCAAAATATGCAAAGGTTCAATATTTAACTAACAAACATGCTTTTTGCGCCAAGTACATGAGAGTTTATATCACACTGATTTGATAGGTAAATTAGAAATGTTTCAATCGTATCCTTAGGAATAAATCAGAACAGAAATCTGTATGACTTGTCACCATTGGGGGTGCCTATACAGATTTCAATTGCACATGCACTCTAAGATGAGTTGGAGTTTTCACTATAATCAAAGCTCTATTAGGTCGTTTAAAAAAAAAAAGAATCTAGGCATACACAAAAGGTAGATGATTAGACTGAATGCATGTCTCTTTAATCATAAACATGGGACGATTATATTAGTACCAGAAAAAAATAACTTCCTAGAAAGGCAGGATGCCAGGAGGCATGACTTACTGTGCAGGCCTCCAGAGAAATAAAATTGGAATTGCGGTCCAAAATTGGTACATATGTGAGGTATGTAATAATTCCTCATTTGCAGGAGCCACGTAGCAAATATTTCAGAGAATAAAAATGATGGTCAGTCTGTGTGTCACCTGTATAATTATAATACTACTGTTGGACAAGGTCTACACAACCTCTCCAAGAAACAATAACACACGGATGATACTTTGTAAGAATTTAGGCTCCAATTTGAAACATGCATATCCTTTATTAACTGCAATTGAGATACAAGCAAATTATGTTCCCATACAAGGCACCCGATTGGTATCTAACCATGTCAAGTTGCAATTACCTTGGCTGCATACTTACAATGAATTCTGGTCTGCCATTATTACTGATACAGATTTAGTTAGAAATGTTTATACCTGTGTTGATTAATGAAAAGTGATTCTATATTTTTTTTTTTTAGTAAATCTTTACTATCATTCAGGCGTCTGTTCGAAGCTCATGTAGAGCGAAACGCGTAGCGTTCTGGACTCAACCTGCTATTCTTACATTTGTACTTTTATTGTTTTTCTATATTTAAAGTATATTTTGATATTTTAAAACACTACTTGCTGTAAGGATTCCTGTCATTTTGTGTGGCGCCCACTTCATGTGACTACCAGAATCCCCATGTAAGCAGCTACTATTTTTTTATTAAAATCTACCTGTCCTATTATTAATTGATGTCCTTTGCTGTGTTTCCATGAGAATTACTACTCTGAAGCCAGATCTCTACAGGACATACCTGAAGTGCTGTCTCTTTTCAAAGAGTTTGTAAGTGTATCCCCTTGAGGGGGACCTGCACCATCTCCCTGATTTTTGGGATACAGATCCACTATCTCTCATTTGAGAGCCACTATATAATTTTTTTCACCAAGGTGCTTAATCACAGGTTGCTCTCAAGCGCATTTTTATGTTTTTTAGGAATACATGTAATACTATTGGCTTTCTATAAACCGAAATTCTTATGAATGGGGACTCTAGTTCGGTTTATAGAAAGCCAATAGTATTACATGTATTCTATAAGCCGAAAGTCTATAAACCGAACAACGTTCGGTTTATAGACTTTCGATTTATAGAAAGCCAATAAACCGAAAGTCTAGACTTACATAGAATACATGTAATGCTATTGCTTTTCTATAAACCAAATGTCTATAAACTGAATGTCTTTCGGTAGACTTTCGGTTTATAGCCGAACCCCGAACTCCAACACGGACATACAGTGAAATGTCCGTGTTCGGGTCCGGGGTCCGAACACCTAATGTTCGGTACGAACCCGAACAGTGCTGTTCGGGTTCGCTCAACACTATTCCCAACCCTTTCACTTTCCTTAATTTTTCCATCATTTTTTCTCGTGCTTTTTTTCATTTTCTGTGTTGCTTCATTTCACTCCTGCGAAAGTGACTGGTGGCCTTTTACAAACCAACAGTTGTGGACTATGGATACTATGATATCCAGCAAGCTTAATGGTTGGGTGAATATTATAGGTAATACAGTTTAAACTAGCTAAGGTGCTAAAGTTTAGTCACTGTTTGATTTAATAATGCCCAATTATCCATTATATATTAGATTGGAGAAGTAATAGAGTTCCCATGATGCTCAGACAATAATTTGACTAGCTGATCTAGTAGAGTGCCAGTACCAAAAGCCAACATAGTAACAACTGCCCGTGTGTAATGTTTTTTTATGATTACTTTAGCATTGTTATGGCATTAGCTACAGTTCATTTATTTAACTTCGGAGAATAATATCAGACTAACAGACTTACAGGAAGAACGTACTGTGCATACCTTGCAAATCCAAACAATTGCTGGAATGGATTAGCAACACTGGGCAAGCTTCTCTTATGTAAATTAAGCATATCAAAGATTTTATGAGTCAAATTTTAGTGGCAACATAATGTTTTTCAAATAAAGCAACAGCATTTTTCAGGAAACAGGAATTTAAAAAAATACACAACTGACACAGAGCTGGTATAAATTGTTTCATCTTTCAAAAATAGAACACAATAACATAAAATTGAGGTTCACTTTTTGTTATGTTCTTGGACACAGGAATTACTTTTTTAACTATTGTTTCTCTACAAATTGAGTGTTGCTTTTTCATTGTCCATTTATAATATATTATCGGTGCTCTCTGCCAGTTCCCTGTCAGTTAAACTGTGCAGCAACTATATGTCATAAAAGTTTATAATGTAGATTCATCAGACAATTACATTTGTGTGAAACTGGCAGTTAGCAGACAAAGGACAAGAAGCAGATAATAAAAGGTTTCAATTAAGTTTCTGTAGTTGAGATATGTTCATGGTTTTCACGTATACCAGACAACTGTAAGACAGCTTTCAGTGTCAAATGAAATAGAATCTGCCTGGTAGCAAGAAACAAATAAAGTTACACATAGTTCATAGTGGATAGCAGTGCTTGGAAAACTCTATGGCACATTAGCACCTGTTGAGTACCAGGAATAATATGTAATGCATGAGCCAATGAGCATTCTGGGTAAATATGTGGCAGAGTATACTTGACTTCAGTTGGCCTCAGTTTGCCAGTGTCTTGCTTTACATTTAGCAAGCATTGTGAGAGTTTGAAGTCAGTAACAGTAGGGCAGTAGTAAATAGGTTCCCATTACTTTACAAATAGTGTGCAACATGCAGTTTTCTATTTAAACTACTTCATTGGTTATTAAAATAACTTTAATCTCATTAGCTCAACTATGCATTGTTAAAGTGAAACTATCATTCAGAAAATGTGTGATTTTTATGGCAGAGCATAGTGGCAAAACCATATTGCTTGAAATCCATCCAGCACATCAGAGGTCGGACATTTTGTTTAGAATCTTGTTAGCTCAGTCAGGTCCTATAAAACTTTGACTCACTCAAGTGCTGAGAATCATGTTTGTTAGTTTTCTGTCGTTGTGGGTTGTGGAGCCCTGTCTCGTGAATTTTGGGATTTTGGGTGTATTTTCACTTTTTATGCACAATATGACACGCTTAATAATACCAAGACAATATAAATATCCAACAATGTTCAACAATATATAATTGTATTTGCTGCTAAAGAAGTGCCATACATTTTATGTACATTCATTTATTTATTTAAAATAAGCTATTGACATATTTAATCTGTTGTTTTTTTTTTTGTGTTTTTTTTTAGGCTACCGACAGAAGTGGATCCTCTGACAGTGTTTGCTTCTCTTTCTCCAGAAGGCCTTCTCATCATTGAGGCACCACTCGTACCTCCATACAATCACTACGGCGATGACAGCTACACCTATGAGTGTCCTATTGACCCGCAGGAAGTCATAGCTTCCTAAACGACTCCAATTAGATCCTCCAATGGAGTGATGTTGCATCACATGTACATTTGATCTTGTATATTTCATTTCTTAAATATGTCCTGTTTCATTAATTCTTTGTAGTGTTTTCACTGTAGAATTTAGCCAGTCAGCTCATCCAGGAAGCATACTAATATGCACATAATAGGCCTTCATGTGCCATAATGTGGTGACTGCAGGGTGGCACCAAGTCCCTTAAGTACTGCAAAAAAGATTGTCTTACTTAATTATCATGAGTTGACACCATTTATGGAATTATTTACGCAAAAAAATATTATTTTGTTTGACATTGTTTAGTTACAGATGTAATAAAATTTAAAGAAGTGATTAATGTTTATACATGTTTAAGTGCCTAAGAGAGTGCAAACAATTGTAAAGCAATGTTTTGCTCACTTTTGTGGTAGTAACAGGTTTAATGCACTGATGCTTGTAGAAGTAATGTTAGTGATGTCATAAAATAACGAAAATGTTGCCAAAGAGCAAGTACAAAATGTGTAATTTAACTGTGCATCGAAGAATATCCAGGAATTTGAAACCTGCTATATTTCTCTACAATCATTAATAAATGAATAATAACATTATACAGTGGCTAAATTCATATATATGCCATGTTCTATTTTTCTTATTCAGAAAGCATATTAATCAATGTAACTGGCATGACAATATGTGTGACACTTCATGGTGCTAGAAAATACTTTTTATAGAGGTTTGGCTAGGATATCCATCTGGCACTAAAAGTGTTAAAACGGTTAGTTGACAGAATATATTGTCAGTTTTAGTACATGCACATTTAATCCATCCCTGACACAGGGATTGTCTAAATTATGTGGGCTTGATCGTACTGCAAACAAATGATTTAATATCATAATGATACATCTTTAAATACTTTAAAAATAACATTATCACAATAACATATTTACTGTCTAGCCTAGTGCCTCAATCAGTATATCCACCATTTGTTAGAAATTAACTCTTTGCTATGCGCTCTCAAATTCTAGTGTCACTTCTGATACAAAGATAAGTTTGACATGGATACAAACTAACTTGCATAACACATTGTAGTGTAGAAAGCCCTGGTCAGTGTAACAGATTTTCAGTACAACATTTTTGTTAAGTCTGAACCACCATGGGACACATCAACATAATTTAAAGCATTTAGGAGCTACCAATTTATTTATACTAACATGGTCATCAGTGTCAATGCAGACCAACATATAGCATACATTCAGTTCTAAATACTACAAAGTGAATTGACAAATGAACTGCAAAATTCAGCCACTTGGAAAAATTCTCAAACTAAATCTTTCTTTTTATCTCAGCTATTAATGTCTACTTTTCAAAGTTCACTTATCAGTTCACTTTATAATACATAGACCCCCATTCCTTAACTCTTTTCTATGCCGATTTCTGGTTTCTCTCAGTCCATATGTTACTCAATGTCATTTAAGTAGGAATTTACAGGCTGCACTGTGGAGTGATGATAAATTCATTCTGAACTCTTATCTGCTGCATAAATATTCCCTAGTTTTGTATGTATATGAGATATTACAAAGTATTGTTTTGGATTGTTTTTTTCTTTCTTTTTTCATTGTCTTGCTAAGAATATGGAATTAAAGATTTGTTAACATTCATGGTCCGGGTTTAGATTTACTTCAAACATACATAGTGGTCGCTACTGTTATGCAGAGTGTCGTCTGTGATCACTTGTGGACTTCACCTGACAAGATATTTGTGAGTTGTGGATAACAGATCAAAATAAGATGTTTTGTAGCAGCATTGCTGCAAACCTATACACATGTCACTTTGTCCATAGGTAAGACAAATAGGTAGGAATATGTAAAAGGGTTGGAAAGATCAGAAAATTACAGGTCTGGCTATGAAGACTGCTAAAGAACTAATGTTAGCTCATTCAGCTAAAAACATGAAAGATGCCCTATAGGACCAATAAGCATATAATATTAGCTTCCCAAATACAGCTCTTACCTTAGGAAACCAATCAATGATGCTGTCTTTTTTATGAGATCCAGGACTTCAGAGATTTCCTGGTTGATAAGTTACTAATGAATATATTCCACAAGCACCCATGTAGAGCATCACAGTTTCTCAAGGTAACTGATGTTGACTTCAATACCATTACCACTGTATAACACATAATGTGCTACATCAAAGTACAAAGATCAGGTCTTTTTTCGATTTTCGATTTCTTTATATTGTGATACCTTAAAACAGAGCTCGACAAACTCAACTGAGTTTTAGGAGCAAGCAAAAAAATATACAAGACAGACAACTGTACATACACTCAATCACGCAGTAACATAGACCCCCAATCACACACAGTCACATACACACACAGTCAGTAACATACAGTCAGTCACATACACACTTCAGCAGTACATATATCAATATGTCACCCTCCCTGCTGCTTTATGTCAGGGAAGGGGTGCGTTTCTATTCCAGCCTGGTCGGTGCCTCTCACACAGGCACAGACCATCTTCACATATTTCCCTGCTGGCATCAGGTTGTCACTTGACACCCGGCTTCGGACACTATAGTGCTGTGTGCAAGGGGGCGTAGCAGGACGTCTCTGCTGCTGGTGCACATACTGCTTTAGTACATGTATGACTTTGATTCCCTGCTGTGTTTGGTTCCCTACAGCTTTATAAAATAGCTCCTCGTTTTCTAGACTCCTCTAGCTATCTTTAGATTATTATATACTTCTGATTAGTCGCTGTTCTATATGATTTCATTTTCCATCAGGAAAAGTGGACACATTCAAATCAAAATCATTTTTGTAGCCACCACAGTTACCAGATTTTCCTTAGCCCACACAAGTCTCACTAACTCTCTTTAAATGGGGCCAAATTGGCATGTTTGTCTTATCCTGCAGCTTACAACAGCAGCATGCGCTTGCGGCAATCTTTACAGGGGCTGATAATGACTTCTATGTCAATTACATTACACTTTATGGCTGTATGAAAATGATTCTGTCTTTATAGGATGCCATAATATATTACATGTTATGACTTATCTCCATTAATACTGAGTTGTTTGTGTGCAGAATTTTTAGGTGAGTGACTAAGGGTCACAATATAATGGGTTTCTATTGAGAAAACAATGCACTCATGATTTTCTGGTAATGTTATTCTAAACTGATATACAACTACAGTTAAAATGCCAAGTATTTACCTATCTGCATCTTACTATATGATACTTATATGAGCACACCAGCAACTTTACTTCACATTTCTTAACATTAAAAAAATATGTGTTGGATATTGCAGGGGAAAAAAGTATGTATTACATTAGAAAAGTACCACCCAGGGTCTAGGACTTCTGTTACAGAGAGTCAGTGACACTATTTGACTAATAACTTTTAATCTGATAAAATGTCAATTAAATAAAAAATAAAACCTTATTAGAAATGTAACATTTCTTAAAGACAATCAACACCTGGTTGGCCCCACCATGTAGTTAAACAATGGCGATCAACACCATCCTTATAGCGCACTTAGTGAAGGTTGTTGAAATAATTGCATCTGTGGATGACAGAACTTTTCCACTCACACTAGTGCGAGGTCCTGCTACATCATTTCTGAGAAAGGGGGCCGCCGGTAGATACAATTCCACAAAGCGTGAAGGCAGATTCACATGACGGTAGGGTTGCCACCCTTTGTTAAAAAAAAATACTGGCCATGCTATGGCATTCATAGACTTAGCATTAACATCCAGCCATTTTCTTTTTACCAGCCTGCCAGTAAAATACCTGCTGAGTGGCAACCCTACACAGTGTGTCCAACACCATATAAATGATTTTAAGTCCATGTACTCCTTTGGGTTTTCTCCAAGGATGGTACACATTGAGCCATTTTCAATGACAATAAATGCTAAAGTTTATCTGTAGAATAATTGCAATGGTTTCCATGATTAGTTAGAAATCTATTTTCCATTTAAGTACAGCCCACAGAGATTTGATAATTGACTTCCTCTTCAGGAAGTGTACTGCTGTACAATCATGTCAAAGACTTATAAAAAGTAACAAGAAAAGGGTGTTCTCCGGGGCTAACAATCAAATACAAACACATATAATTTCTCCAAGCTGCTATACACATCCAAGGTGTTGATCCCCTAGAACACCTCTTAGATAGAAAACAGAATGGAAAGACAAGGATGGAGCGCTACAGATAAATATTAATAACAAGTGACTAAAAATATTGTAGCTTTCTTTGAGAGAAATAATCCTTAGTCGTCCCTCCTGAATACATATTTTTAGCAATTATCATATGTAAACTACATATTATAATACATAACTTTAGACCTATATCTATCAGCATATAAGTATTCACTTATTTGTCACTTTTCATTGACAAATGAAACACAAACCATTGCTTGTTAATTTTGAGAATACAGACCTATTCATTAAACAGACAATTCTTGTAGTCTGTCCTATGCCACAGGGCACCACTTAAAAGTAAGGCAAATTTACCTATTGGAAGTTGTTGGTTACATTGTGAAAATCTCAACATCTTGCAAAGGATAAAAATTGTCAACTTCTTCCAATAAAAACTGTGTAGAAAAAAAGACGCTTGTTATATAAAAATGCAAATCAATAAAATAATGAAGATTATATAGCAGAAATGGTGAAAAAGTGAAAAAGTATAAAATGAAATGCTGCAGACACTAGTGTTATCACCCAGAAACACATGTAAGTATAAGTGAAATAGAGGAGTGCTGCACAATAAATAAAAAAAAGATACTAATCCCAATGATATGGAACAATGGATAATCTCAGGCACATAGATAAATACAAACAAATAATGTGTATATCTGTAAACACAATAGTAAGTATTTATCCAGACCCCCTGGGAATAAACTCACTCAGACTAGAGCCCTTATATTGGCTCTAATGTATGCGTGTTATGAGACTATAATCCCCTCCATCCGTCAGGGTGCAGCCTCAGATAGTAGTTTTCAGTTGCAGGGCTAGTAGGCAGGATTTACACACAAACATCAACATATATAAATGGTCAGGATATGCTGTGGAAGGGATGGGAGAAGCATACCATAGTGTACCAGAAAATAGAAAAGTATTTATTGGCCCCCAATTGGTTAGGCTTACATAAAAATACAAAAAAATAGCTTTAAAAGCAAACAGCAGCAGATGACTTGCGTGACTGGAAGTGGTCCTGTATAAACTGAATACTAGTTGCCAGAGTCCTCCGTATAGTTTAACCACATGCAGGATCAGCTGTAAAAGTTTCTTTGGAAATGCCTCCCTCTGCTGTCCAATCACCGTGGACACCTTCAGAGGTCTAGTGGAGTCCATGCCTCAATGGGTCAGGGCTGTTTTGGTGTCAAAAGGGGACCTTCACAATTTTATTCAAATTGTCATAATGTTATGGCTGATGTATATGTGAGGTGTATGTGTTTGGGGTGCCTGTGTTTTTAACCACATTCTGCTATCTTATTCAACCATAAGTTTGTTAGAGTCCTGCATATTCTCCCTAGATCTATGAATAATGGCAACTATTATAGTATGGGAATGATTCTACAATGTGTGCATATTTTATCTATATTACCCACCAACAATTACCTTACTGTATCATGCTATGGTGTAGTGCCAGATCCGGTTGGGGGAGGGAGAGCAATGGGATAATTGCGCCTCCCAAGCAGCTCTCTATTTTTAATGAGGCCTTGATATTATTATTTAATAATACCCTGGCCTTCGACAGCACTTTCCAGGGGACCAAAAAAAAAACGCTCACCAACTCAGATGCCAGACTTGACCTGCAATGGTGCCAGGTGGGTCAGTTGTTCCAGGCAACAATTAAAGGGGCGGGGTAGCATGCCAACCTCTCTGCACTGCCATGTACCATTGTTTTTTGTTTGTAGAGAGCCTGGGAGTGCAACCCAAGGGGAAACATTCTGTGCCAGCAACCCCCTTGCACACTGCACTATTGAATAATTTGAGCCCCGGGTGTCACATGACATCCTGACGCTCAGTATAAAGATGGCAGCAACAACGGGATACTGGAGCAAGTCCTGCGTGTAAATCTGGGTGCTGGCCACTGGGGTAAGTTCTGAGTGCAAAGTGAGTTCTGGTATAAGTCCTGATTGGAGGAAACTGCCATCTGCTTGCTGCTGAAAACACAGCAGTTATCCACTCCCCTGCTCACTTACAGGGGAAGTCAGTGTTTTGTGCAGGTAAGGGAGGGCAGCAGATTAACCTTATGAGTGCCAATGACCAGACATATATAGAACTCCTCTCCACCCTCAATTTCTAATGCATTTAAGCCATGTATGTATTGCTGGTAGGATTTTTTGTGTGTGTGCATATATATGTACTCTTTATTGAGGGAGGAGATGGCTGTGTGGACCTGGCACTCATAAGGTTTATTCCATACACTCCTCAAGCAGCAGAGGTGAGCCCACAGGCGGTTCCATCTAGTTATAATGAAATATATCTATATACAGGTTTTTTATTAGCAAAAGTACCCATGATGCCCAGCCAGCCTAAAGTCTCATGATGCTGGGTGAGCTGGGTGAGCATTATAGAAAAGGTAAAAAAAAAAATAATATCACACAACGTAATATTTAATTGTAAAAATGGCTATTTATTTAATAAATATGCCAATACAGTCTCTCCCACAAAGATATAAGTACAAAAAACATATAAAATTACAGCATAAACAGAGTAGTACACCTATTCAGTATTTTCAGCAAATTTATTGAGCGTTTCGAGAGTCCGCACTAAAAATTTCAGAGGCCAAAGTGATTTAAAGTATATGGCACTGTGGGAAGTGATACAGCGGCATGGATGGCATTGTGAAAAGTGATACGGAGCATCATGTTACTGGTTCAGACAATATTGGGAATGTCTTATATGTCAAATAAAATATAGTCAGTTTTGTAAGCAACACAATATTTTCTGCTGCCTCAATATAATCTGGCAATGCCCCTCCCGAGATCAGATTCTGGATCCTCCCCACTATTGTGGATATTTATTCCCCTTGCCTTCTGCCACTGCCTAGAAGACAGCACAAGTCTAGCAGAAGGACTGTTATTACTGACATAAAATGACACTGGTCCTTTTCTTCCAGTTTGTTTATTTCCTCAAGCAGACACACATCCATGAGCTGATGTCAAGCTTTGCTGACAAATTGACCACTTAATCGCTGGTACTTTACTATATATGGCAAGGACTATAAAGAAAGTTTATAATGTGTAGATGGCTGGAATACACACTGTGAAAGGTTTGAATTGCTATTAAATCTTATAGATTGGGAAGCAATAGAAGTGATGGTATTAGTGCTGCTCTCAGAACTGCTTAGTCACTGTACGTGCTCCAGTTTGTTTACAATGGTTATGCATACAAGAATACTAATACATTCCATTCAAAGTTCTGTAGATGAAAGAAATAAAGGCAAACTGCTGCCATTAACTAAATTACATGCAGAACAGTCTTTGTGATACATTTGCGCTAATGTTGCATTTTATACTGTTCTAAAACATTTCTAAGGTAGTAAAAAAATTAGTGATGTGTAGCCTATACTTATGAGCTTTCATCAGTAGTTACACGCACCAGGAATACAGTTACCATAAAGAAATGAGTTGTTTCTTTTTATCCTCTTACTGTACATTATGTACTGATAAATGTATGTTCAACAAGGTGTATGTCAATTTAAATCCATTAAATATATAAAGGTCGAAATATGAGTTTCGGGCCACTGTGGTGATCCCAATAGTCCATGAATTCAGGTTACTTAAGCACCGGAAAATGTTAAAAAACACCCGGGTCCCTATTGAAATCATGGGGTAAGTGGGCAAGTAGCTTCCATAATATATATAGCACTGCCTGCTCTATCAAAAATGGGGATGGGAGCCAGCCAAATGGGGACCAACAGGGAGACACCTGCTGTGTGCAGACCCCAATCCAATGAGCAGGGTGAGCCCTCACTCTTATTGGAGATGCATGAGCCGAGAGTAAACATGCGTGTATCTCTAAAGATACATGTTGGGTTAAATTCAGAGGTTTGGACACTGTTTTTTAACCCTTGCTTTGTCATTGGAAGTTGGGTTAAATAAATATAGTTGTACCTTAAAAGCAGGACAATTGAGGGTATGCAGTGAGATCTATTCCCTGTGCAGTCAGCAGTGGTGAACTGACAACGAAATAGAAAAGATCAGGTATTAATGCTGTGTTGAAAAATAAATCAGAAATTCATCTATATTTCCAGTTCAGTGATTAATATCTAATTTTTTTTCTATTCCGTTCACCATGGATCACTGTTTAGTGACCTGACATCAGTGACTAGAGTAAAATGAATCAGCTGACATGCAAAACCACATGTCCATCAGTTCAAATCTTATTAAAGTTTCTTCTGTGAACTGTTCTGCACTAAGGAAATGAGCATAGAACAGCTGATTACAAATACATTAACAGGGTATTCATATTACAGTGATATAATGTATTTGTGGGCTGCTTAATATGCTAATATGTACACAAAGATAAATAAGCTACTATTGTCACATTATTTGCCTTATACATGCAGCATTAGAATATGATTTATGGAATTCACATAACATATTGTTCAATTAATTTGAATCTTTTTGCAGGTTTTATCATTATATATTTTCAACTATTGATTACAGGGAATTGAAAGCAAAATATTAAAAATGAATTATACATTAGCTATTTTTTATTGATCCCTGATGAATTGTCTACCAGGTCTTTTAACCCAGTTGTGTAATGTTGTTTGGAAAAACACATTAGATTTTCTCTTTCTATAGTTATTTTAGATTCAATATCATTCTGATGCATATGTCTTTATGTCTGCTAAAAACAAACATTTCTTATTAGCCTGGTAAATATTGATTAATGTGTTTGCTTATACCAAAGTGATTATGCTGTAGTTAAACATCGTTGGGGTCTTGCTAATGGCATTTTGATATATATTCCTCACAGATAGGTGTGCAAGTCCATTATTTGACATGATGTAATATTAAATAAACAAAACCTGCCTGCCAAGATGAGTGATCTTAATCATGCCAATTCATATAACTGAAACCTCTCATTTCTATTATGTTTATACAGTTGCTGCCAACAACTTTATTAGGGTGAGAAGACAACATTTTTTGTTTTTTTGCTTACACTGTATAGCCAATTACACTGTACTTGCTCAAGGCCAGAGTTCCAAGTGAGTTTAGGTGAGATGATGTGAGTTAACGTGAAATTAACTTTTCATCTCACCAATTTAGCTATACATTGTGCAGTAACAAACCTGGTCAGTTTTCTTAATGGGAGTTTGTCCCTGAACAATGTATTGCTAGATTGGTAAGATGAAATGTTCATCTTTCCTCAAATCACCCTTTAAGGAATAGTCTTTAAAGAAACGGGAGAGAGACGTTAAAAAAAAACAAGTGTGCGTATATTTTTATATACAGGTTATTGGGTGTCATGACGGTTTAACACTCAAAACGGACATTTCCAAAGTCGGCATTCAGATATGTCTTTTGTTTTTGTTATGTGAGTTTATTTAATAAAATATTTTACTAAACAAGTGTGACTGGGCGCCTCCATTTTGTGAAATATAGTGTAATTGGATGCCTTACCACAGTGACTTTAGAGCACCAGTATCTCACTTCTGGGCTGGGGTCACAGAATGCAGTCTATAAGTCAGAATTCTGACCATACACATGTACTGAATGGGAGGGTAATGTAACTATCACATCACAAGTGGATGTAGTTATGATGCTGTTCAGGGCGCCATCAGAAATGTCTGAAAAACATTTTCCCCCCTTCACTTTATCTACCTCTCGCCCCCTTATCCTCCCAAAGTCATTATGTCATAGTCTTTGTATATCATACCAATGAGGTTTAAATGCACCCCAGGACATGCCCCATCATCCCCTGTATTGCACATCCAGAACCTTCCTGCTGTCCCCAGGACATGCCCCATCACCCACATTAAAAAATGTTGCTCATACAAAAAGACTTTTGAAAATATAAATTGGACTGTGTCCCAACTATAAATGGGATCTTCAGATTATTTGTCATACTCAGAAAAAGGAAACGATACCAAAGAAGGCAATGCTACAAATTTTTCAAGACAGCCCCATTTTCACAAGACCTTTCCACATAATACAGGAGAAGGAGGTCAAAAAAGAGAGGAATAATCATTTCGGCCAACGACCCGAAACAACATTGAGTCATGTGGAGAACTGGAACAGCAATCGTACACGTCAGAGACCATGTTATCAGCAGACCTAAACAGTAATGTGGTTACTTTATCCACAGATAGGAAAGTAGAGACAAGCATCAAGAGTAATAACGAGTAGTATGGGGTGATGGGTATGAGAAGAAAGAGAGGGAAATGTCTGGGTTAAGGACATGTGTATAACTTCTTACATTTTAAGCATGCGTGGGATAGACACAAGGCTATCCTAGCTATAAGACCGGGAATGGGGGACTAATAAAAGTACTAAAAAAAATTGGGCAGACTAGATGGACCGAATGGTTCTTATCTGCCGACACATTTTATGTTTCTATGTTTCTAAATTATTTTGGGGCAGTCCATCCACATAACATAGATTTCATTGTATTTCTGCATGGATTTTGTAGAGATGTAATGCAATTTCTCCAGTTGCAAGTTGAAGGTTACTAGGTTGTACAGTTCCATTTTGCTTGGGATACATGTAGATTTCCAGTTCCTGGCTAGCATAGTTTTTGCAGAAAGCAATATGTGGCCTATAATAACTTTCTGTGGGAACTTGAGATTGGAATGGAAGACATGTAGGAGCAGGGCTGATCCTAGGGTCACGGGCGCATGGGTGCAGGTTTTCTTTTGGCGCCAAAAGGTGGGCGTGGTTATATTATGAATTATGAAGGAGGCCCCTTTAGACATGTCTGTTCCAGACATGCCCATTTCATTATTGGGGAGAGGGGAGGAGAGCACAAACTTTATTTTAATGTAAAGGACTATCACAAACTTTTATTTTAAATAAAGATATATATTTGGCCATAGTACTGTGCAGTGTTTATTTATTTCTATGATGCTCAGCCAGCAACATGGGAGAGTTTTTGCTGGCTAGCAGAATGAGTTTTTACTACCGTTCCCATGATGTCCATCCAGCCAAAGTCTGGCTGAGCATCGCTGGAAAAGAAGTACACAAGGAGCGATAAATAATATTCCACCATGCCAGTCACTTACGTGTCTCTCTCTCCCCATGCCCTCATGTCTTTCTCTCTCTTTCCCCATACCCTCATGTCTGTCTCTCTCACCATACCCACATGTCTGTCTCTCTCTTCCCATACCCACATGTCTGTCTCTCTCTTCCCATACCCACATGTCTTTCTCTCTTTCCCCATACCCGCATGTCTGTCTGTCTGTCTCTCTCTCCCCATACCCACATGTCTGTCTCTCTCTCCCCATACCCACATGTCTGTCTCTCTCTCCCCACTCATACCCAATGTCTGTCTCTCTCTCCACCGATACCCAATGTGTGTGTGTGTCTCTGTCTCCACTCATACCCAATGTCTGTCTCTCTCTCCCCTCATACCCAATGTCTGTCTGTCTCTCTCTCCACTCATACCCAATGTCTATCTCTCTGTCTCTCTCTCCACTCATACCTAATGTCTGTCTGTCTGTCTGTCTGTCTCTCTCTCTCTCTCTCTCCACTCATACCTAATGTCTGTCTGTCTCTCTCTCTCTCTCTCCACTCATACCTAATGTCTGTCTGTCTCTCTCTCTGTTTCCACTCCTGCCGCATGTCTGTCTATCTCTCTCTGCCTCCACTCCTACCCCAAATCAGGCCCTTTTCGGTGCTTTATTTTTTACACATAAGCTGCGCCGGCACAACGAGCGCGAACCAACTTAAATATACGCATTCAGAGTAGATAACCCAGACTCCCATGAGTCTGTTTTATACACACACATACACACAGAAACACACATATACAGTCACACATGCAGTCAGTCACATACATACACACACACCAGCAGTCTTTTTATTTTTAAGGGGAGAAAAAAGTTTTCTTCAGTTCCTACTGTGGATGACATACACAGAATGAGCACTCATACAGATATAAACAGTGACACACATACAGGTACATAGGGGCACACACTGACACACATGCAGACAAACAGATACACATACAGACACGCATGCAGATACATGGGTATCTGTTTGTATGTATCTGAATGTTTGTCATTAACATGTGTATCTCTTTTTCTGCAATGGTATCTGTTTGTATGTGTATCTGAATGTTTATTATTAAGATACACATGACAAACATTCAGATACACATACAAACAAATACCCATGCAGACAAAGAGATACACACGTTAATGACAAACATTCAGATACACATACAGATCGACATGCAGACACACACACACACAGTCATACCACACAGACAGACACACACACAAACTGTTAAAAAAAATTGTCCCCCTCCTACCGATTAGGTGCAGGAGGGTGACTTCCCTGGGGTCTAGTGGTTGCCTCCCCAGCGGTCTCCTCCTGCACGGTGCTCGGTTAGCTGGGAGGCAGTGATGGCTTCCTCCCAGCTCTGATATCATCACTGCTCTTAAAGCGCAACAGTGCTGACCGGGCCCCAGGAAATCTATTGAGTAGTGCCGGCACTGGAGGGAGAACCCCCCCAACGGGTTTTTTTTTTTAAGCTAATCTGAGCAAAAGCGCTTAGTTTTTGTTTGTTTTTAAATAGGGCGGGCCCCCCCAAAATATCTACTTAAATCAGTTTATCAGTTTCTCTTCGGCATATGTGATATATATGCTGGTCTGCCCGTGTTCAAAATTCTACATTGAATGTACTACCAGACCATCAAGGGACCGTATAAATGAACATAAATCTGCAATTTGTAATGCACATAAAATGATTAATACTGATGAAGAAAAAAATAATGTGATGGCAGTTCATTATTTTGAAGCCAACCATGGGTCCCCTGCTACTCTTAGATTTAATGGGATAGAAATGGTCCCAGTACAAACGAGAGGTAAAGATAGGGTTAAATCACTGATATGGAGAGAGTTTTATTGGATAAATGAATTGAGAGCCTATGAAAATGAAAATAATAATGCTGGTTTAAACAGAGAATTAAATTGGGCAGTTTGTTTACAGAATAGTTTGTAATATATTTATTATCCTAGTAGCAGAGGCGGCTCTCTAATTAGGCGAGTTAGGCAGCCGCCTAAGGCCTCGCACTCACGGGGGCCTCGCGGCTGCCTAACTCACCTTATTGCCTTTGATGTAACAGGGAGCTTAACGCTGCCGTTAAGCTCCCTGTTACACTAACCTGGGACGTTTCCTCCGTGCACCTTCTCTCCTGCACGGAGGAAGGAAGTTACGATCGCGTTTTTTTTTTTTTTTAAACTTTATTGAACCCGCGCAGCTTCAATAAAGTTTAAAAAAATATAAAAAAAAACGCGACCGGAACTTCCATCCTCCGTGCAGGAGAGAAGATGCACGGAGGAAACAACGGAGAGCAGCATGTAGGTAAGTACTAGGGAAGGGGGGAGGAGGGTGGCACAAACGAGCAAAGCCTGGCATAATGAGTGGCTAAATATTGGCACAGTGTGAGGCAAAATCCTGGCATAATGAGGTGAGGGGCAAAATCCTGGCATTGTGAGGGGCAAAATAGTGGCATTATGAGGGGCAATATCCTGGCATATTGAGAGGCAAGATTCTGGCATTGTGAGTGGCAAAATTGTGGCATAATGAGGGGCAAAATCCTGGCACAGAGTGGCAAAATTCTTGCATATTGAGGGGCAAAATTCATGCATATTGAGGGGCAAAATTCTTGCATATTGAGGGGCAAAATTCTTGCATATTGAGGGGCAAAATCCTGGCAAATTGAGGGGCAAGATCCTGGCATTGTGAGGGGCAAAATTGTGGCATAATGAGGGGCAAAATCCTGGCATAGAGTGGCAAAATCCTGGCATATTGAGGGGCAAAATCCTGGCATATTGAGGGGCAAAATCCTGGCATATTGAATGGTTTAATCCTGGCATATTGAGGGGCTAAATCTTGGCATATTGAGGGGGTAAATCCTGACATATTAAGGGGATAAATCCTGGCATATTAAGGGGCTAAATCCTGGCATATTGAGTGGCAAAATTCTGGCATTTTGAATGGCTAAATTACAGTGCATCCGGTGCTGTGGGGAAGAACAAAGTGCCAATCTTCTAGCACAACGTGGTCTGTGAGACCACTTTCAACATTGAGCACCTTTCCTTCTGGCTGAGTGTTTCTGTTAGTGTGTGATTGTGTGCTTTCTGAGTGTGTCTGTGAGTCAGTGTGTGCTGGCTGAGTGTATCTGTGAGTGTGTGCTGGCTGAGTGTGATTATGTGCTGACTGAGTGTGTCTGTGAGTCAGTGTGTGCTCACTGAGTGTGTCTATGAATGACTGTGTGATATGTGTTAGTGTTCACATTTAGGACACAGCAATAACAATGTGAGTTAGTCAGCCGCACACAATTTTATCTATACCAAATGTTTATAGATGTTTGTAGAATAATTATGAGACAAATAAAATTCTAGGAGCTGTTCATTTCTAGAAGCTGGGATTTGAGTCTGATCTTGAAATATACTATTTCTACAGTTCATATTTATTATCACTTGCATATATTTTATTTAATAATGTGTGTCCGTGAGGGCCTCATGTTCGACTTTCGCCTAAGGCCTCACAAAGTCTAGAGCCGCCACTGCCTAGTAGTGTTATTGCTACTCTTGATATGACCATTGTATATTTTGTATATTATGTAAATGTATTTGTTGCTAATATTTATAATCAATTAATCATGAGTGTGTTTTTCACCTGTAGTTGATTGATTGTGCATCATTAATAAGGGTGTATATATATATATGTAGTAAAGTTTAGTCAGTTTGTATCTTCACCTTGAGAATGGCACACTGCAGTGCCAAAACCGGTCAGTGTTTTTGATGAAATAAACTCAATGTGGTTTCCTACTCACGACAGTGGATGTATTTAGCTCATATTCATCTAATCAAGAGCCTATAAAGTATATCCTTCCACTTAGACACTTAGACACTATATGTGTCGCAAATGAATTGTGTTCCTCTACTTTTCTACACTCATACTGGGAGTGATGTTTACATCATCACCCGCATTGCACATCCAGGACTTACCCTCGGCCCCTCAGGACATGCCCCATGACATCATATGACCTTCCGGTGCTCAAAATTCAGATCAATGTGTGGGAGTGCGAGAGAGGGCGCATATTTCCATGCACTAGCCAGGTGAGTACTGACGAAGGGGGGGGAGGAAGGTATGTTTTTATAGAGGCACTTGGCTGTCAAAGTTGGGAAAAGAGTGGTTTATTAATGGGAAAACTGTCTGTGGCATAGTAATGGGGAAACTGTGGCATATTTTGATGAGCAACAGAGTGGCAATGTTTTCATTCTCCTCCTTTTATGTCAGCTGCCTCGTTAACCTGAGCCAGCCCAATTTAAAACTGCAGCTAATGGCAAATAGTGCATTTGCATTGCTTTGCTAACAGCCTGTATAGTGCCTCTGTGCCTGTACTAGCATTCCTGATTCTTTAGATTGATTTTCATGTTGCTGATTTTTGCCTGTCTTCGACCTAGCCTTTTTGCAGCCCATCCTGACCCATTTGCGTGCCTTGTGACAATAACTACCTAGTCCTGATCAGTGTATGACCAGGCTTGCTAACTATTATATTTTTGTGTATTTTCCTGTGTGTTTTTGCCAGCTTTAGTGTGCAGTCTCAGTCAGTGTGTTATAGTCGTGGGTGGTCAATGGCCTGCGGCTCATCCATAGAGTATAATACCATTCGGGTGAAATAGCACTGTACTGTTTTCTATCCTGTTGCAGCTACTACCAGCTCAGTCTCAGTTACTAGTCCAGTGCCCTGCTCAGAGGGCTGCCAGTCCTGTCTCAGCTGACGGCCCTGTCTTAGTTTCCAGTCCTGTCTCAGCTACCAGTCTCAGCTTCCAGTCCTGTCTCAGCTACCAGTCTCAGCTTCCAGTCCTGTCTCAGCTGCCAGTCTAAGCTTCCAATACTGTCTCAGCTGCCAGTCTCAGCTTCCAGTCCTGTCTCAGCTGCTAGTCTCAGCTTCCAGTCCTGTCTCAGCTACCAGTCTCAGCTTCTAGTCCTATCCTCACCTGCCATTCCTGTCCTCAGCTGCCAGTCTCCATTACCAGTCCTGTCCGAGGTTCCATCCAGTCCTTAGTTATGCATCATGGGGTGCAGACTGACCCCCCATCATGCCCTGCAACGAGGCTCCTCACTGGTCTGTTATCCCAAGTTATGACAAAACAAAGGGAAAAAAACATAAAATAATATAGTGTAATAAATCTCAGAAGAAAAAGTGGATATAGAGGCAGTAAAGTTTGTCAACTCCATAACCTCCTCAGTATAAACAGCACCAGGGAACCACGTGGGGTCCACAGATGAAACACCTCCACTGTAGGTATCAAACGTCACACTTCCACTCCGAAAGAATATGGAGGAAGACAAGGGAAGAGGGAGCAGGACTTAAGTTAAACACATGTATTTGTAAAATTAATAGAACAGTACATTAAAATAAGCAATATCCAATATATCACACTTGAAAAAAAGTCCTTTTGAAAGTGCACTGTGCTTAAATACACTTCCCTCTCCGCACAACGCGTTTCATGATTGACATAAAACTGAAACAGTACACCTCCTTATTCATCTTATTCATACAATTAATATATAAAGCTGATTATACAAACCAAATTGTCAGGACATTTTTGTTTAGGAAATTAAAAAAAAAAAAAAAAAGGATTCAAATTCCAAGGAAATTACACATGAAATATAGTTCTTATTTATACCAGCCTCAAGCTCAGGACAAGATTATTTCACAAGTGACTAACTTACATGTTCATCGGGAAAATATGCAATTCAAAATCTTAAGTATACTAGCAACTTCTGTCTGGGTTGTGTGACCACAAAAGATGCCAATTTCATTTTCAGTTGTGACATGTGACAGGTTGCTGGCAGTACTGCAGGTTTTGTGCCTAAAGGCCCCAGGTATTTAAACAGTGGCCTGGTATATGGTCTGTATGTAAGGAAAAACAGAAACCAGCTAAACATATGTTGTAGTACAACCTTTCAATTTGTAGTTTGATCCTTCTGACTCCCAAGCTATAATTATCCGCTGGCTAAGCAATAGCATTTAGAACAATGGCTAATTTGGCTTTATACCTCATCCTTAAAGAAGAAACAACAAAACACCCCAGTGAGGTGTACTGAGCTGAAGGTCGGTATTCCAAAACAAAAGAACAATTATTTTTTCAATTATATAATATTTTTTCTTAGGCAATCAAGAGCCTCTGTTATTACATCATTCCGTGTTCGGCTGATTGAATTTCACCTTGAACTGTTTGTTTAATCATAGAAACATAATGAGTACAACACATTCAAGTGATTGGAAAATAATGAATACATTTAAACAACAACTCAGTGTGCTAGCGAATGGCATCTGCTCGATACATAAATGATTGTTCGTTATTTAAATGGTAAGATAACACTGGTACAGTTTTTGTTAAGACTCATCAATTAAATGCACAATTCTCCTTGCTAAGTCGAAGTATATCTTTGTAAGTGGTAATTTTCTTCCTTTCCAGTAGAAGAATCACAAACATTCAGAGCTTGTATTGCAAATTAAAGAAAGAAACGCCTCACTGACTTTGCATAGACAAATCATTTTACATGGAAAAATCATTTCACACAGACAGCATTACCAATTCCTACAACTGAGTACAGATATGCACACACATTCTCTCTCCTCTGGGTAAAATCATGAATGTTTAACAACCAACATCATTTCCATGTGTTGAAAAAGTGACGTGTGAATGGTTTTCATTCTATAAATTCAGTGATTGCATTAATATCTAAATAACGGTATCTTAAAGGAGCAATCCCACCCAGCCAACCAGAAACAGCCATTTAGACAGGAGTTAGCAACAATTTCCCATACCAAATTATCACTGGATAACAATGATATCACTGTTATATTTCACAATTTTTAACTGCGTTTGTAAATGTTCAGTATGTTATGGATGTTTAGTTTATTGTGTCCCAATAGATCTTAAATTGGAAATTATTTTTAGAAAAAAATGCATCATCACATAGTGCTGTAAAAACGACCTAATTTGGTCACGTTATGAAAAGCCCAGGTTATGATTGGATAGAAGCAGCACGGTCAGTCCACAACCTTTTTCTTCTTCTTTATCATTACCGCTAAGATTTTTTTTCTGTAGGAATTTCAAGTTTTAAGAAGGATAAATTCCACAATGGCTTGGAACACAATTTTCGATTTCGAAAGACACACTGAACAAAGGCTGCATCTTGAAACAACTCCAGCTCCAGTTTAGTTAAAATCAAATTTAAAAAAGGGAGTGCTTTAGGCAAGTTCTGGTCTTGCCTAGTAGAACATGTGGCCCTGTTCATCTCATACCAATGAATTAAGGAACAGCAATATCAGGTGTTGACCAAGAATTTCTTAACATTTCTGATATCCATAATGTTATTGTTTTGAAGATAGAACACTCGGAATTATACATGATGTTCAGTGATGCAATACACCCAAGAAGTCAAATCTATTGGCAACACCTGTTTAGAAGGCCAGGTGCTTTCTAGCTGATATCCACATGTGTTCCAATATTATCAACATATGACCCTGACTGGAAGATTCACACTACATTATTCTAACTTTACAGACTTAATGATTTCCATTTGTAACCTACACTGCCTTAGCTCTGCTTTGATTCCCTCCCGGTGGGAATCTAAATTAACTTTTACTTCCTAGTTGAATTACTTTAATGATGTAAAGGTAATTGTTTCTCTAGAACAGTGACTGAAAGTTGAAAAAAAAACTAAAGCAAACACTGAGAAGATGTCATAGAACGAACACAAAACTGTTTTCCCCTGCCGCAGGGAATACTGTTAACTGAATGTTTAATGGTCTTCTAGTTTAATTATCCCAGCAAGCTGACACAGCGAAGCTCCATGTTCCAACTGCTTGTCTGACGCTAAACCTCTCATATGTTATGACGTATTACGTTGGAAGAGTTGAATATACTGTCAGTGATTTAAATATGGTTGAAATGTGCCCAATGTAAGTAATAAAAGAATTAAAACATACTGAGAAGTAAAAATAATACATAAATTAACATTTAAAACTAAATCATGTGGTTTTGAAAAACGCATGTCAAAAAAGTTATACATTTCCATGTCAATGCGTGAAATAAGTATTTGATCCCCTATCATTCAGCAAAATTTCTGTCTCCCAGGTTTCTTTTAAACAGGTAACGAACTGAGATTAGGAACACTCTGTTAAAGGAAGTGCTCCTAATCACAGCTTGTTACCTGTATAAAAGACACCTGTCCAGAGAAACAATCAATCAGATTCCAAACTCTCCACCATGGCCAAGACCAAAGAGCTGCCCAAGGATGTCCGGGACAAGTTTGTCGTTTAGCATTGCAGTTGATTTGTACAACGTAAGTCATTCAAAAAGAAAAACAATAATGGAAAATAATAGTTTATAGAAAAACCTCTAGCTATAAACACATTTAGCTTAAACGGTAAACAACCTCTGTTGATATTCAAGATGCATTTGTAAAAATTGATCTGTTGTTTTTTTATGGACATTTGGATATTTAACAAACCGCACTGAAGTGAAACTGGTCATACACAAAGAATACATACACTGGTATCCATAAAATATGATTAACCATCCAAATTACCTAAGTCAGGTGAACAATACAATAAAACAGAAAAACATAAATTGTGTTCATCTGTCAGATCAGGTATATAAATTTATGAGGATTTCAGTGGAACTCAATTGCAGGTTGTAATGAGCAATTCTCAACAGTAGAGGGCAGTAGTATCTAAGTCTTCCTTTATGAGGATTTCAGTAGAACTCAATTGCAGGTTGTAATGAGCAACTGTAAACAGTAGAGGGCAGCAGTGTCTAAGTCTTCCTTTATGAAATGCAAATGAAAGGTTTAAGAATCGTAAGTGATACAAAGTGTTGCAGTGGAACACTGAGGATTCGGAAGTCTTACAGACGGTTTCAGGAGGAAGAGAGGACATACAACGGAGGGTTTTTTCTTCTATATAACAATCAATTGTTATATACTTGCAGTTAGTAGAAGGTAAGGTTCTCAGTGCTGGGTGCAGAATGTCCGTTTAACAAGCCGAGGTCAGGTGTTGGAACAATCAGGTAAGTAGTTAGCCGGTCCGTGTTCAAAGGGTTATAACAATACGAATAGTAGCAAAGCCAGTCTAGGATCAGGGGTTGTAGAAAGGAGGATAGTAGATAATACAAGCCGGGTTCGTTAACGAGGATCAGTCTGAAGAGAAGTTGTTTTTTTCTTAAAGAGTAAATGCTGGATACACGGAGCTGGGTGTACACGATGTCTCTGAAGAGAAAGTATAACTCAGCGTTTGAACTGTGGCGCGGTTTCCCCTATAAGGCGAGGGAACACCGCGTCACAGAAAAGGGGAGGAGCCTATAGTCATGATTCTAATAATCTGACAGTACCCCCTCCAAAAGGAGCACACTCCGGGTGCTAGCCACGTGGTTTGTCAGGGTGTTGTTTATGGAAAGAGTTGATAAGTTTAGCAGCATGAACTTCTGACGAATTCAACCATGAGTCTTCGTCGGAAGCATATCCTTTCCATCTTATGAGATACTGCAGTTTCCTTCTGAAAATTCGGGAGTCTAAAATCTTTTCAACTTCATATTCCTCGATTCCGTCCACGATAATGGGGTCAGGTGGAGTGATTGTCTGTCTTGCGAAGGTATCAGGAATATGAGGTTTTAGAAGTGAAACATGAAACACTGGATGGAGTTTCATGGTAGAAGGTAAAATAAGTTTGACTGCAACATTGTTAACAATTCGTTCAATAGGAAATGGACCGATGAAAAGGTTATCCAATTTCTTAGATGGTCGATTTGTCCTTAAATTTTTTGTCGATAGGAGGACCATGTCACCAGGAGAGTAAGGAGGATTTGGCAATCTTTTTGAGTCGTAGAATTTTTTATGACTCTCGATGGATTTTGAGAGGTTGTTTTTTAGGGTTTGGAATAATGAAGTCATCTCAGATATTTGAATTGACACAGATGGGTTACAAGTAATGGAGGGGTTAGAAGGTATCGATGTAGGATGGTATCCATAATTAGAGAAGAAGGGAGACATTTTTGTACTTGAATGATAAGAATTATTATATGAATATTCGGCTAATGGTAACCAAGTAGACCAATCATCCTGCAGGTAGGTACATTAACACCGAAGGTATTGCTCAAGGCATTGGTTAACCCTTTTCGTTTGTCCATTCGTTTGTGGATGGTATGATGATGATAATTTGGTGGAAATTTGGAGAGAGGAGCATAATTCTTTCCAGAAATGTGAGGTGAATTGTGTTCCTCTATCTGTTATTATCTCTTCAGGTAAGCCATGTAAACGAAGGATGTGGGAAATGAAAACTGAGGATAGTTCTTTGGATGTTGGTATTTTTTTGTAGGGGGATGAAATGGGACATTTTAGTCAGACGGTCAACAACGACTAATATGGTGGTTTGCTTTTTTGAGGGAGGAAGATCGACGATAAAGTCCATGGATATTGATTTCCAAGGTCTGTCGGGAATGGGTAAATTCATAAGTAGACCAAAAGGATGACGGTGAGTAGGCTTGCTCTTTTGACAAATAGAACAGGATGAAACATAAGCAGTGATGAAATCAAGTTGATTAGGCCACCAGAAATGTCGTTTAGATAGTTCTGATGTTTTCTTGATCCCAGGGTGCCCAGCTAATGGAGAATCGTGAACTAGATTCATAACTTCTGTCCGTAGATTGGGGGGTATGTATAATTTGTTATTCTTCATATAGAAACCATTTTCCTGATATAGGTCAAGGTCTTGAGGTAGGTGTAATTCTTCAGGAGTAAGTTGTTTAATTTTATCAAGTATAGTAGTGGTTAATCCGATGAACCTGGATGAAGGAAGAAGAGGAGTGGAAACAAGTATCTAAACAGAAAGCAGATTTGAATTTGACAACCATGGGTGACCACTGAATGATGGGGTTGTGTCTCTGCAACCAATTCATGCCAAGAATAACAGGGAATAGAGGGGATTTCACCACATCGAGTGTCATGAATTCAGTATGGTGATAGTTGATGGTCATCTTAAGAGGTATAGATTCTTGTGTAATTGGTCCAGAGGAGATAAGGGATCCATCAACTACTCGAAGAGATATGGATGAATTATTTTGCGTTAGAGGAATTTTGTGAGTGTTGACGAGGGAAGAATCAATAAAGGATCCAGCTGCCCCAGAGTCAATAATAGCCTCCGTCTGAAGTCTTTCTTGGTCCCACTGTAGGATGAGAGAAACAATACAATGATTTGTTGAAAGATTATGAGACAAATTAAAGATGGGGGAATTGGTGTTGATCTTACCGCTCTTGTTTCGTTTTAGTATAGGACAGACATCTATCAGGTGATCAGTGGATGCGCAATACATGCATAGATTGAGGTTTTTTCTTCTGAGCTTTTCTTCTTGGGATAGAGGTCCCCTAAGAACTCCTAGTTCCATAGGTTCTGGAATATTGGCTTTTTCATATGTTCTTGGGAAAGTGGTAGGTTTTTTCCAATTGACAACAGTGGAGGTTTTTTCAGCTTTTCGCTCTCGGATTCTTCGATCAATTGTTATAGAGAGATGTATTAGACCTTCTAATGAGGATGGTAATTCGGTACGGGAAAGATCATCTTTAACGTGCTCAGACAAACCTAGACGAAATTGATTTCGTAGTGCGATGTCGTTCCATTGGGTATCTACAGCCCATCGTTTAAATTCAGAGATGTAATCCTCAACCGGCCTTTTCCCTTGGGAGAGAGCTCTGATTGCTGTATCAGCGGTAATTTGTTTATTTGGATCATCATATAAGGATGACATCTGATTGAAGAATTCCTCTAATGAATTGAGAATAGGGTCGTTATTCTCCAAGAAGGTGTGTGCCCAGGCCATAGGTTCACCCCTTAGAAATGATATTACAGTACAGACCTTTATGCGATCTGTAGGATATGATCTGGGGCGTAAGGCAAATAACAGATTGCAGGAGTTGATGAACTCTCTGTATTTGGATCTTTCACCTGTGAATTTTTCGGGGTTGCAAACTGAAGGTTCAGAATGTTCCCTGTTAATAGTTATAGGAGGAGGAGTTGATAAAGACCTGTTTTGGAGTTCTGTAACATAAGTAAGGAATCTTTCATTGGAAATTCTGAGGTCTTGCATACTTTGAGAAAGCATATCTACCCTCTGAGTTAGTGTATTAATTTGAGCAGCCATTTCTGCTGGTTCCATAATAAGGCTGAGTTATTCTGTCAGATCAGGTATATAAATTTATGAGGATTTCAGTGGAACTCAATTGCAGGTTGTAATGAGCAATTCTCAACAGTAGAGGGCAGTAGTATCTAAGTCTTCCTTTATGAGGATTTCAGTAGAACTCAATTGCAGGTTGTAATGAGCAACTGTAAACAGTAGAGGGCAGCAGTGTCTAAGTCTTCCTTTATGAAATGCAAATGAAAGGTTTAAGAATTGTAAGTGATACAAAGTGTTGCAGTGGAACACTGAGGATTCGGAAGTCTTACAGACGGTTTCAGGGGGAAGAGAGGACATACAACGGAGGGTTTTTTCTTCTATATAACAATCAATTGTTATATACTTGCAGTTAGTAGAAGGTAAGGTTCTCAGTGCTGGGTGCAGAATGTCCGTTTAACAAGAAGAGGTCAGGTGTTGGAACAATCAGGTAAGTAGTTAGCCGGTCCGTGTTCAAAGGGTTATAACAATACGAATAGTAGCAAAGCCAGTCTAGGATCAGGGGTTGTAGAAAGGAGGATAGTAGATAATACAAGCCGGGTTCGTTAACGAGGATCAGTCTGAAGAGAAGTTGGTTTTTTCTTAAAGAGTAAATGCTGGATACCAGAGGCGGCTCTCTAATTAGGCGAGTTAGGCAGCCGCCTAAGGCCTCGCACTCACGGGGGCCTCGCGGCTGCCTAACTCACCTTATTGCCTTTGATGTAACAGGGAGCTTAACGCTGCCGTTAAGCTCCCTGTTACACTAACCTGGGACGTTTCCTCCGTGCACCTTCTCTCCTGCACGGAGGAAGGAAGTTACGATCGTGTTTTTTTTTTTTTTTAAACTTTATTGAACCCGCGCAGCTTCAATAAAGTTTAAAAAAAAAACGCGACCGGAACTTCCATCCTCCGTGCAGGAGAGAAGATGCACGGAGGAAACAACGGAGAGCAGCATGTAGGTAAGTACTAGGGAAGGGGGGAGGAGGGTGGCACAAACGAGCAAAGCCTGGCATAATGAGTGGCTAAATATTGGCACAGTGTGGGGCAAAATCCTGGCATAATGAGGTGAGGGGCAAAATCCTGGCATTGTGAGGGGCAAAATAGTGGCATTATGAGGGGCAATATCCTGGCATATTGAGAGGCAAGATTCTGGCATTGTGAGTGGCAAAATTGTGGCATAATGAGGGGCAAAATCCTGGCACAGAGTGGCAAAATTCTTGCATATTGAGGGGCAAAATTCTTGCATATTGAGGGGCAAAATCCTGGCAAATTGAGGGGCAAGATCCTGGCATTGTGAGGGGCAAAATTGTGGCATAATGAGGGGCAAAATCCTGGCATAGAGTGGCAAAATCCTGGCATATTGAGGGGCAAAATTCTGGCATATTGAGGGGCAAAATCCTGGCATATTGAGGGGCAAAATCCTGGCATATTGAATGGTTTAATCCTGGCATATTGAGGGGCTAAATCCTGGCATATTGAGGGGGTAAATCCTGACATATTAAGGGGATAAATCCTGGCATATTAAGGGGCTAAATCCTGGCATATTGAGTGGCAAAATTCTGGCATTTTGAATGGCTAAATTACAGTGCATCCGGTGCTGTGAGGAAGAACAAAGTGCCAATCTTCTAGCACAACGTGGTCTGTGAGACCACTTTCAACATTGAGCACCTTTCCTTCTGGCTGAGTGTTTCTGTTAGTGTGTGATTGTGTGCTTTCTGAGTGTGTCTGTGAGTCAGTGTGTGCTGGCTGAGTGTATCTGTGAGTGTGTGCTGGCTGAGTGTGATTATGTGCTGACTGAGTGTGTCTGTGAGTCAGTGTGTGCTCACTGAGTGTGTCTATGAATGACTGTGTGATATGTGTTAGTGTTCACATTTAGGACACAGCAATAACAATGTGAGTTAGTCAGCCGCACACAATTTTATCTATACCAAATGTTTATAGATGTTTGTAGAATAATTATGAGACAAATAAAATTCTAGGAGCTGTTCATTTCTAGAAGCTGGGTTTTGAGTCTGATCTTGAAATATACTATTTCTACAGTTCATTTTTATTATCACTTGCATATATTTTATTTAATAATGTGTGTCCGTGAGGGCTTCATGTTCGACTTTCGCCTAAGGCCTCACAAAGTCTAGAGCCGCCACTGCTGGATACACGGAGCTGTGTGTACACGATGTCTCTGAAGAGAAAGTATAACTCAGCGTTTGAACTGTGGCGCGGTTTCCCCTATAAGGCGAGGGAACACAAGAAAAAGGGGAGGAGCCTATAGTCATGATTCTAATAATCTGACATCATCTTTATTTATTTTCTGTTTACTGCTATTCCACTAGAAACATTATTCACAATCAATTAGATTGATGTTTGTTAATCTTATGATATTGAAATTGAATAGTAAAAATAGCATTACACTGCGTAAAAGATTTTTTAAATAAGTAATATTTAATTAAATTCTTAGGTTTTGTTTTTAAAAAAAAAATGGATTTTAGGAAGAAGAAAATAGGAAGAAGAAAATATCTGTAACTCTAGGGAATGACCCTCACTTTTACAACATATTGATACAGGGGTGCTAGTTAGTCTAAAACCAAATGTTATTCACAGCGTGACTGGGTCAGTCTGTATGCTTCAGGGTATATGTATATACGATAATGGTATCTATCCAGTGCTGTATTTACCACGAGGCATCCTAGGCGGATGCCTAGGGTGGCAAATTTTGGGGGGCGGCAGCTCCCCCCAGCACTCAGGGAAAAAGCAAATGTAAAAAGAAAAAATCCCCCAAAAAATCTGCCCATTTAAAAAAACAAAAACGCGCTTGCAGGCAGAGATGGAGGTGAGAGGGGATCGGAAGATCCCCCCTCACCATCGCTCTGCCTGCCAGCAGGCTGCACGGGAAGCCGAACAGGCAGCACAGAGAAACCTCCGTGCTGCCTGTTCGGCTTCCCGTGCAGTGTGGCACGGAAGTGCCGACAGGTCACGTGACAGGCGCGCTGACGTCATACGCGCGTCGGGTCACGTGACCTGTTGGTATAACCGCCTAGGAGCCGAAAAGGCAGCATGGAGGAGACCATGCTGCCTGCCACTAGCCACCAGGGAAGTGTAAGTGCTGGGGAGATGGGGGGATTTGGACAAATTGGCTGGGGCATATTAAATGGCAAATAACACTGGCATATTATTGGGCAAATTGGCTGAGGCATTTTAAATGGCAAATAACACTGGCATATTATTGGGCAAAATAGCAGGGGCAGATTAAATGGCAAATAACACTGGCATATTAGTGAGCAAATTGGCTGGGGCATATTAAATGGCAAATAACACTGGCATATTATTGGGCAAATTGGCTGGGCATATTAAATGGCAAATAACACTGGCATATTATTGGGCAAATTGGCTGGGTATTATTAAATGGCAAATAACACTGGCATATTATTGGGCAAATAGGCTAGGGCATATTAAATGGCAAATAACACTAGCATATTATTGGGCAAATTGGCTGGGGCATATTAAATGGCAAATAACACTAGCATATTATTGGGCAAATTGGCTGGGGCATATAAAATGGCAAATAACACTAGCATATTATTGGGCAAATTGGCTGGGGCATATTAATGGCAAATGATACTGGCATATTATTGGGCAAATTGGCTGGGGCATATTAATGGCAAATGATACTGGCATATTATTGGGCAAATTGGCTGGAGAATATTAATGGAAAATACCGTATTTTCTCAATTATAAGACGACCCTGATTATAAGACGACCGCAAAGTTTGGATATTCCTTTAGGAAAAAAACTAAAAGCCTGAATATAAGACTACCCTATAGGAAAAAAGTTCAACTTGTATATATTCACATGTAAATTGCTTTTTTAATAAAAAAAATAAATAAAAAATGCATTTCTTGTTTTTATTTCCTTTTAAGTGCCAATGCTGCCTCTCTCTTTCCCTTGCCCCCAGCTTTGTCTCTCTCCCCCCCTTAGTGTAGTCTCTCTCTCCCCCTCCCTTTGACTCCCCCCTCGGCTCTGTCTCTTCCACCCCTTGTTTCTCTCTGCCCCCCCCACCCCTTGTCTCTCTTTCCCCTCCCATTGTCTCTGTCTCTTCCCCCCTCCCCTTGTTTCTCTGTCCCCCCCTCCCCCTATCTCTCTGCCCCCCTCCCTCCCCCTGTCTCTCTCTCCCCCCCCCCTCCCCCTCACCTGTAACTCGCTCCCTGGTGGCTAGTGGGGGCAGCCGGGGGATGACAGCCGGTCCGTCATAATAGACAGCAGTGTCGGGCAGCATGGAGGATGTCTGCACGTATCGTGCAGACATCCCCCAGCTGTCCGATTCTCCCTGGTGGCTAGCGGGGCAGCGGAGGATGTCTGTGCGATGAGCGCAGAACTCCCCTGCTGCTGCCCAGCACGACCGCTGGGACTTTTATGACGAAGCCGTAATTATCCCGGCTTCATCATAGAGGTTCCTGCTGTTAGAGAGGGGGATCCAGGTCCCCTGCAGCTCTGCAAGAGAGGATAATGCTGATCAGTAGCTAATTACCAGTCTGGATTTCCAACTCTAGAATTTTTTTTTGTGGAACAGACTATTATAGTCATAGGCTGAAATACTGAGCAGTAGAAACACAGCTTCATCTTATGTGAGTGAGCCTAATACAAAAGGGTGCAGGGGTCCGCTATCAAGTAAACAGTGTGCATTATTTTATATATTTCCTTTTTTCCTCAGTGAACGTTTCCCTTCAGATACCACCACCCACAGAAGATATTTCTAACTTATCTTATATGATCCTTGAATCTATGTATATATTTTCATTATATTCAACACCTGGGGGAATCTTTTAATTATTTAATTTTATTTCGGAGATTCATATCTTTTAAATATGTAACATTCTAGAATTAATTATAGCAAAATGCTACTGGTTTCCATGGCAACATCTCCCCTTTCATAACTTTTCCCCAGATATATATTTTTATATATAACCACTCCAACAGACATAAATGTGATATTGGCCTAGCATAAATAAAGTAAGTATTGCCTTATTTCGTTAGCTGTGTCAGTTATGACAAACTAAAAAGAGAAGTTTCATGATCATATAGTAAACGTTTACCCCTGACTCAAGTTCTCTTTGTCTTGTTAGCCGTTGTCTGTGTGTAAACCAAAGTTGAGTAAACTATTTACTCTGTAACTTTTACAGCCTCGCTTTCTCTGTCTGACCATTAGTTTGGAACAAGCCATCTACAATTTGAAAGGGGGAGGACAATAAAGTTTGTAACTCACTACCTAACTATGATAATTCTATTTACATAATTATATAAAACATGAATTGCATAAACAGATTCAAATTAATAAACAATGTGAAACAATTTCAGCTGCTTTACGCATTTTTGAAGGCTTTACTTTGATTGTTGTAAGTCAGATATCCCTGTATTGGGCGTGTTCAGTGTAGTGATCCCAGCATTTTGGTTACTAAGGTCAACACAGACTGGTTACTAAGGTCATCACAGACTGGTTACTAAGGTCATCACAGACTGGTTACTGTCTGTCTCACTCACTCTGGTTTTATTAACTGAACATTGCTGTTAGTTCAGATCCTGCTGAGCTGGATTATAATCACTTCTAAGAAAAGATTCTGGATCCAGAGTGATTTGCAGCCGGACCTAATTAATAATGTAATGTGAACTTCTGCATTTTGCATTCAAGAATTCACTTTTCACACAAGCTGACAGGGAGAGAAGTTGGGTTTTGCATCACCGTTGCCCTTTTCAACTCAGTAGCAGACTGTCACTTGTGATTTTTACCTTCTTTTAACTCAACTGCATTGCTGATCAGTAAATGATTGAACTAAGGAAGATGTATTCATCTGATGCCCATTTTATTCCTCCTCCTTAAAAATTGACTTAAAGCCATCCTTGTTGACTTTACTATTTAACCCGGTTTTTTTAATGTAAATATTTTCTATTTAATAATTTTTAATTATATTGATTTTTACAATCTTCACACATGTCTATGTATATATAAAACTATGCATCTTTATTAAAGCTGGACTGATATAAAAAGATACTGAGATGCCTGGTGACACAGGACTTATAGATCCTAGAAGTTTTGTAGTTTTAAAACCGCTCTCAATTCCCAATCAAAAGGGAATAAAAATTCAGTCCAGAAGTACAGATCACTATAGCTGCTGGGAGCCAAGCAGTGACGATGTCTTTAAAGAAAACTATCAACGAAGACATAAGCAGCTGACTCAGCAGGGATACAATTCTGTCAACTACCAGCCTTATAAGGACCTGGGACATCCCCTTATTCTAGAAGCCAAGAAACTCATCCTTCATTCTTTGGGACAAGATGAAAAGGTATGTAACCAATTATACTTTAATGCATTTATATTTCATGAATAGACAATACAACATTATGTCTGTTGCCAAATGTAATAACATAGAGTCAGAAATGTGCAAATGTTAGTTTTAATCCATGTATATGTTAATTGCATAGATCTCATCTCTTAGGGGTACCGACATTTCAGATTAATTTGCATAATTTCTGTAATCAAAATTACTCTGTAAAAGACAACTAAACTTGTATCACTTGTGATTATAATATAGAAGAACAAATGAAAAATTTGCTATCTGTAGGATGAGGATAAACTGGCATATACTTTTGATAGTAAAATGCCAGTTCCTCCTCTGACCTGCAGCTGCCATGCTTTTTTTGGGAAGCAGGCAGGCCGGTCAAATCCATGACTGTCTCTCTGCAAGTTTTCAAAGGGAATCAACAGAGAGGGCAGACCCAGATGAATTGACTTGACTTGGGTTAGCTGCAATGTGCCAAATAATCAAAAAATATTAAATCTACTATATACATAAAAAAAGATAATATTATATGACATACTGTAATAATAGTAACATAATATAAAAAAAAAAACCATAAGTATAATAAAATACATTATTCAATAATAAATGTATATATGTTACGTTAATGTATGGGGGGGAGGGCAACGAATGCTGTCGATATGGCATTTATTTAAAAAAAAAAGTGGAATGATCTTAAAAAAAATGTTTTTTTTTATAAATAAAGACTTGATAAAAAAAAATAAAAAAAAAGAGGAGCTGGATGGCCCACAATCCAGTAAAAGGTATGGGGGCAAACACCAGACAAAGTTATAGTAGCCTCGTACCCAGCAAAGAGCTCCATGTTTGATTTGGTCAGAATGAGGCCAATTCCTGTCATTTTGTGGTCACTGTGGAATTTCATTCATTGTTTAGCATAAGCATTTATTTAATTGTACAGTGACTTCAACCTCAAATATTGAGATGTAACCCAAACCCAATTTCCCTACCATGTTATATTCTAATTTAGACAAACAAAAGGGGAAAACAAGCCGGCTCCACCGTTGGCAGTAAACATACCTCCTATATGTTTTGGGAAGATGGGTGCTCCGTCCGTGCTGCAGCAAAAGCACCATAGGCGAAAATAGAAAAAATTGTGGACAAAGGACGCATGCACTCCAAACTCCAATATGATTGTAAAACTTCCGATTTATTCCAAAAAATTAAAATGGATCACAGGGACAATGAATACAAAGACAGGGAAAGGACGAATGGAGTGCATGCGTCCTTTGTCCACATTTTTTCTATATTCTAATTTATATTAACAGATTGATTCATGAAATATGTCCATGGCTTCCTTTCCTCTCTCCTATCCTCTGCCTGCACTTTATATTTATGCTAATTATATTGTGATATAAGCCATGTTTGCTAATGTTTTTAGTGTTCGTCAATGTCTTTAAGAAATTACGACATGTATAATGTGACATGTGATACGTTTGTTTGTGTCTTTGATGTTTGTTATTGTCTTTTATAAATTTAATTTAAAAAAAAAACATGCATATCACAGGTTATCCATGACTAGGATACAAGATCAAATGCTAATGTAACAAGGCTGTGAATATGTAGAATATGGATTAACTCAGTATTTGAAGCCCACTGGAATGCATACCTCACAACTATCCAGCCTTTCATGAGACAGTTCTGATTTTGAGGTCTGTCCCACTTTTTCAGCACATAGGTAGAGTTGATCAGGACAGCAGGATTCAGGACTGCATTACATGATTTTGATCTGATTCTCTTGTGTCTGGGACACCAGAGAAAGCATACTGTGCTTTTGCAGTAGCATGACAGAGCCACTGCGTATGTGCGGTAGCACTGACAGGTAGAGGGATATGTTTGTGATAAAGAGAGGGAGATGGGTTTGTGAGAAAGAGAGTGAAACTGTGTGTGTGAGAAAGAGAGAGAGGGGGGGGGTGTGTGTGAGAAAGAGAGAAAGACAGAGTGTGTGAGAAAGAGAGAAAGAAAGTGTGTGTGAGAAAGAGACTGTGTGTGTGAGAAAAAGAGGGAGACGGGGTGTGTGAGAAAGAGAGGGAGACGGAGTGTGTGAGAGACCGCCTGATGGAGTGTGTGAGAGAGAGCTAGATGGAGTGTGTGAGCGAGAGCAAGAGCGAGTGTGTGTGTGAGAGAGAGACGGAGTGTGTGTGTATGTGTGAGAGTGTGTGCTCTAGCCCCAGATAATTTGGTGACCTAGCAACGTCACTGCCAAATGCTTAGTTTTAGGTTGTGTCAGCTCTATTTGTGCCGTCACAGCCTATGTATAAAAGCAGAAAATATAAAAAGGAGAAAGAAGCAGGGAAACAGACTTCACAATGTTTTATTCCATATAAAATTTGTGCAGCTACAGACTGAAAAATCCTCCAAAAGTCGCCTTACACGCTTCGTGTTACTTTGCAAAAAAAAAAAATATATATATTTTAATTGAGCTGAGGATCCATGGCAGTCCTGACATTTCAAATAAATATTATGTATAAAAGCACCTGATTTGTGTCAGGAAGCCTCCACCACAGGCTGGGGTGGGGTAAGCCCTGGGTCTGCAATGTGCATGATTGGGCATGTCCTGGGGTTATGGGGCATGTAATTTGTGTGCAGTGTGTGTGATGGGGCATATTCTGGGGTGATGGGACATGGAATGGGTGTGCAATGTGGGTGCTGAGGCATGTAATGAGTGTGTAATGTGGGTGATGGGTAATGGCCTGGGGTGACCAAGATACATGTAGTATATATATTGGGCAACTAGCCCTAGACCCTTCCCAAATGGTTCCCAGAACCCCATTACCTACATGTGGGTCCATAGCATGTAGCCCTGCCACCCCCATAGAAATAACTATATAACATAGAAATCCTAATACTATAGGGGCTGATAGCCGCCCCAAATAGAGTTTATCATGTTATAGAAGCTGTGAGCAATTTATTATCAAGGGGAACCTATATTCACAGTATAAAAAATATTTAGGTTACCGAGTCCCTATAATTATTTCCAATGTTTTTAAGATCGGTACTATTCTGTTATTACATTGGTAAACAGTAATAGTTAGCATTGGAAGTTACTGCAGTAAATGTAATTGAGGTCATGGTTTGTATTATGTATTATCATCAACAACAAGAATTTTATTAAGATTTAAATCACTATGGTAACTCACTGCCCCGGGCGATATTTTAATGTTTACCCACAATGCATCTAGGGCCATCTTTTCTTCAAAAAAAAAAAAAATACCAGCCATGCTATTGCTTCCATAGAAATAACATTAACCCTGAGCCCCTTGCCAGTAAAACACCAGTTGGGTGACATCCCTAAACATGTGTAATATAGTACATTTTCTTTGTGCAGGCAAGAAAAGGATTTAAGAATTCACACTGCAGTTCAGGACTCATTTTATATTTTTGCATATAAGGGCAGATGTTTGGATCCTAGGCAGCAATCCAGACTCTTAGGGATGTTATCAGGAAAGCACTGCTTAGGCACTTGTTATTTGTGATGCTCACAGCTGCTCAATGATGCAGATTTGAATTCTAAAGAAAAATATTTTCAAAGATAGGCTTGGAAAACAATGTAGAAATCCTACTTACAGGAAAGAGACTTGGAGGTTGATAAAGTGGTGAAATATTTAGAGATTTTTCATAAGATCATAAAAAATATATATGTTTTCACAACTGGTTAATATCAAACTTTGATCATTGCAACTCTGTATTTAAAGTTATAAATGTATTATAGTCATTTGAAGATATATGATAATTATATATATAGGAATATTCTTATTTTATAGTACTATCTTTGTTGTTGCTTTCACAAACTGTTTCTCATCTATAAATGTGAAAAAAAAAAATAGAAAATTACAAGAATTGGTTAACATTATGTATTTCCAAGTCTATTCTTCTATAAATGAATATTCAGGATACAGAAAATAGAGTGTATAGTTGATTAACCCTTAACCTAATTTGTTTCCAGCAGACTAAAACAGAAGAATTTGTTTATGAAAAAGAAATCCAGGAAGAAACAAATGATAACATTTCATGTAAAATACCTGGACCAAAGTCGGTAAGTACAGAAATGGCTAAATGGAAATATTTATTAACTGAATGACGTGTATACCAACCGGATCATTGACTAGCATCACATTTTAGACCAACTGTCCAATAAACATTTTAAGTTTACTTTTGTATTGCAGGATAATATATTAAAATTAGAATGTCTGAATCTACAGCAGGGTAGTTTGTTTTATTAAAGTTGCAAGTTGGGTGGTGTAATATTAAACTTTTTTTTTTTCACTGAGTTGAAAAATACAAGTCAAAGTAACCAAGCTGGAACAATACTTAAACTTGTATATTGGCTATTAGATTGACCATTTACCATGGTTCAGTTTATTTAATAGACCTAATGTTAATATTATTATTTTTCATAAACATCCATGGCTGTGTGTTCTCCCCAACTTCATTTTACCTCCTTGTTATTTATGACATATATAAAAGAAACCTCTCCAGGGAAAATAATTGTTTTTTTCCCAGACACCTCTAAAAGCAATAACATGAAAGTATGATAGCCAGCACTTATCTTTTGATGGACAAGACACCATTATAAACTCTGAACATGTGTTCTCCTTGCTCATTCGGCCACTGGGCCAGGATATAGTAAGGTCTGTATTCTGTAAAAAGGGAACTTTTAACTAACAGTATTTCTATGTACTGTATTTATCATACACTGCATGAGATTTGTAGATACCCCTGATTTCCTTATATCCATTCCAATTGCCTAGAAATGCTGTATTTCATTACAAATACTTTAGCAGAACATATATGTACATGTCTGCCTTACACCATGTTAGTGATTAAACCACAGTGTCTTGGAGCCACAAAACTCCAATGATCACTAGTAGATTTGTGTGATTAATGTTTTCTATCAAACTTGCTTTGGGAAGTCATCATAACTACTATATTCAATCCATGACTTTGTCAGGATTTTTTTGTTATTCCATTTATTTAACTGATAATTGTACTGTTGGAGTTCACTTATGTGTTATTATTCCCATACATTCCTTCAGTAACACCAGTCTCCTAAAACCTTTACCCCTAAATCTCCTGAACCTTTATGGTATAGACATATCTTTACCTCCATGCCTCCCTCCCAAAGTCCTTAACCTAACACACACCTCCAATAGTGATAATTCTTGGCAGAGCTGAGGAAAGATTGGTACGGTGTAGGGAACACTTACAAAAATGGAGAAAATGGCTGACATTTCACTTAAGACCCCCAAAACATGGAACCATACATAAGCATTCAAAAAGCACAGTAGTAACAACATCCCATGTCTGCGTGCTGTAACTTGTTCCGGCCCTGTGTCTGTGATGTTTCTGATAGCATTCTTTATTTCATTGTAGAGTTCATCATCTGTGACATCGCAGTACCTGAAGCACAGAAAAAAGGATGCAGGCTGCTTTAATAGAGAAATGAACCATACCAGGTAAGTGTGTATAAAACATGTCTTACATTAGTGACACACAGACACATCCATTAAGAGCAAGCAATGGTCACCAGACTGGCAGCTTATCCCAAGTCTTGTTTTCTTTGACAAAGTCTATGTAACATCTTTTGTAGAAGAAGTACTCTTGAAGAAGTACCATTCCAAAATGATATAAAACAGGGAGAAATGGCCTTTCATATATAAAATATAAATGTTTGTGTTTATTAAATAACTTTAAACTATGAGCTTTGGTGAAGTGATAACCAAATTGTAAGATACAGAGCGAAACTGCTGAGTTGCAAAAAGATGTAAGCTGAGTTATTTGTCCAAATCTTCTATTTTGGACAAATTTTTTGCAGCTCGGTTGTCATTTCACCACAGTTCACTGGCTATTGGATAGGCCCCATATGATCTAATGATCATTTAGAAAATAGTGTTCGTTAAATGTTTACATTGTAAGGCTGCCCAAATCAATCTTCACTGTACAGATGGTATTCTCTAATTTTTATTTACCACTAAGGGATGTGTTTATGGGAAGTCATGGTCTATCTGACATTGAATAACCTAATAGATAGAGCCAATGGTGCGAGCAAATTTAATTAAAACTTTGAAAATAAAGAGTACTTGGTCAGCACAGCATGTGACCATGCATCTTGTTAGAGTAATATGCATTCTCTGATTTATGACTCAAATAATATCTACAAAATGAAATAGAAAAGACATTAGTCAGTCTGATAGAAAGATTACTCGGGAGAAGCCACAGAGACCGGAGTGGGGGTGTTTCATGCTTGCAAAGCTTGTAAGCTGTTGCAGCTTTTTATTGGACTTCACAAATGCTACATACTATACTTCTGCGTTTAACGAGGGATATTTGAGACATTTGTATCTAGATATACCTCCACATACCATTTACATTAGACATGTGCATTCGTTTTCGGACGAATGCATTTTCGTCCGAAAATAGCATTTTCGTCCGAAAATAGCATTTTCGTCCGAAAATAGCATTTTCGTCCATTCGTCCGAAAAACGAATAACGAAAATGCTAAACTAACGAAAGCCGAATGAACGAATGGTTAATAAACTAAAATCATTCGTCCATTCGTGCTATTGGCATTCTATAAACCGAAATAGAGTCGGTTTATAGAATGCCAATAGCATTACATATACATTCCATAAACCGACATAATGAACGACTTTCGGTTTATGGAATGCATGTAATACTATTGGCTTTCTATAAACCGAACTAGAGTTCCCATTCATATGAATTTCTTATGAATGGGGCCCTCGTTCGGTTTATAGAAAGCCAATAGTATTGCACGTATTCTATAAAACGAACAAATAAAACGAAACGAAAAAAATGAACGAATTTCGCCTGAAACGAATGCAGTAATGAACGAAATTAGTTTTAGATAAAATAAATAACATTTTCATCCGAATGGACGAAAAAAAAATGAAAAATTTAGTTTTGCACATGTCTAATTTACATTCAAGTGAAGACAACAGGTATTAAACAATTCTAAGAGATACCCCTGATACAAATTTTATTCGAAGTATCCATTTACTTAGCAAATATAACCCAATATTCTGTTTAATACAAAATAAGTACAGCACTAATTTAAATAGCACCACAGTGAAGTGATAGAATAAATAACAAATAGTGAAGTGAATAAGTCGTATCAAAAAAGTGAATAAAGTGCTTAAATCACAAGCAAAAAGTATCTCGACAGCAATGCTTTAATTTGGGTGTCAGAGGATATTGAGTATTTACTTGCCACAGCAAGAGCATATTGCGCAAAAGTGAAAATAGACTCTAAAAACTGAAGAGAAAATCTGAATTATGAATATGTGGACAGCGCTAAATTAAGTGCGAAAAAAAAGTCACACAATAATAGATTAGTAAAAAAATATATTTATTACAAATAACCAAAAAATTATAAAATAAATAACACAGACAACTGTGTGTCTGTTTATCAAATAAAGATATAAGAAGACATTTTAGCACTTAGGAGAGCACCAATGTATATTGTGCAAAATAATACATTTTACTTCTCCTGGCAGTAAAATTAAGTATTGTGAGAAGGTGGAAAACTGCAGGTCAGATTTTATAGACCGAAGTTATGTCACAGATAGATTATCAATTCAAAATGGAAGCCACATTTTATAGTAACCAGGATGCAATGAAAACATATGAGGAGATTTGGTACCCATGGGCAGTTTATATACAGTTAGATTTATCATCAGAATCCATTCAAAGCTTTAATTATTGATTTGCTGTTCTTGCCCCACGTGGCCCTCCTTTACCTTTCGAGCCCCCATCATAGAGTCAGTAGTGCGAATGAGTGAATGAATTATTGATAAGAAGTTGTTTTATTCATTATGTTTGTTTTAAAAAATGTAATTTGTGTTTTTTTTCTGTTGTCTAAAATGTGATAAAATAAAACAAAGAAAAAAAAATAATATAGACAATTTTATAAAATTATATCATGAAAACGCACCAATTAGTTTGACTACAAATGTGTCTAGGCCAAAACACAAAGTGTATAGGAGGTGCCTAAAATATACAGTGTGTTTCAAAAGGGTTATTTTCTTGAAGTGTTCCCTTCATGTACAAACTTGTATACGGAGGAAACGCTTGAAGCGTTAGTTTGGCTCCTTATGCAGAAATGATCATGTTCATGTCAGCGCTGGTCTTTGATAGCATTAATTTTTCACAGTTCGTTGGAAGCAGATGTTAATGTAGAAACTTATTATTTTTGTGTGATTATTTTCTCATGTGATCAGACTTTCCCTTGAACCCAGAAATAGAGGACAGCACTTTCGAAAACATAATACTGCAATGTGGTGTTAGGTTTTATCACTGGCACTCTACTCAATAAAGAGAAAATTGCAGAAAATGGCAGGGAACTGAGATGTGAATTTCAAACGCTAGGCTAATTTAGCTGAGTTGGAAATGTTTCCAATTAAGCTGAATGAGATTTTTTTTCCAATGAACCTACTTTGGCCTTAAGTTTGAAATTCCCATCTCAGTTTGCTACAATTCTCTCCTTATTGAGTAGATCCCATAAGATAACAATAAGTATCATTATAATGTCTTCCTGTAAAATACTGACTAGGTGGCAAACCTAGCACATGGACCTCTCTTTCCATGCTGCGCCCTCCCCTGGCTTCACTTTGAAAGAACCTGAGGAAGTTTACTTCCAACAGATCACAACAAGTTTGTGGAGAACTCTATTAGTACCACATACTTCATACATAATTTCATTTATTTTCTTTTTTTGTAAAGAAATTATATGAAATATAAAATATTGATACTAATGTGTGTTTTATGAATGTGTTTTTATGAGAAAATTTTTCTATAGTGTTAGAAATGATCAATTTTATTGTGGTAACAAATGTATTATTAAACACTAATCCACACACACCAAAAAAGGCATTCATTTGCACACTTATTTTCTGTGTGGGATAGGAGGCAATTATTGCTATATTGCACCACGGTAACCTCAATACAGAGATTGCACCAAGCACTTACCTCCAGTACGCATATTGCACTCATATGACCTGCCCCCAGCACCTGCGCTGCTCTCCCTGCTCCTCTGAGTAGTGAAAAGAGCCTGTATTCTTTTTACACTGCATAATAATTAGGGGGAACCAGAAATGTGGCTTACAGTTCTAGTCAGGCACAATTATGTAATGTAAATTAAAATTAATTTCAGCCACACACAGTGAAATAAGGTGTCAAAATGGTTTCACTCAAGGAGTTTTAGCCTCTGTCCCCTGGTGATTGTGATTTTGGGCTCATTTCATCAACTTTAAGATATTTATATTAACATTTATTTATTTAGCACCAACAATTTACATAGCGCTTGATAAAGAGCATAAAAGAGAAACTACATACTATGTTAGACAAGCAGGGGCAGATTGATACATGATGTAGAGAACCCTGATCACAAGCTTATACTCTAGAAGGTGGTACTAGTAACAATATTTGGGACAGTTGGAGCTAGGTGGGTTTGGCTAGAGGTTAATTAATGTGTGTTCCAGTTGGATGAATTGTATGCTTCCTTATTCATAACTGTATTTAGGTGGCCTTGGTTGAAGGTTAATGTGTATTCTAGCAGAAGAAATAGTAAGCTTCCTTAACGACACAGGATGTATATGTACGTCCTGTTTCTAAATGAGGGTCGTAAGTGATCAAAGCGAGGCATTAAACAACTCCGAAATCTGCCCTCCGGCGGCAATGTGAACGACCTCCGTCGTGATCACATTCACCACATTGAGAGGCAGCATGCGTTTCCAATATGGTGCTGCCCAGTTGTGGGCAAGAGTTCTGTCGCTCTAGAGGAGGACTGATATTAAATTGAAAGATAATGAATTGGTCTATCCAACTTGAAATGTCTATTGTGATTTAATCATGACAATGTAATGTCATTAAAATAAGGGGGGATGACAATGATTACTAAAAGCTGTGTTGAGTTCTGGTACTCCTTTAAAAAGAGAATAGATATGAAAGATAGATTAATAAAAATGACTCCTCTAGAGGTTCTGCAGAACAATTTGGCCCAGTCAAAGCATAAGGAATGGGAGAACTACAGGGATTGCAGGATGATAACCATTTTCTACTGTTATCCTCTGAATTAAAGCTTATTAATATAGAACATTTTTAGAATCCATTATTATATAAGAACCCATATAAATAAAATGGGAGAAAATTATATTCGGCAACAGTTCATCGATTTGCTTAATATTGTGCCAGTTAGGAATAATTTGAAGAAATGGTATAATATATTAGAAGAACTTGAGACACCACTTAACACTGTAGCATTGGGCTCTTGACAGAGAAAATTAAACATTTGTACTGAGATGAAGAAGTGGGTGGATCGTATGGTTGGAATTAGTAAGATCACTCATCGCTTAAATACAGTGCCACTTCATTATAAAGTCATGATGCAGTTGTACTTGGTACCAAAGAGAATAGCTACATTTAATCCAGGCATCGCTTCTCTATGCTATAAATGTAATCTGTATCAAGGGTCCTTTATCGATATATGGTCGGACTGGATTTTGGAATTATTTTGCTTCTTTCATACCTCCTCCAACTTTGGAGAGGTCTATGCTGCATCAGGATCTGGTTGTTCTGTCTTTTAATAATTTAGCTATATAGTATCTGCTCGCTATTAAAATTATTATTGCCAGGGGATGGTGGCAGCAGGAGGAAATAAGAATGGAGATTGTAATAAATCAAGAGAGAAATCTGTGCCAAATGGAACATGGATTTGTTGTTCTGCACAACTGACAAATTTGTATCTTATTTGGAATGAGTGGCTTCAAAAATACCCAACTGGCTGAATGAAATTTACTCTTGTGATAATCTAAATGTCCCGGCATTGGTGCAATCTGAGAATCTGATCGAGCTCCACTGTGTGCATTATGTTGTATGTGTTAAATGTATGGCTATTGTTATTTATGAATCAGAATCCTTAGAGATGGTTACTTAGACGCTGGGTTTATTATTATGTATTGTGGTATATATATTTTTAATAAGCTGTGAATATACATGTTCTTACTTGTTTTATAAATATAACTATTCTGTACGTGTTTATAAAATGAATAAAACAAAGGTGGTAGCATAGTATATTATAGACATGTGCATTCGTTTTCGAACGAATGCATTTTCGTCCGAAAATAGCATTTTCGTCCATTCGTCCGAAAAACGAATAACGAAAATGCTAAACTAACGAAAGACGAATGAACGAATGGTTAATAATTGAAAATCATTCGTCCATTCATTCTATTGGCATTCTATAAACCGAAATAGAGTCGGTTTATAGAATACCAATAGCATTACAATGCTATTCTATAAACCGAAATAAAGTCCCCATTCATACGAATAGGTCAATTGACCTATTCGTATGAATGGGGACTCTAGTTCGGTTTATAGAAAGCCAATAGTATTACACGTATTCTATAAGCCGAAAGTCTATAAAACGAAGGTTGTTCGGTTTATAGACTTTCGATTTATAGAATACATAGAATTACATGTATTCTATAAACCGAAAGTCTATAAACCAAACGACCTTCGGTTTATAGACTTTCGGCTTATAGAATAGCATAGAATTACATGTATTCTATAAACCGAAAGTCTATAAACCGAACGACCTTCATGTAATACTATTGGCTTTCTATAAACCGAACTAGAGTCCCCATTCATAAGAATTTCTTATGAATGGGGACTCTAGTTCGCTTTATAGAAAGCCAATAGCATTACATGTATTCCATAAGCCGAAAGTCTATAAACTGAACGAAGTTTGGTTTATAGACTTTCGGTTTATGGAATGTGTAGGTCAATTGATTTGTACGAACGAATAAAACGAAACGAAAACAATGAACGAATTTCGTCTGAAACTAATGCAGTAATGAACGAAATTCGTTTTAGACTAAATAAAATAAAATTTTCGTCCGAATGGACGAAAACAAAAACGAAAATTTTAGTTTTGCACATGTCTAGTATATTATTTACAGATAAGACAGATAGGAAAGTACACAGGGCTCTTAATAGGAAGCTTTGTGAGCAGGGCTCTCTACCTCCATGTAGCAGTCTGTCTCTGCTCATCTAACATAGTATGCCGTTGGCGGTATATAAATAAATGCTGATGTAATGTAAGAGTCATAGACATGGCAACAGGGGCTCCAAAAGATCTGGCGCTAAAGCCCATGAAAATGAGCAATATAATGTGTGCAATCAATACAAATACATATTTTTATGATGATGCTACTGAGCAATAGGTATATATAAAATGAGCAATAAAAACAAAAATGATTTATATGATGCCAATGTGCAATAACTATATATGCAATTTATACTGATACAAATATCTAAATGATGTATATGATGCCAATGAGCAGTAAATACATGAATTAAATATATTAATCAATTTTGTTATGATGTCAATGATCAGTAAATGCATCAACTTGATATAGCATGCCAATGAGCTGTAAAAGCATAAACCTGGTAAATCAAAGAGTATTCATTTTTAGATTGATGTCAAATTAGGAGTGCAACTGCATAATAATGCCCATCTGTTGACATTATTATGCAGTGGCACTCCTAATTTGACATCAATCTAAAAATGTTGCTCTTATTTTTTATTTCTTAAACTTAGTATAACATGCCAAAGAACAATAAATACATCACCTTTGTGTACCAGGCCAATATTGAGCAGTATTCTGACTCGGATTGCTGTGATAGTGATCTAACCCTTGTGGGACCTCTGTGCCTGGCCTGTATAAGCAGGTACCGTCACTGTGGACAATCCTCCTCAGATAGCTGAACTCACCAATACTGGTTTAATTCAAAAGCTGGTTTATTCTGAACATCACACAACAGGAATACAGCAAAATGAATGGATTTCAGTATTATGCGGTCAAAAGATGATGCTTTCCTTAGCTTAGTATGTGGGATACAAGAGTCCCAGTTACATGAGGCAAATGCAAGCAGCCATGACACAGGAAGTACAGCAAGAACAGGGGTGGAGTTTTACATACAAGGAAATGACGTATCATGCTCACAGGAGGAACAAGGGCATTACCAAAAAGGGCCAGAAGGAGGCAGCAAATACCTACCTATAGAAAAATACAAGGTAAATAAATCACAGAATATGCTATGTAAATTGCATCTACAATAATGAGAATATTAACTGTGTAACAGCACAAGCAGTACATGCAACACTTTGTTTATCATACCAATTCGCCATCAGTGCCCCCAGACTCTGTGCACAATCTCTGCTCCCAGACTCTGTGCACCATCTCTGCCCCCAGACTCTGTGCACCATCTCTGCCCACCATCTATGCTCCTAGCCCCTGTGGTGCCAACAATTCAGCTGACAGGTGTGGTTGCGTTGACAAGCAGTGTGGAATCCTCAGTTTAACTAAACATGTGCAGTGCAAACTGGGATACAGGAGGGAAAAACCAAGAAACCATTACAGTCACCCAAAAACAGAAGGACATTGCCTCTTAAAGTCGGACAGTTAGGAGATATGGGAAAAAGGTTTAGCAAGAGGTTTACCAACCGGCTGACAAACCCTGAGACTCTGGGTCAAAGCAATGGGAAAGTTCTTTGCAACCATTTCATTGAGGGACTTAGAGTGCCTGACAGTTCATTGCTGTCAGATGCTCCATCGGAGGAGGTTAGTTTTAGGGGCGCAGGTTAGTTTTAGGATCCGGCTATGGTTAGTATTAGGGTGTTAGGATTAGGGTTTAGATTTAGGGTTAGTATTAGGGTAAGTTTTAGGATCCGGCTATGGTTAGTATTAGGGTGTTAGGATTAGGGTTTAGATTTAGGGTTAGTATTAGGGTTATTTTTAGAGTTAATATTAGGGTTTGGGGATAGAAACATAGAAACATAGAATGTGTCGGCAGATAAAAACCATACGGTCCATCTAGTCTGCCCAATTTTTTTTTACATTTTTTTTTGGGGGGGCTTATTTTTAGGGTTAGGAGGTTACTTTATTGGGGGGTTAGTATTTGACGCTGACAGTTCAGTGCAGTAACCATCAGCAGTCTAACTGCCACGGTAAACTGTCCGCAAACAACTGTCAAAACGTGTCAAACCCAGCAAGGTCCAAGAATGATGTCATCAATGACATTGCTACAGAGGGCTGTTTTTGTGTATTGTATGTGCCATATTTGTAAGGCACATGATCATAAAATGATAGCATAAAACAGAATAGTTTAGTGCTGCAGTAAAAGTACTGTTGTGTTTATACTGACATGAGAAGTGTGTCTGTTTGCACATTCTTAGGATATAAAAAGAACTATGGAAAACACACTGTGAGGCCGAAAAGCTTCTGCTAACTCAGATTAACTGAAAGTAGTAGTATAGCTGAAATTTTAGTCATTTGCATTAGAACAAAGTCTTTCCCATTGAGCTGGAAATATAAGAGTTAAACACTGTCATATTAGTTGCCAAGGAAACAAAAAATCATTGCCATTTGCCGCAAGGCAAAAAATCGATTTAATTGCCATGCTCCTAACATTTTTCACAATTAATCTCCCCATTTTATTTTAAAAGAACAATGTTCTTGTACTGAGAACAGTGACTCATATTAATTAGACAGTGTTTGTGGCTATATGTGCTTATTTAACTGAATTGCCTTATGACTCACTTTGTGTATTTTTAATACTAGAGTATGGCTGACTTAGAACCTGTGTTTGTGTCCAGGTTGGGGAAGAGACTAATATTTGAACAGCTCTTCATTACAGTATTATCAAATATACTGAATATGCCGCTGACTTTTCTACAGCAGACTACACACTTCTAGTGGAGTATTTAGTCACATAACCTTTCATTGTTACCAATTTTTTATCCTTTAGTATTCAGCTAACCTCAAATTGCTACGAGTACTTATGAGTGGTTGTTTGTCATGATGGCAATGGCACATTCCAATCCCTCTATCAATAATCCATTTTTACTGGCTACATTTGTAAATAATAATGTTAGCAATCACATTAACACAATATTTGTGCACAAATGTTTTTTATTTATTTGTAGAGGGTTTTACCAGGAAGTATATATTGAGATTTCATTGTTTACTCCAAGGAGTTGCAGACAACTCAGAATTCAACTCATCCAGGTTGTAATGGGGGGGGGGGGGAATTTGAGTGTGTAAATGGGGAGTCAACTGAACAAAATCACAGTCTGCACTGTGGATATGAAGGCTTGTTTAGTAAAATATGTGCTACTATTGATAGTGATTTTTTTTCTCGGAAGGTGTCCAACCCTAAAAGGACGCTGTCAGGAAAACAATTATCTATATATTGTGTTAGCAGAATTGAAATTCACATTATAAAGAACGTGATGGGGTCCCTCTAATGTCTAATCTGATGCCACTTATGCCTGGCTAACATGGTTCATTTATTGAAGTGTGACATCACAAGGGGAGTAGTAGTTAAGTGCTACAAAGACATAAATGGGTTGTACACAAATTAATACATTAAGACAAATTCACATATACCTGAATTTTTCTTGGTAATATTCTGGGATTGTTTGCCTATGAAATGCGTTGGCTGTGTTATCATTCTAACTTTCTAATATGCAACCCCATATGTTAAACTAAAGCCATGCACTTGTACATATTTGTCTGTACAAATCTCACATTTATATATGTTAGATGCTGCTTTCTCATACTGTGAGTAGAAGATATAGTAAGCCAATATGTGTACTTCTAGTATACTTACCGTCTTTAGTAGGAATAGCTACATATTCTGCCAGGTCATATGACATGACAACAATTCTTTGCCAACACTGTATAAAAGCCATATGATGTCATGACTGACTATGCCCTAGACGTCCTACTGCGGCCCTCCATCTGCTGCAGAACTACAAACCCCAAAATTCTCCTCCAGCATTCTAGAATGGTAGGGAATTATGGTATATGTAGTACAAAAACATCTGGAGGGCCGCAGTTGGACGCCTTGGGACTATGCCAATAAATTCCACATTTCTCCATGTGCAGTTGCTGGCCAACTGGAGAGAAGTAGGACATTGGTCGATTGGGACTAATGGCACACATGACATTATGTTGTAATAACTATTATGACAGTGGCAGGACGATTCCTGCAAAATCTTAGAAACCTATGTTGTCCCAGTTGTTTTTTTCTCTTCTACGTCAATATATTTACTGAAGGGGTTAATTACAAGGTCAACTGTGAGGTAAGGTGGAACTATCACCATAGAAACCAATGGAATGGGGGGGTTGCTCTGGTTTAAGAATTTTGCCCCGCAAATTATTTATATATAACCACTAATTGTTTGGAAATATCTACATAGGAATAGCATCATTATTGTTCTCCAAAATCCAGCATGAAATGAATATCATACAATTAGGCCTTGGCCTTATAACATGGTAGACAACAAACCATAATCCAGCTTAGAAATGTTCATGCTTTAAACCAAACTGAAGAATAACACAGTGATCTGTGCATAGAACATACTGTGTTAATAGGGTTACTTGTTAACATTTATATACTCAGCCATTAACTAAACAGGCATCACTTAAAGTTGACAAGCAGTATGAAATCCATGTTGTGACTGAACCTGACTGAGACTCAATTAAAGTAATGAATGTGTTATAATTTTTAAGTCATTTGCATTTTAGAATTTTTATAAATGTTCCTCCTTTCCTTTCACTTGCTTGATTCATTCTCAACATTCTGGCAGGCAAAATTGATAGTGTTCTTTTTCTTAGATGTAAATGGAACTTTCCACCACCGTGAATGTAGCTATGTAAGAAAATGTCCTTTTAAATGAAATAAACATTTTAATAACTCTCCCGGTTACAAACTGGCTACTCGGAAAGTGAGGCCTGTGATTGTCTACAGACATTTTTTTTGCATTAATGTTATAGTCATTAACCAATTTTTGGAGATCAGAAATAAAATATTGAGATGAACCAACCTATTGTGTTCCTGTCAATCGTAGCCATATACTGCAAGGGTTGATGCTTGTGGACAATACAGAACTTTCTTTAAAAATAAATACTACCAAATTTAACGATTGTCCTTTAAAACATAAAATGCATATAACCTGGGCAGATGGGAGTGCACAATCACAGTCATGCACTGCCAGGTAATTTTAGACAATGTCATGGTTCACCTCCACTGCTCCTGGTCCACTAGGACAAATTGTTGGCAGGTATGTTTCTGTAGTGTGTTGTACAAAAATGTGGGGTACGAGGAGTGATTGTTTTCTTTTTTAGAGTTGTGACTCCTGCGTTTTTCTGGCCAAATATTAAACCACACAACATATTCGGAGAACCTTTAGTGATGCCTTCTAACCCACAGGCATCCTTCTCTCCAGAACCATGGCATGAGGTGGTATATGAGGTCAAGCTTGCCTTTCTGTAATGATACAAGCATCCCTTTATAGAGGCAGGGAGTAGGCTATAGGTAGCACGTACAGATAGGAAATTGTGCTTGAAGAGAAGGTACTGTATTTTCTGGCGTATAAGACTACTTTTGAACCCAGGAAAATCTTCCCAAAAGTCGGGGGTCGTCTTATACGCCGGGTGTAATCTTTTTTACTTACCTCATTGCTGTTCTGCAGGTGCGCGCGGCTGTGAGGGAAGCGTTGTGTGCTCCCCTCCAGCCGCGCAACTTCAATAAAGTTTATTTCAATTTTTTTTCAAAACAAACTTTATTGAAGCCGCACGGCAGGAGGGGAGCGCACGACGCTTACCTCACAGCCCCGCGCACCTGCAGAGCAGCAACGAGGTAAGTACTGGGAAGGGGGTAGGAGAGGGGCAAAATCCTGGCATATTGAGGGGAAAATCCTGGCATATTGGAGGGGCAAAATGTTGGCATATTAAATGGCACAATAAAGGCATATTGAATGGCAAAATAGTGTGTCTCAGGTTATGTGTCTATTGGTGTCACTGCGTATGTGTAAGTGTGTGTGTGTAAATGTCACTGTAGGAGAAAATGCTCCCTGGAAGAGGGGTAGTCTTATACAGCGAGTATATGCCAAACTCTAAATTTTAACTGGAAAAGTTGGGGGTCGTCTTATATGCAGAGTCGTCTTATACACCGGAAAATACGGTAGTTTGATAAGTTGATGTATGCAAATGTTTACAAAGTCACTTTTTATCCACAAACATAGACGATATGCAGGAATGCAAACAAAATAGGAAGTTTTGCCCTGAGGCAATGAAAGTAATTTGAATTTTTGGATACTGCTTTAAGAAGATAAGCCGTCTGGTGAGAGAGAAAGATGAGAGATTATTGTTGCGAATGTACAATATGCCATATTTGTTTCAAAGGAACTGGTGAAAAAGTAGTCAATTGATGAAAATATTCATATTGCGTCAGCAAAATAGGACAGAAATCAATAAAGCTAAGTAATTGGGATTATGGTTAAATATGTGGGTATTTAAAGGACAACACACTTTTTTTTAACCCTTCTTTCATGGGGGAAACTTTATCTTAACAAAATACATAATGGGTGAGAAAAAAAACATGTACAAACTGTGTAAAAAAGCTGTGTAACATCATAAAGACAAGTCAGAATGCTGTTGAGCCACACAACACCTTGCAAATAGGATCAAACAATCTATACAAACAACAATAGAATCATAAGTAGATTATCACATTTAATCCTAGTAGTTTTCAGCAAATAATAAAATATAATAGACCTCAGAAAATCACTTCCAGTTTTTCTACATATAAAAAAGTCAGACACCACCTCCAGTTCAATGGTTTTAGAAAGTAGAAACATCATCACTCAGTGTTCAAGAAAATCAAAAGCTTGTGGTATCCGACAGAATGTAGATATAGACAATGTCTCTCAAGTTTATCAGCCGCGCATTCACCTAAAGGCACATTTTCAGATGTTGCTCTGTATAGGTACAAGGTATCCACATTGAAAGCAACCAACGTTCTGATATTTACTTCCAAGCCGTTCAAAAAAAAAAAAAATAGAAAACAGAAACAAGGGCACCTAATATTTATTAAGCACACACAAATCAAATTTCAAAAAGTATATATATAAAATATATCATTAATATATATATATATGTATAAACCTATGCATAATATAAAGATTAATTAATATAGTTGGCAATTCCTGGACTTACTAACCTATTGGTATTTAAGGCTATAGAAATAAACTGTACTGAATCAGGATGGTGTAAAATATTAAGACTGGTGGGCATTATTGATTGTCAATAACAATGATCTTTCTGAATTGAGCCATGTGGTATATTTGGTAGGGAGCTGCTCTGTAACGTGAAGTATGGCCGAGGGTATTTCAATCTACTCCATAAGGAAGAAGAGGCTAAAAGATTGGCCCAGCAAGAAAAACAGGAGAAACTCAAGTATGAGCCGCAGCCTATCAGAGACTCTTCAGGAGAAAGCTCAGGAGACGAGGGGAAAATACGTAAACAGACAGATAAGACAAGGTGAATTACATTTCTGTTCACTGTGAGCCTCACATTTTGTTAAAAAGGTATGCTGATGCTGAACCAATGAGCCATTAGATGGGGGGTCGGGGGGGGGGGATGGGGAGAAAGTGGTTCATGCGTTAAATCTCTAGAGTCAATTATTTCTGGACAGAATGTGAATTCCAGTCTAAACCTTGCACAGCTCCAAGTGAAGCTGCTACTAATGCCCTGAATTTAGCAAGTTGTGTTAGGCAATTTTTATCACCTTTATGCACTGGGCTGTGTAAACAGATGGAAAGACAAGCTGTTGGGAAGTTTGCTGCTATGATACTAAAGGGAAATGCATATTCTGTGAATGTACCGTCTCTCTCCTTTTTTTTCCCTTTGGTGATAACTTTGTTATCCTTTAGGGTGTTTTTAAATGAGCCTTTTAGCTCAGCAGACTTGCTATACTGCATTATAATATCACATTCAACTTCCATACCTTTTTGTCCCATGTCTGCCATAAGGTACTCATTGTCATGCTCTTATGATAATAGTTAACGCTTCACAACCACTGATTTGGAGCGCTTGTTAATTTTGTCTAATCGTTAGTTTTTGTGTTTTTGGGGAGGGTTTGGTTAATTTCTCTGTTAGTATCCAGAGCAGATTAAAATGTTGCTCCCCTGCACCCTTAAAAAAATATATATAAAATAGCAGAATAACTTCCATCATTATATAGTCAGAGAGACATGGTGCTAGAAATATAATTCCTATTAGTCTATAGTTAGACAGACACAGGAGTAGCCAGACAAAGGTGTGGTTCAATACAGATCACATAAATATACAGTTATATGGCTATAGATGATAGCACAGTAAAGCACCTACTTGTGTACAGTTAGCCAGATGCTGATACAAAATGATTCCCACCTATATTAGCCTGACCCAGTTGGTAGTATATTATAGTTCCCATTTGTAAATAGTTAACAAGTAACTGACAGATGTATCGTTTACCTTCAGGAGAGATATAGTTTGACATAAATTGACATGCAGTATATAATTAGACAGAAAATAGGATTGGCTGGTCAGAGCACAAAAATGAGAAAGGGGACTGGCAATATGTGCCCGTTACCTCACAACTTGCCATACAATCATATATACACTCAGACTGTCACCTGTACATAAACTCATATAGTCCCAAAATATTTATACACAGTCAACAATACAGTTTCACATACACATAGGGTCACACACATACACAGACACACATATGCACACAGTTATGCACAGTCAGCACATAGTCACACAGTAATAGAGTCAAATAGACACACACAAACCAGCAGTCATTATTTTAAGAAGAAATAAAATAAAAACTAGATATTGAAACATCTTTTCCCCCTTCTCTGCTGAAGGAGGGGATCTTTCATTGTTAGACTACCGGTAACTACATTCTATTGCAGACCTGCACCACCTTCTCTGTAGGTATGCTCTAACTAAGAAGCACGTGTGCTGATACACAGACAATACCCCATCACACCTATCCTACATACCAGTTCAGCAAAGGAACTGCTACCTCCCTTAAGTGTCATCTAAGTCCACCAAAACCCATTACAGGGCCAGTCTGGTTTGTATCCATGCTATGTCTTCATGCTATGCATGTCATTGTACCGTGTTGTAAAGTATGTTACCATACCATGTATAAGATGATAATAGTAGTAATATCTTTGTCGTTTTTTTTCCCTTAAGACTTTTTATTACAGAAGTTGCAGAACGAAAGAAAGGCGGGAAGAGGGCAATAAGACGTCCATTCACTCCTATTCACAACAGCCTTTTCGGCACAGACAAGCTAAACGAACACCCGTAAGTTGCCTATATCACCAATGGAAGTATTCATTTTGTTTGTAAGTGTGAAAAGTAGGACACTGACATTTATGATTCAATGGGCCTTACACAGATAGGCACCTCGGACATAATGAAAATAAATAAAGGCCTAGTGGTAATTGGAAACAAGTAAGAAAGTTTGCATAATTCGGTTGTTGCAGGTGAGGTTATCATTATGCCTTGCCCACTTCCATTTTCAGTGTGCAGTTAAATAGGAAATTTAGGTAGCATCTGTAATCAGTAAAGTTAGATACAAACCAAGAAAGGCATGGCAATGTAGATTGTATTTTTAACAGCCGTTTATACTATTATTTCCCACTGTCACCTTTCAAAGTAGCTCAGATTAGGCCTATACAGACCAGATTTGGAAGTAACAGATCTGTTACTTTAATATAACTTTTTTTAGAAATTCACTCTCAACCATTTCAAAACACTGTATAAGGTTCTTAAAAATGTAAATCGCCAGTACAATTTCATTGTAGGAGCTTAACATCTACCTCAGCTATAGTATCCTGAATTATTCACACTATCGGGTCATTTCAATAGCAGAATCCTCTGTAATGTTAACTATCTTACCCGGTATTCTCATGAGACTTACACATATTCCTATAATTAGAAATGGATCTGTCATATTCAGTAGTTACTCTAGCTGTGATGAGATTTTAAATTAGATTTTAGAAACTAATGAACAATGATTCATCATATGTCTATCTTGTCAGTCAGTTCCAAATCATTATGAGTGCTTGTTACTGCTAGTTATATATTTATCATGTTTTCACTGTTGGCAGCATTTTCAGAAGTTTTAGTTAGATACTGTATGGACAAATATCTTGTGGTCTAGGAGATAATCATTGACATTGTTGGAGAGTCATACCAAGTAATGACTTTGAACAAGGCTTGGGTTAAAAATCTTTAACATAGAATACATTTCATGCAACACTTAGCCAGACTGGATAAAAGCATCATTTATTATTTTGAAAAATAAACCTAACACAGAACAATAGATAACTATTGAAGGTATCCTTTGACTTCCTATCCCTTCCCACCAAAATACCTTTTGATTGCCTATGGCTTGATTACCCACTCCAAAAACACACTCACAGCACTAGTCCTTTTATAAATAAGGAATCACAAAGACGTATTGTAGTTTTTATCATCCCTGTGTCTTGTACTTACTCCCTTTTGGTCAGCTGTAAATCACAAGTGCATTATGACCTTTTTAAAAACATGGCAGCAGCGACAACACCCCATTTGGCATGTTTTTATGGAGTAGCCATACATCAGATGTGTAGCATCATTTTGGCCATGCCCGATTCAATGCACATTTGGTTTGCTAGGTTCAGAGTCTTTTGTAAGAAATGCAATGGTTCAAAAGTTTCCATTAGCAATACTGAGATAAATGTTTCCAACTAGGCAGACTGCTTCAACACATGAAGGATCGCTGATAGTAGGGGTTAATATGAAAAAGCTGTTTAAATGAAGAAGCAGCTTCCACTTGATAAAGTGTATATTTTGTATGAGTGAGTTCCCAATAGTGCAAAACATGTTGGAATGGATAAAGAGGTGCACCTCGTTTAAAACATAAATGATTGCACCTTTTTAAAATTACTGCACTGCGGTTTATAAATCCCCCCTATTGTTGGATTTTCTATCACAGATATATCTTTAGAAAAACACCCACAAAAGTCACATTTATGCCATCTAGTTGGAAACAACAGCGAAACATCTTTTTGGCATACAATACATTATTGATTGTGTGCTCCGAATAAAGCCATAATCACAGTATTTTCCAACGGTTTCCAGAAACACTACCAGAAGTAACCCAAAGAAAATATGAGATTTCAAACAGTAATAGAAAAGGCCAAATCTGTAATTTCACTGGAATCCTCTTCACATCTCAGTTTATTTGCACACAAATTGAGCTCTATATTTATGATTGTTACTGCTTCTCATAGGTGGGAATTGTATTTTAGCCTTCGTTTGCCTTTACTGCATTGTTTATAGCATGTTTCATCTCTAGTTTGCTCTCAAAGATGATACTATTCTTGTGAACCCATTAATCTTGTGAACTTTTCTAAGACTGTGTAAACTCATATACCATATCCATCAGATTTATCAGCATCATGAACAGCTTTATTTGTTCTGGTAGACAACTTATATATTTTGTTATTTTATTTTACACTTCTGCAATACATTTGACTCATACATTCTCGGTACCAGCCTTAAACCACCATTTCAACTTTAAAATGACCTACCATTTTTCAGGTATATAAAACTGTAACTGTAACTATAAAAATGTATGTTTTAATTAAAATATGAATAGCTAAATATGTTTCATTTACACACGATTACCTGGTTTGCAGCCCCTACTAATCCTCTCAATCCTGGTAAAAAAAAACAGTGTAAGGGAATGCTTACTTTGCAGGGGTCAAAACAGAAATACATTAACCTTATACAGCTTAACCTTATCTATTGCACCAACACCTAACTATAGTATCAGAGTTGTACTAATGTTTTGCTCCTTTGTGATAACAGGTTAACCTGGGAGTGATTATTTAATCAAAGTGTGTGTACTTTACAAAAAAAGTACATTTTAGATCAATTCTTAAAGATTTCCCTTCTCTAAGCCTACATAACAACTGATCATGTTGGTGTAGGCTCCTGATGATTTAAAGTGACACTATTATGCAATTTGTTTATACTCCCATCCCACATGCCTCCTAACTGTTCCTATTTAAGAGGGACAGTTCCTATTTTAGCCATGTGTTCCTCTTTCCTCCTCTGGTGCCCTTATTTTCTCTGATGTTTACAATCATATGAGTGTATTACAAAGCAGCAACGCATCAGTTTAAAATGTAGTAAATGTGTTTATGCATTAGTGTTTGTAATTAAAATGCATTATTCTAATCGTAATCCTAAATGACTGTCCCTCTCCTGATTACCAGGTTTCATAAATGGCTCATAAAGTCACCTAAACATGCTCTGCCCATAGCCACACCTTCATCCAAAAAACAAAAGTGTCCCTCTTAGGCCATTTGAAATGTTGGGAGGTATGCATGTACAGGTACCTATATACCAGTTTAGAATTAGTAACACTGAAATGACACTGCTTTAAAAAAGCTTATACCTAGTAATTCTTTATGTCTTTGATCTATAGGGAATCCCTCTTTCGCCAGCTGTGTGCACTTTATTGGCTTTTGGAATCTCTTACCTTGGAGCCTGCTTGTGCCATGAGATCGGTGACAGCCTGTTGGAGTATGAGGTACAATCACAAGAATAGTGTCTATATTATTTGGTAGAAAAATGACTGAGGGTTCTCACTCCATAGACATCAGGGGTTATGGATAAAGGTGTTTCGGGCAGCAATGTAGTGGACCAATATTTTTGTCTACTCAGATTTATAAAATGATTTGTGCCATAAAAAAGTCACTGTCCACCGACTGCGCCAAAATAAAAGAAGTGATCTCATTAATGTTTAAGAATTTTGTCGCAGTCTATGTATAATAAAGTTGCAAAATTGCACCTCTTGCATCCCTATATAAGTTTTGCATAAAAAGTGTCTCACATACTTACTGGTATGTATAAATCCCATTCTGGCAGTTTTTTTATTTTATTTTATATAATCTTTATTATTTTCTCATTTCACTTGTAAGGTTTGTACATAATCCGTATAGGAAATACAAATACTATAAATACAATAAAATACAATATTACTTTAAGGATGTATCTAATACCATATACATTTATCATCTTGGGGAATAACTATATTCCCTTAATTACTTTAACAGTCAGCATTGGATTACAGATTTATCTTAATATATCGTTTTTATAACTATGCGACATTCCACACATACAGCGGGGTAGGACTCCCCTTAACTACATACATTCCACACTCATACTACATTCATTACGTGTCTGCTCACAGGTTTTTACTATAGAACTTTATTGCCCAAGGAGTGGGGGGGGGGGGGGGGGGGACGACACTTCATGACGACCCTGAACTCCCCAAATGGCAACCTCCTGCTTTACTATGTTATCCATGTCAAATTGGAGGGGGGACACTTCATATTGATTAAGAACTCCCCAGATGTTTATGCTAGATTATCAGTCTGTTCAGGGGGTGAGTTTAACCATTGAGCCCATATTTTGTTCTGGCAGTTTTATGTGTACCATACAGGTAGGCATGATTGAAAAAAATCAGGATACAACATGAAATCTGAATGCCATAAAACATAATCCCCATTGTGTTATTTCAGTCTAGGAGTTACAGTTGAAATCCAGTTTCTTATTTGAACACTTACTTACGAACCCACCCTTTGCTAAAAGTATTACATCTCAAAATCCCTGAAATACTATAGCTTAGCACTGATTGCTATGTTCCACTGGAGTGGCTTAGGCCTTTGCTCAAGTCCCCCAACTATTCCCCTTTAATGTTATCTAATATCAAGGTTTAAAAAATTAAACTTTAGAATTGAATTAAATTATTTGAGATACCTGTCAATAAAAATCATTTTCATTACCATGAAAAAAAAACAATATTTAATCACCATGAAAAAAAAATGAATGTTCAATATGAGCTTTCACAGCTATATGTAATCCATATTCCAGAAACATAATTGGTAGAGGACATTTGCTTAAACGGACGTTATATAACTTATGACTGTGGAAGCAAAGTGTTTTCTTTGAGCATTATATGGCTTTAAAGCTACACAATGGAGAGATCTAGGTGTCTACATGCCATCAAATGGGCAATTCCATTTAACAGTGAATAACACCCAATGAGCAAATCCACAAAGAGCTTATGTGTCTGTGATTAAGACCTTTACACTTTTACTTGATAAATGATCTTTAATGTGATACATTTCCCACATAGCAATAGATAGGTTATTATAGATCTATAAGCCCACTCTCTATAGGCAGGTTCATCACAGCCCATTTTCTTCATTCCCAGGGTATGTAAACTTTTTAAATAATGCAAGTGTTACCGTACTCTAATCTGCACTGTCTAGAATTGAAAGATGTCCATCTATTTATTGAAATCCCCTTGGATTAAAGCTGAATCAAATACAAAGGAATAAAATAGCAAACAGAACATTTAACTGTGATTAGGACATGTCTTTAACCACTCAATGCCATCAATGTTCCTTTCTCTTTCTTTTCTTTTTTTTTAAATCCAGAGATCCTGGTGGCTGTAAAACTTCATTAAAAAGAATAAATCGAGAGAAGGAAGTAGAGGTGAAATGGGAGCAGTTTATCATGCCAGAGAAGGTAAATGATTTTTTTTTGTATGACTGCCAGAAATATTTTCCTGTGCTTTACAGGTGCATAGAAATTTGATGTCTTCAAAATGGAGTGCTAAATATTTCAGCTAGTTAATTTTATTTTAATGTTGGAAATATATAAAGATTTTGGACATCATTAATAGCTGCTATATATTATATCGCTATGTAAAATAACTCTCCTGTCATTATCTGAGTATTCATCTGGGGGAAACTAGTAATATTATTTTTTTCAGAAAGGGTCTAGGGAGTTAAATCCTTTGATCGGAGATTACATACCTCCCAACATTTCAAATGGACAAAGAGGGACACACTTTTACTTTTGCGGCAGTGACTGAAGATGTGGTTATGGGTGGGTCTTTATCTGAATGTTTTCAGCAGGTTTATTGGCAATTTATATACATTGATAAGTCATTTAGATAAATTATTATGTTTTTTATTTACAGAAATTAATATTAAATCACATTTACTGCAGTTTAAACTCTTTTGTGTATTTTATTGCTCCGCAGCTCCGGGATCCACACATACAAACTAAGAATTCTGAGTTTCCAGAAAAGAGGGACAATAGAGGAGGAAAGAGGGACAATAGAGGAGGAAAGAGGGACAGGGGAACTTAGATTGAAAATAGGGACTGTCCCTCCTAAATAGGAACACTTTGAAATCTCATGGACTTAACTCTTTGGCTGTATTTGTATATTTTGTATACATAACCCCTATGAAGCTTTGGATGCTGGTAGAAGCTACTGACCAGAGAAGAAGTTCAAAATATACAAATGAAGCCAAAGTGTTAAGTCCATGGAACTTCAAAGTTATCTCATACTTTCCAAATCCCCCTGTCTCTCTTTCCTCCTCTATTGTCAGGGGAGCTCAGATTATTTGGTTTGCATAACTGTATCACAGAGCTTCACAGCAATAAAACTCACAGTATAGTTAGTTTAAACTGCAGTACATGTGACTTCATATTAATTTGTATAAATAAAATACTGTATTCTTGTTCTAAATGGCTTATCAGTTTACATAAATAGATACCAATTGGCCATAAAGTCACCAATTGACCATAAAGTCATCTTCAGGCACTCCCGTAAAAATAATATTGTCCTTGGACATTTGAAATGTTGGGAAGGTATGCAATCAACATTTGACTCCCTGCTCAACCTATTTACACATTTTCTCATGAAGCTCATTTGTAACAGCTTGCAAATACAAGCTTGTGCACCAGAGGGCAGTGATGGAAAGTCAATTTCATTTATGAATAGATGGAAGCACAGCAATTCTACATGCTGTAAAAATCCGACAAACTGAAACCATTATTGTGACATAACCCAAATACTAGATATTGATGACTTGAAATGCCACCTGTAGATACTGTATTTTAATTATAGGGTTCTCAATGACACAGAATTGAACATGCTGTGATATATCTATATGCTATTCAGTGCTAACTTTTATTATAATAATATGAAACAGCCAACAGTCTGCAGGAATAATGTACTTGAACTGATACTTTTCATGGATGATGGCACACTACTATGTCTGCAGGGGTGTATAATGCCCATGAGTGATGGGTATGCAACGAACAGCCAGCACACACACACAAAATATAAGTGATAGGCCGACTGCAGCTTTAATTCGGTATCAATGTCAATCAGTCTGTTGTCAATTCGACCAGCACGAAAAGTATCCGAAAATAACTTTTTATACTTTTCGTGCTGGTCGTATCGAAACCAGAGTGAATGACTCTGATGCCAAATTCATGCGGCCGTCTGCCTTTCGATGATATTTAGTATATAATCACAAACCCCAGAAATACTGTGTGAGTTCTTGTATAGGTGTGCGGCGCCTCTGGGTGTCTGCCTCCAAAATGGAGGTGGACATTTCCATGATGTCGGCACCTCAATCTTTTAGGCTTGGCAGGGCCAGCAGGGCTGCTAGTTTTTGTGGCATGGCCATGATTCCAACCTCAGCAGCATATATACACGAGCCCAGCCTCCTACAGTCCATCATGGCATGCAGTTCATTTTGCTTATTCGTGCTCTTGGTAGCATATTGGGTATGCGGGGGGTGGCCCTAGTGCTTTAAACCAGCAAGCGCCATAATTTCCCACTCTGCCTCTTAACTAGTGATACTGATGTCCTGGTGGTGTGTGGATCTTGTGATCCCTGCTCCTGTGCCTTGTTCTGCTTCTGTTGGATTACCTGGCTATTTACCTTTGGCTTTCTCCTGGATTCTCCCTTGTCGGCCACACGTTTGCCTGCCCTAACCCTCTGCTTGAATGCTGATATTGTTTGTTCCCCGCTGCTATTTGACCTTGGCTTGTCCCTCATTCTGTCTTTTCTTGTGCCTATTACCAGCCCTTGTGCCTCCACTCCTGCCTTGGCATTATGTACCACACTCAGCTTCTGGGGTCAGTGTTGTCTGCAAGAGCGTGCCTTCCTGAAACTAAACTCCTTACTCAAACCTTAAATAATCACTGAGCCAGATTAGAGTTAGAAGAAATGGTGGAAACACCCTTTTGCCCCAGATTTTAACCCTGCCTATTCCAGAGATAGGGTTTCAATACTGATCCTTTATCACATTTTGTGAATTAATGTTTACACTTAAACCTCATACCTATGCCAGCAATAGGAGACCTTTACTCAAGCTACATTGTAAGCCCCTAAAATAAAAGACGAATTTGTGTGTGTGATAATACTTATAGTATGTGTCATGTTGACTGTGATGTTAATAGTTTCCAGCTGGTATTCCAATCATAATTTGGTGTAAGATAAATGACAAGAGAAATGGATAAGCATCCCCAAACCTAGTGTAAAAGATAATTATCCTGTCATTTTAAATTGCCACATATATGTGTCTATGATTTAATATTTTGTGAAGGGAAATGTGGCTCAACTGACTGTTATTCCACAGAAAAAGAAAAAAAACTTCAAATAAATTAACAATGTGATAAATAAAAGTTATAAAGAAAATATATTGTTTTAGGTCTTCAAAAGAGTGTTTCATCATAAAGGTGCTTAACTATAGGCCTGTGATTAATCTCCTTTATCTCACAGGGTTTAATGCGGTCAGTGAGTCTTGTCATTTGGTGTTGTATGTCTTTTTTGGATCTTTAATTTCCACTGATCTCGATAAAAGATATTGAACCTCACAAGAAGTCAGTGTCTGCAGTTTTTTTCCCAGGTTTCTGTGAGGAGCACCTTTAACTTGGTGTAGCCCCCGGGACACCACTTAATATGGATTGACCATCTTTTTAAGTTGTCTATATCTTTTCTGTTCTGTCTCTGTCTGGGAAGCACAGAGTGTGTCTTTTATTTATGTGAAGAAAATAGACTTTATTCGGCCTTTTCTTCTGTGTTCGGGCTTTTTGCCTACAGTATTGCTTGCAGGAGGATTCCTCATAAAAGCCAGTTGTTTTTGAATAAAAACCGTTATTCCTCTTGCAGGAGGATTCCTCATAAAAGCCAGTTGTTTTTTGAATAAAAACCGTCATTCCTGTTTCACCCTTCATGAAGTCTGGGGAGAAACGTCTTGGAAACTGTGTTCATCTACAGTATTCCTCTACTCCTGGCTGCAGCTATAATAACTCATGCTTGGCTAGTGGGAAAGGAATATAAGACAGCAGTACCATAGTCACTGTAGGTCATAACAACTATACTCCCCCTTAGATCCATGGGTCGGCATACCCGCCTAGACCCTGCCGGGTTGGCTAGGGGATGTCCGGGTGGCATAGTTATATATCCAAGTCGGTTTGGCGGGAAAGCCCATCCGCATTGCCGTTCTGCTTGCCCGGGCGGTATTGCAGTGTAAAATTATAGGGCTGCAACGCTAAACTCCAGCACAGCAACCGGGGATTGTCTCCAGAAACTCGGTTGAGCCAAATAAGGGGATTGTGGTCAGTGAGTAGTGTAAAAGCACGGCCATAAAGGTACGGTTGGAGTTTCTTTAAGGTCCATACTAGAGCCAGGCATTCTTTTTCCACGGTGGCATAGCTGACCTCTCGAGGTAACAACTTACGGCTGAGATATGCCACCGGGTGCTCCATGCCATCTTCCCCCACTTGACTCAGCACGGCTCCCAGCCCAAACATGGAGGCATCTGTATGGACGAGAAATGTTTTATTAGGGTCTGGGGCTGCCAATACTGGAGCTTCGCTCAAAGCCGTTTTAAGTCTCTGGAACGCTGTTGCACACTCCGGGGGCCATGCTACCTTTTTGGTCAGGTTGGTGAGGGGTTTTGCTAGGGTGGTATACTCAGGGAAGAACTTTCTATAGTACCCTGCTGTGCCTAGGAAAGCCAATACCTGCGTCTTGGTGCGGGGCGGGGGCCAATTGGCTATGGCCTCTACTTTGGATAAAGTTCGGGGCGTTGTTTCCCAGACCCCACTCTATGCCCTAGGTATTGAACCTCTGCCATGCCCACATGGCACTTCTCGGGTTTCATGGTGAGGCCGGCTTCTTGTAACTTCCCAAAGACCGTAGCCAAGTGCGTCAGGTGGGCCTCCCATGTGCCACTATAGATGGCAATGTCATCTAGGTAGGCACATGCGAAGTCCTGCATTCCCTACAGAAGTTGGTCCGCCATCCTTTGAAACGTAGCTGGGCATTCCTCATCCCAAACGGAATAACCCGAAATTGGTATAGACCGAATGGGGTGACAAATACCAACTTAGGGATAGCGGCCGGGTCTAGCGGAATTTGCCAATATCCTTTGCACGGGTCTAGAGTAGTTAGAAAGTGCCTGCTGGCCATGCGATCGAGCAATTCATCGATCTGTGGCATGGGGTATGCGTCAGTGATAGTCCGGTCGTTCAGTTTCCGGTAGTCAATACAGAAACGAGTCGTACCGTCTCGTTTTGGTACTAAAACTACCGGGGACGCCCAAGGACTTTGGGAAGCCTCAATAACCCCTAACTCTAACATTTCCTGGATTTCTTTCCACATGCTGGACCGCACTGCTGCCGGGATACGGTATGGCTGCTGCCGTAATGGGGTCTCCCCCTGCGTTTCCACCCAGTGCAAGTGCTCGAAGTATGGTTTCAACATGTTTACATGAAAGACTCTTCTGATCCTTTCATCTGAACATTTGGCTACAATATAGGTGGTGTCGCTAATCCGTTCCACCACTTTAAATAGCCCCTGCCAAGCTGCCTGGAGCTTGTCTTTTTTGGAAGGTCGGAGGGCTAGTACCTTTTGCCCTACTTCTAGGTTCCTATCTCGTGCTCCCCGGTCATACCATTGTTTCTGTCCTTTCTGAGCCACCCGCAGGTTCTCCCGAACAGATCCGGTCAGGGCCTGCAAGCGGTCCCGGAACTCCAGCACGTATGGCAAGACTGGGATCCATTCCTCTCCTGTGTTGCCCTTCCAGTGCTCCCGTATGAGGTCCAGGGGTCCCCGGACTTTTCTCCCGTATAGGAGTTCGAAGAGGGAGAACCTGGTGGACGCCTGGGGTACTTCCCGGTAGGCAAACAGGAGATGAGGAAGAAATTTCTCCCATTGACCGTAGGACTCTGTGAACGCTGTGAGCATCTGCTTAAGCGTGCCGTTGAATCGCTCACAGAGGCCGTTGGTTTGGGGATGGTAAGGGGAGCTGAATAACGGTTTCACCCCACAGCTCCGCCATAACTGTTGCGTTACAGTTGCCGTGAACTGAATTCCCTGATCGGAAAGTATTTCCCGGGGAAACCCTACTCGGGAAAAGATCCTGACTAGCGCCTCCGCTACTGTCTCCGCCTCAATGTTGGAGATACCTCAGGGTATCTGGTGGCGTAATCCACCACTGTGAGGATGTACCGTTTACCGGAGGAGCTGGGTTTGCTGAGGGGCCCTATCAGGTCTACCGCCACTCGATAGAATGGCTCTTCGATTATGGGTAGGGACCGTAACTTGGCTTTAGGGTGATCCCCCCGTTTCCCTATCCTTTGACATGTGTCACATGTCCTGCAGTACATCTGCAAATCTTTTGATATCCCTGGCCAGAAGAACGTCTGGGTAAGGCGGTCCTTGGTTTTCTTGATACCCAGATGTCCGGCTAGTGTGATACTGCCTTCCTGTAACCTGCTAAGGTGGGATCTGACTGATGGGCTTGGCCAAAGTCTTGGGGGGTGCCCCAGAAGGGGACGGGGATAGGGCATACTACTGGGATTTCGGTCCATACCTGAAGTTCCTCGGAGTGTGTCGGTACAGCTCGGCAGGCTTGGGCCCTGGTAGTCACGGGGCAGGTGCATGCGGAATCTTGGTGGAGCAGCTGCGAAGTTAGGCACCCCAAGTCGTTCCCCAACAATACTTCTGCAGGTAGGCCAGACATAATGCCTACTTCCATCTGCTTGGCTCCGGTGCCCCAATTTAACTGTACTCGAGCTGTGGGTAACTTGTGGATGGCGCCTCCTGTCACTCTGACTGCAACCGTCCTCTTGGTGATACGGTGTGAGGCTGCACCAAAGTAAGGGTGGCCCCAGAGTCTCGTAAGGCCTCAGCCTCTTTTCCATCTATGGTGACCCATTGTCTGTGGTGCACCCGGTTGTCCCCCTCGGCTTGGGCTAGGTTCACCTCATGTAGTACGGCCCATTGCTCCGAATCCAGGCTGTGATCTTCCAGCGGCTCATGTTGATAGTGGTGGCCACTCCCAGTTTCCTCTGCTCCGCTGAGGGCAATGTATTTTGTAGTGCCCTGGCTGATTTTACTGGTGACATACCAATGGTGGTCTCCTGTTAAAATTAGGTTGAGTCGTGGGTGGTACCGCGCTTGGTCTGGGGTTGGCCACAGGACCTGGCATTGGAGCGCTGTACCTTACCAGGGGACGGTTTCCACTAGCATCTCCTTTTCTTCCCTCGTGATGCTCGTCTGCCAGCTTGGCCGCTTCCTCGACTGTGGCTGGCTTTCTGTCTCTGACCCAGTCCCTGGTGTCTGCCGGTGTGTGGTCATAAAATTGTTCTAGCAAGAGGAGTTGCAGCACCTCCTCTAGCGTTGTGGCCTGGCAGCCTTGTATCCAGTTTTAGGCTGCCCGATACATCCTAAAGGCCCATTCGGTGTAGGAGTCTCTGCCCCCTTTCCGTAATGCCCGAAACTTTTTCCTGTAAGTCTCTGGGGTCACGGCATACCTGGCTAGCAGAATGTCCTTTACCCTGGTGTAGTTGTGTATGGCGGTGTCAGGAACTGCTCGGTACGCCTCAGCTGCTCGGCCTGTGAGTTTGCTGCTTAAAATCGCGGCCCATTGCTCTGATTCCAGACCCTCCAAAGCGCATTGACGCTCGAAATCCTGTAAATATGCGTCAATTTCCATCTCTCCATCCGAAAAACTTTTAAAAGCAGCATAATTAATCTTTCTCCGCTGCACTCCATTTAAAGATCCAGCTAAGGAAACAGTGTCTCCTTGGTTTAAGCTTGCCTGTTGTGCTCTGCGTTCTGCGTTCACTTGTGCCAGGACTTGCGTCACCATCTCAGGTGTGGGATTTGGCCCATATAGGTTTAGCCTCCACATCACCTTCTGTTGAAATTCTGCTTCCTCCTGGCTGACATTCGCCATGCTGCTGGTTTGGTCGCCCTCCATTAGTTCTGCTATGAGGGTAGCTTTCTTTTTGTTGCTTGTCACCTGACCTCAGGCTTCCTGCAGATCCTTTAGCGTAGTCCTTTTTAGTTTCTCGTACTGCTGGGCCATTCACCAGTTGTCTTTATGCGTCCCATTCGATCCCGTCGCTTGCCACCAGTTGTTATGACCTACAGTGACTATGGTACTGCTGTCTTATATTCCTTTCCCACTAGCCAAGCATGAGTGATTATAGCTGCAGCCAGGAGTAGAGGAATACTGTAGATGAACACAGTTTCCAAGACGTTTCTCCCCAGCAAACCAAATATCCCCCAAAGATGAGCCCAGACTTCATGAAGGGTGAAACAGGAATGACGGTTTTTATTAAAAAAACAACTTGCTTTTATGAGGAATCCTCCTGCAAGAGGAATAACGGTTTTTATTCAAAAACAACTTGCTTTTATGAGGAATCCTCCTACAAGCAATACTGTAGGCAAAAAGCCCGAAGACAGAAGAAAAGACCGAATAAAGTCTATTTTCTTCACAATTTAAATCACCAAAATGTCCATGCTGCTCCCCATAGATTGACAATCACTGTTAGAATTCTTTGACATTTAAGTTTGCAAATTAGAGCACAATCAAGCTGCTATATCATTTGAAAGTTAATTATGCATAATAGGGGGTTTATTTACTTATGTAAATATTGAAAGATCAGTGCTTCTATAGTTAGATATAAAAGTATATTTTATTAAAAACATTTATTTGGTGATTATTTTTTTCTTAGCCATTATTGTCACTTTAAAGCTAATATGTATTCTGGTACATTCTGAAAATAAATATGTTCTAAATGGTGTCATTGTCTATTGGTCCAAATGCCCTCACTAAGTTACATTCTATATGTTATCCAATTTTTTAGAGTAAAAAACAGAATCAAAAAATTGGTCGCAGCTACTTACAACGATCACGCAAGTCTTCCTTCCTTAGTACCTCACTCGTCAGTGGATTGTCATCCGTCCCCACACCAATGATGAGCAGTGTGTCCTCACTCATTCCAAGCTCAGATGCAGGGGGCACAATATCCTCAGAGGCCATTCAAGAAGCAGGAGAAGATTTTGAATCTACAGCTAACAGTTCTCTCCACAACCAGGGAAAGCTAAGCAAGGAGGAAGATGAAGAACCACTATCTGACTGTAAGTGTCTCTTAAATGTCCTTGTCAAGAAGTACTGTGTAATTTAGTTATTCAGAAGGTAACATAGTAATTTAGGTGGAATAAAGACACAAGTTCATCAAGTTCAACCCTTCTACCTATCATTCCCGCGTTTGATCCAAATGAAGGAAAAAAAACCTAAGGAACCTATTTCAAATTTTCCCTCCTAGGGGGAAAATTCCTTCTTGACTCCAAAGGGCAATCATATTTCTCCTTGGATTAAGAATCTCTATTATTAATGCTTATTGTATAATTAATTGTCCTGTATATTCTGCTTTTCTTAAAAAACAAACAAACATCCAGACCATTTTTAAATGCACCTATTGTAGTTGAGAGCACCACCTCTCTACGCAGTGAGTTCCATAACTTTATTGTCCTTACCGTAAAGAATCCCTTCCTTTGCTGTCTATGAAATCTTCCAGTCTCAGGGGGTGACCTCTTGTTCTTTGTACATTTCTGTTAATGAACAGGTCACTTGTTTTAGCAAACAACAAATAGGACAAAATAACAGAAAAAGTCAATGTGCATAACTATTCACCCCCCTAAAGTCAATACTTTGTAGAGCCACCTTTTGGCTCCAAGTCGCTTTGGATAAGTCTCAATGAGCTTGCTACATCTTACCACTGGGATTCTTGCCCATTCCCCCTTGCAAAACTGCTCCAGCTCCTTCAAGTTGGATGGTTTGCACTTGTGAACAGCAATCTTTAAGTCTGACCAGATTTTCTATTGGATTGAGGTCTAGGCCATGCCAACACATTTACATGTTTCGCCTTAAACCACTTGTGTTACTTTAGCAGTATGTTTGGGGTCATTGTCCTGCTGGAAGGTGAACCTCCGTCCTAGCCTCAAATCATGCACAGAGTGGTACAGGTTTTGCTCAAGAATATCCCAGTATTACACACCATCCATCTTTCCCTCAACTCTGACCAGTTTCCCAGTCCCAGCTGCTGAAAAACATGCCCACAGCATGATGCTGCCACTACCATGTTTCACTGTGGGGATGGTGTTCTTTGGGTGATGTGATGTGTTAAGTTTGCGCCAGACATAGCATTTTCTTTGAAGGCCGAAAAGTTCCATTTTAGTCTCATCAGACCAGAGCACCTTCCTCCATACATTTATGGAGTCTCCCACATGCCTTTTCGCAAACTCAAAACGTGCCATTTTCTTTTTTGCTGAAAGTAATGGCTTTCTTCTAGAAACTCTGCCATAAAGCCCAACTGGATGGCTTATTGTCGTCCTATGTACAGATACTCCAGTCTCTGCCGTGGAACTCTGCAGCTCCTCCAGGGTTACCTTAGTGCTGCCTCTCTGATTAATGCCCTCCTTGCCCGGTCCGTGAGTTTTGGCGGCCGTCTCCATTTTCTTTCCATTTGGTTATGATAGATTTGATGGTGCTCCTGGGGATCATCAAAGATTTGGATATTTTTTTTATAACCTAACCCTGACTTGTACTTCTCAACAACATTGTCCCTTACTTGTTTGGAGAGTTCCTTGGTCTTCATGGCAGTGTTTAGTTACTGGTGCCGCTTGCTTAGGTGTTGCAGCCTCTGGGGCCTTTCAAAAAAGGTGCGTATATGTAATGACAGATCATGTGACACTTAGATTGCACACAGGTGGACATCATTTCACTAATTATGTGACTTCTGAAGGTATTTGGTTGCACCAGAGCTTTTTATGGGCTTCATAACAAAGGGGGTGAATACATACGCACACGCCAATCTGTTTTCTATTTCTAAAAAATAGTTTTATGTATATATTTTTCTCTTCACCAACTTAGACTATTGGGTTCTGATCCATCACATAAAATTCAGATTAATAAAACATTGAACTTAAGGCTGTAATGTAAGAAAATAGGTAAACAGTCAAGGGGGGTGAATACTTTTGTAAGGCACTGTAATTTCAGAATTAAGGCCATTCAGAAACTTGGCTACTCTAGCCTTGAATAAAGGTCTTAACACTTTCATGCTGAAGGGTGCTTTGGTCCTTAATGACCAAAGCAACACAATTGCATGGACACATAGGTAGATACCCAATCAGGGTCTTTACAGACCTTGTGGGCCCCTGCCAAAATACTGAAAGACTTCACAATGTCACTTGTGTCGTTGAAGAGGCATGCCCGAACCCGAAAGTGTGGGCAAGGTGTGCTTTAGTTAAATGTAACCTGCTTACATTTAACCTCTCAACTAAATTTAGCCTGTTAGAGTGATGCCACTTAAAGTGGTCTCATCTGACATGTGGTACCCCACTGCAGTCCACTGGAGCAGAATCCACACTACAACTCATCATGGTTTGCCGTGATGACATGTTAAATACATGCCATGCTACAGACGTTTGAGCCCAGTATTTGAGGACTGCAATAAATGTCCTACGAGTCGAGGGGGGGGGGGCGCTTAATGTACTCCGTTTATTATAGAAGCACAGTTCTGTATATAATGTACAAAGGCTCTTTTGTTGGCATGTTACGCTGCACAGTACACACTTATTTATGAACGTTATAACTGCTGTTGCATTATTTATATAACAGACCGTCTGGATAGCCATATCATCAGAAGGGTCAATGTGCCAATTTTTAAATAGGCTGTATTCAAGGCTCTTGCATTGCAAATTAGAGTTTCATCTCAGCCAAAACAAGGCAGAAGTAGCCAAGTTTGTTCATTTTTCTAAAAGCAGTCTTGAAAATCAAACTGAATTTTCTAATTACATAAATATCCTTGAAAAAATTGTATAAGGCATCTGCCCAGGGTATATAATCAGTAATGACAGAACGCACATATCTAATAGGCAAGCATAGCCATTAAATCAGCATTTGTAACTTCTGAGAGGCTTGGTCCCTCTAAAAGTCTCATCTCCATGGGATCAGTTTCAAGGATATTAAAATAGTTTATTAGAGTGAATTAGAGACAGTAACTCTGGCATAGCAGCAGTCCATTCAATATAGAGGCTTGGCATTCAGTTTCATTTTCTGCTGGGAAGTTTTAATCCCAGCAACAATAATATCACATTATGGGTGTTTTACCAAATCCCACGGAGGAAACTGAATTCAACATGGCCACTTAATCTGCACATCTAAGGGTGTATATGGCTACAGATGGTAGATTCCAGAGGGGCTGTATCTTGACCTGGTACCCTGAATAGGACAGTAAGTATATAAGGCAACTGAGTTTTTTATCCTGCAAAAACAACATGTTAGAATCATTCTGAAATGGTAGGTCACCTAACAAACTAAATATATACTTGCAAAAACCCATCTGTCTAACACAGTGGTGTCTATTGACTAGAAAGTGAACTGTGGTGTACTGGCAAGTGAACTCCAAAAATCAGACATTAATAGCCAAGTATTTTCACTTGTCAGTTTACCACAGATTACTGCTTAGTGAATAGACGTTAAAGCGCCTATGACAAATGTAGAGTGTTGGAAGTCTTGAGAACCATTAATATTTCAGATCAAATAATATATTAAAAATATTCATACAGTCATTATCAGACCTCTAATTGTAAAATCAGCACATTTGACAAATTATTTGCTATGTTCCTTGATGAGCTTTTTTTTTTTTTTTTTTTTTTTTTTAAATGGATTGAATTTCCTCTCTCTTTACTTCATCACAATTGAATCTTAAACATCCCAAACAAATTTTAAACAGACCGAAACATATGTGCCCTGGATGTTGGGAAATTGTAACATACCCAAAATGTACTTGAAAATGTAAAGTATGTCAGTGTAAATTAACCAGTTACATACTTTGTGATTATTGTTGTTATTTTTTGCTTGATTAAAAAACATTTTTCCCAATGGAGACCGTCAGGCTGCTTCATGACATGCATTGCTGGTTGGTACACCGTACATACCGCTATCGAATAGATGCTTATCTTATCCCTCCCGCTATTAGTTAATTGTGGCATGATTGACACATACACACACCAATCGTGTAGATATACTGGGGGTCAGCACGTGCAGATGCCTGAAAATTTTCAGGAGCCTGCTCTGCATGCACCAAACAACTACTTTCGAGTTGTGCCAGTGCGCCGGCGCAGCCACTGTATAAAAATCCCCACTGTCTCCCTCTGCTTCCGTGGATCACTGCTCTGTCAAATGGCTTCCTCTTAGTTTGCATACCAAGACTATGGGTGAATAATTTTTGAATGATGCGCAATTGGTTTACCATTCAAAAGGTAGTCTCGGCCCTTATTAAAAAATATTTTTAGTTCATGGGCGTCCAAGTTTCTTTTTTAAATGAGGCACTTGATTAGAACTTCAGATCTGTATTGGTTAAATCCTGGCATATTGAGTGGCAGAATTCTGGCACATTAAGTGACAAAATAATATTAGCATATTGAGGGGTTAAATCCTGGCATATTGAGTTTCACAATTCTGGCATATTGAGGGGTTAAATGCTGGCATGTTGAGGGGGTTAAATCCTAGCATTTTGAGGGGTTAAATCCTGGCATATTGAGTGGCAACATTCTGGCATATTAAGTGACAAAATAATAATAGCATATTGAGGGGTTAAATCCTGGTATATTGAGTTTCACAATTCTGGCATATTGATGTGTTAAATGCTGGTATATTGAGGGGTTAAATCCTTGCATATTGAGGGGGTTAAATCCTGGCATATTGAATGGCTAAATCCTGGTATATTGAGTGAAAAAATAATACTAGCATATTGAGGGGTTAAATCCTGGCATATTGAGTTTCACAATTCTGGCATATTGATGTGTTAAATGCTGGTATATTGAGGGGTTAAATCCTGGCATATTGAGGGGGTTAAATCCTGGCATATTGAGGGGGTTAAATCCTGGCATATTTAGGTGGTTAAATCCTGGCATATTGAGTGGCAGAATTCTGGCACATTAAGTGACAAAATACTAGCATATTGAGGGGTTAAATCCTGGCATATTGAGTTTCACATTTCTAGCATATTGAGGGGTTAAATGCTGGCATATTGAGGGGTTAAATCCTGGCATATTGAGTTTCACAATTCTGGCATATTGAGGGGTTAAATGCTGGCATGTTGAGGGGGTTAAATCCTGGCATATTGAGTGGCAACATTCTGGCATATTAAGTGATAAAATAATACTAGCATATGGAGGGGTTAAATCCTGGCATATTGAGTTTCACAATTCTAGCATATTGAGGGGTTAAATGCTGGCATATTGAGTGACAAAATGCTGGCAAATAAAGGGGTTAAATCCTGGCATATTGAATGGAAAGATTCTGGCATATAGAGTGACAAAATAATCCTAGCATATTGAGGGGTTAAATCCTGGCATATTGAGTGGCACAATTCTGGCATATTAAGGGGTTAAATGTTGGAATATTGAGTGGCTAAATATTGGCATATTGAGTGACAAAATACTGGCATATTGAGTGGCAAAATAATACTGGCATATTGAGTGGAAAAATAATACTGGCATATTTAATGGCAAAATACTGGCACATTGAAGGGTTAAATGTTGGCATATTGAGTGACAAATACTGGCATATTGAGTGACAAAATACTGGCATATTGAGTGTCAAAAGTCTGGCATATTGAGGGGTTAAATACTGGAATATTGAATGGCAAAATTCTGGCATATTGAGGGGTTAAATCCTGGCATATTGAATGGCAAAATCCTATCATATTAAATGGCTAAATCACTGCATATTGAATGGCAAAATCATTGCATATTAAATGGCTAAATATGTCACATTTAGTAGCACAATTCTGGCATATTGAGGGGTTAAATTCTAGAATATTGAGTGACAAAATACTGGCATATTTAATAGCAGAAAAAAGACATATTTAATGGCAAAAGAATGGCATATTGAGGGGTTAAATGCTGGCATATTGAGTGGCAAAATAATACTAGCATATTATTGGACAAATTGGCTGTGCCATATTTATGGACAAACACTGGCATATTAATGGGAAAACTGGTTTATTTTAATTGGCAAAGTGATGCTGTGGCATGGTCTGTGGGGCAAAATAATATGCACTATGAGGTGACACTGGCTAGTTATGTGGGGCACTGTGGCATATTACATATAAAAATTGTTGAATATAATATTTTAAAAAATCAAATAAGTATAAATGCAACTAGTTATAGAGAGATGTCTGTGTGTATAGATATGTATTGTTTTATAATTGGACAATTGTCACCTCATGGGGCTCCTGTGTGTTGCATATTTAATGGCGGTCCCATGTGTGGCATATTTAATGGGCCCCATGTGTGGCATAATTAAAGGGCTCTTTTGTGTGGCATAATTATGGGGCGCTTGTGTGTGACATAATTAAAGGGCGTCTGTGTGTGGCATAATTAATTAGGCTCCAAGCTGAGGTATAAATAATGAGGCTCTGGTGTGGCATAATTTATGGGGCTCTTATGTGTGTCATAGTTATAGGGCTCTTGTGTCTGTCATAGTTATGGGGCTCTTGTGTGTGACTTAATTTGTGGGTCTCCTGTCTGTGGCATATTTAATGGGCCGTCTGACTGGCATTACTAAGGAATCTGTTTGGCATGGTATTGGAGGAAATCCAGGGGGGGTGACACCATGAGTTACCGCACCGGGTGACACCAACCCTAGTGATGCCTCTGCTCTTATTCCAACAACTCTCTCCACAAATTCTTAATTTAGAATCAGTGAGACCGAGTTTCTTTTATAACTTGTTCTTTAATTCGTGCTTTATTATCTGACTTCTTTCGTGCTTGAAACATTTAATGGCTAATAAAACCTTGTTTTATTTATATTGTGAACAAGTACAGCAAATATAAAGATTATCTTAACTGTTATATGTGATCATTGGGGATGCGCAATCTGAATTTTATGGACACATATATCCCTCAGTAGATGGTCAGAGCTTATAATATATTTATTTAGGTTTGAACAAACACAAGGTTTGGTTGATTAATTTGAATCTGTTTTCTGCACCCTAAGGTTTCATTTTGTATTTGGACTGGTCAGGCACTATGATGAAGTGAACTTGGCATAGCTTCTGTTACTGCATTCCATAGTGATGTATAGATAACTACTCTGCAACTGGGATATGCAAAACCTGCAATTTTTATGCAGGACGTTTTAATTACCTTGAATTTAAAACATTTTTTGCAAGTTTACAAAAGTAACACTTTGAAAATTGTTAAAAGTGTATGTCTGCATCTCAGAAAGAAGGAATATTTAATTTGCAAAATGAATAACTTTCTCTAAGTTTCAGACAATATCATTGCAAGTTATCTTAGCAGGGAACCACCAGGAACCTGGTCTATAAGGCTGGAAGCTATTTGGAGCATCTTATACCAGGGCTTGACAAATTTAATTTATTTTATAGGAGCCAGGAAAATGTTTAAGGAGCCAGACAACCACGCAAACATACACGCAATTCATAAACACATACACACCAACCCACTTCACATATACACACACACACACAAACACACCAACCCAGTTCACATATACACACATACACACCAACCCAGTTCACATATACACACACACACACCAACCCACTTCACATATACACACACATATACACCACACACATACACACATTACATCTCACACATACACACCTCACATACACATATACACCTCACACATACACATATACACCCCACACATACAAAAGTTGTTTTTTTTCCCTTTCTTAACTTGTGAGTGCTGGGTGTTGTCACGTGACAACCCAGCACTCATCCGAAATGGCAAGGAAGATCGGCTGCAGCACGAATGTTCCTTCCCTGCTGCCTTACCTCATTGCAGGGGAGGAGGAACATTCGTGCTGCAGCCGATCTTCCTTGCTATTTCGGCTGAGTGCTGGGTTGTCAAGTGACGACACCCAGCACTCACATGCGTTGCGCGAGGGGGCGGAGCTTGCCGTCTGTGCGATCTGCACAGACTTCCCCCCTCGCGCTGTAAAAATCCAACACACGAATGGCAACTGGGCCATGTAGGGAACGGCACCCGGGCACCAGCGCCCGGGGTTTGTCGAGCCCTGTCTTATACACATGCTAATTCAAAAAATGCAAGTAGATTCAATGTGACAGTCGTCAGGCCCAACACTTATGTAATGAAAGTTGGCAATTAAAGCATCTTTACAGAACCTTTAATGACCCAGTAATAACATAGCACAACAGCTCCAGTGTACTAACTGAATGATAAAGAATGCTGCCTGTCTATTTAATTGTATGAACTAGCATCTCCTGGTTGTTGAGAAAATTTAACATCCTCAGAACGTACATGAAAACCAGAGAATATCTGAACGTATCATTCTTGGTTAACTCCTTCACGACCGATGGCGCTCCTGAACCGTCATGGCAAACATCCCCATTAGGAGAAATGATGGTCCTGAACTTTCATGCAGAGCCAGTTGCCGTTTGCACACTAGCGTACCGGGATCAGAATAAAACTGACATGGTACCGAGGCACTTCAGCCATGTCTACTGAGGCCCGACTGGAATTATCCGATTGCTGTGACAGCCAATCACAGCGATTTGGATGTTAATAGCTGTCAAAGCAAGTTCCTGCTTTGACAGACATAGTCTCTCCCTGCTCCACAGCAATCGTGAGGCAGGGAGAGACTAAGGATAGTAGTAGCAGTCTGCCCATGGTTCCCCAAACCCCCCCAGCATCTGACAGGTTGTTTAATAATTAAAAAGAACCTTTTATTTTACCATCCTAACCCAAAGGCTAGGGTTCATCATAAACCTAACCCTAGAGTAAAGGCACATACACACTTTAAGGGGTACTCAACCCTGTTTAAGATAACTCTATTTAAGATTATATAAATATTGACTGTCATTGTTCTTCTAGGGATATTTTATTTTAAAAAAAATACTGCTGGATATATCAACCATGTAGCCGCAGGCTAGCAACAATCTATGGACTACATTTCCTGTGATGCTAAGGTCACTTTTGGCTGGCTGAGCATGATAGGACATATAGTCTGCAAGCAATACATAAAAATGGCACATTTCAAAGCTGCAATGGCCATATTACAAATGTGGCCCTGTACCTGGCACATAACCCTAGGAACACTGCAGAAAGTGTTAAAACTGCCACGGTCCTTAACATACAACATGACCAAAACAGGCCAGTCATGAAGGTGTTAAACACTTTGTTGTTATTATTATTATTGTTAAATAAAAAGTTTTGTGACCACCAAGAAATGTATCCTCAAATAACATAAAAGTAAAAACAGAGAGGAAGGCACAGAATAGGAACCTGGCTAAAGGAGGGTTTTCTATTTGTATAACAGCAAAATCAGCAATTTACCAATGTTAAAAGTATCCAAATAAACATAATTTATTATAATAAAATAATGTATAAAATTAAATACATGTAAATAGCTGATTCAAAGCCAGCTAAACATTAAACAACAGAAACTTAGATAAGACCCAGCTGACCTCCTGATGGGCCCATAATAAAATATCTATTTTATTTGTCCTTGAGGCATTCTTGAATTCTATCCAGTAGGTCATGGCATAGAAGGTGAAACTATCAGGCGTTTACGTGTTTAACATGTTATCAAGAGAGTACTATAAACAGTACTCACAATACGTAACCATTCTCTGCCTGAGGAAGATCTGTGTAAATCCTGCGCTGGTTTGACTAAAGGTTACAATTCTATTTCTGCTGGAAATTCTAAAATATTAATAGTGCCACCTTTTAACTCGCCATGTTGAATTGGCTTCAGTGCAAGTTGTGTTGAAATTTGGTAACATATAGTACACTACAGTATAGTTGGGTAATTGCATCCTGTATAAAAACAAACAGCCATTCATGACTCACATATTAGAAAACTAAACTAACCTGTTAGAGAAGATAGAGCTGTTTCATTATTTTTAATACTGTTTTACAAAACAGCTAGTGCAAAATGTATACATTATAAACTTATCCTACAACTGTAAGTGAATCACAGTTATAATTTGTGTAAAATGATGTAAATGTGTCTATATTAGTTTTTATAAAATGTTTTTGTCTTGTTCAACAAAAATAAGAAAAAAAAACATTCATGACATTGTCCCAAAAACCAAACAATTCTTTCATCGGCTATCTGAAATGTTGAGGTTTATTGATGACTAAAATGATTGAGACAAATGTTTTCCTTCTACATTTATATCAGACTTGCAGGGGTTGATTGAAATGATTGCAGAGAGTGTCAGAAAGGAATTAGATGACGAAGAAAGTCATAAGAAGCACAGTCCCATAAGGTATGTGTGAAAACATTCAGTTTGTGATTACTAATGTGGGTTTCTTTTAAATAGTCCATATTCTCTGCATGTTACATGCAGGAAATAGGCTTAAGGTTTGATAATCTATGTCAGTGTTCTTCAAATCTGTTCCCAAGTCCAGTCAGCCATTCCCATTGAAAAATCTATTTGAACTGGGTTATTTTCTTTAGTCTCTAGATACATGTTTATCAGGATATGCCCCCCCAAAAAGTCCAGGTCTAATGAAAGAACTTTTTTGAGAAACATAATGCATTTTCCACTTATACTATATGTAGCCATGGTTAAGCATTGTAAAACCAGAAGTGTTCTAGAAACTATAAAAAGATGTTAGTTGTTCTACGTGGTAGGTGTAAAAAAAAAGATCCCTGGTACACTTGGAGCTTTTACTTGCAGCCTTTTTATATATTTAATCACATGAAGTGTCAGAGATGTTGAAATACTGTTAAAACTCCTACATTGTAAATGCCTGTCTCTTACAGGAACCAATATGATGCTGATATCAAAGAAGCATTTATCTCAGAGGAACGAGACAACACTAAGCCCCTGACACAAAGACCCATAAGGTACATCAGAATCTTTGTTTCTCTGCAGATATGTGTAAGATTACTCAACGTGTGTATAAAGAAAACCAGTACAGTACTGTGATGTCTGTTATAAGTCAGAATTTTGGTCAGTGTATTAAAGTTTCCCATATGTCCATCATTAACAAAACATAATAACATATAATATGTGCTTCAAAATCTACACATCATACAGAGTGCACAGTTACAATTCTATACATTTCTATACTCAAACAAATGGGAAAACTACTAATATGGAAAATAGAGTTACCCTGGATTTTCATGAATAATACTAATTAGCTTTAACATTGCTGTTCTTATCACTGTCTGCTGCAGCTCCCCTACTACCTGTTGTTCAGCCATAAGCCTCTTCGTTAAAAAGAAGTTAAGCTCATTCAGAAAGTTGAGAGACAAGTTCTTTAAAGTCGCTGATGAGGCAGATGTGCACTTCCATGACAAGGTGGAGGCTATCGAAAGGTCAGTTGTAATTACAGTTACTATCTTGTTTACTTGGTATACTACTGACAGTGAGCAAAGTAAACAGATTACTTATGAGCATTTTGCTAGACTAGAGAATATAAAGAGTGTCACTGATTCATTCCACACCCAAACCAGCTGTTCTGGCCATGTTTGCCAACATGAGACAACTGACTGGGAGGGGGAAGAATCTTTTTTTTGTTATTTTAAGAAAGCTATGGCACTGAAAGCTTGCATGCTTTATTAATGCCTTTACAACAGGGCAGAAGGGAAGGACAAAGATGGTGGTGCAAAGATTCAAGCAGCCACAGAAGGGGACAATGTGTAGTTAAATAATTATATGCTTCATATTTAATCTCAGTAGTTTTTTTTATATAATATCTTGCATTTTATTGCATTGTAATAATACTCATAAGTCTTGAAAACATTTCATTTTAAGCATTGCACAGGTTTGAAACTTTTGTATTAGTTTAAACCTTTACTGTTCTGGATTACAAGCCATTTTTCAGGTGCATCTATTCTCATTTCGCCTGCAAGGCCTTCTGCAGTGAATTTGTTTGTGGATATTCAATTATCTGTTCTCTTCCTCTTACCTCATACTCGGTAGAAGGCACACTTTTATAGTCGTTTCTGAGCCACAGATTAAACGGTCTGTTAAGCAGCCCAGTATATAACTATGTATATAACTATTATTGGAGTATTAATGCATTTATTCTTTATTACAGGTTGAGTATCCCTTATCCAAAATGCTTGGGACCAGAAATATTTTGGATCACAGGTCATTTCGGATAACTGATCTTTTTCACAAATAAGATATATAAAAGCCTCTCAGCGCTCATGAAATACCTTAGTATCAATGCAAATACTGTATAGAGAAAATAAATAACTTTTACTGTGATGTAGCCGTGATGTGAGGCATCATTGGGAACCTGCCTTTGGCGTGTCAGGCCTGCGCATGTGCCTTGTATTAGCCTTTGTGGGTGTATGGGAATTTGAGCATGCATGGAAAGGCTAAATTACAGCTTAAGGGGGTCACTCAGGGGCACGATCTACCTTGTGTATTTCCAGGGGTTTCCGTGCTGCTAACAGACAGCACACAAACTCCCAGAAATACATGAGATACATATGAATTTTTGTATACTTTTCATGCTGGTCGAATTTGCAACAGAGTGAGTATTTCCAGGGTTTGTGTGCTCTCTCTTCGGAGCGCAAAACTCCTGAAATAGACAGCGCGGCTCTGTGCTAGGTGTGCGGCGCACATACGCCACTGGTTCACACTGGATAAACTGTTGCTTGTTTGCATTCTGACAAGTGTGTGTGGAATTTGCAACTTGTGGAAAAATCCCCAAAAAATGTTTGGATAACAGATCATTTTTGATAACGGATGTCTGGCTAAGGGATACTCAACCTATGTTTTATTCTGTTTTGCTTCATAAATAACAAAACATGGTATGGCTGCTGAATTAGACTAGAAGAAAAGTACAATTAAAATAACATCATTTATTTAATTATTCATGGTGAAAGATGGTACAGATGCAATAATGTTTTTTAACATAAGAGACGTCATTTCATGTGTAGCTCTATAGTATAGGTCTATCACTTCTAAAGATTGCAGTACAATTGAATAAGCTTTGCTAAACTTATAGTGGATTGCTGTAGCTATTGTCAAAACCCATGACTGTAGTAAGACAGATTCATGTTCATTGCGTTAGTTTTGATCTTTCAGGCGGCGTCACGAATATAACCTACAGAAATATCGATCTTTAGACACGGTTAGTCATTTCCACCAAGACCTGAAGAGAATGCGTAAACCGTATCACCATGTGAAGGAGGAAAAGGACTATACAGACACCAGCAATTGGTGAGATGTAAAGATATCCATTTTTTTGGGCTTACGTTCCTTTATACTGTTTTATCTTGTACTGGACAAAACCAGGATTCCTTGAGGACACTAATTATGCTGGGAGCTGTGCAATGTAGTGGAAGTGGCTCAGTTATTCCACTGATTGCATGAAATAAAGGATGGAGCTATGAGATAAATCAGAAAGTGATAAGAATAAGTATTGTGCAGCTCAATAAAGAATAGGACCTTCAATCCTCAAAGAAAACAACAGAGAATATTTAAATGCATCTTTTACAACTGAGTCAGCTTTGTAAATAAAAAGAGAGGTACTCTAGATTCCACTCTAGATGTAAAGTTTATGGTAAAAATTATAAATTTACTTGTCCTCCCAGTATCCAGCTAAATGCTGAGGGCTGGGTGAGAGGTTTTATAAATGCTGCAAACGTGATATGTGTGAGTAAATTTAGCCCAGTTAGAATACAGATATTTCAATTTTAATAGATGCATGCATTTTTATAATTACATAACTTTGACATACATGAAAACAGGTCATTTTCAAGTTGGAATGGTCCTTTAAATATATCCTTTAGTGCAAATTGAATTGTGTACTATTTTAAAACATTATTACCATTTTTTTTCCCCTTACATTACAGGTTTGTTGTTTTGCTCTCTAGAATCTCACCGGCGATGAAGAAGAACCAGAAGATCCAGAAGATACTATCCATGCTTGAAAAGTTAGAAGAGAAGCTGTTCGTTAGAATACGTCCCAACGCTTTCTTGAAAATGCTTAGTGGACTTCGCAATTGGGAGCTTTGTGCTCCTGACATTAGTGTTGCCATAGAGGTCAGTTTTATATAACATTATTTTATAATGTTTGATAGTGGGTTTTATCCAATGTGTTCATATGTATTTGTTGGTGATCTCTCCTAATTTAACAGTTCGTTTGCTTGTAAAATTTAAGAAAAATGAAAGCCTCTATGACGTGTGTCCCTCCTCCAATTTAAATTCCATTTAAGTTACCTGGATTACTTTTTTCCATTACTATTAAATGATTTGTAATGAACCGTTCCAGACAATGAATTATGCAGGGTCCACTGTGTTCTTCCCCAGGTTTGTCCCTGTACAATGCACAGTTAAGTCAGAAAGATTAAATATTAATTTCACCTCATCTCACCTGCGCCTCAGTTTTGGTCACTAGCACCCAAAGTTCCCTCTGTTCCTTTCTGGGTGCCATGACACATGCAAGCTGTCACTTTTCCATAAAATAACAGGATGCACAATTTAATTCAGCTAAATAGAATTAGCAAAATCTTTTTTTAAATTTCATTATTTTAAGTAGTGTAAAGGATTGTAATGTGAAGAAAGGATATTCTAAACTCACACAGCATATTTTTATTTACAGTTTAATTATAAACTGCTGATTGCTTCTTGGCATCACTAAGCAGTCATAAAATGGATTTATTAGTTACATTTAAACCCAGGTATCTTCCCTCACCCAGTTCTATGAAGCTCAGCCATTTCTAAACATGCACGTATCACACATTGACTTGTTTATACAGTAGATAGATAAACCTTTACATTTAACTTACATTTCCTGAACACTGACTGGAATGTGTTATATACATGAGGGCAGAGCATGTCTGGTCATTCAGCTGTTATTTGACTTCAACTATCCAATAATCCTGTTTAGCGAGGCCTTTCAGTTATCCACTCCAATGCCAGGAGTTGAAAACAAATGTGAATGGGGACTATTCACTAAAATAAAGTAAAACAGCAAGACGAGTTTGAATTGGGAGGTCGAATTTGACTTCGTAAAAATAAAAATCCGACCTCCCAATTTGACCTCCATGTACTATTTCACAAAATAAAAATTGACTTTCTTCTACCCCAAATTTGTCAAATTCATCTCAAACTTCCTTCAGGGAAAATAAAAAAAAATTGCTACTCAAATGGGGTCTGAATTGGGAGGCAAATTAGACTTTGAAATGCAACACAGTCCCGTGACTCCTCCCCCTATGGAAACCATGTCCAAGGGCTCCTGATATAGCTGTCTGATCCTTAACACATATGGGGGGCCCCAGACCTGGTTACCGTAGTGGCTTAGAGGGAAGGAGTTGCTGGATTGGGATGAATTTCAAAGTCCAATTTGCCTCACAATTGGAACTCCCTACCCCCCCTCCCCCCCCCCCCCCACCCATAAGAACTGGTGCCAGGAGCTATCTAAATGCTCCTAGTACCTTAATCAAACGTATCGGGTCCAGGGTTACTCGCCCTGATTTCCCCATGCAATCACCTCATTTCTCATGAATAGTGTTGAGCGAACCCGGACCGCACTATTCGGGTTCGTACCCGACATTACGGTGTCCATGCCACGAACCCGAACCCGGACATTTTACTGTATGTCCGTGTTGGAGTTCGACTATAAACCGAAAGTCTTTAAACCAAAAGTCATTCAGTTTATAGACTTTCGGTTTATAGAATAGCCAATAGCATTACATGTATTCTATAAGCCGAATGTCTATAAACCGGAAATAGAGTCCCCATTCATACAAATAGGTCAATTGACCTATTCGTATGAATGGGGACTCTATTTCGGTTTATAGAATAGCTAATAGCATTACATGTATTCTATAAACCGAAAGTCTATAAACCGAATGTCGTTCGGTTTATAGACTTTCGGTTTATAGACTACATGTAATTCTATGCTATTCTAAAAATGCTATTCTAAAAACCGAAAGTCTATAAACCGAAGGTCGTTCGGTTTATAGACTTTCGGCTTATAGAATACATGTAATACTATTGGCTTTCTATAAACAGAACTAGAGTCCCTATTCATAAGAATTTCTTATGAATGGGGACTCTATTTCGGTGTATAAAAAGTCAATAGTATTACATGTATTCCATAAGCCGAAAGTCTGTAAACCGAAAGACTTTCGGTTTATAGAATACATGTAATTCTATGCTATTCTAAAAACCGCAAGTCTATAAACCGAAGGTTGTTCGGTTTATAGACTTTCTTTTTATAGAATAACGATAGCAGTAAATGTATTCTATAAAATGAAAGTCTATAAACCGAATGTGTTTCGGTTTATAGACTTTCGGTTTATGGAATACATGTAATGCTATTGCTATTCTATAAACCAAAATAGAGTCCCCATTCATAAGAATAGGTCAATTGACCTATTCTTATGAATGGGGACTCTATTTCGGTTTATAGAATAGCATTACATGTATTACATCTGAGAGTCAAATAGAACCTAATTCTAATTGTTTTGGGTGCTAAATAGTACAGTATTTTTAATTTGTATGTATTTTATTTTTTTGAAGTTATTTCCCTATCCATATTTGTTTGCAGGGCACTTGTCCTACTCTTACCCACATTTTAATTCCTTTTGTAGCCCTCTAGCCCTTTCCATGACTATTTTAGTGGCCAAAAGTCCGTGTCCCCATTGACTTCAATGGGGTTCGGGTTCGGGGTCAAGTCCGGGGTCAAGTTCGAGCACGGACCAGGACTTTTTCCAAAGTTCGCTCGAACTTCTCGAACCCGAACATCCAGGTGTCCGCTCAACTCTACTCATGAAATTAATAATGTTCAGTCTTTCCAACTCAAATTTCTGCATGGTATACAGCCCTCCACTTCAAAAAGTTGCACAGCACTGATTTGGGAAAAGTTTATGGTACAGTGAGGCACATGGTACCAGCTTCCCAAAATGAAAGAGGTTGTCTCAATTAAGTTATAGACAGGGGTCGGAAATTCATTCAAATTATTTCTGGCTGAAGATAGGGTTACCATCTTTCCTTGAAAACAATTTAGTCATGCTATTGCCTCCATAGACTTAACATTGGAGCTAGGGTGTTGTTGTAAGCTATATTATGTTGTTTACTTGCATTAATAGAGAATGGGTCTGAGTTATTTCCTTTCCTTGTTACAGTGAAGATCTATTTGCATGTTGGAGCTGCATTTACAGAACCTTTCACTTTAATTCCAGATTGGTCATTTCATTTATTTATTTATTTACTGTTTTTAGCGTAGACATTAGTCGATTGGAAATTAAAATAAAATCAAGAAAAGACACAACTGGTCAGGGAAAAGAGGCGCTCCGAAACTTGGTAAAAGCGCCGTAGTAAATATATAAATAGTAAATAAACAAATATATATGTGATTGGAGATTGCCCTAACTCCATGTCTCTATCATGAATGTTTGTAAATGTTTCAGCTTGTGTAGGATTTTGTATGCATTTGTTGTTTATTTTTCTATTGTTTACTTTGTTTTCCAGTTTGTGAGGGAACACGTGATACAGATGCCTTTAGAGGATTATACATTCTGGCTTCAGACACGGCTCACATCTTCACCCCCCGAACAGGGTCCAAACTGCATCTCCAATCAGATAACAGTTTCAACTGCATAATGAGTAATTACACTCACCACAGCAGAAGCCAGTAAATAAATTATCAACATGTGTTATTTTGAATTGTTTGACTCAATTAATTGTTTACAACCTCATTATTTATGTGAATGACATCAGAAAAAAAGGACTATCTTGCTTCTACTTTGTTTGTTATTCTATAGAGTCTATTTACAACAATGTCTCTCCTAGCTAAGTGCATGAGCTTCACATAGAGACATATAAGCTGGAAAAGTTTATCTGCCTGGACTGAAAGCTCTCTAACTTACATTGTTTACTTAGCAGTTGATTTGGGTGTTAATTCTTTGAGTGTGACAGGATTTAGTGTCAATTTGCAGGATCAATTAATCCATGAGTTAATTTATTTCAAATTAGAGCATAATTGTTGTCTTCCCTGAAGTTAACTGTAATATTATTTCCTTTGTGATCCAAACATATTTATCTATAATATAGAAACTCAGGGCTCCTACCCATCCAATGAAATGTATGGTTATATTTTTAAAGGATCATCATTAACATCTGTTGTCAGACACGTCCAAAATCTGAGTGAAATTTATAAATCACCAACATACAATGTATTTATTTTTATAGTTCATTGACACTTTAGTATAAAAAGCCACTGGCACCAATGTATAACAGACAGTCACAACACATGTTGGTTGTTTGCGCTGGTCTTTCACTAGTTGCTCAGACGTCCTGAGCGCTGGTATAACTCATGTTTAAAAGTTAGTCACTTTTCAGCATGACAAATGTTGGACAAGTTCTGCTGTGACAGACATTTAAGAACAAATTTGTAAGAAAAAGGCACACCGGCTATTACCTTCCATTGCCATTATAAGGGACTACTCAATAAACAGGGAATTGCAGGGAACTAAGATGGGCGTTACTGACACAAGGCCAAAGTAAGTACCTTGGAAAAATTCTTCCATTCAGCTACATTGGAGAATTTTTCCAACTCTGTTAAATGGGCCTAAAGTTTGAAACTTCAGTTCCCTGCAATTCTGTCTTTATTGAATAGACGCTAAAAGAAATGGTGATTACATTTTTTTTAACTCCCCAAGATTTCCGAGTGTGAGAAATCATAACCCATAACAAAGTATGAGGTCGTATTCAAACATATTGTATTGTTGGGTCAGTGACCCTGCACAGTTTTTGTAGCATTCTGGGGAGAGAGAAATCTAGTATATAATACAACATTTTAATTATTACAGAATAATACACTGCCCCAGAGACCTTTATTGTTAGAAACTCAAGTATTCCCAACGTCTGTCAAATGTAAAGTGACTGTCAGACCTATAACAGAAATACTGAATCCCATGTGTGTTCAGCAGTATTGCTACATGACCTGTGCTACATTCACCCTTCACCTTTCGTTTTGTGTAATTCAGTGTGTTATTTTCTTATTTCTTTTTATATAAAATGCCTTGATAATTCACTTTCCTTGTTTATATATTTGTATTGTTGTAAACTCTTGATTTACATTCTAAAATTAAATAGGACAGTACCCAAGGGTAATATTTTGCATTAATAAGACCCTTTAAAAAAACGTAAGTGAAATAAATAAATAATACAATTTATCATTCTATTACAGTGAAATTAGGTATTTCAGAAGCCTTTACCTTGCTAGAACTACTGTCAAGTATAAATGATCGGTATGGCCACTCCTACTCTGCTACAGCCACAAGAAGAGCTGCATAATCTGAGTAGGAGTTAGCTAGGAGTCCAATAAACATAGTAATTTTTGTTGAAAAGGGTAATATTAATTTTACGTAATCCAGGAACCTAATTACAATAGTACTATATATTTGTTTTGTCATATTACAATTGATAATGTGCGTCCGAAATATACAAAGATGTGTGTAACACAGTGATATACCTTACTAAGATCTTTATGATAAAGGCTATATATCCAGAGATGTACTACTACAAAGTATATAGTTGGCAATGACAGAAGCATAATGATAGACTGTAGCTAAAACACATGTGGTGTTTAGCTATGGAATGATATCTGAAAATAAAGACATAAGGAGATAAGAGCACAACTTCCTAGATATGGAGATGTTGAGCTGCTTGCACTACATTATAAATTCCTCGACAAGATTCTGAAAACAAAAACTGTAACCAGTGTGATTAAAGGCTGTGCACATTTTATAGAGTTGCATAGTGATGTCTGCTCAATGCTGGAGCACTTGTTTTTCTTTGCTATACAGACTCTGTTACCCATTAAGCACAAGGGGGTGCATGTTTAATCTGTGTGACATTGTCTGTGTAAAATGAAATCAAAGCCTTCCATTTGTTTACCTTCTGTTCTTACCCATGGTTGTCATCTGTCAGCCATATCTGTGAACCTTGGTAATTCAGTGGTCTGGTATTTTCCCTTCTCACCATTCCTTTTTCATTGTTAGTAGTCCTAAGCAAAAAGGGAGTGATATACCAAAAGGTGGATGTTTTCATCCAGAAAAGTATTCAGGTCAACGCTAAATTAAGCAGTAGACTCAGTGGAGTCGAACACTACCCCACCCACTGCCCAAACAAGATAACTTTGACCAGGGAGATAATATGACAATTTACGAACATTCATCTTCCTCCTTTCTTAATCCGCTACACATGTATGCAATAACAAACAGTCATAAGGCCAGCAGTCCCATTGTTATTATTTGACAATGTTATAAAAATAAATTGGCACATGCTAAAAACAAACATCAAGCGATAACATTTAATACTTTAGAAACAACTGTATGTGATCCCAATGCATTTGACCAATGTTGAGAAACACTTCTACACATTGGGGTTTATTCAATGACCTGAGTATATTCATCTCATGTATTTGAATCCCATAGACAGCAATATAAAAATTTTAGTTAAAAACAAATAAGCGATATTTTGCATCATTGAATGAAGCCCAATATATCTTTGCACCCTGTAATAGCACCCCCACCAGGCTATTTATAGCAGCCCTAAATATATATATATATTTATAAACGCACAACATGGACTATCTATGAACTGTGGTTAACAGCCAAATACACACACATGCTATGTACAGGTTAAGTATCCCAAAACCCGGAATGACCCAAAATATGATTTTTTTTTCGATGTTGGTCAGTTCGGATAGGGTATCATTTTAGTTAACCATACTCACCGTCCTGACACGCTAGGTTGTAAAGCTCCTTTGCTTCACTCTCCTGGGAGGCCATAAATTAGGTCATCGCTCACGGAAATTGTAGTTCCCAGACAGGGCTGGCCCTTTAATGGGGCAGACTGGGGCAGATGCCCCAGGCGACACCCTGGCAGAGGTAGCACTTTGCTTCTCCATGCAGCAGTCTTTTTTTTTTCTGGGCTTGATAGAAGGAGGTCTCAGCTAATCAGGACCTCTCAACTCTCCTAATTGGGGTTCAGAAGACTCCCGTGATTGGCTCAGTCCCTCCTTCAGACGAGGAGGGACTGAGCCAAGTCAAAGCAAAGAGATACCTGCAGCAGGTAAGTTAAAAACTGACAGTGTGTGTATGTTAGCGACAGTGTGTATGTTAGTGTGAGTGAGTGTGGATAAAGGGGGTAACTCCTCTGATACTGCCTATATCTGTCTAGCCACCCAAGGGGTTAACACCTCTGACACCACCTAGATCTGTCTAGCCACCCAAGGGGTTACCTCATCTGACACTGCCTATATATGTCAAGCAATCCAGGGGTTAACTCCTCTGACTATATCTATCTGGATTTCATTATAGGTCACTGGTCACATTATGTTTTAGGGAATTGCACAGGGTATTATCATAATAATGTTTTACCATTACTTTCTTTTCACCTTATGAGGGAGCTCTTTGAAAAAAATATTTAATTATGTATTTAAGAAGTGCTTTAGTGGCAATATAAAAATAAAATATTTTTTTCTAAGAGCTCACCCACATGGTGAAATGAAAGAAATGGTAAAACAAACATTATTATGAAAATAGGCAGTGAAATTCCCCAAAACATAATATGTGACCACTGACCCATACCATGACGCAAATATTGTACATTAAGTTTAAATGTTTAAACATTTAGGGTACATCATGGCCTGCCAATACTCGCGCCATATCATTTTGCATATAGAAAGGTGGTCTAGCATTAAATGATCATTTCCTGATCAGTTTCATTTTAGTTTGAATTATTATGACTGTGGGCTTTTTTTCTTGGGGGGTGGGGGAGAGCATTTCCTTTTTCACACCAGGCAGCACAATGTCTTTGGTCGACCCTGTTCCCAGAGCACTCTGACACGAGGAATGGACTATCACGCATGGACGGATCATTTTGGCAGTATTGTGGAACAGGTAAGTTCACCAGCTCCACGGCTATAAATAATCTACATTACCTAAATACAATGTAAGCAAGTTGCTAACATTGAATTTAGGTAATGTAGAGCATTTATAGGGCTGCTGCTGCTGCTGAAATGATCCCTTAACTGTAAGCATCCGTTATCCGAAATTCTGCCGGTCCCAAGCATTTCGGATAAGGGACACTCAAACTTTAACACAATACAATACAATGTTGCCAATGTCACTATTTAATGCTTTCACTGCCCGACAAAGGCAGGAAAACAGCACAAAATGTACCTAAACTATGTACACGATTACTATTTCCAAACCTGATAGGGAGATTTTTGTTCATGACTGGCACAGTCCAATCAGAAGACACACCTTGGAGCAACTTCATCTTTAAAATATCTGAACAGTCATGCAATATCTGCCACAATACTAATGTATAGTACAAGATGTGCAGGCACCAGCAGTTCTGTAAATGTTGGAAAGGCGCTGCAGCAGGTGGATCCACTTATAGGTAAATACCACTTGATCACAATTATTTTCTATTTCCATCATTTACTGGGAATGGTATGCTTTCTGTGAACAGCTCCAAATGGATGAGAAACTAAAGAACTTTTGCATTTTCTCCATTTTTGTTAATTTCATACTATATTACTTCTACAGTTTTTTTTCTATGTCCTTCCTTTAGTTATACAGTAACTCTGAGGGATTATAAAACTGAACTTTCATCTTTTCTCAAGATTTCTCATGAAATCTGCTTTACAAATGTATTAGGAGATTAAATGTTTACATATCAGCCATAACATTATGACCACTTAATAACTGGTAAATGGGCAAAATAATGCTGACAAATTAGCAAAATAACACTGGAAAATGGGCAAAATAATACTGGCAAATAGGCAAAATAACACTGGCAAATGGGCAAAATAACACTGGCAAATGGGCAAAATAATACTGGCAAATGGGGAAAATAACACTGGCAAATGGGCAAAATAATACTGGCAAATGGGAAAAATAACACTGGCAAAGACTGCCTATGATTAAGTGCCAGCCGGCACGAAACGAGTAAGGTGGATCCTTCCTGTGTGCTGTGATTCCAGGATTTATAAATACACGGAGGCTCATATTATGCATAACTCTTTCTTTATTCCCTCAGCAGCAAAGAATACAAATTTACATAAACATTTTTCAAACCAATCAAAATTCAAGGACCATAATCCCCTTCTCCAACTCCTATAAAGTCCTAATCCAGGAAATGATCCTCCTCTTTCTTTGCTGCTTCCTCAGATAAGTACCTTTTCAATTTGATAATTGTGCTTGGTATTATACTGTATTGTGTTAGTCCTTAACCTTTATTCATAGGTTAAGGACCAGGTTTTATTTTATTAAGTGTTCTAAGTTTTATTTGTTATATTGGTGGTCTGGGATTGTTATATTATCTTTGTATTATCCCCAGATCATTCTCCGTTTGTTCTGGCCTTTCTGGCCACCTTTCCTTTCACTTTCTCTTTGGCTAGTTCGTTTTACTAGTTGTATTTCGGTTTAACATTCGGTTTTTATTTTTTTTCGTGGTATAGCTATTGTACCCGGTCCCTTACTGTATCTTCGGTTTATCTTCATCGGTTATCCGAATGGTGTGAGATTTCACCCTCGCGCATGCGCAGTATATACGCAGCAGCCATTTTTTTGGTGTCCCTTTCAGTTTTACATAGGGATTCAACACGGACGCCATTTTGGTGTAGCCTAAACGGGGTTTCGCCGCGTTTCTAGTCGCGGCCGCCATTTTAAACTTCAGTACATGTTAAAATCGGCAGGAGACAGTCGGTATTTGCTACAGCAATTGTGAGATATCCATATTTTATACTTTCTGGCATATATTTGTTTGCAATATGCAATCTGATAGGGATGTGGGGAGAGATGTCCCTCAACAGGGCCAGATCAACCCTGAATATCTTGATGGGTACATCCCAGCTGCCCCTAATTCCCAAGAGTTTCAATCTCTTTTAGATGCCACAATGACACTCTTATTTAATAGAGCAGTACAATCAGCTATGGGTGTAGTGTCTGCTAACTTGGCTACCACCATCACTTCAGCCCTGATGGCTGCACAGACATCTGCAATTCCCATTCCTGGTTCTGAGAACCCTATTGGTTCTGGTGATGGCCGTAAGGCCCTTAGAAAAGTCAAGCACTCCTCAAGTACTCCTGCGGACATGATGCAGCATGTCACAGAGGGCGCGTTACCGCGTAAGAGAGCCTTTCACCAGACGAAATCGGTGAGGTCTTGGAAAAAGGCTAAAGACTTGATGGACAAGGACTCTGAGTCCGATTCGGAGGAGGGTGCTTACGACTCGGCTGAGTCTGAGACAGACGTACTGGGGTTAGACGATAGGTCACCTGATGATTCTGATACTGGGTACCCAGTTCAGATGGAGACTAGCCACCCAGAGGGTTGTATACTGGACCCAAGTGGTAACCCACTATTTGACCCCGAGAGTCTGCAACAGATCTTCTGAGTGGTCACCCTCGGTACATGTGGCAGATTATATTGCGTCCAGAGTACGCAAGGGTCTGGATAAACAGACCAGAGAGAAACTGAGGGCAGAATGCCCTAGACCTAATGTCCCTGATGCAGCGTGTAAAACACCTGAGGTGGACCCTAAAGTGGCCCAATTTCTGTCCAGGTCAGGATGGAAGTCCAGGAAGGGTCTGGATTACTCTCTGAGAAACTGTCAGGACAGGATCCTGGACACTATGGGGCCTCTGGCCAAGATATTTGAGTTGGCTGAAACAGCCTTGTTGGAGGGTACGGCTATCGACCCTAATACTTTAAGGGGCTGGGCTCAACGGGCCATATGCTTTATTGGTAACGCCAATACTGCAGTGGCCTCAGAGCGTAGGAAGGCCATCATGCTCAAGATAGAGCCTAAGCTCATTGACATGCCTCATACAGAACCGGGCCCTAAAGCTAACGGGCTCCTGTTCGGAGACACCTTCGTTAAGGATTTAGGGTCCTTCGTTCAGACATTTACAGCCTTGGACAAGGCTCAGTCAAGTATGAGAAAAGTCTTCCAGCCATCTGGCCGGCCGTTCTTTCAGGGGTCCCGTTAGAGGATCCAGAGGCCTCCAACAAGCAACAGCAAGGGTTCCAGCAACCTAGAGCTGCAGCTCCCACTTTCTTTCCACAAAGAGGAAGAGGATGGCAACCTCGCGGATTCAGAGGCGCTTTCCAAAGCGACGTCCTTATGGTGAGTCCAATGTTGATTGTACCCGATTCCATCATGGAGGTAGGTTGAAGGTTACACAGGTTTGCGCACAATTGGGAACTGATTTCTTCAGACCCATGGGTGTTACAAACAGTGCGGCGATATCACATAGATTTTATGACAAATCCGTATCAGAGTGTAATGCCAACGGTCAGACCCTTTTCAGAACAAGATGCGCAAATGATAGACATGGAGGTCCTGAACCTACAGCGCAAGGGGGCCATAGTCCCAGGTACTTGGGAGCCAAACGGGTTTATCAGTTCACTGTTTTTGGTCCCAAAGAAAGGCGGGGGTTCTCGTCCGGTCATCAACCTACGCCCTCATAACGATTTAGTGTTGTACCAACACTTCAAAATGGAGGGGATCCATTGTTTAAGGGATCTGTTAATCTTAGGGGATTGGTTGGTCAAACTCGACCTCCAAGATGCATATATTACGGTTCCGGTGACACCGATCCATCAGAAATTTCTGCAATTCCTCTGGAGAAATCAGATATGGAAATTTTCATGCCTTCCATTCGGTCTGTCATCCGCCCCTTGGTGCTTCACCAAGCTGTTGAGACCGGTAGTCGGGTTCTTACGCCGGAAAGGGGGGAGATTGATTATCTACCTGGACGATATTCTAATTTTGTCCCAGAACAAGAAAACATTACTACTGCATCTGACATTAACAATAGACCTTCTACAATCGTTGGGTTTTCTGATCAATTGGGAGAAGTCAGTAAGAAAACCCCCACAAACCATGGAGTTTCTCGGGTTTTCCATAGACGCGATCCACGGTTAACTACTTCCTCCCACAGAGAAGATAAAACTCATAAAGAAGGAGATAAAACGCACGTTGTGAAAGGCCTGTTGTCAGCTTCCATTCAAGCAATTTTTCCAGGTCCGCTTCATTATCGGGCATTACAACGCCTCAAGACAAGGGCTCTACATCAGAATTGGTCTTACGATCAGATGATCCCTTTGGACTTCGAAGCAGTGGAAGAGTTGACGTGGTGGCTGCAACACATGGAGGCATGGAATGGCAGAGCGATTTTCAGTCACACTCCGGACGTAGTTATTTCGTCAGACGCCAGCCTTCACGGTTGGGGTGCTTCGTGCGAAGCATCCTTTACGGGAGGACGCTGGGCTACTTTAGAGCAAAGCCTTCACATCAATTGCCTGGAATTGCTGGCAGGTACCTTTGCGATCAGGAGTTTCGCTTGGAACTTCCCAGGATGTTCGGTGCTACTGTGCATGGACAACGTGTCAGCTGTGAGATACATCAATCATCTGGGCGGCACGAGGTCAACAGCTCTATCAGATCTGGCAAAGGAATTTTGGCAATTTTGTCTGGAGCACAACATCTCGGTGCAAGCCACTCACATTCCGGACTGGCGAACGTCGGAGTGGACTGGAGTTCGCGACACCTCAAAGATGCGGGAGATTGGCATCTGGATCTTCTGTCACCTAGAGAGGCTTTGGGGCCCAATGGAAATGGATCTCTTTGCATCACGCCTCAACAAGCAACTACCGAGTTTTTTCAGTTGGAGACCAGACCCGGAAGCGGTGGCAACAGACGCTTTTTTACATCAATGGTCGAGAAACAGGCATTATGCTTTCCCTCCATTTTGTCTCATCGCCAGGACATTAGTGCATCTCTGGATGTGCAGAACATCGATAGTTCTGATCACCCCATGGTTGGACACTCAACCGTGGTTTCCGTCATTGCTGGAGATGAGCATGGATTGGCCCTGCGTACTACCGACGATTCCGAATCTGCTCACGGATCCGGAGGGGAAGGTACATCCTCTCGTTCAAACAGGGACCCTAGTGGTGTGCTTGATTTCAGGGGACCCAGGTTTATCCACGGAGTTTCACAGACGACTAGAACTCTCTTGGCAGGAGCTTGGGCTCCTGGAACTCGAAGAGCATACCAGAATGCCTGGAAGTCATGGGCTTATTGGTGCGTGGAACAAAATAGGAATCCCGTTTCGGCATCTGTTACTGACATCATGAATTTATTGACCATTCAGTTTGAAAAAGGTTTGGCGTATAGATCTATTAATGTTTTCAGATCAACGATTTCTGCAGGTCATTCAGGCTTTCATTCTGTTCCTGCGGGCCAACATATCCTTATTTGTCGCCTCCTCAAAGGTATGAGATTGTCTCGTCCACCTTTACCTAAGTATTCGGGGGTGTGGGATGTCAATGTTCCGTTAAGATTTGTAATATTGGCCTGTTAATAAAGATCTATCTCTAAAACAATTTTTAGCAAAATTGGTCTTTTTATGTTGTCTTGTTTCTTGTAAAAGAGTATCTGATGTCAGGGCATTGGATATTTCGGGTCGTTCATTTTCTCCTGATGGAGTGATATTTGACATTTCCAGACAAACAAAAACATCCATTAAATCTGTGTTTTATCCTGCTTTTCCAGCAGAACCACAACTTTGTCCTGTTTTATGTCTCAAGGAATACGAGCGTAGAACTGCTCCATGGCGTACGGCTGTTCGTCAAGATTTATTTTTAGCGCTGCGTAAGCCACATACTCCAGTCTCTACTGTTTCTTTAGCTAGGTGGGTCAGATGGATTCTTTCGGAATCAGGTATAGATACTAACATATTTGGCCCACATTCAGCTAGAGGGGCTATGGCCTCTAGAGCTTTCTCTTTAGGCTGTAGATTGGAGGATGTTGTGAAAACGGCAGATTGGTCTAGAGAATCTACGTTTAGAGAATTTTATTTTCGTCCTATTTCTCATATTGCATCAACTGTTATTGGTGAGCTTTAAACTTGCATAATATGAGCCTCCGTGTATTTATAAATTATTAGATTTTGCTAAGTCATGACGTAAAGTCATGATTTATAAATACACGGAGGCGAGTATTATACCCACCCGGTATTATGTTACCCTACCCTAGGATATGAAGTTAATTTTCATTAGTGGTACTGATGGTATGATGATCAAATTATGGTTTCATGAAAACTATGAGCTTTTATTTATTTTCTGTTTTCAGCTTGATGGACCGAAAGGAGTCTCTCTACAGTCCAAGTTGAAGAATTGTTTGGCATCTTGGATTATTTGCGGTTTTCCAGTTTCCAGTTGAGAAGTTTTATTCTATACGTTTACATCAAAGAAAGAGGAGGATCATTTCCTGGATTGGGACTTTATAGGAGTTGGAGAAGGGGATTATGGTCCTTGAATTTTGATTAGTTTGAAAAATGTTTATGTAAATTTTTATTCTTTGTTGCTGAGGGAATAAAGAAAGAGTTATGCATAAAACTCGCCTCCGTGTATTTATAAATCATGACTTTACGTCATGACTTAGCAAAATCTAATAATTGTGCTAGCCACTATTTATCTTACAATAAATCACACTTGTTGGATACAAAGTTCATTATCTGGTTTGGTCACTCCGCAATCCGATTCTTCAATTTATTTGTCTATGGGCTGAGGTTACCCAGCGTTTGAGTGAAACTTCCAGCAAGCAGCCGTACAACTACTAATCAATCTGCCAAGATAACAGTGAGACCAAAGCACAGCTCCCTTTTTCTTTTCTCTGTTTATAAAGGGCAAAATATGACTAGAAAATGGGCAAAATAACCCTGGCAAATGGGCAAAATATGACTAGCAAATGGGCAAAATAACACTAGCAAATGGGCAAAATATGACTGGCAAATGAATGGCAAAATATGACTGGCAAATGAATGGCAAAATATGACTAGCAAATGAAGGGTAAAATAACTGGCAAATGAAGAATAAAATATGACTAGCAAATGATGGACAAAATAATATTGGCAAATGAATGGCAAAATTACTGGCAAATGAAGAGTAAAATTCGACTAGCAAATGATGGGCAAAATAATACTGGCAAATGAATGGTAAAATAATACTGGCATATTAATGGCAAAATAAAACACGGAGTAGACAGCCAGGTGAGTACTGGGGAGGGGCTGAGGAGGGTGGTGGTGTATTAATGGACAAATTGTCTATGGCATATTAATGGGCTAATTGTGGCATATTAATAGGCAGGCTAATAGTGGCATTTTAATGGGAAATTGGCTGTGGCATATTGCAATCTGGCTGTGACATTTATGGGCAGGTTAATAGTGGCATATTAATGGGAAAATTGGCTGCGGCATATAAATGGGCAGGCTAATAGTGGCATATGGGGAAAATGGCTGTGGAATATTAATTGGAAATCTGTCTGACTGTGGCATATTAATGGGCAGGCTAATCGTGGCATAATGGGCAAATTGGCTGTGGCATATTACTGGGCAAATTGGCTGTGGCCAAAGTGATACTGTGGCATGTTCTGTGGGGGCAAAATACCATGTACTATGAGGGAAAGTGACACTGTGGCATGTTCTACAGGGGCTGTTCAGTGGGACAAAGTGACAGTGTGGTGTGTTCTGGCGGCCAAATGTACACTGTGGCATTCCAAATCGTGTGGATGCAATATGAGCAGGGCCATCTTTAACGCGGGGCAAACGGGGCAGCTGCCCTGGGCGCATTTACTCCTGGGGGGCCCCAAGGCAGCTGTCCCGTGGGCCCCCAGCCCCTGCCTGCAACGTTCACAGCGCATTGCGCTTGTGAACGCTTTTTTCCAGGCAAGCCGCATCCGATGGCTGCGACGGCCGAAAAAAAAAAAAAAAAAACTGACGCCGGATGCGACGTCGCGTCACCTCCGGTGACTGTTTCCCTCCTCCGTGCAAGAGGGAAGACTGCACGGAGGAGACATCCGGCGGGGGACACGGAGCAGCTTCATGTAAGTACTTGGGAACGGGGGGGGGGGGGGGCTGACTGGCACTATATTACTGGGCATCTGGCTGGCACTATATTACTGGGCTCTGACTGGCAGAATATTACTGGGCTCTGACTGGCACAATAATACTGGGCATCTGAATGGCAGAATATTACTGGGCCCTGACTGGCACAATAATACTGGGCATCTGAATGGCAGAATATTACTGGGCTCTGGCTGGCACAATATTCCTGAGCATCTGGCTGGCACAATATTACTGGGCATCTGGCTGGCACTATATTACTGGGCTCTGACTGGCACTATATTACTGGGCATCTGAATGGCAGAATATTTCTGGGCTCTGGCTGGCACAATATTACTGGGCATCTGGCTGGCAGAATATTACTGGGCTCTGGCTGGCACAATATTTCTGGGCTCTGGCTGGCACAATAATACTGGGCATCTGACTGGCACAATATTACTGGGCATCTGGCTGGCACAATATTACTGGGCATCTGGCTGGCACAATATTACTGGGCTCTGACTGGCACAATATTGCAGGCATCTGACTGGCACAATATTCCTGGCCTCTGACTGGCACACTATTACAGGCATCTGACTGGCATAATATTACAGGCATCTGACTGGCATAATATTACAGGCATCTGACTGGCACAATATTACAGGCATCTGACTGGCACAATATTCCTGGCCTCTGACTGGCACACTATTACAGGCATCTGACTGGCATAATATTACAGGCATCTGACTGGCATAATATTACAGGCATCTGACAGGCACAATATTCCTGGCATCTGACAGGCACAAATATTCCTGGTATCTGACAAGCACAATATTCCTGGCATCTGACTGGCACAATATTCCTGGCCTCTGACTGGCACACTATTACAGGCATCTGACTGGCATAATATTACAGGCATCTGACTGGCATAATATTACAGGCATCTGACTGGCACAATATTACAGGCATCTGACAGGCACAATATTCCTGGCATCTGACAGGCACAAATATTCCTGGTATCTGACAGGCACAATATTCCTGGTATCTGACAGGCACAATATTCCTGGTATCTGACAAGCACAATATTCCTGGTATCTGACTGGCACAATATTACAGGTATCTGACTGGCACAATATTACAGGTATCTGAATGGCACAATATTCCTGGGCTCTGACTTACACAATATTCCTGGTATCTGACTGGCACAATATTCCTGGTATCTGACTGGCACAATATTACAGGCATCTGACTGGCACAATATTACAGGCATCTGACTGGCACAATATTACTGGGGTCTGAATTTCACAATATTCCTGGTATCTGACTGGCACAATATTCCTGGGATCTGACTGACACAATATTCCTGGGCTCTGAATGGCACAATATTACTGGGCTCTGACTGGCATAATATTACTGGGCTCTGACTGGCACAATAATACTGCGCTCTGAATGGCACAATAATACTGCGCTCTGAATGGCACAATATTACTGGCATCTGAATGGCACAGCAATTATGCCATATGTGTGTGTGTGTGTGGGGGGGGGGGTAACATTGCGATGGATGGCGGGATTGCATGCAGGGGAGGGGGCAGGGTCCAGGGGGCCCAAGCAAATGCTTGCCCAGCGTCCAATCACTATTAAAGACGGCCCTGAATATGAGTACAATACAAGTGCGGTGGGTACTGTATAGTGTTGTGTTAAGACCTTTATGTGCAATGTGGGTGCAGAGGAACATAATAAAAATAAGAAATTAACAATTTTTCAATAACATTTGAAAATAGTTGAATATAATATTAAAAAGTTCATATAAGTATACATGCAGCTAGTTATATACATATATTTGGGGTCCACCTCAAGTATTGGAAAAGGCTGGAAATATTTTAATGTTTTTTTGTTGTCAGAAACGTAATATTACTTTGCTGAGAGGGTGGTGGGTGCATGGAAGAGTCTTCCTTAAGAAATGGTAGAGGTTAATACATTAAGGAGTTTAAGCATGCATGGGATAGGTATAAGGCTATTCTAGATTTAAGATAAGGCCAGGGCCTAATGAAAGTTTTACTTTACTGAGAGGGTAGTAGATGCATGGAATAGTCTTCCAGTAGAAGTGGTAGAGGTTAATAGAGTAAATGAGTTTACGCATGCATGGGATATGTATAAGGCTATCCTAGATATAATATAAGGCCAGGGACTAATGAAAGTATTACTTTACTGAGAGGGTAGTGGATGCATGGAATAGTCTTCCAGTAGAAGTGGTGGAGGTTAATAGAGTAAATGAGTTTAAGCATGAACGGGATAGGCATAATGCTACCCTAGATATAAGACAAGGCCAGACACAACACGGAACAGTTGGGAGGAATGTAAGTGGCATTTCTGCGGTAGAGTTGCATGGTGGGTTCAGGGGGCCCCCGGGCAATTTTTGCAGCAGAGCCCGGTGGTTTCTAGTTACGTCTCTGCCTTCAGGGGTCTAGTGGATGCCATGCCTCAAGGCGTCAAAAGGGCACCTACACAATATTTGGCAGGTGGTCATAATCCTATTGCTGTTTGGTGTATATGATATGGTTTACCTTATATATTCACTTCAGCACATACCCTAATCTCTTCTAAAATTGCTCATATATCACCTCCCACCCAGCAGCTACCTGAGGAATAGACTAATCCAGTCCAGTTTAAAAACAAGGGAATGGGGAGCACTCTCCAAAACCAACATATTTAATATTCAGTCTGACACAGAAAATGTAACTGACACTCAGTGAGCGCCAGCTGCATTTTACAAAAAACCCTGCAGAACAGCATAGACCGTCCTGATTATAAAAGTTAATTGTGGCCCCCAGCGATCCCACTGCAGGGACTTGCATTTAGAGGGGCCTCACTCTGACATGTAAAATGTAGTAACTCTCAAGGTGAGCATGTGCCAGATCTTCCGTGTTCGGGCACCCCTTGTGATGTCGCACATGATGTCTCAAAGTATCAGGGATTCTTGGCAGGGCCCAACAGGGTCTGTAGAGACCCCTATGTCTCCCTGGCAGCTGATTACTATGTGTTCTAGGCCAGGAGAACAAAGATGCTGGTTTGACGCTTTGATCATTAAGGACCAAATTTCCATCCAGTGCGAATGGGTTAAGCAATACAAAATGTAAAATATGCATTTTAAAGTAGTTTGAAGAACATTAATTTGCACATTTGGAAGATGCATTTTGGGCACCAGACAGTCCCTTTGATGTTTTGTCATGTTTGGGTTAAATAGCCCCTTCAGTGCACGTTTAGTTTTCACTCACAGTCCCCTTTTCTGTTTCTCTTATCTCTCATCAACACTCTACACTCCATCCTTTCTTTTATTTTCTCTCATCAGTTTTAAGAGTAGGCCTATCAGGTCCAGGGGTTTTGGCACACCTTAAATTGTAGGGTTAGGAGATAATCTTGTATAAGTCCCACTTGCTTCCTATCATCCCTTAGTATAAATAGTTTTGTGCATACAGCTCTATACTAATGAAACATCCCCCTTTTAATTGGTGTTATTAGATCACATTTATTATTTTGGTCCTTATGCTGAGGCATCACACGCACAAAGTCCAAAGATAAGGATTCCACAAAGTTTCAACGTGAAGTTCAGTTGACTGACTTTGTGTATTGTGCCTCTAGCAGTAGCCGCTGCTCTTCGCTGTCTGTCAGGCTGAATGGTTTCTGTGCTGAACATTTGCTTCCTGTCAGCAGTGTATAAAACCTGGAACTTCTCACACGCTGTCAGTCCTTCCCCGGGAGAGCTGCCAGGCTGACTGTGCAAAGTCTGCTCTTTAGGACCTAAGACCCAGGGCTGAATTGTTTGGGACACGGCTTCCCAGCAGCACCTCCCTTGTATTAGAAAGAAAAAACATATCCTCTTCTTGTTCCTTCAGTACACTGAGAACAGCACCATGTGTGGGCCAACAACAGCTGTTTGACACAGTGCCCCTTCTCCTCCTCCCAAGGCTCTGAGAAGACCAGCCTCTGACAATCTGTGTAAATCACTTTGCCCCAGATTGGCATCAGGTGGACTGATCTGTACCCAGTGTATCACCATGCGATTATTACTGTATTGCTGCTTATTGACCTACTTTTCCTTTAACCATCTGGTCTCAGGTAAGTCTTTTTCAGCTATTTTTTTTTTTTTACTTTTAAGAATGAGTTTGTGCCTGAGTTCATGCCCTAGTGACAATAATTTAAATATGTGTATATAGGATTATTCACGAGTTGTAAATATAAAGAATTTTTTTAGAGACCCATAGAATGTGTTCTTGGGAGGAAATATTTAACTTTTATATTGGATCCTGTACTTGTGTTGTGTCAGCCCTTTTTTAACACAGCTCTGTCATTAAATGTTTGAATGACAACAAGCTCTGCATCAGGTAAGGACAAGTCCATCAGTACAAAATTGCTATGAAATGTGTACCTGAAATGTTATTCTTTTATTTATTTTTATTTATTTTTTATTTATAAAAAATTAAAACAGTGTGAAATAAATATATAAATATTGAATGTGTATTAAAGCTGAAGGTTTTAAAATAGATAAATAACTTTTAAATGCATATCCTTGTACAGATACATGTTTTTGTTTTTGCTATAATTTTGTTGGAAACTTGCATTTAGCAGGGATCAATACTATTACAATGTTGTTGGCTATAAATCTCTCAGGAGTCAAGCAAATGGCACCAAATGAGACACATGAGCCCAATACTTCCAAGGGAGAAACAAAGCCCCGACATCTGACCACAATCACATCACTGTGGTGGGCCAAATGGCCCTTAGATTCAGAGACCACCAGAATGACAATAGCACATTGGAGTTCAGCTGACCGAAATAGTGGCCTCTATCCTCCTCATAGACTTCTATTGGGAGAATTTTGGCCTATTCGGGGAGGACTGTGGGTAAAGAGGAAATAGCTGAAGTACTCCCATAGAAGTCAATGGGAGGACTTTGGCTATAAAAATAACTGAAGATCTCCCAAAATGGGGCAAAGTTAAAAAAAAAAAAAAAGTAAAATGTTTAAAAATAATTATAAAGTAAAATTTACATAAAATATTATTAAAATAAATAAAGATGAACGTAATCAAACATATATTATTATAAATAACAGTAATATTTAATATTGTTACAGCAATATTTTTAACTTTCAATGTTCAATAATATTTAAATGCTCAAAAGTTGGCTATTTTAGATGAATTCCTCAAACCGAATATGGATGAAAATCAGCACAAAATTGCAGATTTCAGGTCGGAAATGGCCATATTAAATAACCGAACTGCGGATTTCCCCACAATTCATCTACTAGCTGATTTCGGGCCATATCAGGGTGTATTGGGTAAATCAGTAGATAAGCAGCAATATTTATTCCATGTTAAGAGATGAGTACTCTTTTCTCCAAATGCTGTACTGGAGTACTGTCTGGCTGCCAGATTTTCATGACCTTTGTAGTTTACTGTTAAGGTGATAGCAGTTAGCCACTACATAGTGTATACAATGTTATTTAGTTGAATGCAATTTTACCAAGTTGTGCCCTTAATGCAATGAACCATGTCAATGTGGCTGCATATTTATGACATCACAGTAAATTTTCTACCAAACCCATAAAACTGTAAATTGCCACTTTGTGTCTAAAACAAATGAAACAAACACACAAAGAGAGGTCAAACACACCAAAAAAGTGACATACAGAAGCAAATACAGTAATACAGCCATCAGTGTAAACAGATAACAGTGTAAGATAATTACATTAGTTGTGTATTTTACATCTCCTTTATCTGACTATATGAATCCATTCAGACTGATCCTTATTCTGCCCAGTGATTCTGTTGAGCATATAAAAATGTACTTCGAAGTCACCTTAAATAATAATGAAGCCTTTGTGGCATTGAGTTGGTGAACAGCAGCCATACTATGGAAAGTCAGAATGGCAACTCTTGGGAACATTCCTTTACAGTGTGCTACGTGTGCTGCTGGTGCTCAAAGTGTTAATAATAATAATAATAATAACACTAGCAGCACTCATTCCTCCACTCAATTACTCCCTCTCTCCTTCATTGTTTCCTGACAAGCAAAGGGAGGGAACGTGGATTATGTTTAAAAGCACACTTGATTAAAACAAATTCTCATTAAGAGGTACTGAAAAAAATGTGTCATTAAATAACTACCACGTAAAGTCAATATTTCCATGTAGCGCAGTAACTGTAGGTTAAGGCAGCTAATTAAATTCTCTACAAGGCATGTTTGGCTGATCTATTGCAGCTGTGAATGAATCTGGGGAGGCGTACAGAGGAGTGATGTGTGATTATACACTGATAACACAGTATGCTTACACTGTATTATGCTCAGTCTAGTAACATGAGTGTAAAACACGTGGAGGGCAAAGTTCCAATCAGGGGAGCGGACGACCAGGGAGATAGATCAGGTTATATGAGTGTAAGGTGGACCTATCACAGCTGACATTTAGTTCTCTTAAACTTACTTTCAGATAAGAACTATACTTTTATTTCAGATAATGGTTTAGTAGTGTACTTAGCATCGTTATTTCAGCAATAACTTGTTTGGAAGATTCTGTGTAATTTATCTCTCATCTGTATTGAACTCGTAGGAAATTATACATAATAAAAAAAAAATCTGGGGCAGACATCTAACTGTGGAACAGTTGCCATAGAAACCAGTAGCATGTTCCTGTTGATCCATTTCTAGAACTTTGCTGTAAAAGGGTTTTAAGATAATCACCTTGCGTTTATAATTAATAAAGGTGGGGGGTGGTTTATTTGCTGAAGACTGACTGGAAAACATTGAGTTGTTTTTTGATACATCCTGATATTTTTCAGGTGCTGAAAAGCGTGCTGACTGAGTCTCTGATTCCCCCCCCCCCCCCCACCCCACCCCATCCCATATGCCCATCAAAACCACACCCACTATTCTATAGAGCCATAATCTGAAAATCATCAGGAAATGAGAATTTACGTGCAACCGTGTCTTGTTTATATATGCAAAATGATAGGAAATACAATTAGATTAAATTCCAGACTTAAATCTCTATGGGGGTTATGTATAAAAACTCCTGCACTGCAAAGTGTCATGAGTTTTATAAAAAGGTGCAATCTCCATTTGTTATAAAGGCGATTGTGCTTTTTTTATATAACCACCAGCACTATGCAGTGCCGGTAAGGGAGAGGTTCTCTGACAAAAATCAGGCACGTTTCAGTTCTGGATTTTTTATACATAGGCCGCACCAGCGCTATGAGCGTCAACACATCCTAAATCTACGAAATTGTTGGGTGTCTGCTTTATACATTGGCGCACACGCCGATTGCACTAGTATTTTATATATGTATATATAAGTCCACAGTGTTTGCACTATGCCCAAAAAGTATGAAAACAGAATTAAACCTGCTGAGTGCAACTCACATCAAAATACAAAAAATATCCATATGTAAAGAGATGCACTCACAAGTCTTGTGTTATCAAAGTATAATAACGTTTAATCCTTGTATGCAGCACCTCCATTGCAAAGTAATGACCACTGAGTGCAAGAGCAGGTTAGCTAACACGGGCAGCGGCAAGGATTCCGCCCATCTTATAGTGCTGCCGGGTCCAAATGCTCTATCTCTTCTTTATAAATAAACACCATTAGGGTAGTTATCCCCAGTGAAGTGGTACACTTTCTCAACAAGCTTATTTGTAGTTATCCCCAGTGAAGTGGTACACTTTCTCAACAAGCTCATTTTAAAAACTGTATGGCCAGGGCTGGCCCTTCCATGGTGTCAACAGCCTCAGTCCGGGATGATGGAAAGTACCGGATTGAGAGCTCTGATAGAAGGAGGTCTTAGCTACTCAGGTGAGACCTCTCAACTCTCCTGATTGGCTGAGAGTTCAGAAGCCTTTCCTGATTGTCTCAGTCCCCCCTTCACATGGATCTCAAAGCAAGAGATGCCTGCACCAGGTAAGGTGCATTGAGTGTGTGTGTGTGTGTCAGTGTGTGTGTGTGTGAGTGACAGACTGTCTGTGGATGTGTCTGATACTGCATATGTCTGTCTAGCCACCCAAGGGTTAACTCCTCTGACACTGCATATTTATGTCTAGCCACCCAGGGAGTTAACTCCTCTGGCACTGCCTATATCTGGCTAGCCACCCATGGGTTAACTCCTATGACACTGCCTGAATCTGTCTAACCATCCAGGGGTTAAATCCTCTGACACTGCCTATATCTATCTGGATTTTCTTAAAGGTCATAGTCACATATGTTTTAGGGAATTGCATAGCCTAATATCAAAAGATTGAAAATATTTTTGTGATTATATATAAGAAATGCTTCAGTGGTCAAATAAAAACAAAATAATTTTTTCTAAGATCCCAAACACGAAGAGAAAAGAAAGTATTGGTAAAACAAACATTATTATGAAAATAGAAATGTACAATTCACCAAAACATAATATGTGACCACTGGCCTATAACATGCCTTGTTCAGGATTTCATTCTTCGCCCCAGGCAGCACAATGTCTTGGGCCGGCCCTGTGTATAGCAAAAATGTTTTCTCTAAAATCGATTTAGGGCTGAACTAAATAAACAAAGCAATAGTCATTTTTTTCTGCTACTAAGTTTCTCACTGAAGCTTATGATAAAAATCACTAAACCATAATGCATTCAGAGAGCATGACACGTTATACGAATGCTTCATAATGTTCCCATTGTAAAAAATTGTTATTATTCAGAGGCACAGATCTTTCCGCTCAACCTTCATTTACTGTAACCAATTCCAGCTACATTGGCCTAAAGTTTAAAATGCCCATCTCCGTTCCTTGCAACTCTCTCTTTATTGAGTAGACCCCTGTGTGACGTCAACCTTAGTTCATTTATCATGTTTTAATTCATGCTGTAAAGTAGCAGACATAAAAACAAAGATCCTAGAATAGCAACCTCACATTGTCAAAACATATTTGGATTTATTTTTGGTTGGATGTCAAAAACCACATAAATCATAAATCTTGTTGGAACCCTCCCTAATCTATATTTGCTGGTCCTGGATAACCATCTACCTTTCAGCTCCCTGCCATCCAAATTCTTCAGATAAGGTAATGCTTTGCTGGGAACAGGGATTCCTTTACCCTGACAGTACAGGATCTTACTCGTCTCCTCAATCCCAATGCAGGGATTGGTTTGGAGTTATATTCCATTATAAGTTAGGGCAATGGGCCAACCTGTTCTTCAAATTCCAAAACACAGTAGGAGAAGCATCAAACTGATCTCCCTGGGAATTAATATTGCAGAAGGTACACTTAAAAGATGTATCTTGCATGGAATGAAGGATGTTAATACAAATCCACTGAGGTTCAAATTACTTTCATACAAGCTGAATGTCTGTCCAGGGATCTTATTTGTGGAGGGAATTAAATTGTTGCATTTTCAAACAGCAGTTGGTCTGTCTAATGTTTGGAACTCGAGTAGCAAAGAGAGCAGTTCATGAGATTTGGCCAAAGCTTTCAGGAAGGAAACACAGACTTTACTTAGTTAATGTACCTTTTAGAATTCACAAACCAATGTAGTTCAAGAGAGGCAAGCACTGACAAATACTTTACTCACAGAAATTAGATGTGAGTACTATCATGGAAGCCAATATTAATTAACGGGTTTCATGGTCATGTCCAAACTAGGTATATCATATATTTAGGTTCATTTGTGGGCTTCTTAAGGTTAACTACAAGTTTTATGGTTGACCCCAGTGGACCAAAACCAAGTTACATTATTGTGAAATCTACAGTATAGACTTTATATGGGTCAGATATCTACAGGTTGAGACATTTGAAACTAAGGGAACCATTTCTACCTGGCAACATGAACAAGCTACAAGAAAAAAATGGTGGACATTAGTACTGCAAGCACTGGTGTAATTGCCCCTTCCCCAGACCACTTGATATTTTCCATTAGAGAGTTAACATGATTTCAGTATATGGAACATATTCCTAGTTGATTTTGACAGCAAGTTTCTGGTTGGAAAGAAAAAAAAACCTTTTCAACTCACTTGATGATCAGAAACAACAGTGACCATTGGTTTTGGTATATACTGCCTGGGAATGGATAGTTGCTTCTTGGCTTGGAAAATATTGAGGCTCAAGAGCCATTTAGCATTTGTACAACTCCCTTTTATTGTTTTATTTGAAATTTAGATTGTCAAATGACTCTGTGATAACATGGCATTCATTAATATTCAATAGCATCCTCCCCTCATGTACCTGTTGGGACCTGTTCTTGTGCTGTTTATGAATATGTGGGTGTTCTTGTTTTTTAATAGTGTCACATATTCTTTATTTTGCCAACTGCTTCTGTCACCAGGCCCAGTAAACAAGCGTGAGTGATCATCACTGCTCAACCTGGATAAAGACCATATTAGGCTAAATGACTTACCTAAGGTTCCCTACCAGTGGGGTCATAATGGTGTTGTGGACTGCACTGCATGGCACCCTCACTTGCTCAGTAGAAAATGTCAATATAATGTGCTCACAACATTGCTTTTGTTTCTACAATACATAATCTGGAATTTGGTAGGCAATTTTACATTTGTAACTGTGGATTATAATATTAATCAGGGTTTTATGCCCTATATTATTGGTGCCATTATGTCTTATTATACTAGGTGCATTAAGTCACGCAATGTACTGTTCTCTTACTTTTTATTGCTAATGTTCAAGTCGATTTTTGCTGACCCTACTATTTATAGCTTTTTTATAATAAAGCTTCTTCCAAGCTTGGGTTATGTATCTCCTACGGTACAGTTCTTTTTTATCGTTATCATTATCTTTTGAGAATTGATAGTGATTGTTTGTTACAGTTGTTTAAACATGCATATTAGATCCCTTCCATAGTAAACACAGACAGGTCCAGCCTTTGGGTTGTGCAACCTGTGATCTATACCTGTTATTTAAGATTTCCACCCATGATTTATTTGAGCTATACCTTCACTGATGCATTTGTATGCTATTTGTATGTTATTCAGTTGCTCAAAACCTGCAGGGAATTTTTCCATGTGTTGTTTATTTGATCTATGCCTGAACTAGAGGGTTTGTATGGATTATACTATACTAGTTTTGTATACCAGTTATTAAGTGGTAGTGGGGGTGTCATGGAGGTGGCCCACACAAGGAGCCTGAACACCTAAGGCTGGCCCTGCCCAGGCACACATAAATCCTCTGAGACTGCCTCTAGTCCCCTGCACATCAGAGCATGGGGGGTCAAGTGGCCTGCTGCCACTCTGACTTTAGAGATGCACAAGGAATGCAAATCTGGATGCTGGGGTAAGTCCTGTGTGCAAATATGAGTGTTGGGGTAAGTCCTGAGTGAAAATATGTGTGGTGGGGTAAGTCGTGAGTACACATCTGGGTGCTGGGGTAAGTTCTGTGAGCATGCTCTGGGTGCTACGGCAAGTCATGTTAGTGTAATCTGGGTGCTGGGGTAAATACTGGGTGCAAATATTGTTGCTGGGGTAAGTCCTGATTGAAAATATGGGTGTTGGGGTAAGTCTCAAGTACACATTTTGGTGCTGGGGTAAGTTCTGTGAGCACACTCTGGGTGCTGGTGTAAGTCATGTGATGTAAGCTGGGTGCTGGGGGTAAATACTGGGTGCTGGGGTAAGTCCTGGGTACAGAGGATGGAGATAAAAAAAACAGAAATGCATTTTTTCAATAACATGTTTATTACAGATACAAAAAGTTGATTATAATAATAAAAAGTTCATATAAGTATAAATACAACTATTTATATACATGTATGCATGTGTGTAAGTATGTATGTATGTATGTATTGGTGCTGTGCTCAACCAGAACTAGCTGTGCATTTAGTATGGTCTTGCTAATATGCAACAATGTAGGCCCCAACTGTGGGTAACTGAAGGCTTCCACTTTTTCTGACACTCTGGTCAACTGACCACACTGAATATCTGATGTACCAGGACCCCCTGCTTCAGTAACAAAATAGATGTCTATGTAATTTGTCTTTTGCAAACTGCTGTAGAAGAGGGCATTTAGGATGCCTCCATAGAAGCATTCTTTCAGCAACTGAAAAAAGGCTAAAGAGATCTAACTGCTGGCAATCTTAATTTCACCTCGAGAACCGAGTACCCCGAGTGTCTGGGCAAACCCTGGAGATACCTGAGGGATTCCAAAACCATGCGGAAGATTGCATAACATCTGGTGACACTTTCTTTACTCTACAGTGAATATACACCTTCATGGTCACCGAGTCCAGTTCCATCAACGCGGATGTAAATATCCCTGGTGCTCCCTGGAACATAAACTACTGGTTGGCTACTTAATAGAGGCATAGAAAAGATAACTGAGGAAACCAGTATTCTGCAGCTTTATCTGCTGAAAAAAAACTAAAAGCCTGAATATAAGACTACCCTATAGGAAAAAAGTTCAACTTGTATATATTCACATGTAAATTGCTTTTTTAATAAAAAATGATGATATCAAAAAAATGTATTTCTTGTTTTTATTTATTTTTATGTGCCAATGCTGCCTCTCTCTTTCCCTTGCCCCCAGTGTTGTCTCTCTCCTCCCCTTAGTGTTGTCTCTCTCTCCCCCCTCCCTCTCCTTGTCTGTTTCTGCACCCCCCTCCCTCCCCTTTCCTCTGTCTCTTCAAACCCCCTCCCTCCCCTTGTCTGTCTTTTTCAACCCCCTCCCTCCCCTTGTCTCTGTCTCTTCCAACCCCCTCCCTCCCCTTGTCTATGTCTCTTCCCCCTCTCTGTCCCCGTCCCCCCTTGTCTTTCTACCCCCCCTCCCCCTAGTTTCTCTGCCTCCCCCCCCCTCCCTCCCTACCCCTCACCTTTTTCTTGGTCCCTGGTGGTTAGTGGGGGCAGCCGGGGGATGTCTGCACGATATCGCGCAGACATCCCCTGCTGTTAGAGAGGGGGATCCCGGTCCCCTGCAGCTCTGCTGGGGACCTGGATCCTAGTCTTATAGTCTGACCTCAATTTGAGGTCAGATTATAAGACGACCTCGATTATAAGAATTTTTTTTCTGAAAAAAACCTCGTCTTATAATCGAGCAAATACGGTACTTTCCTTTTAGAAAATTATAAGCATACCTTTTTTGTTTTCTGGCAAATGAAGATAAGCTTTGCATTTTACTTTATAACATAAGCTTAGTTTTTTTCTTTTTTTGGGGGGGGGGGGGGGGGGAGGTTACAGCTTTTTCTAAACCAATGGATCTGTGATCTGATGTAAACGACCTGATTGCTTGTTATTTTGGATAATTTCAAATATTTGTAATAAGGTCTAACTAATAGTATTACGAGCATATAAACAAAGCAGACAAGAAGCGGTATAGACAACTGGAAAGCAAATTCATTTAAGCTTCTAATAAACAACATTTAAGTGTATATATTTTTTTGGGCTACTGCAGCCTAGGTTGGACGCTGTGTCGCCACTGACTGTTTTGTTCCTGCTGTAAAAATGATTGCTTAGCTTCTGTAGACACACTGCAGACCATCAAATTGAAATCTTAATATGAGACAATAACTTAACAGCATCATACCGTGAAATCAGCTGCAAGATCTGCATGGAGAAAATTGTGAGCACAGACCTGACAAAGGCCAGGGGTTTCCAAGTTTTTCCCGCAGTGAGCCACTTCGCCAGAAATGTATGTGTGCGTGGGCCACAGAGAAAATTATATATGAGATATATATATATATATATATATATATAGTGATCCAAAATATGTATCACGCACTCACAGGTCTGAATTTATAAAGTTAGTCGATTTTTAATATGTGAACGCAGGTATTATCCAGGTATCTGATGATAATACCTGCGTTCACATATTAAAAATCGACTATCTTTATATAATCAGACCTGTGAGTGTGTGATACATATTTTGGATTACTACTTGTGGAGCGACATGGCATTTGTGGTTTCATTATGTTCTTTGGCTGAGTGCAATTCTCTTAGATTTTGATATGTGTATATATATATATATATATATATATATATATATATATATATATATATATATAAAATTCACATTGATGTGCTTTGTGTGTGTGTATCACAGACTTCACAGCACTAAAACTCACACTGCACATTACTGGATCACATTACACAATAAAACATGCAGTCACACTTACACACTTACATATATTCACAGCTTCACATACACAAATAGACACACAGTCATACATACACAAATCTCGCACACACATAGAGAGTCACACTTACACACACTTACACACACACATACACACAGTCACACTTACACACACACACACACACTCTGACATATAAACATAGCAAGTCACATTTACACACTCACATTCTCACATACACACAGTCACACTTATAAACAGAGAGTCACACACACACACACACACACACACACACACACACATAGAGAGACACACTGTCACACTTACACATACACTCTCACATACAAACATAGAGATTCACACTTACACATACACACATGCACACACACATAGTCACACTACCACACACAGAGATTGCTTAATGGGGAAAAAAATATTATTTTGTTTGTCACCCTCCCTGCATGTTTACCTTTTATCTGCAGGGAGGGGGATTGTGGCTCCTACTGCTGCCGCCGTATCCCTGCTTAGACTGGCGGCAGGCTGAGCCAACCACTTGTGCACCACAAGGGGAGGAAGCTCCGACTCCTCACACTCAGACCTTGTTGGAGTACTGGGTGTCAGTGACCTCCCGGAGCTCCAACAGGGTCAGAGGACAAGGGGCGGGGCTTCCTCCCCTCGCGCTGCACCTGTGGTTGGTTCAGTCTGCGGCCAGTGTAAGCGGTGCTCAGGTGCGGCTACCGCTGCCAGTCTCAAGCAGGCCGCAAGTTGGATGCCCAGGCACTAAGCAGTGAACTGTGTCGAGGTCAGGAACACAAAATCATTGTTTTGATTATCATTCAGTGTCAACAGGTTAATGCCTGATTGGCTTGTTAGTTCACCACAGTTTGCTTTTTAGTGAATAGATACCAGATATTTTAAAAACACACAATACAAATCTCTATGTATTTATCTACATTTTCAAAGCCAACACACAAACTAACTTTTTTTGTATCCCTATAGAGAATATTTAAAAAATATGGTATTACATTCCATGGAGCTCTCAGCTCTCTAGCAGTAGAACATCATGACTGACTGATCTTATGCTTATCTTAATGCAGTCTACAACTCACATAGATATTAATGATGTCAAAACATGATTAAAGTCTAAGTGAATTGGTTTTACCAAGCATATTTGCTTGGTAACATTTGTTCTTATAGTACTTGCCTTGCCCTCATAGACTGCATTGCATGTTTACATACACTGTCCCATACATTTATTTTATTTAGGGAATACCTTAATAAGAGAACAGAGAAGTAGCTAAAGGTGTGGTAAGTGGTGGGTCATAACCAGGTACATTTAACTGATTTTATGGCCACTTAATAGCTATGTGTGTAAATTGGTGAGACCATTAGAAAGAATAATGCATTTCATTTAAAGAGAAAAAAATCTCTCTTGCAAAAAAATCTCTTTTGCAAAACTGCAAACACTTTGTAAACTTCTTTGCTCTGGTACACACCAAATGTTGGGGGCCTGTTCCATTATTGTCATGGGCCTGTATAGACTCTTGCTAGTCTTGATCTACATAGTTAGGGATACACCACGCAAAGGGGGCCTTATCAGATATACTATTAATAGGGGGAACAGAGTTGCTTAAAGGGACACTACCATTTACATAAAATGTAACTAGATTACTTGTGAATTTAAAACAAACATATATATAAGACATATGTCACTATTTTTTTTATATGTTTGAATTAATATATAATTAATATAAATTAAAAATAAAATTAGGTGTTTATCTCCAGCATGCATTTTGAGAATTTTATCCATGATGCAACATCTCCAAAATCTTCCAGCAAGTCTCAGTTTACAACTGTGGCCACAGTCTGCATGATGATGTCAGAATATACACCCCTGCCCTCTTACTGGCTCCTGTGTATCATAGTGGGCAGGACTAGGTGACCTCATCAAACAGGATCATAACTCAATTACTTTGTGATGTGATAGTTACATTACCCTCCCATTCAATGCAAACTATAAATGGTTGTTCTGGCAACCCAACTAGTCATGTGCTATGTGTAGAGTAGAAGGGTTTAACTGACACACAATGTTACTGCAATCATGAAGATTTCAGGGCTAAATCTTTACTATTATTAAATAAAGACACATACCAAACTTGATAGTGTAGAAAGGTCATGGTTCAACTTATTGGATTTTTAACAAACAACATTAAATAAGATTGCTAACCTAATATGATTGCAAACCTAATAAGATTGCTATACACAGAGCCAGCCTTTGGGGCGTGCGACCTGTGCACAGGGCGCAACACCCCAGGGGGCACCACTTTTAAGAAGATCTCCCCTCACCAGTCCTCTACACATCGGAGTGGAGGTTCCTGGGAGAAGGCAGACCACAGTGGGTGCGAAGTGAAGGGCCACCCCCACCTTGTGAAGCAAAACGGAGTCTGCTTCATGAAGGAGCCGTGGGCAACATAAGCTCTGTGTGTTAAACACACACAGAGCAGTAAGTGCTGCTTGCGCTCTCCACACTTTTTTGATGATGCAGAGCATCTTATTTCTGATACCCTGCATTATCTCTACACACTGGGAGTGCGAGCAGCACTTACTGAGCTCTGTGTGTGTTTATCACACAGAGATTATGCTGCCTGCTTCAAGAGAGAATGGTAAGAGGAGAGACCAGAGGAGGGGAGGCGGAGAGAACAGAAGAGGGGGGGGGGGGGACACGACAGGTGAGGGTAAGTGGGAGAACAGAGATAGAGAGGAGGGGAGAGAACAGAAATGGGAGGAAGTGGAGAGACAACAGATATGTGGGAGGAGGGGGAGAAAGAACAGGTATGGGGGAGAAGAGAGAAAGAGATACATATGGGGGGATGAGAGACAGACAGACATGGCAAGGAAGAGACAAACCTGGGAAGGTAAAGAGACATACATGGAGGGAGAGGAAAGAGACAGACATGAGGGTAGAGAGGGGGAGGCGCCACTGGGGTGGCCTGCACAGGTTGCCTGAACATGAAATTCCGGCTCTGGGGCACCCTCGCTCAATGGACAAAATGGCTGTGCCCTCTTGAGCTTCGGAAGTGAAAAAAAATTCACTTTACAATCTGAATCTGTTGCTGGATTGCCCCTAGAAGCAGTCAGCAACATTGCAATGAAACAAAAGAGACTTAATTAGCTAAAATCTAGGGTTAGGGTTAGCATAGTTGTTAAGGTTACAATTAAATTAGGGTTAGCATAAGGGATAGGGTTACATTTAAATTTAAATTAAAATATATTAAGGGTTAGCATAAGGGTTAGAGTTGGGGTTAAATTTAGGGTTAGGGTTGAATTTAGGGTTCGGGTTGGGGTCAAAAGGTCAATGTAGGAAAAAAACACTATTTTTGGGTTTTGCCCTATAACTCACACAAAAATGCAGAAAAACATGGAAACAAGTGTCTTTCTGAACTCGGGACAACATTTAGAAACTATAGAGATGGGTTCTTTTTTAAAGATTGTATTTGTGTCAATTATTTTTTAGGTCAAAGATAGGAAAGATAATTTTTCATCATATTTTATGTTTTTTTTTGTAGTAAATTATAATATATATTGAACATAATGGTTTCTAATGAAAGCCCTTCTTATGACGATAAAAACAACATATAATTTGTGTGGGTACATTATGTGAGAAAGAAGAAAATCACAGCTAAACACAAACACCCCACAAATGTAAAAACAGCTCTTGTCACCAAGCGACCAAGTCAAGGTCAAAAGGTCTTGTCACTAAGGGGTTAATAGTTCATACAATATTGTGCACCTCCTATTTTTGTACTTGCTTTCTCTACATAAGACTTTCACCTCATGCTGAACCAAAATATTCTTGACTACCATTTCCTTCCCTGCCAACCTTAAAAAGAAACCTGCACCAGCTAGCTGTCTTTTTAACACACTGTTAGAACATTTATCCTACTAGGCCCAATACATATGCCAAAACCGGATGCTCTTTTTAGCCTCTCTGACTTTTCCCGGGCAGGTAAACTGTCTGTCTGCATAAAAGTATATACACTGTGCTCCATATGTATGGTTTGTGCTTTGTTTATTGCTGTATGTGCCTGTGAACATATTTCTGCACTAATATATGCGCTTGTCCTTTAAATATATGTATGCACATTCTCTAATGACTTATTTATTAACTTAATAAAATTACTTTTTTATATTGCATATACTTTATTTGTGTATTGGTGTTATTTGTGCTCTAAATATTGAGCGTTGTCCATTTCTTCATAAATCCATGGTTACTAAACAAATTGATTGAAATAGGTTTGGGGAAAATGTATGTATTTAGATTGAAAATTGGCTAAAAGATAGAATGCAAAGAGTTGTAAATGGAAAATCCTCAAACTTGACCAAGGTATTAAGGTACCTCAGGGATCTGTTCTAAGTCTCTTGTTTTTAATTTTTTGTTAATGATCTCCCAAATTTTGTTGAGTGACATGTCTCTGTGTTTCCTAATTAGTTAGTTGTATTAGGTAATACAGTCTAACCTTGGTGTTTCTTCTTGGTAGGAAGATTTAGACAAAGGAGTGAACTAGGCAAGCAAGTGTAAAATGAGGATCAGTATGGACCAATGTAAAGTTATGCATGATAGGAAAAATAAGAACAATACAACAATTACTTTAAATGGTATCTCCCTGGTAAAAACCACTGTGAAGGATTTACGAATAATTTTAGACAACAGACTTGTCATCAGTGCCAGTCAGCCAGTCAGCAGCTGCAAGGTCCAAAACGTTATTGCCATGTATAAAACAAGGTATTGATTCACAGGAGGAAGATATCATCTTAGCTCTTTACAAGTCAATGGTAAGACATCACCTTGAATATGTGGTACAATTCTGGGCACCAGTTATGGAACTAGAAAAAGTGTGATGGCTACCAAATTAATAAGGGGGTTGTAGGATCTTTGTTATGAAGGTAGACAAAAAAACTTTCTATAAAAACTGCATCTCAGAGGGGATAGTATAACATTATATTAATATGTACAAGGCTAAAATAAAGAACTCTCCAAAGACCAATTCATTAACAGAAATGCTATCAAATACAACAGATCCCTTCAAAAAGGGCCTGGATTTTTTTTTTATATAAGCAGGACAGGGCAATTAATAATGGGATAAACATTAGAGCTTATTGATCCAAGGAGAAATCGGATTGCCTTTTGGGAGTCAAGAAGCAATTTTTCCCCATAGCGACAAAATAAAAAAAAATAGCTTACTTGGGTTATTTTTGTCTTCCTTTGGATAAAATGCAGGAATAATAGGTAGATGGGTTGAACTTGATGGACTTAAGTCTTTTTTTAACCTAAACTACTATGTTGCATCCTCCATTGGCAAGTACCTCTTCTTTCTTCTTGGAAAAACAAGTGAGAGAGCGTAAAAGCTGAATGATGTCTCATTCAGCTCTTTTGCAGAAAGGCTATGCTCTCCTCACCAGTCCCTGGCAAAGTGCCTCAAATCAACCAGCCCACTCTATGTATGGCACATCTTCATGCTGAATTAGCGTAGCATGCACACCTTGGTTTCCGGTAGCCAATCAGCTGACGCCACCTGGCCCACTTACATTATACCTCATGCTAACTTCCCACCTAGTCATGGCACCACTGCCAAGCTATTAACCCCTACCCTTTCCCCACAACTTAATGCGTCCTTATGGAGCTAAATGCTCCAGTGCCTACAATAAGTACTCTTTATAAAAATAAAGTAAATTAAATATTACGAACTGGCAGTCTGTGTTTATATGCCAAGTGCCTAAAGCCAGAACCATTTAGAAGTTGTGTAACCAAGGTGGAGCACCGAGCAGTATTAGCTGCCTTTGCCAAAATGTGCACTAATCTTCATATTTTAATAAGAAAATGCCTCAGGCAAGTATTGCTACTACTTCACAGTTCAACAAGTATATAAAGTATACTTAATCTTTAATCTGAATGTTTCCCTATTATTGTTATTTTAACATTTGGATGCACCCCCCTCTTGGACAGGAGAATGAAGGATAATAATAATCTATGAAAGGTTATAATTAAACACATTAACACTCAGTAAGTAGTGATACTTGCCAATAGTAGTGATTACACAGTGCCACCACTAAGCAGGAGCTCCTAGCACTTCATATTCACCATATTTTATGTCACTTCGAAGAGCACCAACTAGAACTAATAATGTGCACATAAAACCGTACTAGCATACTGCATGACAACATTTCTACTAATGGTGGCATCATCGCCATGTGTGTGAGTATGCAATGCATACTATACCCCATCTATAAAAAAAAAGAACAGGCACAAAAGAGTGGAGAAAATCACCAATGCACCCAACACACCCATGTTTTTGTTTTCTAACCATTTTCTCTTACAGGGACCTTTTGACCCCAAACCTAACGTTAACCCTCCATCTACCCTTAACCCTAAATATAACCCTTGCACTAACCATAATTCTAACCCTAACTCATCTGTATCCCAAATCCTAGTTGTCACCCTAACCCTAGATCTAGGGTTAGTAGATTTAGGATTAGTTTTTTCCTTTTTTACAATGTAATGTTGCTTACTTCCTCATATGGGCAAGCACGATATAGGAGGAGCATATGATGATCGCAGTGCCCTGGGGGTGGGGGGTGTCTGGCAAATTTTGGTGTGGCATGATGCATTGACTTTTTTTGCTTGACATGCCTGGCACATCAAGTGTCAAGAAGGGATTAACCCCTTCCCGACGAAAGGACATACTATGTCATCCTTATTTTAGAGTATCTAAAAGACGCTAGGACAGCATAATACATCCAGCGTTAAACAGCTCATCGTGGGATCCTACCTGTCAGATGAGGCCACTTTGAGTGATTTAGTCATTTAATATGCCAGGATTTTGTCACTCAATATGCCAGGATTTAGCCATTTAATATGCCAGGATCTAGCCATTTAATATGCCAGGTTTTGTCACTCAATATGCCAGGATTTTGCCACTCAAATGCCAGGATTTTGGTCGTTTTTTGCCACCCTACTCCCCCCTTCCCCAGTACGCACGGATTCAATAAAGTAAAAAAAAAAATGCGACTGGAGTTCCTTCCTCTGTGCAGGAGGGAAGCCTGCATGGAGGAGATAGAGCAACAAGGAGGTAAGTACTGAAAATGTACTTCATTTGCTCCATAAGACACACAGACATTTCCCCTTACTTTTGAGGAGGAAAAAGGTGCGTCTTATGGAGTGTAAAATACGGGACCCTCTCTTAAAACACAATCTTCAAAATATTATTATTGCAATAAAATGTTTATGTATTTAAAATATCATGCAATCTGAACTAATTATTAATCACATATTTAGATTAAAAGTATAGAAATATCTCGCAAATAATTCAATATGGTGAAAGAGAAATAACACATTTTGTGAGGTAAATGATGGCAATCTTGCATCATGTTGACAGCTCCATTTAAATACAATTATTTTCTGTGTGTCATAAGGCCTGACTTTTGGTGTTTAACTCAAACCATTCTAGGGTGGAGTAAACACATAGAAGATTATATTAGAATATTTTTTCCTTTGCCCGGTGTAAACAATAATTAATGATTGCAGTATTATGAAATCACCTATACATTCACCTAAATGTTTAATTAACATTGAAAGAAATGTTATGCAAAAATTTGAATTTTGATTTTGTTTTTTATTTTTAATTGGCTTTCTCAAGAAGCTATCAAACTAAAACTGGCATTTCCACATATATACAGTAGTTAGTTGTGTCCTATTGTTTGCTTTGAATCAAGGTGAAACATGCATCCGGTTATGACATAAACCTTACTTAATGTTCTCTGTGTTTTTATTGTATGCCATGCCAAGATTGACATTACTGCATTCTATTTTTAAAAAGCCAAAATAAACTTTCCTGGGGAGCAACCTTAAAGGACAACTAAACTCTTTTTTCACTTGTACTTCTTAAATAGAAGCACAAGTGAAGAAATTAGTTCCTCTACTAGGAGGATAAACTGGCAGGGAATGGGACAGTTCTTCATGGCTGCTTCATTGCAGCCGCTTCACCGCTAGATCATCGCGCAACAGTTCATCGCGGGATCACATACATGGTGAGTATTATTAGTATTAGGGCTTAGTGTTAGTATTAGGGCTTAGGGGGTTAGTGTTAGTATTAGGGCTTAGGGGGTTAGTGTTAGGGGTATTAGAGTTCAGGGGGTTAGTATTAGGGTTCGTGGAGTGTTCGTATTAGAGTTCGAAGGGGGGTTTAATTTATATGGGGGGATTTAATTTATATGGGGGGGTTACTCTGATTGTAAGTGCGGACAGTTCAATGCTGAACTGTCAATGCTTTCATTGCCGTGGTAAAACGTCCGTGTTGTGTTTCACCGCTGACAGTTCCGCACTCATACTGCCGCGCTGAACTGTCAGTCGTGGAAGGGCCCCGCGGAACTTTCCTAGACGCAAACTGGCATGTACTTTTGATAGAGACCATCAATTCAAATATGAATTGAGGAATATTCAGGACGTACAATAGCTTTAAGTATTTTAAATATAGGAGTTTGGGTTTGAAAAGAGAATTATAATGCCTGTTATGAATTTCAGTGTAGGCCAGAGTGGCATTTAAACAGTGAAGTTTAAAGCTATAATGAATTAATCTATTCTTTTGTACTGATCAGCAAGCTTTATAGCAGTGCCATTCTCAGCAAAAACTGTGTTTTGGAGATCAACAGATAACTATAATTGTGCACTAATGAAATGTGTGTTCAATTCATAAAATGATTGTATATTCCTCAATGGTTAATTTCAGATCATTAACCATGTGACATGCCATAAACCCACTTACAGTCAACTTAAACCAGCAATTTCAGGCTTAAGCACCTTGGATACACAGTGTAATAAATAGACATTTAGCCCAGATAACGACATGACCTCTTTAATAAAGTGACAGGCCGCAGCCTACACTGAAACTAAGTAACTGCTAATTGAATGGATTCTCGACAACAATCTCAGCTGTTTTTGAATGTAACATTATAAATGCAAAACATGGCACAACAGAGCTGAAATGTAAGTAGTATACACTAAAGGCAGCCACATGTGGTGGCCAAACACAGACAAAAATGATCACCACCACATGCAACAGAATCCAGCACTACTGGAGCAAATACGAATGATCCATTACGCAGCTCACCACCTGGGGATTGGGGGCTGCCCAATGGCCCCATGGCCCAATAAAAATTGAATTATTCCCCACTCTAGGGGCCCGGGCACCCTGCAACCCGTGCGAACGGGGTGCCCGTCGGCATTTTGGTGCGGCCCCGCCGCATTGAAAGGGCACATCGGGTGGCCCCTGCTCTTTGGCCATGGATGTCCTGTGGCCCGGTCAGCATTGCAGTGCTTTTAGAGCATGACCGGGCCCCAGTGATGTCATAAGCTCTGGGAGGAAGCTGTCACTTCCTCTTCCTCCCAGCTAAAAGAGCGCCGCATGAGAGGAGACCACCGGGGAGGAGAGGAGGGAGTCAGAGTGGGAGCTCTGACTCCCATCATCATGAGGCAGCCACTGGACCCCAGGGATCTGTATGTGTATCTGAATGTTTGTCATTAAGTGTGTCTGTGTATTTGCATGCGTGTCTATAGTTGTATCTGTATGTGTATCTGTGTGTCTGCATGTGTATCTGTGTGTCTGCATGTTTATCTGTGTGTCTGTATGTGTATCTGTTTGTCTGCATGTGTGTCTGCGTATGTCTGTATGTGTGTCTGCGTGCCTGCATGTGTGTCTGCGTGCCTTCATGTGTATCTGTACGTCTATCTGTTTGTCTGCATGTGTATCTGTTTGCTTGCATGTGTCAGTGTGTGCCCCTATGTACCTGAATGTGTTTCACTGTTTATATCTGTATGTATGTGTGTCTGTGTATCCGCATGAATATCAGTGTGTGTCAGAGTTTGTATCTGTAGAAGGGTCATTCTGTTTATCTGAATGTGTGTCTGTGTATGTATGTGTATGTGTATGTGTTATACAAATGGAGGGGTAGGGGAAGATGCATGGGGGGCCCCAGGGTACTTTTCGCACCGGGGCCCTGTGGTTTCTAGTTACATCCCTGCTAGCAACCAAGGACAGGACTAGTAGCTGAGACAGGACTGGCAGCTGAAACAGGACTGGTAGCTGAGGACCGGACACGGAGATTGGACTGACAGTTCTCTTAGCAGGGCACAGGCCTATAAAAACTGTCACGTTTGGCTGCTGGAACGGAACCGCTGTGCAAAAAGGTAACCAACTACAGACCAGAGTATCAGAGGAGAGTGATTCATCTGAAAGGTTTCCACCCTTGGTTGAGCCTAAGGCTTCTTATTCCCAGGACTTGGACTCAAACCAATATTCCAGTACCAAAGTGGTGACCACAGAACATCAGGAAGGCTTAAATAAGGAACGGCATGCATGCTACAAACTACCACAACTAGAGGACATAGTCTTAAATTAGAGGGGCAACGATTTAAAAGTAATATCAGGAAGTATTACTTTACTGAGAGGGTAGTGGATGTATGGAATAGCCTGCCAGCAGAAGTGGTAGAGGTAAACACAGTCAAGGATTTTAAGCATGCGTGGGATAGACACAAGGCTATCCTAGCTATAAGACCGGGAACGGGGGACTAATAAAAGTACTCAAAAAAAATTGAGCAGACTAGATGGACCGAATGTTTATTATCTGCCGACACATTCTATGTTTCTACAGAATGGTCAGACAACAGAATCGTCAGGCAGGACAAGGTTCGGGGCTGGCAGCAGATAGGCAGAGTCAAAGGCATTAAAATGGATCCGGCAAAAGGATATCAAACAAAAGAATCCGGAATGCTTATACAGGCACAGAGGCAGTATACAGGCAGTAACCAAAGCAATGCAAAGGCACCTAGAGCAAAAAGTTGCAGGATTAAATAGGTTTGGGCTCAGGTTAATGAGGCAGTTGACACAACAGGAGGAGAAATTAGAAACACTAGAATAACAGCCACTAGAGGCTGAAGAGGAAACAGCCACAAAAACTGAATAAAACATATAGGACCAGGGAAATGGGGTTGAAAAGTGACTACATCACTCGGGGAGGAGCAGATCTTGAAAGTGGATGTCCTTGACTGTGTTTTTTCCCAGTAATTACACCAATCCATAAACAGTATCTCACTTCAACCTCCTCAGACTGACCAAGCAAATAAAAGGCTGCTTACTTATTTGTATGAATTTATACTACAAGATAAAGTGCCAGAAATTGTAATAGTTGTCTCCATCCTCGTCATTTTCTATACGTGATAACTCTTTAGTGAAGGAAGAGCCTCACTGCCAGATTGTATTAAGGGGTTGTGTGAGCCTTTTACACTTGAGCAGGGTTGCTCAAACTATGTAAGAGACCACCTTACTAAATTTAATTAAACATCTACTTTCTATAACTTACTACACTATAAATGGTTGTTTATTCTCCCTTTTTGTGTCTCCTTTATTGAGATTCTTTGTATTGCAAATTGCTCTCCCAATCTGTGTGTCCAGTTGTATGTATTTCGTATTGCTTGTTATGCAATACGTTCATGGAAATCAGGGATAAAGTCTAAGTTATATTGGGAGGAATATTGATTTATCTGAACCATTTCCTTCTTGTGATGGAGTTATGCTACCTAGTCTACAAAAGTGTGCATCATTGAAAAGACCAGGTTCATTCCCTTCAGTATTGTATTATGTAGAGTTATGACGATGGATTAAGAAAGGCCTACTCAGGGTTTAGGCCAGTGTAGCACTCTAATGTGTGTCTAAACAAAGATCTATAAATCTACCCGGATGTGTACACATCAGGGGGCCTGCTATTCAGTTAGGGACCTTGATTTTGACCTTGAGTATGTTTGTGTAGATCTCTCCTGGATGAAAAGCCCATAGGTTCTATTGTATTTACTCATTAAATGTATAATTTTCTAAATCCAGCTGGAGTCAAATATTCTTCCTTAGATATCTAAACTGGGAATAGGAATCTCAATAGTGTTTGAGCTATACTACTAAATGCTTAGGATTTCACCTAAATTTCTACAATACCTCAGCTGATTAAGTCCTTCTGCCATTAAACAGGGCTTACAATCCATAACACCATCTCTCTGAGCTTTATTGTCATTATTGTTTTACTGGATACTGTGGATTTTTTTCTATTAATTTCTGCTTGTTAACGTTTGGTGGTTTTTTTATATTCAAATTATTATTAGATTGATTTTCTTTTTATCTGGTTTACCAATATTTGTTTATAACAGAATAAACTGGACAGGAATCTACCAAATTATTTGAAATGAGGAAGGCCTGAGGAAGCTTAATGGGAGTGACTTGCTGGCCATTGTTCCCCATTCTTGTTAATCATTTATCTCATTTTGGCAAGTGTAGAGCTCCATGTATTCATATTGTTGTTGTGACAGCTCATTTATTGCTTGGCATTATGACATTCTCCATGTTGGCAACATACACAAAAAACAGATTGTTGGCATGTCACTCCCGATTTAAAGAGAGGGTGCATCTGAGCTTTTAGTTTACCATACATAGTGAACTTGTGTTCTCTTTAATATTAAGACATCTTCCTTAGTAGACGCCAAAGCAGATAAATTGTGAAATGGTTGTTGTTCTCCGTTAGTTGTTATGTTATTTATTCTGTGGTAGATATAGTTGCAATGTAATCAATTCAGTTCTTTATCATTTATTTTTTTCCTATTTTATAAGTTCTTAAACTGGTACAAAGTTGAACTTTAGGCCTTCAACCTTCTAAGATATACTTGGAAATAATTATTATTGTGTTGGGCCCTATTAGGTTGTGGCAAATCTCACAACCAAGAATTTTAACTTGAGGGTAGAAAATGTCACTATTAATGGCTAATAACAGAATGATCTTAAAATTGTTAGAATGCAAGGTCTGATGTGATTTACAGACTGCATTTACAGCTGAAAAGTGCCTAATGTGTGTCGGGGAACCTCCGCCAAACACAAAGTGTCGAGAGTTATAAAAAAGCTTAATAACAGTTAAACATATAAAAAGGCAATTTTGCTTTTTTTTATAAAACTTCCAACACATTGCAGAACATCTCCTGAGTACATTGATTTGTTGGATTGTTTGGGGTGCGCGTTTAGGATTTTAAACTTGGAATTGTGGTCAGCCTGCTCTCATGTTCCATTTGGGACATTTTTGAAGCTGGACAATGTATTTTATCACAATAAAACCAAATATTTTTGAAAACTAGACACCCTAGGGTATTTCAAATGGTGGTATTTTAACACTTTCCATACACTAATTCTACCGCCACCCCTTCTCAATGTTTTCTGTAGTTTTTGTGGTTTTTTTTTCAAATACTTTGTAATTTAGACATGAATTTACAGATCCTGTTATATGTCACTGCCAAACAGCACCTCAGTATGTATTTAGCACACTTTCCTGAGTACAGGGATATCACCCATGCATAGGTTTGTTAGGTTGTTTAGGGGCTAAAATGCCACTTTTTGGATTTCCTACTTTGATTTTGACTTGCAGCCTGCACCCATGTTTCATTTTGGACCTATTTGAAGCCAGCCAATGTATATTGAGGCACTTGTACTTTTTGCCCTGTAACAAAAAAGCAAAAAAACAAAACATGTTCTATTGCTAAGCTCAGGACAAATATTAGAAACTATTTAGTAGTATTTTTTTATTAACATTTGTAGATGAGTATATCATTTTATCATTTTTCAAATAAAAGTCAGAAAACTTTTTTTGTTCTTTCACTATATTTTATTATTGTTTATATATAAAATGATATAATATGATGAAAATAATGGTATCAACGGAAAGTCCTTATTCCGATAAAAACAATATATCATTTGTGTGGGTACATTAAAGGAGAAAGAAAAAATTAAGCTAAACACAAATGCCGCAGAAATGTTAAAAAGCCCATGTCAACAAGCGTAAGTCATGTCACTAAGGGGTTCAAATTTCAAAAAGCTAGTATTTGTAAATGTTTTATATGTTTTTGCCAGAGTGACTGTATAAATAAGAGAAGACGGGGCACGGGGGTTGGCAGGGGCCTCTTCATCTCTTAGATTTGTGTCAATCCACACTCAAGAAGCAGACCCACCTTCAAGATTTGTTAATAAAAAAGCTAAATTGATATAGGGTATGGTCAAGAATCTCTTTGGATCTTACAACCAGAGAGAATATGGAGATCTAACAGATTTCCAATTATTCACTACGCCAAAATGATGGGCAATAGGGAAAGAAGAGGTAATAATTTCCAAAAGGGTTAACGTACGAAATGCAAATATGAGGAAGGTGATGTAAACGGCAGGTACTTGATACTGATTTGTAAAATGAATTATGTTATATACACCTTGGTTAATTTATATGCACCAAATGAGATTCATACAAAGTTTGTACAATAGCATAGAATCAGTAAAGAAAGATCATCTACTGTAAGATGTAAAGCTAGATAAAAGTATTCCAAGATTTTTTTACAGAAAAATGCTCTATTTGAAATTTAGAGGACACTACATCCCAAGGATAGGGACTTCACATTCTTCTCACATTCCCACACCTCATACTCAAGAATTGATTTCCTATTGACAGAAGTGAAATCCTTAAAATTAGTTATGAAAGCAACCATTGACCCAGTTACTTGGTCAGATAATGCTCCTATTTCGTTCAAATTGAAAAATAATCCAGATTACCCCTCATATCTAAACTGGAGATTAAATGAATACCTTCTGGAGGACCAGATTATTTTGGAGAAATTGAATAAGTAAGCAGAAATATTTATGGAAACAAACGATGTAGGAGCAGTATCGGACCTAACATTATGGAATATGTTTAAATGTGTGATGAAGGGATATATTATAAAATCTGGTGCTCATATACTACTAGAAAAAAATGAAAGGAAGAATAGGAGAGATCACAATATATTCAACTCTTTAGAATCCCTCAGCATTAAATCAGAAATAATGGAGAAAGAACAAGATAAAATTAATAAAGTTATAAATAAGATGAGACAGGAATAGTATTACGGCAGTAATAGAATAGGGACATACCTCTAGAACAAACTAAATTATAATAGGAAAGAAAATATGATAAAAAAAATAGTGGTTTGGAACAAAACTCTGCTGTCTCCGATCGAGATAGGGGAGGCGTTCAAAAAATATTATAGTTCTCTTTATAATTTAATTAATCAAACTAAATCTAAAGAAGAGATTAAGAAGTTCCCGGAGGAACTAAATCTCCCGAAAATAAGTAGAGAAAATTTAGAGTTATTAAACATACCCATTACACTTGAGGAAATATCAAATACAATCAGAAATCTAAAAACGAAAAAAGCTCCCGGACCAGACGCTATTCCGTAACATTCTCTCAGATTTATCAGGGGATTGTCTCGCCTATAATGCATAGGGCGTTAAGGGAGATTACAGAAGGGGCTTCAGTCCCCCCAAAAATGTTGCATCCTTACAATCCCAAAGCCTGGAATAGATAAGTTGCTTATAACAAATTATAAGCCAGTATCTCTAATTAATTTGGATATGAACATTTTTTCTAAGATTTTGGGAGACTCAAAAAATTCATACCGAGTATTATATGTCCAGATCAAGCAGGCTTTGTGATTAGAATGCAGGTGACTGATAACACTTGAAAAATTATAAATCTATTGAATATCAAAAAATAAAGATATGCGTACATCAATTATAGCACTAGACGCAGAAAAAGCGATTGATCAAGTCAATTGGCTATTTCTGGAAGAAACTTTGGAAGCATTTGGTATATCGGGGTACTTTAAGCATAACACAATGGCTATGTATTCTGAGACCACAGCAAAAATAAAGGGCCCGCTGTTAGATTCAGAGTGCTTCAATATAATATAACTGCACATTCCAAGGGTGCCCTTTGGCTCTGCTTTTGTATGCATTATCCATTGAACCTATGGCAGTAATGGTGAGGAAGTCCCCTGAGATCTGTGTGATAGAGGTAGGAACGCGGAATTATATAATAATGCTCTTTGCGTTCTGTTAACATTAACAAATCCAACGCAATGGATGAGAATCGTGGAAGAATTTGGAAATTTCTCAAGTTATAAAATAACTATACAAAAGACACAAGTTATAACCACAAATCTAACAGTAGAACAAACCGAATCACTAAACACTATAATAAGGCTAAATTGGGGAAACCAAACAATTTATTATTTGTGTATTAAACTGAGGATAGACGGGAAGGACATGGTAAAATATCAAACCTTATTATCTAAATGTAGAGAAAAACTAAATTCCTGGAAGGGCTTGGAACTTTCATGGGTTGGAAGAGTCAACTTGAATATTTTATTCCCAAGATAACATATCTAATGAGGACTATCCCCATGAGGGTCCCTATTTATATCCTCCGCATATACCAGAAAGTTATAAAGTTATTTGTATGGCAAAATAAGAAAATACAAATATCGCTGATAACATTAGAAAAATTAAAGAAGAAATTCGGTATTGGGGTTTAAATTCTCCCCCCGATGCCCATCAACAATTTGGAACATTATATCAATAATTTAAATTTGAATAGATGGGGGGAGGCAAGGTCAAAACTTATTAAGGAGTTGATGAATCAGGGGAAGTATCTAAATTTTACACTGATTCCAAAGAAGTTTAAATTACCTGAAGCCGAAATATACACACATTTAAGGATTATTAATTTTTTATCTACATCAGTGGTTCGGGAATATCTGGAATTAGAAGAGTTCCTAGAAAGAGTATATTAGAAAGGGCTTATCTGCAGTAGTAGGAAACTCTTGGAATTATCCTCTTAGAAATTAGATATGGGGGGAAAAAAGGAGATGGGGAAAAGCTTTGATATCGAAGAATGGTATAAGGTTTATGCCCAAATTAGGAAAACTTCCCACTGTATAGGTTTACACAAACTTTTTTTTTAACTGTTCCACAGGTGGTATATGACACCTAACAAAATCTATAAATTCGATAAAAATAAATCCAACTTGTGTTGGTGTTGTTGTAAAGAAGTGGGACCCATATACCACATGTGGTGGGAATGAGAAGAAGTGTGCAGTGTATGTATCCATCCTACTAAACTGGTTAAGGATATGTTTGAAATAGTGATATCACTGACACCCCAGGCATTTCTTTTCCACCTAGACCTACCCACAAGAGATGAATTACAAAAATACCTAATGACCTAAACATCCGTCATGGCAATTAAACTATGTATGGCTAAAAGTGGAAGATGAGAAGGCCTATTATATGGGGGGAAGTAGTGTCACAGATAAACGTTATATGCAACATGGAGGAAGGATACTATAAAAAATTGGATTTTTGACTACATTTCAGGATATATGGAAACCTTGGATTACGTTCTTTCAGTGTTGCTATAGATAGCTTAGTGTTTTATATGCCCTTTCCATCCCAATAATTCATGGGTTGAAGGATAAAACTTACCAGGAAAGGTTAAAGCATCTTAACATGTATAGCTTGGAGGAAAGACGTAACAGGGGGGATATGATAGAAACATTTAAATACATAAAGGGAATCAACACAGTAAAGGAAGAGAGTATATTTAAAAGAAGAAAAACTACCACAACTAGAGGACATAGTCTTAAATTAGAGGGGCAACGATTTAAAAGTAATATCAGGAAGTATTACTTTACTGAGAGGCTAGTGGGTGTATGGAATAGCCTGCCAGCAGAAGTGGTAGAGGTAAACACAGTCAAGGATTTTAAGCATGCGTGGGATAGACACAAGGCTATCCTAGCTATAAGACCGGGAACGGGGGACTAATAAAAGTACTCCAAAAAAAAATTGGGCAGACTAGATGGACCGAATGGTTCTTATCTGCCGACACATTCTATGTTTCTATGTTTCTATGTTTCTATAATGTGAAGCATATTCTTTACGAGATAGTATTTTATATTATATATTATTTTGTGTGTTTTTAGTTTGTAGTATGATTATTATTGGGGAACTCCCCAATCATAGGATGTATGTACTGTCATTTGATTCTTTAATTAAAAAAAAGCTTTTTCAAAAAGCTTATATTAATGTAAATATACTATTATAATTTATAAAATTAGCTAATAATGAATAATTGCTGTCATCGCATGTATAAAAGCAGTTTTATCTTTTTTATACATAATGACACTTTTTTCAATTGAAATTCGCAGAACTATGCAGTAATAATATGTATTTTTTTAAAAACCCATGAGGCAGAATTTGGCTTTACATACTATAGATTTTACTGTTATGCTGTAGATTTTTCTATATATGTTCCTTTTAACATATACATTGTATACAAAAAAACAAACATAATTTGCTTTCACAAAAAATGTATTTGGAGCATTTTAGTCTTCTAATAAATACATATTTCGCAAATATTTTCTCTTATTTACACTACCATTCAAACTCTTCAGGCCAGTTAGAAATGTCCTTGTTTTTGAAAGAAAATTTTATACATTAAATAATAATAATAACATCAAATGGATAAGAAATACAGTGTAGAAATTGTTAATGTAAAAGATTAATGATTTTATTGCCAAACATGTCTTTAGAAAGCCCTTTGTATAGGCCCTTTATATATTTATATAACATTATCATATCCCCTCTAAGCCGCTATATTAGAGGGGATATGATAATTATCATATCCCCTCCTCTGCACTTTCTCTAGTTCCATAATGTCTTTTTTTGAAACAGGCACCCAGAATTTAACCGCATATTCCAGGTGAGGTCTTGCCATGGACCTATAAAGAGGCAGAATAATCTTTCTCCCGTGAGTCAATACCCCTTTTAATACACCCCTATATCTTATTGACTGCTAAGTCTAATGTCTACAACTACTCCCAAATCTTTTTCATTAGTAGATTAGATTAGAAACACCATTTAAACTATATATTACATTTTTATTATTGTACCCAAAAATCATAATTCTACACTTGTCTACACTGAATCACATTTGCCATTTATCTATAAATATGTGGAAGACTTACATTTTGTTGACTACTTTTAATAAGATGTATGATGTTGATAGGATGAACACAGCTTTTCAATACTTGGTGGAATATTAGATAAAGACACTCGCATTTTGTCATCAAGTATTTTTAAGCTTTCACGTTTTAGTGTATTTCAGTTTGTCATCGTTGAAAAGGATACTTCACAAATGTATGTAGTAGAAAACAGTACTTTACTGCCTTTTTATCCATGTTTGGATGCATTTGTGGCAACTCAAGCGTCATTAACAGACTTTGATTAACAAAATATAAAAAAATCAGCTAATTCTTCTTCTTCAATAAGTGAAAAGTTCCCCGTTGCAGTTGAAATAAATGAATTTCTGATCCAATTCTAGTCTTGGATTTCAACATTTGGGAAGATGATGCACTTTCTCTCTGAACTATGTTAAAGGGTCAACAGTTAATGAGCTGGTATCCCATTTGTGCTTACTCAGCAGTTTTGAAAAACATTTAAAATGTTCTTTTTTTCACTTTCCTTTTTCAATTGCTATTTTGCCTCTCTTAGCAGAAATTTTTATCTACCACTGTTAAGGTATTTTCTCCTTTTCCTTGCATATTGGTATTCATTTTATTCAAATGCTCAACTATGTCAGTAAGATATGCCAAGGTATTTTCTCCTTTTCCTTGCATATTGGTATTCATTTTATTCAAATGCTCAACTATGTCAGTAAGATATGCCAATGTTGTGCACCGAAGTTTATTTGGAATTAGGTTGCAGAATTCATTTTGCTGGTTTTCCTCAAACAGTTTAAGCATCATTTCCCTCAGTTGGTATACACGTCAAAGCCCTCGACCTCTTGAGAGCTAACAAATGTCCCATGCCCCAGTTTGTTCACAAATATGAGGAAATAATTTTGTTTTAAGAGGTCTACTTTTAATGTAATTGACCATTTCAACCACAATTTTCAATGTTTTGCATGACTAGTGCTTTATGATACAAAACGTAATGAGTAATTGTAATATTATCATTCTATTTCTTTGATAAAGCTAATTTCATTCAACTGGCTTAATTCAACTTCATTTAATAATTTTTTTTTTCTCTTTACTATGAAGTTGAATGGAATTAAATTGAATTGAAAGTTGTTTACTGTACATGTATAAATACAATCTTAGAACAATGCTGACTTGTGTAAATGATGTATATATATATTTTTTTTTTTATTAATCTCGTGTGTGTTTTGTTTATGTATTTTCTATGACTATCACTTTAAATTGTTGACGCACTGGAACTACTGCAGCAGCTAAGTTAGCCCAATGGCACACTACCCCTGGTTAGATAGTATTCTAAATTCAGTTTGAAAATATTTTCAATTTCTTCTTTTTTTCCAGGATCATCAGATACCTGCAATCTAAAGTGTGGACAGAAGCTGCAACAATGTTCCTGCCATGCATCTTGTGAAAATCTACAGACCTGCTGTACAGATTACTACAAACTATGTCTTCAAATCACCCCTTACTCAGGAACATTAATGGGAGGAAAGGATTTTACCATTCAGGCCCTGACATTTAATATCAACATCAATATAACATGCAGGTCAGTATGAAATTCCATCTGTTAATTTTAATACTACTACTTTGGATCTAACACTTTATTGATCATAATACACTACACTTATGATTAGTATTAAAAACCTGACACAGTGGTATACAGCAGAAAAAGGCTAATCCCCCGGTTATAACTATTGACCGTGCTTTTTAAGGAAGGAGCATGAAAACTGCTGTAGAGAGAGAATTCTGCGTACTCCCTATGAGAGATGTCACTAAATTAAGAGTTCTTTGGGGACATACATGGCACTGACACGCTGTTTGAGGACAGAGATGGAACAGACATGCTTTTTGGAGACATATACACTGCTTAAAAAAATAAAGGGAACACTAAAATAACACATCCTAGATCTGAATGAAGGAAATATTCTTATGAAATACTTTGTTCTTTACATAGTTGAATGTCCTGACAACAAAATCACACAAAAAAAATAAAAAAAATGGAAATCAAATTTTTCAACCCATGGAGGTCTGGATTTGGAGTCACACTCAAAATTAAAGTGGAAAAACACACTACAGGCTGATCCATCTTTGATGTAATGTCCTTAAAACAAGTCAAAATGAGGCTCAGAAGTGTGTGTGGCCTCCACGTGCCTGTATGCAGTGGTGTATCTTGATTTTGTGCTGCCCTAGGCAGACAAAATCCGGGCACCCCCCTACCCAAGCTGCACACCCACGTTACAAACCTAAGACATGCCCCATCATTCAGACTCACATCAAGCTCATACTCCCATCACACTCAGTCACACACTCCTACTCCCATCACACTCAGTCACACACTCCTACTCCCATCACACTCAGTCACACACTCCGACTCCCATCACACTCAGTCACACACACTGTCTCCCATCACACACACTCTGACTCCCATCACACTCAGTCACACACACTGTATCCCATCACACACACTCTGACTCCCATCACACACACACTGTCTCCCATCACACACACTCTGACTCCCATCACACTCAGTCACACACACTGTCTCCCATAACACACACTCTGACTCCCATCACACACAATCTGACTCCCATCACACTCAGTCACACACACTGTCTCCCATCACACACACTCTGACTCCCATCACACTCAGTCACACACACGGTCTCCCATCACACACACTCTGACTCCCATCACACTCAGTCACACACACGGTCTCCCATCACACACACTCTGACTCCCATCACACTCAGTCACACACACGGTCTCCCATCACACACACTCTGACTCCCATCACACTCAGTCACACACACTGTCTCCCATCACACACATTCCTCCCATCACACTCAGTCACACACACGGTCTCCCATCACACACACTCTGACTCCCATCACACTCAGTCCCACACACACGGTCTCCCATCACACACACTCTGACTCCCATCACACTCAGTCACACACACTGTCTCCCATCACACACATTCCTCCCATCACACTCAGTCACACACACGGTCTCCCATCACACACACTCTGACTCCCATCACACTCAGTCCCACACACACGGTCTCCCATCACACACGCTCTGACTCCCATCACACTCAGTCACACACACTATCTCCCATCATTCACACTCTGACTCCCATCACACACACACTGTCTCCCATCACACACACTCTGACTCCCATCACACTCAGTCACACACACTGTCTCCCATAACACACACTCTGACTCCCATCACACACACTCTGACTCCCATCACACACACTCTGACTCCCATCACACTCAGTCACACACACTGTCTCCCATCACACACACTCTGACTCCCATCACACTCAGTCACACACACACACACACACATACACACTCTCCCATCAGCACTTACCTTTCCTTGGTGGCTAGTGGCAGGCAGCATGGTCCCTCCATGCTGCCTGTTCGGCTTCCCGGCGATTGTGCCGACAGGTCACGTGACCGGCCGCGCGTATGACGTCAGCACGCCCATCACGTGACGACTTCCGTGTCGGCACACTGCACGGGGAGCCGAACAGGCAGCACGGAGGTTTCCCCGTGCAGCCCGGCAGGCAGAGCGTTGGTGAGGGGGGATCTTCCGATTCCCTGTCACCTCCTTCTCTGCCTGCAAGTGTGGTGTTTTTTTTTTTTAAAGGGCCGCGTTTTTTTTTTTTTTTTACATTTTTTTTCTTTTCAGTGCTGGGGGGCGCTCCCGCCCCCCAAAATTTGCCGCCCTAGGCATCCGCCTAGGATGCCTCACGGTAAATACAGCACTGCCTGTATGACCTCCCTACAATGCCTGGGCATGCTCCTGACGAGGTGGCGGATGGTCTCCTGAGGGATCTCCTTCCAGACCTGGACTAAAGCATCTGCCAACTCCTGGACAGTCTGTGGTGCAGCGTGACGTTGGTCGATGGAGCGAGACATGATGTCCCAGATTTGCTCAACTGGATTCAGGTCTGGGGAACGGGCGGGCCAGTCCATAGCATCAATGCCTTCGTCTTGCAGGAACTGCTGACTCACTCCAGCCACATGAGGTCTAGCATTGTCTTGCATTAGGAGGAACCCAGGGCCAACCGCACCAGCATATGGTCTCACAAGGGGTCTGAGGATCTCATCTCGGTACCTAATGGCAGTCTCTGGCGAGCACATGGAGGGCTGTGCGGCCCCCCAAAGAAATGGCACCCTATACCGTTACTGACCCACTTCCAAACCGGTCATGCTGGAGGATGTTGCAGGCAGCAGAACATTCTCCACGGCGTCTCCAGGCTCTGTCACGTCTGTCACATGTGCTCAGTGTGAACCTGCTTTCATCTGTGAAGAGCACAGGGCACCAGTGGTGAATTTGCCAATCTTGGTGTTCTCTGGCAAATGCCAAATGTCCTGCACGGTGTTGGGCTGTAAGCAAAACCCCCACCTGTGGACGACGGGCCCTCATACCACCCTCATGGAGTCTGTTTCTGACAGTTTGAGCAGACACATACACATTTGTGGCCTGCTGCAGGTCATTTTGCAGGGCTCTGGCAGTGCTCCTCCTGTTCCTCCTTGCACAAAGGAGGAGGTAGCTGCCCTGCTGCTGGGTTGTTGCGCTCTTACGGCCTCCTCCACGTCTCTTGATGTACTGACCTGTCTCCTGGTAGCGCCTCCATGCTCTGGACACTACGCTGACAGACACAGCAAAGCTTTTTGCCACAGCTCGCATTGATGTGCCATCCTGGATGAGCTGCACTACCTGAGCCATTTGTGTGGGTTGTAGACTCCGTCTCATGCTACCACTAGAGCGAAAGCACCGCCAGCATTCAAAAGTGACCAAAACATCAGCCAGAAAGCATAGGAACTGAGAAGTGGTCTGTGGTCACCACCTGCAGAACCACTCCTTTATTGGGGGTGTCTTGGTAATTGGCAATAATTTCTACCTGTTGTCTATCCCATTTGCACAACAGCATGTGAAATTGATTGTCAATCAGTGTTGCTTCCTAAGTGGACAGTTTGATTTCACAGACGTGTGATTGACTTGGAGTTACATTGTGTTGTTTAAATGTTCCCATTATTTTTTGAGCAGTGTATGTCACTGACAAGCTGCTTGGGGACAGAGATGACACAGATAAGCTGTTTGGGGTAGACTAGACCCTGACCAGCTGTTTCGGAACACATATGAGAGAGCCAAGCTATGTGGGGACATAGATGACATATGCAAGCAGTTTGAGGACAGCTATGGCCTCGGCAAGCTGTTTGGGGACAGATTTGGACAGGAACATGTTTGCCGGTAAATATAACACATGCAAAGTGTATGGGAACTACATGGTATTAGCAAGCTGTTTGAGGACAGAGATGGCATCGTTTTTGCATAACAAATGTGGGTGTGGAGGTGCCATACATAGGATCTGTTCTGGGTTCCAAATAATACTCTAGACATGGTCCTGAAACTCATATGAATGTGTAAATGGAGCTTCCCTTTTAAACAGGAGTAATGTACACAAATCTATTTTTACATCACAGTATAGAATCTACTCAGGTAGCGATATTGTGGTCCAAAAAGGGGTAAGGGGTAATATTAACAATATGGCTGATTTGAAGCTGAAACCTTCAATTTCTGCCAATTTTAAAGATTTTTTGTCTGTATTCGGTTTGGTGAAATCAGCCTGGGGAATCCAGAGGGCAAAAAAACCCTGAATTCTGCAAAAATAGCTGAATATCATGGAGTTTGGTTTGCCAGCTTATAACTGTTAAATTGAACATAAAAGTATAAGAAAAAAAAATAACCCCCCCCCATAGGGCTGTCTGCTGGCCCCTTCATTAAAAAAAGATGTGACAAAGAAAATGTGAACTCGGAGCTAATAAAACAAAATGTGTAGTTTCCCTTAAAACACAAAATAATGGAAATAAGTAAGTAAAACTTATCTATAGATTCTTAAATCAAAATGGAGAAAATAACTTTGGCAAAAGAAAGAAGAAAAAAATGTATGACTCTGTATAGCAATTGTGTTGTGATGTGGCCACCCCTGAACCAATACACCAGGCTCTGTGACTTTATATGAGTATCCTCCAAACCCAGATGGTGATATTTCTTTGTGAAATAAAACTCTGTAAGGATGGAAGAGTAAGCGGCACACTAAGGGGCCATTATTACATTTTCTTATCCAGTGCTATACAATTTGAGGCTCTCTCCCATCCTTGCGTGGGGCCAAGGGCCGGTGAATTGCTCCTGTCCCTAATTTTTAAAAATTCTCATATTTGGCCCATGGAAAACCAACTATCCAAAAATAAAATAAATCTGTTGATGACAAAAAAGACGGACGGATGCAGCGGAGAATGGATGATGGCCCCCATGAGGACAAAAATATGGGCCCATTGTATCAAAATAAAATCCCAGCCATACCAGACTGAGATTTAATTTTAATAACAGGAGCCCATCTTTTTTACTCATGGGGGCCAACATATCACTGAATCCAGGGGAGGCATCATTTTTACTCATCCAGCCAGCAAACAGCCGCTGACTACGGGGGAGAATTTCATTTAAATTTATGGGACCAGTGGCATTACCCCTGGCACTTTGGAGCGCATTTTTAAATGCTGATTCAGGACCATATTGGTGGTCTCTGAGTAGCCAGAATTTAAGGGCTATTCAGTTCACTGATGTGCTTAGGTGTGTAACGTGGGTGTGCAGCTTGGGTAGGGGGGTGCCCGGATTTTGTCTGCCATGGGCAGCACAAAATCAAGATACACCACTGCCTGTGATCTTGAGGTTTTGGGTTGATGTATTAAAGTTAGAGACTTAAAATGCATTATTCCATAGGCTCCATGAGGAGGTCTTTAAGAACATATGAAAAGTTATTCAGGTTACTATTTCCAAGTATAGTATTTGGAATGATAAAGGTGTGAAACCTTATTTTGACACCCACCAGGGGGGAAGAAAACTAGTGGCTGATTCAGTATAACAACAATCATATTAATTGAGAGATTATGATTTCTAGCACACCTTGTGGGGTTGAAGATGCAAAGATCTAGTGATTCACAGGCACAGGCTCTTCTTCCTCTGCTCTCTCATGCTTTTGCTCCTTCCAGAGAGTCATGGCACTGGGTAGGAAATGAAATCTAATGCTTTGCATACACTGAGTGAAATGAGTTTGTGTGCACACAAGAAATGTATGCAAAAAGGAGGGTGTAAGGAAGTAGCTGAGAGGTGGAGTTTGCCCACATTACTTAATAATAACCTGCAGATGTCCATGCACAAAGTGATTTGTGAGAAAGGCCTCACATCAGGGGTGTATTCTGCTAATGATTGACAAGTGCAGACAGCACACAAACCCTGAAAATAGTACATCAGCGCAGAATTGTGCATAGCGCACACAGAAGATACGCAACTGCCTCCCTCATCTGTTCAGCCCAGGTACTTCCTTTCATCTAAACCAGACTAATATCTAAAGCAATCACTGTTTTTCTTATAATATAAGCACTGCAGATATTAATTGTGTTAAGCTCAGTTTCTCTGCCTTTTTCAAGATACATTCGACTTTATGGACAGTAGATGGTGACAGATGGCAAATAATTATATACACAATTGTATTAATATTATGAAGTAATATTTCGGGGGAGAGGATGAGGACTAGTGGTGGAAGCTTCTCTGGGGGTAGCTGCTTAAACTCACACAGGTTGTTGGTTAAAGGGACTCAGTCACTAAAACTTTGTTAATACTGGGAATGTGGAGAATAATAATACATCGTATTAGCAGAAATGCAAGTAAATGCATTAACTAAGAGGAAAATGGTGTCTCCCGTTTATGACATCATCTTGGCTTCATATGAAATTGGAAATGTGTAATTTACATATGACAAGGCGATGTCATAAACAGGAGACACCACAGACATATTTAATTAAAACAATTAAAATTAAATTTTTTTTAGTATAGATTAGGCAATTCTGATTAAACAAGGTATTCAGTTTGGATTTTTTTTAAATGTTTCTACATTTTCACTATTAGCAATATTAGGATCTCTGTCAACCTAAACGTTGCTTATATTGTGGATGTAGAAAATAAAAATTTATGAAAAATGATGTAAATGTGTTAACAAAATTGCATTTAAATGCATAAAATAAAAAATATGTTTTATTGTGTCTGTGGTGTCTGCTGTTTATGACACCAGGCTTACTTCTCAGCTGTCTCGCTTTGCACAGTCCCGATTTGAGCGGTCGATCATGGTGTCCCTCCAAGTTCTACCCATGTCCCACTTTTTGGGAATGCGTGGCAGCACTGAATTTCCCCCTTGACGCCAGCATCCTTATTTACCGGAAGGGGGGTGGGGGGGATTGGGAGGTATGCCTGTGTCTTGGTATGCGAATAGACTCGTTTTTCGATTGGAACTGTGTATTTGACATATCAGTACACAGGTGATCATACTCAGGATGCACCAAGGCTACATTTAGAAATGTTATTTCTCATATTCTATGCAATTTATTGAAATTTTGCAAACACAATGTATAGATCATTTTTCACCATTTTCTATTCTTTACATAAACTTTAGGTTGACAGAGACTTTTTGACAATAAACAAAGCCGTAAAATTAGGCTGCTTGTGCCTGATTAAATACTGACTTTTGAATGGTGTTCTTTTACATCGTGGAAAATATATTTTACTTTAGTCGCAAAGGCAAATTTGATGGACCTGTGCTCAATAGAAGCCGAGAAATGGGGTTTAATGTCCATATCTCCATTACTGTGCATCATAACCGGAAAATGGGAAATAAATGGAGTAAAAATAATATTTTCTCTACCTACAGATTCAACAATGAAACAGCAACTCAGGGTTATGTTGATGAGTTAGGCTTTGCCCACTGCATTTCACCACTGCTGTTTGAAACCGGCCGTATCCCTTTTACATTGTCTGTGAATGGAGAGAATACTGTGTCACCATCAGGAACATGGTTAGCAGGTGGGTTTAATATAAAGAATTAATGTAACTGCTGAGGTAGGCACCTTCTCTCACTTAATTCCCCAAGCCTATTGATGTATAAGAAAAATGTATATTTGCATACTAGTCCACTGCACACAACATACAATGCACACTTACCTGGCACAATAGAATCAAATCAGTTAAAATGCATTCACTATAGGTTTAAATTATATCCCCTATCTAAAGCGATTATAAGCGAATAGAAAGGAACGCCACTGATCTGTCCAACATAAATGAGCTGTAAAACAAAGCTTTTAAAATAGTAAGATTCAGAAATAGTCCTACAAAGGTCATGTTGTAGATATTGCAATAATTGTGGCATCTTACTGCCCACTGTACTGTTATTTGTCATTGTGGTGTTATCTAGCTTAAAATGATTATATATGTGTATTTTACATTTTTAGCAAAGGTAAAACACCAGTAGCTCATTAAAATAATAAAACAATAGAAGACTATTATACTACAAGTGAAGTTACATTTTGAGTTCAGTGAGGGGATAAGGACATATCTCATTTGCAGAGGCGTCACTAGGGTTGGTGTCACCCAGTCCTGTATCTAATGGTGTCACCCCCTGGATTTCCTCCAGTACCATGCCAAACAGATTCCTTAGTAATGTCAATCAGGTGACCCATCAAATATTCCATACAGGAGCCCCACAAATTATGGCACAATAGAAACCCCACAAAATATGACACATACAAGAGCCCATTAACTATGCTACACACAGGAGCTCCATTAATAATGCCACACACGAGGCCCATTAATTATGCCTCACACAGAAGGCCCATTAATTGTGCCTCACACAGGATGAACCCCATTAGCCTGTGAGCCCTGCAAGATGACAATTGTACAATTATAAAACAATAAATATCTACACAAATAGATATCTCTCTCTCCTGTATATATATATATATATATATATATATATATATATATATATATATATATATATATAAAACTACTTTCATTTATATTTATATGAACTTTGTAATATTATATATATATATATATATATATTCAACTATTTTCATATGTAATAAAAATGTTATATAAAATGTGCATTTCTTGTTTTTATTCCCTTCCTCTGCACCCATATTGCACCTAAAGGACTTAACATAGCACCATACAGTATTCTCAGCACTTGTCATGCACCTATATTGCAGTGTTATTTTGCCATTAATATGCCAGTATTATTTTGCAATTTATATGCCACAACCAATTTTCCCATTGATATGCCAGTATTATTTTGAGATTAATATGCCAGTGTTATTTTGCCACCAATATGCCAGTTTTATTTTGCCATTAATATGCCAGTATTATTTTGCCATTAATATGCCTCAGCCAATTTGCCCATTAATATGCCAGTATTATTTTGCCATTAATATGCGAGTATTATTTTACCATTAATATGCCACAGCCAATTTGCTCATTAATATGATACAGCCAGCTTGCCAATGAATAAGTTCAGCTACAAATAGGATTCCAACACCACTGCTTGTTTATATGTACTTCAAACTACATCCAGGATAAACATCCAAGGAACAAACGATGTGGAAATATCAAGGTCTATTCAATATACAGTGAATGAGGAGATCAAGCATTCATAGCTGAGCTGAATAAACTTCAAACTTGCCCATCTTTGCAGCACAGCTATCAATGTTTGCTATTCCCATGTCAGATCACCACAGTTGGAACTTTTTGTATCTTATGTGTCCTTTCAGGTTTGTACCTGAGCTATAAATTGATTATTGCAATGGCAGTTATAGAAATTTATTTTGTTCGATCAAGCAAGTTAAAGCTAAATAAGCCAGTATGGCTGGCTGAAGGGCACCTGGTCATTGAGATGATTATTAAATATGTATTGTGAGTACAGTGCAAACACAAATTCCATCTACAGTATAGCTGATGTTATGCCCAATGTATCAAAATTAGGAAATAGAACATAAGATTAAGTGCACTAAGTCAGCTGCAAAAAATAGACATTAATAGCTGAGCTGGAGAACTTGACTATCTTTTCAACTACCACTTGTCAGTTCAATTTTAATGAATAGCCAACTGGTGCTAAGAATTAAACATTACATTGGTTAATTTAAAGGACCATTTTAGAAAATGAAACATATAATATGAAATCAATATTATCCCATGTTGATATTTCACTGTCTCTTTGTACTGCTTTTCATTATGTTCAAGTACATCACAGCAAAGCTTCTGAGACAGAAAAGAGTGAGCTGGTAAATTCCAAAAAATGGCAATATTACGGAACACCTGGATATAATGGAACTCTATCCTTAAAGTGGAACTCAAGCCTTCTCCAAACCCAGAACATCAGGATAGAAGTGTGGGGTTACAATGAAACAGGTGCGTTTACTGTGCATTATAATGTATTCCTCACAGCAGTGAAGGTACTGGAAGTTCCCAAAATAGCAAAGGGTTATAATCTGTATATGAAATGGTCATTAAGATACAGCCAATAACTGGACTATGTAATTATGAATATCTATGTAAGAAAGCTATGCCAAGTTATGCTCAATAAATATTTGAATCGTGGAGCATGTTCACAGGAGATACCTGTATGTGGCTACAGTTTAATGTGTTAAACCTTTTAGTGTCTCTTAGTATTTTACTTCTAAGCTCTAGTGTAATACTTAATCCAGAGGTTCTATAAATAAATGTACTTTGTGTATATTGATGGTCTAAGGTTGCCATACGAGTGGTCTATTCTGAGATGAGATCTTGGTCAAGTCCTGGAAAGTTGGAAAGGAACTTTTCTTGATGCCCAGAGGGAAGTTTACCTTTGTGATGGCAACGACTCAGTAGCAAATTTGATATTTGCATGCCAGCTTACAAGAAAAAGCACCTCTTGTAATTACCATCATTGTGAATTAATATTGAAAGGTGATGTACTTCATGATCAACAGTCAATAATATATTGTGTTTTTGATTCCGCAGGAGATCCATACACTGACTCTTGGCATGCTAGCTGGGACTACCTATACACATTGTCTTCTTCTAGCCCAAACAATGGTAATTTTAACTTCACACCATCACCTGCCAAATCACCATTTGACAAATGGGAAGTTGGGATGCTGAGGATACTTGCGACTGACTTCTCAGAAGGAGAGAGGTATGTATCCTATTTATATTTCAGCACAGTATCAACACATTTCCTTCTGGAAAAAGCACCTTTGATATGTACTAAAATTAAAATGACATAAAATAATTATGGCATCTTATAAACTATAATTGCCCGATATATTATTCAGGGATCATACTAGCTTTAACCTGGAGGTCATTCACTCTAACAGGACCTTATCTTGTAACTAAACAGCTGAATTACTGTTCACTGCAGGCAACTTTTTAGCTTATATAATAATTGTTCACAAATTGCCTTAACTATATTCACTGCTCAGTGAAACCAGTAGAAAAAGGCTTCTGAACTGTCATCTATCTTGCTCTGTATGTTCTTGTTTCACATAACCCCGATTTGCATGGGACTGTATTCCAACAAGAAATTCTGTAGTTTACCTTCCTGAACATGCCTTGTATCAGAAAATTTGACGCTATGGATCCTATGGATTTGCCATACTCAATATTTGCCGAAATCCCCCAAAATGAACCTGAAATTGGTTAAAACAGCCTGATTTCGGGCATTTGAATTCTTCAGTTAAAAACTGGATAATTGAAATAAAAATATTAAACAAATAATTAAAATAACAAACTATTTGCCCCGCTGGTGCCAGCAGACTTCCCCATGCCCCATAAATGAAAATAAATGTTCTTGGCTCCTATTATAATCAAGGAGGGAGAGGGACAGGTAGCCCTGCTGCCCCGCTGTAATTAACAGGGCTGGGAGCTGGTCACGTGACATCCTGTGCTCAGTGAGAAAGTGCCTGCAGCAGGGTGCTGGAGCAAGTCCTAAATGCAAATCTGGGTGCTGGCCACTGGGCTAAGTCCTGTGAGTGCAAATATCTGTGTTGGGGTAATTCCTGAGTGTAAAGTGGGTGCTTAGGTAAATCCTGTGAGTCAATTGCGTGCTGGGGAAAGTCCTGTGGGAATTGAAGTGGTCCAAAAATTGGAGCTACCGGAGTAGACCCTTTAATATTAAACCTACTTATACTGAATATGCGTATAACTGAATAGTCATTGTACTGAAATGTGTATTACTATTAATATAATGTAGTCCTAATGTAATATAAAGTATTATTATGATTTAGATTTTTCATTAATACATGTGTTTTAGTAGCTAATGTTGAAATTCATTAGTGCTTCCATAATATATTCCACAAAGCAAAAGTTTTATAAAGAATGTCTATTCAGAACGTTCTGTTGGATTCTGTGATCATATAAAATAATATCCTTTCCTACTTGCTTCCACAGGAATGTGCAGTCATTGTGGAGTCCTGTCCATGCTTTAGCCTGGCATCTAGAAGAGAGTTTCAGGAATGACTCTGCTGCCTGGGCTTATGAGAAATGTATGGTCTGGAAAGATGCTGAGATTAACAAGCTGCCCAACTTCTTGACTGAGACACCAGACTGCCCCTGTACCCTGGCACAATCAAGAGCAGATACTGGCAGATACCATGTATGTGTCTAATTGCCAAACAAATGTTCTATATACCAAGTCATACTTTAAATGTGTATGTAATGAGTAATATATTCCTGATTTAACAGTATCCAGTTGTGCTTAGTAAATGATAATTTGGTACAGTCCTAACCTCAACATCTGAGGAAAGGAATTTAGGAGTAATAATTTCAGAGGACTTGAAGGTAGGTAGGCAATGCAATAGAGCAGCAGGAAATGCTAGCAGAATGCTTGGTTGCATAGGGAGAGGTATTAGCAGTAGGAAGAGGGAAGTGCTCATGCCATTGTACAGAGCACTGGTGAGACCTCACTTGGAGTATTGTACGCAGTACTGGAGACCGTATCTCCAGAAGGATATTGATACTTTGGAGAGAGTTCAGAGAAGGGCTACTAAACTGGTTCATGGGTTGAAGGATAAAACTTACCAGGAAAGATTAAAGCATCTTAACATGTATAGCTTGGAGGAAAGACGTAACAGGGGGGATATGATAGAAACATTTAAATACATAAAGGGAATCAACACAGTAAAGGAAGAGAGTATATTTAAAAGAAGAAAAACTACCACAACTAGAGGACATAGTCTTAAATTAGAGGGGCAACGATTTAAAAGTAATATCAGGAAGTATTACTTTACTGAGAGGGTAGTGGATGTATGGAATAGCCTGCCAGCAGAAGTGGTAGAGGTAAACACAGTCAAGGATTTTAAGCATGCGTGGGATAGACACAAGGCTATCCTAGCTATAAGACCGGGAACGGGGGACTAATAAAAGTACTCAAAAAAAAAAAAATTGGGCAGACTAGATGGACCGAATGGTTCTTATCTGCCGACACATTCTATGTTTTTATGTTTCTATGTTTCTATAATATTACTTAGGTTTGTTGAGATGTTACATGAATGTAACACAGTAGTGTTTATTTTTTTTAACTTTTGTAACGTTATTACATTATAATTTATGTCTTTATATTACACCTTATAACTCAGACATCTCTATTTTACAATCAGCATTACTACTGTATGATTTGTGAATCATTGTGTGTTGCAAATCAAATGTTATATATATCCTTATTTTTTTTAGACTGATTATGGCTGTAACATTGAAAAAAACAGTGTATGTACTTACCATCCAGGGGCAGTGCACTGTGTGAGGAGCATTCAGGCAAGGTGAGATGATCCAGTGCAAAGTATGTAAAACCCTGTTTAAATATTGTGCGATGGTTCAAGACAGATGGGATATGAGCAAAAAATGGGTGCCATTTGTTTACATGTGATTTAGAGCTTCTGCCAAGCTGGACACTCTGCTCTTCTAAAGCACCCGTTAAAAAGTGTCTATTTAACCCCTTAAGGACAGAGCCATTGAAACATATTTGTCCATTCTGGACAATGGCTATTTTAACATTTCTGTGCTGTTTGTGTTTAGCTGTAATTTTCTTCTTTGTCATTTGCTGTACCCACACAAATTATATATTGTTTTTATCGGGACAAGAAGGGCTTTCTTTGGATGCCATCATTTTGATCATATCCTATAATATTATATAAAAAATTAAATAAAAAATGGTTAAAAAAAAAACCCACAAATTTCCTGACTTTTATTTGAAACATCTTCTCCTCATTGACAAAATCAAACAAAAAACCTGCTAAATATAATTGACTATTTCTCCTGAGTACAGGGATTCCAGCCATGCATAGGTTTATTGGGTTGTTTGGTGGCTAAAAGGCCACATTTGGGAGGTGCAGTTTTTGGTTTTCAACTTGAAATTTTGACATACAGACAGCCTGCACCCATGTCCCATTTGGGACATATTTGAAGCCAGCCAGTGTATTTTACCCCATCAACCCATATATTTTTTTAAAAGTAGACACCCTAGGCTATTTCAAATGGTAGTATTTTAACACTTTCCATGCACTAATTCTACCACCAGCCTTTGCCAAATGTTTGTGGTAGGGATTTTTTGTGGGGGTTTTTCACATACATTGTAATTCAGACATGAATTTACAGATTTTGGTATGTGTCACTGCCAAACAACAAAGGCCACATTTTGAGGGTGCGCATTTCCAACTTTGAAATGTAGTCAGCCTGCGCCCATGTTTTACTTGTGACTTTCTGTGAAGCCAGACAGTGTATTTTACCCAAAAAAGCATATATTTTGTAAAAGTAGACACCCTAGGCTATTTTAAATGGTGGTATGTTAACACTTTCCATGCACCAATTCTACCACCAGCCTTTGTCAAAGTTTGTGGTTGTAATTTTATTGTGTATTTTTTCCCACATACATTGTATTTTAGACACAGATTCATAGATTCTGGTATGTGTCACTGCCAAACAATACCCCAATATGTTTTCAGCAACATCTCCCGAGCACAGGGTTAAAAGGCCACATTTGAGAGGTGTGCTTTTTGATTTTCCAACTTGGAGTTTTGACATGTAGAGCAAGGAAGGAGTTAATAGCTCTTATAAGAGCCTTTGTAGTAAAAAAAAAATTAACCCCTAAAAATGCACAGACAAGAAAAAATGTTCTGCTGTTCAGTGATCAGTGGCAGGGTACACTATACACAGGGTACACTATACAAAGGGTTTGGCTTTTAAACATTTTATTTAATTTATTACAATTAAAAACTTATATTATACAGATCTGTCTCTCTGCCTCACTAAAACTCAAGTGAGGTGAGGGAGGCAGATCCATATGGGTCAGAACAATATTTACCAATTACCAATTGATCTGACCAGGCGAATGGTGATGCTCATCTGAGCAATCACCAAACCACCTTTGCCACTGATCGGCTGTTACTGATCGCTATACACTCCTTCATACAGCTTCAAAAGGAATACACGTAATCCCCTAATGGGCAATTAACCCATAGCGAGTGTGACAAAAAAAATGCTGATAGCAGCAAATATCGTTCTGCGGCCAGATCGCTCCATATGCGCTGCTTAGGCAGTGACCATATGCGCTACTTAGACAGTGACCATATTAATGTTAATAGCTCCTAAAAGAGCCTTTGTGATACTGTAATGAATTACAGTAAAAAAAAAAATGAACCCCTAAAAAATGCACACACAGCAAAAAATTTGCTGCTGTGTATGATCACTGCATACACAGCGATCAATGGCATGGAAGGGGTTAAACACGGGAAAATGGCTTTTATAAAAGCTCTTGGTTTCTAAAATTTTATTAAATATTTAATTTTTTTACAAAAAAATGTTTTTACGTTGTCTGATCTGTCTCTCTCCCTCACTAAAACTATAGTGAGGAGAGGGAGGCAGATCAATACTTGTCAAAGGCAATATTTACAAATATTGCCTTTGACTGTATGATAAGTGCTCATCAGAGCACTTATCATACATTCCTGCACACAGATCACACCGATCTGCTCTGCAGGCATCGATTAGCGCCCCCTAGAGCAACGAAAGTGAAATAAAATCACTTCCGATGCTCTTGCCAGTAGAAGGGAAGCGCTACCTATACATACAAGTCATCTGTCGTTAAGGGGTTAAAGAGTAAGTCACCTAAATATTGTTTATACCATGAATCAACAATATATATAAATTATGCATTTCCCATTAAAAGTAGTTCATTTATAACATTAAACAATGGGTGATTTCATAACAGGAGACACTAGAGACATGTTTGAAAAAAATGTCTTTTAACTTTATAGATTTTAATTTTAATTTTTTTTTTTAATTTCTGTTCACAATACAAATTTTATGTGATAGCGTCCCTTTAAGTGCCTTGTCTGCTTAATGGAAAAAACACCCCTGCAGTTCTTTGTATCACCTGACTATAGAGTGTATGCTTACATCCTCCATGTGTCTGTACAATTAATAATTTCTGCACAATTAATCATCTTCTTCTGGCATTTTATTGCAAGTCTGTTACACAAATGCTATGCAGTGATGATCTAAAGGTTTAGCTCTTCCTGTATCCCTGCAGCCCTACATATGCATCAGGACAACAGTGCTGCTATGATGCTAATGGAGCTCAGGTGCTTACTACTGATTCTCTCGGTGGCAGCACCCCTGACCGGGGACATGATTGGGGATCTCCTCCATACAGGAAGCCTCCTATGGTACCAGGTTTCTCTCACTGGCTTTATGATGTGATCACATTTTATTATTGCTGCCTGTGGTCAGATAACTGTCAATACTACTTACAACTCAGACCATCCAGTGACTGCCGCACATATAAACCACCCAGAGTAGGTATGTAACATCTTCTATACTTCACAGCATGTCCTGCATTTTGGGATGTGAGATATTTAAAATTGTGAAGACTAAAACTACCATTAAACTCAGTCTTACTTTCTTATAGCTTCTGCTTTTGGTGACCCTCACCTTATCACCATTGATGGTAACAAGTATACTTTCAACGGAAAGGGAGAATATGTTCTCCTCAGTGCTCCCGAAAAGTCACTGATCATTCAAGGTCGCACACAGTCCTTTGAAGGTATGTCCATTAAATTCTGCTTGTGACTTATTATATATTTGAACAAAGAATACATTCTGCTCTCAGTTTGTCTGGTGAGATCATACAGGAGAAAAATAACAATTGTTGGACACCTCAATGTAATGACCCATGGACTACAATAAGACACAATAAGGTTCGTAATCCTGAATGTTGAGCAGTTCAAACTCACAATCATACAATCACTAAAAATTGGGAAGCAGACCTATAATGCATGTTGTGTCTGTGGAATGAAGCAGTGTAGCACCGTCCAAATTACATTATCCTCTGGTTATAGCCTTCAGCCATTGGAATTATCAACAAATGTCTACAGGTGGCAGCCATCTTTTTATGATGACGTTGCTTCTAGGTAATCAATACACTGTTATGTCAGTAATATCTCCTAGAAACCTGTTTATAACGTTTCTTAGCTAATTGATCACCTAATTAGGTAACTGTTTTTTAATGGGCAATAGCAGCACTTCCATCCTTTTATTGAATAATCCTTTATACATCAAAGAAGCTGGTGACTGGAGACACATTTTAGGAACAGTGTTGTAGTAAAATAAATAATCTAATGCATGTAACAGAAATAAATCTGTAAGCATACATTTTTAACAAGTATGATTTCAGATTAAAAAATTTGTGTTTTTTTTTATGCAAAGCTAAAAAAGCGCATGTTACTGTATGGGAAACACTCTTTTATGAAACACTGTTTATTAATAAATTACTTTTCTAAGGATTGACTGTGATTAAAGTAGGCCCAACCTATGTCTCTTGAACAAATAAACGTGTTGGTGCTTAATAGTAATGTTACTTGTCTTTGTCCAATGTTTGCAAGCAGTCTTTAAAGAACCTCTGTCACATATGATCAATGGCTTATGGTTATATTTGAACATATATCATGTATGCACAATTCATAACATTTCCTTGTATTATTTGAAATTAGAGAGTAATTGCTTTTTTCTTTTTTTGTTCTCATCCCAAAAGCTGGTAACCATGAGCCATCAATATCTGCGTCTTTAACTTCCCATAAACGAAAACGAGCAGCTCCTGAGCCTATAGCGGTGTCCACCTTTTCTTCTGTAGTCATGCAAGAAGGAACCTCTGATGTGATCGAAGTGCGTCTTAGCTATGGATCCGAAGGCGATTTAGAAACATTGTTGAATGGAGAAGTGATTAGCTTCGCGGAACTGAGTTGGTTGGACTTGAAAGGTTTGTCATTTCCTTGTAATTTGTCCACAGACTGAATGGATTCAATGTTTACGCCCTCCTTACATTGAAATCCTATTGCTCATCTCAGAAACTCCAGAACCTGATCACTTATTGGTTTTTGAAAAACTTTATTAACCCCTTTTTGTCATCTAGATCTCTCTTACAATGTGTGTTTGCACAACTCCCTAATCTGAGAAGAAATATGAACGGCTAGAAAATAAGAGAAAAGCCTGACCTTTGTAACAAATTATAATGCCACCTTAGAATTTGATATTTACCCATCAAGTAATCTGAATAAAGCTTTCTGTTCCTCTACAACACACTTGGGTCTATTCAATAAAATTCAACAACGGAGGTTGATTTTCATATTGAGACTAAGTCAAATTCGGCACCCGAGTTTAACTTAGAAAACATGTTTGAATCTTCCCCATTAAAAGTAATGGAAGGTGTAATGATCAAAGCTATTTTTGAAACTAAGTCTAACTCAGGGGCCGAATTTGACTTAGTCTCAAAATGAAAGTTGACCTCCAAAGTTGAGTTTTAGTGAATAGACCCAACTGAGTCTATTTAATGAAAAATTAACTGACAAGTGAATTGCACAAATCAGGCATTAATATCTGGAAAATACTGAGCCACGGCCTATACTGAGCTAATTTTAGCATCTAGTTTTTTTCTCAATATGAAGTATTTTTTTCAGCCTGAATGGCACAAGGTTACTAATGCCAAACATGCTGCTTTTAATGTATGTTCCAGTATATTGTTGTTAGTTTGATTTCCTGTCAAAATATCCATGATTACTGATCTTTCCTTGGTTACTGTTATTGTGATTGGGCCTCAGTATTCAGAAGCTAATGTTACAAATGACTCTCCCTTTCTACATTTTCAGGAGTATTTGTATATTCTGGTAGTAGTCAAAATGTAACTGTGATGTTTCCTTCCGGAGCTGGGGTGGAAGTAAGAGAAAAAGGAATCTTCCTTTTTGTCACAGTATTACTTCCTGAGGAGTACCTGAATAAAACACAAGGGCTTCTGGGAGTAATGAACGACGAACCTGCAGATGATTTCACTTTTCCGAATGGCACTATACTATCCCCTAATGCCACCCATGAAGAGTTGTTCCAGTTTGGTGCAGCATGTAAGTTATTATCTCTGCAGGGGCAGCTGTGTGTGGGGATGACATACTTGATCCAGAGATGGTTTATAGAAAAATCAATTATTGTATGCTGTGAAAAACTCTTGTTATGCACTAAAAGTGTGGTGCAGGTGAGATTTCATCTCACCGATATAGTTATGCATTGTGCTGCTTGAAAAGCTCAATTAGCCCTGCGTAATGCATAGTTCCTTTTTTAAATATGGAATAAATGTTCATCTAACCTCAACTCACCCGCCTGCACATCACCTGCATTTTACTTTTAGTACATAAAGATATCGGATAAGTTACTAGTTCTCTGAAATTCCATCTAAGTTAACAAGAGATTACTTTTATTTACTAAGCCATTGATATATCAATAACTGTTTAATTAAGGTGACAGAAACAGCACAACAGTAAATCACAGCTCAAAAGGAAAACTGACTTAGAAAGCCAATTTGTTAATCGGTGAAACACAAAAAATAAGGCCTAAAGTTAGAGCTACCTGCTCCTAGCCAGCCCTCTGCTTAATTAGGTCCATATTCACAATAGATATATCACTCCCATCCATCATGCTGCCTAGTTTTGTCTTTTTTTCACATTTTGTAATTTTTCATATTTTAGATTATATGTGCTTGGTGATTAGACGTATAAGAGTCTATGGGGGTTATGTATAAAGATGGCACACACGCCAATAGGGCCAAATAGTGCTTAAGAGAGCGTGATTATTGTCAGAGAATTGGCGGACATCTCACACTCCCGCACTGCAAAGTATCTGGAGTTATAAAAAAGGCGCAATTTCTGTTATACATAACAAATGCCGATTGCTCCTTTTTTTTTAAATAAAAATCCCATCGCTTTGCAGTACGGGAGATTTTTTTTACATAACCCCCAATGAGAATCTGGAATATAAATGTGGTCGTGACTAAAAAAATAGATCTGTATACATGTTGAGTATCATCCTGCCCACATATTCTGATTATCCTAAAGGAATTTGTTTTTAACATTTCATGACGCATAAATGTTAAAGTGTGGTATATTTATGATTTTGTTTTATATGGTGCGACTAGGAAATATGATGTGAAGTACTAAAAATGTAATTTTGTTTTATCTTTCAAGGGGCAGTTACAAATGAGAGCACTCTTTTCACCTATGACTATCCAGATCTCATTGAGGATTACCAAATCAAACATGACCCAAACTTTCTGCCCACATTTACTATTGAAGAAGATCCTAGTAACCCTCTACTAGAACAGATCCACGAGACATGTGGGCCTGATCCATTTTGCAGATTTGATGCTCTTGTCACTAACAGTATAAACATTGGCAATGCAACCAGAATGTCACATCTTAGCCATGTGAACTTGATGCAAAGTCTTCAACCAGGTACTAGAGCCACAGAGACCATAATAACCTCCTGAGCAATAGTTTGGTATTTATAGAGTTGCTTCATGCTTAATAAAACACTGCCATTTGCCTAGGATTTGCTGTTAACCCCTTAACGCATTTGGACGTATATATACATCCTGAAAAGCATGGTCCTTGAGGACCATGAGGACGTATATATACGTCCTCCGTTTACATGTAGTGTTGCGCTCCTTAGCGCAACACTACATTCCTGCAGCTACTCTCAGAGGCTGCTTCGGATCCGAAGCAGCCTCTGAGAGTGCTTTCAGCCCCCCCCCCCCCCCCCCCGCGCGCATACAATCACCGCGAATGTGATCGTATGCGCGTTACACACATAGGCAGTGAAAGCTGATCACTGCCTACAGTATGTGTTTTAAAGTGTTGCAATGATGCCTCGATTGAGGCATCATGCAACACCTTCTGTGCCCCCCTGGGCACCGCCAGTGCTGTATTGGAGGAGCATGCTCCTCCAATACAGCGTGCCCAGAGGAGAGCGACGGAAGAGAGAAAAAAAATCTCTTCCGTCGCTCTGAAACCGCTACTTGACTGCCCCTAGAGGCAGTTAAGTATATTACAGTTTGAAAGAAAAAATGAATTAAATAAATAAATTAAATAAATAAATTAATGGAAAAAGCTAACCCTAGATCTACTAAACCTAGATCTAGGGTTAGGGTCATAATTAGGGTCATAGTTAGGGTTACAGGAGGGTTCGGATGATTACAAGGGTTAGATTAAGGGGTAGGGGTAGATTTAGGGTAAATTTAGAGTTGGGGTAAATTTAGGATTGGGGTTAAAAAGTCACTGTAGAAGAAAATGGTTAGAAAAAAACCCACTAATATTGTTTATTGCCCTATTACTTGAAATACAACATAGACAAACATGGAATCATTAGTATTACTAAACTCAGGACAAATATTAGAAATATATAGACGGGGTCTTTTTTACCTTTGTAATTGTGTAAAAAAATGAGGTCAAAGTTAGAAAAAGTGTTTTTTATGGCATATTTTCAGCATATTTTATATATTTTTTTAATAGTAAATGATATCATGTGATGAAAATAATAGTATCAAATGAAAGCCCTATCTGTCCTTTAAAAAATGATATATGATTTGTGTGGGTGGACTGAACACAAAGAAAGAAATTCACAGTTCAGTAAACGTATCACAAAAATAATGGAATTCTGGTCTTCAAGGCACATCAAATGCAACATAGCACTCGGTCACTAAGGGGTTAAAATAAGAGTAGAATATCACAAAAAATATGTTGTATATTAAAGGTAACCTGTCACCTTAAGAACAATTCCCAACATGCTCCTCACCTCCACTTCTCGTGAGGGTGTTCAGTGTGTACTTTTTGTAATTCTTAACAAGGTGTTCCATGGCAGCTAGGATAACTAAATTGTTTAATATTTCCTCTGGTTTATGTATATTTTCTACTACGCTGTACTATTTAACACAGATTTATATACACATATTTAATTTTTACCTGTCTCATTCCAGTGGTCTCCTGTGGTTGGCTTGCACCCCCTGAAAATGGTACAAAGAGTGGAACAACTTACATAGAGGGTTCTGTTGTACAGTTCAGTTGCAACAAAGGCTTTATCTTGATTGGCTCTCGTCAGAGAACCTGCCTGTCTGATGGAACCTGGTCAGGAAATAGAGCTCAGTGTCTTTTAGGTAAATCCAGGTTCCTTTGTTATATAAACTTTTGTTTCAAAATAAATACTAATTAACCATACATGGCTGCACAATTATAAGAGTTATGTAATGATCCAGCAATTTTGGAAACCGTTTGTTCTTCGTGTTTGCACCTGTTCCTTTTTGCAATCTTAAGCCAAGATAACTGTAACCTTATTGTTGGTCCAGAAGAAGACCCTCAACCAAAAAAGATTACAATTACAAAACTTTCTAATCAAAAGGGATTACAAAATCATCCTTGGAACAATTTTATTAATATTCCTTGGTAAAATATATGGGTCTCTACAATCTCTATTTCCACCTTTTTTTAAAAGTAGATAAACATTTTTTTATTTCACATCATCACAATCAGTGGTGCATCTTGGTTTTGTGCTGCCATAGGCAGACAAAATTCGGGCACCCCCCTACCCACATTGCACACCCAGGACATGCCCTCATCAGCCCCATTACATGCCTTCATTACCCCCAGTACATGCTTCCATCGCCCCATTCTATGCCTCCATCACCCCAATACATGCCCCCATCACCTCATTACATGACTCTATCACCCCAATACATGTCCCCATCACCCCCATTGAATGCCTCGATCACCCCCATTACATGGTTCCATCCAGTGCTGGACTAGGGATAAAAACCAGCCCTGGAAATAAGTGTATACCAGCACCTTAGCATAACATTATTTTATTGTTCATAAAAAATGGAAAATTATGCATTTTAAAGAACATTTGAAGAGTGTATTGTTTATAGATAAGATTGATATATACCCCTGCAAAGGGCAATATATACCCCAAGTATTAACAAGGTTATATTTCACACACTGCCTTATATATACCCCATGCACAGGGATATGTAGAGCTCAGTATGTACACAAAGTTATATGAATTGCCCTGTGTCATTCAGGGCAGTGTGTGAGACATTACCTTGTGTACATACTGGGGGAATATATTGCCCTGTATAGAGGTATATATATCAGAGTTGTGTGTGAGATAAAACCTTGCAAATATACTGATTTACCCCAGCACCCAGATTGCATTCACAAGACTTGCCCAGCACTGATGACCTAACCCAGCACCCAGATTGCACTCACAGGACTTGCCCCAGCATTTACCCCAGCACCCAGGTTGCACTCACATGACTTGACCTTTCACTCAAGACTTACACTAGCATGCAGATTTCAATCACATAACTAACCCCAGCTCTAAGATTGCATTTACAGGATTTACCCCAGCCCCCAGATTGCACTTACAAGACTTGCCCCAACATCCAGGACATACCTAGTATGCAGATTGCATTCACATGACTTACCACAGCATGCAGATTGCACTCACAGGACTTGACCTATCACTCAAGACTTACACTAGCATGCAGATTTCAATCACATGACTAACCCCAGCTCTAAGATTGCATTTACAGGATTTACCCCAGCCCCCAGATTGCACTTACAAGACTTGCCCCAACATCCAGGACATACCTAGTATGCAGATAGCATTCACATGACTTACCACAGCATGCAGATTGCACTGACAGGACTTACCCCAGGACTCCTTGCACTTACTGGACTTGCCCCAGTACCCACCACAGCACTCAGATTGCACTCACAGAACTTGCACCAGCACCCAGGACTTATCCAGTAGGCATATTGCATTCACATGACTTACCCCAGCATGCAGATTGCACTCACAGGACTTACCCCAACATGTATTGCACTCACAGGACTTGCCCCAGCACCTAGGATTTACTGCACTCACAGGACTTGCCCCAACATTCAGGACCCCAATATATATATTACACTCACGTGACTTACCCCAGCACTTAGACTTCACTCACAGGACTTTCCCCAGCAGAGAGGATGTCTATCAGGCTCCTGCACTGTGCAGGAGGGAAAAGGTGGCAACATTGCACACTCTCGCAGCCTCAACTGCATCTTGTCGCAGCCAGATATTCTGTTTGATACACACACAAAGTCACATATACATACACAATCACACACACTTACATGCACACTTAGATACCCTTACACACACGACACACACTAACACTTCCAGACACACTTACACACAGGCGCACAGTCACTCTTACGGTCCCTCTTATAGACACACTTACACACAGTTACACTTATAGACACTCAGTCACACTTACAGACAGTCACATTTACAGACAGGCACACTTACACTTACAGACACACTTACACACAGTAACACAGTAATACAGGCACACTGTCACACTTACACACAGGCACACTGTCACACATGCAGATAAACTTGTATGTACACAGCTATTCTTTTCTTTAACAACAACAAAAAGTTATAAAAGTTTGTCCCCCTCCCTGCTCATTTACCTTTATTTGGTAAGGATGGAGAAGGACCGTACAGATTGGGCCTGCAGCCACAGAACACGGACATTCCTCCGAGCGCTTGATGTCACCTGACATCCGGCGCTCTGACAGTAGCTATCAGGGGAGGAGGGGCTTTGCATGCTGCCGTGGGAGAATTCTTAAAGCGGCCGCAGTGGCAGAATCTTTAAAACTCAATCTGGCAGCGTGTGTCTGACGTCAGAGCACTGGGTCAAGTGACCTGTCATGTGACCTGCCAAAATAATTTGTTATCTGTAACTATCCGTTATCCGAAATGCTGCCGGTCCCGAGCATTTCAGATAAGGTATACTCAACCTGTATTTGCAACACCACCAATAGCAATGGTATCCACAAATGACCTTAAAGTAGAAGAAAAAAAAGAGGGATGAAGACATACAGATGAATAGCTGTACACACACCCCAGTCATTGCATAGCATAGAGATCTATGATCATTTAAATAACTCCAACCTCACTGGAAGAAATATCTATTGTTTAATAATGTCATGGTGAAGGAAATCTAGCTGTATAAATTACGCTAAGACAGGGCCGCCATCAGAAATTTCAGGGCCCCTTAATGAAAAAAATTCTGCCCCCCCCCCAATAGTTTATCAATTAATATGTGACTAAAAGCCTGGGGTCCACATCCGCTGGATGTCACATATTAATTGATAAACTATCAAGGGGGGGCACCTAATGTGATCAGTGACCTCTAAAAAAAATCCAGACAGATATAGTCAGTGTCAGATAAGTTAACCCCATGGATTGCTTGACATATATAGACAGTCAGAGGAGTTAACCCCTTGGGTGGCTAGACAGATCTAGGCAATGTCAGGTGAGTTAACTCCTTGGTAGCTGGACAGATATAGACAGTATCAGAGGAGTTAACCCCTTGGGTGGCTAGAAAGATCTAGGCAGTGTAAGAGGAGTTAACCCCTTGGATGGCTAGACAGATATAGGCAATGTCACAGAAGTAAACCCCTTTATCCACACACTCCATCACACACAGACAGTCTGTCACTACACTGACATACACACACTCACTTACACTGATATACACACACTCTCACTGACATACACATACTTTCACTCACACTGACATACACACACACACACTCACACTGACATGCACACACTCTCACTCACATACACACACTCTCACTCACACTGACATACACACACACACACACACTCACACTGACATACACACACACTCACTTACACTGACATACACACACACACACTGAAATACACACACTCTCACTCACACTGACATACACACATACTCACACTGACATACACACGCACACTCACTCACACTGACATACACACACTCTCACTCACACTGACATACGCACCACTGTCCGTTTTTAACTTACCTGCCTGCTGGCATTTCTGTGCTTTGAGCTCCTTGTGTGAAGGAGGTCTTAGACAATCACGGGAGGCTTCTGAACTCTCAGCCAATCAGGAGAGTTGAGAGGTCTCACCTGATTGGCTGATACCTCTTTCTATCAAGCTCCGGAAAAAAAACTGCTGCACTGAGCAGCAAAGTGTCGCCTGGGGCAGCTTCCCCAATAAACGGTCGGCGGGGGCCCACGGGGCAGCTGCCATGGGCCCCAGGAATGAGTGGGCCCTGGGCAGATGCCCAATTTTTAAAAACATTTTTTTTAAAAAAATATATATTTTTGGTGTGCACAGGTAGGGATGTCAACTTTTCTTAAAAAAAAAATACTGGCCTTGCTACTGTCTCCATAGACTTAACATTGGCCTGGTGCCATTTTTTCACCGGCCTGCCAGTAAACCCTATGGACAGGTCATGACACAAAGGTCACCAATTCACACATCACTTATATATTGTGATCTGTTTCCTTGACACTAAACCCTTTTTATACTTATTCAGGAGAAACCAACTCTTGTGCCAGTCAGTGTGGGCAGAAGATTTTGGATTGCTCGTGCGAAGTGACCTGCGAGAATCTTGGCATATGCTGTTTAGATTACCGCACTTATTGCATCCGGATTTCACCAGAGTCTGGCCTGCTCATGGGAGGCAGGGACTTTACAGTTTTGAATGTTGTCTTCAGTAACAGCTCCGGTGTAAAATGCAGGTGAGTTTATGGTTCTCTATAATAGAATGGTGTGATTACAATCTCCTAAACATTAACAATACATTAAAATGAAACTTCTTGGGGTTGAAAGGAATTTTGTCATATTGCAGAATTAACCTCTGTTAGTGGTGATGGCTGTGCTGCTTTTCTATGAAGAATGCAATACGCCAGGAACAGTGATTTATTGTCTTAGTCCCCATTACTGATAAAGAAAAAAATGGGAAAACAAGACCTATAGCCAATATAGCACTTACTATACTGTAGAAAAGTGAGGTTACTTTGGTTACCGCTTCCACTTATAGCTCTGCTTAAGGAAATTGTGGAAGTTAGTTGAGGAGGTGGATATGCTAAAAATTACTTTTATATATTTTTTATATGAGAATTTCCAGCAAAAACATTCTGATTGGATGTTTCATAACATTAACATTATTTACATATTGCCAACAATTTACACTGTGCTTGGTACAGAGTTTTATATGGGAGCTACAGACAAAGATAGATCAGAGACAGGAATGTACATGAGCTAAAGGGAGCCATACTCGCCAGCTTATAATTGTTCTGTTAGTACTGTAACATTATCAAGAACAATTTCCGTAGTAATATTCCAACTGATCAGAGACAGTCATCAGAAACAGGCATGTATATGATCTAAAAGGAGCCATACTCTCCAGCTTATAATTGTTCTGTTAGTACTGTAACATTATCAAGAACAATTAGTAATATTCCTACTGATCAGAGACATTCATCATAGACAGGCATGTACATGAGCTAAAGGGAGCCATACTCGCCAGCTTATAATTGTTCTGTTAGTACTGTAACATTTTCAAGAACAATTAGTAATATTCCAACTGATCAGAGACAGTCATCAGAGACAGGCATGTACATGAGCTAAAGGGAGCCATACTCGCCAGCTTATAATTGTTCTGTTAGTACTGTAACATTATCAAGAACAATTTCCGTAGTAATATTCCAACTGATCAGAGACAGTCATCAGAGACAGGCATGTATATGATCTAAAAGGAGCCATACTCTCCAGCTTATAATTGTTCTGTTAGTACTGTAACATTATCAAGAACAATTAGTAATATTCCGACTTATCAGAGACATTCATCAGAGACAGGCATGTACATTAGCTAAAGGGAGCCATACTCGCCAGCTTATAATTGTTCTGTTAGTATTGTAACATTTTCAAGAACAATTAGTAATATTCCAACTGATCAGAGACAGTCATCAGAGACAGGCATGTACATGAGCTAAAGGGAGCCATACTCGCCAGCTTATAATTGTTCTGTTAGTACTGTAACATTATCAAGAACAATTAGTAATATTCCAACTGATCAGAGACAGGCATGTACATGAGCTAAAGGGAGCCATACGCGCCAGCTTATAATTGTTCTGTTAGTACTGTAACATTATCAAGAACAATTAGTAATATTCCAACTGGTCAGAGACAGGCATGTACATGAGCAAAAGGGAGCCATACTCGCCAGCTTATAATTGTACAGTACTGTTACTACTGGGACATTATCAAGAACAATTAGTAATATTCCAACTGCTTAAGATATAAGATATCTAAAAAATATACAGAAAGTAACAACGTGACAAAAATGTGAAAAAAGTGTAGAGTGATTGTCATTCATAAAACAATAAAACAGAAGCATTGCAATATAGTATTTTACTGTGGGACTGCCTTACAGTTGAGCTTGTGGTTCTTTTTCTTTTCATTTTTAGGTTCAATTATGACATAACTACGGATGGTTATATAGATGACACTGGACATGCACACTGTATATCACCTTTGCTATATGAAACTGGTCGAATTGCCTTTGAAATGTCTATAGATGGAGGACAAACCTATCCTCACTCCAGTACATGGCTGTCAGGTGTTTGAACCTTCTTTTGAAAATACATGGGTCATATGTATGAAGATTGTATAATAACTTACAAAACTGCTGCACATTGAATTAGGATAAGTACTATAAAATGCAGCTTTATTTGTACTATTAGCGAGGTTCCTCATTATTCCACAGAATGTAATGGAGGTAATAGTCACTCATCAAAATGTTAGACAACCATTGTCATGTGTTCATAAGGTTGACCACTTGTAAGGTCACAGCAGCATAATGATGTGCATACGTTTTGCAGTTAGTGTTAGTATTGCGGATTAATGTTAGGGTTAGGGTTTTGGACTAGTGGGAATCATAGAAACATAGAATGTGTCGGCAGATAAGAACCATTCGGTCCATCTAGTCTGCCCAATTATTTTTGAGTACTTTTATTAGTCCCCCGTTCCCGGTCTTATAGCTAGGATAGCCTTGTGTCTATGCCACGCATGCTTAAAATCCTTGACTGTGTTTACCTCTACCACTTCTGCTGGAAGGCTATTCCATACATCCACTACCCTCTCAGTAAAGTAATACTTCCTGATATTACTTTTCAATCGTTGCCCCTCTAATTTAAGACTATGTCCTCTAGTTGTGGTAGTTTTTCCTCTTTTAAATATACTCTCTTTCTTTACTGTGTTGATTCCCTTTATGTATTTAAATGTTTCTATCATATCCCCCTGTTACGTCTTTCCTCCAAGTTATACATGAATATTAGGGTTAGAGTTAGGTTGAGAGTTATGGAACTATGTTAGTGGTATGGGGCAAAAGGGTTAATGCTTGGGAGACATTAGAGTTAGGGCTAGAATGGGGTCATTGATAAAGGTAATTTGGCAAAGTTGGAGCAATATCCAAGGCAGCTAATTGAAAGTTCCTGGCAGTTTCACCATATTTACATATTTTGCCCCAGGTGTGGACTTTTATAAGAAATGCTGATACCTCTTGTACCTATTAGATTTTTTATGTTTTTCTTTTAAATCAATTTCCTTTAGAAATAGATGTTGTGACACTTTAACTGTGTCACAACATTGGTTTGGCCAACTTAGAGACTGCTAAACTACATGAAGCCTATTTCCAAAGCGCAGTGATATCATGTGTGATGTTCAATATTGTTTACATGTTTTTGACATAGGCTTTATTCATGAAAGAGAGAAAGGCAGGAATTGGCTGGTAATTGAGAAGGGAATTTCAAACTTAAGGCTGAATAGTAGAATTTTTCCAACTCGCTTACTTTAGTCTTGTTTGAATTTCCCTTCACAATTCCCTGCAATAGTCTCTTTTAAGAATAAAATCCTATATTTCTTGTTTACTTGCTTCTCTCATATTGTTTTATTATTAGTACTTAATCTTTATGTCTTCATTTTACACAGTGCATCCTGGAAAAGTGTCAGAACTAGAAAAATGTACCTTATTAAATGATACCAAGTGGCAATATTATGGTACCCCAAATGTGGATGGAACCCTGACTGTAACATGGGACCCAAAGACATTCAAGGAGAGTCTGGTCAACATTGAAGTCTGGGGTTACCAGGAATTAGGTAAAAGAATGACATGAGGAATAATCTGCCTTTTTCTTTGGAATAAAATGTGGTCAGGCGAAGTAGTAGAATGTGGCTGCTAGGTTATGAAATTAATTTATTGATAGACTATTATTATTATTAATAATAATAATAATTACTTAACCATCTAACTGCCAAATCTGTTAATTGAGTTATCTGTTGCATATTCCTTTAGCATTTGCAACTTTCTGTAGAAATACATATTTTCCTTATCAGTATTGTCTGGATAAAATGATGGAGAATTGATTAATGTTTTGTTCTCCATTAATTTATTGATTACTAGGAAAACCTTATACCTCCTCCTGGACAGCGTCTTGGAAATACCTGTACTCTCTGGAAAAGCAATATGAAAATAATGGTTCTTTCACGTTCCTTCCCAAACCTGCTAAACCTGAGCACGCAGTTTTTGAGTTTGGAAGTCTCAGGATTAATCCCAGCCAGTATCAAGATGGACTAATGTAAGTTGTATTGTTATTACCTTGTGTATAACGGATGGAGATGAATTATAATGCTGACGCTTAAAAATGAGAGAAGCATCAAAGTATTCTGCAGTAAACAATAACTGGTAAATCACTGACTATACCTCAGTGACCCATTTGTGTATATAACAGATGGTGTAAATTAAAGAGGGAGTCATTTGTGCTCATAAATACACATGATTTGTGTAAATAATAGTTATTGCTTATATTCTTTAGCAGCTCAATCATGTTTTTGCTATTAGTAAAGAAAGCAAGGGATCCTGCAGTTGGTCTAACTGTCTCTGACAGAAAATGAAGAGATAATCTGTCATACTTAATAGGGCATCATGCAATCCTGTGATAGTGCTCTATGGTGTTTTCTGTCAGTGACAGTAAATTGTTCATAATACTGATAGTAGTCACATAGAATAGGTTTTATCTGCTAGACTTCAGCTTTAAGAACAATCAGGACCAAGCATGGTTATTTGTTTCAAGAGGGGGAAAAAACACACAGGAAAAAAAGAAGTAGTTAGTTAAATTGTTTTTGTAACAGCCACATTGCAAATATTTATATGCGGAAAATCTAATATGCAGCTTACAGACCATGCGGTATTCCAAAATCAGAGGTTCTACCCACCTTTGAGGCCACGCTGGAGTTTCCAATGATATCACACTTGGGAGTGATATCTCTATTGCATACTTGCTGGCACAAATAATTATTCTGTGTGTTTGACTAAAGTGCATTTAAAGTGATTTTATGAGCATGATTTAGTTTTGCTACTTAAAAAAAATATATTTTTTGCATGACTAACTTTATTAGACTATATTTCAATACTTGTTTTCTATACATTTAATGTGGCCCACAAACTTTTATGAAAAACCCGGACACCCCTCGTTTATATAATTCATTGGATGTTGTCATTATAAAGTATTATTTTGCACATTTTAGGAATGTTCATTCTCTCTGGAGTGTGGACCATGCAATGGCTTGGCATCTTGGAGAAGACTTCCGAAAGGACTCTGCTAGTTGGGCACACGAAAAATGCCTGGATTGGCACAAAAGTGACCAGAGCCTTCCCAACTTCTTATCAGAGATAATTGACTGCCCTTGTACAATGGCACAGTCCATATCTGACACTGGGAGGTTTCATGTACGTTGTTTGTTTGTTTTGTAAACTCTTATCCCCCACTCATCATTGTCACTCTTCTTACATATGTATTCATGTCACCTGGGCCATGCTTGTTTATGACACATTCCCACCTGTTCATGTTAAACAGCTAGATCATTCATCATACCCATTCAAGGAGAATATAACAGACCTAAAGATAAAAGAAAAACAAGTTACCTGCGCTCTCTCCTTTATCCCTATGCATTTAAAACAAATGGAGGTTTTTAGTTACCTCCAATGGCCATGAGAGGATGAGCCCACCTGCCAACGTCAAGGCAGACCCCCCTAGGTGTCACCTCTGTTCATACTCAGGTTAATTTGACAATTTAAGTGTGGTTTTTAGAGAAACTAAATATAGTTGAGATGGTAAGCTGGGGGAGTCAACGCAAGGTGACAAAAATGGTACTTATATGTGGTTTATAGACCTGTTTATTACCAAACTCATAGATACAAAGATAATTAGAGGGGAAATGCCATATAAATAACTATTTAATCAGGTCTTGCCCAGGAAAACAGAGAGGGAAGGATAAGTAGACATTCTGCCCTGTGGTTCCTTATTATTTAATTATATAATAATAATATAGTCAATATCTAATGACCGAGAGCACATTCATTATGTGCCTTGGCTTGCTTTTCCACAAGTAGTGGGTATGTTAATTTGCAGCCATAGTTATTATTTGGAAACCTACGCTCCTGGAAGTCATCAAATGTGTAAATTTATATTTGCTTTCCAATCTTAATTTAGCAATAGCATCTAATTATTAAACAGGCACAAAATAAATTACCATGAATATCTTCCTGTCTGACCAGAGATGGTCTTAACAGGATACAATGGCCTAGTTAATACATTGCTCTATTGTAAATCTCCAATTAAAAAGACCTGTTTCCGCCTTTCACCAACACTAACTCATTAAAAATAAGATAATAAAAGCAAAAAGTATTGCATTTCTTATAACTGTAATTCTCCTAACAAGAAATAATTAACTAATTAGCATCTTACTGAACCATGTACACCAGCCTCTATTGTCATGGAATTCACCACTCAGATCTAGGATAATTAGTGAAATACAAGTCACGACTAAAGATTTCAACTGTATTCCTTAAAACTGGAATTTCAGAATAGTTTTTTTTTTTTTATATAGGTTAAACCCTTATTCTAAATATTTGACTCCATTTCAAACAGATAGATAAAGTATAAAACAATAGCATGGTAATAAATATGTGTTGTTTTTTGAATTTCAGCCAGATTACGGGTGTGACATAGGGTCTCATAGTGTGTGTACGTACCACCCTGGTGCTGTACATTGCGTGAGAGGGATTTATGGCAGGTAACTTGTTCTGTTTTTCTGACTATATATCATATATGATATCAGTGTATAAGTTGTACTGTTTAAACAAGGGAGAGATTTGGCTTGAGATGTTATGTAAGTACACCCATACAGTGCCATGGGACATAATTTACTGATTTTAATAATGAATTATAGTAATATGAAATGAAGACTGCTGGTTACTGTAGGCAGAGAGGGTCGATAGCTTCTCTAGTTATATTATGACTTTAGAGCAGGGGGGGGGGGGGGGGGAACCTGCAGCCATCTAGCTACTAATGAACTACATCTCCCATAAGAGGCTGGCAGAGGAGTATGGAAAATGTAGTCCTGCAACATCTGGAGGGTCTGAGGTTCCCTACACCTGCTTTAGAGGCTCAACTTCAGACCCCTGTTTCTGATCTTTCTGAACTACAGCTTCTTCAATGCTGAATCAGCCTTTTGACACCATCAGCATCAATAAGCAGCATTGCCACAGGCCTCACACAACAACTAAATAAAGTGGCAAATTACATAGTTTTCGTTACCTGGGAATGCAAGTGTACAAAGATTTTTAACAGGATTTTGTATTAGGAAATAGTATGTATTTTATTAGAAGCCATAGTCACAGGAAGAATAGGACATGCCTGATATTATCTTGGTAGACCATCAGAGGGCTCTGTACCAGAGTCCAAATCACCGACAGACCTTGTGTTATTAAAAATCAAGTCTCACAAATAAGAACAAGCATAACAATATTGATGTATATGCATGTATAATGATCACATCTGCAGTTTGTCAAATCTGACAAATCTTACATAATGCTACACAACTATTAGAAACAAGGATCTCAAAGTTTTCCCAAGGTATTTTAAATTACCTATAATATACAACTATGGCCAAAGTATTGGAACACTTTCAGGATGCTACAGACATCATCCAAGTCCTGGCACCTTGTACAAGACTTCCCTCTGAATAACATTCCATTATATATGCATGTTATATACTGACTAATTCACTATGTATATATATCATATAATATGCCTTTACCTCTTCAGCCCTCTCTATGCAGCTGGGCAGCAGTGCTGCTATGATTCCACTGGGGTTCAGGTCCTTACCAGTGACTCTATCGGTGGCAGTACCCCAGATCGAGGACATGACTGGGGATCACCCCCATACAAGAAACCCCCCAGGATACCAGGCTTTTCACACTGGCTGTATGATGTTGTTAGCTTTTATTACTGCTGCCTGTGGTCAGATAACTGTCACTACTACTTAGAGCTCAGACCCTCCAGCGACTGCCGCACATACAAACCACCTAAAGTCGGTATGTAAAATTAAGAATACATAGAAACATTATTTGTTTTATTTAAGTGTGTTACTGTGTGTGCCTGTTTGCATTCAACAGTACATAACTATTTCTTACAAAGTATTTTGACATCTATTTACAATGCAATAGCGCCACCTAGTGGAAATATTTTAGATTGTAAACTGATTCATTTTCTTCTGAAGAAATATCCATCTGCAATGTTTACAGAGATATACATATTGCTACATAATATTAAATAGTCTTCTTGATAAATTATGTCTAAGTAGAAGCAATGAAGTATGAAGTAGTGTTGTATTTAGAATATCAGTTAGTTCAGGTAATTCAAAAATAATATTTATGTGTATGTTATCAAAATGTATATTACCGAGCACTTAACAATATATAGAATGTATTACATAATAAATACACAGGTCATTTAGTGTTATTAAATATTATGCAATTTTATCGTTCAATAAGGTGTTACGAGTGTAGCAGTGTTTATAACAAGTTTATAACAGCAATACAATATCAATACAATTTAAATTTAAACTAATGACGCAACTGTATTATACTTGGTCCTATGGTGACTTCTAAACATGGAAGAGATTTAGTGAGGAGTTATGTATACTTATAGACAGCAAATCTGATGCAAAGTTCCAAAAGTATAGCAGCCACCACGGGAGCCTATAGAATATTCCTGCTGATTGTCCATGTTTAGATCTTTGCTCCAGAATTGACCTTTATAAATAAACTACATTGCTACTAGATGTAAATCAGAATTTGTTTAATTAATAAACTATTTTATATAATAAATGTAGGATACTTTGTCTTCAGTCGTTGTCCATTTACAAGAGTATTTCATGTTGAAGTAGTGCATTTTGCCATTTCACGTTTATTTAGCTATTGTATACATTAGATTTACTCCCTCTGTTAGATTGTTTTTATGCCTACATCACTTTATTTGGCTAGAACAAACAAAGAGGTCCAGCACTCAGTGATACTGAGATTAAGTTACTAGCCTGTGATGTCTTTCTCAAGCTATAAAAAAATGTGCAAAATACAGAGTATTTATACAAACTTGTGAAAGGTCAAAATCATTAAAATCATCAAAAGAAATTACCAATTTAAACTTTATTTGTAACATGTAGTGATTCACCTCATTCACATATAATTAAAATTATTTATCTTATTTTTTTTTTTCACTTGTATTTTTTATGTTTTCCTCTCTGTGGTGCACTTGGAAGCTCGGTTTTAATTGAGACTGTACACACCTGTTCAGATGTGCAGCACGGATCGGATTGACCATTCTTAGTAGTGATGTCACTATGTGTTCTGTTTAAATTAATTAATTTCACTTTTGTTATTTGTGCTTATGACTAAGCGCTATATGTACAAAATGCATCAAGCCTGTAACCGAACTCCCTTTATATCGCCTGCATGCTGCTATTTTTTGTATATTATCACATTTTGCACATTAAATCTTACAAGTTCAATTTTGTGAGTGCCGTCTTCTGCTTTATATTTCTCTGTAGATGTAAATCAGATTGTTGTACTAATGTTTTATTATCATATTTCATAGCTTCTGCTTTTGGGGATCCTCATTTAATAACACACGATGGGGCGAACTACACTTTCAAGGGAAAAGGAGAGTATGTACTTGTTACATCGACATACAAGTCTCTGAACATCCAAGGACGGACTCAACCAGCTGTGTTTCCAAATGGTACGTAAAATAAATAAATAATCATCGAGGAAAGATATGATTGGCCATTATTCCCTCTATTTAGAAATGTATGCTTGTTCTGTAGCAGAATGTACAGCATTTTTTTTTTCTGCAGGAACTATCATTTCTGTAGCTGGATTCTCTTCTTTGGCAATGCAGGAAAATAATACTGATGTGATTGAGGTGCGACTAGCAGGATCTTCACAGAGACTGGAGGTTCTACTAAACAAAGAAGTGGTTAATTTTGATCGGAGCTGGATTGACCTTAAAGGTAAGTATACAGGAAAAGCTTTTTATGTTGCATAAACTTTCGCAGGTTACCTACTGATCCCCTAGTCTAAGTTACCTACTGATCCCCTAGTCTAAGTTACCTACTGATCCCCCAGTCTAAGTTACCTACTGATCCCCTAATCTAAGTTACCTACTGCTACCCTAGTCTAAGTTACCTACTGATCCCCTAGTCTAAGTTAATAAACCAGTGACCAATGATAAAACATGAATTTGAGGCAACTTTACTATATCGCCCTGAATAAAGAGCTATCTTTTTACCCAGAGGATCAGGTCATGGTGGAGACACTGCCCAAATGCTGCCATATGGTAAATTCCATAGGTAGTTTGCAATATTAATGTAAAATCAGAAAATACTACTTAAACCCTAGTTCAGGTGTCACATGCTTTAAGACAGAGAGACAGACAGGCCTAATTATTTCTAATGCTTTTGGGAAAGCAAATGATTGTAATTTAAATGTATTCTTTATGTTCCTTTCTTAGGTGTTTTTCTATATTCTCCTACTAACCAAAACGTTACAGTAATGTTCCCCTCAGGAGCTGGGGTGGAGGTTAGAGGGAGAGGAAGTTTCCTGGGTGTTACAGTCTTACTTCCTGACGAGTTCATGAACAAAACACAAGGACTTCTGGGAGTGATGAACCAAGATCCCACAGATGATTTTACCTTTAGAAATGGAACGACCCTACCTCCTAATGCTTCCCCACAGGAACTATTCCAACTTGGTGCTGACTGTGAGTGACTGATGTGGGAGGTGTACTTGCTTACTGTTGTAGCACTGGATTGAATATTTTGTGATAGAAATAGCGTCTTTGCTGTCTTGTCTTGTCATAAAGCTAAATCACTACTGTTATATCAGCTTACTGCCTCTGGCATTTTTGTAACAGAGACTTCTGAAACCTTTAATTGGTAACCAAAAGATAGACAAGGGCAATTACAAACTGTGATATTTGACATTGCACTTATAAATCGTTCATACATAATGTCAAGTTTTGCTGTCTCTTTCATGCAAGGGGACATGCATGAAACAAGCCTCAAACAATCACAGTACAAAATATTTCTCCCTGAATTTCCGTAATACAATTATAAACGGTTGTGGTCCAAATGTTTTCATATTCTTCAATATTGAACTGTAGGTTGCCTCAGTGTATTCGTGAGTGGCAGTAATTTCATAGAGAAACTTTCCTGTTGTGGTGGATTGGGCATAGGAAAAAAAAAAATTAGACATTTACTGTAAATATTTGTGATGATTGCTTTAGGGACATTATCCATACTTTAATTACAGAAATATAAATCCTTTTTTTGGATGATCAATCAAGTAAATGTCTGATTATCTATTATTTTACTACGTATATGTACAAAACCACACACACGTGTACATGTGGAGCTAGACTAGAATCAGTGGGTTTAATTGGACTGCAAAAGTCTGAAAATATTCTTTATTTAGCTGTGGTAAAAAGGGCCCGTAACATGCTTGTGACAGAAGCATTCCGATCCAGAACATATATTGGGATATACTAATGGCCTTATAAATTTAAGTTTTATATGACATAACCAGAAACACTGTTTAAATATCAGATTTAAAAAAATGATATCCGTTCAGTGAGCTCTGATGTGAAGAACGGATAATTAGGAAGAATTGTAATATTTTGTTTCATTTTTTTAATGTACAATAAAAACAAAACATTTGTAGCAATGTTCTTACAATGTTTTGACAGTTACAAGAAGCTGTAAGTTATTTGACTAAGAAATGTGTCCGTTTTAGGGTCTGTGACTGAGGAGACCTCCCTGTTTACCTATGACTCCAAGTTCCTTCTGGATACCTACAATACAAAACACGACCCACAATTCATACCCACCTTCACAGTATCGGAGGATCCAAATGATCTAATTAATGGACAAATGAATGAGTTGTGTGAGTCTGATCAATTCTGCAGATTTGATGTCCTCACTACAAGAGATCTTGGAGTAGGAAATGCTACCAAACTATCCCATTTCTACCACAGGAGCTTGGTGGAGAATCTGAAACCAGGTAAGTCCAGGACAGACATACTCATACTCATGTATTTGAACAGGCGTGTATACAGTGGGTAAAACTGGGCATGGTATACATTGTAAAACAATGGCAGATGACACTAACATTTGCTTCATAACATACCGTATTTGCTCGAACATAAGACGACCCTGCTTATAAGATTACCCCCCCCCCCCCCCCCAAACTATGGATATTCCTTTAGGAAAAAAACTAAAAGCCTGAATATAAGACTACCCTATAGGAAAAAAATGTAACTTATATATTCACATGTAAATTGCTTTTTCATATTTAATAAAAACTTATGATATAAAAAATGTCTTGTTTTTATTTACCTTTTATGTGCCAATGCTGCCCCTACCCATCAGACTTACCCAATGCTCTCCCCAACGGTGTCTGTCTCTCTCCCCCACCCTCGTCTGTCTCCCCACCCTCCCCCCAATGTTGGATGTCTCTCCACCACTCCCTCCACCCAGCGTTGTCTGTCTCTCCCCCACCCTCCCCCTAAGTTGTCTGTCTCTCTCCCCCACCCTCCCCCCAACGTTGTCTGTCTCTCCACCCCTCCCTCCCCCCAATGTTGTCTGGCTCTCTCCCCCATCCTCCCCCCTATGTTTTCTGTCTCCCCCCTCCTTCCCCCCAACATAGCCTCCCTGGTGGAAAGTGGGGGTAGCCGGGGGATGTCTGCACGATACGTGCAGACATCCTCCATGCTGCCCGACACTTCCGTCCATTATGACGGATCCCCCTCGCTAACAGCCGGTGGATGTCTGCGGGATGCGCGTAAACATCCCCCGCTGCTGCCCGGCACTTCCGCCGGGACTTTTATGATGAAGCCGGAAGGACTCGGCTTCATCATAGAATTCCCGGCGGTCGTGCCGGGCGGCAGCGGGGGATGTTTACGCGCATCCCGCAGACATCCACCGGCTGTTAGCGAGGGGGATCCAGGTCCCCTGCAGCTCTGCGGGGGACCTGGATCACAGTCTTATCATCTGACCTCGATTTGAGGTTAGATTATAAGACGACCTCGAATTTAAGACGAGGGGTCTTTTTCAGATAATTTTCTCTGAAAAAAAACCTTGTCTTATATTCGAGCAAATACGGTAATAACATAAATGAAAATTCAAAGATGTTATGGATGATCATACGATTTTTTAATGTCTGAGATTAAAATAAGAAATCACTCAACGGTAACACCATAATCTGACATATATTATTTACTTTGATTTGGCACTTAGTATCTTGCAGATGATAAATAAAATAACAGGATATTGTTATTGATAAAATGGTTTGTGCTTTAATTGGAAGATAGGACTGAGGAACAAAAATGAGCCCAAGATAAGCTGGAGTGACAGTGGTATTATCAATAGTAAAGGAATGTTTGGGTACAATCAGTGGTGTATCTTATTTTTAGGCAGACAAAATTCAGGCACCCCCCAACCCATGTTGCACACCTAGGACATGCCCCATCACCCATGTTGCACTCCCACGACAAGCCCCATCACCCCATTACATGCCTCATCACCCACATTGCATACACACTAAATGCCCCATCACTCCCATTACATGCCACCATCACCCTCATTAAAAAACCCCACCACGTCTATTACATGCCCCCATCACCCCGATTAACTTAGAAGGAATTAAAGCTTGCTGAAATGTGGGGGAGGGAGCGAAAATATTTGAAGCACCAGAAGTGTGCTTTAACACCCTCTGGCAAAGTGCAGCCCTAGGTGAGTGCCTTGTTTGGCTTGTGGAAGATACACTACTGGGTACAAGTTTTAAGAGTGAAGAATCTCAGTTCTATTTTAGAAAGATTACGTGTTAGCTACTGGTTAAATATCCAGGAAGTAGACAGAAAGTTCGTGACTGGAGGCAGAGTTGGATGTAATATGCACATTTCATCCATGGAAACATTACATATCCATGGAAACGTTAATGTGGACCAGAATGTACCATGTACTAAAAGCAGATTTTGTTTGCTCTATTGCTATGTTTTAATTGCTATGTTTTTAATTACTACTCCTTGGGCCTTTAATGAACCCTGCCTATAATACAATTATTTTTATCAGTTTTGTAAAGCTCTATTTTTGTGAAATTGCTGATTTTTTTCCTTTCATGCTTAGTGGTCTCATGCGGCTGGCTAAAACCCCCCACAAATGGGAAAAAGGAAGGGACTAGTTATCTTGTAAACTCAGATGTGACATTCACTTGCAACAAAGGATATATGCTGGTTGGTGCCTATAAAAGAACATGTCAGTCAGATGGGACATGGACCGGCCAAGAAAGCCACTGTGTACCAGGTGAGTATAGTGTTGTGCTTCCTCTATGTGGAGTTTCCCTTTCTTCTTTATGTTTGTATTCTGTTTCTCTATGTAAAGGTATGTATGGGTTTTATGGTGAACTCTATTACTGGTCTTAACAGAATCCACCATTTTCCTGGCTTTAAGTATTTTCTTATTTCTTCTATTGGTAGACGGCATTAACACAACATAGCATACACAGAATTCCTACTCTCTGCTAATCTAAACATATTTTGCAAAAATCCAATGAGCCTTGAAGTGTTTCTCAATGGATTTGAAAGACATTCCTTTTTCACTCACTCTATTAGAGTGCTGTTGGTGTTTTTTTTGCCAAACACATATCAAGCCATAGATAATCTTGATCTATGAGCTGAGAACACGGTGTGTGCTGGTCATGGGTGTAGGAACCCCCACAAATCTGGGGGGGAGCAGCATTTTTGCTCGCCGGGTATAGCAGCAGTAAAAATAAAGCTTGTCACAGTGTATATTATATCACCAAGTTCCCACCAACATTACCAGGATCCTTGGTATACAACAGATACATTCACAGCACAACATCTACATCAGGCAGGTGCATTTTATCACTGTTACATGAAATATAGTCAGCGAGCTGTGTGTACACCATAAAACATACATCAGTATGAACCTACCACTTCTGCTGGAATGCCATTCCATGTATCCACTACCCTCTCAGTAAAATAATACTTTCATTAGTCCCTGGCCTTATCTTATATCTAGGATAGCCTTATACCTATCCCATGCATGCTTAAGCTCCTTCACTGTATTAACCTCTACCACTTCTACTGGAAGGCTATTCCATGCATCCACTACCCTCTCAGTATAGTAATACTTTCATTGGTCCCTGGCCTTATCTTATATCTAGGATAGCCTTATACCTATCCCATGCATGCTTAAACTCCTTCACTGCATTAACCTCTACCACTTCTACTGGAAGACTATTCCATGCATCCACTACCCTCTCAGTAATGTAATCCTTTCATTAGTCCCTGACCTTATCTTATATCTAGGATAGCCTTATACCTATCCCATGCATGCTTAAACTCCTTCACTGTATTAACCTCTACCACTTCTACTGGAAGACTATTCCATGCATCCACTACCCTCTCAGCAAACAAACATTACATTTCTGACCAGAAAATAAACTGTAAAATATTAAATATTTCCAAAAGCTTAAGGTGGACCCCAAATATATGTATATAACTAGTAAAATTTATACCAGGGCTTGACAACCTTAACTAAGTTTTAGGAGCCAGGGAAAAAAATCTAGGAGCCAGACAACAGCACATACACACAATCACATGCAGTCATATACAGTCAGTCACATAGACACATATACTCATACATACAGCCTGTCACACATATACATACTGTCACATAGAAACACACTCATACATACATGCATACATACAGTCTGCCAGGCACACACTCACACATACATACAATCTGTCAGACACACACACACACACTCATACATACAGTCGTTCACAGACACACTCATACATACATACATAGAGTCTGTCGCAGACACACACTCATACATACATGCAGTCTGTCAGACACACACACACTCATACATACAGTCTGTAACATAGACAGATACACTCAGAGTCAGTCACATAGACACACACACTCATACATGGTCTTTCACATACACTCATACATACAGTCTGTCACAGACACACACACTCATAGTCAGTCATATATACACACAAACTCATACAGTCAGTCACAGACACACAAACTCACACAGTCAGTCACACACACTCATACAGTCTGTCACACTCCCTCATACAGTCTGTCACACACACACACTCAGACATACATACATACATACATAGTCTGTCACATACACTCATACATACATACATCCATAGTCTGTCACATACACTCATACATACATACAGTCTATCACATTTACTCATACATACACACAGTCTGTCACATACACTCATACATACACACATTCAAGTGAGCAGTTTTTTTTTATCTTAAAAAATACATTTTAAAAAAATGTAGATCAATAGCAGGGATCAAAGCTATATCTCATTGCAGGGAAGGTGGGCATTTCCGTTCCAGGTTTGTCTGTGCCTCTTACAATCATTACTTATTAATTACATTATTTTGCCCATTCATTTGTCAGTTTTATTTTGCCCACATTCATTTGCCAGTGTTTTTTTTGCCCAAATTCATTTGTCAGGGTTTTTTTTGCCCACATTCATTTGCCAGGGTTTTTTTTGCCCACATTCATTTGCCAGGGTTTGTTTTTTTTGCCCACATTCATTTGCCAGGGTTTTTTTTTTTTTTGCCCACATTCATTTACCAGGGTTTTTTTTTTTTGCCCACATTCATTTGCCAGGTTTTTTGTTGCCCACATTCATTTGCCAGGGGTTTTTTTTGCCCTCATTTTTTGATCATCTCATCATTAGTAGAAGTCATTGGCAGATTTAAGAGACATGTTATTATGGCAGCTTCGGAAGTCATTGATTATTGCAGCTCTAAGAGACATTTTTTAAATGCCCCTAAGAGCTGCAATAATCAATCACGTTCCGAAGCTCCCATGATAAAAAGAAAAACGGTACATTATTGGCAGTGACACTGTCACTGTTCCTACCTCGTTCCTCCCAGTGTGGGGCTGTGTGACATGTGGAGGACGCGCACAAGCCTTGCGCATGATCACATGACGTCATGCGATGAAGTCATGTGATCAGGTGACCTCCGTGATCGCTGCAGAGCTGATTCTCCCGGGACAGTCCCAGGATCGAAAACGTTGCGGGATTGTCCCGGGTTGGCAAGTATGCTCAAGGCCGTCTTTAATAGTGATTGGACCCTGGGCAAGCATTTGCTTGGGACCCCTGGACCCTGCCCCCTCCCCTGCATGCAATCCCACCATCCATCGCGATGTTAACCCCCCCCCCACACACACACACATATGCCATAATTGTTGTGCCATTCAGATGCCAGTAATATTGTGCCATTCAGAACGCAGTATTATTGTGCCAGTCAGAGCCCAGTAATATTGTGCCATTCAGAGCCCAGTAATATTGTACCATTCAGAGCCCAGTAATATTGTGCCAGTCAGATGCCTGTAATAGTGCCATTCAGAGCCCAGTAATATTGTGCCAGTCAGAGCCCAGTAATATTGTGCCAGTCAGAGCCCAGTAATATTGTGCCAGCCAGATGCCCAGTAATATTGTGCCAGCCAGATGCCCAGTAATATTGTGCCAGCCAGATGCCCAGTAATATAGTGCCAGCCAGATGCCTGTAATATTATGCCAGTCAGAGTACAGTAATATAGTGCCAGCCAGAACCCAGTAATATAGTGCCAGCCAGATGCCCAGTAATATAGTGCCAGCCAGAACCCAGTAATATAGTGCCAGCCAGAGCCCAGTAATATAGTGCCAGCCAGAACCCAGTAATATAGTGCCAGCCAGAGCCCAGTAATATAGTGCCAGTCAGAACCCAGTAATATAGTGCCAGCCAGATGCCCAGTAATTTTGTGCCAGCCAGATGCCCAGTAATATAGTGCCAGCCAGAGCCCAGTAATATAGTGCCAGCCAGAACCCAGTAATATAGTGCCAGCCAGAGCCCAGTAATATAGTGCCAGTCAGAACCCAGTAATATAGTGCCAGCCAGAACCCAGTAATATAGTGCCAGCCAGAACCCAGTAATATAGTGCCAGTCAGAACCCAGTAATATAGTGCCAGCCAGAGCCCAGTAATATAGTGCCAGTCAGAACCCAGTAATATAGTGCCAGCCAGAACCCAGTAATATAGTGCCAGCCAGAACCCAGTAATATAGTGCCAGTCAGAACCCAGTAATATAGTGCCAGCCAGAACCCAGTAATATAGTGCCAGCCAGAGCCCAGTAATATAGTGCCAGCCAGAACCCAGTAATATAGTGCCAGCCAGAGCCCAGTAATATAGTGCCAGCCAGAACCCAGTAATATAGTGCCAGCCAGAGCCCAGTAATATAGTGCCAGCCAGAACCCAGTAATATAGTGCCAGCCAGAGCCCAGTAATATAGTGCCAGTCAGAACCCAGTAATATAGTGCCAGCCAGATGCCCAGTAATTTTGTGCCAGCCAGATGCCCAGTAATATAGTGCCAGCCAGAACCCAGTAATATAGTGCCAGCCAGAGCCCAGTAATATAGTGCCAGCCAGAACCCAGTAATATAGTGCCAGCCAGAGCCCAGTAATATAGTGCCAGTCAGAACCCAGTAATATAGTGCCAGCCAGAACCCAGTAATATAGTGCCAGCCAGAACCCAGTAATATAGTGCCAGTCAGAACCCAGTAATATAGTGCCAGCCAGAGCCCAGTAATATAGTGCCAGTCAGAACCCAGTAATATAGTGCCAGCCAGAACCCAGTAATATAGTGCCAGTCAGAACCCAGTAATATAGTGCCAGCCAGAACCCAGTAATATAGTGCCAGCCAGAGCCCAGTAATATAGTGCCAGCCAGAACCCAGTAATATAGTGCCAGCCAGAGCCCAGTTATATAGTGCCAGCCAGAGCCCAGTAATATAGTGCCAGTCAGAACCCAGTAATATAGTGCCAGCCAGAGCCCAGTAATATAGTGCCAGCCAGAACCCAGTAATATAGTGCCAGTCAGAGCCCAGTGATATAGTGCCAGCCAGAGCCCAGTAATATAGTGCCAGCCAGAGCCCAGTAATATAGTGCCAGCCAGAACCCAGTAATATAGTGCCAGCCAGAACCCAGTAATATAGTGCCAGTTAAACCCCCCCCCCTCCCCCCTCTTCCCTAGTACTTACATGAATCTGCTCCGTGTCCCCCGCCGGATGTCTCCTCCGTGCAGTCTTCCCTCTTGCACGGAGGAGGGAAACAGTCACCGGATGTGACGCGACAGTTTTTTTTTTTTTCGGCCGTCGCATGCGGCTTGCCGGAAAAGTGTTCACAAGCGCAATGCGCTGTGAACACGGCAAGCAGGGGCTGGGGGCCCCGTTTGCTGGGGGGGATTTCACCCTACCTGTCCCCCCCACATTTTTTCCTGGGGGGGGATCCGTCCCCCCCATCCCCCCCGCTTCCTACGCCCATGGTGCTGGTGTAGGTGGTGAAGGCATATTAGTCAAATCCAAGGCTCACCCAAATATCTATTTTCCTAGCCATCAATTTCAACATTAAGGGCATAAAGAAACCATCTGGCATTAAGCAATTATACCACCCATGAATTCTGGATTTCTAAAATATGGATCTTGCAGGGAAGTGACCATAAAACAAAGCGGATCTAAAGCCAACAACTTCATCAGTTATTTGTTCTGTTTGTTTATTACTCTTGTTTCACATTGATACATTCAGCAACAATACCAGCAATATTTCATGCGTTATCAACATGCTTGTTACATGTGTCATAGTGTTGTTGTGTTTTTGTTTCTTTGTGTGTGTGTTGTCTCATTTTGTCTGCTGTCTGTGTTATTTCTATAGTTCTATACAATGTCAAATCTGTCTTTCCCATGCTTTCTAACCACTAGAAACATCATTGGCATACACCTATAAAAGGAGGGCTAGTTTTAATGGTGCAACATATAATACTTATGTTCCAACAATATTCTTGTTGGTTGAACCAGGGGTATATTAATTTAGGTGATGTATATATCCAGTTGCTATTTCTGTCTCTTAGCATGATGTAATGTGACAATTTTATTTTCATCCATGCATATATAGGGTATATAAGAGGATAAAAACATGGTTTTAATAAATATTCCATCAATAAAACTTTTTTTTTCTGTACACCGCATATGATGAAATTATTAAAGGGTGGTGTAGAATCATATACCAAAATATGGTGACCAGGCACTACTAAAGTCAAAAGTGGAAATGTTACATCAGCATGGCAAACTCACAATTCTACATAAATGGTTCAGCCCTACAAAATATGCATTAATGCATACAGTGAGCATGGATAACATTAACATGGCATAGAGTAATAACTCAAAAAAAAAAATCATCCCAAACTATGCCACTTTGTAACTTTATTTTCATCCGCAATACAAGCACTACATCCTAATTAGATCGTTCCTATATTGGATAAACCAGCACACTGTTGCATTGCTGATAGCAGTTGCACTAAAGTTGTCACAGTTACACTTTTGAGCTTCTCTCCTAGTATAAACTATTTATAGCATATCTAGTAAATATGTATAGAAGTAAATCAATTAATCAAAGTTTGTGCTGTTAAAGGAATCCTCCAACTAAAAAAAGGCAAAATGTAGACAACGTTCAACTTTGACTTCCAGATATTTTTTAGTATGTGCCGAAAATATGTATGAAAATAATTTTCTCTAGCTTTACTCCAAAACTCTAGCCTTTTCTCTACAACATACTACTGTACACACAATATAACCCCTTGTAAATAACAGGCAAAACATGTTCATAATGCTAGTTGCGCACATGTAAAATATAGTTTATTGGCTTTGAAGAAATGATGACTAGCCATAAACAAGAGTATGTGTGAGAGGCACTTGATTAATAAAAACACGGATGCTCCCATTATTCATATCGCTTTCTTTTATTCCATCAACAGCAAAGAAGGGGTGAAAAGAAAAAAATAACCAAAAGCATAGTAACGAACCCTTCCCTCCCTATATAAATTCATGTCTCCCCAAACACTTCCTCTTTCTTTGCTGCTTCCCTCATAGATAAGTACTTTATATTCATTACATTTATATATGTTGATATCTACCTATGTTCTCCATATATATTTTCACAACAATGTTTTTCTTCACATTTAATTCTCTGCCCCACTCTCAGGGGTCGATTGTTTCCCCTTCCCTCCACTTTCTCCCCACTTCTGTGTCTTTCCACCACCATTTTCATAATTTTTCACCATTTTTCGGTGCTCTTTTGACTTCTCCCTCACTGTGTTCTTCCAATATGTCTATTTTCGACTATATCTCCACATTGCGGCGGCCATTTTCTCGTAGCCTTTCCAATTTTTACATGGAGCGGCCATTTTGTTGGAGTCCCGTATGCATTTTTTCGTCTTATTTTGCAGAATTTCATCGGAATTGCTCTTGTTTTTTTGTCTTTTCTGGTTCTCTGACCACTCCCACGTCTTCCTGTCTTTTTTCCCATGATTTAACTGACGTTTTTAGCACGACCTGGGTGTCTGTTACCTGCTTCTACTGTACTCCACTGCTACTCCTGCTGGCTTTACCCTGCCTCTACTTCCACCTCTACCTTCAGTTAATCTGGTATTGTACCTGTCAGTACCATGTCTTCCCATGACCTTAACCTAAAAGGGGCTTCTCTCTCCCTGGACCCCAATGCTCCTGGCACCATCGATAAAGGTAATGACTGCTTTGGTGAGTTTATAAATTCATAGGAATTTTACTCCCTGCTGGATGCCACTATGAGAAAATCCATAAACCAAGTGATGCAGTAAGCCATGGGCTTAATGTCCTCTCAAATTGCCCAGTCCATCTCCTCAGCATTGCCGGCATCTCAGCCCCCTGCCCCCTAACAGGTTTTGACCTCACGGGATAAAAGGGCTTCTTCTTCACTACCCGCCTGCAAGGCTTCTAAAAAATTAAAATACTCCTCATTACCTTCCTCCAAAAATCTTATGAGCAGCAAGATATACATTGGCAAAGATACCGTGGTTGCACCACACACCAGAGCCCCAAGCCGTGCTAAATCAGCCAGATCTTGTAAAGCGACTAAGACCGCCTTAGAACTATCAGACTCCAAATCTGATGCAGGGGAGGCATATGTGTACTCAGATTTATCTGACCCTGATCCACCATCTGAGGATAATATGCAGGCTGGTGACCCCAACCCACCCAACCTTGGGGTCTCTGCCACTCAGCCGGATGCCCCATGACTTACTGGACATGAATGGTGAATCAGTGTTTGACCCATATCGGCTCCTACACCCTCGGTCCTCCGAGAAGGTTTCCATCGGACCACTTCAGCAATTATCTAGTGCATAGAATACATAAACCTTTGTTACGCGCTGTCCTAGAGTGTCCTAGACCTACTGTCCCAAACCTTGTCTGTTGTACCCCTGACATCGACCCTAAGATCCTGCAATTCCTCAGTAAGACAGGTTGGAAACCCAGGAAGGGTCTTGATTTTGCATTAGGCACATTCTAGGATCTACCATTAAGCTATTTGAGATGGTATCTATGGCAGGGGATGTTTATTTGGATTTGGAAAACATGAAAGGTTGGGTTCAGAGGATTGTGTGCCTCATAGGCAATGCTAACACAGCCTTGGCGACAAAACGCCGCAAGGAAATCTTAATGAAAATTAAGCCTAAGATAACAAATATGGCTATTGCAGAGCTTGGCCCCCAGGCTAAAGGTTTACTTTTCAGCAGGACATTTGTTAAGGATCTGGGATTCTATGTATCTACGTTCACCGCGCTGGATAAGGCGCAATCTAATTTGAAATGAGTATTCAACCCCAACATTTTTGGATGGGCCAGAAGAGTCAGAACCCTTCTGGCCAGCTTTAATTTCAGGAGCCCCATTCAGAATTCCAGAGGCTTTGAAACATCCCATTCCTATTATCAGGACTACAAACCTGCCTCGTCTGGGTACTTCCCCCAAAGTAGGAGAATCGAGGAGCAAGTGGCTCACATCAAGGCCGACGTCCCTATGGTAAGTACACCCCAAATACCATTTTTTTTCCCATCCAGGGGTGGGGAACAGGCTCAAATTCTTCCAAGAAACTTGGTACTCAATCATTACAGACCCCTAGGTCCTAGACACTGTTGCAGGTTATCACATAGAGTTTGTCACTACTTAAATTCAGTCCGTTTTTCCTCACCCCATACGATTCTCACACAAACATCAACTACTGATATCCCAAGAGACTTTACACTTAAGGGGAAAAGGGGCCATAGTCCCCGCTCACAACCCCTATGAGGGCATCCTAAGCAGTCTTTTTCTGGTATCCCAAAAAAATGAGGTGGCGTTCATCCAGTTATCAACCTGAGACCTCTGAACGCATTCTTTGCATATCACCATTTAAAAATGGAGGGTATCCATTTTCTCAGAGATGTTCTTCTCATAGGAGACTGGATGGTAAACTTAGACCTCCAGGATTCTTACCTAACAATTCCCATTGCCTTAGAACACCAAAAGTTTCTCCAATTCCAATGGGGTCAACAGGTTTGGACTTTCACATGCAACCCATTCGGTCTGTCCTTGGCTCCTTGGTGCTTCACCAAACTTCTGAAACCAGTGGTTGGCCACTTATGCAGATTAGGGGTCTGTGTCATAATTTATCTAGACGACCGACTGCTTCTGTCTCAAGACAGACAGACATTGGGCACTCACCTGAATTGGTGTCTGTCCCTTCTCCAGGACCTAGGTTTCCTTATCAATTGGGACACATCTCCCCTATCCGATAGAGTTTTACCATAAATTCAACCCTAGGGTCTTTACACCTGCCGGAGACCAAAATCAAGTTAATGAAGAAAGAGATCAAGAGTCATCTCGTTGCCACTTATCACTATCTGTCATTTAGCACGGATCACAGGTCTCCTCTCTATCCAGTCGATTTTTCCCGGTCACCTACATTACCGAGCTCTTAAATGGCTCAGAAACTGTGTGATCCCTGTAGATTACGAGTCCAAGAAGGAACTCTCCTGGTGGGCACCTGTGACCTGGAATGCACTGGTGCATGGAATGATTATTTGATCCCGTTTCAGCTACTGTGAATGATATTCTTTGTTTTCTTACATTACTGTTTGAATTGGGTCATGCATATCGGACCATTAATGTTTATCGCTCCGCCATATTCATAGGTCACAATGGTTTCCATGGGGTTCCGGAGGATAAGCTGTCAGTAATTTGTCATCTTCTCAAAGGGATTCGGTTATGTAGACCTCCTACACCATGCTTATATTCCCTTTGGGATGTTAATATTGTTCTGAAATTGTTTGAATCTTGGCCCTCTAATGATGATTTGTCACTTCCAGCTGGTTATGTTGTGTTGATTAATTTCATGTAAACGTGTGTTGGATGTTAGGGCTTTGGACATCACGGCAAGATCTTTTACTCCAACTGGGGTTTCATTTTCTATCTATAGACGTACCAAAACCTTACGTGACTATGATTTTGTATCCTTGTTTTCCCCATAATACCAACTTGTGTCCAGTGACGTGCCTTCTGGCTTATGAATTTAGATCTGTTTCGGAATCCGTCTCATTCAGCCTTATTTCCATCTTCATGCAAACCACATCTCCCAGTCTCTACCCCAACTCTGGCTCGATGGGTTAGATGGAGCTTGCTGGTGTCGACACTTCAGTGTTTGGTTCTCATTCTACTAGGGGTGTTAAGGCATTGCAGGCTTTCTCTATGGGCTGTAGGCTGGAAGACCTTTTGAAGGCCGCTGACTAGTCTCGGGAGTAAATCTTCCGTGAACTTTACTTCATCCCCAAACCTCATTTTTCTTTTTCTGTTATTGCAAGGTTTTAAACTTGCATAATAGGAGCCTCCATGTCTTTATTAATTCCTAGATTTTACTAGTTCTATGATGTAAAATCATGATTAATAAAGACACAGAGGCGAATATTATTCCCACCTGGGATTTATGGGTTATTTGCCCTGCCCTTTTGAATGTTTATTACCGTTTGTTATTTGCACTGTTTATTTGCACATAATTACTTATTCATAGTATGATTGATTTGCATGTCAGTTACTGCAGTACAACTGTTTTATTGGATATTTTTTCTGGTTATGACAATAGATATTACCTTATACATTTTTCTTTCTCTTAGTACAATAAGCTGACTTGGACATGTTGCTGGACGAAGTTTCGGTTTTGACTGCTGTTCTGTCCATTCTGCTGTTTACCTTTGTGGACTGGGATTATGTACTAGTTCGGTGTTATCCTATTTATTTTGTCTGATGTTTTATTACAAAGAAAGAGTAAGTGTTTGGGGAGGCATGAATTTATATAGGGAGGGTTTGTTATTATGCTTTTGATTGGTTCATTTTTTCTGTTCACCTCTTCTTTGCTGCTGAGGGAATAAAAGAAAGAGATATGCATAATACTCGCCTCTGACTTTACATCACAGAACTAGTAAAATCTAGGAATTTCCTCAGAGTCTGTGGGAGTAGCAACGGTGCTACACAATACTTTTATTGTATTGAAACTATAAAAAAATGATTTATGACTTGCTGTAATTTAAACAAAAACAACTAATGCAAACTAGTTATTCAGATTGACCTTAACAGAGGAACTGTGTAGCACTTCAGGTAATCTGAAGTTTGCAGTTGTCTGAGACAGGATAGTCTCTTTTTCAGATTTCACTTTATTGGTTGATAACAATTTTCTTATTGTCAGCCTGTGTGTTTGTTTAACCAAAAAATATTAGTCACGCTTTCACCTCCAAAAAAAGAAATAATGCATAGCCAGTACACACTCACAGTCAGTCCAGGAGATCAGCGGTGACCGAACAAAAAAGTATTATAAACAATGGCACAACAGTTCAACAATTACTCAGGGTGCACAAACCGCACGTACGTGAAATATTGAATAGTATGTTGCCTCAGTGAATACCAGTCAATTCATAGCGATACTTTCCAAGTTGTGTTGGTATTGGAAAATGTGGTATGGGAAAAGTGCCCATACAAGGACACATTGCCCATGGCAAGATCTGCCATGTCTGACAGTCTGTGCTTGGATCATTTCACTCACATGTGGTTTTTGTATCCTGAGCAATTGTTCATCCGTTTTGGCCACCATTGTTTGGGTGTTTGTTTAACACAATTAAAATATATCATACAGTCGCTGTGTTATATAAATATCTTTTTTCTGCCTTTTGCAACATTTACGGATCATGTAATAAGTATTTAAGGAACATTTAAGGATTGTGTAAGAAACATTTAAGAAGCATATATAGGGATGGCTGGTTGCAATGGTGAAACATGTGACCACAATGAAAAGTAGCAAGCTGACATCTTCATGGATATAGTCATGGTTTGGATCCATAACCTCATCTAATTTGACAGGACAAACCATAATGTGAGAGTAGCCAAAGCTTAACTGGCTTGTGAATGAGACTTAACTTCCCCTTATTCAGGAGACACTTGGGATGGTGTGCCATCAACTTGTCCACTTTCAAGAGTTTGATGGTTAAGACATCACCATAAAATAAAATAAAAAATCAGGTCAAAGAAGGACAACCTCAGAATAATTATACGATGACATGCAAATAGAAAAAAAGACAATGCTGCTAGAAGAGAAACCACAGTAGCATAATCAAGAGCATAACAAACTATACAGCATTTACAAGAGAGGCCATCCAAAGTGGGAGACGAGCAGAAAGTAAAGTGTCACCTACACATGGAAAGATAGTTGAAAAGGAACAAATTATTGAGTTTATGTGGTTTTTTGAAGGCATTAACATGTATTCAGTTATTGTTGCTTTTCTGCAATTTGAACTAATAAGACTAAATTGTGTTATTGTGGAGTAGAGTATTCATTGAGACTGTAATAGTTTCAAAAGCCAAACACCATGGATTTTCTTCATGAAAGACGAATTGCAGGGAACTGAGATGGGAAAGTATAGTGGGAGAATTTTCCAACTCGGCTCTGGCCTTATGTTTTAAATTCCCTTTTCAATTCCCTGCAATTCTCTCTTTCGTGAATAAAGCCCAGTGTCTTTTTAAGAAAATAATATGAGCAATTAGAGTGATGAAATGCACAGTTGTTTCTCCATGTGAATCGTGGAACAGGTGTATGTTGTCCAGGAAATATGCAATATATTAGCCATAATTAGAGTAGCATTAATCAAAGAAAATGATGTACCTCTGCCCCTCCTTTCTTCTTTTACACACCACATTTAAATGGTGTCTGTCCCCACATGAAACCTGCAGCTGTTCCCTCTGCTCATCCAGTGGGTTTAGAGATAAGCTGGGCTTGGCTGTAGTTTAAAGACTGCTGTGTGTCAGTTATCTGTGTTTCCAGACATTGGACTAAGAGTTTATTTTTCAGGAGCAGCCCAGCCATGAATGTTCCAAGCTTGTCGCGTGGCGCTGTTTCGGGTTAAGGTGAAGGGTGCCCATGTAGCAGCATGTTAAATGATCACATCAGCGTTAATAAGCAAAGATCAGTATGACACTTTATGTATGTGCATATAGATGTGTACATGTATGTCTAAATCTAGGCAGACATACTTCATACACACACGTACAAAGAAAAGTGTAAACTTAAAGTTGGTGGTTAAAGATGGCATGGCCACTAAATAAAAAAAACACTACAGCAACTGTCTTGGAGTAACACGTTTAAAAAAAGGATTGTGGCCCATGAAGTATGTGTGTATAGAGTATAAAAATGAATGTTAACAGAATTGCAAGCAGATATATAGCTTGAGAGAGAAAATGTGTTAAATAAACTTTTTTGGAAATATGCACAAAATATATACTCTATTTATTCAAACAAATCACTGTGGACCTTGACCGTAGTCATGGCTAGACACCCAAAGATCTTTGTTTTGGTCCCCATGATAAATAGGTCATTGGCATACAGTCAATTACAAGAACACCATGTGAGGCTTTATTCACAATTAAATGGGAGTTAAACCCTGCATGTGATCTTTTAATCACACTGAAGTTACCTTCTGATTCAAAAAACTTTTGAAAGATGCTCCTGAAGTGATTCTGATGTTTGACATAGGAAGTGCCTAGTGGTTGTTGGTTATACTTTTCACTTTTTGATAAAGCACCCGTCAGTATGAATCGATTCACGCGTTCTGTTTTTCGTCTCCGTTAACTACCTGCTTTTTATTGTCTATGGACTTGAATTAAAGAGTTTTCATTTTATTCCAAATGAGGTTCTCGGGTCAACTGATACAATAGTGAAAGAAACATTCTGCAACAAGAGGTAAGTGTATATGGATATAAAAATATAGATCAGCAATTGAAATCATGTTTTTTTTGGGCAAAATCATATATAAAATATAATTTTCATGAAGGATATCAGGGGCTTACTGGTTGAGTATCCCTTATCGAAAACCCTTGGGACTAACAGTATTTTAGCTAACAGGTAATTTCAGATAACAGATCATTTTCACACGTAAGATATATTAAAACCTCTCAGTACTCATGAAATGCAGTACAGAGCTGTAATATGAGGTTTTGTTGGGAACCTGCCGCTGGCGTATCAGGCCTGCACACGTGCCACTGTATTGCCCTTTAGGAGGGGAATCTGAGCATGCATGGAAATGCCTAATCACAGCTTAAGGAATCTGGACACTGAATAAACAGGTGAATGTACAAATGGCAAAATCTAAAAAAAAAAAAACAAAGATAATTTTGGATAACAGATTTGTGGATAAAGTATACTAAACCTGTACATGCATTTTGCTATATTTAAAAAATAAAGTTATGGATAAAAATACTAGCGTCATCATTAATTCATTGTTATAGACATGGGTCATACTTATGCCAGCATATGAGGTTAAAATGTATGTGGTATATGCAGGTGGCAGGTGTTCCAAGCACAGTGTTTCCAGGTAAACATACTGGCTATAATTTAAGGCTGGACTGTAAACAGCATGGAGTCTGACAGTTAGACAGTCTGCTCGCCTGGCCAGTGTTACTATGGAAAAGCATTACCAACAAGGGCCTGAAGAAGAAGAATCATCGCAAGAAGAAGTTGCTCAGCCAGTCCTTCCATCTGTACAGAGTTCTCCTGGCTTTGCACATTATCACTGTAACTATTAAGACTAAGTACCAGCTTTTATTATATTTAACTCTATCTTCTTCTACTTGAATAGAGTTAACTATTCTTGTTTCTATTAATAGACTGTGCGTTTTAGAATTGTTTATTTGTATAACCTAAAGTAGATATTGTTGTAGAATCATCATTAAACTTTTTTATGCTTTAACCTAATCAAGTGTGTGGATATTCTGTTATTTGGTTATTGAATATCACTCTCTAATAATAACTTATTGTTTAATATAATCGTTGTATGTTATAGTATTACCATTTGTACGTTTGTTGTTGTGGTAATGCTTACTTGGCTCCCATTGTGATTTGCTTGAGTAACCTTGGGAACCAAACACTACAAAGTGTTAAACAGATATCAGTTGATACCATATCTGGTAATAATTCTGATATTGAGCATTTAATAATCCTCACTCTCCAATAAAATTGGTGTAGTTGGCAGGAGTTATTACATATAATAATTAATAACTGAATTCCACATTTTCCAACAATTTTTGTAATGTTTGTTTTTATGTGAAGAAAAGTACATTTTTAATTATTTATTTAATCAATAAACCCCCTAAGTTATTTTTGAGTATCAATGCCACACTGCAGCGAGAGTGGTATGTTTTAGTATTGTCAGTGTTTCAAGGGGCTTACTTTCTAAATGGCGCATTTTAAAAACTGCCATTTTGTGGTGTGTTTAAGATCTCAAGTGTTTAGAAATGTGCTCAAATGTTTAAACTCTCCAGCTTTATGTTAATGTAATAGTGCTTGCTGCTCTGGGAGGGGAAATACGAATTGCATGTGGGTTATATTGTGCTAATGCGTATAACTGATACAGTAGTTTAGATATCCCTATATCCCAGTTTGAAGTTGTACGTGCAATACAACTGAAGGTTTGGGACCCCTGGTGACCAGCAAATGTACGGCTGTGTGTACTGCTTTGGAAAGGGGCTGTGGGCTATCGGTTGTATGTGCAATATAACTGATACAGTGATTTAGAGACCTCTAGTGACCAAAAGTATCGTCACCCTTCTTCTTCACAAAGAAAAAGCTGGCCCCTGCAGGAGACGAGATTTTACAGATGAATCCCCATGCCAGAGCATCAGCCACATACTCCTCCATGGCTATACTCTCTGTGACAGACAGCGGGTAAACTTGTCCACAAGGTGGTATGCACCAGGTTGGAAGTTGATAGCGCAGTCATACGGATGGTGTGGCGGCAGGACACTGGCCTGGCTCTTGTCAAATACTTCTCGGAACTCTTGGTACTCAGTGGGCAACAAAGAGACCGAAGTTGTACACAAAACTTTTACTGGTTTCCGGAGACAAGTGTAAGTACATTGCGGGGACCAAGATAATAACTCAGATCTGCACAATCGAATGTGGGATTATGCTTCTGTGACCATTGGTACCCCAAAACGACAGGATAATATGGTAAGGAAATCACCTGGAATTGGATCTCATCATGGTGTAGAGCCCCTACAAGAACCAAAAATCCACTCTTCACCAGGAAAGAAAGCAGGCTCATCCTTGCTGGCGAGGTAAGTAAATTCTATCACTTGATGCTCCCAGGTGCTCAGGATATAAGTCAGCCGACCAAGCCCAGATCCACTGAAGAACATAAGAGACATCCCGGCTCTCTTGGTTCCAATATAAGAGACTATATTTAATAAAATGGAGGTATAAAGTGCACAAATAACATGGTACAAACAGACACTTTACGCATTTTGCATCTAATGACGCTTAATCATAACATTTTAATTGTATGCGCACCCTCACTTTTCATTGTTTGACACAGTCTCTCATTTAGATGGTGTTTTTTGGGGGTACACTGCTCGAGTATTAGCTGCACTATTGTAAAATATTCAGAGCACCTTTGATACATAATTCACCAATGGAGAGGCATGAGACTGTAAGAGTATAGCGTGCTCTGCTTCAAAGGCACTGTCTATAAACAATCCTGCAGCCCCAGAATCGAGTAATGCCTGCGTATTATGAGATGACTCAGGCCAGGAGAGGCCTCGTAGGTCTCTGGAGATGAGGAAATGCCACCCAAGGTCTGTCCCTGACAGGACATTAGGTGCGGCCATTTCCTGGATGAATTGTGACGATGTCGGCCGCAGTGCAGTCACAGGTCCTCTCTCCTCCTAAGGGGCCTGTCCTCGGTGGAGAGGCGTGTGAAGCCTAACTGCATCGGTTCGACACCACCAGAGGTTTTAGAACCTGGAGGCATGGGTGGCCAAGAAAAGCTTTGTGCCAAATGAACAGGAGGCCTCCACAAGCACTCCCTGAATGAGGATTTCTCTCTAGTATCAATGAGGATGACAAAGAATATCAGTTCCTCAAGATCCTTAGGTATATCTCTGGCTACAATCTCATGCTTAATAGGATCAGAGAGCCCAGGCAACCACAAAAGCCTTGTTGTTACAGCCAACCTCTGGCGCCAGGGTACGGAATTCTATGGCATACTCGGCAACCATTCTTGTGCCCTGTTTGATTGACACGAGTTGTTTGGCAGCAGAGCTGGAGCGAGCTGGAACATCAAATATCCTTTTAATTGACTCAACAAACTCTGGGTAATTTTAAACAATGGGTCTCTCTCTCTCTCCCATAGAGGATTTCACAAGCTAGGGCTTTATCAGACAAGAAATCATGAACCCAACTTTGCTTCTGTCTGTGAAAAATGCCTGGGCAACCATTTCTAGGTATATACCAAGCTGGTTTAAAAATCCTCTGTACTTATTGATATTTTATAGAATTCCTAGCTGTCTTAAACCCATATTTTTATATATATATAACAACCCCAAATCCTCTTTAATCATATTTATTGGTATGATTTCTGTTTTGTCCCAATTTAGTTTGTAGTTCGATACACATTTATATTTATAAATGACTTCCATTAGATTCTTCACTGACTCTTTTGATTTTTCTATTGCTATCAGAACATCATCTGCATAAGGTTTTTTCAGTTTATACCTTGGTGGTCAAACCCAGCAATATCTCTGTTTGCTCTTATGTCTGCCGCAAGGGGTTCTAGTGATATAACATATAAGGGGGGACAGCGGACAACCTTGATGGGTGCCATTCGAGAAGAGTGTAATGCCATAATAGCTTCCCAAGATCTTCCTTCAGTTCCATAGGCTCTGAGGGCCGCACCCATGAAGCCCCAGCTGACTCTGTCAAAAGCCTTCTTGGCATCGAGTGACAGAGGCAGCATTGGGGTCTTCCTTGCTCTTGCCTGATCAAATATGTCTATTAATCTTCTAATGTGATTCGAGGAATGTCTCCCTGGTATAAACCCTACCTGATCCGGGCCACTATATCTGAAATACACTTTTTAGTCTATCTGCTAGCAGGCCTGCATGTACTTTCATATCTGTATTCAGGAGGGATATTTTTATCCGGTTTTAAAATAGGCATGATATTCTCCCTGAGTTACTCCTCCCTCTTACTGCACCCTCTTCTATGAACTGATTGTACATCCGGGACATATCAAAGGCAATCTCATCGCTCATACTCCTGTAGAAGGTGTTACTGTACCCGTCGGGGCCTGGGGCTTACCCATTCTTAAGTCTGCTCAGAAACTTAACCTCCTCCTCTGGGGTGAACGGTGCCCCAATCCGAGCATTCTGTTCTATGGAAATCTACGGGAAATTTCTGTTATATAATTATTCTTTTACCTCCTGTTGTTCCGCCTGAGGGTACATGTTTTATAGAGTCTTATAATATTTATTGAATACTTACCAGATTTTTTCTGGGGTGAGGTGTTCCTCTCCTTCGTCTATGATTTTAAGGATGCACTTTGCGGCTTCTTTCTTTTTGAGTTTGTCGGCCCTATTTCCCTTGTAGTACCAACATGATCTCAGCCTTTTTAGATTAAAATTGGCTCTCGACTTTAGTTATTCATTTATCTTTTTTTCTGTAGTTGGGGAGCTTTTATTCAGTTTGGACTTCATTGTGTGTTCTATATACAGATCCGTTAGAGGGTGCCCCCCTAACAACATATTTCCGTGGTCTGTTATATGTGTTCTATCACACCCGGTGATCTAAGCAAGTTATCACTCAGTCTCCAATCTTTTTTTTTATCCTCCTATGTGTCTCTTTAAGCTCTAAGATCACTGAGTTGTGGTCTGACCAGGTGATGTCTTGTATAAGGACCTTCTTTATGATGTGTGACAGCTCTTTATTTCCGAATATATAATCAATCCTCAAAAATGAGGAGTGAGTCTTTAAGAAACAAGTAAAATCAAGATCAGATGGATGGAAGATCCTCCATAAGTCGGCCAATGAGTGTCTCTCCAATAGGGTAGTAACTTTATTTGCTTGACTCATGGTGAATCTATCTATATTGGTATTTTTTTTAGCTTTTTCCTGTCGTTACGGGGGTCCATTATACATTTGAAGTCTCCTACAATGATTATATTACCCTGTTAATTTTAATAGATAGCTCCCGTGAGAATAGAATTACCACTCCTCTTTTTTTTCAGTGAGGGATGCTCTGATTATCAAGGGGTATCTCTCTGATCTAAATATTAAATTATCTGCCATTGCAATGCAATTCTTGTAAACAGCAGCTATCAATATGTTCTTTTTTTAAATGCTCCAGTATGATTGATCTCTTCTGCAGAGAGCTGAGACCCTGCTCATTTATTGTAATAAATCTAACCATCCTCAAAACTCCGGCACACCAAGCCCACACACAAAGCAGGATACAACCATTTCTTTTTAAAACCTCCAAACTTGACATACAACAAAAAACCTCTATTTGCAAAAGAAAAAAATTGTTTGAAAAAGTACTTAAACCTTCGGGTGGACCAAACCCACGATCCCCCAAGGTTCCGAGTGCAATATCCCCTCACTCGGATATAAGTTTCCATGTGAATTCATGGATTCTATGAGCCGCTGCGCTCAGAAAAGGAGAGCTTTGTCTCATATAGGGCCATCCTTAGCCCATGATTTATCCCTGTGACCCTTTATGTGCTTTGACTGAATGGGTGTTACGCTTAGGGAATAAGGGGGAGAGAGGAGAATAAGAGACCAAAAAAATAAAACAATAAAAAATAACTTAAATTGAATATGTCATTGTAGTGGCGACAATTTATACCATTATCATTTCCTTTTATAATTACATTGTGGTAATTTCCTACCAAGCTACCAAAAAGTGCTAATTATTGTTAACTACCATATATAATTTTAAAAATCTTCTAGTGATCTATCAGTTTTAACCAATCGTTTTGTGAGAACATAGCGGGGGGAAAAACCCAAACACGTATTTTCATATTTTTGTGTAAGCAACACTTTGAGCACTTTTCATTCCCCCTAATCAGTGTATTACCATTAAAATACTGTGTTAATTTCCTGCCTGGTTACCAAGACTAGAAGGTGCAGATTAGTATTTCTAATCGGGGGGGGGGGGGGATGGGTGTCCATGTATTATCTATTTATGTAAGCATCACTTTAAGCAATACTTTAAGCAGTTACCATTCCCCCATTTCTTGTTAGAAAAGAAAGAAAGAACACTATTTTTTGTTGTTTACAATTATGTGTAAAACATAATTTCCAGCCCGATTACAAAGACCAGAAAGTGCAGATTATTATTTCTTACCGGGAAAAATAAAATAAAAATCACTAATATTTATAGATATTCCCCCTTATCAGTGAATCATCAAGAAAAGTATATTAATTTCCTATCCAGTTACCAAGGCAAAAAGGTGCAGGTCATTATAAAAATAGAAGGTCCTTCAGTTCCCCTTAATGAACACTTTAAGGGAGTTTTTTTTCTCTCTGATCCATTTTTTTTAGATTTTCTTGGGAGACAAATGTTAGAGGAATATCTTCGAACCAAAATAACAGCCTTGTAGGAACTCTCCATCTGTACTTAACGTTGTTCCTCCTGAGAATGGCTGTATGTTCTGTGAAACTTCTTCACTTCATCCTTGTTGCAACAGATAAGTCCGAAAAAACATTACTTTTGTCAAAGGGTTCTTTTAGCTTTTTTTCCATGCTAAACCTGAGGATATTTTCTTTGATTTTGTATGAGGCACAAAAAACTATCACATCTCTGGGTACTTGCTCTGTTATTACCTGAGGTTTAGGTAATCTATGGCACCTCTCCACTATATGGAGGAAATCTTCTTGCGAGATTCCAGACGATCTGCACATTTGTATTAAATACGTATCTTGATCTTTGTTTTCAAAGGACTCTGGGATGCCCCTTTAAATTGCATCGGCGTGAGCAATCTTCCAGATCAATGACTTTTGCCTCCAGACCTGTCAGCCTTTTTTCCCAGCCTTCAGAGTCCTCTTGAATTTTCCCAAATCTGGGTCTAGGTTTTGTCCATCTTGCATCTCAAGTTTAAATTTGTCGAATTTATTTAGTTGATCCTGAGTGATCGTCTGCCTGCTCAACTCCTGTTGTTTATCTTGAGTTGTTTTTGGAGATGATTCTCCACTTAAGTTCTCTGGATCAGACATATCTTCCTGTAACAATGTCTGTTTTTCATGGCAAGCGTTTCTCCACCTTGCTTTCAGCTTTTTTTTTCTGGGTTTTCCTGCCAGTCATAATTCTCTACCCTGCTATGGAAAGTCTCTGCTATGAGAAAGTCTCTACCCTGCTATGGGGTTTTAACTATGCTTACTGAGGGGATCTCTCACTGTGCTCCGAGATTTATATAAGTTTGTCCTGTTGCTTGAGTACTCCACTATGGGGTCACTGGATTACACAGGTTTACCTTTTTATTTATGTACCCCTTGTAGTTTCTATGGGAAGTAGATCCCTTCCCTCTACTCCCCTTCTCTCCTTTGAAATAATCTTTACTTCATCAAAAGGAGACCCTCAGTTTAGTATTTAATAAGACACATGGGGGCTGGTACATTTAAAATGTTGTACTTATCTCGGTTTTTCACATCGACGGGTGACCTTGTCTCTCTACAAAAAAAATTAACCCCTAAAAATGCACAGACAAGAAAAAATGTGCTGCTATGCAGTGATCAGTGGCAGGTAATGTTTTAATACACAGGGTACACTATACAAAGGGTGTTGCTTTTATAAAAGCCATTGGGTCTCACAATTTTATAATATTTTATTTAATTTATTACAATTAAAAACTTACAGTATACATATCTGTCTCTTTCCCTCACTAAATATCAAGTGAGGAGAGGGCAGATGCAAATGGGTCAGATCAATATTTACCAATATTGATCTGACCAGGCAAATGGTGATGCTCATCTGAGCAATCACCAAACCACCTTTAAACCTTTTAAAAAAATGTTTAATAACAAAAAAAAATTCTAAACAACAGATAGCAAAAAAAAAATGCTTCTGCTGCCAGATTGCAAGGGGTTAAAGCTCTTAACCCCTTCATGACCAGACTGTTCTTGGAATGTTGTGCATTAATGACCGTGACTGTTTTTACACTTGTTGTTTATTTGTGCTTGTGTTTAGCTGTAATTTTCTTCTTTGTCATTTGCTGTACCAACACATATTATATATTGTTTTTATTAGGACAAAAAGTGCTTTATTTTGATACCATTATTTTGTTCATATCATTTATATTATTATGAGAAAAAAATTGTGAAAATTGTATAAAAACAACACTTTTCCTGAATCGCTGAATCAACCCCGCATGTACACATTTTCATAAAGTAGATATCCCAGGGTATTCAACTTGGGGTATTTTGACACTTTTTATGGAGTAATTTTCCCACCAATCTTTGACAAGTTTTGACATAGTCATTTTTTGTGTGTTTTTTTCCCCACACACTTTGTATTTAGGTACGAATTTAAAGGGGTTGTTCTGTCTTTTTGCCAAACAACACCCCAATATATGTTCAGCGACATCCCCTAAGTATAGCGGTACAACATGTATAGGTTTGCTAGGGTTATGTGGCAGGTAAAGGGGCAAAGTTGGAAGCACAGATTGTTGCTATCCTTGCTATCCTGCGGCTGCATTGATGATATATTCAGCTGCAGCGGGCCCCCATCTTCTTTTGGGGCCAATGCAAAGCACTGGCCCCACTAGTAGTCTTTTTTTTTTTTAAATAAAATATCCCTAGAGGACCACCAGCAGACCTAACATGTAACTGGTCCTCTATGGATTAAAGTATTATTTTGATTTAATTTAATATTATTGTTTTATTATTTATTTATTTATTTATTTTTATTTACTTTTTTAAATTTAATTATATTTAACTCTAACTTTATCCCTAGGGTTAGGATTAGTACAAACCCTAATTCTAACTCTAGGATTAGATTTTTGATTATCTCTAACCCTAACCCAAGGATTAAGGTTAGCACAATAAAAATATAAATAACAATTTTTATTTTTTTATAATTTTTTTTATTAAAAAACCTGGGGGGGGGGGGCTGTATGGGCTTGGGGGGACCTGGGGGAGACTTAAATGACTATATTTAGTCTCTCCCTGCCCCATGATCACTGTGGAGCAGTGAGAGACTAGTGCCTGCTTTGACAGCTATTAACATCCTGGCGTTGTGATTGGCATGGTGCCCGGATGTTTTTTTTTTTGGGGGGGGGGGCTTCAGCTGACATGGCTGAAGTGTCTTGGTATTGAGACACTTAGCCATGTCGTTTAAATCGCGTTTGCGGTATGCCAGAGCACATACCGAAATCGGATCTACATGATGATCCTGGACTGTCATCGGTCACTAAGGGAGTTTTTCCTCTTGACAGACCAGGTCATTGGTCACAAAGAGGTTAAAAGAGTCTTTGTCATACTGTAATAAATAACAGTAAACAAATGTATTACAGTACTGTAACAAATGACGGTAAAAAAATTAACCCCTAAAAAATGCACACTGCAAAAAATCTACTGCTGTGCATGATCACTGCATATGCAGTGATCAATGTCAGGGAAGGGGTTAATAGCTCTTAAAAGAGCCTTTGTTATAATGTAGTAAATTACAGTTAAAGGCACACTCCCACCAAAAAATTAAAAGGTTTGTCTTTTGTTTTTCTTATGTGACTGTATTTAATAGAATATGTAACTAAACAAGTGTGACTGGGCATTTTGTTAAATATAGTGTTTTTGGGTCCCACCACCTAGTGACTTTACAGCACACATTTCTCACTTTGGGTCTGGGGACACTGAATGCAGTCTATAAGTCTGAATTCATTATGGTGTTGCAAAGTGCCTCACATAGAGGCATTGTCAAAGTCTCTCACTCAATGTTTGATCCTCCCGACATGGGCGTAGGAAGCGGGGGGGATGGGGGGGACGGATCCCCCCCAGGAAAAAATGTGGGGGGGACAGGTAGGGTGAAATCCCCCCCAGCAAACGGGGCCCCCAGCCCCTGCTTGCCGTGTTCACAGCGCATTGCGCTTGTGAACACTTTTCCGGCAAGCCGCATCCGATGGATGCGACGGCCGGAAAAAAAGCAAAAAAAAAAAACTGACGCCGGATGTGACGTCGCGTCACATCCGGTGACTGTTTCCCTCCTCCGTGCAAGAGGGAAGACTGCACGGAGGAGACATCCGGCGGGGGACACGGAGCAGATTCATGTAAGTACTAGGGAAGAGGGGGGAGGGGGGGGTTTAACTGGCACTATATTACTGGGTTCTGGCTGGCACTATGTTACTGGGTTCTGGCTGGCACTATATTACTGGGTTCTGGCTGGCACTATATTACTGGGCTCAAGCTGGCACTATATTACTGGGTTCTGGCTGGCACTATATTACTGGGCTCTGGCTGGCACTATATTACTGGGCTCTGACTGGCACTATATTACTGGGTTCTGGCTGGCACTATATTACTGGGCTCTGGCTGGCACTATATTACTGGGTTCTGACTGGCACTATATTACTGGGTTCTGGCTGGCACTATATTACTGGGCTCTGGCTTGCACTATATTACTGGGTTCTGGCTGGCACTATATTACTGGGCTCTGGCTGGCACTATATTACTGGGTTCTGGCTGGCACTATATTACTGGGTTCTGACTGGCACTATATTACTGGGTTCTGGCTGGCACTATATTACTGGGTTCTGGCTGGCACTATATTACTGGGTTCTGGCTGGCACTATATTACTGGGCTTTGGCTGGCACTATATTACTGGGTTCTGGCTGGCACTATATTACTGGGTTCTGGCTGGCACTATATTACTGGGCATCTGGCTGGCACTATATTACTGAGTTCTGACTGGCACTATATTACTGGGCTCTGGCTGGCACTATATTACTGGGTTCTGGCTGGCACTATATTACTGGGCTCTGGCTGGCACTATATTACTGGGTTCTGGCTGGCACTATATTACTGGGCATCTGGCTGGCACCAAATTACTGGGCATCTGGCTGGCACTATATTACTGGGTTCTGACTGGCACTATATTACTGGGCTCTGGCTGGCACTATATTACTGGGTTCTGGCTGGCACTATATTACTGGGCTCTGGCTGGCACTATATTACTGGGTTCTGGCTGGCACTATATTACTGGGCATCTGGCTGGCACTATATTACTGGGTTCTGGCTGGCACTATATTACTGGGTTCTGGCTGGCACTATATTACTGTACTCTGACTGGCATAATATTACAGGCATCTGGCTGGCACTATATTACTGGGCATCTGGCTGGCACAATATTACTGGGCATCTGGCTGGCACAATATTACTGGGCATCTGGCTGGCACAATATTACTGGGCTCTGACTGGCACAATATTCCTGGGCTCTGACTGGCACAATATTCCTGGGCTCTGACTGGCACAATATTACTGGGCTCTGAATGGCACTATTACAGGCATCTGACTGGCACAATATTACTGGGCTCTGAATGGTACAATATTACTAGGCTCTGAATGGCACAATATTACTGGGCTCTGACTGGCACAATAATACTGCGCTCTGAATGGCACAATATTACTGGCATCTGAATGGCACAACAATTATGGCATATGTGTGTGTGTGTGTGGGGGGGGGGTTAACATCGCGATGGATGGCGGGATTGCATGCAGGGGAGGGGGCAGGGTCCAGGGGGCCCAAGCAAATGCTTGCCCAGGGTCCAATCACTATTAAAGACGGCCCTGAGCATACTTGCCAACCCGGGACAATCCCGCAACGTTTTCGATCCTGGGACTGTCCCGGGAGAATCAGCTCTGCAGCGATCACGGAGGTCACCTGATCACATGACTTCATCGCATGACGTCATGTGATCATGCGCAAGGCTTGTGCGCGTCCTCCACAAGTCACACAGCCCCACACTGGGAGGAACGAGGTAGGAACAGTGACGGTGTCACTGCCAATAATGTACCGTTTTTCTTTTTATCATGGGAGCTTCGGAACGTGATTGATTATTGCAGCTCTTAGGGGCATTTAAAAAATGTCTCTTAGAGCTGCAATAATCAATGACTTCCGAAGCTGCCATAATAACATGTCTCTTAAATCTGCCAATGACTTCTACTAATGATGAGATGATCAAAAAATGAGGGCAAAAAAACCCACTGGCAAATGAATGTGGGCAACAAAAAACCTGGCAAATGAATGTGGGCAAATAAAAAAACCCTGGTAAATGAATGTGGGCAAAAAAAAAAAACCCTAGTAAATGAATGTGGGCAAAAAAAAAAAAACCCTGGCAAATGAATGTGGGCAAAAAAAAACCCTGGCAAATGAATGTGGGCAAAAAAAAACCTGACAAATGAATTTGGGCAAAAAAAAACACTGGCAAATGAATGTGGGCAAAATAAAACTGACAAATGAATGGGCAAAATAATGTAATTAATAAGTAATGATTGTAAGAGGCACAGACAAACCTGGAACGGAAATGCCCACCTTCCCTGCAATGAGATATAGCTTTGATCCCTGCTATTGATCTACATTTTTTTTAAATGTATTTTTTAAGATAAAAAAAAACTGCTCACTTGAATGTGTGTATGTATGAGTGTATGTGACAGACTGTGTGTATGTATGAGTAAATGTGATAGACTGTATGTATGTATGAGTGTATGTGACAGACTATGGATGTATGTATGTATGTATGAGTGTATGTGACAGACTATGTATGTATGTATGTATGTATGTATGAATGTGTGTGTGTGACAGACTGTATGAGGGAGTGTGACAGACTGTATGAGTGTATGTGACTGACTGTGTGAGTTTGTGTGTCTGTGACTGACTGTATGAGTTTGTGTGTATATATGACTGACTATGAGTGTGTGTGTCTGTGACAGACTGTATGTATGAGTGTATGTGAAAGACCATGTATGAGTGTGTGTGTCTATGTGACTGACTCTGAGTGTATGTGTCTATGTTACAGACTGTATGTATGAGTGTGTGTGTGTCTGACAGACTGCATGTATGTATGAGTGTGTGTCTGTGACAGACTCTATGTATGTATGTATGAGTGTGTCTGTTAACGACTGTATGTATGAGTGTGTGAGTGTCTGACAGATTGTATGTATGTGTGAGTGTGTGCCTGGCAGACTGTATGTATGTATGTATGTATGTATGAGTGTGTTTCTATGTGACAGTATGTATATGTGTGACAGGCTGTATGTATGAGTATATGTGTCTATGTGACTGACTGTATATGACTGCATGTGATTGTGTGTATGTGCTGTTGTCTGGCTCCTAGATTTTTTCCCTGGCTCCTAAAACTTAGTTAAGGTTGTCAAGCCCTGGTATAAATTTTACTAGTTATATACATATATTTGGGGTCCACCTTAAGCTTTTGGAAATATTTAATATTTTACAGTTTATTTTCTGGTCAGAAATGTAATGTTTGTTTGCTGAGAGGGTAGTGGATGCATGGAATAGTCTTCCAGTAGAAGTGGTAGAGGTTAATACAGTGAAGGAGTTTAAGCATGCATGGGATAGGTATAAGGCTATCCTAGATATAAGATAAGATCAGGGACTAATGAAAGGATTACATTACTGAGAGGGTAGTGGATGCATGGAATAGTCTTCCAGTAGAAGTGGTAGAGGTTAATGCAGTGAAGGAGTTTAAGCATGCATGGGATAGGTATAAGGCTATCCTAGATATAAGATAAGGCCAGGGACCAATGAAAGTATTACTATACTGAGAGGGTAGTGGATGCATGGAATAGCCTTCCAGTAGAAGTGGTAGAGGTTAATACAGTGAAGGAGTTTAAGCATGCATGGGATAGGTATAAGGCTATCCTAGATATAAGATAAGGCCAGGGACTAATGTAAGTATTACTTTACTGAGAGGGTAGTGGATACATGGAATGGCATTCCAGCAGAAGTGGTAGGTTCATACTGATGTATGTTTTATGGTGTACACACAGCTCGCTGACTATATTTCATGTAACAGTGATAAAATGCACCTGCCTGATGTAGATGTTGTGCTGTGAATGTATCTGTTGTATACCAAGGATCCTGGTAATGTTGGTGGGAACTTGGTGATATAATATACACTGTGACAAGCTTTATTTTTACTGCTGCTATACCCGGCGAGCAAAAATGCTGTCCCCCCCAGATTTGTGGGGGTTCCTACACCCATGCCCCCCGAGGTGTGCTAAAAAAAAACTGCTCCAGGAACATTCTTCACATCCTTGCAGCCAGTTGCGATGTGCCCACTTTGGTCGCATTCGTTGCTCTTTTTAGTGTATGACGTACCAAGCATGTCATGTGTCACAAAGGGGTTAAAGAGTACTGCACCTATATATATTGTGGACTGTTATGGTGACATCACCCATTAACATCACAGACATTAGGCAAAAGAGCCACATGAGAACGGATTGTTTGGGTTGTTGGGAAGTTTTAGGAATATCTTTCATGCATGGGCTGTTGATTATTGTAACTATGTAGATATGTATAACTGATAACAGTTATTCCTTAAATTTAGAGTATTGCAGCAGTGATTTTTCTGTGGTATAGAACCAAGCAGTGGACTGTTATAAAGACGGGTTAAATTTATGTCAGCTTGGTGGTCTTATACACAGATATCACTTAAATAGCAATATGTATGTATATATATATATATATATATATATATATATATATATATAGTTATATGTGTGTGAATATGCAGGTGTGAGGTGATCAAAGCAACATTGTTTCCAGGGAAACATACTGGCTATTGGACTATAAACAACATGGAGTCTAACAGTTAGTCTGGTCACCTGACCAGTGTTACTATGGAAAAGCATTACCAACAAGGGCCTGAAGAAGAAGAATCATCGCAAGAAGAAGTTGCTCAGCCAGTCCTTCCATCTGTACAGAGTTCTCCTGGCTTTGCACATTGTCACCGTAATTGTTAAGACTAAGTACCAGCTTTCATTATATTTTAATCTATCTTCTTCTACTTGAATAGAGTTAACTATTCTTGTTTCTGTTAATAGACTGAGCATTTTAGCATTGATTATTTGTATAGCCTATAGTAGATATTGTTGTTGAGTTATCATTAAACACTGTTGTTCTTTACCCTGTTCAAGTGTGTGGATAATCTGTTATTTGGTTATTGAATATAACTCTCTAATAATAACTTATTGTTTAATATAATCGTTGTATGTTATATTATTACCATTTATACATTGTGGTTGGGGCAGTGCTGTATTTACCGCGAGGCATCCTAGGCGGATGCCTAGGGCGGCCAGCACTGAAAAGAAAAAAAAAAGAAAAACCCGGCCCTTTAAAAAAAAAAAAAGACCGCACTTGCAGGCAGAGACGGAGGTGACGGGGGATCGGAAGATCCCCCCTCACCATCGCTCTGCCTGCCAGGCTGCACGGGGAGCCGAACAGGCAGCACAGAGAAACCTCCATGCTGCCTGTTCGGCTCCCCGTGCAGTGTGCCGACACGGAAGTGCCGACAGTCACGTGACGGGCGCGCTGACGTCATACGCGCGCCCAGTCACGTGACCTGTCGGCACAATCGCCGGGAAGCCGAACAGGCAGCATGAAGGGACCATGCTGCCGGCCTGCCAGGGAAAGGTAAGTGCTGATGGGAGACTGTGTGTGTGTGTTTGTGACTGAGTGTGATGGGAGTCAGAGTGTGTGTGATGGGAGACAGTGTGTGTGACTGAGTGTGATGGGAGTCAGAGTTTGTGAGATGGGAGACAGTGTGTGTGACTGAGTGTTATGGGAGTCAGAGTATGTGTGATGGGAGACAGTGTGTGTGACTGAGTGTGATGGGAGTCAGAGTGTGTGTGATGGGAGACAGTGTGTGTGACTGAGTGCGATGGGAGTCGGAGTGTGTGTGATGGGAGTAGGAGTGTGTGACTGAGTGTGATGGGAGTAGGAGTGTGTGACTGAGTGTAATGGGAGTGTGAGCTTGATGTGAGTCTGAATGATGGGGCATGTCTTAGGTGTGTAACGTGGGTGTGCAGCTTGGGTAGGGGGGTGCCCAGATTTTGTCTGCCTAGGGCAGCACAAAATCAAGATACACCACTGGGTTGGGGTAATGCTTATTTGGCTCCCATTGTGATTTGTTTTTGTATTCGTGGGAACCAAACTGTAAAGTCTTAAACAGACACCAGTTGATATCAAATCTGGTATTAATTTTGATATTAAGCATTTAACAATCCTCACTTTCCAATACATTCATGTTATGGAGGATATCATCTAAACTAGTTACATGTCAAGGGTGTTGTTTTAATTACATTTAGTTTTAAATAAATACTTGTTTTTATATCTTGTATCATTGTTTATTATATACAGAAATAATGGCGCTTGACATAATAACTACAGACGTGGATCTAATAACCCACGGTGCTGAGTTGATTAGCTGCACCTCTGCTTCTGTTCTCAAGGTATCCCACCAGTTCTTTAGAGCTTTTGACGACACGTTGGGAGACATTGACAGTTTTCTCCAGGACTTCGAAAGGCAGTGTCAGCTGCACCAAATTGGTCGGCTGGACTGGATACCCCCTTGATGGGGAAGTTCGCCAGACGGGTATGGATGCCTACCGAGCTGTCTGCTACCTACTTGGTGCCCCAGGTACTGGACCTTGGCCATCCCTAACTGACATTTGTCGGGTCTTATGGTCATCCCAGCACCATGTCTAAATGACCGAAGTGCGAAATCCCAGGAGTCTCTAAAGATGGCTACATCCAAGTAGACACAGGTGAAGTCTTGTAACCCCTCCAGCACCTGGTCAACTAACCACTGGAAGGTAGCCAGGATGTTTCTCCTCCCGAATGGCATGACCATAAACTGGTGTAGGCCATATGGAGTGATGAACTATATGGGGGATAGTGTTCGGGGCTAACGGAAGGACTGGTGTGCAGCTGATCGAGGGGACTGGGGTTTTTAGTGTCTCCGAGCAGGTCTGGGATAGCTCTGTCCTTCGCCTCGGTGGAGGAAGGGTTACAGACAACGGCTACTAGTGCTTCTCGGGTAAGGACTATTTTTAAGGCATTAATGTGGCAGATTCAGGGGGAGCCACCTTTAAAGATCACATACGTAGTCTCTCCCATCCTTTCTAGGACTTCATAAGGTCACTCCCAGGCAGCCTAAAGCATGTTTTGCCGGGTGCCCAGGTAAAATGTTGGTGGGTAATCTAGGCATAATCCCCACATTGTGGAAGCCCATACCGGTAACCCCAATCAAGGTAGACCCGGGCCATAGGCAGCTGATAAATGGTGCCGCCCACTACATACACATCCACACTACGGTGTCCTTTAGACCCCTGGCCGGTTTCCCCTCAGTGGTGATGTTTTTACAGTGATGAGCCCGGATGTCAGCATGGGGTTGGTGAACCAAAGCTACATCCTTGAGGTAGGGCCAGGCAGATTGTTCCCAGGTGGTCATAGAATCTGGGGCATTGTAGTAGCATTCCTCCGGTGGGAAGGTAGGGGTGACATTCTGACAATGAGCTTTCCAGGGAACTGCCATGGGCAGGGGGGCTGGGGATTTGGAGGGGGGAGCAGGGGTGCTCCGGACACTGGTCTGGGAGTCGAATGGGATGGGTAAGAGGGTCTCCAAATATCCACAAATGTATCTGCCATTCAGGCAGCTTCATCCAGAGTGGTAAGGTCAAAGTCTCTCACTCAATGTTTGATCTTCCCTGGGGTGTGCTAAAAAAAACTGCTCCAGGAACATTCTTCACATCCTTGCAGCCAGTTGCGAGACGCCTGGCTCAAACGAAGTGCCCATTCAGAGTGCGTGTCCCAGGGCCGCAATATGGCTTCTCGGAACTGCCACCAATAAGTATCCGGGGTAATGGCATAGCAGGCCAGCAGTCTTTTTTTAATTTCAACATAATCATGACTGTGCTCATCGTGGATGGCTCGGCAGGCATCCACACCGGTCCAGCGAGCTTACCCATCAAGAGGGGTACCCAGTCCAGCAGATCAATTTGGTGCAGCTGACACTGCCTTACAAAGTCCTGGAGAAAACTGTCAGTGTCTCCCAGTGCTTTGTCAAAAGCTTTAAAGGACTGGTGGGTCACCTTGAGAACAGAAGCAGAGGTGCTGCTCCGAATGGGCATCGCCGTTGGTACTCTGGCTCTAGGGTTGAGGGTATTAAGCTCCTTGTCTCACTCCTGGTTGTATGATTTGAAGGGAGGATAGTAACCATAGGCAGCTAATCAACTCCAGACCCTTTGGGTTATTAGATCCACTCTTGAGTCCCCACATTCGTACTGTGGTCGGGTAGTAATCCGCTCCCCTGATCCATGTCTACCAAGGCGGCCACAAGCTCCGGCTTCTTTAGGCCACATGCATCTTGTCCACTCTAGCCAAGCAGCTACGGTCAACAGCTTGTAGCTCACTGCCATCCTAAGGGTGTAGGTTACTCATGGCTGGTACAGAAGGGGGTCCCACTGCTGCCACCAGTTTAACAAGATAGCACAGTAGCCCAGATGTTTAGTTCTCACTTTTAGGTTTCCAATATCTCCTCAGCCCTCAATCTCAAAATCTATTGCCAACTCCCTGGTCAACACCCAGTGATAATAGGCTTGTAGCAATTCCCAGAAGTAGACATGACTACCAAGGATTTCACAGCAACAATTTATTGAAGACAAGACAGTACATTTTATACATTAAAACATCTTGATAACAGGGGATGAAATAATTCACTCATAACAGGATTAACTTCAATACAATGGTTAATACAATTAAATTTGGTGCCAGGGATGGGGGGAACCAATGAACACATACTATGGAAAAGTAGCAACAAATAGGGTGAGAGGGGGACCTTTAAACCCATGGCCATTGAAATGGGCGCCAAAGATCTGGAGCGACCAATCAGTGGTGTCCCAAATGAGCCAGGGGCAGACGAAAGTCCCAGGAGACTGGGCTTCTCTTTTATTGTGGCTAGTGTGCTTCACCGCAGAGGAACCATATCTGTCCTGAAAGGAGCTAAATAACTGTTTCAGAATATTTCTAGTTCACCTTATCTTTCAGACACATTTCTGTTCCCTATTTCGGGGCTAGGACCAATGGGAAGGAGAGCTACTAAGCCCTTTAACTCACCAGCCAATCCCCATATGAGCGACGTGGGGGCCGGGTTGTGGGAGTTTTAAGTGAACCAATGGGTGGCTGAGCAATGGGCTCCATAGTCTCTAGTTCTGTCCTGCAGAAAGGTGGTCACTACTTGGAAGGTTGGGCCAGGAGGCGGGGAAAAAGGCATTGATTTGCTCTTTTGGGGAGGTTTTAAACCGGGGAAAACACTGGGCACATAGGACATATACTTCAGGGGAACACAGTTTCTTCCGGCTGGCTCCAGCTCCAGGTTCTTTAACCCCGAGTCACGGTGACTCAAAATGAGAAAAGGAATAAAGGATATTCATTCAGAAACAGCCTTTTGGCCAGACGTTGATACGTAGTATGTAGAGATTCGGCTGTAAAGAACAGCGAGGTGTTGTCACAGAGTTCTTAGTTCCTACTAAAGTCATAAGATCATAAGAAATTAATCAGATCAAATACTATATTCATCACCAATGGTGTGAGTGTTTTCAGGGTATGTACCCACAAAGACAGTATGAGGCTCTTTTAATTGCAGTGTTGGAATTAGGAGTGTGACGGAACCCCCTTGTACTCCGGCTGGGTACCGCCGTCTATCTCTGCTTCCTAGTGACCCTCAGCCCTCACAATGGCTGAGAACAGTGATTTTAGCCCCGGGATCTCCTGATCTCTCCAGCCATCCAATTCACTTGCCGAGACTTAGTGCAGGATGAAGAATAGTAACACCTTATTGGAGCAGAAACATTATATACAAACATTAGAAGTTAAATGCAGGGACGACACTCATGAAACCAGGTAATAATAATTCAAGCGATTTTAATAGTGCAATGTTGAAAAATCCAAAAATACATACAGCAGCAAAAGGAAATCTTGTAAAAATATCAAAAAGTGTTTAAGCTTGATGTTGCATGGACAATCTGCTCCAAGGGGGATGGCCAATCCGCTCCACAAACAGATGAAAGCAATAGCGTTCATTAGTTGTAATCCAGTGGGTGTGTCATGGGGAGCAATAGTGTTTATTACATGAAAAATAGTATCATCTCTATAAATTACATTGTAGTCATACTTTCTATTCGTGACAATAATAGTAAAACATAATTTCAGGTGAATTAAAAACAAACACCGTATTCTAAGGGGGAAATAGAAATATGAATATGGTATACTCAGCTTGTTATAAAATGCATGAGTCCATTTATAACTATTTTTTAATAGTTGTAAAGAATGTACTTAAATGAGCAACAAGGAGCCAAAATATTTAAAAACAAACGGTATGTTTTTCCCATGTTCTATAGTTCACTGATTAGACATGCGAGTAATATTACATAAGTGCCCAAGTATATATACTTATGTTAGCATTTCACCAATCGGATATAAATAATATGATAATATATACTGAAAAATAAGGTGAATGAGGTGATCCCGTACTAATACCTCGATTGAGGATACAGATCATGCAATAATGTTAATCGTATACTTTATGTATTTCTATCTACAAAACTCTAGTGCTTGATGCATCATAAAGGTTCCAGTGATAAAATTATTGTCTGACTACATTTATATGACATTTGAGGGAGGGAGAGATGTACAGCATGACTTTACTAAGATAAACATTTGCCAAAGTCTACTTAACCCCTTAGTGACCGAGTGCTATGCTGCATTTGATGTACCTTGAAGATCAGAATTCCATTATTTATGTTTACTAAACTGTGAATTTCTTTCTTTGTGTTCAGTCCACCCACACAAATTATATATCATTTTTTTAAAGGACGGATAGGGCTTTCATTTGATACTATTATTTTCATCATATGATATAATTTAATATTAAAAAAAAAAAAATGATGAAAATATGCCATAAAAAAACACTTCTTCTAACTTTGACCTGATTTTTTTTTTTTAAAACAATTACAAATGGTAAAAAAGACCCCGTCTATATATTTCTACTATTTGTCCTGAGTTTAGAAATACCAATGTTTCCATGTCTGCCTATGTTTTATTTCAACTAATAGGACAATAAACAAAATTATTGTTTTTTTTTTCCTAACCATTTTCTTCTACAGTAACCTTTTAACCCCAACCCTAAATTTACCCCAATTCTAAATTCACCCTAACCCTAAATCTACCCCCCACCCCTTAATCTAACCCTTGTACTCACCCGAACCCTTCTGTAACCTTAATTATAACCCTATTTATGACCCTAACCCTAGATCTAGGCTTAGTATATTAAGGGTTAGCTTTTTCCATTTATTTATTTATTTTATTTTATTTATTTTATTTTCTATTTATAACTGTAATACTTTCTAACTGCCTGTAGGGGCAGTCAAGTAGCGGTTTCAGAGCGACGGAAGAGATTTTTTTTTTCTCTCTTCCGTCGCTCTGCTCTGGGCACGCTGTATTGGAGGAGCATGCTCCTCCGATACAGCACACACCTGCGATCACCGGGTGATCCCGGCTCCTAGGTGGGCACAGAAGGTGTTGCATGGCATGTCGAGGCATCATTGCAACACTTTACACACATAGGCAGTGATCAGCTTTCACTGCCTATGTGTGTAACGCGCATACTATCACATTCGCGGTGATCGTATTCGCGCGGGGGGGTTGAGGGGGGGCTGAAGGCAGTCTCAGAGGCTGCTCCGGAACCGAAGCAGCCTCTGAGAGTAGTTGCAGGCATGTAGTGTTGCGCTAAGAAGCGCAACACTACATGTAAATACATATATATACGTCCAAATGCGTTAAGGGGTTAAAGAAACATGACACATCATATTCCTTATTGAGCACAATTGGTTTACGGGTACCTAGTGTAAATTTCCAATTGGGCTTGATACGGAAAAGAGATGATACTATTTTTCATGTACACTATTGGCATTTTTTCGTCACATGACACACCCACTGGATTACAACTAATGGATGATATTGCTTTCATCTGTTTGTGAGTGTTGCTTGGATCGGATTGGCCTTTTGTGGTATTACTTTGCACATAATTTAAATATTTGCTTCACCGTCACTAGATGCATGAAACGCGTCAATCATAAACACTTTTTAATCTGTTTTGCAAGATTTCCATATGCTGATGTATGTATTTTTGGATTTTTCACCACATCACTATTAAAATCGCTTGAATTATTACCTGGTTTCTTGAGTGCCGTCCCTGCATTTACCTTCCCTTCTACTACGAATTGGTACTAGTCACGCACCTGCAGAGGCACCAGGAATAACGAGTGGGGGTTCATCTTACACGGAGCTGAACCACTCACCAGTGAGCCCGAACATACTCACTTTTACAAACATATTAACATACAGTGAATAAAAATAATTACACGCACACATGTTAGACACATAGAGACACATAATGAACACAACATAATCAGTTTAACAGTAAAATCAATTATCACAGAACAATGCATGAGGGAGTTAACTATCATTCATTGTCCCTGACTCTCCTGTGACACACTGTAATCAATTCAAAGTGCATATATGTATTTGGATACATTTCAACGACATCCGCTACCGCTTAGCTCGGTTTAGAGGGGAGGTGTTGCAAAACAAAGTAAAAAAAGGCGTGTCCTACAAAAGGACATGAAAAAGTCACTAACGGCAAAACGCGTTTGACACGCCCCTCCTCTCCATTACATCGCCTCCCTCTTCTTCAGCGCTAACTGTCTGCATACGCCAAAAGGCTGTGCCTGTATGAAAGTCTGGTGTTCCTTTTTGCAGCATGCCGTCCTAGCCAGAATCCTCCACCACTCCACCAGTACAGCGTAATTGAGCTGAGCCATTTACTGAGATCAGCTGTTTTTGCTGATTCTGCGTTCTTTGTGAGTTACTCAACTGTACTAACATTTTTTAAGTAAGCCTTTTATGTATACAATTTGGTTTTAACTGTATTACCCTATTGCAGCAGTTATGCCCTATTTTCTCTTCACATACTTTGATACGAGCCAAATGAAATCAGGCTCATAAACCTAAAAGCTACATTGTCATCAAGAAAATGTATGACCCCTGATCTTGCTGAAAAATTTGGGGGACATTGTATTGGGGGCATACAGAGAGCAGTGTACTGCTCCATTCTTGTGAGTGTAACCTCAACAGATGTTTTGTCTGTATTAATAATTCAGTTATAGCAGTGAGCACTATACTTGTTTTATTTTTTGGGTGTGACTAATTCGCAGTTGAGACCAACTAACAATCTATATTGACTGAAGATCCAAAGAAGTATTTTTGTCATAAACTTTTTTGTATATCACATCCCCACTAGGGCACAATTATGTATACTTTCTGGTCACTTTGAATTTCCTTTTAAACTGCACTAATTGATGTTAATTTAGTTTTTTGGTTTTTAGTCAATTTAACTAATTAACTTACATTTCTTTGTGCTCCTTCTATTTTTTACTTTTGGTTTTGTTTAGTGGAAATAGTCATATTTTTCCACATAGGAGAACTATTTTATTTATTTAAACATGTTTTATAGCACCAAACACTTTTACTTTATTATTGATACTTAATACACTGTAATATGCCAATAATAGTACAGTATTCACCCAAATTCAATACCTATTGACCAATATTTCATAAAATCTCTTTTTAAATCTCTGAAATACTTTTTTTAAGATAAAGGCTGCTTGAATAAAAATATGTTTATTCTTTTCAAACCTATAAAAATACAAGAAATTAGATTGTGACAAGCACCATGTTGTCAAGCATCACATAACCTCTAGAGAAAAACTCATAGAAGCCATACCTTTGAAATGCAACCCTAGTCTCAGCTAGTGTAATAACTTCACAAGTACCTAGTACATACATCCACCTTACAACTAAGTCTTACTGTGGAAGCTTGCTTGATGGCATGACCTTATAAAGCAACAATACATAATTCCAGACACATTTTTAAATATTGCTGATTTAAATCTTCTGTTTGGCTGATTGTAACCTAGCAAGTCACGATAAGTGATATTTGATTGTATCAAGCACCAAATATGTACAACATAAGGTAAGAAGATTCCCTTTTGGACAAAGATACTTACATAATGCAATCCCAGAACAATCAGTAGAATGCATACATTCCTTATACTCCTTGACTGCCTATAATAATAGTATCATGCAAGGACACAGTGATTTTCCAGAATTTATTTAGGCTTCATGTGATCATAATATTTCTAATTAAGATTAGTAACTGTAACATTCTCAAGGACCAACAGTATGGAGGACAATGTTCAGAATTAATTGTCTATTGCCGCAAGTTGGGATGTGTGATATTCCTGCTAACAGAAAAATCTGAATTTACATTTGATTACACAGTTCCTTCTGTTTAAATAATTGAGTTTGTTTGCAAAAGGAGTAGCCTTATGTTTCCTGGGGAATGTGCAAGGGCAGGCCTGTGATAAGCAGCAACATTAGTTGGATGACGTCATATGTCCCACTGGGTGTTTAAAGAAATATAACACTTCAAAGTTTCAGAAGATTTTGTTTTAAAATATGCTGTCATACCAGGTAAAGGAAGAGACAGTTTTAGACAAGAAGAGGCCTGAGGCAAAAAAATAATAGAGGGACCTTCACACCCAACCTTAACAATAATTTCAGCTTAAAAAGCTATGTTAATCCGTTAAGTGCCAGAGGAATGACTCATAATACTAGATACCTTCTAGTGTTTAAATGGTTAACAATAATAACAAAACCTTTGTAATAATAGTATAAATGGTAAATGCACTGGTTATAATAGTGTTTCCCAGCCCGGGGGTGTATGATGTCTTAATGGGTATTAATAATCCAAACCAATAACTGTCTCACAAATAGAGGATGCTAAGTGTGATCAAAAGAAAGAACAGGGATGTCATCTGATCGAATGCCACTGATGTCTAATGCCACTGATACTAAGTTATTCAGTTAGATTTTCATTACATTACTTAGGTTTATTGGTACTAAAATATTAATTAAAAAAAACTTTTTACCAATATTTTTTTTTTCAAATATGTTATGTTAAAGAGATATTTTTACAATAACAATAACCTTTACAATAAAAGAGAAAATACCACATATGTTATAAAAAAAAAAAAAAGTTAATATCAATGTATCCAGTCCATATTTAAATCAATGATGAAAGTATTGATCAGGCACTTTTTGTAGTCAGTTTACATTGTGAGAACATATTAGGATGAATTCATTATGCAATTAAATTACAATGATAATAAATAAAACAAAAAAATTAAAATTGGCGTGTCCAGCCTCCGAGGAAAATGGCCGCATAACTCGTGAGCTCCTGCTTCCTCGAGTGAATAACGGTGTACTTACCAGCTTCAACACGCAATGGGGAGAAACAAAAAGTCCGCACCTGATGCAGCAACCCCCAGGGGCACGGACAGACCCGTCACAGCCTCCCTACTGGAATATTTTCGGACCCCAGGCCCGTTAGGGTCTCAGACGCCAGAGGAAAATGGCGCGAGATCTCCCGCCAGCTCAGCCTCAACCGACGACACAGACTCGGATATGCTGGGCGAACCTCCCCAAGATCCTGCTGCTTCGGTGGAAATCCAAAAATTGTTCTCCTCGGCCCCGTGGAGGAAGGATTTCAGTATGTTGATTACTGAGATGAAGCAGACAGTGCAAGACGCGGTCACAACTATACGGGCGGACCTGACTACGCTAGAACGCCGAGTGGCCACCCAGGAACAGAACTCGGAGGCCGCAGCACAGAAAGCTGTCCAACTCGCGGAGGTGACTAACCAACACACAGCACTTCTGGTCGACTACAGGCGACGCATTGAAGATCTGGACAACAGGGGACGGAGAAACAATATCAGAATCCGAGGTGTCCCGGAGTCCTCTGATCAGACGGACGAAAACGCCATGTCGCTCTTGCAGAAAATATTCAACTCGCTCCTGGAGCAACCGCACTCCACAAGGATACATATGGATAGGGCCCACAGAGCGCTCAGGCCCAGAGGACCGCCAAATAGCCCCCCCCCCGAGACCTCATTTGCAGGTTGGTGGATTTTCAGGTCAAGGAATCCATCATGCGAAAGGCCAGAGAGCACAGAGAATGGGTATTTGAAGGGGCCCAAGTCACCTTTTATCAGGACTTGTCAGACCTCACACTGCAGACCAGAAGAGCCCTGCGCCCACTTACCCAAGAGCTGCGGAGGAAAGGCCTACTCTATTACTGGGGCCACCCGTTCTGTTTAAATGTTCGCGCCCGTGGAGGAGTGCGTACACTACGCTATTTCAATGAATTACCAGACTTTATAGCGGATCTGGATCTTCCGACCTTAGAGATCCCAGACTGGAGCCTCCCGGACCTGTTGAGAGCACCAGGCCGCAATCAACCTCCCCGCCGAAAACAACACCAATACCGGCCCCCAGCAGGCCGACAACGCCCAACCACCCACACGACTCTGACCCCACGCTCCCCCGGTGCTCGCACACCACGAAGAGGGACCGAGAGGGAAGAATAAGCTCAATCAAGAGGGCACAGTGAGTATTATTCTACTCAACAGTTGACTGGAGAGCTACCCACCCTATATTCCAACCTGATATCAGGCGGGAAGACTCCGCTCGAAACACCCCAACCCTAGGCCGCTCATCTTGAGCTGCAGGCCTTTAGGCTCCACCGGAGGAGGTCGCCCCTTATCTGGTATTCCTTACCACCCCAAGTTACGCTGATAACCCGTCTGCTACCAGGCCACCTCACCTCATATTACGTTACTGAAATAAGTAACAACCCTGGTGCCACAGACACCCGGCCCCGGAGTCCGTTACTCCGTTTTCCAGTGATTTTGACCCAGTGATTTTGACCCATCTTATCTCGACGGGCGGACCAAGACCCCAGTCAATCACCTTAGCCGTGAATGGGGCTTAGCAATTTTCCTAAGCTCTTTCCCAGATAGTTAGCCGTTTGTCCACTTTTCCAAACGCTAAACTCTCATCGACATCGAGACTCAGAACTGAGCGTTGCCCGCTAACTCATAGAATGTGTCGGCAGATAAGAACCATTCGGTCCATCTAGTCTGCCCAATTTTTTTTTTTTGAATACTTTTATTAGTCCCCCGTTCCCGGTCTTATAGCTAGGATAGCCTTGTGTCTATCCCACGCATGCTTAAAATCCTTGACTGTGTTTACCTCTACCACTTCTGCTGGCAGGCTATTCCATACATCCACTACCCTCTCAGTAAAGTAATACTTCCTGATATTACTTTTAAATCGTTGCCCCTATAATTTAAGACTATGTCCTCTAGTTGTGGTAGTTTTTCTTCTTTTAAATATACTCTCTTCCTTTACTGTGTTGATTCCCTTTATGTATTTAAATGTTTCTATCATATCCCCCCTGTTACGTCTTTCCTCCAAGCTATACATGTTAAGATGCTTTAACCTTTCCTGGTAAGTTTTATCCTTCAACCCATGAACCAGTTTAGTAACTCGGATACAGAGAGGACAATATGAAACCATCGAGAAGGCTAACTCCTGGGCTTCCGATCCCTGTCTTATGGGCACACCTACCCGAACAGTCTGTATGATCACACTAAATTGCACATAATATTTCATATGTATGAAAGTGGAACCGCAGATAGACTTAATGATAAGTGATTGGGAGATAGAAGGGAATGAGACCCAGCTCCATACACCATAGTACGGCCATATTAGCAATGGGCCTCCTAAACCCACATACATGTATAGATGCAGCAGGGGTAAGGAGACGAACCTCATTCCATCCCACTAATGGCTGGTAGCCTAATGTGTAATTTCTATCACCCTCCAGACACCTAGCAGTCGGCCTTATACCACGAGGCCTAAACTCACTCACCAGTACATTAGCCCACACATAGAGGGACTAACTACCAGCGACATTGCGGATTGCCTGATATGCAACCACAACATTTACTTCCAGCCGATGACCCGGGGGAGGGCCTGTAGCCTAACCCTAATAACCGAGCCCACCCAGGCGATATTTCTTTAATTACCTCCACTCACTGTGCCAAGGTTCCGAAGTTTTTCTCCATTGTTATTATATTGGTATGGGGCGCCGTTGTCATCCGGTTGGTTTTCCCTGACCGGGAGGGAACGGCGTCCTCACTGTTACAAGTACACCGTACTACATGTTTCATGATTTATATTGCTGTTTAGAGCAGGGATCGCTCGGGGAAGCGGGCGAGATTCTCACAGTATTTTGTATTGTTATTATTTACTGTACTATTTGGTTGGTAGTTTATGACTGCCTCTATATAGGGCAGTTGGCCACAAAACCGGTTGACTACTAATCCCCCCCAGCCTAGACGATTAACCTGTTCGAATTAGTCGGGCTCCCGTTCGGACAGATAGGGGACCCACCCAATTCTGAACTACCGTCCTTGGCCTTTCAGATTCAATTTTCTTTCCCACACTCCCCTCCATATCCTACCCTCCCCCAACCACCTAAACTCTCCCCCACAAGTACTAGACATTCCTAAACGCTTTTCCCAAGACCCCCCCACTCTGTCTGCTTCTTTTCCCTTCTCTGTCTTGAGTTGTCCTTTTTTTATTTCCTGTTCTCTTTATATTTGTTTATTCCCCGAGCGGCCCACACCTGACAGAATGTCCACCTCACCTTCCCTGCCAGTGGAACTAGTCGTAGTTACCTTAAATACCAAAGGACTCAATATCCCCGAGAAACGCTCTCATTTGTTTAGAGAGCTCAAACATCTCAGAGCATCTGTCGCGTTTCTCCAAGAAACACACTTTCGAGCAGATGCCCAACCCAAGCTTACGAACCCGGCCTATCCGTTAGGGTATTTTAGCAATAACTCCACGGCGAAATCAAAAGGCACCGCTATCTTATTTTCTAAACATGTCCCCTACACGGAAATTAACAAACGCATAGACACGAACGGTTGATTCATTTTCACGAAAGGTACCATAGCAGAGCAGGTTTACACCTTTGCCAATATCTACCTCCCCAATCAAAGACAACAAGCGACACTGGCCAAAATTTTGAAGGAACTAAACTCTTTTTCAGAAGGGATCCTAATCTTAGGGGGTGATTTTAACATAGCTTTGGAACCCAATATAGACACATCAAACGGTCTCTCCCATACCCCTCTGCATATTTCACGTAAAATCAAACAACTACTGACAACTATGCAGTTGGTAGCCTGCTGGAGAGCACTACACCCGACGGTTAAAGATTTTAGTTTTTACTCTGCCCCACATGCACGTAATACACGAATTGACTATATTTTCACCCCCCACTACCATCTCCCCCTTCTTCATTCAGCAACTTACGGCTCTATCACCTGGACAGACCAATGCCCCGTTGACTGTTTCATTCCACGCACCCATGACACGACCTAACGAGAGGACCTGGCGGCTTAACGAAGCTATCCTATCGGACCCTGACATAGTCGCAAAAATAAACACATATCTCACACAATATTTCCAGGAAAACGAGACCCTAGATATCTCCGCGCTTACGATTTGGGAGGCACATAAATGCGTAATCCGGGGCCAATTGATTAATATATGCTCAGAGCGGAAAAAAACCCAAGCAGCCAGACTCCAACAATTATACTCAGAGATAACTAGACTAGAGAATACCCACAAACAAACTCTGTCAGACACAGATTTCCAACACCTTACAGCAGTCAGGAAAGATCTAGCATCTTTACTCAATGCGCAGGCACACAGAAATTTCGCCAAGTATCGGGCTGTGTTCTACGAACACGGAAACAAACCTGGTAAATATCTAGCCAGGGCACTGCGGGCTATACGTAACCAAAATTATATAGCTAAAATACGCGACGCCTCAGGGACTCAGAGAAGACTCCCTACAGACATCGCTAAAGCGTTTGTAACATATTATACTCAATTATATAATATCACTCCAGTCAAGGACCCTGAACAATTGACAAAGTTTAAAGGAAAGATCACGGATTACTTGACAAAAAATATAAAACGTACATTACAAAAACAAGACGCAGAGCTTTTAGACCGGCCGATATCCCTCACCGAACTTGCCTATGAGATAAAAGTATCAAAAACCGGAAAATGCCCCGGCTCTGATGTCCTGCCCCTGTCCTACCATAAAAAATTCAATGAGGTACTAGGCCCCCACTTTGTTTCCTCATTCAACACTGCATTGCAAGGAGGGGAGCTCCACCCACACACTCTATCCGCAACAATAACTCTCATACCCAAGGAAGGTAGGGACCCAGAGCTTTGTAGCAACTTCAGGCCTATTTAGCTGATCAATGCGGACGTGAAATTGTTTTCAAAAATATTAGCTTTGCGTATAGGTAGGTTCCTACCAGCACTAGTCTTATCAGATCAAACAGGCTTTGTCCCGGGGTGGGAGTCTAGGGACAGCACGATCAGGGCCATCAATCTTGTGCATTCTGCGAAAGGTTCGAATAAGCACACAGTTTTTCTTTCAACCGATGCCGAAAAGGCTTTTGATAGATTAGATTGGACCTTTATGCTTGAGACTCTGCGATGCATGGGGTTTGGCCCCGGAGTCATGAACTGGGTTTCGTCTCTATACTCCCGCCCCTCGGCCAGAATAAGGATAAACGGTGCCCTTTCTGTGCCGTTCCCAATCAACAATGGGACCAGGCAGGGTTGCCCCCTATCCCCATTGTTGTTTGTTCTGGCACTGGAACCCTTTATGGAGGCTATCCGAGGCAACACTGATATCTCAGGAATCCAACTGGGCACGAAAACTCATAAGATACTAGGATACGCAGATGATCTTTTATTTGTGCTCACGAACCCATGTATCTCTATCCCTGTACTACTCCGAGAATTCCGCACATACGGCGCTATTGCCAATTTAAAGATCAATTTTTCTAAATCCGAAATTTTAAATATTAACATGCCCCAGCAGGAGGTGAAAGCGCTATCATCCTCCCTACCATTCCGATGGTGCGGTACACGCATTAAGTACTTAGGGATATGGCTGACCAACAACACCGCAGACCTATATGCCCAAAATTTTCCACCCCTACTGACAGCTATCCAAAAAGACCTTCTCAAATGGTCCCCTTTACACATATCTTGGACAGGCAGAATAAATGCTCTAAAGATGAATGTCCTCCCCAGGATACTGTATTTATTACAAACTATACCGATTAAAATACCACGAGCTTTCTTTGCCTCTTTACGTCACATCTTTATCAAATTTACCTGGGCAGGTAAACAACCCCGCATAAAACTAGATTTGCTTACTCAAAGGAAGGACAAAGGGGGATTGGGTATGCCAGACATATGTATGTACTATCATGCCTGCCATTTGCAACGTCTCCTTGACTGGACTTTTCGACAGTCAGATAAACCTTGGGTGGCAGCGGAAGGTGCAATACTGGGATTCCTTTCCACGACACCTCCCATGGATCTCACCCCTACATGCGAAACGGCTCGCTAGCACCCACCCTTTGATCTCGACATCTCTAGCGGTTTTTCACTCGCTTCATAGAACACACAAACTGACCACTTACCAATCTCCCCTCACCCCCTTCCGACATAACCCAGACTTCACGCCAGGTACACACTCTGGTCCCATTCTGGACACGACCTTGCAGGACCCTGGCAGACTAGCAGATCTCACAACTGAAGGACGAGCAAAAGCCCTACGTGACATAATACCGGACCGACCACTGACACTGATGGACCATTTTCACTACAAACAACTCAACAGTTTTATTAACCATCTCCCGATGTCCCATCAGCTTCACAGACCCACAACTGATTTTGAGAATTTATGCACAGGAAACGATATACCTCCACACAGCATATCCATTCTCTATAATTTACTACTCACACCAACCATGCCCACCCTTCCGAGGTTTGTTGGGAACTGGGAAAATCTTCTCCAAATCTCACTAAGCAAACCCCAATGGGAAAAGATTTTCACCCTCACACACAAATCCTCTACAGATAATAAGATGCAAGAAATGTCCTATAAACTGTTATCGGGATGGTATAGAACTCCCACTTTGCTCCATAGAATCTTTCCCGACAAATCTGATCTTTGTTGGAGATGTGGCACGGCACAGGGGTCATTATTACACATCTGGTGGGAATGCCCCACAATAATCCCTTTTTGGAAGCAAATTCAAGCATGTCTTCCACAATTCACCGATGACCCCCCGTGCTTCACCCCAGCTGCATATCTACTTCACCACACAAAACAACCTATACCCACATACAAGAAATCAGTTCTGAAACATTTACTGAATGCCGCTAAAGCACAAATCCCTCTTCATTGGGGCCAACCCACCCCCCCCCCCCCCCGTCCTTCCAAGAATGGATCCAAGCAGTAGAAAAGATACGAACAATGGAGGAACTGTCTTCCTCGGTGGACGATAAATCCGACAAATATATCAACATGTGGTTTTATTGGCTCCAGTTCTTGCAAAAACACAAGACTACCTCGTTCGTTCCACTCAACTGAGGGCACATGTCGACAGGTGTGGGCTCGCTCCAGATTTTTTCTATTAATTTCTTATGCATGTTTCCTTCGTCCCCAATCTGACCCCAAATCCCACATATTTTCATCTCCCCACCCAAACTCCATGTTATCCCCTAATCAAATTCTTCTAGTATTTTAAACGTTTTTTTCCTGATGACACTATACCACATGTTCTATGTTATGTCTGCAAAGGTCAAGATATCTTGCCCAAATGTTTGTATATGAGATTTTATATTGTGCGTGAGGTATCACTCAGAACCCTGTCAAAATGTTATTTATTGAACTAATCCATTGGTGGTAGTACTCGCCTGCTGCGTCAGGAGGAATCCACATTCCCCTACCCCCCCCCTCCCACCCTCCCTATATACCTTACTGTATCCCATTCCCACCCCCCCCACCCCCCACCCCAACACCCATGAATATTTTCAATAAACATTGATTTACAAAAAAAAAAAATTAAAATTGGCAGGGGGGGGCAAAAAAAAGTGGAAGGGGAGTACATCCATCCACAATAACTTTTTTTTTTTTTCAAATTAAATTCTAATGACAATAACCAATTCTAGTATACATAACACGACACAACAATACCTACAGTAGATCTGATAATCGTGTAATAGAATAACATTTTTTGTTTTCAAACCATTTTCAAATACTTTTCTTTATACAAGCAATCAAAACCTATATTCTTTTTTAATCTTTGTTTCCCATTCGTCCCAGTAGTGTCTAAAGTTATCTAACTACAAAGAAGGTTGTCTGAGAGCCAGTTCGTACTCCTTATTTTATAGTATATAATTAAAAACGTCTAATAGTAGGGATTGTTGGTGACCTCCAGTATCTGGGGATCACATTAGTAGCAGCTAAAAGAATATTTCCAATTATAATTTTATCAATTTTTTCAATAGGATCAGGGAAGAATTTAGTAGTTAGTACAGGAATATTATAATTTACTTTTTGGATTAATGTATGTATTTTCTGCCAAAATTGTGTGAGTTTAGGACAATACCAAAAAACATGTGAAAGCGAGCCAATAATTCCACAGTTTCTCCCACATTTATCTGAATATCTGGAGTTCATTTTATTCAACCTATAGGGGTAAATAACATCTATAAATTATTTTTAAATAATTAATTATTGAAGCATTGTGTAATTCCTTTAAGAGCTGGTACAAATTTAAGCCATTCTTCCAGGTCGTAACAAGCTTCCAAATCTTTTTCCCATGCAAGCATGTAATCATCTTTTAATCTAGGTGTGGGCATTAGATAAAAGTAACATTGAGATATCATACCGCATTTATTAGGATTATGTAAGTATGTTTTCCAGATCAGACAATGCATTTTCTGTATAATTTTGATCTAAATTTTGAATGGAAAATGTATCTTTTATTTTATTAAGAATTAATTTGTGTTCTATTTGCATATTATCTTCTAGGCTGAATTTATCTTGAAGTTTCTTAAAAGACATTAAAGAATGACCTAAGAAAAAGGTCATTTAAATGTTGCATTGATTTAGTGTGCCACTAATTAAAATTTAAATCAGTAAAATCTAGTTTTAATACAGACAGCGGCATTACTCCTAACCACCCAGAGGAAGGGCCGACTACTTTAAACACAGTATCCCAAGCTTTGATGGTAATCTTAGTGGTGGGAAACATTTCAGTTATTCTGGGTTGCCCAGACATCGGAGGCCACAGTACTTCTTTAATAGAATATGGTAACATCCTATAATTTTCCATCTCAAGCCAGCATGGAATCTGACTTTGTAGGCCAAACTTAAGTGCTGTAGCGGCATTAGTTGCCGGATAATATTTTAAAAAATCAGGTATCCCTAAACCTCCACAAGACTTGAGATTTTGCAATACTGAAAATGTAATTCTGCTTATCTTATTTCCCCATATAAAATTAATTAGAGCCGACAGAACTGTTTTAAAGAATGTCTTCGGAATTGATAATGGAATAGTTCTCAAGTAGTATAGTATTTTTGTAAGATGTTCATTGTAATAGATGTAATGTTACCTAACCAGGAAAGTTCCAAATTATTCCAGTTTTTTAACCCAATTGTAGAGCAGCTTATTGGTAAAATATCAGCTGGGTGGCAAGTATAAACTAAGGACATGGTTTAGCAGCAGCCACATCTAAACAGTGAAAATTAAGACATATTCAAGTAAAACATTGTAAGGTAAGAGTAAATAAATGCAATAAAAAGGCAATAAGACTATACCCTGGTACAAATAAGCAGCTACCAAAAAACACCAAAGAGTGTTTCCTCCACATGCAGAAATACAAGAAGTCAAATGAGGGACCTGACTTGCTACGCTGCCTAAACTGCAACTTCATCAGAGTTAAAGAAATTGAGTTCTGCCAAATTTAAGAGAAATATAATTAAGCCTTAGGTTGAAAAGGGAGCAAAAGAGAAACTCACAAAATTGGTCTGTACAGTATCTGACCACAACATAAGCGGTCCTAAAAGGGGGGAGGTTTTACAAGTAAAAATAAATTTTCCATACATAATATAATTTTATAAACATAAACAATTCTCCTACTGGCAAATATAGCACACCAGCGCAATAATTTAATACATTGCTGGATCACACTTGTTCACATACACATTTGAGAATGCATATCATTAAGTTCTTGTTTATTGTTGTCCATATTTGTAAATGAGGGCATATTTGCTCAAGTGACGGCTGCCAACTTTTGGCTCGGGGAACAAAAACAATTTAGTGGGCCATTGTTTTGCTTTACACAATCAAATTCAGACAAGATAAGGTGCTGAGATTGACAGACAAGACAATTGTATTGTACAGAAAGATACAAATTAGAGGGCAGCCTGGGGTGCACTTTCCCTTTAACCCTTGCCAACCCTCCCCTGTTTACACATATGCAAGTAACACAGTGCTGATTATTTCAGTTTGAAAAAACAGATCAGCTAAATTGCAACGCATGAAGTAATCTGTTCCTCTTTAGGACCCAAATGCCTCTCTCCATGTTCCAAAAAATAATGTCTCTCTCTTTCAAGTGCTAAAGATGCTTATTGTGCATAAATCAATCACAGAGCAATTATACATCAGTCATTTACATGTAGCTTGTAATGTAAATGTCTGTATATATTTTTAACTAAGTTTAGTCTAATTTAATAAATCTAGAAATGTAGAAATCTACAAATGACAATATTATAATTATTAGATGTGCTCCATCCAAACCAGTTCCCTGAAAGGAAAGGATAATTTATTTGAATTGATTGAGGCATGCACTAAAAGAAGTGCTTACATCTTTACATCTGGCCTAGTGAAAGGCTGTAGGTGTTCCAGAGAAAATTACTTTTTGCTGTAAATTACTCTCCGGCACTTTCTTTGTAAAATCATCTTAAAACCACATATACACGGGTACGCAGCTTATTCACTAAAAAGTGAACTGTATGGTAACAAGTTTCAAAAATCCAGCCATAATAAATGTCTCTTCTTCCAACAGCTGCATTTGTATGTTACATTACCAGCATGTCTGTAACGTTGTGACATCTGCCATTTCTTACCAAGCAAAATTAAAGTAAATTAAACCAAAATGCAGGCTGCTTATGTATTATGCAGCGTGACAATAATTCAACTTTAACAAAGCGCATATGGAAGGGCTGCATTAAAATATTTGCAGACAGGAATACTACATTTTCTTGTGTGGTTTATATATGGCACAACATATATGCATACCTAAAGTACAGCAACTCAGCTATGAGCTTTCCAGAGGTCTGTGTAATGTATTTCCCACTGCACTTAAAAAGCTAATAATTAAAGTACTGTCATATTGTCTTTGACAATACTGGGAAAAACCATAGCTAATTTGGCTCCTACCTGCTTGAGGACAGAGGTGTATTCAGTATATTTAAGAACAGCCTTGAGAAAGTATTTACTCATTCCCTTAATCTGCAGGCATCTGTGTTAGCTAGCTATGTAGGAGGATTCATTGCCAAACAAGAGCACCTGTCTGATGCAGGGCAGGGTCCTAGATCACAAGATGTGTCAGTTGTCAAAATGACCCCTGAAGTATATTTTCTACAGTGTAAGAGAAGAGGCACCAGCAGCTTACTTACATAGAGCAGGAAAAAGAAACATTTTGGCTGGATTTGTGAGTTTATTTCGAGTACTACAGATAAAAAAAAAATGATGCTTATTAAGTAGGTGTTAGGATGCTGCAATTGCAGAGTATTTAGATACTTAAGAGTATCCTAAAAACAAAAATAAATAACTGTAACATGGATTATTTTTTACAGTGTCATTTTTGAGTGCCATATGAACGGTGGTGTAATACATGGGAAGGCATGCAGTCTGCCCCGAGTGCCACATTGTAGGAGGGTGCCAGGGCAGTCCTGGATGGGTGCACCATGCCCAGGCGCTGTATAGATGAGGAAGAAGGGAGCGCGGAGATGAATGGCACTGGCATGCAGATCAGACACTGCTGTCAAAATGATTGACCACAGCGCACACTTGTTCATCTTGAGCAAATTGTTTCCCCCAAGTAATCGCCCTCTGTGTAATATGATACTGTCAGAGTTCTTGGTGCCAGGTGACATCCCGGCACTCAGAAGACAAATGCCATGCAGCACACACCACAATGAAATAAAAGGTAAATGAGCAGGGAGGGTGACAAACAGCATAACTTTTAACTTTTATAATCTGTGTGTGTGTGTGGGTGTGTGTTTGTGTGTAATTATGTGTGTGAGGGTATGTGTAAGGGTGTCTGTGGATGTGTTTGTGTAAGGGTGTGTGTGGATGTGTGTGTAAGGGTGTCTATGGATGTGTGTGTATGTCACACCTGTGCCCACTCTGCACACTATTGTCACCCTTGTCCCCACTCTGTTCCCCAGTGTCACACCGGTCCCCACTTTGCTCCCAAGTTTCATCCCTGTGCCCACTCTGCTTCGTCTATAACACTGCACAAAGGAAAGAAACACATGAGTGCTTAAAATATTTAAATCTGCACTTTATTGAGTAAAAGCAGCAGCTGGTGGAAATGTGGCAACTACCTCACATGTTTCTTGTGAGTAAACACATATCCATAGGCCTAAAGCTGAAGTGTTTCTTTTCACTGTGCGGTTACAATGTTGCAGGCAATTCCTCCTTTTTGGAAATTGATGACTCTCTAGTGGATGTTGTATTCTCTGGCTTGAGTTTCAAGTGAGTGGCCGTCCTTCATCTAGCAGTGCACTTTAGTTTTTCTCAGCAGTAGCAAAGAGCCACTGTGCATTTGTCATATAAGCATACTACCAAGAGTATAACATAACAGCCATCCATGCTTAGCCATGTCAGCATATAAAAGAAACAAATCATTCACACTGAATCCAGAGTAATTGACTTCCTTCCCATGCATGTGACCTGGCACTATCCTATAGTTCATTCTCACTCTATTGCTGCATTTGGTTATAATTTTGCCAGCACAAATATTTTGACCACTAGTAATTTATACTTAAATATTTGGGATTGGCAGGTTAATTTCGAAACATGCAATCTCACCCTCTACTCAATAATTAACATTAACAGGGGGCAAACATAATCCCTTCTGTTCACTGAGCGAACTATTTTTATTGAACTAATAAAACAATGTCTTTGATGTGCTCCCATGAGTTCTTCAGGAATCCGGCCTGTTGTTTTGACTTTAGTAAAGCAGTCTGTCCTGACAAGGCGCTGTCTGCTATTTGTGAAGCTTTGCTTACTTCTTTAGATAGAAATTTTCTTGTGTTGTTTCTGAAGGGAACAGCTGTGGGATGAGAGGTTAAACAATGCATTCCTCTTCAAGATAAAACAGCACTGTTTTCCCACAGGAGCAACCAGAGAAGATATATTTTGCTAAAAATACTTGTCCCACCAGTGCTGGCCAGTTATAAGTTTATTAAAATAGAAGTTTACGATCAAGAGGGGGGATTACAGCAAGCATCCCACACATCCAACCTCATTGTAGAACAGCATACATGCAATGTAGTTCTAAATAACTGGAATTGGTTTTATAGATGATTCATTCTCGAACATTGCATGTGAGTATATCTCTTTAGAAAATCTTTGGACTCCAAAGAGCCACAATAGATTCAATTTACCACAAAGCATAATTGATGCTTCCATTTCCCGTCTTGTGGGCAAACATTTTCACAAAAGTGTGTATTGTTCCATGGGCCACCAATAAAGTAGCGGACATCACTGTTGGTCTGTAGACCACAACTTGAGAACCACTTTTTAACTATATTGTTCAGCCAACTGGCATATAATTTCTTGAGACCTACAGCACATTCAGAAAAAGAATTGACAAAGTATTAGTGGAACAGTTTTCTGTCCTTACAAAAATTTGTGTTATTTAAAATGGGGTTGCACCAAAACTCCTAATAAATATTCCCAAATGTTTACGACATACTGTCAGGATCTACCACGAAGTAGATCTCCCGAGTACCCCGTCTTACTCACCTTGAATCCCGCTCCGGTAGCGCGCACACTGCTGCCAATGAAATCGTAGGCGCGTCCCCGATGACGTCACGCCCGTCGCGTGCACGCCAGACGCGGGAGATTTAAAAGGGAGAATCACCTTGCAATCCTTGCTTGGTGATTCTCGTGTTCCTTGCTCAGCGGTTATACCCTACTCTCTTTGGATTGCTTATTGACCCTGGATTGTATCCTGACTACTCTGCCTGCCTGTGCCCTTGACCCTGGACTGTCCTATTACCTCTCTGTCTGCCTGTGCCCCACTGAACCCGGTTTGTACCTCGACTATTCTATTTACTATAACCACCTACCTGCTGGATTACAGTTGCTGTTTTACTTTAACCACCTACCTGCTGGATTACAGTGCTGTTACTTTAACCACCTACCTGCTGGATTACAGTTGCTGTTTTACGTTTAACCACCTACCTGCTGGATTACAGTTGCTGTTACTTTAACCACCTACCTGCTGGATTACAGTTGCTGTTACTTTAACCACCTACCTGCTGGATTACAATTACTGTGTTATGCTCATATGCATTTACACTCTTCCTGCTGAATGTTAACCTGTACCCGTAGCCACAAGCTATTTACCCTCCTGGTGGATTACGAACAGTTCTGTGTTCCTGTGTACCCAATATTGCTAGTAAGTCTTTACCCTCAGTGTGTTGCTCTTATCTATTATTGTGTCTGCATCGAGGTCTCTATCCAGTTCCCAACAGTCGTCACACATACTGCAAAGAAGTTATGCAATAAGCAAAATAGACTCACGTTCCAGTGACGCATGTTCTGTGTAGCTCATAAAGCCCATTAGTCCCTAGCTCACATGAGTATATAACATCACATGAAAGTAGCCACCCAGATATTACTACAAGCCATGACTCTAACATGCATAAGATCCTACTGATCATGGGATAGTTGCTGTCCCCAAGCCATTGACATGAGGAGATTTATATGTACACACACTTTTTTCAAAATAAAGATTTTTATTGCTTTATGGGCTCAGAAAGCTCTGTGTATAAAGGAGGACAGCGAGTGTTTATGGTTAACAGCCACCCCATGTGTTTCACATAAGGGATCTGTCATGGGATTTACATTCTTCCTTTGTTCCTCAGATGTTCTTAATTTGAGCCAATATGTGTTTGGTCTCTGATTGGGTAAATACTGATGCATCCTGGGGAATTAAAGCCATTGTTCCAAGCTGGACAGAGAGTATATACATATAAGTAATTCTTCTGTATCAGTAGGCTGTGCTATTTGTATATATCCGATATGTCTGCCATCATCAAAGTCTAGCCACCAAATTTTTTTATTTTGTTTCCTCCAGGTATTTCCTCAGAAATAATTTTGGTGAGACTTAAATTATTTACAATGAATCGCAATATACTTTAAACTTTAATGTGCCTTGTTTTCTACAGATAAGCACACATATGATAGAGATGTCATAAATGTACAGAACTGGACAGAGACAGACTACTTCCTCTGCCTGTCTTTAATGTGGTGTTCCTGTAGACTAGACAGGCAGACTGCTTGCTGACTTGACTTGCATGGCCCAAAAAACTTAATTGAACAGGTTTGCTGAATTAAACAAAAACAGCTATATTCAGACTAAATGTTAAGTGTTAAATGCCTGGTTATAGGACATATACTTAGGGTAGGTGTACCTAACTTGCGCAATGGAGTAAGGTTGTAATGTGTAGTTACATAGACCAGCTATTGGGCATTCTGCTCATGAATGGTCTGTTTAATGTTATTAGCATCTGTAACTGGTTTGCAGTAAAGTAAAGTAAGCTTTTGGACACTTGTCCAGACTCTCTCTGTGGTCCAGCTCTATCATGTAGCTCTTCCCAGCACTCCTCTGTAAAGCAGTTAACTACACAAAAACTGCAACACAACACAGAATATTACAGTACAACACACAATTCTGTAAATTTAAAGATCTTCTCAATAAAGAGAGAATTGCATGGAACTGGGATGGAAATTTCAGACTTTAGGCCAATGTAGCTGAGTTGTAACAATTCTCCAATGCAAGTGAATGGGAGAGTTTTTCCAAGTTAGCTACTTTGGCCTTATCCCCTTAGCAACAAAGGACGTGTCTGGTAAGTCCTGCGGTGGCGTTGCTCTGTCGGTGCTGCTCTGTTGCCTCAATGTCGAGGAATTAGGCAGCACTGAAATTTTGATTCACAGGTGCCATATTGGAGAGCAGCATGCTCCTCCGATATGGCTGCCGCCCTCTTGTGGGCAAAATAAAATGACTTCCGTTGCTCAGATGGTGTTGCATTGCAATGAAAAAAAGACTTAATTTGCTAAAATCTAGGGTGAGAATAATGGTTAGGGTTACAATTAAATTAGGGTTAGCATACAGGATAGGGTTACAATTAAATTAAATTTAGAATAAATTAAGAGTTAGAGTAAGGGTTACATTTAGTGTTCAGGTTGGGGTCAAAAGATGAAAATAATTATAAAACAAAAAACACTATTTTTGGTAATTGCCCTATAACTCACCAAAAAAACATTGGGACAAAATTTAGAAAGTATTTAGATGGGGTCCTTTTTACCGATTGTATTTGTCTAAATTATTTTTAAAGTCAGTTGGAAAAAGTGTTTTTTTAAATTTTTTCATCATATTTTATGATTTTTTTTGTAGTAAATATAAAGATATCATGAACATAATGGTATCTGATGAAAGCCCTTCTTATGGCGAGAAAAATGATATATAATTTGTTTCAGTATAGTATGTGAGAAAGAAGAAAACTACAGCTAAACACAAACACCCCAGAAATGTCAAAACAGCCCTTGTCACCAAGGTAAAGACAAGGTCAAAAGGTCATTGCACTAAGGGGTTAAAGAGACAGTCTAGTCCCCAAACTCACTTTGGTGAAAGATGAAGATTACTGCTTGTATAGTGCACAGGATTTTTTCCCAGTGGGATTTGACACAGGCATTCTGCATAAATCACATTTTTAATATGACTCAAGCTCCCCCCAATGATTACTCTGCATGTTTACTGCAGGTGCAGCTGCACTGATTAAATAGACACTGAGGAGATAACATTTTGTTTGTAATTTAGTAACTTCCTGTGCTATTTCAATTGAATACATTATGTGGCTCTTGTACACAGCAGGATATCTTAACAGTGCAACACACTGTCTGATGACATCACTAGAGAGACAGGATATTCCTTTCATTTGAATGAAATTATTCTCATTGGTTCCTGCAGCAAAAAAAAAAAAAGAATATCACTTTTACTCGTGCTAATGTGGGCAGTCCTAATATTTGGGAGATACATTTTGGCCACTAGAAAGCCCCTTTAAAATTGAAATTCCCATCTCAGTATCGCTGCAATTCTAACTTTATTGAGTTGGCCCTATTATGTAGCACAAAAGCATATGATGTGAATATCTAGATGAAAAATGAACAGGAGAGCCCACATTCGTGTGCATTATAAATATGAGTTTACCCTATAGCATGGCTCTAAACCAGTCCACTAAAGTATCTTCATTTATGAAAGGTCTCCTTAATCTTATCACCACCTAGGAAGACATTTGCTAATTCAAGAGTAAGTAAACAGAGAGATTAAATAGGGGTAGGGGCAACATTGGCACAGAAAAGGTAAATAAAAACAAGAAATGCATTTTTTTATATCATAAGTTTTTATTAAATATGAAAAAGCAATTTACTAGTGAATATATACAAGTTAAACTTTTTTCCTATACGGTAGTCTTACATTCAGGCTCTTAGTTTTTTTCCTAAAGGAATATCCATAGTTTGGTGGGGTGGTCTTATAATCTGGGTCGTCTTATATTCGAGCAAATACGGTATCCCTTTGTAAACATATGCATAATTAATATATATATTGCATGGAAATATGTAGCCCCCAGACAAGGTCGGGGAGGGGCAATCATGACAGGGTGCTGAAGGGATATGTGCAGCCTATAGTGGGAATTAGTGGGAGGAGTTGGCAGTGTATAAAAGATAGGAACAGGAAGTTTGGGGGCCATTTTAGGAAAAGTTTTTCCCCATACCTGTTGTCCCACCCACCCTCCCTAATTTTATGGTTAATGAGCATTTAATTATTTATTTATTATTTATTTATTTCCATGTCACAGCGTTGGCGGAAGCTTGCAGGGTATCCAGGAGGGTTAATGGAAGAATGGATTGGGGAGAGTCAATCGGGACTCTGGTGGGAGGTTCGAGGGGAAAGTGGTACCTCGAACCTCAGGTATTGGGGGCATTGGTATATGCCCAGAACATGGACTTATTCGGCAGCCACCTGGATACTCTTGCAAGCTTGGTTGGTTTTCTGTTTATGGATTGTTTATGTTTATGTTTAGTCATTGTATAATTATGGATATATATGTGGAATGTATATATGATTGGAATGCAATGACTATTTAAATAAAGTGCTGTGGCCTTTGTTTTACCCCACATTTTGGTTTAAGTTTAGTTATTTCTAGGCAAATACATATCCCCAATATAGAAGCTACCATGTCATGGCACTGAGGTATATTAGTTGATATCTGTTTGGTGTCTTTAATTTATATGACTATAACACAGGTATTTTACATCAATTTTATCACTTCTCTATGCGTAGAGATGGGGGAAGCAAGATATAAAACCACCTTATAAAATGGTTAACACTCAAGTTTTTCCAAATATTTTAATATTCCATTTATTATTGAGACAGATTACATTATTTAAACATTTATATGGATGAATGATGCATCTCACATATGCAGCAGATGGTACACAGTGAAAATTTAAATTTATTAAAAGGCTTACCACTTTTTTTAATTATTATTTATCAAGTCCACTGCGAGCTCCAGTTGGGCCAGCCTCAGTTACTGTTACAGATCATGTCTACTACTAAAGCAAATTGAAAAAAACAATCTGAAATAATCCCCTACTGGTCCAAATATTTACAGCAAAATAAATGTCAATTGACAATATTTAAGTGAATAGACAACACCACATTTACTTGTGCTTGGCAACACTGGGTTGCTAATACAAGATGGAGAATGTCATGAAGCGTTTGCTACTGCTATATAGATCTATGTGAAGGTTGGTTATCTACTAAGCAGGACAATGTTGGGTAGTAGTTGTTTTCATGTCTTTTCAGCTTGTTGACTACAAATTACAGAAGACTCACAAAAGTCTTTGTTCTCTTTTCAGCTCAAAGCTAAATTACTTCTTTAGTTTAATGTTATTTACCATATCACCCAAATTATGGTTTCCATTATATTTTAAATTATGAGATTTCCTTAAGCTCGGTTCTCAGGATGTGTAAATAAGACACTGTAACAGTATGCCGTATATCCCTTTACATGGACTATATACATTGCTAATTCTAATACACTTGTATTGTAATGTACATGTTTTCTCTATGGTTTCTTTCAATCGCACACTTTATTATGGATGGATGGAAGATTAGCGCACAAATTATTCATATGAGAAGAATGTGAATGAGTTGGTGGATATAAGCTGTGGGGGCCAATGGCGGGGTCTATGCATTCCTTAATTTACACAAGACAACTGTAGAGATGCATTGTGTGCTGCTGTTGGGAACATACCATGAATGTTATTTTCTCACATTAGTCAAGGATTACATAAGGTTTGATGAAGTTTCTCCAAGAATTCTAACAATTCCTGGATGAAATCTCAAGTCTGTTTCTTATGTTCCACCTGTTTGGGTCTTGGAACCGTTACAAAAACCAAAGGTGGTGCTACACTGTCTGCCACACAAGATTACTACACAGGGAACTAACTACGTAGAATGGGATAGCAGATAAGGATAATGCACAATGACACAATTGATCTCCTATGATGTAAGACAAATAGCTGCCCTGGAGGACCACAAAATCACATTCAGTGTCAAGATCACGAATGATGTGGATACAAGATCTTTCTTTGAAAGCAAACTCACAGAATCGCGAACAATACCAATTGTACTTGTTTTAACCCACTGGGCGATAAATTAATTGCAAATGTCCAGCTTGTCAGTCAAAGGGTCAAAAACACATTACTGGGAAGATTTTTTTTTTTTTTTTTAAATACCAAAAGAGCATTATCTCAGAGCCATAGCAGTGCTTGGGTATGGGTTTACAAAGAATTCACTTTTCTAGCAGCAGATATTTGTGCTACATGGCAAATAATGCCACTGTCATTTATATCATTACTAGTGTGCTTGTATAAAACTAGTTAAACTGCTATGGATGGATACAGGAGAAGGAAAAAGATGGAGCACGCTCCTTTAATCTCCATTACTCTGAACTGCAAGGATAGAGAAAAAGGGGGCACTTTTTTGGTGGTTCTGTTATTACCATTATTTTCACCTATACAGTAGTTTGCATGTGAGACATACATTGGCTAAATGCAATAAAGTGAACTCCAGACACTGGAGACCTATACCAGGGGGGTGGAAGCTCAATCTCACTGGGTCATGCAACGTCTCTCATATCTTCATGACCATAACCCATCGCTTCCCAGGATACTTTCCCAGACATGCTTGGGAGCCGGGTGTCACATGAGATTTGACTCAAAACTATCCCCCAATTAATTCTACATGAATTTACATAAAGTTGATTAGATAGATTACACCCATTTTTTTTTAGGGAGCTTTATATGGTTTTTCTTTTGCTTACTTGTTTTTTTGTTTTCTAGAATAAAATTGCTTTACTATTAATAAATATGAATATTGTTTTAAATCATAGTTTGTGACTGTTGCACAAATGTTACATGGTAAATTGTAAATTCTCTTCTCGATTGAATTTTCACAAAGTTGACATACATAATACATTCCTAGATTATCAAAGAGGAATCAGATCTCTGTTCTAAAGTTTACTCTAATTACTTTTTGTCCACTAAAGTTTGTTTCAAACAAAACTTCACAAGGCAGTGATGTCATACATAGGGCACACTACCAGAGCAAGAAGTGTTAAATATATTGTTTTAAAATAATATTATTTTAAACTTAATTACATTTTGTACTGATTCTAATTAGCACCTAGTATGTCATTAGATCAGTGCATCATTTAAAAAGTTTTACAGACAGCCACATCTGCCAAAACTTCCAAGATAGCTGGTGAAGTGAACTGAGTGCATGGACTATTGGAGTTTATTTTAGCTTATCACATATTTTTATGTGATGCTTTTAAAACCTGTTTTTTGTTACTTCACCACAGCTTGCTGTTTAGTGAGTAGAATCCCAATGGGGATCAAATCATTAAACAGTGACAAGAGAACAGTGAGAATCCCAGAGTGGGGTCTATTTACTAAACATTGAACTGTGGTAAACAGGCAATGGAATAGCAACAATCAGGCAAAAATAGCTGTGTAGTGAATAGACCCCACATTGACTAACAGTAGTATAAGTCAAACAGCCAAATAAACTGTTTAGTTCATTATTTTTAGATCCAATATTAGAATGGTTTTATTTGTGTCGTTGAATACAATAATCATCATTATTTAATAATGTTGGCGATTCATGATTCTAAACTTCAGCCACATTGCAATCTAAATTCAGCAACTTAATATGCTGGTTAAAAAAACATCTACATGGCTGTTTTTCTCCTGTTCACCTCTGTTTAATAAGGAGCCTTTAAGATTAGTATATCGCTTGACGTTTATCCCTACAGTCATCAGTGAAGCTTTGAAAGGGACATGAGGTGTTACAAATGTGCAAGTGCAGCCATGCTTTTACATTTGTCCTAGCAGACAGATGGCAAGCAACTTCCCATTTGCGGTTGTGCTAACAACCACCAATGTAGACATTGATGCCAATTAAGCACTACGTAAATGTTGGACTAATCACTCAATGCATGCGCAACATGCTGTGGCCTCCAATGTCACACAGAATACGGATACTGCAGGGTTTATCCATGTGGGCCAAGATTCCTGAATCAGGACTGTCCGGCACGCATTTGGCCTATAATATATTTCTCTGGAGAGTTCCACTGTTGCTTCCACAACAATTTGCTCTCAGAGATGGGAATCTGATTTAATGATTTCATCAAATAAAAGACAAGAGCTATAACTGCACATTTAAGAAACAAAAGAAACATATTCCTCCCACACTACTGTCCGTTCAAAAATGCAAAACCACAAATGTGCTGGAAGGCCTAATCTGCACTCTCTTCAATGTTGTTTGATTTAATGGAAGTTTCCATGGAGCAGCTCTGTTAATGATTACTTTTAATATGCTTCTAATTATAACACAACTGGATTGCTGGGTCTGTTGGAGCTGAGCTTAGTCTCTTCTCACTGAATCAAGTGTAGCATATTTTACATTCCAAGAACTGAATACGTATACAGAAACAGATATACAAAAGCATGCTCATCCTACCGAACATTTGAACAGCATGCTGCATTGGTAATTACAGGTTTACAGAGCCCTGTTTCATGCAGAATAGATCAGGATATTTATTAGTAGGCTCATGGTGGTATACATTTACAGTATATGTTTACAGTATACAAATACAAAGACAAGAAAACAAAATACATAGACATCCTCAAAAAAATATAAGACCGATACATGTAAATAGAAACATAGAAACATAGAATGTGTCGGCAGATAAGAACCATTCGGTCCATCTAGTCTGCCCAATTTTTTTTTGAGTACTTTTATTAGTCCCCCGTTCCCGGTTTTATAGCTAGGATAGCCTTGTGTCTATCCCACGCATGCTTAAAATCCTTGACTGTGTTTACCTCTACCACTTCTGCTGGCAGGCTATTCCAAACATCCACTACCCTCTCAGTAAAGTAATACTTCCTGATATTACTTTTAAATCGTTGCCCCTCTAATTTAAGACTATGTCCTCTAGTTGTGGTAGTTTTTCTTCTTTTAAATATACTCTCTTCCTTTACTGTGTTGATTCCCTTTATGTATTTAAATGTTTCTATCATATCCCCTCTGTATATTATTACCAATATAATGCGTAAGGTCCATAAAGTGTTAGTACAGTTGGTTTCAAAAGACCAAAAAAGCAGTCCAAAAGCAGTAACAGCATGGGTGTAGGAACCCCCACAAATCTGGGGGGGACAGCATTTTTGCTCGCCGGGTATAGCAGCAGTAAAAATAAAGCTTGTCACAGTGTATATTATATCACCAAGTTCCCACCAACATTACCAGGATCCTTGGTATACAACAGATACATTCACAGCACAACATCTACATCAGGCAGGTGCATTTTATCACTGTTACATGAAATATAGTCAGCGAGCTGTGTGTACACCATAAAACATACATCAGTATGAACCTACCACTTCTGCTGGAATGCCATTCCATGTATCCACTACCCTCTCAGTAAAGTAATACTTTCATTAGTCTCTGGCCTTATCTTATATCTAGGATAGCCTTATACCTATCCCATGCATGCTTAAACTCCTTCACTGTATTAACCTCTACCACTTCTACTGGAAGGCTATTCCATGCATCCACTACCCTCCCAGTATAGTAATACTTTCATTAGTCCCTAGCCTTATCTTATATCTAGGATAGCCTTATACCTATCCCATGCATGCTTAAACTCCTTCACTGCATTAACCTCTACCACTTCTACTGGAAGACTATTCCATGCATCCACTACCCTCTCAGTAATGTAATCCTTTCATTAGTCCCTGACCTTATCTTATATCTAGGATAGCCTTATACCTATCCCATGCATGCTTAAACTCCTTCACTGTATTAACCTCTACCACTTCTACTGGAAGACTATTCCATGCATCCACTACCCTCTCAGCAAACAAACATTACATTTCTGACCAGAAAATAAACTGTAAAATATTAAATATTTCCAAAAGCTTAAGGTGGACCCCAAATATATGTATATAACTAGTAAAATTTATACCAGGGCTTGACAACCTTAACTAAGTTTTAGGAGCCAGGGAAAAAATCTAGGAGCCAGACAACAGCACATACACACAATCACATGCAGTCATATACAGTCAGTCACATAGACACATATACTCATACATACAGCCTGTCACACATATACATACTGTCACATAGAAACACACTCATACATACATACATACATACAGTCTGCCAGGCACACACTCACACATACATACAATCTGTCAGACACACACACACTCATACATACAGTCGTTCACAGACACACTCATACATACATACATAGAGTCTGTCGCAGACACACACTCATACATACATGCAGTCTGTCAGACACACACACACTCATACATACAGTCAGTCACATAGACACACACACTCATACATGGTCTTTCACATACACTCATACATACAGTCTGTCACAGACACACACACTCATAGTCAGTCATATATACACAGAAACTCATACAGCCAGTCACAGACACTCATACAGTCTGTCACACTCCCTCATACAGTCTGTCACACACACACACTCATACATACATACATACATAGTCTGTCACATACACTCATACATACATACATCCATAGTCTGTCACATACACTCATACATACATACAGTCTATCACATTTACTCATACATACACACAGTCTGTCACATACACTCATACATACACACATTCAAGTGAGCAGTTTTTTTTTATCTTAAAAAATACATTTTAAAAAAAATGTAGATCAATAGCAGGGATCAAAGCTATATCTCATTGCAGGGAAGGTGGGCATTTCCGTTCCAGGTTTGTCTGTGCCTCTTACAATCATTACTTATTAATTACATTATTTTGCCCATTCATTTGTCAGTTTTATTTTGCCCACATTCATTTGCCAGTGTTTTTTTTGCCCAAATTCATTTGTCAGGGTTTTTTTTGCCCACATTCATTTGCCAGGGTTTTTTTTGCCCACATTCATTTGCCAGGGTTTTTTTTTTTTGCCCACTTTCATTTACCAGGGTTTTTTTTTTTTGCCCACATTCATTTACCAGGGTTTTTTTTTTTTTGCCCACATTCATTTGCCAGGTTTTTTGTTGCCCACATTCATTTGCCAGGGTTTTTTTTTGCCCTCATTTTTTGATCATCTCATCATTAGTAGAAGTCATTGGCAGATTTAAGAGACATGTTATTATGGCAGCTTCGGAAGTCATTGATTATTGCAGCTCTAAGAGACATTTTTTAAATGCCCCTAAGAGCTGCAATAATCAATCACGTTCCGAAGCTCCCATGATAAAAAGAAAAACGGTACATTATTGGCAGTGACACCGTCACTGTTCCTACCTCGTTCCTCCCAGTGTGGGGCTGTGTGACTTGTGGAGGACGCGCACAAGCCTTGCGCATGATCAAATGACGTCATGCGATGAAGTCATGTGATCAGGTGACCTCCGTGATCGCTGCAGAGCTGATTCTCCCGGGACAGTCCCAGGATCGAAAACGTTGCGGGATTGTCCCGGGTTGGCAAGTATGCTCAGGGCCGTCTTTAATAGTGATTGGACCCTGGGCAAGCATTTGCTTGGGCCCCCTGGACCCTGCCCCCTCCCCTGCATGCAATCCCGCCATCCATCGCGATGTTAACCCCCCCCCCCACACACACATATGCCATAATTGTTGTGCCATTCAGATGCCAGTAATATTGTGCCATTCAGAACGCAGTATTATTGTGCCAGTCAGAGTCCAGTAATATTGTGCCATTCAGAGCCCAGTAATATTGTACCATTCAGAGCCCAGTAATATTGTGCCAGTCAGATGCCTGTAATAGTGCCATTCAGAGCCCAGTAATATTGTGCCAGTCAGAGCCCAGGAATATTGTGCCAGTCAGAGCCCAGTAATATTGTGCCAGCCAGATGCCCAGTAATATTGTGCCAGCCAGATGCCCAGTAATATTGTGCCAGCCAGATGCCCAGTAATATAGTGCCAGCCAGATGCCTGTAATATTATGCCAGTCAGAGTACAGTAATATAGTGCCAGCCAGAACCCAGTAATATAGTGCCAGCCAGAACCCAGTAATATAGTGCCAGCCAGATGCCCAGTAATATAGTGCCAGCCAGATGCCTGTAATATTATGCCAGTCAGAGTACAGTAATATAGTGCCAGCCAGAACCCAGTAATATAGTGCCAGCCAGAACCCAGTAATATAGTGCCAGCCAGATGCCCAGTAATATAGTGCCAGCCAGAACCCAGTAATATAGTGCCAGCCAGAGCCCAGTAATATAGTGCCAGCCAGAACCCAGTAATATAGTGCCAGCCAGAGCCCAGTAATATAGTGCCAGTCAGAACCCAGTAATATAGTGCCAGCCAGATGCCCAGTAATTTTGTGCCAGCCAGATGCCCAGTAATATAGTGCCAGCCAGAACCCAGTAATATAGTGCCAGCCAGAGCCCAGTAATATAGTGCCAGCCAGAACCCAGTAATATAGTGCCAGTCAGAGCCCAGTAATATAGTGCCAGCCAGAGCCCAGTAATATAGTGCCAGCCAGAACCCAGTAATATAGTGCCAGCCAGAACCCAGTAATATAGTGCCAGCCAGAACCCAGTAATATAGTGCCAGTTAAACCCCCCCCCCCCCCCTCTTCCCTAGTACTTACATGAATCTGCTCCGTGTCCCCCGCCGGATGTCTCCTCCGTGCAGTCTTCCCTCTTGCACGGAGGAGGGAAACAGTCACCGGATGTGACGCGACGTCACATCCGGCGTCATTTTTTTTTTTTTCGGCCGTCGCATCCATCGGATGCGGCTTGCCGGAAAAGTGTTCACAAGCGCAATGCGCTGTGAACACGGCAAGCAGGGGATGGGGGCCCCGTTTGCTGGGGGGTATTTCACCCTACCTGTCCCCCCCACATTTTTTCCTGGGGGGGATCCGTCCCCCCCATCCCCCCCGCTTCCTACGCCCATGTGAGGATCCCTGTCCGGGGATGGAGCTTCTTAGATAAACGTACATATCACAAAACAATTCAAAAGGAGGAAGCTTCAAATGTACACCATCTTTAGATCCTTACAACATTGTCCTTTATTTAATAGAAAAATTTAAATGCAGCACATCGTGGAAAAAAGCATATACAAAAAAAGACACGTCTGATGCACTTAGTGCCCGAGAGCACATAATCATAAGCTCATGATTACGTGCTCTAGAACACGAAACGCGTCAAGTGTGGGCAACTAGCCTGTTTATTTGTCTTTTTTTGTAAATGCTTTTTTCCCACGATGTGTTACTTTTACATTTTTCTAATAAAGGTCACAATTTTGAGGATTTAAAGATGGTGTATGTTTGAAGCTTCCTCATTTTGAATTGCTTTGTGCACGTGTACCCAGACAAATTGACACTGCTTTGAAGGCAGAGGTGATCACACCAAATATTGATCTGATTTAGATTTTATTTCTGTTTGCTTATTTGACATTTTGTTTTAATTGATAAAAATAAATGATATTATATTAACATTTGAATTACTGAAACCATTCTTACATACATGTTTTCACACCTGCCATGCATAGTGCTGTATGTATTTATTGGATTTTTATTTAAAAAATTCTACCATTTCCACATGGTGAGAGGTGGCCATATGCATGGGGAACCTGCAGGATTTTTTTCCAGGAGGGTGCAAAATATCCTACCCACCAAGCCCCTCTTCCATCCCAATACCCCATTGCCTCCTCTCACATACATTTGTTGACTCAGGAGAGGGGTTTCCTGGTTGGAGGTAAATGTTAGTTATCCATCATTAGTATGTACCTGGAGAATAGCTGTGGGGGTAAAGATTAGCCACAACTGCCACTGTCCTCCACAATTCTGTGGTGTTTAGTCAATTTATATGGTGTTCAGCTGACTTTATAACATGGGAGCTGCCGTCAACAACAAAAAAGTTAGTGTGAAGTGCAGGCCTCCACAAGCCCAGTGTAAAGCTAACTTCCCATGAAGTTCAACTAGCAATGTTGCTTGCTCAACATCATGGAATTTGCAGTCAACAAAAGTTAGTGTTGCATAGTGTAGTGTAGCTCTGTGATGCACGACCATTCATGTATTAAAAAAAAGATTAGTAAAAAGGGACATAAAGGCTTGGAACTAAAATAGGACACTTGGTAGGTATGCAGCTGTGGTGGCTAATCTGTGGCACTCCAGGTGCTGTTGTTACATGTCCCATGGTGTTCAGCCAACCAAATGGATGTCTCAGAATGATGAGATGTGCATTCCACACCAGCTGCAGTACCAGTCCATAATATCAGGATAGCATTATATTTGGCCCTCCAGTTGTTGAGTACTCACTTTTCAATGTTGCTTGACATATCAGACTGGCTGAGTACATAGGAAATGTAGTCTCAACAACTGGACTATGATCTAACCCTAGCTGCAAAACATGTTTGAAATAAACTTGCACCTGAAGCATGCAAGCTGTGTCTCTGCTCAGGCTTGGATGTTACGCATGTGAAATAGGAGCAGCCAGAGTGAATGGAGAGGAGACCAGCAGGAGTTAGAAGAAGAGAGCAGACAAAACCACTCTGACAGCAAGTGGGTGTATAGAATTAAATAAACGCTTTTTGTGATGCACTCCCTTACCTCCCAGGTTATTTTTCTGCTCTCTGTCTGATTAACGTACTGTGACAAGTCTACTGCTTCTCTATCCCGTGCCAGTGCTCTAGGGGGCATGTCTAAATTTCCAGACGGGAGACAAGTGCCCCTGTTCTTCCCCCCGCAGATGACCATGGTTATGAAAATAATCCACTGATAATCCTTCTCTGGTCGTCAGTACCACTCTACCTATTTCTGCATCAAACTAAACCAAGCCTCTTCTATTTTAAATGTTGCTTTGTAGACATATCTTTGGCAAGGAGTCTTTGCCTCCAGAGAAATATAATACCAGACAAAATAAGTCCACTACAAAACTGCTTTTTCTATAATTAGGATTACACCGTGTCCTCAATAAAGAGGGAACATTTTAATTTGAATGTGCAAAATATGCAAAGGTTCAATATTTAACTAACAAACATGCTTTTTGCGCCAAGTACATGAGAGTTTATATCACACTGATTTGATAGGTAAATTAGAAATGTTTCAATCGTATCCTTATGAATAAATCAGAACAGAAATCTGTATGACTTGTCACCATTGGGGGTGCCTATACAGATTTCAATTGCACATGCACTCTAAGATGAGTTGGAGTTTTCACTATAATCAAAGCTCTATTAGGTCGTTTAAAAAAAAAAAAGAATCTAGGCATACACAAAAGGTAGAGGATTAGACTGAATGCATGTCTCTTTAATCATAAACATGGGACGATTATATTAGTACCAGAAAAAAATAACTTCCTAGAAAGGCAGGATGCCAGGAGGCATGACTTACTGTGCAGGCCTCCAGAGAAATAAAATTGGAATTGCGGTCCCAAATTGGTACATATGTGAGGTATGTAATAATTCCTCATTTGCAGGAGCCACGTAGCAAATATTTCAGAGAATAAAAATGATGGTCAGTCTGTGTGTCACCTGTATAATTATAATACTACTGTTGGACAAGGTCTACACAACCTCTCTAAGAAACAATAACACACGGATGATAATTTGTAAGAATTTAGGCTCCAATTTGAAACATGCATATCCTTTATTAACTGCAATTGAGATACAAGCAAATTATGTTCCCATACAAGGCACCCGATTGGTATCTAACCATGTCAAGTTGCAATTACCTTGGCTGCATACTTACAATGAATTCTGGTCTGCCATTATTACTGATACAGATTTAGTTAGAAATGTTTATACCTGTGTTGATTAATGAAAAGTGATTCTATATTTTTTTTTTTTAGTAAATCTTTACTATCATTCAGGCGTCTGTTCGAAGCTCATGTAGAGCGAAACGCGTAGTGTTCTGGACTCAACCTGCTATTCTTACCTTTGTACTTTTATTGTTTTTCTATATTTAAAGTATATTTTGATATTTTAAAACACTACTTGGTGTAAGGATTCCTGTCATTTTGTGTGGCGCCCACTTCATGTGACTACCAGAATCCCGATGTAAGCAGCTACTATTTTTTTATTAAAATCTACCTGTCCTATTATTAATTGATGTCCTTTGCTCTGTTTCCATGAGAATTACTACTCTGAAGCCAGATCTCTACAGGACATACCTGAAGTGCTGTCTCTTTTCAAAGAGTTTGTAAGTGTATCCCCTTGAGGGGGACCTGCACCATCTCCCTGATTTTTGGGATACAGATCCACTATCTCTCATTTGAGAGCCACTATATAATTTTTTTCACCAAGGTGCTTAATCACAGGTTGCTCTCAAGCGCATTTTTATGTTTTTTAGGAATACATGTAATACTATTGGCTTTCTATAAACCGAAATTCTTATGAATGGGGACTCTAGTTCGGTTTATAGAAAGCCAATAGTATTACATGTATTCTATAAGCCGAAAGTCTATAATCCGAACAACGTTCGGTTTATAGACTTTCGATTTATAGAAAGCCAATAAACCGAAAGTCTAGACTTACATAGAATACATGTAATGCTATTGCTTTTCTATAAACCAAATGTCTATAAACTGAATGTCTTTCGGTAGACTTTCGGTTTATAGCCGAACCCCGAACTCCAACACGGACATACAGTGAAATGTCCGTGTTCGGGTCCGGGGTCCGAACACCTAATGTTCGGTACGAACCCGAACAGTGCGGTTCGGGTTCGCTCAACACTATTCCCAACCCTTTCACTTTCCTTAATTTTTCCATCATTTTTTCTCGTGCTTTTTTTCATTTTCTGTGTTGCTTCATTTCACTCCTGCGAAAGTGACTGGTGGCCTTTTACAAACCAACAGTTGTGGACTATGGATACTATGATATCCAGCAAGCTTAATGGTTGGGTGAATATTATAGGTAATACAGTTTAAACTAGCTAAGGTGCTAAAGTTTAGTCACTGTTTGATTTAATAATGCCCAATTATCCATTATATATTAGATTGGAGAAGTAATAGAGTTCCCATGATGCTCAGACAATAATTTGACTAGCTGATCTAGTAGAGTGCCAGTCCCAAAAGCCAACATAGTAACAACTGCCCGTGTGTAATGTTTTTTTATGATTACTTCAGCATTGTTATGGCATTAGCTACAGTTCATTTATTTAACTTCGGAGAATAATATCAGACTAACAGACTTACAGGAAGAACGTACTGTGCATACCTTGCAAATCCAAACAATTGCTGGAATGGATTAGCAACACTGGGCAAGCTTCTCTTATGTAAATTAAGCATATCAAAGATTTTATGAGTCAAATTTTAGTGGCAACATAATGTTTTTCAAATAAAGCAACAGAATTTTTCAGGAAACAGGAATTTAAAAAAATACACAACTGACACAGAGCTGGAATAAATTGTTTCATCTTTCAAAAATAGAACACAATAACATAAAATTGAGGTTCACTTTTTGTTATGTTCTTGGACACAGGAATTACTTTTTTAACTATTGTTTCTCTACAAATTGAGTGTTGCTTTTTCATTGTCCATTTATAATATATTATCGGTGCTCTCTGCCAGTTCCCTGTCAGTTAAACTGTGCAGCAACTATATGTCATAAAAGGCTATAATGTAGATTCATCAGACAATTACATTTGTGTGAAACTGGCAGTTAGCAGACAAAGGACAAGAAGCAGATAATAAAAGGTTTCAATTAAGTTTCTGTAGTTGAGATATGTTCATGGTTTTCACGTATACCAGACAACTGTAAGACAGCTTTCAGTGTCAAATGAAATAGAATCTGCCTGGTAGCAAGAAACAAATAAAGTTACACATAGTTCATAGTGGATAGCAGTGCTTGGAAAACTCTATGGCACATTAGCACCTGTTGAGTACCAGGAATAATATGTAATGCATGAGCCAATGAGCATTCTGGGTAAATATGTGGCAGAGTATACTTGACTTCAGTTGGCCTCAGTTTGCCAGTGTCTTGCTTTACATTTAGCAAGCATTGTGAGAGTTTGAAGTCAGTAACAGTAGGGCAGTAGTAAATAGGTTCCCATTACTTTACAAATAGTGTGCAACATGCAGTTTTCTATTTAAACTACTTCATTGGTTATTAAAATAACTTTAATCTCATTAGCTCAACTATGCATTGTTAAAGTGAAACTATCATTCAGAAAATGTGTGATTTTTATGGCAGAGCATAGTGGCAAAACCATATTGCTTGAAATCCATCCAGCACATCAGAGGTCGGACATTTTGTTTAGAATCTTGTTAGCTCAGTCAGGTCCTATAAAACGTTGACTCACTCAAGTGCTGAGAATCATGTTTGTTAGTTTTCTGTCGTTGTGGGTTGTGGAGCCCTGTCTCGTGAATTTTGGGATTTTGGGTGTATTTTCACTTTTTATGCACAATATGACACGCTTAATAATACCAAGACAATATAAATATCCAACAATGTTCAACAATATATAATTGTATTTGCTGCTAAAGAAGTGCCATACATTTTATGTACATTCATTTATTTATTTAAAATAAGCTATTGACATATTTAATCTGTTTTTTTTTTGTGTGTTTTTTTTTAGGCTACCGACAGAAGTGGATCCTCTGACAGTGTTTGCTTCTCTTTCTCCAGAAGGCCTTCTCATCATTGAGGCACCACTCGTACCTCCATACAATCACTACGGCTATGACAGCTACACCTATGAGTGTCCTATTGACCCGCAGGAAGTCATAGCTTCCTAAACGACTCCAATTAGATCCTCCAATGGAGTGATGTTGCATCACATGTACATTTGATCTTGTATATTTCATTTCTTAAATATGTCCTGTTTCATTAATTCTTTGTAGTGTTTTCACTGTAGAATTTAGCCAGTCAGCTCATCCAGGAAGCATACTAATATGCACATAATAGGCCTTCATGTGCCATAATGTGGTGACTGCAGGGTGGCACCAAGTCCCTTAAGTACTGCAAAAAAGATTGTCTTACTTAATTATCATGAGTTGACACCATTTATGGAATTATTTACGCAAAAAAATATTATTTTGTTTGACATTGTTTAGTTACAGATGTAATAAAATTTAAAGAAGTGATTAATGTTTATACATGTTTTTAAGTGCCTAAGAGAGTGCAAACAATTGTAAAGCAATGTTTTGCTCACTTTTGTGGTAGTAACAGGTTTAATGCACTGATGCTTGTAGAAGTAATGTTAGTGATGTCATAAAATAACGAAAATGTTGCCAAAGAGCAAGTGAACTGTAAAATTCAGCCACTTGGAAAAATTCTCAAACTAAATCTTTCTTTTTATCTCAGCTATTAATGTCTACTTTTCGAAGTTCACTTATCAGTTCACTTTATAATACATAGACCCCCATTCCTTAACTCTTTTCTATGCCGATTTCTGGTTTCTCTCAGTCCATATGTTACTCAATGTCATTTAAGTAGGAATTTACAGGCTGCACTGTGGAGTGATGATAAATTCATTCTGAACTCTTATCTGCTGCATAAATATTCCCTAGTTTTGTATGTATATGAGATATTACAAAGTATTGTTTTGGATTGTTTTTTTCTTTCTTTTTTCATTGTCTTGCTAAGAATATGGAATTAAAGATTTGTTAACATTCATGGTCCGGGTTTAGATTTACTTCAAACATACATAGTGGTCGCTACTGTTATGCAGAGTGTCGTCTGTGATCACTTGTGGACTTCACCTGACAAGATATTTGTGAGTTGTGGATAACAGATCAAAATAAGATGTTTTGTAGCAGCATTGCTGCAAACCTATACACATGTCACTTTGTCCATAGGTAAGACAAATAGGTAGGAATATGTAAAAGGGTTGGAAAGATCAGAAAATTACAGGTCTGGCTATGAAGACTGCTAAAGAACTAATGTTAGCTCATTCAGCTAAAAACATGAAAGATGCCCTATAGGACCAATAAGCATATAATATTAGCTTCCCAAATACAGCTCTTACCTTAGGAAACCAATCAATGATGCTGTCTTTTTTATGAGATCCAGGACTTCAGAGATTTCCTGGTTGATAAGTTACTAATGAATATATTCCACAAGCACCCATGTAGAGCATCACAGTTTCTCAAGGTAACTGATGTTGACTTCAATACCATTACCACTGTATAACACATAATGTGCTACATCAAAGTACAAAGATCAGGTCTTTTTTCGATTTTTGATTTCTTTATATTGTGATACCTTAAAACAGAGCTCGACAAACTCAACTGAGTTTTAGGAGCAAGCAAAAAAATATACAAGACAGACAACTGTACATACACTCAATCACACAGTAACATAGACCCCCAATCACACACAGTCACATACACACACAGTCAGTAACATACAGTCAGTCACATACACACTTCAGCAGTACATATATCAATATGTCACCCTCCCTGCTGCTTTATGTCAGGGAAGGGGTGCGTTTCTATTCCAGCCTGGTCGGTGCCTCTCACACAGGCACAGACCATCTTCACATATTTCCCTGCTGAGCATCAGGTTGTCACTTGACACCCGGCTTCGGACACTATAGTGCTGTGTGCAAGGGGGCGTAGCAGGACGACTCTGCTGCTGGTTCACATACTGCTACCTCGTACTCTGCTGACTATAAGAAAACAAATAAAATCATTTCAGCTGACTTATCGAGCCCTGCCTTAACAAACTAATCAAGATATTGCAGTCACTCTGTCTATTTTATTAGGCTCTCCACGTGTCTTACCTTTTTTTTTTAATCACTTTATATTTTTATAACACAGTATATTTAAAAAAAAAAACATATATCAAAGCCAATATAATTATAATCTTCCATAAGAAAATCATACGAGTTAAGGCATTAGTAGCTGAGTTGGAAGAATAGGCAGGTTAGAGAAATTTTTCCAGCAGACAAAACAAATTTAAGAAATTATTTAAGAAATAATAGGCATAGAACGGGAAGGACAGAAAAAAACACCTTAAGCACTTCAAAATCACAGGCCAGCAGAGCCTCAGTTTAGCACAGTTCACTTTTTACTGAATAGATCCCTTTGTGGTATTTATTTTAATTACAGCAGATAATCTGTACCCTATCCTATCTTGTACTGTCAATCGCAGTCAGACTCTAATTAGAGGAGGATGGTTGCCTGGTCTATTCAACTCAGGCATGAACATTTAGAAGTGTGAAAGTGGCCCAGGTTTGACAGTGGGCTGGGGATCCCACCTTGCCAAGCTTTTAGTGCATGTATGACTTTGATTCCCTGCTGTGTTTGGTTCCCTACAGCTTTATAAAATAGCTCCTCGTTTTCTAGACTCCTCTAGCTATCTTTAGATTATTATATACTTCTGATTAGTCGCTGTTCTATATGATTTCATTTTCCATCAAGAAAAGTGGACACATTCAAATCAAAATCATTTTTGTAGTCACCACAGTTACCAGATTTTCCTTAGCCCACACAAGTCTCACTAACTCTCTTTAAATGGGGCCAAATTGGCATGTTTGTCTTATCCTGCAGCTTACAACAGCAGCATGCGCTTGCGGCAATCTTTACAGGGGCTGATAATGACTTCTATGTCAAATACATTACACTTTATGGCTGTATGAAAATATAATGGGTTTCTATTGAGAAAACAATGCACTCATGATTTTCTGGTAATGTTATTCTAAACTGCTATACAACTACAGTTAAAATGCCAAGTATTTACCTATGAGCACACCAGCAACTTTACTTCACATTTCTTAACATTAAAAAAATATGTGTTGGATATTGCAGGGGAAAAAAGTATGTATTACATTAGAAAAGTACCACCCAGGGTCTAGGACTTCTGTTACAGAGAGTCAGTGACACTATTTGACTAATAACTTTTAATCTGATAAAATGTCAATTAAATAAAAAATAAAACCTTATTAGAAATGTAACATTTTCTTAAAGACAATCAACACCTGGTTGGCCCCACCATGTAGTTAAACAATGGCGATCGACACCATCCTTATAGCGCACTTAGTGAAGGTTGTTGAAATAATTGCATCTGTGGATGACAGAACTTTTCCACTCACACTAGTGCGAGGTCCTGCTACATCATTTTCTGAGAAAGGGGGCCGCCGGTAGATACAATTCCACAAAGCGTGAAGGCAGATTCACATGACGGTAGGGTTGCCACCCTTTGTTAAAAATACTGGCCATGCTATGGCATTCATAGACTTAGCATTAACATCCAGCCATTTTCTTTTTACCAGCCTGCCAGTAAAATACCTGCTGAGTGGCAACCCTACACAGTGTGTCCAACACCATATAAATGATTTTAAGTCCATGTACTCCTTTGGGTTTTCTCCAAGGATGGTACACATTGAGCCATTTTCAATGACAATAAATGCTAAAGTTTATCTGTAGAATAATTGCAATGGTTTCCATGATTAGTTAGAAATCTATTTTCCATTTAAGTACAGCCCACAGAGATCTGATAATTGACTTCCTCTTCAGGAAGTGTACTGCTGTACAATCATGTCAAAGACTTATAACAAGTAACAAGAAAAGGGTGTTCTCCGGGGCTAACAATCAAATACAAACACATATAATTTCTCCAAGCTGCTATACACATCCAAGGTGTTGAACCCCTCAGAACACCTCTTAGATAGAAAACAGAATGGAAAGACAAGGATGGAGCGCTACAGATAAATATTAATAACAAGTGACTAAAAATATTGTAGCTTTCTTTGAGAGAAATAATCCTTAGTCGTCCCTCCTGAATACATATTTTTAGCAATTATCATATGTAAACTACATATTATAATACATAACTTTAGACCTATATCTATCAGCATATAAGTATTCACTTATTTGTCACTTTTCATTGACAAATGAAACACAAACCATTGCTTGTTAATTTTGAGAATACAGACCTATTCATTAAACAGACAATTCTTGTAGTCTGTCCTATGCCACAGGGCACCACTTAAAAGTAAGGCAAATTTACCTTTTATCTTGCAAAGGATAAAAATTGTCAACTTCTTCCAATAAAAACTGTGTAGAAAAAAAGACGCTTGTTATATAAAAATGCAAATCAATAAAATAATGAAGATTATATAGCAGAAATGGTGAAAAAGTGAAAAAGTATATAATGAAATGCTGCAGACACTAGTGTTATCACCCAGAAACACATGTAAGTATAAGTGAAATAGAGGAGTGCTGCACAATAAATAAAAAAAAGATACTAATCCCAATGATATGGAACAATGGATAATCTCAGGCACATAGATAAATACAAACAAATAATGTGTATATCTGTAAACACAATAGTAAGTATTTATCCAGACCCCCTGGGAATAAACTCACTCAGACTAGAGCCCTTATATTGGCTCTAATGTATGCGTGTTATGAGACTATAATCCCCTCCATCCGTCAGGGTGCAGCCTCAGATAGTAGTTTTCAGTTGCAGGGCTAGTAGGCAGGATTTACACACAAACATCAACATATATAAATGGTCAGGATATGCTGTGGAAGGGATGGGAGAAGCATACCATAGTGTACCAGAAAATAGAAAAGTATTTATTGGCCCCCAATTGGTTAGGCTTACATAAAAATACAAAAAAATAGCTTTAAAAGCAAACAGCAGCAGATGACTTGCGTGACTGGAAGTGGTCCTGTATAAACTGAATACTAGTTGCCAGAGTCCTCCGTATAGTTTAACCACATGCAGGATCAGCTGTAAAAGTTTCTTTGGAAATGCCTCCCTCTGCTGTCCAATCACCGTGGACACCTTCAGAGGTCTAGTGGAGTCCATGCCTCAATGGGTCAGGGCTGTTTTGGTGTCAAAAGGGGACCTTCACAGTTTTATTCAAATTGTCATAATGTTATGGCTGATGTATATGTGAGGTGTATGTGTTTGGGGTGCCTGTGTTTTTAACCACATTCTGCTATCTTATTCAACCATAAGTTTGTTAGAGTCCTGCATATTCTCCCTAGATCTATGAATAATGGCAACTATTATAGTATGGGAATGATTCTACAATGTGTGCATATTTTATCTACATTACCCACCAACAATTACCTTACTGTATCATGCTATGGTGTAGTGCCAGATCCGGTTGGGGGAGGGAGAGCAATGGGATAATTGCGCCTCCCAAGCAGCTCTCTATTTTTAATGAGGCCTTGATATTATTATTTAATAATACCCTGGCCTTCGACAGCACTTTCCAGTGGACCAAAAAAAAAACGCTCACCAACTGAGATGCCAGACTTGACCTGCAATGGTGCCAGGTGGGTCAGTTGCTCCAGGCAACAATTAAAGGGGCGGGGTAGCATGCCAACCTCTCTGCACTCCCATGTACCATTGTTTTTTGTTTGTAGAGAGCCTGGGAGTGCAACCCAAGGGGAAACATTCTGTGCCAGCAACCCCCTTGCACACTGCACTATTGAATAATTTGAGCCCCGGGTGTCACATGACATCCTGACGCTCAGTATAAAGATGGCAGCAACAACGGGATACTGGAGCAAGTCCTGCGTGTAAATCTGGGTGCTGGCCACTGGGGTAAGTTCTGAGTGCAAAGTGAGTTCTGGTATAAGTCCTGATTGGAGGAAACTGCCATCTGCTTGTTGCTGAAAACACAGCAGTTATCCACTCCCCTGCTCACTTACAGGGGAAGTCAGTGTTTTGTGCAGGTAAGGGAGGGCAGCAGATTAACCTTATGAGTGCCAATGACCAGACATATATAGAACTCCTCTGCACCCTCAATTTCTAATGCATTTAAGCCATGTATGTATTGCTGGTAGGATTTTTTGTGTGTGTGCATATATATGTACTCTTTATTGAGGGAGGAGATGGCTGTGTGGACCTGGCACTCATAAGGTTTATTCCATACACTCCTCAAGCAGCAGAGGTGAGCCCACAGGCTGTTCCATCTAGTTATAATGAAATATATCTATATACAGGTTTTTTATTAGCAAAAGTACCCATGATGCCCAGCCAGCCTAAAGTCTCATGATGCTGGGTGAGCTGGGTGAGCATTATAGAAAAGGTAAAAAAAAAATAATATCACACAACGTAATATTTAATTGTAAAAATGGCTATTTATTTAATAAATATGCCAATACAGTCTCTCCCACAAAGATATAAGTACAAAAAACATATAAAATTACAGCATATACAGAGTAGTACACCTATTCAGTATTTTCAGCAAATTTATTGAGCGTTTCGAGAGTCCGCACTAAAAGTTCAGAGGCCAAAGTGATTTAAAGTATATGGCACTGTGGGAAGTGATACAGCGGCATGGATGGCATTGTGAAAAGTGATATGGAGCATCATGTTACTGGTTCAGACAATATTGGGAATGTCTTATATGTCAAATAAAATATAGTCAGTTTTGTAAGCAACACAATATTTTTTGCTGCCTCAATATAATCTGGCAATGCCCCTCCCGAGATCAGATTCTGGATCCTCCCCACTATTGTGGATATATATTCCCCTTGCCTTCTGCCACTGCCTAGAAGACAGCACAAGTCTAGCAGAAGGACTGTTATTACTGACATAAAATGACACTGGTCCTTTTCTTCCAGTTTGTTTATTTCCTCAAGCAGACACACACCCATGAGCTGATGTCAAGCTTTGCTGACAAATTGACCACTTAATCGCTGGTACTTTACTATATATGGCAAGGACTCTGCTATAGGACCTGCAGAGAGGCTTTATGTTTACATACAAAAGGGTGAAACAAAGAAAGTTTATAATGTGTAGATGGCTGGAATACACACTGCGAAAGGTTTGAATTGCTATTAAATCTTATAGATTGGGAAGCAATAGAAGTGATGGTATTAGTGCTGCTCACAGAACTGCTTAGTCACTGTACGTGCTCCAGTTTGTTTACAATGGTTATGCATACAAGAATACTAATACATTCCATTCAAAGTTCTGTAGATGAAAGAAATAAAGGCAAACTGCTGCCATTAACTAAATTACATGCAGAACAGTCTTTGTGATACATTTGCGCTAATGTTGCATTTTATACTGTTCTAAAACATTTCTAAGGTAGTAAAAAAATTAGTGATGTGTAGCCTATACTTATGAGCTTTCATCAGTAGTTACACGCACCAGGAATACAGTTACCATAAAGAAATGAGTTGTTTCTTTTTATCCTCTTACTGTACATTATGTACTGATAAATGTATGTTCAACAAGGTGTATGTCAATTTAAATCCATTAAATATATAAAGGTCGAAATATGAGTTTCGGGCCACTGTGGTGATCCCAATAGTCCATGAATTCAGGTTACTTAAGCACCGAAAAATGTTAAAAAAACACCCGGGTCCCTATTGAAATCATGGGGTAAGTGGGCAAGTAGCTTCCATAATATATATAGCACTGCCTGCTCTATCAAAAATGGGGATGGGAGCCAGCCAAATGGGGACCAACAGGGAGACACCTGCTGTGTGCAGACCCCAATCAAATGAGCAGGGTGAGCCCTCACTCTTATTGGAGATGCGTGAGCCGAGAGTAAACATGCGTGTATCTCTAAAGATACATGTTGGGTTTAATTCAGAGGTTTGGACACTGTTTTTTAACCCTTGCTTTGTCATTGGAAGTTGGGTTAAATAAATATAGTTGTACCTTAAAAGCAGGACAATTGAGGGTATGCAGTGAGATCTATTCCCTGTGCAGTCAGCAGTGGTGAACTGACAACGAAATAGAAAAGATCAGGTATTAATGCTGTGTTGAAAAATAAATCAGAAATTCATCTATATTTCCAGTTCAGTGATTAATATCTAATTTTTTTTCTATTCCGTTCACCATGGATCACTGTTTAGTGACCTGACATCAGTGACTAGAGTAAAATGAATCAGCTGACATGCAAAACCACATGTCCATCAGTTCAAATCTTATTAAAGTTTCTTCTGTGAACTGTTCTGCACTAAGGAAATGAGCATAGAACAGCTGATTACAAATACATTAACAGGGTATTCATGTATTACAGTGATATAATGTATTTGTGGGCTGCTTAATATGCTAATATGTACACAAAGATAAATAAGCTACTATTGTCACATTATTTGCCTTATACATGCAGCATTAGAATATGATTTATGGAATTCACATAACATATTGTTCAATTAATTTGAATCTTTTTGCAGGTTTTATCATTATATATTTTCAACTATTGATTACAGGGAATTGAAAGCAAAATATTAAAAATGAATTATACATTAGCTATTTTTTATTGATCCCTGATGAATTTTCTACCAGGTCTTTTAACCCAGTTGTGTAATGTTGTTTGGAAAAACACATTAGATTTTCTCTTTCTATAGTTATTTTAGATTCAATATCATTCTGATGCATATGTCTTTATGTCTGCTAAAAACAAACATTTCTTATTAGCCTGGTAAATATTGATTAATGTGTTTGCTTATACCAAAGTGATTATGCTGTAGTTAAACATCGTTGGGGTCTTGCTAATGGCATTTTGATATATATTCCTCACAGATAGGTGTGCAAGTCCATTATTTGACATGATGTAATATTAAATAAACAAAACCTGCCTGCCAAGATGAGTGATCTTAATCATGCCAATTCATATAACTGAAACCTCTCATTTCTATTATGTTTATACAGTTGCTGCCAACAACTTTATTAGGGTGAGAAGACAACATTTTTTGTTTTTTTGCTTACACTGTATAGCCAATTACACTGTACTTGCTCAAGGCCAGAGTTCCAAGTGAGTTTAGGTGAGATGAGGTGAGTTAACGTGAAATTAACTTTTCATCTCACCAATTTAGCTATACATTGTGCAGTAACAAACCTGGTCAGTTTTCTTAATGGGAGTTTGTCCCTGAACAATGTATTGCTAGATTGGTAAGATGAAATGTTCATCTTTCCTCAAATCACCCTTTAAGGAATAGTCTTTAAAGAAACAGGAGAGAGACGTTAAAAAAAAACAAGTGTGCGTATATTTTTATATACAGGTTATTGGGTGTCATGACGGTTTAACACTCAAAACGGGCATTTCCAAAGTCGGCATTCAGATATGTTTTTTGTTTTTGTTATGTGAGTTTATTTAATAAAATATTTTACTAAACAAGTGTGACTGGGCGCCTCCATTTTGTGAAATATAGTGTAATTGGATGCCTTACCACAGTGACTTTAGAGCACCAGTATCTCACTTCTGGGCTGGGGTCACAGAATGCAGTCTATAAGTCAGAATTCTGACCATAAACATGTACTGAATGGGAGGGTAATGTAACTATCACATCACAAGTGGATGTAGTTATGATGCTGTTCAGGGCGCCATCAGAAATGTCTGAAAAACATTTTCCCCCCTTCACTTTATCTACCTCTCGCCCCCTTATCCTCCCAAAGTCATTATGTCATAGTCTTTGTATATCATACCAATGAGGTTTAAATGCACCCCAGGACATGCCCCATCATCCCCTGTATTGCACATCCAGAACCTTCCTGCTGTCCCCAGGACATGCCCCAAGACCCACATTAAAAAATGTTGCTCATACAAAAAGACTTTTGAAAATATAAATTGGACTGTGTCCCAACTATAAATGGGATCTTCAGATTATTTGTCATACTCAGAAAAAGGAAACGATACCAAAGAAGGCAATGCTACAAATTTTTCAAGACAGCCCCATTTTCACAAGACCTTTCCACATAATACAGGAGAAGGAGGTCAAAAAAGAGAGGAATAATCATTTCGGCCAACGACCCGAAACAACATTGAGTCATGTGGAGAACTGGAACAGCAATCGTACACGTCAGAGACCATGTTATCAGCAGACCTAAACAGTAATGTGGTTACTTTATCCACAGATAGGAAAGTAGAGACAAGCATCAAGAGTAATAACGAGTAGTATGGGGTGATGGGTAGGAGAAGAAAGAGAGGGAAATGTCTGGGTTAAGGACATGTGTATAACTTCTTACATTTTAAGCATGCGTGGGATAGACACAAGGCTATCCTAGCTATAAGACCGGGAACGGGGGACTAATAAAAGTACTAAAAAAAATTGGGCAGACTAGATGGACCGAATGGTTCTTATCTGCCGACACATTTTATGTTTCTATGTTTCTAAATTATTTTGGGGCAGTCCATCCACATAACATAGATTTCATTGTATTTCTGCATGGATTTTGTAGAGATGTAATGCAATTTCTCCAGTTGCAAGTTGAAGGTTACTAGGTTGTACAGTTACATTTTGCTTGGGATACATGTAGATTTCCAGTTCCTGGCTAGCATAGTTTTTGCAGAAAGCAATATGTGGCCTATAATAACTTTCTGTGGGAACTTGAGATTGGAATGGAAGACATGTAGGAGCAGGGCTGATCCTAGGGTCACGGGCGTATGGGTACAGGTTTTCTTTTGGCGCCAAAAGGTGGGCGTGGTTATATTATGAACGCCTCCCCTTTAGACATGTCTGTTCCAGACATGCCCATTTCATTATTGGGGAGAGGGGAGGAGAGCACAAACTTTATTTTAATGTAAAGGACTATCACAAACTTTTATTTTAAATAAAGATATATATTTGGCCATAGTACTGTGTAGTGTTTTTATTTATTTCTATGATGCTCAGCCAGCAACATGGGAGAGTTTTTGCTGGCTAGCAGAATGAGTTTTTACTACCGTTCCCATGATGTCCATCCAGCCAAAGTCTGGCTGAGCATCGCTGGAAAAGAAGTACACAAGGAGCGATAAATAATATTCCACCATGCCAGTCACTTACGTGTCTCTCTCTCCCCATGCCCTCATGTCTTTCTCTCTCTTTCCCCATACCCTCATGTCTGTCTCTCTCCCCATACCCACATGTCTGTCTCTCTCTTCCCATACCCACATGTCTTTCTCTCTTTCCCCATACCCGCATGTCTGTCTGTCTGTCTCTCTCTCCCCATACCCACATGTCTGTCTCTCTCTCCCCACTCATACCCAATGTCTGTCTCTCTCTCCACCGATACCCAATGTGTGTGTGTGTCTCTGTCTCCACTCATACCCAATGTCTGTCTCTCTCTCCCCTCATACCCAATGTCTGTCTGTCTCTCTCTCCACTCATACCCAATGTCTATCTCTCTGTCTCTCTCTCCACTCATACCTAATGTCTGTCTGTATGTCTCTCTCTCTCTCTCTCTCCACTCATACCTAATGTCTGTCTGTCTCTCTCTCTCTCTCCACTCATACCTAATGTCTGTCTGTCTCTCTCTCTCTCTCTCCACTCATACCTAATGTCTGTCTGTCTCTCTCTCTCTCTCTCCACTCATACCCAATGTCTATCTCTCTGTCTCTCTCTCCACTCATACCTAATGTCTGTCTGTCTGTCTCTCTCTCTCTCTCTCTCCACTCATACCTAATGTCTGTCTGTCTCTCTCTCCACTCATACCCAATGTCTATCTCTCTGTCTCTCTCTCCACTCATACCTAATGTCTGTCTGTCTGTCTGTCTCTCTCTCTCTCTCCACTCATACCTAATGTCTGTCTGTCTCTCTCTCTCTCTCTCCACTCATACCTAATGTCTGTCTGTCTCTCTCTCTGTTTCCACTCCTGCCCCATGTCTGTCTATCTCTCTCTGCCTCCACTCCTACCCCAAATCAGGCCCTTTTCGGTGCTTTATTTTTTACACATAAGCTGCGCCGGCACAACGAGCGCGAACCAACTTAAATATACGCATTCAGAGTAGATAACCCAGACTCCCATGAGTCTGTTTTATACACACACATACACACAGAAACACACATATACAGTCACACATGCAGTCAGTCACATACATACACACACACCAGCAGTCTTTTTATTTTTAAGGGGAGAAAAAAGTTTTCTTCAGTTCCTACTGTGGATGACATACACAGAATGAGCACTCATACAGATATAAACAGTGACACACATACAGGTACATAGGGGCACACACTGACACACATGCAGACAAACAGATACACATACAGACACGCATGCAGATACATGGGTATCTGTTTGTATGTATCTGAATGTTTGTCATTAACATGTGTATCTTTTTTTCTGCATTGGTATCTGTTTGTATGTGTATCTAAATGTTTATTATTAAGATACACATGACAAACATTCAGATACACATACAAACAAATACCCATGCAGACAAAGAGATACACATGTTAATGACAAACATTCAGATACACATACAGATCCACATGCAGACACACACACACACAGTCATACCACACAGACAGACACACACACAAACTGTTAAAAAAAATTGTCCCCCTCCTACCGATTAGGTGCAGGAGGGTGACTTCCCTGGGGTCTAGTGGTTGCCTCCCCAGGTGTCTCCTCCTGCACGGTGCTCGGTTAGCTGGGAGGCAGTGATGGCTTCCTCCCAGCTCTGATATCATCACTGCTCTGAAAGCGCAACAGTGCTGACCGGGCCCCAGGAAATCTATTGAGTAGTGCCGGCACTGGAGGGAGAACCCCCCCCAACGGGTTTTTTTTTTTAAGCTAATCTGAGCAAAAGCGCTTAGTTTTTGTTTGTTTTTAAATAGGGCGGGCCCCCCAAAAAAATCTACTTAAATCAGTTTATCAGTTTCTCTTCGGCATATGTGATATATATGCTGGTCTGCCCGTGTTCAAAATTCTACATTGAATGTACTACCAGACCATCAAGGGACCGTATAAATAAACATAAATCTGCAATTTGTAATGCACATAAAATGATTAATACTGATGAAGAAAAAAATAATGTGATGGCAGTTCATTATTTTGAAGCCAACCATGGGTCCCCTCCTACTCTTAGATTTAATGGGATAGAAATGGTCCCAGTACAAACGAGAGGTAAAGATAGGGTTAAATGCCTGATATGGAGAGAGTTTTATTGGATAAATGAATTGAGAGCCTATGAAAATGAAAATAATAATGCTGGTTTAAACAGAGAATTAAATTGGGCAGTTTGTTTACAGAATAGTTTGTAATATATTTATTATCCTAGTAGTGTTATTGCTACTCTTGATATGACCATTGTATATTTTGTATATTATGTAAATGTATTTGTTGCTAATATTTATAATCAATTAATCATGAGTGTGTTTTTCACCTGTAGTTGATTGATTGTGCATCATTAATAAGGGTGTATATATATATATGTAGTAAAGTTTAGTCAGTTTGTATCTTCACCTTGAGAATGGCACACTGCAGTGCCAAAACCGGTCAGTGTTTTTGATGAAATAAACTCAATGTGGTTTCCTACTCACGACAGTGGATGTATTTAGCTCATATTCATCTAATCAAGAGCCTATAAAGTATATCCTTCCACTTAGACACTATATGTGTCGCAAATGAATTGTGTTCCTCTACTTTTCTACACTCATACTGGGAGTGATGTTTACATCATCACCCGCATTGCACATCCAGGACTTACCCTCGGCCCCTCAGGACATGCCCCATGACATCATATGACCTTCCGGTGCTCAAAATTCAGATCAATGTGTGGGAGTGCGAGAGAGGGCGCATATTTCCATGCACTAGCCAGGTGAGTACTGACGAAGGGGGGGAGGAAGGTATGTTTTTATAGAGGCACTTGGCTGTCAAAGTTGGGAAAAGAGTGGTTTATTAATGGGAAAACTGTCTGTGGCATAGTAATGGGGAAACTGTGGCATATTTTGATGGGCAACAGAGTGGCTATGTTTTCATTCTCCTCCTTTTATGTCAGCTGCCTCGTTAACCTGAGCCAGCCCAATTTAAAACTGCAGCTAATGGCAAATAGTGCATTTGCATTGCTTTGCTAACAGCCTGTATAGTGCCTCTGTGCCTGTACTAGCATTCCTGATTCTTTAGATTGATTTTCATGTTGCTGATTTTTGCCTGTCTTCGACCTAGCCTTTTTGCAGCCCATCCTGACCCATTTGCGTGCCTTGTGACAATAACTACCTAGTCCTGATCAGTGTATGACCAGGCTTGCTAACTATTATATTTTTGTGTATTTTCCTGTGTGTTTTTGCCAGCTTTAGTGTGCAGTCTCAGTCAGTGTGTTATAGTCGTGGGTGGTCATTGGCCTGCGGCTCATCCATAGAGTATAATACCATTCGGGTGAAATAGCACTGTACTGTTTTCTATCCTGTTGCAGCTACTACCAGCTCAGTCTCAGTTACTAGTCCAGTGCCCTGCTCAGAGGGCTGCCAGTCCTGTCTCAGCTGACGGCCCTGTCTTAGTTTCCAGTCCTGTCTCAGCTACCAGTCTCAGCTTCCAGTCCTGTCTCAGCTACCAGTCTCAGCTTCCAGTCCTGTCTCAGCTGCCAGTCTAAGCTTCCAATACTGTCTCAGCTGCCAGTCTCAGCTTCCAGTCCTGTCTCAGCTGCTAGTCTCAGCTTCCAGTCCTGTCTCAGCTACCAGTCTCAGCTTCTAGTCCTATCCTCACCTGCCATTCCTGTCCTCAGCTGCCAGTCTCCATTACCAGTCCTGTCCGAGGTTCCATCCAGTCCTTAGTTATGCATCATGGGGTGCAGACTGACCCCCCATCATGCCCTGCAACGAGGCTCCTCACTGGTCTGTTATCCCAAGTTATGACAAAACAAAGGGAAAAAAACATGAAATAATATAGTGTAATAAATCTCAGAAGAAAAAGTGGATATAGAGGCAGTAAAGTTTGTCAACTCCATAACCTCCTCAGTATAAACAGCACCAGGGAACCACGTGGGGTCCACAGATGAAACACCTCCACTGTAGGTATCAAACGTCACACTTCCACTCCGAAAGAATATGGAGGAAGACAAGGGAAGAGGGAGCAGGACTTAAGTTAAACACATTTATTTGTAAAATTAATAGAACAGTACATTAAAATAAGCAATATCCAATATATCACACTTGAAAAAAAGTCCTTTTGAAAGTGCACTGTGCTTAAATACACTTCCCTCTCCGCACAACGCGTTTCATGATTGACATAAAACTGAAACAGTACACCTCCTTATTCATCTTATTCATACAATTAATATATAAAGCTGATTATACAAACCAAATTGTCAGGACATTTTTGTTTAGGAAATTAAAAAAAAAAAAAAAAAGGATTCAAATTCCAAGGAAATTACACATGAAATATAGTTCTTATTTATACCAGCCTCAAGCTCAGGACAAGATTATTTCACAAGTGACTAACTTACATGTTCATCGGGAAAATATGCAATTCAAAATCTTAAGTATACTAGCAACTTCTGTCTGGGTTGTGTGACCACAAAAGATGCCAATTTCATTTTCAGTTGTGACATGTGACAGGTTGCTGGCAGTACTGCAGGTTTTGTGCCTAAAGGCCCCAGGTATTTAAACAGTGGCCTGGTATATGGTCTGTATGTAAGGAAAAACAGAAACCAGCTAAACATATGTTGTAGTACAACCTTTCAATTTGTAGTTTGATCCTTCTGACTCCCAAGCTATAATTATCCGCTGGCTAAGCAATAGCATTTAGAACAATGGCTAATTTGGCTTTATACCTCATCCTTAAAGAAGAAACAACAAAACACCCCAGTGAGGTGTACTGAGCTGAAGGTCGGTATTCCAAAACAAAAGAACAATTATTTTTTCAATTATATAATATTTTTTCTTAGGCAATCAAGAGCCTCTGTTATTACATCATTCCGTGTTCGGCTGATTGAATTTCACCTTGAACTGTTTGTTTAATCATAGAAACATAATGAGTACAACACATTCAAGTGATTGGAAAATAATGAATACATTTAAACAACAACTCAGTGTGCTAGCGAATGGCATCTGCTCGATACATAAATGATTGTTCGTTATTTAAATGGTAAGATAACACTGGTACAGTTTTTGTTAAGACTCATCAATTAAATGCACAATTCTCCTTGCTAAGTCGAAGTATATCTTTGTAAGTGGTAATTTTCTTCCTTTCCAGTAGAAGAATCACAAACATTCAGAGCTTGTATTGCAAATTAAAGAAAGAAACGCCTCACTGACTTTGCATAGACAAATCATTTTACATGGAAAAATCATTTCACACAGACAGCATTACCAATTCCTACAACTGAGTACAGATATGCACACACATTCTCTCTCCTCTGGGTAAAATCATGAATGTTTAACAACCAACATAATTTCCATGTGTTGAAAAAGTGACGTGTGAATGGTTTTCATTCTATAAATTCAGTGATTGCATTAATATCTAAATAACGGTATCTTAAAGGTGCAATCCCACCCAGCCAACCAGAAACAGCCATTTAGACAGGAGTTAGCAACAATTTCCCATACCAAATTATCACTGGATAACAATGATATCACTGTTATATTTCACAATTTTTAACTGCGTTTGTAAATGTTCAGTATGTTATGGATGTTTAGTTTATTGTGTCCCAATAGATCTTAAATTGGAAATTATTTTTAGAAAAAAATGCATCATCACATAGTGCTGTAAAAACGACCTAATTTGGTCACGTTATGAAAAGCCCAGGTTATGATTGGATAGAAGCAGCACGGTCAGTCCACAACCTTTTTCTTCTTCTTTATCATTACCGCTCAGATTTTTTTTCTGTCGGAATTTCAAGTTTTAAGAAGGATAAATTCCACAATGGCTTGGAACACAATTTTCGATTTCGAAAGACACACTGAACAAAGGCTGCATCTTGAAACAACTCCAGCTCCAGTTTAGTTAAAATCAAATTTAAAAAAGGGAGTGCTTTAGGCAAGTTCTGGTCTTGCCTAGTAGAACATGTGGTCCTGTTCATCTCATACCAATGAATTAAGGAACAGCAATATCAGGTGTTGACCAAGAATTTCTTAACATTTCTGATATCCATAATGTTATTGTTTTGAAGATAGAACACTCGGAATTATACATGATGTTCAGTGATGCAATACACCCAAGAAGTCAAATCTATTGGCAACACCTGTTTAGAAGACCAGGTGCTTTCTAGCTGAAATCCACATGTGTTCCAATATTATCAACATATGACCCTGACTGGAAGATTCACACTACATTATTCTAACTTTACAGACTTAATGATTTCCATTTGTAACCTACACTGCCTTAGCTCTGCTTTGATTCCCTCCCGGTGGGAATCTAAATTAACTTTTACTTCCTAGTTGAATTACTTTAATGATGTAAAGGTAATTGTTTCTCTAGAACAGTGACTGAAAGTTGAAAAAAAAACTAAAGCAAACACTGAGAAGATGTCATAGAACAAACACAAAACTGTTTTCCCCTGCCGCAGGGAATACTGTTAACTGAATGTTTAATGGTCTTCTAGTTTAATTATCCCAGCAAGCTGACACAGCGAAGCTCCATGTTCCAACTGCTTGTCTGACGCTAAACCTCTCATATGTTCTGACGTCTTAGGTTGGAAGAGTTGAATATACTGTCAGTGATTTAAATATGGTTGAAATGTGCCCAATGTAAGTAATAAAAGAATTAAAACATACTGAGAAGTAAAAATAATACATAAATTAACATTTAAAACTAAATCATGTGGTTTTGAAAAACGCATGTCAAAAAAGTTATACATTTCCATGTCAATGCGTGAAATAAGTATTTGATCCCCTATCATTCAGCAAAATTTCTGTCTCCCAGGTTTCTTTTAAACAGGTAACGAACTGAGATTAGGAACACTCTGTTAAAGGAAGTGCTCCTAATCACAGCTTGTTACCTGTATAAAAGACACCTGTCCAGAGAAACAATCAATCAGATTCCAAACTCTCCACCATGGCCAAGACCAAAGAGCTGCCCAAGGATGTCCGGGACAAGTTTGTCGTTTAGCATTGCAGTTGATTTGTACAACGTAAGTCATTCAAAAAGAAAAACAATAATGGAAAATAATAGTTTATAGAAAAACCTCTAGCTATAAACACATTTAGCTTAAACGGTAAACAACCTCTGTTGATATTCAAGATGCATTTGTAAAAATTGATCTGTTGTTTTTTTATGGACATTTGGATATTTAACAAACCGCACTGAAGTGAAACTGGCCATACACAAAGAATACATACACTGGTATCCATAAAATATGATTAACCATCCAAATTACCTAAGTCAGGTGAACAATACAATAAAACAGAAAAACATAAATTGTGTTCATCTGTCAGATCAGGTATATAAATTTATGAGGATTTCAGTGGAACTCAATTGCAGGTTGTAATGAGCAATTCTCAACAGTAGAGGGCAGTAGTATCTAAGTCTTCCTTTATGAGGATTTCAGTAGAACTCAATTGCAGGTTGTAATGAGCAACTGTAAACAGTAGAGGGCAGCAGTGTCTAAGTCTTCCTTTATGAAATGCAAATGAAAGGTTTAAGAATCGTAAGTGATACAAAGTGTTGCAGTGGAACACTGAGGATTCGGAAGTCTTACAGACGGTTTCAGGAGGAAGAGAGGACATACAACGGAGGGTTTTTTCTTCTATATAACAATCAATTGTTATATACTTGCAGTTAGTAGAAGGTAAGGTTCTCAGTGCTGGGTGCAGAATGTCCGTTTAACAAGCCGAGGTCAGGTGTTGGAACAATCAGGTAAGTAGTTAGCCGGTCCGTGTTCAAAGGGTTATAACAATACGAATAGTAGCAAAGCCAGTCTAGGATCAGGGGTTGTAGAAAGGAGGATAGTAGATAATACAAGCCGGGTTCGTTAACGAGGATCAGTCTGAAGAGAAGTTGTTTTTTTCTTAAAGAGTAAATGCTGGATACACGGAGCTGTGTGTACACGATGTCTCTGAAGAGAAAGTATAACTCAGCGTTTGAACTGTGGCGCGGTTTCCCCTATAACGCGAGGGAACACCGCGTCACAGAAAAGGGGAGGAGCCTATAGTCATGATTCTAATAATCTGACAGTACCCCCTCCAAAAGGAGCACACTCCGGGTGCTAGCCACGTGGTTTGTCAGGGTGTTGTTTATGGAAAGAGTTGATAAGTTTAGCAGCATGAACTTCTGAGGAATTCAACCATGAGTCTTCGTCGGAAGCATATCCTTTCCATCTTATGAGATACTGCAGTTTCCTTCTGAAAATTCGGGAGTCTAAAATCTTTTCAACTTCATATTCCTCGATTCCGTCCACGATAATGGGGTCAGGTGGAGTGATTGTCTGTCTTGCGAACGTATCAAGAATATGAGGTTTTAGAAGTGAAACATGAAACACTGGATAGAGTTTCATGGTAGAAGGTAAAATAAGTTTGACTGCAACATTGTTAACAATTCGTTCAATAGGAAATGGACCGATGAAAAGGTTATCCAATTTCTTAGATGGTCGATTTGTCCTTAAATTTTTTGTCGATAGGAGGACCATGTCACCAGGAGAGTAAGGAGGATTTGGCAATCTTTTTGAGTCGTAGAATTTTTTATGACTCTCGATGGATTTTGAGAGGTTGTTTTTTAGGGTTTGGAATAATGAAGTCATCTCAGATATTTGAATTGACACAGATGGGTTACAAGTAATGGAGGGGTTAGAAGGTATCGATGTAGGATGGTATCCATAATTAGAGAAGAAGGGAGACATTTTTGTACTTGAATGATAAGAATTATTATATGAATATTCGGCTAATGGTAACCAAGTAGACCAATCATCCTGCAGGTAGGTACAGTAACACCGAAGGTATTGCTCAAGGCATTGGTTAACCCTTTTCGTTTGTCCATTCGTTTGTGGATGGTATGATGATGATAATTTGGTGGAAATTTGGAGAGAGGAGCATAATTCTTTCCATAAATGTGAGGTGAATTGTGTTCCTCTATCTGTTATTATTTCTTCAGGTAAGCCATGTATACGAAGGATGTGGGAAATGAAAACTGAGGATAGTTCTTTGGATGTTGGTATTTTTTTGTAGGGGGATGAAATGGGACATTTTAGCCAGACGGTCAACAACGACTAATATGGTGGTTTGCTTTTTTGAGGGAGGAAGATCGACGATAAAGTCCATGCATATTGATTTCCAAGGTCTGTCGGGAATGGGTAAATTCATAAGTAGACCAAAAGGATGACGGTGAGTAGGCTTGCTCTTTTGACAAATAGAACAGGATGAAACATAAGCAGTGATGAAGTCAAGTTGATTAGGCCACCAGAAATGTCGTTTAGATAGTTCTGATGTTTTCTTGATCCCAGGGTGCCCAGCTAATGGAGAATCGTGAACTAGATTCATAACTTCTGTCCGTAGATTGGGGGGTATGTATAATTTGTTATTCTTCATATAGAAACCATTTTCCTGATATAGGTCAAGGTCTTGAGGTAGGTGTAATTCTTCAGGAGTAAGTTGTTTAATTTTATCAAGTATAGTAGTGGTTAATCCGATGAACCTGGATGAAGGAAGAAGAGGAGTGGAAACAAGTATCTAAACAGAAAGCAGATTTTAATTTGACAACCATGGGTGACCACTGAATGATGGGGTTGTGTCTCTGCAACCAATTCATGCCAAGAATAACAGGGAATAGAGGGGATTTCACCACATCGAGTGTCATGAATTCAGTATGGTGATAGTTGATGGTCATCTTAAGAGGTATAGATTCTTGTGTAATTGGTCCAGAGGAGATAAGGGATCCATCAACTACCCGAAGAGATATGGATGAATTATTTTGCGTTAGAGGAATTTTGTGAGTGTTGACGAGGGAAGAATCAATAAAGGATCCAGCTGCCCCAGAGTCAATAATAGCCTCCGTCTGAAGTCTTTCTTGGTCCCACTGTAGGATGAGAGAAACAATACAATGATTTGTTGAAAGATTATGAGACAAATTAAAGATGGGGGAATTGGTGTTGATCTTACCGCTCTTGTTTCGTTTTAGTATAGGACAGACATCTATCAGGTGATCAGTGGATGCGCAATACATGCATAGATTGAGGTTTTTTCTTCTGAGCTTTTCTTCTTGGGATAGAGGTCCCCTAAGAACTCCTAGTTCCATAGGTTCTGGAATATTGGCTTTTTCATATGTTCTTGGGAAAGTGGTAGGTTTTTTCCAATTGACAACAGTGGAGGTTTTTTCAGCTTTTCGCTCTCGGATTCTTCGATCAATTGTTATAGAGAGATGTATTAGACCTTCTAATGAGGATGGTAATTCGGTACGGGAAAGATCATCTTTAACGTGCTCAGACAAATCTAGACGAAATTGATTTCGTAGTGCGATGTCGTTCCATTGGGTATCTACAGCCCATCGTTTAAATTCAGAGATGTAATCCTCAACCGGCCTTTTCCCTTGGGAGAGAGCTCTGATTGCTGTATCAGCGGTAATTTGTTTATTTGGATCATCATATAAGGATGACATCTGATTGAAGAATTCCTCTAATGAATTGAGAATAGGGTCGTTATTCTCCAAGAAGGTGTGTGCCCAGGCCATAGGTTCACCCCTTAGAAATGATATTACAGTACAGACCTTTATGCGATCTGTAGGATATGATCTGGGGCGTAAGGCAAATAACAGATTGCAGGAGTTGATGAACTCTCTGTATTTGGATCTTTCACCTGTGAATTTTTCGGGGTTGCAAACTGAAGGTTCAGAATGTTCCCTGTTAATAGTTATAGGAGGAGGAGTTGATAAAGACCTGTTTTGGAGTTCTGTAACATAAGTAAGGAATCTTTCATTGGAAATTCTGAGGTCTTGCATACTTTGAGAAAGCATATCTACCCTCTGAGTTAGTGTATTAATTTGAGCAGCCATTTCTGCTGGTTCCATAATAAGGCTGAGTTATTCTGTCAGATCAGGTATATAAATTTATGAGGATATCAGTGGAACTCAATTGCAGGTTGTAATGAGCAATTCTCAACAGTAGAGGGCAGTAGTATCTAAGTCTTCCTTTATGAGGATTTCAGTAGAACTCAATTGCAGGTTGTAATGAGCAACTGTAAACAGTAGAGGGCAGCAGTGTCTAAGTCTTCCTTTATGAAATGCAAATGAAAGGTTTAAGAATCGTAAGTGATACAAAGTGTTGCAGTGGAACACTGAGGATTCGGAAGTCTTACAGACGGTTTCAGGAGGAAGAGAGGACATACAACGGAGGGTTTTTTCTTCTATATAACAATCAATTGTTATATACTTGCAGTTAGTAGAAGGTAAGGTTCTCAGTGCTGGGTGCAGAATGTCCGTTTAACAAGAAGAGGTCAGGTGTTGGAACAATCAGGTAAGTAGTTAGCCGGTCCGTGTTCAAAGGGTTATAACAATACGAATAGTAGCAAAGCCAGTCTAGGATCAGGGGTTGTAGAAAGGAGGATAGTAGATAATACAAGACGGGTTCGTTAACGAGGATCAGTCTGAAGAGAAGTTGTTTTTTTCTTAAAGAGTAAATGCTGGATACCAGAGGCGGCTCTCTAATTAGGCGAGTTAGGCAGCCGCCTAAGGCCTCGCACTCACGGGGGCCTCGCGGCTGCCTAACTCACCTTATTGCCTTTGATGTAACAGGGAGCTTAACGCTGCCGTTAAGCTCCCTGTTACACTAACCTGGGACGTTTCCTCCATGCACCTTCTCTCCTGCACGGAGGAAGGAAGTTACGATCGCGGTTTTTTTTTTTTTTAAACTTTATTGAACCCGCGCAGCTTCAATAAAGTTTAAAAAAAAAAAAAAAAAACGTGACCGGAACTTCCATCCTCCGTGCAGGAGAGAAGATGCACGGAGGAAACAACGGAGAGCAGCATGTAGGTAAGTACTAGGGAAGGGGGGAGGAGGGTGGCACAAACGAGCAAAGCCTGGCATAATGAGTGGCTAAATATTGGCACAGTGTGGGGCAAAATCCTGGCATAATGAGGTGAGGGGCAAAATCCTGGCATTGTGAGGGGCAATATCCTGGCATATTGAGAGGCAAGATTCTTGCATTGTGAGTGGCAAAATTGTGGCATAATGAGGGGCAAAATCCTGGCACAGAGTGGCAAAATTCTTGCATATTGAGGGGCAAAATTCTTGCATATTGAGGGGCAAAATCCTGGCAAATTGAGGGGCAAGATCCTGGCATTGTGAGGGGCAAAATTGTGGCATAATGAGGGGCAAAATCCTGGCATAGAGTGGCAAAATCCTGGCATATTGAGGGGCAAAATCCTGGCATATTGAATGGTTTAATCCTGGCATATTGAGGGGCTAAATCCTGGCATATTGAGGGGGTAAATCCTGACATATTAAGGGGATAAATCCTGGCATATTAAGGGGCTAAATCCTGGCATATTGAGTGGCAAAATTCTGGCATTTTGAATGGCTAAATTACAGTGCATCCGGTGCTGTGAGGAAGAACAAAGTGCCAATCTTCTAGCACAACGTGGTCTGTGAGACCACTTTCAACATTGAGCACCTTTCCTTCTGGCTGAGTGTTTCTGTTAGTGTGTGATTGTGTGCTTTCTGAGTGTGTCTGTGAGTCAGTGTGTGCTGGCTGAGTGTATCTGTGAGTGTGTGCTGGCTGAGTGTGATTATGTGCTGACTGAGTGTGTCTGTGAGTCAGTGTGTGCTCACTGAGTGTGTCTATGAATGACTGTGTGATATGTGTTAGTGTTCACATTTAGGACACAGCAATAACAATGTGAGTTAGTCAGCCGCACACAATTTTATCTATACCAAATGTTTATAGATGTTTGTAGAATAATTATGAGACAAATAAAATTCTAGGAGCTGTTCATTTCTAGAAGCTGGGATTTGAGTCTGATCTTGAAATATACTATTTCTACAGTTCATTTTTATTATCACTTGCATATATTTTATTTAATAATGTGTGTCCGTGAGGGCCTCATGTTCGACTTTCGCCTAAGGCCTCACAAAGTCTAGAGCCGCCACTGCTGGATACACGGAGCTGTGTGTACAAGATGTCTCTGAAGAGAAAGTATAACTCAGCGTTTGAACTGTGGCGCGGTTTCCCCTATAAGGCGAGGGAACACAAGAAAAAGGGGAGGAGCCTATAGTCATGATTCTAATAATCTGACATCATCTTTATTTATTTTCTGTTTACTGCTATTCCCCTAGAAACATTATTCACAATCAATTAGATTGATGTTTGTTAATCTTATGATATTGAAATTGAATAGTAAAAAAAGCATTACACTGCATAAAAGATTTTTTAAATAAGTAATATTTAATGAAATTCTTAGGTTTTGTTTTTAAAAAAAAAATGGATTTTAGGAAGAAGAAAATAGGAAGAAGAAAATATCTGTAACTCTAGGGAATGACCCTCACTTTTACAACATATTGATACAGGGGTGCTAGTTAGTCTAAAACCAAATGTTATTCACAGCGTGACTGGGTCAGTCTGTATGCTTCAGGGTATATGTATATACGATAATGGTATCTATCCAGTGCTGTATTTACCACGAGGCATCCTAGGCGGATGCCTAGGGTGGCAAATTTTGGGGGGCGGCAGCACCCCCCAGCACTCAGGGAAAAAGCAAATGTAAAAAAAAAAAATCCCCCAAAAAATCTGCCCATTTAAAAAAACAAAAACGCGCTTGCAGGCAGAGACGGAGGTGAGAGGGGATCGGAAGATCCCCCCTCACCATCGCTCTGCCTGCCAGCAGGCTGCACGGGAAACCGAACAGGCAGCACAGAGAAACCTCCGTGCTGCCTGTTCGGCTTCCCGTGCAGTGTGGCACGGAAGTGCCGACAGGTCACGTGACAGGCGCGCTGACGTCATACGCGCGTCGGGTCACGTGACCTGTTGGTTTAACCGCCTAGGAGCCGAAAAGGCAGCATGGAGGAGACCATGCTGCCTGCCACTAGCCACCAGGGAAGTGTAAGTGCTGGGGAGATGGGGGGATTTGGACAAATTGGCTGGGGCATATTAAATGGCAAATAACACTGGCATATTATTGGGCAAATTGGCTGAGGCATTTTAAATGGCAAATAACACTGGCATATTATTGGGCAAAATAGCAGGGGCAGATTAAATGGCAAATAACACTGGCATATTAGTGAGCAAATTGGCTGGGGCATATTAAATGGCAAATAACACTGGCATATTATTGTGCAAATTGGCTGGGCATATTAAATGGCAAATAACACTGGCATATTATTGGGCAAATTGGCTGGGTATTATTAAATGGCAAATAACACTGGCATATTAGTGAGCAAATTGGCTGGGGCATATTAAATGGCAAATAACACTGGCATATTATTGGGCAAATTGGCTGGGCATATTAAATGGCAAATAACACTGGCATATTATTGGGCAAATTGGCTGGGTATTATTAAATGGCAAATAACACTGGCATATTATTGGGCAAATAGGCTAGGGCATATTAAATGGCAAATAACACTAGCATATTATTGGGCAAATTGGCTGGGGCATATTAAATGGCAAATAACACTAGCATATTATTGGGCAAATTGGCTGGGGCATATTAAATGGCAAATAACACTAGCATATTATTGGGCAAATTGGCTGGGGCATATTAATGGCAAATGATACTGGCATATTATTGGGCAAATTGGCTGGAGAATATTAATGGAAAATACCGTATTTTCTCAATTATAAGACGACCCTGATTATAAGACGACCCCAAAGTTTGGATATTCCTTTAGGAAAAAAACTAAAAGCCTGAATATAAGACTACCCTATAGGAAAAAAGTTCAACTTGTATATATTCACATGTAAATTGCTTTTTTAATAAAAAAATAAAATAAAAAATGCATTTCTTGTTTTTATTTCCTTTTAAGTGCCAATGCTGCCTCTCTCTTTCCCTTGCCCCCAGCTTTGTCTCTCTCCCCCCCTTAGTGTAGTCTCTCTCTCCCCCTCCCTTTGACTCCCCCCTCGGCTCTGTCTCTTCCACCCCTTGTTTCTCTCTGCCCCCCACCCCTTGTCTCTCTTTCCCCTCCCATTGTCTCTGTCTCTTCCCCCCTCCCCTTGTTTCTCTGTCCCCCCCTCCCCCTATCTCTCTGCCCCCCTCCCTCCCCCTGTCTCTCTCTCCCCCCCTCCTCCCCCTCACCTGTAACTCGCTCCCTGGTGGCTAGTGGGGGCAGCCGGGGGATGTCTGCACGATACGTGCAGACATCCTCCATGCTGCCCGACACCTCCGTCTATTATGACGGACAGCCGGTCCGTCATAATAGACAGCAGTGTCGGGCAGCATGGAGGATGTCTGCACGTATCGTGCAGACATCCCCCAGCTGTCCGATTCTCCCTGGTGGCTAGCGGGGCAGCGGAGGATGTCTGTGCGATGAGCGCAGAACTCCCCTGCTGCTGCCCAGCACGACCGCTGGGACTTTTATGACGAAGCCGTAATTATCCCGGCTTCATCATAGAGGTTCCTGCTGTTAGAGAGGGGGATCCAGGTCCCCTGCAGCTCTGCAAGAGAGGATAATGCTGATCAGTAGCTAATTACCAGTCTGGACTTCCAACTCTAGAATTTTTTTTTGTGGAACAGACTATTATAGTCATAGGCTGAAATACTGAGCAGTAGAAACACAGCTTCATCTTATGTGAGTGAGCCTAATACAAAAGGGTGCAGGGGTCCGCTATCAAGTAAACAGTGTGCATTATTTTATATATTTCCTTTTTTCCTCAGTGAACGTTTCCCTTCAGATACCACCACCCACAGAAGATATTTCTAACTTATCTTATATGATCCTTGAATCTATGTATATATTTTCATTATATTCAACACCTGGGGGAATCTTTTAATTATTTAATTTTATTTCGGAGATTCATATCTTTTAAATATGTAACATTCTAGAATTAATTATAGCAAAATGCTACTGGTTTCCATGGCAACATCTCCCCTTTCATAACTTTTCCCCAGATATATATTTTTATATATAACCACTCCAACAGACATAAATGTGATATTGGCCTAGCATAAATAAAGTAAGTATTGCCTTATTTCGTTAGCTGTGTCAGTTATGACAAACTAAAAAGAGAAGTTTCATGATCATATAGTAAACGTTTACCCCTGACTCAAGTTCTCTTTGTCTTGTTAGCCGTTGTCTGTGTGTAAACCAAAGTTGAGTAAACTATTTACTCTGTAACTTTTACAGCCTCGCTTTCTCTGTCTGACCATTAGTTTGGAACATGCCATCTACAATTTGAAAGGGGGAGGACAATAAAGTTTGTAACTCGCTACCTAACTATGATAATTCTATTTACATAATTAAATAAAACATGAATTGCATAAACAGATTCAAATTAATAAACAATGTGAAACAATTTCAGCTGCTTTACGCATTTTTGAAGGCTTTACTTTGATTGTTGTAAGTCAGATATCCCTGTATTGGGCGTGTTCAGTGTAGTGATCCCAGCATTCTGGTTACTAAGGTCAACACAGACTGGTTACTAAGGTCATCACAGACTGGTTACTAAGGTCATCACAGACTGGTTACTGTCTGTCTCACTCACTCTGGTTTTATTAACTGAACATTGCTGTTAGTTCAGATCCTGCTGAGCTGGATTATAATCACTTCTAAGAAAAGATTCTGGATCCAGAGTGATTTGCAGCCGGACCTAATTAATAATGTAATGTGAACTTCTGCATTTTGCATTCAAGAATTCACTTTTCACACAAGCTGACAGGGAGAGAAGTTGGGTTTTGCATCACCGTTGCCCTTTTCAACTCAGTAGCAGACTGTCACTTGTGATTTTTACCTTCTTTTAACTCAACTGCATTGCTGATCAGTAAATGATTGAACTAAGGAAGATGTATTCATCTGATGCCCATTTTATTCCTCCTCCTTAAAAATTGACTTAAAGCCATCCTTGTTGACTTTACTATTTAACCCGGTTTTTTTAATGTAAATATTTTCTATTTAATAATTTTTAATTATATTGATTTTTACAATCTTCACACATGTCTATGTATATATAAAACTATGCATCTTTATTAAAGCTGGACTGATATAAAAAGATACTGAGATGCCTGGTGACACAGGACTTATAGATCCTAGAAGTTTTGTAGTTTTAAAACCGCTCTCAATTCCCAATCAAAAGGGAATAAAAATTCAGTCCAGAAGTACAGATCACTATAGCTGCTGGGAGCCAAGCAGTGACGATGTCTTTAAAGAAAACTATCAACGAAGACATAAGCAGCTGACTCAGCAGGGATACAATTCTGTCAACTACCAGCCTTATAAGGACCTGGGACATCCCCTTATTCTAGAAGCCAAGAAACTCATCCTTCATTCTTTGGGACAAGATGAAAAGGTATGTAACCAATTATACTTTAATGCATTTATATTTCATGAATAGACAATACAACATTATGTCTGTTGCCAAATGTAATAACATAGAGTCAGAAATGTGCAAATGTTAGTTTTAATCCATGTATATGTTAATTGCATAGATCTCATCTCTTAGGGGTACCGACATTTCAGATTAATTTGCATAATTTCTGTAATCAAAATTACTCTGTAAAAGACAACTAAACTTGTATCACTTGTGATTATAATATAGAAGAACAAATTAAAAATTTGCTATCTGTAGGATGAGGATAAACTGGCATATACTTTTGATAGTAAAATGCCAGTTCCTCCTCTGACCTGCAGCTGCCATGCTTTTTTTGGGAAGCAGGCAGGCCGGTCAAATCCATGACTGTCTCTCTGCAAGTTTTCAAAGGGAATCAACAGAGAGGGCAGACCCAGATGAATTGACTTGACTTGGGTTAGCTGCAATGTGCCAAATAATCAAAAAATATTAAATCTACTATATACATAAAAAAAGATAATATTATATGACATACTGTAATAATAGTAACATAATATAAAAAAAAAAACCATAAGTATAATAAAATACATTATTCAATAATAAATGTATATATGTTACGTTAATGTATGGGGGGGAGGGCAACGAATGCTGTCGATATGGCATTTATTTAAAAAAAAAAGTGGAATGATCTTAAAAAAAATGTTTTTTTTTATAAATAAAGACTTGATAAAAAAAAATAAAAAAAAAGAGGAGCTGGATGGCCCACAATCCAGTGAAAGGTATGGGGGCAAACACCAGACAAAGTTATAGTAGCCTCGTACCCAGCAAAGAGCTCCATGTTTGATTTGGTCAGAATGAGGCCAATTCCTGTCATTTTGTGGTCACTGTGGAATTTCATTCATTGTTTAGCATAAGCATTTATTTAATTGTACAGTGACTTCAACCTCAAATATTGAGGTGTAACCCAAACCCAATTTCCCTACCATGTTATATTCTAATTTAGACAAACAAAAGGGGAAAACAAGCCGGCTCCACCGTTGGCAGTAAACATACCTCCTATATGTTTTGGGAAGATGGGTGCTCCGTCCGTGCTGCAGCAAAAGCACCATAGGCGAAAATAGAAAAAATTGTGGACAAAGGACGCATGCACTCCAAACTCCAATATGATTGTAAAACTTCCGATTTATTCCAAAAAATTAAAATGGATCACAGGGACAATGAATACAAAGACAGGGAAAGGACGAATGGAGTGCATGCGTCCTTTGTCCACATTTTTTCTATATTCTAATTTATATTAACAGATTGATTCATGAAATATGTCCATGGCTTCCTTTCCTCTCTCCTATCCTCTGCCTGCACTTTATATTTATGCTAATTATATTGTGATATAAGCCATGTTTGCTAATGTTTTTAGTGTTCGTCAATGTCTTTAAGAAATTACGACATGTATAATGTGACATGTGATACGTTTGTTTGTGTCTTTGATGTTTGTTATTGTCTTTTATAAATTTAATTTAAAAAAAAAACATGCATATCACAGGTTATCCATGACTAGGATACAAGATCAAATGCTAATGTAACAAGGCTGTGAATATGTAGAATATGGATTAACTCAGTATTTGAAGCCCACTGGAATGCATACCTCACAACTATCCAGCCTTTCATGAGACAGTTCTGATTTTGAGGTCTGTCCCACTTTTTCAGCACATAGGTAGAGTTGATCAGGACAGCAGGATTCAGGACTGCATTACATGATTTTGATCTGATTCTCTTGTGTCTGGGACACCAGAGAAAGCATACTGTGCTTTTGGAGTAGCATGACAGAGCCACTGCGTATGTGCGGTAGCACTGACAGGTAGAGGGATATGTTTGTGATAAAGAGAGGGAGATGGGTTTGTGAGAAAGAGAGTGAAACTGTGTGTGTGAGAAAGAGAGAGAGGGGGGGTGTGTGTGAGAAAGAGAGAAAGACAGAGTGTGTGAGAAAGAGAGAAAGAAAGTGTGTGTGAGAAAGAGACTGTGTGTGTGAGAAAAAGAGGGAGACGGGGTGTGTGAGAAAGAGAGGGAGACGGAGTGTGTGAGAGACCGCCTGATGGAGTGTGTGAGAGAGAGCTAGATGGAGTGTGTGAGCGAGAGCAAGAGCGAGTGTGTGTGTGAGAGAGAGACGGAGTGTGTGTGTATGTGTGAGAGTGTGTGCTCTAGCCCCAGATAATTTGGTGACCTAGCAACGTCACTGCCAAATGCTTAGTTTTAGGTTGTGTCAGCTCTATTTGTGCCGTCACAGCCTATGTATAAAAGCAGAAAATATAAAAAGGAGAAAGAAGCAGGGAAACAGACTTCACAATGTTTTATTCCATATAAAATTTGTGCAGCTACAGACTGAAAAATCCTCCAAAAGTCGCCTTACACGCTTCGTGTTACTTTGCAAAAAAAAAAAAAATATATATTTTAATTGAGCTGAGGATCCATGGCAGTCCTGACATTTCAAATAAATATTATGTATAAAAGCACCTGATTTGTGTCAGGAAGCCTCCACCACAGGCTGGGGTGGGGTAAGCCCTGGGTCTGCAATGTGCATGATTGGGCATGTCCTGGGGTTATGGGGCATGTAATTTGTGTGCAGTGTGTGTGATGGGGCATATTCTGGGGTGATGGGACATGGAATGGGTGTGCAATGTGGGTGCTGAGGCATGTAATGAGTGTGTAATGTGGGTGATGGGTAATGGCCTGGGGTGACCAAGATACATGTAGTATATATATTGGGCAACTAGCCCTAGACACTTCCCAAATGGTTCCCAGAACCCCATTACCTACATGTGGGTCCATAGCATGTAGCCCTGCCACCCCCATAGAAATAACTATATAACATAGAAATCCTAATACTATAGGGGCTGATAGCCGCCCCAAATAGAGTTTATCATGTTATAGAAGCTGTGAGCAATTTATTATCAAGGGGAACCTATATTCACAGTATAAAAAATATTTAGGTTACCGAGTCCCTATAATTATTTCCAATGTTTTTAAGATCGGTACTATTTACAAAATGTATTAGGAACACCAGTGACACCACTCTTCTCCCCTGACAGGCAGAGAGAAATTGTTATTAATGCATTTACTATAAGTCTATCGTGGATTACCCACATTATATACTGCACTGTAGATATTGTCCATGGTGTCCATTTTAGGACATATTTTTCCTTTGTACATAATACTGTAAGCTTTTTTGAAATGTCTAATATAAATCATCTTGCAGAGCGTCGGCAATTCCCATTCGTATTTGCTTGCGAGAGTATCAGCCTGGGTATAGATAATTTAGCTAATAAAACATTTGTCTCATATTCCATTGAAAACTTGGATGCTTTATATTTTGTAAACGTTGTCTTGATTTAATACTCCAGCAGATGCTACGTGTTGAATTGCAAAGCACCAGAACTAATTATTACACAACGTCTGAACAAGGTGTTCTCTTGTATTAGACTCCTCACTGCATTTACCAAAGGAAGGCATTTACCATCTTCTCTTTGCCTATCCTTTATTAATGTTAAAGATTATATTACATTTTATTTTATTCAGTAATTGCCTGCCTCATAAGTCAGTCTGTTTGAGGGAAAACTGTATATTTCCAGAGTGTTCAGTTTACTATAACCGATTGGAACAAATCACAAGAAAGAAGTGATAGACCGCATAACATCTGAAATGAATGTTCCCCATGACTCCGCTCAGTGTCACCACAGTAATTGCAAGAAAAGAATGATGAATCTCCAACTCCATATAGTAGTGACCGTTTATTAAACCATCGATTAGATGGACCTCGCAACATTATGACTCCTATGGGATTTTGCAAAATCTAAGTCTATAACATTGATGTCCAACTAGCAACCCGCAGGCCGATGAGGTTCTCAAGGGTTTTTTTGTGATTGGTCTACTGGCTGCACCAACCTAGCCTTGTGCATGGCATGTGGCCTTCCATGTTGCTATATTTCTATAGCATGTAAACAAATTACTAGCAACCAAAGTCAAGTCGTTGTTAAGAAAACCTATCAATACCATGACTTCTCATATCATACGTAAAAGTTTCCAGGTTTCAGGCATAAGCACTACATTGCTTCCATTGCAAAAGAAATGCCAAGAAAGTCTGTTATTACATTGGTAAACAGTAATAGTTAGCATTGGAAGTTACTGCAGTAAATGTAATTGAGGTCATGGTTTGTATTATGTATTATCATCAACAACAAGAATTTTATTAAGATTTAAATCACTATGGTAACTCACTGCCCCGGGCGATATTTTAATGTTTACCCACAATGCATCTAGGGCCATCTTTTCTTCAAAAAAAAAAAAAAATACCAGCCATGCTATTGCTTCCATAGAAATAACATTAACCCTGAGCCCCTTGCCAGTAAAACACCAGTTGGGTGACATCCCTAAACATGTGTAATATAGTACATTTTCTTTGTGCAGGCAAGAAAAGGATTTAAGAATTCACACTGCAGTTCAGGACTCATTTTATATTTTTGCATATAAGGGCAGATGTTTGGATCCTAGGCAGCAATCCAGACTCTTAGGGATGTTATCAGGAAAGCACTGCTTAGGCACTTGTTATTTGTGATGCTCACAGCTGCTCAATGATGCAGATTTGAATTCTAAAGAAAAATATTTTCAAAGATAGGCTTGGAAAACAATGTAGAAATCCTACTTACAGGAAAGAGACTTGGAGGTTGATAAAGTGGTGAAATATTTAGAGATTTTTCATAAGATCATAAAAAATATATATGTTTTCACAACTGGTTAATATCAAACTTTGATCATTGCAACTCTGTATTTAAAGTTATAAATGTATTATAGTCATTTGAAGATATATGATAATTATATATATAGGAATATTCTTATTTTATAGTACTATCTTTGTTGTTGCTTTCACAAACTGTTTCTCATCTATAAATGTGAAAAAAAAAAAATAGAAAATTACAAGAATTGGTTAACATTATGTATTTCCAAGTCTATTCTTCTATAAATGAATATTCAGGATACAGAAAATAGAGTGTATAGTTGATTAACCCTTAACCTAATTTGTTTCCAGCAGACTAAAACAGAAGAATTTGTTTATGAAAAAGAAATCCAGGAAGAAACAAATGATAACATTTCATGTAAAATACCTGGACCAAAGTCGGTAAGTACAGAAATGGCTAAATGGAAATATTTATTAACTGAATGACGTGTATACCAACCGGATCATTGACTAGCATCACATTTTAGACCAACTGTCCAATAAACATTTTAAGTTCACTTTTGTATTGCAGGATAATATATTAAAATTAGAATGTCTGAATCTACAGCAGGGTAGTTTGTTTTATTAAAGTTGCAAGTTGGGTGGTGTAATATTAAACTTTTTTTTCACTGAGTTGAAAAATACAAGTCAAAGTAACCAAGCTGGAACAATACTTAAACTTGTATATTGGCTATTAGATTGACCATTTACCATGGTTCAGTTTATTTAATAGACCTAATGTTAATATTATTATTTTTCATAAACATCCATGGCTGTGTGTTCTCCCCAACTTCATTTTACCTCCTTGTTATTTATGACATATATAAAAGAAACCTCTCCAGGGAAAATAATTGTTTTTTTCCCAGACACCTCTAAAAGCAATAACATGAAAGTATGATAGCCAGCACTTATCTTTTGATGGACAAGACACCATTATAAACTCTGAACATGTGTTCTCCTTGCTCATTCGGCCACTGGGCCAGGATATAGTAAGGTCTGTATTCTGTAAAAAGGGAACTTTTAACTAACAGTATTTCTATGTACTGTATTTATCATACACTGCATGAGATTTGTAGATACCCCTGATTTCCTTATATCCATTCCAATTGCCTAGAAATGCTGTATTTCATTACAAATACTTTAGCAGAACATATATGTACATGTCTGCCTTACACCATGTTAGTGATTAAACCACAGTGTCTTGGAGCCACAAAACTCCAATGATCACTAGTAGATTTGTGTGATTAATGTTTTCTATCAAACTTGCTTTGGGAAGTCATCATAACTACTATATTCAATCCATGACTTTGTCAGGATTTCTTTGTTATTCCATTTATTTAACTGATAATTGTACTGTTGGAGTTCACTTATGTGTTATTATTCCCATACATTCCTTCAGTAACACCAGTCTCCTAAAACCTTTACCCCTAAATCTCCTGAACCTTTATGGTATAGACATATCTTTACCTCCATGCCTCCCTCCCAAAGTCCTTAACCTAACACACACCTCCAATAGTGATAATTCTTGGCAGAGCTGAGGAAAGATTGGTACGGTGTAGGGAACACTTACAAAAATGGAGAAAATGGCTGACATTTCACTTAAGACCCCCAAAACATGGAACCATACATAAGCATTCAAAAAGCACAGTAGTAACAACATCCCATGTCTGCGTGCTGTAACTTGTTCCGGCCCTGTGTCTGTGATGTTTCTGATAGCATTCTTTATTTCATTGTAGAGTTCATCATCTGTGACATCGCAGTACCTGAAGCACAGAAAAAAGGATGCAGGCTGCTTTAATAGAGAAATGAACCATTCCAGGTAAGTGTGTATAAAACATGTCTTACATTAGTGACACACAGACACATCCATTAAGAGCAACCAATGGTCACCAGACTGGCAGCTTCTCCCAAGTCTTGTTTTCTTTGACAAAGTCTATGTAACATCTTTTGTAGAAGAAGTACTCTTGAAGAAGTACCATTCCAAAATGATATAAAACAGGGAGAAATGGCCTTTCATATATAAAATATAAATGTTTGTGTTTATTAAATAACTTTAAACTATGAGCTTTGGTGAAGTGATAACCAAATTGTAAGATACAGAGCGAAACTGCTGAGTTGCAAAAAGATGTAAGCTGAGTTATTTGTCCAAATCTTCTATTTTGGACAAATTTTTTGCAGCTCGGTTGTCATTTCACCACAGTTCACTGGCTATTGGATAGGCCCCATATGATCTAATGATCATTTAGAAAATAGTGTTCGTTAAATGTTTACATTGTAAGGCTGCCCAAATCAATCTTCACTGTACAGATGGTATTCTCTAATTTTTATTTACCACTAAGGGATGTGTTTATGGGAAGTCATGGTCTATCTGACATTGAATAACCTAATAGATAGAGCCAATGGTGCGAGCAAATTTAATTAAAACTTTGAAAATAAAGAGTACTTGGTCAGCACAGCATGTGACCATGCATCTTGTTAGAGTAATATGCATTCTCTGATTTATGACTCAAATAAACATAAATAATATCTACAAAATGAAATAGAAAAGACATTAGTCAGTCTGATAGAAAGATTACTCGGGAGAAGCCACAGAGACCGGAGTGGGGGTGTTTCATGCTTGCAAAGCTTGTAAGCTGTTGCAGCTTTTTATTGGACTTCACAAATGCTACATACTATACTTCTGCGTTTAACGAGGGATATTTGAGACATTTGTATCTAGATATACCTCCACATACCATTTACATTAGACATGTGCATTCGTTTTCGGACGAATGCATTTTCGTCCGAAAATAGCATTTTTGTCCGAAAATAGCATTTTCGTCCATTCGTCCGAAAAACGAATAACGAAAATGCTAAACTAACGAAAGCCGAATGAACGAATGGTTAATAAACGAAAATCATTCGTCCATTCGTCCATTCGTGCTATTGGCATTCTATAAACCGAAATAGAGTCAGTTTATAGAATGCCAATAGCATTACATATACATTCCATAAACCGACATAATGAACGACTTTCGGTTTATGGAATGCATGTAATACTATTGGCTTTCTATAAACCGAACTAGAGTTCCCATTCATATGAATTTCTTATGAATGGGGCCCTCGTTCGGTTTATAGAAAGCCAATAGTATTGCACGTATTCTATAAAACGAACAAATAAAACGAAACGAAAAAAATGAACGAATTTCGCCTGAAACGAATGCAGTAATGAACGAAATTAGTTTTAGATAAAATAAATAACATTTTCATCCGAATGGACGATAAAAAAATGAAAAATTTAGTTTTGCACATGTCTAATTTACATTCAAGTGTAGACAAAAGGTATTAAAAAATTCTAAGAGATACCCCTGATACAAATTTTATTCGAAGTATCCATTTACTTAGCAAATATAACCCAATATTCTGTTTAATACAAAATAAGTACAGCACTAATTTAAATAGCACCACAGTGAAGTGATAGAATAAATAACAAATAGTGAAGTGAATAAGTCGTATCAAAAAAGTGAATAAAGTGCTTAAATCACAAGCAAAAAGTATCTCGGCAGCAATGCTTTAATTTGGGTGTCAGAGGATATTGAGTATTTACTTGCCACAGCAAGAGCATATTGCGCAAAAGTGAAAATAGACTCTAAAAACTGAAGAGAAAATCTGAATTATGAATATGTGGACAGCGCTAAATTAAGTGCGAAAAAAAAGTCACACAATAATAGATTAGTAAAAAAATATATTTATTACAAATAACCAAAAAATTCTAAAATAAATAACACAGACAACTGTGTGTCTGTTTATCAAATAAAGCCCTCCCCTGGCTTCACTTTGAAAGAACCTGAGGAAGTTTACTTCCAACAGATCACAACAAGCTTGTGGAGAACTCTATTAGTACCACATACTTCATACATAATTTCATTTATTTTCTTTTTTTGTAAAGAAATTATATGAAATATAAAATATTGATACTAATGTGTGTTTTATGAATGTGTTTTTATGAGAACATTTTTCTATAGTGTTAGAAATGATCAATTTTATTGTGGTAACAAATGTATTATTAAACACTAATCCACACACACCAAAAAAGGCATTCATTTGCACACTTGTTTTCTGTGTGGGATAGGAGGCAATTATTGCTATATTGCACCACGGTAACCTCAATACAGAGATTGCACCAAGCACTTACCTCCAGTACGCATATTGCACTCATATGACCTGCCCCCAGCACCTGCGCTGCTCTCCCTGCTCCTCTGAGTAGTGTGCGCAGCGGGAGATCACATGAATCCCAACACTCTGATGTGCTAGGATCGTGAGCCAGCCTAAGCGGATGTGTGTGCACTTCGGCAGCATACAGATATGAGCTGCCTGCCTTCCTCACTAAAAGGGATGTTAGGGATTAATGTTGCATGCTAATCTTTAGAAAAAAAACGGTACCCGCAAACACAGACATTTTGTCAAATTTCAAATATCCGCCTGGACTGAATGATGCTTTAAAAGAGAACATGTCCTAAGAAGACATATGGCAACCCTACCTTACCCCCACTTTAACTTATGTTGTGTGTGATCCTTTTTTAGCAAACCTACATTACACAACATGGCAGGTTTGCCCATCTTTTCATGAGGACAACTATCTTACGTAATGTCCTGATATCTCATCAAAAAATGAGCTGTAAAAAAAATGTTGCTTAACATGGAAGGTCCAAACATATACATAAGATAAATACTGCATCATATAAAAAAAAAGAAACAGATCTCTCATCCACACTTTGAATAAACATGAATACATGTGTATAACATGTAACAGAGTTATTGTTGTTTTTTAATACAACAGTCATTCCTATCTCTCCAAACCCTCCTTACAGGATGTCACTGAATTTAGAGGTCCATTTTTTGGATAACTGCAGTTTTTAAGTAGGTTTATGTCACATGGACAACATACATAATATAAGATAGTGTTATGAAATAAGAAGTAGTAATTAATGATTTAGTTATTTTTAAGATGAAACATTTGTGGCTCTGCTGGAAAATGGTGCACATCTATGCAAAAGCTAACCGTGTACCCTAGTTTTGCTGTTAAAAAAATGTCCACTGTTCATGTTTACCTTTCAGTTTTATTTAACAAAAATATGATTTTTTTTAGCTCCCTTTTATTAGCACATTTTACTGGTATAATAAAATCCGGTAATATCTGGAAAGCGATAATGTGCTGCCAATTGAGATCATAGCTGTATTTGTGGCTTTGGTACTGCAGTATGCCCACCAGTTTATGGAAGGTCACATTGAATGTATCAAACTAATAGTTTCATGTACATTACGGATCCAATTAGCCACTAACAGTCTGCAACACTCATATTTAAAAAAATAATACTCTATTTAGATGCAAAGAATAAAGGGTACTGTAAAAAATTGGACTGGCATCAATTAGCAGGTTTGTTTTGCTGTTTATGTTCTGATCTAGGCTGATGCCATGTTTGGCATGTCTTCTTTTCTCCCTGCAGACAGCAAAGTTACATATTACCTTTAATTGGCCACTAATTGATCGATCTTTTCCTGCACACCATAGATGATAGAGCCTGTATTCTTTTTACACTGCATAATAATTAGGGGGAACCAGAAATGTGGCTTACAGTTCTAGTCAGGCACAATTATGTAATGTAAATTAAAATTAATTTCAGCCACACACAGTGAAATAAGGTGTCAAAATGGTTTCACTCAAGGAGTTTTAGCCTCTGTCCCCTGGTGATTGTGATTTTGGGCTCATTTCATCAACTTTAAGATATTTATATTAACATTTATTTATTTAGCACCAACAATTTACATAGCGCTTGATAAAGAGCATAAAAGAGAAACTACATACTATGTTAGACAAGCAGGGGCAGATTGATACATGATGTAGAGAACCCTGATCACAAGCTTATACTCTAGAAGGTGGTACTAGTAACAATATTTGGGACAGTTGGAGCTAGGTGGGTTTGGCTAGAGGTTAATTAATGTGTGTTCCAGGTGGATAAATTGTATGCTTCCTTATTCATAACTGTATTTAGGTGGCCTTGGTTGAAGGTTAATGTGTATTCTAGCAGGAGAAATAGTAAGCTTCCTTAACGACACAGGATGTATATGTACGTCCTGTTTCTAAATGAGGGTCGTAAGTGATCAAAGCGAGGCATTAAACAACTCCGAAATCTGCCCACCGGCGGCAATGTGAACGACCTCCGTCGTGATCACATTCACCACATTGAGAGGCAGCATGCGTTTCCAATATGGTGCTGCCCAGTTGTGGGCAAGAGTTCTGTCGCTCTAGAGGAGGACTGATATTAAATTGAAAGATAATTAATTGGTCTATCCAACTTGAAATGTCTATTGTGATTTAATCATGACAATGTAATGTCATTAAAATAAGGGGGGATGACAATGATTACTAAAAGCTGTGTTGAGTTCTGGTACTCCTTTAAAAAGAGAATAGATATGAAAGATACATTAATAAAAATGACTCCTCTAGAGGTTCTGCAGAACAATTTGGCCCAGTCAAAGCATAAGGAATGGGAGAACTACAGGGATTGCAGGATGATAACCATTTTCTACTGTTATCCTCTGAATTAAAGCTTATTAATATAGAACATTTTTCTAATCCATTATTATATAAGAACCCATATAAATAAAATGGGAGAAAATTATATTCGGCAACAGTTCATCGATTTGCTTAATATTGTGCCAGTTAGGAATAATTTGAAGAAATGGTATAATATATTAGAAGAACTTGAGACACCACTTAACATTGTAGCATTGGGCTCTTGACAGAGAAAATTAAACATTTGTACTGAGATGAAGAAGTGGGTGGATCGTATGGTTGGAATTAGTAAGATCACTCATCGCGTAAATACAGTGCCACTTCATTATAAAGTCATGATGCAGTTGTACTTGGTACCAAAGAGAATAGCTACATTTAATCCAGGCATCGCTTCTCTATGCTATAAATGTAATCTGTATCAAGGGTCCTTTATCGATATTTGGTCGGACTGTTTTTTGGAATTATTTTGCTTCTTTCATACCTCCTCCAACTTTGGAGAGGTCTATGCTGCATCAGGATCTGGTTGTTCTGTCTTTTAATAATTTAGCTATATAGTATCTGCTCGCTATTAAAATTATTATTGCCAGGGGATGGTGGCAGCAGGAGGAAATAAGAATGGAGATTGTAATAAATCAAGAGAGAAATCTGTGCCAAATGGAACATGGATTTGTTGTTCTGCACAACTGACAAATTTGTATCTTATTTGGAATGAGTGGCTTCAAAAATACCCAACTGGCTGAATGAAATTTACTCTTGTGATAATCTAAATGTCCCGGCATTGGTGCAATCTGAGAATCTGATCGAGCTCCACTGTGTGCATTATGTTGTATGTGTTAAATGTATGGCTATTGTTATTTATGAATCAGAATCCTTAGAGATGGTTACCTAGACGCTGGGTTTATTATTATGTATTGTGGTATATATATTTTTAATAAGCTGTGAATATGCATGTTCTTACTTGTTTTATAAAATATAACTATTCTGTACGTGTTTATAAAATGAATAAAACAAAGGTGGTAGCATAGTATATTAGACATGTGCATTCGTTTTCGAACGAATGCATTTTCGTCCGAAAAATAGCATTTTCGTCCATTCGTCCGAAAAACGAATAACGAAAATGCTAAACTAACGAAAGACGAATGAACGAATGGTTAATAATTGAAAATCATTCGTCCATTCATTCTATTGGCATTCTATAAACCGAAATAGAGTCGGTTTATAGAATACCAATAGCATTACAATGCTATTCTATAAACCGAAATAAAGTCCCCATTCATACGAATAGGTCAATTGACCTATTCGTATGAATGGGGACTCTAGTTCGGTTTATAGAAAGCCAATAGTATTACACGTATTCTATAAGCCGAAAGTCTATAAAACGAAGGTTGTTCGGTTTATAGACTTTCGATTTATAGAATACATAGAATTATGGTATATGTAGTACAAAAACATCTGGAGGGCCGCAGTTGGACGCCTTGGGACTATGCCAATAAATTCCACATTTCTCCATGTGCAGTTGCTGGCCAACTGGAGGGAAGTAGGACATTGGTCGATTGGGACTAATGGCACACATGACATTATGTTGTAATAACTATTATGACAGTGGCAGGACGATTCCTGCAAAATCTTAGAAACCTATGTTGTCCCAGTTGTTTTTTTCTCTTCTACATCAATATATTTACTGAAGGGGTTAATTACAAGGTCAACTGTGAGGTAAGGTGGAACTATCACCATAGAAACCAATGGAATGGGGGGGTTGCTCTGGTTTAAGAATTTTGCCCCGCAAATTATTTATATATAACCACTAATTGTTTGGAAATATCTACATAGGAATAGCATCATTATTGTTCTCCAAAATCCAGCATGAAATGAATATCATACAATTAGGCCTTGGCCTTATAACATGGTAGACAACAAACCATAATCCAGCTTAGAAATGTTCATGCTTTAAACCAAACTGAAGAATAACACAGTGATCTGTGCATAGAACATACTGTGTTAATAGGGTTACTTGTTAACATTTATATACTCAGCCATTAACTAAACAGGCATCACTTAAAGTTGACAAGCAGTATGAAATCCATGTTGTGACTGAACCTGACTGAGACTCAATTAAAGTAATGAATGTGTTATAATTTTTAAGTCATTTGCATTTTAGAATTTTTATAAATGTTCCTCCTTTCCTTTCACTTGCTTGATTCATTCTCAACATTCTGGCAGGCAAAATTTATAGTGTTCTTTTTCTTAGATGTAAATGGAACTTTCCACCACCGTGAATGTAGCTATGTAAGAAAATGTCCTTTTAAATGAAATAAACATTTTAATAACTCTCCCGGTTACAAACGGGCTACTCGGAAAGTGAGGCCTGTGATTGTCTACAGACATTTTTTTTGCATTAATGTTATAGTCATTAACCAATTTTTGGAGATCAGAAATAAAATATTGAGATGAACCAACCTATTGTGTTCCTGTCAATCGTAGCCATATACTGCAAGGGTTGATGCTTGTGGACAATACAGAACTTTCTTTAAAAATAAATACTACCAAATTTAACGATTGTCCTTTAAAACATAAAATGCATATAACCTGGGCAGATGGGAGTGCACAATCACAGTCATGCACTGCCAGGTAATTTTAGACAATGGCATGGTTCACCTCCACTGCTCCTGGTCCACTAGGACAAATTGTTGGCAGGTATGTTTCTGTAGTGTGTTGTACAAAAATGTGGGGTACGAGGAGTGATTGTTTTCTTTTTTAGAGTTGTGACTCCTGCGTTTTTCTGGCCAAATATTAAACCACACAACATATTCGGAGATCCTTTAGTGATGCCTTCTAACCCACAGGCATCCTTCTCTCCAGAACCATGGCATGAGGTGGTATATGAGGTCAAGCTTGCCTTTCTGTAATGATACAAGCATCCCTTTATAGAGGCAGGGAGTAGGCTATAGGTAGCACGTACAGATAGGAAATTGTGCTTGAAGAGAAGGTACTGTATTTTCTGGCGTATAAGACTACTTTTGAACCCAGGAAAATCTTCCCAAAAGTCGGGGGTCGTCTTATACGCCGTGTGTAATCTTTTTTACTTACCTCGTTGCTGTTCTGCAGGTGCGTGCGGCTGTGAGGGAAGCGTTGTGTGCTCCCCTCCAGCCGCGCAACTTCAATAAAGTTTATTTCAATTTTTTTTCAAAACAAACTTTAGTGAAGCCGCACGGCAGGAGGCGAGCGCACGACGCTTACCTCACAGCCCCGCGCACCTGCAGAGCAGCAACGAGGTAAGTACTGGGAAGGGGGTAGGAGAGGGGCAAAATCCTGGCATATTGAGGGGAAAATCCTGGCATATTGGAGGGGCAAAATGTTGGCATATTAAATGGCACAATAAAGGCATATTGAATGGCAAAATAGTGTGTCTCAGGTTATGTGTCTATTGGTGTCACTGCGTATGTGTAAGTGTCTTTCTTTCTGTGTAAGGGTGTGTGTGTAAGTGTGTCACTGTGTTAGTGTAAGGGTGTGTGTGTAAATGTCACTGTAGGAGAAAATGCTCCCTGGAAGAGGGGTAGTCTTATACAGCGAGTATATGCCAAACTCTAAATTTTAACTGGAATAGTTGGGGGTCGTCTTATATGCAGAGTCGTCTTATACACCGGAAAATACGGTAGTTTGATAAGTCATTTGTATGCAAATGTTTACAAAGTCACTTTTTATCCACAAACATAGACGATATGCAGGAATGCAAACAAAATAGGAAGTTTTGCCCTGAGGCAATGAAAGTAATTTGAATTTTTGGATACTGCTTTAAGAAGATAAGCCGTCTGGTGAGAGAGAAAGATGAGAGATTATTGTTGCGAATGTACAATATGCCATATTTGTTTCAAAGGAACTGGTGAAAAAGTAGTCAATTGATGAAAATATTCATATTGCGTCAGCAAAATAGGACAGAAATCAATAAAGCTAAGTAATTGGGATTATGGTTAAATATGTGGGTATTTAAAGGACAACACACTTTTTTTTAACCCTTCTTTCATGGGGGAAACTTTATCTTAACAAAATACATAATGGGTGAGAAAAAAACATGTACAAACTGTGTAAAAAAGCTGTGTAACATCATAAAGACTTAAGTCAGAATGCTGTTGAGCCACACAACACCTTGCAAATAGGATCAAACAATCTATACAAACAACAATAGAATCATAAGTAGATTATCACATTTAATCCTAGTAGTTTTCAGCAAATAATAAAATATAATAGACCTCAGAAAATCACTTCCAGTTTTTCTACATATAAAAAAGTCAGACACCACCTCCAGTTCAATGGTTTTAGAAAGTAGAAACATCATCACTCAGTGTTCAAGAAAATCAAAAGCTTGTGGTATCCGTCAGAATGTAGATATAGACAATGTCTCTCAAGTTTATCAGCCGCGCATTCACCTAAAGGCACATTTTCAGATGTTGCTCTGTATAGGTACAAGGTATCCACATTGAAAGCAACCAACGTTCTGATATTTACTTCCAAGCCGTTCAAAAAAAAAAAAATAGAAAACAGAAACAAGGGCACCTAATATTTATTAAGCACACACAAATCAAATTTCAAAAAGTATATATATAAAATATATCATTAATATATATATATATATATGTATAAACCTATGCATAATATAAAGATTAATTAATATAGTTGGCAATTCCTGGACTTACTAACCTATTGGTATTTAAGGCTATAGAAATAAACTGTACTGAATCAGGATGGTGTAAAATATTAAGACTGGTGGGCATTATTGATTGTCAATAACAATGATCTTTCTTAATTGAGCCATGTGGTATATTTGGTAGGGAGCTGCTCTGTAACGTGAAGTATGGCCGAGGGTATTTCAATCTACTCCATAAGGAAGAAGAGGCTAAAAGATTGGCCCAGCAAGAAAAACAGGAGGAACTCAAGTATGAGCCGCAGCCTATCAGAGACTCTTCAGGAGAAAGCTCAGGAGACGAGGGGAAAATGCGTAAACAGACAGATAAGACAAGGTGAATTACATTTCTGTTCACTGTGAGCCTTACATTTTGTTAAGGGTATGCTGATGCTGAACCAATGAGCCATTAGATGGGGGGGGGGGGGGGGGGGATGGGGAGAAAGTGGTTCATGCGTTAAATCTCTAGAGTCAATTATTTCTGGACAGAATGTGAATTCCAGTCTAAACCTTGCACAGCTCCAAGTGAAGCTGCTACTAATGCCCTGAATTTAGCAAGTTGTGTTAGGCAATTTTTATCACCTTTATGCACTGGGCTGTGTAAACAGATGGAAAGACAAGCTGTTGGGAAGTTTGCTGCTATGATACTAAAGGGAAATGCATATTCTGTGAATGTACCGTCTCTCTCCTTTTTTTTCCCTTTGGTGATAACTTTGTTATCCTTTAGGGTGTTTTTAAATGAGCCTTTTAGCTCAGCAGACTTGCTATACTGCATTATAATATCACATTCAACTTCCATACCTTTTTGTCCCATGTCTGCCATAAGGTACTCATTGTCATGCTCTTATGATAATAGTTAACGCTTCACAACCACTGATTTGGAGCGCTTGTTAATTTTGTCTAATCGTTCGTTTTTGTGTTTTTGGGGAGGGTTTGGTTAATCTCTCTGTTAGTATCCAGAGCAGATTAAAATGTTGCTCCCCTGCACCCTTAAAAAAATATATATAAAATAGCAGAATAACTTCCATCACTATATAGTCAGAGAGACATGGTGCTAGAAATATAATTCCTATTAGTCTATAGTTAGACAGACACAGGAGTAGCCAGACAAAGGTGTGGTTCAATACAGCTCACATAAATATACAGTTATATGGCTATAGATGATAGCACAGTAAAGCACCTACTTGTGTACAGTTAGCCAGATGCTGATACAAAATGATTCCCACCAATATTAGCCTGACCCAGTTGGTAGTATATTATAGTTCCCATTTGTAAATAGTTAACAAGTAACTGACAGATGTATCGTTTACCTTCAGGAGAGATATAGTTTGACATAAATTGACACGCAGTATATAATTAGACAGAAAATAGGATTGGCTGGTCAGAGCACAAAAATGAGAAAGGGGACTGGCAATATGTGCCCGTTACCTCACAACTTGCCATACAATCATATATACACTCAGACTGTCACCTGTACATAAACTCATATAGTCCCAAAATATTTATACACAGTCATCAATACAGTTTCACATACACATAGGGTCACACACATACACAGACACACATATGCACACAGTTATGCACAGTCAGCACATAGTCACACAGTAATAGAGTCAAATAGACACACACAAACCAGCAGTCATTATTTTAAGAAGAAATAAAATAAAAACTAGATATTGAAACATATTTTCCCCCTTCTCTGCTGAAGGAGGGGGTCTTTCATTGTTAGACTACCGGTAACTACATTCTATTGCAGACCTGCACCACCTTCTCTGTAGGTATGCTCTAACTAAGAAGCACGTGTGCTGATACACAGACAATACCCCATCACACCTATCCTACATACCAGTTCAGCAAAGGAACTGCTACCTCCCTTAAGTGTCATCTAAGTCCACCAAAACCCATTACAGGGCCAGTCTGGTTTGTATCCATGCTATGTCTTCATGCTATGCATGTCATTGTACCGTGTTGTAAAGTATGTTACCATACCATGTATAAGATGATAATAGTAGTAATATCTTTGTCGTTTTTTTTCCCTTAAGACTTTTTATTACAGAAGTTGCAGAACGAAAGAAAGGCGGGAAGAGGGCAATAAGACGTCCATTCACTCCTATTCACAACAGCCTTTTCGGCATAGACAAGCTAAACGAACACCCGTAAGTTGCCTATATCACCAATGGAAGTATTCATTTTGTTTGTAAGTGTGAAAAGTAGGACACTGACATTTATGATTCAATGGGCCTTACACAGATAGACACCTCGGACATAATGAAAATAAATAAAGGCCTAGTGGTAATTGGAAACAAGTAAGAAAGTTTGCATAATTCGGTTGTTGCAGGTGAGGTTATCATTATGCCTTGCCTACTTCCATTTTCAGTGTGCAGTTAAATAGGAAATTTAGGTAGCATCTGTAATCAGTAAAGTTAGATACAAACCAAGAAGGGCCTCAAGTTAGGCATGGCAATGTAGATTGTATTTTTAACAGCCGTTTATACTATTATTTCCCACTGTCACCTTTCAAAGTAGCTCAGATTAGGCCTATACAGACCATATTTGGAAGTAACAGATCTGTTACTTTAATATAACTTTTATTAGAAATTCACTCTCAACCATTTCAAAACACTGTATAAGGTTCTTAAAAATGTAAATCGCCAGTACAATTTCATTGTAGGAGCTTAACATCTACCTCAGCTATAGTATCCTGAATTATTCACACTATCGGGTCATTTCAATAGCAGAATCCTCTGTAATGTTAACTATCTTACCCGGTATTCTCATGAGACTTACACATATTCCTATAATTAGAAATGGATCTGTCATATTCAGTAGTGTATGTTTCATGCAGTGTTACTCTAGCTGTGATGAGATTTTAAATTAGATTTTAGAAACTAATGAACAATGATTCATCATATGTCTATCTTGTCAGTCAGTTCCAAATCATTATGAGTGCTTGTTACTGCTAGTTATATATTTATCATGTTTTCACTGTTGGCAGCATTTTCAGAAGTTTTAGTTAGATACTGTATGGACAAATATCTTGTGGTCTAGGAGATAATCATTGACATTGTTGGAGAGTCATACCAAGTAATGACTTTGAACAAGGCTTGGGTTAAAAAGACATAAAACATAATAAAATAAGTGACTCAAAATCTTTAACGTAGAATACATTTCATGCAACACTTAGCCAGACTGGATAAAAGCATCATTTATTATTTTGAAAAATAAACCTAACACAGAACAATAGATAACTATTGAAGGTATCCTTTGACTTCCTATCCCTTCCCACCAAAATACCTTTTGATTGCCTATGGCTTGATTACCCACTCCAAAAACACACTCACAGCACTAGTCCTTTTATAAATAAGGAATCACAAAGACGTATTGTAGTTCTTATCATCCCTGTGTCTTGTACTTACTCCCTTTTGGTCAGCTGTAAATCACAAGTGCATTATGACCTTTTTAAAAACATGGCAGCAGCGACAACACCCCATTTGGCATGTTTTTATGGAGTAGCCATACATCAGATGTGTAGCATCATTTTGGCCATGCCCGATTCAATGCACATTTGGTTTGCTAGGTTCAGAGTCCTTTGTAAGAAATGCAATGGTTCAAAAGTTTCCATTAGCAATACTGAGATAAATGTTTCCAACTAGGCAGACTGCTTCAACACATGAAGGATCGCTGATAGTAGGGGTTAATATGAAAAAGCTGTTTAAATGAACAAGCAGCTTCCACTTGATAAAGTGTATATTTTGTATGAGTGAGTTCCCAATAGTGCAAAACATGTTGGAATGGATAAAGAGGTGCACCTCGTTTAAAACATAAATGATTGCACCTTTTTAAAATTACTGCACTGCGGTTTATAAATCCCCCCTATTGTTGGATTTTCTATCACAGATATATCTTTAGAAAAACACCCACATAAGTCACATTTATGCCATCTAGTTGGAAACAACACCGAAACATCTTTTTGGCATACAATACATTATTGATTGTGTGCTCCGAATAAAGCCATAATCACAGTAATTTCCAACGGTTTCCAGAAACACTACCAGAAGTAACCCAAAGAAAATATGAGATTTCAAACAGTAATAGAAAAGGCCAAATCTGTAATTTCACTGGAATCCTCTTCACATCTCAGTTTATTTGCACACAAATTGAGCTCTATATTTATGATTGTTACTGCTTCTCATAGGTGGGAATTGTATTTTAGCCATCGTTTGCCTTTACTGCATTGTTTATAGCATGTTTCATCTCTAGTTTGCTCTCAAAGATGATACTATTCCTGTGAACCCATTAATCTTGGGAACTTTTCTAAGACTGTGTAAACTCATATACCATATCCATCAGATTTATCAGCATCATGAACAGCTTTATTTGTTCTGGTAGACAACTTATATATTTTGTTATTTTATTTTACACTTCTGCAATACATTTGACTCATACATTCTCGGTACCAGCCTTAAACCACCATTTCAACTTTAATATGACCTACCATTTTTCAGGTATATAAAACTGTAACTGTAACTATAAAAATGTATGTTTTAATTAAAATATGAATAGCTAAATATGTTTCATTTACACACGATTACCTGGTTTGCAGCCCCTACTAATCCTCTCAATCCTGGTAAAAAAAAACAGTGTAAGGGAATGCTTACTTTGCAGGGGTCAAAACAGAAATACATTAACCTTATACAGCTTAACCTTATCTATTGCACCAACACCTAACTATAGTATCAGAGTTGTACTAATGTTTTGCTCCTTTGTGATAACAGGTTAACCTGGGAGTGATTATTTAATCAAAGTGTGTGTACTAACATTGTACCTAAAGATACACTTTACAAAAAAAGTACATTTTAGATCAATTCTTAAAGATTTCCCTTCTCTAAGCCTACATAACAACTGATCATGTTGGTGTAGGCTCCTGATGATTTAAAGTGACACTATTATGCAATTTGTTTATACTCCCATCCCACATGCCTCCTATCTGTTCCTATTTAAGAGGGACAGTTCCTATTTTAGCCATGTGTTCCTCTTTCCTCCTCTGGTGCCCTTATTTTCTCTGATGTTTACAATCATATGAGTGTATTACAAAGCAGCAACGCATCAGTTTAAAATGTAGTAAATGTGTTTATGCATTAGTGTTTGTAATTAAAATGCATTATTCTAATCGTAATCCTAAATGACTGTCCCTCTCCTGATTACCAGGTTTAATAAATGGCTCATAAAGTCACCTAAACATGCTCTGCCCATAGCCACACCTTCATCCAAAAAACAAAAGTGTCCGTCTTAGGCCATTTGAAATGTTGGGAGGTATGCATATACAGGTACCTATATACCAGTTTAGAATTAGTAACACTGAAATGACACTGCTTTAAAAAAGCTTATACCTAGTAATTCTTTATGTCTTTGATCTATAGGGAATCCCTCTTTCGCCAGCTGTGTGCACTTTATTGGCTTTTGGAATCTCTTACCTTGGAGCCTGCTTGTGCCATGAGATCGGTGACAGCCTGTTGGAGTATGAGGTACAATCACAAGAATAGTGTCTATATTATTTGGTAGAAAAATGACTGAGGGTTCTCACTCCATAGACATCAGGGGTTATGGATAAAGGTGTTTCTGTCAGCAATGTAGTGGACCAATATTTTTGTCTACTCAGATTTATAAAATGATTTGTGCCAGAAAAAAGTCACTGTCCACCGACTGCGCCAAAATAAAAGAAGTGATCTCATTAATGTTTAAGAATTTTGTCGCAGTCTATGTATAATAAAGTTGCAAAATTGCACCTCTTGCATCCCTATATAAGTTTTGCATAAAAAGTGTCTCACATACTTACTGGTATGTATAAATCCCATTCTGGCAGTTTTTTTATTTTATTTTATATAATTTTTATTATTTTCTCATTTCACTTCTAAGGTTTGTACATAATCCATATAGGAAATACAAATACTATAAATACAATAAAATACAATATTACTTTAAGGATGTATCTAATACCATATACATTTATCATCTTGGGGAATAACTATATTCCCTTAATTACTTTAACAGTCAGCATTGGATTCCAGATTTATCTTAATATATCGTTTTTATAACTATGCGACATTCCACACATACAGCGGGGTAGGACTCCCCTTAACTACATACATTCCACACTCATACTACATTCATTACGTGTCTGCTCACAGGTTTTTACTATAGAACTTTATTGCCCAAGGAGTGGGGGGGGGGGGGGGGGGGGGCGGACACTTCATGACGACCCTGAACTCCCCAAATGGCAACCTCCTGCTTTACTATGTTATCCATGTCAAATTGGAGGGGGGACACTTCATATTGATTAAGAACTCCCCAGATGTCTATGCTAGATTATCAGTCTGTTCAGGGGGTGAGTTTAACCATTGAGCCCATATTTTGTTCTGGCAGTTTTATGTGTACCATACAGGTAGGCATGATTGAAAAAAATCAGGATACAACATGAAATCTGAATGCCATAAAACATAATCCCCATTGTGTTATTTCAGTCTAGGAGTTACAGTTGAAATCCAGTTTCTTATTTGAACACTTACTTACGAACCCACCCTTTGCTAAAAGTATTACATCTCAAAATCCCTGAAATACTATAGCTTAGCACTGATTGCTATGTTCCACTGGAGTGGCTTAGGCCTTTGCTCAAGTCCCCCAACTATTCCCCTTTAATGTTATCTAATATCAAGGTTTAAAAAATTAAACTTTAGAATTGAATTAAATTATTTGAGATACCTGTCAATAAAAATCATTTTCATTACCATGAAAAAAAAACAATATTTAATCACCATGAAAAAAAAATGAATGTTCAATATGAGCTTTCACAGCTATATGTAATCCATATTCCAGAAACATAATTGGTAGAGGACATTTGCTTAAACGGACGTTATATAACTTATGACTGTGGAAGCAAAGTGTTTTCTTTGAGCATTATATGGCTTTAAAGCTACACAATGGAGAGATCTAGGTGTCTACATGCCATCAAATGGGCAATTCCATTTAACAGTGAATAACACCCAATGAGCAAATCCACAAAGAGCTTATGTGTCTGTGATTAAGACCTTTACACTTTTACTTGATAAATGATCTTTAATGTGATACATTTCCCACATAGCAATAGATAGGTTATTATAGATCTATAAGCCCACTCTCTATAGGCAGGTTCATCACAGCCCATTTTCTTCATTCCCAGGGTACGTAAACTTTTTAAATAATGCAAGTGTTACCGTACTCTAATCTGCACTGTCTAGAATTGAAAGATGTCCATCTATTTATTGAAATCCCCTTGGATTAAAGCTGAATCAAATACAAAGGAATAAAATAGCAAACAGAACATTTAACTGTGATTAGGACATGTCTTTAACCACTCAATGCCATCAATGTTCCTTTCTCTTTCTTTTCTTTTTTTTTAAATCCAGAGATCCTGGTGGCTGTAAAACTTCATTAAAAAGAATAAATCGAGAGAAGGAAGTAGAGGCGAAATGGGAGCAGTTTATCATGCCAGAGAAGGTAAATGATTTTTTTTTGTATGACTGCCAGAAATATTTTCCTGTGCTTTACAGGTGCATAGAAATTTGATGTCTTCAAAATGGAGTGCTAAATATTTCAGCTACTTAATTTTATTTTAATGTTGGAAATATATAAAGATTTTGGACATCATTAATAGCTGCTATATATTATATCGCTATGTAAAATAACTCTCCTGTCATTATCTGAGTATTCATCTGGGGGAAACTAGTAATATTATTTTTTTCAGAAAGGGTCTAGGGAGTTAAATCCTTTGATCTGAGATTACATACCTCCCAACATTTCAAATGGACAAAGAGGGACACACTTTTACTTTTGTGGCAGTGACTGAAGATGTGGTTATGGGTGGGTCTTTATCTGAATGTTTTCAGCAGGTTTATTGGCAATTTATATACATTGATAAGTCATTTAGATAAATTATTATGTTTTTTATTTACAGAAATTAATATTAAATCACATTTACTGCAGTTTAAACTCTTTTGTGTATTTTATTGCTCCGCAGCTCCGGGATCCACACATACAAACTAAGAATTCTGAGTTTCCAGAAAAGAGGGACAATAGAGGAGGAAAGAGGGACAATAGAGGAGGAAAGAGGGACAGGGGAATTTAGATTGAAAATAGGGACTGTCCCTCCTAAATAGGAACACTTTGAAATCTCATGGACTTAACTCTTTGGCTGTATTTGTATATTTTGTATACATAACCCCTATGAAGCTTTGGATGCTGGTAGAAGCTACTGACCAGAGAAGAAGTTCAAAATATACAAATGAAGCCAAAGTGTTAAGTCCATGGAACTTCAAAGTTATCTCATACTTTCCAAATCCCCCTGTCTCTCTTTCCTCCTCTATTGTCAGGGGAGCTCAGATTATTTGGTTTGCATAACTGTATCACAGAGCTTCACAGCAATAAAACTCACAGTATAGTTAGTTTAAACTGCAGTACATGTGACTTCATATTAATTTGTATAAATAAAATACTGTATTCTTGTTCTAAATGGCTTATCAGTTTACATAAATAGATACCAATTGGCCATAAAGTCACCAATTGACCATAAAGTCATCTTCAGGCACTCCCGTAAAAATAATATTGTCCTTGGACATTTGAAATGTTGGGAAGGTATGCAATCAACATTTGACTCCCTGCTCAACCTATTTACACATTTTCTCATGAAGCTCATTTGTAACAGCTTGCAATTACAAGCTTGTGCACCAGAGGGCAGTGATGGAAAGTCAATTTCATTTATGAATAGATGGAAGCACAGCAATTCTACATGCTGTAAAAATCCGACAAACTGAAACCATTATTGTGACATAACCCAAATACTAGATATTGATGACTTGAAATGCCACCTGTAGATATTGTATTTTAATTATAGGGTTCTCAATGACATAGAATTGAACATGCTGTGATATATCTATATGCTATTCAGTGCTAACTTTTATTATAATAATATGAAACAGCCAACAGTCTGCAGGAATAATGTACTTGAACTGATACTTTTCATGGATGATGGCACACTACTATGTCTGCAGGGGTGTATAATGCCCATGAGTGATGGGTATGCAACGAACAGCCAGCACACACACAAAATATAAGTGATAGGCCGACTGCAGCTTTAATTCGGTATCAATGTCAATCAGTCTGTTGTCAATTCGACCAGCACGAAAAGTATCCGAAAATAACTTTTTATACTTTTCGTGCTGGTCGTATCGAAACCAGAGTGAATGACTCTGATGCCAAATTCATGCGGCCGTCTGCCTTTCGATGATATTTAGTATATAATCACAAACCCCAGAAATACTGTGTGAAATAGGAAATAGGTGTGCGGCGCCTCTGGGTGTCTGCCTCCAAAATGGAGGTGGACATTTCCATGATGTCGGCACCTCAATCTTTTAGGCTTGGCAGGGCCAGCAGGGCTGCTAGTTTTTGTGGCATGGCCATGATTCCAACCTCAGCAGCATATATACACGAGCCCAGCCTCCTACAGTCCATCATGGCATGCAGCTCATTTTGCTTATTCGTGCTCTTGGTAGCATATTGGGTATGCGGGGGGTGGCCCTAGTGCTTTAAACCAGCAAGCGCCATAATTTCCCACTCTGCCTCTTAACTAGTGATACTGATGTCCTGGTGGTGTGTGGATCTTGTGATCCCTGCTCCTGTGCCTTGTTCTGCTTCTGTTGGATTACCTGGCTATTTACCTTTGGCTTTCTCCTGGATTCTCCCTTGTCGGCCACACGTTTGCCTGCCCTAACCCTCTGCTTGAATGCTGATATTGTTTGTTCCCCGCTGCTATTTGACCTTGGCTTGTCCCTCATTTTGTCTTTTCTTGTGCCTATTACCAGCCCTTGTGCCTCCACTCCTGCCTTGGCATTATGTACCACACTCAGCCTCTGGGGTCAGTGTTGTCTGCAAGAGCGTGCCTTCCTGAAACTAAACTCCTTACTCAAACCTTAAATAATCACTAAGCCACATTAGAGTTAGAAGAAATGGTGGAAACACCCTTTTGCCCCAGATTTTAAAAAATGCCTATTCCAGAGATACGTTTTCAATACTGATCCTTTATCACATTTTGTGAATTAATGTTTACACTTAAACCTCATACCTATGCCAGCAATAGGAGACCTTTACTCAAGCTACATTGTAAGCCCCTAAAATAAAAGACGAATTTGTGTGTGTGATAATACTTATAGTATGTGTCATGTTGACTGTGATGTTAATAGTTTCCAGCTGGTATTCCAATCATAATGTGGTGTAAGATAAATGACAAGAGAAATGGATAAGCATCCCCAAACCTAGTGTAAAAGATAATTATCCTGTCATTTTAAATTGCCACATATATGTGTCTATGATTTAATATTTTGTGAAGGGAAATGTGGCTCAACTGACTGTTATTCCACAGAAAAAGAAAAAAAACTTCAAATAAATTAACAATGTGATAAATAAAAGTTATAAAGAAAATATATTGTTTTAGGTCTTCAAAAGAGTGTTTCATCATAAAGGTGCTTAACTATAGGCCTGTGATTAATCTCCTTTATCTCACAGGGTTTAATGCGGTCAGTGAGTCTTGTCATTTGGTGTTGTATGTCTTTTTTGGATCTTTAATTTCCACTGATCTCGATAAAAGAGATATTGAACCTCACAAGAAGTCAGTGTCTGCAGTTTTTTTTCCAGGTTTCTGTGAGGAGCACCTTTAACTTGGTGTAACCCCCGGGACACCACTTAATATGGATTGACCATCTTTTTAAGTTGTCTATATCTTTTCTGTTCTGTCTCTGTCTGGGAAGCACAGAGTGTGTCTTTTATTTATGTGAAGAAAATAGACTTTATTCGGTCTTTTCTTCTGTGTTCGGGCTTTTTGCCTACAGTATTGCTTGCAGGAGGATTCCTCATAAAAGCCAGTTGTTTTTGAATAAAAACCGTTATTCCTCTTGCAGGAGGATTCCTCATAAAAGCCAGTTGTTTTTGAATAAAAACCGTTATTCCTTTTGCAGGAGGATTCCTCATAAAAGCCAGTTGTTTTTTGAATAAAAACCGTCATTCCTGTTTCACCCTTCATGAAGTCTGGGGAGAAACGTCTTGGAAACTGTGTTCATCTACAGTATTCCTCTACTCCTGGCTGCAGCTATAATAACTCATGCTTGGCTAGTGGGAAAGGAATATAAGACAGCAGTACCATAGTCACTGTAGGTCATAACAACTATACTCCCCCTTAGATCCATGGGTCGGCATACCCGCCTAGACCCTGCCGGGTTGGCTAGGGGATGTCCGGGTGGCATAGTTATATATCCAAGTCGGTTTGGCGGGAAAGCCCATCCGCATTGCCGTTCTGCTTGCCCGGGCGGTATTGCAGTGTAAAATTATAGGGCTGCAACGCTAAACTCCAGCACAGCAACCGGGGATTGTCTCCAGAAACTCGGTTGAGCCAAATAAGGGGATTGTGGTCAGTGAGTAGTGTAAAAGCACGGCCATAAAGGTATGGTTGGAGTTTCTTTAAGGTCCATACTAGAGCCAGGCATTCTTTTTCCACGGTGGCATAGCTGACCTCTCGAGGTAACAACTTACGGCTGAGATATGCCACCGGGTGCTCCATGCCATCTTCCCCCACTTGACTCAGCACGGCTCCCAGCCCAAACATGGAGGCATCTGTATGGACGAGAAATGTTTTATTAGGGTCTGGGGCTGCCAATACTGGAGCTTCGCTCAAAGCCGTTTTAAGTCTCTGGAACGCTGTTGCACACTCCGGGGGCCATGCTACCTTTTTGGTCAGGTTGGTGAGGGGTTTTGCTAGGGTGGTATACTCAGGGACGAACTTTCTATAGTACCCTGCTGTGCCTAGGAAAGCCAATACCTGCGTCTTGGTGCGGGGCGGGGGCCAATTGGCTATGGCCTCTACTTTGGCCGGTTCGGGGCGTTGTTTCCCAGACCCCACTCTATGCCCTAGGTATTGAACCTCTGCCATGCCCACATTGCACTTCTCGGCTTTCAGGGTGAGGCCGGCTTCTTGTAACTTCCCAAAGACCGTAGCCAAGTGCGTCAGGTGGGCCTCCCATGTGCCACTATAGATGGCAATGTCATCTAGGTAGGCACATGCGAAGTCCTGCATTCCCTACAGAAGTTGGTCCGCCATCCTTTGAAACGTAGCTGGGCATTCCTCATCCCAAACGGAATAACCCGAAATTGGTATAGCCCGAATGGGGTGACAAATACCAACTTAGGGATAGCGGCCGGGTCTAGCGGAATTTGCCAATATCCTTTGCACGGGTCTAGAGTAGTTAGAAAGTGCCTGCTGGCCATGCGATCGAGCAATTCATCGATCTGTGGCATGGGGTATGCGTCAGTGATAGTCCGGTCGTTCAGTTTCCGGTAGTCAATACAGAAACGAGTCGTACCGTCTCGTTTTGGTACTAAAACTAGCGGGGACGCCCAAGGACTTTGGGAAGCCTCAATAACCCCTAACTCTAACATTTCCTGGATTTCTTTCCACATGCTGGACCGCACTGCTGCCGGGATACAGTATGGCTGCTGCCGTAATGGGGTCTCCCCCTGCGTTTCCACCCGGTGCAAGCGCTCGAAGTATGGTTTCAACATGTTTACATGAAAGACTCTTCTGATCCTTTCATCTGAACATTTGGCTACAATATAGGTGGTGTCGCTAATCCGTTCCACCACTTTAAATAGCCCCTGCCAAGCTGTCTGGAGCTTGTCTTTTTTGGAAGGTCGGAGGGCTAGTACCTTTTGCCCTACTTCTAGGTTCCTATCTCGTGCTCCCCGGTCATACCATTGTTTCTGTCGTTTCTGAGCCACCCGCAGGTTCTCCCGAACAGACACGGTCAGGGCCTGCAAGCGGTCCCGGAACTCCAGCATGTATGGCAAGACTGGGATCCCTTCCTCTCCTGTGTTGCCCTCCCAGTGCTCCCGTATGAGGTCCAGGGTTCCCCGGACTTTTCTCCCGTATAGGAGTTCGAAGAGGGAGAACCTGGTGGACGCCTGGGGTACTTCCCGGTAGGCAAACAGGAGATGAGGAAGACATTTTCTCCTATTGACCGTAGGACTCTGTGAACGCTGTGAGCATATGCTTAAGCGTGCCGTTGAATCGCTCACAGAGGCCGTTGGTTTGGGGATGGTAAGGGGAGCTGAATAACGGTTTCACCCCACAGCTCCGCCATAACTGTTGCGTTACAGTTGCCGTGAACTGAGTTCCCTGATCGGAAAGTATTTCCCGGGGAAACCCTACTCGGGAAAAGATCCTGACTAGCGCCTCCGCTACCGTCTCCGCCTCAATGTTGGAGATACCTCAGGGTATCTGGTGGCGTAATCCACCACTGTGAGGATGTACCGTTTACCGGAGGAGCTGGGTTTGCTGAGGGGCCCTATCAGGTCTACCGCCACTCGATAGAATGGCTCTTCGATTATGGGTAGGGACCGTAACTTGGCTTTAGGGTGATCCCCCCGTTTCCCTATCCTTTGACATGTGTCACATGTCCTGCAGTACGTCTGCAAATCTTTTGATATCCCTGGCCAGAAGAACGTCTGGGTAAGGCGGTCCTTGGTTTTCTTGATACCCAGATGTCCGGCTAGTGTGATACTGCCTTCCTGTAACCTGCTAAGGTGGGATCTGACTGATGGGCTTGGCCAAAGTCTTGGGGGGTGCCCCAGAAGGGGCCGGGGATAGGGCATACTACTGGGATTTCGGTCCATACCTGAAGTTCCTCGGAGTGTGTCGGTACAGCTCGGCAGGCTTGGGCCCTGGTAGTCACGGGGCAGGTGCATGCGGAATCTTGGTGGAGCAGCTGCGAAGTTAGCCACCCCAAGTCGTTCCCCAACAATACTTCTGCAGGTAGGCCAGACATAATGCCTACTTCCATCTGCTTGGCTCCGGTGCCCCAATTTAACTGTACTCGAGCTGTGGGTAACTTGTGGATGGCGCCTCCTGCCACTCTGACTGCAACCGTCCTCTTGGTGATACGGTGTGAGGCTGCACCAAAGTAAGGGTGGCCCCAGAGTCTCGTAAGGCCTCAGCCTCTTTTCCATCTATGGTGACCCATTGTCTGTGGTGCACCTGGTTGTCCCCCTCGGCTTGGGCTAGGTTCACCTCATGTAGTACGGCCCATTGCTCCGAATCCAGGCTGTGATCTTCCAGCGGCTCATGTTGATAGTGGTGAGTGGTGGCCACTCCCAGTTTCCTCTGCTCCGCTGAGGGCAATGTATTTTGTAGTGCCCTGGCTGATTGCACTGGTGACATTCCAATGGTGGTCTCCTGTTAAAATTAGGTTGAGTCGTGGGTGGTACCGCGCTTGGTCTGGGGTTGGCCACAGGACCTGGCATTGGAGCGCTGTACCTTACCAGGGGACGGTTTCCACTAGCCTCTCCTTTTCTTCCCTCGTGATGCTCGTCTGCCAGCTTGGCCGCTTCCTCGACTGTGGCCGGCTTTCTGTCTCTGACCCAGTCCCTGGTGTCTGCCGGTGTGTGGTCATAAAATTGTTCTAGCAAGAGGAGTTGCAGCACCTCCTCTAGCGTTGTGGCCTGGCAGCCTTGTATCCAGTTTTAGGCTGCCCGATACATCCTAAAGGCCCATTCGGTGTAGGAGTCTCTGCCCCCTTTCCGTAATGCCCGAAACTTTTTCCTGTCAGTCTCTGGGATCACGGCATACCTGGCTAGCAGAATGTCCTTTACCCTGGCGTAGTTGTGTATGGCGGTGTCAGGAACTGCTCGGTACGCCTCAGCTGCTCGGCCTGTGAGTTTGCTGCTTAAAATCGCGGCCCATTGCTCTGATTCCAGACCCTCCAAAGCGCATTGACGCTCGAAATCCTGTAAATATGCGTCAATTTCCATCTCTCCATCCGAAAAACTTTTAAAAGCAGCATAATTAATCTTTCTCCGCTGCACTCCATTTAAAGATCCAGCTAAGGAAACAGTGTCTCCTTGGTTTAAGCTTGCCTGTTGTGCTCTGCGTTCTGCGTTAACTTGTGCCAGGACTTGCGTCACCATCTCAAATGTGGGATTTGGCCCATATAGGTTTAGCCTCCACATCACCTTCTGTTGAAATTCTGCTTCCTCCTGGCTGACATTCGCCATGCTGCTGGTTTGGTCGCCCTCCATTAGTTCTGCTATGAGGGTAGCTTTCTTTTTGTTGCTTGTCACCTGACCTCAGGCTGCCAGCAGATCCTTTAGCGTAGTCCTTTTTAGTTTCTCGTACTGCTGGGCCATTCACCAGTTGTCTTTATGCGTCCCATTCGATCCCGTCGCTTGCCACCAGTTGTTATGACCTACAGTGACTATGGTACTGCTGTCTTATATTCCTTTCCCGCTAGCCAAGCATGAGTGATTATAGCTGCAGCGAGGAGTAGAGGAATACTGTAGATGAACACAGTTTCCAAGACGTTTCTCCCCAGCAAATCGAATATCCCCCAAAGATGAGCCCAGACTTCATGAAGGGTGAAACAGGAATGACGGTTTTTATTAAAAAAACAACTGGCTTTTATGAGGAATCCTCCTGCAAGAGAAATAACGGTTTTTATTCAAAAACAACTTGCTTTTATGAGGAATCCTCCTGCAAGCAATACTGTAGGCAAAAAGCCCGAAGACAGAAGAAAAGACCGAATAAAGTCTATTTTCTTCACAATTTAAATCACCAAAATGTCCATGCTGCTCCCCATAGATTGACAATCACTGTTAGAATTCTTTGACATTTAAGTTTGCACACCAGTTAGTGTGATGCTGAACAATTAGAGCACATTCAAGCTGCTATATCATTTGAAAGTTAATTATGCATAATAGGGGGTTTATTTACTTATGTAAATGTTGAAAGATCAGTGTTTCTATAGTTAGATATAAAAGTATATTTTATTAAAAACATTTATTTGGTGATTATTTTTTTCTTAGCCATTATTGTCACTTTAAAGCTAATATGTATTCTGGTACATTCTGAAAATAAATATGTTCTAAATGGTGTCATTGTCTATTGGTCCAAATGCCCTAACTAAGTTACATTCTATATGTTATCCAATTTTTTAGAGTAAAAAACAGAATCAAAAAACTGGTCGCAGCTACTTACAACGATCACGCAAGTCTTCCTTCCTTAGTACCTCACTCGTCAGTGGATTGTCATCCGTCCCCACACCAATGATGAGCAGTGTGTCCTCACTCATTCCAAGCTCAGATGCAGGGGGCACAATATCCTCAGAGGCCATTCAAGAAGCAGGAGAAGATTTTGAATCTACAGCTAACAGTTCTCTCCACAACCAGGGAAAGCTAAGCAAGGAGGAAGATGAAGAACCACTATCTGACTGTAAGTGTCTCTTAAATGTCCTTGTCAAGAAGTACTGTGTAATTTAGTTATTCAGAAGGTAACATAGTAATTTAGGTGGAATAAAGACACAAGTTCATCAAGTTCAACCCTTCTACCTATCATTCCCGTGTTTGATCCAAATGAAGGAAAAAAAACCTAAGGAACCTATTTCAAATTTTTCCTCCTAGGGGGAAAATTCCTTCTTGACTCCAAAGGGCAATCATATTTCTCCTTGGATTAAGAATCTCTATTATTAATGCTTAATGTATTATTAATTGTCCTGTATATTCTGCTTTTCTTAAAAAACAAACAAACATCCAGACCATTTTTAAATGCACCTATTGTAGTTGAGAGCACCACCTCTCTACGCAGTGAGTTCCATAACTTTATTGTCCTTACCGTAAAGAATCCCTTCCTTTGCTGTCTATGAAATCTTCCAGTCTCAGGGGGTGACCTCTTGTTCTTTGTACATTTCTGTTAATGAACAGGTCACTTGTTTTAGCAAACAACAAATAGGACAAAATAACAGAAAAAGTCAATGTGTATAACTATTCACCCCCCTAAAGTCAATACTTTGTAGAGCCACCTTTTGGCTCCAAGTCGCTTTGGATAAGTCTCAATGAGCTTGCTACATCTTACCACTGGGATTCTTGCACATTCCCCCTTGCAAAACTGCTCCAGCTCCTTCAAGTTGGATGGTTTGCACTTGTGAACAGCAATCTTTAAGTCTGACCAGATTTTCTATTGGATTGAGGTCTAGGCCATGCCAACACATTTACATGTTTCCCCTTAAACCACTTGTGTTACTTTAGCAGTATGTTTGGGGTCATTGTCCTGCTGGAAGGTGAACCTCCGTCCAAGCCTCAAATCATGCACAGAGTGGTACAGGTTTTGCTCAAGAATATCCCAGTATTATACACCATCCATCTTTCCCTCAACTCTGACCAGTTTCCCAGTCCCAGCTGCTGAAAAACATGCCCACAGCATGATGCTCCCACTACCATGTTTCACTGTGGGGATGGTGTTCTTTGGGTGATGTGATGTGTTAAGTTTGCGCCAGACATAGCATTTTCTTTGAAGGCCGAAAAGTTCCATTTTAGTCTCATCAGACCAGAGCACCTTCCTCCATACATTTATGGAGTCTCCCACATGCCTTTTCGCAAACTCAAAAAGTGCCATTTTCTTTTTTGCTGAAAGTAATGGCTTTCTTCTAGAAACTCTGCCATAAAGCCCAACTGGATGGCTTATTGTCGTCCTATGTACAGTGACTCCAGTCTCTGCCGTGGAACTCTGCAGCTCCTCCAGGGTTACCTTAGTGCTGCCTCTCTGATTAATGCCCTCCTTGCCCGGTCCGTGAGTTTTGGCGGCCGTCTCCATTTTCTTTCCATTTAGTTATGATAGATTTGATGGTGCTCCTGGGGATCATCAAAGATTTGGATATTTTTTTTATAACCTAACCCTGACTTGTACTTCTCAACAACATTGTCCCTTACTTGTTTGGAGAGTTCCTTGGTCTTCATGGCAGTGTTTAGTTACTGGTGCCGCTTGCTTAGGTGTTGCAGCCTCTGGGGCCTTTCAAAAAAGGTGCGTATATGTAATGACAGATCATGTGACACTTAGATTGCACACAGGTGGACATCATTTCACTAATTATGTGACTTCTGAAGGTATTTGGTTGCACCAGAGCTTTTTATGGGCTTCATAACAAAGGGGGTGAATACATACGCACACGCCAATCTGTTTTCTATTTCTAAAAAATAGTTTTATGTATATATTTTTCTCTTCACCAACTTAGACTATTGGGTTCTGATCCATCACATAAAATTCAGATTAATAAAACATTGAACTTAAGGCTGTAATGTAAGAAAATAGGTAAAAAGTCAAGGGGGGTGAATACTTTTGTAAGGCACTGTAATTTCAGAATTAAGGCCATTCAGAAACTTGGCTACTCTAGCCTTGAATAAAGGTCTTAACACTTTCATGCTGAAGGGTGCTATGGTCCTTAATGACCAAAGCAACACAATTGCATGGACACATAGGTAGATACCCAATCAGGGTCTTTACAGACCTTGTGGGCCCCTGCCAAAATACTGAAAGACTTCACAATGTCACTTGTGTCGTTGAAGAGGCATGCCCGAACCCGAAAGTGTGGGCAAGGTGTGCTTTAGTTAAATGTAACCTGCTTACATTTAACCTCTCAACTAAATTTAGCCTGTCAGAGTGATGTCACTTAAAGTGGTCTCATCTGACATGTGGTACCCCACTGCAGTCCACTGCAGCAGAATCCACACTACAACTCATCATGGTTTGCCGTGATGACATGTTAAATACATGCCATCCTACAGACGTTTGAGCCCAGTATTTGAGGACTGCAATAAATGTCCTACGAGTCGAGGGGGGCGCTTAATGTACTCCGTTTATTATAGAAGCACAGTTCTGTATATAATGTACAAAGGCTCTTTTGTTGGCATGTTACGCTGCACAGTACACACTTATTTATGAACGTTATAACTGCTGTTGCATTATTTATATAACAGACCGTCTGGATAGCCATATCATCAGAAGGGTCAATGTGCCAATTTTTAAATAGGCTGTATTCAAGGCTCTTGCATTGCAAATTAGAGTTTCATCTCAGCCAAAACAAGGCAGAAGTAGCCAAGTTTGTTCATTTTTCTAAAAGCAGTCTTGAAAATCAAACTGAATTTTCTAATTACATAAATATCCTTGAAAAAATTGTATAAGGCATCTGCTCAGGGTATATAATCAGTAATGACAGAACGCACATATCTAATAGGCAAGCATAGCCATTAAATCAGCATTTGTAACTTCTGAGAGGCTTGGTCCCTCTAAAAGTCTCATCTCCATGGGATCAGTTTCAAGGATATTAAAATAGTTTATTAGAGTGAATTAGAGACAGTAACTCTGGCATAGCAGCAGTCCATTCAATATAGAGGCTTGGCATTCAGTTTCATTTTCTGCTGGGAAGTTTTAATCCCAGCAACAATAATATGACATTATGGGTGTTTTACCAAATCCCACGGAGGAAACTGAATTCAACATGGCCACTTAATCTGCACATCTAAGGGTGTATATGGCTACAGATGGTAGATTCCAGAGGGGCTGTATCTTGACCTGGTACCCTGAATAGGACAGTAAGTATATAAGGCAACTGAGTTTTTTATCCTGCAAAAACAACATGTTAGAATCATAGGCGTGCGCACGGGGTGTGCCGGGTGTGCCTGGGCACACCCTAATCCAGGGCCGGCGCCACCAGTAAGGCGACCTAGGCAGCTGCCTAGGGCGCATCTTGGCTGGGGGCGCCGGAACCCTGCTTCCAAAAAAAAAAATCCTCCTCCTTACTTACCTCGTCGGCGTCGCTGCGTCTCCGGTGCTGGGCCGCCTGTGGCTGAGAGGGAAGCGTTGTGCGCTCCCCTCCAGCCAATGCGCATTCAGTAAAGTTTTTTTTTTTTAAACTTTATTGAAAGCGCATTGGCTGGAGGGGAGCGCACAACGCTTCCCTCTCAGTCACAGGAGGCCCAGCACCGGAGACAGAGCAGCAGCAGCAGCAGCGACGAGGTAAGTAAAGGAAAGAAGGCCTGGCTGGCATATTGGGTGGCTAAGTCCAGGCATATTTTGGGGGAAAGTCCTGGCATATTGCTGGGGAAAGTCCTGGCATATTGCTGGGGACAGTCCTGGCATATTGGGTGTTTAAGTCCTGGCATATTGGGTAGCTAAGTCCAGGCATATTTTGGGGGAAAGTCCTGGCATATTGGGTGTTTAAGTCCTGGCATATTTTGGGGGAAAGTCCTGGCATATTGAGGGGCATAATCCTGTCATATTGGGTGGCATAATCCTGGGATATTGAGGGGCTTAATCCTGGCATATTGAGGGGCATAATCCTGGGATAAAGAGGGGCATAATAATGGGACATTGAGGGGCATAATCCTGGGATATTGAAGGGAATAATCCTGGCATATTGAGGGGCATAATCCTGGGGTATTGAGGGGCATAATCCTGGCATATTGAGCGGCATAATCCTGGGATATTGAGGGGAATAATCCTGGCATATTGTGGGGCATAATCCTGGGATATTGAGGGGAATAATCCTGGCATATTGTGGGCATAATCCTGGGATATTGAGGGGAATAATCCTGGCATATTGGGTGGCTAAATCCTGGCATATTGCGGAGCATAATCCTGGGGTATTGAGGGGAATAGTCCTGGCATATTGGGTGGCTAAATCCTGGCATATTGCGGAGCATAATCCTGGGGTATTGAAGGGAATAATCCTGGCATATTGGGTGGCTAAATCCTGGCATATTGCGGAGCATAATCCTGGGGTATTGAGGGGAATAATCCTGGCATATTGGGTGGCTAAATCCTGGCATATTGCGGAGCATAATCCTGGGGTATTGAGGGGAATAATCCTGGCATATTGGGTGGCTAAATCCTGGCATATTGCGGAGCATAATCCTGGGGTATTGAGGGGAATAATCCTGGCATATTGGGTGGCTAAATCCTGGCATATTGCGGAGCATAATCCTGGGGTATTGAGGGGAATAATCCTGGCATATTGGGTGGCTAAATCCTGGCATATTGCGGAGCATAATCCTGGGGTATTGAGGGGAATAATCCTGGCATATTGGGTGGCTAAATCCTGGCATATTGCGGAGCATAATCCTGGGGTATTGAGGGGAATAATCCTGGCATATTGAGACTTAAGTTATGTTACTTATTCTCCACCATTCTTAATAGGGGGCTTTATTGCAACATGTAACTCTGTTAACTCTCTTTTAATTTAAATGCTGAGAAAGGGGTGGAACATGTGATGTCATGATATGGGAAAATAATATGATAATGGGGGGGGGGGGGGACGCCGTGTGCGGCGTGTGTGTTTGTGCTTTAGGGTGCACACCCTAATGCAATAGGCTGCGCACGCCTATGGTTAGAATCATTCTGAAATGGTAGGTCACCTAACAAACTAAATATATACTTGCAAAAACCCATCTGTCTAACACAGTGGTGTCTATTGACTAGAAAGTGAACTGTGGTGTACTGGCAAGTGAACTCCAAAAATCAGACATTAATAGCCAAGTATTTTCACTTGTCAGTTTACCACAGATTACTGCTTAGTGAATAGACGTTAAAGCGCCTATGACAAATGTAGAGTGTTGGAAGTCTTGAGAACCATTAATATTTCAGATCAAATAATATATTAAAAATATTCATACAGTCATTATCAGACCTCTAATTGTAAAATCAGCACATTTGACAAATTATTTGCTATGTTCCTTGATGAGCTTTTTTTTTTTTTTAAATGGATTGAATTTCCTCTCTCTTTACTTCATCACAATTGAATCTTAAACATCCCAAACAAATTTTAAACAGACCGAAACATATGTGCCCTGGATGTTGGGAAATTGTAACATACCCAAAATGTACTTGAAAATATAAAATATGTCAGTGTAAATTAACCAGTTACATACTTTGTGATTATTGTTGTTATTTTTTGCTTGATTAAAAAACATTTTTCCCAATGGAGACCGTCAGGCTGCTTCGTGACATGCATTGCTGGTTGGTACACCGTACATACCACTATCGAATAGATGCTTATCTTATCCCTCCCGCTATTAGTTAATTGTGGCATGATTGACACATACACACACCAATCGTGTAGATATACTGGGGGTCAGCACGTGCAGATGCCTGAAAATTTTCAGGAGCCTGCTCTGCATGCACCAAACAACTACCTTCGAGTTGTGCCAGTGCGCCGGCGCAGCCACTGTATAAAAATCCCCACTGTCTCCCTCTGCTTCCGTGGATCACTGCTCTGTCAAATGGCTTCCTCTTAGTTTGCATACCAAGACTATGGGTGAATAATTTTTGAATGATGCGCAATTGGTTTACCATTCAAAAGGTAGTCTCGGCCCTTATTAAAAAATATTTTTAGTTCATGGGCGTCCAAGTTTCTTTTTTAAATGAGGCACTTGATTAGAACTTCAGATCTGTATTGGTTAAATCCTGGCATATTGAGTGGCAGAATTCTGGCACATTAAGTGACAAAATAATACTAGCATATTGAGGGGTTAAATCCTGGCATATTGAGTTTCACATTTCTAGCATATTGAGGGGTTAAATGCTGGCATATTGAGGGGTTAAATCCTGGCATATTGAGTTTCACAATTCTGGCATATTGAGGGGTTAAATGGTGGCATGTTGAGGGGGTTAAATCCTAGCATTTTGAGGGGTTAAATCCTGGCATATTAAGTGACAAAATAATACTAGCATATTGAGGGGTTAAATCCTGGTATATTGAGTTTCACAATTCTGGCATATTGATGTGTTAAATGCTGGTATATTGAGGGGTTAAATCCTTGCATATTGAGGGGGTTAAATCCTGGCATATTGAATGGCTAAATCCTGGTATATTGAGTGAAAAAATAATACTAGCATATTGAGGGGTTAAATCCTGGCATATTGAGTTTCACAATTCTGGCATATTGATGTGTTAAATGCTGGTATATTGAGGGGTTAAATCCTGGCATATTGAGGGGGTTAAATCCTGGCATATTGAGGGGGTTAAATCCTGGCATATTTAGGTGGTTAAATCATGGCATATTCAGGGGTTAAATCCTGGCATATTGAGGTGGTTAAATCCTGGCATATTGAGTGGCAGAATTCTGGCACATTAAGTGACAAAATACTAGCATATTGAGGGGTTAAATCCTGGCATATTGAGTTTCACATTTCTAGCATATTGAGGGGTTAAATGCTGGCATATTGAGGGGTTAAATCCTGGCATATTGAGTTTCACAATTCTGGCATATTGAGGGGTTAAATGGTGGCATGTTGAGGGGGTTAAATCCTAGCATTTTGAGGGGTTAAATCCTGGCATATTGAATGGAAAGATTCTGGCATATAGAGTGACACAATAATCCTAGCATATTGAGGGGTTAAATCCTGGCACATTGAGTGGCACAATTCTGGCATATTAAGGGGTTAAATGTTGGAATATTGAGTGGCTAAATATTGGCATATTGAGTGACAAAATACTGGCATATTGAGTGGCAAAATAATACTGGCATATTGAGTGGAAAAATAATACTGGCATATTTAATGGCAAAATACTGGCACATTGAAGGGTTAAATGTCTGCATATTGAGTGACAAATACTGGCATATTGAGTGACAAAATACTGGCATATTGAGTGTCAAAAGTCTGGCATATTGAGGGGTTAAATGCTGGAATATTGAATGGCAAAATTCTGGCATATTGAGGGGTTAAATCCTGGCATATTGAATGGCAAAATCCTATCATATTAAATGGCTAAATCACTGCATATTGAATGGCAAAATCCTTGCATATTAAATGGATAAATATGTCACATTTAGTAGCACAATTCTGGCATATTGAGGGGTTAAATGCTAGAATATTGAGTGACAAAATACTGGCATATATAATAGCAGAAAAAAAGACATATTTAATGGCAAAAGAATGGCATATTGAGGGGTTAAATGCTGGCATACTGAGTGGCAAAATAATACTAGCATATTATTGGACAAATTGGCTGTGCCATATTTATGGACAAACACTGGCATATTAATGGGAAAACTGGTTTATTTTAATTGGCAAAGTGATGCTGTGGCATGGTCTGTGGGGCAAAATAATATGCACTATGAGGTGACACTGGCTAGTTATGTGGGGCACTGTGGCATATTACATATAAAAATTGTTGAATATAATATTTTAAAAAATCAAATAAGTATAAATGCAACTAGTTATAGAGAGATGTCTGTGTGTATAGATATGTATTGTTTTATAATTGGACAATTGTCACCTCATGGGGCTCCTGTGTGTTGCATATTTAATGGCGGTCCCATGTGTGGCATATTTAATGGGCCCCATGTGTGGCATAATTAAAGGGCTCTTTTGTGTGGCATAATTATGGGGCGCTTGTGTGTGACATAATTAAAGGGCGTCTGTGTGTGTGGCATAATTAATTAGGCTCCAAGCTGAGGTATAAATAATGAGGCTCTGGTGTGGCATAATTTATGGGGCTCTTATGTGTGTCATAGTTATGGGCTCTTGTGTGTGTCATAGTTATGGGGCTCTTGTGTCTGTCATAGTTATGGGGCTCTTGTGTGTGACTTAATTTGTGGGTCTCCTGTCTGTGGCATATTTAATGGGCCGTCTGACTGGCATTACTAAGGAATCTGTTTGGCATGGTATTGGAGGATATCCGGGGGGGGGTGACACCATGAGTTACCGCACCGGGTGACACCAACCCTAGTGATGCCTCTGCTCTTATTCAAACAACTCTCTCCACAAATTCTTAATTTAGAATCAGTGAGACTGAGTTTCTTTTATAACTTGTTCTTTAATTCGTGCTTTATTATCTGACTTCTTTCGTGCTTGAAACATTTAATGGCTAATAAAACCTTGTTTTATTTATATTGTGAACAAGTACAGCAAATATAAAGATTATCTTAACTGTTATATGTGATCATTGGGGATGCGCAATCTGAATTTTATGGACACATATATCCCTCAGTAGATGGTCAGAGCTTATAATATATTTATTTAGGTTTGAACAAACACAACGTTTGGTTGATTAATTTGAATCTGTTTTCTGCACCCTAAGGTTTCATTTTGTATTTGGACTGGTCAGGCACTATGATGAAGTGCACTTGGCATAGCTTCTGTTACTGCATTCCATAGTGATGTATAGATAACTACTCTGCAACTGGGATATGCAAAACCTGCAATTTTTATGCAGGACGTTTTAATTACCTTGAATTTAAAACATTTTTTCACTTGTCAGAAAAATATATTTGTAATAAACCCGCAGGGTTTGCAAGTTTACAAAAGTAATACTTTGAAAATTGTTAAAAGTGTATGTCTGCATCTCAGAAAGAAGGAATATTTAATTTGCAAAATGAATAACTTTCTCTAAGTTTCAGACAATATCATTGCAAGTTATCTTAGCAGGGAACCACCAGGAACTTGGTCTATAAGGCTGGAAGCTATTTGGAGCATCTTATACCAGGGCTTGACAAATTTAATTTATTTCTAGGAGCCAGGAAAATGTTTAAGGAGCCAGACAACCACGCAAACATACACGCAATTCATAAACACATACACACCAACCCACTTCACATATACACACACACACACACACACACAAACACACCAACCCAGTTCACATATACACACACACACACCAACCCACTTCACATATACACACACACACACCAACCCACTTCACATATACACACACATATACACCACACACATACACATATTACATCTCACACATACACACCTCACATACACATATACACCTCACACATACACATATACACCTCACACATACAAAAGTTGTTTTTTTCCCTTTCTTAACTTGTGAGTGCTGGGTGTTGTCACGTGACAACCCAGCACTCATCCGAAATGGCAAGGAAGATCGGCTGCAGCACGAATGTTCCTTCCCTGCTGCCTTACCTCATTGCCGATCTTCCTTGCTATTTCGGCTGAGTGCTGGGTTGTCAAGTGACGACACCCAGCACTCACATGCGTTGCGCGAGGGGGCGGAGCTTGCCGTCTGTGCGATCTGCACAGACTTCCCCCCTTGCGCTGTAAAAATCCAACACACAAATGGCAACTGGGCCATGTAGGGAACGGCACCCGGGCACAAGCGCCCGGGGTCTGTCGAGCCCTGTCTTATACACATGATAATTCAAAAAATGCAAGTAGATTCAATGTGACAGTCGTCAGGCCCAACACTAATGTAATGAAAGTTGGCAATTAAAGCATCTTTACAGAACCTTTAATGACCCAGTAATAGCATAGCACAACACCTCCAGTGTACTAACTGAATGATAAAGAATGCTGCCTGTCTATTTAATTGTATGAACTAGTATCTCCTGGTTGTTGAGAAAAATTAACATCCTCAGAACGTACATGAAAACCAGAGAATATCTGAACGTATCGTTCTTGGTTAACTCCTTCACGACCGATGGCGCTCCTGAACCGTCATGGCAAACATCCCCATTAGGAGGGATGATGGTCCTGAACTTTCATGCAGAGCCAGTTGCCTAGCGTACCGGGATCAGAATAAAACTGACATGGTACCGAGGCACTTCAGCCATGTCTACTGAGGCCCGACTGGAATTATCCGATTGCTGTGACAGCCAATCACAGCGATTTGGATGTTAATAGCTGTCAAAGCAAGTTCCTGCTTTGACAGACATAGTCTCTCCCTGCTCCACAGCAATCGTGAGGCAGGGAGAGACTAAGGATAGTAGTAGCAGTCTGCCCATGGTTCTCCAAACCCCCCCAGCATCCGACAGGTTGTTTAATAATTAAAAAGAACCTTTTATTTTACCATCCTAACCCAAAGACTAGGGTTCATCATAAACCTAACCCTAGAGTAAAGGCACATACACACTTTAAGGGGTACTCAACCCTGTTTAAGATAACTCTATTTAAGATTATATAAATATTGACTGTCATTGTTCTTCTAGGGATATTTTATTTAAAAAAAAATACTGCTGGATATATCAACCATGTAGCCGCAGGCTAGCAACAATCTATGGACTACATTTCCTGTGATGCTAAGGTCACTTTTGGCTGGCTGAGCATGATAGGACATATAGTCTGCAAGCAATACATAAAAATGGCACATTTCAAAGCTGCAATGGCCATATTACAAATGTGGCCCTGTACCTGGCACATAACCCTAGGAACACTGCAGAAAGTGTTAAAACTGCCACGGTCCTTAACATACAACATGACCAAAACAGGCCAGTCATGAAGGTGTTAAACACTTTGTTGTTATTATTATTATTGTTAAATAAAAAGTTTTGTGACCACCAAGAAATGTATCCTCAAATAACATAAAAGTAAAAACAGAGAGGAAGGCACAGAATAGGAACCTGGCTAAAGGAGGGTTTTCTATTTGTATAACAGCAAAATCAGCAATTTACCAATGTTAAAAGTATCCAAATAAACATAATTTATTATAATAAAATAATGTATAAAATTAAATACATGTAAATAGCTGATTCAAAGCCAGCTAAACATTAAACAACAGAAACTTAGATAAGACCCAGCTGACCTCCTGATGGGCCCATAATAAAATATCTATTTTATTTGTCCTTGAGGCATTCTTGAATTCTATCCAGTAGGTCATGGCATAGAAGGTGAAACTATCAGGCGTTTACGTGTTTAACATGTTATCAAGAGAGTACTATGAACAGTACTCACAATACGTAACCATTCTCTGCCTGAGGAAGATCTGTGTAAATCCTTCGCTGGTTTGACTAAAGGTTACAATTCTATTTCTGCTGGAAATTCTAAAATATTAATAGTGCCACCTTTTAACTCGCCATGTTGAATTGGCTTCAGTGCAAGTTGTGTTGAAATTTGGTAACATATAGTACACTACAGTATAGTTGGGTAATTGCATCCTGTATAAAAACAAACAGCCATTCATGACTCACATATTAGAAAACTAAACTAACCTGTTAGAGAAGATAGAGCTGTTTCATTATTTTTAATACTGTTTTACAAAACAGCTAGTGCAAAATGTATACATTATAAACTTATCCTACAACTGTAAGTGAATCACAGTTATAATTTGTGTAAAATGATGTAAATGTGTCTATATTAGTTTTTATAAAATGTTTTTGTCTTGTTCAACAAAAATAAGAAAAAAAAACATTCATGACATTGTCCCAAAAACCAAACAAAACCTGTTGAGGTTTATTGATGACTAAAATGATTGAGACAAATGTTTTCCTTCTACATTTATATCAGACTTGCAGGGGTTGATTGAAATGATTGCAGAGAGTGTCAGAAAGGAATTAGATGACGAAGAAAGTCATAAGAAGCACAGTCCCATAAGGTATGTGTGAAAACATTCAGTTTGTGATTACTAATGTGGGTTTCTTTTAAATAGTCCATATTCTCTGCATGTTACATGCAGGAAATAGGCTTAAGGTTTGATAATCTATGTCAGTGTTCTTCAAATCTGTTCCCAAGTCCAGTCAGCCATTCCCATTGAAAAATCTATTTGAACTGGGTTATTTTCTTTAGTCTCTAGATACATGTTTATCAGGATATGCCCCCCCAAAAAGTCCAGGTCTAATGAAAGAACTTTTTTGAGAAACATAATGCATTTTCCACTTATACTATATGTAGCCATGGTTAAGCATTGTAAAACCAGAAGTGTTCTAGAAACTATAAAAAGATGTTAGTTGTTCTACGTGGTAGGTGTAAAAAAAAAGATCCCTGGTACACTTGGAGCTTTTACTTGCAGCCTTTTTATATATTTAATCACATGAAGTGTCAGAGATGTTGAAATACTGTTAAAACTCCTACATTGTAAATGCCTGTCTCTTACAGGAACCAATATGATGCTGATATCAAAGAAGCATTTATCTCAGAGGAACGAGACAACACTAAGCCCCTGACACAAAGACCCATAAGGTACATCAGAATCTTTGTTTCTCTGCAGATATGTGTAAGATTACTCAACGTGTGTATAAAGAAAACCAGTACAGTACTGTGATGTCTGTTATAAGTCAGAATTTTGGTCAGTGTATTAAAGTTTCCCATATGTCCATCATTAACAAAACATAAGAACATATAATATGTGCTTCAAAATCTACACATCATACAGAGTGCACAGTTACAATTCTATACATTTCTATACTCAAACAAATGGGAAAACTACTAATATGCAAAATAGAGTTACCCTGGATTTTCATGAATAATACTAATTAGCTTTAACATTGCTGTTCTTATCACTGTCTGCTGCAGCTCCCCTACTACCTGTTGTTCAGCCATAAGCCTCTTCGTTAAAAAGAAGTTAAGCTCATTCAGAAAGTTGAGAGACAAGTTCTTTAAAGTCGCTGATGAGGCAGATGTGCACTTCCATGACAAGGTGGAGGCTATCGAAAGGTCAGTTGTAATTACAGTTACTATCTTGTTTACTTGGTATACTACTGACAGTGAGCAAAGTAAACAGATTACTTATGAGCATTTTGCTAGACTAGAGAATATAAAGAGTGTCACTGATTCATTCCACACCCAAACCAGCTGTTCTGGCCATGTTTGCCAACATGAGACAACTGACTGGGAGGGGGAAGAATCTTTTTTTTGTTATTTTAAGAAAGCTATGGCACTGAAAGCTTGCATGCTTTATTAATGCCTTTACAACAGGGCAGAAGGGAAGGACAAAGATGGTGGTGCAAAGATTCAAGCAGCCACAGAAGGGGACAATGTGTAGTTAAATAATTATATGCTCCATATTTAATCTCAGTAGTTTTTTTTTATATAATATCTTGCATTTTATTGCATTGTAATAATACTCATAAGTCTTGAAAACATTTCATTTTAAGCATTGCACAGGTTTGAAACTTTTGTATTAGTTTAAACCTTTACTGTTCTGGATTACAAGCCATTTTTCAGGTGCATCTATTCTCATTTCGCCTGCAAGGCCTTCTGCAGTGAATTTGTTTGTGGATATTCAATTATCTGTTCTCTTCCTCTTACCTCATACTCGGTAGAAGGCACACTTTTATAGTCGTTTCTGAGCCACAGATTAAACGGTCTGTTAAGCAGCCCAGTATATAACTATGTATATAACTATTATTGGACTATTAATGCATTTATTCTTTATTACAGGTTGAGTATCCCTTATCCAAAATGCTTGGGACCAGAAATATTTTGGATCACAGGTCATTTCGGATAACTGATCTTTTTCACAAATAAGATATATAAAAGCCTCTCAGCGCTCATGAAATACCTTAGTATCAATGCAAATACTGTATAGAGAAAATAAATAACTTTTACTGTGATGTAGCCGTGATGTGAGGCATCATTGGGAACCTGCCGTTGGCGTGTCAGGCCTGCGCATGTGCCTTGTATTAGCCTTTGTGGGTGTATGGGAATTTGAGCATGCATGGAAAGGCTAAATTACAGCTTAAGGGGGTCACTCAGGGGTACGATCTACCTTGTGTATTTCCAGGGGTTTCCATGCTGCTAACAGACAGCACACAAACTCCCAGAAATACATGAGATACATATGAATTTTTGTATACTTTTCATGCTGGTCGAATTTGCAACAGAGTGAGTATTTCCAGGGTTTGTGTGCTCTCTGTTCGGAGCGCAAAACTCCTGAAATAGACAGCGCGGCTCTGTGCTAGGTGTGCGGCGCACATACGCCACTGGTTCACACTGGATAAACTGTTGCTTGTTTGCATTCTGACAAGTGTGTGTGGAATTTGCAACTTGTGGAAAAATCCCCAAAAAATGTTTGGATAACAGATCATTTTGGATAACGGATGTCTGGCTAAGGGATACTCAACCTATGTTTTATTCTGTTTTGCTTCATAAATAACAAAACATGGTATGGCTGCTGAATTAGACTAGAAGAAAAGTACAATTAAAATAACATCATTTATTTAATTATTCATGGTGAAAGATGGTACAGATGCAATAATGTTTTTTAACATAAGAGACGTCATTTCATGTGTAGCTCTATAGTATAGGTCTATCACTTCTAAAGATTGCAGTACAATTGAATAAGCTTTGCTAAACTTATAGTGGATTGCTGTAGCTATTGTCAAAACCCATGACTGTAGTCAGACAGATTCATGTTCATTGCGTTAGTTTTGATCTTTCAGGCGGCGTCACGAATATAACCTACAGAAATATCGATCTTTAGACACGGTTAGTCATTTCCACCAAGACCTGAAGAGAATGCGTAAACCGTATCACCATGTGAAGGAGGAAAAGGACTATACAGACACCAGCAATTGGTGAGATGTAAAGATTTCCATTTTTTTGGGCTTACGTTCCTTTATACTGTTTTATCTTGTACTGGACAAAACCAGGATTCCTTGAGGACACTAATTATGCTGGGAGCTGTGCAATGTAGTGGAAGTGGCTCAGTTATTCCACTGATTGCATGAAATAAAGTATGGAGCTATGAGATAAATCAGAAAGTGATAAGAATAAGTATTGTGCAGCTCAATAAAGAATAGGACCTTCAATCCTCAAAGAAAACAACAGAGAATATTTAAATGCATCTTTTACAACTGAGTCAGCTTTGTAAATAAAAAGAGAGGTACTCTAGATTCCACTCTAGATGTAAAGTTTATGGTAAAAATTATAAATTTACTTGTCCTCCCAGTATCCAGCTAAATGCTGAGGGCTGGGTGAGAGGTTTTATAAATGCTGCAAACGTGATATGTGTGAGTAAATTTAGCCCAGTTAGAATACAGATATTTCAATTTTAATAGATGCATGCATTTTTATAATTACATAACTTTGACATACATGAAAACAGGTCATTTTCAAGTTGGAATGGTCCTTTAAATATATCCTTTAGTGCAAATTGAATTGTGTACTATTTTAAGACATTATTACCATTTTTTTTCCCCTTACATTACAGGTTTGTTGTTTTGCTCTCTAGAATCTCACCGGCGATGAAGAAGAACCAGAAGATCCAGAAGATACTATCCATGCTTGAAAAGTTAGAAGAGAAGCTGTTCGTTAGAATACGTCCCAACGCTTTCTTGACAATGCTTAGTGGACTTCGCAATTGGGAGCTTTGTGCTCCTGACATTAGTGTTGCCATAGAGGTCAGTTTTATATAACATGATTTTATAATGTTTGATAGTGGGTTTTATCCAATGTGTTCATATGTATTTGTTGGTGATCTCTCCTAATTTAACAGTTCGTTTGCTTGTAAAATTTAAGAAAAATGAAAGCCTCTATGACGTGTGTCCCTCCTCCAATTTAAATTCCATTTAAGTTACCTGGATTACTTTTTTCCATTACTATTAAATGATTTGTAATGAACCGTTCCAGACAATGGATTATGCAGGGTCCACTGTGTTCTTCCTGCAGGAGGAATTCCCCAGGTTTGTCCCTGTACAATGCACAGTTAAGTCAGAAAGATTAAATATTAATTTCACCTCATCTCACCTGCGCCTCAGTTTTGGTCACTAGCACCCAAAGTTCCCTCTGTTCCTTTCTGGGTGCCATGACACATGCAAGCTGTCACTTTTCCATAAAATAACAGGATGCACAATTGAATTCAGCTAAATAGAATTAGCAAAATCCTTTTTTAAATTTCATTATTTTAAGTAGTGTAAAGGATTGTAATGTGAAGAAAGGATATTCTAAACTCACACAGCATATTTTTATTTACAGTTTAATTATAAACTGCTGATTGCTTCTTGGCATCACTATGCAGTCATAAAATGGATTTATTAGTTACATTTAAACCCAGGTATCTTCCCTCACCCAGTTCTATGAAGCTCAGCCATTTCTAAACATGCACTTATCACACATTGACTTGTTTATACAGTAGATAGATAAACCTTTACATTTAACTTACATTTCCTGAACACTGACTGGAATGTGTTATATACATGAGGGCAGAGCATGTCTGGTCATTCAGCTGTTATTTGACTTCAACTATCCAATAATCCTGTTTAGCGAGCCTTTCAGTTATCCACTCCAATGCCTGGAGTTGAAAACAAATGTGAATGGGGACTATTCACTAAAATAAAGAAAAACAGCAAGACGAGTTTGAATTGGGAGGTCGAATTTGACTTCGTAAAAATAAAAAAATCCGACCTCCCAATTTGACCTCCATGTACTATTTCACAAAATAAAAATTGACTTTCTTCTACCCCAAATTTGTCAAATTCATCTCAAACTTCCTTCAGGGAAAATAAAAAAAAATTGCTACTCAAATGGGGTCTGAATTGGGAGGCAAATTAGACTTTGAAATGCAACACAGTCCCGTGACTCCTCCCCCTATGGAAACCATGTCCAAGGGCTCCTGATATCGCTGTCTGATCCTTAACACATATGGGGGGCCCCAGACCTGGTTACCGTAGTGGCTTAGAGGGAAGGAGTTGCTGGATTGGGTTGAATTTCAAAGTCCAATTTGCCTCACAATTGGAACTCCCTACCCCCCCCCCCCCCCCACCCATAAGAACTGGTGCCAGGAGCTATCTAAATGCTCCTAGTACCTTAATCAAACGTATCGGGTCCAGGGTTACTCGCCCTGATTTCCCCATGCAATCACCTCATTTCTCATGAATAGTGTTGAGCGAACCCGGACCGCACTTTTCGGGTTCGTACCCGACATTACGGTGTCCATGCCACGAACCCGAACCCGGACATTTTACTGTATGTCCGTGTTGGAGTTCGACTATAAACCGAAAGTCTTTAAACCAAAAGTCATTCAGTTTATAGACTTTCGGTTTATAGAATAGCCAATAGCATTACATGTATTCTATAAGCCGAATGTCTATAAACCGGAAATAGAGTCCCCATTCATACAAATAGGTCAATTGACCTATTCGTATGAATGGGGACTCTATTTCGGTTTATAGAATAGCTAATAGCATTACATGTATTCTATAAACCGAAAGTCTATAAACCGAATGTCGTTCGGTTTATAGACTTTCGGTTTATAGAATACATGTAATTCTATGCTATTCTAAAAACCGAAAGTCTATAAACCGAAGGTCGTTCGGTTTATAGACTATCTTTTTATAGAATAACGATAGCATTAAATGTATTCTATAAAATGAAAGTCTATAAACCGAATGTGTTTCGGTTTATAGACTTTCGGTTTATGGAATACATGTAATGCTATTGCTATTCTATAAACCAAAATAGAGTCCCCATTCATAAGAATAGGTCAATTGACCTATTCTTATGAATGGGGACTCTATTTCGGTTTATAGAATAGCATTACATGTATTACATCTGAGAGTCAAATAGAACCTAATTCTAATTGTTTTGGGTGCTAAATAGTACAGTATTTTTAATTTGTATGTATTTTATTTTTTTGAAGTTATTTCCCTATCCATATTTGTTTGCAGGGCACTTGTCCTACTCTTACCCACATTTTAATTCCTTTTGTAGCCCTCTAGCCCTTTCCATGACTATTTTAGTGGCCAAAAGTCCGTGTCCCCATTGACTTCAATGGGGTTCGGGTTCGGGGTCAAGTCCGGGGTCAAGTTCGAGCACGGACCAGGACTTTTTCCAAAGTTCGCTCGAACTTCTCGAACCCGAACATCCAGGTGTCCGCTCAACTCTACTCATGAAATTAATAATGTTCAGTCTTTCCAACTCAAATTTCTGCATGGTATACAGCCCTCCACTTCAAAAAGTTGCACAGCACTGATTTGGGAAAAGTTTATGGTACAGTGAGGCACATGGTACCAGCTTCCCAAAATGAAAGAGGTTGTCTCAATTAAGTTATAGACAGGGGTCGGAAATTCATTCAAATTATTTCTGGCTGAAGATAGGGTTACCATCTTTCCTTGAAAACAATTTAGTCATGCTATTGCCTCCATAGACTTAACATTGGAGCTAGGGTGTTGTTGTAAGCTATATTATGTTGTTTACTTGCATTAATAGAGAATGGGTCTCTGAGTTATTTCCTTTCCTTGTTACAGTGAAGATCTATTTGCATGTTGGAGCTGCATTTACAGAACCTTTCACTTTAATTCCAGATTGGTCATTTCATTTATTTATTTATTTACTGTTTTTAGCGTAGACATTTGAAATTAAAATAAAATCAAGAAAAGACACAACTGGTCAGGGAAAAGAGGCGCTCCGAAACTTGGTAAAAGCGCCGTAGTAAATATATAAATAGTAAATAAACAAATATATATGTGATTGGAGATTGCCCTAACTCCATGTCTCTATCATGAATGTTTGTAAATGTTTCAGCTTGTGTAGGATTTTGTATGCATTTGTTGTTTATTTTTCTATTGTTTACTTTGTTTTCCAGTTTGTGAGGGAACACGTGATACAGATGCCTTTAGAGGATTATACATTCTGGCTTCAGACACGGCTCACATCTTCACCCCCGAACAGGGTCCAAACTGCACCTCCAATCAGATAACAGTTTCAACTGCATAATGAGTAATTACACTCACCACAGCAGAAGCCAGTAAATAAATTATCAACATGTGTTATTTTGAATTGTTTGACTCAATTAATTGTTTACAACCTCATTATTTATGTGAATGACATCAGAAAAAAAGGACTATCTTGCTTCTACTTTGTTTGTTATTCTACAGAGTCTATTTACAACAATGTCTCTCCTAGCTAAGTGCATGAGCTTCACATAGAGACATATAAGCTGGAAAAGTTTATCTGCCTGGACTGAAAGCTCTCTAACTTACATTGTTTACTTAGCAGTTGATTTGGGTGTTAATTCTTTGAGTGTGACAGGATTTAGTGTCAATTTGCAGGATCAATTAATCCATGAGTTAATTTCTTTCAAATTAGAGCATAATTGTTGTCATCCCTGAAGTTAACTGTAATATTATTTCCTTTGTGATCCAAACATATTTATCTATAATATAGAAACTCAGGGCTCCTACCCATCCAATGAAATGTATGGTTATATTTTTAAAGGATCATCATTAACATCTGTTGTCAGACACGTCCAAAATCTGAGTGAAATTTATAAATCACCAACATACAATGTATTTATTTTTATAGTTCATTGACACTTTAGTATAAAAAGCCACTGGCACCAATGTATAACAGACAGTCACAACACATGTTGGTTGTTTGCGCTGGTCTTTCACTTGTTGCTCAGACGTCCTGAGCGCTGGTATAACTCATGTTTAAAAGTTAGTCACTTTTCAGCATGACAAATGTTGGACAAGTTCTGCTGTGACAGACATTTAAGAACAAATTTTTAAGAAAAAGGCACACCGGCTATTACCTTCCATTGCCATTATAAGGGACTACTCAATAAACAGGGAATTGCAGGGAACTAAGATGGGAATAACTGACACAAGGCCAAAGTAAGTACCTTGGAAAAATTCTTCCATTCAGCTACATTGGAGAATTTTTCCAACTCTGTTAAATTGGCCTAAAGTTTGAAACTTCAGTTCCCTGCAATTCTGTCTTTATTGAATAGACGCTAAAAGAAATGGTGATTACATTTTTTTTAACTCCCCAAGATTTCCGAGTGTGAGAAATCATAACCCATAACAAAGTATGAGGTCGTATTCAAACATATTGTATTGTTGGGTCAGTGATCCTGCACAGTTTTTGTAGCATTTTGGGGAGAGAGAAATCTAGTATATAATACGACATTTTAATTATTACAGAATAATACACTGCCCCAGAGACCTTTATTGTTAGAAACTCCAGTATTCCCAACGTCTGTCAAATGTAAAGTGACTGTCAGACCTATAACAGAAATACTGAATCCCATGTGTGTTCAGCAGTATTGCTACATGACCTGTGCTACATTCACCCTTCACCTTTCGTTTTGTGTAATTCAGTGTGTTATTTTCTTATTTCTTTTTATATAAAATGCCTTGATAATTCACTTTCCTTGTTTATATATTTGTTTTGTTGTAAACTCTTGATTTACATTCTAAAATTAAATAGGACAGTACCCAAGGGTAATATTTTGCATTAATAAGACCCTTTAAAAAAACGTAAGTGAAATAAATAAATAATACAATTTATCATTCTATTACAGTGAAATTAGGTATTTCAGAAGCCTTTACCTTGCTAGAACTACTGTCAAGTATAAATGATCGGTATGGCCACTCCTACTACATAGTAATTTTTGTTGAAAAGGGTAATATTAATTTTACGTAATCCAGGAACCTAATTACAATAGTACTATATATTTGTTTTGTCATATTACAATTGATATTGTGCGTCCGAAATATACAAAGATGTGAGTAACACAATGATATACCTTACTAAGATCTTTATGATAAAGGCTATATATCCAGAGATGTACTACTACAAAGTATATAGTTGGCAATGACAGAAGCATAATGATAGACTGTAGCTAAAACACATGTGGTGTTTAGCTATGGAATGATATCTGAAAATAAAGACATAAGGAGATAAGAGCACAACTTCCTAGATATGGAGATGTTGAGCTGCTTGCACTACATTATAAATTCCTCGACAAGATTCTGAAAACAAAAACTGTAACCAGTGTGATTAAAGGCTGTGCACATTTTATAGAGTTGCATAGTGATGTCTGCTCAATGCTGGAGCACTTGTTTTTCTTTGCTATACAGACTCTGTTACCCATTAACCACAAGGGGGTGCATGTTTAATCTGTGTGACATTGTCTGTGTAAAATGAAATCAAAGCCTTCCATTTGTTTACCTTCTGTTCTTACCCATGGTTGTCATCTGTCAGCCATATCTGTGAACCTTGGTAATTCAGTGGTCTGGTATTTTCCCTTCTCACCATTCCTTTTTCATTGTTAGTAGTCCTAAGCAAAAAGGGAGTGATATACCAAAAGGTGGATGTTTTCATCCAGAAAAGTATTCAGGTCAACGCTAAATTAAGCAGTAGACTCAGTGGAGTCGAACACTACCCCACCCACTGCCCAAACAAGATAACTTTGACCAGGGAGATAATATGACAATTTACGAACATTCATCTTCCTCCTTTCTTAATCCGCTACACATGTATGCAATAACAAACAGTCATAAGGCCAGCAGTCCCATTGTTATTATTTGACAATGTTATAAAAATAAATTGGCACATGCTAAAAACAAACATCAAGCGATAACATTTAATACTTTAGAAACAACTGTATGTGATTGTAACGGATCACCTGGCACCCCGACTGGGTACCTCCGTTGAAGGATGCTCCTAGCGCTTCCTGAGGACTCCAAGCACTCTGGCAGACACCACAATCACTGAACCGGAGAAACAAATAAATCCTCCCAAGCATATGAATGCTGTAGACAGTTGAATAGGAACCATACGAATAGGTTTATTCTCCTAGCAGTCAAACTGGAACAGCATACCATAAATCCTTCCCCCAATAATGAGACGACACTTCACTTTGAGGGTTAAAACAGGAACTCTTTAATGATACAGAAACACAGAATATATACAGTTGAACATCTTGACAAACCAGATTAGACAAAGGAACTATAACAGGATTATAATTTAACCTAAGGACATACAAAGGGAAATCCTGCCTCACACCTTTGAGGATACAAAGGTGCCCAGCTCAGATACACACAGGAAACTAAATGACTTACATAAGACAATGGGAGAGGTGACAAAAACAGGGATTAAAGATAGGATCCAATCTTAACTTGGGGAAAACACAGTGAATAGGACAAAGACTTGGATCCTAGTAATTACAGTACATTCCTCTGCTTGGGAGATAATTGAGTTAACCTTTGTATCAGCTCAATTATCTCCAAGCTAAAATATACAGGTTCTATACAATATTAATAACTTTCATAACTCCAAAACCATACATCACATTCACATAAAATTACATATTCACAATCAATCCATTCAGGGGAACAACATATTCAAAAATGGCACAAATCAGACAAGGGGTTCAAAAGTTAGTAAAAAGTCCTTTGTGACTAAATGAAGCATGGCTTTCTGGCCCAAACCAGTTTCAGAGTCTTCTATCCTGGAGATAAGTAATTCAATTATCTCCCAGGACAGACACAAGACTCCATTAAGCACATGGTTGCAAAAAGACACAAAACACTTTAAAATACATAAAGTCACATTTACACATAACACACAGACATTTCACATATCCCCAGATAGCTCAGGTCTGAGCGCACATTATTAAGTGAATGGCGCTCGGACCACACAAATACAGTTTAATCGCCATGGAGCCAAAGTCTTTACAGTCAGTTTCATACGAATGGGCTCCATGGGATTCCTATCTGGGGTATAACACATTCACATAAAGTCTGGTCCATAGTCCAAAGGCAAGAGGCGGGCAAGCAGCCCCCTCCAAGGACACGTGGCGAGGCCGGTTTCGCCACATTTCTCCCCTTTACCATCCAAACTAACAGGGTATCTGACCTCCTGCCGGTCAGTGCCCTGGTTAGTCCAGCAACCCACCCCCGAAGCACAAACAGCAATACAACCCACCCACAATAACTGGTTACTACACCTGGATAAAATAGCAACTTGTCCATGTCCAGGTGCCTCACCACAGCTGTGCGGGGGGCTGGTAGACTGCCTTGGTGGGTTGCTGAGTGGGCAGAGACCAGCGGTACTCTGCCCGGGTGCCAGCGCTACCACTGAAGTAGCCTGGTTGGAGCCTGGTTGGGGGAGGGGGAGACCGACTGTCTCCCCTCTGGATACACTGCTCTGTGGCTGGGGGACAGGACCGACCGTCCCTGCCCCTGGGGCTGCAAGTGCAGAGACTATGGTCCCATCTGCATAGTTGTGGGGCTTAACGTCTCCCCTTGGTGGGTTAGGCTGCCGCTGGAGAGAGGGTGTAACAAGCTCCTCTCTCTGAACTGTAGACTGCCGCTGGGGAGAGGGGGTAACCTGCTCCTCTCCCTGACACTCTCTTTGCTGGTGGAGAGGGGGACCAACTGTCTCCCCTTTCAATATTTTGTCCTGCGGCTGGGGTGCGAGACAGATGGTCTCTGCTTCCTGGGGTACACACTGCCGCTGGGGAGGAAGGACGGCACCTTCAGCTCCCTGGGGTACACACTGCCGCTGGGGAGGAAGGACGGCACCTTCAGCTCCCTGGGGTACACACTGCCGCTGGGTAGGAAGGACGGCACCTTCAGCTCCCTGGGGTACACACTGCCGCTGGGGAGGAAGGACGACCCCTTCGGCTCCCTGGGACTCACACTGCCGCTGGAGATCTGGGCCGACCGCCCAGCATCCCTGTAGGGCCGGTAGAGAGACCGCCATCCCATCTCCACCTGCCATCTGTGGGTCTTCCCAGGACCAGTCTGTGAGGTCCCTCAACATTTGCGAGTAAGGACCACCTGCTTCCGCACCTGGCAACTCCGGCTGCTGCTGGGGATCTGGGCCGGTCCCATCTCCACCTGCCTGTTGGGGTTCCTCACAGGACCAGTCTATGAGGACCCCTACTTCGGGTTCCTGCGGCCGCCTCAGGGGGAGACGGCTAGCCTCCTCGGATGCAGCCTCTACTCGGCTGCTGTAACACTCCTTCCGCTGAGCATACTCTCTCTCTTTCGCCAGACGGAATTCTCGGGCCAGCCTTGTGTTTCGCTCGGCCGTGACCTGGTTCCAGATCACCCGGCGTACCTCCATGGGTAAATCATCCCCATACTGGGCCACTCGCTGCCTCACCTCGGCCATCCAATCATCGCCAGAGCATTCCATACTTGTCTGCTCCAAGTCGCTGGATACCTCTGCTCCCAGGGGCGCTGCACGTGTGCTAGCGTTGCCCTCAATTTGTAACTCCAAACGAACTGTGTCTCTGAGCTGCTTTACCTCGCACTAGGACGCCATCCCACCGCTGCCACCAATGTAACGGATCACCTGGCACCCCGACTGGGTACCTCCGTTGAAGGATGCTCCTAGCGCTTCCTGAGGACTCCAAGCACTCTGGCAGACACCACAATCACTGAACCGGAGAAACAAATAAATCCTCCCAAGCATATGAATGCTGTAGACAGTTGAATAGGAACCATACGAATAGGTTTATTCTCCTAGCAGTCAAACTGGAACAGCATACCATAAATCCTTCCCCCAATAATGAGACGACACTTCACTTTGAGGGTTAAAACAGGAACTCTTTAATGATACAGAAACACAGAATATATACAGTTGAACATCTTGACAAACCAGATTAGACAAAGGAACTATAACAGGATTATAATTTAACCTAAGGACATACAAAGGGAAATCCTGCCTCACACCTTTGAGGATACAAAGGTGCCCAGCTCAGATACACACAGGAAACTAAATGACTTACATAAGACAATGGGAGAGGTGACAAAAACAGGGATTAAAGATAGGATCCAATCTTAACTTGGGGAAAACACAGTGAATAGGACAAAGACTTGGATCCTAGTAATTACAGTACATTCCTCTGCTTGGGAGATAATTGAGTTAACCTTTGTATCAGCTCAATTATCTCCAAGCTAAAATATACAGGTTCTATACAATATTAATAACTTTCATAACTCCAAAACCATACATCACATTCACATAAAATTACATATTCACAATCAATCCATTCAGGGGAACAACATATTCAAAAATGGCACAAATCAGACAAGGGGTTCAAAAGTTAGTAAAAAGTCCTTTGTGACTAAATGAAGCATGGCTTTCTGGCCCAAACCAGTTTCAGAGTCTTCTATCCTGGAGATAAGTAATTCAATTATCTCCCAGGACAGACACAAGACTCCATTAAGCACATGGTTGCAAAAAGACACAAAACACTTTAAAATACATAAAGTCACATTTACACATAACACACAGACATTTCACATATCCCCAGATAGCTCAGGTCTGAGCGCACATTATTAAGTGAATGGCGCTCGGACCACACAAATACAGTTTAATCGCCATGGAGCCAAAGTCTTTACAGTCAGTTTCATACGAATGGGCTCCATGGGATTCCTATCTGGGGTATAACACATTCACATAAAGTCTGGTCCATAGTCCAAAGGCAAGAGGCGGGCAAGCAGCCCCCTCCAAGGACACGTGGCGAGGCCGGTTTCGCCACAGTGATCCCAATGCATTTGACCAATGTTGAGAAACACTTCTACACATTGGGGTTTATTCAATGACCTGAGTATATTCATCTCATGTATTTGAATCCCATAGACAGCAATATAAAAATTTTAGTTAAAAACAAATAAGCGATATTTTGCATCATTGAATGAAGCCCAATATATCTTTGCACCCTGTAATAGCACCCCCACCAGGCTATTTATAGCAGCCCTAAATATATATATATATTTATAAACACACAACATGGACTATCTATGAACTGTGGTTAACAGCCAAATACACACACATGCTATGTACAGGTTAAGTATCCCAAAACCCGGAATGACCCAAAATATGATTTTTTTTTCGATGTTGGTCAGTTCGGATAGGGTATCATTTTAGTTAACCATACTCACCGTCCTGACACCCTAGGTTGTAAAGCTCCTTTGCTTCACTCTCCTGGGAGGCCATAAATTAGGTCATCGCTCATGGAAATTGTAGTTCCCAGACAGGGCTGGCCCTTTAATGGGGCAGACTGGGGCAGATGCCCCAGGCGACACCCTGGCAGAGGTAGCACTTTGCTTCTCCATGCAGCAGTCTTTTTTTTTTCTGGGCTTGATAGAAGGAGGTCTCAGCTAATCAGGACCTCTCAACTCTCCTAATTGGGGTTCAGAAGACTCCCGTGATTGGCTCAGTCCCTCCTTCAGACAAGGAGGGACTGAGCCAAGTCAAAGCAAAGAGATACCTGCAGCAGGTAAGTTAAAAACTGACAGTGTGTGTATGTTAGCGACAGTGTGTATGTTAGTGTGAGTGAGTGTGGATAAAGGGGGTAACTCCTCTGATACTGCCTATATCTGTCTAGCCACCAAAGGGGTTAATTCCTCTGACACTGCCTAGATCTCTTTAGCCACCCAAGGGGTTAACACCTCTGACACCACCTAGATCTGTCTAGCCACCCAAGGGGTTACCTCATCTGACACTGCCTATATATGTCAAGCAATCCAGGGGTTAACTCCTCTGACTATATCTATCTGGATTTCATTATAGGTCACTGGTCACATTATGTTTTAGGGAATTGCACAGGGTATTATCATAATTAGACATGTGCATTCGTTTTCGGACGAATGCATTTTCGGACGAAAATAGCATTTTCGTCCATTCGTCCGAAAAACGAATAACGCAAATATTAACTAACAAAATCCGAATGAACGAATGGTTAATAAACGAAAATCATTCGTTCATTCGTCCATTCGTCCATTCGTGCTATTGGCATTCTAAACCGAAATAGAGTCGGTTTATACAATACCAATAGCATTGTACAAATGTACATTCCATAAACCGACATGAATGACTTTCGGTTTATGGAATGCATGTAATGCTATTGGCTTTCTATAAACCGAAATTGAGTTCCCATTCATACGAATAGGTCAATTGACCTATTCGTATGAATGGGGACTCTTTCGGTTTATAGAAAGCCAATAGCATTGCATGTATTCTATAAGCCGAAAGTCTTTAAAACGAACGACGTTCGGTTTATAGAATACATGTAATGCTATTGCTGTTCTATAAGCCGAAAGTCTATAGACTTTCGGCTTATAGAACAGCAATAGCATTGCATGTATTCTATAAACCGAACGTCGTTCGTTTTAAAGACTTTCGGCTTATAGAATACTATTGGCTTTCTATAAACCGAACTAGAGTCGAGTCCCCATTCATAAGAATTTCTTATGAATGGGGACTCGACTCTAGTTCGGTTTATAGAAAGCCAATAGTATTCTATAAGCCGAAAGTCTTTAAAACGAACGATGTTCGGTTTATAGAATACATGTAATGCTATTGCTGTTCTATAAGCCGAAAGTCTATAGACTTTCGGCTTCTAGAACAGCAATAGCATTACATGTATTCTATAAACCGAACGTCGTTCGTTTTAAAGACTTTCGGCTTATAGAATACTATTGGCATTCTATAAACCTAACTAGAGTCGAGTTCCCATTCATAAGAATTTCTTATGAATGGGGACTCGACTCTAGTTCGGTTTATAGAAAGCCAATAGTATTCTATAAGCCGAAAGTCTTTAAAACGAACGACGTTCGGTTTATAGAATACATGTAATGCTATTGCTGTTCTATAAGCCGAAAGTCTATAAACCGAACGACGTTCGGTTTATAGACTTTCGGTTTATAGAATAGCAATAGGATTACATGTAATCCATAAGCCGACAGCCTATAAACCGAACTTCGGTTTATAGACTTTCGGCATTTGTATTGTAATGATGAATCGTAGTACTACTATTGGCTTTCACTACACGGAGACAGAGTCTCCATTCATAAATTTATGAATGGAGACTCTGTCTCCGTGTAGTGAAAGCCAATAGTACTACAATTACATGCATTCTAAATGACGAAAGTCTATAAACCGAACGTTGTTCGGTTTATAGATTTTCGGTTTATGTTTAAGTCAAACTCAATTCATTTATTAGTAATAATTACATGCATTCTAAATGACGAAAGTCTATAAACCGAACGTTGTTCGGTTTATAGATTTTCGGTTTATGTTTAAGTCAAACTCAATTCATTTATTAGTAATAAATGAATTGAGTTTGACTTAAACATAAACCGAAAATCTATAAACCGAACAACGTTCGGTTTATAGACTTTCGTCATTTAGAATGCATGTAATTGTAGTACTATTGGCTTTCACTACACGGAGACAGAGTCTCCATTCATAAATTTATGAATGGAGACTCTGTCTCCGTGTAGTGAAAGCCAATAGTAGTACTACGATTCATCATTACAATACAAATGCCGAAAGTCTATAAACCGAAGTTCGGTTTATAGGCTGTCGGCTTATGGAATACATGTAATCCTATTGCTATTCTATAAGTCGAAAGTCTATAAACCGACGGTCGTTCGGTTTATAGACTTTCGGCTTATAGAACAGTCAGCAATAGCATTACATGTATTCTATAAGCCGAACGTCGTCGGCTTATGCAGTACATGGAATACTATTGGCTTTGTAAACCGAACTAGAGTGCCCATTCATAAGAATTTCTTATGAATGGGGACTCTAGTTCGGTTTATACAAAGCCAATAGCATTACTCCATAAGCCGAAAGTCTATAAACCGAACGATCTTCGGTTTATAGACTTTCTGCTTATGGAGTAATGCTATTGGCTTTGTATAAACCGAACTAGAGTCCCCATTCATACGAATAGGTCAATTGACCTATTCGTATTAATGGGGAGTAGTTAAAACGAAACGAATGTAACGAAACGAAAATGTTAAACGAATTTCGTCCGAAACGAATGTAGTTATGAACGAAATTCGTTTTAGACGAAATAAATATAATTTTCGTCCGAATGAACGAAAACGAAACGAAATTTTTAGTTTTGTACATGTCTAATCATAATAATGTTTTACCATTACTTTCTTTTCACCTTATGAGGGAGCTCTTTGAAAAAAATATTTAATTATGTATTTAAGAAGTGCTTTAGTGGCAATATAAAAATAAAATATTTTTTTCTAAGAGCTCACCCACATGGTGAAATGAAAGAAATGGTAAAACAAACATTATTATGAAAATAGGCAGTGAAATTCCACAAAACATAATATGTGACCACTGACCCATACCATGACGCAAATATTGTACATTAAGTTTAAATGTTTAAACATTTAGGGTACATCATGGCCTGCCAATACTCGCGCCATATAATTTTGCATATAGAAAGGTGGTCTAGCATTAAATGATCACTTCCTGATTAGTTTCATTTTAGTTTGAATTATTATGACTGTGGGCTTTTTTTCTTGGGGGGTGGGGGAGAGCATTTCCTTTTTCACACCAGGCAGCACAATGTCTTGGGTCGGCCCTGTTCCCAGAGCACTCTGACACGAGGAATGGACTATCACGCATGGACGGATCATTTTGGCAGTATTGTGGAACAGGTAAGTTCACCAGCTCCACGGCTATAAATAATCTACATTACCTAAATACAATGTAAGCAAGTTGCTAACATTGAATTTAGGTAATGTAGAGCATTTATAGGGCTGCTGCTGCTGCTGAAATGATCCCTTAACTGTAAGCATCCGTTATCCGAAATTCTGCCGGTCCCAAGCATTTCGGATAAGGGACACTCAAACTTTAACACAATACAATACAATGTTGCCAATGTCACTATTTAATGCTTTCACTGCCCGACAAAGGCTGGAAAACAGCACAAAATGTACCTAAACTATGTACACGATTACTATTTCCAAACCTGATAGGGAGATTTTTGTTCATGACTGGCACAGTCCAATCAGAAGACACACCTTGGAGCAACTTCATCTTTAAAATATCTGAATAGTCATGCAATATCTGCCACAATACTAATGTATAGTACAAGATGTGCGGGCACCAGCAGTTCTGTAAATGTTGGAAAGGCGCTGCAGCAGGTGGATCCACTTATAGGTAAATACCACTTGATCACAATTATTTTCTATTTCCATCATTTACTGGGAATGGTATGCTTTCTGTGAACAGCTCCAAATGGATGAGAAACTAAAGAACTTTTGCATTTTCTCCATTTTTGTTAATTTCATACTATATTACTTCTACAGTTTTTTTTCTATGTTCTTCCTTTAGTTATACAGTAACTCTGAGGGATTATAAAACTGAACTTTCATCTTTTCTCAAGATTTCTCATGAAATCTGCTTTACAAATGTATTAGGAGATTAAATGTTTACATATCAGCCATAACATTATGACCACTTAATAACTGGTAAATGGGCAAAATAATGCTGGCAAATGAGCAAAATAACACTGGAAAATGGGCAAAATAATACTGGCAAATGGGAAAAATAACACTGGCAAAGACTGCCTATGATTAAGTGCCAGCCGGCACGAAACGAGTAAGGTGGATCCTTCCTGTGTGCTGTGATTCCAGGATTTATAAATACACGGAGGCTCATATTATGCATAACTCTTTCTTTATTCCCTCAGCAGCAAAGAATACAAATTTACATAAACATTTTTCAAACCAATCAAAATTCAAGGACCATAATCCCCTTCTCCAACTCCTATAAAGTCCTAATCCAGGAAATGATCCTCCTCTTTCTTTGCTGCTCCCTCAGATAAGTACCTTTTCAATTTGATAATTGTGCTTGGTATTATACTGTATTGTGTTAGTCCTTAACCTTTATTCATAGTTTAAGGACCAGGTTTTATTTTATTAAGTGTTCTAAGTTTTATTTGTTATATTGGTGGTCTGGGATTGTTATATTATCTTTGTATTATCCCCAGATCATTCTCCGTTTTTTCTGGCCACCTTTCCTTTCACTTTCTCTTTGGCTAGTTTGTTTTACTAGTTGTATTTCGGTTTAACATTCGGTTTTTATTTTTTTTCGTGGTATAGCTATTGTACCCGGTCCCTTACTGTCTCTTCGGTTTATCTTCATCGGTTATCCGAATGGTGTGAGATTTCACCCTCGCGCATGCGCAGTATATACGCAGCAGCCATTTTTTTGGTGTCCCTTTCAGTTTTACATAGGGATTCAACACGGACGCCATTTTGGTGTAGCCTAAACGGGGTTTCACCGCGTTTCTAGTCGCAGCCGCCATTTTAAACTTCAGTACATGTTAAAATTGGCAGGAGACAGTCGGTATTTGCTACAGCAATTGTGAGATATCCATATTTTATACTTTCTGGCTTATATCTGTTTGCAATATGCAATCTGATAGGGATGTGGGGAGAGATGTCCCTCAACAGGGCCAGATCAACCCTGAATATCTTGATGGGTACATCCCAGCTGCCCCTAATTCCCAAGAGTTTCAATCTCTTTTAGATGCCACAATGACACTCTTAATTAATAGAGCAGTACAATCAGCTATGGGTGTAGTGTCTGCTAACTTGGCTACCACCATCACTTCAGCCCTGATGGCTGCACAGACATCTGCAATTCCCATTCCTGGTTCTGAGAACCCTATTGGTTCTGGTGATGGCCGTAAGGCCCTTAGAAAAGTCAAGCACTCCTCAAGTACTCCTGCGGACATGATGCAGCATGTCACAGAGGGCGCGTTACCGCGCAAGAGAGCCTTTCACCAGACGAAATCGGTGAGGTCTTGGAAAAAGGCTAAAGACTTGATGGACAAGGACTCTGAGTCCGATTCGGAGGAGGGTGCTTACGACTCGGCTGAGTCTGAGACAGACGTACTGGGGTTAGACGATAGGTCACCTGATGATTCTGATACTGGGTACCCAGTTCAGATGGAGACTAGCCACCCAGAGGGTTGTATACTGGACCCAAGTGGTAACCCACTATTTGACCCCGAGAGTCTGCAACAGATCTTCTGAGTGGTCACCCTCGGTACATGTGGCAGATTATATTGCGTCCAGAGTACGCAAGGGTCTGGATAAACAGACCAGAGAGAAACTGAGGGCAGAATGCCCTAGACCTAATGTCCCTGATGCAGCGTGTAAAACACCTGAGGTGGACCCTAAAGTGGCCCAATTTCTGTCCAGGTCAGGATGGAAGTCCAGGAAGGGTCTGGATTACTCTCTGAGAAACTGTCAGGACAGGATCCTGGACACTATGGGGCCTCTGGCCAAGATATTTGAGTTGGCTGAAACAGCCTTGTTGGAGGGTACGGCTATCGACCCTAATACTTTAAGGGGCTGGGCTCAACGGGCCATATGCTTTATTGGTAACGCCAATACTGCAGTGGCCTCAGAGCGTAGGAAGGCCATCCTGCTCAAGATAGAGCCTAAGCTCATTGACATGCCTCATACAGAACCGGGCCCTAAAGCTAACGATCTCCTGTTCAGAGACACCTTCGTTAAGGATTTAGGGTCCTTCGTTCAGACATTTACAGCCTTGGACAAGGCTCAGTCAAGTATGAGAAAAGTCTTCCAGCCATCTGGCCGGCCGTTCTTTCAGGGGTCCCGTTAGAGGATCCAGAGGCCTCCAACAAGCAACAGCAAGGGTTCCAGCAACCTAGAGCTGCAGCTCCCACTTTCTTTCCACAAAGAGGAAGAGGATGGCAACCTCGCGGATTCAGAGGCGCTTTCCAACAGCGACGTCCTTATGGTGAGTCCAATGTTGATTGTACCCGATTCCATCATGGAGGTAGGGGGAAGGTTACACAGGTTTGCGCACAATTGGGAACTGATTTCTTCAGACCCATGGGTGTTACAAACAGTGCGGGGATATCACATAGATTTTATGACAAATCCGTATCAGAGTGTAATGCCAACGGTCAGACCCTTTTCAGAACAAGATGCGCAAATGATAGACATGGAGGTCCTGAACCTACAGCGCAAGGGGGCCATAGTCCCAGGTACTTGGGAGCCAAACGGGTTTATCAGTTCACTGTTTTTGGTCCCAAAGAAAGGCGGGGGTTCTCGTCCGGTCATCAACCTACGCCCTCATAACGATTTAGTGTTGTACCAACACTTCAAAATGGAGGGGATCCATTGTTTAAGGGATCTGTTAATCTTAGGGGATTGGTTGGTCAAACTCGACCTCCAAGATGCATATATTACGGTTCCGGTGACACTGATCCATCAGAAATTTCTCCAATTCCTCTGGAGAAATCAGATATGGAAATTTTCATGCCTTCCATTCGGTCTGTCATCCGCCCCTTGGTGCTTAACCAAGCTGTTGAGACCGGTAGTCGGGTTCTTACGCCGGAAAGGGGGGAGATTGATTATCTACCTGGACGATATTCTAATTTTGTCCCAGAACAAGAAAACATTACTACTGTATCTGACATTAACAATAGACCTTCTACAATCGTTGGGTTTTCTGATCAATTGGGAGAAGTCAGTAAGAAAACCCGCACAAACCATGGAGTTTCTCGGGTTTTCCATAGACGCGATCCACGGTTAACTACTTCCTCCCACAGAGAAGATAAAACTCATAAAGAAGGAGATAAAATGCACGTTGTGAAAGGCCTGTTGTCCGCTTCCATTCAAGCAATTTTTCCAGGTCCGCTTCATTATCGGGCATTACAACGCCTCAAGACAAGGGCTCTACATCAGAATTGGTCTTACGATCAGATGATCCCTTTGGACTTCGAAGCAGTGGAAGAGTTGACGTGGTGGCTGCAACACATGGAGGCATGGAATGGCAGAGCGATTTTCAGTCACACTCCGGACGTAGTAATTTCGTCAGACGCCAGCCTTCACGGTTGGGGTGCTTCTTGCGAAGCATCCTTTACGGGAGGACGCTGGGCTACTTTAGAGCAAAGCCTTCACATCAATTGCCTGGAATTGCTGGCAGGTACCTTTGCGATCAGGAGTTTCGCTTGGAACTTCCCAGGATGTTCGGTGCTACTGTGCATGGACAACGTGTCAGCTGTGAGATACATCAATCATCTGGGCGGCACGAGGTCAACAGCTCTATCAGATCTGGCAAAGGAATTTTGGCAATTTTGTCTGGAGCACAACATCTCGGTGCAAGCCACTCACATTCCGGATTGGCGAACGTCGGAGCGGACTGGAGTTCGCGACACCTCAAAGATGCGGGAGATTGGCATCTGGATCCCTAGATTTTCTGTCACCTAGAGAGGCTTTGGGGCCCAATGGAAATGGATCTCTTTGCATCGCGCCTCAACAAGCAACTACCGAGTTTTTTCAGTTGGAGACCAGACCCGGAAGCGGTGGCGACAGACGCTTTTTTACATCAATGGTCGAGAAACAGGCATTATGCTTTCCCTCCATTTTGTCTCATCGCCAGGACATTAGTGCATCTCCGGATGTGCAGAACATCGATAGTTCTGATCACCCCATGGTTGGACACTCAACCGTGGTTTTCGTCATTGCTGGAGATGAGCATGGATTGGCCCTGCGTACTACCGACGATTCCGAATCTGCTCACCGATCCGAAGGGGAAGGTACATCCTCTCGTTCAAACAGGGACCCTAGTGGTGTGCTTGATTTCAGGGGACCCAGGTTTATCCACGGAGTTTCACAGACGACTAGAACTCTCTTGGCAGGAGCTTGGGCTCCTGGAACTCGAAGAGCATACCAGAATGCCTGGAAGTCATGGGCTTATTGGTGCGTGGAACAAAATAGGAATCCCGTTTCGGCATCTGTTACTGACATCATGAATTTCTTGACCATTCAGTTTGAAAAAGGTTTGGCGTATAGATCTATTAATGTTTTCAGATCAGCGATTTCTGCAGGTCATTCAGGCTTTCATTCTGTTCCTGCGGGCCAACATATCCTTATTTGTCGCCTCCTCAAAGGTATGAGATTGTCTCGTCCACCTTTACCTAAGTATTCGGGGGTGTGGGATGTCAATGTTCCGTTAAGATTTGTAATATTGGCCTGTTAATAAAGATCTATCTCTAAAACAATTTTTAGCAAAATTGGTCTTTTTATGTTGTCTGGTTTCTTGTAAAAGAGTATCTGATGTCAGGGCATTGGATATTTCGGGTCGTTCATTTTCTCCTGATGGAGTGATATTTGACATTTCCAGACAAACAAAAACATCCATTAAATCTGTGTTTTATCCTGCTTTTCCAGCAGAACCACAACTTTGTCCTGTTTTATGTCTCAAGGAATACGAGCGTAGAACTGCTCCATGGCGTACGGCTGTTCGTCAAGATTTATTTTTAGCGCTGCGTAAGCCACATACTCCAGTCTCTACTGTTTCTTTAGCTAGGTGGGTCAGATGGATTCTTTCGGAATCAGGTATAGATACTAACATATTTGGCCCACATTCAGCTAGAGGGGCTATAGCCTCTAGAGCTTTCTCTTTAGGCTGTAGATTGGAGGATGTTGTGAAAATGGCAGATTGGTCTAGAGAATCTACGTTTAGAGAATTTTATTTTCGTCCTATTTCTCATATTGCATCAACTGTTATTGGTGAGCTTTAAACTTGCATAATATGAGCCTCCGTGTATTTATAAATTATTAGATTTTGCTAAGTCATGACGTAAAGTCATGATTTATAAATACACGGAGGCGAGTATTATACCCACCCGGTATTATGTTACCCTACCCTAGGATATGAAGTTAATTTTCATTAGCGGTACTGATGGTATGATGATCAAATTATGGTTTCATGAAAACTATGAGCTTTTGTTTATTTTCTGTTTTCAGCTTGATGGACCGAAAGGAGTCTCTCTACAGTCCAAGTTGAAGAATTGTTTGGCATCTTGGATTATTTGCGGTTTTCCAGTTTCCAGTTGAGACGTTTTATTCTATACGTTTACATCAAAGAAAGAGGAGGATCATTTCCTGGATTGGGACTTTATAGGAGTAGGAGAAGGGGATTATGGTCCTTGAATTTTGATTAGTTTGAAAAATGTTTATGTAAATTTTTATTCTTTGCTGCTGAGGGAATAAAGAAAGAGTTATGCATAAAACTCGCCTCCGTGTATTTATAAATCATGACTTTAAGTCATGACTTAGCAAAATCTAATAATTGTGCTAGCCACTATTTATCTTACAATAAATCACACTCATTGGATACAAAGTTCATTATCTGGTTTGGTCACTCCGCAATCCGATTCTTCAATTTATTTGTCTATGGGCTGAGGTTACCCAGCAGCCGTACAACTACTAATCAATCTGCCAAGATAACAGTGAGACCAAAACACAGCTCCCTTTTTCTTTTCTCTGTTTATAAAGGGCAAAATATGACTAGAAAATGGGCAAAATAACCCTGGCAAATGGGCAAAATATGACTAGCAAATGGGCAAAATAACACTAGCAAATGGGCAAAATATGACTGGCAAATGAATGGCAAAATATGACTGGCAAATGAATGGCAAAATATGACTAGCAAATGAAGGGTAAAATAACTGGCAAATGAAGAATAAAATATGACTAGCAAATGATGGACAAAATAATATTGGCAAATGAATGGCAAAATTACTGGCAAATGAAGAGTAAAATTCGACTAGCAAATGATGGGCAAAATAATACTGGCAAATGAATGGTAAAATAACCCTGGCATATTAATGGCAAAATAAAACACGGAGAAGACAGCCAGGTGAGTACTGGGGAGGGGCTGAGGAGGGTGGTGGTGTATTAATGGACAAATTGTCTATGGCATATTAATGGGCTAATTGTGGCATATTAATAGGCAGGCTAATAGTGGCATTTTAATGGGAAATTGGCTGTGGCATATTGCAATCTGGCTGTGACATTTATGGGCAGGTTAATAGTGGCATATTAATGGGAAAATTGGCTGCGGCATATAAATGGGCAGGCTAATAGTGGCATATGGGGAAAATGGCTGTGGAATATTAATTGGAAATCTGTCTGACTGTTGCATATTAATGGGCAGGCTAATCGTGGCATAATGGGCAAATTGGCTGTGGCATATTAATGGGCAAATTGGCTGTGGCCAAAGTGATACTGTGGCATGTTCTGTGGGGGCAAAATACCATGTACTATGAGGGAAAGTGACACTGTGGCATGTTCTACAGGGGCTGTTCAGTGGGACAAAGTGACAGTGTGGTGTGTTCTGGCGGCCAAATGTACACGGTGGCATTCCAAATCGTGTGGATGCAATATGAGCAGGGCCGTCTTTAACGCGGGGCACACGGGGCAGCTGCCCTGGGCGCATTTACTCCTGGGGGGCCCCAAGGCAGCTGTCCCGTGGGCCCCCAGCCCCTGCTTGCCGCGTTCACAGCGCATTGCGCTTGTGAACGCTTTTTTCCGGCAAGCCGCATCCGATGGAAAAAAAAACTGACGCCGGATGTGACGTCGGTGACTGTTTCCCTCCTCCGTGCAAGAGGGAAGACTGCACGGAGGAGACATCCAGCGGGGGACACGGAGCAGCTTCATGTAAGTACTTGGGAACGGGGGGGGGGGGGGGCTGACTGGCACTATATTACTGGGCATCTGGCTGGCACTATATTACTGGGCTCTGACTGGCAGAATATTACTGGGCTCTGACTGGCACAATAATACTGGGCATCTGAATGGCAGAATATTACTGGGCTCTGACTGGCACAATAATACTGGGCATCTGAATGGCAGAATATTACTGGGCTCTGGCTGGCACAATATTCCTGGGCATCTGGCTGGCACAATATTACTGGGCATCTGGCTGGCACTGTATTACTGGGCTCTGACTGGCACTATATTACTGGGCATCTGAATGGCAGAATATTTCTGGGCTCTGGCTGGCACAATATTACTGGGCATCTGGCTGGCAGAATATTACTGGGCTCTGGCTGGCACAATATTGCAGGCATCTGACTGGAACAATATTCCTGGCCTCTGACTGGCACACTATTACAGGCATCTGACTGGCATAATATTACAGGCATCTGACTGGCATAATATTACAGGGATCTGACTGGCACAATATTACAGGCATCTGACAGACATAATATTACAGGGATCTGACTGGCACAATATTACAGGCATCTGACTGGCACAATATTCCTGGCCTCTGACTGGCACACTATTACAGGCATCTGACTGGCATAATGTTACAGGCATCTGACTGGCATAATATTACAGGCATCTGACTGGCACAATATTACAGGCATCTGACTGGCACAATATTCCTGGCATCTGACTGGCACAATATTCCTGGCCTCTGACTGGCACACTATTACAGGCATCTGACTGGCATAATATTACAGGCATCTGACTTGCATAATATTACAGGCATATGACTGGCACAATATTACTGGGCATCTGGCTGGCACTGTATTACTGGGCTCTGACTGGCACTATATTACTGGGCATCTGAATGGCAGAATATTTCTGGGCTCTGGCTGGCACAATATTACTGGGCATCTGGCTGGCAGAATATTACTGGGCTCTGGCTGGCACAATATTGCAGGCATCTGACTGGAACAATATTCCTGGCCTATGACTGGCACACTATTACAGGCATCTGACTGGCATAATATTACAGGCATCTGACTGGCATAATATTACAGGGATCTGACTGGCACAATATTACAGGCATCTGACAGACATAATATTACAGGGATCTGACTGGCACAATATTACAGGCATCTGACTGGCACAATATTCCTGGCCTCTGACTGGCACACTATTACAGGCATCTGACTGGCATAATGTTACAGGCATCTGACTGGCATAATATTACAGGCATCTGACTTGCATAATATTACAGGCATCTGACTGGCACAATATTACAGGCATCTGACTGGCACAATATTCCTGGCCTCTGACTGGCACACTATTACAAGCATCTGACTGGCATAATATTACAGGAATCTGACTGGCATAATATTACAGGCATCTGACAGGCACAATATTCCTGGCATCTGACAGGCACAAATATTCCTGGTATCTGACAGGCACAATATTCCTGGTATCTGAAAAGCACAATATTCCTGGTATCTGACTGGCACAATATTACAGGTATCTGACTGGCACAATATTACAGGTATCTGAATGGCACAATATTCCTGGGCTCTGACTTACACAATATTCCTGGTATCTGACTGGCACAATATTCCTGGTATCTGACTGGCACAATATTACAGGCATCTGACTGGCACAATATTACAGGCATCTGACTGGCACAATATTACTGGGGTCTGAATTTCACAATATTCCTGGTATCTGACTGGCACAATATTCCTGGGCTCTGACTGACACAATATTCCTGGGCTCTGAATGGCACAATATTACTGGGCTCTGACTGGCATAATATTACTGGGCTCTGACTGGCACAATAATACTGCGCTCTGAATGGCACAATAATACTGAGCTCTGAATGGCACAATATTACTGGCATCTGAATGGCACAGCAATTATGCCATATGTGTGTGTGTGTGTGGGGGGGGGGTAACATTGCGATGGATGGCGGGATTGCATGCAGGGGAGGGGGCAGGGTCCAGGGGGCCCAAGCAAATGCTTGCCCAGGGTCCAATCACTATTAAAGACGGCCCTGAATATGAGTACAATACAAGTGCGGTGGGTACTGTATAGTGTTGTGTTAAGACCTTTAGGTGCAATGTGGGTGCAGAGGAACATAATAAAAATAAGAAATTAACAATTTTTCAATAACATTTGAAAATAGTTGAATATAATATTAAAAAGTTCATATAAGTATACATGCAGCTAGTTATATACATATATTTGGGGTCCACCTCAAGCATTTGAAAAGGCTGGAAATATTTTAATATTTTTTTGTTGTCAGAAACGTAATATTTCTTTGCTGAGAGGGTGGTGGGTGCATGGAAGAGTCTTCCTTAAGAAATGGTAGAGGTTAATACATTAAGGAGTTTAAGCATGCAAGGGATAGGTATAAGGCTATTCTAGATTTAAGATAAGGCCAGGGCTAATGAAAGTATTACTTTACTGAGAGGGTAGTAGATGCATGGAATAGTCTTCCAGTAGAAGTGGTAGAGGTTAATAGAGTAAATGAGTTTACGCATGCATGGGATATGTATAAGGCTATCCTAGATATAATATAAGGCCAGGGACTAATGAAAGTATTACTTTACTGAGAGGGTAGTGGATGCATGGAATAGTCTTCCAGTAGAAGTGGTGGAGGTTAATAGAGTAAATGAGTTTAAGCATGAACGGGATAGGCATAATGCTACCCTAGATATAAGACAAGGCCAGACACAACACGGAACAGTTGGGAGGAATGTAAGTGGCATTTCTGCGGTAGAGTTGCATGGTGGGTTCAGGGGGCCCCCGGGCAATTTTTGCAGCAGAGCCCGGTGGTTTCTAGTTACGTCTCTGCGTTCAGGGGTCTAGTGGATGCCATGCCTCAAGGCGTCAAAAGGGCACCTACACAATATTTGGCAGGTGGTCATAATCCTATTGCTGTTTGGTGTATATGATATGGTTTACCTTATATATTCACTTCAGCACATACCCTAATCTCTTCTAAAATTGCTCATATATCACCTCCCACCCAGCAGCTACCTGAGGAATAGACTAATCCAGTCCAGTTTAAAAACAAGGAAATGGGGAGCACTCTCCAAAACCAACATATTTAATATTCAGTCTGACACAGAAAATGTAACTGACACTCAGTGAGCGCCAGCTGCATTTTACAAAAAACCCTGCAGAACAGCATGGACCGTCCTGATTGTAAAAGTTCATTGTGGCCCCCAGCGATCCCACTGCAGGGACTTGCATTTAGAGGGGCCTCACTCTGACATGTAAAATGTAGTAACTCTCAAGGTGAGCATGTGCCAGATCTTCCGTGTTCGGGCACGGCTCTGCGATGTCGCACATGATGTCTCAAAGTATCAGGGATTCTTGGCAGGGCCCAACAGGGTCTGTAGAGACCCCTATTTCTCCCTGGCAGCTGATTACTATGTGTTCTAGGCCAGGAGAACAAAGATGCTGGTTTGACGCTTTGATCATTAAGGACCAAATTTCCATCCAGTGCGAATGGGTTAAGCAATACAAAATGTAAAATATGCATTTTAAAGTAGTTTGAAGAACATTAATTTGCACATTTGGAAGATGCATTTTGGGCACCAGACAGTCCCTTTGATGTTTTGTCATGTTTGGGTTAAATAGCCCCTTCAGTGCACGTTTAGTTTTCACTCACAGTCCCCTTTTCTGTTTCTCTTATCTCTCATCAACACTCTACACTCCATCCTTTCTTTTATTTTCTCTCATCAGTTTTAAGAGTGGGCCTATCAGGTCCAGGGGTTTTGGCACACCTTAAATTGTAGGGTTAGGAGATAATCTTGTATAAGTCCCACTTGCTTCCTATCATCCCTTAGTATAAATAGTTTTGTGCATACAGCTCTATACTAATGAAACATCCCCCTTTTAATTGGTGTTATTAGATCACATTTATTATTTTGGTCCTTATGCTGAGGCATCACACGCACAAAGTCCAAAGATAAGGATTCCACAAAGTTTCAACGTGAAGTTCAGTTGACTGACTTTGTGTATTGTGCCTCTAGCAGTAGCCGCTGCTCTTCGCTGTCTGAGTCAGGCTGAATGGTTTCTGTGCTGAACATTTGCTTCCTGTCAGCAGTGTATAAAACCTGGAACTTCTCACACGCTGTCAGTCCTTCCCCGGGAGAGCTGCCAGGCTGACTGTGCAAAGTCTGCTCTTTAGCATGGGTGTAGGAACCCCCACAAATCTGGGGGGGACAGCATTTTTGCTCGCCGGGTATAGCAGCAGTAAAAATAAAGCTTGTCACAGTGTATATTATATCACCAAGTTCCCACCAACATTACCAGGATCCTTGGTATACAACAGATACATTCACAGCACAACATCTACATCAGGCAGGTGCATTTTATCACTGTTACATGAAATATAGTCAGCGAGCTGTGTGTACACCATAAAACATACATCAGTATGAACCTACCACTTCTGCTGGAATGCCATTCCATGTATCCACTACCCTCTCAGTAAAGTAATACTTTCATTAGTCCCTGGCCTTATCTTATATCTAGGATAGCCTTATACCTATCCCATGCATGCTTAAACTCCTTCACTGTATTAACCTCTACCACTTCTACTGGAAGGCTATTCCATGCATCCACTACTCTCTCAGTATAGTAATACTTTCATTGGTCCCTGGCCTTATCTTATATCTAGGATAGCCTTATACCTATCCCATGCATGCTTAAACTCCTTCACTGCATTAACCTCTACCACTTCTACTGGAAGACTATTCCATGCATCCACTACCCTCTCAGTAATGTAATCCTTTCATTAGTCCCTGACCTTATCTTATATCTAGGATAGCCTTATACCTATCCCATGCATGCTTAAATTCCTTCACTGTATTAACCTCTACCACTTCTACTGGAAGACTATTCCATGCATCCACTACCCTCTCAGCAAACAAACATTACATTTCTGACCAGAAAATAAACTGTAAAATATTAAATATTTCCAAAAGCTTAAGGTGGACCCCAAATATATGTATATAACTAGTAAAATTCATACCAGGGCTTGACAACCTTAACTAAGTTTTAGGAGCCAGGGAAAAAATCTAGGAGCCAGACAACAGCACATCACATGCAGTCATATACAGTCAGTCACATAGACACATATACTCATACATACAGCCTGTCACACATATACATACTGTCACATAGAAACACAATCATACATACATACATACATACAGTCTGCCAGGCACACACTCACACATACATACAATCTGTCAGACACACACACACTCATACATACAGTCTGTAACATAGACACATACACTCAGAGTCAGTCACATAGACACACACACTCATACATGGTCTTTCACATACACTCATACATACAGTCTGTCACAGACACACACACTCATAGTCAGTCATATATACACACAAACTCATACAGTCAGTCACAGACACACAAACTCACACAGTCAGTCACACACACTCATACAGTCTGTCACACTCCCTCATACAGTCTGTCACACACACACACTCATACATACATACATATACATACATAGTCTGTCACATACACTCATACATACATACATCCATAGTCTGTCACATACACTCATATATACATACAGTCTATCACATTTACTCATACATACACACAGTCTGTCACATACACTCATACATACACACATTCAAGTGAGCAGTTTTTTTTTATCTTAAAAAATACATTTTAAAAAAATGTAGATCAATAGCAGGGATCAAAGCTATATCTCATTGCAGGGAAGGTGGGCATTTCCGTTCCAGGTTTGTCTGTGCCTCTTACAATCATTACTTATTAATTACATTATTTTGCCCATTCATTTGTCAGTTTTATTTTGCCCACATTCATTTGCCAGTGTTTTTTTTTGGCCAAATTCATTTGTCAGGGTTTTTTTTGCCCACATTCATTTGCCAGGGTTTTTTTTGCCCACATTCATTTGCCAGGGTTTTTTTTTTTTGCCCACATTCATTTACCAGGGTTTTTTTTTTTTGCCCACATTCATTTACCAGGGTTTTTTTTTTTTGCCCACATTCATTTGCCAGGTTTTTTGTTGCCCACATTCATTTGCCAGGGGTTTTTTTTGCCCTCATTTTTTGATCATCTCATCATTAGTAGAAATCATTGGCAGATTTAAGAGACATGTTATTATGGCAGCTTCGGAAGTCATTGATTATTGCAGCTCTAAGAGACATTTTTTAAATGCCCCTAAGAGCTGCAATAATCAATCACGTTCCGAAGCTCCCATGATAAAAAGAAAAACGGTACATTATTGGCAGTGACACCGTCACTGTTCCTACCTCGTTCCTCCCAGTGTGGGGCTGTGTGACTTGTGGAGGACGCGCACAAGCCTTGCGCATGATCACATGACGTCATGCGATGAAGTCATGTGATCAGCTGACCTCCGTGATCGCTGCAGAGCTGATTCTCCCGGGACAATCCCAGGATCGAAAACGTTGCGGGATTGTCCCGGGTTGGCAAGTATGCTCAGGGCCGTCTTTAATAGTGATTGGACCCTGGGCAAGCATTTGCTTGGGCCCCTGGACCCTGCCCACTCCCCTGCATGCAATCCCGCCATCCATCGCGATGTTAACCCCCCCCCACACACACACACACACATGTGCCATAATTGTTGTGCCATTCAGATGCCAGTAATATTGTGCCATTCAGAACGCAGTATTATTGTGCCAGTCAGAGCCCAGTAATATTGTGCCATTCAGAGCCCAGTAATATTGTACCATTCAGAGCCCAGTAATATTGTGCCAGTCAGATGCCTGTAATAGTGCCATTCAGAGCCCAGTAATATAGTGCCAGTCAGAACCCAGTAATATAGTGCCAGCCAGAACCCAGTAATATAGTGCCAGCCAGAACCCAGTAATATAGTGCCAGCCAGAGCCCAGTAATATAGTGCCAGCCAGAACCCAGTAATATAGTGCCAGCCAGAACCCAGTAATATAGTGCCAGTCAGAACCCAGTAATATAGTGCCAGCCAGAACCCAGTAATATAGTGCCAGCCAGAGCCCAGTAATATAGTGCCAGCCAGAACCCAGTAATATAGTGCCAGCAAGAGCCCAGTAATATAGTGCCAGCCAGAACCCAGTAATATAGTGCCAGTCAGAACCCAGTAATATAGTGCCAGCCAGAGCTTAGTAATATAGTGCCAGCCAGAACCCAGTAATATAGTGCCAGTCAGAGCCCAGTAATATAGTGCCAGCCAGAGCCCAGTAATATAGTGCCAGCCAAAACCCAGTAATATAGTGCCAGCCAGAGCCCAGTAATATAGTGCCAGCCAGAACCCAGTAATATAGTGCCAGCCAGAACCCAGTAACATAGTGCCAGCCAGAACCCAGTAATATAGTGCCAGTTAAACCCCCCCCTCTTCCCTAGTACTTACATGAATCTGCTCCGTGTCCCCCGCCGGATGTCTCCTCCGTGCAGTCTTCCCTCTTGCACGGAGGAGGGAAACAGTCACCGGATGTGATGCGACGTCACATCCGGCGTCAGTTTTTTTTTTTTTTCGGCCGTCGCATCCATCGGATGCGGCTTGCCGGAAAAGTGTTCACAAGCGCAATGCGCTGTGAACACGGCAAGCAGGGGCTGGGGGCCCCGTTTGCTGGGGGAGATTTCACCCTACCTGTCCCCCCCACATTTTTTCCTGGGGGGGATCCGTCCCCCCCATCCCCCCCGCTTCCTACGCCCATGAGTAACAGTAACATTTGTAAATATAGACAGAAAAAAAAAATGGGTAGAGGAGAAAATGGAAGTAGTGCCCACAGGAATTGTCATTTTACGATGAAATCTAGTTAAACCATGACTGGTCGACAGGGAAAAAGATTAGGTGATACATCATGTAAAGGATTCACACACACCATATGAAGCCTGTACAATATCCTCTGTCACTCTGATAGATTCCACTGACGCTAGCCATTCCCAAAATGTGGGAGGTGTTATTTGTTTCAATTTTCTGGGAATTAATCATTTGGCTGTATTAAGCAAGTTGACCTCCAAAGAGTGTTTATATTTTCATCCTGACAAATGGCAGATTGGTATAGTGGAAGTACAATACCTAGGACACTGAGCCAGCTAAAATAGATGCTATTGTGAACTGGCCAGTACCCCAGACCAAGAAACAGTTACTCACTTGCTTGGGAGCAGCCGGCTACTACAGAAAGTTTGTGCCCCACCACAGTACCATCGTGCCCCTCACTGACCTGACTAAAAAAATCACTAACCCGGATGGTCCTGTGGTCCCCCGAATGTGACAAGGCTTTTGAAGATCTAAAGACTGCCCTTGGAGGAGCACCTGTAATAGCTGCCCCAGATTTTAACAAATTATCTCTGGTTCACACAGACGCCTCTATCTTTGGACTCGGAGCTGTGTTGAGTCAGACTAACGAAGCAGGAGAAGAGCACCCCATCGCATACCAAAGTCGGAAGCTCCTGGACCGGGAGGTGGGCTATAGGTGGGCTATGCAGCCTTTGAAAAAGAATGCCTGTCTCTGGTATGGGAACTGAAACTGTTCCAACCATATTTGTACAGGAGGGAATTTACAGTTATCACGGACCACAACCCTCTCGTGTGGCTGAACCGGGTGTCTGGGGACAATGGGCGACTCCTGTTATGGAGCTTGGCTCTGCAGCCCTTCAACTTCTCCACTCAATACAGACCCGGGAGGGACAACCAAAATGCAGATGGCCTCTCACGGCAGTTGGATGCCTAAACCCGTGGATTATCTGAGGTTTTTTTTTGTCCCATGTTGGCTTCTGTTGGATGTTGTGGAACATCATGTGCAAGCTTACCCATGTGAGCGACTATGAATGACCTTCTCCAAATGGGGGATTAATGTGAAGAACTGAGTATTACAAGCTCTTTTGTGACTTCTTTTGCCCTGCCTCAGAATGTTCAAGAGCCTTGGATTGAATGTTAAATTAATCCCTTTAGGTCCTTACTGTATCCCCCACTGTATGTAAAACGAATCCATTTACTGTTCTTTTGTCTAATCTCTGTTATCTAGATGCCTGACTGTATATATTCCCCATGTTCTGCTTTAATAAATGTTTTTAGTTTTCTGCTGTACCTGAGTTTATGTGATTATTAGGACAAAGAGGAGAGGGAACAGTGACTTTTATTTGGGACTTGCTTGCTTTCATTACAGGTTAAAGGGTAGGATACTAGGATGCTAGGATACGTGTCAGGGTAGAACGAAAGTGCACCTTCCCTGAAGCTGAAACACCGACTGTCCGAACTATTGGTCCGATTTTGGGTCCGCCCTCTCAGTCCACGGATATCATGTCACACGTTTATGTGCTAAATAGCAGGTTGGAATTACTTTCCTCTGTCAACATAAACATTAGCTATACTGTAAGTATAGACACAAATACATGATTGAAAATTATCTAAACATTGTGCAAATTCATAAATTAGGAGAAAAATGGGTTTTAAATGTGTCTGTGGAATCTCCTGCTTATGACAAGCCTCAACTTGTGGCTTCATATGCAAATTACACATTTCCCATTATAAAATGTGTTCATTTGCAAATCAAGCCACAGGCGATATCATGAATAGGAGAGACAATGGACACATTTATACCATGTTTGTTTCTTATTTTTTGTATTTACATTCCTTTTTGCTAACACAATGTTAGATTCTTTTTCATCATTTTCTATTCTCTACATTTACAGTATAAGCAATGAGTAGGTTGACAGCATCGCGATAAGTTTGAAATTCCCTTCTCAATTCCCTACAATTACCTCTTTCCCGAATAGAGCCCTGTGTATGAGATGATGTCCATCGGAATCATCAGAATTTTAACATTTTTGATTCTTTGTTGCTTTTAGGCTTTTACGTTTTATTGGTACATTAAAATACACAAACTATGTTAGGCAAGTTTGCCTTTATTAAACGTGCAGTGTCTCGTGTCACTGGCCTATTTGTTATATCCAGTTAGAATCACCAGCTGTATAGAATAGACTCAGCAATGTATGGTAGATGGGAACAATCAGTTTGCTTTTCTAGCACACAACAGCTGGAGTAGCTTGAGTGCGATTATTGCAAATTAAAAATAAACCAACCGTAATTTTTTGTATTAAGATTGCTTGTAAAACATTTTAGATGCAGGAATCTGGTGTACAGGACAATTATGATTTTTAAGTTTTACAAGCAATGTTATCATGCAAACTGAAAATATGAACCTGGGTTAGTCAACCTGCAGCCCTCCAGCTGAACTACATCTCCCATAATGCTCTTTCAGCTAAGAGGCTGGCAGAAGGGCATGGGAAATTTAGTCCTGTAACATCTGGAGAGCCACATGGTGCCAACCCCCGCTTTAAAACATGGATGCACTAAATTAGCACTTGATAGATGTTAACTCTTCAAAACTTCAAACCATGCCCTTGTGTGTTTTTATTGGAAATTCCCCCAACTAAGCTCAACTCCCATCTTGCAACTCCTTCAACTTCCACATACTTCCCAACATTTTAGTTTCAAGTAACTTGAAAGTAAAGTGTATGTGGCAAGGTCTATGGAGGTCCATAGAGCATTGTTAAATGGATGCTAAACTGTTTTTTTCCTCTTGCACTACTAACATGTGCTTTACTGTTTGTATGTAACTGTGTGTAATTATTGTGACTGTCTATGTATGCATGACTGTGTGAGCCTGTGGCTATATGACACATATATGTATGCATAACTGTGTGTATGTGTGACTGACATTGTTTGTGGGACTGTGGATGTTACACTGTATTTATGGCTGTGTATATGTGTGACTGTGTGTATGTGGCACTGTATGTGTACATATGACAGTGTGAAGGAGTGTATGGCTGTGTGACAACAAACTGTGATGAGATTTCTGATGAAGGGGCCACACACTGCCAGTCCCATTTCTCATTTTATAGTTTGTTGATGCCTAGGGTGGGGGGTGGGCAGCATTTCAGGAAGTACAAGCTATGTAATATAAAGCTCAAAGTTGTAAGTATTCCATTCATGCCTAAATTATCAATGGTGACTTTTACAATAATGTTACAGAAACAAATATGAAACTAGATATTTAAATGTTACAAGAGTTAGTCACACAGTATGCTGTCCTTCATAAAGTATAAAGCATATATTGTAAAACTCTTTTGTTCATATTCAGCAAGTACAGTAGTTAAATCAGGAGGTGATAGACATGGAGTTGATCACCCATTTTGGCTATTGTGAAGTTATCAATGAACACATTGTGAGGATCAGGCTCATTGCTGTCCAAGAGAATTGGAACATTCTGTTCATGTTTCCTTACTGGAACACACAAAGCAGTGAAGATGAAGCGGATTAGGGGTAGAGGCAGAGATATGCCTTGAGCCAATATCTTAATTAAATAACCACTGATTGCACTTTCTTATGTTTCATAGGAGCAGAACTAGAATGTGAGATGTGTTTTGTATGATACGAGCTTGTCTGACTTGTCAATTCCTTCTGAACAAGTTCAGAAAGTAAGTTTAAATCTCACTTTTCATCTCGAGTATATTAATATACTGTAATATGTGTGGTGTTTCCGCAAGCAATATTCCTAGAGGAAACATTCAAAATCTCATCCACTCTCCCCCACAAGAAGCTGCTGCCTATTTTCCATTCTGCCAGCCTGTTGTCAGATTGCCACTGCAAACTTATGCTTTAGTGTTACAAAATACAGATACTCTTGGCTCCCACATCTAGATTTAAACACTTCTGTTTTTTATTTCAATAAATCCAAATAGTTTTTATTGAAATGCTTTATTGAAGCATCTTCATTCTCTTTTCTTCATATATTCATGTACTCGCTTCTGTCTTTTGATACACAATTATACAGTTCTAATATTATAATACTATGTGTGGGATGGTACCTCCTCAGGGAATGTTCTTTTCATTTGCTATATTTTCATTTACCTTTTTCTACTGCTCCCCTTTTCTTTAATCCATAGAATACTTTAAACCTTTCTACCAGTGCGCTTTTCTGTAACCACTTTCCTTCTACTATGTTGCCGTGGAAATACTTTCTCTTGTAGTATTTTTTAAATGGTATCTCTCTTTATAGAAGTCATTACACTGTCCACAGTATAGTATTGAAGTCAACATATTACTATACTATGGATACTATTCCTATTTTGTTCTTTCATACGAATGGAGCTTCTATAAAGAAAGATACTATTTAAATATTACTACAAAGGGAGGTGTAAGGCAGCGTGCTGAGGTGACGCACATTCCAGGAGGCGGAGAGATAAAGCCCACTGGATGGACAGGAGCACACAGGGAGACGCCATACTGTGTGTGCAGCAGGTAACATATAACAAGAGAATCCTTTACAGAGGAGAGTTGTGTAAATCCACTGACTTAGAAGGCAGTCCTAAAGAGTAGAGTGTCATGAGTAGAGTTGAGCGGACACCTGGATGTTCGGGTTCGAGAGGTTCAACCGAACTTCGAAAAAATGTCTGGGTCCGTGCTCGAACTTGACCCCGAACTTGACCCCGAACACGAACCCCATTGAAGTCAATGGGGACACGAACTTTTGGCCACTAAAATGCCTCTAAAAAAGTAATGGAAAGGGCTAGAGGGCTGCAAAAGGAAGTAAAATGTGGGTAAGAGTAGAACAAGTGCCCTGCAAGCAAATGTGGAAAAGGAAATAACTTAAAATAACATAAAATACATACAAATTAAAAATACAGCTGAGCCATAAAATAGCACTAGATGGAATCTTTGATTTTAGCTTTGGAAGAACATAAATCAAAATCTAAAGCATGGCTGCCAGGAGGATCAACAGAATTATCCATTTGACAGAGGGTTGGAGTGCAGGGTATTCTCTTTCAGTTTATACTAAGTGACCCATAGGTTGAGGAGGCGGTGACCGTGATGGTGTAGGTGGAAGCGGCGCTGGAGGAGGAGGAGGTAGCCAACACTGTTTTTATTTGTTTTTTTAAATTGGGGTAGCCCCCAAAATATTGGGACATATAACAACAGAAAACAAAGAATAAGTGGACTTGAGTATAACAATGTCTGGGTGAGGCCGGTATAAATGTCTATTCTGAACAAGGTACAGAGAAGTCTGGTGGGATCCATGCCTGGTTCATCTTAATAAACATGAGCTTGTCCACGTTGGCTGTGGACAGGCGGCTGTGCTTGTCAGTGATAACGCCCCCTGCCGTGCTAAACACACATTCAGACAATACACTGGCTGCAGGGCAGGCCAGCACCTCCAAGGCATAAAGGGCAAGCTCAGGCCATGTGCCCAATTTGGAGACCCAGAAGTTGAATGGGGCAGACCCATCAGTCAGTACGTGTAGGCCTGTGCATACGTACTGTTCCACCATGTTGCTGAAATGCTGTCTCCTGCTAAGATGTTGCATATCAGATGGTGTTGCTGCTTGTTGTGGCGTGCTGACAAAGCGTTTCCACATTTTGGCCATGCTAAACCTGCCTTCTGAGGGGCTGGCGGTGCCCCAGCTGCGTTGGCGACCTCTTCCTCTGCCTTCGCCTTGTGCTTCCATTGAGCCCCCGGCGTCATTTTGGAATGCCCTCAGCAGCGCGTCTACCAGCGTGCGCTTGTAGTCGTGCATCTTAGGATCACGCTCCAGTGATGGAATTAAGGACGGCACGTTGTCCTTGTAACGGCGATCCAGCAGGGTGGCAACCCAGAAATCAGCACAAGTTAGAATGTGGGCAACTCGGCAGTCGTTACGCAGGCACTGCATCATGTAGTCGCTCATGTGTGCCAAGCTGCCCAGAGGCAAGGACAAGCTGTTCTCTGTGGGAGGTGTATCATCTGTGTCCTCCGTATCCCCCCAGCCACACTCCAGTGATGCCCACGAGCTGCGTTGGGTGCCACCCTGCTGTGAACACAGTTCCTCCTCCTCATCATCCTCATCCTCCTCCAAAACTGTGCCCTGGCTTGACAGTTGTGTACCTGGCCTATGCTGGTGCAGGAACCGACCCTCCCAGCCACTTGTGAATGACTGACCTGATAACCGTGGAAATGACCCCTCTTCTTACTCCTCCTCTTCCTCCTGTTCCACATCCTCTTCCATCATCGCCCTAAGCGTTTTTTCAAGGAGACATACAAGCGGGAAAGTAATGCTGAGAACGGCGTCATTGGCACTTGCCATGTTGGTGGAGTACTCGAAACAGTGCAAAATGGCACACAGGTCTCACATGGAGCCCCACTCATTGGTGGTGAAGTGGTGCTGTTCTGCAGAGCGACTGACCCGTGCGTGCTGCAGCTGATACTCCACTATCGCCTGCTGCTGCTCGCACAATCTCTCCAGCATGTGCAAGGTGGAGTTCCACCTTGTGGGCACGTCGCATATGAGGCGGTGAGCGGGAAGGCCTAAGTTACGCTGCAGCGCACACAGGCGAGCAGCAGCAGGCTGAGAACACCTAAAGTGTGCACAGATGGCCCGCACTTTCTGTAGCAGCTCTTATATATCTGGGTAGTTTTTCAGGAATTTCTGGACCACCAAATTCAGCACATGCGCCAGGCAAGGGATGTTCGTCAAACCGGCTAGGCCCAAAGCTGCGTCGAGATTTCGCCCATTATCGCTCACCACCAGGCCGGGCTTGAGGCTCAGTGACAACAACCACTCATTGATCTGTTGTTCCATGCCCGTCCACAGCTCCTGCGCGCTCTGGGGTTTTTCCCCCAAACATATGAGTTTTAAAAGAGCCTGCTGTCGTTTCCCCCTGGCTGTGCTGGAGTTGGTGGTGAAGGTGTTACGCTGACTGGATGAGGAGGTGGTAGAGGAGAAGGAAGAAGCTGAGTAGGAGGAGGAGGCAACAGGAGGCAAAGAGAAATGCCCTGCAATCCTCTGTGGCGGAAGGACATGCGCCAAACTGCTATCTGCCTCAGGCCCAGCCGACACTACATTTGCCCAGTGTGCAGTTAGGGAGATATAGCATCCCTGCCCGTGCTTACTGGTCCATGTATCTGTGGTTATGTGGACCTTGCCACAGATGGCGTTGGGCAGTGCACACCTGATTTTGTCCGCCAATTGCTTGTGCAGGGAAGGGATGGCTCGCTGGGAAAATTAGTGGCGGCTGGGAACCACGTACTGTGGGACAGCCACCGCCATAAGGTTTTTAAAACTGTCCGTCTCCAACAGATGGAATGACAGCATTTCAAAGGCCACGAATTTGGAAATGCTGGCATTCAGGGCCAGTGTCTGCGGGTGGGTAGGGCCATACTTCCTCTTTCTCTCCAGTGTTTGGGAGATGGACAGCTGAACGCTTCCATGGGACAGTGTGGAGATGCTTGGGGACGGTGGTGGACGTTGTGGCGTTGCTGCCACTTCCTCTATTTGTTCGGTGGCAGGTGTCACTGTGACTCCAGAGCTGGAGGAAGAGGCCAAGACAGCAGCAGAAGAGGAAGCAGGAGGAGCCTGAGACCTTTCTTGGGTTTTGAGATGCTTACTACACTGCAGCTCGTGCTTTGCATGTAGATGCCTGGTCATGCAGGTTGTGCTCAGATTTAGCACATCACAGCTTGCAAACCACTCGTGTCTTGTCGTCAGCACATTGTCTAAAGAACTGCCATGCCAGGGAACTCCTCGTAGCTGGCTTTGGTGTGCTCGGCCCCTGGGTGCGGTGGGCAGTAGCAGGCGTACTGTCTAGGGGACGGCCGCTACGGTTTTGCACCCTGCTCCCTCTTATGTTGCGCTTGTGCCTCTTTGCGACCACCGCCTCTTCCTCCAAACTGGACACGTCACTCGCATGACCTTGATTCCATGTGGGGTCTAGGACCTCATCATCCTCCTCATCATCTTCCACCCACTCCTCAAACCTGCCCTCCTTGCCAGTCTGCACACTGCCGAAAGCCACAGCAGTTGGCACCTGTGTTTTGTCATCATCAGAGACGTGCTGCGGTGGTCCTCGCATGTCAACATCCTGACACATAAGTGGTTGTGCATCAGTGCACTCAATCTCTTCCACTTCTGGGGCAAGGCTAGGTTTGATGACCCCTCCAGCAGAGTCATCAAAAAGCAAAAGAGACTGCTGCATGACTTGTGGCTCAGACTGCTTGGCAGATTTGCAAGGGGGTGAGGTGAAAGACAGATGGCCATGGGCTGCAGGTGTCAACTCTGAGCTTTCAGCAGGGGACCGGGTGGGAGACAATGTGTAGGAACTGGAGGCACTGTCAGCCACCCAATCTACTATCACCTGTACTTGTTCTGGCCTCACCATTCTAAGAGTGGCATTCGGGCCTACCAAATAATGCTGAAGGTTCTGTCGCGTACTAGCACCTGAGGAAGGTGTTTCACTTGTGCGTGTAGCTGGCACAGATCGACCACATCCCCTACTTGCAACAGGAGCTCCACCAACACCAGCAGCACCACAACCAGGTCCACGTCCTTATTTGATACACTAAGAAGAGCTCATGTGATGTGCGTGTATGTGACTCCAGCTTATATATAGAGGCTGGGTCACATGCTGCACTGGCCAATCACAGCCATGCCATTAGTAGGCATGGCTGTGATGTCTTCTAAGGGCAAACGAGTCAAACGCTTGTTGATTGGCTGCCCTGCAGCTTTTTAACATGCGCCATTAAATAGTCGAACCCCGAACTAAAAACACGGACATACAGTGGAATGTCCGTGTTCGGGTCCGGGGTACGGACACCGTAATGTTCGGTACGAACCCGAACAGTGCGGTTCGGGTTCGCTCAACACTAGTCATAAGCAGTGTTGAGCAAACTCTAACCGCACTGTTCGGGTTCGTACCGAACATTACGGTGTCCATGCCACGAACCCGAACCCGGACATTTCACTGTATGTTCGGGTTGGAGTTCGAGGTTCGGCTATAAATCAAAAGTCTTTAAACCAAAAGTCATTCGGTTTATAGACTTTCGGTTTATAGAATAGCCAATAGCATTACATGTATTCTATAAGCCGAAAGTCTATAAACCTATCCACATTTGCTTGCAGGGCACTTGTCCTACTCTTACCCACATTTTACTTCCTTTTAGCAGCCCTCTAGCCCTTTCCAGGACTTTTTTAGAGGCATTTTAGTGGCCAAACGTTCGTATCCCCATTGACTTCAATGGGGTTTGGGTTCGGGGTCAAGTTCGAGCACGGACCTGGACTTTTTTTTTCCGAAGTTCGGTCAAACCTCTCGAACACGAACATCCAGGTGTCCGGTCAACTCTAGTCATGAGTCCAATACCAATGGACAAAAAACGGTAACAGCGATGGTGAACAGGCAAATAAGAACAACAACAGTTATGGATAACAATGCCAAGCCAGGCAAAATTGTCAAGAAGATATTCACTGATTAATTTTGAGGTACAATGAACAGTACAAGCACTGGTAAGAGGGTTTTTGCCGTTGCTTGAACTTTTTTGGCACCATTTTTTCTTTTCCTTTTTCTATACACTACACTAATTGTATATACGGTTTAACAGCAGACTTTTTCGGAAACTGTTTGATGGAAAGGACAAGTCTGGACATAACACCAGAAAATCTTGAACGGTGAATTGTGTAAAAGTCAATTATAAACAATCAGGATTAAACCGCCATATGTATTAAGACTATGCTAGAGATATTTTGCTCAATAGTTTTTTTGTGAATTGATATACTGTTAGGGAGACAATTTAACCAGGAACTAGTCCCAATTATTTACTGTGCCATATCGTTATTTCTTGAAGAATATATACGTTAATTTGAAATGTGCATAATTGAGTAGTCATTTTGTGAATACACTCCTTGTTTTTATCATAGTAGATAAGATCAATTTGTGAAAAGAAAAATAGCTGTCACTAAGAACAGGATCTTGTGTAGTACAGTCTGAATCTGGAACATGACATGGTAGCTTCTATATTGGGGATATGTATTTGCCTAGAAATAACTAAACTTAAACCAAAATGTGGGGTAAAACAAAGGCCACAGCACTTTATTTAAATAGTCATTGCATTCCAATCATATATACATTCCACATATATATCCATAATTATACAATGACTAAACATAAACATAAACAATCCATAAACAGAAAACCAACCAAGCTTGCAAGAGTGTCCAGGTGGCTGCCGAATAAGTCCATGTTCTGGGCATATACCAATGCCCCCAATACCTGAGGTTCGAGGTACCACTTTCCCCTCGAACCTCCCACCAGAGTCCCGATTGACTCTCCCCAATCCATTCTTCCATTAACCCTCCTGGATACCCTGCAAGCTTCCGCCAACGCTGTGACATGGAAATAAATCAATAATAAATAAATAATTAAATGCTCATTAACCATAAAATTAGGGAGGGTGGGTGGGACAACAGGTATGGGGAAAAACTTTTCCTAAAATGGCCCCCAAACTTCCTGTTCCTATCTTTTATACACTGCCAACTCCTCCCACTAATTCCCACTATAGGCTGCACATATCCCTTCAGCACCCTGTCATGATTGCCCCTCCCCGACCTTGTCTGGGGGCTACAGGAAAAACAGTGGTGAATAATTTGTGGTGTGGTAGTGCTTTGCAACCAACTGAAACTAAAACTGGGTTCTGCAGTGACAAGCTGTGGATACCTTATTTAAAACCATATCTCTATAGGTTATCAAGTGGCTGACTGTATTTGAGATAAGAATTCTAAATGGTTTGAAAGCTAAACAGCTGTTGATATTTCTTTAATTCTTAAACAACCATAGTTGAAATACAAATAGAACAGTTGTTTCGTACAAGATATGGCGACTAAAAGGAATCTGAAAAAAGCAGACAGAAAGGGAAAAGAAAGAGCATGAACAGGAAAAGAAGATTTTTTTTTCCTCCAAAATTGTCCAGAAATGCAGGTGAAACCAATTTGAAGGAACTGATTGGTATTGACTTAGAGGGCTAACCAGTAAGTAATGCGAGTAGTGAACAATCACCAAACACTTTCTAAAAGAATTCTTAGATGCACAACATAAACAATAAAGCAAGAAATACATTATCACTGTATGGAAATTAAATTGGAGATTAGAGAGTTGTCTAATGAGATAAAGAACATGCAAGAAAAATGGGTTTGCTGGATTTCCAATACTCTATGTTGAAAGATAATTCTGCAGATTAGAATTAGACCTTTTAGATCAACACACTTAATTCTTATATAATTCCTAAATGGAATTTTCTGTTCAGGATGCTGCCAATGAGAATATCGATGAGTTGGCTTGAAATGGTTCAGTGCATCTTTAGAAATGATGTATGGAGGGGAAAATACCAAATCAGTTATCATGGAAGCTAAAAATGGAGAAAGGGATAAGCTGGAATTTGAACACATTGCTCAAGAATAAGCTTAAGGAAAACTGTTTACAAAATATGTTGTTGATAGATTTTTTTCCTTGCAGTTAATAGTGGATACAATAATTTATGGACTGAATATTTTTGGTAGCACCCCTCCCTAACTTGGCATTTGTTTGTATGCCTGTATATTTGTGAGTTTAGCATTTATATATGTATATGTCTGCCACTTACAGTTTTATATTACTTTTGTGCCCATACAAATATGTGATATTGAGTATATTTACAAATATATATTATCTTAATTGTATTTGAAATATAAAAAAATATCTAAAGATGACTATAAGGGGAAGTATTTCCGCCTGTGTCAGTGGACACAATGCATCTATTCATTTTACATGGTATGTGAATTATTTTTGTGTCTTGCAGCACATAAATGTTATTGGGATCTTATACACTAATACAGGGCTCAACAAACCCCGGGCTCGAGGTTGCCATGATGACTGGAAAATTAAACATGGCGCCAAGGAAGGGTCATCCCCACATGGCACCCCTCGCCCGGGGATCAGTTAAAAAAATTATTATTTAGCGATCGGAGCACAAGAGAGCAGAGCGAGCTCTGCACACACTTCCTGCTCAGTCCCCATGCGCGTTAGTGTCGGAGCGGCAGGTGTCACATTATATGCTCACTAGTATCGTCAAGATGGTCTGTGCCTTTGTGACAGGCATGTACCCGGCTGGAGCAGATTGTCCCCCCCATATGTGACTGACTGTGTGTGTGTGTGTGTGTATGTATGTGACTGACTGTGTCTCTCTGTGTGTGTGTGTGTGTATGTACGTACGTACGTACGTGACTGACTGTGTGTGTGTGTATGGTTGCATGAATGTACCATTGTCTGGCTCCTATATTTTTTTGCTGGCTCCTAAAATTAAATAAAAATTTTCAAGCCCTGCACTAACAGTGATACCACACATATTGGACCAAACGGCTGTCCATGAGTGGTGATCTGTCTTCCTCGCCTCTGTCCTGACCTATCTTTCAAGGCTGTCTTGTACAGTGTACATATGCTCCATGGGGTCAGTATTTTTAAAGGATTAAGAGGCAAAAGGTGATCATTGTTGAGCGGATTTGCATATGCCTACCCAGAATCCCTTGCAGTGGTAATAGCACTTTAAACATATTATGTTGTGGCATTCTGATTTGTTTGGTTTGTATAAATTTCTGCCTAATTATGCCTCTGCTAACCACAAATAGTATCCACAGTGAACTGTATAATCGATATTTTATGTATTATTTCCTTCTACTATACTTCTCAATATTGCTGGAATGAGATGCAGGATGCTGGGGGCATGGCCTCTGGAAAGGCGCATTGTGATCTGACTGCCAAGCAGTATGGCAAATAATTGCCACCACTGTGTATGAATTGCGCATGGTTAATAATTACACTTTAGCCTCTGGTTTTCTAGAGTATCAAAACTTTGCATGATGAGGTCTGGACTGTTGGATTGTGCTCTTGAATCACATTCTAGCAATATGTGTCCAGGGTAAGATTAGAGCTAGGATTATTTTAAAAACATGTTTAGAAAACCGGAGAGTGATATTACACAATTTACTAATGGCCAACTTCTTTTAATGGATGATTTTTTCTGTGAATGTAATATGTATAATGCAATATTACAAAAAAAAAATATTTTCCTTAAGCACTGACACTATGATCACTCTCTCTTGCAGATCATACCCTTGGCATTGTGCTTGGATGTGTATTTGGATTCTTCACTCTATTAGTCTTAATTGTACTGATTGCTCTGAATGAAAAAAAGCGCAGCAAGTAAGTGTCTAATAAAGTAAAAAAATAATTACAATGCTGTAAATGAGAATACATCAGGGGTCATAGGTACATTGTGTTGTTTAACTCAAAGGATGGTAGCGTTTGTCAGATTTCAAATTGCCTAAAAACATTTAGAGACCCGTGACCCTTTCCTTCTCATCCAAAATCATCACAGGAGTTAGGTTTAGCTGAATGAGACAGAGAACAAGACAGAAGATGTGTTCTTCAATGAGGTGTATATGTAAAAATGTACCAGTGCTATCTCTACTGGTTTATACCATACAGCGTTATCCAATATAGAAAGTAAAGATAAATATCAGTAAGCTTCTCTGAATAGAGAAACATCTGTCCTACTTATCACTCCTCACTATGGCCTTGATTATATTACTTGCAGTAAAACCACGGTAATGGGTTGATGTGATGTCTCATTTTACTGGACTATTCCATTACGCTATCAATTTGTATTTATTACCATCCCAGGTGTCGAATGCAAAATCTGCAATTAAATGAACTAGCTACAAAACATAGGGAAACGCACAGTATTTCATTGAGTTTTCACCCTGACACTGAAACAGCTGATAAAGTGCTCATCTTTATTTCCTATCCTCAGCACTCAAAGATCTGGGGAAGAAAATATGGTTCTGGGTCAATAATATAATAGCTCAACACAACTCCCATCATACTGTGTTAGAATTTTGGCTGACTCAGAATGGTGAGAGTTGCAACTAAGCTAATATAGGAGGGTTTTAATTTACACAGCCCTGCAAATAGTTAAATATCTTAAATGGGCCAGCAAATTGGTGTTCTCTGGCCCATATTTTATTATGTATTATTACTTCCTGTTCATTGTGCAAAGAAGCAGGGGGCACTCGCCACCAAACCGAAGTGGTCTAGGAGTCCCTTTAATTTTTATTATTTAACGCAATTTCAAAGTACTTTTAGTGCAGAGCATTGACGTTACCACTAGCATTAGTGATACGGTAAAAACTAGCATATATTTGCCACCAATTTCACCTACTGAAACACTGTACTGCAAATATTAATAAAGTGTATATAGTTTTGTGGGAAACATGTAATTTACATGTAATGTAACAAGTACATTGATTCAATAGTTAGTTGTATTTAATTGGTGTGTACTAATGTATAATAAGTTGAAGAGATTTCAGTATAGTACGTTTTGGGCCTATTAATAAATCAGTTTGTTTTTATTTTATGGTGCCAGTGTGACATGTCTCTCTAACTTTAAACAATCAATACAGTCTGAAAAGAAAATTGGACAAATAAATGTATATAAGAAGCAGACACTTTAAAATAAAATATGCACATACTGTTTTTTAATTTTTGCAATATTTAACTTTTAAAAATATCCTAGGGGTTTTGTTCTCAGTAAATGGGCTCCCACAGTGATGGAGGGGATGTCTATAACACGTGATGTCAGTAATGTAATAGCAATATCATACAATCACTTAAATGCATATCTTTTGACAAATCTAAACTGCACAGGCCTCTTAAATTGAACTGAAACATGTACAACATATCACATGCTAGTATATGTTATATAGTTTGTTCTGGTCAAATATAATAATGCTAGGTGAATGTGCAGAATTAGTCCTCAAATTACGAAACACCATATTGTCCTGATTATATGTCACATTTCTGTAATTGGGTGTAATTTTAATTAAAAAAAAACATTGTTACAAAAAAGGCTGGCACATTGTCGCTAACACACTGTATTTAACAAACCCAGACCTCAGTCAGACCTGTCTTGCTTTCCAGTTCACGACACTCTGAATCATTGCGAGGGGCGCTATGCTGAAAACGTGTACCTTCAGCAAGGGGGCTCCAAAAGGCACATGGGGGGATGCGTAATCACTTATTATAGGCCACACCCCTATTTTAAGAACCTAAATAAGGATTTTAAAAAGTGCGGCCTTTAATCAGGACAAAATGATACATCCTGAATATAGGAACATTTTAACGTGGTACAAGTTATTTTACAAATTAATACATTTTAGGTAGGTTTGCCAAATTCAGTATGGTCTATTAAGTTCAGTGTTCTCCATTGTGTGTATTCACCACAGAGGTGCGTGAGAGTAGCCAAGTCGAATTAGAGAAGAATTTCTACACTTTGAAACGGGAAGAATTGTTGCTATGATAAACATGAACTTGTTTACATTCTTGGATCAACATTTGATGAGCTTTTTCCCAGATATCTTATGAAACGTGTTTGGTTTATTTTGAAATTCATATTTTGAGTATCTTGTAACCTAGTAATTGACAGGTTTGTAACATGTGGATAAAACTGGTCTCTAGTGGGGTAGGGTGTGGCTTGGGTTGCAAAGCTCTCTCCTTATAGTAGAGGTGGAGAAGGATCTACAAGAAGGAGCATCCTGCATGCACCTCAGTATCACCATACAGCCCGGTTTCCATCTATTTTATAATTCTATAAGATTATCACTAAATGGAACATATGGACCTAACTCTATATGCTGCTATGGATAAGACAACTACTGTCATAAAAGAACTACAAAGAAGTCATGAGACATACGGTGTATGTTATTTGCATAAAACAAATATTAGTGTCATAATATGTGGTCACAAAGACATGTTGCAAGGTTCTGTTCTAATCAAATGTATTCTTGATATAGAATTAGGTAAATTGTCCTTTTGGATCCATCGTTTACCTCCTTATGGCATCCTCTTTCTGTTCCAGGCAGTTTTTAAGATGGCCACTGAAATTTGTATCAGCCGTGAGCATCCATTTTTCTCTCTGTTACCTTCTCCTTTGAGCACATGCAATAACTCTCTTACTAATGATGGAGTTGTACTGGTCCTGTATTGGTTTATGCTGAGCTCCACCACTTTAGTTCTTTCCCTATACAAGCAAGCTCACTTACTTCCCTCATTGCAACCTCCCATTAGTACATTCAACTTGCATTTGTCTGTCACACCAACTCCCTCCCATAGCCTCACTGGTTTGGACCCTACTCTAAGACAAAGATGAAAGGAAGAAAACAGGTATTCTCCACACTTTCTTCCTCTATCCAGGGCCGGCGCTACCGTAAGGCAGCACAGGCGGCTGCCTTAGGGAGCCCCAATGGGGGGGCGGGAAAATCGCCCGCTCCCCCAGGCCCGTTTACTTACCTCCATGCTGCTGTTCATGTCCGTGGCTGTGGGCATTCAATAAAGTGTGTTGAAACTTTTTTTTTCAACACACTTTATTGAATGTGCATGGCCTGAGGGGAGCGCACAGCGCTTCCCTCTCAGCCACGGACATGAACAGCAGCATGGAGGTAAGTACTGGGGTCTGGGTAAGGGGGGAGGAGGGAGGTATAACGAGCATCTGACTGGCACACTATTCCTGGGCTCTGACTGGCATACTATTCCTGGGCTCTGACTGGCATAATATTACTGGGCTCTGACTGGCATAATATTACTGGGCTCTGACTGGCATAATATTACTGGGCATCTGAATGGCATAATATTCCTGGGCATTTGACTGGCATAATATTCCTGGGCATCTGAATGGCATAATTTTCCTGGGCATCTGAATGGCATAATATTCTTGGGCTCTGACTGGCATAATATTCCTGGGCATCTGACTGGCATAATATTACTGGGCATCTGAATGGCATAATATTCCTGGGCTCTGACTGGCATATTATTACTGGGCTCTGACTGGCATAATGTTCCTGGGCATCTGACTGGCATAATATTACTGGGCTCTGACTGGGATAATATTCCCATTGAAATACTGGTAAGTTTGTTGATTTAACTTTACTTCATTTTAAATATTGTATTTGTTCCCGTTTTGTTTCTTCACTGAAAAATAAGATATATGCAGTGTGCATAGGAATTTGTTCATAGTTTTTGTTTTTACTATAGTCCGGCCCTCCAACGGTCTGAGGGTCAGTGAACTGGCCCGCTGTTTAAAAAGTTTGAGGACCCCTGGGCTAAATACTGGCATATTGAGTGGCAAAATAGTGTGTCTCAGGTTGTGTGTGAATTGGTGTAACTGTGTGTGTGTAAGTGGTAAGGGTGTCTCTGTGTGTGACTGCAAGGGTGTCTTTGTGTTTAAGGGTTTCAATGTGTGACACATTTAGAGCATGCGAGTTGAATATTTAGATGTATTTATTTTCTACACTATACATTATTCATATATATATATATATTGATATATATATATATATGTAATGTAAGGAGGCTTAATGGTGTGGGAGGCGTGGCGGATCAGAGCAGGGGGCACCAAAATGCACCTTCGCCTGTGTAGACGAAAATCCTTGCACCGGCCCTGCCTCTATCCTAATACTCTTTCCACCAGTTACTAAACATGAAATGTCTTCTTTAGTTTTTATAGTGTTGCACCACCACCTACCCTCTCAACCAGGCAAGGCTGGCTACATTTGTTCTGGGGTCAAAAAATAAATTAGTGGCCATAGTGCAACTTCATCAGCCTACCTGTTATTATCAGAGATAGACAGGCTGGCAAGATTTGGCCTGGGCTCAAAAACAATTTAGTGGCCACAGTGCAACTTCATCAGCCTACCTGTTATTAACAGAGATAGACAGTCAAGATAGAATTACTGACAGATAAAATACACAGATTCATAGACAAACAAGATAACTGGATAGAAAGGTTGGTGCACTGCGGCATTGAAAACTGGAAAGCTGTGACACCCCAACCCATTGAGTAAGGTTAGTGAGTAACCTGGGGCACAATTTCCCTCTTGCCCTCCTTGCCAGCATCCCCCTGCTCTTGCCCCTATCACTGTCTCTATCAGTAGTCATACACCAAAGTTATATCCTTCTTTAGCAGCTCATCATCTTCACTTCCTCAATCAATGGGTCCATCCTACTGTTCTCACTTTCCTCAGCCTCAGCCTTCCGAAGCAGCCTGATAACATCTTTTGATGCCTGACCTTTCCTCCTGTTAATGTCAATGTTCCTTTTACAGACCCTTTTAGTGTCAGCAGTCTTGTCACCTGTCTTGAATGGGTTTATAAATTATATGCTGCAGTACTGTAGGGTTCAAACCCACTTGTTCCTCCTTGTAATACATAAAAACTGCTTCTACCAGGCTCATTCTACTTGTCCATTGCTTGACTAACACATTTCCACAGTGTTTCACTGGCTGTCCAAATATGTCTCAATTACATTAGAAGTCTTGTTGCTCACTCACAAAGCTCAGAATAATTGTTCTCTAATATATATTTCATCTTTCATTTCTAAATACTCAGCAATACAGGGTGTACAGTGCTGCTATCATACTCTGCAGCATTGTACACCCAAGGGAAAACTATGATCTTCCATTTTGTGGAAGGCTCAAGCTTAAAAAACACAACTAAAGCCATGTGACATAGTTAGTCGGGAGGCTTCTGCAATTTCACCATCACAACAGGCTTCCCTCTACCTGTGTCTTAGAAGGTCCTAAAGTTACATATTGCACAGTAAAACTGTGTTTTTGTAATAGTATATGTTTAAATTAAATTTGCAAATTCAATATCAGAAAGGTTCTTGTTTGATGCCAGACTGTTACTGTAATGCATAGCTTTTGACAAATCTAAACTGGACAGGCCTGTTAAACTGAACTGAAATATGTATCACATATCACATGCTAGTATATGTTGTTTACTTTGTTCTGGTCAAATATAATAATGCTAGGTGAATGTGCAGAGCAAGTTAATTAGTCCCCAAATTGTGAAACACCATATTGTCCTGATTATAGATCACATTTCTGTAATTGGGTGTAATTTTAAGTAAAAAAGGACATTGCTACAAAAGAGACTGGCACATTGTCGCTAGGCACTGTATTTAACAAACACAGACCTCAGTCAGACCTGATCAGTTCATAAAATGTATGCTAAATACAAATATAATACATACAGCCATAACATTATGACCACATGCCTAATACTGTGTAGTACCGCTTTTTGACACCAAAACAACCCTGTCCGGTCGAGGCATGGACTTAGGGCCGGACTGGCCTACCGGGATACCGGGAATATTCCCGGTAGGCCGCCTACCGTGGGGCCACTTTAATTTGGCCGGCCTCACCACTTTAATTTCGGCCGGCCGCACCACTTTAATTTCGGCCGGCCACACCACTTTAATTTCGGCCGGCCGCACCACTTTAATTTCGGCCGGCCGCGGCCCTTTAAGAAATTCGGCCAGCCACGCCAGAGCCTGCTGAGTGGAAGAGGGATAGGAAGGTGATGAAGATTCCGGTGCGGGCAGCCTGAGAGGAAGCTGCTGGACTGCAGGTTAAGGTATGTGAGTGAGTGTCACAGTGTTCCCTATCTTATTGCTAGGATAGCCTTGTGCTTATCCCACGCATGCTTAAAATCCTTGACTGTGTTTACCTCTACCACTTCCGCTGGAAGGCAATTCCATACATCCACTACCCTCTCAGTAAAGTAATACTTCCTGATATTACTATTAAATCATTGAACCTCTAATTTTAGACGATGTCCTCTAGTTGTGGTAGTTTTTCTTCTTTTAAATATACTCTCTTCCTTTACTGTGTTGATTTGCTTTAAGTATTTGCATGATTGCCATGAGGTGCATGTCAAATGTGGTGAAAAAGCAGTCTCCATAGCAGATTCTCACCCTAAGCTTGTGGCAGCACATTAGTTTAATGACCACACTAAGGATGAATTACCAGCAGTGTGAATCCATTGCGTCCTGACTTGACTGCTAGTACATTGGAAGCCTATGCGTTTTGTTGTGTAGGATTAAACTTTCTCATGTGCACAGCTGACAGAAGATAACTACACGTTAAATGCTGAGAACATCGCCACTTCATATTTCATGTCCAATTCTCACAGTATTAGGTGTAACTAGCAACTTTCTCAGGTAATTGATATTATGGTGGTGTTTTCGGCACTACTACTGTAGTTTTCAAAATGTGACCTCAAGCTACAAAATGGATAGCAATTAAATAATTACATGAGTCCGCAGTTAATTACAGTGTGGTAAAAACTTGAAGAGAAAATTCAAAGTTCACAGCAAACCCTGAGGTGCCATCCTTCGTTTGTAAACCCAGGTGAGGAGTCTGTGTAAACAAGATAAACCATGTTAAAAAAAACAACTCTCTGGAAGAGATGTACTTATGCAAGGTTGTCCAGCCGTATCTAGCTAAAAATCCCATACTCCTTGGACATTTGTTATGAGCTGTCATGATATCTGGGATTGTGGGAGCTTAAAGGTCACAGGCATATAAAAGATAGAGAGACACGTTTGATGGATATACACCTCCTCTGGAGCATAGGAATTCACCCCTTCTTGACAATGCCTGTGCATGTATGGGCTGCTTTAATATCGCCATGATTGAGTCATTTTCGCCATGACTGGTGGCATCGCAGCTTTGCTAGAAGCCTCACCCGTTGTCCTGAAGGTGTTAAAGTGAGAGAGACATTACACAGTGTGGTTGATAAGCGTCATAAGTTTCTCTTACTAGAGTGAAACTCACCACCATTTGTACCTCGTTCATCATAAGTTAGAAAAACCTCAGTGTGTTTGTAACAGACTTTTATTTTTATCTTTCAGGAAGAAACAGATAACTGTACCACCAGTGACATACCAGCCATCAAACGAATGAGAGCCTCAAAGTAACTCATGGAAATGACAGTGCCTTGAGTCTAGAGTTTACAATAAACATTTTAAATGTTAAGCTTTGCAGGGAATCCTTTCAATATCCATTGTGTACTATTATATGGCAAAGCTAAGTTCAGCTCCACTATGAACTTGGGAGTAATCAGAAAAAGACCCATTTTACAAAAAGTATCGAAGAAAACTACACAGTGGCCAGCTTGTATGATTGGCTTATAATATAATAGTAAACATATCAATATAATCAATACAAAGCCATTTAATTGCTGGTCAGATGGCTCAGATGGCTCAGGCTAATGTATCCATTGTAGAATCTATTCATTTCTCAGGTTGGTTTCCAGGCAGTGTTGATTTTCTTTCTTCCTTCCTTCATTAATGAGTGCCATTAAATCAGCTAGTAGTATAATCCCTAGGAGATACTTGAAAACCACAGAATATCTCACTGTACCTTTCGTGGTTTAATACTTGGTTATTATTATATTCACCATCAATAATATGAATATTGTAAGGGATGAAGTTCAATGATTAATTGCTATGTTTCTAGGTGTTTTCAGTATAATATTCCAGCATGTTTGTATTAGGAGTGGCAGCATGCCAGTCACAAACCACCATGTTATAGATACGTGTACAAAATGCAATAGTAAAATTCTTATACAACTGCCAAATGGAAGTATCTCCATTGCTAACCGTACGGCACATACATATATACTGATACTCATACACTGGATCTTGAACTTTTATTCAGCACAATTTGAGATTTTTTTTTACACCTGGCTGGTCACCACAGAAACCACAATTAAATTGTGTGATATAGTGGCAAACCTCATGGATGAGTCACATAAGAACTGAAATCTGAAATTTCTGGGAAGTTTGATGACTTTAATAAAACATTTCATATAAGTGTGTCTATGTATTTCAGATATTATTACAATAATTTATAGAGTAAATATAATTTAATATTATACGATGTTAACTTATGCTGTAATATGTGTTCTTTTAATAATCACACATATTTTTTTCAACCAATGCTCTTGTTTATATAAGAGGGTAGATAGGCAATAATAAACCCTAACCTACACACACACTTGCCTGGCCAGAACACTTCCTTTACCCACAAAAATCCTAAACTTGCAGTGCTACCACCATTTCAAGCAGGGCCGGCCTTAAGTGTTCGGGCGCCCTGTGCGGGCTTCCCCCATGGCGCCCCCCCCCCCCCGTCTTTCACCCCCTATGTATGTGTCCCTTTCCTCTTCCTTGCCATGTCTGTCTCCCCCCCTCCCACCTGTTCTGTCTCTCTCCCACCTCCTGTCTCTCTCTCTTCCCCTTTGCTTGTTCTGTTTCTCTATCCCCCCTCCACCTGTTCTGTCTCTCTCTCTCTCTCCCTCTGTTCTGTCTCTCTCTCTCTCCCCCCCTTCCCCCTGTTCTGTCTCTCTCTCTCCCCTCCCCATGTTCTGTCTCTCTCTCTCCCCCCTCCCCCTGTTCTGTCTCTCTCTCTCTCCCCCCTCCCCCTGTTCTGTCTCTCTCTCCCCCTGTTCTGTCTCTCTCTCCCCCCTCCCCCTGTTCTGCCTCTCACCCCCTGTTCTGTCCTTCTCTCACCCCCTGTTCTGCCTCTCTCTCCCCCTTCCCCCTGTTCTGCCTCTCACTCCCTGTTCTGTCCTTCTCTCACCCCCTGTTCTGTCTCTCTCTCCCCCTCCTCCTGTTCTGCATCTCTCTCTCCCCCTCTCCCTCCCCCTCCCCCTGTTCTGCCTCTCTCTCCCCCCTCCCCCTCCCCCTGTTCTGCCTCTCTCTCCCCCTCCCCCTGTTCTGTCCTTCTCTCACCCCCTGTTCTGCCTCTCACCCCCTGTTCTGTCCTTCTCTCACCCCCTGTTCTGCCTCTCTCTCCCCCCCCCTGTTCTGCCTCTCACCCCCTGTTCTGTCTCTCTCTCTCTCCCCCCTCCCCCTGTTCTGCCTCTCACCCCCTTTTCTGTCCCTCTCTCACCTCCTGTTGTCTCTCCCCCCCCCCTACAAGTGTGGTTCAAGGGAGGGGGCGGAGCTAACCGGCTCAGTGGTGTAGCTCCGCCCCCACCCTGTGAAGCAGAGCAGCGTCTGCTTCACAGGGTGCCACAGACAGCAATAGAAAGTGCTGCTCGGCTCCCCATACTTATTGCAGGCATGGGGAGCCGAGCAGCACCTTCTATTGCTGTCCGTGGCTCCCTGTGAAGCAGACGCTGCTCTGCTTCACATGGTGGGGGCGGAGCTACACCACTGAGCCGGTTATCTCCGCCCCCTCCCCGGACATAGCACAGCATGCCAAGCAGAGGGCTGGTGAGGGGGGATCTTTTGATCTCCCCCATCCAGTGCCACTACCGGCTTTTTTTTTTTTTTTTTTTTAACGGCCGGGCAGGCGCCCCCTGGAGTGTTGCGCCCTGTGCGATCGCACAGGTCGCACACCCCTAAGGCCGGCCCTGATTACAATCGATTATGGTAGGCATATGCACATAAATTGATCACTATTATATTAAGGGTAGGTTTACTAAGCAGTAGAATATTTTGCAGAGAAATAGTGTTTTTTTTCCTAGTTGGCTGGGGGAGATAAAAAGATCTACCATCACCAGCCTCTCTGCAGCAAACAGACAGCTCAGGGGAGCACAAGAAGCAGTATGGTAGGACGTATGGGCAGAGCACAGACACCATGCTGTCTGCCACTACACTAGACACCAAGGAGCTGGCTGGGGTAAGTCCAAGGTGTACAATGTGGGCACTGGGAAATTTCCTGTGTGTGCAATGTGGGTGCTGGACCACGTCCTATTGTGCAATGTGGGTGCTGGGACATGTCCAGGGGATGCAATGTGTGCGTGTGGGGCATTTCCTGGGTTGCTGTGGCAAACCAGGGGTCTACAAATATAAGTGCTGGTAGGCATGTCCTGGGTGTGCAATATGGGTGTTGGGGCATGTTCTGGGAGCGTAATGTGGTTGTGGCATATTTCCTGGGGTACTGAGGCATGTACTTGTTGTGCAGTGTGGAAGAGGGGCATGTCACGGGTGTGCAATGTGGAAGATGGGACATGTTCTTGGGTACTGGGGCAAGTACTGGTGTGAAATTTGTTTGCTGGGGCATATCCTGGGTGTGCAGTGTGGATGGTGGGGCATGTCCTGTTGAAGATGCAAAGTGGGTGCTGACTTGGGCAAGTCTTGCGTGTGCAAGATGGTGATTTGGGAAGGGATGTGGGGCAATAATAAAAGGAGTGCAGAAGAAATGGAGTTTGGGAGGTGGAGGCCTAGACCAAATGTTCTGTAAGGGCTCACAGATGCCCACTTGGCTGCACCCTCAATATTAAAAGGCTATGCCCATAATACCACTCTTTATTTTAAAAAATATGGTTTTATTAATCCACCTTATCAGCATGGTAGAATTCAAATAAAAAATGGTGGATCAATAGAACCATGTATAGGGAAGGGAAATTGTACATCATGCTCTTCTATTGCCCGGGGGCCCCATGAGTTATCAGTCCACCTCTGTCAGGGAGTTTGCTTCCATCAAATGAGAGGATTCAACTTGTATTAAATCATTTTCTAACTTTTCACTTCTTGCAACTATCCCCCACTAACCCTCCCATTAATCCAGCAGGTTATATTATTATTTACACAATATAGTGTGTTGCATACTTTGCATTTCATTACAAAAATATTCAAGGTTTCCTGAGGGTTTCATTTCTATATTAAAGGAGCTCCATTATTGAAACAGTGTTTATATTATATATTATTATTATATAATTGACAAAGACTGATCTATACATTGTTTTAGCAAAATTGCAAACAAATGCATAAATGAAGAGAAAATGTGATTTAAACATGTCCATGGTGTCTCTCATTTCTGGCATTATGCAAATGAACTACTTTTCAGTGGATAATGTGTAGTTTGCATATCAAGCCACAAGGTGATGTTATAAGCAGTCGACACCACACATACTTTTAAAACATATATTTCTCTTATTTTGTACATTTCCTTGCAATTTTTAGATAATTTTCCATTATTTTTTAATTTCTAAATTCAGCTACATGGCTATTGGTTAACAAGGTGGACCCAATATGCACCAATTATCGGCCTCCAAATTGCAAACAGATTCGGGACACATCAGACCCTCCACATACGTTCGCAATTCAGAAATAATAGCCGATTCCACAACGCTATTTCCTGACACCTATATCAGCCAACATGCACCAGAATTAAGTGGTAGCCTCAGTCTTCCAATAGAATTTTTTTTAAATAACACATTGAATAAATAAAGTAAATAAACATAAAATAATATAAACATATTTTTTTTAGAAAAATGTAAAAATGCTTATAATTGTATATACATATTTTTGTGTTTAATATATGTTTACTTTCATTCTTATATACTTTTCTACTCAACTTTTCCAACTAAAATCTGAAGAATTGAAATGGGCCAATTTCACCTAGTTTACCTCAATTCAGAGCATGTTCAAGGGTGATCAGCGCATGTTGGATAGCCAAAAATCTATGCTTTTCATTGCTAAAATGTAACACCTCTGATGCTTCGGTTTCCGAAAGGGAGATGCCACTGATGTTTTGTAGATTGTATGTAGATGTGATCTGCACACTGCAATAAACAGGCTTCTCTGTTAAGTCACTGGAATTCACTGGCATTATATAGCTAACACATATGTATGGTTTATGTTGTACTGTTACCAAATATTAATAGCACATAAGTATTACAATGAACTGTTATTTCCTTCTATCCGTCTCTGGTATGAAGCCGAGAGCATTGTTTCAAAAACAATAGTCCCTTTTTCCTTTTCCAACAATCACATCTTATTCGCCCTTATTTAACATGCTAGGTTTGGCTGACTACTTATTCACTTTTGCAAATATTTTTAACGATTGACTTAGCGGCGGGTGTCATTGCATTTTCAGAACTCACAATTATATTTGCAGAATTATACAGTAGCATATATTTCATTTTGATGTGTGTTCAGTCACTACAATCGAGTAATCAACTACTTATTAGAGAAGTGGATATTCCACAATACCAACATTTTTCTCACCTAACAAATATGGGTACTTGGAAAGTTACTTGACAAACTTGTTTTTTAAACTAATTTACTGTGCAATTATTGAGTTATTTATAAATTGCAATTCTGGGACAGCATCCTAAAAGGAGAGAAATCGAGAGGAACTTTCCTTTGGTCTAACCTTCAAAGGTTTGTCCTCCAATTACTTGATATCAATAAGTCATTACATGTTTGAAAAAAAAATAGTTTGCTTATATGAAGATTTTAACACTCCATGCCCAGCTCCACATCTGTAATTATAGTTCTAGGCAACAAACCAACAGGGAGCTCTCAAGCTGCTGATGAACTATAACTTCCATGATGCCTAGTTCGCTTTTGACTGTGCAAAGGCTAGATGAGGATAATGGGAGTTGTTTACCAACAGCCAACTAGTTGCTTTACTGTGTGTGCTTCTCTTTCACCATTTAATGAGTATAATCAGAAAAGTCATGGAGGCTTTGTACAGCCAAATGATGAACCCCAGAGAAGCCTGATATTTGTATTTATTGTTTTAGGCTTGAGTTATGAATCTTAAGGCTATAAATGTGGATTGTTGTGCATCTTATATTGTACCTTGAAATAATATGGTTTGATTGAAAATAAAATCAGACTTTTTGACTTTTGTTGTCAAAAATTATTTTTCATCTTTGTTCAGGTATATCTCATTTTATTACGCTTATTGCACTTTGCAGTTTTTGCTCTTGACAGGATGTGTCAATCATCTGACGAGCAAGTCTTTTTGGCGATATCTGTCTACTCCACGTCCCTATTTAACATAAGAATCTTTTATTGAAATTAGCCAAATTAATTACCTGCAATGGCCTCTAAGCATCAATAGAAGGTATGTACATAAAAAAAAACATGTTTTGTACTTAAAAATATTGGTTTATGTGTCTTGCTTTATTATGGAATTTGATTAATTGTGGTGGTCTGGAACCGAACCTGCAATAACTCTGAGCTATGCCTGTACATAAAAGACTGTAATGTTTTAAAGGGACACTGCCATGAAAAATCTTATTTGATTTTAAGCATAGTTTATATAGTAAAAGTAAGTATAGTAAATTGTGTTCTGAGAAAATATAAATCACGTACTTGGATATTGCTTGTGTTTAGATGTTTTTCTATCATGATGACTCATGGGATATAATCAATAATCAGTGAACTGTGTTGAATTGGCTAGTAAATTATCTGGCATTATAGGCGAGATGAATATTTTCTAGTTATTTGGAAATCCTTGTGAGATGTTCCCAAGTGGGCACCATCACACAAGGCAGCCTATTTGACCTACATTCATCCTCCATAGAGCTGGTTTAATAAACCCCAGTTTCTGACCATTATTTAAAGGTGTATAGGTTATTTGCTCACTGTCCCTGCATGGTAACACCATGAAGAGGCTAGTGAACCAAGCGTGTTGTGGTCACGTCTACAATGACCCTCGTGAACATGTGAAAAAGAGATAATTACAAATAGGTGTGCAGCCAGACCATCTGCTTATTTATGTTATGTGATATGAAGTCTCAGAAAGTTGAAAGTCCTGCATTTTGGCTTAACATGTATTGGACTGTGCTACTGACTATAATTACACATGAAGTGCTGTTTTTGCAATTGCATTAGGTTTATTGGAAAATTTGAGATAATATGCAATGTTCTCTGTCCACCCACGACTTGCTTTCTATCCTCCAGTAACATTGGTTTGGCTTCAGATCAAGTAGAGTATTGTAACTTTGCAAAATCTGTCAGTCATTGTGTAGGAATCAAATAACTCCAATAACCCCACATCAATTGCTCTGATGCAACCACAAATCCCAAAAACTGATTCAGTAGAAGCCAGTGTAAACCATCATGAATTGCAGATAAGTAGACAAAGGCCAGCAATGGAAACCATAAAAGGGATGTGAGAGACTAGAATTTACAGGAACGTAAATTATAGCTCTATTACAAATGTTTAATTACTATTTGACTAGGAGGATTTTGATTAACCCTTAAGATTGCACGTTTGATCATCTTTAAGAAATACTTTGATCAGTATATCATATTTCATATTGTTAACCCTTTCAGTGTCCATATTTTCTTTCACGTCAGATGGATATTGTAACAACAACAGTGGTCCCTGCCCATGGGAACTGAACCCACACAGACTGTAGCATACCTTTGGACCTGCTGCTTGAAATTTCTTGGAAAGAGGCACAATATTTGGTAGGCTCCCCGTGTTCCTATGTTAGGGACTGGAGGAAATGATATGCCTCTATAGAGCACCAGAAGTCCAATGAAGGAAGGCAACCTATTTCTGTGGGATGAGTGGAAATAATCATTCTTCTTTCTTCTCATTACAGATAAAGCCTAGGATTTTCAGGATGGAACAGAGAACATAGCTAGGGATATTCATGTGGACACCAAGCATTAAAAGAAATGTGGTTCACCACCAGAGGGTTAGCCATGACCAGCTATACTTCCGCATGTCATATTGTCCTCTCCATTCTTGGATAACAGTGCTCTAGCACACCCATATTATATATGCAGTAAAGACCTCCATGGCAACATAGAATTTAACATGGAAGCAGCTTTGCTCTGGATGGAGCAGAGTTACACTCAGAAGGGATGTGACTGAAGCATCAAACCACAAAGACGTGGTTGCACAAGAAGCTTTGATAACATAGCAAGGAATTCCTAATTGCAGGGTAGAACATCTCAAAAATGCTCAGGCCACATAAGTGCCTTATACACTTTTGTATCAAGACCAAATATTTGGAGACTGAACAGATTTAATCATACAGCCAAATAAAAAAAAAAAAAACAATTTTGTTTTTGCTTCCTTTGTAAAATTCACAGAGAACAAAATGATAGTTTGCTTTCTGTGGCTGAGACTATACACTTAAGTTCCATATGATTAATGCAAAAAATGAATATGTATAAAAATATCCTGGAAATGGTCACATTTGTATTTTTTCATATTTAATATAAGTACCATGTTCTATATATAATATTTTGAGGCAAGACTAAGCAAAACATATCTGTACCTTATACAGATACCTTGAATGTTTATTATGTATTGGATGGCCCACATTTTGCTAATTTGTATAAATTCTTAGCGCAATATCTTTTTTTAATATTTCAATGGGGTGCTTGGAGTTTGACTAACCTTAAAGCACTGGTTGGCACTTTAGCTGGAACTCTCATGCTTCTTACAATTGCAGTATTACAGTTACCACAATTAGCCCAAATATAGCAGGTGAACATATTTCAAGGAACTGTACAATGGTCAGACGCAGATATATATATATCAAGTATGCCACTGCCCGTGGGCCGCGGCTATGGGCAGCTATGTGCCTTCCATGGTCATCTGTTTAGAATTGGCGCTGGCCCCAAAATCAATTTCATGTACTTCTATAAAATAATATCTGCATTTTAGAAATGAGTCAGTTCCCCTTTAGGAAAGAGTTGTGGGATTTATTCAAGACATTGTAATCCATATCTTAATGGCCTGTAAAATGTACAGTATATGACTAGCGTCAAGAGAATAACATATTCTTTATATTTGAAGGAACATTATTACACATATCAGTACACCAATTAATTTCTGTAGGTGTAGGCCATAATTGTTCATTACTTTACTAAGTTACCCCATCAGCTCTCTAATCCAGATGAAGATGGCAACTTGCACACAGGTTGTTTTTGTCTTTTATCCAATTGTCGCTCATGGTTGTACACAATGTCAACCACAAATGGACCAATCAGTTGTCAGATATGATGCCAACAGAGTTTGAATTCAAATTTATAAATAAATAAATTAAAATAAAATGCAAAAAAAACCTCAGAGAATATACAACACATATCACTTTGAAAAGGTAACATCTGCCCGACTGGTCACAGTTCTTAGGAAATGTGCTATTTACAAATATAATTGCTATTTCCATTGGAATGTGAGCTGCGACTTCTGGTTCCTTTCTGACATGTGTCTCTTTGTGGTTAGTGGAGGCTTGTCTAGGCATCTGAATTAGGACAGAGGGAAAGTTCTTTTCAGACAATCACTGTTCTAATTAAAGAGACACCTGAAATTAAGATGATAATTATATTTCAGAGAAAGGAAAGTATATATAGTTACTATACATACTATGACTCTTCCATGAATCTAAACTTTAAATTCTATATAAACTATAAGACATCAAATGTCTGTTTGTCTAAAAACTCTTGAATGCTGAATCATGAAATTTGCACCGCTTATTCATGCTGTAAATTCTAGGTAAACATGACTATTTTCAGCTCTCTTTGTTGAGTTAATAAAATTTTGAGGTGAACCACCTCATAGCAGAGAACTGAGTGGATGAGAAAGAAGCTAAACGAAACAAATACATGCACACAAGTAAGAAAAGAAAAAACATACAGACATAAAACAGTCTTCTGACAATAAACAGCGGCTATGTTGGAAACATATTAATACAGTGGACACATTTCATTAATGCAGATTCATAACTTGCATTGCTACTAGGGCCTAGAAAAGAGCTGTAACTTTATTTACTGTGACCCTACTTTAACTGATTGGTAACTCTTCTTTCTTGATATTGATGAGAATAATAAGTCCATAAAAACAAACAAAATATTCTTGTGTCCCCAAAAATTAACTACCAAGCTGTAGTTCTGATCTAAAGACACAAAAACTGGAACACATATTGCCTTTTGCAAATCTTGGCTTGTTGCTCTGTGAAAGTATCAAAGTCCAATGAATCTGTGAAATGTCCCAAAATGAATAAACAAAATGTGATCTTATTTATTAAAATAACTATTGCCGTTTCTAATTGGTTGCATATTGCCGTTTCTGCAAAGGACTTTCTGCTTTCTGAATCTGCTGGCAGATCGCCGTGTCTGGACTTATCATTTCTCATGGCAAAATCTGTAAAAGATCAAGAGCAGCATCAATTGTTTGCAGATATATTCTTGGACAGTAGTCCTGAAAAACAAAACATTGGGCCGCATGGACCCGACATTAGACCAGGCTGCATGCTGGCCTACTTACCATGTTCCTGATGGTACAAATGAAGACCTAATAGGAAGAAATCAGTAATATAGAAGCACAACTGAAATGTAAGTTTTTACGTTGAGGTTGAACTGGTGAGGTTCAACTTGTTTAACCCTTGCTTCCTTCAAGTTGGAATGTCCCTTTAATAAATAACTGAGAAGATTGTTTGTCTATGTAGTCAAGAACTTGTGTTGTATTGTTTATTAGGTTGGACAGGGAAGTGATCTCCTTCTACATAGTAATTTAGATTGAAAAAAAGACACAAGTCCATCAAGTTCAGCAGAAGATGGATTGATGTAATAATACTGCAATAATAATTTGTTACAAATGCACTTTGTTTTATGGTTCAACTTGTTCTGTAATGTTTTTGACATGCAACTTATCCTCTAATAAAAAGAGATTGAAAAAAAAAATATATGTATTGCTCCTATATCTGTATATACAGCAAACACATGCACCAGTGTTTAAAAGGTTTATACAGGATAACTACATCCAGCCATTTTATTTACACCTTACCCTTAGAAGTACAGCTTTTTGTCTTGACAAGTCTCGTAGAATGCCGTCTAGCCCACTCAGCACAATGAACCTTCACTTGTTCAGACAATATTCAAAGAACCTCTAAAGAACTGAACTTTGTAAAATACTTCTATTTCCGCTTTAGCAGGTTATAAAATACATTTGTGCTCAGAACATCCAGTAACATTTACTGCTCAGAATGTCTTAGTCTAAGAAGGCTCTATGTCAGAATACAGTGAGCACCACCTGAGCATGTTTTTTATATGCACAAGCAGTGGTGTATCTTGATTTTGTGCTGCCCTAGGCAGACAAAATCCGGGCACCCCCCTACCCAAGCTGCACACCCACGTTACACACCTAAGACATGCCCCATCATTCAGACTCACATCAAGCTCACACTCCCATCACACTCAGTCACACACTCCTACTCCCATCACACTCAGTCACACACTCCTACTCCCATCACACTCAGTCACACACTCCTACTCCCATCACGCACACTCTGACTCCCATCACACTCAGTCACACACACTGTCTCCCATCACACACACTCTGACTCCTATCACACTCAGTCACACACACTGTCTCCTATCACACACACTCTGACTCCCATCACACTCAGTCACACACACTGTCTCCCATCACACACACTCTGACTCCCATCACACTCAGTCACACACACTGTCTCCTATCACACACACTCTGACTTCCATCACACTCAGTCACACACAGTCTCCCATCACACACACTCTGACTCCCATCACACTCAGTCACACACAGTCTCCCATCACACACTCTGACTCCCATCACACTCAGTCACACACTGTCTCCCATCACACACACTCTGACTCCTATCACACTCAGTCACACACACAGTCTCCCATCACACACTCTGACTCCCATCACACTCAGTCACACACTGTCTCCCATCACACACACTCTGACTCCCATCACACTCAGTCACACACACTGTCTCCCATCACACACACTCTGACTCCCATCACACTCAGTCACACACACTGTCTCCTATCACACACACTCTGACTTCCATCACACTCAGTCACACACAGTCTCCCATCACACACACTCTGACTCCCATCACACTCAGTCACACACAGTCTCCCATCACACACTCTGACTCCCATCACACTCAGTCACACACTGTCTCCCATCACACACACTCTGACTTCCATCACACTCAGTCACACACACTGTCTCCCATCACACACACTCTGACTCCCATCACACTCAGTCAGTCAGTCACACACACACACACACAGTCTCCCATCAGCACTTACCTTTCCCTGGCAGGCAGCGCTGCCTGTTCGGCTTCCTGACGATTGTGCCGACAGGTCACGTGACCGGGCGCGCGTATGACGTCAGCGCGCCCGTCACGTGACTGTCGGCACTTCCGTGTCGGCACACTGCACGGGGAGCCGAACAGGCAGCACGGAGGTTTCTCTATGCTGCCTGTTCGGCTCTCCGTGCAGCCTGGCAGGCAGAGCGATGGTGAGGGGGGAATCTTCCGATCCCCTCTCACCTCCATCTCTGCCTGCAAGCGCGGAGGGGTTTTTTTTTTTTTTTTTTAAAGGGCCGAAATTTTTATTTTTTTATTTTTTTAATTTTTTTTTTTCCAGTGCTGGGGGGCGCTGCCGCCCCCCAAAATTTGCCGCCATAGGCATCCGCCTAGGATGCCTCGCGGTAAATACAGCACTGTGCACAAGTATGCAACATGAAATGTGGACATTCCAGTACAATAAATACAGCAGCTATAGTTTCAATAAGAATATATACGGTAATCCGTAATTAGATGAAGAAGAACGTTTAATAATGATGTAGCAGACATTGAAAAAAAAATAATAGTCAATAAATATTTTTTAACTAATCTACTTTTATGGAAAGTTTTATTCTCAAACCTTTAATATTATAGAACTTAGATAACCAAGTCACCCAGTAAATGTGGAAACACACATACAGACTCTGTATGAGCCATCTAGGAAGAAATCTAAAAGTGAGGTTTGGTGAGTTGGAGGTGAGAGGAACATCTCTTTAGATCCATCAAAATACAATAAAACCAAACAATAGGAGTGACTGGTGCGCTAAAGTAAACCCCACACGGTAAAAAGAGTATATGAAAGTATAATAATTGCCTGAAAGTTGTTGATATGGCAATGGAGTATGGACAAAGTCTTCAATGTTTCATACCATATATGAGGAAACAAAAAAAACAGACAGAGACCATAGTGTAATTCAATATTATAGTAAATATTGGTGCAGAATGAACAAATGCACTCACAAACGAAGTAGGTATGTAGGGCACGTCAAATATCTGATAGAATCTTCTCTCTTCCCCATATAATCCTCACATATAGCGGAGTGAAACGAGGAGATAGGTGATTAGTAGTAGAAAAGATATTTAATAAAACAAACAAATGGTAGCTTACATAAAAGTACTCAGCATCAGGTCTCTCCACAGAAAAAGTCCCAGGACAAAGTCTTTCAGTCCCAACATATGACTTAAAATCTGGAAAATATAGCAGTATTGGTAGGCACGCTACGCGTTTCGCCTTAAAACAGGCTTCCTCTCGGCGTGACACGCCGAGAGGAAGCCTGTTTTAAGGCGAAACGCGTAGCGTGCCTACCAATACTGCTATATTTTCCAGATTTTAAGTCATATGTTGGGACTGAAAGACTTTGTCCTGGGACTTTTTCTGTGGAGAGACCTGATGCTGAGTACTTTTATGTAAGCTACCATTTGTTTGTTTTATTAAATATCTTTTCTACTACTAATCACCTATCTCCTCGTTTCACTCCGCTATATGTGAGGATTATATGGGGAAGAGAGAAGATTCTATCAGATATTTGACGTGCCCTACATACCTACTTCGTTTGTGAGTGCATTTGTTCATTCTGCACCAATATTTACTATAATATTGAATTACACTATGGTCTCTGTCTGTTTTTTTTGTTTCCTCATATATGGTATGAAACATTGAAGACTTTGTCCATACTCCATTGCCATATCAACAACTTTCAGGCAATTATTATACTTTCATATACTCTTTTTACCGTGTGGGGTTTACTTTAGCGCACCAGTCACTCCTATTGTTTGGTTTTATTGTATTTTGATGTTTTTCTCACGTGTGTTTTCAGAGTAACACATGGATTGGTGCTGCTGTGTTATAGTTTAAGCGCCAGGATTTATCTTTGGCATTCACAATCTCTTTAGATCCAACTTTGCATTATGCAGGGCCAACCATGTTCTTCTAGCAGGATAAACACCCCAGGTTTGTTCCTCCATAATGCATGAATTGTTCACTTCAACTCATCTGCACCTCAGTTTTAGTGAGTAGCTGCCTTAGTGTATTCTTGCCATCAACATCTAGATCAGTAAACATCCGAAACTAAGAATTTCCCACTAGCAGATAGGAGAGTGGAGAAGCGTAGCTGGGAGCATAGTGAACGAGTTGCTGGATCAGGACCGACTATGCAGCACACCATTATTTTGGAGGACAGTGGAGAAGATCATATGAAATTGGGAGGGTGCTGAAAGACCTGTAATATGAGGACACAGGCTGGCTGCATGAAGGGTAGTGTGCATGAAAGGTAATGAATGATAGATTCCAAAAATTAGGACAAATATTGAAGAATGATGTGCAATGATAAGAAAGGCAGTAATTAAGCTATAAATTAACTGGTGAGATAAATCAGAAACCATTTATAAAAAGTGGCCTTGTCAACTTAATGTCAAGTTTATGTTTTTTAAACCTATTTGTTTTGCAACATTTTGATAGTAAAATCTCAATAAACTGGTCAGAGGGGGAGGTGGACAAGAGCTCACAATCCTATATTCATTTTAAAAAGCTATTCCAAAGACTCTATTGCTTTCCTGAAAGCTTTTTATTATGGAAATATTTACTGTAACTTGCAAAACACATTATTTAGAGCATTAGAAAGTGGGTATTGTCAATCATCTAAGGTCCAATCATAAGGCAAGCATTTTACTACTATTAAAAAACAGACACAAGGGGAGCGAGGGGGGAGACAAAGGGAGGGTGAGAGAGAGACAACACTAAGGGGGGGAGAGCGACAAATCTGGGGGCAAGGGAAAGAGAGAGGCTGCATTGTCACATAAAAGGAAATAAAAACAAGAAATGAACTTTTTTATATCATAATTTTTTATTAAAGCAATTTACATGTTAATATATACTAGACATGTGCATTCGTTTTCGGACGAATGCATTTTCGTCCGAAAATAGCATTTTCGTCCGAAAATAGCATTTTCGTCCGAAAATAGCATTTTCGTCCATTCGCCCGAAAAACGAAGAACGAAAATGCTAAGCTAACGAAAGCCGAATGAACGAATGGTTAATAAACGAAAATCATTCGTTCATTCGTCCATTCGTAGTACTATTGCATTCTATAAGCCGAAATAGAGTCGGTTTATAGAATACAATAGCATTTAACTATACGGAGACAGAGTCTCCATTCATAAAATTATGAATGGAGACTTTGTCTCCGTATAGTTAAAAGCCGACAGCCTATAAACCGAACATTCGGTTTATGTAATACATGTAATCCTATGGCTATTCTATAAACCGAACGTTCGGTTTATGTAATACATGTAATCCTATGGCTATTCTATAAACCGAACGTTCGGTTTATGTAATACATGTAATCCTATGGCTATTCTATAAATCGAACGTTCGGTTTATAGAATAGCAATAGGAATACATGTATTCCATAAGCCGACAGCCTATAAACCGAACGTTCGGTTTATAGGCTGTCGGCTTTTAACTATACGGAGAGTCTCCATTCATAAAATTATGAATGGAGACTTTGTCTCCGTATAGTTAAATGCCCACAGCCTATAAACCGAACGTTCGGTTTATAGACTTTCGGCTTATGTAATACATGTAGTCCTATGGCTATTCTATAAACCGAACGTTCGGTTTATGGAATAGCAATAGGATTACATGTATTCCATAAGACGAAAGTCTATAAACCGAATGTTCGGTTTATAGACTTTCGGCTTATAGAACACATGTAGTACTATTTACGTTCTATGAACCGAACGAGAGCCCCATTCATAAGAATTTCTTATGAATGGGGCTCTCGTTCGGTTTATAGAAAGCCAATAGTATTACATTGTATTCTATAAAACGAACGAATTAAAATTAACGAAACGAAAATAATGAACGAATTTCGTCTGAAATGAATGCAGTAATGAACGAAATTCGTTTTAGACGAAATAAATAACATTTTCGTCCGAATGGATGAAAACGAAACGAAAATTTTAGTTTTGCACATGTCTAGTTTATAGCAACCAATAACTACTTTTTTCCATTAGCATCTAGATTACTAAAAATATAAATCTTGCTACTATTTTAGAATTTGCTACTATTAAAATATATGTTGTGCCACCAGCACCCTGGGAAATATGCAAATATTGGACAGGGCATGTATGAGTGAGGGGGAGTGTATGAGATGACTGACAGTTGCCAGGGGGGGGGGGTCCCAGGGGAGGTGATAAAGGTCCTGGGACCCCTCTCCCCGGCAGCCATTTTACTGCAGAATCCTATCCACTCAGTAGTTAAATTCTGTTTAGCTACCTGAAGTGTTACTTGACAGCCCAGGCAGACATCGTGGACGTGGAGGCCATCCTTTCTACCCTGAGTGCTGAGGCCCTCGCAGATGGCGGCAGGCAGCAGCAGCAACAGCTTGCCCGTCTCAACATGACCCCCGCTGCGGCCACGCTACCAGAGGGAACTCGCGGTGGCGTGAGGCGGCCTTCCCGCCCGCGAGGTTGAGCCCTGACGCCGGCTCCCTACCCTCTCATCGGAGTAGGAGTGGAGCCAGGCGTGCGAGCAGGCGCGCGCGAGCGGTCTGCGTGGAGCGGCCGCGCGGCCTGCTCCATCTAACGTCCGGCACCCCCCGGGGCCTTCGTGGCCTGACGCTGCCGGCCCCCTCCCCTCCCAACGGAGCAGGAGTGGAGCCAGGCATACTAGCGGGCCTCGCGCTGGCGGTCCGCGCATGGCGGCCACGCGGCCCGCTACACAGGATGGCGGATCCCCTCCGGGGCCCAGGCGGTCCACCCCGGTGCCTAGTGGGAGCGGGGTACGCGAACTTCCAGCATCCAGCAGGGCTGTCACCAGGTCGGGTGCAGCCCTGTTGCAAACGCCAGCAGCTCCAGCGACGAGGTCCTCCAGGAGGAGAGGTGCAAGGCAGTCTACCAGGGCAGTGAGTAGGCCTCAGGGCCAGACACGGGGGGCGCTGCGCTTACCTCCAGGGGGGGAGGGGGAGGAGGGGGGCCGCAGCAGCGTTACCGGGTCTGAGGATGAGGGCCTGCCCCTCCCGCCTCCTCCTACTCCATTTATCAATTTTTCCCCTGTCCTTGCTCACCAAGTCTCTGTTACAGGGCTCCTTCCCCCTCCTGCCTCATCCTTTTGCTCACCTTTTTCTGTTTTGCAGACTCCGGGCTTTGACTCCATGCCAGGATACGTCTCCTCTCATGTGCCACAGGCTGCGGGGGATATGGCACTGCTTCCTTCAACGGCGCCCGTGCTGTCCACGGTGGCTGGGAGCAGCGGTGAGTCCGGGGGACATGGGGTGTTTTTGACTGGGAATGATAGTGGGGTTAGCAATGTTAGCAATAGCCAGCCATGGGTTGACGTATTAAATAGCTTGCGCGGGGTAATTGAACAGGTGGGTCGCGCGGCGGAAGCTCCCGGCGCAGCCGCGATGCAGGGCATTGACGGGGTGCTAGGGGGGGTGTGGGGGTCCCCTAATTTAAGCTCGGGCATTGCAGGCTCGGCATGCGTAGTGCCACCCCCCCCTTTACCAACAACGGCGACAGTAGTGCCCTCGGCAGTTACGGCGCCAGTGGCGGTTTCTGCGGCACCGCAAGTGGGGTTGGGGGACGAGGAGCGCCCAGTGGCGCCATTCGCGCACGGAGCTTCATACATGTGCTGGTTGGGCCCCCTCGGCCTCCACTTGAAGCCCGAAGTTAAGGAGCGAATTTGGAAGGGTGAATATGTAGAAATATATTCTCTCCTTCCTCTGGAGGACGTCCCTCCTCCAGAAAAAGAATTGAAGGAATCCAAGAAGGAGAGGGAAAAATATAAGTACCGGAAAATTCCCAAGACTTACGGGAATTGGATTCGGGCTTTCTCCATTCTCGCTAGCGTTATTGGGGAAAAAGCTCCCGAAAAATGCTGCTCGCTGTTCTGTTACCAGGATCAGATCTGGAACGCGTGCAGGGTTTATGGGGGGCTCAGCTGGTGGAGGTACGACGAGCAATTCCGGCAGCGGATTGCCGTCCGTCCCACCCTGGGTTGGGACCAGATGGACGTGGCATTGTGGCTGTCCATCATGACCTGGCCAGCTTCACACCAAGGGGCACTTACTTCCTTTCTCAGGGGGGCCGGAGGAATGGGCCAACCCGCTCCTTCGGCCACACAGCGACGCCCAGGTGGCTGCTGGCAGTTTAACGACGGCCAGTGCAAATTCGGCACAGGCTGTCGCTTTAAGCACGAATGCTCAGGGTGCGGGGGCAACCATCCCGCCTCCCGCTGTTTTAAGCGCCACAAGGGCGGCGATAAAGGGGACCTGGGCGGAAAGGGGGAAGACGCCAGTGGCCGTCGGGGCAATGCGCCCTTGGCTAAACAAATATAATAATCGTAGGGCAGCGGAGCTCTTGCTCCGCGGGTTTGAGGAAGGGTTTTGGATCCCGTTTCAGGTCCGGGTGGGTTCGTTTTGTTTAAAGAATTTACGTTCGGTGGACGAACACCCAGAGGTGGTTCGGGCGAAACTGGGTAAGGAAATCGAGCTGGGTCGGGTAGCAGGACCCTTCGAATCACCCCCCTTGGCGTCCCTTAGGGTGTCGCCGTTGGGGGTGGTCCCCAAAAAGGAGCCGGGCAAGTTTCGGCTTATCCAACACCTGTCATACCCCCATGGGGGGTCTGTAAACGACGATATTAGTGCAGAATTGTGTCGGGTATCCTACGCATCTTTCGATGCGGCCGTGGATATGTTTCGGGGGTGGGGGCATTGATGGCTAAGACTGACGTGGAATCGGCCTTCCGTCTGCTCCCAGTTCACCCCGAATGCCATCATCTTCTTGGCTGTTACTTCGAGGGGCACTTTTACGTCGATCTATGTCTCCCCATGGGTTGTTCCATCTCGTGTTTTTATTTCGAATGTTTTAGCACATTTTTAGAGTGGGTGGTTAAGGAAGAGTCTGGGTGCAAATCGGTTATGCACTACTTGGATGACTTCCTGCTGGTGGGCCCTTCCGGCTCACACGTCTGCAACCACTTACTACGGACTGTGCAGTCGGTTTTTTATCAATTTGGGGTTCCGTTGGCGGCGGATAAAACGGAGGGTCCGGTCACCTGTCTTTGTTTCCTGGGCATCTAAATCAATTCGGTGGCGGGCAAGTGCCGCCTTGCGCAGGACAAGCTCCTCGGCCTTAGGGCCGAGGTGTCTTGGGCTCGGGACTTGCGAAAAATTCAGCTGCGGAGGTTGCAATCACTACTGGGGAAGCTCAATTTCGGAGGATCTTTAGCAGACGACTGGCCGCAGCAACGGCTGGGGTGTCCATGCCGCACCATTACGTGCGTCTGACACGCCCTTTGCGGGATGATCTGGCGGTATGGGACGACTTCCTGGCCCGTTACAACGGTCGGTCATTGTGGCAGGCTAAAGAGGTGTCCAACGCGGCATTGCATCTCTATACGGATGCATCAGGGTCAGTGGGCTACGGGGCAATTTTGGGTTCACAATGGTCCGCCGAGACATGGCCCTCTGGTTGGGCCCGGACTTGGCATTCCTGGAATTATTTCCCATTTTGGTGTCGGTTGAACTATGGGGAACCACTCTGCGCAACCGCAGGGTGGTTTTCCATTGCGACAACATGGGGGTGGTCATGGCAGTAAACAACTTGACTGCATCCTCCCCACCGGTGGTCCGCTTGCTTCGGTCTCTGGTGCTCCGCTGCCTTGACTATAACATCACGTTTAGGGCTGTTCACATCCCCGGGGTGCACAACATAACCGCTGATGCACTTTCTCGTTCACAGTGGGAGGTGTTCCGGGCGGTGGCACCCCAGGCGGATCTGGAAGGGATTCCTTGCCCAGCGGAATTATGGAACCTTGGGTTGGGCGAGTAGTCCAGTGGATTAGCCAGTCCGTCGCTGGATCCACTTGGCAGCGGTATGGTAAGGTGTGGAGCGAGTGGCTAGCTTTGGAGATGGCTCGGGGTGGTTTTTGCTGACGATGGGGCTCGGCTGCAGGGCTTACTATGGTTGCTCTGGCATTGGGATGCCGCGGGCGTTTCCCCAGGGGCGGTTACAGCAAGGCTCTCTGGCCTTAGCTTCTGGTTTCTAGCCACCGGCCTGCGGGATGTCACAAAAGAGTTCTCTGTACGGCAGGCAATGAAGGGTTGGAGGAGGGGTCACAGGTCCGTGGATGCACGCAAGCCCGTGTCGGGGGCGTTATTGCTGGGCTTAGTTCACGTACTTCCAGCGGTATGTCGGTCCCCATTCGAAATTTCCTTGTTTCGCCTAGCTTTCTCTTTGGCATTCTTCGGGGCATTACGGATCGGGGAACTAGTCAGCCCGGCTACCAGGGTGGCAGGGGGACTGTTAGCGGCGGACATGGTCAGGGAGCCGGGGTTCTTGCGTTTTGTGATTCGGCGCTCCAAGACGGACATGCTGGGAAAGGGGACCTGGGTTACTCTCCGGGAGGTCCCGGGGTCGACGGTTTGCCCGGTCTCATGCTTTGACCAATTTTGCTCGGGTCGGCCTGTCGGGTCTCTTTCCCTGTTAGTTCACGCAGATTCATCTTCCTTGTCTAGGTTTCAATTCATTCAGGTCTTTCGGTTGGCGGTGGAGGCACTAGGCCTCCCGGGTAGCGAATTTGGGGGCCATTCCTTTCGCATTGGCGCAGCGTCCGAAGCAGCGAGGTTGGGTTATGCAGAGAGGGCGATTAAACAGATTGGGAGGTGGGAATCCCGTAGATTCCTGTCTTATGTACGGCCTCAAGGGCTGACCTCGGTTTCCTCTGCTTTACAATTACAGATGCAGCGGCTAGGAGGGTGTGGCTCATAGGCCACTCGTATATTTTTTGGGCCAAGAGTCGTACGGCTGCGCGACCCGGGGGCGAGAACCTTGGTCTCTCCCGGACATTGGCCGAGGTTCGGTGGTTCGGAATCAGGGGTATGCGGTGGGTGCGGTTGCTACCCGAATTGGTCCAGCTGTCCCGGCTCCTAGGGGCACCTGACATTCTTTTGTTGCACCTGGGTGGGAACGACCTGGGGTTGGTTCCAGTGTGGAACCTTTGTGACACGGTGAAACGGGACCTGGCCAGTCTACTGGTCGTGTTTCCCAATGTTACATTGGTGTGGTCCGAGGTCGTGCCCCGCAATTACTGGCGATGCGCGCATAACCAGAGGGCCCTTGAGCGCTGCCGGGTCAAATTTAACAAACGGATATCCATGTTTGTGCTGGGAGTGGGAGGGGTCACTATTCGCCATCGGGTGTTCGAGACCGATGCCGCAATGTATATTCAGAGCGATGGGGTCCACTTGACTGAAGTGGGCCTCGATCTCTTCAACCTTGCATTGCAAGATGGGTTGGAACAGGCCATAGCTAGGGTGGTGGGTAGTCCCCGCTGATTTAAGGCGTTAAACAGACGGGTCTGTGGCGTGGGTTTTCGGTCCTTGCCAGTCAGGGGGTTGGTATTTGGAATAATGGAGTTGGGAAAAGTACAAGAAGGATGGGGCGCTCGGTCCTCCCTTAACCTTTTTAACGTGAAGTCAGTTCATTGGACGTGCCCACTGAGCTAAAAGAGCCGGCTAGTGGTTAGCATTGTGGTAAGACGGAATGGTTAAGGTATGGGATACCTTATGGGACGAGGAGGGGAGGAGAGCGCCTCTGAGGTAAAAATGTTATGCACTATGTTTATATGTTATTTAAGTTAATGTTTGGCTGGCAAGGGGTTAGATACTTTGTTAGGCTGTATCAGTTATATTTATATAAAAGAAAGGATGGTGGTTGGCAGATACAGCCTTATACTGTTTAATAAAATTTGCTGTGGCCTATTTATACCATCACCATGTCTCGTGTCCAGTTATTGGGGGGAAAAGGGGGGGTTGGGGGAAGGCATGTGGTTATCACCGGGTGGGTTTTTAGGAATCGGGCACTCTATCCCCTCTGCGTACATACAAGCACCCTGGGAAATATGCAAATATTGGACAGGGCATGTATGAGTGAGGGGGAGTGTATGAGATGACTGACAGTTGCCGGGGGGAGGGGTCCCAGGGGAGGTGATAAAGGTCCTGGGACCCCTCTCCCCGGCAGCCATTTTACTGCAGAATCCTATCCACTCAGTAGTTAAATTCCCGCCCTCCCTTCCCTTCATTTTGTATTATTGTTGGTGTTTCATATGATTGTACTAATTTTCTGTTTTGTCGCAGCAGGCGTGGGTTTTCGGTCCTTGCCAGTCAGGGGGTTGGTATTTGGAATAATGGAGTTGGGAAAAGTACAAGAAGGATGGGGCGCTCGGTCCTCCCTTAACCTTTTTAACGTGAAGTCAGTTCATTGGACGTGCCCACTGAGCTAAAAGAGCCGGCTAGTGGTTAGCATTGTGGTAAGACAGAATGGTTAAGGTATGGGATACCTTATGGGATGAGGAGGGGAGGCGAGCGCCTCTGAGGTAAAAATGTTATGCACTATGTTTATATGTTATTTAAGTTAATGTTTGGCTGGCAAGGGGTTAGATACTTTGTTAGGCTGTATCAGTTATATTTATATAAAAGAAAGGATGGTGGTTGGCGGATACAGCCTTATACTGTTTAATAAAATTTGCTGTGGCCTATTTATACCATCACCATGTCTCGTGTCCAGTTATTGGGGGGAAAAGGGGGGGTTGGGGGAAGGCATGTGGTTATCACCGGGTGGTTTTTTAGGAATCGGGCACTCTATCCCCTCTGCGTACATACATGCGGTGGGTCATTTTTCGCAGCCTGTGAACACTTTAGAGTTAAAGTTTGTCACTACCTCAGCAATGATCACATGATGCAATTTCCAAATAGTAGGCTAAGCATTTTGGGAAATGTAGTTTACATTTACATACAGAGGAAGGTAGATATAGTGAGAGGCTTCTACAGAGAGAAGGGGTGATCTGTACACAAACTGATGTGGGAAAAACAAAAGCTATGGACAGTGGCATTTTACATACCATATATGGTTCTTTGGAAATGAGTAAGGGATATATGGCATCATGTAAAGTGGCATCACTAGGGGTGGGCTAAGGGGGCTGAAGCCCCAAATGTTCTGAGCAAAGCCCTGAGTCTCTGCAGCTCTGTGATAGCTCCGCCCCATGACCTCACGCAGCAGCACACAGACAGTGTGAAAGCCCTACACGGATAGGATGTGGAGTGATGTGTTAGCCAATCAGTGAAGGGCTTTTACACAGCATAATCACTGTGACTGCAGGGATATGAGGGAAGCTCCATGTGGGACAGTGAAGCAGCTCTGAAGAAAAATCATTACCAGCTGTCACCTTGTGGAAGATAAAGAGCATGTCTATTTCCACTTAGGTAAGCTCTGGGTTTTGTGGAGAAAAGGGATGGTTGGGGTCACTTATTTACATCCTCCTTTGTGTATGTAGCCCCTTCATGACCAATGACGGTCCTGGACCGTCATGAGGAAAAACTCCCTTCGTGACCAATCACCAATGCGCTCTGGCATGCCGCGATCGTGATTTAAACGGCATGGCTAAGTGTCTCGATATCGAGACTTCAGCCATGTCGGCTGAGGCCGCCCCCCTCCCCCCCCCTGAAACATCCGGGCACCGTGACAGCCAATCACAGTTGCCTGCTTTGACAGCTATAGTCTCTCCCTGCTCCACAGCGATCGTGGGGCAGGGAGAGACTAAATATAGAGCTGGAAGTCATCCCTGATCCCACCCAAGCCCATCCAGGCCCCCAAGGTTTTTTTTTTTTATTAAAAAAAAATAAAAAAATGTTTACACTTTTATTTTGCTAACCTTAACCCTTGGGCAGGGCCGGACTGGCCTACCGGGATACCGGGAAAAGTCCCGGTAGGCCGCCGTCCCTGGGGCCGTTACCTGGGGTCGCAAAGGCTGAAAACTGCCCTGCTGAAAAATTCGGCTGCTGCAGCCGCTTCAAGAATTCAGCCGCCGCGACTGCTTTAAGAACCTGGCCGCGGCGGCCGCTTTAAGGCATGCTCCACCCCCAGCTTCCCAGAGACTGACTGAGCACTGGATGTAAGGCGACATCCGGTGCTCGGAAGGAACTGATTGACGGTGTTTTGCCTCTACAGGGATCAGAGGCAGGCACTGATCCAACAAACAATTATTTTTCAAAGAAATCATAGTGTATCTGTGTGACAGTGTGCAAGTGTAACAGTGTGTATGCAAGTGTAACAGTGTGTATGCAAGTGTAACAGTGTGTTTGCAAGTGTAACAGTGTGTATGCAAGTGTAACAGTGTGGCGGTGTAACAGTGTGTATGCAAGTGTAACAGTGTGGCGGTGTAACAGTGTGTATGTTAGTGTGGCGGTGTAACTGTGTGTATGTAAGTGTGGCGGTGTAACTGTGTGTATGTAAGTGTGGCGGTGTAACTGTGTGTATGTAAGTGTGGCGGTGTAAGTGTAACTGTATATGTAAGTGTGCCTGTGTAAGTGTATGTATTTCTGTATATGTGTCTGAACCATCCACCTCCCTACAAACAGTATTTAAAAAATAAAACAAATACATCTGTGTGTATACATGTGACTGTGTGTGTGACAGTTGGCATTTGTTATTATGTGTAAGTGTAACTGTGTCTGTAAGTGTAACTGTAAGTGTTCCTGTGTAAGTGTGTGTATTTCTGTATGTGTGTGTGTATGTGTATGTATGTGTGTATACCTGTGTGTGACTGTTTTTGTGTGTGTGTGACTGTGTAAGGGTTTATGTCTGTGTATCACATATAAAACAAGAAGCAGTGCAGTGATCCCGCCGCTTTAATTATTTGGCTGCGGAAAGATGCGACGTTCCCTCCTTTTCGTTTGAGTTCAGGGGTACATCCTGGGTGCTGGGGCAAGCCATGTGAGTGCTATCTGCATGCTGAGATAAGTCCTGAGTGCTAGGGAAAGTCCTGTAAGTGCTATCTGAGTGCTGGGGTAAGTCCGGTGAGTTCAACCTGCATACTGGGGTAAGTCCTGGATGTTGGGAAAAGCCCTGTGAGTGCAGTCTTAATGCTGGGGTAGGTCATGGGTGCTGGGCCAGTCCTGCGAATCCAATCTGAGTGCTGGGATAGGTCATTGTTGCTGGGCAAGTCCTGTGAATGCATTCTGGTTGCTGGGGTAAATCAATGCATCCATCCAGATGACACACACTGCCCTGATATATACCCCTGCACAGGGCAATTCATATAACCTTGTGTACATACTGGGGCCTATGTATTGCCCTGTGCATGGGGTATATACCAGCCTTATCTGTAAATAATAGACTCTTCAAATGTGCTTTACAATGTATGGTTTTCCCTTTTATGAACAAGAAAAGAATGTTATGCAATGGGGCTGGTATAATGACGCAATGCTCTGGGGCTGGTATAATGACGCAATGCTCTGGGGCTGGTATAATGACGCAATGCTCTGGGGCTGGTATAATGACGCAATGCTCTGGGGCTGGTGTACAACCATTTCCAGGGCTGGTTTTTATCCCCAGTCCGGCACTGCCCTTGGGTTAGTGTTAGAGATCATCAAAACCCTAATCCTAGATATAGAATTAGGGTTTGTACTAACCATAACCCTAGGGATAAAGTTAGGGTCAAATATAAAAATAAAAAAAAAGTAAATAAAATTAAATAAATAAACAAAAATAAAAAATAAATAAATATTATTAAATAAAATAAGACGTTAATCTGTAGAGGACCAGTGACATGTTAGATCTGTTGGTGGTCCTCTAGGGATATTTTATATTTAAAAAAAAAGACTGCTAGTGGGGCCAGTGTCTTGCATTGGCCCCCCAACAGTAGATAGGGGCCCGCAGTAGCTGGATATATCATCCATGCAGCCGCAGGATAGCAACAATTTGAGCTTCCTACTATAGACTACATTCCCTATGATGCTACGGTCACTTTTGGCTGGCTGAGCATGATAGGAAAAGTAGTCATAAGCATTACATAATAAATACATGTTTTAAAGCTGCAATGACTATCCTAAATTTGGCCCTTTACCTGCCACATAACACTAGCAAACCTATACATGTGGGGTACCGCTATACTCAGGGGAAGTAGCTTAACATATATTGGGGTATTTGGCAAAAAAACAGAACAACCCCTTTAAATTCATACCTAAATACAAAGTGTGTGTGGAAAAAAAAAAACACAAAAAAAAACAAAACTTGCCAACGATTGGTGGGAAAATTACTGCATGAAAGTGTCAAAATACCCCAATTTTTTTTTTATTTGCTTTTGTAGCTTAGTAAAAGATTTTACAAATAAAAGTCAGGAAAAGTGTTTTTTTTATACATTTTTCAACATTTTTCTATTTTTTTCGTAATATAAATGATATAAACAAAATAATGGCATCAAAAGAAAGCCCTTCTTGTCCTGAAAAAAATATATATCATATGTGTTGGTACAGCAAATAACAAAGAATAAAATTACAGCTAAACACAAACACCTCAGAAGTGTAAAAACTCCCATGATCATTAACGCACAACATTCTAAAAACAGTCTGGTCATGAAGGGGTTAAGCTCTATATTGTTGGTTTGAGGTTCCTTATTACATGTATGTATGCAGAGGGGATAGATGCCCGATTCCTGAGACATACCATAACCCCACAGCCACCCATAACCATACCAGCCCATGTTCCCCCCAATAAATGGACACGAGACTTGTGATGGTACAACAAGGCCACAGCACTTCTTTATTAAACACATATCAGGCTGTATAAACCACCACCATCCTTTAATACTTATATGTATAAAACAGAATACAGCCTGACAAATTGACTAAGCCCTTGCCAGTAAAACCATTTTAAACTTCCACCCATATATTTACATATGGCAACTTTTTTCCAACCAAATCCAGAATCCAGAAGCTCGCCTCCCCTCCTCGTCCCTTGAGATGCCATAACTCCACCTGGCCCATCTCTCCCACAATGCTTACCACTAGCCGACTCACTTAGCTCAGTGGGCACGTCCAATACAAACAACTTCCATGTTGCTTTTAAGGTTAGGGGAGGACCCGAGCACCATTCTCCTTGTAATAACTCCAACTCCATTTTCCAAAACATATCCCCTACTGGCAAGGACAGCCAACCCCCGCCACAGACCCGCTCGTTTAATACCTTAAATCAGCGGGGACTACCCACCACCACCGCCATGGCCTGTTCCAAACCATCCTGCAACGCCAAGTTAAACAGATCAAGGCCCACCTCAGTTAAGTGAACTCCATCACTCCTGAAATACCTTGCCGCATCGGACTCAAAAACCCTATGGCGTATAGTCACGCCCCCCACACTCAACACAAAACGAGACACTCGTTCATTCAATTTTACCCGGCTCCGTTCCAGCGCCCTCTGATTGAGCGCACACCTCCAATAATTACGTGGCACCACCTCTGACCACACCAGCGACACACCAGGAAAGAGCACCAGCAGCCTCGCCAGATCCCTTTTAATGGTATCCCCCAGGGTCCACACAGGGACCGAACCCAGATCATTGCCCCCCAAATGAATAAGTAAAATATCAGGGGGCCCCAACAGCCGAGACAGCTGAACCACCTCGGGTAACAAGCGCACCCACCGCATACCCCGGAACCCGAAGCACCGAACGTCCGCCACGGCTCCCGGAAAGCCCAGGCACTCTCCCCCAGGTCGCACGGCAGCCCGACTCCGTGCCCAGAATATGTACGAGTGGCCTAGAAGCCACACCCTCCTAGGCGCAACATCTGTGAATTTAAAGCAGAGGAAACTGAGATCAGACCAGCCGGACGGACATAAGATAGAAACCTGCGGGATTCCCACAGCCCAATCTGCCTGATAGCCCACTCAGCATAACCCAGCCTTGCGGCCTCAGACGCAGCGCCAATCCTGAACGAGTGACCCCCGAACTCCCGGCTTGGAAGGCCCAGGGCCTCAACTGCCATCCGGAAGACCCTGATAAACTGGAATCTAGACAAAGGAGTCGCATCAGCGTGCACCAGCAATGAATTGGAACCGGCCGGTCGGACCAAACCGTACCGGTCAAAACAAGCCACCGGGCATACCATAGAACCGGGGACTTCCCGCAGGGAGACCCACTTCCCAACCCCAAGCACATCCGTTTTGGAGCGCCTGATCAAAAACCTCACCAGACCAGGTTCCCGCACCATATCCGCCGCCAGTATACCCCCTGGCTTCGTTTTTGCCTGGCTAACCAATTCCCCAATACGCAAAGCCCCAAAAAATGCCATGGAAAAAGCTAACCGAAACAGATCCACCTCAAAAGGCGAGTGGCAAACCACCGGCAGTATGTGGCACAGGCCCAGCAACAAAGCCCCGGACACCGGTTTACGGCAATCCACGGAATGAACACCCCTCCTCCAACCCTTCAACGCCCGACGCACTAAAAACTCCTTAGTCACGTCCCGTAGCCCAGAAGCTCTGAACCAGAAACTAAGGCCTGACATCCGTGCCGTTACTGCCGCGGGCGACACGCCAGCCGCGTCCCAATGCCACAACAACCACAGTAAACCTTCCAAGTGAGCCCCATCATCCCTGAAACCCCCACGAGCCGACTCCAGATCCAACCATTCCCCCCAAACTTTACCGTAACGCTTCCATGTGGATCCAGCGACAGACTGGCTAACCCACTGTGCTATTCGCCCAACCCAAGGTCCCACAGCGTCGACGGGCACGGGATACCCTCCGGGTCCGCCCATGGTGCTGCCGCCCGGAACGTTGCCCACTGCGAACGAGAAAGTGCATCCGCAATTACGTTATGCACCCCAGGGATATGAACAGCACGAAAGGTCACATTAAAATCAAGGCAGTTAAGGACCAGAAGCCGCAACAGCCGAACTACCGGCGGGGAAGAAGCCGTCAGGTTATTCACCGCTAACACCACTCCCATGTTGTCACAGTGGAAGACCACCCTGCGATCACGTAACGTAGTTCCCCAAAGGACCACTGACACCAGAATAGGAAATAGCTCCAAAAAAGCTAAATTCTTTGTCAGGCCCCCCGAACCCCAGAACGGGGGCCAGGTCTCGGCAGACCACTGGGACCCCAAAATTGCCCCGTAGCCCACGGATCCCGAGGCATCCGTGTACAGATGGAGATCTGCGTTGGACACCTCTGGAGCCTGCCACAACGACCGTCCATTGTACCTGCTCAAAAAATCATCCCACACCGCCAGATCGTCCCGTAGGGCCGAGTGAGCCTGACATAATGGTGCGGCCGGCACACCCCCGCCGTAGCCCCTGCCAGACGTCTGCTAAACACCCTGACCATTGGCATAATCTTACAGGCAAAGTTGAGCTTCCCCAATAAAGATTGCAACGCCCGGAGCTGAATTTTTCTCAAGCCGCAAGCCTTGGAAATGTCCGCCCTAAGGCCCAACAATTTATCCTGAGGAAGCCGGCATTCGCCGGCCAGGGAGTCAATCTCAATGCCCAGGAAGGAAATACAGGTAGTCGGGCCCTCCGTTTTGTCTGCCGCCAATGGGACCCCAAACGAAGCCAGAACCACCTGGGCCGTCCTCAACAAATGGCCACAGACCAAACCCGAGGGACAAACCAGCAGGAAGTCATCCAGGTAATGCATCACTGAGCTGCACCCGGACTCCTCCCTGATTACCCAATCCAAAAATGTGCTAAAGCACTCAAAATAAAAACAGGAAATAGAACAACCCATGGGAAGGCACAAGTCAACGTAAAACTTCCCTTCAAAATGGCACCCGAGGAGGTGATGACAGTCTGGATGAACCGGAAGAAGCCGGGAGGCCGACTCCACATCGGTTTTTGCCATCAAAGCACCAGCCCCTGCCGCCCTCACCATCCTAACCGCTGAATCAAAGGACGCATAAGACACCCGGCACAATTCCGCATCAATGTCGTCGTTAACCGACTCCCCATAGGGGTAAGACAGATGCTGGATCAGCCGGAACTTTCCTGGTTCCTTTTTGGGAACCACCCCCAGGGGAGAAACCCGTAAAGCGGCCAAGGGGGGCGAAACAAAAGGACCCGCCATACTGCCCAGAGCCACTTCCTTAGCCAACTTATCCCGCACCACCTCAGGGTGCTCAGCCACTGAACGCAAATTACGCAACCGCAAACAAACCTCCCGCTCCTGAAAGGGAATCCTGAAACCAAACCCTTGCAACAAAATGTCCGCAGCCCTACGATTCCTATACCGGCTTAGCCATGGGCTCATTGCCCCGACGTCCACCGGCGTCGTCCCCCTTTCCGCCCACGTCAGACTTGTCCCCACCTCTCTGCCGCTTGAAGCACCGGGTGGCGGGGTGGCTACCCCCGCAACCGGAACACTCATGTTTGAAGCGACAACCGGCGCCAAACTTGCACTGACCCTCATTAAATTGCCAGCACCCTCCCGGTCGTCGTTGGGTCGTGGCCGAGGGAGAGGGCGAACCCAGTCCCCCGACCCCCCCAAGAAAGGACGTCAAACCCCCCTGATGCGAGGCTGGCCGGGTCATAATGGCCAGCCACAGCCCCACGTCCATTTGATCCCAACCGAAAGTAGGCCGTAAAGCAATCCGTTGCCGGAATTGCTCATCATAGCGCCACCAGCTGAGACCCCCATAAATCCTGCACGCATTCCAGATTTGATCCTGGTAACAAAACAAGGAGCAACATTTTTCAGGGGATTTCTCCCCAATGACGCTGGCCAAGATGGAGAAAGCCCGAATCCAATTCCCTTAATTCTTTGGGATTTTGCGATAACGGTACTTCTCCTTTTCCTTCTCGGCATCCTTCAACTCCTTCTCAGGAGGAGGAAGATTTCCACGTACTCGCCCTTCCAAATACGCTCCCTCACCTCCGGTTTAAGATGAAGGCCTAAGGGGCCCGACCAACATAAATACGCGGCCCCATGCGCCATCGGCGCAACTGGGTGTGTCAAATCAGCCGCCCCAACCAGCGACGCCGACGTACTCGGTGCCGCCGATGTACTCGGTGCCGCCGATGTACTAGGCATTGACAAGGGAACCGCAGGGAGCGCCGCAGCAGTGGCCGCCGGCAGCAACAAAGGGGGCGGTAATGAGGGGGACTGTGGGACCCCCGCCGTGCCCGGCAAACCAGAAACCACCCACGGTGAACCCCCCGTGGAACCCCACACGCCGCCCATCGTACTATCGATGCCCTGCAGGGCCGCACTACCAGAAGGCCCAGCCACCCGGCTCACTTGCTCGATCGCCCCCGCAAGCAATGCAACAAATCCACCCATGGCTGACTAGCAGGAGTAACGGTAGACCCCACCCCACCCACCCCCGAAAACCCCGCCAAAGGTTGCCCCGTGGACTCACCAGTGTCTCCCTGTACCGCACCCAGAGCCGGCGTGGAGGCACGGGAGGCCGCTGAATCACCCGCAACCTGGGAAGCAGGATGGGGGACGTGGAGTGGCACAGCACTAGTAGCTGGAGCCTGTGAAGGAGAGACAGGTGAATACAACGCCAGATCAGGAGGAGAGAGAAGCCCAGCCAAGGGAACCTGGTAAGTAGTGACAGGGGTAGGAGTAGGGGACGGGGTAGGGGGCAGGAAGAGACCCAGGGCCGTATCCTCATCCCCAGAAGACCCACTGCAGCTGCCCACAGCCTCCCTGCTGCCCCCCGCCCGGGAGGGTAATCGAAGGGACCCCCGTTTTAGGCCCTGAGGCCTACTCACCACCCTGGCCTGCCGATCCGTGCTCCTCCTCCTGCTAGGCCCCGCGTCCGGACGCGGGGGGGAAGGTAGCAGGGCTGTACCGGACCTGGTCACAGCCCTGGATGTCCTCCGTCCGTCGCGCTCCAAACCCCGAGGGGAGGGGCGCGGCCTGCGATCCCCGCTCCCACCAGCCACCGGGGATGGTCGCGTGGTTGCAATAGCAGGCCCGCCACCGGAGGCTGCGGGCCGCGCGGCCGACGGGCGAAGGCCGCTTCTTCGCCCAGCTCCACTCCTGCTCCGGTGAGGCTGGATGGAGCCGGCATCCGGGCTCTATCGAGCGGGCGGGCGGGACACCCGCCGCGCCCCGCCACGAGGACCCGCGGGAGGCGATGCCACCGAGGGTGTAGCAGCCTGCAGCGCTGCAAACTGCTGCCTCAACCGTCTGCCACCATCTGTAAGGGCCTCAGCCCTCAGGGCAGCGAGCATTGCCTCAATCTCCATGCCTGGGCCGTGAAATGAAACACCAGAGCTGCAAAAAATTGCTACCAGGTGCGTTTACAGATTAAAATGGCTGCTGGGGAGAGAGGCTCCAGGGCTTTTATCAACTCCCCCCTGAAGCCCCTCCCCCCAGCCCCCGTCAGTCATCTCTTGCCTCCCCCTCGCCCATACATGTCCTGTACAATTAATTTGCATAATTTCCCAGGGTTCTGGACTGCTAAACAGCGTATGTATGTATATATGTATGTATTGTAACAGGCTGGCCGGGGCTCGGGTTATAAGCAACAGTTCTTTCTTCCAAGATGAGGAAAGCTTTATCGAGCAAGCCAGCCCCAATTGAGCCACAGCAAAACAAAACAAACTCCTACTCCACACTGGAGACTAACTAACATAGAGTACCCTTTCTATGCTACTGGGCAGCTAAGCTGACTCCAGTAGTTTAACAAACAAAAATTAAAGGCTTGCAAAAATACCTTCTTTCCACCACAGTTTCAGCAGTCTCTTTGACTCACAGTCTTGTTGCCTCCACCCAGCTCTTCACAGGAGGGTGATTACCCTATCCATATGGTTTATATAGCTCCCTAATTGATGTATTAGAGCCAGGGCGTCCAACAAACGGAGGTGTGGCCCGTGGAGAAGTTGAAGCGGGTAACCGCTTCCCTAACCACATTTAAGCTAGATGCAGCGTTCCCCGAAGGAACGCTGCCGATCATGTAGGTCCATAATCCTTCCTCTGCCCTGCGCTTGGCGTCATGCGCACGGGTCAGAGGGAAGGAGAAAAAAACTCCACATCACTACAACCGTGGAGAAGCAGCCCCATCTGGAGGACCAGAGCCGACAAAAAAAAAGTATCTCTGTATGTAAGTGTGATGCTCTGTATGTAAGTGTGATGCTCTGTGTGTGTAAGTGTAATTGCTCTGTGTGTGTAAGTGTGATGCTCTGTGTGTGTGTAAGTGTGATGCTCTGTGTGGGTAAGTGTGATGCTCTGTGTGGGTAAGTGTGATGCTCTGTGTGCGAGTGCAAGTGTGATGCTCTGTGTGTGAGTGTGAGTGTGATGCTCTGTGTGTGAGTGTGATGCTCTGAGTGTGATGCTCTGTGTGTGTAAGTGTGATGCTCTGTGTGTGTAAGTGTGATGCTCTGTGTGGGTAAGTGTGATGCTCTGTGTGGGTAAGTGTGATGCTCTGTGTGGGTAAGTGTGATGCTATGTGTGGGTAAGTGTGATGCTCTGTGTGTGAGTGTGAGTGTGATGCTCTGTGTGTGTAAGTGTGATGCTCTGTGTGGGTAAGTGTGATGCTCTGTGTGGGTAAGTGTGATGCTCTGTGTGGGTAAGTGTGATGCTGTGTGTGTAAGTGTGATGCTCTGTGTGAGTGTAAGTGTGATGCTCTGTGTGAGTGCAAGTGTGATGCTCTGTGTGTGAGTGCAAGTGTGATGCTCGGTGTGTGAGTGTGATGCTCTGTGTGTGAGTGTGATGCTCTGTGTGGGTAAGTGTGATTCTGTGTGTGTAAGTGTGATGCTCTGTGTGGGTAAGTGTGATGCTGTGTGTTTAAGTGTGATGCTGTGTGAGTGCAAGTGTGACTCTCTGTGTGAGTTCAAGTGTGACTGTGTGTGTGTGTGTGTGTGTGCAAGTGTGACTGTGTGTGTGTGACTCTCTGTGTTTGTGTGTGTGTGTATGTAAGTGTGTGAGTGTGGCTGTGTGTGACTGTGTGAGTGTGACTGTGTGTGTCACCAGCACTATTTAAAATAATAAATCATAAATAAAACAATTTATCCACAAAGGACTGAGAAATGAAAAAAACATAGAAATGAAGAAAAACAATAATAAAAACTTCAGTTTATTTATTGCAAATACTTAAAGAGGAAAAAGAGTATTATAATGTCCTTAAATATGTACTTGTGTGTGTGTGTGTCTGCGTGTGTATGTGTGACTGTATGTATGCGGAAATCTGTGTATGTAACTGTGTCTGTCTGTTTGACTGTGTGTTTATTCGTGTGTGGCTGTGTATGTATGTGTTGTTTTGCTGTGGAGTCTGTGATACACTCACATACTGCAAGTATGTGTTGTATTGTTGTTGAGTCTGTGATGCACTCACTGCACACATGGATACATACATATATATATATATATATATATGTATATGTGTGTACTTTTTTTTTCTCAATGAAAAATTAATGCGGCCCACGCACACATACATTTTTAGTGAAGTGGCCCACTGCAAAAAAAACTTGGACGCCCCTGTACTAGAGTAACCCGATTTTTAACCCTTTTTTAATCTAGTCAGGGAACACTGAAAGTGCCATTCTGGGGCTAATATAGCAGTGTTCCCTCACACTGCCACAATAAATAAATATATATATATATATATATCATACACATATGCAACATAAATCATTGCTATTCTGTTTAGCAGACCTGTAATAAGGAACCTCAAACCAACAATATATAGCTTAAATACACAAAGGTGGATGTAAATGATATTTATATAATAAATCCTTCCTATCCTGTTTAGCAGTCCTGTAATAAATAATGTCACACATATGTGTGTTTTATTACTGAACTGCTAAACAGGATAGGAAGGATTTATGTTTATATACGTTATAGACGTATGTTTATATTGGGCTTGACAATTTTAATTTAATTTTAGGTGCCAGCAAAAAAATTTAGGAGCCAGACAATGGCACATCACGAAAGCATACATGCACACACCTCACATACAGAATCACATACATACACAGAAAGTCACATTAACACATCTCACAGACATCCAGTCAGTCACACACCAGTCAGTAAGTTTGCTTTTTGTTTTTTTTAAAGAAAAAATTAGTTCCTTAATGTGTCCCACACTTCACATACACAGCCAGTTACATACATATTCACATACAACACATACACAGCCAGTTACAAACATACACACACAATACATACACAGCTAGTTACATACTGTGACGAACGTACCGTGGTTCAGAAGTGGAGCCCCAATTGCAGAAGTGACAGCCCTTGCCAGGCACCACAGTACTGGAGGATCAGCGAGACTGCAGCAGTGATAACTGGCACAAAAACGAGGAGGAGTGCCAAGGTCAGGGAGCCAGAAAGCGGGAAGTCCAAAGAATCAAGCCAGGTCAGGAATCCAGAAGAAGGGAAGGTCAGTAAAACAATCCGGGTCAAACAACAATTGTAGAATATAGCACTAAACAGGAACAGGCAAGGGGAATACTCAAGCAATTTTGAAAAAGGCGCGGTGATTTAAAGGGCCATAGCCCCGCCCCCGTGACGTGTGATACGCGCGCTGTGCCGCTCGTTTCCGTAGAGACGCTCGGGAGAGAAAAGCCACAGAGGTCTGACGCGCGCGCTAGTAACCAATGCCGGGGCACGCGCCGAGCGGGGAATCTGAAGGCAGGGGATGTGTGTGCTGTTATGTCCCGATCGTGGGACCCGTCTGGCATCAGGTCTTGCAGGTGGGTGGCGGGGGGTAGCCCAGCGATCCTTACAGAGCCCCCTCCCCAGGCGCGAACTCCGGGGCGCAAACCAGCGAAGGGCGAGTGGGGTATCTCCGGTGATAGGCGCTCAAGCAAGCCGGAGCGTGGATATGCGACACCGGTTCCCATGACCGTTCCTCGGGACCGTAATCGAGGTATTCGAGGCGCCCCCTGCGCCAACGAGAGTCCAGAATCTGTTGAACCACATACTCCTCGTTGCCATTCACAAACACCGGAGCCGGAGGTACCGGAACCCGACCCTTGAAGGGGTTAGCCAAGTAGGGCTTTAGGAGAGAAACGTGGAACACGGGGTGGATCCCCAGCGAGGAAGGGAGCTTCAGGCGCACAGCTACGGGACTGAGCACTTTCGCAACCGTGTAAGGGCCGAGGAAACTGGGACCCAATTTTCTTGAGGGACATGCCAATCGGATATGCGAGGCCGAAAGCCATACCTTTTCTCCGGGGGTATAGTTGGGGGGAGGAGTGCGTTTACGGTCTGCGTAACGGTTGCCTGGGCCTTCATGAGGTTCTGGCGTAGAAGTGTCATGTGACGGGACATACGAGACAATCTGTCATTGACTTCAGGAACAGAGGGATCTACTATCAACCCAGGAACCGAAGCAGGGTGATATCCGTAAGAAGCAAAAAACGGGGACATTCGGGTAGATGATTGGTAATGGTTGTTATAAGCGAATTCCGCCGTGGGGAGCAGAGTGAGCCAATCATCTTGTAAGTGGGTGGTATAGCACCGGATATACTGTTCCAGGATCTGGTTCAGGCGCTCCGCCTGCCCGTTAGTTTGTGGGTGAAATGCGGTGGACAAAGCCGGGTTGATTCGAAGGTTACGGCAAAATGACTTCCAAAAACGAGTGGATTTGGACTCCTCGGTCGGAGGTGATGGTCTGTGGTAACCCATGTAGTCGAAATACTGAGGATAGAAACAAGGATGCTGTGGTGGTGGCAGTAGGAATCCCAATAATGGGGATGAAATGAGCCATTTTGGTACAACGGTCTACCACAACCATTATGGTATCATGCTTCCGAGAGGGAGGAAGGTCAACGATGAAATCCATCGAGATAGAGGTCCATGGTTTGGAGGGCACCGGGAGAGGGCACAATAAGCCAGCAGGCTTTGTTCGGCTGACCTTGCTTCTGGCACAGATGTCGCACGTGCGGACGTAATTCGTGACATCCTTTCTCAGAGAAGGCCACCAAAAGTGACGGCGGAGGAGTTCTGCAGTCTTGGTAATTCCGCCATGCCCGGACAACAGGGAATCATGACTGGCTTGCAGCGCAGCAACCGTGACCGGTTTGGGCACGTAAATTCTATTTTGGTAGTAATGGTACTCCCCTTGGGACCTGATAGGAAGTCGGGTGCTGGGGAGCACAGTGTTTCTCGAGTGTCTCTGGATTTCTTTCATCAGATCGGTATGTGTGGTCAGAAAGATGGAAGACGGTAGGATCGTATCAGGCGTAGTGTCTTCCTTAGGGGGTATATCATGGATGCGTGATAGAGCATCGGCTTTGATATTGCGTGATCCCTGTCGGAAGGTAATATGAAGGTTGAACCTGGTGAAGAAGAGGGACCATCTTGCTTGTCGGGAACGGAGACGTTTAGCCCTCTTCAGATATTCCAGGTTACGGTGATCCGTGTAAATAGTGACTGGATGTGCTGATCCTTCCAACCGATGCCTCCATTCTTCCAACGCGTGTTTGATTGCTAACAGTTCTCTATCCCCTACATCATAGCGTGATTCGGTGGGAGTAAGGCGATGGGAGTAAAAGGCCACGGGGTGTAATAGAGCCTTTTCTCCTTGTCTTTGGGACAACACGGCTCCTACGGCAGTTTCGGAAGCGTCTACTTCTACAAAAAAAGGGACTGATGCGTCTGGCTGGATGAAAATAGGGGCAGAGGTGAAGCGTTGTTTAAGGAGGTCGAAGGCTCTTTGTGCTGCTGGAGACCAAAAAAAAGAAACATGCAATCGGGTCAGTTCCGTGATTGGGGCGACTATCTGAGAAAACCCCCTTATAAATAGAATTTATGAATAGAACATTTCATTTGGCCGGTGTTCTCATGGCCTTCAGATTATACTATGTTGCAAATTACAGGAGATTCAGTAATTCCGGGGCTAGTTATGTCCTTAGAGAGAGAATACAGTCTCTATTCATTATACTAAATACTGTCAGGAAATTCTGTCATGTAATGTGAACAAAAGGGAGGGTCTGTCATAATGTGAGGTTAAAATGGAGTTAGTACAATAATTCAATACAGGTTTCAATAAAGATTTTTAATAATTCTACATCAGTCCCCCCTATGAAATGTTAGATTCTAAAAGATAATCTTTATTTGTTAGTATCAGAAAACGTGTTAGCCCAAAGGCACAGAAACCCCGTGGCCGCTAGCTTGGTGTTATTGCAAAGTGCAATCCTGTCCCTTCATCTGTCCCTAGTTGGCTAACTCATCCGTCTGCTGGGCACTCGAACGCTTCACTCCGTGGGTATCCCGCAGTGGCTAGCCCACCACATCTCCACACGGTAGTCTTTCCCAAACAGACAGATGCTGTCCCTATGCTGGTCCCTACCTAGAATTCTTGCACTTTATCATAAAAAAAGGGATAGTTTGTAGCGGTATACAGGGCGAGTTGATATCTTGGAAATCTTGGTAATCAACTGTGAGATGTGTGAAAGTGGGTGCCGCTTGGTCTACAGTCTTCAAGAGAAGTTTTCTCAGACAAGGGAGGACACAACAAACGAGAAGAGCAAAAATAAAAAGAAAAATTAGTATTGCTATACCAATATGCATTAAAGCCTTTTTCCATCCTGTCATCCAACCAAACCATCTCTCCCAGGGATCCTTTATCCCAGAATTCCTTTTTAACTCTTCAGAGAGCTCATTCAACTTCTCTATGGCTAAGGTAACTTTACCATTAGGGCCTGTGTTTTCTGGAATGTAAGTACAACATGTCATGGTGTCGGGCAAAATTTTACATACCCCTCCTTTTTCGGCTAGAATCATGTCTAAAGCCATTCTATTCTGGAAGGACATTTGGGACGTAGCCTGCAGCTGTTCGGCTAAGCCCTGGAGGGCATCCCTGGTGTAATTAACAAAGCGTTGTTGGTTGTAATAAATGTAATTTATCCAATTTAAATTCTTGTTTGCAGTGACTATGGTAAAAAGTGATTCAAACCCTGCAGCAACTTCATCTCTTGCTTTAAACTCATTGGGCACCCCCCTAGGTACCCCAATGGCATCGATATAAACATGAGGGTCAAAACTGCCTTTAACTGGGGCTTCACGCTTTACTTTGGTTGGTGTGTGTTTGGACTCATGGGTGTTGGGGTGTGTGTCAGAGATAATGTGTATAGGCATGATGGCTTTGGCCAGAGTACACTCCCCCCACCATTCTTTGTCCATTCTGGATCTTAGCTGTAAATCCCCACACAACCAGTAAATATCCCCTAAAGATCTGGTATGGAATTGTAGAAGGTTCATGGAGACAGTTCTGTAGGTGGCACAATACCCTTTAGAGAAGTTACCCACAAATTTACCAATCCCATCATAATTAGCATAACAGGTGTAATTACCTTTATAAACTGTAACACCATCTGGGGGTTTGCAATCCTTGGCTAGAAGGGGATATTCTACTGTCCATGCTTTACATATGGACCTGTTGAATTCGTAATGATAGGCAAAAAGACTCAAAACACATTCTTCTACATCTACTGGCAAGGTTAAAGGCACGGTGCCCAGGTGTTTCAAAGGCACTTTGGTCGGCTTTCCTGGATTGCATTTTGCGCAAATAACACAGGCCTTACAGAAGTTACTGATCAATGTTGTGATTCCGGGTGCTTCATAATACTTCTGTATGAGGGTAGCCATCAAATCTTTTGACAGGTGTGCAGGTCCATGAGCCCATTGGACAACTGCTGGATATAAATTTTTAGGAAGGTAGAATTTAAAGTTGTTGTAGTATATTCCGTCCTTTAGGACAGCCCCTTTCTTCTTCCAATTCTGGATTTCTTTGGGGGTAATTGCGGCTTGCTGTTCCCGCAAAATTCTTAGATCAGTAGGAAGGGTCTGTAGGGTAAAAATAGGAGCTTCTTCTTGACCGGACACTTCTTCATCCACTTCCTGCAAATTTCTTGCTGCTTGCTTAGCAGCCTGATCAGCCAAATGGTTGCCCTTTGCTTCATCTGTATCCAACTTCCCATGTGCCTTGACTTTCAAGACGGCCACTTCTTCAGGGAGTAGGAGGGCATCCATTAGTTCCTTGATTGCAGAGCTGTGTTTGACTGGTGTACCGGCAGTGGTAAGAAATCCTCTCGTCTTCCAAATGAGGCGAAGTCATGTGCCACACCCAGGGCATATCTTGAATCTGTATAGATATTGGCACGTTTTCCTTCGGAGATTTTGCATGCTGAAGACAGGGCTTGTAATTCAGCTTCTTGTGCAGACATTGCTGGCGGTAGAGATGATTCAGATGATTTGATAACTTCATCTGTTGTGGTCACGGCATATCCTGTGTGGTATTTTCCTTCTTCATCAGCATACCTTGAACCATCCACAAACAGAGTGAAGTCAGGATTTGTTAATGGATTCTCATGTACAGTTGGCAGATGTATTGTTTCCATTTTCATTTGTTCAAAACAGTCATGAGGTGTCTCTGGGTCATAGTTATTCACTATGACCAGGTCTTGGAATTCATTTTCCAGGAAATGGCGTGGCCATGCTTCAAGAAGGTCAGTTGTTGGATACTTGACAATGCCATTTTCCTGTAGCTTTGATTCATCCATGGTGGCCCATAATTTTGCCATGGGCCCAAGATCATTCCATGATTTTGTTTTCAACTTGGTAACAGGGACATGTGGAATAGCAGTATCCCAATGACGGTACAAGTAATTGAGTTCTGGGGGTAGTTGGATCAGGACCATGCTATTGCCTTCAGAATCACAATAGAAGTCTTGGGCAGTGAGTTTCACCTCCACCCAGTGGTAGAGTTCATCTTCATAGCAAGGTTCAGGAGTGATGTTTGGCTTGTACCATGTGGTACAGAAGGCATATCCTGGACCTTCACAGAGAGGTGTTTGTTCTTTATAAAAGGTTAAATCAGGATGCATTCTCTTGATGGTCCCAGTGAGAAGAAAAACATAGGTTTCATCCATGATAAACCCATAGTGGATACCCCCCTCAGGGAGTGGAAGAAGAGTGGATGGATTAAGAACTTGACATCTGTGTATGGTAATGTTGTCAGGCAGCAGGAGATGACACTGTAAACGTAGGTGTCTAGCGGGAGACACATGCTTGAGCTGAACTTGGTTGATGATGGCAGAGATGTCATGAGGGGCCAATACAACCAAGGGGTGGCCAAGGACCAGGTCTGCAGTTCTTTCAATAAGTTCCCTTGCAGCAAAAACAGCTCTAAGACATGAAGGGGTCCCTCTGGCCACGATATCCAGCTGGCAGGAGAAAAATCCAATAGGCCTCTGGCGGCCTCTTAAATCATTTGTTTGGGTAAGTACTCCTGTAGCATGGCCTTGTCTTTCAGAGACAAATAATTTGAAAGGCTTGGTATAGTCTGGCAGGGCCAGAGCAGGAGCAGATGCAATGGCACGTTTTAGAGTATGAAATTTGTCCAGTGCTTTTTATTGTTCAGGCAAAATGGGTCTGACTTGAGTGCATCATAGAGTGGTTGCATAAGCAGAGAGGCTTCTGGGATCCATGCTCTGCAATAGGAAATGAGGCCTAAGAAGGCATGTAGAGATTTTGAGGTCTTTGGAGGTGGAATATCCAGTATGGCTCTTACTCGGTCCCGAGTGAGATGTCTGGTACCTTGAGATAGGCAATGACCAAGGAAGAGTACTGTGGATTGACAGAATTGCAGCTTGAGACGTGAAGCTTTGCATCCTTGTTCTGCCAGATAGCAGAGGAGACTAATTGAACAGTCTTCAGTTGTAGGTATGTCATCTCCACAGAGTAATAAATCATCCACATACTGGAGGAGTACAACCTCTGGATGGTCTGTTTGCCATGGGTCAAGGATGGAGCACATGGCTTTTGCAAATTGACTTGGAGAGTTTTGTGCCCCTTGAGGCATGACAGTCCATGTATACTGTTGCATTTCATGAGTGAAGGCAAACAGATATTGGCAAATAGGATCCAGTGGAACACTGAAGAAGGCATTAGCCAGGTCAATGACTGTGAAGTATTTTGCAGATGGTGGGACGCCAGAGAGCAGAGTGTGAGGGTTTGGCACAATAGGGGTGTCCAGGACAGTTGCTTCATTGACAGCACGGAGATCCTGAACCATTCTGTACTTCTCTGGTTCACCTTTTGGAGTTTTCTTCTTCACAGGAAATAATGGAGTGTTGCACTTTGATACACATTTTACAAGAGCACCCTTCTCCAAGAGTGCTTTGATTTGAATTGAAATAGCTGCAGCTTGAGCTGGTTTTAAAGGATATTGTGGTTTCCTTGGTAATTTTGCTCCTGGAATGAGCTTTACCACCACAGGTGGTACTCTTAGGTGACCTATGTCCTCTGGGCCTGAGGACCATAATTTGGCAGGTACCTTTGTTTTTAGTATATCAGGAAAATTGGACCTCTGCTCCTTTGCTTCCCCACGGGGTTCTTCTAAATGCAGCATTAGAGGTAGGGAGCACAAGGCTGAGGTGTCTGATTCGGATAGAGGAGTAGACAATTCCACTTGTCCATCTGGGGTGAAGGTGATAGATGCCTGCAGGCGTGAGAGGACATCAGCGCCTAACAGGTTAATTGGGCATGTGGAAGATCTCCTAGGAGTCTGGGCAGATTCCAGACCTCTAGCAACTAAGAGTAAGGTATCTAGAGAGACTACCTTATATTCAGGGCGTGCAGCAATGATTCCCTTGCGTATAGAGTCTTTTACACCTTGGACAAATGCACCTGACAGCATTTGTGAATGAATCTTGTCAGTAAGGTCAAAACCCAAATCTGTAAACATTTGAAACAGTCTTGCATGAAACCTTTCTACTGATTCTCCTTTTTCTTGTATAATATCAGTAAGGCCAGCAGCCTGATCTGCAAGTTTGTCTAGGGTTAAGGGAGGAAGTGGCGGCCATGTTGGATGTGGGCACATCCGGGGCAGACTGGGCCGGACTGGGCATGGCCGGGGTCTGAGGAGTGGCTTGGAAAAAGGGGTAGGGGTAATTTGAATAGGGCAAGGACATGGGGTATGGTAAGGGGTATGGCCAGGCCAACTGGGTGGGGGCTAGGGCGGAAACAGGGGAGGGCAGGACAGCTGGGTAAGGATTAGGGGAGGATGTGGGAACCTGGACTGTGGGAGGGGTGAGTAACGGAGAAGACAGAGAAGGATTAGTAGATATGGGTGTAGGAGGAGTAGCCGGAGCGGGTGTAGTAGTATTGGCAATAGCAAGGGAGGAGGGGTTAGTAGACTGGGTGGATGCAGATGGGATGGTAGAATTATCAACAGAGAGAGAGCGTAGAGAAGGAATGGTGGATGTAACATTTAGATTAGACACAGAAGGTAGTGCAGGGATGGATGAGGATGATGGGAATGTTAGGGATGATGAAGGGGAGAATAAAGATCCATCAGAATTCAGGACCGGGCAAACAGGGGAAATGACGGGATAGGTATTGGGAGGGTCGGGAGTGTGGAACATGGTCAGCTGGCTATCGCTTGTTGCTGACTGAACCTTGAGAATGGACATCCCCTGGGCACCATCTTGGGGCGTTGGCTGAGGGAATGCCCCAGTAACACAATTCTTGTGATATACATACAGTTTTACACCTTTATGATTTATCTCTTCTTCAACTAAGTCACACGCGAGCCAGCCCCTACTGGGCTTACTCGCTTCCTGTCCCATATCCCCCTATACAAAGTGTCCCAAGTATAGGTAAAGGAAAATGAAACAGAAAGTCTACAGTGCTCGACTGCCACTAGGAAGGGTGGGTCCCTCCTAAGTGCGTCTTCCCAAAACGTAGACTAGTCACTGAATCCGTGTACCCTAGGTAGTGCTGGAAGGTGGCTGGGGCATTACACAGCCCGAAACGCATTACCAGATATTCAAAGTGCCCATATCGGGTGCGAAAAGCAGTCTTCCATTCGTCCCCTTTGCGAATCCGTACTAAGTTATAGGCCCCACGTAGATCGATCTTGGTAAAGATGGTAGCTCCTCTCACTCGGTCTAGAAGTTCCGTAATAAGGGGTAGAGGGTAGCGGTTCTTGACGGTGATATCGTTAACTTCTCGATAGTCGATACATGGTCTGAGGCCCCCATCCTTCTTCCCGATAAAAAATATGGCAGGACCCGCCGGGGATGTAGACGGTCGGATAAAACCTTTCATTAAGTTTTCCTCGATATAGTCTTTTAGATGGGTTAATTCTGGTTCCGACAATGGGTAGATCCTCCCGAATGGAATGGATGATCCAGGCAACAAGTCGATAGGACAATCATAAGGACGCCTCGGCGGCAAAACGTCAGCACCCTTTTTGTCGAACACGTCCGCATAATCGCCGTAAGGATCCGGGATACCAGAAGTGGAGTATGAAGAGCAGGAGTCCATGGTGGTCAATAGAGGGGATGGGGTGACCAAACAATGGTGTTGACAAAATTCAGAGGTGAATGTGAGGGAACCTTTTCCCCAGTCTATGTGGGGGTTGTGCTGCCGTAGCCAGGGGATCCCCAAGATAACTGGATAGAGAGGCGAATTTACAATCTGGAAGCAAAGAAACTCCATATGGGATGACTCTAACGTGACTTGTAGCGGCAGGGTTTCCAAGGTAACGGGACCTGAGTTGAGGGGTGTCCCGTCCACCACCTGTATGTGTAATGGTTTGTTTCTCTTGAAAGTAGGGATATGGAGGAGCTTGGCTGTAGAGTGATCAAGGAAACAGCAACTTGCTCCCGAGTCGATGATAGCTTGAAGTGTAGCAGAATTAGTGGCCCACTGTAGAGACAAGGAAAGGGACAGATGAGGGGACCCAAGCGATAGCACTGCACTGGGACAAGTGTGGAATTGGAGTATCTTACCTCCCGATGGTCTAGGCAGTCGAGGACAGGCACGAATAAGATGATCAGGTTTACCACAGTACAGGCATAGATTGTTCACTCGACGATGGGTTCTTTCGGCCTCAGTAAGGGGGCCCCTGGCAATGCCTACTTGCATAGGCTCTTCCTGAGGGTTGGTGGCTGTGGTACTTGAACTAGGAGGTTCAAAAAATGCAGTTGAACGTCTGGGTGGAAGTGCTCCCTTAGTCGTCGATCCAGCTGTACCACTAGATGGATAAGAGCATCCAGTGATGACGGTATCCCTATACGTGCGAGTTCATCCTTGAGGGACTCAGCTAAACCTTGGCGGAATTGATCTAACAGTGCTGGTTCATTCCAGGTGCTGTCGATAGCCAGACTTCAGAATTCTGTTACGTATTCCTCCACGGGTCTTCGGCCTTGTCTCAGGGAGCGGAGTGAGGATTGGGCTGTAGCCATTCTGAGCGGGTCCTCGAATAGGGCGTCCATCTCCTGACCGAAAGTCAACCAAGAGTCCAATGCCGGATGGTGTGAATGCAGGAGATGATGTGCCCATGTCTGTGGTTCCCACCGAAGCAGAGAAATAACTGTTCGTATTTTGACGTAGTCTGTGGCATACGTCCTGGACTGTAAGGAGAACAGTAGTTGGCACAAAGTCATAAAGGCACGGTACTTTTTCCTATCACCCGAGAACCGTTCTGGCAAAGGGATTCTGGGTTCAGGGGCAGATAGCGAAGCCGGCTCAGGAAGAGGTAAGTTCAAAGGGGTAGACGTCCCTTCGGTGGAGGGGTAAAGACGTGATGCCTGCAAGTCATGGAGCTGGTGCTGGAAATGTGAATGGCTTGCTTGCAGATCCTGCACCGATTGGGTTAGGGTGGATAATTGTTGGGATATGGCAGAGACGGCTTCCATCACTTCTGCGGGGTCCATAGATAATGGCTTGAGTATTTCGTGACGAACGTACCGTGGTTCAGAAGTGGAGCCCCAATTACAGAATGACAGCCTTTGCCAGGCACCACAGTACTGGAGGATCAGCGAGACTGCAGCAGTGATAACTGGCACGAGTGTCAGGTAGATGAGATGAGAGTACCCAGGTGCCAGGAAAAGGGTAGTCGGGTGGAATCCAGGTAGGGGAGCCAGAGAATAGAGTAGACGATATTCAGGCCGGGTCAGGGAGTCCAGAGATCACAAAAACGAGGAGGAGTGCCAAGGTCAGGGAGCCAGAAAGCGGGAAGTCCAAAGAATCAAGCCAGGTCAGGAATCCAGAAGAAGGCAAGGTCAGTAAAACAATCCGGGTCAAACAACAATTGTAGAATATAGCACTAAACAGGAACAGGCAAGGTGAATACTCAAGCAATTTTGAAAAAGGCGCGCTGGTGATTTAAAGGGCCATGGCCCCGCCCCCGCCCCAGTTACATACATACACACACACTCACATAACACATACACAGCCAGTTACATATATATACACAGCCAATTACATGCATACACACACACAACACATACACAGCCAGTTACATGCCAGTCAGAAGTTTTTTTTATTTTTAAGAGACAATAAAAATTTTAATGTGTCCCCCTTCCCTTCTGCTTTACCTCAGTAGGGGAGGGGGAACATTTCTGCTCCAGACGGATCTTTATTTATCTTCTGTCTAAGTGCCGAGTGTCACGTGATATCTGACACACACACTCACTCACACTGACACAAACACACACACTCGCTCACACTGACATAAACACACACTCTCGCTCACACTGACATACACACACTCTCGCTCACACTGACATGCTCACACTGACATACACACACTCTCGCTCACAATGACATGCACACACTCTCGCTCACACTAACATGCACACACTCGCTCACACTGACATGCACACACTCACACTGACATGCACACACTCACACTGACATGCACATACTCACACTGACATACACACACATTCACACTGACATACACACACACTCACACTGACATACACACACTCACTCACACACTGTCGGTTTTTAACTTACCTGCTGCAGGCATCTCTTTGCTTTGAGATTCGTGAGAAGGAGGTCTCAGCTAATCACGGGAGGCTTCTGAACTCTCATCCGATCAGGAGAGTTGAGAAGTCTCACCTGATTGGTTGAGACCTCCTTCAATTAAGCCCCCCTGGACACAGGGAAAAAAAAGACCGCTGCATAGAGCAGCAAAGTGCCGCCCCTGCCAGTGTGCCACCTGGGGCAGCTGCCCCACTCTGCCCCATTAAAGGGCCGGCCCTGTGAAGGCTCCCAAATTACAAAACGGGCATGAAGCTTAGAGCGGTGAGCATATATTGGTAAGTGCCCGTTTGGTTCCATTTAAAAAAATTAAAAAGTCTTATGGGCTATAGCCCCAGGTATTTTGGAAACCTAGCAACGCCTCTGTAAAGTGGGAACATATATGATACTGCTGGTGTCATGTTGCCTGAATACAATTTTTACACTTTTGTTTACTAGTTATCATTCCTACAATATCACTGAGATAAATGGGGTCACTGACAACTAACCTGCATGCCAGTTTGTTGAAGTCATAAAAAAAATACAATTATTTATTATAATAAATTCCCAGTTCTGTGCATGAGGATTCCATAGTGAGATTGTCACCTGCACTAAATGGTTAATCTATCATGTGTTAATGAAGCAGGATAGATAACAAAATTGGGAAAGTTACAAACAAACATGAAAATTCGCAGGTATACTATAAGTAAAATTTTACACTAAAGACTTACATTTTGCATTATTATATGTATAGCGGGATACTGGGGGACTTACTGGCATGCAATTTTGGCTCCAATGCACACATTTTATTCAGGGTGGTTCAGTGCAGCCCTACCGCAGCCAACTGCAAACGTGTAAAGCCAACTAGAGGGAGAGCTGACAACCAGCCAATCAGAGGCACAGCTGACAACCACCCAACCAGCTCACCAGAAGCAGAAGTAGGAGTTGTGAGTGACACTTCCTAGATTGTTCACTGCTCTTCATTATAAACACTGCGCTCCAGCACTGTCTGCAGCATACATTTTTTTTGGCAATGTGCACTGCAGATTGTCACACTCAGGGAGCTCATTCTGGTACATTGTCCTGGAAAGAAGAAGCCCAGGATCAAGGACAGAGCCTCAAAATGTGGGACAGCAATGGACAATAGGGGACATGCTATTTACTCAGGGCTGAGTCTAGGGTCACTGACACCTGGGTGCAATAATTTTCCTTGCACTCCTGGTGGGTGTAGCTCTATAGCTAACTCCTCCCCTTCACAAACTTGACTATTTCTATCCAAGTTATAATTTAAAGTTTAATTTAAAATAAAAAATAAAATAGAACCCTATACTTTCCCTTGGGTCAGTAGCTTTTTCCTGGTGGGTGATCAGTGGTCTTCAAACAATGCCTTCACTTGTGGTCAGTGGTCTCTAATGTAGCTCATATCCCCATGCTGCCTTCCTATTGGCCAGACAGCAATGTGAAGAACAGGTCTATGCTCACAGAGGCACAGGCTTGAATCTCCTATACTGCACCACCATTTCTGGCACTGGTAACAAACACTGAGCTGCTTCTGGAATACAGAGCATCCCAGACAGATAGCACAATTACCAAGCACACTCAAATACCTGAATATTGCAGTGTCAGCTCTGATTTAAAGTTACATTTCACACCTGGCATGGAGTGACCATAGTTGCACCTGACATCTGTGGCGCCAGGGTGTAGTGCACCTGGTGCACCCATCTTAGCAGAGCGCTGTATTTACTCATGTAAAAGTAATGTCTTAGCCTTCAAGTCAGTAACCAAAATGTTATTCCTCTAATATGTTACATTATGTTTTAATGTTGCTTCATTGTATGCACATACCACATTAATGCATTCAGATAATTGTTACTAACATATTCTCCTCAAAGCTATAGACTCCACCTTGTGGTTCTACACATATTACTGCATCTTTTGTCTTAATGGTAAATTAAATTCCAAGGATGCTCCAGTTTCAGCATAGTATTAAAACACAATATTATCTTTAGAGCAACTGTGAAGGGTTCTATTAACTAAAAGGTGAGTTGCAGGTTTTCCTGCTAAAAGAGCTCAGGTGGCCATGTGATAATACATATAAAACATAAAAAACTGTAATTGTTATCCTTTAGCTGGTTATTTTTCATTTACAACTCAAGGTCTAGGCTTTTCAGATATCTTCTTCTTAAAACTATCCAGAATCCATCTAATTATAACACCTTGTTCTAGTCAAGCCATTTCAGTTCCCAGGAAATGTGTTTCCTTCACCTGCTAGCTCTCCTCTTTCAATAAATACAGGTACAACATTGCTTTCATCTCTCCCCTTTTATCTGTCAAAGAGAACTCTGCAAACAGGATCAATTCCTCCTTCCATCATGTCCAGACTTGAGGAAAATTCCTTTACTGGAAATCCAGCTGTTGTGGTTGTTATAGAACTTGATGCTTTCATTGATATATATGTATGAATTCTAGTCTTCTTTCCCCTTTTTCCCAGTTTTGCTACTTATTCTATCTTAGTTTCCCACAGATTCAGACTAGTACATTTCCTTAAATTAGTTTCTCTAGCTATTTATCCTTGTTATTTCTGTCATCTACCTTTAGGACAAAGTATACCCATGAGGTGTTATGGTACTCTGTGTATGTATAATTATTTGGTGGAATGTATGCTAGTACTGCTCATCAAGCTCAGTTAGTCATCGGAGCTAAGTGTAGGCACTCTAAACCAGAAAGCTATTAGTAACTATTAAAGCTATCAGTTGCACTTTGATTTAAAAAAAAAATGGCCTTCTACTAATGGATAGCATGTTCCACACATTTGTTGTGGGAGTGTATGTATTTTGCTAAGAAATTGGATAACCAGTTTTCATGACCTTGGTTTGTCATGATATGTTAAGTTCTGCTGTCATGGATCCCACATTATATTTTAGTGTGTGATACATGACAGTTGTGTTTAAAGAATCTGGTCAATATACCTTGATCAAGTTGGATTTTTTTTCCACCAGCACCTGCTGTTCCTCAGGGGCTGATCCATGTGGCTAATGTACTTCAATGATCCAGGTCTTAGACCTGACACCATAAGTGTCTTGAAAAAGCCTTGAGGAAAAGGAGAAACGCTGTGAGAGAGAAGAGTGCTAAAGAAAGCACTTTATTTATGAACACTTTTTCAGGATTATTCTTGACTGTTTTGACGAATCTACTGTTTTTAAATGTAAGATTTTATTGTGTTTTTATTTGCTTGTATTAAACATTTATATTTACATCCCTGCCTTCTCCTCCACTGTGTGATGTCTCGGGAGCTGCCCTAAAGAAAAATACCATGTTGTTTTCTCTATTTATCTGGTGTGGGCTCCCAGATGCCATTATTCCTGAGCAGATTACTGCTCAGGTACATGTGAGTGGACATCTTACACACTTTTTAGAGTGTTTATGTATGTTGTTCTGATATACTTCACTATATATTTTTTTATTTACGTTTCCCTTTATTTAATATTTGCAAGAGATCATCTCATTAGTGTGCTAAGTGTTGGGCCCGGGCACAAAGTCACTTTATTTTATTGTATGACCTGTTTTTGCTCGGAGTGGAACACTAGCTGTGTCTAGGTGCTGCTCACTCCATCACATATATACATAGTATATTATTTCTTTTTTCATTCGCACATACACAAATCGGAAGTTTGAGCACTGAAATGTCAGCAGTGAAATGCAACATGGCAGTTTCACCACAGCAATGTAAGCGCATACAAACACAGTAAACCCCCTCTATTAAATTAACCCACCCTAAAGGTTACCCAAAACCACATACTAACCCACCAAACTCCCATACTAACCACCCAAAACACTAATACCCCTAATACTAACCCTAACTCCTAATACTAACACTACCCCACTAATACTAACCCCTAGTAATAAGACTAGGCCCTAATACTAACACTAAGCCCTAATACTAACACTACCCCACTAATACTAACCCCTAGTACTAACACTAAACCCTAATACTAATAATACTCACCTTGTACGTGATCCCGTAATGAACTGTCCCGCAATAACCTCTCTGCAATAAACTCTCGTCCGATGGCCAGTTCAGGTCGCAGTGAAGCGGCTCCATTTAAGCAGCTGCGAAGATCAGTCCCATCCCCCCAACAGCTGAACATAATAGTGAGCAACCAAGAACGATTCCATGACGTGTTGATGGAGAAGCAGAAGGAGTTGTGTAGTCACTGAGGTAAGGTAGTTGCAGTGCAGACGTGGATGAGATTGATCTACCAACAGAAGCTAGAGCTGAACACCACAGGTGATTGGATGTTACTGTGGTGAGGGTGATGATGATACTGACATGACTGGACGGATGTCCAGTATATCATCCTTCTCCTCATCAAGAGGCTGGTGAGTAAATAATTCTGTGGCTTCTTGATAGTAGCCATGAAAACTTGGTTAGTTACCATTACTGTGACTCCGCTGACAAACTCTGCCCTCTCAATGCCCCCCATGCCAGGAGCGTGTTTATTTACTTATTTATTTTAAATTATAATCAATTTAATTAGAAATTAAAATAAATTATGATCTGAACTTCTTGTTACCATTTTATTACCACCGTGTTGTATTATTCTACATGAGTACTCCTTCCCTTTTATTGTGGTTACTCACTGGTGTCTGTGCTGCACATGTATTTTGAAATTACTGTTTTTGTGACATTGTCATAAATATATATATTTTTTCCAATGACCATAATGCTGGATATTTGTTTGGGATATGATATTAGGGCACAAATGTAGGTGTGTCCACATGACCCAGAAAATGTAAAAATGTGGTAATTTAGTTTAAAGGGCTTTAGAGTTGAATTCTCCATCTCAGAATAGGAGAATTGAAATGTGCGAATTCTGCTTATCTTACCCGAATCCGAAATGTGTTTGGGGGTTGTTAAGCGCATATTGGGTACCTGAAATTGCATGCTTTTGATAAAAAAAAATGTCACAATCTGAAGACTTCCGATGCTTTAGTTTTCAGAACAGCCTAAACTAGTAAGGCTAGTAAGTAGCCACATTTCGTCGATTTGTGAAATTCAGTTAAACTGCCCTGAAGCGGAAACATTTCGGATCAAAATGACTTTCCCTTCTAGTTAAGTCTTCCAGCTCAGACAGCTTATTGAGATAAGTCCACCAACAACAAACAGGTAAACAAAGAGTGAAGTCCAGTAGCAAGCAGCAAGCCCAATATAAACAACCAAGGTCAGTACATTGTATGATAAATCACACCCAGGTACAGGCTCATTGAGGTACTGAAAAAGACGGGAATGTCAGAATAGGATTCACACAAATGACGCTTCGACAAACAAAGGAATAAAAGGAAAAAGAAGATGCTCATTCTACTAAATATTGAGCATCAGCAAACATGTCCAGATAATTCTAATTAATTTACTGCAACAGAGCACATGTTGTATGACTTTCAAGCCGCTCAAAGATTGTATAGCAGACCAGAGCTCAGGGCTATAAATATAGGATTTTTATGAGAACGTTCTTGAATTTGTAGTCTCGCATGACTAGTAATATCATTTATTTTCTTCACAATCTGATGGTGACTGTAGCAATATCTTAATATACCATACAATAGGGCAAGCATGTCAGAACTCCTAAAATACCATCCAACGTCCTGTAACGCACTTGTATTTGTCTGTCTTTATGGTGAGGATTAGACTGTACACGCACTCACTGTTTTATCTCTGCACGGTAGTGCGGCTTGGAACAGCTGGAATAGCCTTGGGCTTGCTGGTTCTTGTTTCTCATCTTTGAGAAAAGAGAAAGAAATATTAGAGCACATGGGCAACACAAATGAACATAAGTCAGGCTGATCAGCTTGGAACATGGAGGGAATTTATATATTATAGAAAGGTCTATTTTAACACAATGAATGTAGTCAACAATTCTGTCTGGATGTCCACAGAACCTTTTTGAAAACTGGCTGAGAGATTTCAGACTATAACATTTGTTCCATAAAATAAATTTTAAGCAGTATATCGTAATATTCATTGTTTCAATAAATGTCTATTGATCTTTTTTTAATAGGAATGCTTAATAAAACAGTTTAAAAGTCACTGTAATTTTCATGGTTAGCCTGCTAGTTTATTGTTATTTTGTTTTTAATAAAGCAGACACATTTAACTCTGAATGCCCTGGAGCCAACATAGTGAATAGCAATAAGTCAAACTGTAGTGACTATATAGCTAAAAAATCCCTGAGTTTGTGCAAGTGTACGATACATTTGGAGGGTTGACAAAGCTACAAATGGAGGAATCAAAGCAAAGCAGCACCTGGTCTCAGAAGGAGGATCCATGGGTGTAGGAACCCCCACAAATCTGGGGGGGACAGCATTTTTGCTCGCCGGGTATAGCAGCAGTAAAAATAAAGCTTGTCACAGTGTATATTATATCACCAAGTTCCCACCAACATTACCAGGATCCTTGGTATACAACAGATACATTCACAGCACAACATCTACATCAGGCAGGTGCATTTTATCACTGTTACATGAAATATAGTCAGCGAGCTGTGTGTACACCATAAAACATACATCAGTATGAACCTACCACTTCTGCTGGAATGCCATTCCATGTATCCACTACCCTCTCAGTAAAGTAATACTTTCATTAGTCCCTGGCCTTATCTTATATCTAGGATAGCCTTATACCTATCCCATGCATGCTTAAACTCCTTCACTGTATTAACCTCTACCACTTCTACTGGAAGGCTATTCCATGCATCCACTACCCTCTCAGTATAGTAATACTTTCATTGGTCCCTGGCCTTATCTTATATCTAGGATAGCCTTATACCTATCCCATGCATGCTTAAACTCCTTCACTGCATTAACCTCTACCACTTCTACTGGAAGACTATTCCATGCATCCACTACCCTCTCAGTAATGTAATCCTTTCATTAGTCCCTGACCTTATCTTATATCTAGGATAGCCTTATACCTATCCCATGCATGCTTAAACTCCTTCACTGTATTAACCTCTACCACTTCTACTGGAAGACTATCCCATGTATCCACTACCCTCTCAGCAAACAAACATTACATTTCTGACCAGAAAATAAACTGTAAAATATTAAATATTTCCAAAAGCTTAAGGTGGACCCCAAATATATGTATATAACTAGTAAAATTTATACCAGGGCTTGACAACCTTAACTAAGTTTTAGGAGCCAGGGAAAAAATCTAGGAGCCAGACAACAGCACATACACACAATCACATGCAGTCATATACACTCAGTCACATAGACACATATACTCATACATACAGCCTGTCACACATATACATACTGTCACATAGAAACACACTCATACATACATACATACATATAGTCTGCCAGGCACACACTCACACATACATACAATCTGTCAGACACACACACACTCATACATACAGCCGTTCACAGACACACTCATACATACATACATAGAGTCTGTCGCAGACACACACTCATACATACATGCAGTCTGTCAGACACACACACACTACTACATACAGTCAGTCACATAGACACACACACTCATACATGGTCTTTCACATACACTCATACATACAGTCTGTCACAGACACACACACTCACACAGTCAGTCACACACACTCATACAGTCTGTCACACTCCCTCATACAGTCTGTCACACACACACACTCATACATACATACATACATACATACATAGTCTGTCACATACACTCATACATACATACATCCATAGTCTGTCACATACACTCATACATACATACAGTCTATCACATTTACTCATACATACACACAGTCTGTCACATACACTCATACATACACACATTCAAGTGAGCAGTTTTTTTTTATCTTAAAAAATACATTTTAAAAAAATGTAGATCAATAGCAGGGATCAAAGCTATATCTCATTGCAGGGAAGGTGGGCATTTCCGTTCCAGGTTTGTCTGTGCCTCTTACAATCATTACTTATTAATTACATTATTTTGCCCTTTCATTTGTCAGTTTTATTTTGCCCACATTCATTTGCCAGTGTTTTTTTTGCCCAAATTCATTTGTCAGGGTTTTTTTTGCCCACATTCATTTGCCAGGGTTTTTTTTGCCCACATTCATTTGCCAGGGTTTTTTTTTTTTTGCCCACATTCATTTACCAGGGTTTTTTTTTTTTGCCCACATTCATTTACCAGGGTTTTTTTTTTTTGCCCACATTCATTTGCCAGGGGTTTTTTTTGCCCTCATTTTTTGATCATCTCATCATTAGTAGAAGTCATTGGCAGATTTAAGAGACATGTTATTATGGCAGCTTCGGAAGTCATTGATTATTGCAGCTCTAAGAGACATTTTTTAAATGCCCCTAAGAGCTGCAATAATCAATCACGTTCCGAAGCTCCCATGATAAAAAGAAAAACGGTACATTATTGGCAGTGACACCGTCACTGTTCCTACCTCGTTCCTCCCAGTGTGGGGCTGTGTGACTTGTGGAGGACGCGCACAAGCCTTGCGCATGATCACATGACGTCATGCGATGAAGTCATGTGATCAGGTGACCTCCGTGATCGCTGCAGAGCTGATTCTCCCGGGACAGTCCCAGGATCGAAAACGTTGCGGGATTGTCCCGGGTTGGCAAGTATGCTCAGGGCCGTCTTTAATAGTGATTGGACCCTGGGCAAGCATTTGCTTGGGCCCCCTGGACCCTACCAGCAATCCCTGCATGCAATCCCGCCATCCATCGCGATGTTAACCCCCCCCACACACACACACACACACACACATATGCCATAATTGTTGTGCCATTCAGATGCCAGTAATATTGTGCCATTCAGAACGCAGTATTATTGTGCCAGTCAGAGCCCAGTAATATTGTGCCATTCAGAGCCCAGTAATATTGTACCATTCAGAGCCCAGTAATATTGTGCCCGTCAGATGCATGTAATAGTGCCATTCAGAGCCCAGTAATATTGTGCCAGTCAGAGCCCAGGAATATTGTGCCAGTCAGAGCCCAGGAATATTGTGCCAGTCAGAGCCCAGTAATATTGTGCCAGCCAGATGCCCAGTAATATTGTGCCAGCAAGATGCCCAGTAATATTGTGCCAGCCAGATGCCCAGTAATATTGTGCCAGCCAGATGCCCAGTAATATAGTGCCAGCCAGATGCCTGTAATATTATGCCAGTCAGAGTACAGTAATATAGTGCCAGCCAGAACCCAGTAATATAGTGCCAGTCAGATGCCCAGTAATATAGTGCCAGCCAGAACCCAGTAATATAGTGCCAGCCAGAGCCCAGTAATATAGTGCCAGCCAGAGCCCAGTAATATAGTGCCAGTCAGAACCCAGTAATATAGTGCCAGCCAGATGCCCAGTAATTTTGTGCCAGCCAGATGCCCAGTAATATAGTGCCAGCCAGAACCCAGTAATATAGTGCCAGCCAGAGCCCAGTAATATAGTGCCAGCCAGAACCCAGTAATATAGTGCCAGCCAGAGCCCAGTAATATAGTGCCAGTCAGAACCCAGTAATATAGTGCCAGCCAGAACCCAGTAATATAGTGCCAGCCAGAACCCAGTAATATAGTGCCAGCCAGAGCCCAGTAATATAGTGCCAGCCAGAACCCAGTAATATAGTGCCAGTCAGAACCCAGTAATATAGTGCCAGCCAGAACCCAGTAATATAGTGCCAGCCAGAGCCCAGTAATATAGTGCCAGCCAGAACCCAGTAATATAGTGCCAGCCAGAGCCCAGTAATATAGTGCCAGCCAGAACCCAGTAATATAGTGCCAGTCAGAACCCAGTAATATAGTGCCAGCTAGAACCCAGTAATATAGTGCCAGCCAGAACACAGTAATATAGTGCCAGTCAGAGCCCAGTAATATAGTGCCAGCCAGAGCCCAGTAATATAGTGCCAGCCAGAGCCCAGTAATATAGTGCCAGCCAGAACCCAGTAATATAGTGCCAGCCAGAACCCAGTAACATAGTGCCAGCCAGAACCCAGTAATATAGTGCCAGTTAACCCCCCCCCCCTCCCCCTCTTCCCTAGTACTTACATGAATCTGCTCCGTGTCCCCCGCCGGATGTCTCCTCCGTGCAGTCTTCCCTCTTGCACGGAGGAGGGAAACAGTCACCGGATGTGACCCGACGTCACATCCGGCGTCAGTTTTTTTTTTTTTTTTCGGCCGTCGCATCCATTGGATGCGGCTTGCCGGAAAAGTGTTCACAAGCGCAATGCGCTGTGAACACGGCAAGCAGGGGCTGGGGGCCCCGTTTGCTGGGGGGGATTTCACCCTACCTGTCCCCCCCACATTTTTTCCTGGGGGGGATCCGTCCCCCCCATCCCCCCCGCTTCCTACGCCCATGGGAGGATCCCTGTCCGGGGATGGAGCTTCTTAGATAAACGTACATATCACAAAACAATTCAAAAGGAGGAAGCTTCAAATGTACACCATCTTTAGATCCTTACAACATTGTCCTTTATTTAATAGAAAAATTTAAATGCAGCACATCGTGGAAAAAAGCATATACAAAAAAAGACACGTCTGATGCACTTAGTGCCCGAGAGCACATAATCATAAGCTCATGATTACGTGCTCTAGAACACGAAAAGCGTCAAGTGTGGGCAACTAGCCTGTTTATTTGTCTTTTTTTGTAAATGCTTTTTTCCCACGATGTGTTACTTTTACATTTTTCTAATAAAGGTCACAATTTTGAGGATTTAAAGATGGTGTATGTTTGAAGCTTCCTCATTTTGAATTGCTTTGTGCACGTGTACCCAGACAAATTGACACTGCTTTGAAGGCAGAGGTGATCACACCAAATATTGATCTGATTTAGATTTTATTTCTGTTTGCTTATTTGACATTTTGTTTTAATTGATAAAAATAAATGATATTATATTAACATTTGAATTACTGAAACCATTCTTACATACATGTTTTCACACCTGCCATGCACAGTGCTGTATGTATTTATTGGATTTTTATTTAAAAAATTCTACCATTTCCACATGGTGAGAGGTGGCCATATGCATGGGGAACCTGCAGGATTTTTTTCCAGGAGGGTGCAAAATATCCTACCCACCAAGCCCCTCTTCCATCCCAATACCCCATTGCCTCCTCTCACATACATTTGTTGACTCAGGAGAGGGGTTTCCTGGTTGGAGGTAAATGTTAGTTATCCATCATTAGTATGTACCTGGAGAATAGCTGTGGGGGTAAAGATTAGCCACAACTGCCACTGTCCTCCACAATTCTGTGGTGTTTAGTCAATTTCTATGGTGTTCAGCTGACTTTATAACATGGGAGCTGCCGTCAACAACAAAAAAGTTAGTGTGAAGTGCAGGCCTCCACAAGCCCAGTGTAAAGCTAACTTCCCATGAAGTTCAACTAGCAATGTTGCTTGCTCAACATCATGGAATTTGCAGTCAACAAAAGTTAGTGTTGCATAGTGTAGTGTAGCTCTGTGATGCACGACCATTCATGTATTAAAAAAAAGATTAGTAAAAAGGGACATAAAGGCTTGGAACTAAAATAGGACACTTGGTAGGTATGCAGCTGTGGTGGCTAATCTGTGGCACTCCAGGTGCTGTTGTTACATGTCCCATGGTGTTCAGCCAACCAAATGGATGTCTCAGAATGATGAGATGTGCATTCCACACCAGCTGCAGTACCAGTCCATAATATCAGGATAGCATTATATTTGGCCCTCCAGTTGTTGAGTACTCACTTTTAAATGTTGCTTGACATATCAGACTGGCTGAGTACATAGGAAATGTAGTCTCAACAACTGGACTATGATCTAACCCTAGCTGCAAAACATGTTTGAAATAAACTTTCACCTGAAGCATGCAAGCTGTGTCTCTGCTCAGGCTTGGATGTTACGCATGTGAAATAGGAGCAGCCAGAGTGAATGGAGAGGAGACCAGCAGGAGTTAGAAGAAGAGAGCAGACAAAACCACTCTGACAGCAAGTGGGTGTATAGAATTAAATAAAAGCTTTTTGTGATGCACTCCCTTGCCTCCCAGGTTATTTTTCTGCTCTCTGTCTGATTAACGTACTGTGACAAGTCTACTGCTTCTCTATCCCGTGCCAGTGCTCTAGGGGGCATGTCTAAATTTCCAGACGGGAGACAAGTGCCCCTGTTCTTCCCCCCGCAGATGACCATGGTTATGAAAATAATCCACTGATAATCCTTCTCTGGTTGTCAGTACCACTCTACCTATTTCTGCATCAAACTAAACCAAGCCTCTTCTATTTTAAATGTTGCTTTGTAGACATATCTTTGGCAAGGAGTCTTTGCCTCCAGAGAAATATAATACCAGACAAAATAAGTCCACTACAAAACTGCTTTTTCTATAATTAGGATTACACCGTGTCCTCAATAAAGAGGGAACATTTTAATTTGAATGTGCGAAATATGCAAAGGTTCAATATTTAACTAACAAACATGCTTTTTGCGCCAAGTACATGAGAGTTTATATCACACTGATTTGATAGGTAAATTAGAAATGTTTCAATCGTATCCTTAGGAATAAATCAGAACAGAAATCTGTATGACTTGTCACCATTGGGGGTGCCTATACAGATTTCAATTGCACATGCACTCTAAGATGAGTTGGAGTTTTCACTATAATCAAAGCTCTATTAGGTCGTTTAAAAAAAAAAAAGAATCTAGGCATACACAAAAGGTAGATGATTAGACTGAATGCATGTCTCTTTAATCATAAACATGGGACGATTATATTAGTACCAGAAAAAAATAACTTCCTAGAAAGGCAGGATGCCAGGAGGCATGACTTACTGTGCAGGCCTCCAGAGAAATAAAATTGGAATTGCGGTCCCAAATTGGTACATATGTGAGGTATGTAATAATTCCTCATTTGCAGGAGCCACGTAGCAAATATTTCAGAGAATAAAAATGATGGTCAGTCTGTGTGTCACCTGTATAATTATAATACTACTGTTGGACAAGGTCTACACAACCTCTCCAAGAAACAATAACACACGGATGATACTTTGTAAGAATTTAGGCTCCAATTTGAAACATGCATATCCTTTATTAACTGCAATTGAGATACAAGCAAATTATGTTCCCATACAAGGCACCCGATTGGTATCTAACCATGTCAAGTTGCAATTACCTTGGCTGCATACTTACAATGAATTCTGGTCTGCCATTATTACTGATACAGATTTAGTTAGAAATGTTTATACCTGTGTTGATTAATGAAAAGTGATTCTATATTTTTTTTTTTTAGTAAATCTTTACTATCATTCAGGCGTCTGTTCGAAGCTCATGTAGAGCGAAACGCGTAGCGTTCTGGACTCAACCTGCTATTCTTACCTTTGTACTTTTATTGTTTTTCTATATTTAAAGTATATTTTGATATTTTAAAACACTACTTGCTGTAAGGATTCCTGTCATTTTGTGTGGCGCCCACTTCATGTGACTACCAGAATCCCCATGTAAGCAGCTACTATTTTTTTATTAAAATCTACCTGTCCTATTATTAATTGATGTCCTTTGCTGTGTTTCCATGAGAATTACTACTCTGAAGCCAGATCTCTACAGGACATACCTGAAGTGCTGTCTCTTTTCAAAGAGTTTGTAAGTGTATCCCCTTGAGGGGGACCTGCACCATCTCCCTGATTTTTGGGATACAGATCCACTATCTCTCATTTGAGAGCCACTATATAATTTTTTTCACCAAGGTGCTTAATCACAGGTTGCTCTCAAGCGCATTTTTATGTTTTTTAGGAATACATGTAATACTATTGGCTTTCTATAAACCGAAATTCTTATGAATGGGGACTCTAGTTCGGTTTATAGAAAGCCAATAGTATTACATGTATTCTATAAGCCGAAAGTCTATAAACCGAACAACGTTCGGTTTATAGACTTTCGATTTATAGAAAGCCAATAAACCGAAAGTCTAGACTTACATAGAATACATGTAATGCTATTGCTTTTCTATAAACCAAATGTCTATAAACTGAATGTCTTTCGGTAGACTTTCGGTTTATAGCCGAACCCCGAACTCCAACACGGACATACAGTGAAATGTCCGTGTTCGGGTCCGGGGTCCGAACACCTAATGTTCGGTACGAACCCGAACAGTGCGGTTCGGGTTCGCTCAACACTATTCCCAACCCTTTCACTTTCCTTAATTTTTCCATCATTTTTTCTCGTGCTTTTTTTCATTTTCTGTGTTGCTTCATTTCACTCCTGCGAAAGTGACTGGTGGCCTTTTACAAACCAACAGTTGTGGACTATGGATACTATGATATCCAGCAAGCTTAATGGTTGGGTGAATATTATAGGTAATACAGTTTAAACTAGCTAAGGTGCTAAAGTTTAGTCACTGTTTGATTTAATAATGCCCAATTATCCATTATATATTAGATTGGAGAAGTAATAGAGTTCCCATGATGCTCAGACAATAATTTGACTAGCTGATCTAGTAGAGTGCCAGTCCCAAAAGCCAACATAGTAACAACTGCCCGTGTGTAATGTTTTTTTATGATTACTTCAGCATTGTTATGGCATTAGCTACAGTTCATTTATTTAACTTCGGAGAATAATATCAGACTAACAGACTTACAGGAAGAACGTACTGTGCATACCTTGCAAATCCAAACAATTGCTGGAATGGATTAGCAACACTGGGCAAGCTTCTCTTATGTAAATTAAGCATATCAAAGATTTTATGAGTCAAATTTTAGTGGCAACATAATGTTTTTCAAATAAAGCAACAGAGTTTTTCAGGAAACAGGAATTTAAAAAAATACACAACTGACACAGAGCTGGTATAAATTGTTTCATCTTTCAAAAATAGAACACAATAACATACAATTGAGGTTCACTTTTTGTTATGTTCTTGGACACAGGAATTACTTTTTTAACTATTGTTTATCTACAAATTGAGTGTTGCTTTTTCATTGTCCATTTATAATATATTATCGGTGCTCTCTGCCAGTTCCCTGTCAGTTAAACTGTGCAGCAACTATATGTCATAAAAGTTTATAATGTAGATTCATCAGACAATTACATTTGTGTGAAACTGGCAGTTAGCAGACAAAGGACAAGAAGCAGATAATAAAAGGTTTCAATTAAGTTTCTGTAGTTGAGATATGTTCATGGTTTTCACGTATACCAGACAACTGTAAGACAGCTTTCAGTGTCAAATGAAATAGAATCTGCCTGGTAGCAAGAAACAAATAAAGTTACACATAGTTCATAGTGGATAGCAGTGCTTGGAAAACTCTATGGCACATTAGCACCTGTTGAGTACCAGGAATAATATGTAATGCATGAGCCAATGAGCATTCTGGGTAAATATGTGGCAGAGTATACTTGACTTCAGTTGGCCTCAGTTTGCCAGTGTCTTGCTTTACATTTAGCAAGCATTGTGAGAGTTTGAAGTCAGTAACAGTAGGGCAGTAGTAAATAGGTTCCCATTACTTTACAAATAGTGTGCAACATGCAGTTTTCTATTTAAAAAACTTCATTGGTTATTAAAATAACTTTAATCTCATTAGCTCAACTATGCATTGTTAAAGTGAAACTATCATTCAGAAAATGTGTGATTTTTATGGCAGAGCATAGTGGCAAAACCATATTGCTTGAAATCCATCCAGCACATCAGAGGTCGGACATTTTGTTTAGAATCTTGTTAGCTCAGTCAGGTCCTATAAAACTTTGACTCACTCAAGTGCTGAGAATCATGTTTGTTAGTTTTCTGTCGTTGTGGGTTGTGGAGCCCTGTCTCGTGAATTTTGGGATTTTGGGTGTATTTTCACTTTTTATGCACAATATGACACGCTTAATAATACCAAGACAATATAAATATCCAACAATGTTCAACAATATATAATTGTATTTGCTGCTAAAGAAGTGCCATACATTTTATGTACATTCATTTATTTATTTAAAATAAGCTATTGACATATTTAATCTGTTTTTTTTTTTTTGTGTTTTTTTTTAGGCTACCGACAGAAGTGGATCCTCTGACAGTGTTTGCTTCTCTTTCTCCAGAAGGCCTTCTCATCATTGAGGCACCACTCGTACCTCCATACAATCACTACGGCGATGACAGCTACACCTATGAGTGTCCTATTGACCCGCAGGAAGTCATAGCTTCCTAAACGACTCCAATTAGATCCTCCAATGGAGTGATGTTGCATCACATGTACATTTGATCTTGTATATTTCATTTCTTAAATATGTCCTGTTTCATTAATTCTTTGTAGTGTTTTCACTGTAGAATTTAGCCAGTCAGCTCATCCAGGAAGCATACTAATATGCACATAATAGGCCTTCATGTGCCATAATGTGGTGACTGCAGGGTGGCACCAAGTCCCTTAAGTACTGCAAAAAAGATTGTCTTACTTAATTATCATGAGTTGACACCATTTATGGAATTATTTACGCAAAAAAATATTATTTTGTTTGACATTGTTTAGTTACAGATGTAATAAAATTTAAAGAAGTGATTAATGTTTATACATGTTTAAGTGCCTAAGAGAGTGCAAACAATTGTAAAGCAATGTTTTGCTCACTTTTGTGGTAGTAACAGGTTTAATGCACTGATTCTTGTAGAAGTAATGTTAGTGATGTCATAAAATAACGAAAATGTTGCCAAAGAGCAAGTACAAAATGTGTAATTTAACTGTGCATCGAAGAATATCCAGGAATTTGAAACCTGCTATATTTCTCTACAATCATTAATAAATGAATAATAACATTATACAGTGGCTAAATTCATATATATGCCATGTTCTATTTTTCTTATTCAGAAAGCATATTAATCAATGTAACTGGCATGACAATATGTGTGACACTTCATGGTGCTAGAAAATACTTTTTATAGAGGTTTGGCTAGGATATCCATCTGGCACTAAAAGTGTTAAAACGGTTAGTTGACAGAATATATTGTCAGTTTTAGTACGTGCACATTTAATCCATCACTGACACAGGGATTGTCTAAATCATGTGGGCTTGATCGTACTGCAAACAAATGATTTAATATCATAATGATACATCTTTAAATACTTTAAAAATAACATTATCACAATAACATATTTACTGTCTAGCCTAGTGCCTCAATCAGTATATCCACCATTTGTTACAAATTCTAGTGTCACTTCTGATACAAAGATAAGTTTGACATGGATACAAACTAACTTGCATGACACATTGTAGTGTAGAAAGCCCTGGTCAGTGTAACAGATTTTCAGTACAACATTTTTGTTAAGTCTGAACCACCATGGGACACATCAACATAATTTAAAGCATTTAGGAGCTACCAATTTATTTATACTAACATGGTCATCAGTGTCAATGCAGACCAACATATAGCACACATTCAGTTCTAAATACTACAAAGTGAATTGACAAATGAACTGCAAAATTCAGCCACTTGGAAAAATTCTCAAACTAAATCTTTCTTTTTATCTCAGCTATTAATGTCTACTTTTCAAAGTTCACTTATCAGTTCACTTTATAATACATAGACCCCCATTCCTTAACTCTTTTCTATGCCGATTTCTGGTTTCTCTCAGTCCATATGTTACTCAATGTCAATTAAGTAGGAATTTACAGGCTGCACTGTGGAGTGATGATAAATTCTTTCTGAACTCTTATCTGCTGCATAAATATTCCCTAGTTTTGTATGTATATGAGATATTACAAAGTATTGTTTTGGATTGTTTTTTTCTTTCTTTTTTCATTGTCTTGCTAAGAATATGGAATTTAAGATTTGTTAACATTCATGGTCCGGGTTTAGATTTACTTCAAACATACATAGTGGTCGCTACTGTTATGCAGAGTGTCGTCTGTGATCACGTGTGGACTTCACCTGACAAGATATTTGTGAGTTGTGGATAACAGATCAAAATAAGATGTTTTGTAGCAGCATTGCTGCAAACCTATACACATGTCACTTTGTCCATAGGTAAGACAAATAGGTAGGAATATGTAAAAGGGTTGGAAAGATCAGAAAATTACAGGTCTGGCTATGAAGACTGCTAAAGAACTAATGTTAGCTCATTCAGCTAAAAACATGAAAGATGCCCTATAGGACCAATAAGCATATAATATTAGCTTCCCAAATACAGCTCTTACCTTAGGAAACCAATCAATGATGCTGTCTTTTTTATGAGATCCAGGACTTCAGAGATTTCCTGGTTGATAAGTTACTAATGAATATATTCCACAAGCACCCATGTAGAGCATCACAGTTTCTCAAGGTAACTGATGTTGACTTCAATACCATTACCACTGTATAACACATAATGTGCTACATCAAAGTACAAAGATCAGGTCTTTTTTCGATTTTCGATTTCTTTATATTGTGATACCTTAAAACAGAGCTCGACAAACTCAACTGAGTTTTAGGAGCAAGCAAAAAAATATACAAGACAGACAACTGTACATACACTCAATCACGCAGTAACATAGACCCCCAATCACACACAGTCACATACACACACAGTCAGTAACATACAGTCAGTCACATACACACTTCAGCAGTACATATATCAATATGTCACCCTCCCTGCTGCTTTATGTCAGGGAAGGGGTGCGTTTCTATTCCAGCCTGGTCGATGCCTCTCACACAGGCACAGACCATCTTCACATATTTCCCTGCTGAGCATCAGGTTGTCACTTGACACCCGGCTTCGGACACTAAAGTGCTGTGTGCAAGGGGGCATAGCAGGACGACTCTGCTGCTGGTGCACATACTGCTACCTCGTACTCTGCTGACTAGAAGAAAACAAATAAAATCATTTCAGCTGACTTATCGAGCCCTGCCTTAACAAACTAATCAAGATATTGCAGTCACTCTGTCTATTTTATTAGGCTCTCCACGTGTCTTACCTTTTTTTTTTAATCACTTTATATTTTTATAACACAGTATATTTAAAAAAAAAACATATATCAAAGCCAATATAATTATAATCGTCCATAAGAAAATCATGCGAGTTAAGGCATTAGTAGCTGAGTTGGAAGAATAGGCAGGTTAGAGAAATTTTTCCAGCAGACAAAACAAATTTAAGAAATTATTTAAGAAATAATAGGCATAGAACGGGAAGGACAGAAAAAAACACCTTAAGCACTTCAAAATCACAGGCCAGCAGAGCCTCAGTTTAGCACAGTTCACTTTTTACTGAATAGATCCCTTTGTGGTATTTATTTTAATTACAGCAGATAATCTGTACCCTATCCTATCTTGTACTGTCAATCGCAGTCAGACTCTAATTAGAGGAGGATGGTTGCCTGGTCTATTCAACTCAGGCATGAACATTTAGAAGTGTGAAAGTGGCCCAGGTTTGACAGTGGGCTGGGGATCCCACCTTGCCAAGCTTTTAGTGCATGTATGACTTTGATTCCCTGCTGTGTTTGGTTCCCTACAGCTTTATAAAATAGCTCCTCGTTTTCTAGACTCCTCTAGCTATCTTTAGATTATTATATACTTCTGATCATTTTTGTAGTCACCACAGTTACCAGATTTTCCTTAGCCCACACAAGTCTCACTAACTCTCTTTAAATGGGGCCAAATTGGCATGTTTGTCTTATCCTGCAGCTTACAACAGCAGCATGCGCTTGCGGCAATCTTTACAGGGGCTGATAATGACTTCTATGTCAATTACATTACACTTTATGGCTGTATGAAAATGATTCTGTCTTTATAGGATGCCATAATATATTACATGTTATGACTTATCTCCATTAATACTGAGTTGTTTGTGTGCAGAATTTTTAGGTGAGTGACTAAGGGTCACAATATAATGGGTTTCTATTGAGAAAACAATGCACTCATGATTTTCTGGTAATGTTATTCTAAACTGCTATACAACTACAGTTAAAATGCCAAGTATTTACCTATCTGCATCTTACTATATGATACTTATATGAGCACACCAGCAACTTTACTTCACATTTCTTAACATTAAAAAAATATGTGTTGGATATTGCAGGGGAAAAAAGTATGTATTACATTAGAAAAGTACCACCCAGGGTCTAGGACTTCTGTTACAGAGAGTCAGTGACACTATTTGACTAATAACTTTTAATCTGATAAAATGTCAATTAAATAAAAAATAAAACCTTATTAGAAATGTAACATTTCTTAAAGACAATCAACACCTGGTTGGCCCCACCATGTAGTTAAACAATGGCGATCGACACCATCCTTATAGCGCACTTAGTGAAGGTTGTTGAAATAATTGCATCTGTGGATGACAGAACTTTTCCACTCACACTAGTGCGAGGTCCTGCTACATCATTTCTGAGAAAGGGGGCCGCCGGTAGATACAATTCCACAAAGCGTGAAGGCAGATTCACATGACGGTAGGGTTGCCACCCTTTGTTAAAAAAAAATACTGGCCATGCTATGGCATTCATAGACTTAGCATTAACATCCAGCCATTTTCTTTTTACCAGCCTGCCAGTAAAATACCTGCTGAGTGGCAACCCTACACAGTGTGTCCAACACCATATAAATGATTTTAAGTCCATGTACTCCTTTGGGTTTTCTCCAAGGATGGTACACATTGAGCCATTTTCAATGACAATAAATGCTAAAGTTTATCTGTAGAATAATTGCAATGGTTTCCATGATTAGTTAGAAATCTATTTTCCATTTAAGTACAGCCCACAGAGATCTGATAATTGACTTCCTCTTCAGGAAGTGTACTGCTGTACAATCATGTCAAAGACTTATAACAAGTAACAAGAAAAGGGTGTTCTCCGGGGCTAACAATCAAATACAAACACATATAATTTCTCCAAGCTGCTATACACATCCAAGGTGTTGATCCCCTAGAACACCTCTTAGATAGAAAACAGAATGGAAAGACAAGGATGGAGCGCTACAGATAAATATTAATAACAAGTGACTAAAAATATTGTAGCTTTCTTTGAGAGAAATAATCCTTAGTCGTCCCTCCTGAATACATATTTTTAGCAATTATCATATGTAAACTACATATTATAATACATAACTTTAGACCTATATCTATCAGCATATAAGTATTCACTTATTTGTCACTTTTCATTGACAAATGAAACACAAACCATTGCTTGTTAATTTTGAGAATACAGACCTATTCATTAAACAGACAATTCTTGTAGTCTGTCCTATGCCACAGGGCACCACTTAAAAGTAAGGCAAATTTACCTATTGGAAGTTGTTGGTTACATTGTGAAAACCTCAACATCTTGCAAAGGATAAAAATTGTCAACTTCTTCCAATAAAAACTGTGTAGAAAAAAAGACGCTTGTTATATAAAAATGCAAATCAATAAAATAATGAAGATTATATAGCAGAAATGGTGAAAAAGTGAAAAAGTATATAATGAAATGCTGCAGACACTAGTGTTATCACCCAGAAACACATGTAAGTATAAGTGAAATAGAGGAGTGCTGCACAATAAATAAAAAAAAGATACTAATCCCAATGATATGGAACAATGGATAATCTCAGGCACATAGATAAATACAAACAAATAATGTGTATATCTGTAAACACAATAGTAAGTATTTATCCAGACCCCCTGGGAATAAACTCACTCAGACTAGAGCCCTTATATTGGCTCTAATGTATGCGTGTTATGAGACTATAATCCCCTCCATCCGTCAGGGTGCAGCCTCAGATAGTAGTTTTCAGTTGCAGGGCTAGTAGGCAGGATTTACACACAAACATCAACATATATAAATGGTCAGGATATGCTGTGGAAGGGATGGGAGAAGCATACCATAGTGTACCAGAAAATAGAAAAGTATTTATTGGCCCCCAATTGGTTAGGCTTACATAAAAATACAAAAAAATAGCTTTAAAAGCAATCAGCAGCAGATGACTTGCGTGACTGGAAGTGGTCATGTATAAACTGAATACTAGTTGCCAGAGTCCTCCGTATAGTTTAACCACATGCAGGATCAGCTGTAAAAGTTTCTTTGGAAATGCCTCCCTCTGCTGTCCAATCACCGTGGACACCTTCAGAGGTCTAGTGGAGTCCATGCCTCAATGGGTCAGGGCTGTTTTGGTGTCAAAAGGGGACCTTCACAATTTTATTCAAATTGTCATAATGTTATGGCTGATGTATATGTGAGGTGTATGTGTTTGGGGTGCCTGTGTTTTTAACCACATTCTGCTATCTTATTCAACCATAAGTTTGTTAGAGTCCTGTATATTCTCCCTAGATCTATGAATAATGGCAACTATTATAGTATGGGAATGATTCTACAATGTGTGCATATTTTATCTACATTACCCACTAGACATGTGCATTCGTTTTCGGACGAATGCATTTTCGGACGAAAATAGCATTTTCGTCCATTCGTCCGAAAAACGAATAACGAAAATTTTAACTAACAAAATCCGAATGAACGAATGGTTAATAAACGAAAATCATTCGTTCATTCGTCCATTCGTCCATTCGTGCTATTGGCATTCTAAACCGAAATAGAGTCGGTTTACAATACCAATAGCATTGTACTACATTCCATAAACCGACATGAATGACTTTCGGTTTATGGAATGCATGTAATGCTATTAGCTTCCTATAAACCGAAATTGAGTTCCCATTCATACGAATAGGTCAATTGACCTATTCGTATGAATGGGGACTCTTTCGGTTTATAGAAAGCCAATAGCAGCATGTATTCTATAAGCCGAAAGTCTTTAAAACAAACGACGTTCGGTTTATAGAATACATGTAATGCTATTGCTGTTCTATAAGCCGAAAGACATTCGGCTTATAGAACAGCAATAGCATTACATGCATTCTATAAACCGAACGTCGTTCGTTTTAAAGACTTTCGGCTTATAGAATACTATTGGCATTCTATAAACCTAACTAGAGTCCCTCCTCATTCATAAGAATTTCTTATGAATGGGGACTCGACTCTAGTTCGGTTTATAGAAAGCCAATAGTATTCTATAAGCCGAAAGTCTTTAAAACGAACGACGTTCGGTTTATAGAATACATGTAATGCTATTGCTAAACTATAAACCGAACGACTTTCGGTTTATAGAATAGCCATAGGATTACATGTAGTACATAAGCCGAAAGTCTATAAACCGAAAGTCGTTCGGTTTATAGGCTGTCGGCATTTAACTATACAGAGACAGAGTCTCCATTCATAAAATTATGAATGGAGACTTTGTCTCCGTGTAGTAAAATGCCGAAAGTCTATAAACCGAACGATCGGTTTATAGACTTTCGGCTTATGTAATACATGTAATCCTATGGCTATTCTATAAACCGAAAGTTCGGTTTATAGAATAGCAATAGGAATACATGTATTCCATAAGCCGACAGCCTATAAACCGAACGTTCGGTTTATAGGCTGTGGGCATTTTACTACACGGAGACAAAGTCTCCATTCATAATTTTATGAATGGAGACTCTGTCTCTGTATAGTTAAATGCCGGCTTTTAACTATACGGAGACAAAGTCTCCATTTATAATTTTATGAATGGAGACTCTGTCTCCGTATAGTTAAATGCCCACAGCCTATAAACCGAACGTTCGGTTTATAGGCTGTGGGCATTTAACTATACAGAGACAAAGTCTCCATTCATAATTTTATGAATGGAGACTCTGTCTCTGTATAGTTAAATGCCGGCTTTTAACTATACGGAGACAAAGTCTCCATTTATAATTTTATGAATGGAGACTCTGTCTCCGTATAGTTAAATGCCCACAGCCTATAAACCGAACGTTCGGTTTATAGGCTGTGGGCATTTAACTATACGGAGACAAATTCTCCATTCATAATTTTATGAATGGAGACTCTGTCTCCGTATAGTTAAATGCTATTGTATTCTATAAACCGACTCTATTTCGGCTTATAGAATGCAATAGTACTACGAATGGACGAATGAACGAATGATTTTCCTTTATTAACCATTCGTTCATCCGGCTTTAGTTAGCTTAGCATTTTCGTTCTTCGTTTTTCGGGCGAATGGACGAAAATGCAATTTTCGGACGAAAATGCATTAGTCCGAAAACGAATGCACATGTCTAGTATATATTCACATGTAAATTGCTTTTTAAATAAAAAATTATGATATAAAAAAATCTTGTTTTTATTTCCTTTTATGTGACAATGCTGCCTCTCTCTTTCCCTTGCCCCCAGATTTGTCGCTCTCCCCCCCTTAGTGTTGTCTCTCTCTCACCCTCCCTTTGGCTCCCCCCTCGCTCCCCTTGTGTCTGTCTCTTCCCCCCTTCCCTCCCCTTGTTTCTCTCTGCCCCCCCCCCCCCCTTGTTATTCTGTCCCCCCCTCACCTGTTTCTTGCTCCCTGGTGGCTAGTGGGGGCAGCCGGGGGATGTATGCACTATACATAATAGACGGAAGTGTCGGGCAGCATGGAGGTTGTCTGCACGATTCGTGCAGACATCCCCCAGCTGCCCGATTCTCCCTGGTGGCTAGCGAGGGAGCGGAGGATGTCTGCGCGATGAGCGAGACCTCTCCTGCTGCCGCCCGGCATGACCGCCGGGACTTCTATGATGAAGCTGGGTACTTCCGGCTTCCTCATAAAAGTCCTGGCTGTCGTTCCGGGCGGCAGCAGGGGAGGTCTCGCTCATCGCGCAGACATCCACCGCTGCCTCGCTAGCCACCAGGGAGAATCGGGCAGCTGGGGGATGTCTGCACGAATCGTGCAGACAACGTCCATGCTGCCCGACACTTCCGTCTATTATGTATAGTGCATACATCCCCCGGCTGCCCCCACTAGCCACCAGGGAGCAAGAAACAGGTGAGGGGGGGACAGAATAACAAGGGGGGGGGCAGAGAGAAACAAGGGGAGGGAAGGGGGGAAGAGACAGACACAAGGGGAGCGAGGGGGGAGCCAAAGGGAGGGTGAGAGAGAGACAACACTAAGGGGGGGAGAGCGACAAATCTGGGGGCAAGGGAAAGAGAGAGGCAGCTTTGTCACATAAAAGGAAATAAAAACAAGATTTTATTTATATCATAATTTTTTATTAAAAAAGCAATTTACATGTGAATATATACTAGACATGTGCATTCGTTTTCGGACGAATGCATTTTCGTCCGAAAATTGCATTTTCGTCCATTCGCCCGAAAAACGAAGAACGAAAATGCTAAGCTAACTAAATCGAATGAACGAATAGTTAATAAAGGAAAATCATTCGTTCATTCGTCCATTCGTAGTACTATTGCATTCTATAAGCCGAAATAGAGTCGGTTTATAGAATACAATAGCATTTAACTATACGGAGACAGAGTCTCCATTCATAAATTTATGAATGGAGACAAACGTATAGTTAAAAGCCGACAGCCTATAAACCGAACGTTCGGTTTATAGGCTGTGGGCATTTAACTATACGGAGACAGAGTCTCCATTCATAAAATTATAAATGGAGACTTTGTCTCCGTATAGTTAAAAGCCGGTGTTCTGACAAATTTCTGGAGCAAATTCTCCTGCGCAATCGCAGGAGAATTTGCTCACTGCGCATGCGCATAAAGTTACAGCTGATAACTCAGCTGTAACTTTGTGACCACCGTGCATGAGACAGCTGCGCAACCCACCTCCCGCCCCCTCACACCCGCCGCACACCCCTTCTTACCAGATCATCGACCACAGCGATACACAGCGCATGCGCACGCCTATCCAGCCGTTTGGGAATGCGCGCGTCCGTTGTTGTGTTCTTAAGGTGGTAAGTAACAAGGGGGGGTGGGACATAAGGGGGCAAGCATCCTGGTGAGGGCTGCCTCATCTTGATGGGATTTGTGATCCTCCTGCTGTATTATTGATGCAGCAGGAGGATCACAAATCCCATCAAGATGAGGCAGCCCTCACCAGGATGCTTGCCCCCTTATGTCCCGACGCCCCATGTTACTTACCACCTTAAGAACACAACAACGGACGCGCACATTCCCAAACGGCTGGATAGGCGTGCGCATGCGCTGTGTATCGCTGTGGTCGATGATCTGGTAAGAAGGGGTGTGCAGGGGGTGTGAGGGGGCGGGAGGTGGGTTGCGCAGCTGGCGCATGCGCGGTGGTCACAAAGTTACAGCTGAGTTATCAGCTGTAACTTTATGCGCATGCGCAGTGAGCAAATTCTCCTGCGATTGCGCAGGAGAATTTGCTCCAGAAATTTGTCAGAACACCGGCATTTAACTATACGGAGACAGAGTCTCCATTCATAAAATTATAAATGGAGACTTTGTCTCCGTATAGTTAAAAGCCGGCATTTAACTATACGGAGACAGAGTCTCCATTCATAAAATTATAAATGGAGACTTTGTCTCCGTATAGTTAAAAGCCGGCATTTAACTATACAGAGACAGAGTCTCCATTCATAAAATTATGAATGGAGACTTTGTCTCCGTGTAGTAAAATGCCCACAGCCTATAAACCGAACGTTCGGTTTATAGGCTGTCGGCTTATGGAATACATGTATTCCTATTGCTATTCTATAAACCGAACTTTCGGTTTATAGAATAGCCATAGGATTACATGTATTACATAAGCCGAAAGTCTATAAACCGATCGTTCGGTTTATAGACTTTCGGCATTTTACTACACGGAGACAAAGTCTCCATTCATAATTTTATGAATGGAGACTCTGTCTCTGTATAGTTAAATGCCGACAGCCTATAAACCGAACGACTTTCGGTTTATAGACTTTCGGCTTATATAATACATGTAATCCTATGGCTATTCTATAAACCGAAAGTCGTTCGGTTTATAGAATAGCAATAGGAATACATGTATTCCATAAGCCGACAGCCTATAAACCGAACGTTCGGTTTATAGGCTGTCGGCATTTTACTACACGGAGACAAAGTCTCCATTCATAATTTTATGAATGGAGACTCTGTCTCCGTGTAGTAAAATGCCGACAGCCTATAAACCGAACGTTCGGTTTATAGGCTGTCGGCTTATGGAATACATGTATTCCTATTGCTATTCTATAAACCGAACGACTTTCGGTTTATAGAATAGCAATAGGAATACATGTATTCCATAAGCCGACAGCCTATAAACCGAACGTTCGGTTTATAGGCAGTCGGCATTTTACTACACGGAGACAGAGTCTCCATTCATAAAATTATGAATGGAGACTTTGTCTCCGTGTAGTAAAATGCCCACAGCCTATAAACCGAACGTTCGTTCGGTTTATAGAATAGCAATAGGATTACATGTATTCCATAAGCCGAAAGTCTATAAACCGAAAGTCGTTCGGTTTATAGACTTTCGGCTTATAGAATACAAGTAATACTATTGCCTTTCTATGAACCGAACGAGAGCCCCATTCATAAGGATTTCTTATGAATGGGGCTCTCGTTCGGTTTATAGAAAGCCAATAGTATTACATTGTATTCTATAAAACGAACGAAAAAAATTAACGAAACGAAAATAATGAACGAATTTCGTCTGAAACGAATGCACTAATGAACGAAATTCGTTTTAGACGAAATAAATAACATTTTCGTCCGAATGGACGAAAACGAAACGAAAATTTTAGTTTTGCACATGTCTATTACCCACCAACAATTACCTTACTGTATCATGCTATGGTGTAGTGCCAGATCCGGTTGGGGGAGGGAGAGCAATGGGATAATTGCGCCTCCCAAGCAGCTCTCTATTTTTAATGAGGCCTTTATATTATTATTTAATAATACCCTGGCCTTCGACAGCACTTTCCAGGGGACCAAAAAAAAAACGTTCACCAACTCAGATGCCAGACTTGACCTGCAATGGTGCCAGGTGGGTCAGTTGTTCCAGGCAACAATTAAAGGGGCGGGGTAGCATGCCAACCTCTCTGCACTCCCATGTACCATTGTTTTTTGTTTGTAGAGAGCCTGGGAGTGCAACCCAAGGGGAAACATTCTGTGCCAGCAACCCCCTTGCACACTGCACTATTGAATAATTTGAGCCCCGGGTGTCACATGACATCCTGACGCTCAGTATATAGATGGCAGCAACAACGGGATACTGGAGCAAGTCCTGCGTGTAAATCTGGGTGCTGGCCACTGGGGTAAGTTCTGAGTGCAAAGTGAGTTCTGGTATAAGTCCTGATTGGAGGAAACTGCCATCTGCTTGTTGCTGAAAACACAGCAGTTATCCACTCCCCTGCTCACTTACAGGGGAAGTCAGTGTTTTGTGCAGGTAAGGGAGGGCAGCAGATTAACCTTATGAGTGCCAATGACCAGACATATATATAGAACTCCTCTGCACCCTCAATTTCTAATGCATTTAAGCCATGTATGTATTGCTGGTAGGATTTTTTGTGTGTGTGCATATATATGTACTCTTTATTGAGGGAGGAGATGGCTGTGTGGACCTGGCACTCATAAGGTTTATTCCATACACTCCTCAAGCAGCAGAGGTGAGCCCACAGGCTGTTCCATCTAGTTATAATGAAATATATCTATATACAGGTTTTTTATTAGCAAAAGTACCCATGATGCCCAGCCAGCCTAAAGTCTCATGATGCTGGGTGAGCTGGGTGAGCATTATAGAAAAGGTAAAAAAAAAATAATATCACACAACGTAATATTTAATTGTAAAAATGGCTATTTATTTAATAAATATGCCAATACAGTCTTTCCCACAAAGATATAAGTACAAAAAACATATAAAATTACAGCATAAACAGAGTAGTACACCTATTCAGTATTTTCAGCAAATTTATTGAGCGTTTCGAGAGTCCGCACTAAAAATTTCAGAGGCCAAAGTGATTTAAAGTATATGGCACTGTGGGAAGTGATCCAGCGGCATGGATGGCATTGTGAAAAGTGATATGGAGCATCATGTTACTGGTTCAGACAATATTGGGAATGTCTTATATGTCAAATAAAATATACACAAGCAACACAATATTTTCTGCTGCCTCAATATAATCTGGCAATGCCCCTCCCGAGATCAGATTCTGGATCCTCCCCACTATTGTGGATATTTATTCCCCTTGCCTTCTGCCACTGCCTAGAAGACAGCACAAGTCTAGCAGAAGGACTGTTATTACTGACATAAAATGACACTGGTCCTTTTCTTCCAGTTTGTTTATTTCCTCAAGCAGACACACATCCATGAGCTGATGTCAAGCTTTGCTGACAAATTGACCACTTAATCGCTGGTACTTTACTATATATGGCAAGGACTCTGCAATAGGACCTGCAGAGAGGCTTTATGTTTACATACAAAAGGGTGAAACAAAGAAAGTTTATAATGTGTAGATGGCTGGAATACACACTGCGAAAGGTTTGAATTGCTATTAAATCTTATAGATTGGGAAGCAATAGAAGTGATGGTATTAGTGCTGCTCACAGAACTGCTTAGTCACAGTACGTGCTCCAGTTTGTTTACAATGGTTATGCATACAAGAATACTAATACATTCCATTCAAAGTTCTGTAGATGAAAGAAATAAAGGCAAACTGCTGCCATTAACTAAATTACATGCAGAACAGTCTTTGTGATACATTTGCGCTAATGTTGCATTTTATACTGTTCTAAAACATTTCTAAGGTAGTAAAAAAATTAGTGATGTGTAGCCTATACTTATGAGCTTTCATCAGTAGTTACACGCACCAGGAATACAGTTACCATAAAGAAATGAGTTGTTTCTTTTTATCCTCTTACTGTACATTATGTACTGATAAATGTATGTTCAACAAGGTGTATGTCAATTTAAATCCATTAAATATATAAAGGTAGAAATATGAGTTTCGGGCCACTGTGGTGATCCCAATAGTCCATGAATTCAGGTTACTTAAGCACCGAAAAATGTTAAAAAACACCCGGGTCCCTATTGAAATCATGGGGTAAGTGGGCAAGTAGCTTCCATAATATATATAGCACTGCCTGCTCTATCAAAAATGGGGATGGGAGCCAGCCAAATGGGGGCCAACAGGGAGACACCTGCTGTGTGCAGACCCCAATCCAATGAGCAGGGTGAGCCCTCACTCTTATTGGAGATGCGTGAGCCGAGAGTAAACATGCGTGTATCTCTAAAGATACATGTTGGGTTTAATTCAGAGGTTTGGACACTGTTTTTTAACCCTTGCTTTGTCATTGGAAGTTGGGTTAAATAAATATAGTTGTACCTTAAAAGCAGGACAATTGAGGGTATGCAGTGAGATCTATTCCCTGTGCAGTCAGCAGTGGTGAACTGACAACGAAATAGAAAAGATCAGGTATTAATGCTGTGTTGAAAAATAAATCAGAAATTCATCTATATTTCCAGTTCAGTGATTAATATCTAATTTTTTTTCTATTCCGTTCACCATGGATCACTGTTTAGTGACCTGACATCAGTGACTAGAGTAAAATGAATCAGCTGACATGCAAAACCACATGTCCATCAGTTCAAATCTTATTAAAGTTTCTTCTGTGAACTGTTCTGCACTAAGGAAATGAGCATAGAACAGCTGATTACAAATACATTAACAGGGTATTCATGTTACAGTGATATAATGTATTTGTGGGCTGCTTAATATGCTAATATGTACACAAAGATAAATAAGCTACTATTGTCACATTATTTGCCTTATACATGCAGCATTAGAATATGATTTATGGAATTCACATAACATATTGTTCAATTAATTTGAATCTTTTTGCAGGTTTTATCATTATATATTTTCAACTATTGATTACAGGGTATTGAAAGCAAAATATTAAAAATGAATTATACATTAGCTATTTTTTATTGATCCCTGATGAATTTTCTACCAGGTCTTTTAACCCAGTTGTGTAATGTTGTTTGGAAAAACACATTAGATTTTCTCTTTCTATAGTTATTTTAGATTCAAAATCATTCTGATGCATATGTCTTTATGTCTGCTAAAAACAAACATTTCTTATTAGCCTGGTAAATATTGATTAATGTGTTTGCTTATACCAAAGTGATTATGCTGTAGTTAAACATCGTTGGGGTCTTGCTAATGGCATTTTGATATATATTCCTCACAGATAGGTGTGCAAGTCCATTATTTGACATGATGTAATATTAAATAAACAAAACCTGCCTGCCAAGATGAGTGATCTTAATCATGCCAATTCATATAACTGAAACCTCTCATTTCTATTATGTTTATACAGTTGCTGCCAACAACTTTATTAGGGTGAGAAGACAACATTTTTTGTTTTTTTTGCTTACACTGTATAGCCAATTACACTGTACTTGCTCAAGGCCAGAGTTCCAAGTGAGTTTAGGTGAGATGATGTGAGTTAACGTGAAATTAACTTTTCATCTCACCAATTTAGCTATACATTGTGCAGTAACAAACCTGGTCAGTTTTCTTAATGGGAGTTTGTCCCTGAACAATGTATTGCTAGATTGGTAAGATGAAATGTTCATCTTTCCTCAAATCACCCTTTAAGGAATAGTCTTTAAAGAAACGGGAGAGAGACGTTAAAAAAAAACAAGTGTGCGTATATTTTTATATACAGGTTATTGGGTGTCATGACGGTTTAACACTCAAAACGGGCATTTCCAAAGTCGGCATTCAGATATGTCTTTTGTTTTTGTTATGTGAGTTTATTTAATAAAATATTTTACTAAACAAGTGTGACTGGGCGCCTCCATTTTGTGAAATATAGTGTAATTGGATGCCTTACCACAGTGACTTTAGAGCACCAGTATCTCACTTCTGGGCTGGGGTCACAGAATGCAGTCTATAAGTCAGAATTCTGACCATAAACATGTACTGAATGGGAGGGTAATGTAACTATCACATCACAAGTGGATGTAGTTATGATGCTGTTCAGGGCGCCATCAGAAATGTCTGAAAAACATTTTCCCCCCTTCACTTTCTCTACCTCTCGCCCCCTTATCCTCCCAAAGTCATTATGTCATAGTCTTTGTATATCATACCAATGAGGTTTAAATGCACCCCAGGACATGCCCCATCATCCCCTGTATTGCACATCCAGAACCTTCCTGCTGTCCCCAGGACATGCCCCATCACCCACATTAAAAAATGTTGCTCATACAAAAAGTCTTTTGAAAATATAAATTGGACTGTGTCCCAACTATAAATGGAATCTTCAGATTATTTGTCATACTCAGAAAAAGGAAACGATACCAAAGAAGGCAATGCTACAAATTTTTCAAGACAGCCCCATTTTCACAAGACCTTTCCACATAATACAGGAGAAGGAGGTCAAAAAAGAGAGGAATAATCATTTCGGCCAACGACCCGAAACAATATTGAGTCATGTGGAGAACTGGAACAGCAATTGTACACGTCAGAGACCATGTTATCAGCAGACCTAAACAGTAATGTGGTTACTTTATCCACAGATAGGAAAGTAGAGACAAGCATCAAGAGTAATAACGATTAGTATGGGGTGATGGGTAGGAGAAGAAAGAGAGGGAAATGTCTGGGTTAAGGACATGTGTATAACTTCTTACATTTTAAGCATGCGTGGGATAGACACAAGGCTATCCTAGCTATAAGACCGGGAACGGGGGACTAATAAAAGTACTAAAAAAAATTGGGCAGACTAGATGGACCGAATGGTTCTTATCTGCCAACACATTTTATGTTTCTATGTTTCTAAATTATTTTGGGGCAGTCCATCCACATAACATAGATTTCATTGTATTTCTGCATGGATTTTGTAGAGATGTAATGCAATTTCTCCAGTTGCAAGTTGAAGGTTACTAGGTTGTACAGTTACATTTTGCTTGGGATACATGTAGATTTCCAGTTCCTGGCTAGCATAGTTTTTGCAGAAAACAATATGTGGCCTATAATAACTTTCTGTGGGAACTTGAGATTGGAATGGAAGACATGTAGGAGCAGGGCTGATCCTAGGGTCACGGGCGCATGGGTGCAGGTTTTCTTTTGGCGCCAAAAGGTGGGCGTGGTTATATTATGAACGCCTCCCCTTTAGACATGTCTGTTCCAGACATGTCCATTTCATTATTGGGGAGAGGGGAGGAGAGCACAAACTTTATTTTAATGTAAAGGACTATCACAAACTTTTATTTTAAATAAAGATATATATTTGGCCATAGTACTGTGTAGTGTTTTTATTTATTTCTATGATGCTCAGCCAGCAACATGGGAGAGTTTTTGCTGGCTAGCAGAATGAGTTTTTACTACCGTTCCCATGATGTCCATCCAGCCAAAGTCTGGCTGAGCATCGCTGGAAAAGAAGTACACAAGGAGCGATAAATAATATTCCACCATGCCAGTCACTTACGTGTCTCTCTCTCCCCATGCCCTCATGTCTTTCTCTCTCTTTCCCCATACCCTCATGTCTGTCTCTCTCACCATACCCACATGTCTGTCTCTCTCTTCCCATACCCACATGTTTTTCTCTCTTTCCGCATACCCGCATGTCTGTCTGTCTGTCTCTCTCTCCCCATACCCACATGTCTGTCTCTCTCTCCCCATACCCACATGTCTGTCTCTATCTCCCCACTCATACCCAATGTCTGTCTCTCTCTCCACCGATACCCAATGTGTGTGTGTGTCTCTGTCTCCACTCATACCCAATGTCTGTCTCTCTCTCCCCTCATACCCAATGTCTGTCTGTCTCTCTCTCCACTCATACCCAATGTCTATCTCTCTGTCTCTCTCTCCACTCATACCTAATGTCTGTCTGTCTGTCTGTCTCTCTCTCTCTCTCCACTCATACCTAATGTCTGTCTGTCTCTCTCTTTCCACTCATACCTAATGTCTGTCTGTCTGTCTCTCTCTCTGTTTCCACTCCTGCCGCATGTCTGTCTATCTCTCTCTGCCTCCACTCCTACCCCAAATCAGGCCCTTTTCGGTGCTTTATTTTTTACACATAAGCTGCGCCGGCACAACGAGCGCGAACCAACTTAAATATACGCATTCAGAGTAGATAACCCAGACTCCCATGAGTCTGTTTTATACACACACATACACACAGAAACACACATATACAGTCACACATGCAGTCAGTCACATACATACACACACACCAGCAGTCTTTTTATTTTTAAGGGGAGAAAAAAGTTTTCTTCAGTTCCTACTGTGGATGACATACACAGAATGAGCACTCATACAGATATAAACAGTGACACACATACAGGTACATAGGGGCACACACTGACACACATGCAGACAAACAGATACACATACAGACACGCATGCAGATACATGGGTATCTGTTTGTATGTATCTGAATGTTTGTCATTAACATGTGTATCTTTTTTTCTGCATTGGTATCTGTTTGTATGTGTATCTGAATGTTTATTATTAACCCTTTAAGGACCAGGGATTTTCCTGGGCCAAGGACCAGAGCGTTTTTCAATTTTTAATACGTGGTTTTTGAAACATAAATTTCCTCTCTCTCATTTAACGTACCCATACAAGTTATATGTTGTTTTTTAGAGGACAGTTAGAGCTTTCTTTTGATACCCTATACATAAAAATGATTTACATTTTAGTATTAAAAAATACATATAAAAGAGGAAATTTTTGAGGAAAAAAAGTTTTTCCCCATTATTTTCCCAATAATAAGCTACATAACTAGTGCAACACAAACCCACTTATCCCCCCTAATTAACTAACTAATAAAAAAGAAAAATATTGGTTCCCAAACCCCCCATAACAAAAAAGACAGAAAAAAGCTCTGAAGAGTGCGATGTCAGATCAGTAAAAATCATGCAACAGGCATGCAGGGGTTAAATTTTATTAAATAAATATATTAAAATTACCTTTAATTATTCAAAAAAACTTTATAAATTGTAAAAATAAAAAAATCTGTTAAAAAAACAACTAAATGAGGGCCATAAAGTGGAAGGAAACTGATCACAGTTAAAAACTGTGATCAGCAATGAAAGGGTTAATTTTTTTATTTTTTTTTTAACCTATGTGTGTATAATTAATTTATTTTTACTTACAGGTCACTCTCTGTGCTTCACTATAAGAATGTGAAGCACAGAGAGTGAATTAGAGGCAAAGTCAGTGTGTGAACACACTGACTTTGCCATCTAATTTGCATGTTATCGCGGTGATGACTAAATCACCGCGATCACATGGCCGGAAACTGACCGATCGGGTCCAGGAGCTTTGCCTCGGGTGCGAGGCTTAGTCCTGGACCCGTTGCAGACTAGCTGGCGGTGCCCACGGAGCGCACCGCCGGCTAGACTGCATGACGAGTTAACTCGTCATAAGGTCGCTAACGCTGCGGCTCTTATGACGAGTTAACTCGTCATAAGGACGGGAAGGGGTTAAGATACACATGACAAACATTCAGATACACATACAAACAAATACCCATGCAGACAAAGAGATACACATGTTAATGACAAACATTCAGATACACATACAGATCCACATGCAGACACACACACACAGTCATACCACACAGACAGACACACACACAAACTGTTAAAAAAAATTGTCCCCCTCCTACCGATTAGGTGCAGGAGGGTGACTTCCCTGGGTCTAGTGGTTGCCTCCCCAGCGGTCTCCTCCTGCACGGTGCTCGGTTAGCTGGGAGGCAGTGATGGCTTCCTCCCAGCTCTGATATCATCACTGCTCTTAAAGCGCAACAGTGCTGACCGGGCCCCAGGAAATCTATTGAGTAGTGCCGGCACTGGAGGGAGAACCCCCCCCAACGGGTTTTTTTTTTTAAGCTAATCTGAGCAAAAGCGCTTAGTTTTTGTTTGTTTTTAAATAGGGCGGGCCCCCCAAAAAAATCTACTTAAATCAGTTTATCAGTTTCTCTTCGGCATATGTGATATATATGCTGGTCTGCCCGTGTTCAAAATTCTACATTGAATGTACTACCAGACCATCAAGCGACCGTATAAATGAACATAAATCTGCAATTTGTAATGCACATAAAATGATTAATACTGATGAAGAAAAAAATAATGTGATGGCAGTTCATTATTTTGAAGCCAACCATGGGTCCCCTGCTACTCTTAGATTTAATGGGATAGAAATGGTCCCAGTACAAACGAGAGGTAAAGATAGGGTTAAATCCCTGATATGGAGAGAGTTTTATTGGATAAATGAATTGAGAGCCTATGAAAATGAAAATAATAATGCTGGTTAAAACAGAGAATTAAATTGGGCAGTTTGTTTACAGAATAGTTTGTAATATATTTATTATCCTAGTAGTGTTATTGCTACTCTTGATATGACCATTGTATATTTTGTATATTATGTAAATGTATTTGTTGCTAATATTTATAATCAATTAATCATGAGTGTGTTTTTCACCTGTAGTTGATTGATTGTGCATCATTAATAAGGGTGTATATATATATATGTAGTAAACGTTAGTCAGTTTGTATCTTCACCTTGAGAATGGCACACTGCAGTGCCAAAACCGGTCAGCGTTTTTGATGAAATAAACTCAATGTGGTTTCCTACTCACGACAGTGGATGTATTTAGCTCATATTCATCTAATCAAGAGCCTATAAAGTATATCCTTCCACTTAGACACTTAGACACTATATGTGTCGCAAATGAATTGTGTTCCTCTACTTTTCTACACTCATACTGGGAGTGATGTTTACATCATCACCCGCATTGCACATCCAGGACTTACCCTCGGCCCCTCAGGACATGCCCCATGACATCATATGACCTTCCGGTGCTCAAAATTCAGATCAATGTGTGGGAGTGCGAGAGAGGGCGCATATTTCCATGCACTAGCCAGGTGAGTACTGACGAAGGGGGGGAGGAAGGTATGTTTTTATAGAGGCACTTGGCTGTCAAAGTTGGGAAAAGAGTGGTTTATTAATGGGAAAACTGTCTGTGGCATAGTAATGGGGAAACTGTGGCATATTTTGATGGGCAACAGAGTGGCTATGTTTTCATTCTCCTCCTTTTATGTCAGCTGCCTCGTTAACCTGAGCCAGCCCAATTTAAAACTGCAGCTAATGGCAAATAGTGCATTTACATTGCTTTGCTAACAGCCTGTATAGTGCCTCTGTGCCTGTACTAGCATTCCTGATTCTTTAGATTGATTTTCATGTTGCTGATTTTTGCCTGTCTTCGACCTAGCCTTTTTGCAGCCCATCCTGACCCATTTGCGTGCCTTGTGACAATAACTACCTAGTCCTGATCAGTGTATGACCAGGCTTGCTAACTATTATATTTTTGTGTATTTTCCTGTGTGTTTTTGCCAGCTTTAGTGTGCAGTCTCAGTCAGTGTGTTATAGTCGTGGGTGGTCATTGGCCTGCGGCTCATCCATAGAGTATAATACCATTCGGGTGAAATAGCACTGTACTGTTTTCTATCCTGTTGCAGCTACTACCAGCTCAGTCTCAGTTACTAGTCCAGTGCCCTGCTCAGAGGGCTGCCAGTCCTGTCTCAGCTGACGGCCCTGTCTTAGTTTCCAGTCCTGTCTCAGCTACCAGTCTCAGCTTCCAGTCCTGTCTCAGCTACCAGTCTCAGCTTCCAGTCCTGTCTCAGCTGCCAGTCTAAGCTTCCAATACTGTCTCAGCTGCCAGTCTCAGCTTCCAGTCCTGTCTCAGCTGCTAGTCTCAGCTTCCAGTCCTAGCTACCAGTCTCAGCTTCTAGTCCTATCCTCACCTGCCATTCCTGTCCTCAGCTGCCAGTCTCCATTACCAGTCCTGTCCGAGGTTCCATCCAGTCCTTAGTTATGCATCATGGGGTGCAGACTGACCCCCCATCATGCCCTGCAACGAGGCTCCTCACTGGTCTGTTATCCCAAGTTATGACAAAACAAAGGGAAAAAAACATAAAATAATATAGTGTAATAAATCTCAGAAGAAAAAGTGGATATAGAGACAGTAAAGTTTGTCAACTCCATAACCTCCTCAGTATAAACAGCACCAGGGAACCACGTGGGGTCCACAGATGAAACACCTCCACTGTAGGTATCAAACGTCACACTTCCACTCCGAAAGAATATGGAGGAAGACAAGGGAAGAGGGAGCAGGACTTAAGTTAAACACATTTATTTGTAAAATTAATAGAACAGTACATTAAAATAAGCAATATCCAATATATCACACTTGAAAAAAAGTCCTTTTGAAAGTGCACTGTGCTTAAATACACTTCCCTCTCCGCACAACGCGTTTCATGATTGACATAAAACTGAAACAGTACACCTCCTTATTCATCTTATTCATACAATTAATATATAAAGCTGATTATACAAACCAAATTGTCAGGACATTTTTGTGTAGGAAGTTAAAAAAAAAAAAAAAAGGATTCAAATTCCAAGGAAATTACACATGAAATATAGTTCTTATTTATACCAGCCTCAAGCTCAGGACAAGATTATTTCACAAGTGACTAACTTACATGTTCATCGGGAAAATATGCAATTCAAAATCTTAAGTATACTAGAAACTTCTGTCTGGGTTGTGTGACCACAAAAGATGCCAATTTCATTTTCAGTTGTGACATGTGACAGGTTTCTGGCAGTACTGCAGGTTTTGTGCCTAAAGGCCCCAGGTATTTAAACAGTGGCCTGGTATATGGTCTGTATGGAAGGAAAAACAGAAACCAGCTAAACATATGTTGTAGTACAACCTTTCAATTTGTAGTTTGATCCTTCTGACTCCCAAGCTATAATTATCCGCTGGCTAAGCAATAGCATTTAGAACAATGGCTAATTTGGCTTTATACCTCATCCTTAAAGAAGAAACAACAAAACACCCCAGTGAGGTGTACTGAGCTGAAGGTCGGTATTCCAAAACAAAAGAACAATTATTTTTTCAATTATATAATATTTTTTCTTAGGCAATCAAGAGCCTCTGTTATTACATCATTCCGTGTTCGGTTGATTGAATTTCACCTTGAACTGTTTGTTTAATCATAGAAACATAATGAGTACAACACATTCAAGTGATTGTAAAATAATGAATACATTTAAACAACAACTCAGTGTGCTAGCGAATGGCATCTGCTCGATACATAAATGATTGTTCGTTATTTAAATGGTAAGATAACACTGGTACAGTTTTTGTTAAGACTCATCAATTAAATGCACAATTCTCCTTGCTAAGTCGAAGTATATCTTTGTAAGTGGTAATTTTCTTCCTTTCCAGTAGAAGAATCACAAACATTCAGAGCTTGTATTGCAAATTAAAGAAAGAAACGCCTCACTGACTTTGCATAGACAAATCATTTTACATGGAAAAATCATTTCACACAGACAGCATTACCAATTCCTACAACTGAGTACAGATATGCACACACATTCTCTCTCCTCTGGGTAAAATCATGAATGTTTAACAACCAACATAATTTCCATGTGTTGAAAAAGTGACGTGTGAATGGTTTTCATTCTATAAATTCAGTGATTGCATTAATATCTAAATAACGGTATCTTAAAGGTGCAATCCCACCCAGCCAACCAGAAACAGCCATTTAGACAGGAGTTAGCAACAATTTCCCATACCAAATTATCACTGGATAACAATGATATCACTGTTATATTTCACAATTTTTAACTGCGTTTGTAAATGTTCAGTATGTTATGGATGTTTAGTTTATTGTGTCCCAATAGATCTTAAATTGGAAATTATTTTTAGAAAAAAATGCATCATCACATAGTGCTGTAAAAACAACCTAATTTGGTCACGTTATGAAAAGCCCAGGTTATGATTGGATAGAAGCAGCACGGTCAGTCCACAACCTTTTTCTTCTTCTTTATCATTACCGCTAAGATTTTTTTTCTGTAGGAATTTCAAGTTTTAAGAAGGATAAATTCCACAATGGCTTGGAACACAATTTTCGATTTCGAAAGACACACTGAACAAAGGCTGCATCTTGAAACAACTCCAGCTCCAGTTTAGTTAAAATCAAATTTAAAAAAGGGAGTGCTTTAGGCAAGTTCTGGTCTTGCCTAGTAGAACATGTGGCCCTGTTCATCTCATACCAATGAATTAAGGAACAGCAATATCAGGTGTTGACCAAGAATTTCTTAACATTTCTGATATCCATAATGTTATTGTTTTGAAGATAGAACACTCGGAATTATACATGATGTTCAGTGATGCAATACACCCAAGAAGTCAAATCTATTGGCAACACCTGTTTAGAAGGCCAGGTGCTTTCTAGCTGAAATCCACATGTGTTCCAATATTATCAACATATGACCCTGACTGGAAGATTCACACTACATTATTCTAACTTTACAGACTTAATGATTTCCATTTGTAACCTACACTGCCTTAGCTCTGCTTTGATTCCCTCCCGGTGGGAATCTAAATTAACTTTTACTTCCTAGTTGAATTACTTTAATGATGTAAAGGTAATTGTTTCTCTAGAACAGTGACTGAAAGTTGAAAAAAAAACTAAAGCAAACACTGAGAAGATGTCATAGAACGAACACAAAACTGTTTTCCCCTGCCGCAGGGAATACTGTTAACTGAATGTTTAATGGTCTTCTAGTTTAATTATCCCAGCAAGCTGACACAGCGAAGCTCCATGTTCCAACTGCTTGTCTGACGCTAAACCTCTCATATGTTATGACGTATTAGGTTGGAAGAGTTGAATATACTGTCAGTGATTTAAATATGGTTGAAATGTGCCCAATGTAAGTAATAAAAGAATTAAAAATACTGAGAAGTAAAAATAATACATAAATTAACATTTAAAACTAAATCATGTGGTTTTGAAAAACGCATGTCAAAAAAGTTATACATTTCCATGTCAATGCGTGAAATAAGTATTTGATCCCCTATCATTCAGCAAAATTTCTGTCTCCCAGGTTTCTTTTAAACAGGTAACGAACTGAGATTAGGAACACTCTGTTAAAGGAAGTGCTCCTAATCACAGCTTGTTACCTGTATAAAAGACACCTGTCCAGAGAAACAATCAATCAGATTCCAAACTCTCCACCATGGCCAAGACCAAAGAGCTGCCCAAGGATGTCCGGGACAAGTTTGTCGTTTAGCATTGCAGTTGATTTGTACAACGTAAGTCATTCAAAAAGAAAAACAATAATGGAAAATAATAGTTTATAGAAAAACCTCTAGCTATAAACACATTTAGCTTAAACGGTAAACAACCTCTGTTGATATTCAAGATGCATTTGTAAAAATTGATCTGTTGTTTTTTTATGGACATTTGGATATTTAACAAACCGCACTGAAGTGAAACTGGTCATACACAAAGAATACATACACTGGTATCCATAAAATATGATTAACCATCCAAATTACCTAAGTCAGGTGAACAATACAATAAAACAGAAAAACATAAATTGTGTTCATCTGTCAGATCAGGTATATAAATTTATGAGGATTTCAGTGGAACTCAATTGCAGGTTGTAATGAGCAATTCTCAACAGTAGAGGGCAGTAGTATCTAAGTCTTCCTTTATGAGGATTTCAGTAGAACTCAATTGCAGGTTGTAATGAGCAACTGTAAACAGTAGAGGGCAGCAGTGTCTAAGTCTTCCTTTATGAAATGCAAATGAAAGGTTTAAGAATCGTAAGTGATACAAAGTGTTGCAGTGGAACACTGAGGATTCGTAAGTCTTACAGACGGTTTCAGGAGGAAGAGAGGACATACAACGGAGGGTTTTTTCTTCTATATAACAATCAATTGTTATATACTTGCAGTTAGTAGAAGGTAAGGTTCTCAGTGCTGGGTGCAGAATGTCCGTTTAACAAGCCGAGGTCAGGTGTTGGAACAATCAGGTAAGTAGTTAGCCGGTCCGTGTTCAAAGGGTTATAACAATACGAATAGTAGCAAAGCCAGTCTAGGATCAGGGGTTGTAGAAAGGAGGATAGTAGATAATACAAGCCGGGTTCGTTAACGAGGATCAGTCTGAAGAGAAGTTGTTTTTTTCTTAAAGAGTAAATGCTGGATACACGGAGCTGTGTGTACACGATGTCTCTGAAGAGAAAGTATAACTCAGCGTTTGAACTGTGGCGCGGTTTCCCCTATAACGCGAGGGAACACCGCGTCACAGAAAAGGGGAGGAGCCTATAGTCATGATTCTAATAATCTGACAGTACCCCCTCCAAAAGGAGCACACTCCGGGTGCTAGCCACGTGGTTTGTCAGGGTGTTGTTTATGGAAAGAGTTGATAAGTTTAGCAGCATGAACTTCTGAGGAATTCAACCATGAGTCTTCGTCGGAAGCATATCCTTTCCATCTTATGAGATACTGCAGTTTCCTTCTGAAAATTCGGGAGTCTAAAATCTTTTCAACTTCATATTCCTCGATTCCGTCCACGATAATGGGGTCAGGTGGAGTGATTGTCTGTCTTGCGAAGGTATCAGGAATATGAGGTTTTAGAAGTGAAACATGAAACACTGGATGGAGTTTCATGGTAGAAGGTAAAATAAGTTTGACTGCAACATTGTTAACAATTCGTTCAATAGGAAATGGACCGATGAAAAGGTTATCCAATTTCTTAGATGGTCGATTTGTCCTTAAATTTTTTGTCGATAGGAGGACCATGTCACCAGGAGAGTAAGGAGGATTTGGCAATCTTTTTGAGTCGTAGAATTTTTTATGACTCTCGATGGATTTTGAGAGGTTGTTTTTTAGGGTTTGGAATAATGAAGTCATCTCAGATATTTGAATTGACACAGATGGGTTACAAGTAATGGAGGGGTTAGAAGGTATCGATGTAGGATGGTATCCATAATTAGAGAAGAAGGGAGACATTTTTGTACTTGAATGATAAGAATTATTATATGAATATTCGGCTAATGGTAACCAAGTAGACCAATCATCCTGCAGGTAGGTACAGTAACACCGAAGGTATTGCTCAAGGCATTGGTTAACCCTTTTCGTTTGTCCATTTGTTTGTGGATGGTATGATGATGATAATTTGGTGGAAATTTGGAGAGAGGAGCATAATTCTTTCCAGAAATGTGAGGTGAATTGTGTTCCTCTATCTGTTATTATTTCTTCAGGTAAGCCATGTATACGAAGGATGTGGGAAATGAAAACTGAGGATAGTTCTTTGGATGTTGGTATTTTTTTGTAGGGGGATGAAATGGGACATTTTAGTCAGACGGTCAACAACGACTAATATGGTGGTTTGCTTTTTTGAGGGAGGAAGATCGACGATAAAGTCCATGGATATTGATTTCCAAGGTCTGTCGGGAATGGGTAAATTCATAAGTAGACCAAAAGGATGACGGTGAGTAGGCTTGCTCTTTTGACAAATAGAACAGGATGAAACATAAGCAGTGATGAAGTCAAGTTGATTAGGCCACCAGAAATGTCGTTTAGATAGTTCTGATGTTTTCTTGATCCCAGGGTGCCCAGCTAATGGAGAATCGTGAACTAGATTCATAACTTCTGTCCGTAGATTGGGGGGTATGTATAATTTGTTATTCTTCATATAGAAACCATTTTCCTGATATAGGTCAAGGTCTTGAGGTAGGTGTAATTCTTCAGGAGTAAGTTGTTTAATTTTATCAAGTATAGTAGTGGTTAATCCGATGAACCTGGATGAAGGAAGAAGAGGAGTGGAAACAAGTATCTAAACAGAAAGCAGATTTGAATTTGACAACCATGGGTGACCACTGAATGATGGGGTTGTGTCTCTGCAACCAATTGATGCCAAGAATAACAGGGAATAGAGGGGATTTCACCACATCGAGTGTCATGAATTCAGTATGGTGATAGTTGATGGTCATCTTAAGAGGGATAGATTCTTGTGTAATTGGTCCAGAGGAGATAAGGGATCCATCAACTACCCGAAGAGATATGGATGAATTATTTTGCGTTAGAGGAATTTTGTGAGTGTTGACGAGGGAAGAATCAATAAAGGATCCAGCTGCCCCAGAGTCAATAATAGCCTCCGTCTGAAGTCTTTCTTGGTCCCACTGTAGGATGAGAGAAACAATACAATGATTTGTTGAAAGATTATGAGACAAATTAAAGATGGGGGAATTGGTGTTGATCTTACCGCTCTTGTTTCGTTTTAGTATAGGACAGACATCTATCAGGTGATCAGTGGATGCGCAATACATGCATAGATTGAGGTTTTTTCTTCTGAGCTTTTCTTCTTGGGATAGAGGTCCCCTAAGAACTCCTAGTTCCATAGGTTCTGGAATATTGGCTTTTTCATATGTTCTTGGGAAAGTGGTAGGTTTTTTCCAATTGACAACAGTGGAGGTTTTTTCAGCTTTTCGCTCTCGGATTCTTCGATCAATTGTTATAGAGAGATGTATTAGACCTTCTAATGAGGATGGTAATTCGGTACGGGAAAGATCATCTTTAACGTGCTCAGACAAACCTAGACGAAATTGATTTCGTAGTGCGATGTCGTTCCATTGGGTATCTACAGCCCATCGTTTAAATTCAGAGATGTAATCCTCAACCGGCCTTTTCCCTTGGGAGAGAGCTCTGATTGCTGTATCAGCGGTAATTTGTTTATTTGGATCATCATATAAGGATGACATCTGATTGAAGAATTCCTCTAATGAATTGAGAATAGGGTCGTTATTCTCCAAGAAGGTGTGTGCCCAGGCCATAGGTTCACCCCTTAGAAATGATATTACAGTACAGACCTTTATGCGATCTGTAGGATATGATCTGGGGCGTAAGGCAAATAACAGATTGCAGGAGTTGATGAACTCTCTGTATTTGGATCTTTCACCTGTGAATTTTTCGGGGTTGCAAACTGAAGGTTCAGAATGTTCCCTGTTAATAGTTATAGGAGGAGGAGTTGATAAAGACCTGTTTTGGAGTTCTGTAACATAAGTAAGGAATCTTTCATTGGAAATTCTGAGGTCTTGCATACTTTGAGAAAGCATATCTACCCTCTGAGTTAGTGTATTAATTTGAGCAGCCATTTCTGCTGGTTCCATAATAAGGCTGAGTTATTCTGTCAGATCAGGTATATAAATTTATGAGGATTTCAGTGGAACTCAATTGCAGGTTGTAATGAGCAATTCTCAACAGTAGAGGGCAGTAGTATCTAAGTCTTCCTTTATGAGGATTTCAGTAGAACTCAATTGCAGGTTGTAATGAGCAACTGTAAACAGTAGAGGGCAGCAGTGTCTAAGTCTTCCTTTATGAAATGCAAATGAAAGGTTTAAGAATCGTAAGTGATACAAAGTGTTGCAGTGGAACACTGAGGATTCGGAAGTCTTACAGACGGTTTCAGGAGGAAGAGAGGACATACAACGGAGGGTTTTTTCTTCTATATAACAATCAATTGTTATATACTTGCAGTTAGTAGAAGGTAAGGTTCTCAGTGCTGGGTGCAGAATGTCCGTTTAACAAGCCGAGGTCAGGTGTTGGAACAATCAGGTAAGTAGTTAGCCGGTCCGTGTTCAAAGGGTTATAACAATACGAATAGTAGCAAAGCCAGTCTAGGATCAGGGGTTGTAGAAAGGAGGATAGTAGATAATACAAGCCGGGTTCGTTAACGAGGATCAGTCTGAAGAGAAGTTGTTTTTTTCTTAAAGAGTAAATGCTGGATACACGGAGCTGTGTGTACACGATGTCTCTGAAGAGAAACTATAACTCAGCGTTTGAACTGTGGCGCGGTTTCCCCTATAAGGCGAGGGAACACAAGAAAAAGGGGAGGAGCCTATAGTCATGATTCTAATAATCTGACATCATCTTTATTTATTTTCTGTTTACTGCTATTCCCCTAGAAACATTATTCACAATCAATTAGATTGATGTTTGTTAATCTTATGATATTGAAATTGAATAGTAAAAATAGCATTACACTGCGTAAAAGATTTTTTAAATAAGTAATATTTAATTAAATTCTTAGGTTTTGTTTTTAAAAAAAAAAATGGATTTTAGGAAGAAGAAAATAGGAAGAAGAAAATATCTGTAACTCTAGGGAATGACCCTCACTTTTACAACATATTGATACAGGGGTGCTAGTTAGTCTAAAACCAAATGTTATTCACAGCGTGACTGGGTCAGTCTGTATGCTTCAGGGTATATGTATATACGATAATGGTATCTATCCAGTGCTGTATTTACCACGAGGCATCCTAGGCGGATGCCTAGGGTGGCAAATTTTGGGGGGCGGCAGCACCCCCCAGCACTCAGGGGAAAAGCAAATGTAAAAAAAAAAAAATCCCCCCAAAAATCTGCCCATTTAAAAAAACAAAAACGCGCTTGCAGGCAGAGACGGAGGTGAGAGGGGATCGGAAGATCCCCCCTCACCATCGCTCTGCCTGCCAGCAGGCTGCACGGGAAGCCGAACAGGCAGCACAGAGAAACCTCCGTGCTGCCTGTTCGGCTTCCCGTGCAGTGTGGCACGGAAGTGCCGACAGGTCACGTGACAGGCGCGCTGACGTCATACGCGCGTCGGGTCACGTGACCTGTAGGTATAACCGCCTAGGAGCCGAAAAGGCAGCATGGAGGAGACCATGCTGCCTGCCACTAGCCACCAGGGAAGTGTAAGTGCTGGGGAGATGGGGGGATTTGGACAAATTGGCTGGGGCATATTAAATGGCAAATAACACTGGCATATTATTGGGCAAATTGGCTGAGGCATTTTAAATGGCAAATAACACTGGCATATTATTGGGCAAAATAGCAGGGGCAGATTAAATGGCAAATAACACTGGCATATTAGTGAGCAAATTGGCTGGGGCATATTAAATGGCAAATAACACTGGCATATTATTGGGCAAATTGGCTGGGCATATTAAATGGCAAATAACACTGGCATATTATTGGGCAAATTGGCTGGGTATTATTAAATGGCAAATAACACTGGCATATTATTGGGCAAATAGGCTAGGGCATATTAAATGGCAAATAACACTAGCATATTATTGGGCAAATTGGCTGGGGCATATTAAATGGCAAATAACACTAGCATATTATTGGGCAAATTGGCTGGGGCATATTAAATGGCAAATAACACTAGCATATTATTGGGCAAATTGGCTGGGGCATATTAATGGCAAATGATACTGGCATATTATTGGGCAAATTGGCTGGAGAATATTAATGGAAAATACCGTATTTTCTCAATTATAAGACGACCCTGATTATAAGACGACCCCAAAGTTTGGATATTCCTTTAGGAAAAAAACTAAAAGCCTGAATATAAGACTACCCTATAGGAAAAAAGTTCAACTTGTATATATTCACATGTAAATTGCTTTTTTAATAAAAAAAATAAATAAAAAATGCATTTCTTGTTTTTATTTCCTTTTAAGTGCCAATGCTGCCTCTCTCTTTCCCTTGCCCCCAGCTTTGTCTCTCTCCCCCCCTTAATGTAGTCTCTCTCTCCCCCTCCCTTTGACTCCCCCCTCGGCTCTGTCTCTTCCACCCCTTGTTTCTCTCTGCCCCCCCACCCCTTGTCTCTCTTTCCCCTCCCATTGTCTCTGTCTCTTCCCCCCTCCCCTTGTTTCTCTGTCCCCCCCCTCCCCCTATCTCTCTGCCCCCCTCCCTCCCCCTGTCTCTCTCTCCCCCCCCCCTCCCCCTCACCTGAAACTCGCTCCCTGGTGGCTAGTGGGGGCAGCCGGGGGATGTCTGCACGATACGTGCAGACATCCTCCATGCTGCCCGACACCTCAGTCTATTATGACGGACAGCCGGTCCGTCATAATAGACAGCAGTGTCGGGCAGCATGGAGGATGTCTGCACGTATCGTGCAGACATCCCCCAGCTGTCCGATTCTCCCTGGTGGCTAGCGGGGCAGCGGAGGATGTCTGTGCGATGAGCGCAGAACTCCCCTGCTGCTGCCCAGCACGACCGCTGGGACGTAATTATCCCGGCTTCATCATAGAGGTTCCTGCTGTTAGAGAGGGGGATCCAGGTCCCCTGCAGCTCTGCAAGAGAGGATAATGCTGATCAGTAGCTAATTACCAGTCTGGATTTCCAACTCTAGAATTTTTTTTTGTGGAACAGACTATTATAGTCATAGGCTGAAATACTGAGCAGTAGAAACACAGCTTCATCTTATGTGAGTGAGCCTAATACAAAAGGGTGCAGGGGACCGCTATCAAGTAAACAGTGTGCATTATTTTATATATTTCCTTTTTTCCTCAGTGAACAATTTTTTTTTCCCTTCAGAAACCACCACCCACAGAAGATATTTCTAACTTATCTTATATGATCCTTGAATCTATGTATATATTTTCATTATATTCAACACCTGGGGGAATCTTTTAATTATTTAATTTTATTTCGGAGATTCATATCTTTTAAATATGTAACATTCTAGAATTAATTATAGCAAAATGCTACTGGTTTCCATGGCAACATCTCCCCTTTCATAACTTTTCCCCAGATATATATTTTTATATATAACCACTCCAACAGACATAAATGTGATATTGGCCTAGCATAAATAAAGTAAGTATTGCCTTATTTCGTTAGCTGTGTCAGTTATGACAAACTAAAAAGAGAAGTTTCATGATCATATAGTAAACGTTTACCCCTGACTCAAGTTCTCTTTGTCTTGTTAGCCCTTGTCTGTGTGTAAACCAAAGTTGAGTAAACTATTTACTCTGTAACTTTTACAGCCTCGCTTTCTCTGTCTGACCATTAGTTTGGAACAAGCCATCTACAATTTGAAAGGGGGAGGACAATAAAGTTTGTAACTCACTACCTAACTATGATAATTCTATTTACATAATTATATAAAACATGAATTGCATAAACAGATTCAAATTAATAAACAATGTGAAACAATTTCAGCTGCTTTACGCATTTTTGAAGGCTTTACTTTGATTGTTGTAAGTCAGATATCCCTGTATTGGGCGTGTTCAGTGTAGTGATCCCAGCATTTTGGTTACTAAGGTCAACACAGACTGGTTACTAAGGTCATCACAGACTGGTTACTAAGGTCATCACAGACTGGTTACTGTCTGTCTCACTCACTCTGGTTTTATTAACTGAACATTGCTGTTAGTTCAGATCCTGCTGAGCTGGATTATAATCACTTCTAAGAAAAGATTCTGGATCCAGAGTGATTTGCAGCCGGACCTAATTAATAATGTAATGTGAACTTCTGCATTTTGCATTCAAGAATTCACTTTTCACACAAGCTGACAGGGAGAGAAGTTGGGTTTTGCATCACCGTTGCCCTTTTCAACTCAGTAGCAGACTGTCACTTGTGATTTTTACCTTCTTTTAACTCAACTGCATTGCTGATCAGTAAATGATTGAACTAAGGAAGATGTATTCATCTGATGCCCATTTTATTCCTCCTCCTTAAAAATTGACTTAAAGCCATCCTTGTTAACTTTACTATTTAACCCGGTTTTTTTAATGTAAATATTTTCTATTTAATAATTTTTAATTATATTGATTTTTACAATCTTCACACATGTCTATGTATATATAAAACTATGCATCTTTATTAAAGCTGTACTGATATAAAAAGATACTGAGATGCCTGGTGACACAGGACTTATAGATCCTAGAAGTTTTGTAGTTTTAAAACCGCTCTCAATTCCCAATCAAAAGGGAATAAAAATTCAGTCCAGAAGTACAGATCACTATAGCTGCTGGGAGCCAAGCAGTGACGATGTCTTTAGAGAAAACTATCAACGAAGACATAAGCAGCTGACTCAGCAGGGATACAATTCTGTCAACTACCAGCCTTATAAGGACCTGGGACATCCCCTTATTCTAGAAGCCAAGAAACTCATCCTTCATTCTTTGGGACAAGATGAAAAGGTATGTAACCAATTATACTTTAATGCATTTATATTTCATGAATAGACAATACAACATTATGTCTGTTGCCAAATGTAATAACATAGAGTCAGAAATGTGCAAATGTTAGTTTTAATCCATGTATATGTTAATTGCATAAATCTCATCTCTTAGGGGTACCGACATTTCAGATTAATTTGCATAATTTCTGTAATCAAAATTACTCAGTAAAAGACAACTAAACTTGTATCACTTGTGATTATAATATAGAAGAACAAATGAAAAATTTGCTATCTGTAGGATGAGGATAAACTGGCATATACTTTTGATAGTAAAATGCCAGTTCCTCCTCTGACCTGCAGCTGCCATGCTTTTTTTGGGAAGCAGGCAGGCCGGTCAAATCCATGACTGTCTCTCTGCAAGTTATCAAAGGGAATCAACAGAGAGGGCAGACCCAGATGAATTGACTTGACTTGGGTTAGCTGCAATGTGCCAAATAATCAAAAAATATTAAATCTACTATATACATAAAAAAAGATAATATTATATGACATACTGTAATAATAGTAACATAATATAAAAAAAAAAAACATAAGTATAATAAAATACATTATTCAATAATAAATGTATATATGTTACGTTAATGTATGGGGGGGAGGGCAACGAATGCTGTCGATATGGCATTTATTTAAAAAAAAAGTGGAATGATCTTAAAAAAAATGTTTTTTTTTTATAAATAAAGACTTGATAAAAAAAAATAAAAAAAAAGAGGAGCTGGATGGCCCACAATCCAGTAAAAGGTATGGGGGCAAACACCAGACAAAGTTATAGTAGCCTCGTACCCAGCAAAGAGCTCCATGTTTGATTTGGTCAGAATGAGGCCAATTCCTGTCATTTTGTGGTCACTGTGGAATTTCATTCATTGTTTAGCATAAGCATTTATTTAATTGTACAGTGACTTCAACCTCAAATATTGAGGTGTAACCCAAACCCAATTTCCCTACCATGTTATATTCTAATTTAGACAAACAAAAGGGGAAAACAAGCCGGCTCCACCGTTGGCAGTAAACATACCTCCTATATGTTTTGGGAAGATGGGTGCTCCGTCCGTGCTGCAGCAAAAGCACCATAGGCGAAAATAGAAAAAATTGTGGACAAAGGACGCATGCACTCCAAACTCCAATATGATTGTAAAACTTCCGATTTATTCCAAAAAATTAAAATGGATCACAGGGACAATGAATACAAAGACAGGGAAAGGACGAATGGAGTGCATGCGTCCTTTGTCCACATTTTTTCTATATTCTAATTTATATTAACAGATTGATTCATGAAATATGTCCATGGCTTCCTTTCCTCTCTCCTATCCTCTGCCTGCACTTTATATTTATGCTAATTATATTGTGATATAAGCCATGTTTGCTAATGTTTTTAGTGTTCGTCAATGTCTTTAAGAAATTACGACATGTATAATGTGACATGTGATACGTTTGTTTGTGTCTTTGATGTTTGTTATTGTCTTTTAAAAATTTATTTAAAAAAAAAAACATGCATATCACAGGTTATCCATGACTAGGATATAAGATCAAATGCTAATGTAACAAGGCTGTGAATATGTAGAATATGGATTAACTCAGTATTTGAAGCCCACTGGAATGCATACCTCACAACTATCCAGCCTTTCATGAGACAGTTCTGATTTTGAGGTCTGTCCCACTTTTTCAGCACATAGGTAGAGTTGATCAGGACAGCAGGATTCAGGACTGCATTACATGATTTTGATCTGATTCTCTTGTGTCTGGGACACCAGAGAAAGCATACTGTGCTTTTGGAGTAGCATGACAGAGCCACTGCGTATGTGCGGTAGCACTGACAGGTAGAGGGATATGCTTGTGATAAAGAGAGGGAGATGGGTTTGTGAGAAAGAGAGTGAAACTGTGTGTGTGAGAAAGAGAGAGAGGGGGGGTGTGTGTGAGAAAGAGAGAAAGACAGAGTGTGTGAGAAAGAGAGAAAGAAAGTGTGTGTGAGAAAGAGACTGTGTGTGTGAGAAAAAGAGGGAGACGGGGTGTGTGAGAAAGAGAGGGAGACGGAGTGTGTGAGAGACCGCCTGATGGAGTGTGTGAGAGAGAGCTAGATGGAGTGTGTGAGCGAGAGCAAGAGCGAGTGTGTGTGTGAGAGAGAGACGGAGTGTGTGTGTATGTGTGAGAGTGTGTGCTCTAGCCCCAGATAATTTGGTGACCTAGCAACGTCACTGCCAAATGCTTAGTTTTAGGTTGTGTCAGCTCTATTTGTGCCGTCACAGCCTATGTATAAAAGCAGAAAATATAAAAAGGAGAAAGAAGCAGGGAAACAGACTTCACAATGTTTTATTCCATATAAAATTTGTGCAGCTACAGACTGAAAAATCCTCCAAAAGTCGCCTTACACGCTTCGTGTTACTTTGCAAAAAAAAAAAAAATATATATTTTAATTGAGCTGAGGATCCATGGCAGTCCTGACATTTCAAATAAATATTATGTATAAAAGCACCTGATTTGTGTCAGGAAGCCTCCACCACAGGCTGGGGTGGGGTAAGCCCTGGGTCTGCAATGTGCATGATTGGGCATGTCCTGGGGTTATGGGGCATGTAATTTGTGTGCAGTGTGTGTGATGGGGCATATTCTGGGGTGATGGGACATGGAATGGGTGTGCAATGTGGGTGCTGAGGCATGTAATGAGTGTGTAATGTGGGTGATGGGTAATGGCCTGGGGTGACCAAGATACATGTAGTATATATATTGGGCAACTAGCCCTAGACCCTTCCCAAATGGTTCCCAGAACCCCATTACCTACATGTGCGTCCATAGCATGTAGCCCTGCCACCCCCATAGAAATAACTATATAACATAGAAATCCTAATACTATAGGGGCTGATAGCCGCCCCAAATAGAGTTTATCATGTTATAGAAGCTGTGAGCAATTTATTATCAAGGGGAACCTATATTCACAGTATAAAAAATATTTAGGTTACCGAGTCCCTATAATTATTTCCAATGTTTTTAAGATCGGTACTATTTACAAAATGTATTAGGAACACCAGTGACACCACTCTTCTCCCCTGACAGGCAGAGAGAAATTGTTATTAATGCATTTACTATAAGTCTATCGTGGATTACCCACATTATATACTGCACTGTAGATATTGTCCATGGTGTCCATTTTAGGACATATTTTTCCTTTGTACATAATACTGTAAGCTTTTTTGAAATGTCTAATATAAATCATCTTGCAGAGCGTCGGCAATTCCCATTCGTATTTGCTTGCGAGAGTATCAGCCTGGGTATAGATAATTTAGCTAATAAAACATTTGTCTCATATTCCATTGAAAACTTGGATGCTTTATATTTTGTAAACGTTGTCTTGATTTAATACTCCAGCAGATGCTACGTGTTGAATTGCAAAGCACCAGAACTAATTATTACACAACGTCTGAACAAGGTGTTCTCTTGTATTAGACTCCTCACTGCATTTACCAAAGGAAGGCATTTACCATCTTCTCTTTGCCTATCCTTTATTAATGTTAAAGATTATATTACATTTTATTTTATTCAGTAATTGCCTGCCTCATAAGTCAGTCTGTTTGAGGGAAAACTGTATATTTCCAGAGTGTTCAGTTTACTATAACCGATTGGAACAAATCACAAGAAAGAAGTGATAGACCGCATAACATCTGAAATGAATGTTCCCCATGACTCCGCTCAGTGTCACCACAGTAATTGCAAGAAAAGAACCATCGATTAGATGGACCTCGCAACATTATGACTCCTATGGAATTTTGCAAAATCTAAGTCTATAACATTGATGTCCAACTAGCAACCCGCAGGCCGATGAGGTTCTCAAGGGTTTTTTTGTGATTGGTCTACTGGCTGCACCAACCTAGCCTTGTGCATGGCATGTGGCCTTCCATGTTGCTATATTTCTATAGCATGTAAACAAATTACTAGCAACCAAAGTCAAGTCGTTGTTAAGAAAACCTATCAATACCATGACTTCTCATATCATACGTAAAAGTTTCCAGGTTTCAGGCATAAGCACTACATTGCTTCCATTGCAAAAGAAATGCCAAGAAAGTCTGTTATTACATTGGTAAACAGTAATAGTTAGCATTGGAAGTTACTTCAGTAAATGTAATTGAGGTCATGGTTTGTATTATGTATTATCATCAACAACAAGAATTTTATTAAGATTTAAATCACTATGGTAACTCACTGCCCCGGGCGATATTTTAATGTTTACCCACAATGCATCTAGGGCCATCTTTTCTTCAAAAAAAAAAAAAAATATACCAGCCATGCTATTGCTTCCATAGAAATAACATTAACCCTGAGCCCCTTGCCAGTAAAACACCAGTTGGGTGACATCCCTAAACATGTGTAATATAGTACATTTTCTTTGTGCAGGCAAGAAAAGGATTTAAGAATTCACACTGCAGTTCAGGACTCACATTTTATATTTTTGCATATAAGGGCAGATGTTTGGATCCTAGGCAGCAATCCAGACTCTTAGGGATGTTATCAGGAAAGCACTGCTTAGGCACTTGTTATTTGTGATGCTCACAGCTGCTCAATGATGCAGATTTGAATTCTAAAGAAAAATATTTTCAAAGATAGGCTTGGAAAACAATGTAGAAATCCTACTTACAGGAAAGAGACTTGGAGGTTGATAAAGTGGTGAAATATTTAGAGATTTTTCATAAGATCATAAAAAATATATATGTTTTCACAACTGGTTAATATCAAACTTTGATCATTGCAACTCTGTATTTAAAGTTATAAATGTATTATAGTCATTTGAAGATATATGATAATTATATATATAGGAATATTCTTATTTTATAGTACTATCTTTGTTGTTGCTTTCACAAACTGTTTCTCATCTATAAATGTGAAAAAAAAAAAATAGAAAATTACAAGAATTGGTTAACATTATGTATTTCCAAGTCTATTCTTCTATAAATGAATATTCAGGATACAGAAAATAGAGTGTATAGTTGATTAACCCTTAACCTAATTTGTTTCCAGCAGACTAAAACAGAAGAATTTGTTTATGAAAAAGAAATCCAGAAAGAAACAAATGATAACATTTCATGTAAAATACCTGGACCAAAGTCGGTAAGTACAGAAATGGCTAAATGGAAATATTTATTAACTGAATGACGTGTATACCAACCGGATCATTGACTAGCATCACATTTTAGACCAACTGTCCAATAAACATTTTAAGTTCACTTTTGTATTGCAGGATAATATATTAAAATTAGAATGTCTGAATCTACAGCAGGGTAGTTTGTTTTATTAAAGTTGCAAGTTGGGTGGTGTAATATTAAACTTTTTTTTCACTGAGTTGAAAAATACAAGTCAAAGTAACCAAGCTGGAACAATACTTAAACTTGTATATTGGCTATTAGATTGACCATTTACCATGGTTCAGTTTATTTAATAGACCTAATGTTAAAATTATTATTTTTCATAAACATCCATGGCTGTGTGTTCTCCCCAACTTCATTTTACCTCCTTGTTATTTATGACAAATATAAAAGAAACCTCTCCAGGGAAAATAATTGTTTTTTCCCAGACACCTCTAAAAGCAATAACATGAAAGTATGATAGCCAGCACTTATCTTTTGATGGACAAGACACCATTATAAACTCTGAACATGTGTTCTCCTTGCTCATTCGGCCACTGGGCCAGGATATAGTAAGGTCTGTATTCTGTAAAAAGGGAACTTTTAACTAACAGTATTTCTATGTACTGTATTTATCATACACTGCATGAGATTTGTAGATACCCCTGATTTCCTTATATCCATTCCAATTGCCTAGAAATGCTGTATTTCATTACAAATACTTTAGCAGAACATATATGTACATGTCTGCCTTACACCATGTTAGTGATTAAACCACAGTGTCTTGGAGCCACAAAACTCCAATGATCACTAGTAGATTTGTGTGATTAATGTTTTCTATCAAACTTGCTTTGGGAAGTCATCATAACTACTATATTCAATCCATGACTTTGTCAGGATTTTTTTGTTATTCCATTTATTTAACTGATAATTGTACTGTTGGAGTTCACTTATGTGTTATTATTCCCATACATTCCTTCAGTAACACCAGTCTCCTAAAACCTTTACCCCTAAATCTCCTGAACCTTTATGGTATAGACATATCTTTACCTCCATGCCTCCCTCCCAAAGTCCTTAACCTAACACACAACTCCAATAGTGATAATTCTTGGCAGAGCTGAGGAAAGATTGGTACGGTGTAGGGAACACTTACAAAAATGGAGAAAATGGCTGACATTTCACTTAAGACCCCCAAAACATGGAACCATACATAAGCATTCAAAAAGCACAGTAGTAACAACATCCCATGTCTGCGTGCTGTAACTTGTTCCGGCCCTGTGTCTGTGATGTTTCTGATAGCATTCTTTATTTCATTGTAGAGTTCATCATCTGTGACATCGCAGTACCTGAAGCACAGAAAAAAGGATGCAGGCTGCTTTAATAGAGAAATGAACCATACCAGGTAAGTGTGTATAAAACATGTCTTACATTAGTGACACACAGACACATCCATTAAGAGCAACCAATGGTCACCAGACTGGCAGCTTCTCCCAAGTCTTGTTTTCTTTGACAAAGTCTATGTAACATCTTTTGTAGAAGAAGTACTCTTGAAGAAGTACCATTCCAAAATGATATAAAACAGGGAGAAATGGCCTTTCATATATAAAATATAAATGTTTGTGTTTATTAAATAACTTTAAACTATGAGCTTTGGTGAAGTGATAACCAAATTGTAAGATACAGAGCAAAACTGCTGAGTTGCAAAAAGATGTAAGCTGAGTTATTTGTCCAAATCTTCTATTTTGGACAAATTTTTTGCAGCTCGGTTGTCATTTCACCACAGTTCACTGGCTATTGGATAGGCCCCATATGATCTAATGATCATTTAGAAAATAGTGTTCGTTAAATGTTTACATTGTAAGGCTGCCCAAATCAATCTTCACTGTACAGATGGTATTCTCTAATTTTTATTTACCACTAAGGGATGTGTTTATGGGAAGTCATGGTCTATCTGACATTGAATAACCTAATAGATAGAGCCAATGGTGCGAGCAAATTTAATTAAAACTTTGAAAATAAAGAGTACTTGGTCAGCACAGCATGTGACCATGCATCTTGTTAGAGTAATATGCATTCTCTGATTTATGACTCAAATAAACATAAATAATATCTACAAAATGAAATAGAAAAGACATTAGTCAGTCTGATAGAAAGATTACTCGGGAGAAGCCACAGAGACCGGAGTGGGGGTGTTTCATGCTTGCAAAGCTTGTAAGCTGTTGCAGCTTTTTATTGGACTTCACAAATGCTACATACTATACTTCTGCGTTTAACGAGGGATATTTGAGACATTTGTATCTAGATATACCTCCACATACCATTTACATTAGACATGTGCATTCGTTTTCGGACGAATGCATTTTCGTCCGAAAATAGCATTTTCGTCCGAAAATAGCATTTTCGTCCATTCATCCGAAAAATGAATAACGAAAATGCTAAACTAACGAAAGCCGAATGAACGAATGGTTAATAAACGAAAATCATTCGTCCAATTGTCCATTCGTGCTATTGGCATTCTATAAACCGAAATAGAGTCGGTTTATAGAATACCAATAGCATTACATATACATTCCATAAACCGACATAATGAACGACTTTCGGTTTATGGAATGCATGTAATACTATTGGCTTTCTATAAACCGAACTAGAGTTCCCATTCATATGAATTTCTTATGAATGGGGCTCTCGTTCGGTTTATAGAAAGCCAATAGTATTGCACGTATTCTATAAAACGAACAAATAAAACGAAACGAAAAAAATGAACGAATTTCGCCTGAAACGAATGCAGTAATGAACGAAATTAGTTTTAGATAAAATAAATAACATTTTCATCCGAATGGACGAAAAAAAAATGAAAGATTTAGTTTTGCACATGTCTAATTTACATTCAAGTGAAGACAACAGGTATTAAACAATTCTAAGAGATACCCCTGATACAAATTTTATTCGAAGTATCCATTTACTTAGCAAATATAACCCAATATTCTGTTTAATACAAAATAAGTACAGCACTAATTTAAATAGCACCACAGTGAAGTGATAGAATAAATAACAAATAGTGAAGTGAATAAGTCGTATCAAAAAAGTGAATAAAGTGCTTAAATCACAAGCAAAAAGTATCTCGGCAGCAATGCTTTAATTTGGGTGTCAGAGGATATTGAGTATTTACTTGCCACAGCAAGAGCATATTGCGCAAAAGTGAAAATAGACTCTAAAAACTAAAGAGAAAATCTGAATTATGAATATGTGGACAGCGCTAAATTAAGTGCGAAAAAAAAGTCACACAATAATAGATTAGTAAAAAAATATATTTATTACAAATAACCAAAAAATTATAAAATAAATAACACAGACAACTGTTTATCAAATAAAGATATAAGAAGACATTTTAGCACTTAGGAGAGCACCAATGTATATTGTGCAAAATAATAAATTTTACTCCTCCTGGCAGTAAAATTAAGTATTGTGATAAGGTGGAAAACTGCAGGTCAGATTTTATAGACCGAAGTTATGTCACAGATAGATTATCAATTCAAAATGGAAGCCACATTTTATAGTAACCAGGATGCAATGAAAACATATGAGGAGATTTGGTACCCATGGGCAGTTTATAAACAGTTAGATTTATCATCAGAATCCATTCAAAGCTTTAATTATTGATTTGCTGTTCTTGCCCCACGTGGCCCTCCTTTACCTTTCGAGCCCCCATCATAGAGTCAGTAGTGCGAATGAGTGAATGAATTATTGATAAGAAGTTGTTTTATTCATTATGTTTGTTTTAAAAAATGTAATTTGTGTTTTTTTTCTGTTGTCTAAAATGTGATAAAATAAAACAAAGAAAAAAAAATAATATAGACAATTTTATAAAATTATATCATGAAAACGCACCAATTAGTTTGACTACAAATGTGTCTAGGCCAAAACACAAAGTGTATAGGAGGTGCCTAAAATATACAGTGTGTTTCAAAAGGGTTATTTTCTTGAAGTGTTCCCTTCATGTACAAACTTGTATACGGAGGAAACGCTTGAAGCGTTAGTTTGGCTCCTTAAGCAGAAATGATCATGTTCATGTCAGCGCTGGTCTTTGATAGCATTAATTTTTCACAGTTCGTTGGAAGCAGATGTTAATGTAGAAACTTATTATTTTTGTGTGATTATTTTCTCATGTGATCAGACTTTCCCTTGAACCCAGAAATAGAGGACAGCACTTTCGAAAACATAATACTGCAATGTGGTGTTAGGTTTTATCACTGGCACTCTACTCAATAAAGAGAAAATTGCAGAAAATGGCAGGGAACTGAGATGTGAATTTCAAACGCTAGGCTAATTTAGCTGAGTTGGAAATGTTTCCAATTAAGCTGAATGGGATTTTTTTTCCAATGAACCTACTTTGGCCTTAAGTTTGAAATTCCCATCTCAGTTTGCTACAATTCTCTCTTTATTGAGTAGATCCCATAATATAACAATAAGTATCATTATAATGTCTTCCTGTAAAATACTGACTAGGTGGCAAACCTAGCACATGGACCTCTCTTTCCATGCTGCGCCCTCCCCTGGCTTCACTTTGAAAGAACCTGAGGAAGTTTACTTCCAACAGATCACAACAAGCTTGTGGAGAACTCTATTAGTACCACATACTTCATACATAATTTCATTTATTTTCTTTTTTTGTAAAGAAATTATATGAAATATAAAATATTGATACTAATGTGTGTTTTATGAATGTGTTTTTATGAGAAAATTTTTCTATAGTGTTAGAAATGATCAATTTTATTGTGGTAACAAATGTATTATTAAACACTAATCCACACACACCAAAAAAGGCATTCATTTGCACACTTATTTTCTGTGTGGGATAGGAGGCAATTATTGCTATATTGCACCACGGTAACCTCAATACAGAGATTGCACCAAGCACTTACCTCCAGTACGCATATTGCACTCATATGACCTGCCCCCAGCACCTGCGCTGCTCTCCCTGCTCCTCTGAGTAGTGTGCGCAGCGGGAGATCACATGAATCCCAACACTCTGATGTGCTAGGATCGTGAGCCAGCCTAAGCGGATGTGTGTGCACTTCGGCAGCATACAGATATCAGCTGCCTGCCTTCCTCACTAAAAGGGATGTTAGGGATTCATGTTGCATGCTAATCTTTAGAAAAAAAACGGTATCCGCAAACACAGACATTTTGTCAAATTTCAAATATCCGCCTGGACTGAATGATGCTTTAAAAGAGAACATGTCCTAAGAAGACATATGGCAACCCTACCTTACCCCCACTTTAACTTATGTTGTGTGTGATCCTTTTTTAGCAAACCTACATTACACAACATGGCAGGTTTGCCCATCTTTTCATGAGGACAACTATCTTACGTAATGTCCTGATATCTCATCAAAAAATGAGCTGTAAAAAAAATGTTGCTTAACATGGAAGGTCCAAACATATACATAAGATAAATACTGCATCATATAAAAAAAAAGAAACAGATCTCTCATCCACACTTTGAATAAACATGAATACATGTGTATAACATGTAACAGAGTTATTGTTGTTTTTTAATACAACAGTCATTCCTATCTCTCCAAACCCTCCTTACAGGATGTCACTGAATTTAGAGGTCCATTTTTTGGATAACTGCAGTTTTTAAGTAGGTTTATGTCACATGGACAACATACATAATATAAGATAGTGTTATGAAATAAGAAGTAGTAATTAATGATTTAGTTATTTTTAAGATGAAACATTTGTGGCTCTGCTGGAAAATGGTGCACATCTAAGCAAAAGCTAACCGTGTACCCTAGTTTTGCTGTTAAAAAAATGTCCACTGTTCGTGTTTACCTTTCAGTTTTATTTAACAAAAATATGATTTTTTTTAGCTCCCTTTTATTAGCACATTTTACTGGTATAATAAAATCCGGTAATATCTGGAAAGTGAGAATGTGCTGCCAATTGAGATCATAGCTGTATTTGTGGCTTTGGTACTGCAGTATGCCCACCAGTTTATGGAAGGTCACATTGAATGTATCAAGCTAATAGTTTCATGTACATTACGGATCCAATTAGCCACTAACAGTCTGCAACACTCATATTTAAAAAAATAATACTCTATTTAGATGCAAAGAATAAAGGGTACTGTAAAAAATTGGACTGGCATCAATTAGCAGGTTTGTTTTGCTGTTTATGTTCTGATCTAGGCTGATGCCATGTTTGGCATGTCTTCTTGTCTCCATGCAGACAGAAAAGTCACATATTCCCTTTAATTGGCCACTAATTGATCGATCTTGGCCTGCACACCATGGATGAAAGAGCCTGTATTCTTTTTACACTGCATAATAATTAGGGGGAACCAGAAATGTGGCTTACAGTTCTAGTCAGGCACAATTATGTAATGTAAATTAAAATTAATTTCAGCCACACACAGTGAAATAAGGTGTCAAAATGGTTTCACTCAAGGAGTTTTAGCCTCTGTCCCATGGTGATTGTGATTTTGGGCTCATTTCATCAACTTTAAGATATTTATATTAACATTTATTTATTTAGCACCAACAATTTACATACCGCTTGATAAAGAGCATAAAAGAGAAACTACATACTATGTTAGACAAGCAGGGGCAGATTGATACATGATGTAGAGAACCCTGATCACAAGCTTATACTCTAGAAGGTGGTACTAGTAACAATATTTGGGACAGTTGGAGCTAGGTGGGTTTGGCTAGAGGTTAATTAATGTGTGTTCCAGTTGGATAAATTGTATGCTTCCTTATTCATAACTGTATTTAGGTGGCCTTGGTTGAAGGTTAATGTGTATTCTAGCAGGAGAAATAGTAAGCTTCCTTAACGACACAGGATGTATATGTACGTCCTGTTTCTAAATGAGGGTCGTAAGTGATCAAAGCGAGGCATTAAACAACTCCGAAATCTGGCCTCCGTCGGCAATGTGAACGACCTCCGTCGTGATCACATTCACCACATTGAGAGGCAGCATGCGTTTCCAATATGGTGCTGCCCAGTTGTGGGCAAGAGTTCTGTCGCTCTAGAGGAGGACTGATATTAAATTGAAAGATAATGAATTGGTCTATCCAACTTGAAATGTCTATTGTGATTTAATCATGACAATGTAATGTCATTAAAATAAGGGGGGATGACAATGATTACTAAAAGCTGTGTTGAGTTCTGGTACTCCTTTAAAAAGAGAATAGATATGAAAGATAGATTAATAAAAATGACTCCTCTAGAGGTTCTGCAGAACAATTTGGCCCAGTCAAAGCATAAGGAATGGGAGAACTACAGGGATTGCAGGATGATAACCATTTTCTACTGTTATCCTCTGAATTAAAGCTTATTAATATAGAACATTTTTAGAATCCATTATTATATAAGAACCCATATAAATAAAATGGGAGAAAATTATATTCGGCAACAGTTCATCGATTTGCTTAATATTGTGCCAGTTAGGAATAATTTGAAGAAATGGTATAATATATTAGAAGAACTTGAGACACCACTTAACATTGTAGCATTGGGCTCTTGACAGAGAAAATTAAACATTTGTACTGAGATGAAGAAGTGGGTGGATCGTATGGTTGGAATTAGTAAGATCACTCATCGCTTAAATACAGTGCCACTTCATTATAAAGTCATGATGCAGTTGTACTTGGTACCAAAGAGAATAGCTACATTTAATCCAGGTATCGCTTCTCTATGCTATAAATGTAATCTGTATCAAGGGTCCTTTATCGATATTTGGTCGGACTGGTTTTTGGAATTATTTTGCTTCTTTCATACCTCCTCCAACTTTGGAGAGGTCTATGCTGCATCAGGATCTGGTTGTTCTGTCTTTTAATAATTTAGCTATATAGTATCTGCTCGCTATTAAAATTATTATTGCCAGGGGATGGTGGCAGCAGGAGGAAATAAGAATGGAGATTGTAATAAATCAAGAGAGAAATCTGTGCCAAATGGAACATGGATTTGTTGTTCTGCACAACTGACAAATTTGTATCTTATTTGGAATGAGTGGCTTCAAAAATACCCAACTGGCTGAATGAAATTTACTCTTGTGATAATCTAAATGTCCCGGCATTGGTGCAATCTGAGAATCTGATCGAGCTCCACTGTGTGCATTATGTTGTATGTGTTAAATGTATGGCTATTGTTATTTATGAATCAGAATCCTTAGAGATGGTTACCTAGACGCTGGGTTTATTATTATGTATTGTGGTATATATATTTTTAATAAGCTGTGAATATACATGTTCTTACTTGTTTTATAAATATAACTATTCTGTACGTGTTTATAAAATGAATAAAACAAAGGTGGTAGCATAGTATATTATAGACATGTGCATTCGTTTTCGAACGAATGCATTTTCGTCCGAAAATAGCATTTTCGTCCATTCGTCCGAAAAACGAATAACTAAAATGCTAAACTAACGAAAGACGAATGAACGAATGGTTAATAATTGAAAATCATTCGTCCATTCATTCTATTGGCATTCTATAAACCGAAATAGAGTCGGTTTATAGAATACCAATAGCATTATAATGCTATTCTATAAACCGAAATAAAGTCCCCATTCATACGAATAGGTCAATTGACCTATTCGTATGAATGGGGACTCTAGTTCGGTTTATAGAAAGCCAATAGTATTACACGTATTCTATAAGCCGAAAGTCTATAAAACGAAGGTTGTTCGGTTTATAGACTTTCGATTTATAGAATACATAGAATTACATGTATTCTATAAACCGAAAGTCTATAAACCAAACGACCTTCGGTTTATAGACTTTCGGCTTATAGAATAGCATAGAATTACATGTATTCTATAAACCGAAAGTCTATAAACCGAACGACCTTCATGTAATACTATTGGCTTTCTATAAACCGAACTAGAGTCCCCATTCATAAGAATTTCTTATGAATGGGGACTCTAGTTCGCTTTATAGAAAGCCAATAGCATTACATGTATTCCATAACCCGAAACGAAAACAATGAACGAATTTCGTCTGAAACTAATGCAGTAATGAACGAAATTCGTTTTAGACTAAATAAATAAAATTTTCGTCTGAATGGACGAAAACAAAAACGAAAATTTTAGTTTTGCACATGTCTAGTATATTATTTACAGATAAGACAGATAGGAAAGTACACAGGGCTCTTAATAGGAAGCTTTGTGAGCAGGGCTCTCTACCTCCATGTAGCAGTCTGTCTCTGCTCATCTAACATAGTATGCCATTGGCGGTATATAAATAAATGCTGATGTAATGTAAGAGTCATAGACATGGCAACAGGGGCTCCAAAAGATCTGGCGCTATAGCCCATGAAAATGAGCAATATAATGTGTGCAATCAATACAAATACATATTTTTATGATGATGCTACTGAGCAATAGGTATATATAAAATGAGCAATAAAAACAAAAATGATTTATATGATGCCAATGTGCAATAACTATATATGCAATTTATACTGATACAAATATCTAAATGATGTATATGATGCCAATGAGCAGTAAATACATTAATGAAATATATTAATCAATTTTGTTATGATGTCAATGATCAGTAAATGCATCAACTTGATATAGCATGCCAATGAGCTGTAAAAGCATAAACCTGGTAAATCAAAGAGTATTCATTTTTAGATTGATGTCAAATTAGGAGTGCAACTGCATAATAATGCCCATCTGTTGACATTATTATGCAGTGGCACTCCTAATTTGACATCAATCTAAAAATGTTGCTCTTATTTTTTATTTCTTAAACTTAGTATAACATGCCAAAGAACAATAAATACATCACCTTTGTGTACCAGGCCAATATTGAGCAGTATTCTTACTCGGATTGCTGTGATAGTGATCTAACCCTTGTGGGACCTCTGTGCCTGGCCTGTATAAGCAGGTACCGTCACTGTGGACAATCCTCCTCAGATAGCTGAACTCACCAATACTGGTTTCATTCAAAAGCTGGTTTATTCTGAACATCACACAACAGGAATACAGCAAAATGAATGGATTTCAGTATTATGCGGTCAAAAGATGATGCTTTCCTTAGCTTAGTATGTGGGATACAAGAGTCCCAGTTACATGAGGCAAATGCAAGCAGCCATGACACAGGAAGTACAGCAAGAACAGGGGTGGAGTTTTACATACAAGGAAATGAGGTATCATGCTCACAGGAGGAACAAGGGCATTACCAAAAAGGGCCAGAAGGAGGCAGCAAATACCTACCTATAGAAAAATACAAGGTAAATAAATCACAGAATATGCTATGTAAATTGCATCTACAATAAGGAGAATATTAACTGTGTAACAGCACAAGCAGTACATGCAACACTTTGTTTATCATACCAATGCGCCATCAGTGCCCCCAGACTCTGTGCACAATCTCTGCCCCCAGACTCTGTGCACCATCTCTGCCCCCAGACTCTGTGCACCATCTCTGCCCACCATCTATGCTCCTAGCCCCTGTGGTGCCAACAATTCAGCTGACAGGTGTGGTTGCGTTGACAAGCAGTGTGGAATCCTCAGTTTAACTAAACATGTGCAGTGCAAACTGGGATACAGGAGGGAAAAACCAAGAAACCATTACAGTCACCCAAAAACAGAAGGACATTGCCTCTTAAAGTCGGACAGTTAGGAGATATGGGAAAAAGGTTTAGCAAGAGGTTTACCAACCGGCTGACAAACCCTGAGACTCTGGGTCAAAGCAATGGGAAAGTTCTTTGCAACCATTTCATTGAGGGACTTAGAGTGCCTGACAGTTCATTGCTGTCAGATGCTCCATCGGAGGAGGTTAGTTTTAGGGGCGCAGGTTAGTTTTAGGATCCGGCTATGGTTAGTATTAGGGTGTTAGGATTAGGGTTTAGATTTAGGGTTAGTATTAGGGTTAGTTTTAGGATCCGGCTATGGTTAGTATTAGGGTGTTAGGATTAGGGTTTAGATTTAGGGTTAGTATTAGGGTTATTTTTAGAGTTAATATTAGGGTTTGGGGATAGAAACATAGAAACATAGAAACATAGAATGTGTCGGCAGATAAAAACCATACGGTCCATCTAGTCTGCCCAATTTTTTTTTACATTTTTTTTTGGGGGGGCTTATTTTTAGGGTTAGGAGGTTACTTTATTGGGGGGTTAGTATTTGACGCTGACAGTTCAGTGCAGTAACCATCAGCAGTCTAACTGCCACGGTAAACTGTCCGCAAACAACTGTCAAAACGTGTCAAACCCAGCAAGGTCCAAGAATGATGTCATCAATGACATTGCTACAGAGGGCTGTTTTTGTGTATTGTATGTGCCATATTTGTAAGGCACATGATCATAAAATGATAGCATAAAACAGAATAGTTTAGTGCTGCAGTAAAAGTACTGTTGTGTTTATACTGACATGAGAAGTGTGTCTGTTTGCACATTCTTAGGATATAAAAAGAACTATGGAAAACAGACTGTGAGGCCGAAAAGCTTCTGCTAACTCAGATTAACTGAAAGTAGTAGTATAGCTGAAATTTTAGTCATTTGCATTAGAACAAAGTCTTTCCCATTGAGCTGGAAATATAAGAGTTAAACACTGTCATATTAGTTGCCAAGGAAACAAAAAATCATTGCCATTTGCCGCAAGGCAAAAAATCGATTTAATTGCCATGCTCCTAACATTTTTCACAATTAATCTCCCCATTTTATTTTAAAAGAACAATGTTCTTGTACTGAGAACAGTGACTCATATTAATTAGACAGTGTTTGTGGCTATATGTGCTTATTTAACTGAATTGCCTTATGACTCACTTTGTGTATTTTTAATACTAGAGTATGGCTGACTTAGAACCTCTGTTTGTGTCCAGGGTGGGGAAGAGACTAATATTTGAACAGCTCTTCATTACAGTATTATCAAATATACTGAATATGCCGCTGACTTTTCTACAGCAGACTACACATTTCTAGTGGAGTATTTAGTCACATAACCTTTCATTGTTACCAATTTTTTATCCTTTAGTATTCAGCTAACCTCAAATTGCTACAAGTACTTATGAGTGGTTGTTTGTCATGATGGCAATGGCACATTCCAATCCCTCTATCAATAATCCATTTTTACTGGCTACATTTGTAAATAATAATGTTAGCAATCACATTAACACAATATTTGTGCACAAATGTTTTTTATTTATTTGTAGAGGGTTTTACCAGGAAGTATATATTGAGATTTCATTGTTTACTCCAAGGAGTTGCAGACAACTCAGAATTCAACTCATCCAGGTTGTAATGGTGGGGTTGGGGGAATTTGAGTGTGTAAATGGGGAGTCAACTGAACAAAATCGCAGAAACAAAGTCTGCACTGTGGATATGAAGGCTTGTTTAGTAAAATATGTGCTACTATTGATAGTGATTTTTTTTCTCGGAAGGTGTCCAACCCTAAAAGGACGCTGTCAGGAAAACAATTATCTATATATCGTGTTAGCAGAATTGAAATTCACATTATAAAGAACGTGATGGGGTCCCTCTAATGTCTAATCTGATGCCACTTATGCCTGGCTAACATGGTTCATTTATTGAAGTGTGACATCACAAGGGGAGTAGTAGTTAAGTGCTACAAAGACATAAATGGGTTGTACACAAATTAATACATTAAGACAAATTCACATATACCTGAATTTTTCTTGGTAATATTCTGGGATTGTTTGCCTATGAAATGCGTTGGCTGTGTTATCATTCTAACTTTCTAATATGCAACCCCATATGTTAAACTAAAGCCATGCATTTGTACATATTTGTCTGTACAAATCTCACATTTATATATGTCAGATGCTGCTTTCTCATACTGTGAGTAGAAGATATAGTAAGCCAATATGTGTACTTCTAGTATACTTACCGTCTTTAGTAGGAATAGCTACATATTCTGCCAGGTCATATGACATGACAACAATTCTTTGCCAACACTGTATAAAAGCCATATGATGTCATGACTGACTATGCCCTAGACGTCCTACTGCGGCCCTCCATCTGCTGCAGAACTACAAACCCCAAAATTCTCCTCCAGCATTCTAGAATGGTAGGGAATTATGGTATATGTAGTACAAAAACATCTGGAGGGCTGCAGTTGGACGCCTTGGGACTATGCCAATAAATTCCACATTTCTCCATGTGCAGTTGCTGGCCAACTGGAGGGAAGTAGGACATTGGTCGATTGGGACTAATGGCACACATGACATTATGTTGTAATAACTATTATGACAGTGGCAGGACGATTCCTGCAAAATCTTAGAAACCTATGTTGTCCCAGTTGTTTTTTTCTCTTCTACATCAATATATTTACTGAAGGGGTTAATTACAAGGTCAACTGTGAGGTAAGGTGGAACTATCACCATAGAAACCAATGGAATGGGGGGGTTGCTCTGGTTTAAGAATTTTGCCCCGCAAATTATGTATTATGTATAATCCCTACATAGGAATAGCATCATTATTGTTCTCCAAAATCCAGCATGAAATGAATATCGTACAATTAGGCCTTGGCCTTATAACATGGTAGACAACAAACCATAATCCAGCTTAGAAATGTTCATGCTTTAAACCAAACTGAAGAATAACACAGTGATCTGTGCATAGAACATACTGTGTTAATAGGGTTACTTGTTAACATTTATATACTCAGCCATTAACTAAACAGGCATCACTTAAAGTTGACAAGCAGTATGAAATCCATGTTGTGACTGAACCTGACTGAGACTCAATTAAAGTAATGAATGTGTTATAATTTTTAAGTCATTTGCATTTTAGAATTTTTATAAATGTTCCTCCTTTCCTTTCACTTGCTTGATTCATTCTCAACATTCTGGCAGGCAAAATTGATAGTGTTCTTTTTCTTAGATGTAAATGGAACTTTCCACCACCGTGAATGTAGCTATGTAAGAAAATGTCCTTTTAAATGAAATAAACATTTTAATAACTCTCCCGGTTACAAACGGGCTACTCGGAAAGTGAGGCCTGTGATTGTCTACAGACATTTTTTTTGCATTAATGTTATAGTCATTAACCAATTTTTGGAGATCAGAAATAAAATATTGAGATGAACCAACCTATTGTGTTCCTGTCAATCGTAGCCATATACTGCAAGGGTTGATGCTTGTGGACAATACAGAACTTTCTTTAAAAATAAATACTACCAAATTTAACGATTGTCCTTTAAAACATAAAATGCATATAACCTGGGCAGATGGGAGTGCACAATCACAGTCATGCACTGCCAGGTAATTTTAGACAATGTCATGGTTCACCTCCACTGCTCCTGGTCCACTAGGACAAATTGTTGGCAGGTATGTTTCTGTAGTGTGTTGTAAAAAAATGTGGGGTACGAGGAGTGATTGTTTTCTTTTTTAGAGTTGTGACTCAACATATTCGGAGATCCTTTAGTGATGCCTTCTAACCCACAGGCATCCTTCTCTCCAGAACCATGGCATGAGGTGGTATATGAGGTCAAGCTTGCCTTTCTGTAATGATACAAGCATCCCTTTATAGAGGCAGGGAGTAGGCTATAGGTAGCACGTACAGATAGGAAATTGTGCTTGAAGAGAAGGTACTGTATTTTCTGGCGTATAAGACTACTTTTGAAGCCAGGAAAATCTTCCCAAAAGTCGGGGGTCGTCTTATACGCCGGGTGTAATCTTTTTTACTTACCTCGTTGCTGTTCTGCAGGTGCGCGCGGCTGTGAGGGAAGCGTTGTGTGCTCCCCTCCAGCCGCGCAACTTCAATAAAGTTTATTTCAATTTTTTTTCAAAACAAACTTTATTGAAGCCGCACGGCAGGAGGGGAGCGCACGACGCTTACCTCACAGCCCCGCGCACCTGCAGAGCAGCAACGAGGTAAGTACTGGGAAGGGGGTAGGAGAGGGGCAAAATCCTGGCATATTGAGGGGAAAATCCTGGCATATTGGAGGGGCAAAATGTTGGCATATTAAATGGCACAATAAAGGCATATTGAATGGCAAAATAGTGTGTCTCAGGTTATGTGTCTATTGGTGTCACTGCGTATGTGTAAGTGTGTGTGTGTAAATGTCACTGTAGGAGAAAATGCTCCCTGGAAGAGGGGTAGTCTTATACAGCGAGTATATGCCAAACTCTAAATTTTAACTGGAAAAGTTGGGGGTCGTCTTATATGCAGAGTCGTCTTATACACCGGAAAATACGGTAGTTTGATAAGTCATTTGTATGCAAATGTTTACAAAGTCACTTTTTATCCACAAACATAGACGATATGCAGGAATGCAAACAAAATAGGAAGTTTTGCCCTGAGGCAATGAAAGTAATTTGAATTTTTGGATACTGCTTTAAGAAGATAAGCCGTCTGGTGAGAGAGAAAGATGAGAGATTATTGTTGCGAATGTACAATATGCCATATTTGTTTCAAAGGAACTGGTGAAAAAGTAGTCAATTGATGAAAATATTCATATTGCGTCAGCAAAATAGGACAGAAATCAATAAAGCTAAGTAATTGGGATTATGGTTAAATATGTGGGTATTTAAAGGACAACACACTTTTTTTTAACCCTTCTTTCATGGGGGAAACTTTATCTTAACAAAATACATAATGGGTGAGAAAAAAAACATGTACAAACTGTGTAAAAAAGCTGTGTAACATCATAAAGACTTAAGTCAGAATGCTGTTGAGCCACACAACACCTTGCAAATAGGATCAAACAATCTATACAAACAACAATAGAATCATAAGTAGATTATCACATTTAATCCTAGTAGTTTTCAGCAAATAATAAAATATAATAGACCTCAGAAAATCACTTCCAGTTTTTCTACATATAAAAAAGTCAGACACCACCTCCAGTTCAATGGTTTTAGAAAGTAGAAACATCATCACTCAGTGTTCAAGAAAATCAAAAGCTTGTGGTATCCGACAGAATGTAGATATAGACAATGTCTCTCAAGTTTATCAGCCGCGCATTCACCTAAAGGCACATTTTCAGATGTTGCTCTGTATAGGTACAAGGTATCCACATTGAAAGCAACCAACGTTCTGATATTTACTTCCATGCCGTTCAAAAAAAAAAAAATAGAAAACAGAAACAAGGGCACCTAATATTTATTAAGCACACACAAATCAAATTTCAAAAAGTATATATATAAAATATATCATTAATATATATATATATATATATATATATATGTATAAACCTATGCATAATATAAAGATTAATTAATATAGTTGGCAATTCCTGGACTTACTAACCTATTAGTATTTAAGGCTATAGAAATAAACTGTACTGAATCAGGATGGTGTAAAATATTAAGACTGGTGGGCATTATTGATTGTCAATAACAATGATCTTTCTGAATTGAGCCATGTGGTATATTTGGTAGGGAGCTGCTCTGTAACGTGAAGTATGGCCGAGGGTATTTCAATCTACTCCATAAGGAAGAAGAGGCTAAAAGATTGGCCCAGCAAGAAAAACAGGAGAAACTCAAGTATGAGCCGCAGCCTATCAGAGACTCTTCAGGAGAGAGCTCAAGGTGAATTACATTTCTGTTCACTGTGAGCCTCACATTTTGTTAAAAAGGTATGCTGATGCTGAACCAATGAGCCATTAGATGGGGGGGGGGGGGGGGGGGGATGGGGAGAAAGTGGTTCATGCGTTAAATCTCTAGAGTCAATTATTTCTGGACAGAATGTGAATTCCAGTCTAAACCTTGCACAGCTCCAAGTGAAGCTGCTACTAATGCCCTGAATTTAGCAAGTTGTGTTAGGCAATTTTTATCACCTTTATTCACTGGGCTGTGTAAACAGATGGAAAGACAAGCTGTTGGGAAGTTTGCTGCTATGATACTAAAGGGAAATGCATATTCTGGGAATGTACCGTCTCTCTCCTTTTTTTTCCCTTTGGTGATAACTTTGTTATCCTTTAGGGTGTTTTTAAATGAGCCTTTTAGCTCAGCAGACTTGCTATACTGCATGATAATATCACATTCCACTTCCATACCTTTTTGTCCCATGTCTGCCATAAGGTACTCATTGTCATGCTCTTATGATAATAGTTAACGCTTCACAACCACTGATTTGGAGCGCTTGTTAATTTTGTCTAATCGTTAGTTTTTGTGTTTTTGGGGAGGGTTTGGTTAATCTCTCTGTTAGTATCCAGAGCAGATTAAAATGTTGCTCCCCTGCACCCTTAAAAAAATATATATAAAATAGCAGAATAACTTCCATCACTATATAGTCAGAGAGACATGGTGCTAGAAATATAATTCCTATTAGTCTATAGTTAGACAGACACAGGAGTAGCCAGACAAAGGTGTGGTTCAATACAGATCACATAAATATACAGTTATATGGCTATAGATGATAGCACAGTAAAGCACCTACTTGTGTACAGTTAGCCAGATGCTGATACAAAATGATTCCCACCTATATTAGCCTGACCCAGTTGGTAGTATATTATAGTTCCCATTTGTAAATAGTTAACAAGTAACTGACAGATGTATCGTTTACCTTCAGGAGAGATATAGTTTGACATAAATTGACATGCAGTATATAATTAGACAGAAAATAGGATTGGCTGGTCAGAGCACAAAAATGAGAAAGGGGACTGGCAATATGTGCCCGTTACCTCACAACTTGCCATACAATCATATATACACTCAGACTGTCACCTGTACATAAACTCATATAGTCCCAAAATATTTATACACAGTCATCAATACAGTTTCACATACACATAGGGTCACACACATACACAGACACACATATGCACACAGTTATGCACAGTCAGCACATAGTCACACAGTAATAGAGTCAAATAGACACACACAAACCAGCAGTCATTATTTTAAGAAGAAATAAAATAAAAACTAGATATTGAAACATCTTTTCCCCCTTCTCTGCTGGAGGAGGGGGTCTTTCATTGTTAGACTACCGGTAACTACATTCTATTGCAGACCTGCACCACCTTCTCTGTAGGTATGCTCTAACTAAGAAGCACGTGTGCTGATACACAGACAATACCCCATCACACCTATCCTACATACCAGTTCAGCAAAGGAACTGCTACCTCCCTTAAGTGTCATCTAAGTCCACCAAAACCCATTACATGGCCAGTCTGGTTTGTATCCATGCTATGTCTTCATGCTATGCATGTCATTGTACCGTGTTGTAAAGTATGTTACCATACCATGTATAAGATGATAATAGTAGTAATATCTTTGTCGTTTTTTTTCCCTTAAGACTTTTTATTACAGAAGTTGCAGAACGAAAGAAAGGCGGGAAGAGGGCAATAAGACGTCCATTCACTCCTATTCACAACAGCCTTTTCGGCACAGACAAGCTAAACGAACACCCGTAAGTTGCCTATATCACCAATGGAAGTATTCATTTTGTTTGTAAGTGTGAAAAGTAGGACACTGACATTTATGATTCAATGGGCCTTACACAGATAGACACCTCGGACATAATGAAAATAAATAAAGGCCTAGTGGTAATTGGAAACAAGTAAGAAAGTTTGCATAATTCGGTTGTTGCAGGTGAGGTTATCATTATGCCTTGCCTACTTCCATTTTCAGTGTGCAGTTAAATAGGAAATTTAGGTAGCATCTGTAATCAGTAAAGTTAGATACAAACCAAGAAGGGCCTCAAGTTAGGCATGGCAATGTAGATTGTATTTTTAACAGCCGTTTATACTATTATTTCCCACTGTCACCTTTCAAAGTAGCTCAGATTAGGCCTATACAGACCAGATTTGGAAGTAACAGATCTGTTACTTTAATATAACTTTTTTTAGAAATTCACTCTCAACCATTTCAAAACACTGTATAAGGTTCTTAAAAATGTAAATCGCCAGTACAATTTCATTGTAGGAGCTTAACATCTACCTCAGCTATAGTATCCTGAATTATTCACACTATCGGGTCATTTCAATAGCAGAATCCTCTGTAATGTTAACTATCTTACCCGGTATTCTCATGAGACTTACACATATTCCTATAATTAGAAATGGATCTGTCATATTCAGTAGTGTATGTTTCATGCAGTGTTACTCTAGCTGTGATGAGATTTTAAATTAGATTTTAGAAACTAATGAACAATGATTCATCATATGTCTATCTTGTCAGTCAGTTCCAAATCATTATGAGTGCTTGTTACTGCTAGTTATATATTTATCATGTTTTCACTGTTGACAGCATTTTCAGAAGTTTTAGTTAGATACTGTATGGACAAATATCTTGTGGTCTAGGAGATAATCATTGACATTGTTGGAGAGTCATACCAAGTAATGACTTTGAACAAGGCTTGGGTTAAAAAGACATAAAACACAATAAAATAAGTGACTCAAAATCTTTAACTTAGAATACATTTCATGCAACACTTAGCCAGACTGGATAAAAGCATCATTTATTATTTTGAAAAATAAACCTAACACAGAACAATAGATAACTATTGAAGGTATCCTTTGACTTCCTATCCCTTCCCACCAAAATACCTTTTGATTGCCTATGGCTTGATTACCCACTCCAAAAACACACTCACAGCACTAGTCCTTTTATAAATAAGGAATCACAAAGATGTATTGTAGTTCTTATCATCCCTGTGTCTTGTACCTACTCCCTTTTGGTCAGCTGTAAATCACAAGTGCATTATGACCTTTTTAAAAACATGGCAGCAGCGACAACACCCCATTTGGCATGTTTTTATGGAGTAGCCATACATCAGATGTGTAGCATCATTTTGGCCATGCCCGATTCAATGCACATTTGGTTTGCTAGGTTCAGAGTCTTTTGTAAGAAATGCAATGGTTCAAAAGTTTCCATTAGCAATACTGAGATAAATGTTTCCAACTAGGCAGACTGCTTCAACACATGAAGGATCGCTGATAGTAGGGGTTAATATGAAAAAGCTGTTTAAATGAAGAAGCAGCAATTCTTCATTTTAAGTGCAAAACATGTTGGAATGGATAAAGAGGTGCACTGCGGTTTATAAATCCCCACTATTGTTGGATTTTCTATCACAGATATATCTTTAGAAAAACACCCACATAAGTCACATTTATGCCATCTAGTTGGAAACAACACCGAAACATCTTTTTGGCATACAATACATTATTGATTGTGTGCTCTGAATAAAGCCATAATCACAGTATTTTCCAACGGTTTCCAGAAACACTACCAGAAGTAACCCAAAGAAAATATGAGATTTCAAACAGTAATAGAAAAGGCCAAATCTGTAATTTCACTGGAATCCTCTTCACATCTCAGTTTATTTGCACACAAATTGAGCTCTATATTTATGATTGTTACTGCTTCTCATGGGTGGGAATTGTATTTTAGCCATCGTTTGCCTTTACTGCATTGTTTATAGAATGTTTCATCTCTAGTTTGCTCTCAAAGATGATACTATTCCTGTGAACCCATTAATCTTGGGAACTTTTCTAAGACTGTGTAAACTCAAATACCATATCCATCAGATTTATCAGCATCATGAACAGCTTTATTTGTTCTGGTAGACAACTTATATATTTTGTTATTTTATTTTACACTTCTGCAATACATTTGACTCATACATTCTCGGTACCAGCCTTAAACCACCATTTCAACTTTAAAATGACCTACCATTTTTCAGGTATATAAAACTGTAACTGTAACTATAAAAATGTATGTTTTAATTAAAATATGAATAGCTAAATATGTTTCATTTACACACGATTACCTGGTTTGCAGCCCCTACTAATCCTCTCAATCCTGGTAGAAAAGAAAGATAAGTGCAAACAGAAGTGATTTGTGTAAAGTGAACCTAGTGCAAAAATAAAAGTTAGATACTTGCGGCACCACACTCACTGCAGCCTTCTGGAGCACTCCGAAATGCTCAATACACAATGACAATAAAAAAGCAGATGGGCGCGAAGGAGTGGGTACCTTGAATAAAACACACAATATAATAGTGCAATATTGCCTCTATAAATAGTATAAAAGCAGAAATAAGTGGATGCACTCACAAACAAACGTGAGTGTCAGTCAAATCAGCTGAGAACTTGTGGGTCCATAAAAACAGCTTTAATAGTTCTGAAATAAATAAAGAAATGTGCATGTGCAGGACCAGTGGGTAACATATGCTGGCCCCTAGCACTGATTTTTTGTGTCCAATGACATCACCTGGTTTCTCTTATTCATACTCTTATCCATACTCTTGCTATATACATTCCTGCATTTATGTACTATAATGAGGCCGTTTTAAATACCTAACGAGTTCCACCGGAATGTTTCTTTAAAGAATCTCTCTATTAAGTAGTTCTAACTATTATGTTCTTGGTCTAATTATCTTGGTTTTGGCTATTTTTCGATGTCTGACTAATTTTATATTTTATATTTTATATATCGTTCCTTTCTCCGGACACCCTGTATATGCCCTGTTTTTCGAATGATGTTATAACATACTTGGAGGCTGTTCCCCTTTTTACTATTCTGTAATTGTTTGTGATAACTTGATCCCTCGTTCAACGGAGTTACTGTGATATGGAGGATGTTCCCCCTTCAATCAGCTGTTTGAACCTGATTTCCAGCTCAACGGAGCTATAACGATTACCATGACAACGTAGGACGCTTTGCTCCGTCGCAGCCACTCTGACGTCAGTAAAATGGGAGTGGCTATTACTCAGAGGCACTTAAGAAAGGGTTTTTTTCAACGAGGCTGACAGTTCTCTCTCATCTCCTCCTGATGAAGCCGTGACATACACGGAGAAACGCGTAGAGGCTACTATTGTTCCAGCGCTGCACCCCCCACGATCTATTTGGAGTCCAGCTCCACTTATGACTGCAGGCACAGTCCTTTCATTTGTCAACGACTTTTAACATCTACCACTCTGTGAGTTTTATCAGTGCTAGGGGCCAGCATATGTTACCCACTGGTCCTGCACATGCACATTTCTTTATTTATTTCAGAACTATTAAAGCTGTTTTTATGGACCCACAAGTTCTCAGCTGATTTGACTGACACTCACGTTTGTTTGTGAGTGCATCCACTTATTTCTGCTTTTATACTATTTATAGAGGCAATATTGCACTATTATATTGTGTGTTTTATTCAAGGTACCCACTCCTTCGCGCCCATCTGCTTTTTTATTGTCATTGTTAGAAAAGAAAGATAAACATTTTAATTTAAAAATAAAAAAAAACAGTGTAAGGGAATGCTTACTTTGCAGGGGTCAAAACAGAAATACATTAACCTTATACAGCTTAACCTTATCTATTGCACCAACACCTAACTATAGTATCAGAGTTGTACTAATGTTTTGCTCCTTTGTGATAACAGGTTAACCTGGGAGTGATTATTTAATCAAAGTGTGTGTACTAACATTGTGTTCATTTTCCTAAAGATACACTTTACAAAAAAAGTACATTTTAGATCAATTCTTAAAGATTTCCCTTCTCTAAGCCTACATAACAACTGATAATGTTGGTGTAGGCTCCTGATGATTTAAAGTGACACTATTATGCAATTCGTTTATACTCCCATCCCACATGCCTCCTAACTGTTCCTATTTAAGAGGGACAGTTCCTATTTTAGCCACGTGTTCCTCTTTCCTCCTCTGGTGCCCTTATTTTCTCTGATGTTTACAATCATATGAGTGTATTACAAAGCAGCAACGCATCAGTTTAAAATGTAGTAAATGTGTTTATACATTAGTGTTTGTAATTAAAATGCATTATTCTAATCTTAATCCTAAATGACTGTCCCTCTCCTGATTACCAGGTTTCATAAATGGCTCATAAAGTCACCTAAACATGCTCTGCCCATAGCCACACCTTCATCCAAAAAACAAAAGTGTCCCTCTTAGGCCATTTGAAATGTTGGGAGGTATGCATATACAGGTACCTATATACCAGTTTAGAATTAGTAACACTGAAATGACACTGCTTTAAAAAAGCTTATACCTAGTAATTCTTTATGTCTTTGATCTATAGGGAATCCCTCTTTCGCCAGCTGTGTGCACTTTATTGGCTTTTGGAATCTCTTACCTTGGAGCCTGCTTGTGCCATGAGATCGGTGACAGCCTGTTGGAGTATGAGGTACAATCACAAGAATAGTGTCTATATTATTTGGTAGAAAAATGACTGAGGGTTCTCACTCCATAGACATCAGGGGTTATGGATAAAGGTGTTTCTGTCAGCAATGTAGTGGACCAATATTTTGGGCCAAAATAAAAGAAGTGATCTCATTAATGTTTAAGAATTTTGTCGCAGTCTATGTATAATAAAGTTGCAAAATTGCACCTCTTGCATCCCTATATAAGTTTTGCATAAAAAGTGTCTCACATACTTACTGGTATGTATAAATCCCATTCTAGCAGTTTTTTTATTTTATTTTATATAATCTTTATTATTTTCTCATTTCACTTGTAAGGTTTGTACATAATCCATATAGGAAATACAAATACTATAAATACAATAAAATACAATATTACTTTAAGGATGTATCTAATACCATATACATTTATCATCTTGGGGAATAACTATATTCCCTTAATTACTTTAACAGTCAGCATTGGATTCCAGATTTATCTTAATATATTGTTTTTATAACTATGTGACATTCCACACATACAGCGGAGTAGGACTCCCCTTAACTACATACATTCCACATTCATACTACATTCATTACGTGTCTGCTCACAGGTTTTTACTATAGAACTTTATTGCCCAAGGAGTGGGGGGGGGGGGGGGGGGACACTTCATGACGACCCTGAACTCCCCAAATGGCAACCTCCTGCTTTACTATGTTATCCATGTCAAATTGGAGGGGGGACACTTCATATTGATTTAGAACTCCCCAGATGTCTATGCTAGATTATCAGTCTGTTCAGGGGGTGAGTTTAACCATTGAGCCCATATTTTGTTCTGGCAGTTTTATGTGTACCATACAGGTAGGCATGATTGAAAAAAATCAGGATACAACATGAAATCTGAATGCCATAAAACATAATCCCCATTGTGTTATTTCAGTCTAGGAGTTACAGTTGAAATCCAGTTTCTTATTTGAACACTTACTTACAAACCCACCCTTTGCTAAAAGTATTACATCTCAAAATCCCTGAAATACTATAGCTTAGCACTGATTGCTATGTTCCACTGGAGTGGCTTAGGCCTTTGCTCAAGTCACCCAACTATTCCCCTTTAATGTTATCTAATATCAAGGTTTAAAAAATTAAACTTTAGAATTGAATTAAATTATTTGAGATACCTGTCAATAAAAATCATTTTCATTACCATGAAAAAAAAACAATATTTAATCACCATGAAAAAAAAATGAATGTTCAATATGAGCTTTCACAGCTATATGTAATCCATATTCCAGAAACATAATTGGTAGAGGACATTTGCTTAAACGGACGTTATATAACTTATGACTGTGGAAGCAAAGTGTTTTCTTTGAGCATTATATGGCTTTAAAGCTACACAATGGAGAGATCTAGGTGTCTACATGCCATCAAATGGGCAATTCCATTTAACAGTGAATAACACCCAATGAGCAAATCCACAAAGAGCTTATGTGTCTGTGATTAAGACCTTTACACTTTTACTTGATAAATGATCTTTAATGTGATACATTTCCCACATAGCAATAGATAGGTTATTATAGATCTATAAGCCCACTCTCTATAGGCAGGTTCATCACAGCCCATTTTCTTCATTCCCAGGGTACGTAAACTTTTTAAATAATGCAAGTGTTACCGTACTCTAATCTGCACTGTCTAGAATTGAAAGATGTCCATCTATTTATTGAAATCCCCTTGGATTAAAGCTGAATCAAATACAAAGGAATAAAATAGCAAACAGAACATTTAACTGTGATTAGGACATGTCTTTAACCACTCAATGCCATCAATGTTCCTTTCTCTTTCTTTTCTTTTTTTTTAAATCCAGAGATCCTGGTGGCTGTAAAACTTCATTAAAAAGAATAAATCGAGAGAAGGAAGTAGAGGTGAAATGGGAGCAGTTTATCATGCCAGAGAAGGTAAATGATTTTTTTTTGCATGAGTGCCAGAAATATTTTCCTGTGCTTTACAGGTGCATAGAAATTTGATGTCATCAAAATGGAGTGCTAAATATTTCAGCTAGTTAATTTTATTTTAATGTTGGAAATATATAAAGATTTTGGACATCATTAATAGCTGCTATATATTATATCGCTATGTAAAATAACTCTCCTGTCATTATCTGTGTATTCATCTGGGGGAAACTAGTAATATTATTTTTTTCAGAAAGGGTCTAGGGAGTTAAATCCTTTGATCGGAGATTACATACCTCCCAACATTTCAAATGGACAAAGAGGGACACACTTTTACTTTTGCGGCAGTGACTGAAGATGTGGTTATGGGTGGGTCTTTATCTGAATGTTTTCAGCAGGTTTATTGTCAATTTATATACATTGATAAGTCATTTAGATAAATTATTATGTTTTTTATTTACAGAAATTAATATTAAATCACATTTACTGCAGTTAAAACTCTTTTGTGTATTTTATTGCTCCGCAGCTCCGGGATCCACACATACAAACTAAGAATTCTGAGTTTCCAGAAAAGAGGGACAATAGAGGAGGAAAGAGGGACAGGGGAATTTAGATTGAAAATAGGGACTGTCCCTCCTAAATAGGAACACTTTGAAATCTAATGGACTTAACTCTTTGGCTGTATTTGTATATTTTGTATACATCACCCCTATGAAGCTTTGGATGCTGGTAGAAGCTACTGACCAGAGAAGAAGTTCAAAATATACAAATGAAGCCAAAGTGTTAAGTCCATGGAACTTCAAAGTTATCTCATACTTTCCAAATCCCCCTGTCTCTCTTTCCTCCTCTATTGTCAGGGGAGCTCAGATTATTTGGTTTGCATAACTGTATCACAGAGCTTCACAGCAATAAAACTCACAGTATAGTTAGTTTAAGCTGCAGTACATGTGACTTCATATTAATTTGTATAAATAAAATACTGTATTCTTGTTCTAAATGGCTTATCAGTTTACATATATAGATACCAATTGGCCATAAAGTCACCAATTGACCATAAAGTCATCTTCAGGCACTCCCGTAAAAATAATATTGTCCTTGGACATTTGAAATGTTGGGAAGGTATGCAATCAACATTTGACTCCCTGCTCAACCTATTTACACATTTTCTCATGAAGCTCATTTGTAACAGCTTGCAATTACAAGCTTGTGCACCAGAGGGCAGTGATGGAAAGTCAATTTCATTTATGAATAGATGGAAGCAAAGCAATTCTACATGCTGTAAAAATCCGACAAACTGAAACCATTATTGTGACATAACCCAAATACTAGATATTGATGACTTGAAATGCCACCTGTAGATACTGTATTTTAATTATAGGGTTCTCAATGACACAGAATTGAACATGCTGTGAAATATCTATATGCTACTCAGTGCTAACTTTTATTATAATAATATGAAACAGCCAACAGTCTGCAGGAATAATGTACTTGAACTGATACTTTTCATGGATGATGGCACACTACTATGTCTGCAGGGGTGTATAATGCCCATGAGTGATGGGTATGCAACGAACAGCCAGCACACACACACAAAATATAAGTGATAGGCCGACTACAGCTTTAATTCGGTATCAATGTCAATCAGTCTGTTGTCAATTCGACCAGCACGAAAAGTATCCGAAAATAACTTTGTATACTTTTCGTGCTGGTCGTATCGAAACCAGAGTGAATGACTCTGATGCCAAATTCATGCGGCCGTCTGCCTTTCGATGATATTTAGTATATAATCACAAACCCCAGAAATACTGTGTGAGTTCTTGTATAGGTGTGCGGCGCCTCTGGGTGTCTGCCTCCAAAATGGAGGTGGACATTTCCATGATGTCGGCACCTCAATCTTTTAGGCTTGGCATGGCCAGCAGGGCTGCTAGTTTTTGTGGCATGGCCATGATTCCAACCTCAGCAGCATATATACACGAGCCCAGCCTCCTACAGTCCATCATGGCATGCAGCTCAATTTGCTTATTCGTGCTCTTGGTAGCATATTGGGTATGCGGGGGGTGGCCCTAGTGCTTTAAACCAGCAAGCGCCATAATTTCCCACTCTGCCTCTTAACTAGTGATACTGATGTCCTGGTGGTGTGTGGATCTTGTGATCCCTGCTCCTGTGCCTTGTTCTGCTTCTGTTGGATTACCTGGCTATTTACCTTTGGCTTTCTCCTGGATTCTCCCTTGTCGGCCACACGTTTGCCTGCCCTAACCCTCTGCTTGAATGCTGATATTGTTTGTTCCCCGCTGCTATTTGACCTTGGCTTGTCCCTCATTTTGTCTTTTCTTGTGCCTATTACCAGCCCTTGTGCCTCCACTCCTGCCTTGGCATTATGTACCACACTCAGCCTCTGGGGTCAGTGTTGTCTGCAAGAGCGTGCCTTCCTGAAACTAAACTCCTTACTCAAACCTTAAATAATCACTAAGCCACATTAGAGTTAGAAGAAATGGTGGAAACACCCTTTTGCCCCAGATTTTAACCATGCCTATTCCAGAGATACGTTTTCAATACTGATCCTTTATCACATTTTGTGAATTAATGTTTACACTTAAACCTCATACCTATGCCAGCAATAGGAGACCTTTACTCAAGCTACATTGTAAGCCCCTAAAATAAAAGACGAATTTGTGTGTGTGATAATACTTATAGTATGTGTCATGTTGACTGTGATGTTAATAGTTTCCAGCTGGTATTCCAATCATAATGTGGTGTAAGATAAATGACAAGAGAAATGGATAAGCATCCCCAAACCTAGTGTAAAAGATAATTATCCTGTCATTTTAAATTGCCACATATATGTGTCTATGATTTAATATTTTGTGAAGGGAAATGTGGCTCAACTGACTGTTATTCCACAGAAAAAGAAAAAAAACTTCAAATAAATTAACAATGTGATAAATAAAAGTTATAAAGAAAATATATTGTTTTAGGTCTTCAAAAGAGTGTTTCATCATAAAGGTGCTTAACTATAGGCCTGTGATTAATCTCCTTTATCTCACAGGGTTTAATGCGGTCAGTGAGTCTTGTCATTTGGTGTTGTATGTCTTTTTTGGATCTTTAATTTCCACTGATCTCGATAAAAGAGATATTGAACCTCACAAGAAGTCAGTGTCTGCAGTTTTTTTTCCAGGTTTCTGTGAGGAGCACCTTTAACTTGGTGTAACCCCCGGGACACCACTTAATATGGATTGACCATCTTTTTAAGTTGTCTATATCTTTTCTGTTCTGTCTCTGTCTGGGAAGCACAGAGTGTGTCTTTTATTTATGTGAAGAAAATAGACTTTATTCGGTCTTTTCTTCTGTGTTCGGGCTTTTTGCCTACAGTATTGCTTGCAGGAGGATTCCTCATAAAAGCCAGTTGTTTTTGAATAAAAACCGTTATTCCTCTTGCAGGAGGATTCCTCATAAAAGCCAGTTGTTTTTTGAATAAAAACCGTCATTCCTGTTTCACCCTTCATGAAGTCTGGGGAGAAACGTCTTGGAAACTGTGTTCATCTACAGTATTCCTCTACTCCTGGCTGCAGCTATAATAACTCATGCTTGGCTAGTGGGAAAGGAATATAAGACAGCAGTACCATAGTCACTGTAGGTCATAACAACTATACTCCCCCTTAGATCCATGGGTCGGCATACCCGCCTAGACCCTGCCGGGTTGGCTAGGGGATGTCCGGGTGGCATAGTTATATATCCAAGTCGGTTTGGCGGGAAAGCCCATCCGCATTGCCGTTCTGCTTGCCCGGGCGGTATTGCAGTGTAAAATTATAGGGCTGCAACGCTAAACTCCAGCACAGCAACCGGGGATTGTCTCCAGAAACTCGGTTGAGCCAAATAAGGGGATTGTGGTCAGTGAGTAGTGTAAAAGCACGGCCATAAAGGTACGGTTGGAGTTTCTTTAAGGTCCATACTAGAGCCAGGCATTCTTTTTCCACGGTGGCATAGCTGACCTCTCGAGGTAACAACTTACGGCTGAGATATGCCACCGGGTGCTCCATGCCATCTTCCCCCACTTGACTCAGCACGGCTCCCAGCCCAAACATGGAGGCATCTGTATGGACGAGAAATGTTTTATTAGGGTCTGGGGCTGCCAATACTGGAGCTTCGCTCAAAGCCGTTTTAAGTCTCTGGAACGCTGTTGCACACTCCGGGGGCCATGCTACCTTTTTGGTCAGGTTGGTGAGGGGTTTTGCTAGGGTGGTATACTCAGGGAAGAACTTTCTATAGTACCCTGCTGTGCCTAGGAAAGCCAATACCTGCGTCTTGGTGCGGGGCGGGGGCCAATTGGCTATGGCCTCTACTTTGGATAAAGTTCGGGGCGTTGTTTCCCAGACCCCACTCTATGCCCTAGCTATTGAACCTCTGCCATGCCCACATGGCACTTCTCGGGTTTCAGGGTGAGGCCGGCTTCTTGTAACTTCCCAAAGACCGTAGCCAAGTGCGTCAGGTGGGCCTCCCATGTGCCACTATAGATGGCAATGTCATCTAGGTAGGCACATGCGAAGTCCTGCATTCCCTACAGAAGTTGGTCCGCCATCCTTTGAAACGTAGCTGGGCATTCCTCATCCCAAACGGAATAACCCGAAATTGGTATAGCCCGAATGGGGTGACAAATGCCAACTTAGGGATAGCGGCCGGGTCTAGCGGAATTTGCCAATATCCTTTGCACGGGTCTAGAGTAGTTAGAAAGTGCCTGCTGGCCATGTGATCGAGCAATTCATCGATCTGTGGCATGGGGTATGCGTCAGTGATAGTCCGGTCGTTCAGTTTCCGGTAGTCAATACAGAAACGAGTCGTACCGTCTCGTTTTGGTACTAAAACTACCGGGGACGCCCAAGGACTTTGGGAAGCCTCAATAACCCCTAACTCTAACATTTCCTGGATTTCTTTCCACATGCTGGACCGCACTGCTGCCGGGATACAGTATGGCTGCTGCCGTAATGGGGTCTCCCCCTGCGTTTCCACCCAGTGCAAGTGCTCGAAGTATGGTTTCAACATGTTTACATGAAAGACTCTTCTGATCCTTTCATCTGAACATTTGGCTACAATATAGGTGGTGTCGCTAATCCGTTCCACCACTTTAAATAGCCCCTGCCAAGCTGCCTGGAGCTTGTCTTTTTTGGAAGGTTGGAGGGCTAGTACCTTTTGCCCTACTTCTAGGTTCCTATCTCGTGCTCCCCGGTCATACCATTGTTTCTGTCCTTTCTGAGCCACCCGCAGGTTCTCCCGAACAGATCCGGTCAGGGCCTGCAAGCGGTCCCGGAACTCCAGCACGTATGGCAAGACTGGGATCCATTCCTCTCCTGTGTTGCCCTCCCAGTGCTCCCGTATGAGGTCCAGGGGTCCCCGGACTTTTCTCCCGTATAGGAGTTCGAAGAGGGAGAACCTGGTGGACGCCTGGGGTACTTCCCGGTAGGCAAACAGGAGATGAGGAAGAAATTTCTCCCATTGACCGTAGGACTCTGTGAACGCTGTGAGCATCTGCTTAAGCGTGCCGTTGAATCGCTCACAGAGGCCGTTGGTTTGGGGATGGTAAGGGGAGCTGAATAACGGTTTCACCCCACAGCTCCACCATAACTGTTGCGTTACAGTTGCCGTGAACTGAATTCCCTGATCGGAAAGTATTTCCCGGGGAAACCCTACTCGGGAAAAGATCCTGACTAGCGCCTCCGCTACTGTCTCCGCCTCAATGTTGGAGATACCTCAGGGTATCTGGTGGCGTAATCCACCACTGTGAGGATGTACCGTTTACCGGAGGAGCTGGGTTTGCTGAGGGGCCCTATCAGGTCTACCGCCACTCGATAGAATGGCTCTTCAATTATGGGTAGGGACCGTAACTTGGCTTTAGGGTGATCCCCCCGTTTCCCTATCCTTTGACATGTGTCACATGTCCTGCAGTACATCTGCAAATCTTTTGATATCCCTGGCCAGAAGAACGTCTGGGTAAGGCGGTCCTTGGTTTTCTTGATACCCAGATGTCCGGCTAGTGTGATACTGCCTTCCTGTAACCTGCTAAGGTGGGATCTGACTGATGGGCTTGGCCAAAGTCTTGGGGGGTGCCCCAGAAGGGGACGGGGATAGGGCATACTACTGGGATTTCGGTCCATACCTGAAGTTCCTCGGAGTGTGTCGGTACAGCTCGGCAGGCTTGGGCCCTGGTAGTCACGGGGCAGGTGCATGCGGAATCTTGGTGGAGCAGCTGCGAAGTTAGGCACCCCAAGTCGTTCCCCAACAATACTTCTGCAGGTAGGCCAGACACAATGCCTACTTCCATCTGCTTGGCTCCGGTGCCCCAATTTAACTGTACTCGAGCTGTGGGTAACTTGTGGATGGCGCCTCCTGTCACTCTGACTGCAACCGTCCTCTTGGTGATACGGTGTGAGGCTGCACCAAAGTAAGGGTGGCCCCAGAGTCTCGTAAGGCCTCAGCCTCTTTTCCATCTATGGTGACCCATTGTCTGTGGTGCACCCGTTTGTCCCCCTCGGCTTGGGCTAGGTTCACCTCATGTAGTACGGCCCATTGCTCCGAATCCAGGCTGTGATCTTCCAGCGGCTCATGTTGATAGTGGTGAGTGGTGGCCACTCCCAGTTTCCTCTGCTCCGCTGAGGGCAATGTATTTTGTAGTGCCCTGGCTGATTTTACTGGTGACATACCAATGGTGGTCTCCTGTTAAAATTAGGTTGAGTCGTGGGTGGTACCGCGCTTGGTCTGGGGTTGTCCACAGGACCTGGCATTGGAGCGCTGTACCTTACCAGGGGACGGTTTCCACTAGCATCTCCTTTTCTTCCCTCGTGATGCTCGTCTGCCAGCTTGGCCGCTTCCTCGACTGTGGCCGGCTTTCTGTCTCTGACCCAGTCCCTGGTGTCTGCCGGTGTGTGGTCATAAAATTGTTCTAGCAAGAGGAGTTGCAGCACCTCCTTTAGCGTTGTGGCCTGGCAGCCTTGCATCCAGTTTTAGGCTGCCCGATACATCCTAAAGGCCCATTCGGTGTAGGAGTCTCTGCCCCCTTTCCGTAATGCCCGAAACTTTTTCCTGTAAGTCTCTGGGGTCACGGCATACCTGGCTAGCAGAATGTCCTTTACCCTGGTGTAGTTGTGTATGGCGGTGTCAGGAACTGCTCGGTACGCCTCAGCTGCTCGGCCTGTGAGTTTGCTGCTTAAAATCGCGGCCCATTGCTCTGATTCCAGACCCTCCAAAGCGCATTGACGCTCGAAATCCTGTAAATATGCGTCAATTTCCATCTCTCCATCCGAAAAACTTTTAAAAGCAGCATAATTAATCTTTCTCCGTTCACTTGTGCCAGGACTTGCGTCACCATCTCAGGTGTGGGATTTGGCCCATATAGGTTTAGCCTCCACATCACCTTCTGTTGAAATTCTGCTTCCTCCTGGCTGACATTCGCCATGCTGCTGGTTTGGTCGCCCTCCATTAGTTCTGCTATGAGGGTAGCTTTCTTTTTGTTGCTTGTCACCTGACCTCAGGCTTCCAGCAGATCCTTTAGCGTAGTCCTTTTTAGTTTCTCGTACTGCTGGGCCATTCACCAGTTGTCTTTATGCGTCCCATTCGATCCCGTCGCTTGCCACCAGTTGTTATGACCTACAGTGACTATGGTACTGCTGTCTTATATTCCTTTCCCACTAGCCAAGCATGAGTGATTATAGCTGCAGCCAGGAGTAGAGGAATACTGTAGATGAACACAGTTTCCAAGACGTTTCTCCCCAGCAAATCAAATATCCCCCAAAGATGAGCCCAGACTTCATGAAGGGTGAAACAGGAATGACGGTTTTTATTAAAAAAACAACTGGCTTTTATGAGGAATCCTCCTGCAAGAGGAATAACGGTTTTTATTCAAAAACAACTTGCTTTTATGAGGAATCCTCCTGCAAGCAATACTGTAGGCAAAAAGCCCGAAGACAGAAGAAAAGACCGAATAAAGTCTATTTTCTTCACAATTTAAATCACCAAAATGTCCATGCTGCTCCCCATAGATTGACAATCACTGTTAGAATTCTTTGACATTTAAGTTTGCACACCAGTTAGTGTGATGCTGAACAATTAGAGCACAATCAAGCTGCTATATCATTTGAAAGTTAATTATGCATAATAGGGGGTTTATTTACTTATGTAAATATTGAAAGATCAGTGTTTCTATAGTTAGATATAAAAGTATATTTTATTAAAAACATTTATTTGGTGATTATTTTTTTCTTAGCCATTATTGTCACTTTAAAGCTAATATGTATTCTGGTACATTCTGAAAATAAATATGTTCTAAATGGTGTCATTGTCTATTGGTCCAAATGCCCTAACTAAGTTACATTCTATATGTTATCCAATTTTTTAGAGTAAAAAACAGAATCAAAAAATTGGTCGCAGCTACTTACAACAATCACGCAAGTCTTCCTTCCTTAGTACCTCACTCGTCAGTGGATTGTCATCCGTCCCCACACCAATGATGAGCAGTGTGTCCTCACTCATTCCAAGCTCAGATGCAGGGGGCACAATATCCTCAGAGGCCATTCAAGAAGCAGGAGAAGATTTTGAATCTACAGCTAACAGTTCTCTCCACAACCAGGGAAAGCTAAGCAAGGAGGAAGATGAAGAACCACTATCTGACTGTAAGTGTCTCTTAAATGTCCTTGTCAAGAAGTACTGTGTAATTTAGTTATTCAGAAGGTAACATAGTAATTTAGGTGGAATAAAGACACAAGTTCATCAAGTTCAACCCTTCTACCTATCATTCCCGCGTTTTATCCAAATGAAGGAAAAAAAATCTAAGGAACCTATTTCAAATTTTTCCTCCTAGGGGGAAAATTCCTTCTTGACTCCAAAGGGCAATCATATTTCTCCTTGGATTAAGAATCACTATTATTAATGCTTATTGTATAATTAATTGTCCTGTATATTCTGCTTTTCTTAAAAAACAAACAAACATCCAGACCATTTTTAAATGCACCTATTGTAGTTGAGAGCACCACCTCTCTACGCAGTGAGTTCCATAACTTTATTGTCCTTACCGTAAAGAATCCTTTCCTTTGCTGTCTATGAAATCTTCCAGTCTCAGGGGGTGACCTCTTGTTCTTTGTACATTTCTGTTAATGAACAGGTCACTTGTTTTAGCAAACAACAAATAGGACAAAATAACAGAAAAAGTCAATGTGCATAACTATTCACCCCCCTAAAGTCAATACTTTGTAGAGCCACCTTTTGGCTCCAAGTCGCTTTGGATAAGTCTCAATGAGCTTGCTACATCTTACCACTGGGATTCTTGCCCATTCCCCCTTGCAAAACTGCTCCAGCTCCTTCAAGTTGGATGGTTTGCACTTGTGAACAGCAATCTTTAAGTCTGACCAGATTTTCTATTGGATTGAGGTCTAGGCCATGCCAACACATTTACATGTTTCCCCTTAAACCACTTGTGTTACTTTAGCAGTATGTTTGGGGTCATTGTCCTGCTGGAAGGTGAACCTCCGTCCTAGCCTCAAATCATGCACAGAGTGGTACAGGTTTTGCTCAAGAATATCCCAGTATTACACACCATCCATCTTTCCCTCAACTCTGACCAGTTTCCCAGTCCCAGCTGCTGAAAAACATGCCCACAGCATGATGCTGCCACTACCATGTTTCACTGTGGGGATGGTGTTCTTTGGGTGATGTGATGTGTTAAGTTTGCGCCAGACATAGCATTTTCTTTGAAGGCCGAAAAGTTCCATTTTAGTCTCATCAGACCAGAGCACCTTCCTCCATACATTTATGGAGTCTCCCACATGCCTTTTCGCAAACTCAAAACGTGCCATTTTCTTTTTTGCTGAAAGTAATGGCTTTCTTCTAGAAACTCTGCCATAAAGCCCAACTGGATGGCTTATTGTCGTCCTATGTACAGATACTCCAGTCTCTGCCGTGGAACTCTGCAGCTCCTCCAGGGTTACCTTAGTGCTGCCTCTCTGATTAATGCCCTCCTTGCCCGGTCCGTGAGTTTTGGCGGCCGTCTCCATTTTCTTTCCATTTGGTTATGATAGATTTGATGGTGCTTCTGGGGATCATCAAAGATTTGGATATTTTTTTTATAACCTAACCCTGACTTGTACTTCTCAACAACATTGTCCCTTACTTGTTTGGAGAGTTCCTTGGTCTTCATGGCAGTGTTTAGTTACTGGTGCCGCTTGCTTAGGTGTTGCAGCCTCTGGGGCCTTTCAAAAAAGGTGCGTATATGTAATGACAGATCATGTGACACTTAGATTGCACACAGGTGGACATCATTTCACTAATTATGTGACTTCTGAAGGTATTTGGTTGCACCAGAGCTTTTTATGGGCTTCATAACAAAGGGGGTGAATACATACGCACACGCCAATCTGTTTTCTATTTCTAAAAAATAGTTTTATGTATATATTTTTCTCTTCACCAACTTAGACTATTGGGTTCTGATCCATCACATAAAATTCAGATTAATAAAACATTGAACTTAAGGCTGTAATGTAAGAAAATAGGTAAAAAGTCAAGGGGGGTGAATACTTTTGTAAGGCACTGTAATTTCAGAATTAAGGCCATTCAGAAACTTGGCTACTCTAGCCTTGAATAAAGGTCTTAACACTTTCATGCTGAAGGGTGCTATGGTCCTTAATGACCAAAGCAACACAATTGCATGGACACATAGGTAGATACCCAATCAGGGTCTTTACAGACCTTGTGGGCCCCTGCCAAAATACTGAAAGACTTCACAATGTCACTTGTGTCGTTGAAGAGGCATGCCCGAACCCGAAAGTGTGGGCAAGGTGTGCTTTAGTTAAATGTAACCTGCTTACATTTAACCTCTCAACTAAATTTAGCCTGTTAGAGTGATGCCACTTAAAGTGGTCTCATCTGACATGTGGTACCCCACTGCAGTCCACTGGAGCAGAATCCACACTACAACTCATCATGGTTTGCCGTGATGACATGTTAAATACATGCCATGCTACAGACGTTTGAGCCCAGTATTTGAGGACTGTAATAAATGTCCTACGAGTCGAGGGGGGGGGGGGGCGCTTAATGTACTCCGTTTATTATAGAAGCACAGTTCTGTATATAATGTACAAAGGCTCTTTTGTTGGCATGTTACGCTGCACAGTACACACTTATTTATGAACGTTATAACTGCTGTTGCATTATTTATATAACAGACCGTCTGGATAGCCATATCATCAGAAGGGTCAATGTGCCAATTTTTAAATAGGCTGTATTCAAGGCTCTTGCATTGCAAATTAGAGTTTCATCTCAGCCAAAACAAGGCAGAAGTAGCCAAGTTTGTTCATTTTTCTAAAAGCAGTCTTGAAAATCAAACTGAATTTTCTAATTACATAAATATCCTTGAAAAAATTGTATAAGGCATCTGCCCAGGGTATATAATCAGTAATGACAGAACGCACATATCTAATAGGCAAGCATAGCCATTAAATCAGCATTTGTAACTTCTGAGAGGCTTGGTCCCTCTAAAAGTCTCATCTCCATGGGATCAGTTTCAAGGATATTAAAATAGTTTATTAGAGTGAATTAGAGACAGTAACTCTGGCATAGCAGCAGTCCATTCAATATAGAGGCTTGGCATTCAGTTTCATTTTCTGCTGGGAAGTTTTAATCCCAGCAACAATAATATGACATTATGGGTGTTTTACCAAATCCCACGGAGGAAACTGAATTCAACATGGCCACTTAATCTGCACATCTAAGGGTGTATATGGCTACAGATGGTAGATTCCAGAGGGGCTGTATCTTGACCTGGTACCCTGAATAGGACAGTAAGTATATAAGGCAACTGAGTTTTTTATCCTGCAAAAACAACATGTTAGAATCATTCTGAAATGGTAGGTCACCTAACAAACTAAATATATACTTGCAAAAACCCATCTGTCTAACACAGTGGTGTCTATTGACTAGAAAGTGAACTGTGGTGTACTGGCAAGTGAACTCCAAAAATCAGACATTAATAGCCAAGTATTTTCACTTGTCAGTTTACCACAGATTACTGCTTAGTGAATAGACGTTAAAGCGCCTATGACAAATGTAGAGTGTTGGAAGTCTTGAGAACCATTAATATTTCAGATCAAATAATATATTAAAAATATTCATACAGTCATTATCAGACCTCTAATTGTAAAATCAGCACATTTGACAAATTATTTGCTATGTTCCTTGATGAGCTTTTTTTTTTTTTTTTTTAAATGGATTGAATTTCCTCTCTCTTTACTTCATCACAATTGAATCTTAAACATCCCAAACAAATTTTAAACAGACCGAAACATATGTGCCCTGGATGTTGGGAAATTGTAACATACCCAAAATGTACTTGAAAATGTAAAGTATGTCAGTGTAAATTAACCAGTTACATACTTTGTGATTATTGTTGTTATTTTTTGCTTGATTAAAAAACATTTTTCCCAATGGAGACCGTCAGGCTGCTTCATGACATGCATTGCTGGTTGGTACACCGTACATACCGCTATCGAATAGATGCTTATCTTATCCCTCCCGCTATTAGTTAATTGTGGCATGATTGACACATACACACACCAATCGTGTAGATATACTGGGGGTCAGCACGTGCAGATGCCTGAAAATTTTCAGGAGCCTGCTCTGCATGCACCTAACAACTACTTTCGAGTTGTGCCAGTGCGACGGCGCAGCCACTGTATAAAAATCCCCACTGTCTCCCTCTGCTTCCGTGGATCACTGCTCTGTCAAATGGCTTCCTCTTAGTTTGCATACCAAGACTATGGGTGAATAATTTTTGAATGATGCGCAATTGGTTTACCATTCAAAAGGTAGTCTCGGCCCTTATTAAAAAATATTTTTAGTTCATGGGCGTCCAAGTTTCTTTTTTAAATGAGGCACTTGATTAGAACTTCAGATCTGTATTGGTTAAATCCTGGCATATTGAGTGGCAGAATTCTGGCACATTAAGTGACAAAATAATACTAGCATATTGAGGGGTTAAATCCTGGCATATTGAGTTTCACATTTCTAGCATATTGAGGGGTTAAATGCTGGCATATTGAGGGGTTAAATCCTGGCATATTGAGTTTCACAATTCTGGCATATTGAGGGGTTAAATGCTGGCATGTTGAGGGGGTTAAATCCTGGCATATTGAGTGGCAACATTCTGGCATATTAAGTGATAAAATAATACTAGCATATGGAGGGGTTAAATCCTGGCATATTGAGTTTCACAATTCTAGCATATTGAGGGGTTAAATGCTGGCATATTGAGTGACAAAATGCTGGCAAATAAAGGGGTTAAATCCTGGCATATTGAATGGAAAGATTCTGGCATATAGAGTGACAAAATAATCCTAGCATATTGAGGGGTTAAATCCTGGCATATTGAGTGGCACAATTCTGGCATATTAAGGGGTTAAATGTTGGAATATTGAGTGGCTAAATATTGGCATATTGAGTGACAAAATACTGGCATATTGAGTGGCAAAATAATACTGGCATATTGAGTGGAAAAATAATACTGGCATATTTAATGGCAAAATACTGGCACATTGAAGGGTTAAATGTTGGCATATTGAGTGACAAATACTGGCATATTGAGTGACAAAATACTGGCATATTGAGTGTCAAAAGTCTGGCATATTGAGGGGTTAAATACTGGAATATTGAATGGCAAAATTCTGGCATATTGAGGGGTTAAATCCTGGCATATTGAATGGCAAAATCCTATCATATTAAATGGCTAAATCACTGCATATTGAATGGCAAAATCATTGCATATTAAATGGCTAAATATGTCACATTTAGTAGCACAATTCTGGCATATTGAGGGGTTAAATTCTAGAATATTGAGTGACAAAATACTGGCATATTTAATAGCAGAAAAAAGACATATTTAATGGCAAAAGAATGGCATATTGAGGGGTTAAATGCTGGCATATTGAGTGGCAAAATAATACTAGCATATTATTGGACAAATTGGCTGTGCCATATTTATGGACAAACACTGGCATATTAATGGGAAAACTGGTTTATTTTAATTGGCAAAGTGATGCTGTGGCATGGTCTGTGGGGCAAAATAATATGCACTATGAGGTGACACTGGCTAGTTATGTGGGGCACTGTGGCATATTACATATAAAAATTGTTGAATATAATATTTTAAAAAATCAAATAAGTATAAATGCAACTAGTTATAGAGAGATGTCTGTGTGTATAGATATGTATTGTTTTATAATTGGACAATTGTCACCTCATGGGGCTCCTGTGTGTTGCATATTTAATGGCGGTCCCATGTGTGGCATATTTAATGGGCCCCATGTGTGGCATAATTAAAGGGCTCTTTTGTGTGGCATAATTATGGGGCGCTTGTGTGTGACATAATTAAAGGGCGTCTGTGTGTGGCATAATTAATTAGGCTCCAAGCTGAGGTATAAATAATGAGGCTCTGGTGTGGCATAATTTATGGGGCTCTTATGTGTGTCATAGTTATGGGGCTCTTGTGTCTGTCATAGTTATGGGGCTCTTGTGTGTGACTTAATTTGTGGGTCTCCTGTCTGTGGCATATTTAATGGGCCATCTGACTGGCATTACTAAGGAATCTGTTTGGCATGGTATTGGAGGAAATCCAGGGGGGGTGACACCATGAGTTACCGCACCGGGTGACACCAACCCTAGTGATGCCTCTGCTCTTATTCCAACAACTCTCTCCACAAATTCTTAATTTAGAATCAGTGAGACTGAGTTTCTTTTATAACTTGTTCTTTAATTCGTGCTTTATTATCTGACTTCTTTCGTGCTTGAAACATTTAATGGCTAATAAAACCTTGTTTTATTTATATTGTGAACAAGTACAGCAAATATAAAGATTATCTTAACTGTTATATGTGATCATTGGGGATGCGCAATCTGAATTTTATGGACACATATATCCCTCAGTAGATGGTCAGAGCTTATAATATATTTATTTAGGTTTGAACAAACACAAGGTTTGGTTGATTAATTTGAATCTGTTTTCTGCACCCTAAGGTTTCATTTTGTATTTGGACTGGTCAGGCACTGTGATGAAGTGCACTTGGCATAGCTTCTGTTTATGCATTCCATAGTGATGTATAGATAACTACTCTGCAACTGGGATATGCAAAACCTGCAATTTTTATGCAGGACGTTTTAATTACCTTGAATTTAAAACATTTTTTGCAAGTTTACAAAAGTAATACTTTGAAAATTGTTAAAAGTGTATGTCTGCATCTCAGAAAGAAGGAATATTTAATTTGCAAAATGAATAACTTTCTCTAAGTGTCAGACAATATCATTGCAAGTTATCTTAGCAGGGAACCACCAGGAACCTGGTCTATAAGGCTGGAAGCTATTTGGAGCATCTTATACCAGGGCTTGACAAATTTAATTTATTTCTAGGAGCCAGGAAAATGTTTAAGGAGCCAGACAACCACGCAAACATACACGCAATTCATAAACACATACACACCAACCCACTTCACATATACACACACACACACAAACACACCAACCCAGTTCACATATACACACACACACACCAACCCACTTCACATATACACACACACACACCAACCCACTTCACATATACACACACATATACACCACACACATACACATATTACATCTCACACATACACACCTCACATACACATATACACCTCACACATACACATATACACCTCACACATACAAAAGTTGTTTTTTTTCCCTTTCTTAACTTGTGAGTGCTGGGTGTTGTCACGTGACAACCCAGCACTCATCCGAAATGGCAAGGAAGATCGGCTGCAGCACGAATGTTCCTTCCCTGCTGCCTTACCTCATTGCAGGGGAGGACGAACATTCGTGCTGCAGCCGATCTTCCTTGCTATTTCGGCTGAGTGCTGGGTTGTCAAGTGACGACACCCAGCACTCACATGCGTTGCGTGAGGGGGCGGAGCTTGCCGTCTGTGCGATCTGCACAGACTTCCCCCCTCGCGCTGTAAAAATCCAACACACGAATGGCAACTGGGCCATGTAGGGAACAGCACCCGGGCACCAGCGCCCGGGGTTTGTCGAGCCCTGTCTTATACACATGCTAATTCAAAAAATGCAAGTAGATTCAATGTGACAGTCGTCAGGCCCAACACTTATGTAATGAAAGTTGGCAATTAAAGCATCTTTACAGAACCTTTAATGACCCAGTAATAACATAGCACAACAGCTCCAGTGTACTAACTGAATGATAAAGAATGCTGCCTGTCTATTTAATTGTATGAACTAGCATCTCCTGGTTGTTGAGAAAATTTAACATCCTCAGAACGTACATGAAAACCAGAGAATATCTGAACGTATCATTCTTGGTTAACTCCTTCACGACCGATGGCGCTCCTGAACCGTCATGGCAAACATCCCCATTAGGAGGGATGATGGTCCTGAACTTTCATGCAGAGCCAGTTGCCGTTTGCACACTAGCGTACCGGGATCAGAATAAAACTGACATGGTACCGAGGCACTTCAGCCATGTCTACTGAGGCCCGACTGGAATTATCCGATTGCTGTGACAGCCAATCACAGCGATTTGGATGTTAATAGCTGTCAAAGCAAGTTCCTGCTTTGACAGACATAGTCTCTCCCTGCTCCACAGCAATCGTGAGGCAGGGAGAGACTAAGGATAGTAGTAGCAGTCTGCCCATGGTTCCCCAAACCCCCCCAGCATCTGACAGGTTGTTTAATAATTAAAAAGAACCTTTTATTTTACCATCCTAACCCAAAGGCTAGGGTTCATCATAAACCTAACCCTAGAGTAAAGGCACATACACACTTTAAGGGGTACTCAACCCTGTTTAAGATAACTCTATTTAAGATTATATAAATATTTACTGTCATTGTTCTTCTAGGGATATTTTATTTAAAAAAAAATACTGCTGGATATATCAACCATGTAGCCGCAGGCTAGCAACAATCTATGGACTACATTTCCTGTGATACTAAGGTCACTTTTGGCTGGCTGAGCATGATAGGACATATAGTCTGCAAGCAATACATAAAAATGGCACATTTCAAAGCTGCAATGGCCATATTACAAATGTGGCCCTGTACCTGGCACATAACCCTAGGAACACTGCAGAAAGTGTTAAAACTGCCACGGTCCTTAACATACAACATGACCAAAACAGGCCAGTCATGAAGGTGTTAAACACTTTGTTGTTATTATTATTATTGTTAAATAAAAAGTTTTGTGACCACCAAGAAATGTATCCTCAAATAACATAAAAGTAAAAACAGAGAGGAAGGCACAGAATAGGAACCTGGCTAAAGGAGGGTTTTCTATTTGTATAACAGCAAAATCAGCAATTTACCAATGTTAAAAGTATCCAAATAAACATAATTTATTATAATAAAATAATGTATAAAATTAAATACATGTAAATAGCTGATTCAAAGCCAGCTAAACATTAAACAACAGAAACTTAGATAAGACCCAGCTGACCTCCTGATGGGCCCATAATAAAATATCTATTTTATTTGTCCTTGAGGCATTCTTGAATTCTATCCAGTAGGTCATGGCATAGAAGGTGAAACTATCAGGCGTTTACGTGTTTAACATGTTATCAAGAGAGTACTATAAACAGTACTCACAATACGTAACCATTCTCTGCCTGAGGAAGATCTGTGTAAATCCTGCGCTGGTTTGACTAAAGGTTACAATTCTATTTCTGCTGGAAATTCTAAAATATTAATAGTGCCACCTTTTAACTCGCCATGTTGAATTGGCTTCAGTGCAAGTTGTGTTGAAATTTGGTAACATATAGTACACTACAGTATAGTTGGGTAATTGCATCCTGTATAAAAACAAACAGCCATTCATGACTCACATATTAGAAAACTAAACTAACCGGTTAGAGAAGATAGAGCTGTTTCATTATTTTTAATACTGTTTTACAAAACAGCTAGTGCAAAATGTATACATTATAAACTTATCCTACAACTGTAAGTGAATCACAGTTATAATTTGTGTAAAATGATGTAAATGTGTCTATATTAGTTTTTATAAAATGTTTTTGTCTTGTTCAACAAAAATAAGAAAAAAAAACATTCATGACTTTGTCCCAAAAACCAAACAATTCTTTCATCGGCTATCTGAAATGTTGAGGTTTATTGATGACTAAAATGATTGAGACAAATGTTTTCCTTCTACATTTATATCAGACTTGCAGGGGTTGATTGAAATGATTGCAGAGAGTGTCAGAAAGGAATTAGATGACGAAGAAAGTCATAAGAAGCACAGTCCCATAAGGTATGTGTGAAAACATTCAGTTTGTGATTACTAATGTGGGTTTCTTTTAAATAGTCCATATTCTCTGCATGTTACATGCAGGAAATAGGCTTAAGGTTTGATAATCTATGTCAGTGTTCTTCAAATCTGTTCCCAAGTCCAGTCAGCCATTCCCATTGAAAAATCTATTTGAACTGGGTTATTTTCTTTAGTCTCTAGATACATGTTTATCAGGATATGCTATGCCCCCCCAAAAAGTCCAGGTCTAATGAAAGAACTTTTTTGAGAAACATAATGCATTTTCCACTTATACTATATGTAGCCATGGTTAAGCATTGTAAAACCAGAAGTGTTCTAGAAACTATAAAAAGATGTTAGTTGTTCTACGTGGTAGGTGTAAAAAAAAAGATCCCTGGTACACTTGGAGCTTTTACTTGCAGCCTTTTTATATATTTAATCACATGAAGTGTCAGAGATGTTGAAATACTGTTAAAACTCCTACATTGTAAATGCCTGTCTCTTACAGGAACCAATATGATGCTGATATCAAAGAAGCATTTATCTCAGAGGAACGAGACAACACTAAGCCCCTGACACAAAGACCCATAAGGTACATCAGAATCTTTGTTTCTCTGCAGATATGTGTAAGATTACTCAACGTGTGTATAAAGAAAACCAGTACAGTACTGTGATGTCTGTTATAAGTCAGAATTTTGGTCAGTGTATTAAAGTTTCCCATATGTCCATCATTAACAAAACATAAGAACATATAATATGTGCTTCAAAATCTACACATCATACAGAGTGCACAGTTACAATTCTATACATTTCTATACTCAAACAAATGGGAAAACTACTAATATGGAAAATAGAGTTACCCTGGATTTTCATGAATAATACTAATTAGCTTTAACATTGCTGTTCTTATCACTGTCTGCTGCAGCTCCCCTACTACCTGTTGTTCAGCCATAAGCCTCTTCGTTAAAAAGAAGTTAAGCTCATTCAGAAAGTTGAGAGACAAGTTCTTTAAAGTCGCTGATGAGGCAGATGTGCACTTCCATGACAAGGTGGAGGCTATCGAAAGGTCAGTTGTAATTACAGTTACTATCTTGTTTACTTGGTATACTACTGACAGTGAGCAAAGTAAACAGATTACTTATGAGCATTTTGCTAGACTAGAGAATATAAAGAGTGTCACTGATTCATTCCACACCCAAACCAGCTGTTCTGGCCATGTTTGCCAACATGAGACAACTGACTGGGAGGGGGAAGAATCTTTTTTTTGTTATTTTAAGAAAGCTATGGCACTGAAAGCTTGCATGCTTTATTAATGCCTTTACAACAGGGCAGAAGGGAAGGACAAAGATGGTGGTGCAAAGATTCAAGCAGCCACAGAAGGGGACAATGTGTAGTTAAATAATTATATGCTCCATATTTAATCTCAGTAGTTTTTTTTATATAATATCTTGCATTTTATTGCATTGTAATAATACTCATAAGTCTTGAAAACATTTCATTTTAAGCATTGCACAGGTTTGAAACTTTTGTATTAGTTTAAACCTTTACTGTTCTGGATTACAAGCCATTTTTCAGGTGCATCTATTCTCATTTCGCCTGCAAGGCCTTCTGCAGTGAATTTGTTTGTGGATATTCAATTATCTGTTCTCTTCCTCTTACCTCATACTCGGTAGAAGGCACACTTTTATAGTCGTTTCTGAGCCACAGATTAAACGGTCTGTTAAGCAGCCCAGTATATAACTATGTATATAACTATTATTGGACTATTAATGCATTTATTCTTTATTACAGGTTGAGTATCCCTTATCCAAAATGCTTGGGACCAGAAATATTTTGGATCACAGGTCATTTCGGATAACTGATCTTTTTCACAAATAAGATATATAAAAGCCTCTCAGCGCTCATGAAATACCTTAGTATCAATGCAAATACTGTATAGAGAAAATAAATAACTTTTACTGTGATGTAGCCGTGATGTGAGGCATCATTGGGAACCTGCCTTTGGCGTGTCAGGCCTGCGCATGTGCCTTGTATTAGCCTTTGTGGGTGTATGGGAATTTGAGCATGCATGGAAAGGCTAAATTACAGCTTAAGGGGGTCACTCAGGGGCACGATCTACCTTGTGTATTTCCAGGGGTTTCCGTGCTGCTAACAGACAGCACACAAACTCCCAGAAATACATGAGATACATATGAATTTTTGTATACTTTTCATGCTGGTCGAATTTGCAACAGAGTGAGTATTTCCAGGGTTTGTGTGCTCTCTCTTCGGAGCGCAAAACTCCTGAAATAGACAGCGCGGCTCTGTGCTAGGTGTGCGGCGCACATACGCCACTGGTTCACACTGGATAAACTGTTGCTTGTTTGCATTCTGACAAGTGTGTGTGGAATTTGCAACTTGTGGAAAAATCCCCAAAAAATGTTTGGATAACAGATCATTTTTGATAACGGATGTCTGGCTAAGGGATACTCAACCTATGTTTTATTCTGTTTTGCTTCATAAATAACAAAACATGGTATGGCTGCTGAATTAGACTAGAAGAAAAGTACAATTAAAATAACATCATTTATTTAATTATTCATGGTGAAAGATGGTACAGATGCAATAATGTTTTTTAACATAAGAGACGTCATTTCATGTGTAGCTCTATAGTATAGGTCTATCACTTCTAAAGATTGCAGTACAATTGAATAAGCTTTGCTAAACTTATAGTGGATTGCTGTAGCTATTGTCAAAACCCATGACTGTAGTAAGACAGATTCATGTTCATTGCGTTAGTTTTGATCTTTCAGGCGGCGTCACGAATATAACCTACAGAAATATCGATCTTTAGACACGGTTAGTCATTTCCACCAAGACCTGAAGAGAATGCGTAAACCGTATCACCATGTGAAGGAGGAAAAGGACTATACAGACACCAGCAATTGGTGAGATGTAAAGATATCCATTTTTTTGGGCTTACGTTCCTTTATACTGTTTTATCTTGTACTGGACAAAACCAGGATTCCTTGAGGACACTAATTATGCTGGGAGCTGTGCAATGTAGTGGAAGTGGCTCAGTTATTCCACTGATTGCATGAAATAAAGTATGGAGCTATGAGATAAATCAGAAAGTGATAAGAATAAGTATTGTGCAGCTCAATAAAGAATAGGACCTTCAATCCTCAAAGAAAACAACAGAGAATATTTAAATGCATCTTTTACAACTGAGTCAGCTTTGTAAATAAAAAGAGAGGTACTCTAGATTCCACTCTAGATGTAAAGTTTATGGTAAAAATTATAAATTTACTTGTCCTCCCAGTATCCAGCTAAATGCTGAGGGCTGGGTGAGAGGTTTTATAAATGCTGCAAACGTGATATGTGTGAGTAAATTTAGCCCAGTTAGAATACAGATATTTCAATTTTAATAGATGCATGCATTTTTATAATTACATAACTTTGACATACATGAAAACAGGTCATTTTCAAGTTGGAATGGTCCTTTAAATATATCCTTTAGTGCAAATTGAATTGTGTACTATTTTAAAACATTATTACCATTTTTTTTCCCCTTACATTACAGGTTTGTTGTTTTGCTCTCTAGAATCTCACCGGCGATGAAGAAGAACCAGAAGATCCAGAAGATACTATCCATGCTTGAAAAGTTAGAAGAGAAGCTGTTCGTTAGAATACGTCCCAACGCTTTCTTGAAAATGCTTAGTGGACTTCGCAATTGGGAGCTTTGTGCTCCTGACATTAGTGTTGCCATAGAGGTCAGTTTTATATAACATTATTTTATAATGTTTGATAGTGGGTTTTATCCAATGTGTTCATATGTATTTGTTGGTGATCTCTCCTAATTTAACAGTTCGTTTGCTTGTAAAATTTAAGAAAAATGAAAGCCTCTATGACGTGTGTCCCTCCTCCAATTTAAATTCCATTTAAGTTACCTGGATTACTTTTTTCCATTACTATTAAATGATTTGTAATGAACCGTTCCAGACAATGGATTATGCAGGGTCCACTGTGTTCTTCCCCAGGTTTGTCCCTGTACAATGCACAGTTAAGTCAGAAAGATTAAATATTAATTTCACCTCATCTCACCTGCGCCTCAGTTTTGGTCACTAGCACCCAAAGTTCCCTCTGTTCCTTTCTGGGTGCCATGACACATGCAAGCTGTCACTTTTCCATAAAATAACAGGATGCACAATTTAATTCAGCTAAATAGAATTAGCAAAATCTTTTTTTAAATTTCATTATTTTAAGTAGTGTAAAGGATTGTAATGTGAAGAAAGGATATTCTAAACTCACACAGCATATTTTTATTTACAGTTTAATTATAAACTGCTGATTGCTTCTTGGCATCACTAAGCAGTCATAAAATGGATTTATTAGTTACATTTAAACCCAGGTATCTTCCCTCACCCAGTTCTATGAAGCTCAGCCATTTCTAAACATGCACTTATCACACATTGACTTGTTTATACAGTAGATAGATAAACCTTTACATTTAACTTACATTTCCTGAACACTGACTGGAATGTGTTATATACATGAGGGCAGAGCATGTCTGGTCATTCAGCTGTTATTTGACTTCAACTATCCAATAATCCTGTTTAGCGAGCCTTTCAGTTATCCACTCCAATGCCTGGAGTTGAAAACAAATGTGAATGGGGACTATTCACTAAAATAAAGTAAAACAGCAAGACGAGTTTGAATTGGGAGGTCGAATTTGACTTCGTAAAAATAAAAATCCGACCTCCCAATTTGACCTCCATGTACTATTTCACAAAATAAAAATTGACTTTCTTCTACCCCAAATTTGTCAAATTCATCTCAAACTTCCTTCAGGGAAAATAAAAAAAAATTGCTACTCAAATGGGGTCTGAATTGGGAGGCAAATTAGACTTTGAAATGCAACACAGTCCCGTGACTCCTCCCCCTATGGAAACCATGTCCAAGGGCTCCTGATATAGCTGTCTGATCCTTAACACATATGGGGGGCCCCAGACCTGGTTACCGTAGTGGCTTAGAGGGAAGGAGTTGCTGGATTGGGTTGAATTTCAAAGTCCAATTTGCCTCACAATTGGAACTCCCTACCCCCCCTCCCCCCCCCCCACCCATAAGAACTGGTGCCAGGAGCTATCTAAATGCTCCTAGTACCTTAATCAAACGTATCGGGTCCAGGGTTACTCGCCCTGATTTCCCCATGCAATCACCTCATTTCTCATGAATAGTGTTGAGCGAACCCGGACCGCACTATTCGGGTTCGTACCCGACATTACGGTGTCCATGCCACGAACCCGAACCCGGACATTTTACTGTATGTCCGTGTTGGAGTTCGACTATAAACCGAAAGTCTTTAAACCAAAAGTCATTCAGTTTATAGACTTTCGGTTTATAGAATAGCCAATAGCATTACATGTATTCTATAAGCCGAATGTCTATAAACCGGAAATAGAGTCCCCATTCATACAAATAGGTCAATTGACCTATTCGTATGAATGGGGACTCTATTTCGGTTTATAGAATAGCTAATAGCATTACATGTATTCTATAAACCGAAAGTCTATAAACCGAATGTCGTTCGGTTTATAGACTTTCGGTTTATAGACTACATGTAATTCTATGCTATTCTAAAAATGCTATTCTAAAAACCGAAAGTCTATAAACCGAAGGTCGTTCGGTTTATAGACTTTCGGCTTATAGAATACATGTAATACTATTGGCTTTCTATAAACAGAACTAGAGTCCCTATTCATAAGAATTTCTTATGAATGGGGACTCTATTTCGGTGTATAAAAAGTCAATAGTATTACATGTATTCCATAAGCCGAAAGTCTGTAAACCGAAAGACTTTCGGTTTATAGAATACATGTAATTCTATGCTATTCTAAAAACCGCAAGTCTATAAACCGAAGGTTGTTCGGTTTATAGACTTTCTTTTTATAGAATAACGATAGCATTAAATGTATTCTATAAAATGAAAGTCTATAAACCGAATGTGTTTCGGTTTATAGACTTTCGGTTTATGGAATACATGTAATGCTATTGCTATTCTATAAACCAAAATAGAGTCCCCATTCATAAGAATAGGTCAATTGACCTATTCTTATGAATGGGGACTCTATTTCGGTTTATAGAATAGCATTACATGTATTACATCTGAGAGTCAAATAGAACCTAATTCTAATTGTTTTGGGTGCTAAATAGTACAGTATTTTTAATTTGTATGTATTTTATTTTTTTGAAGTTATTTCCCTATCCATATTTGTTTGCAGGGCACTTGTCCTACTCTTACCCACATTTTAATTCCTTTTGTAGCCCTCTAGCCCTTTCCATGACTATTTTAGTGGCCAAAAGTCCGTGTCCCCATTGACTTCAATGGGGTTCGGGGTCAAGTCCGGGGTCAAGTTCGAGCACGGACCAGGACTTTTTCCAAAGTTCGCTCGAACTTCTCGAACCCGAACATCCAGGTGTCCGCTCAACTCTACTCATGAAATTAATAATGTTCAGTCTTTCCAACTCAAATTTCTGCATGGTATACAGCCCTCCACTTCAAAAAGTTGCACAGCACTGATTTGGGAAAAGTTTATGGTACAGTGAGGCACATGGTACCAGCTTCCCAAAATGAAAGAGGTTGTCTCAATTAAGTTATAGACAGGGGTCGGAAATTCATTCAAATTATTTCTGGCTGAAGATAGGGTTACCATCTTTCCTTGAAAACAATTTAGTCATGCTATTGCCTCCATAGACTTAACATTGGAGCTAGGGTGTTGTTGTAAGCTATATTATGTTGTTTACTTGCATTAATAGAGAATGGGTCTGAGTTATTTCCTTTCCTTGTTACAGTGAAGATCTATTTGCATGTTGGAGCTGCATTTACAGAACCTTTCACTTTAATTCCAGATTGGTCATTTCATTTATTTATTTATTTACTGTTTTTAGCGTAGACATTAGTCGATTGGAAATTAAAATAAAATCAAGAAAAGACACAACTGGTCAGGGAAAAGAGGCGCTCCGAAACTTGGTAAAAGCGCCGTAGTAAATATATAAATAGTAAATAAACAAATATATATGTGATTGGAGATTGCCCTAACTCCATGTCTCTATCATGAATGTTTGTAAATGTTTCAGCTTGTGTAGGATTTTGTATGCATTTGTTGTTTATTTTTCTATTGTTTACTTTGTTTTCCAGTTTGTGAGGGAACACGTGATACAGATGCCTTTAGAGGATTATACATTCTGGCTTCAGACACGGCTCACATCTTCACCCCCCGAACAGGGTCCAAACTGCATCTCCAATCAGATAACAGTTTCAACTGCATAATGAGTAATTACACTCACCACAGCAGAAGCCAGTAAATAAATTATCAACATGTGTTATTTTGAATTGTTTGACTCAATTAATTGTTTACAACCTCATTATTTATGTGAATGACATCAGAAAAAAAGGACTATCTTGCTTCTACTTTGTTTGTTATTCTATAGAGTCTATTTACAACAATGTCTCTCCTAGCTAAGTGCATGAGCTTCACATAGAGACATATAAGCTGGAAAAGTTTATCTGCCTGGACTGAAAGCTCTCTAACTTACATTGTTTACTTAGCAGTTGATTTGGGTGTTAATTCTTTGAGTGTGACAGGATTTAGTGTCAATTTGCAGGATCAATTAATCCATGAGTTAATTTATTTCAAATTAGAGCATAATTGTTGTCTTCCCTGAAGTTAACTGTAATATTATTTCCTTTGTGATCCAAACATATTTATCTATAATATAGAAACTCAGGGCTCCTACCCATCCAATGAAATGTATGGTTATATTTTTAAAGGATCATCATTAACATCTGTTGTCAGACACGTCCAAAATCTGAGTGAAATTTATAAATCACCAACATACAATGTATTTATTTTTATAGTTCATTGACACTTTAGTATAAAAAGCCACTGGCACCAATGTATAACAGACAGTCACAACACATGTTGGTTGTTTGCGCTGGTCTTTCACTAGTTGCTCAGACGTCCTGAGCGCTGGTATAACTCATGTTTAAAAGTTAGTCACTTTTCAGCATGACAAATGTTGGACAAGTTCTGCTGTGACAGACATTTAAGAACAAATTTGTAAGAAAAAGGCACACCGGCTATTACCTTCCATTGCCATTATAAGGGACTACTCAATAAACAGGGAATTGCAGGGAACTAAGATGGGCGTTACTGACACAAGGCCAAAGTAAGTACCTTGGAAAAATTCTTCCATTCAGCTACATTGGAGAATTTTTCCAACTCTGTTAAATGGGCCTAAAGTTTGAAACTTCAGTTCCCTGCAATTCTGTCTTTATTGAATAGACGCTAAAAGAAATGGTGATTACATTTTTTTTAACTCCCCAAGATTTCCGAGTGTGAGAAATCATAACCCATAACAAAGTATGAGGTCGTATTCAAACATATTGTATTGTTGGGTCAGTGACCCTGCACAGTTTTTGTAGCATTCTGGGGAGAGAGAAATCTAGTATATAATACAACATTTTAATTATTACAGAATAATACACTGCCCCAGAGACCTTTATTGTTAGAAACTCAAGTATTCCCAACGTCTGTCAAATGTAAAGTGACTGTCAGACCTATAACAGAAATACTGAATCCCATGTGTGTTCAGCAGTATTGCTACATGACCTGTGCTACATTCACCCTTCACCTTTCGTTTTGTGTAATTCAGTGTGTTATTTTCTTATTTCTTTTTATATAAAATGCCTTGATAATTCACTTTCCTTGTTTATATATTTGTATTGTTGTAAACTCTTGATTTACATTCTAAAATTAAATAGGACAGTACCCAAGGGTAATATTTTGCATTAATAAGACCCTTTAAAAAAACGTAAGTGAAATATATAAATAATACAATTTATCATTCTATTACAGTGAAATTAGGTATTTCAGAAGCCTTTACCTTGCTAGAACTACTGTCAAGTATAAATGATCGGTATGGCCACTCCTACTCTGCTACAGCCACAAGAAGAGCTGCATAATCTGAGTAGGAGTTAGCTAGGAGTCCAATAAACATAGTAATTTTTGTTGAAAAGGGTAATATTAATTTTACGTAATCCAGGAACCTAATTACAATAGTACTATATATTTGTTTTGTCATATTACAATTGATAATGTGCGTCCGAAATATACAAAGATGTGTGTAACACAGTGATATACCTTACTAAGATCTTTATGATAAAGGCTATATATCCAGAGATGTACTACTACAAAGTATATAGTTGGCAATGACAGAAGCATAATGATAGACTGTAGCTAAAACACATGTGGTGTTTAGCTATGGAATGATATCTGAAAATAAAGACATAAGGAGATAAGAGCACAACTTCCTAGATATGGAGATGTTGAGCTGCTTGCACTACATTATAAATTCCTCGACAAGATTCTGAAAACAAAAACTGTAACCAGTGTGATTAAAGGCTGTGCACATTTTATAGAGTTGCATAGTGATGTCTGCTCAATGCTGGAGCACTTGTTTTTCTTTGCTATACAGACTCTGTTACCCATTAACCACAAGGGGGTGCATGTTTAATCTGTGTGACATTGTCTGTGTAAAATTAAATCAAAGCCTTCCATTTGTTTACCTTCTGTTCTTACCTATGGTTGTCATCTGTCAGCCATATCTGTGAACCTTGGTAATTCAGTGGTCTGGTATTTTCCCTTCTCACCATTCCTTTTTCATTGTTAGTAGTCCTAAGCAAAAAGGGAGTGATATACCAAAAGGTGGATGTTTTCATCCAGAAAAGTATTCAGGTCAACGCTAAATTAAGCAGTAGACTCAGTGGAGTCGAACACTACCCCACCCACTGCCCAAACAAGATAACTTTGACCAGGGAGATAATATGACAATTTACGAACATTCATCTTCCTCCTTTCTTAATCCGCTACACATGTATGCAATAACAAACAGTCATAAGGCCAGCAGTCCCATTGTTATTATTTGACAATGTTATAAAAATAAATTGGCACATGCTAAAAACAAACATCAAGCGATAACATTTAATACTTTAGAAACAACTGTATGTGATCCCAATGCATTTGACCAATGTTGAGAAACACTTCTACACATTGGGGTTTATTCAATGACCTGAGTATATTCATCTCATGTATTTGAATCCCATAGACAGCAATATAAAAATTTTAGTTAAAAACAAATAAGCGATATTTTGCATCATTGAATGAAGCCCAATATATCTTTGCACCCTGTAATAGCACCCCCACCAGGCTATTTATAGCAGCCCTAAATATATATATATATTTATAAACGCACAACATGGACTATCTATGAACTGTGGTTAACAGCCAAATACACACACATGCTATGTACAGGTTAAGTATCCCAAAACCCGGAATGACCCAAAATATGATTTTTTTTTCGATGTTGGTCAGTTCGGATAGGGTATCATTTTAGTTAACCATACTCACCGTCCTGACACCCTAGGTTGTAAAGCTCCTTTGCTTCACTCTCCTGGGAGGCCATAAATTAGGTCATCGCTCACGGAAATTGTAGTTCCCAGACAGGGCTGGCCCTTTAATGGGGCAGACTGGGGCAGATGCCCCAGGCGACACCCTGGCAGAGGTAGCACTTTGCTTCTCCATGCAGCAGTCTTTTTTTTTTCTGGGCTTGATAGAAGGAGGTCTCAGCTAATCAGGACCTCTCAACTCTCCTAATTGGGGTTCAGAAGACTCCCGTGATTGGCTCAGTCCCTCCTTCAGACGAGGAGGGACTGAGCCAAGTCAAAGCAAAGAGATACCTGCAGCAGGTAAGTTAAAAACTGACAGTGTGTGTATGTTAGCGACAGTGTGTATGTTAGTGTGAGTGAGTGTGGATAAAGGGGGTAACTCCTCTGATACTGCCTATATCTGTCTAGCCACCCAAGGGGTTAACACCTCTGACACCACCTAGATCTGTCTAGCCACCCAAGGGGTTACCTCATCTGACACTGCCTATATATGTCAAGCAATCCAGGGGTTAACTCCTCTGACTATATCTATCTGGATTTCATTATAGGTCACTGGTCACATTATGTTTTAGGGAATTGCACAGGGTATTATCATAATAATGTTTTACCATTACTTTCTTTTCACCTTATGAGGGAGCTCTTTGAAAAAAATATTTAATTATGTATTTAAGAAGTGCTTTAGTGGCAATATAAAAATAAAATATTTTTTTCTAAGAGCTCACCCACATGGTGAAATGAAAGAAATGGTAAAACAAACATTATTATGAAAATAGGCAGTGAAATTCCCCAAAACATAATATGTGACCACTGACCCATACCATGACGCAAATATTGTACATTAAGTTTAAATGTTTAAACATTTAGGGTACATCATGGCCTGCCAATACTCGCGCCATATCATTTTGCATATAGAAAGGTGGTCTAGCATTAAATGATCATTTCCTGATCAGTTTCATTTTAGTTTGAATTATTATGACTGTGGGCTTTTTTTCTTGGGGGGTGGGGGAGAGCATTTCCTTTTTCACACCAGGCAGCACAATGTCTTTGGTCGGCCCTGTTCCCAGAGCACTCTGACACGAGGAATGGACTATCACGCATGGACGGATCATTTTGGCAGTATTGTGGAACAGGTAAGTTCACCAGCTCCACGGCTATAAATAATCTACATTACCTAAATACAATGTAAGCAAGTTGCTAACATTGAATTTAGGTAATGTAGAGCATTTATAGGGCTGCTGCTGCTGCTGAAATGATCCCTTAACTGTAAGCATCCGTTATCCGAAATTCTGCCGGTCCCAAGCATTTCGGATAAGGGACACTCAAACTTTAACACAATACAATACAATGTTGCCAATATTTAATGCACTATTTAATGCTTTCACTGCCCGACAAAGGCAGGAAAACAGCACAAAATGTACCTAAACTATGTACACGATTACTATTTCCAAACCTGATAGGGAGATTTTTGTTCATGACTGGCACAGTCCAATCAGAAGACACACCTTGGAGCAACTTCATCTTTAAAATATCTGAATAGTCATGCAATATCTGCCACAATACTAATGTATAGTACAAGATGTGCAGGCACCAGCAGTTCTGTAAATGTTGGAAAGGCGCTGCAGCATCCACTTATAGGTAAATACCACTTGATCACAATTATTTTCTATTTCCATCATTTACTGGGAATGGTATGCTTTCTGTGAACAGCTCCAAATGGATGAGAAACTAAAGAACTTTTGCATTTTCTCCATTTTTGTTAATTTCATACTATATTACTTCTACAGTTTTTTTTCTATGTCCTTCCTTTAGTTATACAGTAACTCTGAGGGATTATAAAACTGAACTTTCATCTTTTCTCAAGATTTCTCATGAAATCTGCTTTACAAATGTATTAGGAGATTAAATGTTTACATATCAGCCATAACATTATGACCACTTAATAACTGGTAAATGGGCAAAATAATGCTAACAAATTAGCAAAATAACACTGGAAAATGGGCAAAATAATACTGGCAAATAGGCAAAATAACACTGGCAAATGGGCAAAATAACACTGGCAAATGGGCAAAATAATACTGGCAAATGGGGAAAATAACACTGGCAAATGGGCAAAATAATACTGGCAAATGGGAAAAATAACACTGGCAAAGACTGCCTATGATTAAGTGCCAGCCGGCACGAAACGAGTAAGGTGGATCCTTCCTGTGTGCTGTGATTCCAGGATTTATAAATACACGGAGGCTCATATTATGCATAACTCTTTCTTTATTCCCTCAGCAGCAAAGAATACAAATTTACATAAACATTTTTCAAACCAATCAAAATTCAAGGACCATAATCCCCTTCTCCAACTCCTATAAAGTCCTAATCCAGGAAATGATCCTCCTCTTTCTTTGCTGCTTCCTCAGATAAGTACCTTTTCAATTTGATAATTGTGCTTGGTATTATACTGTATTGTGTTAGTCCTTAACCTTTATTCATAGGTTAAGGACCAGGTTTTATTTTATTAAGTGTTCTAAGTTTTATTTGTTATATTGGTGGTCTGGGATTGTTATATTATCTTTGTATTATCCCCAGATCATTCTCCGTTTGTTCTGGCCTTTCTGGCCACCTTTCCTTTCACTTTCTCTTTGGCTAGTTCGTTTTACTAGTTGTATTTCGGTTTAACATTCGGTTTTTATTTTTTTTCGTGGTATAGCTATTGTACCCGGTCCCTTACTGTATCTTCGGTTTATCTTCATCGGTTATCCGAATGGTGTGAGATTTCACCCTCGCGCATGCGCAGTATATACGCAGCAGCCATTTTTTTGGTGTCCCTTTCAGTTTTACATAGGGATTCAACACGGACGCCATTTTGGTGTAGCCTAAACGGGGTTTCGCCGCGTTTCTAGTCGCGGCCGCCATTTTAAACTTCAGTACATGTTAAAATCGGCAGGAGACAGTCGGTATTTGCTACAGCAATTGTGAGATATCCATATTTTATACTTTCTGGCATATATTTGTTTGCAATATGCAATCTGATAGGGATGTGGGGAGAGATGTCCCTCAACAGGGCCAGATCAACCCTGAATATCTTGATGGGTACATCCCAGCTGCCCCTAATTCCCAAGAGTTTCAATCTCTTTTAGATGCCACAATGACACTCTTATTTAATAGAGCAGTACAATCAGCTATGGGTGTAGTGTCTGCTAACTTGGCTACCACCATCACTTCAGCCCTGATGGCTGCACAGACATCTGCAATTCCCATTCCTGGTTCTGAGAACCCTATTGGTTCTGGTGATGGCCGTAAGGCCCTTAGAAAAGTCAAGCACTCCTCAAGTACTCCTGCGGACATGATGCAGCATGTCACAGAGGGCGCGTTACCGCGTAAGAGAGCCTTTCACCAGACGAAATCGGTGAGGTCTTGGAAAAAGGCTAAAGACTTGATGGACAAGGACTCTGAGTCCGATTCAGACGTACTGGGGTTAGACGATAGGTCACCTGATGATTCTGATACTGGGTACCCAGTTCAGATGGAGACTAGCCACCCAGAGGGTTGTATACTGGACCCAAGTGGTAACCCACTATTTGACCCCGAGAGTCTGCAACAGATCTTCTGAGTGGTCACCCTCGGTACATGTGGCAGATTATATTGCGTCCAGAGTACGCAAGGGTCTGGATAAACAGACCAGAGAGAAACTGAGGGCAGAATGCCCTAGACCTAATGTCCCTGATGCAGCGTGTAAAACACCTGAGGTGGACCCTAAAGTGGCCCAATTTCTGTCCAGGTCAGGATGGAAGTCCAGGAAGGGTCTGGATTACTCTCTGAGAAACTGTCAGGACAGGATCCTGGACACTATGGGGCCTCTGGCCAAGATATTTGAGTTGGCTGAAACAGCCTTGTTGGAGGGTACGGCTATCGACCCTAATACTTTAAGGGGCTGGGCTCAACGGGCCATATGCTTTATTGGTAACGCCAATACTGCAGTGGCCTCAGAGCGTAGGAAGGCCATCATGCTCAAGATAGAGCCTAAGCTCATTGACATGCCTCATACAGAACCGGGCCCTAAAGCTAACGGGCTCCTGTTCGGAGACACCTTCGTTAAGGATTTAGGGTCCTTCGTTCAGACATTTACAGCCTTGGACAAGGCTCAGTCAAGTATGAGAAAAGTCTTCCAGCCATCTGGCCGGCCGTTCTTTCAGGGGTCCCGTTAGAGGATCCAGAGGCCTCCAACAAGCAACAGCAAGGGTTCCAGCAACCTAGAGCTGCAGCTCCCACTTTCTTTCCACAAAGAGGAAGAGGATGGCAACCTCGCGGATTCAGAGGCGCTTTCCAAAGCGACGTCCTTATGGTGAGTCCAATGTTGATTGTACCCGATTCCATCATGGAGGTAGGTTGAAGGTTACACAGGTTTGCGCACAATTGGGAACTGATTTCTTCAGACCCATGGGTGTTACAAACAGTGCGGCGATATCACATAGATTTTATGACAAATCCGTATCAGAGTGTAATGCCAACGGTCAGACCCTTTTCAGAACAAGATGCGCAAATGATAGACATGGAGGTCCTGAACCTACAGCGCAAGGGGGCCATAGTCCCAGGTACTTGGGAGCCAAACGGGTTTATCAGTTCACTGTTTTTGGTCCCAAAGAAAGGCGGGGGTTCTCGTCCGGTCATCAACCTACGCCCTCATAACGATTTAGTGTTGTACCAACACTTCAAAATGGAGGGGATCCATTGTTTAAGGGATCTGTTAATCTTAGGGGATTGGTTGGTCAAACTCGACCTCCAAGATGCATATATTACGGTTCCGGTGACACCGATCCATCAGAAATTTCTGCAATTCCTCTGGAGAAATCAGATATGGAAATTTTCATGCCTTCCATTCGGTCTGTCATCCGCCCCTTGGTGCTTCACCAAGCTGTTGAGACCGGTAGTCGGGTTCTTACGCCGGAAAGGGGGGAGATTGATTATCTACCTGGACGATATTCTAATTTTGTCCCAGAACAAGAAAACATTACTACTGCATCTGACATTAACAATAGACCTTCTACAATCGTTGGGTTTTCTGATCAATTGGGAGAAGTCAGTAAGAAAACCCCCACAAACCATGGAGTTTCTCGGGTTTTCCATAGACGCGATCCATGGTTAACTACTTCCTCCCACAGAGAAGATAAAACTCATAAAGAAGGAGATAAAACGCACGTTGTGAAAGGCCTGTTGTCAGCTTCCATTCAAGCAATTTTTCCAGGTCCGCTTCATTATCGGGCATTACAACGCCTCAAGACAAGGGCTCTACATCAGAATTGGTCTTACGATCAGATGATCCCTTTGGACTTCGAAGCAGTGGAAGAGTTGACGTGGTGGCTGCAACACATGGAGGCATGGAATGGCAGAGCGATTTTCAGTCACACTCCGGACGTAGTTATTTCGTCAGACGCCAGCCTTCACGGTTGGGGTGCTTCTTGCGAAGCATCCTTTACGGGAGGACGCTGGGCTACTTTAGAGCAAAGCCTTCACATCAATTGCCTGGAATTGCTGGCAGGTACCTTTGCGATCAGGAGTTTCGCTTGGAACTTCCCAGGATGTTCGGTGCTACTGTGCATGGACAACGTGTCAGCTGTGAGATACATCAATCATCTGGGCGGCACGAGGTCAACAGCTCTATCAGATCTGGCAAAGGAATTTTGGCAATTTTGTCTGGAGCACAACATCTCGGTGCAAGCCACTCACATTCCGGATTGGCGAACGTCGGAGTGGACTGGAGTTCGCGACACCTCAAAGATGCGGGAGATTGGCATCTGGATCTTCTGTCACCTAGAGAGGCTTTGGGGCCCAATGGAAATGGATCTTTTTGCATCACGCCTCAACAAGCAACTACCGAGTTTTTTCAGTTGGAGACCAGACCCGGAAGCGGTGGCAACAGACGCTTTTTTACATCAATGGTCGAGAAACAGGCATTATGCTTTCCCTCCATTTTGTCTCATCGCCAGGACATTAGTGCATCTCCGGATGTGCAGAACATCGATAGTTCTGATCACCCCATGGTTGGACACTCAACCGTGGTTTCCGTCATTGCTGGAGATGAGCATGGATTGGCCCTGCGTACTACCGACGATTCCGAATCTGCTCACGGATCCGGAGGGGAAGGTACATCCTCTCGTTCAAACAGGGACCCTAGTGGTGTGCTTGATTTCAGGGGACCCAGGTTTATCCACGGAGTTTCACAGACGACTAGAACTCTCTTGGCAGGAGCTTGGGCTCCTGGAACTCGAAGAGCATACCAGAATGCCTGGAAGTCATGGGCTTATTGGTGCGTGGAACAAAATAGGAATCCCGTTTCGGCATCTGTTACTGACATCATGAATTTATTGACCATTCAGTTTGAAAAAGGTTTGGCGTATAGATCTATTAATGTTTTCAGATCAACGATTTCTGCAGGTCATTCAGGCTTTCATTCTGTTCCTGCGGGCCAACATATCCTTATTTGTCGCCTCCTCAAAGGTATGAGATTGTCTCGTCCACCTTTACCTAAGTATTCGGGGGTGTGGGATGTCAATGTTCCGTTAAGATTTGTAATATTGGCCTGTTAATAAAGATCTATCTCTAAAACAATTTTTAGCAAAATTGGTCTTTTTATGTTGTCTGGTTTCTTGTAAAAGAGTATCTGATGTCAGGGCATTGGATATTTCGGGTCGTTCATTTTCTCCTGATGGAGTGATATTTGACATTTCCAGACAAACAAAAACATCCATTAAATCTGTGTTTTATCCTGCTTTTCCAGCAGAACCACAACTTTGTCCTGTTTTATGTCTCAAGGAATACGAGCGTAGAACTGCTCCATGGCGTACGGCTGTTCGTCAAGATTTATTTTTAGCGCTGCGTAAGCCACATACTCCAGTCTCTACTGTTTCTTTAGCTAGGTGGGTCAGATGGATTCTTTCGGAATCAGGTATAGATACTAACATATTTGGCCCACATTCAGCTAGAGGGGCTATGGCCTCTAGAGCTTTCTCTTTAGGCTGTAGATTGGAGGATGTTGTGAAAACGGCAGATTGGTCTAGAGAATCTACGTTTAGAGAATTTTATTTTCGTCCTATTTCTCATATTGCATCAACTGTTATTGGTGAGCTTTAAACTTGCATAATATGAGCCTCCGTGTATTTATAAATTATTAGATTTTGCTAAGTCATGACGTAAAGTCATGATTTATAAATACACGGAGGCGAGTATTATACCCACCCGGTATTATGTTACCCTACCCTAGGATATGAAGTTAATTTTCATTAGTGGTACTGATGGTATGATGATCAAATTATGGTTTCATGAAAACTATGAGCTTTTATTTATTTTCTGTTTTCAGCTTGATGGACCGAAAGGAGTCTCTCTACAGTCCAAGTTGAAGAATTGTTTGGCATCTTGGATTATTTGCGGTTTTCCAGTTTCCAGTTGAGAAGTTTTATTCTATACGTTTACATCAAAGAAAGAGGAGGATCATTTCCTGGATTGGGACTTTATAGGAGTTGGAGAAGGGGATTATGGTCCTTGAATTTTGATTAGTTTGAAAAAAGTTTATGTAAATTTTTATTCTTTGTTGCTGAGGGAATAAAGAAAGAGTTATGCATAAAACTCGCCTCCGTGTATTTATAAATCATGACTTTACGTCATGACTTAGCAAAATCTAATAATTGTGCTAGCCACTATTTATCTTACAATAAATCACACTCGTTGGATACAAAGTTCATTATCTGGTTTGGTCACTCCGCAATCCGATTCTTCAATTTATTTGTCTATGGGCTGAGGTTACCCAGCGTTTGAGTGAAACTTCCAGCAAGCAGCCGTACAACTACTAATCAATCTGCCAAGATAACAGTGAGACCAAAACACAGCTCCCTTTTTCTTTTCTCTGTTTATAAAGGGCAAAATATGACTAGAAAATGGGCAAAATAACCCTGGCAAATGGGCAAAATATGACTAGCAAATGGGCAAAATAACACTAGCAAATGGGCAAAATATGACTGGCAAATGAATGGCAAAATATGACTGGCAAATGAATGGCAAAATATGACTAGCAAATGAAGGGTAAAATAACTGGCAAATGAAGAATAAAATATGACTAGCAAATGATGGACAAAATAATATTGGCAAATGAATGGCAAAATTACTGGCAAATGAAGAGTAAAATTCGACTAGCAAATGATGGGCAAAATAATACTGGCAAATGAATGGTAAAATAATACTGGCATATTAATGGCAAAATAAAACACGGAGTAGACAGCCAGGTGAGTACTGGGGAGGGGCTGAGGAGGGTGGTGGTGTATTAATGGACAAATTGTCTATGGCATATTAATGGGCTAATTGTGGCATATTAATAGGCAGGCTAATAGTGGCATTTTAATGGGAAATTGGCTGTGGCATATTGCAATCTGGCTGTGACATTTATGGGCAGGTTAATAGTGGCATATTAATGGGAAAATTGGCTGCGGCATATAAATGGGCAGGCTAATAGTGGCATATGGGGAAAATGGCTGTGGAATATTAATTGGAAATCTGTCTGACTGTGGCATATTAATGGGCAGGCTAATCGTGGCATAATGGGCAAATTGGCTGTGGCATATTACTGGGCAAATTGGCTGTGGCCAAAGTGATACTGTGGCATGTTCTGTGGGGGCAAAATACCATGTACTATGAGGGAAAGTGACACTGTGGCATGTTCTACAGGGGCTGTTCAGTGGGACAAAGTGACAGTGTGGTGTGTTCTGGCGGCCAAATGTACACTGTGGCATTCCAAATCGTGTGGATGCAATATGAGCAGGGCCATCTTTAACGCGGGGCAAACGGGGCAGCTGCCCTGGGCGCATTTACTCCTGGGGGGCCCCAAGGCAGCTGTCCCGTGGGCCCCCAGCCCCTGCCTGCAACGTTCACAGCGCATTGCGCTTGTGAACGCTTTTTTCCGGCAAGCCGCATCCGACGGATGCGACGGCCGAAAAAAAAAAAAAAAAAACTGACGCCGGATGCGACGTCGCGTCACCTCCGGTGACTGTTTCCCTCCTCCGTGCAAGAGGGAAGACTGCACGGAGGAGACATCCGGCGGGGGACACGGAGCAGCTTCATGTAAGTACTTGGGAACGGGGGGGGGGGGCGGGGGGCTGACTGGCACTATATTACTGGGCATCTGGCTGGCACTATATTACTGGGCTCTGACTGGCAGAATATTACTGGGCTCTGACTGGCACAATAATACTGGGCATCTGAATGGCAGAATATTACTGGGCCCTGACTGGCACAATAATACTGGGCATCTGAATGGCAGAATATTACTGGGCTCTGGCTGGCACAATATTCCTGAGCATCTGGCTGGCACAATATTACTGGGCATCTGGCTGGCACTATATTACTGGGCTCTGACTGGCACTATATTACTGGGCATCTGAATGGCAGAATATTTCTGGGCTCTGGCTGGCACAATATTACTGGGCATCTGGCTGGCAGAATATTACTGGGCTCTGGCTGGCACAATATTTCTGGGCTCTGGCTGGCACAATAATACTGGGCATCTGACTGGCACAATATTACTGGGCATCTGGCTGGCACAATATTACTGGGCATCTGGCTGGCACAATATTACTGGGCTCTGACTGGCACAATATTGCAGGCATCTGACTGGCACAATATTCCTGGCCTCTGACTGGCACACTATTACAGGCATCTGACTGGCATAATATTACAGGCATCTGACTGGCATAATATTACAGGCATCTGACTGGCACAATATTACAGGCATCTGACTGGCACAATATTACAGGCATCTGACTGGCACAATATTCCTGGCCTCTGACTGGCACACTATTACAGGCATCTGACTGGCATAATATTACAGGCATCTGACTGGCATAATATTACAGGCATCTGACAGGCACAATATTCCTGGCATCTGACAGGCACAAATATTCCTGGTATCTGACAAGCACAATATTCCTGGCATCTGACTGGCACAATATTCCTGGCCTCTGACTGGCACACTATTACAGGCATCTGACTGGCATAATATTACAGGCATCTGACTGGCATAATATTACAGGCATCTGACTGGCATAATATTACAGGCATCTGACTGGCACAATATTACAGGCATCTGACAGGCACAATATTCCTGGCATCTGACAGGCACAAATATTCCTGGTATCTGACAGGCACAATATTCCTGGTATCTGACAGGCACAATATTCCTGGTATCTGACAAGCACAATATTCCTGGTATCTGACTGGCACAATATTACAGGTATCTGACTGGCACAATATTACAGGTATCTGAATGGCACAATATTCCTGGGCTCTGACTTACACAATATTCCTGGTATCTGACTGGCACAATATTCCTGGTATCTGACTGGCACAATATTACAGGCATCTGACTGGCACAATATTACAGGCATCTGACTGGCACAATATTACTGGGGTCTGAATTTCACAATATTCCTGGTATCTGACTGGCACAATATTCCTGGGATCTGACTGACACAATATTCCTGGGCTCTGAATGGCACAATATTACTGGGCTCTGACTGGCATAATATTACTGGGCTCTGACTGGCACAATAATACTGCGCTCTGAATGGCACAATAATACTGCGCTCTGAATGGCACAATATTACTGGCATCTGAATGGCACAGCAATTATGCCATATGTGTGTGTGTGTGGGGGGGGGGGGGTAACATTGCGATGGATGGCGGGATTGCATGCAGGGGAGGGGGCAGGGTCCAGGGGGCCCAAGCAAATGCTTGCCCAGCGTCCAATCACTATTAAAGACGGCCCTGAATATGAGTACAATACAAGTGCGGTGGGTACTGTATAGTGTTGTGTTAAGACCTTTATGTGCAATGTGGGTGCAGAGGAACATAATAAAAATAAGAAATTAACAATTTTTCAATAACATTTGAAAATAGTTGAATATAATATTAAAAAGTTCATATAAGTATACATGCAGCTAGTTATATACATATATTTGGGGTCCACCTCAAGCATTTGAAAAGGCTGGAAATATTTTAATGTTTTTTTGTTGTCAGAAACGTAATATTACTTTGCTGAGAGGGTGGTGGGTGCATCGAAGAGTCTTCCTTAAGAAATGGTAGAGGTTAATACATTAAGGAGTTTAAGCATGCATGGGATAGGTATAAGGCTATTCTAGATTTAAGATAAGGCCAGGGCCTAATGAAAGTTTTACTTTACTGAGAGGGTAGTAGATGCATGGAATAGTCTTCCAGTAGAAGTGGTAGAGGTTAATAGAGTAAATGAGTTTACGCATGCATGGGATATGTATAAGGCTATCCTAGATATAATATAAGGCCAGGGACTAATGAAAGTATTACTTTACTGAGAGGGTAGTGGATGCATGGAATAGTCTTCCAGTAGAAGTGGTGGAGGTTAATAGAGTAAATGAGTTTAAGCATGAACGGGATAGGCATAATGCTACCCTAGATATAAGACAAGGCCAGACACAACACGGAACAGTTGGGAGGAATGTAAGTAGCATTTCTGCGGTAGAGTTGCATGGTGGGTTCAGGGGCCCCCGGGCAATTTTTGCAGCAGAGCCCGGTTGTTTCTAGTTACGTCTCTGCCTTCAGGGGTCTAGTGGATGCCATGCCTCAAGGCGTCAAAAGGGCACCTACACAATATTTGGCAGGTGGTCATAATCCTATTGCTGTTTGGTGTATATGATATGGTTTACCTTATATATTCACTTCAGCACATACCCTAATCTCTTCTAAAATTGCTCATATATCACCTCCCACCCAGCAGCTACCTGAGGAATAGACTAATCCAGTCCAGTTTAAAAACAAGGGAATGGGGAGCACTCTCCAAAACCAACATATTTAATATTCAGTCTGACACAGAAAATGTAACTGACACTCAGTGAGCGCCAGCTGCATTTTACAAAAAACCCTGCAGAACAGCATAGACCGTCCTGATTATAAAAGTTAATTGTGGCCCCCAGCGATCCCACTGCAGGGACTTGCATTTAGAGGGGCCTCACTCTGACATGTAAAATGTAGTAACTCTCAAGGTGAGCATGTGCCAGATCTTCCGTGTTCGGGCACCCCTTGTGATGTCGCACATGATGTCTCAAAGTATCAGGGATTCTTGGCAGGGCCCAACAGGGTCTGTAGAGACCCCTATGTCTCCCTGGCAGCTGATTACTATGTGTTCTAGGCCAGGAGAACAAAGATGCTGGTTTGACGCTTTGATCATTAAGGACCAAATTTCCATCCAGTGCGAATGGGTTAAGCAATACAAAATGTAAAATATGCATTTTAAAGTAGTTTGAAGAACATTAATTTGCACATTTGGAAGATGCATTTTGGGCACCAGACAGTCCCTTTGATGTTTTGTCATGTTTGGGTTAAATAGCCCCTTCAGTGCACGTTTAGTTTTCACTCACAGTCCCCTTTTCTGTTTCTCTTATCTCTCATCAACACTCTACACTCCATCCTTTCTTTTATTTTCTCTCATCAGTTTTAAGAGTAGGCCTATCAGGTCCAGGGGTTTTGGCACACCTTAAATTGTAGGGTTAGGAGATAATCTTGTATAAGTCCCACTTGCTTCCTATCATCCCTTAGTATAAATAGTTTTGTGCATACAGCTCTATACTAATGAAACATCCCCCTTTTAATTGGTGTTATTAGATCACATTTATTATTTTGGTCCTTATGCTGAGGCATCACACGCACAAAGTCCAAAGATAAGGATTCCACAAAGTTTCAACGTGAAGTTCAGTTGACTGACTTTGTGTATTGTGCCTCTAGCAGTAGCCGCTGCTCTTCGCTGTCTGAGTCAGGCTGAATGGTTTCTGTGCTGAACATTTGCTTCCTGTCAGCAGTGTATAAAACCTGGAACTTCTCACACGCTGTCAGTCCTTCCCCGGGAGAGCTGCCAGGCTGACTGTGCAAAGTCTGCTCTTTAGGACCTAAGACCCAGGGCTGAATTGTTTGGGACACGGCTTCCCAGCAGCACCTCCCTTGTATTAGAAAGAAAAAACATATCCTCTTCTTGTTCCTTCAGTACACTGAGAACAGCACCATGTGTGGGCCAACAACAGCTGTTTGACACAGTGCCCCTTCTCCTCCTCCCAAGGCTCTGAGAAGACCAGCCTCTGACAATCTGTGTAAATCACTTTGCCCCAGATTGGCATCAGGTGGACTGATCTGTACCCAGTGTATCACCATGCGATTATTACTGTATTGCTGCTTATTGACCTACTTTTCCTTTAACCATCTGGTCTCAGGTAAGTCTTTTTCAGCTATTTTTTTTTTTTACTTTTAAGAATGAGTTTGTGCCTGAGTTCATGCCCTAGTGACAATAATTTAAATATGTGTATATAGGATTATTCACGAGTTGTAAATATAAAGAATTTTTTTAGAGACCCATAGAATGTGTTCTTGGGAGGAAATATTTAACTTTTATATTGGATCCTGTACTTGTGTTGTGTCAGCCCTTTTTTAACACAGCTCTGTCATTAAATGTTTGAATGACAACAAGCTCTGCATCAGGTAAGGACAAGTCCATCAGTACAAAATTGCTATGAAATGTGTACCTGAAATGTTATTCTTTTATTTATTTTTATTTATTTTTTATTTATAAAAAATTAAAACAGTGTGAAATAAATATATAAATATTGAATGTGTATTAAAGCTGAAGGTTTTAAAATAGATAAATAACTTTTAAATGCATATCCTTGTACAGATACATGTTTTTGTTTTTGCTATAATTTTGTTGGAAACTTGCATTTAGCAGGGATCAATACTATTACAATGTTGTTGGCTATAAATCTCTCAGGAGTCAAGCAAATGGCACCAAATGAGACACATGAGCCCAATACTTCCAAGGGAGAAACAAAGCCCCGACATCTGACCACAATCACATCACTGTGGTGGGCCAAATGGCCCTTAGATTCAGAGACCACCAGAATGACAATAGCACATTGGAGTTCAGCTGACCGAAATAGTGGCCTCTATCCTCCTCATAGACTTCTATTGGGAGAATTTTGGCCTATTCGGGGAGGACTGTGGGTAAAGAGGAAATAGCTGAAGTACTCCCATAGAAGTCAATGGGAGGACTTTGGCTATAAAAATAACTGAAGATCTCCCAAAATGGGGCAAAGTTAAAAAAAAAAAAAAAGTAAAATGTTTAAAAATAATTATAAAGTAAAATTTACATAAAATATTATTAAAATAAATAAAGATGAACGTAATCAAACATATATTATTATAAATAACAGTAATATTTAATATTGTTACAGCAATATTTTTAACTTTCAATGTTCAATAATATTTAAATGCTCAAAAGTTGGCTATTTTAGATGAATTCCTCAAACCGAATATGGATGAAAATCAGCACAAAATTGCAGATTTCAGGTCGGAAATGGCCATATTAAATAACCGAACTGCGGATTTCCCCACAATTCATCTACTAGCTGATTTCGGGCCATATCAGGGTGTATTGGGTAAATCAGTAGATAAGCAGCAATATTTATTCCATGTTAAGAGATGAGTACTCTTTTCTCCAAATGCTGTACTGGAGTACTGTCTGGCTGCCAGATTTTCATGACCTTTGTAGTTTACTGTTAAGGTGATAGCAGTTAGCCACTACATAGTGTATACAATGTTATTTAGTTGAATGCAATTTTACCAAGTTGTGCCCTTAATGCAATGAACCATGTCAATGTGGCTGCATATTTATGACATCACAGTAAATTTTCTACCAAACCCATAAAACTGTAAATTGCCACTTTGTGTCTAAAACAAATGAAACAAACACACAAAGAGAGGTCAAACACACCAAAAAAGTGACATACAGAAGCAAATACAGTAATACAGCCATCAGTGTAAACAGATAACAGTGTAAGATAATTACATTAGTTGTGTATTTTACATCTCCTTTATCTGACTATATGAATCCATTCAGACTGATCCTTATTCTGCCCAGTGATTCTGTTGAGCATATAAAAATGTACTTCGAAGTCACCTTAAATAATAATGAAGCCTTTGTGGCATTGAGTTGGTGAACAGCAGCCATACTATGGAAAGTCAGAATGGCAACTCTTGGGAACATTCCTTTACAGTGTGCTACGTGTGCTGCTGGTGCTCAAAGTGTTAATAATAATAATAATAATAACACTAGCAGCACTCATTCCTCCACTCAATTACTCCCTCTCTCCTTCATTGTTTCCTGACAAGCAAAGGGAGGGAACGTGGATTATGTTTAAAAGCACACTTGATTAAAACAAATTCTCATTAAGAGGTACTGAAAAAAATGTGTCATTAAATAACTACCACGTAAAGTCAATATTTCCATGTAGCGCAGTAACTGTAGGTTAAGGCAGCTAATTAAATTCTCTACAAGGCATGTTTGGCTGATCTATTGCAGCTGTGAATGAATCTGGGGAGGCGTACAGAGGAGTGATGTGTGATTATACACTGATAACACAGTATGCTTACACTGTATTATGCTCAGTCTAGTAACATGAGTGTAAAACACGTGGAGGGCAAAGTTCCAATCAGGGGAGCGGACGACCAGGGAGATAGATCAGGTTATATGAGTGTAAGGTGGACCTATCACAGCTGACATTTAGTTCTCTTAAACTTACTTTCAGATAAGAACTATACTTTTATTTCAGATAATGGTTTAGTAGTGTACTTAGCATCGTTATTTCAGCAATAACTTGTTTGGAAGATTCTGTGTAATTTATCTCTCATCTGTATTGAACTCGTAGGAAATTATACATAATAAAAAAAAAATCTGGGGCAGACATCTAACTGTGGAACAGTTGCCATAGAAACCAGTAGCATGTTCCTGTTGATCCATTTCTAGAACTTTGCTGTAAAAGGGTTTTAAGATAATCACCTTGCGTTTATAATTAATAAAGGTGGGGGGTGGTTTATTTGCTGAAGACTGACTGGAAAACATTGAGTTGTTTTTTGATACATCCTGATATTTTTCAGGTGCTGAAAAGCGTGCTGACTGAGTCTCTGATTCCCCCCCCCCCCCCCACCCCACCCCATCCCATATGCCCATCAAAACCACACCCACTATTCTATAGAGCCATAATCTGAAAATCATCAGGAAATGAGAATTTACGTGCAACCGTGTCTTGTTTATATATGCAAAATGATAGGAAATACAATTAGATTAAATTCCAGACTTAAATCTCTATGGGGGTTATGTATAAAAACTCCTGCACTGCAAAGTGTCATGAGTTTTATAAAAAGGTGCAATCTCCATTTGTTATAAAGGCGATTGTGCTTTTTTGATATAACCACCAGCACTATGCAGTGCCGGTAAGGGAGAGGTTCTCTGACAAAAATCAGGCACGTTTCAGTTCTGGATTTTTTATACATAGGCCGCACCAGCGCTATGAGCGTCAACACATCCTAAATCTACGAAATTGTTGGGTGTCTGCTTTATACATTGGCGCACACGCCGATTGCACTAGTATTTTATATATGTATATATAAGTCCACAGTGTTTGCACTATGCCCAAAAAGTATGAAAACAGAATTAAACCTGCTGAGTGCAACTCACATCAAAATACAAAAAATATCCATATGTAAAGAGATGCACTCACAAGTCTTGTGTTATCAAAGTATAATAACGTTTAATCCTTGTATGCAGCACCTCCATTGCAAAGTAATGACCACTGAGTGCAAGAGCAGGTTAGCTAACACGGGCAGCGGCAAGGATTCCGCCCATCTTATAGTGCTGCCGGGTCCAAATGCTCTATCTCTTCTTTATAAATAAACACCATTAGGGTAGTTATCCCCAGTGAAGTGGTACACTTTCTCAACAAGCTTATTTGTAGTTATCCCCAGTGAAGTGGTACACTTTCTCAACAAGCTCATTTTAAAAACTGTATGGCCAGGGCTGGCCCTTCCATGGTGTCAACAGCCTCAGTCCGGGATGATGGAAAGTACCGGATTGAGAGCTCTGATAGAAGGAGGTCTTAGCTACTCAGGTGAGACCTCCCAACTCTCCTGATTGGCTGAGAGTTCAGAAGCCTTTCCTGATTGTCTCAGTCCCCCCTTCACATGGATCTCAAAGCAAGAGATGCCTGCACCAGGTAAGGTGCATTGAGTGTGTGTGTGTGTGTCAGTGTGTGTGTGTGTGAGTGACAGACTGTCTGTGGATGTGTCTGATACTGCATATGTCTGTCTAGCCACCCAAGGGTTAACTCCTCTGACACTGCATATTTATGTCTAGCCACCCAGGGAGTTAACTCCTCTGGCACTGCCTATATCTGGCTAGCCACCCATGGGTTAACTCCTATGACACTGCCTGAATCTGTCTAACCATCCAGGGGTTAAATCCTCTGACACTGCCTATATCTATCTGGATTTTCTTAAAGGTCATAGTCACATATGTTTTAGGGAATTGCATAGCCTAATATCAAAAGATTGAAAATATTTTTGTGATTATATATAAGAAATGCTTCAGTGGTCAAATAAAAACAAAATAATTTTTTCTAAGATCCCAAACACGAAGAGAAAAGAAAGTATTGGTAAAACAAACATTATTATGAAAATAGAAATGTACAATTCACCAAAACATAATATGTGACCACTGGCCTATAACATGCCTTGTTCAGGATTTCATTCTTCGCCCCAGGCAGCACAATGTCTTGGGCCGGCCCTGTGTATAGCAAAAATGTTTTCTCTAAAATCGATTTAGGGCTGAACTAAATAAACAAAGCAATAGTCATTTTTTTCTGCTACTAAGTTTCTCACTGAAGCTTATGATAAAAATCACTAAACCATAATGCATTCAGAGAGCATGACACGTTATACGAATGCTTCATAATGTTCCCATTGTAAAAAATTGTTATTATTCAGAGGCACAGATCTTTCCGCTCAACCTTCATTTACTGTAACCAATTCCAGCTACATTGGCCTAAAGTTTAAAATGCCCATCTCCGTTCCTTGCAACTCTCTCTTTATTGAGTAGACCCCTGTGTGACGTCAACCTTAGTTCATTTATCATGTTTTAATTCATGCTGTAAAGTAGCAGACATAAAAACAAAGATCCTAGAATAGCAACCTCACATTGTCAAAACATATTTGGATTTATTTTTGGTTGGATGTCAAAAACCACATAAATCATAAACCTTGTTGGAACCCTCCCTAATCTCTATTTGCTGGTCCTGGATAACCATCTACCTTTCAGCTCCCTGCCATCCAAATTCTTCAGATAAGGTAATGCTTTGCTGGGAACAGGGATTCCTTTACCCTGACAGTACAGGATCTTACTCGTCTCCTCAATCCCAATGCAGGGATTGGTTTGGAGTTATATTCCATTATAAGTTAGGGCAATGGGCCAACCTGTTCTTCAAATTCCAAAACACAGTAGGAGAAGCATCAAACTGATCTCCCTGGGAATTAATATTGCAGAAGGTACACTTAAAAGATGTATCTTGCATGGAATGAAGGATGTTAATACAAATCCACTGAGGTTCAAATTACTTTCATACAAGCTGAATGTCTGTCCAGGGATCTTATTTGTGGAGGGAATTAAATTGTTGCATTTTCAAACAGCAGTTGGTCTGTCTAATGTTTGGAACTCGAGTAGCAAAGAGAGCAGTTCATGAGATTTGGCCAAAGCTTTCAGGAAGGAAACACAGACTTTACTTAGTTAATGTACCTTTTAGAATTCACAAACCAATGTAGTTCAAGAGAGGCAAGCACTGACAAATACTTTACTCACAGAAATTAGATGTGAGTACTATCATGGAAGCCAATATTAATTAACGGGTTTCATGGTCATGTCCAAACTAGGTATATCATATATTTAGGTTCATTTGTGGGCTTCTTAAGGTTAACTACAAGTTTTATGGTTGACCCCAGTGGACCAAAACCAAGTTACATTATTGTGAAATCTACAGTATAGACTTTATATGGGTCAGATATCTACAGGTTGAGACATTTGAAACTAAGGGAACCATTTCTACCTGGCAACATGAACAAGCTACAAGAAAAAAATGGTGGACATTAGTACTGCAAGCACTGGTGTAATTGCCCCTTCCCCAGACCACTTGATATTTTCCATTAGAGAGTTAACATGATTTCAGTATATGGAACATATTCCTAGTTGATTTTGACAGCAAGTTTCTGGTTGGAAAGAAAAAAAAACCTTTTCAACTCACTTGATGATCAGAAACAACAGTGACCTTTGGTTTTGGTATATACTGCCTGGGAATGGATAGTTGCTTCTTGGCTTGGAAAATATTGAGGCTCAAGAGCCATTTAGCATTTGTACAACTCCCTTTTATTGTTTTATTTGAAATTTAGATTGTCAAATGACTCTGTGATAACATGGCATTCATTAATATTCAATAGCATCCTCCCCTCATGTACCTGTTGGGACCTGTTCTTGTGCTGTTTATGAATATGTGGGTGTTCTTGTTTTTTAATAGTGTCACATATTCTTTATTTTGCCAACTGCTTCTGTCACCAGGCCCAGTAAACAAGCGTGAGTGATCATCACTGCTCAACCTGGATAAAGACCATATTAGGCTAAATGACTTACCTAAGGTTCCCTACCAGTGGGGTCATAATGGTGTTGTGGACTGCACTGCATGGCACCCTCACTTGCTCAGTAGAAAATGTGAATATAATGTGCTCACAACATTGCTTTTGTTTCTACAATACATAATCTGGAATTTGGTAGGCAATTTTACATTTGTAACTGTGGATTATAATATTAATCAGGGTTTTATGCCCTATATTATTGGTGCCATTATGTCTTATTATACTAGGTGCATTAAGTCACGCAATGTACTGTTCTCTTACTTTTTATTGCTAATGTTCAAGTCGATTTTTGCTGACCCTACTATTTATAGCTTTTTTATAATAAAGCTTCTTCCAAGCTTGGGTTATGTATCTCCTACGGTACAGTTCTTTTTTATCGTTATCATTATCTTTTGAGAATTGATAGTGATTGTTTGTTACAGTTGTTTAAACATGCATATTAGATCCCTTCCATAGTAAACACAGACAGGTCCAGCCTTTGGGTTGTGCAACCTGTGATCTATACCTGTTATTTAAGATTTCCACCCATGATTTATTTGAGCTATACCTTCACTGATGCATTTGTATGCTATTTGTATGTTATTCAGTTGCTCAAAACCTGCAGGGAATTTTTCCATGTGTTGTTTATTTGATCTATGCCTGAACTAGAGGGTTTGTATGGATTATACTATACTAGTTTTGTATACCAGTTATTAAGTGGTAGTGGGGGTGTCATGGAGGTGGCCCACACAAGGAGCCTGAACACCTAAGGCTGGCCCTGCCCAGGCACACATAAATCCTCTGAGACTGCCTCTAGTCCCCTGCACATCAGAGCATGGGGGGTCAAGTGGCCTGCTGCCACTCTGACTTTAGAGATGCACAAGGAATGCAAATCTGGATGCTGGGGTAAGTCCTGTGTGCAAATATGAGTGTTGGGGTAAGTCCTGAGTGAAAATATGTGTGGTGGGGTAAGTCGTGAGTACACATCTGGGTGCTGGGGTAAGTTCTGTGAGCATGCTCTGGGTGCTACGGCAAGTCATGTTAGTGTAATCTGGGTGCTGGGGTAAATACTGGGTGCAAATATTGTTGCTGGGGTAAGTCCTGATTGAAAATATGGGTGTTGGGGTAAGTCTCAAGTACACATTTTGGTGCTGGGGTAAGTTCTGTGAGCACACTCTGGGTGCTGGTGTAAGTCATGTGATGTAAGCTGGGTGCTGGGGGTAAATACTGGGTGCTGGGGTAAGTCCTGGGTACAGAGGATGGAGATAAAAAAAACAGAAATGCATTTTTTCAATAACATGTTTATTACAGATACAAAAAGTTGATTATAATAATAAAAAGTTCATATAAGTATAAATACAACTATTTATATACATGTATGCATGTGTGTAAGTATGTATGTATGTATGTATTGGTGCTGTGCTCAACCAGAACTAGCTGTGCATTTAGTATGGTCTTGCTAATATGCAACAATGTAGGCCCCAACTGTGGGTAACTGAAGGCTTCCACTTTTTCTGACACTCTGGTCAACTGACCACACTGAATATCTGATGTACCAGGACCCCCTGCTTCAGTAACAAAATAGATGTCTATGTAATTTGTCTTTTGCAAACTGCTGTAGAAGAGGGCATTTAGGATGCCTCCATAGAAGCATTCTTTCAGCAACTGAAAAAAGGCTAAAGAGATCTAACTGCTGGCAATCTTAATTTCACCTCGAGAACCGAGTACCCCGAGTGTCTGGGCAAACCCTGGAGATACCTGAGGGATTCCAAAACCATGCGGAAGATTGCATAACATCTGGTGACACTTTCTTTACTCTACAGTGAATATACACCTTCATGGTCACCGAGTCCAGTTCCATCAACGCGGATGTAAATATCCCTGGTGCTCCCTGGAACATAAACTACTGGTTGGCTACTTAATAGAGGCATAGAAAAGATAACTGAGGAAACCAGTATTCTGCAGCTTTATCTGCTGAAAAAAAACTAAAAGCCTGAATATAAGACTACCCTATAGGAAAAAAGTTCAACTTGTATATATTCACATGTAAATTGCTTTTTTAATAAAAAATGATGATATCAAAAAAATGTATTTCTTGTTTTTATTTATTTTTATGTGCCAATGCTGCCTCTCTCTTTCCCTTGCCCCCAGTGTTGTCTCTCTCCTCCCCTTAGTGTTGTCTCTCTCTCCCCCCTCCCTCTCCTTGTCTGTTTCTGCACCCCCCTCCCTCCCCTTTCCTCTGTCTCTTCAAACCCCCTCCCTCCCCTTGTCTGTCTTTTTCAACCCCCTCCCTCCCCTTGTCTCTGTCTCTTCCAACCCCCTCCCTCCCCTTGTCTATGTCTCTTCCCCCTCTCTGTCCCCGTCCCCCCTTGTCTTTCTACCCCCCCTCCCCCTAGTTTCTCTGCCTCCCCCCCCTCCCTCCCTACCCCTCACCTTTTTCTTGGTCCCTGGTGGTTAGCGGGGGCAGCCGGGGGATGTCTGCACGATATCGCGCAGACATCCCCTGCTGTTAGAGAGGGGGATCCCGGTCCCCTGCAGCTCTGCTGGGGACCTGGATCCTAGTCTTATAGTCTGACCTCAATTTGAGGTCAGATTATAAGACGACCTCGATTATAAGAATTTTTTTTCTGAAAAAAACCTCGTCTTATAATCGAGCAAATACGGTACTTTCCTTTTAGAAAATTATAAGCATACCTTTTTTGTTTTCTGGCAAATGAAGATAAGCTTTGCATTTTACTTTATAACATAAGCTTAGTTTTTTTTCTTTTTTTTGGGGGGGGGGGAGGTTACAGCTTTTTCTAAACCAATGGATCTGTGATCTGATGTAAACGACCTGATTGCTTGTTATTTTGGATAATTTCAAATATTTGTAATAAGGTCTAACTAATAGTATTACGAGCATATAAACAAAGCAGACAAGAAGCGGTATAGACAACTGGAAAGCAAATTCATTTAAGCTTCTAATAAACAACATTTAAGTGTATATATTTTTTTGGGCTACTGCAGCCTAGGTTGGACGCTGTGTCGCCACTGACTGTTTTGTTCCTGCTGTAAAAATGATTGCTTAGCTTCTGTAGACACACTGCAGACCATCAAATTGAAATCTTAATATGAGACAATAACTTAACAGCATCATACCGTGAAATCAGCTGCAAGATCTGCATGGAGAAAATTGTGAGCACAGACCTGACAAAGGCCAGGGGTTTCCAAGTTTTTCCCGCAGTGAGCCACTTCGCCAGAAATGTATGTGTGCGTGGGCCACAGAGAAAATTATATATGAGATATATATATATATATATATATATATAGTGATCCAAAATATGTATCACGCACTCACAGGTCTGAATTTATAAAGTTAGTCGATTTTTAATATGTGAACGCAGGTATTATCCAGGTATCTGATGATAATACCTGCGTTCACATATTAAAAATCGACTATCTTTATATAATCAGACCTGTGAGTGTGTGATACATATTTTGGATTACTACTTGTGGAGCGACATGGCATTTGTGGTTTCATTATGTTCTTTGGCTGAGTGCAATTCTCTTAGATTTTGATATGTGTATATATATATATATATATATATATATATATATATATATATATATAATATATATATATATATATATAAAATTCACATTGATGTGCTTTGTGTGTGTGTATCACAGACTTCACAGCACTAAAACTCACACTGCACATTACTGGATCACATTACACAATAAAACATGCAGTCACACTTACACACTTACATATATTCACAGCTTCACATACACAAATAGACACACAGTCATACATACACAAATCTCGCACACACATAGAGAGTCACACTTACACACACTTACACACACACATACACACAGTCACACTTACACACACACACACACACACACACACTCTGACATATAAACATAGCAAGTCACATTTACACACTCACATTCTCACATACACACAGTCACACTTATAAACAGAGAGTCACACACACACACACACACACACACACACACACACATAGAGAGACACACTGTCACACTTACACATACACTCTCACATACAAACATAGAGATTCACACTTACACATACACACATGCACACACACATAGTCACACTACCACACACAGAGATTGCTTAATGGGGAAAAAAATATTATTTTGTTTGTCACCCTCCCTGCATGTTTACCTTTTATCTGCAGGGAGGGGGATTGTGGCTCCTACTGCTGCTGCCGTATCCCTGCTTAGACTGGCGGCAGGCTGAGCCAACCACTTGTGCACCACAAGGGGAGGAAGCTCCGACTCCTCACACTCAGACCTTGTTGGAGTACTGGGTGTCAGTGACCTCCCGGAGCTCCAACAGGGTCAGAGGACAAGGGGCGGGGCTTCCTCCCCTCGCGCTGCACCTGTGGTTGGTTCAGTCTGCGGCCAGTGTAAGCGGTGCTCAGGTGCGGCTACCGCTGCCAGTCTCAAGCAGGCCGCAAGTTGGATGCCCAGGCACTAAGCAGTGAACTGTGTCGAGGTCAGGAACACAAAATCATTGTTTTGATTATCATTCAGTGTCAACAGGTTAATGCCTGATTGGCTTGTTAGTTCACCACAGTTTGCTTTTTAGTGAATAGATACCAGATATTTTAAAAACACACAATACAAATCTCTATGTATTTATCTACATTTTCAAAGCCAACACACAAACTAACTTTTTTTGTATCCCTATAGAGAATATTTAAAAAATATGGTATTACATTCCATGGAGCTCTCAGCTCTCTAGCAGTAGAACATCATGACTGACTGATCTTATGCTTATCTTAATGCAGTCTACAACTCACATAGATATTAATGATGTCAAAACATGATTAAAGTCTAAGTGAATTGGTTTTACCAAGCATATTTGCTTGGTAACATTTGTTCTTATAGTACTTGCCTTGCCCTCATAGACTGCATTGCATGTTTACATACACTGTCCCATACATTTATTTTATTTAGGGAATACCTTAATAAGAGAACAGAGAAGTAGCTAAAGGTGTGGTAAGTGGTGGGTCATAACCAGGTACATTTAACTGATTTTATGGCCACTTAATAGCTATGTGTGTAAATTGGTGAGACCATTAGAAAGAATAATGCATTTCATTTAAAGAGAAAAAAATCTCTCTTGCAAAAAAATCTCTTTTGCAAAACTGCAAACACTTTGTAAACTTCTTTGCTCTGGTACACACCAAATGTTGGGGGCCTGTTCCATTATTGTCATGGGCCTGTATAGACTCTTGCTAGTCTTGATCTACATAGTTAGGGATACACCACGCAAAGGGGGCCTTATCAGATATACTATTAATAGGGGGAACAGAGTTGCTTAAAGGGACACTACCATATACATAAAATGTAACTAGATTACTTGTGAATTTAAAACAAACATATATATAAGACATATGTCACTATTTTTTTTATATGTTTGAATTAATATATAATTAATATAAATTAAAAATAAATAAATAAAAGAGACCAGAGGAGGGGAGGCGGAGAGAACAGAAGAGGGGGGGGGAGGACACGACAGGTGAGGGTAAGTGGGAGAACAGAGATAGAGAGGAGGGGAGAGAACAGAAATGGGAGGAAGTGGAGAGACAACAGATATGTGGGAGGAGGGGGAGAAAGAACAGGTATGGGGGAGAAGAGAGAAAGAGATACATATGGGGGGATGAGAGACAGACAGACATGGCAAGGAAGAGACAAACCTGGGAAGGTAAAGAGACATACATGGAGGGAGAGGAAAGAGACAGACATGAGGGTAGAGAGGGGGAGGCGCCACTGGGGTGGCCTGCACAGGTTGCCTGAACATGAAATTCCGGCTCTGGGGCACCCTCGCTCAATGGACAAAATGGCTGTGCCCTCTTGAGCTTCGGAAGTGAAAAAAAATTCACTTTACAATCTGAATCTGTTGCTGGATTGCCCCTAGAAGCAGTCAGCAACATTGCAATGAAACAAAAGAGACTTAATTAGCTAAAATCTAGGGTTAGGGTTAGCATAGTTGTTAAGGTTACAATTAAATTAGGGTTAGCATAAGGGATAGGGTTACATTTAAATTTAAATTAAAATATATTAAGGGTTAGCATAAGGGTTAGAGTTGGGGTTAAATTTAGGGTTAGGGTTGAATTTAGGGTTCGGGTTGGGGTCAAAAGGTCAATGTAGGAAAAAAACACTATTTTTGGGTTTTGCCCTATAACTCACACAAAAATGCAGAAAAACATGGAAACAAGTGTCTTTCTGAACTCGGGACAACATTTAGAAACTATAGAGATGGGTTCTTTTTTAAAGATTGTATTTGTGTCAATTATTTTTTAGGTCAAAGATAGGAAAGATAATTTTTCATCATATTTTATGTTTTTTTTTGTAGTAAATTATAATATATATTGAACATAATGGTTTCTAATGAAAGCCCTTCTTATGACGATAAAAACAACATATAATTTGTGTGGGTACATTATGTGAGAAAGAAGAAAATCACAGCTAAACACAAACACCCCACAAATGTAAAAACAGCTCTTGTCACCAAGCGACCAAGTCAAGGTCAAAAGGTCTTGTCACTAAGGGGTTAATAGTTCATACAATATTGTGCACCTCCTATTTTTGTACTTGCTTTCTCTACATAAGACTTTCACCTCATGCTGAACCAAAATATTCTTGACTACCATTTCCTTCCCTGCCAACCTTAAAAAGAAACCTGCACCAGCTAGCTGTCTTTTTAACACACTGTTAGAACATTTATCCTACTAGGCCCAATACATATGCCAAAACCGGATGCTCTTTTTAGCCTCTCTGACTTTTCCCGGGCAGGTAAACTGTCTGTCTGCATAAAAGTATATACACTGTGCTCCATATGTATGGTTTGTGCTTTGTTTATTGCTGTATGTGCCTGTGAACATATTTCTGCACTAATATATGCGCTTGTCCTTTAAATATATGTATGCACATTCTCTAATGACTTATTTATTAACTTAATAAAATTACTTTTTTATATTGCATATACTTTATTTGTGTATTGGTGTTATTTGTGCTCTAAATATTGAGCGTTGTCCATTTCTTCATAAATCCATGGTTACTAAACAAATTGATTGAAATAGGTTTGGGGAAAATGTATGTATTTAGATTGAAAATTGGCTAAAAGATAGAATGCAAAGAGTTGTAAATGGAAAATCCTCAAACTTGACCAAGGTATTAAGGTACCTCAGGGGTCTGTTCTAAGTCTCTTGTTTTTAATTTTTTGTTAATGATCTCCCAAATTTTGTTGAGTGACATGTCTCTGTGTTTCCTAATTAGTTAGTTGTATTAGGTAATACAGTCTAACCTTGGTGTTTCTTCTTGGTAGGAAGATTTAGACAAAGGAGTGAACTAGGCAAGCAAGTGTAAAATGAGGATCAGTATGGACCAATGTAAAGTTATGCATGATAGGAAAAATAAGAACAATATAACAATTACTTTAAATGGTATCTCCCTGGTAAAAACCACTGTGAAGGATTTACGAATAATTTTAGACAACAGACTTGTCATCAGTGCCAGTCAGCCAGTCAGCAGCTGCAAGGTCCAAAACGTTATTGCCATGTATAAAACAAGGTATTGATTCACAGGAGGAAGATATCATCTTAGCTCTTTACAAGTCAATGGTAAGACATCACCTTGAATATGTGGTACAATTCTGGGCACCAGTTATGGAACTAGAAAAAGTGTGATGGCTACCAAATTAATAAGGGGGTTGTAGGATCTTTGTTATGAAGGTAGACAAAAAAACTTTCTATAAAAACTGCATCTCAGAGGGGATAGTATAACATTATATTAATATGTACAGGGCTAAAATAAAGAACTCTCCAAAGACCAATTCATTAACAGAAATGCTATCAAATACAACAGATCCCTTCAAAAAGGGCCTGGATTTTTTTTTTATATAAGCAGGACAGGGCAATTAATAATGGGATAAACATTAGAGCTTATTGATCCAAGGAGAAATCGGATTGCCTTTTGGGAGTCAAGAAGCAATTTTTCCCCATAGCGACAAAATAAAAAAAAATAGCTTACTTGGGTTATTTTTGTCTTCCTTTGGATAAAATGCAGGAATAATAGGTAGATGGGTTGAACTTGATGGACTTAAGTCTTTTTTTAACCTAAACTACTATGTTGCATCCTCCATTGGCAAGTACCTCTTCTTTCTTCTTGGAAAAACAAGTGAGAGAGCGTAAAAGCTGAATGATGTCTCATTCAGCTCTTTTGCAGAAAGGCTATGCTCTCCTCACCAGTCCCTGGCAAAGTGCCTCAAATCAGCCAGCCCACTCTATGTATGGCACATCTTCATGCTGAATTAGCGTAGCATGCACACCTTGGTTTCCGGTAGCCAATCAGCTGACGCCACCTGGCCCACTTACATTATACCTCATGCTAACTTCCCACCTAGTCATGGCACCACTGCCAAGCTATTAACCCCTACCCTTTCCCCACAACTTAATGCGTCCTTATGGAGCTAAATGCTCCAGTGCCTACAATAAGTACTCTTTATAAAAATAAAGTAAATTAAATATTACGAACTGGCAGTCTGTGTTTATATGCCAAGTGCCTAAAGCCAGAACCATTTAGAAGTTGTGTAACCAAGGTGGAGCACAGAGCAGTATTAGCTGCCTTTGCCAAAATGTGCACTAATCTTCATATTTTAATAAGAAAATGCCTCAGGCAAGTATTGCTACTACTTCACAGTTCAACAAGTATATAAAGTATACTTAATCTTTAATCTGAATGTTTCCCTATTATTGTTATTTTAACATTTGGATGCACCCCCCTCTTGGACAGGAGAATGAAGGATAATAATAATCTATGAAAGGTTATAATTAAACACATTAACACTCAGTAAGTAGTGATACTTGCCAATAGTAGTGATTACACAGTGCCACCACTAAGCAGGAGCTCCTAGCACTTCATATTCACCATATTTTATGTCACTTCGAAGAGCACCAACTAGAACTAATAATGTGCACATAAAACCGTACTAGCATACTGCATGACAACATTTCTACTAATGGTGGCATCATCGCCATGTGTGTGAGTATGCAATGCTATGTTTGCACTATTTGCCTCGCTAGTGGGCTGTGCCGATTACTACTTTTAGTAAAATGGCAGATTTAGCATATAGCCATTAGTCACAATAGCTGCAGGCAGGATGTAAGATCGTTCAAAGATGGTGTTATGCATTTTTAACACCTGTCTGAGAGTTATTTAAACCATGCTCTAAGACATAGCATTACACTGGCGTGGTCTATGCCTTGCAATCTATTATGGTTGATTATGCCGATGTTCTGACAAAAAACTCGAGCAAATTCTACTGCACAGGCGCAGTAGAATTTGCTCATTGCACACCACAGCACATGCGCACACAGTTATGGCTGTCAATCAGCCATAACTTTGGCAGAAGTGCACCTGCGCAAGGGACACACACCACCTCACGCCCCCTTCGGATCAGCTGCAGTGACAGGTAAGTATAAGCTTATTGCTCATTATTGTCATTTACTAGCGTAGCAAGCAATTGGTAAAACTTATATCAGTTACATGCTACGCTAGTAAGTGGAAGACACAGAGGGGGACACACGGGGGGGCTGGCTCTTCTTGATGGGAGTTGTGATCGGCACCTTAGGCTCCCGTGTGTCCCCCTCTGTCCCCCGTGTGTATCTTCCACTTACTAGCGTAGCATGTAACTGTTATAAGTTTTACCAAATGCTTGCTACTCTAGTATATGACAATAATGAGTAATACGCTTATACTTACCTGTCACCGCAGCTGATCCGGAGGGGGGGTGAGGTGGTGTGTGTCCCTCGCGCAGGCGCACTTCTACCAAAGTTACGGCTGATTGACAGCCGTAACTGTGTACGAATGCATTGTGGTGCGCAATGAGCAAATTCTACTACGCCTGTGCAGTAGAATTTGCTCAAGAAATTTGAAAGAACACCGCTCATGAGTGTGCCATAGAGATACTTAGCAAGCCCTGCAGCCTTGCCTTAACTTAGGACTCAACCCTTTGGTGAAGTGACTTTAGGTGAAACACTCACAAAAAGGTACTTGTGATCTACAAAACTGGCAGTTTCTCACACCTGCTCTTCTGGAGTTGACACATTCAGTGTCAGTGCACCCCATCTATAAAAAAAAAAGAACAGGCACAAAAGAGTGGAGAAAATCACCAATGCACCCAACACACCCATGTTTTTGTTTTCTAACCATTTTCTCTTACAGGGACCTTTTGACCCCAAACCTAACGTTAACCCTCCATCTACCCTTAACCCTAAATATAACCCTTGCACTAACCATAATTCTAACCCTAACTCATCTGTATCCCAAATCCTAGTTGTAACCCTAACCCTAGATCTAGGGTTAGTAGATTTAGGATTAGTTTTTTCCTTTTTTACAATGTAATGTTGCTTACTTCCTCATATGGGCAAGCACGATATAGGAGGAGCATATGATGATCGCAGTGCCCTGGGGGTGGGGGGTGTCTGGCAAATTTTGGTGTGGCATGATGCATTGACTTTTTTTGCTTGACATGCCTGGCACATCAAGTGTCAAGAAGGGATTAAACCCTTCCCGACGAAAGGACATACTATGTCATCCTGATTTTAGAGTATCTAAAAGACGCTAGGACAGCATAATACATCCAGCGTTAAACAGCTCATCGTGGGATCCTACCTGTCAGATTAGGCCACTTTGAGTGATTTAGTCATTTAATATGCCAGGATTTTGTCACTCAATATGCCAGGATTTAGCCATTTAATATGCCAGGATTTAGCCATTTAATATGCCAGGTTTTGTCACTCAATATGCCAGGATTTTGCCACTCAAATGCCAGGATTTTGGTCGTTTTTTGCCACCCTACTCCCCCCTTCCCCAGTACGCACGGATTCAATAAAGTAAAAAAAAAAAATGTGACTGGAGTTCCTTCCTCTGTGCAGGAGGGAAGCCTGCATGGAGGAGACAGAGCAACAAGGAGGTAAGTACTGAAAATGTACTTCATTTGCTCCATAAGACACACAGACATTTCCCCTTACTTTTGAGGAGGAAAAAGGTGCGTCTTATGGAGTGTAAAATACGGGACCCTCTCTTAAAACACAATCTTCAAAATATTATTATTGCAATAAAATGTTTATGTATTTAAAATATCATGCAATCTGAACTAATTATTAATCACATATTTAGATTAAAAGTATAGAAATATCTCGCAAATAATTCAATATGGTGAAAGAGAAATAACACATTTTGTGAGGTAAATGATGGCAATCTTGCATCATGTTGACAGCTCCATTTAAATACAATTATTTTCTGTGTGTCATAAGGCCTGACTTTTGGTGTTTAACTCAAACCATTCTAGGGTGGAGTAAACACATAGAAGATTATATTAGAATATTTTTTCCTTTGCCCGGTGTAAACAATAATTAATGATTGCAGTATTATGAAATCACCTATACATTCACCTAAATGTTTAATTAACATTGAAAGAAATGTTATGCAAAAATTTGAATATTTTGATTTTGTTTTTTATTTTTAATTGGCTTTCTCAAGAAGCTATGAAACTAAAACTGGCATTTCCACATATATACAGTAGTTAGTTGTGTCCTATTGTTTGCTTTGAATCAAGGTGAAACATGCATCTGGTTAAGACATAAGCCTTACTTAATGTTCTCTGTGTTTTTATTGTATGCCATGCCAAGATTGACATGACATGGTAGCTTCTATATTGGGGATATGTATTTGCCTAGAAATAACTAAACTTAAACCAAAATGTGGGGTAAAACAAAGGCCACAGCACTTTATTTAAATAGTCATTGCATTCCCATCATATATACATTCCACATATATATCCATAATTATACAATGACTAAACATAAACATAAACAATCCATAAACAGAAAACCAACCAAGCTTGCAAGAGTATCCAGGTGGCTGCCGAATAAGTCCATGTTCTGGGCATATACCAATGCCCCCAATACCTGAGGTTCGAGGTACCACTTTCCCCTCGAACCTCCCACCAGAGTCCCGATTGACTCTCCCCAATCCATTCTTCCATTAACCCTCCTGGATACCCTGCAAGCTTCCGCCAATGCTGTGACATGGAAATAAATCAATAATAAATAAATAATTAAATGCTCATTAACCATAAAATTAGGGAGGGTGGGTGGGACAACAGGTATGGGGAAAAACTTTTCCTAAAATGGCCCCCAAACTTCCTGTTCCTATCTTTTATACACTGCCAACTCCTCCCACTAATTCCCACTATAGGCTGCACATATCCCTTCAGCACCCTGTCATGATTGCCCCTCCCCGACCTTGTCTGGGGGCTACATTACTGCATTCTATTTTTAAAAAGCCAAAATAAACTTTCCTGGGGAGCAACCTTAAAGGACAACTAAACTCTTTTTTCACTTGTACTTCTTAAATAGAAGCACAAGTGAAGAAATTAGTTCCTCTACTAGGAGGATAAACTGGCAGGGAATGGGACAGTTCTTCATGGCTGCTTCATTGCAGCTGCTTCACCGCCAGATCATCGCGCAACAGTTCATCGCGGGATCACATACAAGGTGAGTATTATTAGTATTAGGGCTTAGTGTTAGTATTAGGGCTTAGGGGGTTAGTGTTAGTATTAGGGCTTAGGGGGTTAGTGTTAGGGGTATTAGAGTTCAGGGGGTTAGTGTTAGGGTTCGTGGAGTGTTCGTATTAGAGTTCGAAGGGGGGTTTAATTTATATGGGGGGGTTTAATTTATATGGGGGGGTTACTCTGATTGTAAGTGCGGGCAGTTCAATGCTGAACTGTCAATGCTTTCATTGCCGTGGTAAAACGTCCGTGTTGTGTTTCACCGCTGACAGTTCCGCACTCATACTGCCGCGCTGAACTGTCAGTCGTGGAAGGGCCCCGCGGAACTTTCCTAGACGCAAACTGGCATGTACTTTTGATAGAGACCATCAATTCAAATATGAATTGAGGAATATTCAGGACGTACAATAGCTTTAAGTATTTTAAATATAGGAGTTTGGGTTTGAAAAGAGAATTATAATGCCTGTTATGAATTTCAGTGTAGGCCAGAGTGGCATTTAAACAGTGAAGTTTAAAGCTATAATGAATTAATCTATTCTTTTGTACTGATCAGCAAGCTTTATAGCAGTGCCATTCTCAGCAAAAACTGTGTTTTGGAGATCAACAGATAACTATAATTGTGCACTAATGAAATGTGTGTTCAATTCATAAAATGATTGTATATTCCTCAATGGTTAATTTCAGATCATTAAGCATGTGACATGCCATAAACCCACTTACAGTCAACTTAAACCAGCAATTTCAGGCTTAAGCACCTTGGATACACAGTGTAATAAATAGACATTTAGCCCAGATAACGACATGACCTCTTTAATAAAGTGACAGGCCGCAGCCTACACTGAAACTAAGTAACTGCTAATTGAATGGATTCTCGACAACAATCTCAGCTGTTTTTGAATGTAACATTATAAATGCAAAACATGGCACAACAGAGCTGTAATGTAGTAGTATACACTAAAGGCAGCCACATGTGGTGGCCAAACACAGACAAAAATGATCACCACCACATGCAACAGAATCCAGCACTACTGGAGCAAATACGAATGATCCATTACGCAGCTCACCACCTGGGGATTGGGGGCTGCCCAATGGCCCCATGGCCTAATAAAAATTGAATTATTCCCCACTCTAGGGGCCCGGGCACCCTGCAACCCGTGCGAACGGGGTGCCCGTCGGCATTTTGGTGCGGCCCCGCCGCATTGAAAGGGCACATCGGGTGGCCCCTGCTCTTTGGCCATGGATGTCCTGTGGCCCGGTCAGCATTGCAGTGCTTTTAGAGCATGACCGGGCCCCAGTGATGTCATAAGCTCTGGGAGGAAGCTGTCACTTCCTCTTCCTCCCAGCTAAAAGAGCGCCGCATGAGAGGAGACCACCGGGGAGGAGAGGAGGGAGTCAGAGTGGGAGCTCTGACTCCCATCATCATGAGGCAGCCACTGGACCCCAGGGATCTGTATGTGTATCTGAATGTTTGTCATTAAGTGTGTCTGTGTATTTGCATGCGTGTCTATAGTTGTATCTGTATGTGTATCTGTGTGTCTGCATGTGTATCTGTGTGTCTGCATGTTTATCTGTGTGTCTGTATGTGTATCTGTTTGTCTGCATGTGTGTCTGCGTATGTCTGTATGTGTGTCTGCGTGCCTGCATGTGTGTCTGCGTGCCTTCATGTGTATCTGTACGTCTATCTGTTTGTCTGCATGTGTATCTGTTTGCTTGCATGTGTCAGTGTGTGCCCCTATGTACCTGAATGTGTTTCACTGTTTATATCTGTATGTATGTGTGTCTGTGTATCCGCATGAATATCAGTGTGTGTCAGAGTTTGTATCTGTAGAAGTGTCATTCTGTTTATCTGAATGTGTGTCTGTGTATGTATGTGTATGTGTATGTGTTATACAAATGGAGGGGTAGGGGAAGATGCATGGGGGGCCCCAGGGTACTTTTCGCACCGGGGCCCTGTGGTTTCTAGTTACATCCCTGCTAGCAACCAAGGACAGGACTAGTAGCTGAGACAGGACTGGCAGCTGAAACAGGACTGGTAGCTGAGGACCGGACACGGAGATTGGACTGACAGTTCTCTTAGCAGGGCACAGGCCTATAAAAACTGTCACGTTTGGCTGCTGGAACGGAACCGCTGTGCAAAAAGGTAACCAACTACAGACCAGAGTATCAGAGGAGAGTGTTTCATCTGAAAGGTTTCCACCCTTGGTTGAGCCTAAGGCTTCTTATTCCCAGGACTAGGACTCAAACCAATATTCCAGTACCAAAGTGGTGACCACAGAACATCAGGAAGGCTTAAATAAGGAACGGCATGCATGCTACAAACTACCACAACTAGAGGACATAGTCTTAAATTAGAGGGGCAACGATTTAAAAGTAATATCAGGAAGTATTACTTTACTGAGAGGGTAGTGGATGTATGGAATAGCCTGCCAGCAGAAGTGGTAGAGGTAAACACAGTCAAGGATTTTAAGCATGCGTGGGATAGACACAAGGCTATCCTAGCTATAAGACCGGGAACGGGGGACTAATAAAAGTACTCAAAAAAAATTGAGCAGACTAGATGGACCGAATGTTTATTATTTGCCGACACATTCTATGTTTCTACAGAATGGTCAGACAACAGAATCGTCAGGCAGGACAAGGTTCGGGGCTGGCAGCAGATAGGCAGAGTCAAAGGCATTAAAATGGATCCGGCAAAAGGATATCAAACAACAGGAGGAGAAATTAGAAACACTAGAATAACAGCCACTAGAGGCTGAAGAGGAAACAGCCACAAAAACTGAATAAAACATATAGGACCAGGGAAATGGGGTTGAAAAGTGACTACATCACTCGGGGAGGAGCAGATCTTGAAAGTGGATGTCCTTGACTGTGTTTTTTCCCAGTAATTACACCAATCCATAAACAGTATCTCACTTCAACCTCCTCAGACTGACCAAGCAAATAAAAGGCTGCTTTCTTATTTGTATGAATTTATACTACAAGATAAAGTGCCAGAAATTGTAATAGTTGTCTCCATCCTCGTCATTTTCTATACGTGATAACTCTTTAGTGAAGGAAGAGCCTCACTGCCAGATTGTATAAAGGGGTTGTGTGAGCCTTTTACACTTGAGCAGGGTTGCTCAAACTATGTAAGAGACCACCTTACTAAATTTAATTAAACATCTACTTTCTATAACTTACTACACTATAAATGGTTGTTTATTCTCCCTTTTTGTGTCTCCTTTATTGAGATTCTTTGTATTGCAAATTGCTCTCCCAATCTGTGTGTCCAGTTGTATGTATTTCGTATTGCTTGTTATGCAATACGTTCATGGAAATCAGGGATAAAGTCTAAGTTATATTGGGAGAAATATTGATTTATCTGAACCATTTCCTTCTTGTGATGGAGTTATGCTACCTAGTCTACAAAAGTGTGCATCATTGAAAAGACCAGGTTCATTCCCTTCAGTATTGTATTATGTAGAGTTATGACGATGGATTAAGAAAGGCCTACTCAGGGTTTAGGCCAGTGTAGCACTCTAATGTGTGTCTAAACAAAGATCTATAAATCTACCCGGATGTGTACACATCAGGGGGCCTGCTATTCAGTTAGGGACCTTGATTTTGACCTTGAGTGTGTTTGTGTAGATCTCTCCTGGATGAAAAGCCCATAGGTTCTATTGTATTTACTCATTAAATGTATAATTTTCTAAATCCAGCTGGAGTCAAATATTCTTCCTTAGATATCTAAACTGGGAATAGGAATCTCAATAGTGTTTGAGCTATACTACTAAATGCTTAGGATTTCACCTAAATTTCTACAATACCTCAGCTGATTAAGTCCTTCTGCCATTAAACAGGGCTTACAATCCATAACACCATCTCTCTGAGCTTTATTGTCATTATTGTTTTACTGGATACTGTGGATTTTTTTCTATTAATTTCTGCTTGTTAACGTTTGGTGCTTTTTTTATATTCAAATTATTATTAGATTGATTTTCTTTTTATCTGGTTTACCAATATTTGTTTATAACAGAATAAACTGGACAGGAATCTACCAAATTATTTGAAATGAGGAAGGCCTGAGGAAGCTTAATGGGAGTGACTTGCTGGCCATTGTTCCCCATTCTTGTTAATCATTTATCTCATTTTGGCAAGTGTAGAGCTCCATGTATTCATATTGTTGTTGTGACAGCTCATTTATTGCTTGGCATTATGACATTCTCCATGTTGGCAACATACACAAAAAACAGATTGTTGGCATGTCACTCCCGATTTAAAGAGAGGGTGCATCTGAGCTTTTAGTTTACCATACATAGTGAACTTGTGTTCTCTTTAATATTAAGACATCTTCCTTAGTAGACGCCAAAGCAGATAAATTGTGAAATGGTTGTTGTTCTCCGTTAGTTGTTATGTTATTTATTCTGTGGTAGATATAGTTGCAATGTAATCAATTCAGTTCTTTATCATTTATTTTTTTCCTATTTTATAAGTTCTTAAACTGGTACAAAGTTGAACTTTAGGCCTTCAACCTTCTAAGATATACTTGGAAATAATTATTATTGTGTTGGGCCCTATTAGGTTGTGGCAAATCTCACAACCAAGAATTTTAACTTGAGGGTAGAAAATGTCACTATTAATGGCTAATAACAGAATGATCTTAAAATTGTTAGAATGCAAGGTCTGATGTGATTTACAGACTGCATTTACAGCTGAAAAGTGCCTAATGTGTGTCGGGGAACCTCAGCCAAACACAAAGTGTCGAGAGTTATAAAAAAGCTTAATAACAGTTAAACATATAAAAAGGCAATTTTGCTTTTTTTATAAAACTTCCAACACATTGCAGAACATCTCCTGAGTACATTGATTTGTTGGATTGTTTGGGGTGCGCGTTTAGGATTTTAAACTTGGAATTGTCGTCAGCCTGCTCTCATGTTCCATTTGGGACATTTTTGAAGCTGGACAATGTATTTTATCACAATAAAACCAAATATTTTTGAAAACTAGACACCCTAGGGTATTTCAAATGGTGGTATTTTAACACTTTCCATACACTAATTCTACCGCCACCCCTTCTCAATGTTTTCTGTAGTTTTTGTGGGGTTTTTTTCAAATACTTTGTAATTTAGACATGAATTTACAGATCCTGTTATATGTCACTGCCAAACAGCACCTCAGTATGTATTTAGCACACTTTCCTGAGTACAGGGATATCACCCATGCATAGGTTTGTTAGGTTGTTTAGGGGCTAAAATGCCACTTTTTGGATTTCCTACTTTGATTTTGACTTGCAGCCTGCACCCATGTTTCATTTTGGACCTATTTGAAGCCAGCCAATGTATATTGAGGCACTTGTACTTTTTGCCCTGTAACAAAAAAGCAAAAAAACAAAACATGTTCTATTGCTAAGCTCAGGACAAATATTAGAAACTATTTAGTAGTATTTTTTTATTAACATTTGTAGATGAGTATATCATTTTTCAAATAAAAGTCAGAAAACTTTTTTTTTCTTTCACTATATTTTATTATTGTTTATATATAAAATGATATAATATGATGAAAATAATGGTATCAACGGAAAGTCCTTATTCCGATAAAAACAATATATCATTTGTGTGGGTACATTAAAGGAGAAAGAAAAAATTAAGCTAAACACAAATGCCGCAGAAATGTTAAAAAGCCCATGTCAACAAGCATAAGTCATGTCACTAAGGGGTTCAAATTTCAAAAAGCTAGTATTTGTAAATGTTTTATATGTTTTTGCCAGAGTGACTGTATAAATAAGAGAAGATGGGGCAAGGGGGTTGGCAGGGGCCTCTTCATCTCTTAGATTTGTGTCAATCAACACTCAAGAAGCGGGCCCACCTTCAAGATTTGTTAATAAAAAAGCTAAATTGATATAGGGTATGGTCAAGAATCTCTTTGGATCTTACAACCAGAGAGAATATGGAGATCTAACAGATTTCCAATTATTCACTACGCCAAAATGAAGGGCAATAGGGAGAGAAGAGGTAATAATTTCCAAAAGGGTTAACGTACAAAATGCAAATATGAGGAAGGTGATGTAAACGGCAGGTACTTGATACTGATTTGTAAAATGAATTATGTTATATACACCTTGGTTAATTTATATGCACCAAATGAGATTCATACAAAGTTTGTACAATAGCATAGAATCAGTAAAGAAAGATCATCTACTGTAAGATGTAAAGCTAGATAAAAGTATTCCAAGATTTTTTTACAGAAAAATGCTCTATTTGAAATTTAGAGGACACTACATCCCAAGGATAGGGACTTCACATTCTTCTCACATTCCCACACCTCATACTCAAGAATTGATTTCCTATTGACAGAAGTGAAATCCTTAAAATTAGTTATGAAAGCAACCATTGACCCAGTTACTTGGTCAGATAATGCTCCTATTTCGTTCAAATTGAAAAATAATCCAGATTACCCCTCATATCTAAACTGGAGATTAAATGAATACCTTCTGGAGGACCAGATTATTTTGGAGAAATTGAATAAGTAAGCAGAAATATTTATGGAAACAAACGATGTAGGAGCAGTATCGGACCTAACATTATGGAATATGTTTAAATGTGTGATGAAGGGATATATTATAAAATCTGGTGCTCATATACTACTAGAAAAAAATGAAAGGAAGAATAGGAGAGATCACAATATATTCAACTCTTTAGAATCCCTCAGCATTAAATCAGAAATAATGGAGAAAGAACAAGATAAAATTAATAAAGTTATAAATAAGATGAGACAGGAATAGTATTACGGCAGTAATAGAATAGGGACATACCTCTAGAACAAACTAAATTATAATAGGAAAGAAAATATGATAAAAAAAATAGTGGTTTGGAACAAAACTCTGCTGTCTCCGATCGAGATAGGGGAGGCGTTCAAAAAATATTATAGTTCTCTTTATAATTTAATTAATCAAACTAAATCTAAAGAAGAGATTAAGAAGTTCCCGGAGGAACTAAATCTCCCGAAAATAAGTAGAGAAAATTTAGAGTTATTAAACATACCCATTACACTTGAGGAAATATCAAATACAATCAGAAATCTAAAAACGAAAAAAGCTCCCGGACCAGACGCTATTCCGTAACATTCTCTCAGATTTATCAGGGGATTGTCTCGCCTATAATGCTTAGGGCGTTAAGGGAGATTACAGAAGGGGCTTCAGTCCCCCCAAAAATGTTGCATCCTTACAATCCCAAAGCCTGGAATAGATAAGTTGCTTATAACAAATTATAAGCCAGTATCTCTAATTAATTTGGATATGAACATTTTTTCTAAGATTTTGGCAGACTCAAAAAAGTCATACCGAGTATTATATGTCCAGATCAAGCAGGCTTTGTGATTAGAATGCAGGTGACTGATAACACTTGAAAAATTATAAATCTATTGAATATCAAAAAATAAAGATATGCGTACATCAATTATAGCACTAGACGCAGAAAAAGCGATTGATCAAGTCAATTGGCTATTTCTGGAAGAAACTTTGGAAGCATTTGGTATATCGGGGTACTTTAAGCATAACACAATGGCTATGTATTCTGAGACCACAGCAAAAATAAAGGGCCCGCTGTTAGATTCAGAGTGCTTCAATATAATATAACTGCACATTCCAAGGGTGCCCTTTGGCTCTGCTTTTGTATGCATTATCCATTGAACCTATGGCAGTAATGGTGAGGAAGTCCCCTGAGATCTGTGTGATAGAGGTAGGAACGCGGAATTATATAATAATGCTCTTTGCGTTCTGTTAACATTAACAAATCCAACGCAATGGATGAGAATCGTGGAAGAATTTGGAAATTTCTCAAGTTATAAAATAACTATACAAAAGACACAAGTTATAACCACAAATCTAACAGTAGAACAAACCGAATCACTAAACACTATAATAAGGCTAAATTGGGGAAACCAAACAATTTATTATTTGGGGATTAAACTGAGGATAGACGGGAAGGACATGGTAAATTATCAAACCTTATTATCTAAATGTAGAGAAAAACTAAATTCCTGGAAGGGCTTGGAACTTTCATGGGTTGGAAGAGTCAACTTGAATATTTTATTCCCAAGATAACATATCTAATGAGGACTATCCCCATGAGGGTCCCTATTAATATCCTCCGCATATACCAGAAAGTTATAAAGTTATTTGTATGGCAAAATAAGAAAATACAAATATCGCTGATAACATTAGAAAAATTAAAGAAGAAATTCGGTATTGGGGTTTAAATTCTCCCCCCGATGCCCATCAACAATTTGGAACATTATATCAATAATTTAAATTTGAATAGATGGGAGGAGGCAAGGTCAAAACTTATTAAGGAGTTGATGAATCAGGGGAAGTATCTAAATTTTACACTGATTCCAAAGAAGTTTAAATTACCTGAAGCCGAAATATACACACATTTAAGGATTATTAATTTTTTATCTACATCAGTGGTTTGGGAATATCTGGAATTAGAAGAGTTCCTAGAAAGAGTATATTAGAAAGGGCTTATCTGCAGTAGTAGGAAACTCTTGGAATTATCCTCTTAGAAATTAGATATGGGGGGAAAAAAGGAGATGGGGAAAAGCTTTGATATCGAAGAATGGTATAAGGTTTATGCCCAAATTAGGAAAACTTCCCACTGTATAGGTTTACACAAACTTTTTTTTTAACTGTTCCACAGGTGGTATATGACACCTAACAAAATCTATAAATTCGATAAAAATAAATCCAACTTGTGTTGGTGTTGTTGTAAAGAAGTGGGACCCATATACCACATGTGGTGGGAATGAGAAGAAGTGTGCAGTGTATGTATCCATCCTACTAAACTGGTTAAGGATATGTTTGAAATAGTGATATCACTGACACCCCAGGCATTTCTTTTCCACCTAGACCTACCCACAAGAGATGAATTACAAAAATACCTAATGACCTAAACATCCGTCATGGCAATTAAACTATGTATGGCTAAAAGTGGAAGATGAGAAGGCCTATTATATGGGGGGAAGTAGTGTCACAGATAAACGTTATATGCAACATGGAGGAAGGATACTATAAAAAATTGGATTTTTGACTACATTTCAGGATATATGGAAACCTTGGATTACGTTCTTTCAGTGTTGCTATAGATAGCTTAGTGTTTTATATGCCCTTTCCATCCCAATAATTCATGGGTTGAAGGATAAAACTTACCAGGAAAGGTTAAAGCATCTTAACATGTATAGCTTGGAGGAAAGACGTAACAGGGGGGATATGATAGAAACATTTAAATACATAAAGGGAATCAACACAGTAAAGGAAGAGAGTATATTTAAAAGAAGAAAAACTACCACAACTAGAGGACATAGTCTTAAATTAGAGGGGCAACGATTTAAAAGTAATATCAGGAAGTATTACTTTACTGAGAGGCTAGTGGATGTATGGAATAGCCTGCCAGCAGAAGTGGTAGAGGTAAACACAGTCAAGGATTTTAAGCATGCGTGGGATAGACACAAGGCTATCCTAGCTATAAGACCGGGAACGGGGGACTAATAAAAGTACTCCAAAAAAAAAATTGGGCAGACTAGATGGACCGAATGGTTCTTATCTGCCGACACATTCTATGTTTCTATGTTTCTATAATGTGAAGCATATTCTTTACGAGATAGTATTTTATATTATATATTATTTTGTGTGTTTTTAGTTTGTAGTATAATTATTTATTGGGGAACTCCCCAATCATAGGATGTATGTACTGTCATTTGATTCTTTAATTAAAAAAAAGCTTTTTCAAAAAGCTTATATTAATGTAAATATACTATTATAATTTATAACATTAGCTAATAATGAATAATTGCTGTCATCGCATGTATAAAAGCAGTTTTTCTTTTTTATACATAATGACACTTTTTTCAATTGAAATTCGCAGAACTATGCAGTAATAATATGTATTTTTTTAAAAACCCATGAGGCAGAATTTGGCTTTACATACTATAGATTTTACTGTTATGCTGTAGATTTTTCTATATATGTTCCTTTTAACATATACATTGTATACAAAAAAACAAACATAATTTGCTTTCACAAAAAATGTATTTGGAGCATTTTAGTCTTCTAATAAATACATATTTTGCAAATATTTTCTCTTATTTACACTACCATTCAAACTCTTCAGGCCAGTTAGAAATGTCCTTGTTTTTGAAAGAAAAGCACATTTTATACATTAAATAATAATAATAACATCAAATGGATAAGAAATACAGTGTAGAAATTGTTAATGTAAAAGATTAATGATTTTATTGCCAAACATGTCTTTAGAAAGCCCTTTGTATAGGCCCTTTATATATTTATATAACATTATCATATCCCCTCTAAGCCGCTATATAAGAGGGGATATGATAATTATCATATCCCCTCCTCTGCACTTTCTCTAGTTCCATAATGTCTTTTTTTAAAAACAGGCACCCAGAATTTAACCGCATATTCCAGGTGAGGTCTTGCCATGGACCTATAAAGAGGCAGAATAATCTTTCTCCCGTGAGTCAATACCCCTTTTAATACACCCCTATATCTTATTGACTGCTAAGTCTAATGTCTGCAACTACTCCCAAATCTTTTTCATTAGTAGATTAGATTAGAAACACCATTTAAACTATATATTACATTTTTATTATTGTACCCAAAAATAATAATTCTACACTTGTCTACACTGAATCACATTTGCCATTTTATGTATAAATATGTGGAAGACTTACATTTTGTTGACTACTTTTAATAAGATGTATGATGTTGATAGGATGAGCACAGCTTTTCAATACTTGGTGGAATATTAGATAAAGACACTCGCATTTTGTCATCAAGTATTTTTAAGCTTTCATGTTTTAGTATATTTCAGTTTGTCATCGTTGAAAAGGATACTTCACAAATGTATGTAGTAGAAAACAGTACTTTACTGCCTTTTTATCCATGTTTGGATGCATTTTTGGCAACTCAAGCGTCATTAACAGACTTTGATTAACAAAATATTAAAAAATCAGCTAATTCTTCTTCTTCAATAAGTGAAAAGTTCCCCGTTGCAGTTGAAATAAATGAATTTCTGATCCAATTATAGTCTTGGATTTCAACATTTGGGAAGATGATGCACTTTCTCTCTGAACTATGTTAAAGGGTCAACAGTTAATGAGCTGGTATCCCATTTGTGCTTACTCAGCAGTTTTGAAAAACATTTAAAATGTTCTTTTTTTCACTTTCCTTTTTCAATTGCTATTTTGCCTCTCTTAGCAGAAATTTGTATCTACCACTGTTAAAGTATTTTCTCCTTTTCCTTGCATATTGGTATTCATTTTATTCAAATGCTCAACTATGTCATTAAGATATGCCAAGGTATTTTCTCCTTTTCCTTGCATATTGGTATTCATTTTATTCAAATGCTCAACTATGTCAGTAAGATATGCCAATGTTGTGCACCGAAGTTTATTTGGAATTAGGTTGCAGAATTCATTTTGCTGGTTTTCCTCAAACAGTTTAAGCATCATTTCCCTCAGTTGGTATACACGTCAAAGCCCTCGACCTCTTGAGAGCTAACAAATGTCCCATGCCCCAGTTTGTTCACAAATATGAGCAAATAATTTTGTTTTAAGAGGTCTACTTTTAATGTAATTCACCATTTCAACCACAATTTTCAATGTTTTTCATGACTAGTGCTTTATGATACAAAACGTAATGAGTAATTGTAATATTATCATTCTATTTCTTTGATAAAGCTAATTTCATTCAACTGGCTTAATTCAACTTCATTTAATAATTTTTTTTTTCTCTTTACTATGAAGTTGAATGGAATTAAATTGAATTGAAAGTTGTTTACTGTACATGTATAAATACAATCTTAGAACAATGCTGACTTGTGTAAATGATGTATATATATATATTTTTTTTTATTAATCTCGTGTGTGTTTTGTTTATGTATTTTCTATGACTATCACTTTAAATTGTTGACGCACTGGAACTACTGCAGCAGCAGGTTACCAGATACATGGCACACAAGGTCTAGAGCTAAGTTAGCCCAATGGCACACTACCCCTGGTTAGATAGTATTCTAAATTCAGTTTGAAAATATTTTCAATTTCTTCTTTTTTTCCAGGATCATCAGATACCTGCAATCTAAAGTGTGGACAGAAGCTGCAACAATGTTCCTGCCATGCATCTTGTGAAAATCTACAGACCTGCTGTACAGATTACTACAAACTATGTCTTCAAATCACCCCTTACTCAGGAACATTAATGGGAGGAAAGGATTTTACCATTCAGGCCCTGACATTTAATATCAACATCAATATAACATGCAGGTCAGTATGAAATTCCATCTGTTAATTTTAATACTACTACTTTGGATCTAACACTTTATTGATCATAATACACTACACTTATGATTAGTATTAAAAACCTGACACAGCGGTATACAGCAGAAAAAGGCTAATCCCCCGGTTATAACTATTGACCGTGCTTTTTAAGGAAGGAGCATGAAAACTGCTGTAGAGAGAGAATTCTGCGTACTCCCTATGAGAGATGTCACTAAATTAAGAGTTCTTTGGGGACATACATGGCACTGACACGCTGTTTGAGGACAGAGATGGAACAGACATGCTTTTTGGAGACATATACACTGCTTAAAAAAATAAAGGGAACACTAAAATAACACATCCTAGATCTGAATGAAGGAAATATTCTTATGAAATACTTTGTTCTTTACATAGTTGAATGTCCTGACAACAAAATCACACAAAAAAAATAAAAAAAATGGAAATCAAATTTTTCAACCCATGGAGGTCTGGATTTGGAGTCACACTCAAAATTAAAGTGGAAAAACACACTACAGGCTAATCCATCTTTGATGTAATGTCCTTAAAACAAGTCAAAATGAGGCTCAGTAGTGTGTGTGGCCTCCACGTGCCTGTATGCAGTGGTGTATCTTGATTTTGTGCTGCCCTAGGCAGACAAAATCCGGGCACCCCCCTACCCAAGCTGCACACCCACGTTACAAACCTAAGACATGCCCCATCATTCAGACTCACATCAAGCTCATACTCCCATCACACTCAGTCACACACTCCTACTCCCATCACACTCAGTCACACACTCCTACTCCCATCACACTCAGTCACACACTCCGACTCCCATCACACTCAGTCACACACACTGTCTCCCATCACACACACTCTGACTCCCATCACACTCAGTCACACACACTGTATCCCATCACACACACTCTGACTCCCATCACACACACACTGTCTCCCATCACACACACTCTGACTCCCATCACACTCAGTCACACACACTGTCTCCCATAACACACACTCTGACTCCCATCACACACACTCTGACTCCCATCACACTCAGTCACACACACGGTCTCCCATCACACACACTCTGACTCCCATCACACTCAGTCACACACACGGTCTCCCATCACACACACTCTGACTCCCATCACACTCAGTCACACACACTGTCTCCCATCACATACATTCCTCCCATCACACTCAGTCACACACACAGTCTCCCATCACACACACTCTGACTCCCATCACACTCAGTCCCACACACACGGTCTCCCATCACACACGCTCTGACTCCCATCACACTCAGTCACACACACTATCTCCCATCATGCACACTCTGACTCCCATCACACACACACTGTCTCCCATCACACACACTCTGACTCCCATCACACTCAGTCACACACACTGTCTCCCATCACACACACTCTGACTCCCATCACACACACTCTGACTCCCATCACACTCAGTCACACACACTGTCTCCCATCACACACACTCTGACTCCCATCACACTCAGTCACACACACACACACACACATACACACTCTCCCATCAGCACTTACCTTTCCTTGGTGGCTAGTGGCAGGCAGCATGGTCCCTCCATGCTGCCTGTTCGGCTTCCCGGCGATTGTGCCGACAGGTCACGTGACCGGGCGCGCGTATGACGTCAGCACGCCCATCACGTGACGACTTCCGTGTCGGCACACTGCACGGGGAGCCGAACAGGCAGCACGGAGGTTTCCCCGTGCAGCCCGGCAGGCAGAGCGTTGGTGAGGGGGGATCTTCCGATTCCCTGTCACCTCCTTCTCTGCCTGCAAGTGTGGTGGTTTTTTTTTTTAAAGGGCCGCGTTTTTATTTTTTTTTTACATTTTTTTTCTTTTCAGTGCTGGGGGGCGCTGCCGCCCCCCAAAATTTGCCGCCCTAGGCATCCGCCTAGGATGCCTCACGGTAAATACAGCACTGCCTGTATGACCTCCCTACAATGCCTGGGCATGCTCCTGACGAGGTGGCGGATGGTCTCCTGAGGGATCTCCTTCCAGACCTGGACTAAAGCATCTGCCAACTCCTGGACAGTCTGTGGTGCAGCGTGACGTTGGTCGATGGAGCGAGACATGATGTCCCAGATTTGCTCAACTGGATTCAGGTCTGGGGAACGGGCGGGCCAGTCCATAGCATCAATGCCTTCGTCTTGCAGGAACTGCTGACACACTCCAGCCACATGAGGTCTAGCATTGTCTTGCATTAGGAGGAACCCAGGGCCAACCGCACCAGCATATGGTCTCACAAGGGGTCTGAGGATCTCATCTCGGTACCTAATGGCAGTCTCTGGCGAGCACATGGAGGGCTGTGCGGCCCCCCAAAGAAATGGCACCCTATACCGTTACTGACCCACTTCCAAACCGGTCATGCTGGAGGATGTTGCAGGCAGCAGAACATTCTCCATGGCGTCTCCAGACTCATGTGCTTAGTGTGAACCTGCTTTCATCTGTGAAGAGCACAGGGCACCAGTGGTGAATTTGCCAATCTTGGTGTTCTCTGGCAAATGCCAAATGTCCTGCACGGTGTTGGGCTGTAAGCAAAACCCCCACCTGTGGACGACGGGCCCTCATACCACCCTCATGGAGTCTGTTTCTGACAGTTTGAGCAGACACATACACATTTGTGGCCTGCTGCAGGTCATTTTGCAGGGCTCTGGCAGTGCTCCTCCTGTTCCTCCTTGCACAAAGGAGGAGGTAGCTGCCCTGCTGCTGGGTTGTTGCGCTCTTACGGCCTCCTCCACGTCTCTTGATGTACTGACCTGTCTCCTGGTAGCGCCTCCATGCTCTGGACACTACGCTGACAGACACAGCAAAGCTTTTTGCCACAGCTCGCATTGATGTGCCATCCTGGATGAGCTGCACTACCTGAGCCATTTGTGTGGGTTGTAGACTCCGTCTCATGCTACCACTAGAGCGAAAGCACCGCCAGCATTCAAAAGTTACCAAAACATCAGCCAGAAAGCATAGGAACTGAGAAGTGGTCTGTGGTCACCACCTGCAGAACCACTCCTTTATTGGGGGTGTCTTGGTAATTGGCAATAATTTCTACCTGTTGTCTATCCCATTTGCACAACAGCATGTGAAATTGATTGTCAATCAGTGTTGCTTCCTAAGTGGACAGTTTGATTTCACAGACGTGTGATTGACTTGGAGTTACATTGTGTTGTTTAAATGTTCACATTATTTTTTGAGCAGTGTATGTCACTGACAAGCTGCTTGGGGACAGAGATGACACAGATAAGCTGTTTGGGGTAGACTAGACCCTGACCAGCTGTTTCAGAACACATATGAGAGAGCCAAGCTATGTGGGGACATAGATGACATATGCAAGCAGTTTGAGGACAGCTATGGCCTTGGCAAGCTGTTTGGGGACAGATTTGGACAGGAACATGTTTGCCGGTAAATATAACACATGCAAAGTGTATGGGAACTACATGGTATTAGCAAGCTGTTTGAGGACAGAGATGGCATAGTTTTTGCATAACAAATGTGGGTGTGGAGGTGCCATACATAGGATCTGTTCTGGGTTCCAAATAATACTCTAGACATGGTCCTGAAACTCATATGAATGTGTAAATGGAGCTTCCCTTTTAAACAGGAGTAATGTACACAAATCTATTTTTACATCACAGTATAGAATCTACTCAGGTAGCGATATTGTGGTCCAAAAAGGGGTAAGGGGTAATATTAACAATATGGCTGATTTGAAGCTGAAACCTTCAATTTCTGCCAATTTTAAAGATTTTTTGTCTGTATTCGGTTTGGTGAAATCAGCCTGGGGAATCCAGAGGGCAAAAAAACCCTGAATTCTGCAAAAATAGCTGAATATCATGGAGTTTGGTTTGCCAGCTTATAACTGTTAAATTGAACATAAAAGTATAAGAAAAAAAAATAACCCCCCCCCATAGGGCTGTCTGCTGGCCCCTTCATTAAAAAAAGATGTGACAAAGAAAATGTGAACTCGGAGCTAATAAAACAAAATGTGTAGTTTCCCTTAAAACACAAAATAATGGAAATAAGTAAGTAAAACTTATCTATAGATTCTTAAATCAAAATGGAGAAAATAACTTTGGCAAAAGAAAGAAGAAAAAAATGTATGACTCTGTATAGCAATTGTGTTGTGATGTGGCCACCCCTGAACCAATACACCAGGCTCTGTGACTTTATATGAGTATCCTCCAAACCCAGATGGTGATATTTCTTTGTGAAATAAAACTCTGTAAGGATGGAAGAGTAAGCGGCACACTAAGGGGCCATTATTACATTTTCTTATCCAGTGCTATACAATTTGAGGCTCTCTCCCATCCTTGCGTGGGGCCAAGGGCCGGTGAATTGCTCCTGTCCCTAATTTTTAAAAATTCTCATATTTGGCCCATGGAAAACCAACAATCCAAAAATAAAAATAAATCTGTTGATGACAAAAAAGACGGACGGATGCAGCGGAGAATGGATGATGGCCCCCATGAGGACAAAAATATGGGCCCATTGTATCAAAATAAAATCCCAGCCATACCAGACTGAGATTTAATTTTAATAACAGGAGCCCATCTTTTTTACTCATGGGGGCCAACATATCACTGAATCCAGGGGAGGCATCATTTTTACTCATCCAGCCAGCAAACAGCCGCTGACTACGGGGGAGAATTTCATTTAAATTTATGGGGCCAGTGGCATTACCCCTGGCACTTTGGAGCGCATTTTTAAATGCTGATTCAGGACCATATTGGTGGTCTCTGAGTAGCCAGAATTTAAGGGCTATTCAGTTCACTGATGTGCTTAGGTGTGTAACGTGGGTGTGCAGCTTGGGTAGGGGGGTGCCCGGATTTTGTCTGCCATGGGCAGCACAAAATCAAGATACACCACTGCCTTTGATCTTGAGGTTTTGGGTTGATGTATTAAAGTTAGAGACTTAAAATGCATTATTCCATAGGGTCCATGAGGAGGTCTTTAAGAACATATGAAAAGTTATTCAGGTTACTATTTCCAAGTATAGTATTTGGAATGATAAAGGTGTGAAACCTTATTTTGACAAACACCAGGGGGGAAGAAAACTAGTGGCTGATTCAGTATAACAACAATCATATTAATTGAGAGATTATGATTTCTAGCACACCTTGTGGGGTTGAAGATGCAAAGATCTAGTGATTCACAGGCACAGGCTCTTCTTCCTCTGCTCTCTCATGCTTTTGCTCATTCCAGAGAGTCATGGCACTGGGTAGGAAATGAAATCTAATGCTTTGCATACACTGAGTGAAATGAGTTTGTGTGCACACAAGAAATGTATGCAAAAAGGAGGGTGTAAGGAAGTAGCTGAGAGGTGGAGTTTGCCCACATTACTTAATAATAACCTGCAGATGTCCATGCACAAAGTGATTTGTGAGAAAGGCCTCACATCAGGGGTGTATTCTGCTAATGATTGACAAGTGCAGACAGCACACAAACCCTGAAAATAGTACATCAGCGCAGAATTGTGCATAGCGCACACAGAAGATACGCAACTGCCTCCCTCATCTGTTCAGCCCAGGTGCTTCCTTTCATCTAAACCAGACTAATATCTAAAGCAATCACTGTTTTTCTTATAATATAAGCACTGCAGATATTAATTGTGTTAAGCTCAGTTTCTCTGCCTTTTTCAAGATACATTCGACTTTATGGACAGTAGATGGTGACAGATGGCAAATAATTATATACACAATTGTATTAATATTATGAAGTAATATTTCAGGGGAGAGGATGAGGACTAGTGGTGGAAGCTTCTCTGGGGGTAGCTGCTTAAACTCACACAGGTTGTTGGTTAAAGGGACTCAGTCACTAAAACTTTGTTAATACTGGGAATGTGGAGAATAATAATACATCGTATTAGCAGAAATGCAAGTAAATGCATTAACTAAGAGGAAAATGGTGTCTCCCGTTTATGACATCATCTTGGCTTCATATGAAATTGGAAATGTGTAATTTACATATGACAAGGCGATGTCATAAACAGGAGACACCACAGACATATTTAATTAAAACAATTAAAATTACATTTTTTTTAGTATAGATTAGGCAATTCTGATTAAACAAGGTATTCAGTTTGGATTTTTTTTAAATGTTTCTACATTTTCACTATTAGCAATATTAGGATCTCTGTCAACCTAAACGTTGCTTATATTGTGGATGTAGAAAATAAAAATTTATGAAAAATGATGTAAATGTGTTAACAAAATTGCATTTAAATGCATAAAATAAAAAATATGTTTTATTGTGTCTGTGGTGTCTGCTGTTTATGACACCAGGCTTACTTCTCAGCTGTCTAGCTTTGCACAGTCCCGATTTGAGCGGTCGATCATGGTGTCCCTCCAAGTTCTACCCATGTCCCACTTTTTGGGAATGCGTGGCAGCACTGAATTTCCCCCTTGACGCCAGCATCCTTATTTACCGGAAGGGGGGTGGGGGGATTGGGAGGTATGCCTGTGTCTTGGTATGCGAATAGACTCGTTTTCGATTGGAACTGTGTATTTGACATATCAGTACACAGGTGATCATACTCAGGATGCACCAAGGCCACATTTAGAAATGTTATTTCTCATATTCTATGCAATTTATTGAAATTTTGCAAACACAATGTATAGATCATTTTTCACCATTTTCTATTCTTTACATAAACTTTAGGTTGACAGAGACTTTTTGACAATAAACAAAGTCGTAAAATTAGGCTGCTTGTGCCTGATTAAATACTGACTTTTGAATGGTGTTCTTTTACATCGTGGAAAATATATTTTACTTTAGTCGCAAAGGCAAATTTGATGGACCTGTGCTCAATAGAAGCCGAGAAATGGGGTTTAATGTCCATATCTCCATTACTGTGCATAATAACCGGAAAATGGGAAATAAATGGAGTAAAAATAATATTTTCTCTACCTACAGATTCAACAATGAAACAGCAACTCAGGGTTATGTTGATGAGTTAGGCTTTGCCCACTGCATTTCACCACTGCTGTTTGAAACCGGCCGTATCCCTTTTACATTGTCTGTGAATGGAGAGAATACTGTGTCACCATCAGGAACATGGTTAGCAGGTGGGTTTAATATAAAGAATTAATGTAACTGCTGAGGTAGGCACCTTCTCTCACTTAATTCCCCAAGCCTATTGATGTATAAGAAAAATGTATATTTGCATACTAGTCCACTGCACACAACATACAATGCACACTTACCTGGCACAATAGAATCAAATCAGTTAAAATGCATTCACTATAGGTTTAAATTATATCCCCTATCTAAAGCGATTATAAGCGAATAAAAAGGAACGCCACTGATCTGTCCAACATAAATGAGCTGTAAAACAAAGCTTTTAAAATAGTAAGATTCAGAAATAGTCCTACAAAGGTCATGTTGTAGATATTGCAATAATTGTGGCATCTTACTGCCCACTGTACTGTTATTTGTCATTGTGGTGTTATCTAGCTTAAAATGATTATATATGTGTATTTTACATTTTTAGCAAAGGTAAAACACCAGTAGCTCATTAAAATAATAAAACAATAGAAGACTATTATACTACAAGTGAAGTTACATTTTGAGTTCAGTGAGGGGATAAGGACATATCTCATTTGCAGAGGCGTCACTAGGGTTGGTGTCACCCAGTCCTGTATCTAATGGTGTCACCCCCCTGGATTTCCTCCAGTACCATGCCAAACAGATTCCTTAGTAATGTCAATCAGGTGACCCATCAAATATTCCATACAGGAGCCCCACAAATTATGGCACAATAGAAACCCCACAAAATATGACACATACAAGAGCCCATTAACTATGCTACACACAGGAGCTCCATTAATAATGCCACACACGAGGCCCATTAATTATGCCTCACACAGAAGGCCCATTAATTGTGCCTCACACAGGATGAACCCCATTAGCCTGTGAGCCCTGCAAGATGACAATTGTACAATTCTAAAACAATAAATATCTACACAAATAGATATCTCTCTCTCCTGTATATATATATATATATATATATATATATATATATATATATATATATATATATATAAAACTACTTTCATTTATATTTATATGAACTTTGTAATATTATATATATATATATATATATATATATATATATATATATATATATATTCAACTATTTTCATATGTAATAAAAATGTTATATAAAATGTGCATTTCTTGTTTTTATTCCCTTCCTCTGCACACATATTGCACCTAAAGGACTTAACATAGCACCATACAGTATTCTCAGCACTTGTCATGCACCTATATTGCAGTGTTATTTTGCCATTAATATGCCAGTATTATTTTGCAATTTATATGCCACAACCAATTTTCCCATTGATATGCCAGTATTATTTTGAGATTAATATGCCAGTGTTATTTTGCCACCAATATGCCAGTTTTATTTTGCCATTAATATGCCAGTATTATTTTGCCATTAATATGCCTCAGCCAATTTGCCCATTAATATGCCAGTATTATTTTGCCATTAATATGCGAGTATTATTTTACCATTAATATGCCACAGCCAATTTGCTCATTAATATGATACAGCCAGCTTGCCAATGAATAAGTTCAGCTACAAATAGGATTCCAACACCACTGCTTGTTTATATGTACTTCAAACTACATCCAGGATAAACATCCAAGGAACAAACGATGTGGAAATATCAAGGTCTATTCGATATACAGTGAATGAGGAGATCAAGCATTCATAGCTGAGCTGAATAAACTTCAAACTTGCCCATCTTTGCAGCACAGCTATCAATGTTTGCTATTCCCATGTCAGATCACCACAGTTGGAACTTTTTGTATCTTATGTGTCCTTTCAGGTTTGTACCTGAGCTATAAATTGATTATTGCAATGGCAGTTATAGAAATTTATTTTGTTCGATCAAGCAAGTTAAAGCTAAATAAGCCAGTATGGCTGGCTGAAGGGCACCTGGTCATTGAGATGATTATTAAATATGTATTGTGAGTACAGTGCAAACACAAATTCCATCTACAGTATAGCTGATGTTATGCCCAATGTATCAAAATTAGGAAATAGAACATAAGATTAAGTGCACTAAGTCAGCTGCAAAAAATAGACATTAATAGCTGAGCTGGAGAACTTGACTATCTTTTCAACTACCACTTGTCAGTTCAATTTTAATGAATAGCCAACTGGTGCTAAGAATTAAACATTACATTGGTTAATTTAAAGGACCATTTTAGAAAATGAAACATAATATATGAAATCAATATTATCCCATGTTGATATTTCACTGTCTCTTTGTACTGCTTTTCATTATGTTCAAGTACATCACAGCAAAGCTTCTGAGACAGAAAAGAGTGAGCTGGTAAATTCCAAAAAATGGCAATATTACGGAACACCTGGATATAATGGAACTCTATCCTTAAAGTGGAACTCAAGCCTTCTCCAAGCCCAGAACATCAGGATAGAAGTGTGGGGTTACAATGAAACAGGTGCGTTTACTGTGCATTATAATGTATTCCTCACAGCAGTGAAGGTACTGGAAGTTCCCAAAATAGCAAAGGGTTATAATCTGTATATGAAATGGTCATTAAGATACAGCCAATAACTGGACTATGTAATTATGAATATCTATGTAAGAAAGCTATGCCAAGTTATGCTCAATAAATATTTGAATCGTGGAGCATGTTCACAGGAGATACCTGTATGTGGCTACAGTTTAATGTGTTAAACCTTTTAGTGTCTCTTAGTATTTTACTTCTAAGCTCTAGTGTAATACTTAATCCAGAGGTTCTATAAATAAATGTACTTTGTGTATATTGATGGTCTAAGGTTGCCATACGAGTGGTCTATTCTGAGATGAGATCTTGGTCAAGTCCTGGAAAGTTGGAAAGGAACTTTTCTTGATGCCCAGAGGGAAGTTTACCTTTGTGATGGCAACGACTCAGTAGCAAATTTGATATTTGCATGCCAGCTTACAAGAAAAAGCACCTCTTGTAATTACCATCATTGTGAATTAATATTGAAAGGTGATGTACTTCATGATCAACAGTCAATAATATATTGTGTTTTTGATTCCGCAGGAGATCCATACACTGACTCTTGGCATGCTAGCTGGGACTACCTATACACATTGTCTTCTTCTAGCCCAAACAATGGTAATTTTAACTTCACACCATCACCTGCCAAATCACCATTTGACAAATGGGAAGTTGGGATGCTGAGGATACTTGCGACTGACTTCTCAGAAGGAGAGAGGTATGTATCCTATTTATATTTCAGCACAGTATCAACACATTTCCTTCTGGAAAAAGCACCTTTGATATGTACTAAAATAAAAATGACATAAAATAATTATGGCATCTTATAAACTATAATTGCCCGATATATTATTCAGGGATCATACTAGCTTTAACCTGGAGGTCATTCACTCTAACAGGACCTTATCTTGTAACTAAACAGCTGAATTACTGTTCACTGCAGGCAACTTTTTAGCTTATATAATAATTGTTCACAAATTGCCTTAACTATATTCACTGCTCAGTGAAACCAGTAGAAAAAGGCTTCTGAACTGTCATCTATCTTGCTCTGTATGTTCTTGTTTCACATAACCCCGATTTGCATGGGACTGTATTCCAACAAGAAATTCTGTAGTTTACCTTCCTGAACATGCCTTGTATCAGAAAATTTGACGCTATGGATCCTATGGATTTGCCATACTCAATATTTGCCGAAATCCCCCAAAATGCACCTGAAATTGGTTAAAACAGCCTGATTTCGGGCATTTGAATTCTTCAGTTAAAAACTGGATAATTGAAATAAAAATATTAAACAAATAATTAAAATAACAAACTATTTGCCCCGCTGGTGCCAGCAGACTTCCCCATGCCCCATAAATGAAAATAAATGTTCTTGGCTCCTATTATAATCAAGGAGGGAGAGGGACAGGTAGCCCTGCTGCCCAGCTGTAATTAACAGGGCTGGGAGCTGGTCACGTGACATCCTGTGCTCAGTGAAAAAGTGCCTGCAGCAGGGTGCTGGAGCAAGTCCTAAATGCAAATCTGGGTGCTGGCCACTGGGCTAAGTCCTGTGAGTGCAAATATCTGTGTTGGGGTAATTCCTGAGTGTAAAGTGGGTGCTTAGGTAAATCCTGTGAGTCAATTGCGTGCTGGGGAAAGTCCTGTGGGAATTGAAGTGGTCCAAAAATTGGAGTTACCGGAGTAGACCCTTTAATATTAAACCTACTTATACTGAATATGCGTATAACTGAATAGTCATTGTACTGAAATGTGTATTACTATTAATATAATGTAGTCCTAATGTAATATAAAGTATTATTATGATTTAGATTTTTCATTAATACATGTGTTTTAGTAGCTAATGTTGAAATTCATTAGTGCTTCCATAATATATTCCACAAAGCAAAAGTTTTATAAAGAATGTCTATTCAGAACGTTCTGTTGGATTCTGTGATCATATAAAATAATATCCTTTCCTACTTGCTTCCACAGGAATGTGCAGTCATTGTGGAGTCCTGTCCATGCTTTAGCCTGGCATCTAGAAGAGAGTTTCAGGAATGACTCTGCTGCCTGGGCTTATGAGAAATGTATGGTCTGGAAAGATGCTGAGATTAACAAGCTGCCCAACTTCTTGACTGAGACACCAGACTGCCCCTGTACCCTGGCACAATCAAGAGCAGATACTGGCAGATACCATGTATGTGTCTAATTGCCAAACAAATGTTCTATATACCAAGTCATACTTTAAATGTGTATGTAATGAGTAATATATTCCTGATTTAACAGTATCCAGTTGTGCTTAGTAAATGATAATTTGGTACAGTCCTAACCTCAACATCTGAGGAAAGGGATTCAGGAGTAATAATTTCAGAGGACTTGAAGGTAGGTAGGCAATGCAATAGAGCAGCAGGAAATGCTAGCAGAATGCTTGGTTGCATAGGGAGAGGTATTAGCAGTAGGAAGAGGGAAGTGCTCATGCCATTGTACAGAGCACTGGTGAGACCTCACTTGGAGTATTGTACGCAGTACTGGAGACCGTATCTCCAGAAGGATATTGATACTTTGGAGAGAGTTCAGAGAAGGGCTACTAAACTGGTTCATGGGTTGAAGGATAAAACTTACCAGGAAAGATTAAAGCATCTTAACATGTATAGCTTGGAGGAAAGACGTAACAGGGGGGATATGATAGAAACATTTAAATACATAAAGGGAATCAACACAGTAAAGGAAGAGAGTATATTTAAAAGAAGAAAAACTACCACAACTAGAGGACATAGTCTTAAATTAGAGGGGCAACGATTTAAAAGTAATATCAGGAAGTATTACTTTACTGAGAGGGTAGTGGATGTATGGAATAGCCTGCCAGCAGAAGTGGTAGAGGTAAACACAGTCAAGGATTTTAAGCATGCGTGGGATAGACACAAGGCTATCCTAGCTATAAGACCGGGAACGGGGGACTAATAAAAGTACTCAAAAAAAAAAAAATTGGGCAGACTAGATGGACCGAATGGTTCTTATCTGCCGACACATTCTATGTTTTTATGTTTCTATGTTTCTATAATATTACTTAGGTTTGTTGAGATGTTACATGAATGTAACACAGTAGTGTTTATTTTTTTTAACTTTTGTAACGTTATTACATTATAATTTATGTCTTTATATTACACCTTATAACTCAGACATCTCTATTTTACAATCAGCATTACTACTGTATGATTTGTGAATCATTGTGTGTTGCAAATCAAATGTTATATATATCCTTATTTTTTTAGACTGATTATGGCTGTAACATTGAAAAAAACAGTGTATGTACTTACCATCCAGGGGCAGTGCACTGTGTGAGGAGCATTCAGGCAAGGTGAGATGATCCAGTGCAAAGTATGTAAAACCCTGTTTAAATATTGTGCGATGGTTCAAGACAGATGGGATATGAGCAAAAAATGGGTGCCATTTGTTTACATGTGATTTAGAGCTTCTGCCAAGCTGGACACTCTGCTCTTCTAAAGCACCCGTTAAAAAGTGTCTATTTAACCCCTTAAGGACAGAGCCATTGAAACATATTTGTCCATTCTGGACAATGGCTATTTTAACATTTCTGTGCTGTTTGTGTTTAGCTGTAATTTTCTTCTTTGTCATTTGCTGTACCCACACAAATTATATATTGTTTTTATCGGGACAAGAAGGGCTTTCTTTGGATGCCATCATTTTGATCATATCCTATAATATTATATAAAAAATTAAATAAAAAATGGTTAAAAAAAACCCCCACAAATTTCCTGACTTTTATTTGAAACATCTTCTCCTCATTGACAAAATCAAACAAAAAACCTGCTAAATATAATTGACTATTTCTCCTGAGTACAGGGATTCCAGCCATGCATAGGTTTATTGGGTTGTTTGGTGGCTAAAAGGCCACATTTGGGAGGTGCAGTTTTTGGTTTTCAACTTGAAATTTTGACATACAGACAGCCTGCACCCATGTCCCATTTGGAACATATTTGAAGCCAGCCAGTGTATTTTACCCCATCAACCCATATATTTTTTTAAAAGTAGACACCCTAGGCTATTTCAAATGGTAGTATTTTAACACTTTCCATGCACTAATTCTACCACCAGCCTTTGCCAAATGTTTGTGGTAGGGATTTTTTGTGGGGGGTTTTCACATACATTGTAATTCAGACATGAATTTACAGATTTTGGTATGTGTCACTGCCAAACAACAAAGGCCACATTTTGAGGGTGCGCATTTCCAACTTTGAAATGTAGTCAGCCTGCGCCCATGTTTTACTTGTGACTTTCTGTGAAGCCAGACAGTGTATTTTACCCAAAAAAGCATATATTTTGTAAAAGTAGACACCCTAGGCTATTTTAAATGGTGGTATGTTAACACTTTCCATGCACCAATTCTACCACCAGCCTTTGTCAAAGTTTGTGGTTGTAATTTTATTGTGTATTTTTTCCCACATACATTGTAATTTAGACACAGATTCATAGATTCTGGTATGTGTCACTGCCAAACAATACCCCAATATGTTTTCAGCAACATCTCCCGAGCACAGGGTTAAAAGGCCACATTTGAGAGGTGTGCTTTTTGATTTTCCAACTTGGAGTTTTGACATGTAGAGCAAGGAAGGAGTTAATAGCTCTTATAAGAGCCTTTGTAGTAAAAAAAAAATTAACCCCTAAAAATGCACAGACAAGAAAAAATGTTCTGCTGTTCAGTGATCAGTGGCAGGGTACACTATACACAGGGTACACTATACAAAGGGTTTGGCTTTTAAACATTTTATTTAATTTATTACAATTAAAAACTTATATTATACAGATCTGTCTCTCTCCCTCACTAAAACTCAAGTGAGGTGAGGGAGGCAGATCCATATGGGTCAGAACAATATTTACCAATTACCAATTGATCTGACCAGGCGAATGGTGATGCTCATCTGAGCAATCACCAAACCACCTTTGCCACTGATCGGCTGTTACTGATCGCTATACACTCCTTCATACAGCTTCAAAAGGAATACACGTAATCCCCTAATGGGCAATTAACCCATAGCGAGTGTGACAAAAAAAATGCTGATAGCAGCAAATATCGTTCTGCGGCCAGATCGCTCCATATGCGCTGCTTAGGCAGTGACCATATGCGCTACTTAGACAGTGACCATATTAATGTTAATAGCTCCTAAAAGAGCCTTTGTTATACTGTAATGAATTACAGTAAAAAAAAAATGAACCCCTAAAAAATGCACACACAGCAAAAAATTTGCTGCTGTGTATGATCACTGCATACACAGCGATCAATGGCATGGAAGGGGTTAAACACGGGAAAATGGCTTTTATAAAAGCTCTTGGTTTCTAAAATTTTATTAAATATTTAATTTTTTTACAAAAAAATGTTTTTACGTTGTCTGATCTGTCTCTCTCCCTCACTAAAACTATAGTGAGGAGAGGGAGGCAGATCAATACTTGTCAAAGGCAATATTTACAAATATTGCCTTTGACTGTATGATAAGTGCTCATCAGAGCACTTATCATTCATTCCTGCACACAGATCACACCGATCTGCTCTGCAGGCATCGATTAGCGCCCCCTAGAGCAACGAAAGTGAAATAAAATCACTTCCGATGCTCTTGCCAGTAGAAGGGAAGCGCTACCTATACATACAAGTCATCTGTCGTTAAGGGGTTAAAGAGTAAGTCACCTAAATATTGTTTATACCATGAATCAACAATATATATAAATTATGCATTTCCCATTAAAAGTAGTTCATTTATAACATTAAACAATGGGTGATTTCATAACAGGAGACACTAGAGACATGTTTGAAAAAAATGTCTTTTAACTTTATAGATTTTAATTTTAATTTTTTTTTTTAATTTCTGTTCACAATACAAATTTTATGTGATAGCGTCCCTTTAAGTGCCTTGTCTGGTTAATGGAAAAAACACCCCTGCAGTTCTTTGTATCACCTGACTATAGAGTGTATGCTTACATCCTCCATGTGTCTGTACAATTAATAATTTCTGCACAATTAATCATCTTCTTCTGGCATTTTATTGCAAGTCTGTTACACAAATGCTATGCAGTGATGATCTAAAGGTTTAGCTCTTCCTGTATCCCTGCAGCCCTACATATGCATCAGGACAACAGTGCTGCTATGATGCTAATGGAGCTCAGGTGCTTACTACTGATTCTCTCGGTGGCAGCACCCCTGACCGGGGACATGATTGGGGATCTCCTCCATACAGGAAGCCTCCTATGGTACCAGGTTTCTCTCACTGGCTTTATGATGTGATCACATTTTATTATTGCTGCCTGTGGTCAGATAACTGTCAATACTACTTACAACTCAGACCTTCCAGTGACTGCCGCACATATAAACCACCCAGAGTAGGTATGTAACATCTTCTATACTTCACAGCATGTCCTGCATTTTGGGATGTGAGATATTTAAAATTGTGAAGACTAAAACTACCATTAAACTCAGTCTTACTTTCTTATAGCTTCTGCTTTTGGTGACCCTCACCTTATCACCATTGATGGTAACAAGTATACTTTCAACGGAAAGGGAGAATATGTTCTCCTCAGTGCTCCCGAAAAGTCACTGATCATTCAAGGTCGCACACAGTCCTTTGAAGGTATGTCCATTAAATTCTGCTTGTGACTTATTATATATTTGAACAAAGAATACATTCTGCTCTCAGTTTGTCTGGTGAGATCATACAGGAGAAAAATAACAATTGTTGGACACCTCACTGTAATGACCCATGGACTACAATAAGACACAATAAGGTTCGTAATCCTGAATGTTGAGCAGTTCAAACTCACAATCATACAATCACTAAAAATTGGGAAGTAGACCTATAATGCATGTTGTGTCTGTGGAATGAAGCAGTGTAGCACCGTCCAAATTACATTATCCTCTGGTTATAGCCTTCAGCCATTGGAATTATCAACAAATGTCTACAGGTGGCAGCCATCTTTTTATGATGACGTTGCTTCTAGGTAATCAATACACTGTTATGTCAGTAATATCTCCTAGAAACCTGTTTATAACGTTTCTTAGCTAATTGATCACCTAATTAGGTAACTGTTTTTTAATGGGCAATAGCAGCACTTCCATCCTTTTATTGAATAATCCTTTATACATCAAAGAAGCTGGTGACTGGAGACACATTTTAGGAACAGTGTTGTAGTAAAATAAATAATCTAATGCATGTAACAGAAATAAATCTGTAAGCATACATTTTTAACAAGTATGATTTCAGATTAAAAAATTTGTGTTTTTTTTATGCAAAGCTAAAAAAGCGCATGTTACTGTATGGGAAACACTCTTTTATGAAACACTGTTTATTAATAAATTACTTTTCTAAGGATTGACTGTGATTAAAGTAGGCCCAACCTATGTCTCTTGAACAAATAAACGTGTTGGTGCTTAATAGTAATGTTACTTGTCTTTGTCCAATGTTTGCAAGCAGTCTTTAAAGAACCTCTGTCACATATGATCAATGGCTTATGGTTATATTTGAACATATATCATGTATGCACAATTCATAACATTTCCTTGTATTATTTGAAATTAGAGAGTAATTGCTTTTTTCTTTTTTTGTTCTCATCCCAAAAGCTGGTAACCATGAGCCATCAATATCTGCGTCTTTAACTTCCCATAAACGAAAACGAGCAGCTCCTGAGCCTATAGCGGTGTCCACCTTTTCTTCTGTAGTCATGCAAGAAGGAACCTCTGATGTGATCGAAGTGCGTCTTAGCTATGGATCCGAAGGCGATTTAGAAACATTGTTGAATGGAGAAGTGATTAGCTTCGCGGAACTGAGTTGGTTGGACTTGAAAGGTTTGTCATTTCCTTGTAATTTGTCCACAGACTGAATGGATTCAATGTTTACGCCCTCCTTACATTGAAATCCTATTGCTCATCTCAGAAACTCCAGAACCTGATCACTTATTGGTTTTTGAAAAACTTTATTAACCCCTTTTTGTCATCTAGATATCTCTTACAATGTGTGTTTGCACAACTCCCTAATCTGAGAAGAAATATGAACGGCTAGAAAATAAGAGAAAAGCCTGACCTTTGTAACAAATTATAATGCCACCTTAGAATTTGATATTTACCCATCAAGTAATCTGAATAAAGCTTTCTGTTCCTCTACAACACACTTGGGTCTATTCAATAAAATTCAACAACGGAGGTTGATTTTCATATTGAGACTAAGTCAAATTCGGCACCCGAGTTTGACTTAGAAAACATGTTTGAATCTTCCCCATTAAAAGTAATGGAAGGTGTAATGATCAAAGCTATTTTTGAGACTAAGTCTAACTCAGGGGCCGAATTTGACTTAGTCTCAAAATGAAAGTTGACCTCCAAAGTTGAGTTTTAGTGAATAGACCCAACTGAGTCTATTTAATGAAAAATTAACTGACAAGTGAATTGCACAAATCAGGCATTAATATCTGGAAAATACTGAGCCACGGCCTATACTGAGCTAATTTTAGCATCTAGTTTTTTTCTCAATATGAAGTATTTTTTTCAGCCTGAATGGCACAAGGTTACTAATGCCAAACATGCTGCTTTTAATGTATGTTCCAGTATATTGTTGTTAGTTTGATTTCCTGTCAAAATATCCATGATTACTGATCTTTCCTTGGTTACTGTTATTGTGATTGGGCCTCAGTATTCAGAAGCTAATGTTACAAATGACTCTCCCTTTCTACATTTTCAGGAGTATTTGTATATTCTGGTAGTAGTCAAAATGTAACTGTGATGTTTCCTTCCGGAGCTGGGGTGGAAGTAAGAGAAAAAGGAATCTTCCTTTTTGTCACAGTATTACTTCCTGAGGAGTACCTGAATAAAACACAAGGGCTTCTGGGAGTAATGAACGACGAACCTGCAGATGATTTCACTTTTCCGAATGGCACTATACTATCCCCTAATGCCACCCATGAAGAGTTGTTCCAGTTTGGTGCAGCATGTAAGTTATTATCTCTGCAGGGGCAGCTGTGTGTGGGGATGACATACTTGATCCAGAGATGGTTTATAGAAAAATCAATTATTGTATGCTGTGAAAAACTCTTGTTATGCACTAAAAGTGTGGTGCAGGTGAGATTTCATCTCACCGATATAGTTATGCATTGTGCTGCTTGAAAAGCTCAATTAGCCCTGCGTAATGCATAGTTCCTTTTTTAAATATGGAATAAATGTTCATCTAACCTCAACTCACCCGCCTGCACATCACCTGCATTTTACTTTTAGTACATAAAGATATCGGATAAGTTACTAGTTCTCTGAAATTCCATCTAAGTTAACAAGAGATTACTTTTATTTACTAAGCCATTGATATATCAATAACTGTTTAATTAAGGTGACAGAAACAGCACAACAGTAAATCACAGCTCAAAAGGAAAACTGACTTAGAAAGCCAATTTGTTAATCGGTGAAACACAAAAAATAAGGCCTAAAGTTAGAGCTACCTGCTCCTAGCCAGCCCTCTGCTTAATTAGGTCCATATTCACAATAGATATATCACTCCCATCCATCATGCTGCCTAGTTTTGTCTTTTTTTCACATTTTGTAATTTTTCATATTTTAGATTATATGTGCTTGGTGATTAGACGTATAAGAGTCTATGGGGGTTATGTATAAAGATGGCACACACGCCAATAGGGCCAAATAGTGCTTAAGAGAGCGTGATTATTGTCAGAGAATTGGCGGACATCTCACACTCCCGCACTGCAAAGTATCTGGAGTTATAAAAAAGGCGCAATTTCTGTTATACATAACAAATGCCGATTGCTCCTTTTTTTTTAAATAAAAATCCCATCGCTTTGCAGTACGGGAGATTTTTTTTACATAACCCCCAATGAGAATCTGGAATATAAATGTGGTCGTGACTAAAAAAATAGATCTGTATACATGTTGAGTATCATCCTGCCCACATATTCTGATTATCCTAAAGGAATTTGTTTTTAACATTTCATGACGCATAAATGTTAAAGTGTGGTATATTTATGATTTTGTTTTATATGGTGCGACTAGGAAATATGATGTGAAGTACTAAAAATGTAATTTTGTTTTATCTTTCAAGGGGCAGTTACAAATGAGAGCACTCTTTTCACCTATGACTATCCAGATCTCATTGAGGATTACCAAATCAAACATGACCCAAACTTTCTGCCCACATTTACTATTGAAGAAGATCCTAGTAACCCTCTACTAGAACAGATCCACGAGACATGTGGGCCTGATCCATTTTGCAGATTTGATGCTCTTGTCACTAACAGTATAAACATTGGCAATGCAACCAGAATGTCACATCTTAGCCATGTGAACTTGATGCAAAGTCTTCAACCAGGTACTAGAGCCACAGAGACCATAATAACCTCCTGAGCAATAGTTTGGTATTTATAGAGTTGCTTCATGCTTAATAAAACACTGCCATTTGCCTAGGATTTGCTGTTAACCCCTTAACGCATTTGGACGTATATATACGTCCTGAAAAGCATGGTCCTTGAGGACCATGAGGACGTATATATACGTCCTCCGTTTACATGTAGTGTTGCGCTCCTTAGCGCAACACTACATTCCTGCAGCTACTCTCAGAGGCTGCTTCGGATCCGAAGCAGCCTCTGAGAGTGCTTTCAGCCCCACCCCCCCCCCCCCCCCCGCGCGCATACAATCACCGCGAATGTGATCGTATGCGCGTTACACACATAGGCAGTGAAAGCTGATCACTGCCTACAGTATGTGTTTTAAAGTGTTGCAATGATGCCTCGATTGAGGCATCATGCAACACCTTCTGTGCCCCCCTGGGCACCGCCAGTGCTGTATTGGAGGAGCATGCTCCTCCAATACAGCGTGCCCAGAGGAGAGCGACGGAAGAGAGAAAAAAAATCTCTTCCGTCGCTCTGAAACCGCTACTTGACTGCCCCTAGAGGCAGTTAAGTATATTACAGTTTGAAAGAAAAAATGAATTAAATAAATAAATTAAATAAATAAATTAATGGAAAAAGCTAACCCTAGATCTACTAAACCTAGATCTAGGGTTAGGGTCATAATTAGGGTCATAGTTAGGGTTACAGGAGGGTTCGGATGATTACAAGGGTTAGATTAAGGGGTAGGGGTAGATTTAGGGTAAATTTAGAGTTGGGGTAAATTTAGGATTGGGGTTAAAAAGTCACTGTAGAAGAAAATGGTTAGAAAAAAACCCACTAATATTGTTTATTGCCCTATTACTTGAAATACAACATAGACAAACATGGAATCATTAGTATTACTAAACTCAGGACAAATATTAGAAATATATAGACGGGGTCTTTTTTACCTTTGTAATTGTGTAAAAAAATGAGGTCAAAGTTAGAAAAAGTGTTTTTTATGGCATATTTTCAGCATATTTTATATATTTTTTTAATAGTAAATGATATCATGTGATGAAAATAATAGTATCAAATGAAAGCCCTATCTGTCCTTTAAAAAATGATATATGATTTGTGTGGGTGGACTGAACACAAAGAAAGAAATTCACAGTTCAGTAAACGTATCACAAAAATAATGGAATTCTGGTCTTCAAGGCACATCAAATGCAACATAGCACTCGGTCACTAAGGGGTTAAAATAAGAGTAGAATATCACAAAAAATATGTTGTATATTAAAGGTAACCTGTCACCTTAAAAACAATTCCCAACATGCTCCTCACCTCCACTTCTCGTGAGGGTGTTCAGTGTGTACTTTTTGTAATTCTTAACAAGGTGTTCCATGGCAGCTAGGATAACTAAATTGTTTAATATTTCCTCTGGTTTATGTATATTTTCTACTACGCTGTACTATTTAACACAGATTTATATACACATATTTAATTTTTACCTGTCTCATTCCAGTGGTCTCCTGTGGTTGGCTTGCACCCCCTGAAAATGGTACAAAGAGTGGAACAACTTACATAGAGGGTTCTGTTGTACAGTTCAGTTGCAACAAAGGCTTTATCTTGATTGGCTCTCGTCAGAGAACCTGCCTGTCTGATGGAACCTGGTCAGGAAATAGAGCTCAGTGTCTTTTAGGTAAATCCAGGTTCCTTTGTTATATAAACTTTTGTTTCAAAATAAATACTAATTAACCATACATGGCTGCACAATTATAAGAGTTATGTAATGATCCAGCAATTTTGGAAACCGTTTGTTCTTCGTGTTTGCACCTGTTCCTTTTTGCAATCTTAAGCCAAGATAACTGTAACCTTATTGTTGGTCCAGAAGAAGACCCTCAACCAAAAAAGATTACAATTACAAAACTTTCTAATCAAAAGGGATTACAAAATCATCCTTGGAACAATTTTATTAATATTCCTTGGTAAAATATATGGGTCTCTACAATCTCTATTTCCACCTTTTTTTAAAAGTAGATAAACATTTTTTTATTTCACATCATCACAATCAGTGGTGCATCTTGGTTTTGTGCTGCCATAGGCAGACAAAATTCGGGCACCCCCCTACCCACATTGCACACCCAGGACATGCCCTCATCAGCCCCATTACATGCCTTCATTACCCCCAGTACATGCTTCCATCGCCCCATTCTATGCCTCCATCACCCCAATACATGCCCCCATCACCTCATTACATGACTCTATCACCCCAATACATGTCCCCATCACCCCCATTGAATGCCTCGATCACCCCCATTACATGGTTCCATCCAGTGCTGGACTAGGGATAAAAACCAGCCCTGGAAATAAGTGTATACCAGCACCTTAGCATAACATTATTTTATTGTTCATAAAAAATGGAAAATTATGCATTTTAAAGAACATTTGAAGAGTGTATTGTTTATAGATAAGATTGATATATACCCCTGCAAAGGGCAATATATACCCCAAGTATTAACAAGGTTATATTTCACACACTGCCTTATATATACCCCATGCACAGGGATATGTAGAGCTCAGTATGTACACAAAGTTATATGAATTGCCCTGTGTCATTCAGGGCAGTGTGTGAGACATTACCTTGTGTACATACTGGGGGAATATATTGCCCTGTATAGAGGTATATATATCAGAGTTGTGTGTGAGATAAAACCTTGCAAATATACTGATTTACCCCAGCACCCAGATTGCATTCACAAGACTTGCCCAGCACTGATGACCTAACCCAGCACCCAGATTGCACTCACAGGACTTGCCCCAGCATTTACCCCAGCACCCAGGTTGCACTCACATGACTTGACCTTTCACTCAAGACTTACACTAGCATGCAGATTTCAATCACATAACTAACCCCAGCTCTAAGATTGCATTTACAGGATTTACCCCAGCCCCCAGATTGCACTTACAAGACTTGCCCCAACATCCAGGACATACCTAGTATGCAGATTGCATTCACATGACTTACCACAGCATGCAGATTGCACTCACAGGACTTGACCTATCACTCAAGACTTACACTAGCATGCAGATTTCAATCACATGACTAACCCCAGCTCTAAGATTGCATTTACAGGATTTACCCCAGCCCCCAGATTGCACTTACAAGACTTGCCCCAACATCCAGGACATACCTAGTATGCAGATAGCATTCACATGACTTACCACAGCATGCAGATTGCACTGACAGGACTTACCCCAGGACTCCTTGCACTTACTGGACTTGCCCCAGTACCCACCACAGCACTCAGATTGCACTCACAGAACTTGCACCAGCACCCAGGACTTATCCAGTAGGCATATTGCATTCACATGACTTACCCCAGCATGCAGATTGCACTCACAGGACTTACCCCAACATGTATTGCACTCACAGGACTTGCCCCAGCACCTAGGATTTACTGCACTCACAGGACTTGCCCCAACATTCAGGACCCCAATATATATATTACACTCACGTGACTTACCCCAGCACTTAGACTTCACTCACAGGACTTTCCCCAGCAGAGAGGATGTCTATCAGGCTCCTGCACTGTGCAGGAGGGAAAAGGTGGCAACATTGCACACTCTCGCAGCCTCAACTGCATCTTGTCGCAGCCAGATATTCTGTTTGATACACACACAAAGTCACATATACATACACAATCACACACACTTACATGCACACTTAGATACCCTTACACACACGACACACACTAACACTTCCAGACACACTTACACACAGGCGCACAGTCACTCTTACGGTCCCTCTTATAGACACACTTACACACAGTTACACTTATAGACACTCAGTCACACTTACAGACAGTCACATTTACAGACAGGCACACTTACACTTACAGACACACTTACACACAGTAACACAGTAATACAGGCACACTGTCACACTTACACACAGGCACACTGTCACACATGCAGATAAACTTGTATGTACACAGCTATTCTTTTCTTTAACAACAACAAAAAGTTATAAAAGTTTGTCCCCCTCCCTGCTCATTTACCTTTATTTGGTAAGGATGGAGAAGGACCGTACAGATTGGGCCTGCAGCCACAGAACACGGACATTCCTCCGAGCGCTTGATGTCACCTGACATCCGGCGCTCTGACAGTAGCTATCAGGGGAGGAGGGGCTTTGCATGCTGCCGTGGGAGAATTCTTAAAGCGGCCGCAGTGGCAGAATCTTTAAAACTCAATCTGGCAGCGTGTGTCTGACGTCAGAGCACTGGGTCAAGTGACCTGTCATGTGACCTGCCAAAATAATTTGTTATCTGTAACTATCCGTTATCCGAAATGCTGCCGGTCCCGAGCATTTCAGATAAGGTATACTCAACCTGTATTTGCAACACCACCAATAGCAATGGTATCCACAAATGACCTTAAAGTAGAAGAAAAAAAAGAGGGATGAAGACATACAGATGAATAGCTGTACACACACCCCAGTCATTGCATAGCATAGAGATCTATGATCATTTAAATAACTCCAACCTCACTGGAAGAAATATCTATTGTTTAATAATGTCATGGTGAAGGAAATCTAGCTGTATAAATTACGCTAAGACAGGGCCGCCATCAGAAATTTCAGGGCCCCTTAATGAAAAAAATTCTGCCCCCCCCCCAATAGTTTATCAATTAATATGTGACTAAAAGCCTGGGGTCCACATCCGCTGGATGTCACATATTAATTGATAAACTATCAAGGGGGGGCACCTAATGTGATCAGTGACCTCTAAAAAAAATCCAGACAGATATAGTCAGTGTCAGATAAGTTAACCCCATGGATTGCTTGACATATATAGACAGTCAGAGGAGTTAACCCCTTGGGTGGCTAGACAGATCTAGGCAATGTCAGGTGAGTTAACTCCTTGGTAGCTGGACAGATATAGACAGTATCAGAGGAGTTAACCCCTTGGGTGGCTAGAAAGATCTAGGCAGTGTCAGAGGAGTTAACCCCTTGGGTGGCTAGACAGATCTAGGCAGTGTAAGAGGAGTTAACCCCTTGGATGGCTAGACAGATATAGGCAATGTCACAGAAGTAAACCCCTTTATCCACACACTCCATCACACACAGACAGTCTGTCACTACACTGACATACACACACTCACTTACACTGATATACACACACTCTCACTGACATACACATACTTTCACTCACACTGACATACACACACACACACTCACACTGACATGCACACACTCTCACTCACATACACACACTCTCACTCACACTGACATACACACACACACACACACTCACACTGACATACACACACACTCACTTACACTGACATACACACACACACACACTGAAATACACACACTCTCACTCACACTGACATACACACATACTCACACTGACATACACACGCACACTCACTCACACTGACATACACACACTCTCACTCACACTGACATACACACCACTGTCCGTTTTTAACTTACCTGCCTGCTGGCATTTCTGTGCTTTGAGCTCCTTGTGTGAAGGAGGTCTTAGACAATCACGGGAGGCTTCTGAACTCTCAGCCAATCAGGAGAGTTGAGAGGTCTCACCTGATTGGCTGATACCTCTTTCTATCAAGCTCCGGAAAAAAAACTGCTGCACTGAGCAGCAAAGTGTCGCCTGGGGCAGCTTCCCCAATAAACGGTCGGCGGGGGCCCACGGGGCAGCTGCCATGGGCCCCAGGAATGAGTGGGCCCTGGGCAGATGCCCAATTTTTAAAAACATTTTTTTAAAAAAAATATATATTTTTGGTGTGCACAGGTAGGGATGTCAACTTTTCTTAAAAAAAAATACTGGCCTTGCTACTGTCTCCATAGACTTAACATTGGCCTGGTGCCATTTTTTCACCGGCCTGCCAGTAAACCCTATGGACAGGTCATGACACAAAGGTCACCAATTCACACATCACTTATATATTGTGATCTGTTTCCTTGACACTAAACCCTTTTTATACTTATTCAGGAGAAACCAACTCTTGTGCCAGTCAGTGTGGGCAGAAGATTTTGGATTGCTCGTGCGAAGTGACCTGCGAGAATCTTGGCATATGCTGTTTAGATTACCGCACTTATTGCATCCGGATTTCACCAGAGTCTGGCCTGCTCATGGGAGGCAGGGACTTTACAGTTTTGAATGTTGTCTTCAGTAACAGCTCCGGTGTAAAATGCAGGTGAGTTTATGGTTCTCTATAATAGAATGGTGTGATTACAATCTCCTAAACATTAACAATACATTAAAATGAAACTTCTTGGGGTTGAAAGGAATTTTGTCATATTGCAGAATTAACCTCTGTTAGTGGTGATGGCTGTGCTGCTTTTCTATGAAGAATGCAATACGCCAGGAACAGTGATTTATTGTCTTAGTCCCCATTACTGATAAAGAAAAAAATGGGAAAACAAGACCTATAGCCAATATAGCACTTACTATACTGTAGAAAAGTGAGGTTACTTTGGTTACCGCTTCCACTTATAGCTCTGCTTAAGGAAATTGTGGAAGTTAGTTGAGGAGGTGGATATGCTAAAAATTACTTTTATATATTTTTTATATGAGAATTTCCAGCAAAAACATTCTGATTGGATGTTTCATAACATTAACATTATTTACATATTGCCAACAATTTACACTGTGCTTGGTACAGAGTTTTATATGGGAGCTACAGACAAAGATAGATCAGAGACAGGAATGTACATGAGCTAAAGGGAGCCATACTCGCCAGCTTATAATTGTTCTGTTAGTACTGTAACATTATCAAGAACAATTTCCGTAGTAATATTCCAACTGATCAGAGACAGTCATCAGAAACAGGCATGTATATGATCTAAAAGGAGCCATACTCTCCAGCTTATAATTGTTCTGTTAGTACTGTAACATTATCAAGAACAATTAGTAATATTCCTACTGATCAGAGACATTCATCATAGACAGGCATGTACATGAGCTAAAGGGAGCCATACTCGCCAGCTTATAATTGTTCTGTTAGTACTGTAACATTTTCAAGAACAATTAGTAATATTCCAACTGATCAGAGACAGTCATCAGAGACAGGCATGTACATGAGCTAAAGGGAGCCATACTCGCCAGCTTATAATTGTTCTGTTAGTACTGTAACATTATCAAGAACAATTTCCGTAGTAATATTCCAACTGATCAGAGACAGTCATCAGAGACAGGCATGTATATGATCTAAAAGGAGCCATACTCTCCAGCTTATAATTGTTCTGTTAGTACTGTAACATTATCAAGAACAATTAGTAATATTCCGACTTATCAGAGACATTCATCAGAGACAGGCATGTACATTAGCTAAAGGGAGCCATACTCGCCAGCTTATAATTGTTCTGTTAGTATTGTAACATTTTCAAGAACAATTAGTAATATTCCAACTGATCAGAGACAGTCATCAGAGACAGGCATGTACATGAGCTAAAGGGAGCCATACTCGCCAGCTTATAATTGTTCTGTTAGTACTGTAACATTATCAAGAACAATTAGTAATATTCCAACTGATCAGAGACAGGCATGTACATGAGCTAAAGGGAGCCATACGCGCCAGCTTATAATTGTTCTGTTAGTACTGTAACATTATCAAGAACAATTAGTAATATTCCAACTGGTCAGAGACAGGCATGTACATGAGCAAAAGGGAGCCATACTCGCCAGCTTATAATTGTACAGTACTGTTACTACTGGGACATTATCAAGAACAATTAGTAATATTCCAACTGCTTAAGATATAAGATATCTAAAAAATATACAGAAAGTAACAACGTGACAAAAATGTGAAAAAAGTGTAGAGTGATTGTCATTCATAAAACAATAAAACAGAAGCATTGCAATATAGTATTTTACTGTGGGACTGCCTTACAGTTGAGCTTGTGGTTCTTTTTCTTTTCATTTTTAGGTTCAATTATGACATAACTACGGATGGTTATATAGATGACACTGGACATGCACACTGTATATCACCTTTGCTATATGAAACTGGTCGAATTGCCTTTGAAATGTCTATAGATGGAGGACAAACCTATCCTCACTCCAGTACATGGCTGTCAGGTGTTTGAACCTTCTTTTGAAAATACATGGGTCATATGTATGAAGATTGTATAATAACTTACAAAATTGCTGCACATTGAATTAGGATAAGTACTATAAAATGCAGCTTTATTTGTACTATTAGCGAGGTTCCTCATTATTCCACAGAATGTAATGGAGGTAATAGTCACTCATCAAAATGTTAGACAACCATTGTCATGTGTTCATAAGGTTGACCACTTGTAAGGTCACAGCAGCATAATGATGTGCATACGTTTTGCAGTTAGTGTTAGTATTGCGGATTAATGTTAGGGTTAGGGTTTTGGACTAGTGGGAATCATAGAAACATAGAATGTGTCGGCAGATAAGAACCATTCGGTCCATCTAGTCTGCCCAATTATTTTTGAGTACTTTTATTAGTCCCCCGTTCCCGGTCTTATAGCTAGGATAGCCTTGTGTCTATGCCACGCATGCTTAAAATCCTTGACTGTGTTTACCTCTACCACTTCTGCTGGAAGGCTATTCCATACATCCACTACCCTCTCAGTAAAGTAATACTTCCTGATATTACTTTTCAATCGTTGCCCCTCTAATTTAAGACTATGTCCTCTAGTTGTGGTAGTTTTTCCTCTTTTAAATATACTCTCTTTCTTTACTGTGTTGATTCCCTTTATGTATTTAAATGTTTCTATCATATCCCCCTGTTACGTCTTTCCTCCAAGTTATACATGAATATTAGGGTTAGAGTTAGGTTGAGAGTTATGGAACTATGTTAGTGGTATGGGGCAAAAGGGTTAATGCTTGGGAGACATTAGAGTTAGGGCTAGAATGGGGTCATTGATAAAGGTAATTTGGCAAAGTTGGAGCAATATCCAAGGCAGCTAATTGAAAGTTCCTGGCAGTTTCACCATATTTACATATTTTGCCCCAGGTGTGGACTTTTATAAGAAATGCTGATACCTCTTGTACCTATTAGATTTTTTATGTTTTTCTTTTAAATCAATTTCCTTTAGAAATAGATGTTGTGACACTTTAACTGTGTCACAACATTGGTTTGGCCAACTTAGAGACTGCTAAACTACATGAAGCCTATTTCCAAAGCGCAGTGATATCATGTGTGATGTTCAATATTGTTTACATGTTTTTGACATAGGCTTTATTCATGAAAGAGAGAAAGGCAGGAATTGGCTGGTAATTGAGAAGGGAATTTCAAACTTAAGGCTGAATAGTAGAATTTTTCCAACTCGCTTACTTTAGTCTTGTTTGAATTTCCCTTCACAATTCCCTGCAATAGTCTCTTTTAAGAATAAAATCCTATATTTCTTGTTTACTTGCTTCTCTCATATTGTTTTATTATTAGTACTTAATCTTTATGTCTTCATTTTACACAGTGCATCCTGGAAAAGTGTCAGAACTAGAAAAATGTACCTTATTAAATGATACCAAGTGGCAATATTATGGTACCCCAAATGTGGATGGAACCCTGACTGTAACATGGGACCCAAAGACATTCAAGGAGAGTCTGGTCAACATTGAAGTCTGGGGTTACCAGGAATTAGGTAAAAGAATGACATGAGGAATAATCTGCCTTTTTCTTTGGAATAAAATGTGGTCAGGCGAAGTAGTAGAATGTGGCTGCTAGGTTATGAAATTAATTTATTGATAGACTATTATTATTATTAATAATAATAATAATTACTTAACCATCTAACTGCCAAATCTGTTAATTGAGTTATCTGTTGCATATTCCTTTAGCATTTGCAACTTTCTGTAGAAATACATATTTTCCTTATCAGTATTGTCTGGATAAAATGATGGAGAATTGATTAATGTTTTGTTCTCCATTAATTTATTGATTACTAGGAAAACCTTATACCTCCTCCTGGACAGCGTCTTGGAAATACCTGTACTCTCTGGAAAAGCAATATGAAAATAATGGTTCTTTCACGTTCCTTCCCAAACCTGCTAAACCTGAGCACGCAGTTTTTGAGTTTGGAAGTCTCAGGATTAATCCCAGCCAGTATCAAGATGGACTAATGTAAGTTGTATTGTTATTACCTTGTGTATAACGGATGGAGATGAATTATAATGCTGACGCTTAAAAATGAGAGAAGCATCAAAGTATTCTGCAGTAAACAATAACTGGTAAATCACTGACTATACCTCAGTGACCCATTTGTGTATATAACAGATGGTGTAAATTAAAGAGGGAGTCATTTGTGCTCATAAATACACATGATTTGTGTAAATAATAGTTATTGCTTATATTCTTTAGCAGCTCAATCATGTTTTTGCTATTAGTAAAGAAAGCAAGGGATCCTGCAGTTGGTCTAACTGTCTCTGACAGAAAATGAAGAGATAATCTGTCATACTTAATAGGGCATCATGCAATCCTGTGATAGTGCTCTATGGTGTTTTCTGTCAGTGACAGTAAATTGTTCATAATACTGATAGTAGTCACATAGAATAGGTTTTATCTGCTAGACTTCAGCTTTAAGAACAATCAGGACCAAGCATGGTTATTTGTTTCAAGAGGGGGAAAAAACACACAGGAAAAAAAGAAGTAGTTAGTTAAATTGTTTTTGTAACAGCCACATTGCAAATATTTATATGCGGAAAATCTAATATGCAGCTTACAGACCATGCGGTATTCCAAAATCAGAGGTTCTACCCACCTTTGAGGCCACGCTGGAGTTTCCAATGATATCACACTTGGGAGTGATATCTCTATTGCATACTTGCTGGCACAAATAATTATTCTGTGTGTTTGACTAAAGTGCATTTAAAGTGATTTTATGAGCATGATTTAGTTTTGCTACTTAAAAAAAATATATTTTTTGCATGACTAACTTTATTAGACTATATTTCAATACTTGTTTTCTATACATTTAATGTGGCCCACAAACTTTTATGAAAAACCCGGACACCCCTCGTTTATATAATTCATTGGATGTTGTCATTATAAAGTATTATTTTGCACATTTTAGGAATGTTCATTCTCTCTGGAGTGTGGACCATGCAATGGCTTGGCATCTTGGAGAAGACTTCCGAAAGGACTCTGCTAGTTGGGCACACGAAAAATGCCTGGATTGGCACAAAAGTGACCAGAGCCTTCCCAACTTCTTATCAGAGATAATTGACTGCCCTTGTACAATGGCACAGTCCATATCTGACACTGGGAGGTTTCATGTACGTTGTTTGTTTGTTTTGTAAACTCTTATCCCCCACTCATCATTGTCACTCTTCTTACATATGTATTCATGTCACCTGGGCCATGCTTGTTTATGACACATTCCCACCTGTTCATGTTAAACAGCTAGATCATTCATCATACCCATTCAAGGAGAATATAACAGACCTAAAGATAAAAGAAAAACAAGTTACCTGCGCTCTCTCCTTTATCCCTATGCATTTAAAACAAATGGAGGTTTTTAGTTACCTCCAATGGCCATGAGAGGATGAGCCCACCTGCCAACGTCAAGGCAGACCCCCCTAGGTGTCACCTCTGTTCATACTCAGGTTAATTTGACAATTTAAGTGTGGTTTTTAGAGAAACTAAATATAGTTGAGATGGTAAGCTGGGGGAGTCAACGCAAGGTGACAAAAATGGTACTTATATGTGGTTTATAGACCTGTTTATTACCAAACTCATAGATACAAAGATAATTAGAGGGGAAATGCCATATAAATAACTATTTAATCAGGTCTTGCCCAGGAAAACAGAGAGGGAAGGATAAGTAGACATTCTGCCCTGTGGTTCCTTATTATTTAATTATATAATAATAATATAGTCAATATCTAATGACCGAGAGCACATTCATTATGTGCCTTGGCTTGCTTTTCCACAAGTAGTGGGTATGTTAATTTGCAGCCATAGTTATTATTTGGAAACCTACGCTCCTGGAAGTCATCAAATGTGTAAATTTATATTTGCTTTCCAATCTTAATTTAGCAATAGCATCTAATTATTAAACAGGCACAAAATAAATTACCATGAATATCTTCCTGTCTGACCAGAGATGGTCTTAACAGGATACAATGGCCTAGTTAATACATTGCTCTATTGTAAATCTCCAATTAAAAAGACCTGTTTCCGCCTTTCACCAACACTAACTCATTAAAAATAAGATAATAAAAGCAAAAAGTATTGCATTTCTTATAACTGTAATTCTCCTAACAAGAAATAATTAACTAATTAGCATCTTACTGAACCATGTACACCAGCCTCTATTGTCATGGAATTCACCACTCAGATCTAGGATAATTAGTGAAATACAAGTCACGACTAAAGATTTCAACTGTATTCCTTAAAACTGGAATTTCAGAATAGTTTTTTTTTTTTTATATAGGTTAAACCCTTATTCTAAATATTTGACTCCATTTCAAACAGATAGATAAAGTATAAAACAATAGCATGGTAATAAATATGTGTTGTTTTTTGAATTTCAGCCAGATTACGGGTGTGACATAGGGTCTCATAGTGTGTGTACGTACCACCCTGGTGCTGTACATTGCGTGAGAGGGATTTATGGCAGGTAACTTGTTCTGTTTTTCTGACTATATATCATATATGATATCAGTGTATAAGTTGTACTGTTTAAACAAGGGAGAGATTTGGCTTGAGATGTTATGTAAGTACACCCATATAGTGCCATGGGACATAATTTACTGATTTTAATAATGAATTATAGTAATATGAAATGAAGACTGCTGGTTACTGTAGGCAGAGAGGGTCGATAGCTTCTCTAGTTATATTATGACTTTAGAGCAGGGGGGGGGGGGGGGGAACCTGCAGCCATCTAGCTACTAATGAACTACATCTCCCATAAGAGGCTGGCAGAGGAGTATGGAAAATGTAGTCCTGCAACATCTGGAGGGTCTGAGGTTCCCTACACCTGCTTTAGAGGCTCAACTTCAGACCCCTGTTTCTGATCTTTCTGAACTACAGCTTCTTCAATGCTGAATCAGCCTTTTGACACCATCAGCATCAATAAGCAGCATTGCCACAGGCCTCACACAACAACTAAATAAAGTGGCAAATTACATAGTTTTCGTTACCTGGGAATGCAAGTGTACAAAGATTTTTAACAGGATTTTGTATTAGGAAATAGTATGTATTTTATTAGAAGCCATAGTCACAGGAAGAATAGGACATGCCTGATATTATCTTGGTAGACCATCAGAGGGCTCTGTACCAGAGTCCAAATCACCGACAGACCTTGTGTTATTAAAAATCAAGTCTCACAAATAAGAACAAGCATAACAATATTGATGTATATGCATGTATAATGATCACATCTGCAGTTTGTCAAATCTGACAAATCTTACATAATGCTACACAACTATTAGAAACAAGGATCTCAAAGTTTTCCCAAGGTATTTTAAATTACCTATAATATACAACTATGGCCAAAGTATTGGAACACTTTCAGGATGCTACAGACATCATCCAAGTCCTGGCACCTTGTACAAGACTTCCCTCTGAATAACATTCCATTATATATGCATGTTATATACTGACTAATTCACTATATATATATATCATATAATATGCCTTTACCTCTTCAGCCCTCTCTATGCAGCTGGGCAGCAGTGCTGCTATGATTCCACTGGGGTTCAGGTCCTTACCAGTGACTCTATCGGTGGCAGTACCCCAGATCGAGGACATGACTGGGGATCACCCCCATACAAGAAACCCCCCAGGATACCAGGCTTTTCACACTGGCTGTATGATGTTGTTAGCTTTTATTACTGCTGCCTGTGGTCAGATAACTGTCACTACTACTTAGAGCTCAGACCCTCCAGCGACTGCCGCACATACAAACCACCTAAAGTCGGTATGTAAAATTAAGAATACATAGAAACATTATTTGTTTTATTTAAGTGTGTTACTGTGTGTGCCTGTTTGCATTCAACAGTACATAACTATTTCTTACAAAGTATTTTGACATCTATTTACAATGCAATAGCGCCACCTAGTGGAAATATTTTAGATTGTAAACTGATTCATTTTCTTCTGAAGAAATATCCATCTGCAATGTTTACAGAGATATACATATTGCTACATAATATTAAATAGTCTTCTTGATAAATTATGTCTAAGTAGAAGCAATGAAGTATGAAGTAGTGTTGTATTTAGAATATCAGTTAGTTCAGGTAATTCAAAAATAATATTTATGTGTATGTTATCAAAATGTATATTACCGAGCACTTAACAATATATAGAATGTATTACATAATAAATACACAGGTCATTTAGTGTTATTAAATATTATGCAATTTTATCGTTCAATAAGGTGTTACGAGTGTAGCAGTGTTTATAACAAGTTTATAACAGCAATACAATATCAATACAATTTAAATTTAAACTAATGACGCAACTGTATTATACTTGGTCCTATGGTGACTTCTAAACATGGAAGAGATTTAGTGAGGAGTTATGTATACTTATAGACAGCAAATCTGATGCAAAGTTCCAAAAGTATAGCAGCCACCACGGGAGCCTATAGAATATTCCTGCTGATTGTCCATGTTTAGATCTTTGCTCCAGAATTGACCTTTATAAATAAACTACATTGCTACTAGATGTAAATCAGAATTTGTTTAATTAATAAACTATTTTATATAATAAATGTAGGATACTTTGTCTTCAGTCGTTGTCCATTTACAAGAGTATTTCATGTTGAAGTAGTGCATTTTGCCATTTCACGTTTATTTAGCTATTGTATACATTAGATTTACTCCCTCTGTTAGATTGTTTTTATGCCTACATCACTTTATTTGGCTAGAACAAACAAAGAGGTCCAGCACTCAGTGATACTGAGATTAAGTTACTAGCCTGTGATGTCTTTGTCAAGCTATAAAAAAATGTGCAAAATACAGAGTATTTATACAAACTTGTGAAAGGTCAAAATCATTAAAATCATCAAAAGAAATTACCAATTTAAACTTTATTTGTAACATGTAGTGATTCACCTCATTCACATATAATTAAAATTATTTATCTTATTTTTTTTTTTCACTTGTATTTTTTATGTTTTCCTCTCTGTGGTGCACTTGGAAGCTCGGTTTTAATTGAGACTGTACACACCTGTTCAGATGTGCAGCACGGATCGGATTGACCATTCTTAGTAGTGATGTCACTATGTGTTCTGTTTAAATTAATTAATTTCACTTTTGTTATTTGTGCTTATGACTAAGCGCTATATGTACAAAATGCATCAAGCCTGTAACCGAACTCCCTTTATATCGCCTGCATGCTGCTATTTTTTGTATATTATCACATTTTGCACATTAAATCTTACAAGTTCAATTTTGTGAGTGCCGTCTTCTGCTTTATATTTCTCTGTAGATGTAAATCAGATTGTTGTACTAATGTTTTATTATCATATTTCATAGCTTCTGCTTTTGGGGATCCTCATTTAATAACACACGATGGGGCGAACTACACTTTCAAGGGAAAAGGAGAGTATGTACTTGTTACATCGACATACAAGTCTCTGAACATCCAAGGACGGACTCAACCAGCTGTGTTTCCAAATGGTACGTAAAATAAATAAATAATCATCGAGGAAAGATATGATTGGCCATTATTCCCTCTATTTAGAAATGTATGCTTGTTCTGTAGCAGAATGTACAGCATTTTTTTTTTCTGCAGGAACTATCATTTCTGTAGCTGGATTCTCTTCTTTGGCAATGCAGGAAAATAATACTGATGTGATTGAGGTGCGACTAGCAGGATCTTCACAGAGACTGGAGGTTCTACTAAACAAAGAAGTGGTTAATTTTGATCGGAGCTGGATTGACCTTAAAGGTAAGTATACAGGAAAAGCTTTTTATGTTGCATAAACTTTCGCAGGTTACCTACTGATCCCCTAGTCTAAGTTACCTACTGATCCCCTAGTCTAAGTTACCTACTGATCCCCTAGTCTAAGTTACCTACTGATCCCCTAATCTAAGTTACCTACTGATCCCCTAGTCTAAGTTACCTACTGATCCCCTAGTCTAAGTTACCTACTGATCCCCTAGTCTAAGTTACCTACTGATCCCCTAATCTAAGTTACCTACTGATCCCCCAGTCTAAGTTACCTACTGATCCCCTAGTCTAAGTTACCTACTGATCCCCTAGTCTAAGTTACCTACTGATCCCCTAGTCTAAGTTACCTACTGATCCCCTAGTCTAAGTTACCTACTGATCCCCTAGTCTAAGTTACCTATTGATCCCCCAGTCTAAGTTACCTACTGATCCCCTAGTCTAAGTTACCTACTGATCCCCTAGTCTAAGTTACCTACTGATCCCCTAGTCTAAGTTACCTATTGATCCCCCAGTCTAAGTTACCTACTGATCCCCTAGTCTAAGTTACCTACTGATCCCCTAGTCTAAGTTAATAAACCAGTGACCAATGATAAAACATGAATTTGAGGTAACTTTACTATATCGCCCTGAATAAAGAGCTATCTTTTTACCCAGAGGATCAGGTCATGGTGGAGACACTGCCCAAATGCTGCCATATGGTAAATTCCATAGGTAGTTTGCAATATTAATGTAAAATCAGAAAATACTACTTTAACCCTAGTTCAGGTGTCACATGCTTTAAGACAGAGAGACAGACAGGCCTAGTTATTTCTAATGGTTTTGGGAAATCAAATGATTATAATTTAAATGTATTCTTTATGTTCCTTTCTTAGGTGTTTTTCTATATTCTCCTACTAACCAAAACGTTACAGTAATGTTCCCCTCAGGAGCTGGGGTGGAGGTTAGAGGGAGAGGAAGTTTCCTGGGTGTTACAGTCTTACTTCCTGACGAGTTCATGAACAAAACACAAGGACTTCTGGGAGTGATGAACCAAGATCCCACAGATGATTTTACCTTTAGAAATGGAACGACCCTGCCTCCTAATGCTTCCCCACAGGAACTATTCCAACTTGGTGCTGACTGTGAGTGACTGATGTGGGAGGTGTACTTGCTTACTGTTGTAGCACTGGATTGAATATTTTGTGATAGAAATAGTGTCTTTGCTGTCTTGTCTTGTCATAAAGCTAAATCACTACTGTTATATCAGCTTACTGCCTCTGGCATTTTTGTAACAGAGACTTCTGAAACCTTTAATTGGTAACCAAAAGATAGACAAGGGCAATTACAAACTGTGATATTTGACATTGCACTTATAAATCGTTCATACATAATGTCAAGTTTTGCTGTCTCTTTCATGCAAGGGGACATGCATGAAACAAGCCTCAAACAATCACAGTACAAAATATTTCTCCCTGAATTTCCGTAATACAATTATAAACGGTTGTGGTCCAAATGTTTTCATATTCTTCAATATTGAACTGTAGGTTGCCTCAGTGTATTCGTGAGTGGCAGTAATTTCATAGAGAAACTTTCCTGTTGTGGTGGATTGGGCATAGGAAAAAAAAAAATTAGACATTTACTGTAAATATTTGTGATGATTGCTTTAGGGACATTATCCATACTTTAATTACAGAAATATAAATCCTTTTTTTGGATGATCAATCAAGTAAATGTCTGATTATCTATTATTTTACTACGTATATGTACAAAACCACACACACGTGTACATGTGGAGCTAGACTAGAATCAGTGGGTTTAATTGGACTGCAAAAGTCTGAAAATATTCTTTATTTAGCTGTGGTAAAAAGGGCCCGTAACATGCTTGTGACAGAAGCATTCCGATCCAGAACATATATTGGGATATACTAATGGCCTTATAAATTTAAGTTTTATATGACATAACCAGAAACACTGTTTAAATATCAGATTTAAAAAAATGATATCCGTTCAGTGAGCTCTGATGTGAAGAACGGATAATTAGGAAGAATTGTAATATTTTGTTTCATTTTTTTAATGGACAATAAAAACAAAACATTTGTAGCAATGTTCTTACAATGTTTTGACAGTTACAAGAAGCTGTAAGTTATTTGACTAAGAAATGTGTCCGTTTTAGGGTCTGTGACTGAGGAGACCTCCCTGTTTACCTATGACTCCAAGTTCCTTCTGGATACCTACAATACAAAACACGACCCACAATTCATACCCACCTTCACAGTATCGGAGGATCCAAATGATCTAATTAATGGACAAATGAATGAGTTGTGTGAGTCTGATCAATTCTGCAGATTTGATGTCCTCACTACAAGAGATCTTGGAGTAGGAAATGCTACCAAACTATCCCATTTCTACCACAGGAGCTTGGTGGAGAATCTGAAACCAGGTAAGTCCAGGACAGATATACTCATACTCAAATATTTGAACAGGCGTGTATACAGTGGGTAAAACTGGGCATGGTATACATTGTAAAACAATGGCAGATGACACTAACATTTGCTTCATAACATACCGTATTTGCTCGAACATAAGACGACCCTGCTTATAAGATTACCCCCCCCCCCCCCAAACTATGGATATTCCTTTAGGAAAAAAAACTAAAAGCCTGAATATAAGACTACCCTATAGGAAAAAAATGTAACTTATATATTCACATGTAAATTGCTTTTTCATATTTAATAAAAACTTATGATATAAAAAATGTCTTGTTTTTATTTACCTTTTATGTGCCAATGCTGCCCCTACCCATCAGACTTACCCAATGCTCCCCCCAACGGTGTCTGTCTCTCTCCCCCACCCTCGTCTGTCTCCCCACCCTCCCCCCAATGTTGGATGTCTCTCCACCACTCCCTCCACCCAGCGTTGTCTGTCTCTTCCCCACCCTCCCCGAGTGTTGTCTGTCTCTCCCCCACCCTCCCCCTAAGTTGTCTGTCTCTCTCCCTCACCCTCCCCCCAACGTTGTCTGTCTCTCCACCCCTCCCTCCCCCCAATGTTGTCTGGCTCTCTCCCCCATCCTCCCCCCAATGTTTTCTGTCTCCCCCCTCCGTCCCCCCAACATAGCCTCCCTGGTGGAAAGTGGGGGTAGCCGGGGGATGTCTGCACGATACGTGCAGACATCCTCCATGCTGCCCGACACTTCCGTCCATTATGACGGACAGCCGGTCCGTCGTAATAGAGGGAAGTGTTGGGCAGCATGGAGGATGTCTGCACGTATCGTGCAGACATCCTCCGCTGCTGCCCGGCACTTCCGCCGGGACTTTTATGATGAAGCCGGAAGGACTCGGCTTCATCATATAATTCCCGGCGGTCGTGCCGGGCGGCAGCGGGGGATGTTTACGCACATCCCGCAGACATCCACCGGCTGTTAGCGAGGGGGATCCAGGTCCCCTGCAGCTCTGCCGGGGACCTGGATCACAGTCTTATCATCTGACCTCGATTTGAGGTTAGATTATAAGACGACCTCGAATTTAAGACGAGGGGTCTTTTTCAGATAATTTTCTCTGAAAAAAAACCTTGTCTTATATTCGAGCAAATACGGTAATAACATAAATGAAAATTCAAAGATGTTATGGATGATCATAAGATTTTTTAATGTCTGAGATTAAAATAAGAAATCACTCAACGGTAACACCATAATCTGACATATATTATTTACTTTGATTTGGCACTTAGTATCTTGCAGATGATAAATAAAATAACAGGATATTGTTATTGATAAAATGGTTTGTGCTTTAATTGGAAGATAGGACTGAGGAACAAAGACAGGGTCACAATCTATACCATGATTATACCAATGCTATAAAACACATGGGTGCTGTATTGTTTTCTCTGCCAGATATAATATAGCAAAGTGACAGGAATACCAACTAGAAGAGGACTACAATAGTTAAGATGTGAGATAATAAGGGAAGTAGGGTTTTTTTCTGCCTTGCTCGTGAGGAATGACAGGATTTGTTATGGGAGTAAATGTGAGGGGTAAAGGAGAAATCAGAGTTAAAAATGAGCCCAAGATAAGCTGGAGTGACAGTGGTATTATCAATGGTAAAGGAATGTTTGGGTACAATCAGTGGTGTATCTTATTTTTAGGCAGACCAAATTCAGGCACCCCCCACATCACCCACATTGCATACACACTAAATGCCCCATCACCCCCATTACATGCCACCATCACCCTCATTAAAAACCCCCACCACGTCTATTACATGCCCCCATCACCCCGATTAACTGGAAGGAGCGAAAGCTTGCTGAAATGTGGGGGAGGGAGAGAAAATATTTGAAGCACCAGAAGTGTGCTTTAACACCCTCTGGCAAAGTGCAGCCCTTGGTGAGTGCCTTGTTTGGCTTGTGGAAGATACACTACTGGGTGCAAGTTTTAAGAGTGAAGAATCTCAGTTCTATTTTAGAAAGATTACGTGTTAGCTACTGGTTGATTATCCAGGAAGTAGACAGAAAGTTTGTGACTGGAGGCAGAGTTGGATGTAATATGCACATTTCATCCATGGAAACATTACATATCCATGGAAACGTTAATGTGGACCAGAATGTACCATGTACTAAAAGCAGATTTTGTTTGCTCTATTGCTATGTTTTAATTGCTATGTTTTTAATTACTACTCCTTGGGCCTTTAATGAACCCTGCCTATAATACAATTATTGCTATCAGTTTTGTAAAGCTCTATTTTTGTGAAATTGCTGATTTTTTTCCTTTCATGTTTAGTGGTCTCATGCGGCTGGCTAAAACCCCCCACAAATGGGAAAAAGGAAGGGACTAGTTATCTTGTAAACTCAGATGTGACATTCACTTGCAACAAAGGATATATGCTGGTTGGTGCCTATAAAAGAACATGTCAGTCAGATGGGACATGGACCGGCCAAGAAAGCCACTGTGTACCAGGTGAGTATAGTGTTGTGCTTGCTCTATGTGGAGTTTCCCTTTCTTCTTTATGTTTGTATTCTGTTTCTCTATGTAAAGTTATGTATGGGTTTTATGGTGAACTCTATTACTGGTCTTAACAGAATCGACCATTTTCCTGGCTTTAAGTATTTTCTTATTTCTTCTATTGGTAGACGGCATTAACACAACATAGCATACACAGAATTCCTACTCTCTGCTAATCTAAACATGTTTTGCAAAAATCCAATGAGCCTTGAAGTGTTTCTCAATGGATTTGAAAGACATTCCTTTTTCACTCACTCTATTAGAGTGCTGTTGGTGTTTTTTTTGCCAAACACATATCAAGCCATAGATAATCTTGATCTATGAGCTGAGAACACGGTGTGTGCTGGTGTAGGTGGTGAAGGGATAACACCATATTAGTCAAATCCAAGGCTCACCCAAATATCTATTTTCCTAGCCATCAATTTCAACATTAAGGGCATAAAGAAACCATCTGGCATTAAGCAATTATACCACCCATGAATTCTGGATTTCTAAAATATGGATCTTGCAGGGAAGTGACCATAAAACAAAGCGGATCTAAAGCCAACAACTTCATCAGTTATTTGTTCTGTTTGTTTATTACTCTTGTTTCACATTGATACATTCAGCAACAATACCAGCAATATTTCATGCGTTATCAACATGCCTGTTACATGTGTCATAGTGTTGTTGTGTTTTTGTTTCTTTGTGTGTTTGTTGTCTCATTTTGTCTGCTGTCTGTGTTATTTCTATAGTTCTATACAATGTCAAATCTGTCTTTCCAATGCTTTCTAACCACTAGAAACATCATTAACACCTATAAAAGGAGGGCTAGTTTTAATGGTGCAACATATAATACTTATGTTCCAACAATATTCTTGTTGGTTGAACCAGGGGTATATTAATTTAGGTGATGTATATATCCAGTTGCTATTTCTGTCTCTTAGCATGATGTAATGTGACAATTTTCATCCATGCATATATAGGGTATATAAGAGGATAAAAAGATGGTTTTAATAAATATTCCATCATTAAAACTTTTTTTTTCTGTACACCGCATATGCTGAAATTATTATAGGGTGGCGTAGAATCATATACCAAAATATGGTGACCAGGCACTACTAAAGTCAATAGTGGAAATGTTACATCAGCATGGCAAACTCACAATTATACATAAATGTTTCAGCCCTACAAAATATGCATTAATGCATATAGTGAGCATGGATAACATTAATTATGGCATAGAGTAATAACTAAAAAAAAAAAATCATCCCAAACTATGCCACTTTGTAACTTTATTTTCATCCGCAATACAAGAACTACATCCTAATTATATCGTTGGATAAATATATTGGATAAACCAGCACACTGTTGCATTGCTGATAGCAGTTGCACTAAAGTTGTCACAGTTACACTTTTGAGCTTCTCTCCTAGTATAAACTATTTATAGCATATCTAGTAAATATGTATAGAAGTAAATCAATTAATCAAAGTTTGCGCTGTTAAAGGAATCCTCCAACTAAAAAAAGGCAAAATGTAGACAACGTTCAACTTTGACTTCCAGATATTTTTTAGTATGTGCCGAAAATATGTATGAAAATAATTTTCTCTAGCTTTACTCCAAAACTCTAGCCTTTTCTCTACAACATACTACTGTACACACAATATAACCCCTTGTAAATAACAGGCAAAACATGTTCATAATGCTAGTTGCGCACATGTAAAATATAGTTTATTGGCTTTGAAGAAATGATGACTAGTCATAAACAAGAGTATGTGTGAGAGGCACTTTATTAATAAAAACACGGATGCTCCCATTATTCATATCGCTTTCTTTTATTCCATCAACAGCAAAGAAGGGGTGAAAAGAAAAAAATAACCAAAAGCATAGTAACGAACCCTTCCCTCCCTATATAAATTCATGTCTCCCCAAACACTTCCTCTTTCTTTGCTGCTTCCCTCATAGATAACTACTTTATATTCATTACATTTATATATGTTGATATCTACCTATGTTCTCCATATATATTTTCACAACAATGTTTTTCTTCACATTTAATTCTCTGCCCCACTCTCAGGGGTCGATTGTTTCCCCTTCCCTCCACTTTCTCCCCACTTCTGTGTCTTTCCACCACCATTTTCATAATTTTTAGGCATTTTTCGGTGCTCTTTTGACTTGTCCCTCACTGTGTTCTTCCAATATGTCTATTTTCGACTATATCTCCACATTGCGGCGGCCATTTTCTCGTAGCCTTTCCAATTTTTACATGGAGCGGCCATTTTGTTGGAGTCCCGTATGCATTTTTTCGTCTTATTTTGCAGAATTTCATCGGAATTGCTCTTGTTTTTTTGTCTTTTCCGGTTCTCTGACCACTCCCACGACTTCCTGTCTTTTTTCCCATGATTTACTGACGTTTTTTGCACGACCTGGGTGTCTGTTACCTGCTTCTACTGTACTCCACTGCTACTCCTGCTGGCTTTACCCTGCCTCTACTTCCACCTCTACCTTCAGTTAATCTGGTATTGTACCTGTCAGTACCATGTCTTCCCATGACCTTAACCTAAAAGGGGCTTCTCTCTCCCTGGACCCCAATGCTCCTGGCACCACCGATAAAGGTAATGACTGCTTTGGTGAGTTATAAATTCAGAGGAATTTTACTCCCTGCTGGATGCCACTATGAGAAAATCCATAAACCAAGTGATGCAGTCAGCCATGGGCTTAATGTCCTCTCAAATTGCCCAGTCCATCTCCTCAGCATTGCCGGCATCTCAGCCCCCTGCCCCCTAACAGGTTTTGACCTCACGGGCTTCTTCTTCACTACCCGGCTGTAAGGGTTCTAAAAAATTAAAAATACTCCTCATTACCTTCCTCCAAAAATCTTATGAGCAGCAAGATATACATTGGCAAAGATACCGTGGTTGCACCACACACCAGAGCCCCAAGCCGTGCTAAATCAGCCAGATCTTGGAAAGCGACTAAGACCGCCTTAGAACTATCAGACTCCAAATCTGATGCAGGGGAGGCATATGTGTACTCAGATTTATCTGACCCTGATCCACCATCTGAGGATAATATGCCGGCTGGTGACCCCAACCCACCCAACCTTGGGGTCTCTGCCACTCAGCCGGATGCCCCATGACTTACTGGACATGAATGGTGAATCAGTGTTTGACCCATATCGGCTCCTACACCCTCGGTCCTCCGAGAAGGTTTCCATCGGACCACTTCAGCAATTATCTAGTGCATAGAATACATAAACCTTTGTTACGCGCTGTCCTAGAGTGTCCTAGACCTACTGTCCCAAACCTTGTCTGTTGTACCCCTGACATCGACCCTAAGATCCTGCAATTCCTCAGTAAGACAGGTTGGAAACCCAGGAAGGGTCTTGATTTTGCATTAAGCACATTCTAGGACCTACCACTAAGCTATTTGAGATGGTATCTATGGCAGGGGATGTTTATTTGGATTTGGAAAACATGAAAGGTTGGGTTCAGAGGATTGTGTGCCTCATAGGCAATGCTAACACAGCCTTGGCGACAAAACGCTGCAAGGAAATCTTAATGAAAATTGGGCCTAAGATAACAAATATGGCTATTGCAGAGCTTGGTCCCCAGGCTAAAGGTTTACTTTTCAGGAGGACATTTGTTAAGGATCTGGGATTCTATGTATCTACGTTCACCGCGCTGGATAAGGCGCAATCTAATTTGAAATGAGTATTCAACCCCAACATTTTTGGATGGGCCAGAAGAGTCAGAACCCTTCTGGACAGCTTTAATTTCAGGAGCCCCATTCAGAATTCCAGAGGCTTTGAAACATTCCATTCCTATTATCAGGACTTACAAACCTGCCTCGTCTGGGTACTTCCCCCAAAGTAGCAGAATCGTGGAGCAAGTGGCTCACATCAAGGCCGACGTCCCTATGGTAAGTACACCCCAAATACCAATTTTTTTCCCATCCAGGGGTGGGGAACAGGCTCAAATTCTTCCAAGAAACTTGGTACTCAATCATTACAGACCCCTAGGTCCTAGACACTATTGCAGGTTATCACATAGAGTTTGTCACTACTTAAATTCAGTCAGTTTTTCCTCACCCCATACGATTCTCACACAAACATCAACTACTGATATCCAAAGAGACTTTACACTTAAGGGGAAAAGGGGCCATAGTCCCCACTCACAACCCCTATGAGGGCATCCTGAGCAGTCTTTTTCTGGTATCCAAAAAAAATGAGGTGGCGTTCATCCAGTTATCAACCTGAGACCTCTGAACGCATTCTTTGCATATCACCATTTAAAAATGGAGGGTATCCATTTTCTCAGAGATGTTCTTCTCATAGGAGACTGGATGGTAAAGTTAGACCTCCAGGATTCTTACCTAACAATTCCCATTGCCTTAGAACACCAAAAGTTTCTCTAATTCCAATGGGGTCAACAGGTTTGGACTTTCACATGCAACTCATTCGGTCTGTCCTTAGCACCTTGGTGCTTCACCAAACTTCTGAAACCAGTGGTTGGCCACTTATGCAGATTAGGGGTCTGTGTCATAATTTATCTAGACGACCGACTGCTTCTGTCTCAAGACAGACAGACATTGGGCACTCACCTGAATTGGTGTCTGTCCCTTCTCCAGGACCTAGGTTTCCTTATCAATTGGGACACATCTCCCCTATCCGATAGAGTTTTACCATAAATTCAACCCTAGGGTCTTTACACCTGCCGGAGACCAAAATCAAGTTAATCAAGAAAGAGATCAAGAGTCATCTCGTTGCCACTTATCACTATCTGTCATTTAGCACGGATCACAGGTCTCCTCTCTATCCAGTCGATTTTTCCCGGTCCCCTACATTACCGAGCTCTTAAATGGCTCAGAAACTGTGCGATCCCTGTAGATTACGAGTCCAAGAAGGAACTCTCCTGGTGGGCACCTGTGACCTGGAATGCACTGGTGCGTGGAATGATTATTTGATCCCGTTTTAGCTACTGTGAATGATATTCTTTGTTTTCTTACATTACTGTTTGAATTGGGTCATGCATATCGGACCATTAATGTTTATCGCTCTGCCATATTCATAGGTCACAATGGTTTCCATGGGGTTCCGGAGGATAAGCTGTCAGTAATTTGTCATCTTCTCAAAGGGATTTGGTTATGTAGACCTCCTACACCATGCTAATATTCCCTTTGGGATGTTAATATTGTTCTGAAATTGTTTGAATCTTGGCCCTCCAATGATGATTTGTCACTTCCAGCTGGTTATGTTGTGTTGATTAAATTCATGTAAACGTGTGTTGGATGTTAGGGCTTTGGACATCACTGCAAGATCTTTTACTCCAACTGGGGTTTCATTTTCTATCTATAGACGTACCAAAACCTTACGTGACTATGATTTTGTATCCTTGTTTTCCCCATAATACCAACTTGTGTCCAGTGACGTGCCTTCTGGCTTATGAATTTAGATCTGTTTCGGAATCCGTCTCATTCAGCCTTATTTCCATCTTCATGTAAACCACATCTCCCAGTCTTTACCCCAACTCTGGCTCGATGGGTTAGATGGACCTTGCTGGTGTCGACACTTCAGTGTTTGGTTCTCATTCTACCAGGGGTGTTAAGGCATTCCAAGCTTTCTCTATGGGCTGTAGGCTGGAAGACCTTTTGAATGCCGCTGACTAGTCTCCGGAGTAAATCTTCCGTGAACTTTACTTCATCCCCAAACCTCATTTTTCTTTTTCTGTTATTGCAAGGTTTTAAACTTGCATAATAGGAGCCTCCATGTCTTTATTAATTCCTAGATTTTACTAGTTCTATGATGTAAAATCATGATTAATAAAGACACAGAGGCGAATATTATTCCCACCCGGGATTTATGGGTTATTTGCCCGGCCCTTTTGAATGTTTATTACCGTTTGTTATTTGCACTGTTTATTTGTTACTTATTCATAGTATGATTGATTTGCATGTCAGTTACTGCAGTACAACTGTTTTATTGGATATTTTTTCTGGTTATGACAATAGATATTACCTTATACATTTTTCTTTCTCTTAGTACAATAAGCTGACTTGGACATGTTGCTGGACGAAGTTTCGGTTTTGACTGCTGTTCTGTCCATTCTGCTGTTTACCTTTGTGGACTGTGATTATGTACTAGTTCGGTGTTATACTATTTATTTTGTCTGATGTTTTATTACAAAGAAAGAGTAAGTGTTTTGGGAGACATGAATTTATATAGGGAGGGTTTGTTATTATGCTTTTGATTGGTTCATTTTTTCTGTTCACCTCTTCTTTGCTGCTGAGGGAATAAAAGAAAGAGATATGCATAATACTCGCCTCTGACTTTACATCACAGAACTAGTAAAATCTAGGAATTTCCTCAGAGTCTGTGGGAGTAGCAACGGTGCTACACAATACTTTTATTGTATTGAAACTATAAAAAAATTATTTATGACTTGCTGTAATTTAAACAAAAACAACTAATGCAAACTAGTTATTCAGATTGACCTTAACAGAGGAACTGTGTAGCATTTCAGGTAATCTGAAGTTTGCAGTTGTCTGAGACAGGATAGTCTCTTTTTCAGATTTCATTTTATTGGTTGATAACAATTTTCTTATTGTCAGCCTGTGTGTTTGTTTAACCAAAAAATATTAGTCACGCTTTCACCTCCAAAAAAAGAAATAATGCATAGCCAGTACGCACTCACAGTCAGTCCAGGAGATCAGCGGTGACCGAACAAAAAAGTATTATAAACAATGGCACAACAGTTCAACAATTACTCAGGGTGCACAAACCGCACGTACGTGAAATATTGAATAGTATGTTGCCTCAGTGAATACCAGTCAATTCATAGCGAAACTTTCCAGTTGTGTTGGTATTGGAAAATGTGGTATGGGAAAAGTGCCCATACAAGGACACATTGCCCATGGCAAGATTTGCCATGTCTGACAGTCTGTGCTTGGATCATTTCACTCACATGTGGTTTTTGTATCCTGAGCAATTGTTCATCCGTTTTGGCCACCATTGTTTGGGTGTTTGTTTAACACAATTAAAATATATCATACATTCGCTGTGTTATATAAATATCTTTTTTCTGCCTTTTGCAACATTTACGGATCATGTAATAAGTATTTAAGGAACATTTAAGCATTGTGTAAGAAACATTTAAGTAGCATATATAGGGATGTCTGGTTGCAATGGTGAAACATGTGACCACAATGGAAAGTAGCAAGCTGACATCTTCATGGATATAGTCATGGTTTGGATCCATAACCTCATCTAATTTGACAGGACAAACCATAATGTGAGAGTAGCCAAAGCTTAACTGGCTTGTGAATGAGACTTAACTTCCCCTAATTTAAGAGACACTTGGGATGGTGTGCCATCAACTTGTCCACTTTCAAGAGTTTGATGGTTAAGACATCACCATAAAATAAAATAAAAAATCAGGTCAAAGAAGGACAACCTCAGAATAATTATACGGTGACATGCAAATAGAAAAAAAGACAATGCTGCTAGAAGAGAAACCACAGTAGCATAATCAAGAGCATAACAAACTATACAGCATTTACAAGAGAGGCCATCCAAAGTGGGAGACGAGCAGAAAGTAAAGTGTCACCTACACATGGAAAGATAGTTGAAAAGGAACAAATTATTGAGTTTATGTGGTTTTTTGAAGGCATTAACATGTATTCAGTTATTGTTGCTTTTCTGCAATTTGAACTAATAAGACTAAATTGTGTTATTGTGGAGTAGAGTATTCATTGAGACTGTAATAGTTTCAAAAGCCAAACACCATGTATTTTCTTCATGAAAGAGGAATTGCAGGGAACTGAGATGGGAAAGTATAGTGGGAGAATTTTCCAACTCGGCTCTGGCCTTATGTTTTAAATTCCCTTTTCAATTCCCTGCAATTCTCTCTTTCGTGAATAAAGCCCAGTGTCTTTTTAAGAAAATAATATGAGCAATTAGAGTGATGAAATGCACAGTTGTTTCTCCATGTGAATCATGGAACAGGTGTATGTTGTCCAGGAAATATGCAATATATTAGCCATAATTAGAGTAGCATTAATCAAAGAAAATGATGTACCTCTGCCCCTCCTTTCTTCTTTTACACACCACATTTAAATGGTGTCTGTCCCCACATGAAACCTGCAGCTGTTCCCTCTGCTCATCCAGTGGGTTTAGAGATAAGCTGGGCTTGGCTGTAGTTTAAAGACTGCTGTGTGTCAGTTATCTGTGTTTCCAGACATTGGACTAAGAGTTTATTTTTCAGGAGCAGCCCAGCCATGAATGTTCCAAGCTTGTCGCGTGGCGCTGTTTCGGGTTAAGGTGAAGGGTGCACATGTAGCAGCATGTTAAATGATCACATCAGCGTTAATAAGCAAAGATCAGTATGACACTTTATGTATGTGCATATAGATGTGTACATGTATGTCTAAATCTAGGCAGACATACTTCATACACACACGTACAAAGAAAAGTGTAAACTTAAAGTTGGAGGTTAAAGATGGCATGGCCACTAAATAAAAAAAACACTACAGCAACTGTCTTGGAGTAACACGTTTAAAAAAAGGATTGTGGCCCATGAAGTATGTGTGTATAGAGTATAAAAATGAATGTTAACAGAATTGCAAGCAGATATATAGCTTGAGAGAGAAAATGTGTTAAATAAACTTTTTTGGAAATATGCACAAAATATATACTATATATATTTATTCAAACAAATCACTGTGGACCTTGACCGTAGTCATGGCTAGACACCCAAAGATCTTTGTTTTGGTCCCCATGATAAATAGGTCATTGGCATACAGTCAATTACAAGAACACCATGTGAGGCTTTATTCACAATTAAATGGGAGTTAAACCCTCCATGTGATCTTTTAATCACACTGAAGTTACCTTCTGATTCAAAAAACTTTTGAAAGATGCTCCTGAAGTGATTCTGTCACCCGTCAGTATGAATCGATTCACGCGTTTTGTTTTTCGTCTCCGTTAACTACCTGCTTTTTATTGTCTATGGACTTGAATTAAAGAGTTTTCATTTTATTCCAAATGAGGTTCTCGGGTCAACTGATACAATAGTGAAAGAAACATTCTGCAACAAGAGGTAAGTGTATATGGATATAAAAATATAGATCAGCAATTGAAATCATGTTTTTTTGGGGCAAAATCATATATAAAATATAATTTTCATGAAGGATATCAGGGGCTTACTGGTTGAGTATCCCTTATCGAAACCCCTTGGGACTAACAGTATTTTAGCTAACAGGTAATTTCAGATAACAGATCATTTTCACACGTAAGATATATTAAAACCTCTCAGTACTCATGAAATGCAGTAATATCAATGCAAAAACAGTATAGAGCAAATAAATCAGCTACAGAGCTGTAATATGAGGTTTTGTTGGGAACCTGCCGCTGGCGTATCAGGCCTGCACACGTGCCACTGTATTGCCCTTTAGGAGGGGAATCTGAGCATGCATGGAAATGCCTAATCACAGCTTAATGAATCTGGACACTGAATAAACAGGTGAATGTACAAATGGCAAAATCTAAAAAAAAAAAAAAAAGATAATTTTGGATAACAGATTTGTGGATAAAGTATACTAAACCTGTACATGCATTTTGCTATATTTAAAAAAATAAAGTTATGGATAAAAATACTAGCATCATCATTAATTCATTGTTATAGACATGGGTCATACTTATGCCAGCATATGAGGTTAAAATGTATGTGGTATATGCAGGTGGCAGGTGTTCCAAGCACAGTGTTTCCAGGTAAACATACTGGCTATATTTTAAGGCTGGACTGTAAACAGCATGGAGTCTGACAGTTAGACAGTCTGCTCGCCTGGCCAGTGTTACTATGGAAAAGCATTACCAACAAGGGCCTGAAGAAGAAGAATCATCGCAAGAAGAAGTTGCTCAGCCAGTCCTTCCATCTGTACAGAGTTCTCCTGGCTTTGCACATTATCACTGTAACTATTAAGACTAAGTACCAGCTTTTATTATATTTAACTCTAACTCTTCTTCTACTTGAATAGAGTTAACTATTCTTGTTTCTATTAATAGACTGTGCATTTTAGCATTGTTTATTTTATAACCTAAATTAGATATTGTTGTAGAATCATCATTAAACTTTTTTATGCTTTAACCTAATCAAGTGTGTGGATATTCTGTTATTTGGTTATTGAATATCACTCTCTAATAATAACTTATTGTTTAATATAATCGTTGTATGTTATAGTATTACCATTTATACGTTTGTTGTTGTGGTAATGCTTACTTGGCTCCCATTGTGATTTGCTTGAGTAACCTTGGGAACCAAACACTACAAAAAGTGTTAAACAGATATCAGTTGATACCATATCTGGTAATAATTCTGATATTGAGCATTTAATAATCCTCACTCTCCAATAAAATTGGTGTAGTTGGCAGGAGTTATTACATATAATAATTAATAACTGAATTCCACATTTTCCAACAATTTTTGTAATGTTTGTGTTTATGTGAAGAAAAGTACATTTTTAATTATTTATTTAATCAATAAACCCCCTAAGTTATTTTTGAGTATCAATGCCACACTGCTGCGAGAGTGGTATGTTTTAGTATTGTCAGTGTTTCAAGGGGCTTACTTTCTAAATGGCGCATTTTAAAAACTGCCATTTTGTGGTGTGTTTAAGATCTCAAGTGTTTAGAAATGTGCTCAAATGTTTAAACTCTCCAGCTTTATGTTAATGTAATAGTGCTTGCTGCTCTGGGAGGGGAAATACGAATTGCATGTGGGTTATATTGTGCTAATGCGTATAACTGATACAGTAGTTTAGATATCCCTATATCCCAGTTGGAAGTTGTACGTGCAATACAACTGAAGGTTTGGGACCCCTGGTGACCAGCAAATGTACGGCTGTGTGTACTGCTTTGGAAAGGGGCTGTGGGCTATCGGTTGTATGTGCAATATAACTGATACAGTGATTTAGAGACCTCTAGTGACCAAAAGTATCGTCACCCTTCTTCTTCACAAAGAAAAAGCTGGCCCCTGCAGGAGACGAGATTTTACAGATGAATCCCCATGCCAGACCATCAGCCACATACTCCTCCATGGCTATACTCTCTGTGACAGACAGCGGGTAAACTTGTCCACAAGGTGGTATGCACCAGGTTGGAAGTTGATAGCGCAGTCATACGGATGGTGTGGCGGCAGGACACTGGCCTGGCTCTTGTCAAATACTTCTCGGAACTCTTGGTACTCAGTGGGCAACAAAGAGACCGAAGTTGTACACAAAACTTTTACTGGTTTCTGGAGACAAGTGTAAGTACATTGCGGGGACCAAGATAATAACTCAGATCTGCACAATCGAATGTGGGATTATGCTTCTGTGACCATTGGTACCCCAAAACGACAGGATAATATGGTAAGGAAATCACCTGGAATTGGATCTCATCATGGTGTAGAGCCCCTACAAGAACCAAAAATCCACTCTTCACCAGGAAAGAAAGCAGGCTCATCCTTGCTGGCGAGGTAAGTAAATTCTATAACTTGATGCTCCCAGGTGCTCAGGATATAAGTCAGCCGACCAAGCCCAGATCCACTGAAGAACATAAGAGACATCCCGGCACTCTTGGTTCCAATATAAGAGACTATATTTAATAAAATGGAGGTATAAAGTGCACAAATAACATGGTACAAACAGACAATTTACGCATTTTGCATCTAATGACGCTTAATCATAACATTTTAATTTTATGCTCACCCTCACTTTTCATTGTTTGACACAGTCTCTCATTTAGATGGTGTTTTTTGGGGGTACACCGCCCGAGTATTAGCTGCACTATTGTAAAATATTCAGAGCACCTTTGATACATAATTCACCAATGGAGAGGCATGAGACTGTAAGAGTATAGCGTGCTCTGCTTCAAAGGCACTGTCTATAAACAATCCTGCAGCCCCAGAATCGAGTAATGCCTGCGTATTATGAGATGACTCAGGCCAGGAGAGGCCTCGTAGGTCTCTGGAGATGAGGAAATGCCACCCAAGGTCTGTCCCTGACAGGACATTAGGTGCGGCCATTTCCTGGAGGAATTGTGACGATGTCGGCCGCAGTGCAGTCACAGGTCCTCTCTCCTCCTAAGGGGCCTGTCCTCGGTGGAGAGGCGTGTGAAGCCTAACTGCATCGGTTCGACACCACCAGATGTTTTAGAACCTGGAGGCATGGGTGGCCAAGAAAAGCTTTGTGCCAAATGAACAGGAGGCCTCCACAAACACTCCCTGAATGAGGAATTCTCTCTAGTATCAATGAGGATGACAAAGAATATCAGTTCCTCAAGATCCTTAGGTATATCTCTGGCTACAATCTCATGCTTAATAGGATCAGAGAGCCCAGGCAACCACAAGAGCCTCGTTGTTACAGCCAACCTCTGGTGCCAGGGTACGGAATTCTATGGCATACTCGGCAACCATTCTTGTGCCCTGTTTGATTTACACGAGTTGTTTGGCAGCAGAGGTGGAGCGAGCTGGAACATCAAATATCCTTTTAATTGACTCAACAAACTCTGGGTAATTTTAAACAATGGGTCTCTCTCTCTCTCCCATAGAGGATTTCACAAGCTAGGGCTTTATCAGACAAGAAATCATGAACCCAACTTTGCTTCTGTCTGTGAAAAATGCCTGGGCAACCATTTCTAGGTATATACCAAGCTGGTTTTAAAATCCTCTGTATAGAATTCCTAGCTGTCTTAAACACATATTTTTATATATATATAACAACCCCAAATCCTCTTTACTCATATTTATTGGTATGATTTCTGTTTTGTCCCAATTTAGTTTGTAGTTCGATACACATTTATATTTATAAATGACTTCCATTAGATTCTTCACTGACTCTTTTGATTTTCTATTGCTATCAGAACATCATCTGCATAAGGTTTTTTCAGTTTATACCTTGGTGGTCAAACCCAGCAATATCTCTGTTTGTGTCAGGGAAACCTTTGTGGGGAGTCCTTTAGGGAGAGATGTGTTGTCAGGGCTTACCTTTGTTGGGAGTCTTTTAGGCAGAGATGTATGCTCACCCTTGCAAACAAACACAGACCAGGGTGACCAGGTAAGAAGCCACGTGGCCTGTGAGTTTGTGCACGGGGGCTGGTCAGGATATCCAGGTAAAGTTACAGACAAGGACAAGAGCAAAAGAATCTTCGTGGGAAAGCCAGAGGTCAGAGGATGCCAGAATTCAGAATAAACGGGTAATAAATCCAAGGTCAAAAGCCGAAAATGATTAGGAATACTGGAAGTCAAAAATCACAGGAACCAAACAAGGAATCCAGAGTCAATGAACTGACACTGCTCTTAGGGAGAGGCAGTGTCTTATACCTTGTTAATTAGGTATGTGCTTCAGCTGAAGAGTTACTGACAGGTCTGAGCCTTTGGTGAAGTCCAGCCCCCTAGTGCTGCAGGCAATACAAACAAACAGGAGTATTTCAGAGTTCTGAAATGGCTCAGAGGCAAAATAGCAGGATACAGTCCAGAAGAACCACAGTTCAAATCCCCTGTTGGGTGCATCTGGGGCGACCACGTCTGGCAGTCTGGATGGCACGGCGGCGATCCTGACAGTACCTCCCCCTTAAGAACGCACTCCGGGTGTAACTAGGTTCTTCTTCATCGCTTTCAAGATCAGGAGAACTGTCCTCCTCCAAGAGATCATTTGGAAACAAAGCACCTATTGTAGCCTTGGCTCTAGATGTTCCCACAGCAGATGCATTTCGTTCTTTCAATGCTTTCTCAAACATCTCTAGTTCTGTTTTGCACACTACTGTGCCATTTGAGGCATAAGTGCAATAATCTGGTAGAACTTCTTTGGCTGGACATGAAGTGGTGATGGTGCTTGCTTGAACAGTATTCTTTTTAGGTAGAGGTACAGATGTTTCTGGAGCAGGAGGTAGAGATTGTTCAGGGGTGCTGGTAGCTGATTCTAGCGGAACACAGGTTGCATTAAATACCGTGGTCTGAGTACTCTCGTGTGTCATGGAGCGTGGACCAAATTGACAGTGAGTTTGGTGTTTCTCAGGCAGAGGCGTAGACTTGGCCGGATGGGTAAGCATAATCCCAGCTTGAACGGTTTCTGGCCGATGTGGGCGAATTGGGCAGAGTGAGATCCAGTGCCCTCTTTCACCACAGTAAAAGCAAAGGCCATAGTTTCTTCGCCGGTCTCTTTCTTCACAAGTCCCCTTGAGCTGGACCAATCCTATTTCCATAGGTTCATCTGAGTCACGAGGAAGGTAGGTTTGCTCTGGGACCTCCCTAGGAGGAGGGGCATAAGGAGGCAGTACGGGGTTGTGGTATTGATACAGGTTCCCTTTGTTTCTGGGAATCTGGGATCCTCTGGGACGTGGTGTTGTTTTAGGCACAGCGGTCTTGCTAGGAGTCTTGCACTGTGCTTCCATGGCAGTCATAAAAGTATCCCATCCAGCAAGGACAGGACTCTGTGAATGCAACATTTCGTGTGCCCATTGTTTAATTTTTCCAGACAACAGATTAATAGCTGCTCGGACCCTTATGAAGTCATTAGCATAAGTCCGAGGTTTCAGGGAAAACACCAATTCACAATCCACTTTAAAGCATAAGAATGAAGCACTGTTACCATCAAATCTCTCAGGCATAATTGTAAACGGTTCAGGATAAACAGGTTCCAGGGCTGGGCGTACTGTGCCTTTAAGAAAACAAACTTCTTGCTGCAGCTCCAATACAGTCTGGGCCAGGCTGGATACTTGCTGGGTAAGCAATTGAGACATCTCTGCAGACTCCATTTTTAGGTCAGTTCATTTGTCAGGGAAACCTTTGTGGGGAGTCCTTTAGGGAGAGATGTGTTGTCAGGGCTTACCTTTGTTTGGAGTCCTTTAGGCAGAGATGTATGCTCACCCTTGCAAACAAACACAGACCAGGGTGACCAGGTAAGAAGCCACGTGGCCTGTGAGTTTGTGCACGGGGGCTGGTCAGGATATCCAGGTAAAGTTACAGACAAGGACAAGAGCAAAAGAATCTTCGTGGGAAATCCAGAGGTCAGAGGATGCCAGAATTCAGAATAAACGGGTAATAAATCCAAGGTCAAAAGCCGAAAATGATTAGGAATACTGGAAGTCAAAAATCACAGGAACCAAACAAGGAATCCAGAGTCAATGAACTGACACTGCTCTTAGGGAGAGGCAGTGTCTTATACCTTGTTAATTAGGTATGTGCTTCAGCTGAAGAGTTACTGACAGGTCTGAGCCTTTGGTGAAGTCCAGCCCCCTAGTGCTGCAGGCAATACAAACAAACAGGAGTATTTCAGAGTTCTGAAATGGCTCAGAGGCAAAATAGCAGGATACAGTCCAGAAGAACCACAGTTCAAATCCCCTGTTGGGTGCATCTGGGGCAACCACGTCTGGCAGTCTGGATGGCACGGCGGCGATCCTGACAGTTTGCTCTTATGTCTGCCGCAAGGGGTTCTAGTGATATAACATATAAGGGGGGACAGCGGACAACCTTGATGGGTGCCATTCGAGAAGAGTGTAATGCCATAATAGCTTCCCAAGATCTTCCTTCAGTTCCATAGGCTCTGAGGGCCGCACCCATGAAGCCCCAGCTGACTCTGTCAAAAGCCTTCTTGGCATCGAGTGACAGAGGCAGCATAGGGGTCTTCCTTGCTCTTGCCTGATCAAATATGTATATTAATCTTCTAATGTGATTCGAGGAATGTCTCTCTGGTATAAACCCTACCTGATCCGGGCCACTATATCTGAAATACACTTTTTTAGTCTATCTGCTAGCAGGCCTGCATGTACTTTCATATCTGTATTCAGGAGGGATATTTTTATCCGGTTTTAAAATAGGCATGATATTCTCCCTGAGTTACTCCTCCCTCTTACTGCACCCTCTTCTATGAACTGATTGTACATCCGGGACATATCAAAGGCAATCTCATCGCTCATACTCCTGTAGAAGGTGTTACTGTACCCGTCGGGGCCTGGGGCTTACCCATTCTTAAGTCTGCTCAGAAACTTAACCTCCTCCTCTGGGGTGAACGGTGCTCCAATCCGAGCGTTCTGTTCTATGGAAATCTACGGGAAATTTCTGTTATATAATTATTCTTTTACCTCCTGTTGTTCCGCCTGAGGGTAAATGTTATATAGAGTCTTATAATATTTATTGAATACTTACCAGATTTTTTCTGGGGTGAGGTGTTCCTCTCCTTCGTCTATGATTTTAAGGATGCACTTTGAGGCTTCTTTCTTTTTGAGTTTGTCGGCCCTATTTCCCTTGTAGTACCAACATGATCTCAGCCTTTTTAGATTAAAATTGGCTCTCGACTTTAGTTATTCATTTATCTTTTTTTCTGTAGTTGGGGAGCTTTTATTCAGTTTGGACTTCATTGTGTGTTCTATATACAGATCCGTTAGAGGGTGCCCCCCTAACAACATATTTCCGTGGTCTGTTATATGTGTTCTATCTAAGCAAGTTATCACTCAGTCTCCAATCTTTTTTTTATCCTCCTATGTGTCTCTTTAAGCTCTAAGATAACTGAGTTGTGGTCTGACCAGGTGATGTCTTGTATAAGGACCTTCTTTATGATGTGTGACAGCTCTTTATTTCCGAATATATAATCAATCCTCAAAAATGAGGAGTGAGTCTTTAAGAAACAAGTAAAATCAAGGTCAGATGGATGGAAGATCCTCCATAAGTCGGCCAATGAGTGTCTATCCAATAGGGTAGTAACTTTATTTGCTTGACTCATGGTGAATCTATCTATATTGGTATTTTTTTTAGCTTTTTCCTGTCGTTACGGGGGTCCATTATACATTTGAAGTCTCCTACAATGATTATATTACCCTGTTAATTTTAATAGATAGCTCCCGTGAGAATAGAATTACCACTCCTCTTTTTTTTCAGTGAGGGAAGCTCTGATTATCAAGGGGCATCTCTCTGATCTAAATATTAAATTATCTGCCAGTCCAATGCAATTCTTGTAAACAGCAGCTATCAATATGTTCTTTTTTTAAATGCTCCAGTATGATTGATCTCTTCTGCAGAGAGCTGAGACCCTGCACATTTATTGTAATAAATCTAACCATCCTCAAAACTCCGGCACACCAAGCCCACACACAAAGCAGGATACAACCATTTCTTTTTAAAACCTCCAAACTTGACATACCAACAAAAAACCTCTATTTGCAAAACAAAAAAATTGTTTGAAAAAGTACTTAAACCTTCGGGTGGACCAAACCCACGGTCCCCCAAGGTTCCGAGTGCAATATCCCCTCACTCGGATATAAGTTTCCATGTGAATTCATGGATTCTATGAGCCGCTGCGCTCAGAAAAGGAGAGCTTTGTCTCATATAGGGCCATCCTTAGCCCATGATTTATCCCTGTGACCCTTTATGTGCTTTGACTGAATGGGTGTTACGCTTAGGGAATAAGGGGGAGAGAGGAGAATAAGAGACCAAAAAAAAAAACCAATAAAAAAAAACTTAAATTGAATATGTCATTGTGGTGGCGACAATGTATACCATTATCATTTCGTTTTATAATTACATTGTGGTAATTTCCTACCAAGCTACCAAAAAGTGCTAATTATTGTTAACTACCATATATAATTTTAAAAATCTTCTAGTGATCTATCAGTTTTAACCAATCGTTTTGTGAGAACATAGCGGGGGGAAAAACCCAAACACGTATTTTCATATTTTTGTGTAAGCAACACTTTGAGCACTTTTCATTCCCCCTAATCAGTGTATTACCATTAAAATACTGTGTTAATTTCCTGCCTTGTTACCAAGACTAGAAGGTGCAGATTAGTATTTCTAATCGGGGGGGGGGGGGGGGTATCCATCCATGTATTATCTATTTATGTAAGCATCACTTTAAGCAATACTTTAAGCAGTTACCATTCCCCCATTTCTTGTTAGAAAAGAAAGAAAGAACACTTTTTTTTTGTTGTTTACAATTATGTGTAAAACATAATTTCCAGCCCGATTACAAAGACCAGAAAGTGCAGATTATTATTTCTTACCGGGAAAAATAAAATAAAAATCACTCATATTTATAGATATTCCCCCTTATCAGTGAATCATCAAGAAAAGTATATTAATTTCCTATCCGGTTACCAAGGCAAAAAGGTGCAGGTCATTATAAAAATAGAAGGTCCCTCAGTTCCCCTTAATGAACACTTTAAGGGAGTTTTTTTTCTCTCTGATCCATTTTTTTAGATTTTCTTGGGAGACAAATGTTAGAGGAATATCTTCGAACCAAAATAACAGCCTTGTAGGAACTCTCCATCTATACTTAACGTTGTTCCTCCTGAGAATGGCTGTATGTTCTGTGAAACTTCTTCACTTCATCCTTGTTGCAACAGATAAGTCCGAAAAAACATTACTTTTGTCAAAGGGTTCTTTTAGCTTTTTTCCATGCTAAACCTGAGGATATTTTCTTTGATTTTGTATGAGGCACAAAAAACTATCACATCTCTGGGTACTTGCTCTGTTATTACCTGAGGTTTAGGTAATCTATGGCACCTCTCCACTATATGGAGGAAATCTTCTTGCGAGATTCCAGACGATCTGCACATTTGTATTAAATACGTATCTTGATCTTTGTTTTCAAAGGACTCTGGGATGCCCCTTTAAATTGCATCGGCGTGAGCAATCTTCCAGATCAATGACTTTTGCCTCCAGACCTGTCAGCCTTTTTTCCCAGCCTTTAGAGTCCTCTTGAATTTTCCAAATCTGGGTCTCGGTTTTGTCCATCTTGCATCTCAAGTTTAAATTTGTCGAATTTATTTAGTTGATCCTGAGTGATCGTCTGCCTGCTCAACTCCTGTTGTTTATCTTGAGTTGTTTTTGGAGATGATTCTCCACTTAAGTTCTCTGGATCAGACATATCTTCCTGTAACAATGTCTGTTTTTCATGACTGAGGGTAGAAAAACGACAAGCGTTTCTCCACCTTGCTTTCAGCTTTTTTTTTCTGGGTTTTCCTGCCAGTCATAATTCTCTACCCTGCTATGGAAAGTCTCTGCTATGAGAAAGTCTCTACCCTGCTATGGGGTTTTAACTATGCTTACTGAGGGGATCTCTCACTGTGCTCCGAGATTTATATAAGTTTGTCCTGTTGCTTGAGTACTCCACTATGGGGCCACTGGATTACACAGGTTTACCTTTTTATTTATGTACCCCTTGTAGTTTCTATGGGAAGTAGATCCCTTCCCTCTACTCCCCTTCTCTCCTTTGAAATAATCTTTACTTCATCAAAAGGAGACCCTCAGTTTAGTATTTAATAAGACACATTTAAAATTTTGTACTTATCTCGGTTTTTCACATCGACGGGTGACCTTGTCTCTCTACAAAAAAATGAACCCCTAAAAATGCACAGACAAGAAAAAATGTGCTGCTATGCAGTGATCAGTGGCAGGTAATGTTTTAATACACAGGGTACACTATACAAAGGGTGTTGCTTTTATAAAAGCCATTGGGTCTCACAATTTTATAATATTTTATTTAATTTATTACAATTAAAAACTTACAGTATACATATCTGTCTCTTTCCCTCACTAAATATCAAGTGAGGAGAGGGCAGATGCAAATGGGTCAGATCAATATTTACCAATATTGATCTGACCAGGCAAATGGTGATGCTTATCTGAGCAATCACCAAACCACCTTTAAACCTTTAAAAAAAATGTTTAATAACAAAAAAAAATTCTAAACTACAGATAGCAAAAAAAATGTTTCTGCTGCCAGATTGCAAGGGGTTAAAGCTCTTAACCCCTTCATGACCAGACTGTTTTTGGAATGTTGTGCATTAATGACCGTGGCTGTTTTTACACTTGTTGTTTATTTGTGCTTGTGTTTAGCTGTAATTTTCTTCTTTGTCATTTGCTGTACCAACACATATTATATATTGTTTTTATTAGGACAAAAAGTGCTTTCTTTTGATGCCATTATTTTGTTCATATCATTTATATTATTATGAGAAAAAAATTGTGAAAATTGTATAAAAACAACACTTTTCCTGAATCGCTGAATCAGCCCCGCATGTACACATTTTTATAAAGTAGATATCCCAGGGTATTCAACTTGGGGTATTTTGACACTTTTTATGCAGTAATTTTCCCACCAATCTTTGACAAGTTTTGACATAGTCATTTTTTGTGTGTTTCTTCCCCCACACACTTTGTATTTAGGTACGAATTTAAAGGGGTTGTTCTGTCTTTTTGCCAAACAACACCCCAATATATGTTCAGCGACATCCCCTAAGTATAGCAGTACCACATGTATAGGTTTGCTAGGGTTATGTGGCAGGTAAAGGGGCAAAGTAGGAAGCACAGATCCTTGCTATCCTGCGGCTGCATTGATGATATATCCAGCTGCAGCGGGCCCCCATCTTCTTTTGGGGCCAATGCAAAGCACTGGCCCCACTAGTAGTCTTTTTTTTTTTAAATAAAATATCCCTAGAGGACCACCAGCAGACCTAACATGTAACTGGCCCTCTATGGATTAAAGTGTTATTTTGATTTAATTTAATTGTATTGTTTTATTATTTATTTATTTATTTATTTTTTTTATTAACTTTTTTAAATTTAATTATATTTAACTCTAACTTTATCCCTAGGGTTAGGATTAGTACAAACCCTAATTCTAACTCTAGGATTAGGGTTTTGATTATCTCTAACCCTAACCCAAGGGTTAAGGTTAGCACAATAAAAATATAAATAACAATTTTTATATTTTTATAAATTTTTTTATTAAAAAACCTGGGGGGGGGGGGGCTGTATGGGCTTGGGGGGACCTGGGGGAGACTTAAATGACTATATTTAGTCTCTCCCTGCCCCATGATCGCTGTGGAGCAGGGAGAGACTAGTGCCTGCTTTGACAGCTATTAACATCCTGGCGTTGTGATTGGCATGGTGCCCGGATGTTTTTTTTTGGGGGGGGGGGGGGCTTCAGCTGACATGGCTGAAGTGTCTTGGTATTGAGACACTTAGCCATGTCGTTTAAATCGCGTTTGCGGTATGCCAGAGCACATACCGAAATCGGATCTACATGATGATCCTGGACTGTCATCGGTCACTAAGGGAGTTTTTCCTCTTGACAGACCAGGTCATTGGTCACAAAGAGGTTAAAAGAGTCTTTGTCATACTGTAATAAATAACAGTAAACAAATGTATTACAGTACTGTAACAAATGACGGTAAAAAAATGAACCCCTAAAAAATGCACACTGCAAAAAATCTACTGCTGTGCATGATCACTGCATATGCAGTGATCAATGTCAGGGAAGGGGTTAATAGCTCTTAAAAGAGCCTTTGTTATAATGTAGTAAATTACAGTTAAAGGGACACTCCCACCAAAAAATGAAAAGGTTTGTCTTTTGTTTTTCTTATGTGACTGTATTTAATAGAATATGTAACTAAACAAGTGTGACTGGGCATTTTGTTAAATATAGTGTTTTTGGGTCCCACCACCTAGTGACTTTACAGCACACATTTCTCACTTTGGGTCTGGGGACACTGAATGCAGTCTATAAGTCTGAATTCATTATGGTGTTGCAAAGTGCCTCACATAGAGGCATTGTCAAAGTCTCTCACTCAATGTTTGATTCCCCCCCCCCCAAATCCCCCCGAGGTGTGCTAAAAAAAACCTGCTCCAGGAACATTCTTCACATCCTTGCAGCCAGTTGCGAGCCGCCTGGCTCATGCGATGTGCCCACTTTGGTCGCATTCTTTGCTCTTTTTAGTGTATGACGTACCAAGCATGTCATGTGTCACGAAGGGGTTAAAGAGTACTGCACCTATATATATTGTGGACTGTTATGGTGACATCACCCATTAACATCACTGACATTAGGCAAAAGAGCCACATGAGAACGGATTGTTTGGGTTGTTGGGAAGTTTTAGGAATATCTTTCATGCATGGGCTGTTGATTATTGTAACTATGTAGATATGTATAACTGATAACAGTTATTCCTTAAATTTAGAGTATTGCTGCAGTGATTTTTCTGTGGTATAGAACCAAGCAGTGGACTGTTATAAAGACGGGTTAAATTTATGTCAGCTTGGTGGTCTTATACACAGATATCACTTAAATAGCAATATGTATGTATATATATATATATATATATATATATACATATATATATATATATAGTTATATGTGTGTGAATATGCAGGTGTGAGGTGATCAAAGCAACATTGTTTCCAGGTAAACATACTGGCTATTGGACTATAAACAACATGGAGTCTAACAGTTAGTCTGGTCACCTGACCAGTGTTACTATGGAAAAGCATTACCAACAAGGGCCTGAAAAAGAAGAATCATCACCTAAGAAGCAGTTGCTCAGCCAGTCCTTCCATCTGTACAGAGTTCTCCTGGCTTTGCACATTGTCACCGTAATTGTTAAGACTAAGTACCAGCTTTCATTATATTTTAATCTATCTTCTTCTACTTGAATAGAGTTAACTATTCTTGTTTCTGTTAATAGACTGAGCATTTTAGCATTGATTATTTGTATAGCCTATAGTAGATATTGTTGTTGAGTTATCATTAAACACTGTTGTTCTTTACCCTGTTCAAGTGTGTGGATAATCTGTTATTTGGTTATTGAATATAACTCTCTAATAATAACTTATTGTTTAATATAATCGTTGTATGTTATATTATTACCATTTATACATTGTGGTTGGGGCAGTGCTGTATTTACCGCGAGGCATCCTAGGCGGATGCCTAGGGCGGCAAATTTGGGGGGGCGGCCAGCACTGAAAAGAAAAAAAAAAGAAAAACCCTGCCCTTTAAAAAAAAAAAAGACCGCACTTGCAGGCAGAGACGGAGGTGACGGGGGATCGGAAGATACCCCCTCACCATCGCTCTGCCTGCCAGGCTGCACGGGGAGCCGAACAGGCAGTACAGAGAAACCTCCGTGCTGCCTGTTCGGCTCCCCGTGCAGTGTGCCGACACGGAAGTGCCGACAGTCACGTGACGGGCGCGCTGATGTCATACGCGCGCCCGGTCACGTGACCTGTCGGCACAATCGCCGGGAAGCCGAACAGGCAGCATGGAGGGACCATGCTGCCTGCCTGCCAGGGAAAGGTAAGTGCTGATGGGAGACTGTGTGTGTGTGTGTGTGTGTGTGTGTGTGTGTGTGTGACTGAGTGTGATGGTAGTCAGAGTGTGTGTGATGGGAGACAGTGTGTGTGACTGAGTGTGATGGGAGTCAGAGTGTGTGTGATGGGAGACAGTGTGTGTAACTGAGTGTTATGGGAGTCAGAGTGTGTGTGATGGGAGACAGTGTGTGTGACTGAGTGTGATGGGAGTCAGAGTGTGTATGATGGGAGACAGTGTGTGTGACTGAGTGTGATGGGAGTCGGAGTGTGTGTGATGGGAGTAGGAGTGTGTGACTGAGTGTTATGGGAGTAGGAGTGTGTGACTGAGTGTGATGGGAGTGTGAGCTTGATGTGAGTCTGAATGATGGGGCATGTCTTAGGTGTGTAACGTGGGTGTGCAGCTTGGGTAGGGGGGTGCCCAGATTTTGTCTGCCTAGGGCAGCACAAAATCAAGATACACCACTGGGTTGGGGTAATGCTTATTTGGCTCCCATTGTGATTTGTTTTTGTATTCGTGGGAACCAAACTGTAAAGTCTTAAATAGACACCAGTTGATATCAAATCTGGTATTAATTTTGATATTAAGCATTTAACAATCCTCACTTTCCAATACATTCATGTTATGGAGGATATCATCTAAACTAGTTACATGTCAAGGATGTGGTTTTAATTACATTTAGTTTTAAATAAATACTTGTTTTTATATCTTGTATCATTGTTTATTATATACAGAAATAATGGCGCTTGACATAATAACTACAGACGTGGATCTAATAACCCACGGTGCTGAGTTGATTAGCTGCACCTCTGCTTCTGTTCTCAAGGTATCCCACCAGTTCTTTAGAGCTTTTGACGACACGTTGGTAGACATTGACAGTTTTCTCCAGGACTTCGAAAGGCAGTGTCAGCTGCACCAAATTGATCGGCTGGACTGGATACCCCCTTGATGGGGAAGTTCGCCAGACGGGTATGGATGCCTACTGAGTTGTCTGCTACCTACTTGGTGCCCCAGGTACTGGACCTTGGCCATCCCTAACTGACATTTGTCGGGTCTTATGGTCATCCCCGCCAGCTGTTTCTTTCCCAGCACCAGGTCTAAATGACCGAAGTGCGAAATCCCAGGAGTCTCTAAAGATGGCTACATCCAAGTAGACACAGGTGAAGTCTTGTAAGCCCTCCAGCACCTGGTCAACTAACCACTGGAAGGTAGCCAGGATGTTCCTCCTCCCGAATGGCATGACCATAAACTGGTGTAGGCCATATGGAGTGATGAACACCGATATGGGGGACAGTGTTCGGGGCTAACGGAAGGACTGGTGTGCAGCTGATCGAGGGGACTGGGGTTTTTAGTGTCTCCGAGCAGGTCTGGGATAGCTCTGTCCTTCGCCTCGGTGGAGGAAGGGTTACAGACAACGGCTACTAGTGCTTCTCGGGTAAGGAATATTTTTAAGGCATTAATGTGGCAGATTCAGGGGGAGCCACCTTTAAAGATCACATACGTAGTCTCTCCCTTCCTTTCTAGGACTTCATAAGGTCACTCCCAGGCAGCCTGAAGCATGTTATGCCGGGTGCCCAGGTAAAATGTTGGTGGGTAATCTAGGCATAATCCCCACATTGTGGAAGCCCATACCGGTATCCCCAATCAAGGTAGACACTGCCTTACAAATTCCTGGAAAAAACTGTCAGTGTCTCCCAGTGCTTTGTCAAAAGCTTTAAAGGACTGGTGGGTCACCTTGAGAACAGAAGCAGAGGTGCTGCTCCGAATGGGCATCGCCGTTGGTACTCTGGCTCTAGGGTTGAGGGTATTAAGCTCCTTGTCTCACTCCTGGTTTTATGATTTGAAGGGAGGATAGTAACCATAGGCAGCTAATTAACTCCAGACCCTTTGGGTTATTAGATCCACTCCTGAGTCCCCACATTCGTACTGTGGTCGGGTAGTAATCAGCTCCCCTGATCCATGTCTACCAAGGCGGCCACAAGAACCGGCTTCTTTAGGCCACATGCATCTTGTCCACTCTAGCCAAGCAGCTACGGTCAACAGCTTGTAGCTCACTGCCATCCTAAGGGTGAAAGTTACTCACGGCTGGTACAGAAGGGGGTCCCACTGCTGCCACCAGTTTAACAAGATAGCACAGTAGCCCAGATGTTTAGTTCTCACTTTTAGGTTTCCAATATCTCCTCAGCCCTCAATCTCAAAATCTATTGCCAACTCCCTGGTCAACACCCAGTGATAATAGGCTTGTAGCAATTCCCAGAAGTAGACATGACTACCAAGGATTTCACAGCAACAATTTATTGAAGACAAGACAGTACATTTTATACATTAAAACATCTTGATAACAGGGGATTAAATAATTCACTCATAACAGGATTAACTTCAATACAATGGTTAATACAATTAAATTTGGCGCCAGGGATGGGGGGAACCAATGAACACATACTATGGAAAAGTAGCAACAAATAGGGTGAGAGGGGGACCTTTAAACCCTTGGCCATTGAAATGGGCGCCAAATGAGATCTGGAGCGACCAATCAGTGGTGTCCCAAATGAGCCAGGGGCAGACGAAAGTCCCAGGAGACTGGGCTTCTCCTTTATTGTGGCTAGGGTGCTTCACCGCAGAGGAACCATATCTGTCCTGAAAGGGGCTAAATAACTGTTTCAGAATATTTCTAGTTCACCTTATCTTTCAGACACATTTCTGTTCCCTATTTCGGGGCTAGGACCAATGGGAAGGAGAGCTACTAAGCCCTTTAACTCACCGGCCAATACCCATATGAGCGACGTTGGGGCCGGGTTGTGGGAGTTTTAAGCGAACCAATGGGTGGCTGAGCAATGGGCTCCATAGTCTCTAGTTCTGTCCTGCAGAAAGGTGGTCACTACTTGGAAGGTTGGACCAGGAGGCGGGGAAAAAGGCATTGATTTGCTCTTTTGGGGAGGTTTTAAACCGGGGAAAACACTGGGCACATAGGACATATACTTCAGGGGAACACAGTTTCTTCCGGCTGGCTCCAGCTCCAGGTTCTTTAACCCCGAGTCACGGTGGTTCGTGACACTGTGCCTAAAGCTAGGTGACCAAAATGAGAAAAGGAATAAAGGATATTCATTCAGAAACAGCCTTTTGGCCAGACGTTGATACGTAGTATGTAGAGATTTCGGCTGTAAAGAACAGCGAGGTGTTGTCACAGAGTTCTTAGTTCCTACTAAAGTCATAAGATCATAAGAAATTAATCAGATCAAATACTATATTCATCACCAATAGTGTGAGTGTTTTCAGGGTATGTACCCACAAAGACAGGATGAGGCTCTTTTAATTGCAGTGTTGGAATTAGGAGTGTGACGGAACCCCCTTGTACTCCGGCTGGGTACCGCCGTCTATCTCTGCTTCCTAGTGACCCTCAGCCCTCACAATGGCTGAGAACAGTGATTTTAGCCCCGGGATCTCATGATCTCTCCAGCCATCCAAATCACTAGCCGAGACTTAGTGCAGGATGAAGAATAGTAACACCTTATTGGAGCAGAAACATTATATACAAACATTAGAAGTTAAATGCAGGGACGACACTCATGAAACCAGGTAATAATAATTCAAGCGATTTTAATAGTGCAATGTTGAAAAATCCAAAAATACATACAGCAGCATAGGGAAATCTTGTAAAAATATCAAAAAGTGTTTAAGCTTGATGTTGCATGGACAATCTGCTCCAAGGGGGATGGCCAATCCGCTCCACAAACAGATGAAAGCAATAGCGTTCATTAGTTGTAATCCAGTGGGTGTGTCATGGGGAGCAATAGTGTTTATTACATGAAAAATAGTATCATCTCTATAAATTACATTGTAGTCATACTTTCTATTCGTGACAATAATAGTAAAACATAATTTCAGGTGAATTAAAAACAAACACAGTATTCTAAGGGGGAAATAGAAATATGAATATGGTATACTCAGCTTGTTATAAAATGCATGAGTCCATTTATAACTATTTTTTAATAGTTGTAAAGAATGTACTTAAATGAGCAACAAGGAGCCAAAATATTTAAAAACAAACGGTATGTTTTTCCCATGTTCTATAGTTCACTGATTAGACATGCGAGTAATATTACATAAGTGCCCAAGTATATATACTTATGTTAGCATTTCACCAATCAGGGATATAAATAATATGATAATATATACTGAAAAATAAGGTGAATGAGGTGATCCCGTACTAATACCTCGATTGAGGATACAGATCATGCAATAATGTTAATCGTATACTTTATGTATTTCTATCTACAAAACTCTAGTGCTTGATGCATCATAAAGGTTCCAGTGATAAAATTATTGTCTGACTACATTTATATGACATTTGAGGGAGGGAGAGATGTACAGCATGACTTTACTAAGATAAAAATTTGCCAAAGTCTACTTAACCCCTTAGTGACCGAGTGCTATGCTGCATTTGATGTACCTTGAAGACCAGAATTCCATTATTTATGTTTACTAAACTGTGAATTTCTTTCTTTGTGTTCAGTCCACCCACACAAATTATATATCATTTTTTTAAAGGACGGATAGGGCTTTCATTTGATACTATTATTTTCATCATATGATATAATTTAATATTAAAAAAAAAATGATGAAAATATGCCATAAAAAACACTTCTTCTAACTTTGACTTGATTTTTTTTTTTTTTAAACAATTACAAATGGTAAAAAAGACCCCGTCTATATATTTCTACTATTTGTCCTGAGTTTAGAAATACCAATGTTTCCATGTCTGCCTATGTTTTATTTCAACTAATAGGACAATAAACAAAATTATTATTTTTTTTTTCCTAACCATTTTCTTCTACAGTAACCTTTTAACCCCAACCCTAAATTTACCCCAATTCTAAATTCACCCTAACCCTAAATCTACCCCCACCCCTTAATCTAACCCTTGTACTCACCCGAACCCTTCTGTAACCTTAATTATAACCCTATTTATGACCCTAACCCTAGATCTAGGCTTAGTAGATCAAGGGTTAGCTTTTTCCATTTATTTATTTATTTTATTTTATTTATTTAATTTTCCATTTATAACTGTAATACTTTCTAACTGCCTGTAGGGGCAGTCAAGTAGCGGTTTCAGAGCGACGGAAGGGCACGCTGTATTGGAGGAGCATGCTCCTCCGATACAGCACACACCCGCGATCACCGGGTGATCCCGTCTCCTAGGTGGGCACAGAAGGTGTTGCATGGCATGTCGAGGCATCATTGCAACACTTTACACACATAGGCAGTGATCAGCTTTCACTGCCTATGTGTGTAACGCGCATACGATCACATTCGCGGTGATCGTATTCGTGCGGGGGGGTTGAGGGGGGGCTGAAGGCAGTCTCAGAGGCTGCTCCGGATCCGAAGCAGCCTCTGAGAGTAGTTGCAGGCATGTAGTGTTGCGCTAAGAAGCGCAACACTACATGTAAATACATATATATACGTCCAAATGCGTTAAGGGGTTAAAGAAACATGACACATCATATTCCTTATTGAGCACAATTGGTTTACGGGTACCTAGTGTAAATTTCCAATTGGGCTTGATACGGAAAAGAGATGATACTATTTTTCATGTACACTATTGGCATTTTTTCGTCACATGACACACCCACTGGATTACAACTAATGGATGATATTGCTTTCATCTGTTTGTGAGTGTTGCTTGGATCTGATTGGCCTTTTGTGGTATTACTTTGCACATAATTTAAATATTTGCTTCACCGTCACTAGATGCATGAAACGCGTCAATCATAAACACTTTTTGATCTGTTTTGCAAGATTTCCCTATGCTGATGTATGTATTTTTGGATTTTTCAACATATCACTATTAAAATCGCTTGAATTATTACCTGGTTTCTTGAGTGCCGTCCCTGCATTTACCTTCACTTCTACTACGAATTGGTACTAGTCACGCACCTGCAGAGGCACCAGGAATAACGAGTGGGGGTTCATCTTACACGGAGCTGAACCACTCACCAGTGAGCCCGAACATACTCACTTTTACAAACATATTAACATACAGTGAATAAAAATAATTACACGCACACATGTTAGACACATAGAGACACATAATGAACACAACATAATCAGTTTAACAGTAAAATCAATTATCACAGAACAATGCATGAGGGAGTTAACTATCAGTCATTGTCCCTGACTCTCCTGTGACACACTGTAATCAATTCAAAGTGCATATATGTATTTGGATACATTTCAACGACCACTTAGCTCGGTTTAGAGGGGAGGTGTTGCAAAACAAAGTAAAAAAAGGCATGTCCTACAAAAGGACATGAAAAAGTCACTAACAGCAAAACGCGTTTGACACGCCCCTCCTCTCCATTACATCGCCTCGCTCTTCTTCAGCGCTAAATGTCTGCATACGCCAAAAGGCTGTGCCTGTATGAAAGTCTGGTGTTCCTTTTTGCAGCATGGCGTCCTAGCAAGAATCCTCCACCACTCCACCAGTACAGCGTAATTGAGCTGAGCCATTTACTGAGATCAGCTGTTTTTGCTGATTCTGCGTTCTTTGTGAGTTACTCAACTGTACTAACATTTTTTAAGTAAGCCTTTTATGTATACAATTTGGTTTTAACTGTATTACCCTATTGCAGCAGTTATGCCCTATTTTCTCTTCACATACTTTGATACGAGCCAAATGAAATCAGGCTCATAAACCTAAAAGCTACATTGTCATCAAGAAAATGTATGACCCCTGATCTTGCTGAAAAATTTGGGGGACATTGTATTGGGGGCATACAGAGAGCAATGTACTGCTCCATTCTTGTGAGTGTAACCTCAACAGATGTTTTGTCTGTATTTATAATTCAGTTATAGCAGTGAGCACTATTCTTGTTTTATTTTTTGGGTGTGACTAATTCGCAGTTGAGACCAACTAACAATCTATATTGACTGAAGATCCAAAGAAGTATTTTTGTCATAAACTTTTTTGTATATCACATCCCCACTAGGGCACAATTATGTATACTTTCTGGTCACTTTGAATTTCCTTTTAAACTGCACTAATTGATGTTAATTTAGTTTTTGGTCTTTAGTCAATTTAACTAATTAACTTACATTTCTTTGTGCTCCTTCTATTTTTTACTTTTGGTTTTGTTTAGTGGAAATCGTCATATTTTTCCACATAGGAGAACTATTTTATTTATTTAAACATGTTTTATAGCACCAAACACTTTTACTTTATTACTGATACTTAATACACTGTAATATGCCAATAATAGTATAGTATTCACCCAAATTCAATACCTATTGACCAATATTTCATAAAATCTCTTTTTAAATCTCTGAAATACTTTTTTTAAGATAAAGGCTGCCTGATTAAATATATGTTTATTCTTTTCAAACCTATAAAAATACAAGAAATTAGATCATGACAAGCACCGTGTTGTCAAGCATCACATAACATCTAGAGAAAAACTCATAGAAGCCATACCTTTGAAATGCAACCCTAGTCTCAGCTAGTGTAATATTTTCACAAGTACCTAGTACATACATCCACCTTACAACTAAGTCTTACTGTGGAAGCTTGCTTGATGGGCATGACCTTATAAAGCAACAATACATAATTCCAGACACATTTTTAAATATTGCTGATTTAAATCTTCTGTTTGGCTGATTGTAACCTAGCAAGTCACGATAAGTGATATTTGATTGTATCAAGCACCAAATATGTACAATATAAGGTAAGAAGATTCCCTTTTGGACAAAGATACTTACATAATGCAATCCCAGAGCAATCAGTGGAATGCATACATTCCTTATACTCATTGACTGCCTATAATAATAGTATCATGCAAGGACACAGTGATTTTCCATAATTTATTTAGGCTTCATGTGATCATAATATTTCTAATTAAGATTAGTAACTGTAACATTCTCAAGGACCAACAGTATGGAGGACAATGTTCAGAATTAATGGACTATTGCCGCAAGTTGGGATGTGTGATATTCCTGCTAACAGAAAAATCTGAATTTACATTTGATTACACAGTTCCTTCTGTTTAAATAATTGAGTTTGTTTGCAAAAGGAGTAGCCTTGTGTTTCCTGGGGAATGTGCAAGGGCAGGCCTGTGATAAGCAGCAACATTAGTTGGATGACGTCATATGTCCCACTGGGTGTTTAAAGAGATGTAACACTTCAATGTTTCAGAAGATTTTGTTTTAAAATATGCTGTCATACCAGGTAAAGGAAGAGACAGTTTCAGACAAGAAGAGGCCTGAGGCAAAAAAATAATAGAGGGACCTTCACACCCAACCTTAACAATAATTTCAGCTTAAAAAGCTATGTTAATCCGTTAAGTGCCAGAGGAATGACTCATAATACTAGATACCCTCTAGTGTTTAAATGGTTAACAATAATAACAAAACCTTTGTAATAATAGTATAAATGGTAAATGCACTGGTTATAATAGTGTTTCCCAGCCCGGGGGTGTATGATGTCTTAATGGGTATTAATAATCCAAACCAATAACTGTCTCACAAATAGAGGATGCTAAGTGTGATCAAAAGAAAGAACAGGGATGTCATCTGATCGAATGCCACTGATGTCTAATGCCACTGATACTAAGTTATTCAGTTAACTTAGGTTTATTGGTACTAAAATATTAATTAAAAAAAACTTTTTACCAATATTTTTTCAAATATATTTTGTTAAAGAAATATTTTTACAATAACCTTACCTTTACAATAAAAGAGAAAATACCACATATGTTATAAATAAAAAAAAAGTTAATATCAATGTATCCAGTCCATATTTAAATTAATGATGAAAGTATTGATCAGGCACTTTTTGTAGTCAGTTTACATTGTGAGAACATATTATAATGAATTCATTATGCAATTAAATTACAATGATAATAAATAAAACAAAAAAAATAAAATTGGCAGGGGGGGGGCAAAAAAAAAGTGGAAGGGGAGTACAACCATCCACAATACCTTTTTTTTTTTTTTCAAATTAAATTCTAATGACAATAACCAATTCTAGTATACATAACACGACACAACAATACCTACAGTAGATCTGATAATCGTGTAATAGAATAACATTTTTTGTTTTCAAACCATTTTCAAATACCTTTCTTTATACAAGCAATCAAAACCTATATTCTTTTTTAATCTTTGTTTCCCATTCGTCCCAGTAGTGTCTAAAGTTATCTAACTGCAAAGAAGGTTGTCTGAGAGCCAGTTCGTACTCCTTATTTTATAGTATATAATTAAAAACGTCTAATAGTAGGGATTGTTGGTAACCTCCAGTATCTGGGGATCACATTAGTAGCAGCTAAATAATTTTATCAATTTGTTCAATAGGATCAGGGAAGAATTTAGTAGTTAGTACAGGAATATTATAATTTACTTTTTGGATTAATGTATGTATTTTCTGCCAAAATTGTGTGAGTTTAGGACAATACCAAAAAACATGTGAAAGCGAGCCAATAATTCCACAGTTTCTCCCACATTTATCTGAATATCTGGAGTTCATTTTATTCAACCTATAGGGGTAAATAACATCTATAAATTATTTTTAAATAATTAATTATTGAAGCATTGTGTAATTCCTTTAAGAGCTGGTACAAATTTAAGCCATTCTTCCAGGTCGTAACAAGCTTCCAAATCTTTTTCCCATGCAAGCATGTAATCATCTTTTAATCTAGGTGTGGGCATTAGATAAAAGTAACATTGAGATATCATACTGCATTTATTAGTATTATGTAAGTATGTTTTTCCAGATCAGACAATGCATTTTCTGTATAATTTTGATCTAAATTTTGAATGGAAAATGTATCTTTTATTTTATTAAGAATTAATTTGTGTTCTATTTGCAAATTATCTTCTAGGCTGAATTTATCTTGAAGTTTCTTAAAAGACATTAAAGAATGACCTAAGAAAAAGGTCATTTAAATGTTGCATTGATTTAGTGTGTCACTAATTACAATTTAAATCAGTAAAATCTAGTTTTAATACAGACAGCGGCATTACTCCTAACCACCCAGAGGAAGGGCCGACTACTTTAAACACAGTATCCCAAGCTTTGATGGTAATCTTAGTGGTGGGAAACATTTCAGTTATTCTGGGTCGCCCAGACATCGGAGGCCACAGTACTTCTTTAATAGAATATGGTAACATCCTATAATTTTCCATCTCAAGCCAGCATGGAATCTGACTTTGTAGGCCAAACTTAAGTGCTGTAGCGGCATTAGTTGCCGGGTAATATTTAAAAAAATCAGGTATCCCTAAACCTCCACAAGACTTGAGATTTTGCAATACTGAAAATGTAATTCTGCTTATCTTATTTCCCCATATAAAATTAATTAGAGCCGACTGAACTGTTTTAAAGAATGTCTTCGGAATTGATAATGGAATAGTTCTCAAGTAGTATAGTATTTTTGTAAGATGTTCATTGTAATAGATGTAATGTTACCTAACCAGGAAAGTTCCAAATTATTCCAGTTTTTTAACCCAATTGTAGACCAGCTTATTGGTAAAATATCAGCTGGGGGGCAAGTATAAACTAAGGACATGGTTTAGCAGCAGCCACATCTAAACAGTGAAAATTAAGACATATTCAAGTAAAACAATGTAAGGTAAGAGTAAATAAATGCAATAAAAAGGCAATAAGACTATACCCTGGTACAAATAAGCAGCTACCAAAAAACACCAAAGAGTGTTTCCTCCACATGCAGAAATACAAGAAGTCAAATGAGGGACCTGACTCGCTACGCTGCCTAAACTGCAACTTCATCAGAGTTAAAGAAATTGAGTTCTGCCAAATTTAAGAGAAATATAATTAAGCCTTAGGTTGAAAAGGGAGCAAAAGAGAAACTCACAAAATTGGTCTGTACAGTATCTGACCACAACATAAGCGGTCCTAAAAGGGGGGAGGTTTTACAAGTAAAAATACATTTTCCATACATAATATAATTTTATAAACATAAACAATTCTCCTACTGGCAAATATAGCACACCAGCGCAATAATTTAATACATTGCTGGATCACACTTGTTCACATACACATTTGAGAATGCATATCATTAAGTTCTTGTTTATTGTTGTCCATATTTGTAAATGAGGGCATATTTGCTCAAGTGACGGCTGCCAACTTTTGGCTCGGGGAACAAAAACAATTTAGTGGGCCATTGTTTTGCTTTACACAATCAAATTCAGACAAGATAAGGTGCTGAGATTGACAGACAAGACAATTGTATTGTACAGAAAGATACAAATTAGAGGGCAGCCTGGGGTGCACTTTCCCTTTAACCCTTGCCAACCCTCCCCTGTTTACACATATGCAAGTAACACAGTGCTGAAATTTTCAGTTTGAAAAAACAGATCAGCTAAATTGCACCGCATGAAGTAATGTGTTCCTCTTTAGGACCCAAATGCCTCTCTCCATGTTCCAAAAAATAATGTCTCTCTCTTTCAAGTGCTAAAGATGCTTATTGTGCATGAATCAATCACAGAGCAATTATACATCAGTCATTTACATGTAGCTTGTAATGTAAATGTCTGTATATATTTTTAACTAAGTTTAGTCTAATTTAATAAATCTAGAAATGTAGAAATCTACAAATGACAATATTATAATTATTAGATGTGCTCCATCCAAACCAGTTCCCTGAAAGGAAAGGATAATTTATTTGAATTGATTGAGGCATGCACTAAAAGAAGTGCTTACATCTGGCCTAGTGAAAGGCTGTAGGTGTTCCAGAGAAAATTACTTTTTGCTGTAAATTACTCTCCTGCACTTTCTTTGTAAAATCATCTTAAAACCACATATACACGGGTACGCAGCTTATTCACTAAAAAGTGAACTGTATGGTAACAAGTTTCAAAAATCCAGCCATAATAAATGTCTCTTCTTCCAACAGCTGCATTTGTATGTTACATTACCAGCATGTCTGTAACGTTGTGACATCTGCCATTTCTTACCAAGCAAAATTAAAGTAAATTAAACCAAAATGCAGGCTGCTTATGTATTATGCAGCGTGACAATAATTCAACTTTAACAAAGCGCATATGGAAGGGCTGCATTAAAATATTTGCAGACAGGAATACTACATTTTCTTGTGTGGTTTATATATGGCACAACATATATGCATACCTAAAGTACAGCAACTCAGCTATGAGCTTTCCAGAGGTCTGTGTAATGTATTTCCCACCGCTCTTAAAAAGCTAATAATTAAAGTACTGTCATATTGTCTTTGACAATACTGGGAAAAACCATAGCTAATTTGGCTCCTACCTGCTTGAGCACAGAGGTGTATTCAGTATATTTAAGAACAGCCTTGAGAAAGTATTTACTCATTCCCTTAATCTGCAGGCATCTGTGGTAGCTAGCTATGTAGGAGGATTCATTGCCAAACAAGAGCACCTGTCTGATGCAGGACAGGGTCCTAGATCCCAAGATGTGTCAATTGTCAAAATGACCCCTGAAGTATATTTTCTACAGTGTAAGAGAAGAGGCACCAGCAGCTTACTTACATAGAGCAGGAAAAAGAAACATTTTGGCTGGATTTGTGAGTTTATTTTGAGTACTACAGATATAAAAAAAAATGATGCTTATTAAGTAGGTGTTAGGATGCTGCAATTGCAGAGTATTTAGATACTTAAGAGTATCCTAAAAACAAAAATAAATAACTGTAACATGGATTATTTTTTGCAGTGTCATTTTTGAGTGCCATATGAACGGTGGTGTAATACATGGGAAGGCATGCAGTGTGCCCCGAGTGCCACACTGTAGGAGGGTGCCAGGGCAGTCCTGGATGGCTGCACCATGCCCAGGCGCTGTATAGATGAGGAAGAAGGGAGCGCGGAGATGAATAGCACTGGCATGCAGATCAGACACTGCTGTCAAAATGATTGACGACAGCGCACACTTGTTTATCTTGAGCAAATTGTTTCCCCCAAGTAATCGCCCTCTGTGTGATCTGATACTGTCAGAGTGCTTGGTGCCAGGTGACATCCCGGCACTCAGAAGACAAATGCCATGCAGCACACACCACAATGAAATAAAAGGTAAATGAGCAGGGAGGGTGACAAACAGCATAACTTTTAACTTTTATAATCTGTGTATGTGGGTGTGTATGGGTGTAATTGTGTGTGTGAGGGTGTGTATAAGGGTGTCTGTGTTTGTGTAAGGGTGTCTGTGGATATGTGTGTATGTTACCCTGTCCCCACTCAGCACACTATTGTCACCCTTGTCCCCACTCTGTTCCCCAGTGTCACTCCGGTCCCCACTTTGCTCCCAAGTTTCATCCCTGTGCCCACTCTGCTTCGTCTATAACACTGCACAAAGGAAAGAAACACATGAGTGCTTATAATATTTAAATCTGCACTTTATTGAGTAAAAGCAGCAGCTGGTGGAAATGTGGCAACTACCTCACATGTTTCTTGTGAGTAAACACATATCCATAGGCCTAAAGCTGAAGTGTTTCTTTTCACTGTGCGGTTACAATGTTGCAGGCAATTCCTCCTTTTTGGAAATTGATGACTCTCTGGTGGATGTTGTATTCTCTGGCTTGAGTTTCAAGTGAGTGGCCGTCCTTCATCTAGCAGTGCACTTTAGTTTTTCTCAGCAGTAGCAAAGAGCCACTGTGCATTTGTCATATAAGCATACTACCAAGAGTATAACATAACAGCCATCCATGCTTAGCCATGTCAGCATATAAAAGAAACAAATCATTCACACTGAATCCAGAGTAATTGACTTCCTTCCCATACATGTGACCTGGCACTATCCTATAGTTCATTCTCACTCTATTGCTGTATTTGGTTATAATTTTGCCAGCACAAATATTTTGACCACTAGTAATTTATACTTAAATATTTGGGATTGGCAGGTTAATTTCGAAACATGCAATCTCACCCTCTACTCAATAATTAACATTAACAGGGGGCAAACATAATCCCTTCTGTTCACTGAGCGAACTATTTTTATTGAACTAATAAAACAATGTCTTTGATGTGCTCCCATGAGTTCTTCAGGAATCCGGCCTGTTGTTTTGACTTTAGTAAAGCAGTCTGTCCTGACAAGGCGCTGTCTGCTATCTGTGAAGCTTTGCTTACTTCTTTAGATAGACATTTTCTTGTGTTGTTTCTGAAGGGAACAGCTGTGGGATGAGAGGTTAAACAATGCATTCCTCTTCAAGATAAAACAGCACTGTTTTCCCACAGGAGCAACCAGAGAAGATATATTTTGCTAAAAATACTTGTCCCACCAGCGCTGGCCAGTTATAAGTTTATTAAAATAGAAGTTTACGATCAAGAGGGGGGATTACAGCAAGCATCACACACATCCAACCTCATTGTAGAACAGCATACATGCAATGTAGTTCTAAATAACTGGAATTGGTTTTATAGATGATTCATTCTCGAACATTGCATGTGAGTATATCTCTTTGAAAATCTTTGGACTCCAAAGAGCCACAATAGATTCAATTTACCACAAAGCATAATTGATGCTTCCATTTCCGTCTTGTGGGCAAACATTTTCACAAAAGTGTGTATTGTTCCATGGGCCACCAATAAAGTAGCGGACATCACTGTTGGTCTGTAGACCACAACTTGAGAACCACTGTTTAAATATATTGTTCAGCCAACTGGCATATAATTTCTTGAGACCTACAGCACATTCAGAAAAAGAATTGACAAAGTATTAGTGGAACAGTTTTCTGTCCTTACAAAAATTTGTGTTATTTAAAATGGGGTTGCACCAAAACTCCTAATAAATATTCCCAAATGTTTACGACATACTGTAAAGAAGTTATGCAATAATCAAAATAGACTCACGTTCCAGTGACGCATGTTCTGTGTAGCTCATAAAGCCCAATTAGTCCCGAGCTCACATGAGTATATAACATCACATGAAAGTAGCCACCCAGATATTACTACAAGCCATGACTCTTAACATGCATAAGATCCTACTGATCATGGGATAGTTGCTGTCCCCAAGCCATTGACATGAGGAGATTTATATGTACACACACTTTTTTCAAAATAAAGATTTTTATTGCTTTATGGGCTCAGAAAGCTCTGTGTATAAAGGAGGACAGCGAGTGTTTATGGTTAACAGCCACCCCATGTGTTTCACATAAGGGATCTGTCATGGGATTTACATTCTTCCTTTGTTCCTCAGATGTTCTTAATTTGAGCCAATATGTGTTTGGTCTCTGATTGGGTAAATACAGATGCATCCTGGGGAATTAAAGCCATTGTTCCAAGCTGGACAGAGAGTATATACATATAAGTAATTCTTCTGTATCAGTAGGCTGTGCTATTTGTATATATCCGATATGTCTGCCATCATCAAAGTCTAGCCACCAAATTTTTTTATTTTGTTTCCTCCAGGTATTTCCTCAGAAATAATTTTGGTGAGACTTGAATTATTTACAATGAATCGCAATATACTTTAAACTTTAATGTGCCTTGTTTTCTACAGACAAGCACACATATGATAGAGATGTCATAAATGTACAGAACTGGCCAGAGACAGACTACTTCCTCTGCCTGTCTTTAATGTGGTGTTCCTGTAGACTAGACAGGCAGACTGCTTGCTGACTTGACTTGCATGGCCCAAAAAACTTAATTGAACAGGTTTGCTGAATTAAACAAAAACAGCTATATTCAGACTAAATGTTAAGTGTTAAATGCCTGGTTATAGGAGCTATACTTAGGGTAGGTGTACCTAACTTGCTCAATGGAGTAAGGTTGTAATGTGTAGTTACATAGACCAGCTATTGGGCATTCTGCTCATGAATGGTCTGTTTAATGTTATTAGCATCTGTAACTGGTTTGCAGTAAAGTAAAGTAAGCTTTTGGAAACTTGTCCAGACTCTCTCTGTGGTCCAGCTCTATCATGTAGCTCTTCCCAGCACTCCTCTGTAAAGCAGTTAACTACACAAAAACTGTAACACAACACAGAATATTACAGTACAACACACAATTCTGTAAATGTAAAGATCTTCTCAATAAAGAGAGAATTGCATGGAACTGGGATGGAAATTTCAAACTTTAGGCCAATGTAGCTGAGTTGTAACAATTCTCCAATGCAAGTGAATGGGAGAGTTTTTCCAAGTTAGCTACTTTGGCCTTAACCCCTTAGCAACAAAGGACGTGTCTGGCATGTCCTGTGGTGGCGTTTCTCTGTCGGTGCTGCTCTGTTGCCTCAATGTCGAGGAATTAGGCAGCACTGAAATTTTGATTCACAGGTGCCATAATGGAGAGCAGCATGCGCCTCCGATATGGCTGCCGCCCTCTTGTGGGCAAAATAAAATGACTTCCGTTGCTCAGATGGTGTTGCATTGCAATGAAAAAAAGACTTTATTTGCTAAAATCTAGGGTTAGGTTTAGAATAATGGTTAGGGTTACAATTAAATTAGGGTTAGCATACGGGATAGGGTTACAATTAAATTAAATTTAGAATAAATTAAGGGTTAGAGTTAGGGTTAAATTTAGGGTTCAGGTTCGGGTCAAAAGATGAAAATAATTATAAAACAAAAAACACTATTTTTGGTAATTGCCCTATAACGCACAAAAAAAACATTGGGACAACATTTTGAAAGTATTTAGATGTGGTCTTTTTTACCGATTGTATTTGTGTAAATTATTTTTTAAGTCAAAGTTGGAAAAAGTGTTTTTTTTTTACATTTTCATCATATTTTATGATTTTTTTTGTAGTAAATTAAAAGATATCATGAACATAATGGTATCTGATGAAAGCCCTTCTTATGCCGAGAAAAATGATATACAATTTGTTTCAGTATAGTATGTGAGAAAGAAGAAAATTACAGCTAAACACAAACACCCCAGAAATGTCAAAACAGCCCTTGTCACCAAGGCAAAGACAAGGTCAAAAGGGTTAAAGGGACAGTCTAGTCCCCAAACTCACTTTGGTGAAAGATGAAGATTACTGCTTGTATAGTGCACAAGATTTTTTCCCAGTGGGATTTGATACAGGCATTCTGCATAAATCTTATTTTTAATATGACTCAAGCTCTCCCCAGTGAATACTCTGCATGTTTACTGCAGGTGCAGCAGCACTGATTAAATAGACACTGAGGAGATAACATTTTGTTTGTAATTTAGTAACTTCCTGTGCTCTTCCAATTGAATACATTATGTGGACTTGAGTGAACTTACTCTTGTACACAGGAGTATATCTTAACAGTGCAACACACTGTCTGATGACATCACTAGAGAGACAGGTTATTCCTTTCATTTGAATGAAATTATTCTCATTGGTTCCTGCAGCAAAAAAAAAAAAAAAGAATATGACTTTTACTCGTGCTAATGTGGGCAGTCCTAATATTTGGGAGATACATTTTGGCCACTAGAAAGCCCCTTTAAAATTGAAATTCCCATCTCAGTATCGCTGCAATTCTAACTTTATTGAGTAGGCCCTATTATGTAGTACAAAAGACATATGATGTGAATATCTAGATGAAAAAGGAACAGAAGGAGAGCCCACATTCGTGTGCATTATAAATATGAGTTTACCCTATAGCATGGCTCTAAACCAGTCCACTAAAGTATCTTCATTTATTAAAGGTCTCCTTAATCTGATCACCACCAAGGAAGACATTTGCTAATTCAAGAGTAAGTAAACAGAGAGATTAAATAGGGGTAGGGGCAACATTGGCACAGAAAAGGTAAATAAAAACAAGAAATGCATTTTTTTATATCATAAGTTTTTATTAAATATGAAAAAGCAATTTACAAGTAAATATATATAAATTAAACTTTTTTCCTATACGGTAGTCTTACATTCAGGCTTTTAGTTTTTTTTCTAAAGGAATATCCATAGTTTGGGGGGTCGTCTTATAATCAGGGTCGTCTTATATTCGAGCAAATACGGTATCCTTTTGTAAACATATGCATAATTAATATATATATTGCATGGAAATTATGACTATAACACAGGTATTTCCCATCAATTTTATCACTTCTCTATGTGTAGAGATGGGGGGGAGGGTTTACAACTCAAGGTAGATACAAAAGCAAGATATAAAACCACCTTATAAAATGGTTAACACTCAAGGTTTTCAAAATATTTTAAAATTCCATTTATTATTGAGACAGATTACATTATTTAAACATTTATATGGATGAATGATGCATCTCACATATGCAGCAGATGGTACACAGTGAAAATGTACATTTATTAAAAGGCTTACCACCTTTTTTAATTATTATTTCTCAAGTCCACTGCGAGCTCCAGTTGGGCCAGCCTCAGTTACTGTTACAGATCATGTCTTTACTAAAGCAAATTGAAAAAAACAATCTGAAATAATCCCCTACTGGTCCAAATATTTACAGCAAAATAAATGTCAATTGACAATATTTAAGTGAATAGACAACACCACATTTACTTGTGCTTAGCAACACTGGATTGCTAATACAAGATGGAGAATGTCATGAAGTGTTTGCTACTGCTATATAGATCCATGTGAAGGTTGGTTATCTACTAAGCAGGACAATGTTGGGTAGTAGTTGTTTTCATGTCTTTTCAGCTTGTTGACTACAAATTACAGAAGACTCACGAAAGTCTTTGTTCTCTTTTCAGCTCAAAGCTAAATTATATCTTTAGTTTAATGTTATTTACCATATCACCCGAAATATGGTTTCCATTATATTTTAAATTATGGGATTTCCTTTAGCTCGGTTCTCAGGATGTGTAAATAAGACACTGTAACAGTATGCCGTATATCCCTTTACATGGACTATATACATTGCTAATTCTAATACACTTGTATTGTAATGTACATGTTTTCTCTATGGTTTCTTTCAATCGCACACTTTAATATGGATGGATGGAAGATTAGCGCACAAATTATTCATATGAGAAGAATGTGAATGAGTTGGTGGATATAAGCTGTGGGGGCCAATGGCGGGGTCTATGCATTCCTTAATTTACACAAGACAACTGTAGAGATGCATTGTGTGCTGCTGTTGGGAACATACCATGAATGTTATTTTCTCACATTAGTCAAGGATTTCATAAGGCTTGATGAAGTTTCTCCAAGAATTCTAACAATTCCTGGATGAAATCTCAAGTCTGTTTCTTATGTTCCACCTGTTTGGGTCTTGGAACCGTTACAAAAACCAAAGGTGGTGCTACACTGTCTGCCACACAAGATTACTACACAGGGAACTAACTACGTAGAATGGGATAGCAGATAAGGATAATGCACAATGAAACAATTGATCTCCTATGATGTAAGACAAATAGCTGCCCTGGAGGACCACAGGGTCACATTCAGTGTCAAGATCACGAATGATGTGGATACAAGATCTTTCTTTGAAAGCAAACTCACAGAATCGCGAACAATACCAATTGTACTTGTTTTAACCCACTGGGCAAAAAATTAATAGCAAATGTCCAGCCTGTCAGTCAAAGGGTCAAAAACACATTACTGGGAAGATTTTTTTTTTTTTTTTTTAAATAACAAAAGAGCATTATCTCAGAGCCATAGCAGTGCTTGGGTATGGGCTTACAAATAATTCACTTTTCTATCAGCAGATATTTGTGCTACATGGCAAATAATGCCACTGTCATTTATATCATTACTAGTGTGCTTGTATAAAACTAGTTAAACTGCTATGGATGGATACAAGAGAAGGAAAAAGATGGAGCACACTCCTTTAATCTCCATTACTCTGAACTGCAAGGATAGAGAAAAAGGGGGCACTTTTTTGGTGGTTCTGTTATTACCATTATTTTCACCTATACATTAGTTTGCATGTGAGACATACATTGGCTAAATGCAATAAAGTGAACTCCAGACACTGGAGACCTATACCAGGGGGGTGGAAGCTCAATCTCACTGGGTCATGCAACGTCTCTCATATCTTCATGACCATAACCCATCGCTTCCCAGGATACTTTCCCAGACATGCTTGGGAGCCGGGTGTCACATGAGATTTGACTCAAAACTATCCCCCAATTAATTCTACATGAATTTACATAAAGTTGATTAGATAGATTACACCCATTTTTTTTAGGGAGCTTTATATGGGTTTTCTTTTGCTTACTTGTTTTTTTTGTTTTCTAGAATAAAATTGCTTTACTATTAATAAATATGAATATTGTTTTAAATCATAGTTTGTGACTGTTGCACAAATGTTACATGGTAAATTGTAAATTCTCTTCTCGATTGAATTTTCACAAAGTTGACATACATAATACATTCCTAGATTATCAAAGAGGAATCAGATCTCTGTTCTAAAGTTTACTCTAATTACTTTTTGTCCACTAAAGTTTGTTTCAAGCAAAACTTCACAAGGCAGTGATGTCATACATAGGGCACACTACCAGAGCAAAAGGTGTTAAATATATTGTTTTAAAATAATATTATTTTAAACTTAATTACATTTTGTACTGATTCTAATTAGCACCTAGTATGTCATTAGATCAGTGCGTCATTTAAAAAGTCTTACAGACAGCCACATCTGCCAAAACTTCCAAGATAGCTGGTGAAGTGAACTGAGTGCATGGACTATTGGAGTTTATTTTAGCTTATCACATATTTTTATGTAATGCTTTTAAAACCTGTTTTTTGTTACTTCACCACAGCTTGCTGTTTAGTGAGTAGAATCCCAATGGGGATCAAATCATTAAACAGTGACAAGAGAACAGTGAGAATCCCAGAGTGGGGTCTATTTACTAAACATTGAACTGTGGTAAACAGGCAATGGAATAGCAAAAATCAGGCAAAAATAGCTGTGTAGTGAATAGACCCCACATTGACTAACAGTAGTATACAGGGAGTGCAGAATTATTAGGCAAGTTGTATTTTTGAGGATTAATTTTATTATTTAACAACAACCATGTTCTCAATGAACCCAAAAAACTCATTAATATCAAAGCTGAATATTTTTGGAAGTAGTTGTTAGTTTGTTTTTAGTTTTAGCTATTTTAGGGGGATATCTGTGTGTGCAGGTGACTATTACTGTGCATAATTATTAGGCAACTTAACAAAAAACAAATATATACCCATTTCAATTAATTATTTTTTACCAGTGAAACCAATATAACATCTCAACATTCACAAATATACATTTCTGACATTCAAAAACAAAAACAAAAACAAATCAGTGACCAATATAGCCACCTTTCTTTGCAAGGACACTCAAAAGCCTGCCATCCATGGATTCTGTCAGTGTTTTGATCTGTTCACCATCAACATTGCGTGCAGCAGCAACCACAGCCTCCCAGACACTGTTCAGAGAGGTGTACTGTTTTCCCTCCTTGTAAATCTCACATTTGATGATGGACCACAAGTTCTCAATGGGGTTCAGATCAGGTGAACAAGGAGGCCATGTCATTAGATTTTCTTCTTTAAACCCTTTCTTGCCAGCCACGCTGTGGAGTACTTGGACGCGTGTGATGGAGCATTGTCCTGCATGAAAATCATATTTTTCTTGAAGGATGCAGACTTCTTCCTGTACCACTGCTTGAAGAAGGTGTCTTCCAGGAACTGGCAGTAGGACTGGGAGTTGAGCTTGACTCCATCCTCAACCCGAAAAGGGGCCACAAGCTCATCTTTGATGATACCAGCCCAAACCAGTACTCCACCTCCACCTTGCTGGCGTCTGAGTCGGACTGGAGCTCTCTGCCCTTTACCAATTCAGCCTCGGGCCCATCCATCTGGCCCATCAAGACTCACTCTCATTTCATCAGTCCATAAAACCTTAGAAAAATCAGTCTTGAGATATTTCTTGGCCCAGTCTTGACGTTTCAGCTTGTGTGTCTTGTTCAGTGGTGGTCGTCTTTCAGCCTTTCTTACCTTGGCCATGTCTCTGAGTATTGCACACCTTGTGCTTTTGGGCACTCCAGTGATGTTGCAGCTCTGAAATATGGCCAAACTGGTGGCAAGTGGCATCGTGGCAGCTGCACGCTTGACTTTTCTCAGTTCATGGGCAGTTATTTTGCGCCTTGGTTTTTCCACACGCTTCTTGCGACCCTGTTGACTATTTTGAATGAAACGCTTGATTGTTCGATGATCACGCTTCAGAAGCTTTGCAATTTTAAGAGTGCTGCATCCCTCTGCAAGATATCTCACTATTTTTGACTTTTCTGAGCCTGTCAAGTCCTTCTTTTGACCCATTTTGCCAAAGGAAAGGAAGTTGCCTAATAATTATGCACACCTGATATAGGGTGTTGATGTCATTAGACCACACCCCTTCTCATTACAGAGATGCACATCACCTAATATGCTTAATTGGTAGTAGGCTTTCGAGCCTATACAGCTTGGAGTAAGACAACATGCATAAAGAGGATGATGTGGTCAAAATACTCATTTGCCTAATAATTCTGCACTCCCTGTAAGTCAAACAACCAAATAAACTGTTTAGTTCATTATTTTTAGATCCAATATTAGAATGGTTTTATTTGTGTCGTTGAATACAATAATCATCATTATTTAATAGTGTTGGCGATTCATGATTCTAAACTTCAGCCACATTGCAATCTAAATTCAGCAACTTAATATGCTGGTTAAAAAAACATCTACATGGCCGTTTTTCTCCTGTTCACCTCTGTTTAATAAGGAGCCTTTAAGATTAGTATATCGCTTGACGTTTATCCCTACAGTCATCAGTGAAGCTTTGAAAGGGACATGAGGTGTTACAAATGTGCAAGTGCAGCCATGCTTTTACATTTGTCCTAGCAAACAGATGGCAAGCAACTTCCCATTTGCGGTTGTGCTAACAACCACCAATGTAGACATTGATGCCAATTAAGCACTACGTAAATGTTGGACTAATCACTCAATGCATGCGCAACATGCTGTGGCCTCCAATGTCACACAGAATACGGATACTGTAGGGTTTATCCATGTGGGCCAAGATTCCTGAATCAGGACTGTCCGGCACGCATTTGGCCTATAATATATTTCTCTGGAGAGTTCCACTGTTGCTTCCACAACAATTTGCTCTCAGAGATGGGAATCTGATTTAATGATTTCATCAAATAAAAGACAAGAGCTATAACTGCACATTTAAGAAACACAAAGAAACATATTCCTCCCACACTACTGTCCGTTCAAAAATGCAAAACCACAAATGTGCTGGAAGGCCTAATCTGCACTCTCTTCAATGTTGTTTGATTTAATGGAAGTTTCCATGGAGCAGCTCTGTTAATGATTACTTTTAATATGCTTCTAATTATAACACAACTGGATTGCTGGGTCTGTTGGAGCTGAGCTTAGTCTCTTCTCACTGAATCAAGTGTAGCATATTTTACATTCCAAGAACTGAATACGTATACAGAAACAGATATACAAAAGCATGCTCATCCTACCAAACATTTGAACAGCATGCTGCATTGGTAATTACAGGTTTACAGAGCCCTGTTTCATGCAGAATAGATCAGGATATTTATTAGTAGGCTCATGGTGGTATACATTTACAGTATATGTTTACAGTATACAAATACAAAGACAAGAAAACAAAATACATAGACATTCTCAAAAAAATATAAGACCGATACATGTAAATAGAAACATAGAAACATAGAATGTGTCGGCAGATAAGAACCATTCGGTCCATCTAGTCTGCCCAATTTTTTTTTGAGTACTTTTATTAGTCCCCCGTTCCCGGTTTTATAGCTAGGATAGCCTTGTGTCTATCCCACGCATGCTTAAAATCCTTGACTGTGTTTACCTCTACCACTTCTGCTGGCAGGCTATTCCAAACATCCACTACCCTCTCAGTAAAGTAATACTTCCTGATATTACTTTTAAATCGTTGCCCCTCTAATTTAAGACTATGTCCTCTAGTTGTGGTAGTTTTTCTTCTTTTAAATATACTCTCTTCCTTTACTGTGTTGATTCCCTTTATGTATTTAAATGTTTCTATCATATCCCCTCTGTATATTATTACCAATATAATGCGTAAGGTCCATAAAGTGTTAGTACAGTTGGTTTCAAAAGACCAAAAAAGCAGTCCAAAAGCAGTAACAGTAACATTTGTAAATATAGACAGAAAAAAAAAATGGGTAGAGGAGAAAATGGAAGTAGTGCCCACAGGAATTGTCATTTTACGATGAAATCTAGTTAAACCATGACTGGTCGACAGAGAAAAAGATTAGGTGATACATCATGTAAAGGATTCACACACACCATATGCAGCCTGTACAATATCCTCTGTCACCCCCAAAATGTGGGAGGTGTTATTTGTTTCAATTTTCTGGGAATTAATCATTTGGCTGTATTAAGCAAGTTGACCTCCAAAGAGTGTTTATATTTTCATCCTGACAAATGGCAGATTGGTATAGTGGAAGTACAATACCTAGGACACTGAGCCAGCTAAAATAGATGCTATTGTGAACTGACCAGTACCCCAGACCAAGAAACAGTTACTCACTTGCTTGGGAGCAGCCGGCTACTACAGAAAGTTTGTGCCCCACCACAGTACCATCGTGCCCCTCACTGACCTGACTAAAAAAATCACTAACCCGGATGGCCCTGTGGTCCCCCGAATGTGACAAGGCTTTTGAAGATCTAAAGACTGACCTTGGAGGAGCACCTGTAATAGCTGCCCCAGATTTTAACAAATTATCTCTGGTTCACACAGACGCCTCTATCTTTGGACTCGGAGCTGTGTTGAGTCAGACTAACGAAGCAGGAGAAGAGCACCCCATCGCATACCAGAGTCGGAAGCTCCTGGAACGGGAGGTGGGCTATGCAGCCTTTGAAAAAGAATGCCTGTCTCTGGTATGGGAACTGAAACTGTTCTAACCATATTTGTACAGGAGGGAATTTACAGTTATCACGGACCACAACCCTCTCGTGTGGCTGAACCGGGTGTCTGGGGACAATGGGCGACTCCTGTTATGGAGCTTGGCTCTGCAGCCCTTCAACTTCTCCACTCAATACAGACCCGGGAGGGACAACCAAAATGCAGATGGCCTCTCACGGCAGTTGGATGAATAAACCCGTGGATTATCTGAGGTTTTTTTTTTGTCCCATGTTGGCTTCTGTTGGATGTTGTGGAACATCATCTGCAAGCTTACCCATGTGAGCGACTATGAATGACCTTCTCCAAATGGGGGATTAATGTGAAGAACTGAGTATTACAAGCTCTTTTGTGACTTCTTTTGCCCTGCCTCAGAATGTTCAAGAGCCTTGGATTGAATGTTAAATTAATCCCTTTAGGTCCTTACTGTATCCCCCACTGTATGTAAAACTAATCCATTTACTGTTCTGTTGTCTAATCTCTGTTATCTAGATGCCTGACTGTATATATTCCCCATGTTATGCTTTAATAAATGTTTTTAGTTTTCTGCTGTACCTGAGTTTATGTGATTATTAGTACAAAGAGGAGAGGGAACAGTGACTTTTATTTGGGACTTGCTGGCTTTCATTACAGGCTAAAGGGGGTGACTACCCATGCTAGGATACGTGTCAGGGTAGAACGAAAGTGCACCTTCTCTGAAGCTGAAACACCGACTGTCCGAACTATTGGTCCGATTTTGGGTCCGCCCTCTCAGTCCACCGATATCATGTCACACGTTTATGTGCTAAATAGCAGGTTGGAATTACTTTCCTCTGTCAACATAAACATTAGCTATACTGTAAGTATAGACACAAATACATGATTGAAAATTATCTAAACATTGTGCAAATTCCTAAATTAGGAGAAAAATGGGTTTTAAATGTGTCTGTGGAGTCGCCTGCTTATGACAAGCCTCACCTTGTGGCTTCATATGCAAATTACACATTTCCCATTATAAAATGTGTTCATTTGCAAATCAAGCCACAGGCTATATCATGAATAGGAGAGACAATGGACACATTTATACCATTTTTTTTCTTATTTTTTGCATTTACATTCCTTTTTGCTAACACAATGTTAGATTCTTTTTCATCATTTTCTATTCTGTACATTTACTGTATAAGCAATGAGTAGGTTGACAGCATCGCGATAAGTTTGAAATTCCCTTCTCAGTTCCCTACAATTACCTCTTTCCCGAATAGAGCCCTGTGTATGAGATGATGTCCATCGGAATCATAAGAATTTTAACATTTGTGATTCTTTGTTGCTTTCAGGCTTTTACGTTTTATTGGTACATTAAAATACACAAACTATGTTAGGCAAGTTTGCCTTTATTAAACGTGCAGTGTCTCGTATCACTGGCCTATTTGTTATATCCAGTTAGAATCACCAGCTGTATAGAATAGACTCAGCAATGTATGGTAGATGGGAACAATCATTTTGCTTTTCCAGCACACAACAGCTGGAGTAGCTTGAGTGCGATTATTGCAAATTAAAAATAAACCAACCGTAATTTTTTGTATTAAGATTGCTTGTAAAACATTTTAGATGCAGGAATCGGGTGTACAGGACAATTATGATTTTAAAGTTTTACAAGCAATGTTATCATGCAAACTGAAAATATGAACCTGGGTTAGTCAACCTGCAGCCCTCCAGCTGCTGATGAACTACATCTCCCATAATGCTCTTTCAGCTAAGAGGCTGGCAGAAGGGCATGGGAAATTTAGTCCTGTAACATCTGGAGAGCCACATGGTGCCAACCCCCGCTTTAAAACATGGATGCACTAAATTAGCACTTGATAGATGTTAACTCTTCAAAACTTCAAACCATGCCCTTGTGTGTTTTTATTGGAAATTCCCCCAACTAAGCTCAACTCCCATCTTGCAACTCCTTCAACTTCCACATACTTCCCAACATTTTAGTTTCGAGTAACTTGAAAGTAAAGTGTATGTGGCAAGGTCTATGGAGGTCCATAGAGCATTGTTAAATGGATGCTAAACTGTTTTTTTCCTCTTGCACTACTAACATGTGCTTTACTGTTTGTATGTAACTGTGTGTAATTATTGTGACTGTGTATGTATGCATGACTGTGTGAGCCTGTGGCTATATGACACATATATGAATGCATAACTGTGTGTATGTGTGACTGACATTGTTTGTGGGACTGTGGATGTTACACTGTATTTATGGCTGTGTATATGTGTGACTGTGTGTATGTGGCACTGTATGTGTACATATGACAGTGTGAAGGAGTGTATGGCTGTGTGACAACAAACTGTGATGAGATTTCTGATGAAGGGGCCACAAACTGCCAGTCCCATTTCTCATTTTATAGTTTGTTGATGCCTAGGGTGGGGGTCGGGCAGCATTTCAGGAAGTACAAGCTATGTAATATAAAGCTCAAAGTTGTAAGTATTCAATTCATGCCTAAATTATCAATGGTGACTTTTACAATAATGTTACAGAAACAAATATGAAACTAGATCTTTAAATGTTACAAGAGTTAGTCACACAGTATGCTGTCCTTCATAAAGTATAAAGCATATATTGTAAAACTCTTCTGTTCATATTCAGCAAGTACAGTAGTTAAATCAGGAGGTGATAGACATGGAGTTGATCACCCATTTTGGCTATTGTGAAGTTATCAATGAACACATTGTGAGGATCAGGCTCATTGCTGTCCAAGAGAATTGGAACATTCTGTTCATGTTTCCTTACTGGAACACACAAAGCAGTGAAGATGAAGCGGATTAGGGGTAGAGGCAGAGATATGCGTTGAGCCAATATCTTAATTAAATAACCACTGATTGCACTTTCTTATGTTTCATAGGAGCAGAACTAGAATGTGAGATGTGTTTTGTATGATACGAGCTTGTCTGACTTGTCAATTCCTTCTGAACAAGTTCAGAAAGTAAGTTTCAATCTCACTTTTCATCTCGTGTACATTAATATACTGTAATATGTGTGGTGTTTCCGCAAGCAATATTCCTAGAGGAAACATTCAAAATCTCATCCACTCTCCCCCACAAGAAGCTGCTGCCTTTTTTCCATTCTGCCAGCCTGTTGTCAGATTGCCACTGCAAACTTATGCTTTAGTGTTACAAAATACAGATACTCTTGGCTCCCACATCTAGATGTCAACACTTCTGTTTTTTATTTCAATAAATCCAAATAGTTTTTATTGAAATGCTTTATTGAAGCATCTTCATTCTCTTTTCTTCATATATTCATGTACTCGCTTCTGTCTTTTGATACACAATTATACAGTTATAATATTATAATACTATGTGTGGGATGGTACCTCCTCAGGGAGTGATCAGCTTAGTGATATAATTAATAAATCCCATTCTCAGTCATTCATTTACTGGCAGTATAATTTTAAAAGCCCAGAACATTTGCTAAATGTTCTTTTCATTTGCTAAATTTTCATTTACCTTTTTCTACTGCTCCCCTTTTCTTTAATCCATAGAATACTTTAAACCTTTCTACCAGTCCGCTTTTCTGTAACCACTTTCCTTCTACTATGTTGCCGTGGAAATACTTTCTCTTGTAGTATTTTTTAAATGGTATCTCTCTTTATAGAAGTCATTTTAAAGAAAAAGGCAAAACATAGAAACACTGTCCACAGTATAGTATTGAAGTCAACATAATACTATACTATGGATACTATTCCTATTTTGTTCTTTCATACGAATGGAGCTTCTATAAAGAAAGATACTATTTAAATATTACTACAAAGGGAGGTGTGAGGCAGCGTGCTGAGGTGACACACATTCCAGGAGGCGGAGAGATAAAGCCCACTGGATGGACAGGAGCACACAGAGAGACGCCATACTGTGTGTGCAGCAGGTAACATATAACAAGAGAATCCTTTACAGAGGAGAGTTGTGGAAATCCACTGACTTAGAAGGCAGTCCTAAAGAGTAGTGTCATGAGTAGAGTTGAGTGGACACCTGGATGTTCGGGTTCGAGAGGTTCAACCGAACTTCGAAAAAATGTCTGGGTCCGTGCTCGAACTTGACCCCAAACTTGACCCCGAACACGAACCCCATTGAAGTCAATGGGGACACGAACTTTTGGCCACTAAAATGCCTCTAAAAAAGTAATGGAAAGGGCTAGAGGGCTGCAAAAGGAAGTAAAATGTGGGTAAGAGTAGGACAAGTGCCCTGCAAGCAAATGTGGATAGGGAAATAACTTAAAATAACATAAAATACATACAAATTAAAAATACAGCTGAGCCATAAAATAGCACTAGATGGAATCTTTGATTTTAGCTTTCGAAGAACATAAATCTAAATCTAAAGCATGGCTGCCAGGAGGATCAACAGAATTATCCATTTGAGAGAGGGTTGGAGTGCAGGGTATTCTCTTTCAGTTTATACTAAGTGACCGTGATGGTGTAGGTGGAAGCGGCGCTGAAGGAGGAGGAGGAGGAGGAGGAGTTAGCCAACACTGTTTTTTATATTTTTTTGTTTTTTTAAATTGGGGTAGCCCCCAAAATATTGGGACATATAACAACAGAAAACAAAGAATAAGTGGACTTGAGTATAACAATGACTAGGTGAGGCCGGTAGAAATATCTATTCTGCACAAGGTACAGAGAAGTCTGGTGGGATCCATGCCTGGTTCATCTTAATAAACATGAGCTTGTCCACGTTGGCTGTGGACAGGCGGCTGCGCTTGTCAGTGATAACGCCCCCTGCCATGCTAAACACACGTTCAGACAATACACTTGCTGCAGGGCAGGCCAGCACCTCCAAGGCATAAAGGGCAAGCTCAGGCCATGTGCCCAATTTGGAGGCCCAGAAGTTGAATGGGGCAGACCCATCAGTCAGTACGTGTAGGCCTGTGCATACGTACTGTTCCACCATGTTGCTGAAATGCTGCCTCCTGCTAAGATGTTGCATATCAGATGATGTTGCTGCTTGTTGTGGCGTGCTGACAAAGCTTTTCCACATTTTGGCCATGCTAACCCTGCCTTCTGAGGTGCTGGCGGTGCCCCAGCTGCGTTGGCGACCTCTTCCTCTGCCTTCGCCTTGTGCTTCCATTGAGCCCCCGGTGTCATTTTGGAATGCCCTCAACAGCGCGTCTACCAGCGTGCGCTTGTAGTCGTGCATCTTACGATCACGCTCTAATGATGGAATTAAGGATGGCACGTTGTCCTTGTAACGGCGATCCAGCAGGGTGGCAACCCAGAAATCAGCACAAGTTAGAATGTGGGCAACTCGGCAGTCGTTGCACAGGCACTGCATCATGTAGTCGCTCATGTGTGCCTAGCTGCCCAGAGGCAAGGACAAGCTGTTCTCTGTGGGAGGTGTATCATCTGTGTCCTCCGTATCCCCGCAGCCACGCTCCAGTGATGCCCACGAGCTGCGTTGGGTGCCACCCTGCTGTGAACACGGTTCCTCCTCCTCATCATCCTCATCCTCCTCCAAAACTGTGCCCTGGCTTGACAGTTGTGTACCTGGCCTATGCTGGTGCAGGAACCCACCCTCCAAGCCACTTGTGAATGACTGACCTGATAACCGTGGAAATTACCCCTTTTCTTCCTCCTCCTCTTCCTCCTGTTCCACATCCTCTTCCATCATCGCCCTAAGCGTTTTTTCAAGGAGACATACAAGCGGGAAAGTAAGGCTGAGAACTGCGTCATTGGCACTGGCCATATTGGTGGAGTACTCGAAACAGTGCAAAATGGCACACAGGTCTCACATGGAGCCCCACTCATTGGTGGTGAAGTGGTGCTGTTCTGCAGAGAGACTGACCCTTGCGTGCTGCAGCTGATTCTCCACTATCACCTGCTGCTGCTCGCACAATCTCTCCAGCATGTGCAAGGTGGAGTTCCACCTTGTGGGCACGTCGCATATGAGGCGGTGAGCGGGAAGGCCTAAGTTACGCTGCAGCGCACACAGGCGAGCAGCAGCAGGGTGAGAACACCTAAAGTGTGCACTGACGGCCCGCACTTTCTGTAGCAGCTCTGATATATCTGGGTAGTTTTTCAGGAATTTCTGCACCACCAAATTCAGCACATGCGCCAGGCAAGGGATGTGCGTCAAACCGGCTAGGCCCAGAGCTGCGTCGAGATTTCGCCCATTATCGCACACCACCAGGCCGGGCTTGAGGCTCAGTGGCAACAACCACTCATTAATCTGTTGTTCCATGCCCGTCCACAGCTCCTGTGTGCTGTGGGTTTTTTCCCCCAAACATATGAGTTTTAAAAGAGCCTGCTGAAATGCTGTCTCCTGCTGTTGTATATCAGATGGTGTTGCTGCTTGTTGTGGCGTGCTGACAAAGCTTTTCCACATTTTGGCCATGCTAACCCTGCCTTCTGAGGTGCTGGCGGTGCCCCAGCTGCGTTGGCGACCTCTTCCTCTGCCTTCGCCTTGTGCTTCCATTGAGCCCCCGGTGTCATTTTGGAATGCCCTCAACAGCGCGTCTACCCTGCTGTGAACATGGTTCCTCCTCCTCATCATCCTCATCCTCCTCCAAAACTGTGCCCTGGCTTGACAGTTGTGTACCTGGCCTATGCTGGTGCAGGAACCCACCCTCCAAGCCACTTGTGAATGACTGACCTGATAACTGTGGAAATTACCCCTTTTCTTCCTCCTCCTCTTCCTCCTGTTCCACATCCTCTTCCATCATCGCCCCTTTCTGCACCACCAAATTCAGCACATGCGCCAGGCAAGGGATGTGCGTCAAACCGGCTAGGCCCAGAGCTGCGATGAGATTTCGCCCATTATCGCACACCACCAGGCCGGGCTTGAGGCTCAGTGGCAACAACCACTCATTAATCTGTTGTTCCATGCCCGTCCACAGCTCCTGTGCGCTGTGGGGTTTTTCCCCCAAACATATGAGTTTTAAAAGAGCCTACTGTCGTTTCCCCCTGGCTGTGCTGGAGTTGGTGGTGAAGGTGTTACGCTGACTGGATGAGGAGGTGGTAGAGGAGAAGGAAGAAGCTGAGTAGGAGGAGGAGGCAACAGGAGGCAAAGAGAAATGCCCTGCAATCCTCTGTGGCGGAAGGACATGCGCCAAACTGCTATCTGCCTCAGGCGCAGCCGACACTACATTTGCCCAGTGTGCAGTTAGGGAGATATAGCATCCCTGCTCGTGCTTACTGGTCCACGTATCTGTGGTTATGTGGACCTTGCCACAGATGGCGTTGCGCAGTGCACACCTGATTTTGTCCTCCAATTGCTTGTGCAGGGAAGGGATGGCTCACTGGGAAAAGTAGTGGCGGCTGGGAACCACGTACTGTGGGACAGCCACCGCCATCAGGTTTTTAAAACTGTCCGTCTCCAACAGATGGAATGACAGCATTTCAAAGGCCAGGAATTTGGAAATGCTGGCATTCAGGGCCAGTGTTCGCAGGTGGGTAGGGCCATACTTCCTCTTTCTCTCCAGTGTTTGGGAGATGGACAGCTGAACGCTTCCATGGGACAGTGTGGAGATGCTTGGGGACGGTGGCGGACGTTGTGGCGTTGCTGCCACTTCCTCTATTTGCTGGGTGGCAGGTGCCACTGTGACTCCTGAGCTGGAGGAAGAGGCCAAGACAGCAGCAGAAGAGGAAGCAGGAGGAGCCTGAGACCTTTCTTGGGTTTTGAGATGCTTACTACACTGCAGCTTGTGCTTTGCATGTAGATGCCTGGTCATGCAGGTTGTGCTCAGATTTAGCACATTTATGCCTCGCTTCAGGTTCTGATTGCACAGCTTGCAAACCACTCGTGTCTTGTCGTCAGCACATTGTCTAAAGAACTGCCACGCCAGGGAACTCCTCGTAGCTGGCTTTGGTGTGCTCGGCCCCTGAGCGCGGTGTGCAGTAGCAGGCGTACTGTCTAGGGGACGGCCGCTACGGTTTTGCACCCTGCTCCCTCTTATGTTGCGCTGGTGCCTCTTTGCGACCACCGCCTCTTCCTCCAAACTGGACACGTCACTCGCATGACCTTGATTCCATGTGGGGTCTAGGACCTCATCATCCTCCACATCATCTTCCACCCACTCCTCAAACCTGCCCTCCTTGCCGGTCTGCACACTGCCAAAAGCCACAGCAGTTGGCACCTGTGTTTTGTCATCATCAGAGACGTGCTGCGGTGGTCCTCGCATGTCCACATCCTGACACATAAGTGGTTGTGCATCAGTGCACTCAATCTCTTCCACTTCTGGGTCAAGGCTAGGTTTGATGACCACGCCAGCAGAGTCATCAAAAAGCAAAAGAGACTGCTGCATGACTTGTGGCTCAGACTGCTTGGCAGATTTGCAAGGGGGTGAGGTGAAAGACAGATGGCCATGGGCTGCAGGTGTCAACTCTGAGCTTTCAGCAGGGGACCGGGTGGGAGACAATGTGTAGGAACTGGAGGTACTGTCAGCCACCCAATCTACTATCGCCTGTACTTGTTCTGGCCTCACCATTCTAAGAGTGGCATTCGGGCCCACCAAATAACGCTGAAGGTTCTGTCGCGTACTAGCACCTGAGGAAGGTGTTTCACTTTTGCGTGTAGCTGGCACAGATCGACTCCATCCCCTACTTGCAACAGGAGCTCCACCAACACCAGCAGCACCACAACCAGGGCCACGTCCCTTATTTGATGCTCTCCTCATTCTTTGCGGTCACCCACCAAAGTAACAGATGGTTTATGTCAGGCGACAATGTAAACGCCAATAGTCAAGAATTTGTATTTGTATTTTTTTGTTTATTGGACTGCAAGAAATGCACCGCAAGACGCAAATGTACTATTTAGCACCCAAAACAATTAGATTTTTTCAAAGTGCACTGTAAGCACAGTATTTAACTGTTCTGTTTGACTCTCGGATATGAAGTGCACCGCAAGACGCAAATGTACTATTTAGCACCCAAAACAATTAGAATTTTTCAAAGTGCGCTGTAAGCACAGTATTTAACTGTTCTGTTTGACTCTCAGATATTAAGTGCACCGCAAGACGCAAATGTACTATTTAGCACCCAAAACAATTAGAATTTTTCAAAGTGCGCTGTAAGCACAGTATTTAACTGTTCTGTTTGACTCTCAGATATGAAGTGCACCGCAAGACGCAAATGTACTATTTACCACCCAAAACAATTAGAATTTTTCAAAGTGCGCTGTAAGCACAGTATTTAACTGTTCTGTTTGACTCTCAGATATGAAGTGCACCGCAAGACGCAAATGTACTATTTACCACCCAAAACAATTAGAATTTTTCAAAGTGCGCTGTAAGCACAGTATTTAACTGTTCTGTTTGACTCTCAGATATGAAGTGCACCGCAAATGTACTATTTACCACCCAAAACAATTAGAATTTTTCAAAGTGCGCTGTAAGCACAGTATTTAACTGTTCTGTTTGACTCTCAGATATGAAGTGCACCGCCAGACGCAAATGTACTATTTAGCACCCAAAACAATTAGAATTTTTCAAAGTGCTCTGTAAGCACAGTTTTTGACGGTTCTATTTGACTCTCAGATATGAAGTGCAGGACGCAAATGTAATATTTAACACCAACAAATTGCAGTATTTAAAAATGCCTAGATGTTGCCCACTGAGCTAACAGAACAGGATTAAAGTCATGTGCCTGGCACACATGCAGTTGCAAGTGCACTGCACACTCTGTGGTACTGGGCTCAGGGCAGGGTACAAATATGTAGTTATAGCACCCACTAAAATAATCACTGTAATTTGAATCATCGCTGTAGTTTGAATAATTGCTGTAGTTTGCAGATTCAACACCAGAATTTTTTTTAATCTGTCCCTCACAGCTGCAGCATCCTCTCCCTACACTAAGAAGAGCTCATGTGATGTGCGTGTATGTGACTCCAGCTTATATATAGAGGCTGGGTCACACGCTGCACTGGCCAATCACAGCCATGGCTTCTAAGGGCAAACGAGTCAAACGCTTGTTGATTGGCTGCCCTGCAGCCTTTTAACATGCGCCATTAAATCGTCGAACCCCCAACTCCAACACAGACATACAGTGGAATGTCCGTGTTCGGGTCCGGGGTACGGACACCGTGATGTTCGGTACGAACCCGAACAGTGCGGTTCGGGTTCGCTCAACACTAGTCATGAGTAGTGTTGAGCAAACTCGAACCGCACTGTTCGGGTTCGTACCGAACATTACGGTGTCCATGCCCCGAACCCGGACATTTCACTGTATGTTCGGGTTGGAGTTCGAGGTTCGGCTATAAACCAAAAGTCTTTAAACCCAAAGTCATTCGGTTTATAGACTTTCAGTTTATAGAATAGCCAATAGCATTACATGTATTCTATAAGCCGAAAGTCTATAAACCTTTCCACATTTGCTTGCAGGGCACTTGTCCTACTCTTACCCAAATTTTACTTCCTTTTAGCAGCCCTCTAGCCCTTTCCAGGACTTTTTAGAGGCATTTTAGTGGCCAAACGTTCGTATCCCCATTGACTTCAATGGGGTTTGGGTTCGGGGTCAAGTTCGAGCACGGACCCGGACTTTTTTCCGAAGTTCAGTCGAACCTCTCGAACACGAACATCCAGGTGTCCGCTCAACTCTAGTCATGAGTCCAATACCAATGGACAAAAAACGGTAACAGCGATGGTGAACAGGCAAATAAGAACAACAACAGTTATGGATAACAATGCCAAGGCAGGCAAAATTGTCAAGAAGATATTCACTGATTAATTTTGAGGTACAATGAACAGTACAAGCACTGGTATGAGGGTTTTTGCCGTTGCTTGAACTTTTTTGGCACCATTTTTTCTTTTCCTTTTTCTATACACTACACTAATTGTATATACGGTTTAACAGCAGACTTTTTCGGAAACTGTTTGATGGAAAGGACAAGTCTGGACATAACACCAGAAAATCTTGAACAGTGAATTGTGTGAAAGTCAATTATAAACAATCAGTATTAAACCGCCATATGTATTAAGACTATGCTAGAGATATTTTGCTCAATAGTTTTTTTGTGAATTGATATACTGTTAGGGAGACAATTTAACCAGGAACTAGTCCCAATTATTTACTGTGCCATATCGTTATTTCTTGAAGAATATATACGTTAATTTGAAATGTGCATAATTTTGTGAATACACTCCTTGTTTTTATCATAGTAGATAAGATCAATTTGTGAAAAGAAAAATAGCTGTCACTAAGAACAGGATCTTGTGTAGTACAGTCTGAATGTGGAACAGGAAAAACAGCAGTGAATAATTTGTGGTGTGGTAGTGCTTTGCAACCAACTGAAACTAAAACTGGGTTCTGCAGTGACAAGCTGTGGATACCTTATTTAAAACCATATCTCTATAGGTTATCAAGTGGCTGACTGTATTTGAGATAAGAATTCTAAATGGTTTGAAAGCTAAACAGCTGTTGATATTTCTTTAATTCTTAAACAACCATAGTTGAAAGACAAATAGAACAGTTGTTTCGTACAAGATATGGCGACTAAAAGGAATCTGAAAAAAGCAGACAGAAAGGGAAAAGAAAGAGCATGAACAGGAAAAGAAGATTTTTTTTTCCTCCAAAGTTGTCCAGAAATGCAGGTGAAACCAATTTGAAGGAACTGATTGGTATTGACTTAGAGGGTTAACCAGTAAGTAATGCGAGTAGTGAACAATCACCAAACACTTTCTAAAAGAATTCTTAGATGCACAACATAAACAATAAAGCAAGAAATAAATTATCACTGTATGCAAATTAAATTGGAGATTAGAGAGTTGTCTAATGAGATAAAGAACATGCAAGAAAAAATGGGTTTGCTGGATTTCCAATACTCTATGTTGAAAGATAATTCTGCAGATTAGAATTAGACCTTTTAGATCAACTCACTTAATTCTTATATAATTCCTAAATGGAAATATCTGTTCAGGATGCTGCCAATGAGAATATCGATGAGTTGGCTTGAAATGGTTCAGTGCATCTTTAGAAATGATGTATGGAGGGGAAAATACCAAATCAGTTATCATAGAAGCTAAAAATGTGAGCCTTGCTGGAGCTGTGCACGGTAGGGATGGCGTGTATGACGTGAGACGCTGGACGTGCGTCTGTCGTGGGGAGTGACCTCCTAGAATGTTGCAGGTGGAAACGCTGAGACGCTGAGAGTGGCATGCTGAAATCCGGTATAGCACGGGTTCTCATTCCTGGATTGCAGCCCTGAATGCGTATACCCCGGCTCCTATCTGGGCCCCAGCCTTCACCGCGTGTACCCAGGCTCCTGTCTCCGCAAACACCATCAGCTGATACAATAACCCGCTGTATGAGGAGATACGAGAGGTCGAGTCTCCTGAGGCATCACATTTGGAGGAAAACTCTGGAGTTTAAACCGCGCTGTCGTTTCGGCTCTCCGCCGGAGGGCGGTGACTCGAGACACACGCGATACTCTTCCTATCCCCCTCAGTGTGAAATAAACGGGTGAATGACCGATCTGCAATCCGCAAACTGCTCAGTAAAGGATTCCAGCGCAAGTACCCTTTCATCCTCCCCTTCGTGTAAAGTTTTTGCCCAGGCTATATAAAAAAAAAAAAAAAACAGAGAAGACTCAGGACGGATCTGTAGCTGAGGGTCTCCAGCTTTAACGTCACTGATTCTCGACTCAGAAGAAATTCCCCAGGAATTTAAACGTTTATTGCTCTCATTTGTTATCCCCCACTGATCCCTCTCCAGAAAGACTACTTCAATCGGTCTCCGACAAGAACTGGTAAGACTGTTCCTGTTGCAATCTAAGATTGACTGTTTCTTTCTAAACTGTCTACTAATCTAAAACTTCGTCTAAACCATTTGTCTAGACAGCTGCGTTATATTGGAAACGCCATATTCCTTTGGATTATTTTCCATCTATCTCTATTGGTCGCATATTGGACTCATACTGGACTTTAATGTACTATTGTACTTGATGTTGCACTGGATGCTTTCCATTCTGGCCCAAACAGGGAGAAAGAGCACATAAGCACTCCATATCAAGAGAATTCTTGTACTAAAGGCTTGTGCTCCCAGATACGGGTCTAAACTATCAGAGTTGGCCCCACTTCTAGTGTCCAACCCTAAACAAACATATAAGCTAGATAACTTATCTCTGAAAATATATTGTATTGAAGACTAAATCCTCTATTTAGTTGTCTGAATAAGAATGAGGGTAATACCCTCACTTATAGCTAAAACTCATAAGTCACCTGGTTAGGGTAACGGCGTGGATAAGCCAAATATTGTTATACTAAACCCTGCCTTTGCAGTCCCCACCTATAGAATGGTGTGTAAGATCCATCGCTAAACTTTCTCAAAAGTCTAACGCCTACATTTATCAAGTCAGTATTTCCCTTGAACGTTTCTTAATAGTTTAACCCCAAAATTTTTTATCACTCTACAGTCCTACAAAACAGTCTAACCGACCCTTATAAACTGATTTTGAAGACTCTCAGAACCCGATTGGTTGAATGGGACAGACAGTGTATCTATCCTGGTGACCTGTTGTTCTTTCATAGTTGTCCTATATTAGAAGGGTAGGATTGAGGTTTGTGACTAAATTTCATGAACTAGCTACTAACCTGCTTTCCAAATCATTCCAAGTTATGTTGTGTTGAAATGATAGTGCTTTGTTTGATGTAAGTGTTTACAGATCTGAGACAAATGTTATACTGTTTAGTTCACTTTGGATGCTTTAGCGCTAGAACTGCACTTGTATATTAATAGCCTACTATCAAGCTGAGTTACTTTCCCGCGGGCCGAATTGTCGAGTAAGCTGGGAAGTAGGGAATAGTGGGCTAGGAAGGTAAAAAAAAAAAAAATCTTTTTATTAACAAAGAAGACGGAAAAGGGAGTTAAGTAAAGAAAAACAATAATAATGGCGCCTAAAAAAATTCCCTTAGCGGACAAAAACAAATCAATCTTTTACTCCCCAAGGTCCGATACAACTAAACCCTTACATCACAGACGATCCCTATCTCCCTCTGGGGCGGTAATAACCCCTTCTACAGACAAAGTCGAACTCCAAATATCTGACACAGTAACAAACACCAGCTTAGCAATTGCAATGAACGAGCTATATGAAAAACTAAAAAATGACTTTAAACAGAATTTATCGGACCTAACTAGAGAAATCACAACATTAACAGAAAAAGTCTCTAACCAAGACGAAACAATTAAAACCTTGTCTGACGAGATGGCTAAGATACAGACTCAAAACTGTATTTTAAAAGATCAAATTAAAAATTGTAATAACAAGATAGCTGAATTTGAAGATAGATCAAGAAGGAACAATCTTAGAATCAAGGGAATACCTGAAGAAGTCAAAAGCTCTAATCTCAATGAATATGTGTACGAATTTGTGTCACAGTTTGTGGATGCCTCAACACTGGGGAATTCTCCCTTTGAACGTATCCACAGAGTGTTCCGCTCAGGAAACTCGAGCAACCCTGCCCCACGGGAGGTAATTGCGAGATTTTTAAATTGCTCCGTAAAGGAAGAATTCTTACGTCAACTGCGGGAAAACCCAGGCAAAAAAAAAAGGGAAATATGAATCATTAATGCTATTTCCTGATTTATGCTTTGCCACCCGTATGAATCGCAATTCTTTCAAAGATTTAACGCAACTACTAAGATCTAAAGATATTCCTTATAGATGGGGATTTCCTACTAAACTATTGATTACCAGTAAAGGGGAAACTATTGTGGTTAATAACGCAAAAGAAGGTCATTCAAAACTTCGCGCCCTGGGAATACTAGATTAACCATTGTTGAAACAATTATTCAATGTTATAAGTTTTTCACTTCACTGATAAGACACACACTTAATATTGATGTAGAATGTTTAATTCCCTCCACCTAGTGGTAGACACTTATTATCACTGACTCAATTAGCCAAGTTATTATTGAGGTTTAACTCATTTTCACGAGGTGGTTTAAGGCACCTGATCAATCCCCTACTCAGGTTGATGGACTCACTAACTCCACTAGACGAGGAAAAGAGGAGGGTGAGAAAGAGGGGGGGGGGGGCAGTAGTAAGGGGAGGAAGGGGAAATTATTAAGAAAAGTAACCTAAGTTGTACATAAGGTGATACACCTACACAGATCCACTTTCTATACTGAGGAAGAGAACAATCACACTAAATAACTTTAGATTAACTTTAGAATATTTTTTTTATATATAGACCTTGAAAGATAGACACTAACAGTAATTCACGTTAGACTTCCTCATCTCTTTAGACCGTGAAAGATAGACACCAACACTAATTTATGTTCGATCCCCACATTTTAAGAATAAAAAAGTAACAATTACTATATAGGACTTCCCTTTAAAAAAAGAAAAAAGAAAAAAAATAAAAAAAATAAATAAAAAAAAAATATATATATAAAACACCTCACTGAATAATCTTATAGAAATTAAGTAGGAATAAGGGTTAGCGGGAAAGGAGAGAGGAGGATGAGGAGGGAGACGGGCAAGGGACAGGGGAAGAGATGGAGAGAGAGGGGGAGGCGAGGAGAGAAAGGAGAGAGTAAGAAGGAGGGAGTGGACAGTGGAACAGGATGTGAGGAGGAAAAGGGGTAAATAAAGGTAAGAAAAGAGGAAAGGATAACAAGGGGAAGGGGAGTAGGGAATGTGGAAAAAGGGGGATAAAGGGATAAATTGGTGGGGAAGTGGAAGAAGGGACAAAGGAATAGGGAAGCCCCATAATTATAAAGAATAGATCTCCCATCAAACAATTAGACTGGGACCCACTAATACTCGTGGGATTGGTTTGACAACTATTAAGATAGAATAAGGGTGTAGATATAAGCAGAGTTGGACGGAGGCAGAAATACCTACTTACAAATACTTCCCATTGAGACGCACTGGATTTAACCTTAGAGATTCGTGCCCTTGCTTAGAATTTAGCCACGATAACCCAATTAGCAACATTTCTATGGAGGCCACCAACGACTGTAGCCTGCTAGACAGGGATTCACCTGGGAATATTTTCTTCCGTATAGGTGACGTATGATCAGGAGAATGGAAATGTATTGTTTAATGTTTTGTATTAGGTATTGTATTTTTGTGTGTGTTGTGTCATTTGTAAAGGTATTCGGATTTCGGGACTTTGATAGTGGGCCGAAGCAGGGATGGGTGGAGAGGTTTACTAGATCTCGGAGCTTATTATGTCTCTGAGATTCTGGTCAATTAATGCCCGGGGACTAAATACACCGATGAAAAGGGGACTTTTATATAAAATGTTGTTGAAGGGTAAGATAGACATCTGTTATGTCCAAGAAACACACTGGAAAGGATTAGATAATGCCCTATGGAGATTCTCTAAATTTCCTGTGATCTCCGCTGCCAACCTACAGGATAAAAAAAAAAGAGGAGTTGCGATAGTGATTTCTAATCGAATTAAATTCGACCTGATACTGGAGCAGAAAGACAAAATGGGTAGATACTCAATAGTCATCTGTAAACTAAATGACCAGGTTTACACTTTAGTTAACATCTATGCACCAAACATTTTTACGCAATCCTTCTACGAAAATCTTTTCGGGAGAATTGAGCAAATTAAAAAGGGTATACTAATCATAGGAGGTGATATGAACACCATAATTGACGAAAAATTAGACAAATATAATACTCAAAGAACTGAAATTCCAAATTATATTAAGTCCAAGGGGAAAATATTCCGAGACATTTTAATAAAATATGATTTGTATGACATCTGGCGCATATACCATCCTAGAGATAAAAACTATACCTATTACTCACAGGCTCACGGAGTATACTCTCGAATTGACTTCTTCTTAACGGACTCATATAACTTAAAAAATATAATTAATACTGAAATCGGCCCGATAACTTGGTCCGATCACGCGCCTATAAGTATCACAATTAAAGACAACCCCAAATATAACATCAAACCGCAATGGAAATTAAATGAATCGCTATTACTAAAAGAAGAAGACAAAGAACACCTAAGGGCCTTAATCCTTGATTTTATTAAAAATAATGACAATGGTCAAGTCTCTAACCAAATATTGTGGGTTTCTCTGAAATGTGTTATCAGAGGATATTTGATACAACTCGAGGCTCGAAAAAAGAGAGAAAAGGGTACTCCCCTAGCTGATTTATATATTGATTTAGCCAAACTGGAATATAATAACAAACGTAATCCCCATTCTGGACTTATGGAACAAATTAAATCAGTAAGGGGTAAGATTACAAAAAACTTAGAAGAACAAGTTAGTAATATGATAAGGACCTCAAACCAGAGATGGTACAATTGTAATGATAAAACAGGGAAGATGCTTACTAGGAAAATAAAACAGGATCGCGCGAACCAGAAAATAAAGAAAATTGTGGAGGCAGATAAAATCCACCTTTCTCCTCAGGAAATTGGTGAAACCTTTGCCAAGTACTATGAGTCACTTTATAATCTCAAAGAGACTGGTTTTGCAACCTCTAATCTGAGCTCCTTCCTAAAAAAAATTAAGTTACCTCAAGTCTCTAAAGAAAAAATAGCGAATTTAAATAAACCGATTAATAGAGAAGAAATAAGCAAGGCGATTCTAAACTTAGAGAACGGCAAAGCCCCTGGCCCAGACGGGTACACTGCTCTTTTTTATAAGGTTTTTGAAACAGAAATATCTCCTCTTTTATGCTCACTGTATAAAGCAGTTGGTAACACTGGGTGTATTCCCCCCGAAATGTTGAAAGCAACGATTTCCCCGATACCGAAACCGGACAAAGACACGAATTTCGTGTCTAACTATCGACCAATTTCTCTAATAAATATCGACATCAAAATTCTTTCAAAAATTCTGGCTGACCGCATGAAAACAGTTGTAATAGATCTGATTCACCCAGATCAGTCAGGTTTTATATCTGATAGATCTGGGCAAGACAATGTTAGGGAATTACTGAATTTGATTACAATAGTGAATAGCACCAACATACCATGTACCTTTGTCTCTGTTGATGCCGAAAAAGCATTTGATAGAGTTAATTGGAGTTATATGTCTGAAGTTTTGTCCGCTTTCGGTATCGGGGGATCTTTTAAGTTACTGATTATGTCCATGTATACAAACCCTACTGCACAAATTCGTGGGAATGGGCTTAATTCTAGATGGTTCCAAATTAGGAACGGCACTAGGCAGGGATGTCCCTTGGCCCCCCTCCTTTACAACCTAGCTATGGAGCCTCTAGCTTCATATATCAGACAGACCAACACAATTTCGGGGATAGAATATGGAAAAACACAAAAAAAAATTCTGCTTTATGCCGATGATGTCATATTAACCCTCACAAACCCGGATCGTTCCATCCCAGAGGTACTGCAATGTGTGGATGAATTCAGTTATTTTTCAAATTATAAAATTAATCTCTCTAAGACTCAGGTTATAACTAAAAACTTATCCCAATCCCAGGTCCTTTCTCTAAAACAGATCTACCATTTAAATTGCTCAAATAAAAAAATTAAATATTTGGGCATCGACATCGAATTTGATACAAGTAGCATAGTTAAATCCAACTACCTAGGATTGTATAAAGAACTTGAGTCTAAGGTCAAATCCTGGAGGAAAATCTTGACCTCTTGGATGGGTAGGATTAACCTAGTTAAAGCCTATTTAATTCCAAAATTGGAATATCTGTTTAGAACTATTCCACTAAGAGTTCCAAGAAGGATTCTATCTATGTTCCATGCTCTGTTTGTCTCGTTTGTTTGGGAACGGAAGAAACCCAGAATTCAATTTCAAATCATGTCACATCCTTTGTCCCATGGGGGTCTTTCATTCCCAAACATATACCATATTCATGACTCATTGATGTTCTCCCACTTCTTGCTGTGGGGCAGCATGATATCAAGGAATAAAAACTGGTATCGATACGAAAGAGAGATGTGTGGTAACATTGACCCTTTTCTCCTTTTTTGGCTGGATAAACAAAAATATGGAGCACTAAAAATAGTCAATCCAGTCATAAATAACATATTTTTGTCAATTGGTATAATTAAGTCCAAATTTTTTAAGGACAACCAATTAACACCTAGGGCCTCTATTGGTCTTTTGAAACTTTTTTTGAATGATCTGAGCCTTGAACATTGGTATAAAGCTGGCCTAGAGAAGATCGGTGACCTACTTGGTGAAACCAATATATTAACTTTTGAGGACCTTCAACAGAAGTTCAGTCTTCCACTGAATGAAGCTTTCTCATATGTCCGAATTAAATCTCTCCTTAAGAATTTCCAAATTAATCATGACTCTCCCTTAGATAAAATTTTGTATGGCACTAACCGAAAGATTTCCTCCCAAATTTGGGGAGCCCTACAACAACTAGAAGAGAGTGATAAAAAACATGTCACGATAATTAAGTGGGAAACTGATCTTATGAAAACGTACCCTCTACAAACCTGGTATAAAGCAGTGAATCTAATGAGAAAAACAATCCACTGTATTACTCTTCAAGAACTATATATGAAACTACTTCATAGGTGGTATTGGGTTCCATCAAATCTTGCGAAATTTCAATCAAATACCCCGCCATTGTGCTGGAGATGCCTCAATGAAATCGGTAATATAAAACATATTTGGTGGGATTGTCAAAATCTTAACCCAGTCCGCGTGATCCTGGTTAAATTTTTTTTCAGACCTGCATATTAATTTGGGAAATCTAACCCCAGAAAATTTTCTATTCCATCTCGAACTGCCTGGTAAGAATACTTACTCAAAAAAACTAACATTACATATCCTGATGGCGACTAAGAGGTGTATCTCCAGATATTGGAGGAAAACCGAAACGCCCTCAGAGACAGAAATAAGAAGTCAAATTTACTATCAATGTAATATGGAAAAACTGTTTTATATGGAAAATATAACTCTTACTGACTATTATAAGATCTGGAACCCAGTGATCTCATTATCACAACCCCTCCAAACTCAAACACAATGACTTAATGGCCACCTAAATACCGAAATCCCTTTTTTTAACATATTTCTTTATCTAGTAATCTGATGAGATCTCACCATTTGCAACCCCTCTAAACTCTAAACTTTAAATAGATAATTGGACTATTAATACTTAGTCCGCTTCTCTTTGATTTATTATCTACTCGGTTATTTGGAATTAGAATATTGATTCCGGGCTAACCCTTGAGTAATTTATTGACAAACCGATATCTCTCCACCCATCCTTACAAAAATTCGGCCTACGGTCAAAACTGTCCCGTACAGTTTCCGATATCTGAATGCCTTAGTTATTTGTCTGTAATTTGAGATACATCTACCTTATCCGGAATGAGATGGTTTTTTGCACATTATACCCTGTATACAAAGGAAACTCGATAAACACATACGAGTTTAATGATGAGGTATCCAATTGCAGTTGTCTCTTTGTCATGTTGCAACTTGTACTTGTAACTTGTAATGTAATATTGTACTGTCAATTTTATACATATGTCTATTGAGAAAATTTAAAAATAAAAGAAAAAAAAATGGAGAAAGGGATAAGCTGGAATTTGAACACATTGCTCAAGAATAAGCTTAAGGAAAACTGTTTACAAAATATGTTGTTGATAGATTTTTTGCCTTGCAGTTAATAGTGGATACAATCATTTATGGACTGAATATTTTTGGTAGCACCCCTCCCTAACTTGGCATTTGTTTGTATGCCTGTATATTTGTGAGTTTAGCATTTATATATGTATATGTCTGCCACTTACAGTTTTATATTACTTTTGTGTGTGCCCATACAAATATGTGATATTGAGTATATTTACAAATATATATTATCTTAATTGTATTTGAAATATAAAAAAATATCTAAAGATGACTATAAGGGGAAGTATTTCCGCCTGTGTCAGTGGACACAATGCATCTGTTCATTTTACACGGTATGTGAATTATTTTTGTGTCTTGCAGCACATAAATGTTATTGGGATCTTATACACTAATACAGGGCTCAACAAACCCCGGGCTCGAGGTTGCCATGATGACTGGAAAATTAGACATGGCGCCAAGGAAGGGTCATCCCCACATGGCACCCCTCGCCCGGGGATCAGTTTAAAAAAATTATTATTTAGTGATCGGAGCACAAGAGAGCAGAGCGAGCGCTGCACACACTTCCTGCTCAGTCCCCATGCGCGTTAGTGTCGGAGCGGCAGGTGTCACATGATATGCTCACTAGTATCGTCAAGATGGTCTGTGCCTTTGTGACAGGCATGTACTTGGCTGGAGCAGATTGTCCCCCCCATATGTAACTGACTGTGTGTGTGTGTGTGTGTGTGTATGTATGTGACTGACTGTGTCTCTGTGTGTGTGTGTGTGTATGTACGTACGTGACTGACTGTGTGTGTGTGTATGGTTGCATGAATGTACCATTGTCTGGCTCCTAGATTTTTTTGCTGACTCCTAAAAATTAAATAAAAATTTTCAAGCCCTGCACTAACAGTGATACCACACATATTGGACCAAACGGCTGTCCATGAGTGGTGATCTGTCTTCCTCGCCTCTGTCCTGACCTATCTTTCAAGGCTGTCTTGTACAGTGTACATATGCTCCATGGGGTCAGTATTTTTAAAGGATTAAGAGGCAAAAGGTGATCATTGTTGAGCGGATTTGCATATGCCTACCCAGAATCCCTTGCAGTGGTAATAGCACTTTAAACATATTATGTTGTGGCATTCTGATTTGTTTGGTTTGTATAAATTTCTGCCTAATTATGCCTCTGCTAACCACAAATAGTATCCACAGTGAACTGTATAATCAATATTTTATGTATTATTTCCTTCTACTATACTTCTCAATATTGCTGGAATGAGATGCAGGATGCTGGGGGCATGGCCTCTGGAAAGGCGCATTGTGATCTGACTGCCAAGCAGTATGGCAAATAATTGCCACCACTGTGTATGAATTGCGCATGGTTAATAATTACACTTTAGCCTCTGGTTTTCTAGAGTATCAAAACTTTGCATGATGAGGTCTGGACTGTTGGATTGTGCTCTTGAATCACATTCTAGCAATATGTGTCCAGGGTAAGATTAGAGCTAGGATTATTTTAAAAACATGTTTAGAAAACCAGAGAGTGATATTACACAATTTACTAATGGCCAACTTCTTTTAATGGATGACTTTTTCTGTGAATGTAATATGTATAATGCAATATTACAAAAAAAATAAATATTTTCCTTAAGCACTGACACTATGATCACTCTCTCTTGCAGATAATACCCTTGGCATTGTGCTTGGATGTGTATTTGGATTCTTCACTCTATTAGTCTTAATTGTACTGATTGCTCTGAATGAAAAAAAGCGCAGCAAGTAAGTGTCTAATAAAGTTAAAAAATAATTACAATGCTGTAAATGAGAATACATCAGGGGTCATAGGTACATTGTGTTGTTTAACTCAAAGGATGGTAGCGTTTGTCAGATTTCAAATTACCTAGAAACATTTAGAGACCCGTGACCCTTTCCTTCTCATCCAAAATCATCACAGGAGTTAGGTTTAGCTGAATGAGACAGAGAACAAGACAGAAGATGTGTTCTTTAATGAGGTGTATATGTAAAAATGTACCAGTGCTATCTCTACTGGTTTATACCATACAGCGCTATCCAATATAGAAAGTAAAGATAAATATCAGTAAGCTTCTCTGAATAGAGAAACATCTGTCCTACTTATCACTCCTCACTATGGCCTTGATTACATTACTTGCAGTAAAACCACGGTAATGGGTTGATGTGATGTCTCATTTTACTGGGCTATTCCATTACGCTATCAATTTGTATTTATTACCATCCCAGGTGTCGAATGCAAAATCTGCAATTAAATGAACTAGCTACAAAACATAGGGAAACGCACAGTATTTCATTGAGTTTTCACCCTGACACTGAAACAGCTGATAAAGTGCTCATCTTTATTTCCTATCCTCAGCACTCAAAGATCTGGGGAAGAAAATATGGTTCTGGGTCTCACTACAACTCCCATCATACTGTGTTAGCATTTTGGCTGACCCAGCATGTTGAGAGTTGCAACTAAGCTAATATAGGAGGGTTTTAATTTACACAGCCCTGCAAATAGTATTTTAAATGGGCCAGCAGATTGGTGTTCTCTGGCCCATATTTTATTATGTATTATTACTTCCTGTTCATTGTGCAAAGAAGCAGGGGGCACTCGCCACCAAACCGAAGTGGTCTAGGAGTCCCTTTAATTTTTATTATTTAACGCAATTTTCAAAGTACCTTTAGTGCAGAGCATTGACGTTACCACTAGCATTAGTGATACGGTAAAAAATAGCATATATTTGCCACCAATTTCACCTACTGAAACACTGTACTGCAAATATTAATAAAGTGTATATAGTTTTGTAGGAAACATGTAATTTACATGTAATGTAACAAGTACATTGATTCGATAGTTAGTTGTATTTAATTGGTGTGTACTAAGGTATAATCAGTTGAAGAGATTTCAGTCTAGTACGTTTTGGGCCTATTAATAAATCAGTTTGTTTTTATTTTATGGTTCCAGTGTGACATGTCTCTCTAACTTTAAACAATCAATACAGTCTGAAAAGAAAATTGGACAAATAAATGTATATAAGAAGCAGACACTTTAAAATAAAATATGCATTTACTGTTTTTTAATTTTTGCAATATTTAACTTTTAAAATTACCCTAGAGGTTTTGTTCTCAGTAAATGGGCTCCCACAGTGATGGAGGGGATGTCTATAACACGTGATGTCAGTAATGTAATAGTAATATCATACAATCACTTAAATGCATATCTTTTGACAAATCTAAACTGGACAGGCCTCTTAAATTGAACTGAAACATGTACAACATATCACATGCTAGTATATTTTATATAGTTTGTTCTGGTCAAATATAATAATGCTAGGTGAATGTGCAGAGTAGGTTAATTAGTCCTCAAATTGCGAAACACCATATTGTCCTGATTATATGTCACATTTCTGTAATTGGGTGTAATTTTAATTAAAAAAAAACATTGTTACAAAAGAGGCTGGCACATTGTCGCTAACACATTGTATTTAACAAACCCAGACCTCAGTCAGACCTGTCTTGCTCTCCAGTTCACAACACTCTGAATCATTGCGAGGGGCGCTATGCTGAAAACATGTACCTTCAGCAAGGGGGCTCCAAAAGGCACATGGGGGGATGCGTAATCAACTCTTATAGGCCACACCCCTATTTTAAGAACCTAAACAAGGATTTTAAAAAGTGCGGCCTTTAATCAGGACAAAATGATACATCCTGAATAAAGGAACATTTTAACGTGGTAAAATTATTTTACAAATTAATAAATTTTAGGTAGGTTTGCCAAATCCAGTATGGTCTATTAAGTTCAGTGTTCTCCACTGTGTGTATTCACCACAGAGGTGCGTGAGAGTAGCCAAGTCGAATTAGAGAAGAATTTCTACACTTTGAAACAGGAAGAAATGTTGCTATGATAAACATAAACTTGTTTACATTCTTGGATCAACATTTGATGAGCTTTTTCCCAGATATCTTATGAAACGTGTGTGGTTTATTTTGAAATTCATATTTTGAGTATCTTGTAACCTAGTAATTGACAGGTTTGTAGCATGTGGATAAAACTGGTGTCTAGTGGGGTAGGGTGTGGCTTGGGTTGCAAAGCTCTCTCCTTACAGTAGAGGTGGAGAAGGATCTACAAGAAGGAGCATCCTGCATGCACCTCAGTATCACCATACAGCCCTGTTTCCATCTATTTTATAATTCTATAAGATTATCACTAAATGGAACATATGGACCTAACTCTATATGCTGCTATGGATAAGACAACTACTGTCATAAAAGAACTACAAAGAAGTCATGAGACATACGGTGTATGTTATTTGCATAAAACAAATATTAGTGTCATAATATGTGGTCACAAAGACATGTTGCAAGGTTCTGTTCTAATCAAATGTATTCTTGATATAGAATTAGGCAAATTGTCCTTTTGGATCCATCGTTTACCTCCTTATGGCATCCTCTTTCTGTTCCAGGCAGTTTTTAAGATGGCCACTGAAATTTGTATCAGCCGTGAGCATCCATTTTCCTCTCTGTTACCTTCTCCTTTGAGCACATACAATAACTCTCTTACTAATGATGGAGCTGTACCGGTCCTGTATTGGTTTATGCTGAGCTCCACCACTTTAGTTCTTTCCCTATACAAGCAAGCTCACTTACTTCCCTCATTGCAACCTCCCATTAGTACATTCAACTTGCATTTGTCTGTCACACCAACTCCCTCCCATAGCCTCACTGGTTTGGACCCTACTCTAAGACAAAGATGAAAGGAATAAAACAGGTATTCTCCACACTTTCTTCCTCTATCCTAATACTCTTTCCACCAGTTACTAAACATGAAATGTCTTCTTTAGTTTTTATAGTGTTGCACCACCACCTACCCTCTCAACCAGGCAAGGCTGGCAACATTTGGTCTGGGGTCAAAAGAAAAAATTAGTGGCCATAGTGCAACTTCATCAGCCTACCTGTTATTATCAGAGATAGACAGGCTGGCAAGATTTGGCCTGGGGTCAAAAACAATTTAGTGGCCACCGTGCAACTTGATCAGCCTACCTGTTATTAACAGAGATAGACAGTCAAGATAGAATTACTGACAGATAAAATACACAGATTCATAGACAAACAAGATAACTGGATAGAAAGGTTGGTGCACTGCGGCATTGAAAACTGGAAAGCTGTGACACCCCAAACCATTGAGTAAGGTTAGTGAGTAACCTGGGGCACAATTTCCCTCTTGCCCTCCTTGCCAGCATCCCCCTGCTCTTGCCCCTATCACTGTCTCTATCAGTAGTCATACACCAAAGTTATATCCTTCTTTAGCAGCTCATCATCTTCACTTCCTCAATCAATGGGTCCATCCTACTGTTCTCACTTTCCTCAGCCTCAGCCTTCCGAAGCAGCCTGATAACATCTTTTGATGCCTGACCTTTCCTCCTGTTAATGTCAATGTTCCTTTTACAGACCCTTTTAGTGTCAGCAGTCTTGTCACCTGTCTTGAATGGGTTTATAAATTATATGCTGCAGTACTGTAGGGTTCAAACCCACTTGTTCCTCCTTGTAATACATAAAAACTGCTTCTACCAGGCTCATTCTACTTGTCCATTGCTTGACTAACACATTTCCACAGTGTTTCACTGGCTGTCCAAATATGTCTCAATTACATTAGAAGTCTTGTTGCTCACTCACAAAGCTCAGAATAATTGTTCTCTAATATATATTTCATCTTTCATTTCTAAATACTCAGCATTACAGGGTGTGCAGTGCTGCTATCATACTCTGCAGCATTGTACACCCAAGGGAAAACTATGATCTTCCATTTTGTGGAAGGCTCAAGCTTAAAAAACACAACTAAAGCCATGTGACATAGTTAGTCGGGAGGCTTCTGCAATTTCACCATCACAACAGGCTTCCCTCTACCTGTGTCTTAGAAGGCCCTAAAGTTACATATTGCACAGTAAAACTGTGTTTTTGTAATAGTAAATGTCTAAATTAAATTTGCAAATTCAATATCAGAAAGGTTCTTGTTTGATGCCAGACTGTTACTTTAATGCATACCTTTTGACAAATCTAAACTGGACAGGCCTCTTAAACTGAACTGAAATATGTATCACATATCACATGCTAGTATATGTTATATAGTTTGTTCTGGTCAAATATAATAATGCTAGGTGAATGTGCAGAGCAAGTTAATTAGTCCGCAAATTGTGAAACACCATATTGTCCTGATTATAGATCACATTTCTGTAATTGGGTGTCATTTTAAGTAAAAAAGGACATTCCTACAAAAAAGACTGGCATATTTAACAAACACAGACCTCAGTCAGACCTGATCAGTTCATAAAATGTATGCTAAATACAAATATAATACATACAGCCATAACATTATGACCACATGCCTAATACTGTGTAGTACCGCTTTTTGACACCAAAACAACCCTGTCCGGTCGGCATGGACTCCAGTATTTCTTTGAAGGTGTGCTGTGGTATCTGGCACCAAGACATTAACAGCAGATCCTTTAAGTCCTGCAATTTGCGAGGTGGGGCCTCCATGGATCAGACTTGTTTGTCCAGCACATACCAGAGATGCTCAATTGGATTAAGATATGGGAAATTTGGAGGCCAAGTCAACATCTAGAACTCGCTGTTGTGTTCCTCAAACCATTCCTGAAGCATTTTTGCTTTGTGGCAGGGCACATTATACTGCTTAAAGAGGCCAATGCCATCAGGGAATACTGCTTCCAATAAACGGTGTACATTGTCTGCAACAATGCTTAGGTAGGTGGTATGTATCAAAGCAACATCCACATGAATGGCAGGACCCAAGGTTATGGCTAATCGGTGCATATCTATCATTGTGAAATGTTGCATTTTATCTCACTGAAATGACTGAAAAAAATCTAATGTTCATAATAAAGATAAATGATTGATAGTTATTTAGCTGTGTTACTGTATTTTAGTGAGTGTCCCATAACTGCCAATTAAATACAACAGTGGTCACATGACTCAACAGAAGCGAGCACACATTGCATGCTAACATATATCTGCATACACCAGGAACAGGAAAAATGTTATAGAATAAATTATAATAGAAAAGTGTTAAAATTTGATGTTTTAAAAAAAAAAAAACGAAATTCTACCTGGTTTTACTTAGAAACATAGAATGTGTCGGCAGATATGAACCATTCGGTCTATCTAGTCTGCCCAATTTTCGAAATACTTTTATTAGACTCCAGTTCCCTGTCTTATAGCTAGGATAGCCTTGTGCCTATCCCACGCATGCTTAAAATCCTTGACTGTGTTTACCTCTACCATTTCCGCTGGAAGGCTATTCCATACATCCACTACCCTCTCAGTAAAGTAATACTTCCTGATATTACTATTAAATCATTGAACCTCTAATTTAAGACTATGTCTTCTAGGTGTGGTAGTTTTTCTTCTTTTAAATATACTCTCTTCTTTTGCTGTGTTGATTCCCTTTATGTATTTAAATGTCATATCCCCCTTGATGTTGATCTGACAAGACATCCTCTACTTTACTGCAATAAAACTATTTACAACTCAACACACATCAATGGGTGTTTTCATTTTGTGTGCTTTAGTTTGTCGTCTCAGACCCTCCCCCTAAAGGCTCACTGCGCGGCTTTGCATGATTGCCATGAGGTGCATGTCAAATGTGGTGAAAAAGCAGTCTCCATAGCAGATTCTCACCCTTAGCTTGTGGCAGCACATTAGTTTAATGACCACACTAAGGATGAATTACCAGCAGTGTGAATCCATTGCGTCCTGACTTGACTGCTAGTACATTGGAAGCCTATGCGTTTTGTTGTGTAGGATTAAACTTTCTCATGTGCACAGCTGACAGAAGTTGATAACTACACGTTAAATGCTGAGAACATCGCCACTTCATATTTCATGTCCAATTCTCACAGTATTAGGTGTAACTAGCAACTTTCTCAGGTAATTGATATTATGGTGGTGTTTTCGGCACTACTACTGTAGTTTTCAAAATGTGACCTCAAGCTACAAAATCGATAGCAATTAAATAATTACACAGTGTGGTAAAAACTTGAAGAGAAAATTCAAAGTTCACAGCAAACCCTGAGGTGCCATCCTTCGTTTGTAAACACAGGTGAGGAGTCTGTGTAAACAAGATAAACCATGTTCAAAAAAACAACTCTCTGGAAGAGATGTACTTATGCAAGGTTGTCCAGCCGTATCTAGCTAAAAATCCCATACTCCTTGGACATTTGTTATGAGCTGTCATGATATCTGGGATTGTGGGAGCTTAAAGGTCACAGGCATATAAAAGATGGAGAGACACATTTGATGGAGATACACCTCCTCTGTGTGTTGGAGCATAGGAATTCACCCCTTCTTGACAATGCCTGTGCATGTATGGGCTGCTTTAATATCGCCATGATTGAGTCATTTTCGCCATGACTGGTGGCATCGCAGCTTTGCTAGAAGCCTCACCCGTTGTCCTGAAGGTGTTAAAGTGAGAGAGACATTACACAGTGTGGTTGATAAGCGTCATAAGTTTCTCTTGCTAGAGTGAAACTCACCACCATTTGTACCTCGTTCATCATAAGTTAGAAAAACCTCAGTGTGTTTGTAACAGACTTTTATTTTTATCTTTCAGGAAGAAACAGATAACTGTACCACCAGTGACATACCAGCCATCGAACGAATGAGAGCCTCAAAGTAACTCATGGAAATGACAGTGCCTTGAGTCTAGAGTTTACAATAAACATTTCAAATGTTAAGCTTTGCAGGGAATCCTTTCAATATCCATTGTGTACTATTATATGGCAAAGCTAAGTTCAGCTCCACTATGAACTAATCAGAAAAAGACCCATTTTACAAAAAGTATCGAAAAAAACTACACAGTGACCAGCTTGTATGATTGGCTTATAATGTAATAGTAAACATATCAATATAACCAATACAAAGCTATTTAATTGCTGGTCAGATGGCTCAGATGGCTCAGGCTAATGTATCCATTGTAGAATCTATTCATTTCTCAGGTTGGTTTCCAGGCAGTGTTGATTTTCTTTCTTCCTTCCTTCATTAATGAGTGCCATTAAATCAGCTAGTAGTATAATCCCTAGGAGATACTTGAAAACCACAGAATATCTCACTGTACCTTTCGTGGTTTAATACTTGGTTATTATTATATTCACCATCAATAATATGAATATTGTAAGGGATGTAGTTCAATGATTAATTTCTATGTTTCTAGGTGTTTTTTCAGTATAATATTCCAGTATGTTTGTATTAGGAGTGCCAGCATGCCAGTCACAAACCACCATGTTATAGATACGTGTACAAAATGCAATAGTAAAATTCTTATACAACTGCCAAATGGAAGTATCTCCATTGCTAACCGTACGGCACATACATATATACTGATACTCATACACTGGATCTTGAACTTTTATTCAGCACAATTTGGGATTTTTTTTTACACCTGGCTGGCCACCACAGAAACCACAATTAAATTGTGTGATATAGTGGCAAACCTCATGGATGAGTCACATAAGAACTGAAATCTGAAATTTCTGGGAAGTTTGATGACTTTAATAAAACATTTCATATAAGTGTGTCTATGTATTTCAGATATTATTACAATAATTTATAGAGTAAATAGAATTTAATATTATACTATGTAAACTTATGCTGTAATATGTGTTCTTTTAATAATCACACATATTTTTTTCAACCAATGCTCTTGTTTATATAAGAGGGTAGATAGGCAATAATAAACACTAACCTACACACACACTTGCCTGGCCAGAACACTTCCTTTACCCACAAAAATCCTAAACTTGCAGTGCTACCACCACTACAATGGATTATGGTAGGCATATGCACATAAGATGATCACTATTATATTAAGGGTAGGTTTACTAAGCAGTAGAATATTTTGCAGAGAAATAGTGTTTTTTTTCCTAGTTGGCTGGGGGAGATAAAAAGATCTACCATCACCAGCCTCTCTGCAGCAAACAGACAGCTCAGGGGAGCACAAGAAGCAGTATGGTAGGACGTATGGGCAGAGCACAGACACCATGCTGTCTGCCACTACACTAGACACCAAGGAGCTGGCTGGGGTAAGTCCAAGGTGTACAATGTGGGCACTGGGACATTTCCTGTGTGTGCAATGTGGGTGCTGGACCACGTCCTATTTGTGCAATGTGGGTGCTGGGACATGTCCAGGGGATGCAATGTGTGCGTGTGGGGCATTTCCTGGGTTGCTGTGGCAAACCAGGGGTCTACAAATATAAGTGCTGGTAGGCATGTCCTGGTTGTGCAATATGGGTGCTGGGGCATGTTCTGGGAGTGTAATGTGGTTGTGGCATATTTCCTGGGGTACTGAGGCATGTACTTGTTGTGCAATGTGGAAGAGGGGCATGTCACGGGTGTGCAATGTGGAAGATGGGACATGTTCTTGGGTACTGGGGCAAGTACTGGTGTGAAATTTGTTTGCTGGGGCATATCCTGGGTGTGCAGTGTGGATGGTGGGGCATGTCCTGTTGAAGATGCAAAGTGGGTGCTGACTTGGGCAAGTCTTGCGTGTGCAAGATGGTGATTTGGGAAGGGATGTGGGGCAATAATAAAAGGAGTGCAGAAGAAATGGAGTTTGGGAGGTGGAGGCCTAGACCAAATGTTCTGTAAGGGCTCACAAATGCCCACTTGGCTGCACCCTCAATATTAAAAGGCTATGCCCAAAATACCACTCTTTATTTTAAAAAATATGGTTTTATTTATCCACCTTATCAGCATGGTAGAATTCAAATAAAAAATGGTGGATCAATAGAACCATGTATAGGTATGTGTTGCATACTTTGCATTTCATTACAAAAATATTCAAGGTTTCCTGAGGGTTTCATTTCTATATTAAAGGAGCTCCATAATTGAAACAGTGTTTATACTGCGAATAGAGAAAATGGAAAATTGACAAAGACTGATCTATACATTGTTTTAGCAAAATTGCAAACAAATGCATAAATAAAGAGAAAATGTGATTTAAACATGTCTATGGTGTCTCTCATTTCTGGCATTATGCAAATGAACTACTTTTCAGTGGATAATGTGTAGTTTGCATATCAAGCCACAAGGTGATGTCATAAGCAATCGACACCACACATACTTTTAAAACATATATTTCTCTTATTTTGTGCATTTCCTTGCAATTTTTTTATTTCTAAATTCAGCTACATGGCTATTGGTTAACAAGGTGGACCCAATATGCACCAATTATCAGCCTCCAAATTGCAAACAGATTCGGGACACATCAGACCCTCCACATACGTTCGCAATTCAGAAATAATAGCCGATTACACTACGCTATTTCCTGACACCTATATCAGCCAACATGCACCAGAATTAAGTGGTAGCCTCAGTCTTCCAATATAATTTTTTTTAAATAACACATTGAATAAATAAAGTAAATAAACATAAAATAATATAAACACATTTTTTTAGAAAAATGTAAAAATGCTTATAATTATATATACATATTTTTGTGTTTAATATATGTTTACTTTCATTCTTATATACTTTTCTACTCAACTTTTCCAACTAAAATCTGAAGAATTGAAATGGGCCAATTTCACCTAGTTTACCTCAATTCAGAGCATGTTCAAGGGTGATCAGCGCATGTTGGATAGCCAAAAATCTATGCTTTTCATTGCTAAAATGTAACACCTCTGATGCTTCGGTTTCCGAAAGGGAGATGCCACTGATGTTTTGTAGATTGTATGTAGATGTGATCTGCACACTGCAATAAACAGGCTTCTCTGTTAAGTCACTGGAATTCACTGGCATTATATAGCTAACACATATGTATGGTTTATGTTGTACTGTTACAAATATTAATAGCACATTAGTATTACAATGTACTGTTATTTCCTTCTATCCGTCTCTGGTATGAAGCCGAGAGCATTGTTTCAAAAACAATAGTCCCTTTTTCCTTTTCCAACAATCACATCTTATTCGCCCTTATTTAACATGCTAGGTTTGGCTGACTACTTATTCACTTTTGCAAATATTTTTAACGATAGACTAAGCGGCGGGTGTCATTGCATTTTCAGAACTCACAATTATATTTGCAGAATTATACAGTAGCATATATTTCATTTTGATGTGTGTTCAGTCACTACAATCGAGTAATCAACTACTTATTAGAGAAGTGGATATTCCACAATACCAACATTTTTCTCACCTAACAAATATGGGTACTTGGAAAGTTACTTGACAAACTTGTTTTTTAAACTAATTTACTGTGCAATTATTGAGTTATTTATAAATTGCAATTCTGGGACAGCATCCTAAAAGGAGAGAAATCGAGAGGAACTTTCCTTTGGTCTAACCTTCAAAGGTTTGTCCTCCAATTACTTGATATCAATAAGTCATTACATGTTTGAAAAAAAATAGTTTGCTTATATGAAGATTTTAACACTCCATGCCCAGCTCCACATCTGTAATTATAGTTCTAGGCAACAAACCAACAGGGAGCTCTCAAGCTGCTGATGAACTATAACTTCCATGATGCCTAGTTCGCTTTTGACTGTGCAAAGGCTAGATGAGGATAATGGGAGTTGTTTACCAACAGCCAACTAGTTGCTTTACTATGTGTGCTTCTCTTTCACCATTTAATGAGTATAATCAGAAAAGTCATGGAGGCTTTGTACAGCCAAATGATGAACCCCAGAGAAGCCTGATATTTGTATTTATTGTTTTAGGCTTGAGTTATGAATCTTAAGGCTATAAATGTGGATTGTTGTGCATCTTATATTGTACCTTGAAATAATATGTATTGATTGAAAATAAAATCAGACTTTTTGACTTTTGTTGTCAAATATTATTTTTCATCTTTGTTCAGGTATATCTCATTTTATTACGCTTATTGCACTTTGCAGTTTTTGCTCTTGACAGGATGTGTCAATCATCTGACGAGCAAGTCTTTTTGGCGATATCTGTCTACTCCACGTCCCTATTTAACACAAGAATCTTTTATTGAAATTAGCCAAATTAATCCCTGCAATGGCCTCTAAGCATCAATAGAAGGTATGGACATAAAAAAAAACATGTTTTGTACTTAAAAATATTGGTTTATGTGTCTTGCTTTATTATGGAATTTGATTCATTGTGGTGGTCTGGAACCGAACCTGCAATAACTCTGAGCTATGCCTGTACATAAAAGACTGTAATGTTTTAAAGGGACACTGCCATGAAAAATGTTATTTGATTTTAAGCACAGTTTATATAGTAAAAGTAAGTATAGTAAATTGTGTTCTGAGAAAATATAAATCACGTACTTGGATATTGCTTGTGTTTAGATGTTTTTCTATCATGATGACTCATGGGATATAATCAATAATCAGTGAACTGTGTTGAATTGGCTAGTAAATTATCTGGCATTATAGGCGAGATGAATATTTTCTAGTTATTTGGAAATCCTTGTGAGATGTTCCCAAGTGGGCACCATCACACAAGGCAGCCTATTTGACCTAAATTGATCCTCCATAGAGCTGGTTAAATAAACCCCAGTTTCTGACCATTATTTAAAGGTGTATAGGTTATTTGCTCACTGTCCCTGCATGGCAAAAGGGAAGTGGGCAATAGAGCTGACGGATACTTCGAGCAGAGGAAACTTGCCTGGTATTTTGGTTCTCGACCACCTTTTACGAAAGTCTTATTTGTTATAGTACATGGAAGGTAAAGAACCTGTGAGTTGCTCCTGTGCTAGCAGTATACCCCACGACAGGCTATTAATTTATTTCCACCTTTGAATGAACTGATAACACTTTTCTCTGTCTTGTTCTAAAGTAACACCATGAAGAGGCTAGTGAACCAAGCGTGTTGTGGTCACGTCTAATATGACCCTCGTGAACATGTGAAAAAGAGATAATTACACATAGGTGTGCAGCCAGACCATCTGCTTATTTATGTTATGTGATATGAAGTCTCAGAAAGTTGAAAGTCCTGCATTTTGGCTTAACATGTATTGGACTGTGCTACTGACTATAATTACACATGAAGTGCTGTTTTTGCAATTGCATTAGGTTTATTGGAAAATTTGAGATAATATGCAATGTTCTCTGTCCACCCACGACTTGCTTTCTATCCTCCAGTAACATTGGTTTGGCTTCAGATCAAGTAGAGTATTGTAACTTTGCAAAATCTGTCAGTCATTGTGTAGGAATCAAATAACTCCAATAAACCCACATCAATTGCTCTGATGCAACCACAAATCCCAAAAACTGATTCAGTAGAAGCCAGTGTAAACCATCATGAATTGCAGATAAGTAGACAAAGGCCAGCAATGGAAACCATAAAAGGGATGTGAGAGACTAGAATTTACAGGAACGTAAATTATAGCTCTATTACAAATGTTTAATTACTATTTGACTAGGAGGATTTTGATTAACCCTTAAGATTGCACGTTTGATCATCTTTAAGAAATACTTTGATCAGTATATCATATTTCATATTGTTAACCCTTTCAGTGTCCATATTTTCTTTCACGTCAGATGGATATTGTAACAACAACAGTGGTCCCTGCCCATGGGAACTGAACCCACACAGACTGTAGCATACCTTTGGACCTGCTGCTTGAAATTTCTTGGAAAGAGGCACAATATTTGGTAGGCTCCCCGTGTTCCTATGTTAGGGACTGGAGGAAATGATATGCCTCTATAGAGCACCAGAAGTCCAATGAAGGAAGGCAACCTATTTCTGTGGGATGAGTGGAAATAATCATTCTTCTTTCTTCTCATTACAGGTAAAGCCTAGGATTTTCAGGATGGAACAGAGAACATAGCTAGGGATATTCATGGGGACACCAAGCATTAAAAGAAATGTGGTTCACCACCAGAGGGTTAGCCATGACCAGCTATACTTCCGCATGTCATATTGTCCTCTCCATTCTTGGATAACAGTGCTCTAGCACACCCATATTATATATGCAGTAAAGACCTCCATGGCAACATAGAATTTAACATGGAAGCAGCTTTGCTCTGGATGGAGCAGAGTTACACTCAGAAGGGATGTGACTGAAGCATCAAACCACAAAGACGTGGTTGCACAAGAAGCTTTGATAACATAGCAAGGAATTCCTAATTGCAGGGTAGAACATCTCGAAAATGCTCAGGCCACATAAGTGCCTTATACACTTTTGTATCAAGACCAAATATTTGGAGACTGAACAGATTTAATCATACAGCCAAATAAAAAAAAAAAAAAAAAAAACAATTTTGTTTTTGCTTCCTTTGTAAAATTCACAGAGAACAAAATGATAGTTTGCTTTCTGTGGCTGAGACTATACACTTAAGTTCCATATGATTAATGCAAAAAATGAATATGTATAAAAAATATCCTGGAAATGGTCACATTTGTATTTTTTCATATTTAATATAAGTACCATGTTCTATATATAATATTTTGAGGCAAGACTAAGCAAAACATATCTGTACCTTATACAGATACCTTGAATGTTTATTATGTATTGGATGGCCCACATTTTGCTAATTTGTATAAATTCTTAGCGCAATATGTTTTTTTAATATTTCAATGGGGTGCTTGGAGTTTGACTAACCTTAAAGCACTGGTTGGCACTTTAGCTGGAACTCTCATGCTTCTTACAATTGCAGTATTACAGTTACCACAATTAGCCCAAATATAGCAGGTGAACATATTTCAAGGAACTGTACAATGGTCAGACGCAGATATATATATCAAGTATGCCACTGCCCGTGGCTATGGGCAGCTATGTGCCTTCCATGGTCATCTGTTTAGAATTGGCACTGGCCCCAAAATCAATTTCATGTACTTCTATAAAATAATATCTGCATTTTAGAAATGAGTCAGTTCCCCTTTAGGAAAGAGTTGTGGGATTTATTCAAGACATTGTAATCCATATCTTAATGGCCTGTAAAATGTACAGTATATGACTAGCGTCAAGAGAATAACATATTCTTTATATTTGAAGGAACATTATTACACATATCAGTACACCAATTAATTTCTGTAGGTGTAGGCCATAATTGTTCATTACTTTACTAAGTTACCCCATCAGCTCTCTAATCCAGATGAATATGGCAACTTGCACACAGGTTGTTTTTGTCTTTTATCCAATTGTCGCTCATGGTTGTACACAATGTCAACCACAAATGGACCAATCAGTTGTCAGATATGATGCCAACAGAGTTTGAATTCAAATTTATAAATAAATTAAAATAAAATGCAAAAAAAAACCTCAGAGAATATACAACACATATCACTTTGAAAAGGTAACATCTGCCCGACTGGTCACAGTTCTTAGGAAATGTGCTATTTACAAATATAATTGCTATTTCCATTGGAATGTGAGCTGCGACTTCTGGTTCCTTTCTGACATGTGTCTCTTTGTGGTTAGTGGAGGCTTGTCTAGGCATCTGAATTAGGACAGAGGGAAAGTTCTTTTCAGACAATCACTGTTCTAATTAAAGAGACACCTGAAATTAAGATGATAATTATATTTCAGAGAAAGGAAAGTATATATAGTTACTATACATACTATGACTCTTCCATGAATCTAAACTTTAAATTCTATATAAACTATAAGACATCAAATGTCTGTTTGTCTAAAAACTCTTGAATGCTGAATCATGAAATTTGCACCGCTTATTCATGCTGTAAATTCTAGGTAAACATGACTATTTTCAGCTCTCTTTGTTGAGTTAATAAAATTTTGAGGTGAACCACCTCATAGCAGAGAACTGAGTGGATGAGAAAGAAGCTAAACGAAACAAATACATGCACACAAGTAAGAAAAGAAAAAACATACAGACATAAAACAGTCTTCTGACAATAAACAGCGGCTATGTTGGAAACATAATACAGTGGACACATTTCATTAATGCAGATTCATAACTTGCATTGCTACTAGGGCCTAGAAAAGAGCTGTAACTTTATTTAGTGTGACCCTACTTTAACTGATTGGCAACTCTTCTTTCTTGATATTGATGAGAATAATAAGTCCATAAAAACAAACAAAATATTCTTGTGTCCCCAAAAATTAACTACCAAGCTGTAGTTCTGATCTAAAGACACAAAAACTGGAACACATATTGCCTTTTGCAAATCTTGGCTTGTTGCTCTGTGAAAGTATCAAAGTCCAATGAATCTGTGAAATGTCCCAAAATGAATAAACAAAATGTGATCTTATTTATTAAAATAACTATTGCCGTTTCTAATTGGTTGCATATTGCCGTTTCTGCAAAGGACTTTCTGCTTTCTGAATCTGCTGGCAGATCGCCGTGTCTGGACTTATCATTTCTCATGGCAAAATCTGTAAAAGATCAAGAGCAGCATCAATTGTTTGCAGATATATTCTTGGACAGTAGTCCTGAAAAACAAAACATTGGGCCGCATGGACCCGACATTAGACCAGGCTGCATGCTGGCCTACTTACCATGTTCCTGATGGTACAAATGAAGACCTAATAGAAAGAAATCAGTAATATAGAAGCACAACTGAAATGTAAGTTTTTACGTTGAGGTTGAACTGGTGAGGTTCAACTTGTTTAACCCTTGCTTCCTTCAAGTTGGAATGTCCCTTTAATAAATAACTGAGAAGATTGTTTGTCTATGTAGTCAAGAACTTGTGTTGTATTGTTTATTAGGTTGGACAGGGAAGTGATCTCCTTCTACATAGTAATTTAGGTTGAAAAAAAAGACACAAGTCCATCAAGTTCAACAGAAGATGGATTGATGTTATAATACTGCAATAATAATTTGTTACAAATGCACTTTGTTTTACGGTTCATCTTGTTCTGTAATGTTTTTGACATGCAACTTATCCTCTAATAAAAAGAGATTGAAAAATATATATATATGTATTGCTCCTATATCTGTATATACAGCAAACACATGCACCAGTGTTTAAAAAGGTTTATACAGGATAACTACATTCAGCCATTTTATTTACACCTTACCCTTAGAAGTACAGCTTTTTGTCTTGACAAGTCTCGTAGGATGCCGTCTAGCCCACTCAGCACAATGAACCTTCACTTGTTCAGACAATATTCAAAGAACCTCTAAAGAACAGAACTTTGTAAAAAAATACTTCTATTTCCGCTTTAGCAGGTTCTAAAATACATTTGTGCTCAGAACATCCAGTAACATTTACTGCTCAGAATGTCTTAGTCTAAGAAGGCTCTATGTCAGAATACAGTGAGCACCACCTGAGCATGTTTTTTATATGCACAAGTATGCAACATGAAATGTGGACATTCCAGTACAATAAATACATCAGCTATAGTTGCAATAAGAATATATACTTTAATCCTGCAACATAACTCTGCATAGTAATAGAGAAAGGGATTCTGGGTAACCGTAGTTGCTATTTGCCTCTAGTGTCCACTTTTTTTTTTTTTTTTTTTTTTTTTTTTTACACAGATACTGGCCTACATTGCCTTGATTTATTGGTGCAATACGAATACAAAATTCAAATAAATTATAATAACTTTCCTTTTACAAAACTGCTCTTATTCTTCCATATTTATTAGCAAAGTGACCTATGTTGTTGTACAATGGGACTTCCTTTTTGTACCTCTAATATATTGCGAAATGGACAGAATCCTAAAGATAAATATGGTCTGTATAGACATTTTGTGCAGCATTAGCCAGTGAGGGCAGTTTAAAATCCAGGTTTCCAAAACAACTGGATAATATTGTCATACTTATCAGATTTTTAATTTCTGCTCTGCGGGGCTTCTGATTTCAGGCAGGCACAGACTGGTTTCCTGGTAACCGTTTAAAAGGTGTAATTAATAACTTAAATACTTATGAGTCAACTCCTCAAAGCCAACACAGAAAACAAAGATGGTATGGGGGCTTGACAGGAGGTGGTCACAACTAGTGAGATGATTGATTTGAACATAACAGAGATGGTAAAAACCCAGCTGACATTTCACAAGCAAGATTACAGGGGAAGCTTTGTTTTAGGGGCATGACTTTTAACTTTGTAGCCTACGCTGTATTTATTTAAAAAGGTGAACAGGTCACAAACCCAAACGGAGGGATGACTGAATAAAACAGACTGCTCGGGTCAAAGGGTGAGCTAATCTTAACTAGAAAGAAGTTACTTGGTGTTCTATTGTAGACAAAAGAATAGATAAGCAGGTAAGTGATGGAGAAAGACTAACAAAGAATGATAATGTAAAAGGTGAAAAAGGCTGATAGGAGAACTAGGTAATTAGATGAAGAAGGTTTAATAATGATGTAGCAGACATTTAAAAAAATAGTCAATAAATATTTTTTAACTAATCTACTTTTATGGAAAGTTTTATTCTCAAACCTTTAATATTATAGAACTTAAAGATACCCAAGTCACCCAGTAAATGTGGAAACACACATACAAACTCTGTATGAGCCATCTAGGGAGAAATCTAAAAGTGATGTTTGGTGAGTTGGAGGTGAGAGGAACATCTCTTTAGATCCAACTTTGCATTATGCAGGGCCAACCATGTTCTTCTAGCAGGATAAACACCCCAGGTTTGTTCCTCCATTATGCATGAATTGTTCACTTCGACTCATCTGCACCTCAGTTTTAGTGAGTAGCTGCCTTAGTGTATTTTTGCCATCAACATCTAGATCAGTAAACATCCGAAACTAAGAATTTCCCACTAGCAGATAGGAGAGTGGAGAAGCGTAGCTGGGAGCATAGTGAACGAGTTGCTGGATCAGGACCGACTATGCAGCACACCATTATTTTGGAGGACAGTGGAGAAGATCAAATGAAATTGGGAGGGTGCTGAAAGACCTGTAATATGAGGACACAGGCTGGCTGCATGAAGGGTAGTGTGCATGAAAGGTAATGAATGATAGATTCCAAAAATTAAAGAACAGGACAAATATTGAAGAATGATGTGCAATGATAAGAAAGGCAGTAATTAAGCTATAAATTAACTGGTGAGATAAATCAGAAACCATTTATAAAAAGTGGCCTTGTCAACTTAATGTCAAGTTTATGTTTTTTAAACCTATTTGTTTTGCAACATTTTGATAGTAAAATCTCAATAAACTGGTCAGAGGGGGAGGTGGACAAGAGCTCACAATCCTATATTCATTTTAAAAAGCTATTCCAAAGACACTATTGCTTTCTTGAAAGCTTTTTATTATGGAAATATTTCCTGCAACTTGCAAAACACATTATTTAGAGCATTATAAAGTGGGTATTGTCAATCATCCAAGGTCCAATCATAAGGCAAGCATTTTACTACTATTAAAAAACATATCACATTACTATCCCCTTCCTAACATATTAACTTGTAATACAAATATTACATTATTTGGAAATATGGAACAGCATTCCATACATTCCATAACATATTAACTTCAGTATTATAATGTTCTCTTAATATATGTATTGGTTAAAACGGTATGACGTGGGATATCTCCTAACCGTTTGCCCAAGGGAATTGGGACACTGGGGGATGGAGCTTGGGAGGCAGAGTATCAGCGCTACTGCACAATGGCAAAGCCTGACAGCTATACTGCACATGGACAGAGTGCCTTCTTCAGCGTCTCAAACACCAGAAAATGTGATCAGACCCGCAAGATTTCCTGAATCCCTTTGTCCTGCTGAGCTGTACCGCTGTCCTGAAGAGTTTGGTTGAACAGTGGGACAGAACCCCCCAAACCGCGCCTGTCCTGTGCAAAATGGACACAGATGGAGACAGTTCTGTCAGCTAAAGAAAGGATGCAATGCTTGAAATAGTGAACTTGCATGAGAGCCAGGAAAGTCCTGTCCTATATATTCCATCACTCCACAAAGATAACAAATGAGACATCTACCAGACTGGAGAGGCAAATATGTATTTTTATAGCAACCAATTACTTTCTACTTTTTCCATTAGCATCTAGATTACTAAAAATATAAATCTAAGAATTTGCTAATATTCCAATATATGTTGTGCCACCTGCGGTGGGTCATTTTTCGCAGCCTGTGTACACTTTAGAGTTAAAGTTTGTCACTACCTCAGCAATGATCACATGATGCAATTTCCAAATAGTAGGCTAAGCATTTTGGGAAATGTAGTTTACATTTACATACAGAGGAAGGTAGATATAGTGAGAGGCTTCTACAGAGAGAAGGGGTGATCTGTACACAAACTGATGTGGGAAAAACAAAAAACTATGGACAGTGGCATTATACATACCATATATGGTTCTTTGGAAATGAGAGTGGGGGATATATGGCATCATGTAAAGTGGCATCACTAGGGGTGGGCTAAGGGGGCTGAAGTCCCAAATGTTCTGAGCAAAGCCCAGAGTCTCTGCAGCTCTGTGATAGAGCCCCATGACCTCACGCAGCAGCACACAGACAGTGTGAAAGCCCTACACTGACAGGATGCTGAGTGATGTGTCAGCCAATCAGTGCAGGGTTTCACACAGCATCATCACTGTGTGTGACTGCAGGGATGTGAGGGAAGCTCCAGGTGGGACAGTGAAGCAGCTCTGAAGAAAAATCATTACCAGCTGTCACCTTGTGGAAGATAAAGAGCATGTCTATTTCCACTTAGGTAAGCTCTGGGTTTTGTGGAGAAAAGGGATGGTTGGGGTCACTTATTTACATCCTCCTTTGTGTATGTAGCCCCTTCATGACCAATGACGGTCCTGGACCGTCATGAGGAAAAACTCCCTTCGTGACCAATCACCAATGCGCTCTGGCATGCCGCGATCGTGATTTAAACGGCATGGCTAAGTGTCTCGATATCGAGATACTTCAGCCATGTCGGCTGAGGCCGCCCCTCTCCCCCCCCCCTGAAACATCCGGGCACCGTGACAGCCAATCACAGTGCCCGGATGTTAATAGCCGTCAAAGCAGTTGCCTGCTTTGACAGCTATAGTCTCTCCCTGCTCCACAGTGATCGTGGGGCAGGGAGAGACTAAATATAGTGCTGGAAGTCATCCCTGATCCCACCCAAGCCCATCCAGGCCCCCAAGGTTTGTTTTTTTTATTAAAAAAAAAAAATTTTTTTTTTTTTTTTTTAATATTTTTATTTTGCTAACCTTAACCCTTGGGCAGGGCTGGGCTGGCCTACCGGTATACCGGGAAAAATCCCGGTAGGCCGCCGTCCCTGGGGTCGCAAAGGCTGAAAACTGCCCTGCTGAAAAATTCGGCTGCTGCAGCCGCTTCAAGAATTCAGCCGCCACGACTGCTTTAAGAATCTGGCCGCGGCGGCCGCTTTAAGGCATGCTCCACCCCCAGCTTCCCAGAGACTGACTGAGCACTGGATGTAAGGCGACATCCGGTGCTCGGAAGGAACTGATTGACGGTATTTTGCCTCTGCAGGGATCAGAGGCAGGCACTGATCCAACAAACTATTATTTTTCAAAGAAATCATAGTGTATCTGTGTGTGACTGCACATGTAACTGTATATGTAAATGTGACTAAGTGTAACTGTATATGTAAATGTGACTAAGTGTAACTGTATATGTAAATGTAACCGTGTGTATGCGCAAGTGTGGCGGTGTAACCGTGTGTATGCGCAAGTGTGGCGGTGTAACCGTGTGTATGCGCAAGTGTGGCGGTGTAACCGTGTGTATGCGCAAGTGTGGCGGTATAACCGTGTGTATGCGCAAGTGTGGCGGTGTAACATAGTAATTTAGGTTGAAAAAAAGACAAGTCCATCAAGTTCAACCCTTCTACCTATCATTTCAGCGTTTTGATCCAAAAGGCGGCAAAAAAAACCCTAAGGAAGCTTTTTCGAATGTTGCCTCCTAGGGGGAAAAAAATTCCTTCTTGACTCCAAAAGGGCAATCAGATTTCTCCTTGGATCAAAAAGCTCTATTATTAATGCTCATTCTATTATTAATACCCCTGTATGTTCTGCTTTTCTAAAAAAACATCCAGACCATTTTTAAATGCATCTATTGTGGTTGATAGCACTACCTCTCTTGGCAGTGAGTTCCATAATTTTATTGTCCTTACCGTAAAGAATCCCTTCCTTTGCTGCCTATGAAATCTTTGCTCTTCCAGTCTCAGGGGGTGACCTCTTGTTCTTTGTACATTTTAATTAATGAACAGGTCCCTGGAGAGCTCCTTATATTGGCCCTGCACATATTTATATAATGTTATCATATCCCCTCTAAGACGCCTTTTTTCTAAAGTAAATAAATGCAATTTTTTAAGTCTCTCTTCATAACTAAGACCCTCCAATCCCCTTATTAATTTTGTAGCTCTCCTTTGCACTTTTTCTAGTTCCTCAATATCCTTTTTAAAGGACTGGTGCCCAGAATTGTACTGCATATTCAAGGTGAGGTCTTACCATTGATTTGTAAAGAGGCAAGATGATGTCCTCCTCCCGTGAATCTATACCTCGTTTTATACATGCCAATATCTTATTGGCCCTTGCAGCTGCTGACTGGCATTGGGCACTGTTGCCAAGTTTGTTATCTACAATGATTCCTAAATCCTTTTCGTTAGTAGTTTTTCCCAGGGAAATACCATTTAATGTATATGTTGCTTTGTTATTATTTTTCCCATAATGCATAACTTTACATTTGTCTATATTGAACCTCATTTGCCACTTTCTTGCCCAGTTCCCTACTCTGTCCAAATCTTCCTGTAAAGAAAAAACATCAAGATTAGTCTTTATTACCTTACCTAAGTGTGGCGGTGTAGCTGTGCGTATGCAAGTGTGGCGGTGTAGCTGTGCGTATGCAAGTGTGGCGGTGTAGCTGTGCGTATGCAAGTGTGGCGGTGTAGCTGTGCGTATGCAAGTGTGGCGGTGTAGCTGTGCGTATGCAAGTGTGGCGGTGTAGCTGTGCGTATGCAAGTGTGGCGGTGTAGCTGTGCGTATGCAAGTGTGGCGGTGTAGCTGTGCGTATGCAAGTGTGGCGGTGTAGCTGTGCGTATGCAAGTGTGGCGGTGTAACTGTGCGTATGCAAGTGTGGCGGTGTAACTGTGCGTATGCAAGTGTGGCGGTGTAACTGTGCGTATGCAAGTGTGGCGGTGTAACTGTGCGTATGCAAGTGTGGCGGTGTAACTGTGCGTATGCAAGTGTGGCGGTGTAACTGTGCGTATGCAAGTGTGGCGGTGTAACTGTGCGTATGCAAGTGTGGCGGTGTAAGTGTAACTGTGTATATGTAAGTGTGCCTGTGTAAGTGTATGTATTTCTGTATATGTGTACACCGTCTGGTCTGAACCATCCACCTCCCTACAAACAGTATTTTAAAAAAAATAAAAAAAACACATCTGTGTGTATACATGTGTCTGTGTGTGACAGTGGGCATTTGTTATTATGTGTAAGTGTAACTGAGTGTCTGCAAGTGTAACTGTGTGCAAGTGTTCCTGTTTAAGTGTGTGTATTTCTGTATGTGCGTGGATGTGTATGTATGTGTGTGTGACTGTGTAAGGGTTTATGTCTGTGTATCACATATAAAAACAAGAAGCAGTGCAGTGATCCCGGCCGCTTTAAGAATTTGGCTGCGGAAAGATGCAATGTTCCCTCCTTTTCCTTTGAGTTCTGGGGTAAATCCTGGGTGCTGGGGCAAGCCATGTGAGTGCTGGGGTAAGTCCAGTGAGTTCAACCTGCATACTGGGGTAAGTCCTGGATGTTGGGAAAAGCCCTGTGAGTGCAGTCTTAATGCTGGGGTAGGTCATGGGTGCTGGGCAAGTCCTGCGAATGCAATCTGAGTGCTGGGATAGGTCATTGTTGCTGGGCAAGTCCTGTGAATGCATTCTGGTTGCTGGGGTAAATCAATGCATCCATCCAGATGACACACACTGCCCTGATATATACCCCTGCACAAGGCAATTCATATAACCTTGTGTACATACTGGGGCCTATGTATTGACCTGTGCATGGGGTATATACCAGCCTTATCTGTAAATAATAGACTCTTCAAATGTGCTTTACAATGTATGGTTTTTCCCTTTTATGAACAAGAAAAGAATGTTATGCAATGGGGCTGGTATAATGACGCAGTGCTCTGGGGCTGGTATAATGACGCAGTGCTCTGGGGCTGGTATAATGACGCAGTGCTCTGGGGCTGGTATAATGACGCAGTGCTCTGGGGCTGGTATAATGACGCAGTGCTCTGGTATAATGACGCAATGCTCTGGTATAATGACGCAATGCTCTGGTATAATGACGCAATGCTCTGGTATAATGACGCAATGCTCTGGTATAATGACGCAATGGGCTGGTATAATGACGCAATGGGCTGGTATAATGACGCAATGCTCTGGGGCTGGTATAATGACGCAATGCTCTGGGGCTGGTATAATGACGCAATGCTCTGGGGCTGGTATAATGACGCAATGCTCTGGGGCTGGTGTACAACCATTTCCAGGGCTGGTTTTTATCCCCAGTCCGGCACTGCCCTTGGGTTAGTGTTAGAGATCATCAAAACCCTAATCCTAGATATAGAATTAGGGTTTGTACTAACCATAACCCTAGGGATAAAGTTAGGGTCAAATATAAAAATAAAAAAAAGTAAATAAAATTAAATAAACAAAAATAAATAAATAAATACTATTAAATAAAAATAAAAGACGTTAATCTGTAGAGGACCAGTGACATGTTAGATCTGTTGGTGGTCCTCTAGGGATATTTTATTTTATATTTAAAAAAAAAAAGATTGCTAGTGGGGCCAGTGTTTTGCATTGGCCCCCCAACAGTAGATAGGGGCCCGCAGTAGCTGGATATATCATCCATGCAGCCGCAGGATAGCAAGGATAGCAACAATTTGAGCTTCCTACTATAGACTACATTCCCTATGATGCTACAGTCACTTTTGGCTGTCTACATTTCCTATCATGCTCAGTCATAAGCATTACATAATACATGTTTTAAAGCTGCAATGACTGTATCCTAAATTTGGGCCTTTACCTGCCACATAACACTAGCAAACCTATACATGTGGGGTACCGCTATACTCAGGGGAAGTAGCTTAACATATATTGGGGTGTTTGGCAAAAAAAAACAGAACAACCCCTTTAAATTCATACCTAAATACAAAGTGTGTGTGGAAAAAAAAAAAAAATTGTCAACAATTGGTGGGAAAATTACTGCATGAAAGTGTCAGAATACCCCAATTTATTTTATTTGCTTTTGTAGCTTAGTAAAAGATTTTACAAATAAGTCAGGAAAAGTGTTTTTTTTATACATGTTTCAACATTCTTCTATTTTTTTCATAATATAAAATGATATAAACAAAATAATGGCATCAAAAGAAAGCCCTTCTTGTCCTGAAAAAAACAATATATCATATGTGTTGGTACAGCAAATAAAGAATAAAATTACAGCTAAACACAAACACCTCAGAAGTGTAAAAACTCCCACGATCATTAACACACAACATTCTAAAAACAGTCTGGTCATGAAGGGGTTAAACTATATATTGTTGGTTTGAGGTTCCTTATTACAGGACTGCTAAACAACGTATGTATGTATATATGTATGTATTGTAGCAGGCTGGCCGGGGCTTGGGTTATAAGCAAAAGTTCTTTCTTCCAAGATGAGGAAAGCTTTATTTAGCAAGCCGGCCCCAATTGAGCCACAGCAAAACAAAACAAACTCCTACTCCACACTGGAGACTAACATAGAGTACCCTTTCTATGCTACTGGGCAGCTAAGCTGACTCCAGTAGTTTAACAAACAAAAATTAAAGGCTTGCAAAAATACCTTTTTTCCACCACAGTTTCAGCAGTCTCTTTGACTCACAGTCTTGTTGCCTCCACCCAGCTCTTCACAGGAGGGTGATTACCCTATCCATATGGTTTATATAGCTCCCTAATTGATGTACTAGAGTAACCCGATTTTTAACCCTTTTTTAATCTAGTCAGGGAACACTGAAAGTGCCATTCTGGGGCTAATAAAGCAGTGTTCCCTCACACTGCCACAATAAATATATATATATATATATATATATATATATATATATATATATATATATACACATATGCAACATGAATCATTGCTATGCTGTTTAGCAGACCTGTAATAAGGAACCTCAAACCAACAATATATAGCTTAAATACACAAAGGTGGATGTAAATGATATATATTTAATAAATCCTTCCTATCCTGTTTAGCAGTCCTGTAATAAATAATGTCACACACATGTGTGTTTTATTACTGGACTGCTAAACAGGATAGGAAGGATTTATGTTTATATACGTTATAAACGTATGTTTATATTGGGCTTGACAATTTTAATTTAATTTTAGGTGCCAGCAAAAAATTTTAGGAGCCAGACAATGGCACATCACGAAAGCATACATGCACACATCTCACATACAGAATCACATACATACACAGAAAGTCACATACACACACCTCACAGACATCCAGTCAGTCACACACTCACACCAGTCAGTAAGTTTTTTTTTTGTTTGTTTTTTAAGAAACAAATTAGTTCCTTAATGTGTCCCACACTTCACATACACAGCCAGTTACATACATATTCACATACAACACATACACAGCCAGTTACAAACATACACACACAATACATACACAGCTAGTTACATACATACACACACACAACACATACACAACCAGTTACATACATACACACACACAACACATTTACACCCAGTTACATACATACACACACACTCACATAACACATACACAGCCAGTTACATATATATACACAGCCAGTTACATGCATACACACACACAACACATACACAGCCAGTTACATGCCAGTCAGAAGTTTTTTTTATTTTTAAGAGACAAAAAATTTTTTATGTGTCCCCCTTCCCTTCTGCTTTACCTCAGTAGGGGAGGGGGAACATTTCTGCTGCAGACGGATCTTTATTTATCTTCTGTCTGAGTGCCGAGTGTCACGTGATATCTGACACACACACTCACTCACACTGACACACACACTCGCTCACACTGACATAAACACACACTCTCGCTCACACTGACATACACACACTCCCGCTCACACTGACATGCTCACACTGACATACACACACTCTCGCTCACACTGACATGCACACACTCTCGCTCACACTGACATGCACACACTCGCTCACACTGACATGCACACACTCACACTGACATGCACACACTCACACTGACATGCACACACTCACACTGACATACACACACATTCACACTGACATACACACACACTCACACTGACATACACACACTCACTCACTCACACACTGTCGGTTTTTAACTTACCTGCTGCAGGCATCTCTTTGCTTTGAGTTTCGTGAGAAGGAGGTCTCAGCCAATCACGGGAGGCTTCTGAACTCTCATCCGATCAGGAGAGTTGAGAAGTCTCACCTGATTGGTTGAGACCTCCTTCAATTAAGCTCCCCTGGACACAGGGAAAAAAAAGACCGCTGCATAGAGCAGCAAAGTGCCGCCCCTGCCAGTGTGCCGCCTGGGGCAGCTGCCCCACTCTGCCCCATTAAAGGGCCGGCCCTGTGAAGGCTCCCAAATTACAAAACGGGCATATATTGGTAAGTGCCCGTTTGGTTCCATTTAAAAAAATTAAAAAGTCTTATGGGCTATAGCCCCAGGTATTTTGGAAACCTAGCAACGCCTCTGTAAAGTGGGAACATATATGATACTGCTGGTGTCATGTTGCCTGAATACAATTTTTACACTTTTGTTTACTAGTTATCATTCCTACATTATCACTGAGATAAATGGGGTCATTGACAACTAACCTGCATGCCAGTTTGTTGAAGTCATAAAAAAAATACAATTATTTATTATAATAAATTCCCAGTTCTGTGCATGAAGATTCCATAGTGAGATTGTCACCTGCACTAAATGGTTAATCTATCATGTGTTAATGAAGCAGGATAGATAACAAAATTGGGAAAGTTACAAACAAACATGAAAATTCGCAGGTATGCTACAAGTAAAATTTTACACTAAAGACTTACATTTTGCATTATTATATGTATAGCAGGATACTGGGGGACTTACTGGCATGCAATTTTGGCTCCAATGCACACATTTTATTCAGGGTGGTTCAGTGAAGCCAACTAGAGGGAGAGCTGACAACCAGCCAATCAGAGGCACAGCTGACAACCACCCAACCATAGGCAGACATTCCAACCAGCTCACCAGAAGCAGAAGTAGGAGTTGGGAGTGACACTTCCTAGATTGTTCACTGCTCTTCATTATAAACACTGCGCTCCAGCACTGTCTGCAGCATACATTTTTTTGGGCAATGTGCACTGCAGATTGTCACACTCAGGGAGCTCATTCTGGTACATTGTCCTGGAAAGATGAAGCCCAGGATCAAGGACGGAGCCTCAAAATGCAGGACAGCAATGGACAATAGGGGACATGCTATTTACTCAGGGCTGAGTCTAGGGTCACTGACACCTGGGTGCAATAATTTTCCTTGCACTCCTGGTGGGTGTAGCTCTATAGCTAACTCCTCCCCTTCACAAACTTGACTATTTCTATCCAAGTTATAATTTAAAGTTTAATTTAAAATAAAAAATAATATAGGACCCTATACTTTCCCTTGGGTCAGTAGCTTTTTCCTGGTGGGTGATCAGTGGTCTTCAAACAATGCCTTCACTTGTGGTCAGTGGTCTCTAATGTAGCTCATATCCCCATGCTGCCTTCCTATTGGCCAGACAGCAATGTGAAGAACAGGTCTATGCTCACAGAGGCACAGGCTTGAATCTCCTATACTGCACCACCATTTCTGGAACTGGTAACAAACACTGAGCTGCTTCTGGAATACAGAGCATCCCAGACAGCTAGCGCAATTACCAAGCACACTCAAATACCTGAATATTGCAGTGTCAGCTCTGATTTAAAGTTACATTTCACACCTGGCATGGAGTGACCATAGTTGCACCTGACATCTGTGGCGCCAGGGTGTAGTGCACCTGGTGCACCCATCTCAGCAGAGTGCTGTATTTACTCATGTAAAAGTAATGTCTTAGCCTTCAAGTCAGTATCCAAAATGTTATTCCTCTAGTATGTTACATTATGTTTTAATGTTGCTTTATTGTATGCACATACCACATTAATGCATTCAGATAATCGTTACTAACATATTCTCCTCAAAGCAATAGACTCCACCTTGTGGTTCTACACATATTACTGCATCTTTTGTCTTAATGGTAAATTAAATTCTAAGGATGCTCCAGTTTCAGCATAGTATTAAAACACAATATTATCTTTAGAGCAACTGTGAAGGGTTCTATTAACTAAAAGGTGAGTTGCAGGTTTTCCTGCTAAAAGAGCTCAGATGGCCATGGGATAATACATATAAAACATAAAAAAATGTAATTGTTATCCTTTAGCTGGTTATTTTTCATTTACAACTCAAGGTCTAGGCTTTTCAGATATCTTCTTCTTAAAACTATCCAGAATCCATCTAATTATAACACCTTGTTCTAGTCAAGCCATTTCAGTTCCCAGGGAATGTGTTTCCTTCACCTGCTAGCTCTCCTCTTTCAATAAATACAGGTACAACATTGCTTTCATCTCTCCCCTTTTATCTGTCAAAGAGAACTCTGCGAACAGGATCAATTCCTCCTTCCATCATGTCCAGGCTTGAGGAAAATTCCTTTACTGGAAATCCAGCTGTTGTGGTTGTTATAGAACTTGATGCTTTCATTGATTTATATGTATGAATTCTAGTCTTCTTTCCCCTTTTTTCCAGTTTTGCTACTTATTCTATCTTAGTTTCCCACAGATTCAGACTAGTACATTTCCTTAAATTAGTTTCTCTAGCTATTTATCCTTGTTATATCTGTCATCTACCTTTAGGACAAAGTATACCCATGAGGTGTTATGGTACTCTATGGTAGCTCAGTTAGTCATCGGAGCTAAGTGTAGGCACTCTAAACAAGAAAGCTATTAGTAACTATTAAAGCTATCAGTTGCACTTTGATAAAAAAAAATAAAAAATGGCCTACTACTAATGGATAGCATGTTCCACACATTTGTTGTGGGAGTGTGTGTATTTTGCTAAGAAATTGGATAACCAGTTTTCATGACCTTGGTTTGTCATGATATGTTAAGTTCTGCTGTCATGGATCCCACATTAGATTTTAGTGTGTGGTGCATGACAGATGTGTTTAAAGAATCTGGTCAATATACCTTGATAGATCAAGTAGGATTTTTTTTCCACCAGCACCTGCTGTTCCACAGGGGCTGTGTCCATGTGGCTAATGTACTTCAATGATCCAGCTCTTAGACCTGACACCATAAGTGTCTTGAAAAAGCCTTGAGGAAGAGGAGAAACGCTGTGAGAGAGAAGAGTGCTAAAGAAAGCACTTTATTTATGAAAACTTTTTCATTATTATTCTTGACTGCTTTGACGAATCTACTGTTTTTTAATGTAAGATTTTATTGTGTTTTTAGTTGCTTGTATTAAACATATATATTTACATCCCTGCCTTCTCCTCCACTGTGTGATGTCTCGGGAGCTGCCCTAAAGAAAAATACCATGTTGTTTTCTCTATTTATCTGGTGTGTGCTCCCAGATGCCATTATTCCTGAGAAGATTACTGCTCAGGTACATGTGAGTGGACATCTTACACACTTTTTAGAGTGTTTATGTATGTTGTTCTGATATACTTCACTATATATTTTTTTATTTACGTTTCCCTTTATTTAATATTTGGAAGAGATCATCTCATTAGTGCGCTAAGTGTTGGGCCATGGGCACAAAGTCACTTTATTTTATTGTATGCATTGTTTTTGCTCGGAGTGGAACACTAGCTGTGTCTAGGTGCTGCTCACTCCATCACATATATACGCAGTATATTATTTCTTTTTTTGTACGCACATACACAATTCGGAAGTTTGAGCACTGAAATGTCAGCAGTGAAATGCAACATGGCAGTTTCACAACAGCAATGTAAGCGCATACAAACACAGTAAACCCCCTCTATTAAATTAACCCGACCTAAAGGTTACCCAAAACCACATACTAACCCCCCAAACTCCCATACTAACCACCCAAAACAGTAATACCCCTAATACTAACACTAACCCTAACCCCTAATACTAACACTACCCCACTAATACTAACCCCTAGTACTAAGACTAGGCCCTAATACTAACACTAAGCCCTAATACTAACACTACCCCACTAATACTAACCCCTAGTACTAACACTAAACCCTAATACTAATAATACCCACCTTGTACGTGATCCCGTAATGAACTGTCCCGCAATGACCTCTCTGCAATGAACTCTCACCCGATGGCTAGTTCAGGTCGCAGTGAAGCGCCTGCATTTAAGCAGCTGCGAAGATCAGTCCCATCCCCCAGCAGCTGACCATAATAGTGAGCAACCAAGAACGATTCCATGCCGAGTTGATGGAGAAGCAGAAGCAGTTGTGTAATCAATGAGGTAAGGTAGTTGCAGTGCAGACGTGGATGAGATTGATCTACCAACAGAAGCCAGAGCTGAACACCACAGGTAATTGGATGTTACTGTGGTGAGGGTGATGATGATACTGACATGACTGGACGGATGTCCAGTATATCATACTTCTCCTCATCAAGAAGCTGATGAGTAAATAATACAGTGGCTTCTTGATAGTAGCCATGGAAACTTGGTTAGTTACCATTCCTGTGACTCCGCTGACAAACTCTGCCCTCTCAATGCCCCCCATGCCAGGAGCATGTTTATTTACTTATTTATTTTAAATTATAATCAATTTAATTAGAAATTAAAATAAATTATGATCTGAACTTCTTGTTACCATTTTATTACCACCGTGTTGTGTTTTTTGTGACATTGTCATAAATACAATTTTTTTTCCAATTATCATAATGCTGGATATTTGTTTGGGATATGATATTAGGGCACAAATGTAGGTGTGTTCACATGACCCAAAAAATGTAAAAATGTGGTAATTTAGTTTAAAGGGCTTCAGAGTTGAATTCTCCATCTCAGAATAGGAGAATTGAAATGTGCGAATTCTGCTTATCTTTCCCGAATCCGAAATGTGTTTGGGGGTTGTTAAGCGCATATTGGGTAGCTGAAATTGCATGCTTTTGATAGCAAAAATGTCATAATCTGAAGACCACCGATGCTTTAGTTTCAGAACAGCCTAAACTGCGAATTCGGACCCGAATTCAAGGCTAGTAAGTAGCCACATTTCGTCGATTTGTGAAATTCAGTTAAACTGCCCTGAAGCGGAAACATTTCGGATCAAAATGACTTTCCCTTCTAGTTAAGTCTTCCAGCTCAGACAGCTTATTGAGATAAGTCCACCAACAACAAACAGGTAAACAAAGAGTGAAGTCCAGTAGCAAGCAGCAAGCCCAATATAAACAACCAAGGTCAGTACATTGTATGATAAATCACACCCAGGTACAGGCTCATTGAGGTACTGAAAAAGACGGGAATGTCAGAATAGGATTCACACAAATGACGCTTCGACAAACAAAGGAATAAAAGGAAAAAGAAGATGCTCATTCTACTAAATATTGAGCATCAGCAAACATGTCCAGATAATTCTAATTAATTTACTGCAACAGAGCACATGTTGTATGACTTTCAAGCCGCTCAAAGATTGTATAGCAGACCAGAGCTCAGGGCTATAAATATAGGATTTTTATGAGAACGTTCTTGAATTTGTAGTCTCGCATGACTAGTAATATCATTTATTTTCTTCACAATCTGATGGTGACTGTAGCAATATCTTAATATACCATACAATAGGGCAAGCATGTCAGAACTCCTAAAATACCATCCAACGTCCTGTAATGCACTTGTATTTGTCTGTCTCTATGGTGAGGATTAGACTGTACACGCACTCACTGTTTTATCTCTGCACGGTAGTGCGGATTGGAACAGCTGGAATAGCCTTGGGCTTGCTGGTTCTTGTTTCTCATCTTTGAGAAAAGAGAAAGAAATATTAGAGCACATGGGCAACACAAATGAACATAAGTCAGGCTGATCAGCTTGGAACATGGAGGGAATTTATATATTATAGAAAGGTCTATTTTAACACAATGAATGTAGTCAACAATTCTGTCTGGATGTGCACAGAACCTTTTTGAAAACTGGCTGAGAGATTTCAGACTATAACATTTGTTCCATAAAATTAATTTTAAACAGTATATCGTAATATTCATTGTTTCAATAAATGTCTATTGATCTTTTTTTTAATAGGAATGCTAAATAAAACAGTTTAAAAGTCACTGTAATTTTCATGGTTAGCCTGCTAGTTTATTGTTATTTTGTTTTTAATAAAGCAGACACATTTAACTCTGAATGCCCTGGAGCCAACATAGTGAATAGCAATAAGTCAAACTGTAGTGACTATATAGCTAAAAAATCCCTGAGTTTGTGCAAGTGTTCGATACATTGGAGGGTTGACAAAGCTACAAATGGAGGAATCAAAGCAAAGCAGCACCTGGTCTCAGAAGGAGGATCCCTGTCCGGGGACGGAGCTTCTCAGATAAACGTACATATCACAAAACAATTCAAAAGGAGGAAGCTTCAAATGTATACCATCTTTAGATCCTTACAACATTGTCCTTTATTTAATAGAAAAATGTAAATGCAGCACATCGTGGAAAAAAGCATATACAAAAAAAGACACGTCTGATGCACTTAGTGCCCGAGAGCACATAATCATAAGCTCATGATTACGTGCTCTAGAACACGAAACGCGTCAAGTGTGGGCAACTAGCCTGTTTATTTGTCTTTTTTTGTAAATGCTTTTTTCCCACGATGTGTTACTTTTACCTTTTTCTAATAAAGGTCACAATTTTGAGGATTTAAAGATGGTGTATGTTTGAAGCTTCCTCATTTTGAATTGCTTTGTGCACGTGTACCCAGACAAATTGACACTGCTTTGAAGGCAGAGGTGATCTCACCAAATATTGATCTGATTTAGATTTTCTTTCTGTTTGCTCATTTGACATTTTGTTTTAATGAATTAAAATAAATGATATTATATTAACATTTGAATTACTGAAACCATTCTTACATACATGTTTTCACACCTGCCATGCACAGTGCTGTATGTATTTATTGGATTTTTATTAAAAAATGTCTACCATTTCCACATGGTGAGAGGTGGCCATATGCATGGGGAACCTGCAGGATTTTTTTCCAGGAGGGTGCAAAATATCCTTCCCACCAAGCCCTTCTTCCATCCCAATACCCCATTGCCTCCTCTCACATACATTTGTTGACTCAGGAGAGGGGTTTCCTGGTGGGAGGTAAATGTTAGTTATCCATCATTAGTATGTACCTGGAGAATAGCTGTGGGGGTAAAGAATAGCCACAACTGCCACTGTCCTCCACAATTCTTTGGTGTTTAGTCAATTTCTATGGTGTTCAGCTGACTTTATAACATGGGAGCTGCCGTCAACAACAAAAAAGTTAGTGTGAAGTGCAGGCCTCCACAAGCCCAGTGTAAAGCTAACTTCCCATGAAGTTCAACTAGCAATGTTGCTTGCTCAACATCATGGAATTTGCAGTCAACAAAAGTTAGTGTTGCATAGTGTAGTGTAGCTCTGTGATGCACAACCATTCATGTATTAAAAAAAAGATTAGTAAAAAGGGACATAAAGGCTTGGAACTAAAATAGGACACTTGGTAGGTATGCAGCTGTGGTGGCTAATCTGTGGCACTCCAGGTGCTGTTGTTACATGTCCCATGGTGTTCAGCCAACCAAATGGATGTCTCAGAATGATGAGATGTGCATTCCACACCAGCTGCAGTACCAGTCCATAATATCAGGATAGCATTATATTTGGCCCTCCAGTTGTTGAGTACTCACTTTTCAATGTTGCTTGACATATCAGACTGGCTGAGTAGATAGGAAATGTAGTCTCAACAACTGGAGTATGATCTAACCCTAGCTGCAAAACATGTTTGAAATAAACTTGCACCTGAAGCATGCAAGCTGTGTCTCTGCTCAGGCTTGGATGTTACGCATGTGAAATAGGAGCAGCCAGAGTGAATGGAGAGGAGACCAGCAGGAGTTAGAAGAAGAGAGCAGACAAAACCACTCTGACAGCAAGTGGGTGTATTGAATTAAATAAAAGCTTTTTGTGATGCACTCCCTTGCCTCTCAGGTTATTTTTCTGCTCTCTGTCTGATTAACGTACTGTGACAAGTCTACTGCTTCTCTATCCCGTGCCAGTGCTCTAGGGGGCATGTCTAAATTTCCAGACGGGAGACAAGTGCCCCTGTTCTTCCCCCCGCAGATGACCATGGTTATGAAAATAATCCACTGATAATCCTTCTCTGGTCGTCAGTACCACTCTACCTATTTCTGCATCAAACTAAACCAAGCCTCTTCCATTTTAAATGTTGCTTGGTAGACATGTCTTTGGCAAGGAGTCTTTGCCTCCAGAGAAATATAATACCAGACAAAATAAGTCCACTACAAAACTGCTTTTTCTATAATTAGGATTACACCGTGTCCTCAATAAAGAGGGAACATTTTAATTTGAATGTGCAAAATATGCAAAGGTTCAATATTTAACTAACAAACATGCTTTTTGCGCCAAGTACATGAGAGTTTATATCACACTGATTTGATAGGTAAATTAGAAATGTTTCAATCGTATCCTTAGGAATAAATCAGAACAGAAATCTGTATGACTTGTCACCATTGGGGGTGCCTATACAGATTTCAATTGCACATGCACTCTAAGATGAGTTGGAGTTTTCACTATAATCAAAGCTCTATTAGGTCGTTTAAAAAAAAAAAGAATCTAGGCATACACAAAAGGTAGATGATTAGACTGAATGCATGTCTCTTTAATCATAAACATGGGACGATTATATTAGTACCAGAAAAAAATAACTTCCTAGAAAGGCAGGATGCCAGGAGGCATGACTTACTGTGTAGGCCTCCAGAGAAATAAAATTGGAATTGCGGTCCCAAATTGGTACATATGTGAGGTATGTAATAATTCCTCATTTGTAGGAGCCACGTAGCAAATATTTCAGAGAATAAAAATGATGGTCAGTCTGTGTGTCACCTGTATAATTATAATACTACTGTTGGACAAGGTCCGATTGGTATCTAACCATGTCAAGTTGCAATTACCTTGGCTGCATACTTACAATGAATTCTGGTCTGCCATTATTACTGATACAGATTTAGTTAGAAATGTTTATACCTGTGTTGATTAACCCCTTAACGACAGGTGACGTGCCAGGCACGTCACGGCAAATCGAGGACTTGCCGACAGGTGACGTGCCTGGCACGTCATGCACTAAATGGAGTAAAGAAAGCGACCAGCGGTCGCTTTCTTTACTCTAACGGTGTTGCCATAATGCCTCTAGGTAGAGGCATTGTGCAACACCCCCCAAATGTGCAGGGGCGCGCTACGATCACTCCACGGAGTGATCGTAGCAGCCATTTAAAAATGGCTGCGCCCGCTGCACACGTGTGCTTAGAAAGCGAACGATCGTTCGCTTTCTAAGCATCTCCGGTGTTGTTAAAGTGCCTCGCCAGCGAGGCACTTAACAACACCGTTCTGCTCCCCAGAGCCGATGGTGGTCGCTCTCCTGAGCGACCCCATCGGCTCAGTAGAAGGGAACGCTGCCTGTACAGGCAGCGTTTCCCTTCTAATGGCAAGAGCATCGGAAGTGAAAGTATTTCACTTCCGATGCTCTAGGGGGAGCCAATCGATGCCGGCACAGCAGATCTATGTGATCTGTGTGCAGGCATGTATGGTAAGTGCTCTGATGAGCACTTACCATACTGTCAAAGGCAATATTACTAAATATTGCCTTTGACAAGTATTGATCTGCCTCCCTCACCTTACTACTTTTAGTAAGGGAGAGAGACAGATCAGATCAAGTAAAAAAAATAAAATAAAATAATAAAAAAAATATTTAATAAAATTTTAAACACCAAGGGCTTTTATAAAAGCCATTTAACCCCTTCCCTGCCATTGATCGCTGTGTACGCAGTGATCATACACAGCAGCACATTTTTTGCTGTCTGTGCATTTTTTAGAGGTTATTTTTTTTTACTGTAATTCATTACAGGATAAAAAAACCTCTTTTAAGAGAGATTAACCCCTTTCTTGCCGTAGATCACTGCCTAATCAGCGATCTGACGCAAATGCAGCAATCTTGCTGCAGAAGCATTTTTAATTTTTTTTAAACTTTTTTTATTACACCCGTCACGTGTTAATTATACCCGCTAGGGGACTACGTTTAACGTAAAAAAAATTTTTTAGCTGTCTGAGCGCATGTATAGCGATCAGTAACAGCTGATAAGTGACAATGGCGGGTTGGCGTTTGCTCAGATGAGCATCACCATTCGTCTGGTTAGATCAATATGTGTAAATATTTGATCTGACCCGTGTAGATCTGCCTCCCTCTCACTTGAGTTTTAGTGAGGGAGGGAGACAGAGCTGTATAATGTAAGTTTTTAATTATAATATATTTAATAGAATTGAGACCCAAAGGCTTTTATAAAAGCCGTTTCCAGTATTTAACCCCTTCCCTGCAATTGATCGCTGTGTACGCAGTGATCTTACACAGCAGCACATTTTTTGCTGTCTGTGCATTTTTTTAGGGGTTATTTTTTTTACTTTGATTTATTACAGTATATCAAAGGCTCTTTTAAGAGCTATTAACCCCTTCCTTGCCGAATATCACTTCCTAAGCATCACATATGGTCACTGCCTAAGCAGTGCATATGGTCACTGCCTAAGCAGCGCATATGGAGCAATCTAGTCGCCGAAGGATTTTTTTTTGCTATCAGCATTTTTTTTGTCAGACTCACTAGGGGTTAATTATACCCACTAGGGGATTACGTGTATTCCTTTTGAAGCTGTCTGAACGCGTGTATAGCGATCAGTAACAGCCGATCAGTGGCAAAGGTGGTTTGGTGATTTCTCAGATGAGCATCACCATTCGTCTGGTTCGTAAATATTGTTCTGACCCATATGGATCTGCCTCCCTCTCCTCACTTGAGTTTTAATGAGGGAAAGAGACAGATCTGTATAACATAATTTTTAAATTGTAATAAATTAAATAAAATGTTAATAAATTGTGAGTCCCAAGGGCTTTTATAAAAGCCATTTCTTTTGTATAGTGTAGTGTATTAACCCCTTCCCTGCCACTGATCACTGCACAGCAGAACATTTTTTCTTGTCTGTGCATTTGTAGGGGTTAATTTTTTTGTACAGTACTACAAAGGCTCTTATAAGAGCTATTAACCCCTTCCTTGCTCTACATGTTCAAATTCCAAGTTTGAAAATCAAAAAGCGCACCTCTCAAATGTAGCCTTTCAACCCCTAACAAAGCTGACAAAGCTATGCATGGGTGGTATCCCTGTGCTCGGGAGATGTTGCTGAACATATATTGTGGTATTGTTTGTCAGTGACACATACCGAAATATGTGAATTTGTGTCTTAAGTGCAATGTATGTGGGAAAAAATACACAATAAAATGACTACCACAAACTTTGACAAAGGCTGGTGGTAGAATTGGTGCATGGAAAGTGTTAAAATAACACCATTTAAAATAGCCTAGGGTGTCTACTTTTACAAAATATATACTTTTTGGGGTAAAATACACTGTCCTACTTAAAAAAAAGTCCCAAATGAAAGATGGGCTCAGGCTGACTACACGTCAATATTCCAAGTTGAAAATGCGCACCTTCACAATGTGGCCCTTTAGCCCCCAAACAACCCAACAAACCTATGCATGGGTGGTATCCCTGTACTCAGGATATGTTGTTGAACACATATTGGGTTATTGTTTGGCAGTGACACATACCAAAATCTGTGAATTTATGTCTAAAATACAATATTTGTGAAAAAAAACCACACAAAAATTACTACCACAAACTTTGACAAAGGCTGGTGGTAGAATTAGTGCATGGAAAGTGTAAAAATACCACCATTTGAGATAGCCTACGGTGTCTTCTTTTAAAAAATATATGGGTTGATGGGGTAAAATACACTGGCCGGTTTCAAATATGTCCCAAATGGGACATGGGTGCAGGCGGTCTGCATGTCAAAATTTTAATTTGGAAAACCAAAAACTGCACCTACCAAATTTGGCCTTTTACCCCCCAAACAACCCAACAAACCTATGCATGGGTGGTATCCCTGTACTCAAGAGATGTTGCTGAACACTTATTAGGGTGTTATTTGGCAGTGACACATACCAAAATCTGTGAATTCATGTCTGAAGTACAAGGTTTGTGAAAAAAAACCACAAAAAAATTACTACCACAAAGTTTGACAAAGGCTGGTGGTAGAATTAGTGCATGGAAAGTGTAAAAATACCACCATTTGAGATAGCCTAAGGTGTCTTCTTTTAAAAAATATATGGGTTGATGGGGTAAAATACACTAGCTGGCTTCAAATATGTCCCAAATGGGACATGGGTTCAGGCTGTCTGCATGTAAAAATTTCAAGTTGGAAAACAAAAAACTGCACCTCACAAATTTGGCATTTTAGCCCCCAAACAACCCAACAAACCTATGCATGGGTGGTATCCCTGTACTCAGGAGAAATAGTAGAATCTATTTAGCATGTTTTTTCGTTCGCTATTGTCGATGAGGAGAAGTTGTTTCAAATAAAAACAAAGACATTTGTGTATTTTTTTTTTTTTTTACCATATTTTATTATTTTTTTTAATAATATGATAAGATATGATCAAAAAGATGGCATCCATAGAAAGCCCTTCTTGTCCCGATAAAAACAATATATAATATGTGTGGGTACAGCAAATGACAAAGAAGAAAATTACTGCTAAACACAAACAGCACAGAAATGTTAAAATAGGCATTGTCCAGAAAGGACAAAAATGTTTCAAAGGCTCTGTCCTTAAGGGGTTAATGAAAAGTGATTCTATATATTTTTTTTTTGTAAATCTTTACTATCATTACTATTCCATTTTGGAGCCTTGACAATTATTAACACTCACCTAGCTAAAAGTTTCTGAATCAGCAGACGATAAGATATACACAAAATTTGTTCTATTGCTTTATTTAAATACTGATGTTGGTAGATAACTGTGTTAGTTAGCTGAATGTTTAGCTATTAATAATCTTGCATAGTATTTTGCAACAAGCCAGTGCTAAGCAAGATCCTGTAAATGTGTGGAAAAGGTATTTATAGCGATTAATTTAAGGGACAAAACAAACCGTGAAATGTTAAAATAGTCTAAAATAAAAATTTTTATAGCAAAACGTGTGTTACTTTTTAATAGGATTAAAAATGATTTTGCTATTGAAAAGCACGTTACCGTATTTCAAGAAAGTCCTGTTTAAAAATCTTGGATTCCAGGAGCAGAAAAGGGTCAATAACAAATCATGATAGGGTTAACCCTGTATTGATTCCTCCTTTGAAAGCATCTAGTTTGCCTTGCATTTTGCCATAAAAGTATATTACCAAAATGAATAAAAATGTGTTTGCCTTATGCCACTAATTTTGCCAGTTTAAATAGTGACACTGACAGCCTAGTTGTCAAGATCACCATTCCCGGTCACAAACCTCCATGCTGCAGACATTGGCACTTTACGCATTTCTCGTCTGGCGACACTAAATCATAAGACACTTGAATCAATGCATTGGCAGCTTGGTCAGATTTTATTTGATCCTGAGCACCTGGAATCATTTAAGAGATGTATTGCGGTTACTTTGCCAGCAAATGAGAGCCCGGTTTCTTTCTCTCATGTGGAGTGTGGTTTTTGTCTACAGTGTCACTTTGCCCCATAGTACATGTTATTTTGCCCCCACAGAACATTCCACAAAATCAATTTGCCAATTAAAATGAGCCACAGTCATTTACCAATTAACATGCCACAATCAGTTTGCCATTAACATATGCAACAGCCAGTTTGCCCATCAAAATATGCCACCATTTGTCCATTAATATGCCATTGTTAGTTTTCCCATTAATATTCGACTATTTATTTGCCCGTTAATATGCCACTGTTCTTTTCCCCATTAATATGCCACAGCCAGTATGCCCACTAATATTCCACAGCCAATTTGCCCACTAATATGCCACAGCCAATTTGCCCACTAACATGCCACAGCCAGGATGCCCAGTAATTTGCCACTGCCAGGATGTCCATCAATATTCCACAGCCAGGATGACCAGTAATATGCCACTGCCAGGATGCCCATTAATATGCCACAGCCAGTATGCCCAGTATAATGCCACGGCTAGTATGCCCAGTAATTTGCCACAGCCATTATGCCCAGTATAATGCCACAGCCAGTATGCCCAGTAATATGCCAAAGTCAGTATACCCAGGAATATTCCTCTGCCAGTATAATGCCACAGCAAGTATGCCCAGAAACTTGCCAATTCCAATGCACACTAAGACTAAGCTGGAGCGCATCCGCTGGATGCGGCTACCAGCTGCTGCACACGTGACTGTTTCCGTGTAAGATAGTCACACAGGCAGCGGGGGGCTTTTTGGGCGAGCGGGGGCCCCTTTAACCAATGGACCCTGGGCAAGTGCACACTTTGCCTATTGGTTAAAGCGGCCCTGAAGCCACCTGATGTCACAGGGGCCGTTCCAGGCATCTCTACAAAGCCCAACCTCTACATTCATCTGGTGCTCAGTTATACTGGGCCTCTGGTGTGCCTTGTGCATCCTGGTCTCTGCTGCTATCTTGATCTCCAATATTCTGCCCCTCAGCTTACATCTGACCATTCTGAACTCTTGTTTGCATCCTGAAAGCACTGGGTAATTAGCCCATGGAGCAACATGAGGTTGAGGGGGCATTGGTAGGGATAGGGTTAACTAGAAAGCACAGGCACAAGGGTTAGGAGGGAATCCACCGCTGATTGGCTGGATTAGGGCAAGGTGCACATGGTAGAGCTAATGGCGGGAATTGGGGCTATATATAGGAGCGTCTGTCGCTCTATCGGCATCCTGGCGGTGGACTTGTGAGGAGTGCACAAGCCTTGCAAAAGAGTGGCCCACTTGCTCAGCCATATATCGTCAATTTTAAGTTATCTTGTCGTGGTTCTGTATTGGCGTATGGATCACTCACCCATTAAAAGGGGGGTGGATAACAGTTGTGTTCAAGGTTAAAGATCAGGCTTATAGGGCTGACATGATGTGAGTAAATGTATTCTGTTTTATTCAAATTCATGTGAGTTTATAAATATAAATAAGAATCACTGCTTTTCTCCCATGTTAAATGGTTGTGTTGTGTTTTTATTTACCTGGGTTTTAGTGGAACAATTGAAGAATAGACATGCAGCACTTTTTATTTCCAATAAGAACATTTTTTGAGAAATGTTCTTTTCATTTCATTGTCCCAATTGAGGTGAAAGAGACTATGTTCCTGACAGTGGTGGATTCCAATGTAGAGCTAATACCAACATTAGTGGACAAATTTTGGGGTGACACAGTCCACGCCCATTCCACCTCCTGTACAAATCAAGTTCTCAGTAGGAAGGAGGATTCCCATCATCATCGATAACTTGTGTTGGACAACCCCAACCCCAGGCCCTCAAGCTAATAATAATTAAACCTCTGTTCCTTCCATTCACCACTTTTAGAGTAGAAGAATGTGGATGATAATAGATAATTGAATCTATTCTCCACTACAGGAGATGCAAATGTAGACTCAAGTTTGAGCATATTTGGTGAAATTAGAGCTCTGTTGTCATCACATACATGTATGCATAGACATGTATGTTACTTCAGGCACCTGCCCTCACTGTATAATGGTACATATATATTATAATAAGGTAAGTTTTATATGTTAGCCTGCTGTCTTTAACATTATTACAAAGATTACATGGAGGTTAATGTTAATTTTGTTTAATGAGAGTCAAAGATAATCACATGACATGTGATGAGAAATCCTAAAGATACAATAACAAAATGAGCTCCTGGTGTATGAGGTGAACATCTTCAGGTTGAGGTCTTCTTTCTCATGGCACTCTAAGTGTAACTGTGTGTAATTACCGGTAATTAAGATAATCTGTAGGGCAGGATCATTGCTTGGTCATTTATAACCCTCTGGTCTAAATTGCCAGATACTCATACTAGTAACATTCCTGGGTTGCCTTTTTTCATAAATATATTTGAATAAGTAACTAAGACATTAAACAGATCATTGTGTTATCTTTTAAAACAAAAAGAAAAGTTTAATTTTGCTACTTGCTCTTGATGATGATGCATGCATTACTATCCCATTGTAATTTAGCGATACATTAGGTGTGAGGTTCTGTTTAACATTTCTTTAATTTGGTACATTCCAAAAAATAATTGTTTCTCTTATTTTGGATGATATGATCATCACACTATTGGCAGCTCACTGGATCATTAATACATTGGCCAGTTCCATGTGTTTAAAGCTTCCTCTTACTACCATTCTCCTATTTTTAATTTGCTATGAATTTATGTTTGTAATACTTTATATATATATTTTAAATTATATGAGATTTAGTAATACATTAAAAGGGACACTGTCAACCTAAACATTGCTTATACTGTGATAGCGGAGAATAAAAAAATTATGAAGAATGATCTATAAATTGTGTTAGTAAAATTGCATGCAAATGCACACATTAAGATGAAAATGTGTTTAAATGTGTCTGTGTCATCTCCTGTTTATGACATAACCTTGTGACTTGATATGCAAATGACATATTTCCTATAGAAGCCAAATATGATGTCATAAACACCACATGCATGTTTAAAACAAGTTTCTCTCCTAATTTATACATTTACTTGCAATTCTGCTAATACAGTGTATAGATCATTCTTCAGTCATTTCTTTTTCCCAATACATATAAATATACATACAAACATTCAATTTCATTATTCAAGATAAAGATAAGATTCATGAAGTTATTTCAATTAATCATATACAAATGTGTATCCCTACAATATCGGGGGACTAATAAAAGTACTCAAAAAAAAAAAATTGGGCAGACTAGATGGACCGAATGGTTCTTATCTGCCGACACATTCTATGTTTCTATGTTTCTATATCAAAATTCAAAAGTGTTTAAAAAACAGAAAACCAATTATTACAGACTATTACAACGTTCCCATATATACATTGCAGGTCTCTGTGGGGGTTAAGGAATGGTGGTAGGTTTTATTATCTACATTCACAGAATAAGCAGTGGTGAGGTTGACAGAGACCTTTTAACCCCTTCATGACTTTAGGACGTACTATGCCATCCTGATTTTAAGTGCCAAAAGTCGTTAGGACATCATAGTACGTCCTGTGTTAAACAGCTCATCGCGGCTCCCAGCGATGAGCTGTGCTCGGATCCCGCTGCAGGGACTTGCAGCAAGATCCCACCTGTCAGATGAGGCCACTTTGAATGCCTTTGTGCCTATGCAGTGACAGTTTTACAACTTAAATTTGGCCTTTGGTTGGGAGAGAATGATAGCTGAACAATAGGTTGTAATGTTGTGATTGATTCAAGTAAATCAATACAGTTTTAAGGTATGAGAAGAAACAGAAATGTCATAAAAGTAATATCGTTTTCATAGTTATTGGTACTGGCAGTTCATGGGGATATGTTAGAAATGTAGTTGCATTTTAATAATACAGGTTACTGCATGTAAATTATATTCCTACTGAGTTGGTCCTGTATTTCTAAAACAAATTCACGGAAAGCCCCAAAATTAAGTGGTGACGGTTCAAAGTCTTTTAGGAAAAAGGGAGAGAGAAGAAACCAACTGTATTATATCATACCTCCCAATATTTCAAAGGGCTAGAGAGGGACAGTTTTATTTTGTGGGAGTGGCTGAGGGGTGGCTGTGGGTGGGGCATTGCCGGAACATTTTCGGTGACTTTTTGGCCAATAACTATTTATGTAAATTTGGTAACTCGTTTATATTAAGACTAAAGTATTTTACTTATACAAATTGATTCAAAAAGATATTTACTGCAGTTTAAATACACTTTATTGTAAGCTGTATTGCTCTGGAGCTCTGGATACATTTGCACAAACAAGGAATTTTGAGCTCCCAGAAAAGAGGGGCAATAGAGGAGAAAAGAGGGACAGGAGTTAGGGGGCAAAATAGGTGCTTTCCAATGGGAACACTAAGGAGGTATGGAACATGATGAACCCTTCATCCTTCTGAAATTGATAAAAGAAAAATACCATTAGATTGGATAATAAAAACATCCCAAGTCCATTGTTGAAAATATAGAAATCGAGAGGTATCCTTCCTGGAAAAACACTGTGCTATTTTTAAATGTTTTACTACCTGGCAGGATGGCTACCCCATGTACATGTCTAAACTTCTGAATTTTTAAACTCGGTTAAACTTAGCAACATACAGTGTCATTTTTACTGCTTTAATAGAATACAAATTTACAGGCCTAAACACATTATTAAACCAATGAGTTATGTATAATCAGGTGTTTTTCAGGTTGAGGCTATTTCTAGTCTGTTGATTTCCAGACAAATCTCTGCTTAAAGGCGCAGTTCCATCTAACATGCCTATAAAATGTTAGAACTAAATTTTATACTGCCTGAGGTAAAAAAATAAAAAAAACAATGCATTACCTACTGAAACAAAACATGTTAATGTTTGGCCCAACTAGAAAGTGTATAATTATAAATTTTACATATTGTACAGCCAATTTCCATTCAATAAAAATACAAGCTACACAGAAAAAGACACAATAGTCAGAGGCTTGGAAATTTAATTAAATGTAGCTTTTGTTCACTATTCAACTTTAATTGTGTTTATAATTACTTGGATTGTTCTTTTCAGATCATGGCTTTATAGGAACCATGTGAAGCTCCCATTAATAAAAAAAGAAATAAGAAAGAGAAAATTCATTAATTAACTCCATACACTTATTACTAACATACAGAGAAACCTGTAAGTCTTGCATTTGTATATATGGTCAACATTGTGTATGCTGACGAGCATGCTAATACATGTATATAATAAACTCGGACCACACACAGATTTCTATACGTGTGATTAAAGAAGGAATGGACAATGCATCTTCTGATATTAATTACTATTGTATTGTTCTCCAGCAGATCTCCTCCAGGCTGTGTCTCTGACATGTTTCTTTAATATATCTAAAGAAACACACAGACATTGCTGAAGGGGAAGGTCTGTGGATCAGCAAGTGGCACACAAACACGCACTGAAATGGGATTTTAATTCACAGCAGATAGAGGCAATTTCTTAACAATATGAGTTGTATCTCTCCTGTTTAACTCTATAGGATTTAGGAAGAACAATGCATTGAGGGTTATACATTTCACAATATGTTGGAGAAAATGCATATTTTTTTAAATTATCACTTTACCTTCTGGGATCCCAGGATATAATGCAAATCTTTTGTAGTATAAGATGAGTATAAAATAACACAAAGCAGAACTACATATAGGTCATAACATGTCCAATATAAACCCCATTGTGCAGATATGGGCACCATGGACTCAAACAAAGCACCTCAACTTACCACTCTCCATCCAGACCTGTCCACAAATGTTGATCCTACCCACTTTGGGAAGTAGTTCTGTCCCCTTTTTTTGGATTTGCATCTTGTTCCCCCTTACACAAAGAAAAGTAAGACGATATAGTAAATTTTATACTTTACCCCAGAAAAGCAGGAAAAGTTCCCCAAGTTGGGGCTTTCCCCTCCAAATCATAGGACTTTTGAGGTGACACCAGACAATTGATAATTTATTTAATCTTATTTGTATGATTTTATGTTTAAGTTTAAATACAGCATCTCTTCTCCCTTTAGTTTCTTTTCCAGGCTTTCTGGTGAAGCATACTTTGTTTTTTTGGGCTATGGTGGAGCAATAAGGAGTAATTTACATGGTGTGGTAAAAAGAAAAAACACTATAGGGTTGACTCAATATACACTGATTAGTCATGAATTTGATTCAGGTTGGGCACTTTAAGCCGAATTCCACAAATATCAAAACTGCGGCTACTAAATATCACTAAATTCGGGACAAAATCATCAGTTCCACCTGTTCAGAAAACAAATCATTTGAGGTGTTCAGACTGGGAAATTTTCACCATAAAAACCATAGATTTACGGCTACTCTATATGTGCCAACCACATCTAAACACACTTTGAATTTGGGAAACATAGGAGGAATTCACCCATTTCAATTCACCTAATTTGTGCTGGAGAATTCAACTTTAAAGTTCTCTATAGTACAATACAAAAGATTTTAAAGTGCTTTTTTCATTTAGACCAGCCTACATACATTCCGTAATATGATTTCTGATGCAAATGTCCAATTGCCCAATGTTTCAAAATGCAATGCCTATATTATATTTCAAGTAGAGGCATCATATTATCATATTAATCAATAACCATATTGTCCTGGGAGGCAATCTACATTGTGTCCTAATAAAAGGGGGCACGTGTTCATTAATAATAAACAACTAAAATTTAAAATCCTTATCATAGTCAATTACCTGTTTTAGTTTTCTGTGTTTTATTATTCATTTATTTAATTTTATATATTTGAGTAATCATATCATAGAAAAACATAGGGGTAAAATAAAGTGAAACCGTAGGACCCATCAGGGGTCCAGCAAACACACAAGAGTCCTCCAAAATAGCTATCCAGTGCACTGTGTAACTCCAAGGAATCATATGTAAAAGATACAAAGGAAGTCATCTTGGCTCACACATACCAAGAACTCATGAAGCGCTCCCTCTCTTACGGTCTGGCAAAGGGTTTCAGATTGACTTGCTCTTGCATGTGTGAACTGTGGAGCTGTGGTGCCACATGAACACAGAACAGTGTGTTCTTTACAAAGCGCTTACAAGCCAAAAGTTTACAAAGCGCTTGGTACAAAGCATATGGGGCACTACAAACTAAGTTAGACTAACAGGGACAGACTGATATACGAGGTGGAGGACCCTGCTTACAAGCTTAATTAAAGACCATAGAGTTGGGGTGATGGCATCCAAGATGTCTAGACAATACCCAAGATTTCTGATGAGTGCAATGAGTGCCTTTTTATCGGAGAATATGTTTCACACTTACACATTTACATTCATAAATTATATACCTAATACTATTGGAAAACTTCTTTAGTTTCAGCATCCTGTATGTGTAAATGCTCTTGGTTGAGGATTTAGCAAAATAGCTAAAGACAAGTATTTTTTTCAAAGGAAATCGTCCAACCTAATCTGTTTATTCATTATAACTGGGACACCACCCTTCTATGCAATAATTACTCCTATTTATTTCTATAGCAAAGCAATCTACTTATTTACCTGGCAAGGCTGGAAAGTAACCGGATTAAAGATGAAAGACAAGGATTTAAGGAAATATGTCAAAAAAGAAGCTTAGTAAATTGAATAATTATTGGGAATTCTGTGTATTTCTCACTGAGATACACACAATATTACACATATAATAAAGTAATATAGTCATTTTGTACAACTTTTACTTAACCACAGTATCTCACAACAATTCTCTGTCTCAACTTGAACAGGTTTCAAAAGATTCATGAAAAAGACAGTTATCAGATTTCAGTACAGTGATTAATCACTAAGATATTACTACTTAAATACATTCACTTCCTAACTAAGTTTCCTAGAAGTCATTTAAATCTTGAAGTAAATAAACATTCTAAAATCATATTTACATTTAAACTTTTAAAATGTACTTGTTTCTTAGGGAGTTATTCACTAACAGAGAGTTGCAGTTACAAATGAGATTATGTCAATTGAACAATTAATCTCTAAACTATACAAACCTAGTGAGTTTCTCCTGTTTGAAGTGCCCTGCATAATGCATTGTTAACAGAGCTGGTCCTACAATGGGTGAATAAAGTACTTTTTTTTGCCCTGCTCAGTATAACTCTATCTTGGGGCTGGTATGTTTAGAATCTTGAGTCAGATGGGTCAGGGCTTCCTTCATATGACCCAAGATGCCAAGCCCTTGATCGAGCTATACAAGCAACGTTTTAACAAGGTACTTTTCTTGTATTCTTTCATTAAAGCATTTTTATATAAAATGCCTACACTTGATGCAATATTTCCATTATATATCATTTTATTTTTGCCAACATGTGTGCTTTAACCCCTTAATGCTGCATGGTGCTTTTGTCTTTAAGGACAAAAAAAAACACAGAGGCAGAGACCCGATCAGGGTCTTTACAGACCTGTGAGTCCCTGCTGATATCCTCGCAACTTCCTAATGGTGTGGCAAAGAAAAACGGAACATCCCCTAGGGGACAAGCCGGCTCTACTCAGGAGTAAAGATTAATCTCTCGTGTATAATATTTATCGGTCCTGGGGTGCTGGGTCACGCTGTGGAGGCAGCTGAATGTAGTAAACTAAATAATAAAAATGCTAGCACTCCTCAGTCCAGTGAAAAATAAGTGGTAGATTTATTGCATAGGATCCGATAAGGCAAGCAATATGGGATACAGACAGGGGGGAATTCGCCTTACGCGTTTTGTGCCTGACTGGAACTTAATCATAGGCTGAGCCTATGATTAAGTGCCAGTCAGGCACGAACGCGTAAGGCTAATTCCCTTATTTTGATTGGCAACATTTCCACGGTTTGTTAGATCAACCACATGGGCCGAATGAAGCCCATAGCATTGTCCCATCGGGTAAAGACATTTTGGCAATTCTACCTAGCTCACAATGTGTCAGTGCAAGTGGAGCACATTTCAGGATTATCCAACGTTAATGAGCATTAGAATTCCAGGCATTACGCTTTTCCGCCCTTTTGCCTGATTCTTCGCATACTTCTGCATTTATGTCAGACCATGGGGTCCTTGGTTCTGGTGATTCCCTGGTTCCCTACTCGTCTAGAATTGATAATATATGTCCCTCGTCTCCTTCCATCTTTTCCGGACCTCCTTACAGATGTTCGGGGGACTCCTCATCGCGTACTGGATATGAGTCAACTTCCACTTTTGGCGTGGCTGGATTCCGGGGACCTTGGTTTGCCTCTGACATTCTTTCATACAGGGTCTTTGGGCACCTGGGACTAGAAGATCCTATCAACATGCCTGGCATTAGTGGGCTGGTTGGTGCTTAGGACAACACGTGGATTCCGTTTTATCCTGCTTTTCCTCAATCCCAAATTGCGTCTGGTTTTGTGCTTGAAAGTGTATGAAGTATTGACTGCAAGGTTTTAGGATAAATCCCATCCTGAATTGTTTCTTGCCGGCCAGTGACTACTACTTCTTTGGCCAGATGTTTTTGATGTATTTTGTCTGAGACTGGTGTTGGCACATCCACATTTGGACCTTAACTCTACCAGAGTAGCCACGGCGTCCAAGGCTGTTTCATTGGGGTGCTGGTTAGAAGATCTCCTCAAAGCGGCTGATTGGTCCTGGGAGTCTACTTTCCAGGAATATTAATTTAGATCCCCTACTCATTTTACTTCTACTGTAATTGCTCAGCATTGAACTAGCATAATAGGAGCCTCCGTGTCTTTATTAATTCCAAGATTTGACTAATATTATGACTTATAGTCATGATTAATAAAGACATGGAGGTGAGTATTATTCCCACCCATTTATGTTTCAGATATCATCTTTAACTTTGATTTTTCCCTCCCAATGTGTTGTTTTATATTACACTGTTGAGATTTATTGGATTTGTTTTGTCTTGCTACCTACTCGATATTGACTCGATATTGTTTTCACTGATGAAATTAATTTCACTACAGACATTTCCATAATTTCTCTTGTTTCATTTTAGCCGACTGAGGATCCACTCTGGTTCTGTTCCTGGCTGGTCGTTTTGATCTATGTTGGCCTTGGATTATATTTGGTTTTGTTCGTTTGCAGCATTCATCGTTTCTCTGGACGGTCATTTTGATCTATTTTGGCCTTGGATTATCTTTGGTTTTGTTCACTTGTAGCATTCATCGTTTCTCTGGATGCACTTATTTTGTGTTTTTTGATGCTGTTTTATTACACAAAGAAAGAGGATGTATTTCCTGTTACATGGGTTTATATAAGTATGGGGGAGGGAGGAGTATTGATGGTATTATTTCTGATTGGTTACATTTTTTATGCATTCTCTTCTTTGTTGCTGAGGGAATAAAGGAAGAGATAAAGCATAATACTCGCCTCCGCGCCTTTATTAATTATGACTTTATGTCATAATGTTAGTAAAATCTTGAAATTAAAGTCCTTAAATGAATCTGATCAGAACAGGGACAGTCTTCTAATTAACTGCATATCAGAGTCTCCAATCTACACAAATGTAAAATCTGCTGGTTCTTTGTTCACTATTAGTGTCATCTAATTCAAAAACATAGGATGAAAGATAGTAGATGCAATTAAAGAGACTTTGTCACAAGCATTAAGCATATCAAATAAGAGAAGAAAATAGTATTACTTTCTTACCATAATAACACAACATATAGTACTATATCCAATAAATTGCCATGTTTCCCCAAAAAGGCCTTTCGCTAGGTGCCATATTGCCTTTTAGGCAGAGCCTAATATTTTAATGAGAGTGAGTGAGAGCCCTACCAATTTGCATTACGCATGGCTTGCACCCTCTCATAGGATGGGAATTTTCCAAACCTTTCACCTGCTACTAAAATGCATGTACAAGTATTAATAGTAAGTACACATCTCCACATCTAAGCATTGCAAGCATAGTAACGTCTTATGAAATTAAGTAGAGTGCAGTGGAGTACAGATATTTAGGGCTCATTTGCATAATACATCACTGGTCAGTGTCACTGTGATATCATTTCCATTGTAATTTTGTCTTAAACACATATGGCTGTCTTTCATTAAATTCTATTAGTCTGTGAAATACATACAATGAGTTGGACAGCTGTCGGCAAAGTTATTGAAAGATGTCAAGCAGCGCCCCTGATGTTAATGACATCTTGAAAGATTGTATAAAGTGTAGGCACTTTAAATATACATGCTTTAACGAAAGAATACAAATACAGCACCTTCCTAATGCTTTGCTCTGTTTAGCTCTATACTGTTGTTTGGTATCTGGGTCAGATTGGCCTGAGTTGGCCTTTATTCAATTTTCATTTGTTTCATCGTTAATGATTTTATTTTATTTTTTGTCTAACACGTGTCTTAACAAGTAGATTAAATAAACCAAGCCTGCAAAGATATGTTTAACATACTAAATTGTCTCCAATACATAGTGAACAAATATCCATACCCAGCTCCCCAAGTTTGGCCTGGCACAATTGCAGTTAGAAAATCATCATCAATACACAAAAAATAAACATTCCATGGTTTCCAAACTGGTTATTGGCTATTACACTTGTGTCCTAAGATATCAAGGTCTTTCCTTTCACACCCTCAAGCATACAATTAGTCAAGGACAATCTCGAGAATTTTTATATACATTTTGCAAATTATTCTTTATTTGCAGCATAGTGGAACAGTAATTGTTGGCATAGACTCATGACAGTTCTGCCTGCCTGAAAACCTTACAAAGGCCTTAGTAAATTACCAGGATATTTTGTGTGGGGTCTTCATGATTCATTCAGTTATTGAGGAATTCACAGAATCAGCAAGTGGGTTGAAGAATGTGAATTATTCACTATTTCTTGTGCTAGCTTATATAGGAGCGGAACCTTGTGAATCCTATACCAAGCTATTTGTGCAGAAAAGTTTTCTGCTTCCTACATATGTTAGTTAACAGCTAGACTCAATATTAAAGAGGGATTAAACCCTAAACAAATTGCCATTTAAAAGGGTTCCCCTAATGTTTACCTTTTATCCTGGTCTAATGTTCTGGAACAAACAACATATCTAAACCATATACAGGGCCGATCCTGGGCGGGTGCACCGGGTGCACCGCGCACGGGATGAGAGGCGCTGAAGCAGGGAGCTCTCTCCCTGCCGTCCTCCTCCTTGTTAAAGCAAGCACAGCGCGACGGGTGCAAGCTCCGCCCCTGTCACGCTCTGTGATTGGCTGCTGCAGGGAGGAGGACGTTCTCTAGAGTATCTGCCAAAACACCATAGAGAATGTCCTCCTCCCCGCAGCCAATCACAGAACGCGACGGGGGCGGAGCTTTCCCCCGTTGCGTTGTGCTTGGATTAACAAGGAGGAGGAGGTGAAAACAGTTGGGGGGGGGGTTAAAATATAAAATAAAAAAAGAAAGAAAGTGTGGAAGTGTCTGTGAAAGTGTGTGTGAATGTGTATGTGAATGTGTATAAGTGTGTATGTGTGTGTCAATGTGTATAACTATGTGTGTATTACTGTCTGTGGAAGTGTGTGTACATGAGTGTCTGTGCAAGTGTATCCTGTGTCTAAGTGTGTAAAGGTGACTGTGTGTGTATTTATGTATGTGTGACAGTGTGTTTAAGGGTGTCTGTGTAAATGTATATCTGTGAGGGTGACTAAGTGTGTAACTGTGTTTGTGTGACTGTGTGTATTTATGTATGACTGTGTGTATTTATGTATGTGTGTATAAGGGTGTCTGTGTAAATGTATGTCTGTGAGGGTGACTAAGTGTGTAACTGTGTTTGTGTGACTGTGTGTATTTATGTATGACTGTGTGTATTTATGTATGACTGTGTGTATTTATGTGTAACTGTGTGTAAGTGTGTTATTGCCCGGGGCCCTCACTGCGCTCATCAATTTATCACATGGAGGGCACCAGCCCCCAACCAGCTAGCGTCTATTTCCCGCCCCTCACTCAGCGTGTGTAGAGGGAAGATTGTGCAGAGGAGAAGGCCGGGGACGTGAGAGCAGCAGCAAGGTTAGTTCTGGGGAAGGCGGGAGAGGAGATTATGCTTTTATTGGGAAAACTAACTGTGGCATATTGGCTGTAGCCTATTAATTGGCAAACTTGCATTGGTATATAAATGGGAAAACTGTCTGTGGCATATCAATGGGCAAATTGGCTGTTGTTTATTAATGGAAAAACTGGCTGTGGCATATTAATGGGCAAAATAACTGGCATATTACTGGGGAAACTGGTCCTTTTTAATGGACAAACTGGCATTTTTTTTGGCCAAACTGTAGCATTTTTAATAGGCAAACTGCCTGTTGCTTATGTTAATGGCAAAGTGTACCCTAAGTACACCTCTGCAAATGGGCTGCCCATGTGCTGCTTTGCTGCCTCTCAGAGCCAACTCTGCAGATCGGCGCCATGTTTCCCCTTAGACCTCAGTCAGCACTTTCTGCTCTTTCCGTGCACAGTGATGACTTAGAGCGTTGGAACATAACGGTCAGAGTCATCACTATGTGCGGGGAGATCAAGGCAGCGCTAATTGAGTTCTGAGATGAGGTCAGTAGGGGGCATGGAAAAAGGACATGGGAAGAGACAAATACATGGTAGGTAGGAGGTATAGGAAAAAGATATGGGGTGTGATAGACATATTAAAGACACAGAGGAGACAGACAGACATGGGGATCATGGAACAAAGAGTCAAATAGAGGGCATGGGGTGAGTGGGGGGAGAAAGATACACATGGGGTTATGAGGAGGGAGAGAGAGACAGATACATGGGGGTTATGAGGAGAAACAGAGACATGCAGAACAAGAGACCAGCATGGGGAACAGAAAGATAGACATGGAAAAATATATAAGGGATGAGGGGAGAGACAGACATGGGGTATGAGTGGAGAGAGAGAAGCAGACATGGGGTATGAGTGGCGAGAGAGAGACAGACATGGGGTATTAGTGGCGAGAGAGAGACAGACATGGGGTATGAGTGGCAAAAGAGACAGACAGACATGGGGTATGAGTGGCGAGAGAGAGACAGACATGGGGCATGAGTGGCGAGAGAGAGACAGACATGGGGTATGAGTGGAGAGAGAGAGACAGACATGGGGTATGAGTGGCGAGAGAGAGACAGACATGGGGTATGAGTGGCGAGAGAGAGACAGACATGGGGTATGAGTGGCGAGAGAGAGACAGACATGGGGCATGAGTGGCGAGAGAGAGACAGACATGGGGTATGAGTGGAGAGAGAGAGACAGACATGGGGTATGAGTGGAGAGAGACAGACAGACATGGGGTATGATTGGAGAGAGACAGACAGACATGGGGTATGAGTGGAGAGAGAAAGACAGACATGGGGTATGAGTGGAGAGAGACAAACACGGGGTATGAGTGGAGAGAGAGAGAGAGAGAGACAGACATGGGCAATGAGTGAAGAGTGAGAGACAGACATGGGGAATGAGTGCAGAGTGAGAGACAGACATGGAGCATGAATCAAGAGAGACATGGAGCATGAGTGGAGAGAGAGAGAGACATGGAGCATGAGTGGAGAGAGAGATGGACATGAGGGTATGGGGAGAGAGAGACAGACATGAGGGAATGGGGAGAGAGAGACAGACATGAGGGAATGGGGAGAGACAGACATGAGGGTACGGGGAGAGACAGCCAGACATGAGGGTACGGAGAGAGACAGACAGACATGAGGGTACGGGGAGAGACAGACAGACATGAGGGTATGGGGACAGACAGACAGACATGAGGGTATGGGGAGAGAGAGAGACACGTGAGTGACTGACTTGGTGGAATATTATTTATCACTCCTTGTGTACTTCTTTTCCAGTGATGCTTAGCCAGACTAATGAGAGACTTTGGCTGGTTGGGAATCATGGGAACGGTAGTTAAAACTCATTCTGCTAGCCAGCAAAAAGTCTCCCATGTTGCTGGCTGAGCATCATAGAAATAAAAAAAAACAACTACACAGTATTATGGCAAAATATATATCTTTATTTAAAATAAACGTTGGTCCTTTACATTAAAATAAAGTTTTCTCCCTCCCCCTCTCCCCAATATTGAAATGGACATGTCTGGAACAGAAATGTCTAAAGGGGAGGAGTTCATAATATAGCCACGCCCACCCTTGGGCGCCAAAGGAAAACGTGCACCCAGGTGCCCGTGACCCTATGATCAGCCCTGACCATATGAAAGAAACTATTGGAACACACCACTAATTATTGAATTCGGATTTTTTAGTCAGACCCATTGCCACAGGTGTATAAATCAAGCCATGCAGTCTGCATTTAAAAACATTTGTGAAAAAATAGGTCATTTTGAAGAGCTCCGGGAATTCAACTGTGGTACTGTGATATGATTCCACCCATGCGATAAGCCAGTTTGCAAAACGTCATACCTGCTAGATATTCCAAGGACAACTGTAAGTGGTATTATTGGAAAGTGCAAGTGTCTAGGAACAGCAACAACTCAGCCATGAAGTGGAAGACCACGTAAAGTCGCCAATGATCTGCTGATTCCATAGCTGAAGAGTTTCAAACTTCCACTGGCATTAATATCAGCCCAACAATTGTGAGACAGGAGCTTCGTGGAATGGGTTTCCATGGCTAACCAGCTGCATGCAAGCTTCACATCACCAAGTAAAATGCAAAGCGTCAGGTCATGGAGTATAAAGCATGCCGCTACTTACCTCTGGAGCAGTGGAATCGTTTTCTGTGCTATGGCAAATCACACTTCACTGTTTGGCAGTCTGATGGGTGAGTCTGGATTTAGTGCATGCCACAAGAGCATTACAAGCCTGACTGCAAAGTTTGGTGGAGGAGTGATAATGTTATTGGGCCTTTTTTCATTGGCTGGGCTAGGCCCCTTACTTCCAGTGAAGGGACATCTTAAGACATTTTGGACAATGCTATGCTTCCAACTTTGGTCCCGTTTGGGGAAGGGCCATTTCTATTCCAGCATGACTGTGCCCCAGTGAACATAAAGACATGGTTGGATGAGTTTGGTGAAATAGTAATTTTATTTTATGTGTAATAATTCTCCTAATCCTACTGTATAGACAAGGATTTTGCATTAAGTAAATATATATTATGTAGAAGTGGTTAATGCATAACCATTAGATCATGCTGGAACAACTCTATGGAACACTCCTAAAAATTTCCCGTTTGTGACAACCACTGTCAAGTTCTGAAATTAATTTCTGCCAGAAATTTGGCCTGCACAAAATGACCATGACCTTTAGTCACAGCACCTCAGGAAAGCTACGTTTCCATCTCTATAGACCATTCTCAAACTTTTCAAGTATGCTGGAAATTAATTTGAAGTGTTGGTAGAAACTGATAAAAGCAACACTGCCTTGATATGCCAACTGTGGATTATGCTGGTTAGTCCCAATAGTCATGTTTATTCCCAGTGTGGAGAGTTTCAGGTAAAGGATTAAATGATTATGTCATTGTTTATATTTCCCAAATCCTATTCACAGTAGAAGAGGGTTCAAACAATGACTGTAATGCTTCTGAGATGAGATTTCTTATAATAACTGCAAAGAAAATGCCTCCTTAAGAAGTGAAAATCAATATACTGGATGATAATAAGCAGAGTGATTCCTTGCTTTAATGCATTAGATGAAACTTAAATTGTATCTGGCATAGAAATAACAAGGTCATTCTCATCCTTCTGAAAAGATAATCATATAAGTTCTAAATTAGGTCAATTTAAAAAAAAAAAAAAGTCTGTACAGGAAAAAATAGGTCAGTCTTAACCAGTCTGTGTATGTAGCAGAAATAACTGTGAGTAGAAATCTGACTTTAAATTTAATATACCACTTGTAAACTGGTTACCACTAGAGGTAGAGTGAACATGTCAATAGAGAAAACCTATTGTGACTACATTTGGGAACTTAAGACATGTTATTGCATTAATACATATAAAGCCCAATTCAAATTGTAGATGTCCCTAGTAGTACACAAGTTTCAGAGAAACACTCCCTCATCTATGTTTTGTCACATCGGGGAAAAACAACTCATTCCACTCTTTTCCACAATCACATTGAAACTATTAGATTTATCAGCATTTTAAAAAGACTGATGTCTACAGCTTTTTTAAGAAATGTGCTTCTCATGCTCTCTAAAAATGTATCTAACATATCAGCTAACACAAATGATTTTTGGCATGGAAGACTACATTTTTACAGTCCTTTGAAATTAAGGATTATCTGTGAAGTATTGTTATAATTTTTATTTTTTTTAAGTTAAATAAACAAAATCTCAAGCAAAAATGTTTCTTAATTCAAACACTTCAATTAAAAAAAAAACGAAACGTCAGATGCCTTCTCAATATAATTGTAACCATATAGAGAAACCATATGTAGCATATTTATGTGCAGTATGATTTATACCTGGTAACAATTTAGTTGTAATGACCCACAACAGGTAATGACCCTTAGCAAAGTCTGACAACTTACAGACAGAATGGCGTTTAGAAAGGGGCTTGACTAGCAACATTTACATAAGGTCATAAAAGAAGGAAAATTAACCAAATTAGGGTCAGAAAATGAGAATAAGTTCAATCAAAAGTTAAATTCAGAATCCACCTAAAAGCAGGTAGCTAAGTAGCTAGGTAGGTAGGTAGACAAGTGTTGTGTAAATAAGTGTTTCTCAACTGGTGGGTCCTGACCCAAAATTGGGTCACCAGCTGGTGTGGAGTGGGTCCCAGACATGTGAATCGGCTTCATCAAAAAGTCTAACTTTTGATTGGGGGAGGAACGATGATGTACTGACGAAAGGGTAATGTACCGTGATTCCGATGGGAATTCCACTTGCAGAAGGAGACAACACTTGCCAGAAACCACAGACACTGAAGAACCACACAATGTGGGCAGGCTTCAGTAATAATAGCATGCACAAGTGTCTACATAGGCAGGATGTTAGATGCCAGGCTACAGGCGCAGACAGTAGAATGGTCAAACAGCAAGCCGGGTCGGGGGAGCAAGAGGGGAAGTGTAGTCAAATGAACAAGCCGGGTCAGGAGTCAAGAGAAAAGGGTAGTATAATAGGGATAGCCTGCTCAGGGTTCCAGAAGTCAGCAAAGTCCAGAAAACAAGCCAGGTTGGGGAGCAGGCGCAGCAGGAGAATCCAAATAAACAAGCAAGGTCAAAATCATAGAGATCAGGAACAAAACGCTGGGTACAAACCTTAGCGAATATTAAAGCAATTTGAAATAGGCACGCTGCTGTTTTAAAGGGCTATAGGCCTGCCCCCGTGACGTGTAAGAGATGCGCATAGCCACGTCTCCGTGGGCGACACAAAAGAAATTGTATTGCGGTGCATGCACACATGCTAGGATCCATTGACAGGTGTGCGCTACCTGTGAAACAGAATTGATGCTGGAACGTACGAGGAACGGGGCTCCCAGGATTGCACGTGCAACCAGTGCTGTATTTACCGTGAGGCATCCTAGGCGGATGCCTAGGGCGGCAAATTTTGGGGGGCCCCCCAGCACTGAAAAAAAAAAAAAAATCCGGCCCTTTAAGAAGAAAAAAAATGACCGCGCTTGCAGGCAGAGATGGAGGTGAGAGGGGATCGGAAGATCCCCCCTCACCATCGCTCTGCCTGCCAGGCTGCACGGGGAGCCGAACAGGCAGCACAGAGAAACCTCCGTGCTGCTTGTTCGGCTCCCCGTGCAGTGTGACACGGAAGTGCCGACACTCACGTGACCGGCGCACTGACGTCATACGCACGCCGGGTCACATGACCTGTCGGCACAACCGCCGGGGAGCCGAACAGCCACTAGCCACCAGGGAAAGGTAAGTGCTGGGGAAATAAGCAGGGGCTTATTAAATGGCAAATAACACTGGCATATTGGGCAAATTAGCAGGGGCATATTAAATGGCAAGTAACACTGGCTTATTATTGGGCAAATTGGCTGGGAACATTAAATGGCAAATCACACTGGCATATTATTTGGCAAATTGGCAGGGGCATATTAAATGGCAAATTACACTGGCATATTATTGGGCAAATTGGCAGGGGCATATTAAATGGCAAATGACACTGGCATATTATTGGGCAAATTAGCAGGGGCATATTAAATGGCAAATGACACTGGTATATTAGTGGGCAAATTGTCAGGGGCATATTAAATGGCAAATAACTGCCATATTATTGGGCAAATTGGCAGGGGCATATTAAATGGCAAATGACACTGGCATATTATTGGGCAAATTAGCAGGGGCATATTAAATGGCAAATGAAAATGGCATTTGATTGGGCAAATTGTCAGGGGCATATTAAATGGCAAATAATACTGGCATATTATTGGGAAAATTAGCAGGGGCATATTAAATGGCAGATAACACTGACATATTATTGGGAAAATTAGCAGGGGCATATTAAATGGCAAATAACACTGGAATATTGTTGGGCAAATTGTCAGGGGCATATTAAATGGCAAATAACACTGGCATATTGTTGGGCAAATTGGCTGCAGGATTTAACATGGCAAATAACACTAACATATCATTGGGCAAATTGGCAGGGGCATATTAAATGGCAAATAATACTGGCTTAATATTGGGCAAATTGGCTGGGGCATATTACTGGTAAATGGCAGAATAACACTGGCATATTATTGGGGAAATTGCCTGTGACTTATTAATGGCAAATTATACTGGCATAATATTGGGCAAATTGGCTGGGGCATATTAATGGCAAATGATACTGGCAAATTATTGGGCAAATTAACTGCGGAATATTATGGGCAAATAATATTGGCAATGTGTATGTAATGGGGTGATAGAGGCATGTAAATGGGGTGATGGGGCATGTCCTTGGTGTGCAACGTGGGTTATGGGTCATGTCGTGGGTGTGCATCGTGGGTAGGGGGGGTGCCCAAAATTTGTCTGCCTAGGGCAGCACAAAACCAAGATACACCACTGCGTGCGACGGGACTTTCGCCAGCGGGGAAGAGGATCATGCAACAGAGGTACAGGGACACGGACCTTACAGACACACTCTGCATTCACCATGTGAAGCTGAGAAGCCTGCCAATGAATGGATGGCATAGTTTTGATAGTGCCACTGATATATAATCCAGTAATTTCTCTAGGTTTAAGAAACAGCCAAGGCTTTACCTTTTGCTTTGGGATAAAATTCCAAAATTAACCTAAGATGGGTCAAGCGAAGTTTGGGGTTGATGTGGTAGGTACATGTCAGTGAGTGTTTAATGTACCTATCTATGTGGCAGTGGCTTCTCAGCTCTGGGCCAGCTGAAGACAAATTATCGGAACAGAATGGACATAGAACACAACCTCTTGACGCTTTGTCTAGCCCAGACGTTGAGACATTTCTCAGGAGTAAAAAGTACCTCTGGCTTTCCTATTTATTTTGTTCAGTCTCTTATGTTTCAATGGGTTTGGGGATTTTATTGGGTTTTTAGTTCAATAGCACTTTTATTTTAACTTACATTGCGATTACTGCACTATTCAATTTATGTTTGGTTACAAGATGTTTTGTGGCATAAATTATAATGTTTTGAAAATTAATTAATTTTTGGGTTGTGACTACATGACCAATGACAAATGTGGGTAATAGCGTTGTTTCATCTTATTTGGATGGCAGAGATTTATGGGAGTTGTATCCTATAGTACTATAGTATACTGAGATAGATCTATGGATAGATGTCTAAACTCATCATGATGAAAGATACACTAAAGATAACAGTAAACGATGGTAAATTTAAATGGAACTTGCAAAAATCAGGCATTAATTGTAGAGTTGGAAAAAAATTTTTTTGATTCTCTTATTAAAGACTGAATTTTGCAATTCCCCGGAAAATTCACCACTGTTCACTTTTTAGTGATATGAATATATTAGTAATAGATTCCTTACTGTGTATAGATACATACACAGAACACATCTCTGTGTATTTTTAGTTTGCTTGGGGTTTTTTTTTTTTTGGAAGGCCAAACACCAGTTAGATAATGGAGATGAGGGTTTACCTGACACCAAGAATAGCATGAATGAAGGTCAATTTTCTGGAGATGTTGCTATGTATTAATGTATTTCATGCAATCAACTCACAGTGGTAGTAAATTTCTCTGTGAGATGATGATAATTCAATTGCAATAACAGGTTGATTATAGTTTCTTGCCAAAAGTGAAGCACAGATTGATTTTTCTAAATAACGTATTAAAATGTTGATGAAAATCGACATAATTACTGGCACCAAACAAATCACTGACCCTAAATTCAAATACTTAATTCAAATCATGAAATGTGTCTAGAAGATAAACAAACATGTTTTTCTTCAAAGGGGTACTTGTTTGGTATCATTTTCCTTCACGTTGTAACATCAGTAGTGTATCTTGGTTTTGTGCTGCCCTTGGCACAAAACCCTATAACCAACATCACCCCATTACATGACCCCATCATATACCTCCATCACCCACATTAAATGCCTCCATCACCCCAATTACATGACCCATCACCCCCATTACATGCCCCATCACCCCAATTACATCCCTCCATCCCCCCAATTACATGCCTCCATCATCCCCATTGCATGCCTCCATCATCCCCATTGCATGCCCCCATCACCCCCATCACATGCCTCCATCACCCCCATTATATGCTTCCATCATCCCCATTATATGTCCCATCACCCCATTACATAACTCCATCACCCCATTACATGCCCCATCACCCCCATTGCATTGCCTCCATCACCCCCATTATATGCCTCCATCACCCCTATTACATGCCTTATCACCTCCATTACATGCCCCATAAACCCCATTATATGCCTCCATCACCCCCATCACATGCCCCATCACCCCCATTATATGCCCCCATCACCCCCATTATATGCCTCCATAACCCCATTTTATGCCTCCATTACCCCCATCACCCCCATTACATGCCACATCACCCCCATTATATGCCTCCATTACCCCCATTATATGCCTCCATTACCCCCATTACATGGCCTCTCATCCCAGGACTTACCCTGATCCCTAGTGCCTAGTGGCAGCCAGCATGGTGTCCTACCATGCTGCCAGTTCAGCTCCCCACGGTGAGTGTAGATAGGTCACGTGACCTGACACGTGTCTGATGTCAGAGCACCGGGTCACGTGACATATCATCACTCCGCCCCCTAAGGGCTGCCCGTGCTTTTTTTCACTGCAGTGTTGGGGGCGCGCTGCCTCCCCTAGAAATTTGCCGCCCTAGGCATCCACCTAGGATGCCTCGCGGTAAATACTGCACTGTATAACATCAAATGAAATTAATGAGAATAATGACATTGCTCATAAGAGTCAACACTTTAAATGTTTATCCTGATAGTATCTAATCTAGACTGTAATGTTTAGAAAAGGCTTTACAAAACTGTGTTATATTTTGTGATGGTACAATATAGGTCCCATCATATGATCCATGCTATGGACCACTGTATGCCTTTTGGGGAGATTCCCCAAGGGAATGAGTATCCAAGCTCCTTTAGCATCTCTAGGCTACAGGTTTCCCAGATGGCATATTAAGTGAGTAGGGATGTCTTACACAAGCCAAGGTCAAACAGACAGCAGTTGTGTCAAGAACAGACCAACAGGTCAGGGCAGGAGGCAGACAGATGGAGTAAGGAGCACAGGTAATCAAAGTAATAAATTAAAGTGATCTGGAAATATCATGGAAGAGTAGGACAAGTCAAGAGACCCCTATGGTTAGTCACTGGAATGCTTGCTTTTAATATGGAAGGAGTTGCTGGTGAGAGATTCTATCTTGGAAGATGAAGTCATATCATCCTTGTAGCCACCTTAGATAATGGCAGGTGACAATGTGTCCTCTTTGGTTGAGGCCAGAAGTAGTCTTGGGCTTCTAGGCTTTGACACAGAAATGGAGTAGTATAATTTCCAACAGTATATAATGGTACAGACACTGATGGTGGGACAGGACAGTTACATTCAATACAGTTATATCCCTTTTTCTTTCTATTTGTGTTCTTCTCTCTTCTTCCATAGGCCCATACTTTTCCTACTGTTTTCAAGTGACAAAGGTTTGCGTATAAAATAGCGTTCCATAACTAGCTTGGCAACATTGTGCTGACTTTAGCATCAGGCAAGTTTACAGTAGGTCATCTGACCTGTCAATCTCTGCCAACACCCAGTACTGAAATCATCAGAATGCTAACAAACACTACATCATATCTGATGGCTCTATGGATACAGTCAAGTATCTGGACCTTGTCAGAACAGCCCTGGGCACGCTACCTGGAAACCATCCAGAGGGACAGGCATTATGGAATGGGGCTTGTCAGTGGCCTATAAAGGCCTATAAAGAAATGCATGTTCTTGCTACACTCTGTGTTTCCACTCAGGCCTAAAACAAAACTATGTTCTGACTACTTCCTGATATAGTGGTTTGTGCTTTCAGTGTTAACCTCTAGCGTTTATAAGAAGTAGCCAGTGTGTGTATATACATCTTACTATAGATATTCTGCTCTTTTTTTAATATGTGTAGTTTAGAAGATGTTTTTGTCCTCTAATACGGGGGACATAATAATCATGTTATTTTTCAGGCATTCCATCCTAGATACAGTTCTTGTAGATGTAATTTCTGGCTTGGTTTGCTGCTTTCTGCCTGTTCTCCAACATGTTGATGGAGCAGGTGTGTGGTCTCTCCATAGCTACGTCATCTCATTCCATCCATTTTTCACACATCCCACTAGCCATAACAATATATTAATAGGATTTGTTCCCGCTAACCTTAACATACAGAAAAAATATACTTGGCATAGACTCTAATAAAACAATTCTAATCATTTTATATAAAACAAATGATAAATAATTGGAGAGGGAATAGTTTATTTGCCACTGAAAAAAAACACTCATTTAAGGAGAAGGGGGTCTTTACCTCATACTAGTACAGAGATGCTTTTTACAGGTAAACCTCATCATACAGCTATTTGTTATATAACACATTGCTATAACTTCTGCATTAAAGTGGAAGTGTAGTGAGATCTTGGGACTAACAACCTCGATAGCAGCAGAAAGATGACAATACCCTAAAATAAAAAGCAAGCAGAGAGGAGGCCTGTGCTGATGAACTAAAAAAAAATGACAAGCCACAAAAACAATACCAAATCCAAAATAGGATTAGGCAGTGCTTTCCATTTTTATTGGAATGAAACCGTGTCTGTTCTGTTTGTTGGAGTAAAAAGTGAAAGGGAACATCCAAAATATGTTGGGTCCCTACTTAAGTGAGGCGAGAACTGTTGATTTATGACTATGGAATCAGCAGAATCCAATGCTACTCCTTCTTCTCAGAAAATGGAGCACAGACTATGAGATTTGGAAATCCACTAGCAAACCTAAAGTCTGCTGTGACTTTCCCATTAGTGTCAATAAGCAACAATGCAAATAAACAAGCCCACTTCCGATCCATTGTCTGTAAAGTCAAAGTCATTCACAGCCTTCATTTACTCACATCAGCCATATAACTTATAAAATTGAAAAAATACAAAACCTACCAAGATGCTGTGCTTCTTTTCACTTAATCAGAGGATTTTCGGTTATTGAATGATTGGGTTGCCTATTTACAAAGTGATGGCAATCAAAATGTCTCCTGCATAGCTTCACAGTACCATTGTACAGGGTTGAAAATATGAAAAACAATAATAGTCTGATAAAGGTTTATTTGGACTTTAGACAAACAACATCTGGAGATCTGTATTGACTACAACAGTTCAACAGTGTACTGTGTATTGTCTATTAATGCAAATACGAGAGATTTGTTAAGCAGCCGAAGTACAATCATTTGTACAAAATAGGGTCACAATGCCCTGACTTATTTACTAAAGACAAAGGTAAGAGGTAAGCTGAATATTTGAGTTTACCCATTTAGCAATAACTTGTGCAGGCTGAAACCTGGTGTGTTCCCCCCTAAGCAAAGTCACCAGCAATTCAACTCAACTCACTTTTTAGCCCACATGGTCGCCAGTTTTGGGTTCCAACTCCCATTACCTGTCTCTTACTATGTTTATTAGTGGTGAACATTACTTTTATCAACCATTTTTTAAGAAGAGAATCCTGAACTATTAGGATTTTCATCTCCTAGTATCTTTGAAATACAGACTTGTTACTCCATCCAAGACTGAGAATCATCTTTCATCCATAAGCCTCGGTCCATTAAAAAAATCAAGAGCACAAACTGGTGATTTCAGACTAGTACAGCGAGTGGAATCTGGGGATTTGAAAAAATGTTACAGGGAGATTATATTAAGGGCAAAATTAAATTGGCCTTTCATCGCAAAAAATCACAACTTGTTACAATGAAAGGAGCTGAACCCTGACGACATATAATAATAATATACAGGACATTATGCTACAGGACTTTGACAAACTTGACTTCTACCTTGATATCTAAAGCTAAAAGTGAATGGTGGAGATGGGGTGAGGTTTACAGTCAAAAAATGTAATGATGCGGGATAATGAGTATTTCTATCATTAATGTTCACATGTAGATAAGTACTATTAAAAAAAAAAACATAAACTTAATTTTTGTAAAAATAACCTGCACTTCCATTAGGTAGAAGTTTATTCATTAACTAAAACATGACTTAATCAGCTTTTCCAAACTTTTTTTGGCACATCTTAAATTCATTAAAACTAGGAAATTAACACAGATCAAATTTCATTTTTGACTGAAGTGCTACAAGAAAGATGAAAAAAATCAACATTGTGCCAGGATGCAGTCATGTGACATCACAAGATTGAGCTTCACCCTTCCTGGTAAAAGTAGTTAGGGCTGGTGCCTGCCCAAGGGGTCACCACTGACTCCATGGATATATATATATATATCCATCAGCTCTCTGCATGCTAAGGAAAAAGTGCTGTTCACAACCTTCATATTTTGCAATGCCACAAATGCAGAGTGGTGACGTCATACTAAAATAGAAAAATATGTCTGTTTTAATAAGATCAGACAAGTTGTATTCTCTATATGTGGGCTAACTTTCCTATCATCACAATCGATGTGTCTATCATTATTTTCTGCTCACACTGTACTGTGACAATCTAAATGTTCTTGTCTATTGCACTGTGATTTATAAAGGGACTTTCCTGAGGTCAAAAATGCTCAGCGAGGGAACTACAGATTTTTCTGCATGATCACAACAGGAGAGTCTTTAGCACTGAGTATATACTATATGTAATAACGAGCAGAACATATTAGAAGCTAAACTGTTAATAACAGAAGCCAGCTTAGCAGGAAGGTTTTTTGTGCTCACACATCAAGGAACAAAACAAGACAACACCCCCGCTTATACTGCTATTTACAGAATGGAAATACCAAACTAATACAAATCTGCACTGCACATTCACTCTGCTGTACATAAATAGCTAGGGAGATTCAGCCTACATTGTTATATTCCCTTATATAACAATGTACTAATTCATTTTACTGGTCCATTTGTTTATAACCTGTGAACCTCAAGACTCAGATCTCCTACATAAAATACATTAATACAAATTGTAAGCATGAGTCAGAAGCAATCACACCTGATTTTTTTTTTTGTATCGTTTCTATCTTTTATTTTTGTTGTTTTTGTTTCTATCTTTCATCACTGGGCGTGTTTATTAAAAAATTAAAAAAAAAATAAATAAAAAGTATTGAGCATTTACTACACCTAATTTTTTTATATAAGTTTTAATTTATATATATTGTGAATATTTAATATATTATAAGTATATTTTTTGTTATAATCCATGTGTTGCATATTTACACATAAGCATGTCTATTCCTACTGTAGAAATATACCCATTTTGCACATAAATCGCCTATGTTACATGCAATTATTTTATATGACAAATTGAAGGTTAAAAAAAAACACAATTTACCCAAAAAAATACTGTATTCGGAATCACCATTCCCAATTATTTCCCCTTCTCTTAAGTTATTCTACTACCCTAATTACCCCCTAAACCTTTATACTTAAAAACAGTTGCCACGTTCTCGCATCCACGCCTGTTAATAAAAAGTTTGTTTCTGCAATTGTTACAGAAGAGTTTCGGATGTGTTTCATTTAAAAAAAAAAAAAAAGATGAAACGTTTTATTCAAAAACGTTACGTTTGGGACATTCCACAAATCTGGCATACAGGTGGACGATAACTGCGTTCCATATTCTATAGTGCGGAGACATCTGAAGAACTAACCTGTGAGCTTTGGGACATTCCAACGCTTTGTTACATTGTATTACTACTTTTGAATCAGTTTGGCGAAGAAGCATTTCTCTCTCTTTCTAGTATGTATCCTGTCACATGATCTTAGTAATAGGATCCCTAACCCTGTCTCTGTCTAAAAGGGTTTGTAACTGGCTGCAATTGCTGTAAAACGCCTGTAGGGTTCCCCTTTGCCTTATCCAAACTATCTCTCAGTTTCCCTCTCCAATCTGTAACAACAACCAAAAATAAAAGACATCCCCCTAAGCCCAGCCAGTCCCTCTCAGTATCTGAGCAAATTAGCAACCTGCTACATCAAGGGGGTTCCACTGCTGCCTTGGGAGACCTGTCACTCTCCAACACTTGAGATCCCCAACCAAGGTGATGGATTTTTGGATAGTTTCATTGAGGATCCTGCTGTTTCCTTCAACCCTGGTTTTCTGCTCAGATCTCTTTCAATCTGGTGAGTACAGGAGGGTGGAGGGTTGAAACTGACCAGCAGCCTTCAGTCCTGTCATTGGTGCAGCAGGATTTGGGGGAGAGGGGAGGGAGAAGTATGCCTTGGGATTGCAGGCAGCACGTTAAAGGGACTGGGGAATGAGGGTAATTCAGGTTACTGTACTTTGAGTCATGTCATAATAAGGTGATCGTGGTAGTATTGCTTATACATACATGAGTTGCTACAGGTAAACGCTTAAGTAGGACTGTCCCTGCTGTTCAGGAATTATGTGTCCCTGACGTAACAAGAGTAAGGGGTTAATATATAGTACATTTTAGTGTGCTATTTACAGGAATTGATCATGTTGGATGTTAACATCATTATCTATATGTATATAGTTGTTAAATGTGTACTTTATATAATAGTATTGCTGTATGTATTCATGAGACGTGCTTGAAAACGGGAAATAGTGTATCACTCCAGTTAAAACACTTTATAAACAAATATTGTATTGGAGACAGTTGCTGTTAGGTGGAAATATTGGGTAAGAGTAAGAAATGGTTTGGGGTGAATGCAGATGGTAAACAACAAATACACCGCGTACAAATAGTATCACACACTATTGTCACAGACAGGAAATGTCACGCTTTGCTGAATGTTTTGCTAGAGTTGAACTGGGGCTGATGTTAATTACAGTGTCCTTGTTAACAGAGCACTAACAACTGCTACAGGTACAGGGCTGGGGATGTGCTGCTCCTGGGTGAAATCAAAAGCAGAAATGCATTGTTTTAAATAGAGACAAGCTGGATGAACGGATACTGTGCTGTCCACAGCGTCACAGTGTGACAGCCTACCAAGGAAAACGTCTGGCTGGGATCTGTACAGTAATTGTGGTATAATTCATTTTCTCATTGTCCGTGTTGACAGTGACAGCACACTGTTAGGGTTCCCTGTGATGTTACTCTCTGGCAGCGATGGTTAACCTTTTTGCACTCCAGCTGTTGTAGATTACGATACTCAGCCAAACCTTTGGTTTGCTGAGCATCATAGGGAAATTCAGCCCTCAACAGTTTACTTTTTGGTATTTATATGCTTCAATATTGAGACTTTTGCCATAGTTTAAATATATTTCCGTGTTATTTAAGGATCACAATGGCTTATATCAACATATGCTACAATCACTAGTAACACCAGTTTGCTTGGCATAACCAAAATAATTCAAATGCCTACAACTGACAGCTTTCAGTGGAGCTGAGAGCTGAGTCCTGCAGTAAGATTGTGTTATTGGAGTTATAGTTTATGTAAAAAGTATCAGTTTACATCATATATTACAAAGCTGATTTCATTTGATTTAGACATGGTTCTGATTTGGACAATGTTTATGAATTGAGCTTTGTGTTTAGAATATGTTCTGTACATAATGTATCTGTGCTGCAACATTATAGAGGCGTCTGCTGGATGATAAGTGATTTGTTATATTCCCAGCTCTCTGATTTGTAATGTGAACTTGTTTGAGCACGACCAGTCTCACCTTTGTTCTAGTATGTCTAAATTGTTATGTTACCTCCCATGTATTATGAATACATGAATATTAACCTGTTAACTTTTACTCTTATATATATGTTTGTTTAATGTGATTTAACCTAAATTCACTAAAATGTGAGTTGTTGGTGAGAGGAACACCTATCTCACCAATGTAACTATACATGGTGCAAAGGAAAAGCTATTGAGTTTCCCCAGCTAAACAAACTCACCAGGTGTGTCTATGCACAATGTATAGTTAAATTGGTGAGGTAAATATTCATCTCACCTCAACTCACCTTCTAGTGAATACCACCCAATGTAACCATGATACAGTTTTTGAGTCACATTCACCACAGACCCACATGGATATATCCTGTATGTCAGACTGTACAAACCAATTCCAAGATTTAGGGTAAACTTTATTAATGGCGGGCCAATCAGATAAAGGAACTCAGTTAACTAAACATTGGTTATTATCTGAATGTAGAGAATAAACCATCATGAAAAATGATCTATATAATGTGGGATACTGTGGAATTGCAAGCAAATCCATAAATTAAGAGAAATATAAGTTTTAATTATTTCTGGGATTTCTCCTGTTTATGACATCACCTTGTGGCTTGATACACAAATAACACAATTCTTATTAAAACTAGCTGATGCATATTAAGCCACAGGTGATGTCATAAACAGGAGACACCACAGATTCATTTAAAACACCTTTAATCTGTGCATTTGCATGTAATTCTGCTAACACAGTGTGATGGTGTGATATAGAGCAGATGCAATGTTGCAGGGTCTGCAGTAATTCTAGCACTGGCACCTAGTGAAAGGGTTAATTTTCCATATTAGTATGGTACTTTATAAGTGGTACTTTATAAGTGTGGAAGAACCATCATTGTACTTCTGTTTAGAAAGGAATGCTTTTAGCAGCATTGTGCCAGGGAAAAATGTTGTTACAGCAGCTGAAGCATTAATTGTTAACTGATTATATATTCCAGGTTCTAAGCCCTTGGGGGATCCAGAGCCCAACGCTTTTCTAATTAGTTTGCAGTATTGGCGTAATATGCCTGTCTGTACCACATTCTTGAATACACATGCTGCATTTGACCACTTCATTCATTCTCTCTCACCTCTTGCAGTCAGTGTGACAACAAAACACTCAGGATAAAGATATATTTGCCTTGATCTGAAAGTGGAGGGAGGTTGGCTAGGAGACCTGTTTACAGAGGCACTTGAAAAGAATTGGTTTTATTTTGTCATTCTCCATTTTGAACACATTTATTTGCACTTGTACCAGGAAAGACATAAAGAAATAAAAAATAAACATTTTTAAGATTCTTGGTGTTGGTTGGTTAGAGCATCATTTTGATCTAGTACTTTGCTGGTAATACTAGCTATTTCTGAGCAGATTCTCTTATGCAAGGACCCCTGTCACATTAGTAAATCTCCTGCTCTCACCTGGAGTTTATGTAGATATAATATCTATGTTATCATTAATTTTTATTTATTGATTTATGTCAATAAATTAAAATGGATGATATAATTTCCATTATGTAATCCTTATGGGATCACTAATGTTTCACACCCATTCTTTGGACCTCCATACCTGCCAGTGAGACACCCAGAGGGGATAAAGTTACCAGCTGTGATAAGACGTGTCTTATTTCATCCCTAAAGCACACTCTTTTTCCACTTCCTTCTAAACTGATATGTGGCTTAATTATCATCTATTTAAAATATCCTAATAATTTGAATATTATATATTTTTTCATGATCATAAAATCCCTAGATAGATTATTACCTTCCCTCTCAATACATACTGTGGTGGAGATTGTGTCATACTTTGGAATAGTCTGTGGTGTCAATATTGTTATTGTGGAGAGCAACACACCATACAAAAGCTAAGGCTGGGTGGCCAGACAATATTAATTTGTAGCATTACATTTCCTATAATACTAATAGGCAGATGGTACTGTTAGGTGTGGTCTGAGAACAATCAGACAGTGAAGTAATAAAATATAATCATTTGTGTGCTATTAATTGTTATAGATGTAAGTAGTAGTGTATCTTCCACAAGTCAAACAAGACACTCGCTTAGGGAAGCACTTTGCCAGAGGGCAGCACTTTGCCAGAGGGTTTTAAAGCACACTTTTGGTGCTTCAAACATTTTCGCTCCCTCCCCTACCGTTCAGCATGGTCTAGCTCCTTCCAATTAATCTGGGTGATCGGGGCTTGTAATGGACGTGGTGGGGGTATGAAATGAGGATGATGGTGGCATGTAATGGGGTGATGGGGCATTTAGTGTGTATGCAATGTGGGTGATGGGGGCATGTAATGGGGTGACTGGGCATTTAATGTGTGTGCAATGTGGGCAGGGCCGGACTGGCCCACCGGGATAGCTTGAAAAATCCCAGTGGGCCGCCTGCTCCGAGCCGCCTTGGCCACTTAAAGCCAATCGGCGGCAGCCACCACTATAAGAAGTTCGGCTGCTGCAACATCCGGCGGCAGCAGGCGAATTTCTTAAAGTGGCAACGGCTGTCGAACTTCTTAAAGTGCGCCGCCACTTTAAGCAGTTCGGAGGCTGCCGCCTCTTTAAGAAATTCGGCTGCTGCCGCGGGATGTTGCAGCAGCAGTTCATGCATGGTGGGGTTAGGAGGAAGAGACAGCAGGGTGAGTGAAAGCATGGGGAAGGGGGAAAGGGGAAGATACACTACAGGGGGAAGAGTGAAACTACAGGGAGAAGGGTGGGAAGAGTGACACTACAGGGGGAAGGGGGGGAAGAGTGACACTACTGGGGGAAGGGGGAGAGAGAGACACTACGGGGGAAGGGCGGAGAGAGACACTACAGGGAAAGGGGAGAGCGTGACAGAGACACTACAGGGGAATTGGGGGATGGTGAGAGAGACACTACATGGGAAGGGGAGAGGTGAGAGATAGACGCTACAGGTGAAGGGGGGAGGGTGAGAGAAAGACACTACAGGGGAAGGGGGGAGGATGAGAGAGAGACGCTACAGAAAGGAGAGAGAGACGCTATAGAAAGGAGAGTGAGAGAGACACTACAGAACTGAGAGTGAGAGAGACACTACAGAACTGAGTGAAAGAGATGCTACAGAACTGAGAGAGAGAGATGCTACAGAACTGAGAGAGAGAGAGAGAGACGCCACATAAATGAGAGAGAGAGAGATGCTACAGAACTGAGAGAGAGAGACGCTACAGAACTGAGAGAGAGATGCTACAGAACTGAGAGAGAGATGCTACAGAACTGAGAGAGATGCTACAGAACTGAGAGAGAGATGCTACAGAACTGAGAGAGAGATGCTACAGAACTGAGAGAGATGCTACAGAACTGAGAGAGAGATGCTACAGAACTGAGAGAGAGAGAGACGCCACATAAATGAGAGAAAGAGAGATGCTACAGAACTGAGAGAGAGAGACGCTACAGAACGGTTAGGGAGAGAGATGCTACAGAACTGAGAGAGAGACGCCACATAAATTAGAGAGAGAGAGACGCCACATAAATTAGAGAGAGAGAGAGAGAGACGCTACAGAACTGAGAGTGAGAGAGACACTACAGAACTGAGTGAAAGAGATGCTACAGAACTGAGAGAGAGACGCTACAGAACTGAGAGAGAGAGATGCTACAGAACTAAGAGAGAGACGCTACAGAACTGAGAGAGAGATGCTACAGAACTGAGAGAGAGATGCTACAGAACTGAGAGAGAGATGCTACAGAACTGAGAGAGAGATGCTACAGAACTGAGAGAGAGAGAGACGCCACATAAATGAGAGAAAGAGAGATGCTACAGAACTGAGAGAGAGAGACGCTACAGAACGGTTAGAGAGAGAGATGCTACAGAACTGAGAGAGAGACGCCACATAAATTAGAGAGAGAGAGAGAGAGACGCTACATAAATGAGAGAGAGAGATGATACAGAAATATGTACACAAAGATATGTCTCACACACTGCTCCGATATATTCCTCTGAACAGGGCAATTCATATAACTTTGTGTACATACTGGAGATATATATTGCCCTAGGCAGGCTTATATATCAGTTTTATCTATAAATAATACACTGTTCAGATGTGATTTTAAAATGCATGGTTTCCCCTTTTATGAACAAAAAAATTATATTATGCAATGGGGCTGGTTTAAAAATGTTATGCTATGGGCCTGGTATACAATTATTTTCCAGGGCTGGTTTTTGTTACCAGTCCGGCCCTGAATGTGGGTGTTGGGGCATGTAATGGGGTGATGGGGCATGTTGTGGGTGTGCAACGTGGGTGATGAGGCATGTTGTAGGTGTGCAACGTGGGTGGGGGTTGCCCAAAATTTGTCTGCCTAGGGCAGCACAAAACCAAGATACACCACTGGATGTAAGGCAGTGTTAACCCAAGCATGAGCATGAACCCAAGTCTTCATATGTATGTGTCCAAATGTGTGCCCATGCAATGCATGTGTGTAAGTGGTTGAACTGTTTAATTCAAAATCCAAGTTTTTGGATGTTAGGAAATAGGACATTTTGAGTATTTCTTCCTATTATTATATGTAGGACATAAGGTTCTCTTTCTCACACTGTGCCAAAAGTGTCATTATGCAAACATAGTAGTCTTTGCTAACAAGCTCTATAATGGACTTTGTCTTCACATGTAATTAGCTCTGTGGATGTACCATTAGGTCAGGAAAAATTACACGCATTACGGATTTTAATAATATCATATTACGTTCCCATGAATTAACTTAATCTACAACACAAGAATGTCTCTCTGTTATAGAATTATCTTAGTGCACACATACCTAAAAGATAATTATTCTGTTATAAGGGCTCCATCATCTAAAGCGTATTTTCAATATGAACATAGAGTATGAAAATATATTTATCAGAATTGGAGGTATATAGCTTAACCCATAATATGATTTAAATGTGTGTGCAATTGCTACATTTTGGGAAGTTAATTCTCCAGTAACACATCATTAAATAAACATGCAATAAGAACATGTCTTGTATGAAAACAGCTGACTATCAGTGCTTGGTTGTTGGTGTTGGGTACATTTAAAATGTTTTTAAAAAAAGAGTATTATAACAAACACTTAACTCTTATCTTATACCTTCCTGATATTGCTGCAACGATGTAGAACGTGTAGTGAGGTATCAGGGGGGATGTTAAGTACACATGGGTGGGGGGGGTGTATGCCTGTGTTGGACTGGTAGTTTGTGACCAGATTCTGAAAGCGTAAACATACTCAAGGGAAATTAGTTATGTAGAGATAACAACTTGAATTGGGACACGTTGAGATATAGTCTCCTGCCAGCCTGGATATTTAGGGAATCATGGTGTGAGCAATTTGTGTCGGGTTGTATAGTGGGAGTCTTAAGAGGAGGGGAGTGTACCTCCCAGGAAAGTAAACATATTTTAAACATTAAAATATGTATATACAATTATAATATATTGATGTTATATATTATAATATTTTGTATAATTTACATTAATCGACTTTACTTTTATGCATTTAATTAATGCATCATGGTTTGTAGCTGAAGTTCTCTAATTGACTTCCCAAAATAAATCAAAGTCCTCCCAATAGAAGTCTATGGGGAGGACTGAAGCTATATTTTTGGGAGCTAAACTCCGGAGGAGTTCTGCTGTTGAAATGTCAGCATGAAAATCTGCCATTTCGGTGGTCTCTGTGTAGACCAAATATGAGGGCTACTCGAATCACCAGATCTTATTGGGTCTGAAACTCGGACATTTTCTCAGAGTCGATATATGAAGATATGCCTAAATTCCCTCATTTTACAACAGGTAAGTATGACATTTCTCTGTTTTCAGGTTTATTACAGTACTGGGGGGGACAAGGGGAATACCACTCCTCAAACAGGGAAGATTTATTTTCTTTTTCAGGTTTCATATTACAAATAATGCAATACTCTATTTCCTAACTCTTATAACATTGAAATCTGGGTTTTGTAAAGTTATTACATATCTTAGCACAGCATAATTAGTGCACAGATATTTTTTAAATATACCGTATTTGCTCGATTATAAGACGACCCTGATTATAAGACGACCCCCCCAAATTTGTACATTCCTTTAGGAAAAAAACTAAAAGCCTGATTATAAGACTACCCTATAGGAAAAAAGTTTAGCTTGTATATATGTAAATTGTTTTTTAATATTTAATAAAAAATATATATTATACAAATGCATTTCTTGTTTTTATTTGCTTTTGTGTGCCAATGCGGCCTCTCTCCCGCTCCCCCAGCTGTCTTTCCCCCCCGGCGTTGTCTCTCTCTCTCTCCCCAAAACTTCTCTCTCTTGTCTCTATCTATCCCCCCTCCCCTTTTCTCTCTGTCCCCCTCCCTCCCCTTGTCTGTGTCCCCCCCCTTGTCTGTCTGTGTCCTCCCCTCTCCCCCTCCCTTTGTCTCTCTCTATCCCCCCTCCCCTTTTATCTCTGCCCCCCCCTTGTCTATCTGTGTCCACCCCCCTCCCCTTGTCTCTATCTCCCCCCCCCTCCCCTTGTCTATCTGAGTCCTCCCCCCTCGTCCTCACTTTGTCTCTTTCTCCCCCCCTCCCCTTGTCTGTCTGTATCCTTTGTCCAGCCCCAGCCCCCCCCCCCCCCCCACCCCCTTACCTGGTTTCGCTCCCTGGTGGCTAGTGGGGGCAGCCGGGGGATGTCTGCACGATACTTGCAGACATCCTCCATGCTGCCTCGACACGGCAGTCTATTATGACGGGCAGCTGGTCCGTCATAATAGACGGAGGTGTCGGGCAGCATGGACATCCCCCAGCTGCCCGATTCTCCCTGGTGGCCCGGCACGATCGCCGGTACTTCTGTGATGAAAGCGGAAGTACCCGGCTTCATCATAGAAGCCACCGCGGTCGTGCCGGGCGGAAGCAGGGGAGTCTGCGCTCATCGCGCAGACATCCCCTGCTGTTAGAGAGGGGGATCCAGGTCCCCTGCAGCTCTGCTGGGGACCTGGATCCCAGTCTTATAGGCTGACCTCAATTTGAGGTCAGATTATAAGAAGACCTCGAATGTAAGACAAGGAGGATTTTTCAGAGCATTTGCCTTGTCTTTTATTCGAGCAAATACGGTAATTAGTTGTAACAGGTGTCAAACGATAACTTATACTACTTCTTTGCTGCTTATTAATCAAGACTTTCTTAACAGTCTTATACAGACATAATATGTGTTACATTAAAATAACAGTTTCTGAAAGAGTGTAATTAATGTTAGTTTTTTTATTAAACCAGGCAAGAGTATTATATGGCAAGCATTCCAAATAGTTGTTGATGGGTGGTGAATGTATGATGTCATAGCTCAGCATCCTCATAGAAACTAGATGCAATGATTGCCTAATTCACAGAAGAATAAGTGAGAGTGAAGAATAAGCTGTAGTTTGCACTGCTCCACATGAGGACATGTAACATGCCTGGTGAAAATGATCTAGGACACCAGTAAATGCTGGACAGATGTGAGCCATATGCCTCGCAAGTGATGTCTTAACCTAAGGTTTTTCTTATGCTCAGAGCTGCTGGCTTACAGATTTTAATTTTAAATGTTTTTGATCCAATGCTGGCTTTGCCACATGGCAAAATAAGCACTTATCTCACAGAGCTTAAGACGTAGCACACAACAGAAGTGTGAAAATATTTCAGCTTGTATCAATGTAATCCACTTATATCAGTGACATATATCTCTATAATATTGTGGTGCAATGGAAAATCAGATGGTGCTGGGGTTTTGTACTGTCCCCATGTTACCTAGAAAAACCTAGATAAAGGTTCTGTCTTGCTCTGTTGAGATGCTTTTATCTTTAGGGTCTATTCAAGTTGCTCTGATTTTGATAACTACTCAGGCTACTTGGGCTACTCAAAGACCACCAATATGGGCCTGAATGGGCCCAAAAATCAGCCATTGTGGACCACTTCTGTGCTGGAATTTCGGGTAACTGAAATACTAGCCTGTATTACCTCGTAGGCTTCTAGAGACTTATGTAGTCCCCTACAAATATGTTAAATGAGCCCGCTAGCCTCACATAAAAAAATATGGCCCCCCCTGGGACCAGCGGGCTGCCTTTCTGGTCCCATATCTAAAACATATAATCCCACATAGAAAAGGCACCAGGAATAAATTAATATAGTCTTCAAGGGCCAGCGCAATGCCCCTTGCCCCTTTCAACCCCCACCTCTACCTTGCCCTAAGCATCAGTGGAGGACGCATGCAGAATGAAATACCAGCCTGGTAGGGTGGAGATTTAATTTTTTTAAAAAGGAGGCATCAGATTGGCTGTGTCAGCCAATCAATCAGAAGGATCCCCTTGCCAGCCCTCCCATTGGCTGGATTTGAAAACCTGGCAATAGTAGAGCAGTGATATGGAGGCTTCTAATTGGCTGACAAAGCCAGTCAATCAGATGCCTCCTTTTTCAAAATTACATCCCCAACCTACCAAGCTGCAATTTCATTTTGCATCCATCCTCCGACTAGATATAAAGTATTAGTGGAATTTGACTATCTGGTTATTTACTGTAGAAGGGAGAATACTGCATTTACTTTTTTTTTTTATATATTTTTTATTATATAAGCATGCTTTGACACCTGCATTATGGCACAGTAAAATCAGCCAAGTTAAAGGAACACAACACTAAATAAACAAAAATCAAATGCCCGCATGCAGTAAAATTAAATAGTGATGCAAGCTGCTATTCATAATCGGAACTATAATGTATTTTTTCAAAATGGTAGAAGGTATCACAAATTATACATACCTGAACAAAAAAGGAACAGGGCCCTGTCTACCAAAAAATGAAAAGGCTTTATTTTTTTTATTTTGCATTGTTGATTTCAGATATGTCTTTTGTTTTTGTTATGTTTATATTTATGAAATATTTTACTAAACAAGTGTGACTGGGTGCCGTCATTTTGTGAAATATAGTGTTTTTGGGTGCCACTCCCTATTGACTTTACAGCACTACTATCTCACTTTGGGGCTGGGGACACAGGGACACACTCTCTGTTAAAGGGAAATAAAGCAGCTATTATGGTCTGCAAAGGGGAAACCTGGGTAAGAAACCATGGATGCAATAGTGGACAGGAGATGATCAGCGCATAAACAAGAACTTTGGTTGCATTTTTTATTAGGTAGATGGCCCCCCTTAACTGCCCTACTTTAGCAGCCCTTGTGCTGTACTCATTGATCCATCCACCATTTTATGTTCAGACACTTTGGGACATCAGAGAGCAAAGTGTTGTGCATGTTGGCCTATTATCTGTCTGCATTCACTTTTGCACTGGCACTCTGCATTATGGCAGCCTCAAAAGTTGGGAAGAAAGTGGGAATGTGTAAAGTTTTCCTGAGACAGTAAACATTTGGGATGGGTTTAATAGTAGCACCATTGACCATGGGAGAGACTATCAAAGGAGTATTAATATTAGAGGAAAGAAGTTCCATTTTTGATTGTTTGCCTGCTTTGTGATACTTAAATGTTTCAGTTTGTGAGAAGAGTCAGTTAGCAGCAGGAATGGGAAGAGGTCAGAGGAAGAAAGGAGGCCCTCCCACTGCCTGGTCAACTTCCACAGATGTCTGAGCATAGGCAATTCATAACTTTGGTGGGTTCTTTCATTATAATTAATTTGTATTTCTTTTATTAAAAAAATCTCCTGCTTAGTATTTCAAAATATGTGTGGGACAAGACACAAGAGTGTTCTACTCTGCAAGGCCTACACGGCTATTGGAGAACTGTACAGTGCAACTTATTAGTTATTTCCAAAAATGGGTAGCATGGGTATCAAATGTCTATGTCTCGTTGAAAGTGGTACTGTATAATAAATAGCAGAGATGAAAGATACTTCAATAACTTCGAAAAGAATATTAAAAAAAGCAGTAAACGTATGTTTAGATTTTTACATCTAAATTCTTTATATATTTTTTCTTTTTGTTATATTTGATGTAACATCCTTCTAATTACTGCTTGTTTGTTGTTACGGAGCTTGTACAATTATTTTTCTTTACTGATAGTTTCACGTCTAATTATATATACTACTTGGTTTCTCCCAATGTGTTAGATACTCTGCTATGTAATCACAAATTCATAAAATGTCTAGTACTGTGCTGAAATCGCCATTCTACTAGTAAAGGCTTTACAGGTGCATTGAATTATGGTGTCGTTTCTTAAATCACAGTAAATAAATAAAACTCCAAGTAAAGAAATTTCTCTGATTATTTGAAAATGTGCACAACACTGATACATGTAATAAATAAGGTTTATTTCTCAGTAATGACAGTCAGGCAGGCTAATTATAGTCTGATTATTAAAGATGACCTTTCTTTAGGCAGGATTACATCAATCAATAGAGAATAACAAACCACATTTCCACTTACTTTCCCCATGTCTAGTGGTAGGAACATATTGTTTACCAGCATATACCTGATCATTGACCTACTCTTTTCTTATCCAGTTTATTTTGAATCTTTTTAATTCACATAACCTGATAAGTATCCTTTAATAATATAACAATTTATGACATGGCAAGTTCATTTTAAATAGTAAGTTAAAACAGTCAGAAACATTGACATTTAAAAGGCATATAGTATGTTGATTGCCCTCTATGGTTAAAATTTGAATTGTAAGTTGCTATCAAGGTTATCAAAGCAAGTCACTCATTGACAATGATAACAGTATTTCAGAAACAACATTTCAAATTAGAGGGGTCTTGTTTTTATTTTTTCTGACTCATGTTACTATTGCTCATACTAACATATGTTAAGTGGTACTTTGTTTCTATTTTTAATACTTTCACTATGTGCTGATAAAGGAAGATCTGACCCAAGATTCCGAACAAAATGTCAGCCACCTGATAGAGCTATAAAAGCAAAGCAGGCTAAGGTACTTTACTTATACATTATAGTGGGGGAGTTTGTTTTATTTTTTATAAATAACACCAATTATCTTACTAGAAAGGGATAGTCTACTAAAAAAGAAATACACTATTGTTTGGTCATTGGTCACTAAAAATCTGCTAGGCCTCAATCACTTTAATTTCACCTACGTCAGCTTAAATTGTGTTGCTGAAATAAGTGGGATTCACCTAGGTTTGTGCATTAGTTTTGCACTTTTCTCAAGATCAGCCTCTTCCATAGTGAATAGAAATAATAAACCATGGTTCGTTTAGCTAAATAACTGGAAATATTATCAATTCTTTTACAACAAAACTTTATTAAATACACATTTTTACATTATTTACAAAATCTAGGTTCAACACTGCACATGTATGTATTGACCGTGGAATTATTTGTTTTCCTTTCAGTTTTGTTATTCTGATCCCATACATCTTCCAAAAAAATACAGCATAGAGTATTTCTACTTGACACATTTATGTTTCTTTTTATGGAAAAAGTGATTTGAAGATTAGCGAGACTGACATTAGTTTAATGTCAATTTAAAGAAAGTTATTACCAATACACTTGATTATGTATTAAGAGGGGAATCCAAAAGCCACCATTCTCCCTTAGGTGATGAGTCAGACATGCACTCATAATTGGAGTGACTGGTGCACCATTTTGTAATTGCAATATACCATGCATAGCCAGATCCATCAGGGTGCATGCATGTGTAATGTTCAACAAATGCTGAAAGAGCAAAATGAATGCTTACTTATCAATCAGCGGTAGCTGTCAGTGCAGGTACTGTTTAGGTTTGTGCACTATACAAGTTAAGTTTAGATTTGGATCTTAAATCCTTTTTTAAACTAGCCAATATCACAGCTTTTCAGTCAACTCGGATTGCATGCTCTTTAAATAAATTGTTTCATATTGCCATGCTGTTTTCATTCTGCAGCCTCAAAATAAAATTCTTTGCATGATTAAATTTCAATCTTTGGTGAATTGTAAATGAAAGAGTGAACCTGTTTGTCTGGTTAGGTAGGGCCTACATGAGTCGGAGGGACACTTGGAGCCAGCACAACACAGGAAAGTATTGTTAAAATACCTTCCCTTGGGCACACAGGGAAGCTATACATAGCCTGTCATGTCTGTGGCCAGCTGACTGAACTGATTGATCCTGTTCTAGAAAACCTCAGGCAATGGGTCAAAAGGGCACAAGGATTGAAGATGGTACATAGCATATCACGTTAGATCAAAAAGCACTCTGCTACATAACACATTATTCTTTATTTATAGAAAAAATGCTGAAATGTTTGACCTGCTATTGCAGACATCTTTAATAGTTAAAGAAAGGACTCATCACTGAAATAAAAAAATAAAAATAGTTTTTCACGAACTCTTCCTAAGGTTAAATGAGGAAGAATTTCAGGGTAATTAAAGGACAACTTTCAGGAAAAAATGAAAAGGTTTGTTTAACCCTTGCATCCCTAGAATATATAGTGTTCTATGAGGCAAAGCGAGTGGGTAGTGTTTCTCACGATAGCATGGCAGCTTCTGGTATGAAAAGTACATGCCAGCTTATCCTCCTATTAGGGAAATTCAATTTGTCACTTGTGCTTCTATATTGGATAAGACTTATCATGTGTAGGCATTTTAAGTAAAAATGTGTTAATGTAATAGTACAAACAGAGAATCTTATTGAACCCTCTTTGCTTGTATAGCTCTAACGGGCATGGGCATGCTGTTTAGAATCTTGGGTCCTGTCCTTTCTTAATCTGCCCCATCTGGCCAAAGATTCTAAACAACATGTCTGCCCCCTGATAGTCATGTCTATGCAAGCAGATACAGCTCAATAAGGTACCTTAAACATAACTTAAGTTTTGGCCAACAGTTGGCTTATAATGGGTCTCAAATATTGTTTGTACTACAAATATAGAAAAAAAAAAAAGGATCAAAATAACTATACATTGTGTGGCAGAATTGTAAGAAAATACATAAAATAAGAAAAACTCTGCTTTAAATGTCTCTGTGGTAGTCACCTTGTGATGTAATGCAAATGATACATTTTGCCCTGAAATGAGTTACTTTGCATATCAAGCCACAGAGTGCTGGTATAAACAAGAGACACCACAGACATATTTAAAATGTATTTTGCTCTTAAATTTTCATTTTTCTGCCATTTTTCTAACACAATTTAGATAATTTTGGGTTTATTTTTCTTTATATTACAAAGCACAGAACATGAAATTTCCACATAGGACTACTCGCTCACTAAAACACTGGTAGTTACAATCATTTACAGTCATTCATTGGCACATTGACAGTCACTAAGCAATACAGTCACTGTGATGCTCTATGTCATGCTGTCTATGCTCCACCCATTTCTGACATCGGGAAAGGGCAAAGTGTGGGCAGGGTTATAGTTCCCATAGAACAATTTCTGCAGGCGCTCATGATGGCGTGAATAAAAAGCAACCAACACATACATTTACAAATAAGACTGATCTAATGCTATTTATTAAATGGCTGATCACTTTACCGTGACCATTTTGTGTCATACTTGTGTTAATAAAGTTTGTGAAAGGATTGCTGTACGAGATGCAATTAGATAAATCTGCAGTAAAGATGGTCTCCCAGGTGGATAGCCTCGGAGGAAAAGAAACTCATTAGCATAAAAATCTAGATGTGGTCAATCAGAGCAGATTTGCAACAGGAAGGGATTTTTACAGTATTAACATGCAAATGATCAAACTGTGCTTGCTTTTCATTTTCCTGGTGTCCCAAAGGTGCTTCTTCTGCAGATGTCAAAACAGCAGTACTTGGCTTGTGCTTCTCTAGCTGTTCAAGCTGAACGGATAAAAGACAATTAAACTTTTTGTAACCCTAGTTTCCTTGCAGGACGCAAGGGTTAAAAAACATGTCTCCCTTCTTCCAAGTAAACCTGACTGTATCTGAGGCAGAATCTGCTTCTCTGATCGGGGTCTGGTTGCAGCGGAGGCTACTGCATAGAGAGACCCTCATTTTCAAAGGGGGTCAACCCAAGGGACCTAGTTATGGCCATGCTCCCAGGGAAGCATAGCAGCTGCTGGTCAGAGGATAAACTTGCTGCATATAACAGAAATGTTTGGTGTTGTTTTGTTAATGTAACACTCTTTGTTTTTACATGTCTACTAGAATTTGACATTTGCTACATCACCCTCTGTTTAAAACTATTACTTAATCTCAATTTAAAGCATTGCCTCATTTAAACTCTTCCATTTGAGATAATGGTTGAGAGGGAGCTCAGATATACTCCGTTTTCCAGTTAATTCCAGGTATTCTCAGTTTACTACAAAGGAAGTTGCAAAAGCTTGTCAACGTACGTCTCAGAAGGGGGTTGAAACAATGACGACCACTGTCTATTGGGTTCTCCCGGAGTAACTTTCTGTACCAGAAGTTCAAAAACAACCTGACTCGTTTCTTCTTTAGGGAGATTTGAGGAAAAATAGACAGCACACAATCAAGTGTTCCATCAAAAAGCCCAATAACCAACTGAATGCTTTTGAAAGGGATAGTGGTTGAGGAACTGTGTTTAACATAACAGAATTCCTTGTGTGCAGTTTAAGGCTCTGAGTTTATTGTGGTTCGAAACTGGTTTGCATGCCATCTGAAAATGGCTGGGCTAAGAAATATAGAGGGACCAGCACTCTTGGATCCAGTATAAAAAAATATGTTATAATAGTAGTGGAGGTATATCTGGCGCAACAGACACTTTACGCGTTTCACATCAAGTGAAATATAGACAGAAAAACTACTCTACTTCTTTTCTCCACACAGTGTGAGATCTGATTTAAATAAGTCACTATCTGATGGCTCAGAGGAGAGATTGCAGGTAAATTCGGATGGGAGTATTATTGAGAAATCATTGTCACTGGATGCGAACTGCCGGCTTCTTCCCAATCGTGACTGTCTCCGTGTGAGACAGTGTGGGCAGTGGGTGCCCACGGCAGCTACTTTGGGCCCCCAGGAATGAATGGGCCCTGGGCAGCTGCTCCGTTTGCCAACGCTTTTTTTTTTTTAAAGGGCCGGGCGTGAATCCCCCATCACCTCCTGATAGCGGCCCTGACTATCTATGGCTCTGAACATTCAGTTTAAGAAGATCAAAAAGGTTAATGTTCATGATTTAAAACATATCAATTCTCTATTTATTTGATTAAAAAGCAAAGTGGTTAGTTTGGGACAGAAAGGACTCTGACCCCAGAAAGAGTTCTTCTGCACTTAAAATTCCCTCGCTGTAAAAAGGATGTTAGGATTATATTCTATGTATTAACTGCAGTCAAGTAAGAAATTGCGAGAAATTTGAGATCATCGACACTGATAATCTGGTCTAGGATAAAACATTCATCAATGTAGCCTGGCATGTGGTTTAATTAATCAGAATTATTGGAATTGGTCATATATTTACTTGAACAGATGGATTCAGATTTTAGAGTCCGTTCAGTAATAATTGAGATCTATGGGTTTTCTTCTTTGATCAATATAAATGTATGCAATGTCTGAACATAATCTAGTCCCTAAACAAGGCTTTCTTTTTATTCCATACTCTGGGCCTTCCTTTACCTTCCATGTCCTGACAAGCTCTGAAATGTTGTCTTTTGTATTAGACTTTTTATTGTTTCTGTTTTTTTTTTTTTCTGTAATATTATAAATTTTAGATAACCTGTGAAAAGGTTATAATGTATGGAAATATTAAGGAAATGTAGTTGAATCTTATTTCTTTTTTATAACTTGAAAACATTTTTGGGGGGTATTCTCGTATTTACAAGCTGGAAAGATAAATCAGTTGGCTGTCCAACCCTGAGGGGTGTAGGATAAGTTCCCTGATTGGTGGACTCAGCCCTTCATCCTTCCACGGTAGATAACAGGAGTACCATAAAATTGGATGATAGTAACATTCACTGGATGTTGAGCAATAGTAGCTTTCCTGACTAAACTCATGGTATTATTATTACCGTATTTGCTTGATTATAAGACGACCCTGATTATAAGACGATCCCCCAAACTTTGTATATTCCTTTAGGAAAAAAACGAAAAGCCTGAATATAAGACTACCCTATAGGAAAAAAAAAGTTTAACTTGTATATATGTAAATTGCTTTTTAATATTTAATAAAAATTTGATATTATACAAATGCATTTCTTGTTTTTATTTCCTTGCGGCCCCCAGCGTAGTCTCTCTCTCTCTCTCAATCCCCCCTCCCACCCCTAGTCTCTCTCTCAATCCCCCCTCCCTCCCCTAGTCTCTCTCTCTATCTCCCCCCTCCCTCCCCTAGTCTCTCTCTCTCTATCTCCCCCCTCCCTCCCCTAGTCTCTCTCTCTCTATCTCCCCCCTCCCTCCCCTAGTCTCTCTCTCTCCATCTCCCCCCTCCCTCCCCTAGTCTCTCTCTCTCCATCTCCCCCCTCCCTCCCCTAGTCTCTCTCTTTCCATCTCCCCCCTCCCTCCCCTAGTCTCTCTCTCCATCTCCCCCCTCCCCTAGTCTCTCTCTCTCTCTATCTCCCCCCTTTCCCTGGTGGCTAGTGGGGCAGCAGAGGATGTCTGCGTGATGAGCGCAGACCACCCCTGCTGCCGCCCGGCACGCTCCCCGGGACTTCTGTGACGAAAGCGGAAGTACCCGGCTTCTTCACAGAAGCCCCGGCGGTCGTGCCGGGCGGAAGCAGGGGAGTCTGCGCTCATTGCGCAGACATCCCCTGCTGCTAGAGAGGGGGATCCAGGTCCCCTGCAGCTCTGCTGGGGACCTGGATCCATGTCTTATAGTCAGATTATAAGACTATCTCGAATGTAAGATGAGGGGGATTTTTCAGAGCATTTGAAAAGAACCTCGTCTTATATTCGAGCAAATACGGTATTATTATTACTACTACTACTACAGTGTAATAGTTAGCTAGGACTTGAATATGTATTCTAACTCAATGAAATAAATAAACATGACAAAAATAATAAAGACATTGAAATATTCCACAAACATGGTTATATTAAGATACAAATATTTTACAACTTTTAAACGCTATGTGTAGAGGTGTATTGTGCAATAAAAAGCCTTTGTAGGATTCTTTCAAAGAGTTTTGTGTTATGAATGTTTGATTTAGTTCCTCCCTTTTGCATAAAAACTATGTATCTTGTAGTTTAATTGCAGTATAAGTATGTTGTCATGTACACACAGCATTTTATAGGCTGCAGCGGTTAATCTCAGATTCGCTAACATATACAGTGTCACAAAATGACTGGCATGAACATCTGTTCTCGGAGCAGGTTTCTGTGCCAAGTGGTTTAGGTAAGATTTATTTACGTCCCCTCTGTGTAGGTTTGTGGAGGTCTTTAAAGTTTGGTGGATAAAGACAATAGATGTCCTTGTTTCCGATATGCAACCAGAAAAAATGCACAGATTATTTTTTGTTTCATGCCCAAATTCCAGAATTAATTTAAACCACAGGACAGTTCAACTGAAAGCAAAATAATTGATGCCTTTGTCTTAATGAAATGTTGACACAAGTGTAGTTATACCGCTGGTACAGGGGATTAGTGATGTCTTGTTTACCCGGTATGCTATTTAAAAAATGAAAAGTAAATCTATTATGAAATGTTTTTAACTATAGGGTTATGCCATGTAGTCCAAATTTTATAGCAGGTTTATTTTTCCACCTAATATTTATGAATGTAGGAGATTACGGCTTGACATATATTTATAGACTTTAGGGGCCAGACAGACCAATTTAGGAGCCACCTTACTTAGTTTTAGGATCCAGGGAAATGGTGCGCCCATAGAGCTCGGTATATAACAATCACAAAGTATAGGGCGTCAGCAGTAGGAATTAGGGGGTGGTACCCAGTCACACTTGGTTAGTTACATATTTTATTAAATACAGTCACATAACAAAAACAAAAGGCAAATATGAAATTAACAATACATGTTTTGGTGGGAGTGTCCCTTTAAGTTTTAGCCAATCTATGGTCCACCACCCATTATCGTTGACCAAACAGTTTAGAGAGAATTATGTACAAAAGATTAGGGGAGTGGGGTTGCTTCACTGAAATTGTTAAGGAAAATCAAAATGTGTATAATCATATTTACAAAGAAAGGCTGTAAAGTAATGTAGCACAATTTCATTTTTCATATGCGGGCTATTTGCATACAATTCTTTGCCATGCAATTTGCAATTACTATGGATTGTTTAAACTTTATTAAGTTTTAACTTTTCTCACTACATATTTTGTTTTCAACATAGCAAGAAATGTTATTGCACTTGCAATCCCCCCACCTCCTCCAAATTCTGAACATAAATAACATTTTTATTGAAGCTTCTGTAGTTCTGTTTTGTAACTTGATCAATGAATTTAGTTAAACTAGTTTAGGGAGAGTTTCTCTAAGGTTGAGTGTTCTGATTGAGAGATCTGTCCTCAGATACTATCAGTCCTTGGATCCTCCAGTTCACTAAAAATGTTTATAGTGTACAAAATACCACTTTAAAGTGGTAGTAAAACCTCAAAGTAACATAATGTTTATTATTTTTAATGTACCAGACTGCTATTTAACACATCTTCACTAGCTAATTCGTTTTTTACTACTACTATTACAGTAAGTCTTTAAATAATATTCCTTCCCTTTGATACAATGGACACCACTCGCATATAATGCCCACTCAATATGCTCTGTGTTTTATAGTAGTTTTTAAATAATAACTGAAATTCTTTTTGTGATAAAACCTATAAAAAAAATTAGGCATCTTCTAGAAATGAGCTTTTGTTGTACTTTTGAACATCAACTCTGCAACTCTGCATGTGTGTGTGTGTTTGTATAAATATATATGGATGGATGTATGTATAGGTATAATATCCATATGTACACTAGTGTTCGAACGTTTGGGGTCACTTAGAAATGTCTTTTTTTTCCCATGATCAAATAAGTTGCAAAAGGAATAGTAAATACAGTGAAGATGTTGACAAGGTTAGAAATAATGATTTAGATTCTTGACAAGGTTAGAAATAATGATTTAGTTTCTAAAGAAGTTTTATTGGTTCTTTATTGAGCATTACAATTTTCATCTGTAAACTATATACATATAATAATATATATATACATATATACTACTGTTCAAAAGTTTGGTTTTTGAAAGAAATGCAAATTTCGTCCATTAAAATAACATCAAATAGTATACAGCTGAAAACTGCTGTGCTGATTAAAGAACCAATAGAACTGACCTTTATAATATAAATAATTATTTCTAACTTTGTCACCATCTTGACTGTATTTTCTATTAATTTTGCAACTCATTTGATGTATGTTTTAATGGGAAACAAGCGACACCAAACGTGTGAACGATAATTAATGTTTAAATTTTACCACACTCATATAATGGGAGATTATTTCCTTAATAGTTGATTGTGGTGAATTGACAACTGAACTTCACAATGTAGGCCAAAATAGCAGAGTTACAAAAAGCTTTAAAACGCTGACGTCAATTCACAGTTTATTTAATAAACCCCCATGATCTCTTCCCTAAGGGTGTGCAATTGGCTATGACAGTAAAGAGAAAAAAAAAAACAGGTTTTGTCTCTTCCATTTGGAACATTTTAGTAGCTAAGAGAAATAAGACAAGCATTAACGTATTGTTTGTAGACATTCCCAAGGTGGTGAATGGAAAATAATCCATTAAGATCCATGATTTAACGTACACACATTTGTCCAACAGGGGACTGTTCCATCAAATCTGCTATTTTATTAATGCTTTTACAGTTAATACGCCTGTTTCATAAATCTTTCATACTTGGTGATTATCATGCCTGGCAAACATCTCTTAACTCCTTTATTGCCAAGTGGACCGTTGGCAGCCTTTCCTCCTAGCGCTTAATGACTGAATGTGTAATATAACACAAAGAGGCCTGGAAAAATAAACGCCACCACAACACACAGAGAAATACAAGATAAATATACACACCGATGAATGATTTTATATAGGAAGTGACACTTGTGCAGAAATGAAAGAGGATGGGGTCTGCTGTGGTAGGGGGGTAATTATATTGCTTATTGACTTAATATTTGATATAATTCAGCATACATTCACTGTGCTGCAGTAACCACTGTTTGCTTGGCAGAGATACCACAGACCATAGATTCCTTCTGTCTGAGGTATTGTCATGGCATAGTAATTACCAGGAGGTTTCAGTTACAAAAGAGCCTGACAAATCTCACACGCCATGGCTCCTGAAATTCCTAATGCCGTCTCCTAACCATGTCCTCGGCTCCTGAATTGGTCTGTTTTGGCTCCTAAGTCTATTCAATATTTGTCAAGGTCAGATTTACTAAGTACCACGTAGAATACTATATCGGTCGAGGGGTTAATTTGATTGGGAGAGAAAAAGCATTGTGGCAACAACTGAGTTTTGTAGTAGATTAGCCTCAAAATAAATGTATGTTAAAACCTTTCAAAAGTCTTGTATAATAGTATTTATATTGATCAGGTATCCATTCAGTTGTAGAGGTATCCATGTCTGCTTGTGTTGCAAACATCTGCTACAAGGCATTTGTATTGAATATCTTGATACCTTTCTTGTTCATTTTGGATTAACATTTCATTTCAGGAGATGAGTGTTTGAAAATGAATCTTTCTCAGTCCCAAAACGGGCAAATAGGAGATTTAAGAGAATCCTTCTTTCTCTTAAATGTGTTAGGGTTATCCAAAAACTCGGTGGAAATTGAGTGGTGAGAATAAAGCATACCATACACAGATGGAACTTGGTAAAGTACTCAGGACTGATGCGTGGATTGGTTCACAAGTATAATTTCATAAGCATGATTTCAAATAAATTCATATAAATACTGCACACACTCAGTATGCTTAAATGTGTTTTGTAGAGTAATAGAGTCTAACTTAAATTCATACACTGTCATTAGGACAGAATAAGGTCCATGCCACCTTAAAACACATTGTGATCTATTCAATAAAAAAAAAAAAAAATAACTGTGTTGAATTGCCAAGTAAACACTGAGGCATTAATAACAAAGCTATACAATTTCACCAAGCTACCTATTGTTCTAATGCCTGATTTTTGAGATTATCTTGTCAGTTCAGTAAAGTTTACCTTTTAATGAATAGATGGCAAGGAAACAAATCAAGCACTGTGCATAAATCAGTTTAGCAGACAACTGAAATCAAAGTTTGCTGTGCAGGCTACCACTGCAGGCAGCAAATTAACTTTGGGTCATCTGTATGTAACGTGAGGGGCTACATGTACAAGGGTTGCATATTAATGCACACAGGCATTCCTTTAGGAATCTCTTGCAAAGCTTCCATCTAATCCTCTCTCTGCTTTTGCTTACTTGCCAGAGGATCAGTACATCAGGCTACAGAGTAACAACTTTATTCAGATGCTTGTAACTGCTTTCCTGTTTGTTTGCTTGTTTTTAACAGCAGTGATTGGAGAGGTCAATAAGTTGTGTGAGCGCAGTAATCATCATCATCCAATTCTATGGGTTCGCTCCCAGGAGATGACATATTTCCCAGGAGATAACATTTTCTTGCTTGACCTATTGCTGTAATGGTGGGCTGTATCAATTCACAAACAAACACTGGGACACATAAATGCATATCTATTTGTTTTAGTGAAGAATTGTATCAAGTGTATATGATTTAAATACAAATTCTTTATTGAAATAAATATAAATAAAGTAAATAAATGCACCCTCCCTGATAGAGCTAAACAGAACAACGAGAGCTGTATAAGGCACTTTATTTGTATTCTTTCTTTAAAGCATTTCTATTTAAAATTATTTTATTTGATGTAGCCTTTCAAATAAACATAAGTGATTTTTTGGCTACAGTTGTCCTTTAATTGTTCCACAAGCCTTTCTACTAGTTCCTTTCAAGTTCCCTTCAAACATGCAATTAGCACTTCTATTTTTAAAAGGTGTCTCTGGTACCAGAGTAATGCACCATTCATGGTGTCCCTTATGGTCAATTGTGCAATCATTAACTTTTATATACATGCCTACTGCGTTCGCCTCATTATTGACTCCACCCACTCTTTCTCTACTGATTTCCACTCAGTGTTAAAAATATAGCTCACATGTTCCCTTTACTTACATAAAATGTAACCATTGAATATTGTGTGTGTTGTGCTTAAAAGCAAGTGGGAAATATTTCCTTTAAATCAATCTGTCATGAATTAAGTGTCCTGAAATATTAGAACGGAAATGTGTCCAGAGTGTGACAATTCCCGGTGTAGAAATCTGAACAAATCCAACAGGATAAGACTTTCCAGTTGTGGCGTTGTCAGTAATGGTTGTTAAGATTTATGATGTGTTTCAGTGTCTTGAGGAACGATCAATACATCTCTCCATTTAAAGCTCTGTATGACAGTAAAACTTCACAAAGGACAAACTAAAATGATAAGAGCCAATGTGATCTTGACTAAAGTGTGTATCAGCGCTTTTATCTACAGATTATGTTTAAGATATAAATTGAAGATTAAAAATGTGATAACATTGTTACTGGCTTTCATCTACACCTATAATATTTCGGCTGAGGCAGGAATACAATTATCTGGACCTCCACCTCCTATATTCCTAAGTTTTCACAGTCAAGCTATGATGATGACCTGGAGTAGGCAATCTACTTCTTTAAGGGTGCTGATGAGCAGCTACAACTCTCATGATGCTCAGCTAAACATAGGGGTCGGAGAGATGCAGGTTATCTATCCTTACTGCAATGGGAGGCTGAGGAGACCCGTGAAATAAAAACCCAGTCATGTAACAGCAGGTACATGTCTGCAAGAGTAAATAGCTAATAATTCTGGCAGTTGATTTCAAAATGGGATATTAATAAGGAGCCATGTGCATATAAACTTTAGAAATCACACTGAAGTGGTTGATTTAATTTACTTATTAAAACTGGCCAACAAGGACTTAAAACACTTCTGACTAAGCAATCAACCACTTTAATTACTGTCATTACTTTAATTTGGCCTACTTTGGAAAGTATGCTTACAGATCCAAGAGGGCAACATAGAACACGCTATAGCAGAAATATCAAATAACTGGAAGGTTATAAGGTACACCCTCCTATCACTCTCAGCCAGCATTACGTAGGAAAATACATTTGAACTGCAAGGAGAATGTGCAGGGAAACCCTCAGAAAAATTATAGTAGAAATGCACATATTCAAATGCACATTAAGCATGCTTTAGCAGGGTCTGGCAACTAGTGATGGGAGTTATAATTCATTAAAAGTACACGTTGCCCAACCATGCTCTGGCAATGCTGCCTCCTGTTCTATACAGTGGGGTTAAATCCTGGTGATGTTGACAGTGATGGGCCGTGGTTGTTCTTTTCTCTCTGCATTTTGGTCTTTCATTACAGCCTTTCTGCCTGCTAATTATATGCTTTGGACTAAATTAGAGACTGTGCATCTGGCTACAGTGTCTGTATAACCATTCCCATCTGCAGTGGTTTGGAATGAAGTTCTCTTGACTTCAACAGGATTCATCCCTCTAAATAAAAGGCAAAGGATGGCGGGGCACTGCCTTATTAAAGGTGGTTTTAGAGTATTGGTTTTAACCCACTCACACACCAACCAAAATTTCAAATGGCCAAAGAGGGACACTTTTATTTTGTGCGAGTGGCTGAAGGTGTGGCTGTGGGCGGGGTTCTACTAGAAAATTTTCAGTGACTTTATGGCCAATTTGGTAACTATTTATGTAATTTAAAGTCATTTAGAATAATAATAAAGTATTTTATTTCCACAAATGAATAGAAAATCCACATTTAATGCAGTTTAAACGCACTATATTATGAGTTTGATTGCTGTGGAGTCTATGATACAAACCAAAAATTCTGATCGCTCAGAAAAGAGGGACAATAGAGGAGGAAAGAGGGACAGGGGGATTTGGGTGAAAAATAGGGACTGAAATCCTAAATAGGGACACTTGGGAAGTATGCACTCACTGCTGGATAACCTGGCCTATGTGCTAATCCAATAGTACAGTCCCAATTCCATCAAGTAGCATTACTTATAACATACAATACTTCAGAGAAGGAATTTAATAGAATCCTGTGTAAGTTTGTTTTAAGCTCCCTGTCACCACTCCCAAATTCAATGACATAATCAAGGCAAGTTAAGGTCATGGTGCTAATGTCTTTAACCTTTTGACTGCAAACTGCCTTTTTCATCCCTGTCAAAATGCATTGCACCACTGAAGTGAAGCTTTAAGGAATCACTCATTGATTTTAAAAGGGGCGAATTTCTATTGGAAAATGTTTTTTTTTTTTTTTTAAATAGAACTTCAATAGAGTAGCGAAACCTCATAAAAATTAGAATCTCATAGGCTTCAATAAGTTTTATCCTTTGATTACACAGTGTGAACTGGAGATCAGTTACACTTGCAGAATGAAACACAATGAATGCTGACAGAAAGAAAAACTATAGTGGAGTCAGCCTTTTAAAGCATGAAGTCTGGACTGTATAAGCTCCTAAAATTAGTAGGTACTGCAAAATCTCCGATGGTATCATCCATATTCTGGTATCTGGTGTCCCAGCAAACCACCATAAAGAATGTCACTTACTAAACGTGATCACAGTCCTAAAATGTTTTTTAATTAAAATTCCCTGCTCCACATCTAATCCCCCTGTGAGTAAACAGTCGCACAGAAACTTGAAGGGACTTGAGTACATTTGGAATTGGGAAATTTCTTTTATCACTCATTTATTATAAACCTTTGCCCTAAGGGTCTGCTTGTAATTGAACCGTATTACTTAAATTTCACAGCTATTTTCAAGCGCTTGCCAAGTATGCACTAAAAACAAAACTGTTGTGGTTATGAACAGCTGCAGTGTTCCTTAAAACGATCATCCCTTTCTTTTTCAATAGGCCCTTTTTCTGTCCTCTTATCATGCTGAAGGCTATATGGCCCTTCCTTAAAGGGACTGGATCACCTAAACATTGTTTTTACTGGGAATGTACAGAATAAAAAAAAGGAATAAAAATGATCTATACATTGTGCAGGCGTACCTCAGCGTTATTGCAGGTTCGGTTTCCGGACCACCACAATAAGGGATAAAGTGAGACACATAGGCCAAAAAATGTGTACTGTACATACTTTCCATTGTACGGGATTAATTGGTCTAATTTCAGTAAAATATTGTTGTGCCTGTGCGTGGAACGTGGAATAGTCAGGGACACAAAGAAAATGGCGCCGTAAGACTTGCTCGACCGATAATTGACACATCCTGCAAGAACTGCGAAGTGCAATATGTCAAAGCACAATAAAGCGAGGGATACCTGCATTAGCAAAACTGCAAGCAAATGCCTAAATTAGGAGAAAATTGTGTTTTAAATGTGGTTTCTCCTGTTTATGGCATCGTGTGGCCTTAAATTCATATTACACATTTGCCATTGAAAACCAGTTCATTCGCATATTAGGCCACAGGTCATGTCATAAACAGGAGACACTACATACCGATTTTTATCCTAATTTAGGCATTTACTTGCAGTTTTGCTAACACAATGTATTTAAATTATTTGTTTATATTCTACAGTCACAATAAAAAACTATTTTCAGATGATACAGTCAATTTAATAAGCCATCCCATGCCATTATTTCACCAGCACAGGGATGTGCTGCATACTAAGGCCTAAGTAATGTGTCTTCACCACTGTGAATTACATGTGACTAGTGTGATTAGGGAACATTATATGTTTGATGTATTGCATACAGCGAGTGCACTACATAATAGCCTTACTCTGCTGCAATGAAAGCCTTTTCTTACCTAATTTAGACTGTTCGTCTAAAGACCCACTTTCTGTTGGTTTTATATTATAGTGCCGTAGTGGTTGAGCTACTCACCGGGTAATTGGGAGGAACACAGGCTTATTTTACTAGGTTGGTTGAGCAGATCATTTCTTGTGTTATTGGTCAAGATGTTGTTTTATACAGTATGACCCCCCCCCCCCCCCCCCACACACACACTGTCCTACTTTATGCAGGACAATCATGATTACTATTTCTGCCTAGGCCAACTAGAGCAGCAGAACACAGTACAGCAAGTTCTACCATTGTTGATGATGCATCTTCCCTCACTGCCTTGCTCTACCTGCATAGAATTCCCAGTTCTCCCCACTTTTTTTTCTCTTTTTTTAATTTTACATATTATTTAATACAATCTGTGAGTTCTCCCCACTTGAACAGAGAAATATGGTGCAATGTAAAGGCATGTGGGGGGAAATGGTGTTGGGGCAAATCTGGCTTCGAGGGATATGGGACAATCTGTAGCTGAAAGATCAAACCTGGAAAGAAAGGGGTGTCAGTGCAACAAATGAGGGTTGGGGGTTACTAAGTTTAGTCAGGCCTAGGGCAGCACAAAACCTACATTCCCAGCATGTCATGTCACCTTCCAGGCATGTTATGTGTTATGATGTAGACATGTTACATGGTCAACATTGGGTTTATAGAGTTTAACCCCTTTGTGACGTTAGGACGTACTATGCCGTCCTAATTTTAAGTGCCTAAAAGTCGTTAGGACGACATAGTACGTCCTTTGTTAAACAGCTCATCGCGGGCACTTGCAGCGGGATCCCACCTGTCATCTGAGGCCACTTTGAGTGGCCTCAGTCTGACAGGGGAAATGTAGCCGGTGCTCAAAGCGAGCACCGGCTACATTTCTCTAAATCGCGCCGTGCCCGAACTTCCGGGTTCGGGCACACCTCCGTGACGTCACACGTGACATCCGGAGGTCTCGCAATATTTGGCAGGGACCCACAGGGTCTATTAAGACCCTGATCGGGTCTCTGCCATTGTGTTCCTGGCTACCAATCACCTTGTGATCGGTGGCCAGGAACAATTTATGACGTTTTGGTGCTTGCGTCGTTTGGGACGCAAGCACCTTGCGTCATGAAGGGGTTAATAATCATCCGGTGCCATCTCCCACATATTATTTAATAACCCTTCTATCTGCAACTGAATATATTAAAAGCTTAAATAGAGTTGATATTTGGAAACAAAGTGTGTGGACACACCCAGATCTATTGAATAAAAGTAGAAAATAGAAGATATACAAAATTTGGTTTCCATCAAAGAAGACCTAATTGTGCTGGTGTCTATGTATACTGGACCCTTTTTTAAATTCTTAATATTGCTCCTGTGAGACTTTTTTGAATTTTTGCACTTATAATGTATACATGTCAAGGCTTGATTATACTCCTAGCAAAATCATTAACAACATGTGGAAAGATCTGCTAAAGCCTTGACAAGCTCGTGCACACGCAGCTACACAACTTAATAGCTTTAAGGATCCACCAGTAATAACCTGGGAAACACTTCAGAATAACATGCAAGGAAATAGAGAAGGATTTTTGGCATTTAAACACTGCTGACAAGAAATTTTTGAAGAGTGTTTTTTTCTTCTAATAAATGAGTAGACCCATCACACTGTTTTAGCCACAGGCCCAGCATGCCCTTAATCTGCTTCTGTAGCCATACAATTCCAAGCTTTTTCCTTTATGATTGATCTAGCTTCAAGGCGATGCTGCACATCTGTGAGCCTCCCTCTAAGTCTATTCCTCTTGCATATTAAATAAAGTGCACAGACATAACTATAAGTATATATTATTTTGTGACACTTCCAAAAGCATATTACATAAATTCAACCAGTAACATTATATACATGTTATATAAAAGTATCCTTTTAGATATACCCAGTGTTGCTTATAAACCATAGCTCTTTATTTTAATGTTTATTTTTTATTAAACTTTATTTATGTATATTATAATTACAAAAACATTAAATCACAACAAATGAAATTATCGAGACATAAAATCTTAAAGGGACAGTCTAGTCCCCAAACTCACTGGTGCAAGATGAAGATTACTGTTTGCACAGGGTTTTTTTTACTAGTGTGATTTGATGCAAGCATTCTGATTAAATCACATTTTTAATATTTGATTCAAGCCCTCCTCCAGTGATTAATCTGCATGTTTACTGCAGGTGCGGCAGCACTGATTACCGTATTTTCTCGATTATAAGACGACCCTGATTATAAGACGACCCCCCAAACTTTGGATATTCCTTTAGGAAAAAAACTAAAAGCCTGAATATAAGACTACCCTATAGGAAAAAAAGTTAAATTTGTATATATTCACATGTAAATTGCTTTTTTAATAAAAAAAATTATATCAAAAAATGCATTTCTTGTTTTTATTTCCTTTTTATGTGCCAATGCTGCCTCTCTCTTTCCTTTGCCCCCAGCTTTGTCTCTCTCCCCCTCCCTTTGACTCCCCCCCTTGTTTCTCTCTGCCCCCTCCCCTTGTTGCTCTGTCCCCCCCTCCCTCTGTCTCTCCTCACAGTTGTTGCTCTGTCTCTTCACCCCTCCCCTTGTTGCTCTGTCTCTTCCCCCCTCTCTCCTCTTGTTGTTCTGCCCCCCATCCTTCCCCCTGATTACCTGCCACCTCCCTCCCCCTGTCTCCCTACCCCCTCCCTCCCCCTAATATGTAAATAGATCCCTGGTGGCTAGTGGGGGCAGCCGGGGGATGTCTGCACGATACGTGCAGACATCCTCCATGCTGCCCGACACCTCCGTCTATTATGATAGACAGCTGGTCCGTCATAATAGACAAAGGTGTCGGGCAGCATGGAAGATGTCTGCATGTATCGTGCAGACATCCCCCAGCTGCCCGATTCTCCCTGGTGGCTAGTGGGGCAGCAGAGGATGTCTGCGCGATGAGCGCAGACTCCCCTGCTGCCGCCCAGCACGCTCGCCGGGACTTCTGTGACGAAAGCGGAAGTACCCGGCTTCATCACAGAAGCCCCGGCGGTCGTGCCGGGCGGAAGCAGGGGAGTCTGCGCTCATCGCGCAGACATCCTCTGCTGCTAGAGAGGGGGATCCAGGTCCCCTGCAGCTCTGCTGGGGACCTGGATCCATGTCTTATAATCTGACCTCAATTTGAGGTCAGATTATAAGAAGACCTCGATTATGAGACGAGGGGCAATTTTCAGAAAAACATTTCTGAAAAAAACCTTGTCTTATAATCGAGCAAATATGGTATATAGACACTGAGGCTATAAAGTTTTGTTTCATTTAGTCACTTCCTGTGCTCTTCCAATTGAATAGATTATGTGGACTCTGAGTGACACAGTAGATCTCTTAACAGTGCAGCACATTGCCTGACATCACTAGAGAGACAGGAATTTCCATTCATTTGAATGGCATTATTCTCATTTGTTTCTGCAACAACAACAAAAAGAAAATGAGTTTTACTATGCTAGTGTGGGCAGTCCTGGCTTCTTGAAAACTGCTGTAATTTTACAATTTAATTTAACTGTAAGTATTTTATATTTTAAGCAATGCAAAATGTAAAACATGCATTTTAAAGTACTCTGAAAGCATATTAATATGGATTAATATTTGGAAGATGCATCTTGGTCACTAGACAGTCCCTGTTAGAGTAAACCATAGCTCTTTTAATAATGTCTGATTTGTATAATTTTTAGGTCAATTGCTCACACTTTCATACAGATGATATTAGTTTTTTCTATAGAATTTATTTTTGGCATTTCCTTACTTTGCAAATGAGTCACACATCCTTTCTTGTGGGTTTTTTTTCTATTTTCCATCATCCAGCACTTAACGAGAAATATTTCTCAGACACTATAGGTGGAACTGCACTTTTAATTCTAACTGTTTGATAGAAGTAGTTATTGTGTCTTGTAGCTATTGCTCATATATGCACTGTAAGCTTCTCTCACCTGATATAAATTATTACCCAAGGACATTTGTCAGCTCAGTACATGAAAACAAGTACGTGAAACAGAATCACAGTCTGTTAAATATGTTATGTCATGTAACTAAATCTTCATTACTGCCGGCATTTCCAGGCTTGCAGAACAGATTTCACCTAGAGAAATGACACTAACAACATATAATCAATTCTAAAGAGCTGGAAATATTTATTTAATGTTAATAATATCTAGTTAACAAATATTAGAGACAATGTATGTATTAAGGTGCCTTTTGGTCATGAACATATAAAGTGATAGTAGATAAAAACAATTTAGCTCTTGAAACCTGCCTAGTTTTTCTGTCTTATGAACTTGGTCTTTTCGATTTTTTTCATGATCAGGCCAATCATGTATCCACCTCCCCCGTACAGCAAAGTAATATTGTCTGATGTTGTCATTTTGCTTCCCTACTTAAAGGAATTGTTCTAAAAAAATAAAAACAATTCTCTTTTTAGAATCTAATTATTGCTTTTCTGTTGTATTAAAACCACTTCCTCCCATCATCGTTTGCCTGTAGCTGGATAGCAACCTTTGAAAACTAAAGGTGCTTTGTCACCTAAATAATGTTTATACTATCATATATATATTACTATTATATATAGAGAGAGAGTGTAAGAAATGATGGAAAAAGATGTCAGATTTGCAAGTACATATTAAATTCTGAATGCTCAAGTGGATATATTTTATGTTCAAAGTCTCTTTTAGTTGCTCTTGTCAAAATGTAGCTTAGAATTACCTGCAACAGTTAAACTACCTACCTAGACAAACTACAGAGAAATACAGACAGAGCAGTTCAACAGAGTAACTTCTGTTAACAAAAACAAAACACATGTCCCATTTTGGATTTCTGATAAAACACTCCTTCAGCAGGCATCTAGCTACCAGAAAAGTTCACAAGAGCATGTTTGATATACACAAGAGTATGTTCTGATATACACAAAAAAAAGAAAAAGGTGGAAAGAGTGACACACCCAACCAAAGTATGAAGAGAGACTCTAGAAATTCTTATATGAAAATGAATATGTCTCTGGTTAAGTTTCAAAATGTCTTTTTTGATCTGGAAAATGGTCATGTATAAATACGACACACATGTAGACTGCGCCAAATACTGGCGCAATCGGCATATGCACCAAAGTAAAAAGCAGACTCCCGAGGAAATTTAAGAGTCTGCACTATCTACGCCAAATGAATAGATTTAGATGGAGCCGGTGCTCGATGTATAAAAAAAATAATCAGGCACTGAAAAGTTAGGCAGTGTTACATTTACTAGATAAAAGAATAGGAGAAGCTATAAATAATCTCTCTCTCATGCCATAATATGATAAAGGAACCATACTAACTCCATGTACCCCTCTACTGTTGGGTCCCTTTTATGGAAACTTGCCAGGGCCATTGGGTCAAACCTATCATGAGGAGGAGCGTCCTTTTTGCTCTGCCCACATCCTAGCATCCAAGATTGGAGGAGTAACTGTGGGGATTGGTGTAGATTATGTGTGCAACCAATATCTTTTGTGTGGATTCTGGAGCACAGCAATGTCCTTATTATAAGCCTTAGAGGTTAGCTGAGCAGATACCAAACAATAATGGTTGTACATTGCTGAAAGTGGCTTACTAAACGATATAAAGTACACAATATCTGTCATTATACAGAAGACTCTCCAAGTGATCACACATATCTCTGTTATAAAGCTTTTCATAAATGTTCACATCAAATTTAGAGAGAACATTTGAGGGATCTATTTAAGGCATAAAAAGTCTTAGAGTTGATCTCCCTCTGTGAGAATGCTTCTCTGCAGGATTACCTACTGACATTTCAACTCACCTCGTGTATTATTCAATATTATCCAGCTGGCTAGCTGGGGTTTCCTGGGATGACTCTGCTGGGCTCACTGAGCCTTTATTTACCTGATTTAATATGAGATACATGTTTCATTAATGCATACTTTATCCACTACTTTGCAGTGCTGCTTATATGGCAGTGAACCAGAAGTCTTTACAATCCATACAGTAGTTAATGAGATCCGGGTATCAGCTAGGCCGAAACCAAGAAATGCTTCATTGTTATTTCTACCTCAGAATTCCTCCACTGGGAAATTGACTTGCACTGGTCATGCTTGCATCCTATCAAAAATAATAATCCCATTAATATGTTTATTACACCAGTAAACATGTAATTAATGTACATAAAATAACTTGGTCTTTTTGTGAGTGATGTTTACATCAATGCTGTCCACAGATCCTAAAGATTCTTGAAAATGCCCAACTGTTCATTACATCAGAATCATACCTCCTTGAACAGAAATGTCCCTCTTGAGCCATTTGAAATGAGTTAAACGTTTTTTAATGTATTCTAAACTAGCATGTTAAAGGCGTGCTTTGCGGTATACCGAGTATATGAACTTCTGAAGCAGAATTTTTTAACGCAATATCCATAGATTTCAACATTTAATAACTTGATGTTAACTTTTTCTGTTTCGTAGGCGTGAGCAAAAATTCCCCTTTGGCACTGTAAGGTTAAAATCTCAGTGATATGAGGAATCCAGCAACCCATAGAGCTGAAATAATGATTAAAGGGATATTCTTCTCTAGGGACTTCTGTGCGAGTATCGTTAGATGCAATCAATTAAAATGGGAATAGTAGACTGAATAAAAATGAATCTTAAATCCAGTTTACCAAAGATCCAACCAAAGTTGTTCAGGCTTAGATAACAGAGGTGATTTTCAGATTAGAAAAAAAACCTGACTATATTTATTAAGTGACTTGGAATCCAAACTATTATTCCTATTATAATGAGGTGCCTGCTGTTAATCAAATCCTGCTAATAATCCTGAGCTTGCCTTATGAGGTAGGTAACCATCACAATTCTTGCAGTTTCTGGGAAATTGGACATGCAAGATGACTGACTAACGTTAGGTGCTATTTTGGGTTGCGAAATGATTCACAGATGGCACAGCATTTTTGAATAAGATATTATGAAGCGTGTCGTAAACTCTGTTCAAATCTTCCACAGATGAGTGAGTTATCCTGGACTCACAACATCAGTCACATTACCCTAAATTTAACCCTACAGGGGTCATCCATGTGCAGGCTTGTTAGAAACTATAGTAATTCACCTTATGTAACAGATGACTTTTTATTACACTTCACCACCAGTATTGCTACTTAAAAGAGCTTTTTCGAGGCACAAAAATTACAGTGATATATGTGTATAGATTTTAAATACAATATCATCTTACTACATGCCCCCAACGACAAAACAGGACCCAGCTGAAATGGCTTGGGAAGGGTATCGCTGTGAAGTCACTACACATGTGCACTGTGCATACACAGTGCTCATTTTCTGTTGTTGCAATCACCAGAGAATAAAAATAGGGGGGATAGCATAGTAAATTGGGACTGTCCCTTTAACAGCTGGACATTTGGGAAATGTAAATACAACATACAAGGCACGATTTAAACAATGTAATATGTTCACTCTCCCTCCAAGGACCTACCTTCCTGAACATTAAAGAAATAACGTTAAATATGAAAACATTTTCAATAAAAAAGAAGATTTATTACATAGTTTGACATTAAAGAGTGACTAGGGATATGCTAAATAATTACTTAGATACATGACGTAACCTTCCAATGGTAAAAGTAAAATTAGTAAAGGCTTACACAGGACATTTTCAGACTGGCTATCCTGGTGAACAAGTGTGTTTCCAAAAAATTGTCTTAAAACGTCAACATCAATAGACTATAATTCTAAACTATAGTCTAAACGTCTATGACTGCAAATGTGTGCTTCCTTATTTTACACCTGCAACAAGTAAAGATATGTGATTAACCATTGCATGGTTCACATCTGCCTGTTTTGTGTAATCAAGGGACATTAAAAGTCCATTTCAAACAAAATTTGTTCTTTTCCCCCATTATTTCATTAACTATGCTCTAGTTAAAAAATTTAATTTTAAATGCAAGTATTACAAAACCAAAAAATAAACCAACGTCAGCTTTAGTATTCACTAAGGGGTTACATTTATTTTATTGGGCTGGTATTTCGTTTTAGTTTTGATTGTCAAATCTTTGTTTATTTGGCAATCAGGAAATAAAATATAATCCAGAAACGGGAAACATTAGGTATGACAGAGTGCCAGGTTTTTTTTAAGTAAAATTCTGAAAATACAGTGAAAGATGTAATGATAAAAATGAAGCCATATTGTTATGGCACAGATACAAATCTTCTTCCTGCGGAGTTCAAAGTTCATAGATTCCACTTTGGCTTACAATTGCCAGACTTGCAGGGCAAGGGCATCTGTTCTCTCAATGTTGTTAGAGTATTAAGATTCTGCAGAGTATCCACCCTACTGGAAAGGGCTATAAGTTCTACCTTCACTCCCATGGCTCTCTTCCTAAAGGTTGGTGTATATCACAAAATTCCCTGTGGGGGCTGGGATTAGCTTTGGCATTCATATTAAGGGGCTGAGTCAAACCTATTTATATGCATCTGCCTTCCAATATTGTGCCTTTTGCTATATGCAAGGGTCTAGGACACTTCCGCGCCGCATCTTCATCGCTGACAGTTCAGCGCGGCAGTTAGAACGCTGAACTGTCAGCAATGAAGAATAACGCGGCTGTTTCATTGCGGCCGCGGCTATGTAATAGCTGACAGTTCAGCGCTGAACTGTCAGCTCTTACAAATGTACAAGTAAAATGAAAATAACCCCCCCTAATAAATGATTCCCAAACCCCAATACTAACACTAACACTAAACACTAAACCCCAATACTAACACTAAAATTAACCCCAATACAAAAATTAACCCCCTAAACCCTAATACAGGGAGTGCAGAATTATTAGGCAAGTTGTATTTTTGAGGATTAATTTTATTATTGAACAACAACCATGTTCTCAATGAACCCAAAAAACTCATTAATATCAAAGCTGAATATTTTTGGAAGTAGTTTTTAGTTTGTTTTTAGTTTTAGCTATTTTAGGGGGATATCTGTGTGTGCAGGTGACTATTACTGTGCATAATTATTAGGCAACTTATCAAAAAACAAATATATACCCATTTCAATTATTTATTTTTACCAGTGAAACCAATATAACATCTCAACATTCACAAATATACATTTCTGACATTCAAAAACAAAACAAAAACAAATCAGTGACCAATATAGCCACCTTTCTTTGCAAGGACACTCAAAAGCCTGCCATCCATGTATTCTGTCAGTGTTTTGATCTGTTCACCATCAACATTGCGTGCAGCAGCAACCACAGCCTCCCAGACACTGTTCAGAGAGGTGTACTGTTTTCCCTCCTTGTAAATCTCACATTTGATGATGGACCACAGGTTCTCAATGGGGTTCAGATCAGGTGAACAAGGAGGCCATGTCATTATATTTTCTTCTTTTATACCCTTTCTTGCCAGCCACGCTGTGGAGTACTTGGACGCGTGTGATGGAGCATTGTCTTGCATGAAAATCATGTTTTTCTTGAAGGATGCAGACTTCTTCCTGTACCACTGCTTGAAGAAGGTGTCTTCCAGGAACTGGCAGTAGGACTGGGAGTTGAGCTTGACTCCATCCTCAACCCGAAAAGGCCCCACAAGCTCATCTTTGATGATACCAGCCCAAACCAGTACTCCACCTCCACCTTGCTGGCGTCTGAGTCGGACTGGAGCTCTCTGCCCTTTACCAATCCAGCCACGGGCCCATCCATCTGGCCCATCAAGACTCACTCTCATTTCATCAGTCCATAAAACCTTATGAGATATTTCTTGGCCCAGTCTTGACGTTTCAGCTTGTGTGTCTTGTTCAGTGGTGGTCGTCTTTCAGCCTTTCTTACCTTGGCCATGTCTCTGAGTATTGCACACCTTGTGCTTTTGGGCACTCCAGTGATGTTGCAGCTCTGAAATATGGCCAAACTGGTGGCAAGTGGCATCGTGGCAGCTGCACGCTTGACTTTTCTCAGTTCATGGGCAGTTATTTTGTGCCTTGGTTTTTCCACACGCTTCTTGCGACCCTGTTGACTATTTTGAATGAAACGCTTGATTGTTCGATGATCACGCTTCAGAAGCTTTGCAATTTTAAGAGTGCTGCATCCCTCTGCAAGATATCTCACTATTTTTGACTTTTCTGAGCCTGTCAAATCCTTCTTTTGACCCATTTTGCCAAAGGAAAGGAAGTTGCCTAATAATTATGCACACCTGATATAGGGTGTTGATGTCATTAGACCACACCCCTTCTCATTACAGAGATGCACATCACCTAATATGCTTAATTGGTTGTAGGCTTTCGAGCCTATACAGCTTGGAGTAAGACAACATGCATAAAGAGGATGATGTGGTCAAAATACTCATTTGCCTAATAATTCTGCACTCCCTGTACTAACCACCGAGCCCCACCGAGCCCTAATACTAAAATTAACCCCCTAAACGCTAATATTAACCCTAATACTAACCCCCGAGTCCTAATACTAAAATTAACCCCCTAAACCCTAATTCTAACCCCCTAAACCCTAATTCTAACCAAAGTAAAATAGCTAAAATACTTACCTTTAGCGATGAAATGTCCCGCTATGAAATCTCCAGCGACGATCTGTCTTGCTGTGTAGAGTCGGCGGTGAAGCGGTTGCGCGGAAGTAGCCGCGATGAAGAGTCCCATCCCCATATGCAAAACTCAAAAAGCACTTGTTTGTTTTGGCAGTCAGCTCCACCCCCCATTTGACTTCTAGTGGCCACTTCAAGTTGTAAGAAGTTGTCCAGCATAGGTTTTGTTTTTATTCTGTCTGATTATGTTATTTATTGGTTGCTAATTACCAAAATAATAGCATACCATCAGGCTATTACTTAAGCTCCTAATAAAAAATAAAGAAATAAAACGTCTCCCAAGACACTCACAAGCTACACATCCTTATGAAAGACCATAAAAGTAGCCTTATGATAAACAGTAACCTGACTAATGGCTCCTGCCATGCACACAGTATCAACATGGCTGACAAGCCATGCACAGCTGATACTCCACTCCTCTAATTAATGAGTTAATTAATTACAGATGGCAGCAACGATGTTGAAGTAATATTGTGGATCAAATACTTTGCCAAGAAAGCCACAGAGAAGAAACAATAATAAGATCACATCAACACATATTCTTATGAAATGCAAAATTAGAAGTAAATAGTTTACTGTACATGGATATTTTAGTTCTAGCAATATTTTATTGAACATGTAAAGAGTTGTCAGATTTAGACATCTTCTAAAAAAATATGAATAAACATTGTGACAACAATATTTACACCAATGGTTACAGTGGGAAATATGAGATTATGGAGTATGGTGGATCTGTTGTTATGTAGTTATGTGTAATCTGTCAGACTAGGAAGGAAGTGACAGCTCTATTGTCATTTACTGACACTTCAAAGAAACCGAAGCAGGGATGGGCAGGGAACAGGAAGAGTGAATCACATCCCTGCTTTCCTCCACTGGGTCTGGAATATTTCGGACACTGTTTTCAGGAATAACTCAATAGACTTTGACAGAGTTCTCTCTCAAGCCCACACAAGACTGTATGGGATCACAAAAACATTGTATGTTTTTACTTTCCAAGACTGCTGGAAATTAGGATGGAATGCGAGTATCTTTTTTTTTCTACTTAATTTTTTGACTTAGGAATTTAAGCATAAACACATCTGAGCATCTTATCAAATCGAATTATCTGAATTGATTTCTACTGCATACATGCTCTGTACACATTTAGCATACAAGATCACTTACAATTTACCGACAAGATATTTATAACTTAGGAGACACACGATAAATTAGTTCATGTCACCTTAGAGCAGCTGTAACTAACAGGAAGCTGCAGTTAAGCTACAATTCCCATGCATGCCCACTAGACACTAGATAGCTGGTGGGTTCTGGGTAGCTGCATATTGAGAGTGGGGTTTCATGTGGTAGTCATGGAACCAAAACCCCTAATTTTTATTATATTTATACACGTGTAGCCAACTTTATAAGAGTGACAAGCACCTCTTGTTTGTTTTTTTCTTAACCTGTGCAAAAATGTTTAATGTACATTTTAACTGATCCTGATAAGTTTCCCTCACATACTTTTCCATGGTTACTATTGGTTAGTTGCTGGTGTGGAGCTTCTCTGCAATTAGTAACACCTACAACCACCATTTTATACTGACAGCATAACTAAGGAAAGAGACACTGTAGGCCAATTATTTCTTATGTGTCATCGGAATCTATATTTCTCTGATAGGGACTTATTCAATGACACATGGATTTTTACAGCTGTATTGATTCATGGCCTGTTACCTGAGATAGATATGTATGAATACATTTGTGCACTGGTACAGAACATTAAAGAAATCAATAAATAATATAATGCAATGCACTTGGCAGGTAGGGTTGCCTCCCAGCTGGTAAAAAATGGTTTGCACCCAATGTTAAATCTGTAGAGATAATAGCAAAGACGGTATTTTTTGTTGGAATAGGTGGCAACCCTAGTCTCAGGGCCCCAATATACTCCAGAGATACTACTTGTGAATGCCTTGAATACATAAAACCAGCAAGGATAGTAATATAAGTTAAAAACAAAACAAAAAATCACAATAAAGTTCTGTGTCAATATTGTATTACCAGTTTGATCAGTATTAAATCTTGTTATAAATCTCAGTGTTCTGTGGAATTCAGATACTATATAATCAGCCATTTTACCTGCATGAAGCCATAGGTAAACCCTCGTGTAGGCAGAGCCTAGATCAGTGATGGTGAACCTATGGCACGGGTGCCACTTGTGGCACTCAAGAGACTCTGAGGTTGCACTTAACATCTCAGTGCATTGTCACCATCATCATACATGAAGGAAGTGTAGCACATGGGGGGGTCACTGAGCTGTGACAACAAAAGGAAAGGGAACAATAATAGAGAGAAGGGTAAACTAAAATGAGTGGGAGAGGGAAATATAAACAAGGAAAATGGCATGTTGAGATTGTTTTACTTGGTATCGTGCAGAACAATGGGCACTCATGCTCAAAAATGTTTGCCATCACTGGCCTAGATAAATTGCCTCCTAAAAGGTTCAACAAAGGAGGAAGTTGGATAGAAACTGTGTATCTCTAAATAAAGGGAAGAAAATACTAATGTTGTGGTCCAGCATACAGATCTTTTGGTCCTAGATACATAACCCATTATTTTATGATAATTACCATACATCTTGGATTATAAAATGTTGGAAGATTTTTTTTTTATCTGTGGTTCATAGTACCAATGTCATTGGGGAAGAAAAACAAACCACAACAAAGTGAAATTGCGAACAAATGCACTTAAAAACCATCTTGGTGGACATCTCCCAGCACACCATTCATTGAGCCAACCACATCAGTAAAAAATACTATTTCAACATTGCAGAGCTTGATTTCCCAACTATAAGGCTGTCCACTGTAATTAGTCATAGAAATTCTGGAACTTTCATGATGAAATGTTACAATAAGCAACAATTAATCCTGTACAGCTGCCCAACTTGTTCAATGGGCGGGTTGTAGATTGGGTTGGCTGGATCTAATTTAATGTAAGTCTCAGACAGTTCTAGAAAAGCCTTTGTTGGATGACCCAGTATTGCAGAAAACTCTATCCACTGGCATCAGTTTGCACCTAACATCGCCAAGCCAATTGAATCTCTTGCAGTGAAGTCCTTAATCCAGCTCCTGTAACCAGAGCTTCAGTTTTGTCTTCCTCAATAGGCACCTCAGAATGTAAAGTCACTTAATATGAAACATGCATATCAGGTGGACTGGCAAAGACAAACAAACAATGTGCTATAGATTCTGGGCAAATCATCCTAACAAAAGGCAACTAAAAGGGCATGTAAAGTGTTAGATGGAATTATAACAACAGATTGGTAAACACAAGCCTGTGAAAAAGCCTTCTGAGGAAGGTTCTCAGGGGTTGAAAGAAATCAGAACTGACAGTACAAGCCTAGAAATAGATTATGTGTTTAACTTAACCTGTTTCTCGACCCAGTGCCAAAAAAACGATCAAAAGAACCACTGTGAACCATTAACATTTCTATCACTAAAAACAGAAGGGTCCACTCAATAAAGAGGGACTTGCAGACAATTGAGGAGGGAATTTCAGACTTAAAGGGAAACTACCACTTACATAAGATGTAACTTGATAACCTGGTCATTTAAAACAAACAAATATATCAATCAAATGCCACTGTTTTTTTTTTTATATGATTGTATTAATTGCATATAATAGGAAAAACAAAATTAGATGTTTATCTCCTGGCTCCATTTTGTGAGGATTTCCCATGATGCAACATCATCCAAAATCTTCCAGCCAGTCTAACTTTACAACTGTTGCCAAAGCCTGCATGATGATGTCATAAGATACTTCCATGCTCGCTTACTGGCTCCTGTGTATCAATAGGGCAGGACTAGGTGGCTGTGTACACCTTTGTTTACTTCCCTTCCAACATAAAGAGAGGAGATTAACCTGATCAAACAGGATCATAACTCTGCCCCCTTGTAATATAATAGTTACATTACCCTCCCATTCAATGCAAGTCTTTGATCAGAATTCTGACTTATAGACTGCATCCTGTGTCCCCAGCCCCAAAGTGAGAAATTTGTGCTGTAAAGTCACTAGGGTATTGGCAACCAAAAACATTATATTTCACAAAATGGCGGCACCCAGTCACACATGTTTAGTTACATATTTTATTAAATACAGTCATATAACAAAAACAAAAGACAAATCTGAAATCAACAATACAAAATAAAAAAAATAAACCCTTTTCCTTTTTTGGTGGAAGTGTCCCTTTAAGGCCAAATTAGCCAAGTTGGAGACATTCTCCAATGCAGCTGAATGTGAGATTTTTTCCAACTCAGCTAGTTTGGCCTTAAGTTAGTAATTCCTGTTTCCATTACATGCAATAGTCTCTTTATCGAGAAGACCCTATTTATTATATTTACATTACGAAAAAGTGGTGAATAAATATTTTCCTTCCACTTTCTTTATCCCAGGAGACTGTTTTTGGTTAAATTTATAGGAAATGGTATAACGCATGTGTATTATTTGAATAATATTTTCATTATAACATTTTTACAAATTAAAATCTCTATGTAAAACCAATGAGACAATTGAGTGAGTATTCTCTTTAGTACACAACTATAACCACACCCCAATGTTACTAAAATGTATGGTGGGCTTTAAAACTGAGTTGCTGGCAGGTTTAAAACTACAGTCTAGGCTGTGATTCTCTACAATACAAACACTAATTCCTAACATGTGTGCACTATACTATCTGCAGTGACTCTCATTGAAGAGTAAACAGAAATCCCTTTGGCCTGTAGTTGACCGTGGGTGTACCAACTTTACAGTTTAAGTGGATTGAATCCTGTAACGCAATTGAACAATGTCGCTGCTTATCACTTTTTTTCTGTCTGGCACTAGTGTACAGCTATTACCAGTACCATCCAGTCTTATATTAAAATACATGTAACCATCTGATGAGTAAGAACCTTTGGAGTAATGGGGTTTCTGAAATAATTCTTGAACACAAATAGCATTGGTCCTATCTGAAGCTCACTAAAGGGGATCTGTTGGAATCTACATTCAATATTGTTTCTAATGTATTTCTATGGTTGTATTGTTTTTCATGTAGCATACAAGTAGAATTAAATGATGCCCTTTCTGGTTAACTGAGAATGTGATTTCAAGCTTTCTGATCCCTCATATATTGTCTCTAGATCCCTTCCTCACACATTCATAATATGCTAAAACAGCTAAACTTGTTTTTTACTCAAATGGACCATGGGGCCGAATGTTACATCTGAATTGCCTGTGTTGGGATTGCAATTCTGTAAGATGCTAAACGATGAGGTGCGCACATGTGCAACTGCGCGTGTACACACTTACATGATCGCGCATGTGAACTCACACAGTACACAAGTAGAGTATCTTTGGATTTTCATTGCCGACACAATTGTTAGCAATGCAGTTCGGATGTAACATTCATATAGTCTCTAGCAGGGGCTGGGGACTATATCAATCAAATAAAGTAAATAGTTAAATAACATTTTTTTTTATTTTTCCTTTAAATGCTTAACCCCTTGGCGACACAGGACGGACTAGGTCCGTCCTGTGTGCCGAGGCGTTAGTGACACAGGACGGACCTATCCGTCCTGTGTCAAAACGAGCACTGAAAGCGGAGTTTTTCCGCTTTCAGTGCTCTGATGGTATTGTAACGATGCTTCCGTGTGGAAGCATCGTACAATACTAAAAAAAATGCCTGTCGGCATTTCGATCGCTCCGGAGAGCGATCGAAATGCCGGTTTTAAAGGCACAGAGCCTTTAAAACGCGGGCATTTCAAAAACGAGCATAGGAAGCGAATCTTTCGCTTCCTATGCTCAGAAAGTGTTTCTGATTGCCTCGCAAGTCGAGGCAATCAGAAACACAAAAAAAAAATGCACGATCTTGGTCACTGAGTGACCAAGATGGCGCTGCCCTTCTAAGGGCAAGAGCACAGGAGGCAGGAAGTTCCTGCTTCCTGTGCTCTCTGGCTGTCACATGATTGCCTCTTCACAGAGGCAATCAGTGACTGCCAGGCACACTGACAGGCAGTGGGGATGTTCTTCTGAACATCCCCACTGACTGGTCAGATCAATATTAACCCTATATTGATCTGACCAGTTATGATCTGTCTCCCTCTCCTCACATTTTTTTTAGTGAGGGAGAGAGACAGATCAAAGTTCTAAAAGTAAGTAAAAGTTAAAAAAAAAACAATAAATACACAACACATAAATAATAAAACAATAAAAAAAATTTTATTAAAGCAATTCCCTGCGTTTAACCCCTTCCCTGCCACTGATCTTGCATAAGCAGTGATCGTGCACATCAGCGCATTTATTTTTGCTGTTTGTGCATTTTTTAGGGGTTCATTTTTTTTGTACTGTAATTTATTACAGTACTAAAAAGGCTCTTCTAAGAGTTATTAACCCCTTCTTTGCCGTCGATCACTGCTTACGCAATGATATTGACGCCAAAGCAATTTTTATCTGTCTGCATATTTTTTTTTTTTTTCTTTTACACATACCCGCTAGCGGATTACATGTAAAGTAAAAATATTTGAGATTTTTTTTTTTTAAGCTGCCTGAGTGCATAGCGATCAGTAACAGCGAATTAGTGGCAAAGGCGGTTTGGTGATTTCTCAATTAAGCTCACCATTCGCCCTAGTCAGATCAAAATTGGTCGGATCAATATTCACAAATATTGATCTGCCTCCCTCTCCTCACTTACATTTTTGTGACGGAAAGAGACAGATCAGTTTTAGTGATATAAAATAACATTTTATAAAATTGGCAGGTTTTATGAAAGTCTTTCACTGTGTATTAACCCCTTCCCTGCCATTCATCACTGTGTAAGCAGTAATCTTGCACAGCAACAGTATGTTTTGCTGTCTGCACTGTTTTATGGATCAATTTCTTTGTACTGTAATGTATTACAGTACTAGATAGGCTCTTATTAACCCCTTCTTTGCTCGAGATCACTGCTTACGCACTGATTCTGAGGCCGCGGACTCAGGGTTCGATTTTGACCCTATTCAGCTTTCTGATACATCATCTAGCGATGTATCGGTGGCTGCTGAGCCCTTGCCACAAGTAGTGATGGGGGTCTACCGATAAAAAAATATATGGTTTGGTGGCGGTAAATTACATTGGCTGGCTTCAAAGATATATCCCATAAAGGACACGGACGCAGGTTGACTACATGTCAAAATTCCAGGTTGGAATTGCGCACCCCCTAAATGTGGAATTTTAGACCCAATACAAACCAACAAACCTATGCATGGGGGGTATCCCTGTACTCAGGAGATGTTGCTGAACACATATTGAGGTGTTGGTTGGCAGTGGCAAATACCAGAATCTGAAAATTCCTGCCTGAACTACAATGTGTGTGGGGAAAAAATGACATCCCAACCCTTTGACATAGGTTGGTGGTAGAATTAGCACTTGGAAAGTGTTAAAATACCACAATTTTAAATACCCTAGGATGTCTAGTTTTCCAAAATATATGGTTTTATGGGGTAAAATACTTTGACAGGCTTCAAAAGTGTCCCAAATGGAACATGGGCGCAGGCTGACTACATGTCAAAATTCCAAGTTGGAAATGCACCCCCCCTAAACGTGGCCTTTTAGCGCCCAAATAATCTAACTAACCTACACATGGGTGGTATCCCTGTACTCAGGAGATGTTGCTGAACACATATTAAGGTGTTGTTTGGTACTGACACATAATAGGATCTGTGAATTCATGCCCGATGTACAATGAATGTGAAAAACAAATTACTATCCATAACATTGACATAGGCTGGTGGTAGAATTAGTGCATGAAAAGTGTTAAAATACTACCATTTGAAATACCCTAGGGTGTCTAGTTTTTAAAAATATATGGTTTTGTGGGATAGAATACACTTTTTGGCTTCAAAAATGTCCCAAATGGGACATGGGCGCAGGTTTTCTGCACGTCAGAATTCCAAGTTGGAAAACCAAAAAGCGCACCTCTCAAATGTGGTCTTTTAACCCCCAAATAACCTAACCAACCTATACATGGGGGGTATCCCTGTACTCAGGTGATGTTGCTGAACACATATTGAGGTGTTGTTTGGCACTGACATATAACAGGATCTGTGAATTCATGCCCAAAGTACAATGTATGTGAAAAAAAAGTACTACCCAAAACATTGACATAGGCTGGTAGTATAATTAGTGCATGGAAAGTGTTAAAATACTACCATTTGAAATACCCTAGGGTGTCTAGTTTAAAAAAATATATGGTTTTGTGGGGTAGAATACACTTTCTGGCTTCAAAAATGTCTCAAATGGGACATGGGCACAAGTTTTCTGCATGTCAGAATTCCAAGTTGGAAAACCAAAATGCGCACCCCCTAAATGTGGCCTTTTAGCCCCAAAACAAACCAACAAACCTATGCATGGGTGGTATCCCTGTACTCAGGAGATGTTGCTGAACACATATTGAGGTGTTATTTGGAAATACCCCTTCACATTTTAAGGTAATGTTTACCTAAATTGCAATCTATGTGAAAAATTAAAAAAAAAGATTTTTTGCTGCAAACTTTGGCATAGATTGGTGGTAAAATGGCTACATGAAATGTGTCAAAATACCCCAAGTTAAATGCCCTGAGTGGTCTAGTTTTCAAAAATATGTACATGTTGGGGGTCATTCATGGATTTAGTACAGAAATCAGTGTTACAATGTCACTATCGCTAATTTTGAAAGAAAGGATTTTAAAATAGCTTTGCACCACTTATAGTTCTGGTCCTGTAACATGAATAAAAAAGCACAAAAACATAAAAACATGGGCTATTTCTGAACTCAGGACATATATTAGAAACTTTTTAGCAGTGTTTTTTTGTTGTCTCTTGTACATGAGTATACGATTTTTCAAATAAAATTCATAAAAAATAATTTTTTTCAATTTTTTTGCCATATTTTATTAATTTTTTTACATCAAATTATATGCTATTATCAAAATAATGGTATCAAAAGAAAGCCCTTCTTAGAACGATAAAAACGATATATAGTTTGTGTGGGTACACTAAATGAGACAGAAATAAATTACAGCAAAACACAAACACCTCAGAAATGTTAAAACAGCCCATGTCACCAAGCGTCGGACAAGCCAAAAAAGTCATGTCACTAAGGGGTTAAGGAAGGAACCTAGAAAATGGTCCTTAAAGCTTGCAATCAAATGTTCAGTCAGTCAATAAAGAGTGTCATTTTAATTCTAGTTCTTTCCTGTATTACGACAGCTAACATATTACTATGCTTTTGTTATTAAAGATACAGTACTAAAACCAGTCTGAGACTCTGCTCATGGTTTTTTTGACAGACCCAGGTTCTGATATAGGATAATCTGATCATAAACCTATATTGTTCAGGTATGAAGTTGAAGCAGCTATTTCTATCATGTGTTTCACTACAGTGAGTGTCACTCAAGTTATTACCCTCCCGGCATTGGAAACACTTGCTTACTTGAGTGTTATATTTCCTGCATATCTCATTTATATGAAATCACCTGTGGTTTCATATGTACATAAACTAATTTTCTAAGAGAAATGTGTAATTTGCATATCAAGTCCCAAACACAGCAATACATAAATCAGAGCACTATGATATTTAAAAGTAAACAGTAGCTCAACTCCGAAGCAGCAAAAATATCTGCAGATACGGTTATGTATATTGAGGCGATCAATATACTACACAGATATTATGTCTTTCAATACAGGTACCTTCAACTTCACCAAGGAGTAGCTGTGTTTCACAAAACAGATGTGAAAACAGCCACATGATACTTTTAAACCAGTAGGGTAATTTAATGATACTCAGAATAACGCCGACCGAACAGACGCCATTGTCAAGGTCAAGGTGAGGCTCACCTTGAAAATGGTGTACCACAGTCATCATTTTTCCTGCTAATGAATAACTAATATTTGGTTACCTCCAGGAAACCCCTCTCCTGTGCCAACAAAGGTAGGCAATAGGAGAAGGTAAGGAGGTATTGGGATGGTAGAGGGGAAAAGTGGGGAGGATATTTGACCAACTTCCCCCTGGGAAAAATCCTTGTGGACAAAAATGCTTACTATCTTTCTCCTGGCTAAGCATGGGTAAACATCATGGTCAGAAGCCTGAAGTCAGCCCTGGCTCCAATTTGTCATCAAGTACTTTAATATTTAGTTAGGACATCAGGATTCATAATGTGTTTACCACATGGTGACCAAATAGATCCTCGAATAAGGCCACAAGTCATCAAGTGCTTTAATATTTAGTTAGGACATCAGGATATATAATGTGTCTACTTCAGGTTCACCAAATGCCTCTTGAAAGGGCCCCGAGGGCCGATGTCCGAATCTGTTCCATAGATTTGCCATTACTGATATAAAGTTTTTTGTTTTTCATTTTGCCATAACCCATACATCAGCAGAAAGGGGGAAAAAATGAATGGAAATAACCTCTTGTAAAGATCCATGTGACACATTTTTGAAAAAATAAGCAGATTAAAATGAGTCATAAAATATTTTTATCTCTCTGTGGCCGGGCGTCCCTGGGACACCAGTGACGCAGTTATTAGAGTGGAAAAATGCCTCTTTGTAATCACCGCCTCCAGTACATTATGACAATGGAACTTCTCCCCACCCCACAGAGTAAATATTTGTAAATGGAAATCCTGCCACAGAAATGGGTCTCATTTGATGATGGGTTTCAGACTTGACCCCTGTAATTAAGTGTTTCAACCTCATCCTGTGGCAGAGAGTAGGGACCATACTAAAATGGGGTATTTTGCATTCAAGACAGTTGGCTCTTACTCAAAACCAGCCTAAATATCTACTGTTTTATGAGGTATGACGCATATTTTCCAGATGCTAACTGGAACTTACTATCCAGGGCAGTCTGGAGCGCTGGAGCTTCATTAACCCTTTCACTGTGCATTACTGGACACTGCCATCTTGGTGATTAGTGGGGTAAAGAATAAAGAACAATGTATTCTGTAAATTGTCAGTAATAGTTCTAACAGACACATACAAGTACTCACTTGCCTAGATTTTTCTTTATTTAGAAAAATAGACCAGCTTTGTCTCTGCATTTTTCTCTCTACTCGCAATAATTGTCCTTTTATATCGTGAGCTCTCTCTTACTTTCAGTAAAAATCAGTATTATGTCAGTTTCTGATTTGTCCATATTTTCATTTGCCTTCATTCCCTTATATTTTACTAAAATGCGAAATCTTGTACTTATTATGAGGGGTCTGGATGCACTTGGCCAGAATCCAGACCCTGAGGGAGTAATTGATTTTATTTGTGGGGATCGGAGGCACCTGTATTTGTAAATAGGTGCTGGGCTCATATTGAGTAGGGCAAGTCCATAGGATTCCCAGGGCTGAAATCCTAGAATCGGTGTTAATTAGCAATTTCCCTTTTCCTGTTTTGTAAGTCTTGGAGGCTGGTGTAGTTAGTAGGGTCATATAGGTTAAGATTATATTAAAGACCACCTAAAAAAAAAAAAATTAAAAATAGTTATGTCCATAATTATCATGCTCCCTGCCAATTTTTCGTTCTCATATGAGTAGTTCATCTTTGTAGAAGTAAAGATGGTGACAGGGTGATTATTATGTGTCTAGTAGTGTAACAGTGGGTAGACTGAAAGGTATTTTGCATATGATAATGTCGGCATTGTTTTATTGGTCTTTTTGTAATTAAGAGAGCTGACAAATGGAGATATCGTGAGCAATGCATCATGTCATGCATCACAACTAAATTCAGTCATGCAAATGTGGAAGGCACATGGTACATTTATTAGTGAAGGGAAGCATGAGGGTTACCTTCAGAGATACTATTAAATGCTAAAAGCATTAATCTACTAGCTGAATTCAGTAGCAAACATAAGGTTGTACTACTTGATAACGCTGCACTAATGGAATGGTTGTGACAGATCAGCAGACCCTATAGCGCCATGCTGGCTTCCATAAAGTCCTTAGCAAGCACTATAATGTTTTATTTCTGCTGCTGGGCCCAGGAAAAAAGGTAGGAAAGTGGAAAGGGAACTTTTTGTGGTTGTTGGTGAAGGGAGGGTGGATAATAATGAAAGATGATTGCGGACACTGATGAAAGGGCTTATGGGGGTCTTAAAGGGAAAAAAGGCTACATAAGGGATGAGGGTTAAAAGGGGGTAATATAGGAAGTAAGACAAAAGGAAGCAGACATATAGGAGTTATAAAAAACAAAGCAACATGTTTATGTGGATAAAGAATAATAAAACACTTTTAAAACTAGTTTTTTTAACCCTTTTTTCTTTTTAACATTTAATATTATTTGTTAGCATGGCTAAATGTATCCATATTACTATTTAAATTATAAGTGAACTGTCAGTAGTATTGCTTTTCTTCATAATCAATAAAAGTACCAGTTTGAAAAATAATACTACCAAAGTAGCAGTACTGATTGTATAGATGAGAGTAGCAACATTCTGTCCTCAATGAGAGAAAAGCACTTCTTCACTTTAATCACTTATACAGCGGCCATAAGGTTCCGGGCAGCAATTATCAGTTCCCTCCAAAAATTGTAAATGAGCTGTTAATGATTTCCTGCGTGTATCTCTTCTGGGCCTGTATTCAATATACAGCTCAGACTTTCACATGTACAAAGGGTTTTGAACCTTAACTAGGGAAGTGTCAGCACATGGGAAAAGGCACCATAAACCTTAAAAGTCTGGACCCCACAGGTAAACTTCACACAACCTGCTAAATAGATGTAGTACAGATGTTCCATGAGGAGAGATGGAATCCATTATCCTATGATGCCAGGCGGGAAAAGAAGAGATCAGAAGGAAACCATTAAAAATAAATTTAATTGCAGGATCAGGTTTAGCTCGGGCAGATTCATTTAGTCATGGGTACTGAGAAGGGATGTTTTATTTTTACAAGGCTATCTTTTCTTGTTATAGAAGGGCACACCTAATTTTCATTTCTGCACAGTTGTTAACATGCCAGACAGGAGTGGGAAGAAGTAACCAGGCATTGAGTCAGGAGGGAACAAAAATCTAAATTTGCTTGAGGTGCAGTGCAAGTAGACGGTCTTACTACAACTCATTTTTGGCAAGAAGTATACAATTTAATGTGCTCTCTAGGTGCATGTAGTACATTTCATAAAAAGGGATGAACATCTTTTCCTCACTTACTCTTTTCAAATTAATTTGTTATTGATTATCAAATCTAAAATATTCAATGATTACTGTTTCATCTAAGCATATATATATATTACTTTTGGTCAAAATATCAGTGAAAATAAAAAAAAACGGTTGCAATTGCTACACTAGCATACAAACTATTGACCACATAGCGTAGCTGCAGAAGCAAATAACTCCATATACCAATTGATAGTCTGCTGCATTCAGAAGGTTATTTATTACTTAACCATGTTAACAATTTGAACAGCTTCTTCAGTTTGAGAATCTAGAGGGATTCTGTAAACATTTTATTATCAGGAAACTCTAAAGCCGTCCACCTTTCATGCAGGAGGAAGCTATTTTGAGCTTCATATTCCTTGGTTTAGCCAAAACAAAGTAGCTTGTAATAAAGCCTAGCAATAACCAAAATTGGTTTTATGGAAAGTCTAGAGAACTAGTACAGACAGACCTAGCCAGAAGAAATATTCTGTCTAAAAACATGGCATTTAAATGCATTGGGTTGCAAGGATGCCAAAATCAAGCCAATTGGCAGTACATTAAGATTAAAATTAGGTATTTTGTGTTAATAGTTATTGACTGTCTGACTAAATACCAAAATAGCTCCTAAGTCAACATGTACTCTTAAGAAGATACAAAATTGCCAGGAAAGTGATTTTGTTTTCTCTTTGCTAGAAACATGAGTGGACAAGGGCTTTACAAACCACAAGAGCCATAGCTAAAATCCCTCCTTTGGGTCCTTATTTGTTTGATTGTTTTACATAGAAGTCTATGGAAGTTCCATTCCCCTGTCTACAAGAACTTATCAAGCCATAGATTAGACCCTATTGTCACTGATATATGTTCTTTGTGATATTAACTGTGATACTAACATGTCTTCATCAGAATGCTTCACTGTGAACGGAGCTGACTACAGAGGGAACCAGAGCCTGACATCCCTGGATAGTGGGAAGCCGTGCCTCTTCTGGAACGAGACTTTCCAGCATCCGTACAACACCTTGAAATACCCCAATGGTGAAGGAGGTTTGGGAGAACACAACTACTGCAGGTATGGATGCAGATACATTTAAGCAATATATCTGCTTGGAATATCATGACATGTTCATGTAGTAATTTTTTAATATACTTTAATAGAGAACAACCTTGAAATGTCGGTAGAGCAATTACCTCTAAGGTTGGCAGACAGGTCTAATTTAGCACCAAACATCTCTCTGTAGCAACAAGTAAGAGAACACTCACAGCGACAGCTTCTAGCATGAGTAAAATATTATCCAGGCTAATCAGAAAATAGACTTATTCGTTATCATTTTCTCCCAATGCTAAATTAGTTCCTTCCTAGCTATTACAAGAAGTATGCTGTGTAGCTGTTGTATATTGTACCCTGGAGTGCTGGCATCTCTGTCTGGCCACACAAGCTTGCCAACTGAGCAGCAGGCGAAAGGGATATTTTTAGACTCTGGCATGGCTTCTAACACTGACTACAGCATTATGTGACAGGATGAACTTGTAAAGACAGAGAAATATATAGTTATTGCAGTATTGCTTTTCACTACAGCTATTGGCTCAATGTTGGTCCCATTACTGGTTTGTGGCACAGGCTACCTGTATGAACAATGCAACCTGCCGACTGGTAATGTGTTTTTTATTATCAAATGATTCACTAAATGAGCCTGTCTGAACAGCTTTATGACCCTGGTGTCGCACTGGATCTCAGACTCACTCACTTTAGTTTGAATACTGATGTGGTTTGGAGACATCACACAGAAGTCAGACTTTAAAGGACACTAGGGCAGATGGAGGTAGATTTGGACCGAAACATAAAATGGTCAAATTAAAATATTTAAATACATTAAAAGAAAATAATAATTATCCCAAAATCCGGCAGTACCCTTTGATCTGTGTGTAGGGAAGGAGAAATTGAAACTAGCCACTTGTTAGAGATCAATAAGTCTCTCTGTAATGTTTTTCTGACAGAGTGGGGGAACAAAAATCAGTGTCTCTCACTTTTTTTAATGGTTTTCCATTTGTATTTTACAGAGAATGCTTGCAAACTTTTTAACCTGGGTGTGAGAGGGTCCTGGTAAAATTTATTACATAGCAATAGCTGTCTGAAATGTAATATTTTGGCAGTCTTTAAAATTAGAGCATACTGCAAACATGCATACTTGTAGTAGTGTGGAAAAAAACATGAACATGTTTGAACCTTGCAGGCATGCTGAATATTTGTGGCAAGGAATTTGTTCTCTACGCATATATTCAGTCTCAACTTTTTCCAAGTGTTTTAAAAAATGGAGCTTTTTTACATACCCACTTATAGAATTAATTTTAAAAAATGACATGGAAAGTTAATTTGTTAAGAGGATTATTTTGTAATTTTTTTTGGAATACACACTTATGCATAAAAACCTCCATTGAAAAGTGAAATTACAGTGCTAATCCCTACTCACTTGGTGACATCACTAGACTTCAAGGAACCTTATCTGAGAAGATTAGGAGAAGGCATGTTTGAATAGTATGCTTTGATGCCTGCTTAAAAACATGCTCTGTTTTGCCTGGTAAACTAACGTGGTTGGAGTGTGAGGAATGACCCTTTGCACCCCCCAAAAATATATATGTTACTCTCTCTCTTAAAAGGACTATGTCACATAAACATTGTTTATATTGTAAATGTTGAGAATAAAAAAATTCTACATTGAAAAAGTACGTTTCAGTGAGAAAGGTTTAATTTGCATACACACAGACAGACACATTTAGAACACATCTTAATTCATGCATTTGTCTGTAATTCTAGTAACGAAATATAATGATAATTTATCATCTTTTTTTATTCTTTTATCGCTTTAATGCAAAACTATCTAACTAATCTAACATTTACACATCTGTGTGTGTACATATGTGTAGACAGGGCCGGCGCCTCCTCTAGGAGGGAGAGGAGAGGGACAGGCATGAGGAAGCAGAGTAGAGGGACAGGCAGGAGGAGGAAGAGGAGACAGACATTAAGAAATATACTTTTTTAACAAGAAAAAAAACTGCTCACTTGTGTAAATGTGTGTGACTGTCTCTGTGTGTATGTGTGAGATTGTGATTATGATTGCGTGATTGATGTGCGGTTGTCTGGCTGTTATAAGTAGGAGGGGTAAGGGGAGGAGCCAAGGGCGGAAAAATTAGGGTTCGCCTAGGGTGGCAAAAATCCTTGCACCAGGCCTGTGTGTAGATACACATCTTACATGTATTTGTACAGTCAATATATCGTCAATAACAATGTGTTGTTTTTATGAGATGGAATGCCACCAAGTATGGCACAAAGCTGTACAACACAATTTTGGTTTCATGTTTCCCATTGTACCAACAGATGGGAAAACAATTCTGCCAGTGCCAAAGAGAGATTGTGTGCTGATAATTCCTAAAGATTTTGCTTAAAATGCTTTTCCCTGTACAACTGATACTATAAACAGGTGGAGATCAGCAGAGCACAGAGGCCACAGTTACTAATGAATAAGCAGAATTCATTTCTATGCTTTGTTGCCAATTCACTGTGCATTTCATGCAGCCCATTCCATGGGTAATTATACAGACGTTATTGAATCCTGTGGAGATTTAGTGATATCTTGTGAAACTTCTAATGCCACCGATCACATCTGCGGTAGAACAATGAGGGCTTTATTTTCCTGCGCTATAACATTTTCAGACTTAAAGGTTTTAAGTTTACTTAACAGGGCTGCGTTTTCTGACCTTACAGTTTTGAGGGGGATGAGTCATCATTGTCCCTTGGGATGAAGAATTCTACTTAGAGGTCACTATTCCTTTAACTAAATTTGAATGAACCTGAACCAACAACAGATATTTTCATTCAATATGAGGCCAAACTGAAAATTTGAAAAGAACATCCTACCACCACATTTTGATGTGCAATCATTTATAAAAGCACATGTAAAGAGAATTTTTTTTTTCCACTAAGCTTGACGTGATATTAACCCCTTAGTGACAAGACATTTTTACCTTGACTTTCCCTTGGTGACAATGGCTGTTTTGACATTTCTGGGGTGTTTGTGTTTAGCTGTTGTTTTCTTCTTAAATGGCTTTTACTTTCACTTCCGAAGCTCAGACCACAAGAGGGCATAGCCATATTGACGGAGCATGCTGCTCCGTGTCGGGAACGGAGTTCCCGGGAGGACGTGCCTGACAAGTCAATTGTTGCGAAGGGGTTAAAAAATATGTCACTTCTGAAATACACAATGTTTTCCAAACAGTTCTACTTATCTTGATTTTTCTTACATTAACATTTTAATTATATAGTGGCAACAATTTATGCAGTACTTGGAATGAATACTGTGAATGTGCAGATGTATGCACATGCGCAGTAGCACTGGTACGTTGCGTGACAATACTGACACTCTGCCTCCAAAGTCACACCCCGACTGGCATCTCATGTTACTGGGGGAAATGTTGAGAGGTGTTCACGTATGGTGAGGAGAAGGAAGTGGGGGTTGTAATAATATGCATTTTGGACTATACCAGGGAGGTGGATCAGACCAAAGGATACCAAATAGATGTGCATTTGTTCTCCTGGAAACCAACAGTGGCTCATGAACCACATATTAATAATCACTTCTAAAATTGTAACATGCCTAGGCTTTTTGAATTCATAGCAATCATTCTTCCCTGTCTGAACTTTCTGACATTACCAGTAGCCTTTCCCTAGACATGTGATATATAATATTTCATACTTGTGTCTAAAGGTAAACAGTATAAAAAAAATGTGATGATAGATTCTCTTTATAACTAAGCATGTGATTGTACAGTGATGGTGTTAATCATTTTAGACACTTATTCAGAGACCATTCTATGATTAAATTATGGCATACATTTTTTTTTTTAAATCCCAGCTGGCAGCTGCTTGATTTCCACTGCACAACAGAAGGAATTGAGAAACATTTATGGGATCCTATCAGAATACAATGTGTCTGAAACAGGGACAAAATAGACTAAAATTTAAAAAAAATAAAAAATAAATAAGTATTTCATTAGTTCCTGGCCTTATCTTATATGTAGGAAAGTCTTATGCCTAGCCCATGCTTGCTTAAACGCCTTCACTCTATTTGGTCCTCTATTAGAGAGTTCATTACTGCATGATTATTATATTAAGGATCCTTTTAATTTTGCTGCAACTTTAATTTGCTAATTAAGAAAGTATCCACTCAGGAACACGGCTGCTTAGCATATTTTGATCGCCAATTACACATGACAGAGGACAATTATAAGAAAAAATAGTGTTACATAAAGTTGTAATTAAAGTCATACTACATGCATCAAATTAACCTGTACATTGTACATAGAAATACATGCAGAAAATCCTTGGGAATGTCTTTCAAAATTTCCTGCTCTAGCCCTCTTTTGAAAAATGTAAACATTACATGAGGCCCAGTGCAGATTCAATCATTCAGTAGTTGGTTACTGCATGTCTGTTTATTTTTTTTTTGGGGTTATTTTACAGTAGTGATTGGTGAGGCAGGTGCAATGTGACATTACTATTGATGTCACTGACATCTTGCACATGCACGATGGACATCCCTATGTACCTCTGTGGGAGACGTCTGACCAGAGGAGTATCGAGGGCAAGGCGACTGAGAAACTAACCTGATGTGCACACAGTTGAGGGGATGCAACAATGGGATAGCCCCAGCCCACGACATTGCCGCATGGACAGAATCAAGTCTTGTGGATGCATGGACATAAGCATGTCTCTGTCAGGAAAGCCCTACAGTTCCCTCAACACCACTGGTAGCCAAGCAAGAGCCCTCAGGCAGGGGCGTCACTAGGGTTGGTGTCACCCGGTGCGGAAACTCATGGTGTCACCCCCCTGGATTTCCTCCAATACAATGCCAAACAGATTCCTTAGTAATGCCAATTAGATGGCCTATTAACTATGCCGCACACAGGAGCCCCATAACCATGCCACACACCAGAGCCCCATAAATTATGCCACACCAGAGCCCCATAAATTATGCCACACCAGAGCCCCACTATTTATGCCTCACCTCTGCTCAATTAATTATGCCACACACACAGGTGCCTCATAATTATGCCACACACACACAGGTTCCCCATAATTATGCCACACAAAAGAGTCCCCTAATTACGCCACACATGGGGCCCAATAAATATGCCAATCACAAGTTCCCCATAATTATGCACACATGGGACCGCCATTAATTATGCAACACACAGGAGCCCCACAAGGTGACAATTGTACAATTATAGATACCAGGAATATTGTGCCACTCAGAGCCCAGTAATATTGTGCCACTCAGATACCAGTAATATTGTGCCACTCAGAGCCCAGTAATATTGTGCCACTCAGAGCCCAGTAATATTGTGCCAGTCAGATACCAGGAATATTGTGCCATTCAGAGCCCAGTAATATTGTGTCAGTCAGATACCAGTAATATTGTGCCAGTCAGATACCAGTAATATTGTGCCAGTCAGAGCCCAAAAATATTGTGCCACTCAGAGCCCAGTAATATTGTGCCAGTCAGATACCAGGAATATTGTGTCATTCAGATAACAGTAATATTGTGCCAGTCAGAGCCCAGTAATATTGTGCCAGTCAGATACCAGGAATATTGTGTCATTCAGATAACAGTAATATTGTGCCAGTCAGATAACAGTAATATTGTGCCAGTCAGAGCCCTGTAATATTGTGTCACTCAGAGCCCAGTAATATTGTGCCAGTCAGATACCAGGAATATTGTGCCAGCCAAAGCCCAGTAATATTGTGCCAGTCAGATACCAGTAATATTGTGCCAGTCAAAGCCCAGTAATATTGTGCCAGTCAGATACCAGTAATATTGTGCCAGTCAGATACCAGTAATATTGTGCCAGTCAGAGCCCAGTAATATTGTGCCAGTCAGATACCAGTAATATTGTGCCAGTCAGAGCCCAGTAATATTGTGCCAATCAGAGCCCAGTAATATTGTGCCAGTCAGATACCAGTAATATTGTGCCACTCAGAACCCAGTAATATTGTGCCAAACAGAGCCCAGTAATATTGTGCCAGTCAGAGCCCAGTAATATTGTGCCATTCAGAGCCCAGTAATATTGTGCCAGTCAGAGCCCAGTATTATTGTGCCATTTAGAGCCAAGTAATATTGTGCCAGTCAGAGCCTAGTAATATTGTGCCAGTCAGATACCAGGAATATTGTGTCATTCAGAGCCCAGTAATATTGTGCCACTCAGAGCCCAGTATTATTGTGCCAGTCAGATACCAGTAATATTGTGCCAGTCAGAGCCCAGTAATATTGTGCCAGTCAGATACCAGTAATATTGTGCCAGTCAGAGCCCAGTAATATTGTGCCAGTCAGATACCAGTAATATTGTGCCAGTCAGAGCCCAGTAATATTGTGCCAGACAGAGCCCAGTAATATTGTGCCAGTCAGAGCCCAGTATTATTGTGCCATTCAGAGCCCAGTAATATTATGCCAGTCAGAGCCCAGTAATATTGTGCCAGTCAGAGCCCAGTAATATTGTGCCAGTCAGAGCCCAGTAATATTGTGCCAGTCAGATACCAGGAATATTGTGCAATTAAAGTGCTCGTTTTCAACCACCCTCCTCCCCCTTCCCCATCACTTACCGAATGGCTGCTGCTCCGTGTCCCCTGATGGACGCCTCCTCTGTACAGTCTTCCCTCCTGCACGGAGGAGGGAAACACAGTCACCGGATGTGACGTAACGTCACATTAAGTCGCTGTGATTTATTTATTTTTTACCGGCGGATGCGGCTGCCAGAAAATAAAAAAAAAGTTAATAAACGCGGTGCGGGGGGTGCCTGCAGCACTGGTGTCACCCAGGCTGGAGGTGTCACCCGGTGCGGTCCGCTCCCACCGCACCCCCCTCGGGACGCCATTGCCTTCAGGGCCATCAAGGAAGAAATTAGCCTCCCAATCAGCCATCCCCCCCCCCCCCTCTTCCCAGGAGATGAAACAATATCAAAGGAGTGTCAACCTAGAGCCTAATTCACCAGGCCTTAAGTCAGCCTTTGGACATTGGGTTTTGCTCAGCTGATCAATCACTCCATCCATATACACATTCACACGTTCTAGTCTGGAACTATAACCTTTACTTGCCACCACATCATATTCATCAACTTGAGAACATTCCACTAATTATAAAGAACAGACGGTCATTATCCATAAAATCATGGCGAAGGAAAATGTTACCTTAAAAAGATCTCACATTCCAAGAGAATCACTCTAATTAACTGAGAAAGATGTTGTGGAGTTAGTATCCTCCATCAATGATACAATAAGTGCTGTCTGTGACAAAACCACCATCAGTGCTCAAGCTGGGCAAAACCTATTTTAGAGAAGGAAACTGAATGACCTAAGAAGAACAAGTCCATAAATGCAAAGGACACATCGAAAAAAAAGTCAGAGCCCTTGCATTTATTCAACAACGTTTTTTTTTTTATCAGCAATGGTCAACCAGTCTAGCAACAAATTAACAAATTAAATGTGACTTCAATCTCATGCTGAAATGGCCACTCCTTCATTCCATAAGAGGAGAGGTGCAAAAATATACAAGATTATATCATAGCTAGGATTTCACCTATCTACCTCAAATTATCTACAGACACTAGAAAAGAACCACCAATCCTAAACAGCATCACTGGCAACCAAATCATTCAACATATCATTTAAACTGAGCCACTTACCATTCTCAATAAGACTAAACAGTTCAGGTTCTCCAGAGAACAGTTGGTGGTCTTTTAAATTATCATCATCATGTTTGGTTGCTGACATGTAGCTGACTAATTATAGGAGAAATAAGGAGTAGGGCCTATACTTGTGAGCGTGGTATTTGGAGATATTCCTCTATTGTTCTGGCAGTCTAAGAAACAGGTATTTACACTGAAGGGAATGAAGTTAATATGGAGAAGTGTGTGCACATACGCAAATAGGAGTTCTAGGGGGGAAATGGCTCTTTTTTTTTTCTTTACATTTCATTAGCTTACTTAAAATAAGTTGTTTGGGTAACTAAAACAAGTGTCTGATTGGTCAAATTTCATTACAACCTAGTTCCAAAATGTATCTTTTCATTCTTCCATTCTGTTTATTTTTCTAAAGTATTTTGGTCCACATGTACATTAAGCATTTCTTTCTTTCTTATTACATCAGTGGCTCATCCTTTATCTGTTTAGCTGTATAATTATACTATTTTCTACTCTAATTACAGACCATGGAACTTGGTTAAAATATATCTTACCTTCTCATCTCCCAAGATGAGCATACAGTCCTTTCAATTAGTGGACAACGTCTGCCATATTATGGACTTGTTATTTTCTAAACCCTCCTGACCTTTCTCAGATCTTGTGGACACGGAAATTACGCAGCAGAAGGAATATTTGATGGTTTCTTTGTTTACAAAGTCTATATTTACGCAATTTATAAGTGTGATCACAAGACCTATTTCTTCTGTTATAATACAGGCATTTTAAGCCACCAGTTATTTAAAATATGATGCAGGCGTTGAAAAGTATAAACAATAAAAAATATTTTTGTATTTTATTAGATGCACACACATATTATAATATGTTAAAGTGGAGTAAATGTTTCATTTTGTTAACTTTTTTTTTATCTTCTAAATTTAAATTCCTGTGTGAATCATGCTGAGAACAGCTTGTTTTAAAGTTATTAGCATTACCAGAAGAAGATATATATTTTTACTGGATACATGTGTAGATGGGGTAGTATTGTTCTTCTAAAAACGAAACCTTACACCCAGTGGTGACTCCACATCGTTCTGAACCATGAGTGATATTTGATAGCTATGTTTATTTTCTTTATGGGAGTAGATACACATCTTATGTTTAAAGGGCAGAGCTCTGTATTGTGCGTGGTCTGTGGGCTCAACATAAATCCAGTAATTTACTCAAATTTTTATTTTTGTTTTGTCAGGAACCCAGATGGTGATGTCAGTCCCTGGTGTTACATAGCTGAACACGAGGATAGTGTGTATTGGAAATACTGTGACATTCCAACCTGCAGAAGTAAGATCTTCCACCAAATACTTGTTTGAGCATTGGGATTGGGTATATGTTGTGTGATATACAGTGTAAAGGTTATTCTAAACAATCATCATTTCATCACACACTTTAATCATTATGATTTTTTTGGACTTGACTTTCTAAAATACACGTATCCTGCTTCTAAGCTGAAATGTGAAATAAAAGGGGATATGACATGTATTTTTAATATTATTGTAATATATGTAGATATTGTAATTTTATATAAAAGGCTCTTTTTAGATGATAAGCCTGGTTGAAAATCTAACACAACTAAAAATGCAAATGTTTTATTACATACCTCCCAACATGCCCCAGCTGTAACCCAGCATTTGGGGGGGGGGGGGGGGCTTGGGTTGGTATGGGGGAGTGTCAGTCAAAGAGACAGTACTATTATGTATGCACAAACTTCAGAAATCAGGACCATCCTGCTCAAATGAGGGGAGGCTGGCGAGTATGTTATTAGCATAATGTTTACCTTTCAGCATTCTGTTCACGCTTAACACAGCAGGCAGTGCTGGACTGGTTAGAGGACATCTCCCCAGTATTCTCAGTATTCTAAAAAAAAAAAAGGGGAAGGAGGTATGAAAATATTTTACCAGGGGTAAGAAGTGTCCGACTATCCTTTCATTTAATCACCCCATACCCCTCGACTCCTTTCCATTCTAGCATTACAGAAGAAATTACAACAATCTGCAAAAATGTTTATAGCTGTAGTTCATTTTAAATGACACGGTTATGTGTGACATTACACTCTTGGTCCCTTCTGATTTCGTGTCCACTGTCACATCCCAAGTAAATCTATCTCTGTCCTCGATTAACCCACAGGAAATCTCTATGATGCCTTGCCTGGTTTTCCACCTATTAATAGAAAGATGTGTAAAATTTCCGTTTTCCAGCACACTCTGTCTGTGAAAACTGAATTACAGATATAAATTTTCTAAATATAAAGTGATGTTCAGAAGAGACCACTTTATATTTAGCATTTACTGCTTCTTTTATTACTATCCCTTTTATATGGCTAATAATATATATGCTTGGCTTATGGTACAGCTTTGATGTTTGATTTGAATTTTTTTTTTTTTTACTGTAGGCTCTTAAAGTTGTTGATCTCAGACATTGAATGTTTTTATTAATATCATTGTTATGATTACTATTATTTTTGCTCTTGATTTCCCATTTTGGTTGATGTGACTCTAGATCCAAAAAAAGAGTTTACACAACGAGAACACTCCCTCCTCTCTCAGCTTTTATTTACTTTCTGGTGAGGACCATGTAGGACAAGTTTAAAATAAAACATTTCCCTATTGAGGTTTCCGATTAGTATGTAATGACTTTCCAAAGAAATCTAAGCAGTCTGACTTCTGCTTATGTTTTGGCCAGTTTTCATTTTATGCATAGAAGGCTATTTTTTCCTACTGGATAGCTAGTTATGATTATTTATCCTAAAGTTGAACCATCTGCCAAACTGTTGCCTGCAGCAGTTTGTATAACCGTGCTTTGTATTCACAGTGAGATTGCATTGCAGATTTTTATATTCCAGTGGAGACTGATCACTTACCAACATGCAGCAGGTGTCCTTGGTAATTTGTCTCTTTGTAGTACGGCAGGTTTGCTGCAGTGTAATCCGGCCTATCAAGGACTGGGTTAATGCAATTTAGATGAAGACTTGCATTTAGAACATATCTATCCAGTGACATAACTGTTCAGTATCTTGTGACTTTTTGACATCATGCACTAATAACGGAAGGAATATATTCATGAAAGGCGGTTATTTGACATTGTGAGCTACAAACACTCCTTCGCCATGCTGTCCTATTTTTTACTCCATGTCCTAACATGCAAAAAACTCTATAGGAATGCAACATTCTTCACTATATTAACCCCTTAGTGACAAGACATTTTCACCTTGACTTTCCCTTGGTGACAATGGCTGTTTTGACATTTCTAGGGTGTTTGTGTTTAGCTGTAATTTTTTTCTTTCTCACATACAGTACCCACACAAATTATATGTTGTTTTTATCGTCATAAGAAGGGCTTTCATTAGATACCATTATGTTCATCATATCTTATAACTTACTACAAAAAAAATCATAAAATATGATGAAAATTTTTAAAAAACCCACTTTTTCTAACTTTGACATAAAATATAATTTACACAAATAAAATCATTAAAAAAGACCCCATCTAAATAGTTTCTAAATGTTGTCCCAAGTTCAAAAATATGCATGTTTCCATATTTTACGGTATTTTTTTGCGAGTTATGGGGGCAAAAACCAAAAATAGTGTTTTTTGTTTTTTTCTTATATTGACCTTTTGACTCCAACCCGAACCCAAAATTTAACCCTAACACTAAATTTAACCCCAACTCTAATCCTTATTATATCCCTTAATATTTTAAATTTTAATTTAATTTTAACCCTATCCCTTATGCTAAAAATTATTTAATTTTAACCCTATAGGCTAATATAGCTATATAACCTGTTTTTAATTAATTAAATATGTATTTTAAATATTTTCCATTGCAATGCTACTTAACTACCACTAAGGGCAGTCAAGTAGCATATTCAGAGCGACGGAAGTGAAGTTACTTTCACTTCCGAAGCTCAGACCGGCAGAGGGCTTAGCCATATTGACGGAGCAGCATGCTCCGTCAATATGGCTCCCCACGATCTCTCCGTGGGGCGATCGTGGGTGCTCCAAAACAGAAATTTCAGTGCTGGCTATTGCCTCGACATCGAGGCAATAGACCAGCACCGTTAAAGTGGTTTTCGCGATCGTTGATTGCGAAAACCGCTTGATTCACCGCAGGACGTGCCAGGCACGTCCTTTGTCGTTGAGGGAGTTTCTCCCAGGACGTGCCTGGCACGTCCTTTGTCGCGAAGGTGTTAATAAAAAAGGTCTGAAAAGGCCATTCAAGTGTTGCAAATAGTTTTTAATTTCCCCAAATTACTCTGTTTTTCACCAAAACATAAGACAATGGCCCACATATTATTTATTCTTTTCCCCCATTATTTTTTCTTTCCACTATTATTTGTTTATTTGTAAAACATTGTCATATGCTGGAGCTACAGTGGCCACCTGACCCGTATTTTACCAGCAAGCCGGTAAAAAATTGGCATCAGATTGATGTTAAGTTTATGGAGCCAATGACAAGGCCAGTATTTTTCTGAAGAAAAGCCATCCACTAATATTGACACCTTTGGTAAATATAAGCAAAGAAGTTTTTAAACATTTTCTTTATTGTTTGGAATTTTGTTCTTTTCTTAAAACAATACACATGAATATCTTGCACTAATGGATATCAAACAATTGCACAATGCAACATATGTTTATTTATAAAAAAAAATTCATATTGTGAATTCATATTAGAAAATATATTTGAAGTATATTCCCATTGATATGATATGTTTTTAGTACACCTGGGTGACTAGGAACAGGAAATTGTTAAACCATGAATTCCTGTTTCATAAACGTGTAAACATTAGGTAAGGGAATTAGACCAAATTCCCTTGTCAGTCATCACAATGGGTAAGACCAAGGAATATACCTGTGTATTGTACGGAAAAGGATGTTGAGCTTCACAAAATGTGAAATGGCTATAAGAAAATAACAAAAGCATTAAAAATGCCCATTTCCAGCATCAGTGCAATAATTAAGATAGTCAAATCAACTGTAAATGTTATGAATCAGCCTGGAAGTGGACATGTGTCTATATTGTCTCCGCGCACTGTGAAGAGGATGGTTAGAGAACGCACTGAGAAGAGGATGGTTCAAGTGGCCAAAAAGTCTCCAAGGATCACAGCTGGAGAATTGCAGAAGTTAGTTGCCTGTTTGAGTCAGACATTTTCCAAAACTACAATCCGTCACCTTCATCACCACAAGTTTTTTGGAAGGGTTAGAATAAAAATGTCTCTACACTCATCTAAAAACAAAACTCAACTGTCTTCAGACACTGCTGGAACTTCAGATGGGATCGGTTTCTATGGCCAGATTAACCAGAACAGAGTTTTTTTTGCCAATTAACACCAGGTAGCCATATTGAAAAATACCTCATGCCCATGGTTAAATATGGTGGTGGCTCTTAAATGTTTTTTGTCTTTTTTTTCTTCCAAAGGACCTGGACATATTTTAGAATACTGTACATGGCATAATGGACTCTACCAAATATCAACCGATATTAAATGAACACCTGACTGCCTCTGCCAGAAAGCTTTAACTGAGTCATGTTTGTATCTTCCAGCAGGACAATGATCCAAAACATAAATCAAAACACAAAAATGGTTGACTGACTACAAAATGAAGTTCCTACCTTTGCTATCCCAATACCCTGACGTGAACCCCATAGAAAACCTGTGGAGTGAACATAAAACCAGTGTCAACTTTGCAACTGTTATCTTGGCAAAGGGAGGTAGCACAAAGTATTGACTAAAAGGGTGGCAATAATTGGGCCACATATACATTTAACTTTTGTTTTTATAAACCTGTATTGTGCTTGCAATTGTTTGATATCGATGAGAGCAATTCTCTTTCTGTATTTTTTGAAGAAAAGATCAAAAAGTTAAACAATAAATACATATTTGTTACAAACTTCTTTGCTCATCTTTACCAAGGGTGCCAATATTAGTCGATGGCACTGTATAAGTCGAGAAGATAACATAACAGGTCTAGAACAAGAGATGAGAAGAGCCTTGCTCAAATGTTCATATGGTCTATAAGGAAGTAGGGATCAAGTTACACAAAAGGTAGAACAGTAGGGGTGATCTAACCATTCTTCTGAAACCAGAATGAAGGATACATTGTCAGGTTTATAACCAGTATCTATATGTAGGAGAGGGTGCAGTTAGCAGGTTACAAGGTATCAAGTTTGTGGAGTAGATAAGGGAATAAAATAAAAGCATCTGTACTAATAGCACCAAGGAGTTGGGGGGGGGGGGGGGGGGGTGATCCCTTTGACCATAAGGGAGTCACAGGAGTAAAGGGGTTAGACGGAGGAAAGAGAAGAAATTCCGTTTTAGAGCTGTTGAGGTTTAATAAAACATGCAGACATTCCGTTAGAGACGAGATAATGACATCAGAAGTGAACCTGGTGTTATGGCAACTGAAAGGGAAATTGGGGAAGCCACCAATCCAGACAGTGTAACTAAAGTGTAGGTTGTTATGAGTGTAGAATTAAAGGTCGTTTCCAGCAAAAAGCCAGGCTTCTGCAATAACAAGAAGATTAAAGGAATCAGGAATGAAGAGGTCATAGATGGTTATGAGATCACTTAATGTAAGGCAAGCATTTCAAAGTGCACATAGGAAATGTTATAGCCTCCATGATGGTTAGAAAGGTTTGTGAATAAGGGAGGTAAGCACAAGTAGTAATAGGATAGGACTTCATATATAGGTAGAGAGCCCTGCTCATAAGCTTACAATCTAGACACTATGTGCTTTCATTTCTGTCTTATCTATAAATAATACACTCTCCTATAAATAATCTACACTCATCTATAAATAATCTATATTCTTCTATAAATAATGTACTCTTCAATTGTACTTCAAATTCATGGTTTTCTCTTTTATGAACAAGAAAATAATGACTTTATGCCATGAGGCTGGTATAATGACACACTTCTATGGGGCTGGTATACAGTTATTTCCTGGGTTGGTTCTTATTCCCAACCCTGTTAAATGCAATAGATTTAGATAAAAGCACTGATCATGGAGCAAATGCTCAAGAAACAAAACTAGATGCAAACAAAGATTATTGGATATATTGGCTTACAGTAGGTGCAGAGGCGTCGTTAGGGGGGGGGGCTACTGGGGCTGGAGCCCCAAGTCTCCTGACCATAGCCCGGAGTCTGTGAAGCTTCCCTTGCTTCCTGCTCTGTCACTATGATAACCCCGCCCCCAACCCATGTGACCGGCAGGAACCCACGTGTCCTCCCTCACAGCACAGACCACGAGGGATGCTGTGCTGCTGTGGAGAGGCTGCTCTCTGCTCCAGGGGCTGCAGAAAAGCCTCCTCTATGACCTGCCACTTACCTCCCATCCAGGAACAGGCTGCACAAGGTAGGACCTCCATGTATTTTTATATAAATATCTCCAACAGGTGAGTACTGGGGAAGGGGGTGGAGGGAGGGGGACATTAATGGGCAGAATAACCCTGGCAAATGATGGATACATTAACCCTGGCAAATGGTGGGGAAATTAACCCTGGCAAATGATGTATGAATTAACCCTGGCAAATGGTGGGGAAATTAACCCTGGCAAATGATGTATGAATTAACCCTGGCAAATGGTGGGGAAATTAACCCTGGCAAATGGTGGGGAAATTAACCCTGGCAAATGATGTATGAATTAACCCTGGCAAATGGTGGGGAAATTAACCCTGGCAAATGGGGGAGAAATGAACCCTGGCAAATGGTGGGGAAATTAACCCTGGCAAATGATGGAGAAATTAACCCTGGCAAATGGTGGGGAAATTAACCCTGGCAAATGATTGAAAAATTAACTCTGGCATATTATGGAGAAATTAACCCTGGCAAATGATGGAGAAATTAACCCTGGCAAATGATGGAGAAATTAACCCTGACAAATGATGGTCTGTGCGGAACGGAAATGCCCCCTTCCCTGCAATGAGATATAGCAGCAGGGAGGGGGGACATATTGAGCAACATTTTTTTTATTTATTTTTTTAAATACACCACTTGTATGATTATGTGACAGACTGGATGTATGTATGAGTGTATGTGGCAGACTGTATGTGTGTGTGTATGTATGAGTGTATGTGGCAGACTGTATGTGTGTGTATGTATGAGTGTATGTGACAGACTGTATGTATGTGACAGACTGTACGTATGTATGTGATAGACTATGTATGTGTGAGACTATGTATGTGTATGAGTGTGTCTCTGTGACAGACTGTATGTATGAGTGTGTCTCAGTGACAGACTGTATGTATGAGTGTGTCTCTGTGACAGACTGTATGTATGAGTCTGTCTCTGTGACAGACTGTATGTATGAGTGTATCTGACACTGTATGAGTGTGTTTCTATGTGACAGACTGTATGTATGAGTGTATCTGACACTGTATGAGTGTGTGTCTATGTGACAGACTGTATGTATGAGTGTATGTGACAGACTGTATGTATGAGTGTATGTGACAGACTATGTATGCATGTACGAGTGAATGTGACGGACTGTTTGTGTGTATGAGTGTGTGTGTCTATGTGACTGACTGCATGTATGAGTGTGTATGTGTGTCTGTATATGACTGCATGTGATTGTGTGTATGTGCTGTTGTCTGGCTCCTAGATTTTTTACTGGCTCCTAAAACTCAGTTAAGTTCGTCAAGCCCTGGCATAAATGCAACTAGTTATATACATCTATTTGGGGTCTACCTCAAGCTTTTGAAAAGGCTGGAAATATTTAATATTTTACAGGTTTTGTTTTGTGATTATAAACGTAATATTTTTTTGCTGCGAGGGTGGTGGGTGCATGGAATAGCCTTCCAGTAGAAGTGGTAGAGGTTAATACAGCGAAGGAGTTTATGCATGCATGGGACAGGTATAAGGTTATCCTAGATATTAGGATATTTAAGACTGACCACACCTGTACCTATGCATCCTATACCTTTATCTTATATCTATACCTTTACCTATGCATTACTATACCTGTATCTTATATCTGTACCTGTGCATCCTGCACCTGTGTCTGTCCTAATAGCTTATATCCGTACCTATGGATCCTGTACCTGTCCATATAGCCTAAATCTGTACCTATGCATCCTGTATCTTTATCTATATATGCATCTGTATCATATATGTACTCATGCATCATCATGTACCTATATCTATCTACATCTATCCTATATCTATACCTATGCATTCTGTACCTCTGTCTGTCTACCTATCGATCATGAGACATCATTGTATTTTAAGTATTATTAAATCTGTGGGCTATAGCCCCAGATCATTTTTGAGCCTAGCAACGCCCCTGAGTAGGTGCCAACCAACCACAGGCCATGAAAAGAGTGAAAGTGAAAGAAAAGAGAGTAGTATTTTTAGGATTACAGTGTTTGTTTTATGAACAGATGATAGAGTCATCAAATAGAAGACATATAAATTGAAGATGCTGATCATCTCATTCAATCAATATACAAATAATATGTTATTTGCTACCTGTTAGTGGAAAAAGAAATGAAAAGGAAGGAAGTTAATAATTGAAGAATTATGATGTGAGATGTGACAACATGACTTGTTACACTCTGGTAATATAAGATTATGAGGGCACAGGTCACATGGAAACAGCAATGAATGAAATACAGGAGCAAAGGAATGAGCCAGCTGTAGCTTGCCATGCATACTCATTCTACTTCTATAATGTAAACAAAGCAAGTGTTTGGTTTAAATAGTCTGGTTGTCCAGGGTGAATCAAAGTCAAACATCCTTATAACTCAAGCTGCTGGTTCCATGTTACACAACTCCTCAAATAAGACAACCATATTAAAAGGGAAGGTTGAGTACCCCAGCTGCTTATCCCTCAGGCATTTTGGAGGACCTATCAACACTTCACAAAGATCTACTGTATGAAGAAGCTTTATTGCTTGATTGGTGTCAGACATAACCAACTGTTTAAAAATGCAATACTTAGAGGTCTATGCCGACCTATTTTTTCTTTTTTTGCAAGTGGCGCATGCAGCATTACACATTTCCTTATTTATGCATGTTTAAATATGTATTCAACACACCCGACCTGGGCCAAAATAATATTACCCATCTGATCTACACAAATCTCTTTAATCTTTATTGTCACTGAAAATGTTTGTTTCTTGAGCATTTGTTCCATGACCAATGCTTTTATCTATATCTATTCCCTTTAACAGGACTGTACTGGGAATAAAAACCATTCCTTCAAATCATTGTACACAATAGGTAATATAATATAAGCAATAGGCAATAAAATACATGATAAATATAAGTGATTTATATATATTGCCAATGAGCAATAACTTTATATGCAAGACTTTATACCAATATAAATATTTAAATGATGTATATGATGCCAATGAACAGTAAATACATAACCTTTGTATTTGATGCCAATGAGCAGTAAAAGCATAAACTTGGGATATAATGCCAATGAGCAGTAAATGCATAAAAAATGGTATAGCATAACAACCATGAGCAGTAAAGGCATAAAAATGGTATATCATAACAAATAAATGCATCAACTTTGATTATATCATGCCAATCATGAGCATTAAATGCATCAACTTTGTATATCATGCCAATGAGCCATATGTGCCCCAATCTGCTATTGCCATTTCTGCCTTCAGCCTCAGTGCCACCTCTGCCCCAGCATCTCAGTTCCACCTCTGCCCCCAGTCTCTCAGAACCTAATCTGCCCCCTGCCTCACAGTACCATCTTTGCCCCAAGCCTCTTAGTGCCCCCTCTGTCCCTACAGTGTCATCACTGCCCCCAGCCTCTTGGTGCTATCTTACCTCCATGCTGATCTGCTCCTGCGCTTTGTGTTCAGGCACCAGAAATGACTGCCTGTCAGACTGCCAGGCATTGATAGCAAATTTGGAAAAATTCTCTTAACTAGCCTAACTAAGCTATTTAAGCCTGATTTCTGCAGTTCCCCATATTTTCCTTTTTTTAGTGAAAGGCCGTCTATTTTGGTCATTACATGCTCTAGCCTAATGTGGTGTCTCTTTAGTACATGGCAGACAGCTAATAAGAAGAGGTAACTTGAAGGTTATTTCAGATTTTTTTTAACATTCTCCTGGATAATTCAAGAATTTAAGTAGCAGCTGCTTTAATTATTTCCCTGAAACCAGATCTCTGGGGACAGAATGCCTATGTGAGTTGGTGAAGATTTCCCTCCCAAATCTAATGTGAAACTGATGTTGCCGCCCAGGATTGAGTGAAATCAGGCCTTTGTCTGACCCCCACCCAGAGCAGTAACGTACACCACGGCTCAAGCAGGCATTCATCCGGGAAAAATGAGAAGACTTACAAAAAATACCTTATGTTATCCAAACTTTGGGGCAGTTATATTGGGGTTACACTTATATATATACCACCAGTATATAGTTTAAAGAAGAAGTTGCTACAGTCTTTAGAGTCCTAGTATATAAAGTCCAAAAGACCATACAAAATAATAATTGTGTTTCATTGTGTAGCTATTAAAAGAAAACTATAATATGAACTTGCGTTAGAAAACCTGTGTGTTAAAATGGCAGGTGTACATGAGCCTTTCGCTAACAGAAGGTCAGCATAGAAGACAAGCATATTGATTAATGGTAATAAAAATACATTTTAAATTAAACAACTAAGCTTATTTTTGCTAATTTTATTTTAGAGAAATTTTCATTGAATAATCACTGTGAATATGATGTCAAATTCTCAATTTTGTTTTATTGGTAAACTGACTTTCTGACCATTAATGCATTCCAAATCCAAAGCAATGGTTCTGTAGACCCTGTAAGATGTTGTAGATTTGTGATTACTTGTAATTGTGATAAGAACGTTTGAGAGCGGAGATACTTGGTTACAGATATCAGATAATACTTGTACTCATAGCTCCCAACATTGCCCCTCTATGAATCGGGATACCGGGGCAGAGTCTGGTCAGTGACAACACTAGATAAACGGGACAGAGGTAGAGCTCGGTGGGACTGTGGGATAGGCTTCCCAAGTCAGGACCAGTGGCGTAGCGTGGGTTGTCAGCACCCGGGGCAAGGCAAGTAATTTGCGCCCCCTAACCCGTGGATTTTAGCACTCGAGTCTCTTCTACTAGATTAGTTAAAGAAACCCTTACCCCCCAAGCACATGTATTGTTTGTTATGAAAATACTTATGTAATTAAAGTAAAATGCATCTAAATACAAGTTTATTTTCCAACACTTTATTGAGTGCGAACATGCATTACACACATTCTCCACATTTTCAGCAGGTCTATGAATACAAATATACACATGTAGTAACCTAGCATGGGCCATGCTATTATATGTCGTCTCACAACTATCGTAAACGACAAACAATATCAAGAACAAAAACTAAACATCAAAATGGAACCATACCCTGGAGATGATCCAAGACTGGGCTAGATGGAGCCAACTTCCTCAATCCTGTACCTCTAATGTTACCCCCCCCCCCCCCCCCCACACACACACACACACATATGCCATAATAGTTGTGCCATTCAGATGCCAGTAATATTGTAACTTTCGGATGCCAGTAATATTGTGCCAGTCAGAGCCCAGTAATATTGTGCCAGTCAGAGCCTAGTAATATTGTGCCAGTCAGATGCCTGCAATATTGTGCCAGTCAGATGCCTGCAATATTGTGCCAGTCAGAGCCCAGTAATAATGTGCCAGTCAGATACCAGTAATATTGTGCCAGTCAGATACCAATAATATTGTGCCAGTCAGATACCAGGAATATTGTGCCTGTCAGAGCCCAGGAATATTGTGCCAGTCAGAGGCCTGTAATAGTGTGCCAGTCAGATGCCTGTAATATTATGCCAGTCAGATGCCTGTAATATTGTGCCAGTCAGAGCCCAGTAATATAGTGCCATTCAGATACCCAGTAATATTGTGCCAATCAGATACCCAGTAATATAGTGCCAGTCAGATACCCAGTAATATTGTGCCAATCAGATGCCCAGTAATATTGTGCCAATCAGATACCCAGTAATATTGTGCCAATCAGATACCCAGTAATATAGTGCCAATCAGATACCCAGTAATATTGTGCCAATCAGATACCCAGTAATATAGTGCCAGTCAGATACCCAGTAATATTGTGCCAATCAGATGCCCAGTAATATAGTGCCATTCAGATACCCAGTAATATTGTGCCAATCAGATACCCAGTAATATAGTGCCAATCAGATACCCAGTAATATTGTGCCAATCAGATACCCAGTAATATAGTGCCAATCAGATGCCAAGTAATATAGTGCCAATCAGATACCCAGTAATATTGTGCCAATCAGATACCCAGTAATATAGTGCCAATCAGATACCCAGTAATATAGTGCCAATCAGATACCCAGTAATATAGTGTCAATCAGATACCCAGTAATATTGTGCCAATCAGATACCCAGTAATATAGTGCCAGTCAGATACCAGGAATATCGTGCCAGCCAGCCCCCCCCCCCCCCCCCCCGTACTTACATGAAGCGGCTCCGTGTCCCCCGCCGGATGTCTCCTCCGTGCAGTCTTCCCTCTTGCACGGAGGAGGGAAGCAGACACCTGATGTGACGCGACGTCACATCCGGCGTCAGTTTTTTTTTGTTTTTTTTTCGGCCGTCGCATCCATCGGGTGCGGCTTGCTGGAAAAAAGCGTTCACAAGCGCAATGCGCTGTGAACGCGGCAGCAGGGGCTGGGGGCCCACGGGACAGCTGCCTTGGGGCCCCCCAGGAGTAAATGGGCCCAGGGCAGCTGCCCCGTTTGCCCCGCGTTAAAGACGGCCCTGGCGGCCACGCGGCCGCATAGGGCTAGTGCGCCCCCCCAGATATTGCGCCCGGTGCGGCCGGCCCCCCCTGCACCCCCCAAGCTACGCCACTGGTCAGGACTGTTGGGAGGTATGCCATTACTGATATGATCAAATACAGATAACTCAAGCATCTGATATTGTTTTTCTAAACAATATTACAAGAAGTTATGAAGAAAATTTCTTTCAAAATGGTAACAACTTTTACTTGGATGGATCAGAGCTTCTAATAAACTCAGCATATCCCCCTACACAGAGACAACTGTTTCCCCAAAGATCCTAAACTCTTAGATATGTTTCTGGTCACACTGTTTCTTGGAGTGCTGCTGGCCACATTTGATTTGGAAGCCAGCCAAAGCATATTGGAATTTTTCAGTAAGGAAAAAGGGAATGAGCACCACTGCACAAGTGTTGATGCCTAGAGTTGGGTTGCCACCTGCCTGGTGTTTTACCGGCAGACCAGTAAACAAAATCTATGGAGGTAGTAGCATTGCCGGCATTTTAATGAAGAAAGGGTGTCAACCCTAACTTAGAGTGAACTGTCCCCTTTCAGTCACACTTTTGAACATGAGACTCATAGCACAAGGCGATGGGCAAACTTGCTCTCAAAGATGTCCAGATTTTCATAATGTTCCACAGATGAAGGCACACTTATTAGTCTTGAAAATAGACAGACAATCTATTAAAATGGAGGTCTCATAACTGCAGAATATCTGATCCCAAATAATATAATCTTACACAATTTTAATTAATCTGTTCAAATTTACCATGTAAAGAGCCACTGACAAATCCATGGTAAAGTCATAATAATATTACAGAAATGTAATGCAGAGTGCGCTGCAATTTTCAACAGATTTTTTCCCCAATATTTTATTGATGGTGTCAGATGTAATTTTCTTATTTTTTTTATACAAATGCTTTTTAATGAAAATGTATATTTTATGACATTTATTGCTGATCATGCACGCTAGCTAGCAAATGCTGGCTGAATGCACATAAATAAGCCAGTAAATCTTTATTATGTGACTCATGTTACGAGCTTCAGCTGAAGGGAAGGCTGGAAAAATGAAGAGACATTGCATATATCAACGTATGTGGTCTGCCTTTGTTATTCTAGCAGAATTACAGATGATGATAAATGTATAGGAAATGCAAATCAAAAAGCAATATTTCCCCCTTTCAAAAATCTAAGTTTATTGGCAATAAATATATATGTGTGTGTGTAAGTATATATTTATTTAGTAACTCAAAATTGAGAACACTCGCTCTAAGTCCCAGACATGAGGAAATAGAAATATAATGGATGCCTTCATGGCACATTACTTCTTTGCTTGTCATTCATTCTCTAGTACACAAACAGAGAAACTGACTGTGACCCCTTTAACTGCTATAAAGATTGTATTTTTAGCCTTTTTTTATGAGTAACAAAATGGTATTTACATACAAAATGATAAGCATACAGAGTCACATAATAATTTAAAGTAGGACAACCCTAAATGGTAATGCTCAGGTTCACTTCTACGCAATGATAGATATCATTTTCTGTAACACTAGAGGGTCAACTCAATATAGGCCAATTTGGCCAAAAATGGATTTGGACTGGGCAAGTGAGCGGAATTTCAGAAATCGACAAATTTGGGCTACTTGAAGGGACTGTATTATCTAAACATTGTTTTTACTGTGTACGTAGAGAATAAAAAAAATGATTGAAAATAATCTATACATTGTGTTAGCAAAACTGCAAGCAAATTCCTAAATTTGGAGAAAATGGGTTTTAAATGTGGTCTGTGGAGTCTCCTGCACTGGTTTTCAATGGGAAATGTGTCATTTGCATATCAGGCCACAGATGATGTCATAAGCAGGAGACTCCACCAACACATTTAAAACACATTTTTCTCCTAATTTAGGCATTTGCTCGCATTTTTAATTCTTTACAGGCAGAGTAACAATGTTTAAGTGAAACAGTCACTTTTAATATTACTGAAATCGTATCCAAATCAGCTGTCCGGGTCATTCAGAAACCGAAGCATTCAGATCAGGACAAACCTGCTATGAAAATCATTGATTTTCAGCTCCCCGGTGTTCTCATATCAATTCTCCAGATTTTAGTTGGTGAACCAAATAGAAAAGTACATTTATTTGGAATAAAAAAATATTTATATACAGTTAGAATATATAAATGTTATATATTTTATAATAGAATATTTACATCGTCTTACTCATTTTTAAATTTTAGTAAAACATGTTTTATGTTCATTTACTTTATCTTTTTTTTGTATTTAATTAATGTTTCATGTTAATTTTATTTTTTTATTTTTACTGATTATTATTTTACTACGCATAGGCAATTTCGGAAGGACTTCAATGGAAGGAATTTGTCTAATGAGATGAGGTTCTTCCGAAATGGCCCGGAAATATGCCAAAGTAGCCTATGGGGAGGACCGAGGCTACCACTTAGTTTTGGTGCATTTCGACTGATTTGGGTGTGGGATCACCTGTGATGTCCGGAGTGCCTTTAGCCTCTTGCTGCATAGAGAAACGAGTTCTAAGAAATGATTTTATTTGTTTCCAGCTGGTACAAGCATGTGGCTTTATCATTAAGCTAAATGTGGCTTGATCATTATTTTGCATTTCCATGATACAGCTGGATGGCAAGAAAAAGTAAATAATGATTATCAGCATGGGTTCCTGTTTTTACAAATATACACTTTATCCCTGCAGGACCTCCATGCCAACCACAGACTCTTTCTAAGTAGTTATATCCCCCCTGCCAGCAGGATGAGTTGAGCATTCAAAGATGCCAACCAGCCATAAAGAATAACACCTCAAGGACAGTCCTAACCACTGAGGCGTTTTTCTGGCAAATCAGGCCCAGGAATTTAGTTGAAGTTTTGGAACACGCTGAATATCACCATGACCTCATTTCATTCAGTTTATTGTGAGATCATTACTGTCTCCCGCCCACATTAACATCCTTAAAGTGAAATCACACCCAAACTATATTTGACAAGCTGTAATATTTATTTCCCCTGTACTTACTGATGTATAGTTTGCAGTTGTCTGATGCAGAGTATATGCCTAAGACTTTTATAAAAGGTCATTGATAGAAAGTTGAAAATAGTTGCTAAAAATACAGACAATATGAAGCACAACCTACAACTGCACTGTGTTGAAAATATTCATTTAGAAATGTACTTCATGAATATACTTCAATGAATATACTTCAATTAGAAATGTCTGTGTTTATAGGTCACTCCATGTGCATATAACTTCCCAGGTGCTTGCTATTAAATATAACAAAGACAAATGTATAGATAGGAGCAGTGGTGTATCTTGATTTTGTGCTGCCCTAGGCCCTAAATCCGGGCACCCCCCTACCCAAACTGCACACCCACGTTACACACCTAAGACATGCCCCATCATTCAGACTCACATCAAGCTCATACTCCCATCACACACACACTCCCATCACACTCAGTCACACACTCCTACTCCCATCACACTCAGTCACACACTCCTACTCCCATCACACACTCCTACTCCCATCACACTCAGTCACACACTTCGACTCCCATCACACACACTCTGACTCCCATCACACTCAGTCACACACACTGTCTCCCATCTCACACACTCTGACTCCCATCACACTCAGTCACACACACACACACACACACACACTGTCTCCCATCACACACACTCTGACTCCCATCACACACACTCTGACTCCCATCACACTCAGTCACACACACACTGTCTCCCATCACACACACTCTGACTCCCATCACACTCAGTCACACACACTGTCTCCCATCACACACACTCTGACTCCCATCACACTCAGTCACACACACTGTCTCCCATCACACTCAGTCACACACACTGTCTCCCATCACACACACTCTGACTCCCATCACACTCAGTCACACACACACACACACACACACAGGGCCGTCTTTAACATTGACTGGACCCTGGGCAAACATTTGCTTGGGGCCCCTGGACCCCACCCCTCATTCCCTGCATGCAATCACACCCTCCACCCTAATACCTCCCTACAAAAAAATAAACACACACACTTGCTTTGTCTGTGTGTGTGTGTGTGTGTGTGTGTGTGTGTATATATATATATATATATATATATATATATATATATACTGATTTATATGAAATATTATATAAACCAGCCATATGCTATATATTATGTAAATATATAATTATATAAAACTATATATATATATATAATATATATATAATGTATAGGTGGTTTAAATGTGTGTGTGTGTGTATATATAACTTACACAGAAAAACCTTACAGTCAGATAGACACACTTACATACACAGTCAGACACACTAACACACAGATAAACTAACACACAGACAACCTTACACAGTCAGATAGACACACTTACACACACAGACTTTCACAGTCAGATAGACACACTTACACACACAGACAATCTTTCACAGTCAGATAGACACACTTACACACACAGACTTACACAGTCAGATAGACACACTTACACACACAGTCAAACTTAAACACACACACTCGTTTGTCCCCCTCCCTGCTCACTTACCTTACATTTGCAGGGAAGGGGCTGTTTCTTCTGTGCGTGGCTCCATGTGTTCTGAGCACCGGTATGTCACGGACATCCGGTGCTCTAACATGTTCTGTGAGGGGGTGGAGATTTCCCCCCTCACGTGACACACTTTCACATATAAATACACTTACACAGACACCCTTACACACACAGTCACCCTTACATACACACAGTTATACACACAGTCACACTTACACAAAAATACACAAACACTCTTAGACATACACAGACACCCTTACACCCTCACATTTACAGATACACTTAGACACAAACACACTCTTAGACAACCTTACACACAGTCACACTTAAATTTATTTTATTTCTTTACCAAAAAAAAAAAAAAAAATAGGCTGCTTGTCCCCCTCCCTGCACATTTACCTTTACTTGCAGGGAGGAGAACGTTTCAGTGTTCTGCCTCTCACAGCATGATAGGGCGGAGCTTGCCCCCGTCGCGCTGTGCTCACCCCTTGGTGCGGTTACTCTCGCCTGCGGTCCGCACCTCGAGGTGAGGCGCTGTTAGGGAGTGAACTCCCTAAAGCAGCGCCTCTGGATTCCTGCGCCTGGGCACGGTGCACCCTGTGCACCCACAGGCGGATCCAGAGTCTGATCTGGGGGGGGGGCACATTCCGTCTTTCTCTTCCTTCCCATGTCTGCCTGTCTCTCTCCTCTCCATTCCCATGTCCGCCTGTCTCTCTCGTCCTCCTTCCCATGTCTGTCTTTGTATTCTCTTTTTTCCCATGTCTGTCTCCCGGAGTTTGGAGCATGACACTGGTCAGTTGTAATCACGGAGTTTGGAGCATGACACTGGTCTGTTGTAATCCCAGAGTTTGGAGCATGACACCGGTCAGTTGTAATCTCGGAGTTTGGAACATGACACTGGTTAGCTGTAATCCCGGAGTTTGGAGCATGACACTGGTCAGTTGTAATCCCAGCGTTTGAAGCATGAGACCTCTCAGTTGTAATCCCGGAGTTTGGAGCATGACACTGGTCAGTTGTAATCCCGGAGTTTGGAGCATGACACTGGTCAGTTGTAGTCACTGAGTTTGGAGCATGACACTGGTCAGTTGTAATCACAGAGTTTGCAGCATGAAATTGGTCAGTTGTAATCCCGGAGTTTGGAGCATGAGACCTCTCAGTTGTAATCGCTGTATTTGGAGCATGAGACCTCTCAGTTGTAATCCCGGAGTTTGGAGCATGACACTGGTCAGTTGTAATCACTGAGTTTGGAGCATGAAATTGGTCAGCTGTAATCACTGAGTTTGGAGCATGACACTGGTCAGTTGTAATCACTGAATTTGGAGCATGACACTGGTCAGTTGTAATCACTGAGTTTGGAGCATGACACTGGTCAGTTGTAATCACTGAGTTTGGAGCATGACACCGGTCAGTTGTAATCACTGAGTTTGGAGCATGACACTGCTCAGTTGTAATCACTGAGTTTGGAGCATGACACCGGTCAGTTGTAATCACTGAGTTTGGAACATGACACTGGTCAGCAGGGCCGGATTAAGAGCATCATGGTCCTGGTGCTGAGGATTTTGTTGGGCCTTTTTATGTAAATATATAAAAAAGAAACGCAAAGCAATTTTTTTAACACAAATTAAATATCTGAATTATTATTAAAGTGCCATAACAGAAACGTATTGAAAATATAAATTTTTTTGTAAACAATAGAAAATAGCTAAATTAAATATAATCATAATAAATACAACATTCACATCAACTATTTTTATAAATATAAAGTAACCATATGAACAAATTAGATATAAATGTATGATACATGGCTCATATAAATAAGTTCCTTAAAGCAGGGCTTGAACAATTTAATTTGATTTTAGGAGCAAGCAAAAGAATAGAGGAGCCAGACGATCACACAAACATACACGCAATTCATAAACAAACACACCCCTCACATATAAACACACACACCTACTTCACATATACACACACCTCACATATACACACACCTACTTTACATATACACACACTCACCCAGCTCACATATACACACACACCCACCTCCCATATACACACACATACACACACACCACACATGCACACCTCACATATACATATACACACACACCTACCTCACATATACACACAGATTTTTTTTTCTTAATGTGTCCCCCTCCCTGCTGCATTACCTCATTGTTTTTGCCCCCATTTTTCATGACCTGAACTCTGAATATCTAAGACTTTTTCCATGTACACAAAAGGCCCATTTCTCTCCATTGTTCACAAATCTGTCTAAATCTGTGTTAGTGAGCACTTCTCCTTGCCGAGATAATCCATCCACCTCACAGGTGTGGCATATCAGGATGCTGATTAGACAGCATGATTATTGTAAAGGTGTGCCTTAGGCTGGCCATAATAAAAGGCCACTCTAAAATGTGCAGTTTTATCACACAGCACAATGCCACAGATATCAGAAATTTTGAGGGAGCGTGCAATTGGCATGCTGACTGCAGGAATGTCCACCAGAGCGGTTGCCCGTGAACCGAATGTTCATTTCAATTGGCTGAGGCATATTAATGGCAAATAATACTGGCACGTTATTGGGCAAATTATCTGTGGCTTATTAATGGCAAAATAATACTGGGATATTATTGGGCAAATTGGCTGTGGCTTATTAATGGCAAAATTACACTGGCATATTATTGGGAAAGCTGTGGCATATTTAATGGATGAAAAATGGCATATTTTAATAGGCAAACTGTTGCATATGTTAATGACAAAGTGACTGTGGCAGGTTAATTGGTACCTAACAGTGGCTCATTTTAATTGGAAAAGTGATGCGGTGGCATGTTCTGTGGGGCAAAATAACATGTACAATGGAGGAGAGTGACACTGTAGTTTGTTCTGCAGAGGCAGTTCTGTGGGACAAAGTGACACTGTGGTATGTTCTGTAGGGCAAATTGACACTGTGGCATGCCAAATTGTGTGCGTCTTGCGGTACACTTCATATCTGAGAGTCAAATAGAACCGTCAAATACTGTGCTTACAGCGCACTTTGAAAAATTCTAATAGTTTTGGGTGGTAAATAGTACATTTGCGTCTTGCGGTGCACTTCATATCTGAGAGTCAAATAGAACAGTCCAATACTGTGCTTACAGCGCACTTTGAAAAATTCTGGCTACCTCCTCCTCCAGCGCCGCTTCCACCTACACCGCCACGGTCACCGCCTCCTCAACCTATGGGTCACTTAGTATAAACTGAAAGAGAATACCCTGCACTCCAACCCTCTCTCAAATGGATAATTCTGTTGATCCTCCTGGCAGCCATGCTTTAGATTTAGATTTATGTTCTTCCAAAACTAAAATCAAAGATTCCATCTAGTGCTATTTTATGGCTCAGCTGTATTTTTAATTTGTATGTATTTTATGTTATTTGAAGTTATTTCCCTATCCACATTTGCTTGCAGGCCACTTGTACTACTCTTACCCCCATTTTACTTCCTTTTGCAGCCCTCTAGCCCTTTCCAGGACCTTTTTAGATGCATTTTAGTGCCCAAAAGTTCGGGTCCCCATTGACTTCAATGGGATTTAGGTTCGGGGTCAAGTTCGAGCCCGAGCCTGGACTTTTTCCGAAGTTCGGCCAAACCCGCCGAACCCGAACATCCAGGTGTCCGCTAAACTCTATTATTAACCAAAGCCTTTATTCCTTAAATTATACTATTTATTCTTGGATTACACCACCACAAACAGCTAACATGAGTGATATAATACATTTTGCCACATTCCTGATCAAACTCAACTATTAAATGTGTTTAATATTTCATGACCTTAATTATATTTATGATTGTAACCATTTTTGGTAGAATCACAAGTGGATCTAATGTCCATGTAAATCGGTATCAATAGCTATAAACAGGTTGATATTACTGCTGTTCTATGTTCTCAGATACCATTGTCAGATTACATTTTTTGAATGGAAAATAGAGAAATATGTATGGTAATTTTATATTTAATAAAATAAATATTAATTTGACTACAAATATAACAGCTTTGCTGTTACTTGAAGGAATCCCAAAATACAGGAAAGGGTTCCCTATCAACTGAATTCAACCTCCTTGGTTTACACAAAAGATCCTGATATGTAGAGGGATTATCTTTTAGCCTCAGGCAGAAAGTGTGCAAGACTTAATTACACAAAATGCCCAAAGGATTGACAGATCCAAATTCTGTTGACAGAAAAAGACCAGGATCTAGTATAATGTCTAGACACTGTAGACACACATAACATAGAACCATACTTATTAATAATATTCAAGGCACTGGGAGAATATTTCACAGTTTTGAAAACAAGACATAACAAGTACTAAATCCACAATAGATTACAGTATTTTGAATTTAACAGCAAGGTTTCCCCTATCCCTGCAGCGCTTGTGTCCCAAGTATTCAGAATCTGCACAAAGGCTGCAGTTCAAATCCATTTTGCTGCCACTGTGTTTATGTTGAGGGCTGTCTGCCAAAAGGAGACCTAGCTCTCTTGGGTGGAGCACAGGTTGGCTTGATGTCCATCAGGCAACTGTTGAGCAAAAAACAAAAGAGAAAACTCATTACAGGGAGATTGTTATACAGCTGTATCCATCTGGCGAAGAGAACGGCTGTTTCATTGTAAATAAGTCTTGAGGATGTTGGGCATTGCCAATGAGACAGTCTTGTCAAAGTCACACACAATTATTAGCCATAAAACAGACCCGATCTGGTTTCATATATGAAAATAGCATGAAATACAGCGATACATTGCAATTCATGGGAAGAGGACATAAAACAGCTCCTGAATTTAGGAAGAATATAATATCCACCTGGCTGTCACCTCAGATGCTCTTTGTGGGTTTAATAATCTAAACTGCATAGTGTAGTAATTCTTAAAATCCACATAGAGTGAATTAATATATTATTAATAATTATCACCACTAGTATTAATAATTATAATAATAAGCAGTTCATTAATGTGTGAGCTCAGGGGAGGGAAGAGTGAGGGATGGGGACAGGTAGTGCTTGCTTCATCAAGTCTGTGCTTTGGTTGATAGATGGTTTAACTGACTGTGTGACTAATCACCAATTAAATTGGCTGATACCCCTGACCATTGCTTCTGTTTCCTTTACAGTGCCTGGAAATCTTGGCTGCTTCCGAGACCACGGAAACCCTCCACCATTAACTGGCATCAGTGAGACATCGAACAAACAGACCATACAAACTTGCATACTTATGTGTCGCAGACAGCGGTATAAGGTAATGCAACAATTAGCATAATGACTGACATTTCCATCACTATTCTACCAGTATAATGTGTACATGATGAAGCTACAGAACCCACTGTCAAGTCCCGGACCCACCGCAATCAATTCCCCGAGGTCCCCTACGTGGTCCAGCCACCTCCATTCTCCACCTGTCCCACTGGAGGGCTGCGCGATGTAGGCTGCTTCCCAGGCCTGTTGTAAGGCTTGCCTCATGTGTCGCGAGTGCTAGACTGCCGGTGGGGGGGCATGTCCTGTGGTCAGCTGGTGCGCTCCCGTTGGGGGAGGCGAGTAGGACGTAGGTCTCTGCCCTGCCTCCATCACTAGGCTTACCAGAAGGAGGGGTGGCTACCTGGGAGGTGGTGGGAAGACTCAGGGACTGGGCAGGCTTTAAAACAGGTAAGCACTGTTCTTTTAGTGCTTGCTCGTTTTTCAAGCTCCAGTACTCAGTGCTCTCCCTAGTGTTTGACCTATCCTTACCTTTAGTCCCTTTACCCTCCTCTAGCTTTGTCTCCACGGTCTTCTGACCAATTTACTTGTACCTGGTTTATGCTGCCCTCTCTTCTGATTTGACCCCGTCTTGTCCACCCACTTCTGACCCATTTCTGCCTGCCTTGACCTCTGCACTGAATTTCACCGCTCTGCTGCCTTCTCATATGGTACTTCTGATTTCGTCGGCTTTTTCTATTTTTGTGGACCTCGCTACAGTTGTGGCACCTGCGCTTCGCTCCCTGGTTCACTTTACAACACCCACATTGTGACGGCAGACAATAAGCAGTTGGCAATCTTACTGTAGTTTGCTCATTCAAATTAATAGAAGAAAGCATCAAAAATATTATACTTATAGCAGCTTACCGAAATAATACAGGTATTAGGTATGGTTGCTATTAAAGGGCTGAGCTTACAACTAACTTATAACAGCTGGAGTGCCAAGGATTAGCTTCCACTGAATATGGCAATCCTTTATACCATACACTAATATAGCAATTAACTGTACAATCAGTAGTGACACACATTACAAGCTACTTGAGCTATAATTTACACTAAAAGCAAGGTGGGTGGTCCCTGTTATATTAACACATAATAAATGTTAAGTGGTAGGAAACATTATATAATATATAATTATGCCTTATTTTGAGTCATAATGTCTTCCTTAGCCATTAACTGCAAGTTTTAAACATGGAAATATATGATCCTAACATTTCCTCTTCTCATGGGATTTGTGTTAAAATTTCCTGTCATGCAAAACGTTATTTAACAAAGAAAAATGAGATGCAATCAACAGCATAAGTTTTAATGCTTCAGAATCGCTTACTCATATTTATTCTATTTCGTGGTCCTCCCACTTATAACACTATCATTCTATTGCAAGAATAGTTTGTAATACTGCATCTGACAAGCAGGCGGTGTGGATGTAGAATTTGAACAAAACTTGCACATTGCGTGATAGGACGGATGCTAGATTCACAACACAAGGGGGCGTATAAACTTAACAGTGACTTTTTATGATTTGACAACCAGATTGCAACAATTAGGTCAGAACAGACGAATTAAAGATTTTTTTTTACTTAAGTTTTGAAACGATGTTGTCATTTCATTGTTTAGTGATCAGAGCCAAAGGTACAGATTAAATAATTTTCTTTTAGTAAAGTAAGCTGTTCTGTACAGTACTACTTGAATACTATTGAATGCATCTTTAGTTTTTCTCCTGGTAGTGTCATTTAAATGCCTGTTGCAGACAAGGATGGACCAATAGCAGGTAGGTTTTATACTGTCTTGAGATACATATTAATGTTATAGTTCACAGAATTCTAAAAGAAAAGAACATTCACTATGCATGGGCATCCGCAGAAATTTTTTCACGGGGGGCATAATTTGACCGTCATCCTTTCTGCGCCGCGCCTCTTTTTGACAAGTTATCATGAAGTGGAGGAGCTTTGTCATTATCAGTGAAGGCATGCAAAGGGTTGATAAACCCTGCACCAGATACAGATCCACAGCACCAGATATAAACCAACCACACTAGATATAGCCTCACTGCACCAAATATAGATCCACTGTGCCAGATATAGACCCACAACACCAGATATTAACCCACGGTACCAGCTAAAAACCCATGACACAAGATATAAACCACAGCACCAGATAAATATCCAGAGCTCTAGCTGAAACTCCACAGCAACAGATAGAACAACATAGCAAAGATATAACCCCATAGCACCAGATACAACACTATAGCACACAATATAACCCAACAGCACCAGATACAACACTATAGCACACAATATAACCCAACAGCACCAGATACAACACTATAACACACAATATAACCCAACAGCACCAGATACAACACTATAGCACACAATATAACCCAACAGCACCAGACACAACACTATAGCACACAATATAACCCAACAGCACCAGATACAACACTATAGCACACAATATAACCCAACAGCACCAGATACAACACTATAGCACACAATATAACCCAACAGCACCAGATACAACACTATAACACACAATATAACCCAACAGCACCAGATACAACACTATAGCACACAATATAACCCAACAGCACCAGATACAACACTATAGCACACAATATAACCCAACTGCCCCAGATACAACACTATAGTGTCGCTGATGCTCAGCTCCCCATGCTTGCATTAAGCATGGGGAGCCGAGCAGCACTTTCTCTTGCTGCCCGTGAAGCAGACGCTGCTCTGCTTCACAGGGTGGGGTGGAGCTACACTGCTCAGCCGGTAAGCTCTGCCCCCTCCTTGGATCAACATTTGCAGGCAAAGGGAGGGGAGAAAGAGACACAAAACAGGGGGAGGGGGGAGAGAGAGAGAAAGAAAAGGGGGAGAGAGAGAGAGACAGAACAGGGGGAGGGGGAGAGAGAGACAGAACAGGGGGAGGGGGGAGAGAGAGAGAAAGAAAAGGGGGAGAGAGAGAGAGACAGAACAGGGGGAGGGTGGAGAGAGAGAAAGAAAAGGGGGGGAGAGAGAGAGAGACAGAACAGGGGGAGGGGGGAGAGAGAGACAGAACAGGGGGGGGAGAGAGACAGAACAGGGGGAGGGGGAGAGAGAGAAAGAACAGGGGGAGGGAAAGAGAGACAGAACAGGGGGAGGGGGAGAGAGAGAGAAAGAAAAGGGGGAGAGAGAGAGAGAGACAGAACAGGGGGGAGAGAGAGAGACAGAACAGGGGGAGGGAGAGAGAGACAGAACAGGGGGAGGGGGGGGAGAGAGACAGAACAGGGGAGGGGGGAAGAGAGACAGGGGGAGGGGAAGAGATAGACAGAACAGGGGGGGAGAGAAAGAACAGGGGGAGAGAGAGAGAGACAGAACAGGGGAGGGGGAGAGAGACAGGGGGAGAGAGAGACAGAACAGGGGGGGAGAGAGACAGAACAGAGGAGGGGAGAGAGACAGAACAGAGTGGGGGGGAGACAGAGGAGGGGGAGGAGAGAGACAGAACAGAGGGAGAGAGAGAGAAAACAGGTATGGGGGAGTTAGAGAGAGACAGACATGGCAAGGAAGAGGAAAGGGACACATACATAAGGGGGGTGAAAGACGGGGGGCGCCACGGGGCAAGCCCGCACAGGACTCCGGGACACTTAAGGCAGGCCCTGAACCCAACAGCACCAGACACAACACTATAGCACACACAATATAACCCCTCAGCACCAGATACAACACTATAGCACACAATATAACCTCTCAGCACCAGATACAACACTATAGCACACAATATAACCCCCCAGCACTAGATACAACACTATAGCACACAATATAAGCATACGGCAACAGATACAACACTATAGCACACAATATAACCCCTCAGCACCAGATACAACAATATAGCACACAATATAACCTCTCAGCACCAGATACAACACTATAGCACACAATATAACCCCACAGCACCAGATACAACACTATAGCACACAATATAACCCCTCAGCACCAGATGCAACAATATAGCACACAATATAACCTCTCAGCACCAGATACAACACTATAGCACACAATATAACCCCTCATCACCAGATACAACACTATAGCACACAATATAACCTCTCAGCACCAGATACAACACTATAACACACAATATAACCTCTCAGCACCAGATACAACACTATAGCACACAATATAACCCCACAGCACCAGATACAACACTATAGCACACAATATAACTCCACAGCACCAGATACAACACTATAGCACACAATATAAGCACAAAGCAACAGATTCCCTAAACACCCACATTCCTAAATCCATGACATTTCTTTATCTCTTTCCCCTTTTTTTATATGTTTTATTCCTCCATGTTTGCCATCTCTTTACCCATCCTTTTATGTGTTTTATTCCTCCATGTCAGTGACCTCTTTTCACCTACATTTGATCTTTTCTGCCCCATGTCACAATTTTGTCTGTATTCTGCTCCAATCAATCACCTCTTTTCATCCTCTTTTATCTTTTCTGCCCCATGTCATCCCATTTTGTTTGCAATCTGCTTCCATCTATCACATCATCTTATCCTCCATTTTCTTTTCTGCCCCATCCACTTGTCACCATGTTGATGTGAGCAGAGCCTGGTCAGAGGAGCTGCTCAGACTGGACAAATGGAGACCTCATGAAAATGGGAGGGACCTTCTTGGGTTTACCCCACTCTACCATGTACCTTGGCTGTTTTGTTTTTTAAAGCTATTATAAGCTCTTCCTACCTGTTACAGAGGCTCAGCTATGGTCTCTGAGTATCTTCCCCTGTTTCCTCCATGATGTTGCACTGCAGGCTCTCTTCTGTCATGCTGCCACATGGAGGGCTGAGGGGTGGGCTATAACGTCATATCCCCAGGCACCCCTGTCATTGGCTCTCCATGCAGCATGACTGACAGCTGCAGAGACGTGCACCAATGTGGATGAGAGACCAGTATTACAGCAAGCAGAGTTGCAGAGAGCAACAGCTTTGGGTGCCACCTCCTACCCCAGCAACTGGTGTGCAGTCCCCTAGGGACAACTAGAGGCTGCACACTGAGTAAAAATAATAATAATAAAAAAAAGGAGAATTGCTAAAAAAAATGTAATAAAATATTATTATATCATGTCAATATACTAAGGCACACATGAGTTTATAAACATAAACAAATATAATGGTGCTTCAAATATATAATATACTACATTTAAGTAAAAATTTTAAAGTCTGAATTAGTTTCAGAAACAGCAGATATCGTACCTGCCTATAAAATGTGCTGGCATAATGACATAAAGACCAGCATGTTATGAGTATTAGATACCTTGTGTAGCCAACAAGTGATAAAGGCTATAACAGTAAAGAGCGTAGGGCTGCGCTCAATAAGTGTTAGATTTCCTAATGGGCAGACTTGATTGGCCAATTGATTTGGATCTACTTTCAAAATCTAAGTGTCTAGTTGGGTTTTGCTACAGGAGTAACATTAACTGTTTAATAAAAATCAAGGAACTAATCCTCATAATACTGAAAACTGGTAGGTTTAGTATGCAACATTTTATGGATGGCTGATGAAGTGAATATTTCCAAAGCACAGAAACTTTATTTTTTTATTTGTTGCCTTGTTTGAGAGAATTGGAAAGATTGAAATCTGAGGTCTGGCATTGAATGTTATGTTCTAACTCGCTTAATTAGAATCTGTTGCCCAGTTCAATTAGTATGAAGGTGGTACTTAGGAACTGTGTAGAAATAAGCGAATATCTCTATTTACCGCTTCCAAAATATTTACCTCCTGTAGAATAATGTGCTATGATTCATCAAAAGTCTATCCTTATCCAAACGTCATGTACTCGTATTTAATGCTTGATCACGCAGTTTTAAATTAGTTTGACCCCAGATGTCTTATCCTCCTATCCACTTACACTCGCAGTGATGTTTAAAAAAGACAGTATAAATGATGTCTTCCTCTGCCTTCACTGGAACTCAAAAATCATTGTTTATCATGGGCTCCTCAAGCAGAACTGGAGAGCTATGGGTTGTTTCTCCTGTGTTCTCATGTTACTATATTTTTGGCCTTTCTATATTGATTATATTAATGTCTTACTTTTTGTATTTATCTCTTTTATGTATACCAGTTTGCTGGGCTTGAGTCAGGATTTGCCTGCTTTTGTGGAAACAATGTGGATTATAAGAAACATGGAGAGACGGCCAACACAGAGTGCAACAGTGTTTGTTTTGGGGATCACACACAACCATGTGGAGGAGATGGACGTATCATCCTGTTTGACAGTAAGTGTGGTTTCTCAAAGGAACCACCCTAGTACTTACCAGCTGGTCTAGACCATGTGTAACACTTAATGGGAGTTAATTTGCTCAGCAATGAAGTGAAGTGTACTTTATTTCACACAAAAAATGTTCACTGCTTTTTGGGTGAATGCCATCATTGGTTGGTCTGTCAGGATCGCACTTGATAATTCACAATTGGCCTTTTTTTTAAATTATTATTATAAATACAGTCACCAGCCATATGGATTGTACCTTTTGCAGTTGGGAGCAGCACTGAGGCTTCAGGAGGCTCACATGATCTCAGAGTTAAAACTGCATTTTAGTATATGTGAAAAATAAATTATGTAAATTTCCTGGGAAACATGTTGTCAGCATTGCTTTTTTACTCTATAGTTTCCAACTTGATTTAAAGAACGTCACATTCTCTTTGAGGCTGTGAGTTAAGGAAGGTGCCCCCCTTAATCAATCCCCTTACAAATGAAAGATATTAATTTACAGAATGTATTTAGTACTCATGGCCCACATACAATAAAGTCATCTTCATCTTGTTTTTGTAACAACCTGGAATAGTGAGAACCTATGGCTCACTTTCCATACTTATTATGGGATGAACATTATTATATAAATATTTAGGCATGGCATAGGTTGTAACCGATATCAGCATTACAGGTCTTGTGTGCAGGGCCAGCACCTCTGGGACTGCTTTCTAACAATAGAGTATGTCACCCACTTGGCATCCACACCAACAGCTGCCGGCAACAGGTCAAACATTTCAGAGCAGTCGTCATTTCATACCTCTGCTGTCCAGAACTGCATAGTAGCTGGGTACAATAGAATAATATGATATAGACTGAGAGGCATCTGAGGAGAGGTCATTGCGATCACATTGGCAGGGATAGATAGTGGTTTTGACTTTTGTAATGCCAAAAACACAATACCATAAGTGCCAATTTTATGCAATGCTGCCCAGTGTGTGTAAACAGCTGCCAATTTTGTTTCTTTTTCTTATATTCAAGTCACAAACAGACAGAAAATGTGCAGTCTGGGTGGCCTGAATCAACAATCTTGCACTTATTTGTATACTCTTACAGCCTGTCAGACCACAAGCAAGAACTATAATCTAAGGAATGACTCTCTCTTTTATTGTAGAAGGGCTGCTCCACTAAATATAATAGTAAAGTAAACAATATAGCAATGTACAAAACTCCTTAGACAAGTATAGTCTTGCATAAAGCAAATAACTGACAGTTATATTTTTTGGGAAACAAAGAACAACTTTGTCTTTTTGTCCACATAAGATTGATGAGACATGTAAATGTCTTGTGTAAACATCTTATTTCTGGTGTATGTTTATAAGGTAGTGTTTTAAGGTAGTGACCCTAGAATTACAGGGAGTTGAGAAGGAAATTGAAAACTTAAGGACAAAGTAGCAAACTTGGAAAAATTCTCCAATTCAGTTGAATTATACAAAAATGTACATGTGTTAAATATTTAATACTAAAAACAAATTCCTACTGTGAGTGGGTCACTATATGCCAGGCCCCTTATTCATAATGCACTGCACTCTATACTATCATGAATATGATGCAATTATACACAATGCATAGCTTGAACTTACATTGTGTGGAAGCAAAAATACCCATTATGCCCTGTTCACCATAGATAGGGCCTTTACCCTTTTATTTAAACATTGGTTAGCAATTTATCTGGCATGCATTAAAAATATGGCATTTTAACATGCATCTGTCAGCTTTAACGGCAGGTGCTCTTTAAATGATTGCCTGTTTCCATGTGATATAAAAACATACAGGCAGCCTAGAAGCATGCATCATCGTGGTTACAGTCATAACAATGTAGACAATGGGAAATTAATGTAATTCATGTCTACAAATTTTCCGGAGTCTTAAAAAAAATCACAAAGTTTAGAGGCCGGAACAGCCTCTTCCACAAAAATAAAAATAAAAAGTCTACCACATGACATGAATTTCCCAGTGTGCTTTTCAGCAGGTGGAAACATCAATATATGCAGGAAGCTCCAGAATAGATTGTTAACATAAATTATTCATTCCACAGCACTGGATACAGTTAGTATAATACATTAGGAGATTTAAAGGACAACTGTCATTCCAGAAGTGACTTTGAATGAAATAAATGACTAACTCCTAATACATAAGCAGTCCCATTTTTACAAAAACAAAACTATGCTACATTTTCAGTTATTTTACCATTTAGTAGCAATTACTGCCATGGCTGCCATCTTGCCTCCTTGCTTGGGTCAGATCTCTGACCCAAGCGCCTTGCAGTCCCACCTATCAGTTCTGTGTAGCCCCGCCCCCACATTCTGTGTAGCCCTTCCCCCATTGCACTGCTTGAATACTGGTAACAGTGCTGCAGGGAGTTACCTGCAGTCATGTTAAGAGTATACAAGCTGTGTGATGTGCACAGTCTTGTGTCAAGAGCGATCTTGCAAGGAGCGGGTATACATGGAGCTGAGAGGTGGGACTACAAGTAGGGTTGCCACCTGGCCGGTATTTTACCGGCAGGCCGATAAAAATTTGGCACCAGGCCAATGTTAAGTCTATGGAGACAGTACCAAGGCCGGTATTTTTTTGAAGAAAAGGTGGCAACCCTAACTACAAGCTATGGGGAGCTGGGAAGTAAACGTTGCAGGCACAGGGTATGCTGGAAGGGAAAATCTAATGCACATGCAAGCGCTAGATGGTCTTGAGAATGTAAGAAAAAACAGAAACATAAAGAGAATGGCAGGATAAAAAAAATAGTGACAAGTTGCAGCAAAGCCATACAGATTACTAGACTGTCCCTTTAGTGTGAAAGTGTAGTGGAGCTAAATTTCAGTCTTAGTAGAAAATCCATGTAGTTTTATCATCGTTGGATGTTGATAAGACAGGCAAGACAATTGTAATCTTGGGTTGACTGATATGTAATGCTGGTAATGTCTCCCCACATAGCTTATAAGTAAAAATACAGGTTGTGTCTATTATGATGTGTGAATAAGGGAAATAATGATGCATATTTATGTGTGGGCATTTTAAAGAGACACTCCAACACCAAACACATTTTGAAGCATATCGTAGTGTTTAAAGTGGTATTTCCACATACAATAATTTGTTCTTATTTTCTGGATGTTGTATATCATTTTGGTGTATTATAAATAAACGTATTTTATTTTAAAACAAATTCCAGTTCTCCTTTAGTCTCCTACATTAAATACAGTGTCTTCATTGAGTAGTAGACTACTAAACTAAATACTGTCATTAGTGATGTCATCCTTGGAATGAGATGAACATTTCTTAACTATTTAAAGATTTAACCATAGATCTAGCAAGAGAAATACACCAGACTTGTCCCTGCAAAACCAGAGGACTTATCAGGGCTTATATAACCTTCAAAAGGCACTGAGTCCTACACAATTCAGGACATAATAAGAAAGAAGTCAATTCCTAATAGGAAATTTCATTAAAAGAAAGAGTTGGTTCTGTAGCTGCCTAACATAATGAGTTAACATTTGACCCTAGTCCCAAGGTGATTATATATTATAAATAGTAGTTAATGCTACTAATCAGTTGGTTTGCTTTAAATAGATTTGTTATAATGCAGATCTGAGTCATTCAGTTGACAATCCCAAATACTAAATAAAATCTTTGGAAGTTAGAAACATAGAATGTGTCGACAGATAAGAACCATTCAGCCCATCTAGTCTGCCCAATTTTCTAAATAATTGTATTGCCCCCTGGCCTTATCTTATATCAAGGATAGCCTTATGCTTAAACTCCTTCACTGTGCTAACCTCTATCACTTTATGCTCAAACTGTCACTTTGTTCACCTCTGCCACTTCAGCTAGAAGGCTATTTCATGCATCCTCTACCCTTTCAATAATCTAATACTTTCTGATATTACTTTTAAACCCGCTAATTAAAGACTATGTCCTCTAGTTGTGGTAGTTTTTCTTTTAAATATAATCCCTTCCTTTACTGTGTTGATTCCCTTTATGTATTTAAGGTATATACCCATCTCGTCTTTCCTCCAAGCTATACATGTTAAGATCCTTTAACCTTTCCTGGTAAATTTTATCCTGCAATCCATGAACCAGTTTAGTAGCCCTTCTCTGAACTCTCTCAAAAGTATCAGTATCCTTCTGGAGATACAGTCTCCAGTACTGCATACTGCACTGTCTCACCAGTGCTTTGTACATTGGCATGAGCACTTCCCTCTTTTTGCTACATCTCCCTATACAACTAAGCTGCTAGCATTTCCTGTTGCTCTATTACATTGTCAACCTACCTTTAAGTTCACTGAAATAATTACTCATAAATCCCTTTCCTAAGATGTTGAGGTTAGGACTGTATCAAATATTCTATACTCTACCCAAGATGCACTTTTTCTAGTTTACCTAAATCATTTGCCATTTGGCTTATGGCTTCAGGAACATCAACCCTTTTGCAAATCTTTGTACAATCATCAAAAAGACATGCCTTATCATCAAGACCTTCTGTATTGAGACAAGCACTTATTCAGTTTTGTACAGTGTATTGAACCGTGTTTCACTTACAGAACTGCCTGCAGAGTGAGGTGGGCAGCATTGTCTATCTGCAAGAATGTCCTCATGGTCTGTAACCCAGCACCACATTAATTAACCTATTGAAGTGCTGACAAGGCCATTGTAGGCCGATGTGTATATCTGTTGTTTGCTATGTCCTCGTGCAGAGGAGACCAGCCATGCATTTTGGGTCTGGACTGTCCTTATGGGTCGGATTATTCTGATATGCTAATGGAGTGGTTTCTGCTGTAATAGTCTAGGCAAGCAAAAAATGGTGATGCCCTCTTGGGTAGGTACCATCCTATAAGACAGGCTATTGTGGTGCTTTCCGTTGTCGGTGAGTCTGTGATCCCACCCTCTTTTTGGTCTCATTTCATTTTTGATAGCTCATTTAACACATTCATTTTTTTCTGCTGTTTTCTATGTACATCTGGATATTACTAACTTATAAATATTTTATTAAACAATTGTTATTATTAAATCACACTTAATATACAGAGCACATATTTGCCAAAGCCCTACAGCCTTGCCCTATGTGCTCTGTATAAAATGATTACTCCCACACAAAAAAAGCTTCAGTGCAACATTTATTAAAAAATATTATGATATAGAAATGTTGTATAACAAGTAAGAAAGGTGGATAATTTGTAGAACATTTTATCACAATACACTTTTGCCCTTTCCTATTTTCCTATTATCTGCACTGTATAAAAATTGCAATTTGAGAATAAAGATTCTCTGCTAAGAGTAAAAAGTCACAATTGTGCCCCTTTTTTTTTCACATATTGTGAAACCATTGTGCGACCATTCAGATAGAATGGAAAATAGGCAATATTCCTCACTTATGGTCACTTGAAATTGAATAATCAAATCTATAGTCTGGTCAGTCTAGGTTCTATTGGTATTAAATGGTTTATCAGAATTTGTTCCATTTATTACATTTTCTACTTGTTTAATTTCAATGCTGAAAATCCCATAACATTCAGACCTTTTTAGCCAGAACCTCACAGCATTCCCTTTTAATTATATACAGATGATGTGTAAAATATATAGTTTCTTACTGGCACTATACATCCCGCTTTAAATGGGGTTATATAAAAAAAAACTATTACCAGATGTTTGATGTTTAAAAAGCCTTAAGTATATCATTTATGTATAGCTAACCAGTGTATAATTGTATTACACCATTGTAGTCCTTTCTCACAACATGCCAAATTGTGACATGGTTGCAAAGAGCTGGAGCCTAACATTATTTGTCAGACGATTTTATCCAAATGACACATGGGATTGTGACAGAGACATTCCCTCATTTCTAGTAAACATTTACTGCTCCTTGTTTTCAGTTTCTTAAAAGCCTGCCTAAGAGAACAATGTGGTGCAGTCTTGTTAGCGCGAGTGGGCAGACCATTGTGTACTTAGAGGTCAAACTGCAAAAGAACATTTGAGAAAAATGACACAGCTGTGGTCATACACACCCTCAGTTTGCGGGAAGTCAAGTATGTGGCACTAACTCTAAACGTGGATTTTGGAGCCTTGAAGGCATGGGAGCAGAACAGAAGATTGTTGTCTAGTGTGTATCAGAGGCGGGTGGAGAGCTGGACACTGGGTTTCTGGAGGGTTTCCTCTGTCAGTGTGTGATTTTGGATGTTTTGCCAAGTATAATTTCCACCTGACCTGTAAACACTTTAGTTTGCTTACAATTTCCTATCTTGATGTGAAAATGGAGGTTTAAGCAGTAGTATTTGAAAAGCAGACTATGCTTAATGCTGACTATTGAATTTGTACAAGTGCATTCAATATACAATAATAGAGGCACACAGCTAGCAGCTGGATCTGGCATAATTTGTAGAGGGCACACCTCATGTCCATAATATAGCTTGATAACACTTCATGGTTACTGGCAGTTGCCTTACCCAATGGGCAATAAAGGCATTTACCCAGATCCCACCATCAAAGGTGGCCCCAAAGCCAAGTACTAGGATTTCAAGTGTGTATCTGTCAAAAAAGGCACCACCATGTTCCCTCCTTTCTTCTGTACCTATTGAAGTCCCTATTGCCACCACATTTCATATATTTATTTATTTATAAATGTGGTCACTGTTTTTGTATATTGTATCTATTAATATTGGCATGGAAATGTCCTCTTGGAGATTTCTAATGGATAGCTTGGATACTTTGTGTCTAACTGTTACCACATATCATGTTATTTTGTTATTTTGATCCGTTTAATGTGTCTTGCTCTGTGCTTTTTTGCACCCTTTGTAAGTCATCAGTTTTTTGCACGTTTAGTTTTTCTTTGAATAATGCATCTTTTCATAAGTAAATGTTTTTTATTATATTAGTTTGCAATTGCAACATGCTTTAATGTAATTTAAATATGCAAGTGTGACAGATTTTTCGTCTTTGTTTTTAATCCAGTTTTTAAAGGGTGTTTTGTTTTATTGTAATTATATGGTACACCTGTTAATCATTATGTCACTAGTGTTTAATGGAAGGCGTTATTCTAACATTCAGCCTATGATTAAGTACCTGCAGGGTACAAAACACGTCAGGCGGTTGGCGTGCCCTATCTAGGGTTTGTGTTGCCCTGTGGAATTGTGTGCTTTTTTCTATTAAGATGCACAATAAATGTATTATTACATACAGAACTTACCCCACTCCAGGACAGCCGCCCCTTGTCTCTAGCAATTTCCCTGCAACGCTCTCACCTCAAAGCAGTGCACACCAGGTGCGTATGCTCCATATGTGCTAGGTGTTCACCTCACACTTAGCTCGGAGCCGCTATGTCTATTTGTGGGGGTGGAGGGCATGATTGCATGCCAGTGAGTGGAGGGGGCCAGGGTCAAGAGGGCCCAAGCAAATGTTTGCCCAGGCAGTAGTGTGGCAACAAGGCACTCGCCTAGGGCGGCACTTTGCCAGAGGGCGGCACTTTGCCAGAGGATGTTAAAGCACACTTCTGCTGCTTGAAACATTCCCTCCGCTCCCCCCCCCCCCCCATCGTTCAGCACGCTGGGTGATGAGGGCATGTAATTGACGTTGTGGGGGTAATGAGGTTGATGGTGGGTGATGTTGCATTTAGTGTGTATGCAATGTAGGTGATGGGGGCTTGTAATGGGGTTATTGGGCATTTAATGTTTGTGCAATGTAAGGGGTGTCGTGGGTGTGCAACATGGGTGATGGGGAATGTCATAGGTGTGCAACGTGGGTGGAGGGTGCCCAAATTTTGTCTGCCTAGGGCAGCACAAAAGCAAGATACACCAATGTGCCCAGGGTCCAATCAATATTAAAGATGCCCTGGCAGAGAGGCAGGTGAGGGGTGATCTCTTGATCTCCCCAACTAGCACCTCTGCCGCCAAGCATTTCTTTTTTCTTGTTTTTTTTTTAAAGATGAGTTTTTAGCCGTTCCTCAGGCAGACAAGGCAAGTGCCGTCCAAGTCTGCCCCGCTGAGAAGGGGTGTGTGTGTTTATGGCTCTTTGATATTTTTATAAAAATGGGTGAAAGAAGAGGGGTCACTACTACTAACCCCTAAGTGTTGCCCAGGGGCTTAAAGTGACCCTGTATTCTAAATCTAAATTACAAGAGAAGCACTAAAAAACAGTCGGTAATGTTGTGGAGGATAGTATACATCCATAAATCTTTATGAGTAGGAAGCTTCTCCATCCAAACTTAGGAATACAGTGGAAGACAAAGCTAAAGATAGAACTTAGAAGATAGTACATTGTGGGAGCGCATTAGTTAATGGAGTACTAATAGAGAGCATATATACTCATATGCTATTTAGGATGCATACCTCCCAACTATGCCTCCGCGGCGAATTGGGACAGTGAGGGCGGAGTCTGGGTAGGGGGGGGGGACACAGGGGGTGGAGTCTGGGGAGGGGGGTGTCAGTGCTGCCGTTCATGTGTGGTCACCCATTTTTGATCCTGGCTTCTGAAACCAAAATCGCTACTGCGCACGTGCACACTGCTGTGCATGCCCAGTAAGCATTCTCTGGTGTCTGGGACACCGGAGAATGCGAACAGGAGCGTAGTACTGATTTTCTTTAAAAATATGCTATAATAAAAACTCATTGATACATAAAAAATATTTATCTAAAAAATTCAATTCACTTAACATTTGGCAGTAAAAGACACTATGAAAAGTTCTACAAATACAATTTATAGAGAGTTTTTATATTTAACAGGAAAATAATGTTAGTTGTTTTTTGGTTTTAACTTCTGCGTCCGATAATATTCATAGAAGCCAAAACGAAAAATAAACTAGCATTATTTTGGTTTAAATGTAAAAACTCTTGTTCTTTGCATTTGTGTATTTTATTACCAAATATTAATTTAACTGTATATTTTATATATGTATTTTCTTATGTTTTTATGTATGGAATATGTTTAAAGAAAATCAGTACTAGACTGCCATTCTAAAAAGCCTATGAGCAAATGCTCTCTATTAGAAATCCTAAAATAGAGGATAAAAGCCTCTAGAGCACTCCTATCAAATAGTAATCACATAGGTGTTTTGTAAGCAGATTAATAAAACAAATTACAATAGATAGGAATTGACTATCTCTTTTTCTGTTAAAAATATAACTTAGCTTCTATCACTCCACGCAAAAACTCTTCTCTATCTGGAAACTGTGCCACTTGCATGAAGAAATAAGTGTGCTGAGGGAATGTCACAAGCTTCTCCTAAGTATTTATTAGTCATGTATTCTTTCGAACATGAAAGAAACATATAGCCTTTTGAAAGACATCAGTAAATACTTCCTATGATGGCCCCAATGGAAAATTTAAGTAGAAGGCTTTATTCTTTCAAACTTGTTATCTGTGAATTTATGACAGGGAAACAGGGCCTACATAGCCTTTGTGTGATAAAAAGAAATTGCTTTGTACATCAGAATTCATTAGTGGTTTGGGGCCTGTAATACATCCTTAAGTATATATAAATTGTGTTTGTGTGATGTTTATCTAACACAATATAAAGAACAATAACATGAATTTCATGGAAATACATAAGTAATTTGTCGTTATATTAAATAGCTACCATTTTAAGCAACAACGTCCTTGATCTCTAGCTACACTTTCTTTAGTGTCATTTGTGTATTTTGTTTTATGTTGTTGTTTTTTTACTAACTGAAAAAAAAGGATATTCAATGAAAATCAATCAAATTAAAAAAAATTTTATGTGAAAGCAAAACGTCAACACTGCCTAGAAAAATGTGACAGGACATACAGGATCTTTTAGTGATTCTTCTATGAAAACATGCTGTTTTTAGAGTACTGATGTGATGGGTCAGAAAACTTCCCATCACTTTTAAAGCCATGTAGATGATCTCCCAGTTTACCTATCGGTAAAGGTATTTAATACATCTCTTAGTTTTGTCTGTAGCCTATTTGTACTGTTGCTGATGTTAATCAAGCATGAACCTGATGTTAATCAATCCCCCAAATTTTGGTGGCTTAATAAAGATTTATGACAGGATTTAGCGATTTATCAGCCAACTTCAATTATAATGCCAGTATCCTTCCTCTCTAACAAGATTGCATTCTGGTCATTATCAGGAAGTTTTTATTAACACAATGAGGTAACTGTGATCACACTCTTGCTTCTTGGCAGCTCCAACAAATAAATGTATGTTTATGCTCGAATCAAAATGTAAAGTTATTTTTTTCAACAGTGCAGATGTCAAGACTAAGTTGACGCAAAACAGATAAACAGAAATGTGTAGAAATATTTCTCCACAAATCAGGGCCTCACCTGCCCGGGATTAAAATCTATGTGTGCCGATCATTTCCAAAATAAGTCGTTTGATACCAGATATATACGTTGTTTATGCAAGAACCTTTCACAAAACTAATACAGTACAATAAGACATCATGCAATACAGCATATTGCACAATGTTCCACCCCAGGATACTGTACATAATCTGAAATGGAGACCTCTGTTTCCTCAATGGAAGCCAGACTTTAGCTAGCACTTTTGCCTAGTGGAATATACAGATCTGAATTATTTATTACATCAGTACTCGATTAATAGTCTGTGCTTAGTTTGCATGCTGCAATGTTCTGTAGTGAATTTTGTAGTGATTTTCTGTGCTGTGAAAGACCAATAACTTGATCAGTTGAATTCATTAAGGTACTTGGTGTTGTAACAAGTAAAACACACTCACATGATTAAATAGTATTGAACTGGTACACTATAGCACTGATATGCATGCAATAAAAATAAAAACTGTGAATTATTACAATGTATTGCTAGCCACATCACCTTGTTGACATCTTCATTTCTTTCTGTAATTATAGCGCTAATTGGAGCCTGTGGTGGAAATTATACCAAGGATTCTGCAGTGATTTATTCCCCAGATTTTCCAGACTCTTATGGAACAGGAAAAGCCTGCTACTGGACAATTCAAGTCCCCGGAGCATCTCTAATCCATTTTAACTTTACGTTTTTTGACATTAAAGACTCCAGAGATATGGTTGAATTGTTGGACGGTTACACTAAGCAAGTCTTGGTTCGGTTTGATGGCAGGAACCATCCATTACACTCCTTCAATATATCACTTGACTTTGTCATCCTTTATTTCTTTTCTGATCGCATCAATCAGGCACAAGGTTTCGCAGTGGTGTACCAAGGTAAGATTCATTTGCTGTCTTCTGTCCACATTATATATATTGTACCTGTGTATCATTTGAAAAATCATGTTTAAAAATATAAGCATAGTAACTTAGGAGGGTTTGACTAGGAAATTACTAAGGAAACAAATATGACTGTATTTTTGTTCCTATCGGGAATAATTAGTAACACAATATATAACCGCATAGAGATACTGACTTTCTGCTGCCAATCAGGCCTACTCTTTGCTAGTGGATCAGAGTGAGCGTTTGTGTACTAGTGGCAGTGAGTGGTCCTGAGTCTGTATGTGCTGATGGCAGTGACAACTGTATGCCACTAGCTCAAGCAAGTAGTTTTATCATTGTGCGTTTAGCCATCTGCAGAGGGCTGTATAGTATATCTCCCATCAGTATACCGTTAACTTGCCATAGGGTAGTGATAGAGGAAAACTCCTATCAGTATGTAGTTGGACAAAGACAAAGTACAGTATACTTGCCAGTACAGATTAACTTCCATCATGATAAGGTCTACATAATAAAGAGATAGTTGCAGAGGAATTGAGATGGGAATTTCAAACTTGAGCCCAAAATAGCTGAGTTGCAAACATTCCGATCTCAATTCATTTAAATTCCGTAGGGTTGGCACCTTTTCTTCCAAAATACCAGCCATGCTATAGCCCAATAGACTTAACATTCACCTTAAGCCAATTTTTGATGAGCATGGTTGGGTGGCTACACTACTTTGGGCAAACACAGACTTAGCCCAGGATTGCACACAACAGTAAATAGTTACTGTTAAATGGTGATAAGTATAACTACCATCAATATGTATACCTCCCTGCAGCTCCTTGTTAGCCGGACATATAAGTGGTACAGTATCGCTTGCATAGGTATATAGTTATCAAGATGTCTATGACAGTAGATTAAAGTTCCTATCAGTATACACAGCCATACACAGATTCTACAACTGTCACTTGAATATTCTGGGGGCATTTGACCTACTACATTCCCCCTTCTCAATATTCCAGGGTAGATTTTCACTTTTCCACACACTCCCACTTTAGAAATACATATTCAAGATGTAACATTGATTTCTCCAATGTATCCAGAGGTTCCTCCCTAAACATCTGTTCACTAGATATATAAAAAGAAGTGGAGAAAAAATGTAGCCAGAGTTTAATTAAGACTCCACGGGTCCCCTGAAAGTATAACTGATTAGGCAACACACTGCACAGACACTGAATTGATAATAGGCTAAGACACTGTCTAAATAGCAAGCAGAGTTACAGGTTTAAATGTTTCATATAATCAATTCCTCATAGAGAGAGGATGGCAGACATCTATTGCATAACCACATAAGCCAGTTGTTGTCACATTAAGTTTTATCTTGTGTACAGGTCTAAATCAGCAGATGAAAATGTGTAAAGCTTCATCACAATTACTGTGCTATTGAATCATTCTACACACAATAGGGAATAATCAAATTAGATATCTACTTGTGAAAACAGCATCTGGAGCACATAGTTTGACTGTGGTTCTGCATTCATTAATGTTCATGACTGTCGGGAACAGGGATACAGCTTATATTGTATGTTTTAACAGCTGTTCAAATGGCATTACACAGTAGTCAAATTCGTTCAGTCTTTAACTACTGGAAGAGTATACATGTCAGATGCTAAATTATTGTATTGTTGGAGAATTTCTATAGCATCCAAGGTGTAAAATTTCCATCCTCAATGGATGAGTTCACAATTATATTGTCAATTATCCTCCTATGCTGCCCTCCCAACCTTTAAAAAAGGAAACCGGCAGCTGAAGTAGACATTATTGTTTGGTATCTAAGGGTGTTTTTGTACAGATACTGTAGAATGATCCTATATTCAAAAGAACTTCAACATTCCAGGTAACCACCCGACCATGAATATCTCTTTTTAAAGTTCCACCTGGCTTCCTTTATACAGGTCTGTTACCATGGACTTTATGTTCATTTACTATAAAATGTGCTCATGTAAGCAACAGACATTTCCTGACCTCTGAGGAACTTCTCTAGGGAGACAGGAATTTCCACACAGCCTTTGATGACATGACCCAGTCAATAATTCAAGTGCTTAGTAAAGTGTGGTAGGAAACAGTGCATCACAGTGGAAGATCGGGGTGAGCAACCGTACTTCTACTAATTCAGAACTAATTGTGATCCTGAGAATTAGGAAATACGCTATAATGGCCAGTTCTTGAAGAATGTGTAACTCCCAAGTACTAGATAATAGACAACATATAACGGTACCTAAAGGCAGTATGGATAGTCAGGCACACCTAATTTTTTTCAATGACACAACAACAAGATATTTGATTCTTCTACTTTAGATGTAAAATTGCATAGATTTTGTCAAGTAATTTTTAAATTGCTATAAGTATTAAACTGTACTCCCTGATCACTGGAGCACTTGGAGACTTACTTTCTCCTGTGTCTGTATGTGAGTCCTGTCTACAGAGATACTTCCTTATTGGTCAGTTACACAGACAGACTCATTGAACAGATTCCAGAAGGTAAATCTCCTATCTCCATTCTTTCCCACCTGACTAATAATTGAACAAGAAATGAAAGTAACAGGACTAGGTCAATTTACTGATAGTTTAAAAGCTTGGCATCACCATGGCATCGCTATTTAAAACTTTTTCATAGAATGCTTACCACATTAGAAACCCATTGTCATACATTTTATCAATCCATTCTTGGTAACTTATGTAACTTATGGTTAGTCATTCATTTAGCTATATGCTAGCTATATGCTTAGTATATTTTGTAAAATAACCTGTGAGCCCCACATAATGGTCACTGTTTGTATTGCTCATTAATGTTGTGTTTACTCATATTTTGTCCTGTTTCTTTCTGAACAGCATTCAAAGAGCAAGTTTTGGAGAAGCCTAGATTACCCATCAATCAAACACAGACTGAACTTATTACTCAAACAACCAATCTAAGCATAACTGCAGCTCGTTCTTCAAAGATCCTTTATGTCATAACCACCAGCCCCAGCCAACCAACTGGGCACATGCCAGGTAAGATACTTTGTTGGTATGCTGTGTACAGAAGCGAGTGACATGACATGTTCATAGTTGCCAACATATGAAATAAAAATTCCAGGGACACTTTGCAGCAAAGCTATCAATTACTTACTTGACAATTTGCCACACCCACTGTCCAACCCACATAATGATGTGCCGCCTTGTTATAATAGTTCAGATTATATCACTAAATTCTGACCAACCAGGGCCTATTTTAAGGAAACATTCTCCCTGCATGTTAAACCATCATTCTGCCAGGCCCATAGCATTATTATTGTTTTGTTTGAACTTGCATTTTTAAACCACACAATTTATAGGTTGGACATATATAAAAGAACATAGAGCTTTATATTTGCACCTTATGCATAAGGTGGATAAATCAGCAGTAATGTATAAACTTGGCATATCATGGATAAATCAGCAGTAATGTATAAACTTGGGATATCATGACTAAATCAGCAGTAATGTATAAACTTGGGATATCATGACTAAATCAGCAGTAATGTATAAACTTGGGATATCATGACTAAATCAGCAGTAATGGATAGACTTGCGAATGCGTCCCCCCAAGACTTGCCAATGTATCCCCTCAGACTTGCCAGTCTGCACCAAGTCTTGCCAATCTGCCCCCCAGGCTTCCCAATCTGACCCCAGACTTGCCAATCTGACCCCTTCTTCCCAATCTTTTTTTTCCCCCCATCAGTTAATTTCCAGTTTTATGGCCAGTTATCCAACTTTTATAGGATCCTTTGGCCAAATACTTCTTAAGATTATTAAATATTATGTTATACATTTTATACATTATATATTATTAATACAACTTTTAGAAATAGCTATATAGAACAAAACTCTGTGTATTAAATATCTCAAAGTGAACAAGATACCCCCCCCCCCCAAAAAAAAAAAAACCCTCTGCAATAATATATTATTATTAATACAAATTTTACAAATATCTATATAAAAAATCTGTGTATTAAATATCTCAGTGAACAAGATATCCCCCCAAAAAAAACTCTGCATCGGGGAGCTCAAGAACAGGACCCTTCTTCACAATCTGATCACTAGACTTGCCCATCTGACCTCTTCTTCTCACTCAAATTGACACATAAGGGCCACAAATACTCGGATGACCTTGCTTTAAAACAGTGACATCCAGAAAAGCATCTATGAATGTACAAAGCGTATAAATGTTGCATGGACTTGTGAATCTTGATTTTTTTTTCCCCAATAACCAGATGATAGAGTCACAATTTGCATATATAAAGGTAAAGTTGTTGTAGAAGTTGTAGATGTGTATCTAATAAACTACCCACTGAATGTATAATCATTGAATGTTCAAAATACTGTGTGATTGTTATCGGTTTTTCCGTTTGTTTTATTGTTTACTTTTTACATATGTATGTATGTATGTATGTATATGTGGGCTTGGCATGAATTATTTTAGCCAGGAATGACTGATTGTTTATAGAGTCCCTGCAGAATCTATATAAAATCACTATAAAAGTAACTTATAATGAACTGTTCAATTTATTCAATAGGGTGGACTGTCTATGCACTTACGGGACTTCTAATTTTGACGATCATCGCTATTTTGGCTAAAGCACTTTTACACGTAACAGTGAAGTAAGTGTAATCCAATCATCTCAAGTTGAGTTCATTTTTTCTTATGTGGATACAAAATTCTACAAACAAGTTTCATCTACATAATTACACATTCTATCTTTTTTTCCCTCTCCCCCATGTCCTTCTGTCGCTCTCCTCTCACTTCCCATGTCTGTCTGCAGGGCCGGACTGGGAACAAAAACCAGCCCTGGAAAAAAATTGTATACCAGCCCCATAGCATAACATTTTTAAACCAGCCCCATAGCATAATATAATTTTTTTTGTTCATAAAAGGGGAAACCATGCATGTTTTAAAAACACATCTGAACAGAGTATTATTTATAGATAAGCCTGATATAAAAGCCTGACTAGGGCAATATATGAATTGCCCTGTGCAGAGGTATATATCGGAGCAGTGTGTGAGACATATCCTTGTGTACATATTTCTGTAGCCTCTCTCTCTCTCTCTCGTAGCGTCTCTCTCTCTCTCGTAGCATCTCTCTCTCTCTCTCGTAGCGTCTCTCTCTCTCGTAGCGTCTCTCTCTGTCTCTCTCGTAGCGTCTCTCTCTCTCTGTCTCTCTCGTAGCGTCTCTCTCTCTCTGTCACTCTCGTAGCGTCTCTCTCTCTCTGTCTCTCTCGTAGCGTCTCTCTCTCTCTGTCACTCTCGTAGCGTCTCTCTCTCTCTGTCACTCTCGTAGCGTCTCTCTCTCTCCTGTAGTGTCTCTCTCACCTCTCCCCTTCCCTTTGTAGTGTCTCTCGCTCTCCCCTTCCCCCTGTAGTGTCACTCTTACCCCCTTTCTCCCTGTGGTGTCACTCTTACCCCCTTTCCCCCTGTGGTGTCACTCTTACCCCCCTTCCCACAGTGGTGTCACTCTTACCCCCCTTCCCACAGTGGTGTCACACTCCCCCCCCCCTTTTCATTTGTAGAGTCACACTCCCCCCCCTTCCCCTTGTAGTGTCACTCTTTCCCCCTCCCCCCTGTAGTGTCACTCTTTCCCCCTCCCCCCTGTAGTGTCACTCTTTCCCCCTCCCCCCTGTAGTATCACTCTTCCCCCGTAGTGTCTCTTCCCCTTTCCCCCTTCCCCGTGCTCTCACTCACCCTGCTGTCTCTTCCTCCTCACCGCACCGCGCAGGAACTGCTGCTGCAACATCCGGCGGCAGCAGAAGAATTTCTTAAAGAGGCGGCAGCCTCCGAACTTCTTAAAGTGTCCTGCCGCCACTTTAAGCAGTTCGGCGGCCGTCGCCACTTTAAGCAGTTCGGCGGCCGTCGCCACTTTAAGAAATTCGCCTGCTGCCGCCGGATGTTGCAGCAGCCGAACTTCTTATAGTGGTGGCTGCCGCCTATTGGCTTTAAGTGGCCAAGGCGGCCCTGGAGAAGGCGGCCCACCGGGATTTTTCCCGGTATCCCGGTGGGCCAGTCCGGCCCTGTCTGTCTGTCTCCCCTCTGCCTTCCCATATCTGTCTGTCTCTCCTCTGCCTTCCCATGTCTGTCTTACTCCTCTCCCTTCCCATGTCACTCTCTACTCTCTTCCCCATGTATGTCTCTCCTCTTCCCCATGGTTGTCACTCTCCTCTTCCCCATAGCTGTCTCTTTTCCTCCTCTCCACCGACTGTATTCTCTCCTCTCCCCATCTTTGTTCTTTCTTCTCCCTTCAGTGTTCTCTCCCCATCAGTGTTCTCTCCTCTCCACCCCATCTTCTGTCCTCTCTTTCCCTGTTCTCTCCTCTAACTCCCCTATATTCTCTCCTCTGTCCCCCCTTCCCGCCAATCCCCATTGTCTCCCCAGTGTTCTCTCCTTCCCCCCTCCCCTCCCCAGTGTTCTCCCCCCCCCCCCTCCCAGTGTTCTCTCCTCTCCCCGTCCTCTGTCCTACCTGAGTGGAACGCAGGGTGGCTCACTTGGCGGGGAGATGCAGGCAGCATGGGCTCCGTGTGTGTTAAACACACTGAGCGCTCAATCCACGCTGCTCGCGCTCCCCGCTCGTGGTAATGACGCAGAGCATTGTATTTAAAAATGCTCTGAACCATCACTACGTGCGGGGAGCACGAGCAGCAAGGATTGGGGGGGGGGGGCAATTGCCCTGTTGCGCCCCCCTGGACCCACCACTGCATCAGGTGCATCAAAGGTTTTTGTCAGCGTAACTCATCAGATGTGATGCCTAATGAGTGTCATAAATCAAATATGAAAAAGATAATTAATTTTTTACACAAGCTGAACACCAAAGCTTCCACGGGGAACTCCCAGGAAACACCCTCCACTGAAAGCCCTAGAGCACTACTGGACTGGACATAAAGTAGAAATAGTAAACTGGAATAATGTAGTCAGTTGAAGAAATGTGCCGTGGATGTGTTGTCCCATTGCTGAAATCGTTCAAGTTTAATATTATATTTTTTACCTCTTTTTAGTAGTAATTTTTCATTAAGAAATCTGCAATAGATTAAAAAGGAATTACAACACAGAAAAATAAATTAGCTTATAGTAATTACTTATATAGTTAATCTTTTTTTAAATTAAGAACTATAATTACTCGTAAAATTAGAAGAATTTTTATCAATTTCTATGAATAACTCTCTCATGACATTTTCATGATTCAAATGATTGTAGAGTTGAGCAGTGTGTGCTAAGATCAATACAATGTTTGGTCCTTTGTCAATTATAATGAAAATATAAAAATGAAGACAGATTGTCTTAGGCAGCAAATAAAGAGAATTCATTTTCTATATTAAAATTGCTTTTTACTTTTCTTTCTTCAAGGTCTCCAAGGTTCTCATCACCCACTAGCCTAGACAGTTGTCATCGAGGGTCTGCAGGTGAAATTTGGAGCATATTCTACAAACCATCCACATCAATTTCCATTTTCCCCAAGAAAATTAAGAGTCCGCATGATGACCGCAACCCTTTGGTGGGAGAATAACTTGCACTTTTGAAGACTCTTCAACACTGCAGGGCTACCTTGGGAATCTCCTGCCACCTCTGTTACTGGACATCTGTCAGAAAATAAACATGATCAGCAGATATGGCCTGTCCATCATCTACATGGTCTTCCAGGCTTCCATATCTCTACAGTATGGTGATGTGTTAATGCACATTCCACCACAGATATTCCCCAGCAAGAAGATCAAATGGAAGTGCCAAAGCTGTATGAGATGCTGTTGCCCTCTGCCAATATCAGGTCATGGAGAACATGTGGTTAGGGTGGGATAAACAGAACCACAGCATATTGCTGCAGGCGTTACATGCAATCATCCCTGCCCTGCTCGATGGGGTATCCACTATTTAAGAGGACGTCTAATTCACCTTCAGGATCTACTTATTTTTTATTGTATTTATAAACTTAGAACTGAAATGAAAACACCAGATATTGTGGGATTTCTGCACTCACAAATGGCACCACGGACAGCCTTTCTGGTGATGGATTCTTATACTGATTATTCCATTAAACATACGTTCTGCAAAACCATGCAGTCGAGAGCTGCCCAATTACGATGAGCCAAACTAGACCAGGATTCTTCTCATTTTCCAGTTTACATTGTTGCACAGAATGAATGGCTACTGTAAATGGAATGCAGAATTTGGGGTCACCTTCTGTCCTACAACATGCATGGCTGTTTCGTAATGGTGCATGAAATGGATCTCAATGTTTATGGGGCAAACCAATAACTTGTTATAGCCCTGTATGTCCTATCTTTCAGAAAATCCACATTTCTACCTTGAAATAATAATTCTGCTCATTGTCCAATCTTAAACCTGTTCTATCTGAAGTCACTTATGCCACTGTCTTTTTGAAAACATTTGTCAAATTTACACATAAAATCTGCTCAGTTAAATTTCTTGTTTCATCTCTTTAATCTTTTTATATTGCACATTGTAAATGGTTAATTGTACTACTATTGGGGATATGGAGTCATCTTCACTAAAATTCAATTAGGTAATTGATAACTCGATATTTAAGGCTGTCTGTCAATAGGGTGTTCCCCAAATTTGTTCCCTAAATTTGGCCTCCAGTGGAGAATTGCTGTTCGCATTTATTGTAAAGGATCTGATAAGACATATCACACATCACATAATAAACTTTATAAGAGAACCAGTTTTTTGCATTAATATGCATTTTACTCTACCCAAAAAAGTCACAACTATATCTGACAGTAATTCTCAATCCATTTCTCTCTCGGCCCCAGTCTCAATTGAATTCCAAAACTTTTCCACCATTATTTGTCTGCAGCCACTTATAATATAATTTGTTCCAACTTTTCAAAACGTTTAAGCTGTTCCATCACCAGAGATGTTGTGCATTCTCTGTCACAGCCTAGGTCCAAGGCAGTCATGGTTACAGACATCCAGCTGCTGAAGAACTAAAAACCCCATAATCCCCCAATTGCCTTTAAGAGTAGCACAGCGAGTTATGGTAGTTCTAGTACAAACAATCGTATACAGAGGGCATTGGTGAATACTCCTTTGCAATCCTAATATGGTCATATACAGATTACACTATGACTGGAAGTGGAAGAAGGAGGACAAAATGTAATGACCAAAGTCTAGATCGGTGGCATGGGACAAGAGCATATTTTAACTTTTGATAGCTGTTCCAATAAACCACATATGGGTAAAATAAAAGTTTATTTTTTCCACCTGACGTGATTCTGCTTTTATTATTCAAAATGTGGGGTTGGCCCAACTTGGTTCAAGTGTAAAATGAAGTGGTTAAACCTGGAGTGCAGAATAAATACTTCCTCCAGTATACCGGAGCAGACAGTTCCGATACTTTGAAACAAACAATGCAGGAAAGCATATTGAGTTATTCAAGTAACGTATGGCTTCTTTAAAATCTTGAGCATTTATTGAAACAAACTTTTAAAAATACATAGTATCACTCCAAAGTGCTGAACATATTGGACAGGCAGAGGTCATCTAACACTTTTCCAGCAATGCATGCACTTAAAGGAACACTAATCATTATATTTCACCTGTGCGTCTATTATAGAAGCACAAGTGAAATTTCAGTTGTTCCTATTGTGAGGATAAACTAACGTGTACTTTTGATAGTACACACCAGTTTATCCTCTGATCGAAAGCGGTTAGCGCAGAGAGAGACCCTCATTTTTGCATGGGATCAGCAGGGTGTCCATAAATAGGTCCACCCCTGCTAATCCCATGGAAAAACGAGACCCTCGCATTCAGCAGTCAGAGCGGGGAAAGTCAGGAACTGCTATGTCTCACATGTGAGATAAGGCAGATAGTTAACCCGCGTGTACCTATTAAGATGCACGTTGGGTTTACCTACAAGTCCTGGGACATGTTTTGTTTAACCCTTGCTTCCTTAAAGGATCCCCGCATCTCACAGTGGATGGGGCCGCGCATCCCCATACTTAAGGCGGCTGTCTGCTGCTTCTTAAACTGACGTACTATATGCGTCCATCTGGCTGACAATATCAACTGGGGCTTATTTTTGGGGTAGGGCTTATATTATGAGCATCCTAAAAAGCCATGCTAGGGCTTATCTTCTGGTTAGGTCTTATTTGGGCAAATAGGGTATCAAAGGTCAGAACTGGTTACTAAAAAATGTGAGCCTTTTACTGGTCACAATGTTTTAAAAACAAATGTATTTACTTTTTTTTATAGTGGGGTATACAATGAATATATTTTGTTTAACTCCTACACTGCTGGACTATTTTCGTGTCTCTCCTTGTTTTTATTGCCCAAACAATAGCTAGTTCTGGCTATTTAGCTAATAGCAGTATAATGAGGAGATTTTACCTTCTGCGATGTTGGGTTGGCTGAATGCTCCCCTCATACAGCAGTCGAGACAATAGTACTTCAGATTGTCTATTTAACCTGTGAAATGCTGGGCTGTCTGCATACAGGTTTGTACCTGCACAATATATGCTTAAAATGGTGAGATGAAATGTTCATCTCACCTCCACTCGCCTCCAACTCAACCTTTGGTGAATAGACCCCTTCGAAGTAATAACCACTCTACTGTGCTGACTTCTGCCCTTCATCTCATGGTGGGAGGGATAAGCCAAATGGCAAATGATTTAGCTAAACTAGAAAAATGGTCAGAGCAGTGGCAACTGACATTTAATGTGGACAAGTGCAAGATTATGCACCTTGGGCGTAAAAACCCAAAAGCAGAATATAGACTATTTGGTACAGTCCTAACCTCAACATCTGAGGAAAGGGATTTAGGAGTAATAATTTCAGAGGACTTGAAGGTAGGTAGGCAATGCAATAGAGCAGCAGGAAATGCTAGCAGAATGCTTGGTTGCATAGGGAAAGGTATTAGCAGTAGGAAGAAGGAAGTGCTCATGCCATTGTACAGAGCACTGGTGAGACCTCACTTGGAGTATTGTACGCAGTACTGGAGACCGTATCTCCAGAAGGATATTGATACTTTGGAGAAAGTTCAGAGAAGGGCTACTAAACTGGTTCATGGGTTGAAGGATAAAACTTACCAGGAAAGGTTAAAGCATCTTAACATGTATAGCTTGGAGGAAAGACGTAACAGGGGGGATATGAAACATTTAAATACATAAAGGGAATCAACAGAGTAAAGGAAGAGAGTATATTTAAAAGAAGAAAAACTACCACAACTAGAGGACATATTCTTAAATTAGAGGGGCAACGATTTAAAAGTAATATCAGGAAGTATTACTTTGCTGAGAGGGTAGTGGATGTATGGAAAAACATAAAAAATTGGGCAGACTAGATGGACCGAATGGTTCTTATCTGCCGACACATTCTATGTTTCTATGTTTCTATCTCATGTAAGGAGTTCAGCTCTCACCTTCACTCTTTACAAGAGTTTCCCACCAAGAGTTGCATAAGTCACTGTCTGGTGTGTTGGAATAGAGGGAAGTGTTTAGGAGACTGCAGCTTCCTGTTCTGTGCTTTGCTTGTGATAATGTCAGATATGGGAGAAGATTGGCGCACAGGAGTTGAGGGAGCTTGAGTGATCCCATGAAAAATGCAGAGCAAGAGCTGTTCAAACACCAGAAAAGAAATACATATGCAACAGTACTACACACTGATATAAGTACTTAAAAATGTGTGAATTAAAACATTATGTAGAAAAGATCTTCTAATCATACAATATTGTTGATACTTTTTCTTTCACAGCCTTGTTCAAGTAACTTATTTTGCTTAATATTGTTTATTGTGGATTAATTGGAAGACAGAATGCTAGAATATTCCATGTGGAAAATAAATTGATTTGTCTGTCATGTTTTAAACAAATTTCTGAGCTGGTTTCAATACATGAGCTTCTCTGGTACTAAGTGCATCAGCGCAAACCAGAACTGCAGTTAAAGAGCACATACCACTAAGTCTCAACTTTTGTTGCTCTGTGCAGACTGTCCTGTGAAACGCATTGGATTAGGGAAGTCTCATACAAAGCCTTTATAGAATTGTGTTCAGAGTTATGTCACTTCCGTTTCCTGTCTCTTGTGTTTCCAGCTGGTTTAAAGGATAAGTGTAGAACAAATACAAGTGTGAACATTGATAACAACCACAGAACTGGGGAACTAAAAGGACAGACTGCATATTATTTAATACTTACACTTCTTTTGGGCGTCTTGCAAGTATACTACTTGGGGAGTGGGGACGTTTTTGTTATTCCATTCCTGCACTTTGCGTTTCAGCAAAATGCAGGCAGAGAACGGATGTTGATTCATTTTTTTTTTTTTTAAATAGCCTTCTACTCAATGCAATGTTTTTGCAAATGTTTCCATTTGATTCCTTGGTGTTACTTTATACATGTGTACAGTGCTCCTCCCACTATTCTGGCCTATAGCATTTTGAACTGGAGAGGAGATTGTTACAGGAAGGAAATAACACGAATCTATCAAGTTAAAGAAAAAAATTTGTTCCAAGATGGCTACTCCCAGTAGGAAACCCTTTTGGAAATGGCATATGTTAACAGGATATACAGTTGTGTTTAAACCTGCTAATTTCCCTAACATTTTAAGTTCTATAGTTGTTATACTTTAATAATTGTTCATATGGAATAATCTAGGCTATAGCTGTATAGAGATCTCAATGTGAAACGTCATTACTTTTCTTGTTAGTAAACATTAGTCCCCAGAGTTCCAAAGATTAGTCAGAGAACTAGACAAGCACATTTTCTATTTTTCTTTCTATGGTAGACAGCACATATTTAGACTTAACAAGTGAATGGTAAAATATTCATGGAATTTAAAAAAAAAGTGTTGACAAGGATGAGAACGCTTGGGGCCCAGGAGGGATTAACCTGTTCTCTTGGCCAGGGAGTTTAAGCCTCATAGATATATCATATAGCTGAGAATGACACCATTCAGGACTGTCAGCGGGCTTTGCAGGGGGTGTTTCTGAGGCAAATCAAGTCAGATCATTTTTTTTTGCAAGGCCCCCTTCTGCTACGTGTATAAATTACAGGGGCGATTGCTCGTGACCCTGACACCACTTAAAAAAGGACACCACTCCTTGTCACCGTCAAGAAGCTTCTCTCATCTCATATTTATTTTTTTAAGAGGAGATTTGAGAGTATTTTCCTCTTTTTTTTTTTTCTTTGCTGGGTGAATTCTCCTATTACCACCCCCTGTCTACCAGAGACTGGATCTAAATGTTACTGGAAATAACATCAAAGCAGCCTGCGCTGTGTACACTGTTCTGTTTGGCGCGGGGATTTGCTGCTCTGCAGCTGTCCTACCGGTGCCATTCAGACAGCTCGCTTGTGTTAGAAGCAGCTTTTGAAATGAATCTATGATTAAAGATGGAATGCATGGCCACCGTCTCCTTCCAGCTTTTGTTAAGAGAGGGTGGGGAGACAACAGGAGGAAAGAATTTGTTTTTAAAATACTATTGTCAGGTGGGTGTCTTAACCCCTTCCTCCCCTGAATGGGAGTTAAGGGAATCTGGGGGTGATCTCAGATAACCGGATTACTCGCCTTCTCTTTTTGCAATGAGGCAATCTCACAGTTATTTTAAAAAAATTTACAGTTGTTTATAAGTGAGAAATAAAATAACACCAAAAAAAACAAACCATTACAGATACCTGTCTTTTTAATGTAAATAAATATCTGCAATTGAGTGTTGGTTTAACCATGTGATATCCAAACAGAAAAATGAACTGCAAAGGAACTGAAGTTTCTAACTCTGCTATTAATGCCTGATCTTTGCAGCATTACGTTGTCAGTTCTGTTTTAGTGACTAGTCCCCATTCGTCAGAGTCACTTTAAGGCCATTAGGCATCCTTGGCATAGGAATAAGGCTATCTTAGATATAAGATAAGGATGGACACTAATACAAGTATTGAGAATATAGGGCAGACTAGATTGATACATTTTATGTTTCATAGTGGGTCTTTAGCAGTGGGCCTCTCTCATATCCAATTTTCTCATACCCAAATAAAAAATATTAATTTCCATTATGATATAAAAACTTGTCAGTGCCATATCTATCCCCAAACAGTTTGCCAGTGCTATCATTGTTCCCAAACACCCCACCGGTGTAGTTTTTGCCCAAACAGTTTTCCCGCACCAAATATGTCCCAAAACAGTGTGTCAGTGCCACCTCTGCCCCAAAGAGCTTGGCAGTGGCATCTATGTTCCCAAACAGCTTATCAGCATCATATCTGTCCCCAACCTGCTTACCAGAATCATCTATGTCCCCAAAAATTTGTCAGCGCAACCTTTGTCCTCAAACCACTTATAAGAAAAATATTTATCCTCAAAATGCTTATCAGTGCCATATTTGCCCCCACACAGCTTACAAATTGCATTGTTGTCCACAAACAGCTTGTCAGTGCCATGACAGTGCCAAAACAAGAGTTTTGCATGGACCCCACCTCCCCCAACTGACTGTGAGCGCAGAATGTTTAATTATGGCGCCAACCACGAAGGGGCAGAGCATGAATGCACTGCGCTTCCCCATTCTGTGCGGCAGGTGGGTGGACAGGCCCATTTTTACCACTGGGCCTTGGGCAAGGGCCCACTTTGCCAGTTAGTTAATGCAGCCCTGCCTATTGCATTAGTAATAAAATTGTATCATTGCATACATGCCAATCTTTCAAAAATCTGGTGCTGGCATGTGGGAGGGCAGTGTTGCATGATGCTACATAATGTTAATTGATGTTGTGTAACACCAGGAGATTGAGCACCAGCACCGCTGTCTGTACACAGTGATTTCAGGACAAACCCAAATTTGACAGGACTGTCCCAGCGAATTAAGAAATGTTGGCATCTATGTCACTGAGATTACAACTGGACTTAGTCAAGTTTCTGGGTCTATTTAATAAGCCTTGAAAATTCCACAATTCGCTACTCAATATGGTAATTTCTGCCGATCAGGATGATCTTCAGTTATATTCAGGGAACTTTAAGGAATGCCTACCTATAGACTAGAAAACTGAACCAGCTTCATGTTAAGGGCCTAAAACTGTTTCCATACAAGTGCATGTTTGCCGGTTATCACTTATCAGTGCCAAATGGTAACATTTGAAGCAGTAGCTACAAATCCAGATAAAGTTAAAACAGTAGTGATATGACCTTGCCTGAAAAATACTAAAGATTTAAGTTCCATCGTGGGGCTCTGCAATTACTAAAATAGAGGTACATGACTTTTTGGATGGTGTACACATTATATTTTAATTTCCTCTTAATCTGTTGGGATGGGCAATATTGAATCAAACTATTGAGCTTGAGCCTTTTCTGTTTTTGTTATATCCTTTATTTTTCCCAGGGACTGCATGTGTTTGGAAGAGCTTTCAGAATACATGGAAAAAAAAAAATACTTTTCTGGCTGTGATTTGAGAAATATCTTTGAAGAAATATGTTTTGATGGTCTTTTAGCTGTGTTATGTATACATGTATAAGAAGATCAATCCTTAATAGAAAGTCCTTCTGCCTAGTTGACTGAGTTAAGTGAAAGTTTTTTGAAGTACAAAAAAGTTTATATGGCTGAGAGTCGTGAGAGAAGAGAAAAAGAAGGGGCAAAGAAAAAGAAGGGGGCAAAGGAGCTGTATATTTAAAACTAAACAATGCATGTTTTTGTTAAATTCTAATTGGCTTTAAGTCCAACAAATATTACATTTAGATCATCTGAGCTGTGTATAAGAAGGTATTCCTTCAAGTAAACCGATTCTAAACTGATCTTTAAAAGAAGATGCTGATAGCATATGCTGTGCTGTTTATTTTACAGTTAAAAGGCCTGAAAAGCATTTTGTCTCTGTGAAAAGGGCATCTTCAACCAAATCCATACCTGACAGGTTAAAATCGATTGATTTTAAATGGTGAATGAAGTTGATTATCAGAGGATGTGCACAAACCAGTAACCACAAGAAAGTTATTGCCCATAGCAACTTCAAATGACTCTAAAGTGGGTGGGAGGGAGAGAAGAATAAAGAAAGAACAGTTATTGGAGTGTAGTAAACAGTTTCCTAACAATCTTTCTTGTATTTGGAACTTTCACAAGAGAAATCAGAGATCATCAAGGAGATGGATTAGAACCAGAGAACAGTATAGATGGTTTAAATCTAGCACATTCACATATTCATTCATTAAGTGATTTATTAGCAGCTGATTTAAGGAGAGATTTTAAAATGACATGTTAGTAAGAATAGTCACCCTTTGGAAATTCAAGTATTATGAAATCAGTGTAAAACAGAAGGGAATCAATCTCAGACCCTGTGACGCTGAGAATCTGGGCATTCACCCTACATACCAAGATTTAAATAACAATTCAGATAACTTTTAGTTTTGTCAGCATGGACCAGCATACAGAATACATACCGGTACTTTGAATTATAAATGCTTTATAAGTGTAAAAGGCTCTCTAGGCCTTTCTGGGTAATGACCATATCGTTTCCTTTATAGTCCTTTTGATACAACAATTATTAGTATAAAGGGTTCTATAAAAGGTCACATATTAGACACCCAGACATTTATAAAGAAGGTGCCTAATTTTGGTAAATGCTGTTCTAGCATCCGACAAGCCATATATAAAGAAATAGGTGCAATAACTTCCTGGTTTCCTGAACACTGAAGATTGAAAATCAGGATAACCCCATTAAAGTGGGACAGTTGTGGACTATGACTATTTAATAGTCGACTGATGGAAGCACAAGAAGAAGTGGTGTAACTAGTCAGGGGAGGTGGATGGAGAGCCAAGTGCTGGGGCCCAACAATAGCAGCCTTGTTAACGTGTGAATCCTCTGTGTTCCTGGGGCCATTTAAATGCATTCATGGACTATAGTATTAAGCCTGATTGACACAATAGAGAGATTTCATAAGGTTGCTGAACTGGGTGAGATTAATGTTAGTGTAGATTTAATATATAATCTGTGCTAGAATCTTGTTAAAAGTCATTATTCAGTTTTGTACAGGCCCATAAATGATATATTTATATTAAGGTGTAAATATATTATATGATCCAATTGTTTTATGTACTATGTAAGACTCCATTCCAGACTTCAAGCACTTAGTTATTGCCTTGCTCGTACTACATGTTAGGACTTGCTAACACTATTACCTGAATCTTTTGAATAGAATTTCCACTGGGAGTTTCATTAGGTTGACTTTAAAGAGGCTTTGTACGAAATGCCCTTTGCTCTCACAAAAGCTGACTCTCCTCTGGGTGTTCGTTTTCAAAGGAGGTTTGAATCTCACTTCTTGCCTGTACCCAGCATAATGATTTCTGTCCAAAGAGAGAAAAACTAATTTATTTGTTATACAGCTTTTCTGACTTTGTACAAAAAAAAAATCTTTACTATGTTTAACCTTATGCATGTATTCTGTGATATCCGAGATCATGTATTAAAGTGGACCTGACACCTAAAACATTATTTCAATCAATGTAAGACAATGAGGTAGATGCTTTGTCAGCCGGCAAAATGTAATGTTAGAATACTGAACATTAATCCTGAGGGAATAATGTATGATCTAACAGCAATGGGGACTGCAGAAATACTGTGCATGAAAGCACCGGTATTGCAGTAAACACTGTTATTCCCTTTTACCCTGATAATATTATGCTAGGGGACTGGGGGTGTAATAGCCACCCTTAGTCCCATAGTATTCTCTCCTGCCAAAAAATGCTTGCTCCCTCAGCCTCTTGCTGGTTCCAAGAAAAAAAATGTGGCCCCCTCTAGTAACTTTGGGCCAGCAACAGGTCCACGGTCTCTAAAAAAAAAAAAAAAAAAAAAGAGATCATGTTTTATTTCTTTATTTCTTTATTTTGTTATTATATGCATTATGGAATACTGTAGAAATTAATTTGTGGAGTAAATTATAACGTTTTGGAAAAAAAAAAATGGGGTCATGACTTAATAACCAAAGACAAATGTGGGTTCTGAGGTTAGACAGGTTGAGAACCACTGCTTTAAATGCTTCTATCATATCACCTCTGTCTCGACATGTTAACATCTTTTAACCTTACCGGGTAAGTTTTATCCTGGGTGGAAAAGTAAAAAAAGAAATCTTTCTCAAAGGCAACGAAAATGATTACACTTGTTCTGCCAAAGGGTTCACTTCACATGACATCAGCTTGCAGGAGTGAAGGGTGATGTTTGTTCTCACTAAATTTCTTTTTTTACTGTTTCTCAGCTACACAAGAGTTAAAAATGTGTAATACTGAGAACTGTGAGACACCATTACTCTCCAGCACCCTGTTTCTACACAAACAAGAGAGAAAATATCACATTTCTAAACAATGAATGGAAGGTTTATAGGCAGGAGTAGAGAAAGCACTTGCCTTGTGAGGACCCGATAGCTGGTTTCAGGTGACATCCTGTTCAAAAGGTGGGGACAGAACCCATGACAATAGGATTCGGAGGTAAACTGAGGATAGTGCAATCAGTAAGTACACAGAGTACTAGTGACATTGAAGGTGGAAGTTATCATCATGGGGCACTTTAATCTTCCTGAAAACCAAAATAGCTGTCTGTGCCAGGAGTACTCTAAACTCCCTACTGGGATTATCTCTAAAACAAGGAGTTGAGGAGCCAATTTGTAAGGAGGACATATTAGATTTAGTGTCCACAAATGGAGATTTGGCATCAGATATTACTGTAGGTGAAAGTTTGGGGTCTAGTGATTACCAGTCGCTGTTGTTTAATATAAGAACACTACTGAGTCACACCATACACACACAAAAAAAGTTTTAGATTTTTATAAAAACTTACTTTTGTAAAATTAGATGAAGTGTTAAAGAGTCATTATCTGACTGAACTAGTTTAAATGCAATCCAGGAGGAAATGCAATATTTAAAATTTGCATTATTGAAGTCAACAGAAAATTGTACTAGGCTTGTTAGCAAAAGTGAAAAAAAATTAGGAAACTATTGCAGAAATAGCCAAAATCGTAAACAAAAAGCTAGCAAAAAAAGAGAGTGAGGAATATAGCATAGTTGCCAACATTGGCTATTTTTCCAGGGACACATATGTGTTCAACATGCTGCAGACAGAGCATGTAAAGTGCAGCCTGGCAGTATGTTGGATGCAAATACGCACAGATACAATCCAATCAATGAATCATGGTAGGTCCTTTGAGATCTCCACCCTGATTAATAAATTGGATTATGTCTGTGCGTATATCCATCTTACATACTGCCGGGCTGCACTATGCATAGTCTTTCTGCAACATGTGGAACAAATATGTGTCCCTGGAAACATGGCCAATGTTGGCAACTATGATATAGGCAGATCTATAAGAATAGGCAGAAAGAAGCAAAGGAAGTTATTAGAGCTTCCAAAGCTCAGAGACAACGCTTAACTTCAAAGAGACCATGGCAAACTAACTACTTTTGATTTTTTTGATGGCGGTCTAAAATAATAGACTTTGCCTTTTTAGATTTCAGTAAGACTTGACAGTGTCCCACATAGAAGACTTATCAATACATTTTTGAGTTTAGATTCCAATATTGTTGTTTGGATTAGACAATGGCAGGGTTGTAGTCTATGGAGTATATTTGAAGCAAGGTCTTGTTACTAGTGGGGTACCTTAGGGATCTGTACTTGGACCCATTCCCTTTAATATTTGTAGTAGTGATATTGCAGAAGGTCTTGTTGGTAAGGTATGTCTTTTTGCTGCTGACACAAATATTTGGCCATGGTTGATGTTCCTGGAGGAATAATCCAAATGGCAAATAATTTAGGAAAACTAGAAAAATGGGCAAAGCTGTGGCAACTGATGTTTAGTGTGGATAAGATGGTAGATAATGCACCATGGGTGTAAAATAAACTCATAGGCACAATATAGAATATTTGATATACAGCTAACCTCAACATATGAGGAAATGGATTTAGGGGTGCTTATGTTAGAGGGGAGAAAAGTTGAATAGAGTGGACTTGTAATGACGAGTATGATAGGCAAGGGGGTGAGAGTATGAGTTTGAATAAGCATGTATGGCTGTGAGATTGTTGTACTCAGAACACGTATTTAACAGGGCACAGCTGAAAAATATTAATGACCCCTGTTGTCCTCAATTCTTGTCTTTGGCTCAGGGGAAGGGGCCAGCAAAAAAACAACAGCCAATCAGAAGGCTCCCTTTCCCAGATATAACATTGGTTGGGTAGTACTTTTCACTGCTCACCTCCCCAGAACCGGTATAGGGGGGAATTTTTTTTATTATATGGGGTCCGAGAGTCTTTGGCCAGTACCCATACCTGGAGGGGTATTTATTTTAAGGGGGCGGGGGTGTCGGGGACACTTAGAAACAGAAGTTCAGGAGAGTACACTGGGTTCTTACATCACGTAATTCCGCACACTAGTACTAGGAAGCAGATTAATGATCCATCCGTGGCTCCACAGCAAAGCGATAATTCAGCAAGAAAACGTCGCTCAGGATGTAGATTCCACAAAGGAATACTTTATTGAGAAAAGACCAAACATAAAAAGTTACCTCAATGCAACACACTCAGCATTACATAGGGCACAAAAACCACCTGACACATTTCATACCGCTCCAGCTTAGTGATGAAACAAACACTTGGCCAGCCTTCAGACTCCTGGGGATATTTATTATATGGGGGTTGTGAGGGCATTTGGCCAGTCCCCATACCCCGGGGAAGTGTTTATTTGATATGAGGGGGCCAGTCTTCATACCCCAGGGATAGTATTTATTTTATATAGTCATCCTGACTGGAGTTTCTATCCTCCCCATAGATTGTCAATTTTTGTGGCAATTCAGAAGCACATCAGTACTATCAGAGTAGCCTGAAGTGACCCAAAGTGGTCCGAAACTCTGAGTTCAGATTTTCCATGAGATTTTCCATATGTCGACCCTCATATGTGGCCAGAAATATAATCAGTGATACGTGGGATCTGCTCACCGTAAACAAGTAGCCTAATATTATTCGGCTTCCATTAACACATCATTGAAAATAGTTATCATTAGTAAATCATTATCATTGAGGAGGATAAATAGTGGGTAAGCATTGTAGTGATCAATTCCAAGAAAGAAGTCCAGGGCAAAGGGGTAATATAAGACCGGCTACTTACAACAGGGATCATGGTCAAGCCAAGCTACAGACCAATATGCTGGGATAGGATGCAGATGAGCTGATAATTAACAAGATAACAAGCTGTGTAATGATGGTCTAGATAGCTTCACTATCAGACAACTACTGCCTTGGCTCAGCAACAAAAAAACACAATATTTAGGGGAAAGTTTAATTGCACTCTCATTCTGGCAATCTGCTATGTAATAAAGCTCATGAAGATTGCTATCACCACACGGGGGATATAGATATGTCAGTCTAGAAAACTTGGAATTGATTTCACAGAATCCAACTTGACACCAACGAACAACTGGGTGGACAAACAGGTCAACCAATTACCGTGTAAATCCTTGGGACAAATGGAATTCCTCAGCTACAGCCATCTAAGTAAATAACCTCTTCAGTTTTACAGGGAATTTTACTACTGTCAGGCAGAATATGATTCCTGATGAAGGATTTCCTTTAACTTTATAGCTTACGTAAAAACAAGTGTTCCTAATAACTCCTGAAACCTAATGAGACAGTGTGTAAGGCTTGCTGCTGAAGATAATGTTCCATGTCAAAGATCCCAGAGGACAAAAGAAGGTCATCATCCCTTTCCTTAAATTTCAAATCTCCTTTTCCAGAGCCAAACCATTGATAGCAGGTGGTGAATGTGGAAATCCTTTTCCCACTATCCAGTGTGTTGTCAGCTATCTATTTAAATATATGGAATCTGGGGGCCCCCAGACCCCACATCAGGGCAATTTATTTATTGTGGGAGATTGGGGGCTTTTGGACAGCCCAGGGGCCAATTTTTTTTATTGTGGATGTTTGGGTACATTTCAATATATTTTAAGTATTTCAGCAGGTTGGAAGTCATTGTTGGGGAGTGGCAGGGCCCACACCCTGACATATTTTATAGGGGGCTTGGAGAATTTGCCCAGCTCCCAGCACAGTTTCTTATAGGCTACTTGCCCTTACCTCTTATAAGACTTTGAGAATGATAGAGGCTACCATTTCAGTTTGGTATGTTTCAGGCATATTTTGGCTGCTTTTGGTTTTGTCAGGTTTGAGCGTGTAATCGGTAATGATGCCTGAATTATGAAGCTATTCGACAGCACATGGATGCACATGGGTTAACTCGACATTTGGTTCCCGATATGTCCCTGATGTGCCCTGAATTGGTCTGGTTTTGGGAGGCATCATTTTGGGGCCGAAGTCTATCACATATTGAGTAGACATATACATCTCACATAGCCACTTTAACTGAATGTCAGCCTGTGGGAGAGACCCTACACACAGTTTTCTGATGGCTGTATAATCAAAAAGAAGAATTATATATATATATATATATATATATATATATATATATATATATATATATAAAATTCTTCTTTTTGATGAACGAATAGGAACCAAGTGTGAACAGCTGAAAAGAGAAGCAGCCAATCCTTACCTTCCGCGTGTGTAGAATCGCCGAAACCCGGAAGAATCAGCTGTTTGAAAAGTTTACTCGCCGAGATACACAGTGCGCATGCGTCTGGCCGGTTGCTGTAGTGACGCGACGCTACTTCTGAAGAACAAGTGAATTGATACAGTGTCACAGTTCCTGGAATACCAAGATAAACTGTGTGGGATGAAACGAGTGTTCAGAACCGGAGAGAATGGTGATGTGATGCAAATAGCCATGAAATGAGCTGAATAAAATAAATGCCTTGTGTACCGAAAAAAAGAACTACAGAGAACCAGGGTGATAACACTACTCGAATGAAAACAGAAAAAGAGAAAAAAAATTGCAACCAAAAAAATATTAAATAATAAATAAAAAAGAAAAACAGAATACAGAAAAACAAGCTGGTTCCTATTGGTTCTCTATTGTTACTTAAACTGTCTCTTAGTTTCTCTGTTTGTAGTCTTGATAAAGGTCCGAGATTCGGACCGAAACGTCGACCACATGTTCAAATGTATTTGAGTGCTATTACATGGTAATCGACTATAAAGATCATCATCACTTCAATTGAAAGAACCGTGAGTGCGTGTATTTTTTCTTGTTTTGGACTGGTATATATGTAAATGCTTTTAAACATATTAATAAAAAAAATGTTTACATTATTTTATGTTGATTTACTTTATTTTTATGTATTTAGCTACTGTATGGTTATTTCTTTTGATTAGTTTTATTGTTATTTTTATTTTATTAAACTTCAGGGGGGGCTACTGGGGCTGCAGCCCCGGATCTCCCCTCCATAGCCCCGGATGGAGACTATGACCACACTAGGCCCCGCTCCCTCAGTACGCCCCGTGCATGCTACAATCTGGATGCTGGACAGCACCAGACTCAGCCCACTCAGTACTGGCTCCGCCCCTCACTCCCAACTCCACCCCCTCAAGCTTTGAATGTGAGTCTGGCAGAGTGTAAGTGAGAGTGGCCGAGTTATGAGTGTGCATGTGTATGTATGTGAGTGGCAGATTGTAAGTGTGTGTGAGTGGCAAAGTTTTTGAGTGTGCATGTGTATGTATGTAAGTGGCAGAGTGTAAGTGTGTTAGTGGCAGAGTTATGAGTGTGCATGTGAATGAGTGTGAGTGTTTGGAATAGAGAATGTGAGTGAGTGTGAGTGGCAGAGTGTAAGTGGGTGTGAGTGGCAAAGTGTAAGTGTTTGGAAGAGAGTAAGTGTGAGTGTAAGTGTGAGTGGCAGAGTTATGAGTGTGCATATGTATGTATGTTAGTGGCAGAGTGTAAGTGGGTGTGAGTGGCAGTGGGGAGGGGGGTGATATCCCCTATATTATGGCATATTATGAGACGGTTGGTCTACTTTTTTTCTCAAAGTCTGTGTGTGATGTAAATTGGTGTGTGTAAGGGTGTGTGTATGTATGTGTAACTGTGCAAGTGTGTATGTGTGTTTATTTGTGGCTGTGTATTTATGTGTATAAGTCTATACACGAGTAATGTGATGTTTTCTTGTGCTGTGAGTCTTACTGTGTATTGTGGTACAGTAATGTGCAGCATGAGTGTGTGATATACTCACACACTACAAATTACTGTGAGTTTTATTGCTGGTGAGACTGTGATACACTCACACACTGCACATTACTGTGAGTTGTATTGCTGTAGAGTCTGTGTTATACTCACATTTGCACATTACTGTGAGTTTTATTGCTGTGGAGTCAGTCACAGACAGACAGACAGACAGACAGACACACACACACACACATACAGATACAAACACACGCAGACAGTAGGTCACACACAGTCAGTCACAGACAGACACACACACACACACATACACATATAGTCAGTAACAGACAGACAAACACATACAGTCAATCACAGGCAGACATACACACAGTCAGTCACATAAACACACAATCAGTCACATACACTTACACACAAGTCAGCAATGATGTTGTTGTTTACGATAAAAAAAAGTGCATCTATCAATATGTCCCCCTCCTGGCTGCTATACCTCATTCTAGCCTGGTCAGTGCCCTGCTGTTGTTTATAGCCCTGCTGAGCACACTCAGCCCTCGGACACTATAAGACTGTGCAGCCGGTGCACACACACTCCTCCCTCGCCCTCCGTGGATAAATGAATAAATAAAATGATCCCAGCATCGAGGGCACCATGCAGGGACAACAATAACCAGGCGCCAGGTATGATTTCTGGTGCCCAGGATTTGTTGAGCCCTGATATTTACCCATTTATACCTATTGTTCATTGGCATCAAATATATCAGTCTGTTTGCCGCCTATTTCGTCCCGAAATGAACCCAAAAGAAGGTGAAGTCCTCCCTATAGAAGTGTACCATTTCGGTCAACCGAACTCGAGGAGCAGGAAGATTTTTGTGCTATGAGATAACTTTGGTGCTTTCTGAGTAGCCTGAATTGTAGTGATCAGATTGTGTCCAAGATTCGGACCACCAATTTTCGTTTAAAATCAGTTACCTGGGTAGACTCGTATGAACAGAGACCTGCTAAAAGAGCTTGACATGTCAGATCAGATAACAGTCTATCAAAGTCATTGTTATGCTGTTTCCTGTCAGTCATTCACTGCTCATCTCCTCCATTCTTCTCCGTTCTCCAATTTTCAGATTCACTTCCATTTGACTTTTTCTCCTCCAGTTTCTTTTACTTACACTTGTGGTGATCTGAAGAGACTGAATGCAAATGGTATGGAGGTGAATGTAAAATGAATGACATCTACTCAGTTTTTGATTGACCCAATTATTCCAATGGATCCAATAGACATAAGCAGGTCCATAGGTTTAAAGTCTATCCAAGGTTTACTACACAAAGCAGCATTTATAGACATTATATTTTCAGCCACATCAATTAAACACTATTTTTATAAAACCAGTTTGCAAAAAAAAAAATTTAAAAACAAAACCCTTTTTCATAGTTTCATTTTCCAGTATGGGCTGCCATCTAGTGGGGAAATGGTTTAATGTAACACAATTGAATTTAGAGATTGGAAGAGAAATTAATTTTCTTGAGAGTATAATCACCAGGTTTGTGATATTATTTCTATCTTTCTTCTGTGCAAATACCAAGTCATAGTCCAGCATTGTAACAAGAAATGGGATGACTATGCATTTTCCATTACAATCGTTTGGTGACTAACATGTACTCTCAAGAGATTATTATGGAGGGCTAGGAAGATACTAATTGCAAATTACACCACATCAAGTAATTCCAAAGACACAGCACTCAAGAACATATCCCAGAATGAATTGGTAAACTATGCTAGGTTTCATACAAAACGTCACTTTTTCACTGAGCACTGGGGAACGTCTCGAGACTAAACTCATAATAAAATACTACATCATTGTTAACACAACCATGGCTCTCTTCTACAGGACCATAATGGATGGAAGATTTGCAGAATGAGGCTGATGCGATATACTCTGATAGCAGCTCAAGTAAACATGTCTACAGATATGAAATGTCTGCTCGCTTATATTCTTCTGCCCTACTCAATTAATGTGCAATGAGTGACTGGACTTCATTTTGTGACTTGTATTAATGCCTCAACCATAAACTCTTACACATCCCTGAAGTATTTTAATGTTCTATTACAAAATGATGTTCTGTGAATAGCAATATTTATTGCCTTTCCATGTATAGACAAGGTATGGAGTGCAGGACAATTAATAATCCCCCAGTTATCACTAACACTGTACAACTACTTATATACTTACTAGTCTTGGGAGTGAATTAACATGTTCAACACATCAGCATTATTTACAATGGCCACAGAGGGATACTTGTTTTTAGGGGAATGGTTGGAGGAGCAGGGCATTTGTAAGTGTCTAGGGCTAACTGAGAGCAATTCAAATAATTTAACTTGTAAGACATTTGGAACAAGAAGATTTTATTTAAAAAAAAAATTGAAGCATTTACTGCATTTTAAACACATTTTGGGGGCTATACACTAAAAGGTGAGATGAACCTTTCATCTCACCATTCTAACTATACATTGTGCTGGGACAAACCTGGTTAGTTTACCCCACTAAGCAAACTCACCAGGATTGCCCTTGCACAATGTGTAGCTAAATTGGGGAGATGCAATTTTCACTTCATCTCACCTTTTATTGAATAGCTCCCTATATGATGAGTTTTACTGCTTTGGGTCACTGCGAATACACACATCTAAAATTATGAGCTCCTAGAAATTAGGGACATCAAGAGGAAAGAGGGCTAGAGGACAAAAATAGGAACTGTCCATCAAATAGGGACACTTGGGAGGCATCATAATGCTATGTGAATGTTGCTGCATAACGCAACTATTCCAAGCGCACATAGACTTAGCTAACACCTCTACTGTCAATGTTGAGTTTTCTGCTATGCAGTTGTTCTATACACTTAAAAAACTATCCATGGTTAACGGGTCAGTTCCACCTACAGTGACCCAATTTCTTTAATATGAGGACTGCATTGTGTAAAGTAATGAAAGGCTTGTATTCCTTAACACTTTATTATCTCCTAAAAACAAGAAACTAAAGGGGTCATGTACTAACCAATGGGTAAAAAATAGGTAAAAAATGAGTAAGCGCATTTTGCGGCATTAGTCCGTTTCTTTTTAGTTAGTTCACATTTTTCCGGTTGCAGTAATATAGTGTGATAATACTTTTTAGTTCATGCCCCATAAGTTTAATAGTGTAATTACAGTTATTATACCAGCAGTCTTGCCTATCTTCCCATTACCTCCGTATTGGATATTCCTGAATTTAGAGGCCTCTGACTGTATCACCTAAACATTGTTTTGATTGTGACTGTAGAGAGCAAAATGGAGAAAAACGTGTTTTTTTTTTTCTTACACAATTCTTTTGTGTGAGTATCAACTTTTTCATGTGTTTCAAGATCATCCTTGTGTCTGTTTTAACTTCTTATTATCCTTATTAACTATTTTACTGAGTAATCCTTAATATACCGTATTTGCTCGATTATAAGACGACCCTGATTATAAGACGACACCCCAAACTTTGGAAATTCCATTAGGAAAAAAACTAAAAGCCTGAATATAAAACTACCCTATAGAAAAAAGTTCAACTTGTATATATTCACATGTAAATTGTTTTTTTAATAAAAAATTATGATATCAAAAAATCCATTTCTTGTTTTTATTTCCTTTTATGTGCCAATGCTGCCTCTCTCTTTCCCTTGCCCCCAGCTTTCTCTCTCTCTCCCCCTCCTTTTGTCTCCCCCCTCGCTCCCCTTGTCTCTGTCTCTTCCCCCCCTTGTTTCTCTCTGGCCGCCCTCCCTCCCCTTGTCTCTGTCTCTCCCCCCCCCCCCCCCCTCTGTCCCCGTCCCCCTTTGTCTTTCTACCCCCCCTTGTTTCTCCCCCTCACCTGTTTCTTGGTCCCTGGTGGCTAGTGGGGGCAGCTGGAGGATGTCTGCACGATACGTGCAGACATCCTCCATTCTGCCCGACACCTCCGTCTATTATGACGGACAGCTGGTCCGTCATAATAGATGGAAGTGTCGGGCAGCATGGAGGATGTACGGCTGCCCGATTCTCCCTGGTGGCTAGCGGGGCAGGAAGTACCGGCTTCATCATAGAAGTCCCGGCGGTCGTGCCGACATCCCCTGCTGTTAGAGAGGGGGATCCAGGTCCTCTGCAGCTCTGTGGGGGACCTGGATCCCAGTCTTATAGTCTGACCTCAATTTGAGGTCAGATTATAAGACGACCTCGATTATAAGACGAGGGGTATTTGTCAGAATTTATTTTCTGAAAAAAACCTCGTCTTATAATCGAGCAAATACGGTAATCCCTATTATTTCATTAAACATATGGACATTTTAACAAAAACAAAAAAAAGGAGATAGCAAGAGGGAAAAGAAGAAAAAGAAAAGAAAAAAGACAGACAAACATCACTTTGTGAGAGGGAGCACGTGAGCAACCGTTAGGAAAGTCAAAGTGTGAGTCCTTTCTTTTTCTTTTCAAAGTTTTTTGGTTTTGTGTATTTTATATTATTTACATATTTTATGTTGTTTATATATTTTATGTGCCCTTTTTCTATCCTTCCTGTTGTGGCTCAACCTTATCGAGTTCCTTCATGCATAATTCCCACATATTTCTTTTTTTAGTAGGTATGTGACTTATCCAGCTTAATCCTTTATCCATTATTAGTTGGTGTCTGACCTGTTTTCTGTTGTTCTCTGGAGAAAAAATCTGATTGTTTCCAAGATCTCGCTATTAGGATCTTGACTGCTACCATTATATGGGTTATTAACGCCTGCCCCAAGTAGCAATCCAACCTCCGGTATCTTGTGGGTGTAGGTGCCTTTTTCTATACAACAACCCCAACATTTATCCTCATTTGTTCTGTTCATCAATGCCAGTCTTCTAGGTGTCATATACCATTGGTTAGTTGTTTTATAGAAGGTTTCCACCAGGGACAGGTTATGTATATTTTTGTTAACACGGATGAATGCTTCATTCCATTCCTACGTGTCTATTACCGTATTCAGTTCTCTTTCCCATTTTTTTATGGGTTTCCTTCTTTCTGTTGATTCATGAATTGTTATAAGATTTTTACATTTTGCGAGAGGGTTGGTAATCTTTTTCTGGGAGAAAACTATTTCCACTTCCTCCTCTCTGTATAAATATTTCTGTATGAAGCTCTTTACCCTTAAATAGTTAAAGATTTGATTTGTTAAGATATTAAATTTCCTTTCTAAAACTGGGTATGTTATAATATTCTGCCCCTCTAGCAGTTCTCTGATTTTGATGGTATTCGTACAGCCCCAGTTCGATAAAGTGATGTTAGGAATGTTGAGTTCTATTGTGTCTATTGTTTCTCCTGGTGGTATTTTGTTCTTAAGCCCTAGTTTTTTAATTATGTTATACCAACTAACCATTAGATTGTCCACTATTTTATTCTTACCTTTAACTCTTTTACAATCTGATCATTATTTACATTCCAAATAATATTTTTCAAATTTTTAAATTTAACTGCTTCTTTTTCCAATTTATACCAGGGGTATAAAATGTGTTTTAAATATGTCTGTGGAGCCTCCTGTTTATAATATTATGGCTTGATATGCAACTTACACACTATCCATTAAAAACAATGTATTTGCATATCAAGCCATAGATGATGTCATAAACAGGAGACTCCATAGATACAATAAAAAAAAAACAGTTTTCTCTTAATTTAGACATTTGCTTGCAATTTTGCTAACACAATGAATAGATTATTCTTAATCAATTTTTATTCTCTACAGTCAAAGTAAAAATAATGTTTAGATGGCACAGTCCCTTTCAATAAACTTTAATCCAATACATACAAGGCTTTCCGCAAGAGTGCCCCATGATGTGCTTCCATGCATCCTCACCTCTAACTCTACCTTACCATCCTATGGCAGCAACAATTTTGGAATGTTTCACCCAATGGACCGCACACTCCCACAATAAAAAAAAATCTAAAAACAAATTACTTATAAATGTTACTTATAAACTGTCCTCCTTATGACTAAGGCCACACTCCTTAATGGTCTATACATACGTTATTGCATGGCATGGAAAAATAACTCAAATGTTTATAGGACAGGTTACTAAATAGGAAATAAAAAGAAGTCCATCCAGTGTTATCCATAATAGAAAGCAGATTGTTAGAAATAAATAAAATTAAAAACAAGGACAATTAACACATTTCTTGGTAAAATTGTATTTTTGACATTTGTACACTTTGTTACAAAACTGTATAGTACTAAAATTATTTCTTTTTTTAATCATAATTTGGTCAAAAAAAAAAAACAACATTACATCCATGTGCATTTTCTGGACAGTTAAAAAAAAAAAAAGAATTTGTGTTAGAAATATTCATTGATTATCCCAATAACACTCAACATAAGACTTGTCTGAAGATAAATATATTAGTAAATAAATATTCTGAGAACATTTCCATAAATGAAAAAAGGGCACACACATATAAACAACATCATGTTTTAGCTTTCACAAACAGCTTTAAAAAAAAATGTAAAATCTAAGGAAAAAAAAAAAAAAAAACAACTTTGATTGGAAAACAATACACTGTTACGACTCAAAAGATTTATTCCAAAATTTGTTTCGCTTATTAGCATAATATTCTTTTAAGTGCTACACGATACCTGTTAAAGCTGCAGTACCAAATGCCAAAATAAAAATGACATACAAATTACATTTTGTAAAAAAAAAAAAAAAGATTCAACCATTGCTCCCTTGGCAAAAATCAAATTATTCATTTAAATTTTTTTTTTCTCAAGGCGGTAACATGCAGTTCTCTGTTACGGTTAGGTGTGTAATAGTTTAAATGTGATGGTAACAAATTAACCCTTTTACTGCTCAAGAAAAGAAAAAGAAAAATCACTCCGCTGAAATCTAGGTGTAGTTTGATCCTTTAATTACAATGGACTGGACCAATCAGAATGTCTCATATTGAAAAACGACACTCAAGGCACTTGGTGTGCAGAGTAAGACAGTAAGGAAAACTGAAAGTGGGATAATCCCACAACAATGTCTTTAGCAAAAATGGCTAGGTGTCTCAGTTATATTAATGTAATATCACTTTCTTTTGCTGTGCATTGGGCTGGACTTTACTTTAGAGTTTAGTTGGCACAGTGATAGGCAAGTGAGTAGGACCAATTCTAGCCCTGCCCTATTTTCTTTAATATTACTTTCAAAGAGAGGGTTGAAGATACATTCAGTATTGATGCCCAGGACTGCTCGTGGCACAAATGTGGTCCTGGTTTTATATAGTATAGACAACTGTACAATAATACAACTCTTGCACATATTAGCTATATTTCAGGACAGTTTTTGACTTTTTCAAATAAACAATTCATAGATTTGACATGTTGGTAGAAAATGTATGTTGAAACCTGGCCAGAGAGCTCAACATGTTTGGCCAATACAAGCTGCCATTTTGGATCTGAACAACACAACTAGCCATTCAGTGGCCTCCTGACAAACCAGAACATATTTGAAATCCACCAATTCAATGTCTAACAAACCCCTGTATGTCCTGCCCTTTTAGATTAAAAATGAGCGAAAACTAGATAGGTTAGCAGCATTAACTCACTCATATTTCACTAAGAGAAATATGACGTCAATTGTCCATTTTCAGTATCAGAGGGCTGTGTGATGCATTTCTAAGTAACGTGCTGCACAGTCATCTGGAACTAAATTGGATAAAATTACATTGTTAGGGTACACACATTAAACAGCAGACTTTTTTGTAAGACCTTTCTTCTTACACTTTGCTTGCATTCCTCACCACTCTGACATCCAACAGCTTACATTTTCTCAGTAAATTTCTTAAATGCACCCCAAGAAATATACAAAGCACCTAATCCAGCTCTAGCATGAACATTCTGCATATTTACCTAATAGGAGCTTATTACAGACCACTTTGTTTCTCTCAAAAGCAGCTGTCCACATAAATCCCTTTTTTTTTGCAGTAGTATTAACTAAGATTTGTCTGCCTCTTTAAACTAGACTTTGTTTGGTAGCACCATACTGCCATCCTCTGGTTACTTGGTGTGAGATACATTCGTACAATGAAAATCCATATTCACAACATCATTATTAATATGTTTACATTTCTATTATGGTTAGGAGTCTAATAATAAAGGTTTTTGCAAATTAATGTTGCCTAACACCAGAATCAACACAAAGACTGTCATTAAACCTCTCAAGACTTACCTTTTGGCAAGGGTACATAACCAGGTTTTGGGATGTGCTGCCAATACAGTGGCACATAACTATCCAATAATGCAACCTACCTACCACCATCATAAACAAGTGGCATTATAGTGTTAACAATAAAACAGTAGCAATAACAGACAACTCGGAGGTTCCAGATTCATTCACGAGGCTCCAGGTAGCTTACAGCTGAAAATCCACTAGAAACTATTGTGTTATAACCTGTCAAGTAATACAGACATATATTTCAAGCTCTTGAAAGGTGACCAACCCTGGGAAATTCTGAATGTGCATGTTCACACACCGCTTTTCTAATGGAAAAGTCAGGGCCGGACTGAGCGAGCAGGATACAGTCCTGTAACTGGATGATGCCTGCTGATTGCTCTACTTTTATCAAACTGCACCAGAATTTAATCGTTAAATATGGGTCCATATGTCTTTGCATGTGGCTTATTTATATTTTCCCTAAGAGTTAAATAATGGTGCAATACTATAGGGCTGGTATGATATTGGAATTGTTTCCAGGGCTGGTTTTCATTCTTGGTCCGGCCCTTAGGGAAAGTTACTCTTGGAATAGTCTGTTTAACGTTACATTTTCCCCCCTCTTTCCAACACTCACATCACCAAAGATGGGGTTACACAGGCCACTTCACCAAATTTCACACTACACAATTAGACAAATTAATCCTTGTTCCAATTTTGGATTTATGTGTATATTTATGATGGATATTATTATTTTTTATCAGAGGAAGGAGAACATATTTAATCTGATTACATATGGAATGTAATCTTGAATATGCCAGGGTTTTATGAACATGAGCTGCTTTTTTTTTTTGGAATTTTGTGTTTTCACATTATTTGATGAGACATACTATGGATTATTTGGAAATAGTGCATGGATTTTCATTGTTTGAAATCTGTTTTAAAGAGATTTGCTAAGCAATAATCTGGCGAATTCCAGTCTTATTGTAAAAGCCTAATTTATAATCTGGTGCTCAGGATATACAAAATTCTCCACCAGTGTGGTGTTTGTTCAGGTCTTATTAATCAGGATGGAATCTAGTTTGACGTGTTAAGTGTAACAAAGAGCCTGTTAAGTTGCAATATATGTCAAAATAAATATGAATGTCTGTCCTAGGGATAATCATGTTTAAAGGACAACTACACGTATTGCACTTGTGCTTCTAAAGTAGAAACACAACTGAATGATGTTTGCCCCTAGTGTGTTGATAAACTGCCATTTGATAGTACATGCCAGTGTATCCTATTCCCTGGGAAGCAGTTGGCCCAATCAGGTTGGCAACTGTCTATCTCTGCTAGAGCTGAGAAAGACCCTCATTTTTAAAGGATGATCACCAGAGGGGACCTTAACTATGTCCCTTCTGTTGATCGCGTTTTAAAACTGGGGCTCTGGGCAGACCCTGATAAGATGATCGAGGCCCCAGCTCTGACTGGCTGTGCGTGGCTGACACTGTCAGCATGCGCCAGTGCTTCAGACTGGCTCTGCCTCAACTCTGAGGCAGAGTCCGCATGCCTCACATCTGAGGCAGAGCCCGCATGCCTCTCTAAAAATACACAGCAGTTTTACTTTGGAGGAGTGGATACTTATTTTTATACTACAGAAACGGGTACAATAAACTGTTGGTTTGCTAAGGGTCATAGCAGTTGTAGTGTCATATGTTAGGCACTGCTGGTCTAGTAATTATCTTTCAAGTTGGCCACTGCAAATCCCCATTTAGCATCAAAGGATGCTTTAATAAATCTCACAACAGCAGGGTTTTGTAAAATTCCCAAATAATTCCTTGGACAAATTCAATTGGTTTTACAATATATGGCTTCTATATGTTACATATGTTATGTGTGTATACCCACATTTATGCTTAAGTAGTTTGAGACAAGATATGAAATAAAAAATAATAATAAAAGTTTGAGGTGTACAAATACATTCATGTAAAAAAGTAAAGGATTGAAGTATTTTATAAAAGTGGTTTTAGCTTATGTCATTAAAATTAATGCATCATAAATATGATAAATTGAACCTATACAGAATAAAAATTATGAATCTATTTAGCAGAACAATATTTAAATAAAAACATCATTATTTATTAAGTCCTTTAAAGAGGCAGAAAAAAAAGATAACTCCCAATTATTCCTTTATCGTTTTTTTTTTCTTTTGACTGGCTTAAAAGCCAACAGATAAAAATAATATTAATATTTTCTTGTTTATTTTATTGAAAAAATATATATCTCTCTTTTTCATCAGGAAAGACAGTTCATCTGCATGTACAAACTCACAAGGGGGAAAAAGGGTTCTAAAACAGCAACCAAAATAATATATATATTTATATTTATATATATATTTATAAAATAAATGATAAAAAATAAACGAAAGAAATAACATAGATTCTCCATTTGCTGAGTCCAGGGAATAGAACAGTTAAAAGTGGTTGTAATGAATGATGGATGCTAGATCACTGTGAGTGTTGTGTCCAACTTATGTTACAATAAAACCATAGATCTTGTTTTCCTTTCTTTCTTTCTTTCTTTTTTTTTGTTCTTTATAATGTGATTTTTTTGTTCTCCTTTAACGAAAGGCCATACAAAATTTTCCAATGTCCATTAAAGATCTAGAAATTTGTATCCATAGTGCTCAGTCTCTGTCTGCTGGTTGGCAGTCCTGACCTGTAAAATAACGGGACGCAAAGTTAGTATAATATCCATAATGACAAATGAAATACAGTTATGTGTATATGTGTAACCCAACAGGTTGAAAGTAGAAAACGCCAATCAAATGAATAAATCTTGTTGAGGCTGGACCAGTTGTTAGCTTTAAAAAACAAAACATCAATGGTAAACCTCACACATGAATGGTAGAGTAGAACGCCAGACTTACGTCAAACACGTTTTGCCCGTCATCAAAGGGCTTAATCAAAGGCACCAAATGAAATACACCAAATTATTAGAGACATATGTATTTTCCTTTGCGAACAGAAATTAGGGTGTGGACGTGAGCAGAGATTACGTCACACTAGCATTTTTTTATACTGCGTCAACAATTTACGTAGCGCTAGTATAGAGAGGAACTACGTACTAAGTTAGACGCTCGAGAACAGACTTATAGATGAGGTAGAGAGCCCTGCTTGCAAGATTACGATCTAGGCGATCAGACTCCTTGAATACACCAACAGATTTGGTCTTTGACCTCCTACTTTAGTAGATTATTGTTTGAATTTTAAATTGATATTCCATTTTAGTACTATGATTTCTATCATATTTTTGGGGCACTATTTTTAAAGTAGAAGATGCCGCTTTGGAAATATTAAGATGTGGTCTAACTGTCCTTTCTGAACAGTCAGTCTGGAGATCTGGAATGCTTTTTTTTGTACATCATCACCCATCTCCAATTTCTCATGTTCAACAGAGTAAGTGCACAAAACAAGTTGAACATCATCTGGTAGATGGCTCAGTAGACTAGTGCAAAAACAAGCCCCACTGTTGGAGGTCCAAATGCTGGCAATGTCAGCTCAGCCTTTCATCCTTCTAACATTGATAAAATGAGTACTTTTAACTTGAGGCATCATAACATCACTCTGTAATGTAAATATCTGTCAAGGTATGAGGATTTTGTGAGAGATTATGCCATTTATAATCTTCTGGACTTACTTGAATTTTTGTTTTATTTTACGTTTAAAATGTTTGACATTTCTCTGGACAGGTTTGAAAACGAGAGAAATAGCAATGTATTATTCCTGGTATTTTAATAATTCAATTAATAAATGGTACGAAGGAATCGAGAGGTGCCATTTTTCCAGCTTAGAGTGTAACATATTTCTTTATAAATAAAGTGTTGTATTAAAAAGGAGCAGTGTCCTAAGAACATAATAATAATGAGATATTTTTATATCTGTAATGTTTTCTATCTCCATAATAAAAAAAAAAGGAATTTTTTTTTTTTTAAAAAGGAGAAGTGTACAAAAAAATATATTTTTAGATAAATACTGCACTGTGGAAAGAAAAGAAAAGCAAACACATCTGTCTTATCAGTATTTTTTCATGAAAACTGTATAAAAAGGGTCCTCGATTTAATGCTGTTAAAATAGTATCAGTCCTGCTTATCTTTCCAAGCCCTTCTTTTATTGGAAAACTACAGCTAACCTGTATTTTTTTTTTTTTTAAAGTAAAAATGTCACATATAATAAAATAAAACATGTACAATAACATATACAGAAAAAAGGTAGGTAGAACTGCCCCCTTAAAATAGTATTTTTGACATCCACTAAATCCGTTGAAAAGACACTTCAACGAATCAGTAGTAGCTCAGGACAGTTAGAAAAGCAAAATGTCTGCATCTTTTCTGTTACATATATTTCAATGTGAGACTCAGATGCCAGATGTAATTACCTGTAAGATTTCCGACTGCCTCTTTCACAGTGCTCTCACAAAGAGCACATGTTTCTTCTGATAACACACAGCAAGATCCATCCTGGCAGTAAAGCATTTCCTCCTCATCCTCTTCTTCATCCTCAATCTCCCAAGAAACATGTCCCATACAGTCTAGGGCCCCCTCACTGCCCGGATCCTCGGGAATGATGGAGATAGGCTGTTTGGCCTCACATCCTGCCACTGCAGATGCAGCTGCTGCAGCAGCTGCCTCTGCCAAGGCATACTGGATGCTGACTGCATAGTCCTCAGTATAGCAGCTTCCATGATTCTGCTCATAAAGGCAGCAGGGGCGGGAAGAATGACCCAAAACTGTGCCTTGGTCAGTCCGATGCAAGAGGTTGGAGGTAACACTGTACAAGCCTCCAGTGGAGGGTGGTCCACCTGCTTGGGGAGGTTCTGGACCCAGATACCTGCTTGTGCAGTCTGAGCTGGGATCCCCAACTGGTCTCTGGAAGCAACAGCCACAGCCCTTCTCTGGGCCCTCCCATTCTCTCCCACCCCCCTGGGCAATGGAGGCTGGAGCATCTGTACTTAACCCAGATGCCAAAGCTGCCCCACGACGCTCCAGTGAGGAGTTGCTGCTATAATTCATTTCCAGGCTGCAGCTGGACAGACGATCCCGGGAGGAGGAATTTGGGAAGGCCTGGTGAGGTATACAGTCCACCTTCGCTATCCCAGGCCCTGCCCCAGCCTCCCCCACATTTCCTGTGTTTTCTACTCCCCCAGTTCTGGCCGGGCTGCGACTCCTGTAGACATAAGGGTCAAAGTCACTACTTAGAGAGCTGCGGAAGGTGGAGCAGCTGCCATAAACTCCTTGGTTGCTGGCCTCAGTACAGTCAAGCATGGAGTCACTGGATGAGGCATGTCCTTGAGCTGAACTGGTGCTGGAACTAGAGCTAGTGTCACTGCAAGGAACATCTGCCAAGTAACCACTGCATACAGAGCGATGTTGGTGCTGGCTGTGATGGTAGCAGCTCCCGCCAGCAGAAGGTGGTGCCATGTGCATCATAGCAGGTGCAGGCTGGTACAGCAAATTAGAACCTGTTTGAAAGGGATGAACAAGGCCTTTTTCCACTCCCCTGGAAGCCTGATTTCCAGCTGCTTCCTGCTGGTGTGGGTAGCTCAGGCCTTGAAAGTAGTAGTGCTGGTACATAGTTTCATACTGAGAATAACAAGTGCCAGTGTTAAACCCACGCCCACTATACTTAGAGCGCCGAAAGGTAGAGCCATTGGGAGGCCCTGGATAGGGGCTGTGTTCCAGGTCGCAGTGATGTCCTGAAGATGCATGGTCCAGTGACACAGGGCGGTAACCAGCTAGAAATGCTGGGGTGTGAGCTGGATATAAGTCAGGTTCCATAGGCCGTTCTACAGTCAGCACTGTAATGGGATTGCCATGAGGCCCCATGCTGGTGCGGGTGGGGTAGGCAGCGATGGGCCCAGTCCGTTGTACCCGCCCTGGGTAATGGACGGGGAGGATGACTCTCTGTTGTTGCTGCTGACGGCCACGGGTATTTGAAGCTTCGACACAGGCGGCACCCTGGGCTCCTTTCTTTTGCTCTGTAAATAGATAACATTGTATCAAAAACAAATCCAGTATGCTTCCTTTATATATATTTATTTCTTTAAATGCACGCAGTTTTTATTTTGATGGGGCTAAAGCATTGTTTCCAAGAATAGAACTTTGCCTACATCATTCTTAAAAGAAAAGCAATTCACCAAGATTTTTCTTTTAATATTACAGCTTACTTCAGCTACTTCAATATACGTGAGACTAAAAAAAAAACATTTAAACTGCTTATCATTGGTTTAAAACAAGGTAAACCAACATTGCAGCGATCTTTACGGGAAACGACTGGAAACTCTGTCACATGGAGAACATCATTACAGGCACACAATGACCTAACACACAGAGCAGTACCAGCATTTAAAAGTAAATTACACTATTTAAGACTGTGTTTTTGAAGGTAAATTTGATTACAACATTTCTCAAAGCTACATTTCCTTTAAGATCTCAATGATAATTATTTTTCAAGTATATATTCTTTTGTAACTGGGAACACTCTTTAATTAAGCAACGTCAAAAGACAGTGAGTGAAATGTTGAAGCCAAAATGTTTTAAAGGCAGAATGCCTCTAAAACAGCATATTGCTCCATACTACATGTGCAAAAGGGACTACATCTGCTATGAAGATTGTATTATGGAAGAAGGTGGCAATCTACTCGTTGGCCCAAATTGGGCATAGCTGCAAGGTTTTTTAATGCCAGCTCTACACGGATATATGTCCAACTGAAGTCTCTACACATGTAGATATTCTGATTCTTTGCATCAAAAGTGCAAGGATAAACTACAAATGCTTGTTTTAGAGTCAGCCTGCAGTGTAGAATCCTGATGATGGTACATTTTTTCTGTATACTCTAGAATGAACAGAGGAAAGCTGTGTGCTAGATAGAGAATTAGTCATGCTCTAATTCTACGTAGGACACTTACCAATAATATTATGCCTGCAGTGTGGACAGGTGTGGTTCTGTAAAAGCCACGGATCCACGCACCTCTTATGAAATCGATGTGTGCATGGAATCACTCTCAGCTCCTGAAGAAGACGCAGAATAAAAAGGTACATTTATAAAAGAATAAGATGTATTATGAGTCATGAAAATTACGTGACAATTACGAATGAAAAAGTGATGAAGCCAGATTACTAAAACATAAAAATATTCCATTGAAAACAGTCAAGAAAAAAGTTACCGGTAATATACATAAGCTTTAAAGAAACTCTATAGTTTTCTTTTTTAGATTTTCCCTCTTCTACAGAAGCACAAGTAAAAACATCCATGTGGATAACATGACATATACCTTTTACAATACATGCCATCTATACTTAGAAAGGTAGAGCCATTGGGAGGCGCTGGATAGGGGTTGTGTTCGTAGTGATGTCCTGAAGATTCATGTGTTTGTAAAGATACACAATTGGCCATCAGTCACTGTAGGTCTTACCTCTCCATCAGTGTATTTTTCTAGGCATATGGCACAGTCAGAGGTGGAGCTGCTGCTAAGAGTGTCCAGGCCAGCACAACTCCCCTCCCGAATGCCTTTCCCTTTAGCCTTGAACTTTCGGGTCTCCATTTTTTCCAAGGCTTGAACAGCCATCCTGTTCAGTGAGTTCTGGAAGTGAAAGGTATGGATATTATTAATGGACTCATGTTTTAATTGTTAATTAATGCACAGCAAACAGATCATTTAAAGAGGAAGGGCCATTAAAATACGGCATAAATAGTCTGGAGATTCTGATGTTTCTAACCCGTAGTTATCTTTTATACTAAGTAAACCATTTTCCATCTAACCAGCTTCATAGAAAATATTTATATCCAAGATGCTACAACATGCTACAGGCCATGCTACAAGTTATATAAGTGTCAAAGCAAACTGTAATATGTATGTATACTGTGATGTAGCTGTGATGTGAGGTATTGTTGGGAACCTGCTGTTGGCATGTCAGACCTGCACACGCCATTGTATTACTCTTTGTGGACGTGGGAGAGTCTGAGCATGCATGGAAAGGCTATATCACATGTTGAAGGGTCTGGACACACTAAATAAACTGTTGTGCACTTGCATTTTGACAGGTGTGTGTGTAATTTGCATTGGAGACAGAGTCTGGACACAACACATCCGGAGGCTAGGTGAAGGATCAGGGAACCGGAAAGAAGAAAAACTACATATCGACAAATACTACATGATAACATATACGGGGAAAGATAAGTTATTTTAGACTTTTGGCTATATTAATACAGTTGCACTTTTTAATGTGTGTACCCGTTTCCTAGGTAAAGTGAGGGGTCTACTAGTACTGTTATTATACTTCTGATATTTGCTGGGGACTGTTACTTTTAGCTGCTGTTACAAGCACTTGGTTTATTTTGTTTCTTGTGATTCTGTTGGGTCCGCTTGAATATTATGCACATGAAAATTAAAAAAAAGTGATTTATAAAAATATTCAACAATAGCATATAATCAGAGGAGAAAACCTGCTGGAGAAAAGATCATGTTAAGGCCATCAAAAATAAATAACTATAGTGTATCCATACCTGGCTTCGTCTCTGTTTTAATTTGATCTTAATTAGTAGAATAAGGCAGACCAGGGAGACCACGACAAAAAAGGCTAAGAAGATGCCCATGTCAAAATACTCTGTGGGTTGCTGGAAGAAGAACAACAAAAAACAGTTATTACAAATAGGATTGCATCACTTTGGTTACACCCTCTGGATGTCTAAACCCTTCTGTCTTCTAATCATATGATCAACCCAGGCCAATACCATAACTGAACTATAATGGCAGGGGCCTGGACATTGGGAGGTCCTATTATTTCTAAATTACTCCTCTACGACCTGTTAACAAGATTCGAGCCACTATAAGGTGCTTGTATAATTCATCAATCTATATTTTAGAGGGATATATGTTATGTTGTACTATCTGGCCTGCGTTATCACCGAATTGTGTGAATGCCTTTTATTTAAGTAAGCAGGTAAAGTATAACGATATATATCCTTCCGCTTATTAGTGGTTTTGAAAATGAAACATCAGACAGCACCCTAAAGTTAGACTACTGCGGCTATAAGACATTTCTAGCTCCAGATTCCCGAGTGTCATACTCTCCCGGTTTGTCTTACCCTAGGTGGCCGGTGTTGAATTCTTGCGCGGGCACCTTTCTGCTTGTTCACAATGTTCATAAGCTTAATGGCATCCATGCCCTTCATATAAACCACCGGCCTCTTTAGAGGGTCTTCCAAACCTTGGTTCAACTGTAAGGCATGGAGATATATTTTCAAATTTACATTTAAATTTAAATAAAAGGGTGAATCATACAGATACACGATAACATATGCACCTCAATGACTTATGATTACGCGTTCTTCATCGCAAAATGTGTAAAGTCGCCTTTTTCGTCATCCTACCACGTGTTGTTTTGCATTTCTGGATGTGATCTTCAATAAAACATTTCAATCTTTCACTATATTCATTTTTTCGGAGTGCCAACTTAATTTGGTTCAAACCACATTAGGCTTAACCTAACTAAGCAAGTTCAGATCTTGAATAAAGGAGACTTTTGTTCCCTATTTCGCTGTGGACGTTTACTGCTGCATTTCGCTCAAAGCAGGTTCCATTTCTTGTCCCTGTTGCGGTTCATTTTTTTGTTGAGCAGGTTGACCTCATGTGTGCATTAGCTACAGTCTATACACACTTAGTGTGGTTTGTCACATACATCTATAATAATATACAGTATTTGGGGAGACCAGAGACATCACTTCTACTTAGAAGCATTCTACTCAATAAAATTAAATTAAAATGAATCTGACCTTTCAAAGAGAGATTGAAAGTGTGCTGATGGTTTAAAGAGAGACAGAAGTAAACAGAACCACAAATAACAGTCCATTCTAATATGTTCAAATGAAAAGCTATGGCTTTGTATTGTTACGCTTCTTCAGTGGCACAAAATGTATGCTTGGTAGCTGGTTATGCTTCAATAGAGATTAAAGAGATCTTAGAGTTACATTCTTGAAACAGAGTGAAGAACATTTTGTTCTTGGTTCTGATGCCTCCACGTCTATTTGTTATCCTACAGAATTCATTTGGCAATGTTGCTCTGTTTGAGTTCAAATGATCAGTAAGTTCTACTGTTTTACGGATGATAACTGAACTGGCATTTTGGACATTTCTCTGAAGGACGTATTGCCCACATCAAGATTCCTAACCATTAGACGCCCCCTGGCCACGTCCTATTCACTTGCGTAGCATCAAACATAGAAAACCTTAGGAAATGCCCAGTTAACCAATTTATGGCCTGTGACAGGTGAATTCCATCCTGACCCTTATTACTTCTCTGTATATTAATTATATTTGCCAATAGTCCTATACATTATAGCATCTCTCTTTTTCTATAAAGCAAAGATGAATTTCATTCTCAGTGTATTCATACCTGTTCAACCGCATCAGGATTATCAGAGACATCGAATATGACAGCAGTGGCTCCTCTCTGCACTGCCCTTTTGGCCTGAAATATGAAAGACACAATTCTGTAAATGCCTAGTCTACAAATATACACGTGCTGTACTGCCTTTGGTCATGTCATCATCTTTGTCTTATTACAGATAAGGGGGAAAAAAACAAATATTTGGTACAGGTTTGCAGAGTTTAACATAGAATGTGTCGACAGATAAAAACCATTCACCCCCATCTAACCTGCCCAATTAAATACAAGATACGCACAACCGCTCAAAAGTTTGGGGTCATGTAAAAATGTCTGTGTTTTTCATGAAGACATACATCAAATGAGTTGTAAAATAAATAGGAGATAGGTTAGAAATGATGATTTCCATTCTAAAGATATTAGTTTTATTGGTTCTTTAACTAGCACAACATTCAACATGTGTTCTCTTCTTTATTACATTTGTAAACAAAATAAAATGCTAGTTTTGTTTATTTAGCTTCCCTTTCTATGATGCAGCACTTATATAGAGTATAGCCAAGTAGAACAGAACCTTTAATGCCTGATCTTTGCATTTCATTGATCACCTTTTATTGAATACACTGTGACACAGACACCCCAGCACACCTCAATACAAGTGTTCAGATTTGAAACATACTGCCACCTACAATGCATGGGGAGCAAGTAGCATGAACAAACACACTGCCCTTCCTCCATTGCATTCCTTGCCTTGTGAATGAGGAATAAACTGGTAAGTGATGTTAGTAGCTTTTCTATGAAACACACTGGAAATGCCAATAATAAATAAATGATAAAATATATTGCCTTTCGATTGCATTAGATATATCTTTAAAGATATATACACTGCAACACAGAAAATGCTTGAGTGTAATTCAGTGACACGAGGCCTTGTTTACCATTTGGTGAGAAAGCCTTTTTAGCTTTAAAACCCTGGGAACAGAATACAATGCTGATATCTATATAATCTGCAAAGGAATCCATGGAAGAATCCATGGACTGTGCAAAACTGCCCTGTTCTAACACTGTTGTTCTAACATTTTGCCACTAGAGGTCACACAAATGCAGTAGAAAGTGAATCATCACACTCCCTAATATTTTGATTAATGGTAAATTTTCTTTTCCTTTTTTTTTTAATAACTTATTTACTTATGAAGTAGAAGTGGATATCTTTGTGGATATCTTCAAAAGGTACTAATAATCTAAAAACAACATAAAAACAAACAAACCGCAGGATAGTGTAGAAACTAAAGGAACTACTTACAAGATATTAAGCACAAATATGTGCTATAAAGAGCAATGCAATGTCGGAAACTATCTGCAAGCAAACAGATCATGCTGACAAAATCCCCCAGCCAAAACAACTAGTCTCAAAGATGGCAGCAGTAGTAGTCTCACCAGCTTTTTGCCACGTACATAATACTAATATATGTAACATGCACTTATTTAAGACAATTGACAGTTCTCCTGTCACCGAGGCCTTGAAATCCAGTAACATCAAATACGGGGCTGCTATAGGGACAGGAATAAATCCATTACACTTTATATGCAGTCTTTTTTTAAGAGATAAAAACAGGTTGAGTTCAACTGATACCATAGATAGGTTTCATTTTGTTTAGTGCACATGGAGTGCTTATCAAAAAAAATGGGCACTGTAGGTGGGACTGCCCCTTTAACATTAGCAATTTACTAGATAATGCATTGAAGTGTAACCGAGGACCAGTATTAGAGACCAGTACAATCCAGTAATGGAGCATCTGCAACAGGGGTCCAGGCCCTTCTATAATCGTAGCTAGCTCTACTGAAATGTCCGGCCCAGTATTCAAACGTTTCACCGCTGGGCATAGGATTGTCCCAAGGTAGGGAAGGAGTAGAGATTTTCCCTGGTATAACTGTAGCATTGGCAGCTGGTTTAATCTTAAGCCCACCCTCTATGGTTCTTCTTGTGGGCCTCCCTGCACTATGCTGCATCTTCTAAGAGGCAACATCACCCTGGGTACGGGTCCTGCTCATTTGTTTTTATAGCAATGTTAATAAAAATATGCTCAATATTTGTTTCTTTCTAATGGGAGTTAGGGTTGCCACCTTTTCTTCAAAAAAATACCGGCCTTGGTACTGTCTCCATAGACTTAACATTAGCCTGATGCCAATTTTTTATTTACTGGCCTGCCGGTAAAATACCGGCCAGGTGGCAACCCTAATAGGAGTATGTGAGTGTAGATCTGATTAAAATGAATGTGGATGTAAAATTGTATGTAGCTGATGTGTGGGTGATAGTAACATTGCATGCAGAGTGGTTGGCTGGACATATATGAGGATTGTGGATTAATACTAGGATTTCTGACAGGGGCCTTGAGTAGTTAATGCAGCATTTGTTATCAACAAGCACAAGTTGCAACTCTCTCTGGCACCGAAAGGGTTAACCACTTGCACCCATGAGTGGATCAGCACAGTCATGTGCCCTTTAATCCCTCAGAAGGCAAAAAGTTATTAAACATTGTACAGTGAAAGAGAATGACCTGCTCTCAGTGGAGCTGTCTCACTAGTGAATGCACCCATCAAATACATTGCACACACTTCATACATCCACTCCAGCATTCCACAAGCTTCCCATATCCGGAACTTTAGGGCTGCCAGCTTCGACCTTGCAGGTTCTCTTGGCAGGCGATCAAAGCACTGAAGCCACAAACAGCAAGGAATGCAATCACCAACTCTCCCTCTTCTTTGCTCTCTTCTTCCCATTCTCTTCTCTCCCTCTCTCCTCTGAATTCCTTTCCTGCTTCTAATAGACTTTTTTCATGTCTGATTTTTCACTTTTGTGCAGTTTTGAGTTTATTACTTCCCCTTGCTTTAAAAACCCAAACAAAATAAAATTTATTGACTTGCCTTCTACTTTTTTTTTTCTGTATTCTTCTTTCTCTCCCACCTATGCATATACAAATGACATAAATACATATATATATATATATATATATATATATATATACACACACACACACACGCATGTACTTGGTGTGTATGCATGATGGGTATGTACGTCAGTAGTTATATAGTTATATTGGGCCCAGTTGGAAAAACATTGGTACCAATCTATATTATATTTTAACCCTCTCATTGCCAAAACACTGGACTGGGGAACCATGAGATCTGTGTTTCCCTTATCCTAGCATTGCCTCCTTGGTCAAGCTTAGTAACTGCCTGTGAATATGTTAATAAAGAAAAGTTATTTGTTGAGTAATCCACCCATGTTGTGCAGCTATAGGGGAGCCCCAGGGAAGAAAGGTGGAGCAAGAAAAAGAAATCTTTTGAACTCCATTTCCAAACAAGATGCTTTGCTCTTTTAATTATGAATGAGGTTACAACACAAAGCACAAACTCGTACAGGGAGGGCCTACGACTGAGGGAATGGCACAGGATAGCGATTGTCCATCTGAACCAGAATTAGTTCTCTGCAAAAAATCAATACACACAATATACAATGCATAGGTATACACAATACCTAACTTGACAAATATAATAGTTTACAGATTTAAAGCTTACAAAGATAATATGCATACGGTGCCACAAAAGGTATGTCCCAAATAGGAGACTGAACAGATGCAAAGTGGCACTTAAGACAAAACATAAGGAAAAAGGGGACCATAGATAGAATAATAATGGATAACAAACAACATCTTACCCCTACAGTGATCTCCAGCATATTTGAAGACTATTACAAATCATTATATAATCTACCTCAGGAGAAAGAATTAGGATAGACCTAAGACTCATTCCTACAAAATGTCAATTGATCAGAGAGAAGCACTAAATAAACCCTTCTCTGCAGAGCTGGTCTGGTTGTAGACCATCCTTTACTCATCTCACTTGGTAGATGTACAGTTCACTTTGTAAAGCAGTATGTACATACATACATACATACATACACACACATACATACATACATACATACACAAATGCTGTACATGCCCTAAATCCTCACCATAGAAATTATTTTTAAAACTCACATATGTGGAAGTGGTTTGTGTCTTCCATTAGTAATAATAGATAAATATCAAGTAAACAAGCAATTGGCCATCCGCAGTCTAGAGAACACAGCTGTAAGCCAGAATCTGCGAATTTTAGAGATCCGATGGAGTATGCTAATTTTGCATGTTTAAATAAAAACTATTTTTTTTAAAATTAAGATTAACAGAATATGCCTGATGCATCAAATATGCACATTTTACACAAATCTCTATGGGAGAACATGCTATTTATTCAGATGAGGAGTCACGTTAGAGGAGAGGAAGGTTTCTGGACTGCAGAAAATCTGCAAAAGACTGACTTGACATACGATTACAATTGAATTCAATTAAAAATCTATTTGATAAATAAATAAAGTTTAAATTGCATGGAACTATACTTTTTTCAGTTTGGAGTTTCCTATAGATCCAAAAAGTGGCGAGCAGGATCTAGTATAATCAATGATTACATATAATAACATGCAACTATTCTAATCAGTTTTTCCATATAGTGAATGTGAGTATAGGATAACACACAAGAACTTTATTATAAATGATAATGTCTTTTTAAATAGGGGAGAAAAACAAGAGCCACAAAGCACAGTGATATGGCAGTGTATCTCTCAGATACTGCTGACATGTCCATACCACTCCCAGTGGGAGCCAGAGGAACATACCATTCATAAATTGCTAATGGCCACTCACAGAACTTGTGCAATTGCAATGAACAATGCATTATGTAGCAATCTGTTGTACTGAAAACTGTAAACAGATACAAAAAAAACTTGCATAAAGATTCAAGGTGCCTAGATTACTACAATGATTGCTGCATACCTGCCAAGTTTATAGGATTTTTTTTAGAGACTGTCCATTGTTTTGGCTACTCGTCCATGGTTTTAACACTTTTAGCAGTAGAGGAATGAGCATGTAATGGTTTACCCTTTGACCCCTTACTGGGTACCTGGTTATAACTACTCAATTAACAGTATAACCATACTTTAGGAGAATCACTGCATTATATCAGTTATTGAGATGCATTACTACAAACACACTGACCCACCTGAACATTGCTGGATAAAGTACATTTATTAAATATTGTATACCCTAAATTTCTGAGCATTAGTCCGAAATATACCGCTCCATTTGTGGCAAGTAATGACACAAAACAAATGAACGTATTGGTATCCAACACATTTGTATGTATATAAATCATGTAGCAAAGACGTGTATATAGCAATGAATGCAGAAGTACCTGGAGTCATTTACAAGTAGCAACTGGCAATTTTGTTCACTGTAGCTTCTACTCAATCAAAGGCTACCTGAGTGTGCTGGGAGTTGTACTGCTAAAGGCTCTTTAGTCATTATCTCTAATTAAATGTCATTTGACAGGATTTAAAACGGAGGTTGTGGATTCATGTAAGAAAAGTGCATGTCAGAAACAAGAGAAACCAATTTCCTGCTGTACTTTAATGTATAACTTCATAAAATAACTCATGTGCAGACAGATACATGCAATTGATTGTATGTGTCACATATACAGGGCATGTGCAGGACATTAGCAGAGCTTCAAGGACACTCAAAGTCCATGTCTCTCACTCTGCACACACTGTTGCATCACCTGTACTATTCCCGCCTTTTAGTGCGGCTGCATTATGCACTTTCATTATACCGTGGTTTAAAAGACACAGATCAAAGCATCTCTTACCTGCCATTGTTTAAAACATGGTACAATGTACAGCATTTTTTTTTTGTATTAATAATGATTGACCCTGAATGTTCCCTTTCCGATTCTTTTTTTAATCTAATGTTAAATGTGTAAATGTGTAACTCTGTAATTCCATGAGATTCTTGAAAACGAGAGAAATCTCATTGTATTCTTCCTGGTAAAACACTTTCTAAATTAATTAACAACTTACTGATTTGTTTTAATTTACAGTGACCAGAATGAGAGGACAGAAAACGAATCTGTACCTTCTTCTGACGTGCCTGTGGCACATCTAATACACAATTTTAACAGTACTATTTTTTTTTTAATCCACTTTGGAATTTTAAAATATTTGTTTCGTATCAGTATGTTTTATACTATAATCTATAAATAAGGATCTTGTAAATAAAGTTTTTTTAGAAATAGTTATAAATAAAGTTTCCCACGTGACAGTAAAATACACATGGGCTTTTCCTATACAATATCTGGTTCGAACACGTTATGAAGTCACACACTCGTTACTGTTCATTTATATTGGTTATAATATATATGCACGGACAGAATTTGTCTGTCTCCAATGGTGATATGTTATCAGTGGAAGGGGACAAATAATACTCCAGTAATGTATATAAAAAAAAACTATATGCAGCATTCGTCCATAAGGTGTCTGCTTTCAATTTTAATAACGCTATACAAACCATTTGACATTTGCCAATAAGCTTGACAATAGTAATTGTTTATATTTACCAGTTTCTCACTGACCAATTGGCTACCAGAGATTTCCAAGTATCTATGCACTAGTCAGTCATAGTTATAAACCGTGTGCTTCTCGTAATGCACAAGAGATGTGCAATAGGCCAAACATACATCTATATTGAGAGGGAGTCAAAATTAGTTCAAAGGGGAAAAAAGTACTAGTGTAAAATAAGGATTCCATGGTTTTGCTGGTGCAAGGTGCCCTTGTGTGGGATTGTATATATTTGTACTCCACATGTTGTATTCTGCCTGCAGTAGGAAGACATGTTGTTTGCAGAGACAATTTTCTGAATGGATGAACTCTCCAAGTATTTGAAGGGATGGTGCAAAGTGACCTTCCCAGACACAGAAGGGGAGTCAATTGCCTTGTCAATACCACTCTTTGTTTCAGTCTCCACTGGTCATCTACACTATGCATAGAAGTCACACAGTAAATGCACTCAGGCATGTAACACCTAGCCTTCAAGTTTTAACAGTTCTTGATGAACATATATAAATATTCAGATGTACACATCCAGGGGACCAGAGACACATACCTTAGAACACGTAGTATTTTAATACTGTTATGCTTTACTATGACCCACTTAGTATTTAGGTCACAAGTGAACACACTGCGAAAACTGTTGAAACCTCATTTTTCAAAAGTTCATACAATATTTATGCTATTAGAACAGCAGCAGAAGGTGAAATTAATGTGCCCAGTTCTACATTAGCCCAGTCCTAGATTCTACATTAGAATAGCTGTAAAAAAAAACAAAAAAAAAACGATGTAAAAAGATACAAGATCTATACAATTTGCAGTGGAATGTAGTATGAGATGCCTGGTATTCACTGGAAATTTAAAGGGATTCGTGGCACTTGCTATAAACTGTATGTGATCGTTGGCACGCACTGTGTACTGTATTAGATCAGTAGTTTTAATCCTTCAAACTTAAATTTCTCTCTCTCTCATTAAGTGTACTCCTACAAACTATATATATATTTTTTTTTTATGGAAACGTATGGCTTTCTTTTGAAGCCATATTTAACCTAGTTTACATTGAATTTGTATAATTTTCACAGAGAACAATATCGGCTGTAGAACAACAGAAGAAAGGGGTGCCAGAAAATTCCAATATGTAAACTTCGGGCTACTGCTATGGCGGGGCAGGTAAGAAATCCACAATAACACCCACTCAGTGTTGGTGCCCACTGTGATGTGCTCGCCTGCCACCAACCAACATGCAGATAAACAGAAAACTCGTGGTCTTTGCATATAAACGTGGATTTATTAATTCCAAGGTAAAGAAACGTGGATAAACACAACAAAAACAGCAGTGAGGAGGCAAGATTCAGCTAATAAGCGTAACACAGTTCATGCATCTAGCGCTTAATCATAAGTTCCTGAAGCTGTTAATGAAGCGCTAGATGTACACAACGTGTCCAGCATCAGAACATAATTAAGCGTGAAATGCCTCTCCACTGCTGTTTTTTTCTGCGTTTGTCCACGATTAATAAAACAATATCTATTTGCAAAGAGCATGAGTGACCAATCTGGTTTCTGTTTATCTGCATGAAATGTGCAAAAAGCTTTCGGTATTGTATGCAAACCAACATGCAGTTTAAACAATGCTACAGGCATTAACCTCACAAGCTAGAACAAAGTAAGTTAATAAGATCCACTTTTAATAAGGTACACAGTACCCCTGTTTTATGTACACAGTAAGTAGGTGGGAGAGGAATGCATTATTTTTCCCATAAAGGAGATTAGTTTGCTAGACGAGCAGGTATAAGACCTGTTATCTGTGCTCTGCGATCTGGATTTGGTAAGAACGGTTCAGTGGCTAAAAGAGTTGAGCACCCAGTGACTTTCCTGTGGGTGCCACTGCCACCTGGCTTAGTTGCCGAGTTCACCCGGGTACTTTCCCAAGTTCCTCAGGCGACCCCATGCTTGCGGGCGAGGCGGGAGCGGTGAGATCACAGGACAGGAGACAAGAGAACCCTGTTGATTCTTGCAGCATTAACGGACGAGATTAATGATTAACAGATCAGAGGCAGTGGGTGGTTAATGTACAATTTACAGGTCATTCCGGCGGCGTTGATGAAAGGGAAGGAAGCAGGCAGCGTTCCCAACCTCTGCTGCTGCAGAAAGGAGAAGCTAAAGAATAAAGAAGGTCTGGGGAAAGAGAATAAGACTGAAGAGACGTGTGGGCACCAACTATGATCATGCAGTAGGAGGGGGCAAGTCACCCCATACACTTGGGGCCAGAATCGTATACACAAAATGTGTTTTGACCCTTGCAAAGACCTTTGCCACACATTTCCCCATGAAAGGGCAAAACTATTGACCAGAGGGACATTTATATAAGATGTGTCTCCGTGTACTCCCTTCCTGATCCGTGTACTGAACATCCTGATTTAAAGCACTGGTCACAACATGAAATATAGCTTTGCATTCTGCTCTTTTCTCTACTCCTCCCAGTTAGTCTACTTCCTTCTGATTAGTGAACCTTCCTAAATGATAATAGGGCATATGCACTTGAAAAAAAAAATCATGAATATCATCATTCCAAGAGAATATGTATTCCCATGAAATCTGTCATCTTAACATAGTATGCAGTAACCTTCTATGCTCTGTACCAAACACTATGTAAATTGTTGGCGCTATATAAATAACTGTTTATGTAATTGCTATTTGTACATTTATATCTGTGTGCATCATAAGATTAATGAGCTAGAGCTACGGTGCCCCAGACTTTCCTCCCAGGTATTACATATAATCAACTAGAACTGGCAGCTGTCTGTGCTGCTGTATCTACAATACATTGCCTGTCCCTTTCTCAGATGTCTGCGTGCAGTACATTGGCTGTGGGTGGCTGAGGAGTCAGGGGGATGCTTTGTCGCACATGACAAGGACAGCTTCCCAGGGACCATGGTTACAGTCTTATTGGATGCTTCGAGAAGAAAACCAGCAGCAGGGACGCACATACAGGGTGTGGAATGAAAGAGTGAGAGACGAGGAAAAAAATGGGCCAGTGTGGGATCACCCGCTGTTCTCCCACTGAGACGGCTCGCAAATACTTCTCTTTTAAATTACTTTACTTTCTCCCTTTCATCCTAATCAAAGAGATTCAGTGAAATCCTCAAGCCGTCTCAGAACACAATGCTGTGAAGTGTACTCTGCGAGGAGACAAACAGAATTAAAGAAACTGCTCTATCTATGTTTAAAAAATACATTAAAACATCCAAATGTATTGAGTGAACAGCAAAGCTGCTGGGTCACAAATTTACCCACCTCATCCTGATGGGGACGTCATTTGCTGATGTTAACAGGTCATTTGTTTTTGTTTTGTCAAGTTGCCTTTCATCTTTGGGTCTCCAACAAAAACACAGCCCCAGACAATACAGAAATATTGCATCAGGTAACGCAAACAAACCGCTTTGACAATTACATCCGGCCTTAACAAAACACTTACTATGGGGAGCTGTGTACATGCACTGAAATGGTACACAGGGCCACTTGTGCTGACAGGTGGTGTGCACTGTACAGGTTACCTATCCATGTATAGTTAAAGTGGGAAAAGCAAAATTACATACACAGTATGTAATTAGTACATGCATGCTCCATATTCTCAGTCAATAAAACATGTTGCATAATATAACTTTAACAAGTCTTAATAGAATTTTAGTAAAAACATGTATGTCGCCGAAGTTTTGAAGTGTACAAAGATCGTTGCCTAAATAAACATCCCATTGAATTTGATAAATATGTTTAAGAAAAGAAAGTGCTTGTGCATTTTGACATTAATGGACTTCGAGTTAATTCTGACAGAAGCATGCACACCCCCAAGCATGTGTGTCTAAACCATTTATAAGAGATAAGGCCTATAGTGATATGGTCTGATGAAATGAACAATGCTCTCTGAGGTCTAACAATCAGCAGGGAGAATGTTACTAATCACAAATCCATATATTTAATTTTATATTATTTTTATCAGTCATCCGTTTTTGAAGGTGTTCAAGCCAATTATTTTATTATTATTAACCAATTAAACTATGGTGCAGGATATGATGATGACTTAAAAACAAACTAATATTCTCACAGTAGAATTTATGTATAGTGCAAATACATACACACACACACACACACACACACACACACACACACACACACACACACATATATATATATATATATATTTATAGTACTTAAACGTATTCAAATATATACACATTCACATCACATGTTTAGATTTACACAGTGATGTGCCTTTTTTCCCAGCATTGTAAAAACATTAGTGAGTGAGTGTGTGTGTGTGTGTGTGTGCGTGTGTGTGCGTGTGTGTGTGTGTGTGCAGGTGTTCACACCGCAGACCACAGTGTGCAAAATATGCTGTTCACGCACTGATGGATACCTACGACGGCTGTTAAGACACGTAACACAAGCTCCCTTTATTCTGTTGAACTATCTTTTTCTTTTATAGCTGTGTAGTTAGAATATTTACCTGCCTCTAGAAAAAGTCCATGCCCAACACACCTGGGAATGCCACTTTAAGAATATGTATACACCTGAGCAGTTCCTCTTCTCTATCTAGTAGGACCACAGTGGCTTGTTTGATTTGATCACAATGCACAGTAAAATAGTCAAAGTAACTCATGCATGGAAGTTGATGAAAATGAATGCCTTGTGACTTCACATTCCAGAACTTCTCGAAATCTTGTGTGTAATCAAAAGAGAATTGTTTACTTAGTACTTCTGTAAAAGTATCTTTGAAAGATAAAAACATAATAGCCTGCTGGAATAATAGCTGTATTAAACATCCAAGTCAATTTATAAAAAATAAAACTCTAAAGTTAAAGAGACTGTCTGGTGCCAAAAATGCATCTTCCAAATATTAATGCATATTAATGTGCTTTCAAAGTACTTTAAACTACATGTTTTACATTTTGCATTGTTTAAAATATAAAATACTTACAGCTGGATGAATTTGTGAAATTACAGCAGTTTGCAAGAAACCAGGACTGCCCACAGAAGGTGAGTAACAGTCAATGAGAATAATTTTATTCAAATGAATGGAATATCCTGTTCCTTTAGTGATGTCATCAGACAATGTGTTGCACTGTTAAGAGATCCTACTGTGTCAACAGCATGTCTATTACACAGTCCATACAATGTATTCTAGTCAAGCAGCATAGGAAACACTGGGAAGAGCTTGAGTCAAATATTAAAAATGTGATTTATGCAGAATACCTGCATCATATCACACTGGCAAAAAGCATGTGCACTATACAAGCAGTAGTGTTCATCTTGAGTTTGGGGACTAGACTGTCCCTTTAAGATAAAGGTACATTATGAGTAAATATGCGTGGATCCATAAAATAGCATGTTCCACCACCTAGTTCAGTTATATTGATTATTAGTGTATTTTACAGATATCTAACAATTTCACCCACTGGAAATAATTGGGGACACACTGGTCATTTGTGATGGTGAGGTCATGCAAGATGTTTGCACCACAAGTGGTGCATGGAGTGGTGTATAAACGTAGAGTGAATTCCTATCTATCTTGATAGGCATCACACTGCGCACATGCTCATCACACTCATCTATAAGCAAGCCCTCTGATTGGCTCCCATAAGATACTGAGGATGGCAATTTGGTGAAAGAGGATCTCCGGGTGACAGCCTGAAACAAGTGAGTTTTGAAAGTAAATATTACGAAAAGTAGTTTGCATTGATCCTTTGTACATAGAATTTTCCAAGCTAGTCCAGGCTCTGTACTCAGTAGGTAGCCATAGTGTTCTAAGCATAAAATAGTCTGTCAGCAGGTATGAACCATTCATCCCATCTAGACTTTCTGCCTGCTGTAATATCCTCATTTGGTTTTTGGCTTTATCTATGTCCAGAATAGCCTTTGTGCTATCCCAGGCAACTACTTCACTAGTTACCCATACTGCTGGTGGCTTTTCCATTCATCCACCGGCCTATCTGTAAATACAGTACTTTCTGATGTTGCTTTCAAATAGCCGAAATTAAAATTCAAGTTGATTTCCTCTTGTCCTGGTAGTTTTCCTCTTTGAAAACAGTCTGTACTCCATTATCGTGTTGATTCTCTTTATGCATTTAAATATTTCTATTATATCTCATCTCTCATCTTTCCTCCAACCTATACATGTTGAGATCCTTTAGTCTTTCCTGAGTGTTGATCTCTATGACTATGATCAAAGTTATTTCTCACTCAATTATATATATATATATATATATATATATATATATATATATATATAAAAAACTCCCTTTCTCCTAAATCCTTCTCTTCTTTTGTTTTACTATGTCTAAGCTTGCTATGTTTCTTACAAATCTAAGGTCTGTTTGCACATTGTGCCACACCAGTGGTGCTTTATAAATAAAATGTTAAAATAATTATATGCTGGTTAAAAACAACATTAAATATAATTTTTTTAAAAAAAGGTTGTTTTTTTTCTCAGTGGAATCTCATTTCTTTGAAAAATGTGGTGCTTTTTATTCAGTTTACTTTTGGAATAGTTTTCCTGCAAAAAAAAAAAAAAAGAAACAAACTTTGGTAACAGCCTAGTCAAGATTATCTTCTGTAAGTACTTGTTGGAACGTATTGATAAAATGTTACCATTATGAGAACAAAGCTTTAGTATTGGATTGTAGTGCAAACCAGTACCTAAGGAGTTACTTGCCCAATACCCCTAGAGGTAACAAAGGCAGGCAGGTTTTGACTGTGCAATGAGATAAGCAGATTTAGGAGAAAATCAAATGACAAAGAATAATGAGTCTGTGGTCCCTGCAGCTCTCAGGCCCTAATTAAAATGTGATTGATGTGACAAGAGGAGCCTCAGAGGTCCTTAGAAGAATCACAATATTAGTGTGTCTCTTCCTGCCTTAAAACCTCAAGAGCTTCAAATGTTTTTATTTTTGTATCCTTTTTCCCCCTGACTTCCACGTTCATTCCAGATGCATACATCTTATTTAAAGTTTCTGTACCAGAAATGGTGATAAATCTGCTATAGAAGAATGGCAGTTCCAATAGGATTGTGGCACCACTCAATAAGTTTTATGAATTTATACTTCATCCCCGACCATGGAATGTAAGCAAAAGAACATGGAAAAGTTTACTAGCTCTTCATGGTAAATATTTCCCCTAAATGTCTGCCTTTACATGGCAGCAGGCATGTCAAAATCATGTTGCAGGGCATTGCAACAGTAGAGAAACAGTATAGGGTTATAGATAGATGCATGAAATAGCATAGGGGCTGCTTGAGGATAATAGTGCAGGAAGGGTTTAGCAATGCAATTAATAATTAAAGATTGCTTTATAGTTATAAATCCAGATGGGGAAGGCTTCACTAGTTTTACATAAACAATATTTCATTGAAGTTTAATTAGCTTTGGTTTTCATATATAATGGTTCAGGTTGCATGGTACTGTATGCCAGGACTCGACAAACCCTGGGCGCCAGGGCGACTAGGAAATCAGACCTGGCGCCCGGGTATAGCGGGACTGTGTGACTGACTGTTTGCTGTGTGTGTGTGACTGACTGTATATGTGTATGTATGTGTGACGGACTGACTGAATTACTTATATGGGTAAGTGTGTGTGTATGTGACTGTGTGTGATTGTGTGTATGTGTTGTTGTCTGGCTCCTAGTTTTTTTGCTGGCTCCTAAATGCCAGTTAACTTTGTCAAGCCCTGCTATATGCAATATGGCAACAGATTTAGTTTTTTTGGCATGTAATTCTTATGTAATATTCCTATTAATAAAGTTCTTGAAATAGTTTATCTTTTAATCAGTTATCATCTTCACACTTAACCGAGGACCATTCAAAGTACACTTTAATGAGGAAGAAGTGGTCTTCTGCTGATCAAAAGAAAAAACTGGGTTGAAATATCAACATAATATAGAGATCATTTTTCACTCTCTAAAGTCCCACATCAATTATTGTTGAAGTGACAATGTCCATTCTACCACATAATTGAATTCCTTAGAAAGGGATAAACAGATAAATATGCTGGTATCTGTAAGCGTACTGTAAAAATTCTTTAAAATACCATCATTTTAGTAGAACAAGCTTTCTCAGGAAACCTGTTCCAATCTAATCTTCCTTCACTGATGTAAACAATCTACTTTGCAAACATCCTGACATAGACACACAGTCCCAGTCAGTCAATGGAGCTGACATTTTGCCACAAAATCTGCCAACAGAACAAAAAATATATAAACCATTGCAGGACGGTGTTGGCACACTGGATAATTGTAGTCAGTTCATCATGATGAATCAAAATCCTTGAGAAAATCTTGCTGGACAGATCATGAAACTATTTGTATCATGTTCTAATAATATGTTAAAGACAGAAAAGAATATAGCCTGTTAACAAATATATACGATACAGGACCAGGGGGAAATCTGTGCTGTGTGTATGAAGGTACTAGTCCTTATGTCCACAAACGCATTTACCTTTTCACACCAAATCATAATTAATATACAATATAATAACTTGAATCTCAATTTCTTACGACTTTTCGTCTAATGAATATTAACAGCCAACCTTATCTAAGATTAAATTTTTTTTTCAACTAAATAAGTATAAACACACAGTACTGTAAAAAAAACTTTTAGGCAGGTGTGGAAAAAAATGCTTTTAAAAATAGAAATGTGAATAGTTTATTTTTATCAATTAACAAAATACACAGTGAGTGAACAGAAGAAGAGATAAAATAAAATCAATATTTCATGTGACCACCCTTAGCCTTAAAAACAGCTTGAAAATCAGCATCTTCTAGGTAAACTTGCACAAAGTCAGGGATTTTGTAAACAAAGTCAGGTGTATGATTAAACAATAATATGTTTAATTGATGATTAAACTTATTAAATCATCAATTTAATTTGTAGGTTGAAACACAATCATTAACTGAAACAGAAATAGCTGTGTAGGAGGAATAAAACTGGGTGAGCATTGGTCAAACTCCGCTGTTGCTGAAGACAGTTTAATATCAAACGTCATACATCATGGCAAGATTGAGCACAGCAATACGACACAAGGTGGTTATACTGCTTCAGCAAGGTCTCTCCCAGGCAGAAATTTCAAAGCAGACAGTGGTTTCCAGATGTGCTGCCCAAGCACTTTTGAAGAAGGACAAAGATAGAGGTAATGTTGAGGACCATAGATGAAGTGGTCAGCCAAGGAACTTAGTGCAGATCAAAGAAACATCATGCCTACTTCCCTTCACAAATAGAAGATGTCCAGCAGTGCCATCAACTCAGAATTGGCAGAAAACAGTGGCACCCTGGTACACCCATCAACTGTGTGTAGAAGCCTGGTCAGAAGTGGTTCTCATGGAAGACTTACAGCCAAAAAGTCATACATGCAACATAGAAACAAGGCCAAGTTAATAAACTATGCACAAAATGTCAGGATTCAACTGGGTGCAGAAAAATGGCAACAGGTGCTTGGACTGAGAGGTCAAAATTTGAAATATTTGGCTGTAGCAGAAGACAGTTTTGTTTGCCAAAGGCCTGGAGAGCGGTACAAGAATGAGTGCCTGAGGTAATATTGAAGTATGCTCTAGGTTCCTTGCATGTAGTTGGGGATTTGGTCAGAATTAATGATCTCCTCAGTGCTGAGACGTACAGACAGCTACTTATCTATCATGCTGTACCATTATATATGAATATCTGATTGGCCCCAAATGTTTTCTGCATCATGACAATTACCCCAAAAGCCATTGGAACAATGACACAACCAAAGCCATTAAGAACTATCTTCAGCATTTAGAAGAACAAGGAGTCTTGAAAGTGATGGTATGACCCCCACAGAACCTTGGTCAACATCATTAAGTCTCTATGGGATTACCTGGCGCAAAGCAACCGAGGCTGCCTAAATCCCTAGAAGAACTGTGGTCAGTTCTTCAAGATGTTTGGAACAACCTGCCTGCTGAATTTCTTAAAAAACAATGTGCAAGTGTACCAAGAAGAATTGATGCTGCTTTGAAGGCAAAGTGTGATCACATCAAATATGGATTTGATTTACTTTTTCCTGTCACTCAGTTTGCATGTTGTTAATTGCCAGGGATAAACTATTAACATGTCTATTATTGAAAGAATTGTTATGTTACTGCATTTTTTCACACCTGCTTTTGCACTGTACTGTGTGTATGTTTTTATGGCAGACATGAATTATAATTTCCTGTTCTATGTAATAAAAGTTCAGTAAATTTACCATTATAACAAAACAAAAAAAAAGATATAACTGACAAACTGATACACAAAGCGTCGTAGGGAGGGAAATAACGGGGCTATGAGTACAGAGTTAAAGTCTATCTGCTTAAGAGAAAGTAAGAAGGAGAGCAGGACATTTGTACCAAGGGCTAACACGAAATGGTCCAGTGATGCTTAGAAGAGTAGAGAGTTATGTAACTTGGGGTATGTTAACACTTTTCAAGTAGTATTTTTGTCTGTGTGTTTTTTTCATACACACTTTGTACTTCAGGTATGAATTTACTTGCTACATATTATTACCAAACAACACCCCAATATCTGTTCAGCAACTTCCCATCAGTATAGTGGTAGACCACATGCATAGGTTTGCTAGGCAGCTGCAAGGCAAAATTTGAGATACGGTCACTGCAGCTTTGAAACGTGGTATTTTTATGTATTGCTTGCGGCAGGGCTTGATAAATTTATCTGAGTTTTAGGAGCCAGCTAAAAAAACCTAGGAGCCAGACAATGGCACATAAACACAAACACACGCAGTCACACACAGACACATAGTCTGTCACATATACATACAGAATAAAGGATACTTTATTCTGATTTGGAGGATTAGGGTGAAAGTCCTCTCTGTGCACCCTCCACTTCTGAGTGCGAAACCTGTTACACCTTGTTTTCTACATATACATACAAACACACACACACACACACACATCCAGTCAGACACATATATACACACACAAACACATCCAGTCAGACACATATATACACACACACACACACATCCAGTCACACACATATATACACACAAGCACATCCAGTCACACACATATATACACACAAGCACATCCAGTCACACACACATATATACACACAAGCACATCCAGTCACACACATATATACACACAAGCACATCCAGTCACACACAAGCACATCCAGTCACACACAAGCACATCCAGTCACACACATATATACACACAAGCACATCCAGTCACACACATATATACACACACACACAAACACATCCAATTAGACACATATATACACATACACAAAAACATCCAATCAGACACATATATACACACAAACACATCCAGTCACACACATATATACACACAAACACATCCAGTCACACACATATATACACACAAACACATCCATACACACACAAACAGCAGACCCATAAAAACAAAAACAAACCTGCTGTCTTGTGTAAGAAAAGAAAAAAAAGTTCACCTATCAGTGTCCCCCCTCCCTGCTATTACATCTCAATGCAGGTGTGGGGGGGGGGGGGGGGTTCCGTTGCAGCCCGGTGGCACAGAGCACCCCTGCTATGCTCCCCGGTGATCAGCACTATAACGCGGTGCGCGGGGGGGCGGAGCAGGAAGTCTGTGCAGCTGGTGCACTCACTCTGCTCCCTTGCTCACCGCTGGAATCAAGAAAAGAAGAAAAATACGATCCCATTGCCGAGGGCACCACGTGGGGCTGACCATACCCGGGCGCCAGGTCTGAATTCCTACTACATTTCCTATCATGTTCAGCTAGCCAAAAGCAACCTTAGCATCATGGGAAATCTAGTCTTTAGTTGGAGGCACCCTTGCTACCCTGTAGCTGCATGAATGATATATTCAACTGCTGCAGGTGCATATCTACTGCTGGGGGCTGTCTACTTTTTAAAACAAAATATCCCTAGATGACCAATGACAGCCTAAAATGTCACTTGTCCTCTACAGCACTTTCTTTAACAGCATCAAAAATCGGATCACTGTGATGGGCTTTGACAGCGATCGGATGTTTCCAGGGAGGCCTCAGTTCACATGGTTGAAGTGCCTCGGTAAAGAGGCACAAAGCTGAGTCAGTTTTACTATGAATGCGATAAGTCAGTGTGCATACCAAATAGTAAAACTGGTAATGAAATAAGAAACATGCCATGCATTAAAAATATACAACACATTTTATATTCCAAAATCACTTAAGAGCACAGGTTGAAAAATCCAGCATCCACTGCTCCTCAAATATGTTTTCTTTTTTTGGGGGGGGGGGATCTGGGTGCCATTTATTTCTCACCTCTCTCTATTGACACAAAAGAAAATTTGGACAATCAGTGATCATCCAGCACCGATTGTCATTTACTTTCTTTTTTGCGTTTATTACATATGATCCATGTGATTGATTTTGACAGTGATCACCTTTATAAAATGTAAAAAATAATGTCTGATCTTGGTCTGCCTAACTGTTAAGGCAACCAAGTTCAACTGTCCCTATCTCTCCTCCATAATTTGGGGGCTAATGGCAATGGATTGTGACATGCCCCATGGCTCAACTATTGCAGGTTAAGACAGCCTCTTTTCTGGGTGTTTCAGACTTGCCTCCATCAGAGGCATCTTCAAACACCCCTCACAACCTTTTTTTTGTGTTGCATTGGGGGCCCATACATGTACGGGCACTGTCCCCAATGCGTTGCATTGCCTGTACGTATACGGACACTGTCCCCAATGTGTTGCATTGCCCGTACGTATACGGCATTGTCCCCAATGCGTTGCATTGGCGGCCCGTACATGTACAGGCATTGTTGTTAACAAGTAAAAAATACTTTTTTGACCAGTGACCAAAACCGGAACAAGTGTGCTGCCTGACACTCTCAGGTCAACTGAGGTTTAGTTTTGTTTACTGGTCCATTAGAACGGACACACAACTTTAGGCTTTAACTCAGAATTTAACCACCTAAGACAACTCCATTAATGTTTTCATATTCAAATGTGTTGTTTTTTTTGTCTTAACTTATTTCATATAAAATTTAATGTATCAAGTAATCTTTTTTCCCTTTTCTGACCATTAATCACCCATTGATGATCAGGAAACTACACTCATAAGGAGTCTGGTTTTGCTTCTTCAAAAGCATACATTAGCATCTATAAATTGAGATAGACATAGAGACGAAAGCTCCAGTGGCTCTGTAATGGGAAACAGACTAGAGGTCTGCAGTGCATAACATAGTGTCGAAGGCGCTAAGTAGGTGAAGAAGATATGTGTTACTGCTGTCTTCATTTCATAACCATGAAAGTACAAACAATGGATTCCTGAGGGGGTAATGACATGCCTGTTTGTGTCTATGTAAGGAGATTATATTGCACCTGCCATTCAAAAATGACTAGGGTGAAATTTAAAGAGCAAACTACAGACTATAAGATATATATTTTTCAGACTCGTGGTAACATCTCTAAGCTGCCAGAATTCAAAGCATCATGGGACAGTGCATATTTTGTAGGGAATGTACTCACAAATGAGTGTCAAAGCCCTCCCCGAACATGGACAAGGATCAATAAACTTTCCTATCACTGCATATTAAATTGGCGGTCCACATGGGAAATTCCAGGGATGTTGCTTTGGCAGAAGAGATGCAGCAACCTCAGACGTACATTTCAGCCTCGTCAGCGAGATATACCAGGTGTCCTCCGTGGAACAGTGAGCAAGCATTCCATATCTGGCTTTACCTTCTCTCTTGGGGAGAGCCCAGAAGAGTATGTAGATAAGCAAAAACAAGGTCAAGAACCCCTTACCAAGTATAGACAATGACTAACCGCATGACCCATTGGACAGTTGCTCGTTGAAAATCTCAGACGTGATGGATTTTGCCTGGCATTTCAGATATGGACTACCTATGTGTCTGGGTCTGATTTGCTCCGGTTTTTTTTTCTTCTTCTTCTTTGCAATGGAAATGTAATTGGAATGGAAATTGAAAAGAAATGAAACAAATGGTTTTTCTGTACTGGAATATTTGGAAGGCAAATTCTGTTGTAGATATATTAGCATAACAGAAAAATGTCTGTATATTTTGTGGGTACACTATTAACAAGTCTGTAAATGTATAAAATGTCTGTCAGTTCAGTTTTTCTTTTTTCTTTTATCAAAATATGTACTAACTGACCATCCTGCATACTATTCCTTAACACAGGCCTATTGTGTTTCAATCCCTGTATCTTTTACAACTGCTGTTGTGATTTCTTTACAGCAACAAATCCCTGTCTGATCTTGTCAGCCGCATGCATGGAAACAGGTTAAAAACACAATAGAACTGTAAATTTATAAATGCATTTAAACCAGGGACACTGATAAATGACATACAAAAAAAGACTATTTATAGAAGTGAACAGATTTGTGGACTATTGTATTAAAGCGGCCATAGAGGCAAAGCTCATAAAGGAAGGTGTTTTAAGATGGAATAAACAGTACAATTACTGAAGAAGCAACAAGAAAATGTAGCTTCAGAGTTAAAACTTATCCCTTCAGTTCATGCACACAATATTATATATTTTTACACTAAATACGAGCTCTTCCAGAGTGTGTGATCTGAATTCAGCTCCAGAATTTAAAGTAATTACAGGTTCTGCTGCTTTACGCATGCCAACATGTCCCTGGGTGATGGAGAGAATTGTCAAATCCCCATTTATATTTCAGACTCATTACCTATAATGTAAATATGGTAACATATGTTGTATGCAACACATCCAGCTTATCCTTTCTATTATTGATGTACTGCATGCAATTTGATTGATACTGGATAGTAGGCAATATGGGGCAGAGACCTAGTTTCTGTCTCATAAGAGTGCCTCAGTAGCTTCACCCTTGTTACTGTTCCGCTCAGGCGGGTTGTCAGTGTGTCTGACATATCTGAAAGGCTTTATTATTATACTGAATACTGGCTTTAAAATATATAGTTTATGTATATAAATAAACATAGAAAGTATGTGTCCAGTCTTTTACCCCTGCTTTTGTAGAAGAAAAAGGCCTTGCTCAAACAGAACTGTAGACAATCATTGTAGTAAAAGGTCTTAATTAAAACTGGGGCAGAAAGTGACACGTATAGAATAATACTTAAAAAATAATCACAAAGCCCTGTGTGCACAAAACAAAAATGATTAAACCTTTGAAGGCATATGGATGTCCTATAATATTGTGTTACATTGGCTACTATTAAAGGACAATTGTAGCAAACAATTGACTAATGTGTATATAAAAGATTACATCACATGTAGATAGTTTGCACAGAAATGTTTTAATGAAAGAATATACATAAATAATGTACCTTATTGAGCCCCTTTTGCTCCATTTAGCTCTAACAGGGGGCAGACATGTTGTTTAGAATCTTGGGTCAGATCTTCCTTTATCTGAACCAAGGTGAATGAAGAACTGTCCTAAGATTCTAAACAACATGTCTGCTCTCTATTAGAGATATACAAACAAATAAGAGGGCTAAATAAGGTAAATTATTTATATTCTTTCATTAAAACATTTATTTTTTTAATTTCCACACTTAATGCACTTTTTCAATTAAACATTACTTGTGTTTTTGCTCCAGTTGTCCTTTAAGACTGATGGTAAGTTTGTTTACAATGAAAAGAAAAAAAAAAACAACTATGTCATGTTGAGAAAAAGAAGCTGAAGATATAATATAACAAGGATGAGACTTCAAGCACCTCCCTTTTACTTTAAGAGGGGGTCCTCCTATTTACGACAGGAATGAAATTATCCATGTGTATTTCTCAGATTTCCACTTGTCTCAGACACACACCTGAGAGAATGCCTGGGGAGGTTGTGGTTTACATAGATAAAACACTCAATTCCTCTTTGACAAGTCTGGACATTGCTTGTCTTTCTGTCTAGGCAGTAGATCATGATAGGCCCATAACCCTTTTTCCTCCTCCCTCATCATTCCTACCCACTGCTGCCTGCTGAACATCAAAGGCACTATGGTAATTCAGCATGAGGCAGGTGTCCATGCTGCAGGGTGAAGTGGGGGGGAGGGTTCACCACAGGAACATGATCAGGATGATCCAGAGAGGATTCCACTCAGGGAGCCAGGCTTGGGCCCTCTGTTTTGGGTAACTAAGGAAACAGACATGTCAGGAGTCTGGTTTGTGGAGACAGTTTTGATGGCACTTGTGGTTTAAAAGACTAATGGAATTTCTGCAACAGTATTCCCCCTTCTCGTCTAAAACATCATGATTTTGATTTCAGCCCTTAGAACATGAAATCTTTTGCATACAGCGAAGTCATGAGTAAAATCTGTACTTAATTTGTGGTTAATTAAAGGAAAACCAGCACCTAAACTTAAAAAGTCTAACTTCCACTCCAGCACACTTAAAATAAAATGAAAATATATATGCTGGGGGGGGGGGAAGTCTGTGGATTCTGTATGAAATTTTAGCAGTTGTGTAACACTTGGTAACATTTCACTTTAAAAACGTGCGGTCTATATTAAGTGTGCAACTTTTTATACATTTTTCAACAGACATTATAGGTGTAAGAGTCCCTTTAACTTTCTTCTTTTATAAGGCTCATCGGCCTTGCAATTCTCTATTAACAGGGTGAACAGATTTTAGAAATAAAAAAACTGGGACACCCATTAGCGATTCAAAACTACTCTAAAAAAATATATGTAACGGAGCTTCTCACAAGATATAAAGAATAAGTAAGCACATCACTGACAAAAGCAAACAGAATCTACAGGACACAAGCTTCTTACTGGCAGTCCGCAGTGCAGGATGTCCGTGTGGAAACAGAGTACTTCCGCCCTATGTGTTTCAGCGCTAGACAACGTCACTTCCTACTTGTATGATTATAACACAAATTAAACTACTCTTATTATATGTAAATGATCAATTTTTTAAAACCAGGACTTTTCTTCAGCCCAAGTTTTTTCGAGACACTGGGACATCCAAATCCATGACGCCTGGTCACACTGTATATGAATAATAATCACTTAAATATTACTGTGCTATCAACGACAACAAATAAAATAACCCACAGCCAGTGATTACAAAGCAGACATTTGTCATCAAAAGTCACAAAATGGTATTTACATATCTAATATGTATAAGAAAGTCAATTATCTATTTAAGTGCCAAACTAATGCATTACACCATTACATATTCTCCACTCGCCCTGAAAACATGAATAATATTACGGCAACACTGAAGAGCCCTTTGTCAGACATTTCTTCAAAGGGACACTTCACTTAAAAACTTTCTTTCATGCATTCCTTAATCCATTTTGCATCCAAAAAAAAATAAAAAAATAAAAAACAAACATTCAGATTTTAACATCAACCAAGGGTCTGTACGTAAAAACAAATCCAAGCTTATAGTATTATGCATGTCCTGTTCATTGTTCAATAGTGAGGGAATCAATGGGCAAGCATTGTATTTTACAATATAAGCCATATTGGCTGTAAATTATAGGCTGAACATCCAACTGCAGAAACACATTGGTGCTTTACACAGCAGAGGAAATCTTCCTGTGTTTGCACTAGTTTTACTATAGCCTGTGAGGTCTACAAGCCCAAGTTGCACTGATCATCAGGTAGGCCTATTACTACACTAAGCTTAATTTACCTATTTTATCCTTAGTAAGAAAAACATGACAGTGCTGTCTCTCCATATTGACAGGATGGAAGTACGGTACATGCTGGTGGTTTCCCCCAGACATTACCCACTACACTCAGGTCTGGGGATAAACACCACAAAGATTTGTTGGTATTAATCCTACTATGCATAGGAGCCTGTCACTTTGTATTAGCTATACTGTACAGGTCGTGTACGTCTCCTAACTATAGACTGCTTGTTTACCAGTGTGTGAGCGGTTATACCAGTGTGTATCAGCATCTACTTATCACTGGATCAACTGTGTGAACTTTTTATATATACTGCATATACACTAAAGTGTTTACTGTGTTATTTGTAAGATAACATTTGTTATGCTATTATATCATTTGTAATCTAAGTAAAGTCAGACGAAATAAATACTGACTACAGTGGAAAAATACAATAATCAGCAGTTTTCAACAACCATCAAATATTTACGGAGTGTAATGTATAAGGAAGGTAAAGTCAAAACAAATACAAGTTTGGATTTTGTCACCATGGGTGTCTATTCACTAAAGACTGAACTGTGGTCTTGAAAGCCAAGTTGCACAAATCAGTCCGAAGTTGGAACAATTCCCCAATTTGCCTATTATTCCAACTGCTAGTCTACTTTGGTCCAATGTTTCGCTATTCACAGCTTAGTGAATAGACCCCAGCATGTCTGCTACTTACTCAAGGTCTCTAGTGAAATGAAACAAGAGCTGCACCAATGGGGAATACAGTTGCTTTTGAAGGGAAAAATGCAGAGAGTTAAAAGCATATATTTATAGGTTTAATCAGTGAAAATTCAGTCTTGTGATTTTTTTCTGTTTGTATTAGTGTATGCTTAAGCTGTCTTGTTTTATAGAATGGTGGGTATACTTATGGTATGAAGCCATTTATTCCACTGCACATATTACAGTCTAGTACACAACAGCATATTGCTATGCACCTTGCATTGCTTAATCACAGGGAATTAAACATCATTTTTGCAAGCATTCTGTTCAATCAGTTCCAGCATCTATGATGCCAATAACAATTCTAAAATGTTTTGTATTAATAAAAATCATAATATACTAGGGTTACAAAATTGGATGGGCTACTGGCAGCTATGTTTTAAAATGATAATGGTTCAATAGTGCACTCTGCTAGGTTATACCTTTTGGTGTTTTATCTAGTTGATCATGTGGATGGAAGCTGTAGGTACATGGACTATGAGGGTAGTTAGAACATGAGTCAACAAATGCCAGAAGCCTGTGAGCCATGGCTCATTAAATCACTACTGCTGGCTCCTCACTGCTTTCCTAGCTTGGCAAAGTGATATACAGGACCCTATCAAAGTTCCATCCCCCTGGCTCCTAAAAATAACTAGATTGGAATGTAAATTGGTCTGACTGTCTCCTGACATCTCCAAACATTAGTTAAGACCTGCATTAAGGGCATCAACCCAAAAGACAACAATGAGGAACTAAAGATGGTCATGGGGATCCTGAAGAAATGTGCAGGGCGAAATGAGATGATATGAGTGGTTACGGAGAATAAAGAAACTAAAAATCAAATATAGGGGGACTAAAGATGGATAAGGACTCACGGGAGGAGACAGACATCCTGTGATGTGAAAAAAGGAAGCTGGAAATGGTTAGTAAAGAATATGTGGGGTGAAAATGAAAAGATTTTTAGGGTAGTAGTTGAAAAAGAGTAGGACGAAAATAGGGAAAGTGTTGAACAGAGGAAAAAAAATCATGAAATGGCCCTCCAACTATATGCTTTTTCCACAAGTGCCTGCTGGAGGATATACTATATTTTGGTAAACATAAAAGCTTTCTCTTAATACAGCAACATTTATTTAAATCCAACTAAATCTGAGAAGTATTAAAACATCAAAATAAAAGAACAGCATAATAAGAACCTAAGATACATTCTATTGTAAAGTACAGGTAAAATATATACTTGTTGGGTCTCTGAAACGGGCAGAAAAGTTTGCTCAGCCCTTCTTCTTGGCAGATAAATTGTTAAAACATTGGACTCAACAACTGATGTGTCTAAAATATATCCAATATATGGAGTGCTAGTGTGGTGACTAAACGGGAAGAAACTAGCCCAATATCTTTGTCTTGGCAAAACTCCCATGAAACCCACAGGGAAATAGTAGGAAAAGGTCTGAAAATCAGATTTAATTGATTAAAGGACTGCGGAAACCAAAAATAAATAAGCTTTTCCATGCCAAAAGTCTAACTCCACACTCATTAAATACACACACAAGCAAGGAGTATATTTATAATGAGCAGCAAATAATGCATTTGACAAGCAGAAATCAAAGACAGTGGGAGCTATTTACTGGACTGGCAAGTGAACAGTAAAAACCAGGCATGAATGGCAGTATGTTGCCTCATACCAACATCATTGCCAGATTATTGCAATTTACCTTGCGTTCAGTTTTTAGCTAAATTCCCCCTTGTGTTTTTTAAAGAAATATCTTCATCCGAGCATCCATATATATGCAAAGCTTTCCATACCATGACAGGATAGGAAGCATTTTATTTGTTACGTCCAGATAGTGCGTATTGGTGCACATTCAGTATTACACCACATCATTGGTAGTGGGGTAATAATTAATAACCTGAAAGGGCTCAGTGTAAAATATCAAACAAACATTCTCCATAAATATTCAAGGGTCTACTCAATAAAGAGAGGATTGAGATGGGAATTTCAAACTGTAAGCCAATATAGCCAAGTTGGAAAAAATAGCCAATGCAGCTAAATGGGAGAACTTTTCCAACTCAACTACTTTGTCCTTATGTTTGAAATTGCTGTCTCCCTGAAATTCTCTCCTTATGGAGTAGACCCTTCAGTACTAGTATACATATAATTAATCATTGAGGCAGTTGGATATGTCCACTAAAATGTATTAGAAAGGTGTCAGACTGGTTGTCATCTAGTTTTGTTGGTATCTGTTCAAATTAACCAGTTCTCTCTACGTTTTAGATGTACTTCCATAACTAACCTATGTAACATATACAAATAGATTCCCTTAAATAATTAGAAACCATTTTAATGTCACATACAAAGCAAATACAAAAACACTACACTTTGTAAACCTTTCATTATAAACAACATGTTTCTCACTTTGACTATTAAATCAGACAGCACTGAATGACCCAATGAATATAACCTATAAAGCTCAAAATCCAGGACATCACACATAGTATATAGGTGAAAACAATATACCAGTCATTTTTAAACTCAAGTTTTAAATCAAGTAATGCTGAACAACATTTAGAAGCAACCTTAAATTTCCAGAAGGCCTGAATTGCTGCTACTATAAAAATATGAATTTATTGTCCAGCACCTACAGAAAAATTGTGGCTACCTGTAATTTGCCAATCTTATATTATTATTTCTATGCCCCACAGAATTTGTAACTGAGCAAACTAATTTCATGTCTAAAACTGAACATGCAACCTACAAAAACCTTATCATTTCTATATTTTCAGAGTATCTCCCCTCCAAATACATAAAAGATGTATTCCACACAAAAAAGGTGGCCAATGCACAGAACCAAACCCGTCTGCATCCAAACAGAATGGTGATGTTGAGAATGATGGACAGACAGATGTGACTGTATATTTTGGAGTCTTTTTACCTATATGCTGTAAAGCAGGGGTCCTCAAACTACGGCCCGCGGGCCACATGCGGCCCGCCGAGGACATTTATGTGGCCCGCGGGGGGTGCTGCCGGCACCCACCCCGTTTACTTTTTTTTTTTCTTTCTGGCAGCCGCAAAGGATGCGGCTGCAGGAAGAAAAAAAAAAAAAATTCACCGCGACCGGATGTGACGTTACGTCACATCCGGATCCGGTAACTGTTTCCCTCCTCCACAGGAGGACACCGCGCGAGACGTCCGGAGACACAGCAGCTGGAGGTAAGTGATGGGGAAGCGGGGGAGGAGGGAGGGATAACGAGCACTATTCCTGGCCTCTGACTTGCATAATATTCCTGGGCATCTGACTGGCATCATATTTCTGGGCTCTGACTGGCACAATATTCCTGGGCATCTGACTGGCAAAATATTCCTGGACATCTGACTGGCATCATATTCCTGGGCATCTGAATGGCATAATATTCCTGGGCATCTGAATGGCATAATATTCCTGGGCATCTGACTGGCATCATATTCCTGGGCATCTGAATGGCATCATATTCCTGGGCATCTGAATGGCATAATATTCCTGGCCATCTGACTGGCATCATATTCCTGGGCATCTGACTGGCATCATATTCCTGGGCATCTGACTGGCATCATATTCCTGGGCATCTGAATGGCATAATATTCCTGGCCATCTGACTGGCATATTATTCCTGGGCATCTGACTGGCATATTATTCCTGGGCATCTGACTGGCATAATATTCCTGGGCATCTGAATGGCATAATATTCCTGGGCATCTGAATGGCATAATATTCCTGGGCATCTGACTGGCATCATATTCCTGGCCATCTGACTGGCATAATATTCCTGGGCATCTGAATGGCATAATATTCCTGGCCATCTGACTGGCATAATATTCCTGGGCATCTGACTGGCATAATATTCCTAGGCATCTGACTGGCATAATATTCCTAGGCATCTGACTGGCATAATATTCCTGGCCATCTGACTGGCATCATATTCCTGGGCATCTGACTGGCATCATATTCCTGGGCATCTGACTGGCATCATATTCCTGGGCATCTGAATGGCATCATATTCCTGGCCATCTGACTGGCATCATATTCCTGGGCATCTGAATGGCATAATATTCCTGGGCATCTGAATGGCATAATATTCCTGGCCATCTGACTGGCATCATATTCCTGGGCATCTGAATGGCATAATATTCCTGGGCATCTGAATGGCATAATATTCCTGGCCATCTGACTGGCATAATATTCCTGGGCATCTGAATGGCATAATATTCCTGGGCATCTGAATGGCATAATATTCCTGGCCATCTGACTGGCATAATATTCCTGGGCATTTGACTGGCATCATATTCCTAGGCATCTGACTGGCATCATATTCCTGGGCATCTGACTGGCATCATATTCCTGGGCATCTGACTAGCATCATATTCCTGGGCATCTGACTAGCATCATATTCCTGGGCATCTGACTGGCATCATATTCCTGGCCATCTGACTGGCATATTATTCCTGGGCATCTGACTGGCATAATATTCCTGGGCATCTGACTGGCATAATATTCCTGGCCATCTGACTGGCATCATATTCCTGGCCATCTGAATGGCATCATATTCCTGGGCATCTGACTGGCATAATATTCCTGGGCATCTGAATGGCATAATATTCCTGGCCATCTGACTGGCATCATATTCCTGGGCATCTGACTGGCATAATATTCCTGGGCATCTGACTGGCATAATATTCCTGGGCTCTGACTGGCACACTATTCCCATTGAAATACTGGTAAGTTTGTTGATTTAACTTTACTTTAAATATTGTATTTGTTCTCGTTTTGTTCAAAATAAGATATATGCAGTGTGCATAGGAATTTCTTCATAGTTTTTATTTTTACTATAGTCCGGCCCTTCAACGGGCTGAGGGACAGTGAACTGGCCCCCTGTTTAAAAAGTTTGAGGACCCCTGCTGTAAAGCTTACAAACTAAACGTATTAAAAGTAAAATGATCAAGTAAAACAAACCTTTCAAAAACACACAAAAAAAGCCATAACTGTAGGCCATGATTAGATTAAATTATTATAATTAATTAAATTAGATATTTTTTAAGGTATTATTCCGTTTGTTAAGGACATTCCAATTAGTTGACTCTCCAGTGAACTGTAAATCATATTCTCTTGTTGGCAAAGGTGAAATCTTATTGAATGAATACATGTTGTCCTTCGACTGGCCTTGTGATGAGCATGTCTTCAGACATTCATATATTGCATTAACATTTTTAATAACATCAATTTACATAGCAAAGAAGGTACAAAGCAAAGAAGGAAGCTACGTTAGACGAACAGAGACTAATACATGAGGTAGAGAGCATTGCTCCATTGCTTATAATCTAAATAAATATACTATCCCGTTGCAGGCGCCACTTGTGAAGAGCAAACAAACCCAATTTGGATAGCCTGTCGTCATAATTTAAACTCCTGCGTTAAGTTTGTTTGCTGCTTTTAAATGTGTCCCTCGTCCATGTCATCTTAAAACTTGTGGCCAGAGACTTTAAAGCAACATCAGAAATTATTATTTTACTGACAGGGTGGTGGATACATGGAATAGACTAGCAGAAGTGGTATAAGTTAGTGCAGTGGAGCATTCATAGGATAAGCATAAGGCCATCCTGAACATAATAGAAGGCAAAGGATCAAATAATGTATGACAAGTAGGAAGAAACATGGACAAGGCTGAATAGATGGGCCTTATCTGCTTATGCATGTTATGTTTCGATTTACATGTTCCACCCCTGACAATATTTTCATCAGTTCCTATTCAAAAACATACTTAAACGGACATTCCAACTTGTTTAACCCTTGCTTCCTTCAAGGAAGCAGGGGTTAAACAATACATGTCCCGCACGTTGAAAGTAAAGCGGACGTGTATCTTAATTGATACACGCGGGTTTACTATCTGCTGTGTCTCTCTAACAGACGAATGCGAGGGTCTCTCTCTGCGCTAGCAGCGGTCGTGGGCGCTCTATGCCTGCAGTTGTCGGTCAGAGGATAAACTGGCATGTACTATCAAAAGTACACGCCTGTTCATCCTTATACAAGGGACAATGGACATTTCACTTGTGCTTCTATATTAGAAGCACAAGTGGGGAAAAAATGTTTAGTGTCCCATTAAAACTATTAGGCTTTATGACAATACAACACACAACACAAAACACAAGATAATTTATCATAGAAACAATGATTTTGAAGAAATAACTAGTACCTGTTTTAGACACTGCTTTGAAACTAATGTATCAAACTGTAACATTTGTGTTTACCAATAGATCAATCATTGTGCTAACTGATAATACATTTCTGTACTATTCATGTGATCCAATTACTGCAATTTTCTGTATAATGCATAAACAACTACAATAAAATTAAGCATACTTTTATTTCTGCCATTTTTGTACATATTGCTCCAAAAACTGTTGACTGGGACAAAGATACATGTACATATCTTACCTTTCCTAAAACAGTCAGACATGGCTTTGGGTCCATTTCCGGCTGTTCCAGTTTCACCACTCCAACCCATCCATATTCATACAAATCTTCTTCATCATTGTTGTTGCACAATCCCAGTGGATGCATCTGAGAGAGAAAAATCAGACACATGACTAAATAAAACAGGCACATTTGACTGATATGCGCAGAAATAATTCATACATAGGAAAACATACATGTCACTTGCATGCTTCATGTTAATTAATTTACTTGTGCCAAAAACGAAAATCCAATGCTCAGATTTAATTTCTAAAACTACTGTTCAGGTCTTTGGCAGTGAAACTTTCATCTCCAGTTATTTTCCGGGATCCATCACTTGAACCATTCTTATTGTTTAATACAACATAATTACATATAATTACAGGCAATATAATTACATGAAAAGCACATTGGGAGAAGTTCAAATATCTATATAAAAGTTCTGAAGCTTGCCTGTTTTTATTTTACTGCTCTAAAAGTACTGATTTGAGGAGGGGATAAATCCTAAAAATCTCTTTAAGTTTACATCAGGCAGAATCACATTTCTGCCTGATTAATACTGCTAGTAATAGTCCTACTGTGTAGCGTTTTAAATGTCTTTGCAAAAGGTGAAGTGTGTTATCTCAACACAATACAGATTTGTTTTTAACTTGACATACAGCCACTTAATTTTTGTTATCCATAACTGAATTGGCTTAAGTTTCAGTTTGCAAGAAACAAAATGGTTGCTCCCAGCAACCCTGTTTTTCTGCATTGTATTGTTATGGATCAAAAGATTGCAAGACTTTAAAGATCAGCCTACAAAGTTAGTTTTCCAAATGATAAAATGTAGTAGCAACTTTTACAGACAGAAACACTCCTTCAAGACAAGCCACTAAAAAACTGTGACAAATCCAAAAAAAACACAAAGGATTTAATTTCTATTTATTAAAAAAATGATATGTATTAAAATACATAAAAGACAAAAAACGAATAAGAGTCCAAATGCTTCTGAGTACCGCTCATTCCAGCAGGAACTATGGACTTAGATTTGGTATTATGAAACTTTGTATAAAGAAGGATTTTGTTCTTGAGTAATATTTTGGGGGATGTGCTAGATTAGAATAGAAAAGAGGGGAAAGGGAGGGCAGTCTAAAAGGGACCTAAAAGTTTCTTTGAAATTTGTGAGCCTTTAATCCGATTAGCTTGATAATGACAAAACAAAGAGGAGGAAAAGGGAGTTTTGTGTATTGGGAGGGTGGCAGGGAGAGTGCACAGGGTGAGGAATAGAAATGGAGGCAAATTATTGTCCTCAAATCCCTCTCATGGGTCACAAATTCTTATGACAAGTTCTACTTTCATTTAAAAAAAATCTGCTTTGTTCCCCATTTATCAGAAAAGACAGCTCTGCTATTGATCTAAACATTCTCACCAAATCAGTGCTAAGGGCGTTAAGCAGCAGAGGGGGTACATCACCCCAATATGAGGTTTCAAATACAAATGATGACAGTATGTATGACTAGGCTGACATATTAGTTATCTCAGTATTTAGTAATGTATATGGTAAGAGCAAACATGGAAGATGGGATACACAAAACAGCCAATCTTGCTAGATAAAACCTTACAGATTTATTATTACATTTAGAAGAATGATGTGGTTTATTTAAACCAACGAATGGTGGATACAATTCTGTGATCATCAGGCTTATTGGATAAAATAAGCAGCAAGAGGTTTCAACATATAAGAGATGAAACAAAACATTTCACATTAAAAGGACAATGCTTCCTTACAAACAGAGACGTCAATCCGCCTTCTCAACTGATAAGAGTAGCTTCAAAAATATTTCAAGGAAAGTTAATGAGTTGAGAAAATAGAAACACTAAAATATATACACTAATGTCAAGACCCTAAAAGGGTCACTGGTACTGCTACACCATGACCACTTTTATCCAGGGTGGGGGGCAAACATCTGCAAGACAAATAATTAAATATAACAAAGATGCTGCAGGAACTACTTCATTATATATATTAAGGAGGAGCCTTTAGAACAGTTCCAATCCATCTTGGAATGCAGTCATACAACTCCTAAACTGTGTGTATGTGTGTAGTGGGACAGGGCGCCATTCTTCAAGAATAAAAGCTTCCTCTTCTTTGAAGGATAGAGGGGGTGGAAATCTACGTTCACACTTTGTGTGCCAGAACTTCCCACAAAGCCTTAATGATGTTTAGATCTGGTGATCGCAAAGGACATGGAAGGTGTTTGACTTCATTCTGGTGTCTATGAAACCAATGTTTGAATATGTTTATCAGTGTGTATGAGGTCATTGTCATTAATAAATTGGAAAGCATCATGTTTAGCAGTGTGAATGAGGTCATTGTCATCAATACATCTGAAAGCGTCATGTTTAGCAGTGTGTATGAGGTCATTATCATCAATACATCTGAAAGCGTGATGTTTAGCAGTGTGTATGAGGTCATTGTCATCAATAAATCGGAAAGCGTGATGTTTAGCAGTGTGTATGAGGTCATTGTCATCAATAAATCGGAAAGCGTCATGTTTAGCAGTGTGTATGAGGTCATTGTCATCAATAAATCTGAAAGCGTCATGTTTAGCAGTGTGTATGAGGTCATTATCATCAATACATCTGAAAGCATCATGTTTAGCAGTGTGTATGAAGTCATTATCATCAATACATCTGAAAGCGTCATGTTTAGCAGTGTGTATGAGGTCATTGTCATCAATAAATCGGAAAGCGTTATGTTTAGCAGTGTGTATGAGGTCATTGTCATTAATAAATTGGAAAGCGTGATGTTTAGCAGTGTGTATGAGGTCATTATCATCAATACATCTGAAAGCGTGATGTTTAGCAGTGTGTATGAGGTCATTGTCATCAATAAATCGTAAAGCGTCATGTTAGCAGTGTGTATGAGGTCATTGTCATCAATAAATCGGAAAGCGTGATGTTTAGCAGTGTGTATGAGGTCATTGTCATCAATAAATCTGAAAGCGTCATGTTTAGCAGTGTGTATGAGGTCATTATCATCAATACATCTGAAAGCGTCATGTTTAGCAGTGTGTATGAGGTCATTATCATCAATACATCTGAAAGCGTGATGTTTAGCAGTGTGTATGAGGTCATTGTCATCAATAAATCGTAAAGCGTCATGTTAGCAGTGTGTATGAGGTCATTGTCATCAATAAATCGGAAAGCGTGATGTTTAGCAGTGTGTATGAGGTCATTATCATCAATACATCTGAAAGCGTGATGTTTAGCAGTGTGTATGAGGTCATTGTCATCAATAAATCGTAAAGCGTCATGTTAGCAGTGTGTATGAGGTCATTGTCATCAATAAATCTGAAAGCGTCATGTTTAGCAGTGTGTATGAGGTCATTATCATCAATACATCTGAAAGCGTCATGTTTAGCAGTGTGTATGAGGTCATTATCATCAATACATCTGAAAGCGTCATGTTTAGCAGTGTGTATGAGGTCATTATCATCAATACATCTGAAAGTGTCATGTTTAGCAGTGTGTATGAGGTCATTGTCATCAATAAATCGGAAAGCGTCATGTTTAGCAAAGTGCAGTGGCGTACTAAGGGGGGGGCGGCCCGCCCCGGGTGCCACTGAGTAGGGGGGTGCCACCGGTGCTGCCGGCACCCCGCCGCGCTGCTTACCTTTTTTTTTTTTTTTTTTTCTCAGGTGGCCGAATCTCCTGGATGCGGCCGCCGGGTTTATAAAAAAAAAAATCACAGCGACCGGACTGTGTTTCCCTCCTCCGTGCAGGAGGGAAGAGAAGACTGCACGGAGGAGGCGTCGCGGTCCACAGACAGACCTGCTTCGGTAAGTGATGGGGAAGGGGGGGAGGAGGGTGGGTTTAAACGAGCACAATATTCCTGGGCTCTGAGTTGCACACTATTACTGGGCACTGACTGGCTTAATATTACTGGACTGTGACTGGCATAATATTACTGGACTGTGACTGGCATAATATTACTGGGCTCTGACTGGCATAATAATACTGGGCACTGACTGGCACAATATTACTGGGCTCTGGCTGGCACTATATTACTGGGCACTGACTGGCACATTATTACTGGGCACTGACAGGCACACTATTACTGGGCACAGACTGGCACACTATTACTGGGCACTGACTGGCACAATATTACTGGGCACTGACTGGCACACTATTAGTGGGCACTGACTGGCACACTATTACTGGGCACAGACTGGCACACTATTACTGGGCACAGACTGGCACACTATTACTGGGCACAGACTGGCACATTACTGGGCACTGACTGGCAGTATATTACTGGGCTCTGAGTGGCACAATATTAGTGGGCACTGACTGGCACAATATTACTGGGCACTGACTGGCACAATATTACTGGGCACTGACTGGCACAATATTACTGGGCACTGACTGGCACACTATTACTGGGCACTGACTGGCACACTATTACTGGCCACTGACTGGCACACTATTACTGGGCTCTGACTGGCATAATATTACTGGGCTCTGACTGGCACTATATTACTGGGCACTGACTGGCACAATATTACTGGGCACTGACTGGCACTATATTACTGGGCTCTGACTGGCACAATATTACTGGGCACTGACTGGCACACTATTGCTGGGCACTGACTGGTATAATATTACTGGGTTCTGAGTGGCACACTATTACTGGGTTCTGAGTGGCACACTATTACTGGGTTCTGACTGGCACACTATTACTGGGTTCTGACTGGCACAATATTACAGGCATCTGACTGGCACACTATTACTGGGCTCTTACTGACACAATATTCCTGGTATCTGACTGGCACAATATTACTGGGCTCTGACTGGCATAATATTACTGGGTTCTGAGTGGCACACTATTACTGGGTTCTGACTGGCACAATATTACAGGCATCTGACTGGCACACTATTACTGGGCTCTTACTGACACAATATTCCTGGTATCTGACTGGCACAATATTACTGGGCTCTGAGTGGCACAATATTACTGGTATCTGACTGGCACAATATTACTGGTATCTGACTGGCACACTATTCCTGGTATCTATAATTGTACAATTTTCAAACATTGAAAAAATTGTGGGTGTTTTCTTACATTTTTATTATTGGCGGGGGGGGGGGGGGGGGCCACACTCAGGGTCCGCCACGGGTGCCAAATGCTCTAGGTACGCCCCTGGCAAAGTGTATGAGGTCATTATCATCAATACATCTGAAAGCATCATGAGGGAATAGTTTTTTGTACTGGAAGGCGTACTTTGCTCTTATAAATGTGTATTAAAAAAAAAAGCAATTGTTAACATCCCACAACATAGCTGAGCATTACTCCACTCGCTCTAATACCAGACAGTCGACATTATGGGTTAAAAGCTTCCATTGGCTTTCTTCAATCCCATCCATGTCTAGCAAATAGGATAAAAGACCTGTCATGACTTACAGCTTTGTGAAGCTCATATTGTACAGTTTTTATTGAGACTGGGTCGGAGAGAGTCAATTATGTTTGAATTTTGAATGGTTTAGCAGCTATTCTATCTACATCTGCCAATGAACTTTGATTTGCAACAACGGTTTGTCTTGCAATGTATCCATGTTGGACAGCGTAATGTCTTCTGCAGTTCTTGTGATGTATTTGCAATTAGGGCACAAACCTAATTGGCCCCCATGAAACTTTGAAAAGTCTTATATATTTTGTATTCATAGTAACAAATTACTATGTTACTATGTTACTATGAATACAAAATATATAAGAGCTGTATTCTACAATGGACAGAATTATGGAATAATGGAAACAATGAACATGGAATAGGACTAATATTGAGAAGCGCTGAAATGTAATCACACCTACAAATGCAGTGGCAATGTGGAGTCCTAGTAGATTGATTACTAATTAGCAGTATGTGCTAGATATATAAATTCAGACTACTAGCACTCTTATCAGACTTTTCAAAGTAACAGAGTTTCATGGGGGCCATTTATGTTTGTGCCCTAATTGCAAATGCATCACAAGAACTGCAGAAGACATTACACTGTCAAACATTGATACTTTGCAAGACAAACGGGTGCGTGTGCAGCAACCAGGGACTGCTGTGTCTCACATGTGAGACACAGCCGTTAGTAAATCTGCATGTATCAATTAAGATACATGTCAGGTTTTCATAACTGTACAGGGGCATGTTTTGTTTAACCCTTTGTTTAATTCAAGGAAGCAAGGGTTAAACAATGTTTAATGTTCCTTTAAGGAAGATCAGAACTCCAAAACTGTCCTCCCTGGTCTTGGCGCTAACATGAAGGCCCTGTCAAAGTGGGTTTACCTTTGAACATATGAGCGTCATAATGTTACAATGTCGTCTAGACATTAGAAAACATCAGCATAATGACACAAGTCAACATTAGGATTATGATGAACACTAGTGCATTTTGAAATAAAGGCAGTAATTGAGCTTAGAACACATTACCATTTCAAATAACAGCAAATCCCAATCTCACAAACCATTAACCCCTTAATGATTGGACTGTTTTGAAGTTTTTGTACCATTGGTGACAGAGGCTATATTAACATTTCTGCGGTATTTGTGTTTAGCTGTATTTTCCCTCTTTCTTATGTAATGTAGTAACACATATTATATATGGTAATTATCAGCATAGGAAGGGTTTGTAAGATACCAATTATTTCATAGTATTATAGAACTTGCAATAAAAAAATCATTTAATATATGAAAATGTTAAGAAAAATTAAAATGCACACTTTTTCCAACGTTGACAACACAAGGATGAACCCTCAAAAACAAAAAGCACCACTACATGCCCAAATGTGGAAGGGAAAAAAAATGTACTTGCCCCAAAAAGGGGGAATCTATAATAAACAAAAGACAATAGTGTAATATGTTCTATAACAATAAACATAAATGATTACATCTGGTATACACTAACAAACGGTGCTCCATATGAGGCATAGAGCAAATCAAGCACCTGAAAGGAAAACTGACAACGAGGCAGGTTCCAATAATAATAATAGATTTTTAAAGTGTAAAAATCAATGCAGATTATCTCTAAATCAGCTCAAGGAGAGGTTTCGAGTAGAGAAGACATCTGGTGTTGTAGACTAAAATGCCACTGCAGTAATCCGCAAAAAGTCAGAAATACGATTCAGTGCTCGAATGATGGCAACGGAATGATTTTGGTTTCATTTCGGATGAAGAATGCGGACGTATTCTGTGTCTTTTCAGCTGAGAAACTACAGAAGCCTTGGTGTGCTTCACCATCCATCCTTCTCCCAACCCCTGTAGACAGCAACATCAGCTAGCTTAACGCAACAGGGACCCTTGGAGGAAGCCCGAATGCAAAATGCATCAGGGCTCCCTTGCTGCACCTATATTGCCATTTCATTTGGTGCTTACTGGTTTTTAATCTATATTTTTATATATTGCATTTTATGCATCAACTGTACACACCAACTGTTCAATTAAATAGTTTATTTCTAAAATCCATCTGCCTTGTACACTGTGTTGCTACATCTTTCTTTTAAATGCTTGCATCATCATTCTTTTATCTTGCCAAATTCTAGAGCAGTGGAAACAGCTCTATTTGGGGTCTGTAGCAGCTTTCCCTCACACCTCTTCCTTTCCTTCATTCCGTGTGCATGTCTCTTACCAAACCCAAATATAGGCAGTGCCCCTTTCTGTTCAAAATGGCACTATATATCAACCACATTTGAACAACTTGGAATTGTTCCAGGCATTGTTCTAGAGCATTTCTTGAAAAACGCCTCTCTTCTAAACCTTTTCACAGGCTCCTGGGAAATAATACACTGGGCTTCTCAGTACATCCCTCTGGTTCCTAAATTGTACAACCAAGGATCTAGAGAGCCTTATATTTCAATTTATGAATGCAAGGTATTACTCTCTTATGAAGGTTGCAGTATGAAGTTGTAGCAGGACTGACAGCTCCACCTTTCACCTCAATTATATGTGGAATAATTGAGGTGAAAGACAGTGCATGCTAATATAAAAGGGATTTGCGTATGACAAGCCTATAATTATATAACTTAAGAATGCTTTACAATAACGTTAGTTCATCCTAGGAAAAATGATCTTTCCGTGATGTACCTATACTGTGTCACTTAGACGCCACAATGATAATGGCCACACTGTCGCCAAATAGATCTGAAGCAGCATGCTTAACTGGTTATTTTACATAACATCCATCATGATGACTAATGTGCGCAAGTTGATATGGTGCAAAATCACCTGTGTTTTATTTCTCCAAGATATATAAATCATATATAAATATATAAATGGCACTCATGTACATCACAGAGTGCCCAACAAGAGCAGATTTATATAACATTAATTATTTTGCGTTATACCTTTGCATGGAATCACGGACATATCAAATATTAGTAATGTCACAAGCTGCCTTGCTTTTGCTTACAGAGTTAACCTGTAAACTGCACAGGTCTGACAATGAGCCACATAGCAAACCATTGAAAATAACCAAAACCACACTTTTATTTATTTTTGACACTTTACCCAAAGGCCCGCAATGTAATCAAAATAGCCATGGTGAGACCTGTGGCAATGCGGTGGTTAATGCAGGTAAGCCGACACTACTGGTAGGGCAACCTTATCAATCTACCCTGGCATTGCCAACACTGGCTCTTTATTCAGCAACCACAGCACCCAAGGTACAGGTACAATAATTGTCATTGTCCCGATGTGCTCAAAGCTAAGTGACACTAGATGCATATTTGTGTTCTACCCAATAAAGCCGCCTTTATCTTGTCCCCTGTCAGCACTGGTTCTTTCAGCAAAGGACAAAACATTTCCTTTCTGTCACAAAAGGTAGAGTTTGAAGTATTGTCACAGATTAAACAGGTCATGGTATAAGGATTAGGTGGAATTTGAATTATGATAAAACTACGGGTTTGTAATTAAAACTACAGGTGCAAGCAGACTAAACCTGGCGCACAGGCAAATTAACTCAACTCAATATCTATAATGCAGCTCAGATAACCACGAACATGCCAGCCCTACACTTCTTCTAAAACATAATATGAAAACACTGAATCTCCACTAATATAAGATGTATAAAATCCCTAAAAACTCACTTCTTCAAGGAACCATATCCGCAAACTAATTAACTTTTCTTGGGTTTTTTTTACCACTTTCCCCTGCCTTACCTCAACGGTTCCCTTCTCCTGCGTAGTCTAACTGTACCACACCTCCAACTATATAAATGTAACATCCGTACATCAACACATCAAGTTATTTTATAGAAATAATGCTGACTGTTGGAGAATAGTTAACTATCTGGACTTGCTGCACTGTTACCTTGTGTGCAAGGATAACACTGTATTCCTTATATTTCTACTCTTTGGGCATGGCTCTCTTCACCTATTGTTCAAGATTATTTCCCCAAACCTAATTTCCTCCATACATTTTCGGCTCCTTAATAGTCTTGAATCCCCCCAATTTTGGTGCAACTCAAGAGTTGCAGAATATCATGGTACTTTATTAAAACATGAATAAACACAATAACTTTTATTAAATGAGTTATTCATTTATGAATCTTTGGTGAAAAGAACCAAAGATACAGGGACATTTTCTACCCAAGCAAAACAAAACACCCACTTATAAAATCATCCTGATTTTAAGGATTCTGGCCTACATTGGCACACATAGCAAACTAGCCCACTGGCCAATTATATTTACCTCCCAGATTCACAAAACATACTTTTGTCCATTTGTCATTTTAGCTTCCTTAAGTTATTGGGAATATTTGACCTTGAATTTTGACTTTGGGTGACAGGGGTACAAGCTAAAAGTGACTTTCATTAAGGAGTGGTTCGAACGCACAGTTGGCGTTTTTGGATGAAATAAAACTAAGATAGAAGAAATGAATGGAATGAGAAGCTGCCGACTGCAAGTGTCATCCCAGGCATTGCCAGCAAGAGTGAAAAATGGAGGGAAAATAAAGGAGGGGGAGAATGAGAATTGCCAGTCTTAATGGAAAACATTAAAAGAGCTGTAAGGAACATGATTAATGTTATGTAATGGAGGATGAAAACTGTGTGAGCTTTTGGCTATGGAGGAAAGCACACTCAATAAACTGCTTCTATTAAAACCTCTGGTCCCCCATGGGAACATGCAAGTGTAGTACTTTATGTCTATACTTGATACAACGGGAATGTAATCACATTTTATACCAATAAAAAAGCCTCTTTTATAAAGAACTTCATGATTACCTTCCTTTTGAAATAGCCCCTAAAATATAAAAATAATATTTGCTCAATAAAAGCTACTTTTAAATTTGCACTGTGAAATGCAAAAGAAATCAGGCAATAATAATGAAGTTGTAGTAATAGGTAATTTGGAGACTTTCCCCACTTGGCTATTTTGGCCTGCTTGTTTGCAATGCCCTTGTGAGATAGCCGTTTAGTGAATAGGCCCCAGTGTTTCTCTGCCTGCCCAGCTCACAGCAGTAGCATGTGACTTAAGCCGATCACCTGAGACATAGGTCAGCAGGAGTCTTCACACACAGCTCCTGTGGTGAAGACATTTTCATTCCTTACCCACTAATAAAAAACATTTAATTAAGATGTTCTTTACAGGTTGCTAAACAAGAGCATTGAGAGAACATGATCAGATTTGTTGTCTGCTTTTAGTTTTAAGCAATCAGTCTGGTCACTGCATCTAAATTAAACTACAAGTTGCTTTCTTGAAATTTTGGAGCAAAATAAAAAAAAAAACTCTAGTTCAGGAAAAGAAACAAAAAGCAATTTGCCTTATTTAGTGGCTGTGACATCATATACTAAAAAGCTACTAAACAGATCTCCTGGCACAAAAATGGAAAGTCTCATAAAGCAACATAGGTATGGAAAATCCTAGCCAGCAGCATACTAGGGGTGAAAGAACCGACATCCGAAACCAGCTGAAGCATTACAGACTGGCAACTCTGACCTAGGTTCTGCTTTTGACCCTTAACACAGCATCTATTCTATTGGGTATATTTAAAAAAAATATATATATATATATACACACATATGCAGGGCTTGACAAATATTTAGGACGCTAAACGGACTAATATAGGAGCCAGCCTAATTACGTTTATTAGCCAGGGAGGTACTATGTAAAACATAGAAAAACTGAATGTGTCGGCAGGTAAAAACCATTTGGCCCATCTAGCCTGCCCAATTTTCTAAATGCTTTTATTTAGTTCCTGGGGTTATTTTATATCTAGGATAGCCTTCTGCCTATCCCACACATGCTTAAACTTATTCACTGCGCTTATCTCTAACACTTCTGCTGGAAGGCCATTCCATAAATCCACTACCCTCTCAGTAAAGTAATACTTCCTGATATTACTTTTAAATCGTTGCCCCTCTAATTTAAGACTATGTCCTCTAGTTGTGGTAGTTTTTCTTCTTTTAAATATACTCTCCTCCTTTACAGTGTTGATTCGCTTTATGTATTTAAATGTTTCATATCCCCCCTGTTATGTTTTTCCTCCAAGTTATATATGGTAAGATGCTTTGACCTTTCCTGGTAAGTATTATCCTTTAACCCATAAAACCAGTTTAGTAGCCCAAACAATGATAAATATTAGACTCCAGCAGTAGGGATCTTAGGAGCTGGGGTTTGTCAAGCACTGTATAGATGGAATAGTTTGAGTATGTACTGCACTGCAAACATGTTATAGAAAACAGTTTTAGTCGGGTCACAAAGTTATAGTTAAAGATTACAAATGAGGCTTAAATGCAGATTCTGATAATGCTGCTTTTTGGATTGCCACAATATTATATAACAATAATATGCAAATAAAATGGGTTAGAACAGGTAGGAAAAGATTAGACAATCGGGGGCCATTCTCAGCTCCCATTATCTCAACTTTAAAGAAGAAATTTAAAAAAAAAGTCAAACCCACATCTTATTCCCATATTCAAAATAAGCCAGCATTGATTTTACCATGATTAAAGCATGAATAGTAAATAGCACTGAAAAGTGTTCGGCTTGGCAGAGACTAAAAGGTTTGTATGTCTGTTCTAGTTCTGCTTCCCCATCATTACGAGCACTGAGATCTTCTCTATAATAAATATCTAGAGCCCGCAGCATAGGGAAGATGTGTTACAAAGAAGGAAATGAGGACTCTAGATAGAGTAAAGATTGGCCAGTCATTCGTCTTTAGTTCTTGTTGTTTAGAAACAGGCGGAAGTTTGCCCATCTTTGTAATAACACATACAGTAATGTAGGGCTATCCAATGCAGAATCCAGATGTATCCTTATTCAGAGGCTAGAACGACACCTACATTGTGCTGAAAGTGTTAAAACTGCCAGCTGCTTGTTCTGCACCACAGAAGAGCCATTAAATTGTCTTGAGCTTCGCCAAGTCACTGCTTGGAAAAGGAGTGTCTCAGATTCCATTGTGTGATGTGCTGTCTCCATATCCTCACATATCACTCCTCATTACTTTGCACAGTAGCTTAGCTGCTCTTATGGATTTTTTTTATTCTCTTATCTATATGATCTATATAGTGCTGGTGACTTTGGGACAACTGAACCTGCTGGAGGATGTGAGTGTGCATCCTTACTACATGTGCACCATTTTTAAGGAATAGGGCCCTTCTCTCCATACGGGTGATATAATTCTGCAGCAGCTTGGTATCTAAGGAATGTCTCACTTGTAGATGAAGCCTGTCTACATAAGAAATGTAACCATAAGAAGCATTAACCTGTCTGAAAAATGTGATCCTAGTCTGAAGCTCTCTTTCTCTCTCTGGGAAACATGACCTTGAGATGACAACAGTCCAGGGTTGGACGATGTAACCTTAGGATGACACTTTGGGAGTGCAACAATGGCACTCTGTAATCTGTAACATTTTACAGATAAACAATGCCACCCTAAAACCACCTAGGGAAGATGACCCTGGTATCACGCTTTGTGTCAAAGGGCGAGAACACTGCTTCCTGTCAGGTGATGTGCACCTGGAACCATGCTTCCCGTCAGGTGATGTGCACCTGGAACCATGCTTCCCGTCAGAGGATGTGAACCTGGAACCATTCTTCCCATCAGAGGATGTGCACCTGGAACCATGCTTCCCGTCAGAGGATGTGAACCTGGAACCATTCTTCCCATCAGAGGATGTGCACCTGGAAACATGCGCCCCGTCAGAGGATGTGAACCTGGAACCACGCTTCCTGTCAGAGGATGTGCACCTGGAACCATGCTCCCTGTCAGAGGATGTGAATCTGGAACCACACTCCCTGTCAGAGGATGTGAAACTGGAACCACACTCCCTGTCAGAGGATGTGAAACTGGAACCACGCCCCCTGTCAGAGGATGTGAAACTGGAACCACGCTCCTTGTCTGAGGATGTGAATATGGAACCACGCTCCCTGTCAGAAGATGTGAACCTAGAACCACGCTCCCTGTCAGAGGATGTGAACCTAGAACCACGCTCCCTGTCAGAGGATGTGAACCTAGAACCACGCTCCCTGCCAGAGGATGTGAACCTAGAACCATGCTCCCTGCCAGAGGATGTGAACCTAGAACCACGCTCCCTGTCAGAGGATGTGAACCTAGAACCATGCTCCCTGTCAGAGTTTGTGAACCTAGAACCATGCTCCTTGTCAAAAGTACTGATCTTGGTAGCAATGTCCCAGTCCATTTATCTACTTTAATTATGCTCTTTACTAGGACAGCATGTACTTGTGTTTGGGTGTGTTACTACAAGACAGTCAATAGAATAAAATCAATATTTATATGCATAAAACTATATAAACCCAATCTTTTACACTGTAACATGATCCAAAAAGGGGGTGAATACATTCACTCCATACTAATCATAAACACACAACATCCCTTATATCGTATTTTCACAGCTGGTTAATACATATCAGAATTACTTTGTGACCTATGTAAGTGATATTGCTGCAGTCCGGAATACTTCCAGGGCTAAATCATGGAAAACCAATTTGCCACACATAAGTTAATCACAAAGAAAAATGCACAGATAACTTTTTAATTGATAGTGTCAGAAGCATGGCTTTCTTTGGCAAAGCAGAGGGTGAGAGAGGAGATGGCTAAAGCTTACAAGAGGTGTTTAAAATAACTTCAAAAGCAGCAAAGCGAGGTATTAAAGCAGGTTACAGTTACACATAGAACTTGTGGCATCTCAGTCTTACAGTGGGTAACAAGATCCACCTAAAGAGGGACATTCCCTAAATGAGTGAGAGAAATTGCTTCCTGCCTTTTGTTCTGACTAGAATAGCAGTGAAAGGAGTAAGCTGTGAATGTGGGTTGAGTGTCCCACAGGGAAATATTTGGTAAAAGAGATTGCATATAAATCCCCTTTCTGCATCAATGGGGAGAAGGGAGGGTAACGGGTCTTTACCCTGTATAACCTAGGATATAAAACCAATGCTTCACTTTTAAAAAAAAAAAAGAAATGTTCTAACCATACATTAGGCGAAAATAAAACTTTAAGAAAGTTTCAGATTGGGTGTATGGGTAAAATCTTGCTTTTCTAACAAACAACAGTATGACAACAGTATAATGCTGTTATTACCACACAATAGAAGCATGTTTGTTCTTTGTGATAAGGCTGCAGAAAGATAACTATACATAATAATGGAGTATCTTATCATTAGCAATGCCATCCTATTATCTAGCTGCTAGATCTTAAGATTTAAAGGCTAGATAGACACAATCCAAAGGCTATAACTAATCACTTAAAAAAAAAAAAAAAAAACAACCCCACTCACTAAAAGACATTTTTGCACATTAAATTCATAGCGTTTTAAACGTCTATTAGCTAAGCAGTGGACAATGGTGAACTCGTAAAGGAATAAGGAATTAATAATGCCCTTTTTATGTCCTTGTCTGTTCACTACTTAATGAATAGACCTCCGTGTGTTTACATATTATGATGATGAAATTGTTACAAACTAGTGTAGCTATTGTATTTCAGTGCACCCGTTTTCCAAGCAAATAGGTTTAGTTCAACGGCTCATTCTGGTATCTTTTATTCTAAAGTACACACATCATATTGATTACATGTCAGCTTCAAAGAGATCAAAATTTGATAAACAAAATAATAACTTCCTCTTTAAATGCATGTGAATTGAGTAAATTAAAAAGGGACTGAATATTAGTCTCCAGGTAATTTCCCAGCACTTTATTAAAGATACAGTAATAGCCTTTTCAAAGGTTTTTTATTTGTTTGTTTTTTATCCAGAGAATAGGGTGTTTCTATAACATGGTTTGACAAATATTTGTAGACTTTAGCTAGCAGACCAATTAAGGAGCCAGCTTAGGTATTTTTCGGAACCAGGTACATGGTGCTTCCATAGACTTCCATGTGAAACAATCAAATGGTTATGTGCTATAGACAACGTAGACACAGTCTGATGACTAACTGAGCATCATCAGATGCAGTTCCCAAACACCTGCAGTGCCAAGGTTTGCCAACACTGATTTACAGATTTACCAATTATTGCTTGTTCTTTTATGGGGATCAATGAAACCAATATAATGTATCTGTAGGTTTTGTTCATTATTTGGAAGCCAATACATAAATTCAGTGTTTATTTCTTAATAACTATGCTTATAGCCTCTATAGCTCCCTCACACAGTTCTTAAATTATGACCTGCAGCGGGACAAGCTTTAAGTAAAAGTGTCCAGTGATCAGATCACCGGTACTATATTGCAGGTGTTTGCTATATTGGTTCATAGTTAACACACTGTAGCCAACACTTCCTATGAAGCATAGATAAAAGAATCAGAAGAAGGAAGCTACACTGGTACTAGACTCTTCAGTAGGACCAAGATACTACAAAACACCAGTATGCTGCACAATACAGCATTCCCAAAGGTCAACTGGAGCCCAAACATTTACTTCTGTATAATTGAAAGATTGCATCATACAAATGCTTTAATGAAACACAATATTGAGGCCTCTTTGCCCCCTGATAGAGCTATATGAAGCAGACATGTCATCTTGGGTCAGATGAAGTAAGATTTGACCAAAGACTGAACAAGTTGTCCGCCCCAATAGAGCAATTCGATACAAAGAAGGCCACGTAAGTTTATTAGTATTCTTTCATTAAATAATTTCTATTTAGAACAGTGCTTTACACTCTCCTTCAATTAAACAAAGTTAATTTTCTATCTACAGGTGCCGTTTATAGCCCAACAAAGCAGTCCTCCCTTTATAGATTAAATTCACAAAATGAATACTAAATAACACAGTGCTTATATTTATATATATATGAATAAATGTATATGTGTGTTTTTATTTATTTGAGAATAAAAGATATGCTAGATAACAGTCTACTGGCTAATCATAATAAACAGGAAATAGGGGCAGGATGCCAGTAACAGGCCCAACATAACAGGCAGTTCTGTCAAACAAAAGCAGTTATATAAGTAGCATAAAAGATATCAAACTCTACTCCTTTGTACTTTGCATGAAAGACAAACCACAACTTGGAAATGATTTACAAAAGTTGAAGCTATCAGTCACTCTCATTTAATATAAACCTGTCATTGTCATTATACATGTTTATGATTAACCCTGTTCCTGCCAGAAGGCATGCTAAGGGGTTAATCTCCTTAGTAATAAGCAGCTGGGCAAAGCCTTTGAAGTGTCCACCCTCCCCCAAGCTGTACTCCTCCAAAAGGAAGAAGTTTTGTGGAATGTACTCTGAGAAATGACCTCCGCTCTGGAATGTGCTGAGCAAAGAAGCATGGAATGCAAGGCCCCTTTTGGGGTACCCGCAAACAATAAGAATTTGACAATCTAGTACCCCTTCACACACTCTCTGTTCAGTCTTACTGCCCCTCTGTCATTTGGACTGGTCCACTTTAACCACAAATCAGGGACCATAAACAAAACCGGAAAAGGCACTATAGGTCGTGTGAACCATAGTAATCCTTATTGCAACATTATTACAGAAAACTGAATATTATGAGCAGGTAAAGCACAGTATTTAAGCTATATGAACACTGGTTTCTGTACAGAACTGTGGTGCAGTTTGGTTCTAATTCAGCATCGTGCATACCATGGATAACGACGTGTAATCGGCAAGCTGTTTCCTTAATCCTGGTTTACCAGTTTTCTGCTTTACATTACGATACTGGAATTTCGAAGTCTTCTACACACACATCTCTAGCACAGACTGCACATTTGGATGTAGCAGTAACGAGACATTGTTCTTTTGTAATCCTATTAAAAGTGATGATGTCTCATAACGAGCCGCTGGCGTATTTAAGAACTTGAGAAATATACTGTGAATTTAAATATGAGTTCCCATTTTATTGGGGACATTTATAGTTCATTAAAATGTGAAGTGCACTTAATATACGTTGAAATAAGAAGACTCCATTTAAAACCAACCTTTTAAGTGCATGCTTGTTATTGTCATTTTTTTTGCAAACAAAATTGGTAGACAGACGCTTCTTAATTAGTAGAGGCAGTCATCTTCAACTGATTTACACCTTGTTCGCCTCAATCCATATTCTACCCTTTCGTATGATGCGTTAGGTCTGCTTCTAAAGGAGTTTTACAAAAATAAAATGGATTTTAACTAAAACTTATGATACTTTTTAAAAATTAAAGAAATTAAGTATAGTAGGTTTCAGGGGGGGATCCAATTTAAGTCATATTTACATCCCTTACACATAAGAGCTCCCTTTAGTACCTATAGCTGTTCTCTGCATGTGGGAGTAGGTGAATTGAAGAATGGGAATGGGCAAGATATAAGCATAAGGTAGGTTAATAAATAATAATAATAATAAAAGACCATTTACAACATGGCTGGTTATTTTAAGAAAGTTTAAATTGATAGGTATTAAGATTAGTGAGAGCGAAATAAATTGCAAATTTACTACATTCAAATTCATAGAATCTTAGCAACATTGACAATCATCAAGGTTAAAAAAAAAACTACTCATGGCTGTGTTTATATATAAATAAGATTGTACAAAAATGGTAATGATGGAGTGCTTTTAAAGGCCATTTATCTAGATTATGTCTAGACATATGATACATATTGTTTAAATGATTAAGTGAGACATTTTCTACTACCAATTCCTTCATTATTCTGACGGTGTCATAAGAAATAACTTACCCAGGGGTACTGGGTGCTCCCAATTATTTTATTATCCAACGGTTTAAAAATAAATAAATGAATAACCAAATTGATTTTGTGACCATTAAGGAACATCTAAAGCAGTATGATAAAAATATTTTTTACACAAAGCTAAAGACAGCATCATTTAAAGGACAGCAGAGCATTTTTTTTCAGGGATCAGCGGGGGGGTGTTGCGGGGGGGGGTTAATAAATAAATAATTATAACCAACACTGTAAAGGAGGAGAGTATAATTAAAGGAAGAAAAACTGCCACAACAAGTGGACTGTCTTCAATTAAAGCGTTAAACAGCGGAAGTGGTAGATGTAGACAGTGAAGGAGTTTAAGCATGCGTGGGATAGGCACAAGGCTATCCTAGATATAAGATAGGGAACCGGGGACTAATAAAAATATTTAGAAAATTGGGCAGACTAGATGGATCGAATGGTTCTTATCTGCCGACACAGTCTATGTTTCTATGTAACACGCAGGCAAGTTGAATATCACCTATGCTTTATAGATTTACCAATGCATTCACGGGTCTCTTTTTATTGTAGGAATAACTCACCAGGTTTGTCCCCTGCACAACATGCTCCTCTCACCTAAGCAATATTTTAGTGAAGAACTCCACAAATGTTCATCAAACATTAGTTCGAAAAGTATTTCCCAGAATACAGCGGAGGGGGTGAGGTATTTTGAAAGAGATGTCAGAGACTGTAGAACTTTGCGTTTACTCTTGTGCATATCCGACTTGTTATAACTACCGGTATATCTACCATTTAGGGCTTCTCAAACTATCTTTTTACATGTTTTATTTTGGGGTTTTTTGCAATTGTTTTGTATTTTCCTTATTTGTATATGGATCCAATTTCCATTTAATAACTAAATCATAACAAAACTGGCAATGTGTCAACATATTGTTCTGAAACAAGCAATGGCAGCCAAGACAGTATTTTACAGGGCAGGGCTTGACACTTTAAGTAGCCTTTTGGAATGGAGCCAGGGCAATGGAAGACAGTCAAAAAGGTTAGGAGTCAGCAGTAGTGATTTTAGGAGCCATGGCTGCTTGGTTCCCAGGATTTGTCTTTAATAAAGCTACCTAAACTCTGCTATGTCTCACTGGTAATGAAAATTAAATATTTTTTAATGCATCTTCACTTTAAAAACAATTGAAAATACTTCTGTCTTATATACTGCAACATCAATTATTTGGTCAGACTAGTCTCTGGCAGAGCCCACCAATAGTGTGCATTGCTACGGATTCACTCATCCATGTCCACCAGAAGTTGGAGCTCCATTGGTGGCAACATGGAACAAAATTCTTAGAAGCGCATTCTACATTGTCCCTGTCATTGACTGTGGTACAGAGGCATCCAAAACATATCTCTCCAGCTGTTTTCAAACTCCAATGATTCTTGGGCCAGAGGAAGGAGTTACTGTCCTACAATAGAGTACAGGGAATATCCATATCTTTTGAAAATCCAATTATATGTTGCAATAAACCCCTTTCCAAAAGTAAGTCTTCACAATTTAATGATCTATTAATGGTCAACTTCCTAGCTATAAAAATGTGGAAATTATAGAGTGACAACCTTTCTCATGTCAATACACAGCCCTTCTCAAACATGCTTAAAAAACAACTACAACTTAATTTACTGCATATAGTTTGATATAACCAAAAACTTCTAGAACTGTTGGTAAGTAAGACCACTTCTAGAACATAAAAAAAAAAAATACATTAAAGAATACATGGTGAATACTGGACAGACGTTAAACTTAACAGTAAAGAAAAACCTGTGAGTTTCAAAGGAAGTAATTAGCTGTCCTAGTTTCCCCAGTGTATTTAAAACATCTACAACAAGAAATGTGCCGTAAAATTTTATTGCTCGACAATACAAAAGGCATATTCTACTCCTGCTCACATCAAAGAGAGAGTCATAAAATGATCAGAGCTTGATAATTTCTTCACTATTACTAATAAATGTTAAACATTACTTATCCCCTGCACCTCAGGATCACTTTGCAAATACAAACGAGTTATTTTTACCTTAACGGAGATAAGCTAAAAGCTCAATAAAATATATACAGCCATTGAGTTACAAAATGGCTATGACCTGTAACATGATCTCCAGCCAAGTAATTTAATTTCTATTATCATAAAAAGGCAAATTCTTATCAAGTTGGAATGGCTATATAACCTCATTGTCATGTTGAACCGTGTCGGGTGGCTTACTTGTTTTGTTTTTTTCTTCTCATAGCTTCATCCTTGTGGCTCTGAGGACCCACAGTGTCTTTCCCCCTCAATGGTGTCGTGCAGAAAGCATGCCCAACACATCCAGTGGATAAAAGTAATTTTTACTGCAACTAACTAACTAACCACACTCCTGCAACTTCATTTGAGGTCACCATGGGAGGAGCGCCGCTTTTCACTACAATTTCATTTATTCCCATTGAGGTTTCTGTTGCCGACTATAACATACATATTGCACCTAACCCAATATGTGTGTAATGGTCCGGGCCAGGAATCTCGCAGATTTATAGGAAGACTATATTTCACATTCACATAAATAGATGATTACAAAAAAAAGCTTCACGACTGAACTAAAATAGTGTGACTTGCACTGGTTACAGGGGTCGTTTGGTCACTATACCACTTAAGTGTGCCGTCATTTGGTGGTACATCTCCTTAAGATGCAAATCATTCAGTCCAAACACCAGTTGCTAGTATCTTTGATTAAGTACAAATAAATAAAGGCAAAATAACCTTCCTCTCCAAAAAAAACAAAACCTTCCACTCTCTTTAACCAAACTTGTGCAAGGTGGGTGGGGAGAACCCAGGATTCGTGCTCAACAAAAATTCCCCAAGACATCACCAGCTGCACAATTTTTGTAAAATATTACCTTTTAGTGACTACACCCAGGGTATGTGAAGGAGGAGCAGGGAGCAATCATCAGCCTCCTGCTCAGTATTTTTAACCTCCGACCCAGCATTTGTAAAGGTCAACTGTTATCTCCCCCACAGTTGACCGGGAAGCCCTATGCACCTGCAGAGGGGTGTGTGCGCTGGCTTCTCGCTGGTTATTTTGTATTATTTATTTTATTGTCTCCAGTGGGCGTTCCAATACAAAAAGGGTTTGACAAATATTTGTAGACATTAGGAGTCAGTAAAGTTATTTTCAGGAGCCAAAAAAAGGGTTCATCCATAGTGTTGTATTTAAAATAATTTAGAAAAAAAAGCACTTTTAGGAGCCATGGCTCCCTGGATTCTGGGATTTGTCCTCCCTGTACAAAAATGTTCTTTTTTTTTTTATGGAATGTGTTAAACTGCAGGTTTGTCTGGACCTTTGCAAACCATCACACTTCCCGTCTTTTATAAACATACATAAATGTAGCCGATGAGCAGTTAAAGGAATAGCGTTATTTTAACACAGACAAATTCTATTTGGCCAGCATGTTGCTACTTGTAATCATATTCAGTGCCTTTTGAGACATTGTACATATTTTCTCCTCTGAAAGACAATAAACTGTTATGTTTGTGAGCATATCACATTTGCTAAATGTGCTTCCAGTGACAAGTTAAAATCATTGTGCAACAATAGATAAATAACAAAATTCACCTATATAGTTATAATCTTTCATTTTCACTTAAATGTAATGAATTGATTTCAGTAGCCATTTTACTTAAAGGGACACTACCACTTAAATAAGATGTAACTATATAACCTGGTCATTTAAAACGAACATATATATAAATCATATACCACTGTTTTTTTTTATAGGATTGAATTAATTGCATATAAAAGGAAAATTAAAATGAGGTGTTTATCTCCTGGCTACATTTTGTGAATATTTCCCATGATGCAACATCATCCAAAATCTTCAAGCAATTCTCACTTTACAACTGTTGCCAAAGCCTGCATGATGATGTCATAAGATACTACCCTGCTCTCTTACTGGCTCCTTTGTATCATTGTGGGAAGGACTAGGAATCCAACTCAAACTATGTTTAATTATTGCAGTTCACTTTTTAGTTCAAATCAGTGTGGGTGGGACATAAAAGTGAAATTTTGCATTTGAACCTAGACACAGACTCATACATACATTTAGTCTGGTGCCAAAAATGCATCTTCTAAATGTTAATGCATATTAATGTGCCTTCAAAGTGAGTTGTTTAAAATATAAAATACTTACAGGTAGATGAAATTGTGACATTAAAGCAGTTTGCCAGAAGCCAGGATTGCCCACACAAGCCGTCTAAAAGTCCATTTACTTTAATTTTTTTTTTTGCTGCAGGTACCAATGAGAATAATTTCGTTCAAATGAATGGAATTTCCGGTCTCTCTGGGGATATCATCAGACAATGTGCTGCACTGTTAAGATATCCTACTGTGTACTAGAGCAAATTTATCACAGTCCACACAATCTATTCTATTCCAGGAGCACAGGAGGTGACAAAATAACACAAAAACATGCAGAGTAATCACTAGGGGAGGGCTTGAGTCAAATATCATAAATGTGATTCGTGCACTGTACAAGCAGTAATCTTCATCTTGCACCAGTGAGTTTGGTGACTATACTGTCCCTTTAAGGGTCTACTCAATAAATAGAGAATTGCAGGAAATGTCAAACTTTAGGTCAATGTAGCAAAATTGTAAAAAATGTATCCAACGCAGCTGAATATAAGAATTTTTTCAACTACTTTTGCCATAAATTTGAAATTCATATCTCCATTCCCTGCAATTCTATCTTTATTGAGTGTATACACACACACACACACACACACACACACAGAAAAGTGCACAATTAATAGAAAAGAGGTCAAATAGTCAGGGCATAAACCATAAATACAATAACAAAATAACTTAGTGGGTCAAAAGAAGCAATCTCAGAAATCATGACATTCAAATGCCAAATATGGACACACTGCATTACCAAAGAGGAACAGAGGTTGCATGTCAAAACTCACCAACAAGGAGAAAGAGACAGACACTCTGTTGTTAAAGTGACTGTTACTGTAAATTTAGAGAATACAAATAGCAAAATTGCAAGCATATACATAAAATAAGAACAATATATATTTTAAATGTTTCTGTGGTGTCTCCTCCTTATGACATCACCTTATGACTTAATATGCAAATTTCACATTTCCCATTGAAAATGAGTTAATTTGCACATCAAGCTATAGGTGATGTCATAAACAGGAGACACCACAGACACCTTTAAAGCATATTTTTCTCTTATTTTATGCATTTGCCTGGAAATCTGTTAACAAAACCTAATCATTTAGCTTATTCGTTATTCTCTACATTCACAGCGCAAGCAATGGTTTTGTTGATAAAGTCCCTTTAAAGCTGAAAAATTAAAACAGAACTTAATCAGCATTTCTGTGAAATGATGGCAGGCCTGCCATTCATAAACCGCATGTATCCAAGACTAATCCACAAAGGCATTTAACATGGACCAAAATCCTAAAAACTGGAGCCCTGAGCAATGGAAATGTAATATTGTCTGTTTTGTCATCTTTTGCCCCATTTCCTACACCGGCACCAGATAATGATGTCCTCATACACATTTATTGACAAATTTAAAATTAGTTTCATACACACTAGAATCAAGTCATAAATCTTTTTTGGTATCATTGAAACTTCATGGGAAGTCTTGGAGCTCAGTGGCTCAAGTAGATGTTCACCTCCTTCAACCATTAAAGAAATTGAAGCTTTTCTTCTTGAACAAAGTTTCAGTATACTAGTAGCCACATTTCAGGACTTGTAGGACAGCAGTCCAAAAATGACTGGAGCAGTTCTAAAGGCAAAAGGCTGGCAAATACTCCCTATTATGTCCTGCATGTTTTAATGTATATATGTAGACATGTGTATATGTATATTATTTATTTAAAATTAAACTCAAATTAAAAAGTCCACCTTGCAAGGAAACGGCCCCAGTTGCTTGTTTACAACAAGTATTTTGTTTGTTTTCTATAATCCGGTAGTTCTGATCAAAGTCAGTAAGGGGGGCATAGCATATTCTTTCACACAAAAAATAGCCAAAGAAAATACAAATCAAGCCCTGTGTGTTTCGGCTCAACATGTTTGCAGAGAAAAGAAAACAAAAAGATGTGTCAAAAATATTTATACATATTGGTTTTGAGAGAAAACATAATCTGTCATCCAGTTATGACCCTTGCAAACGTCTTAGAAGGAACCTTTTGAAACAGACCACTACTGGCTGACGTACAGTTTACTGTGGAAAGAGATTCACGGGTATAGTTGTTTAATTTACAATGAGTATTCCATAAAAGTAACTACTGCAAAGGGAAATAAGTCAGGAATAAGACAGTTCAAAAACCCAACACAGCTGTCAATTTTACTGGAAAAAAAATATAGAGAAAACAAAATCCTTTAAATTTGGCTAAAGATTATGAATTATTTCAATGGAATGTGAAAACCCCCCCAAAGTTCTACACAATAGATAGTATATGACGAAAACGTAATTAAATTATGTTTTATTACGTTGAAAGTGAGAAATTAGAGCAGCAATACACTTTTCATTAGCACTACATACATTTAATGTGGCATTATATTACAAATATAAGTTAGGAGTAGATACTTTTCTGTAATGAAAAATAGCACAAGTGCAAAAAATGGTTTCTTCATTTCAAGAGATTATATTGCTCATAAATCGATGTACAAAACTAGACAAAAAAATGATGCAGTTTATATATCACTTATGAAGCAATGCTATCAGAACTGAGGCTCTAGAGAAGGTCTGCTAATAAACCAAAGGGGCTGATTCAACCTGCCTTTATTTTGTCATGTTGCCATTGTATATGAGACTCTACCTAGCTAGGGGAGTATCTTATGATATCATCATGCAGGCTTTGGCCACAGTTGTAAAGTGAGACTGGCTGAAAATTTTTGGACGATGTTGCATCATGGGAAATTTTCACAAAATGGAGCCAGGAGATAAACACCTAATTTGATTACCCTTTTTATATGCAATTAATTAAATCATAAAAAATAAAAAAAACATTGTCATATGATTTATATTTGTGTTTGTTTTAAATGACCAGGTTACCTAGTTACATCTTATGTAAGAGTCCTTTTAACTTCTATCTAGTATAGTCCTATGGCTAACCCATGCATGCATAAACTCTTTCACAGTAAAGTATGATGATGTCATTAAAGAGAAGTTACATGGATCGGAGACAATTATTTTTTTAAAAAGTTGAATGTTCTAAAGTGCTTGTAACCATCAGGGTGGTCTTAAGTGTTCCGGCGCCCTGTGTGGGCCCCCGCCCCCTCTCATGGTTGTCTTTTTCCTCTCCCTCCATGTATGCGTCTCTCCGTTTCCTCTTCCTTGCCATGTCTGTCTCTCTCCAACTCCCCCATATCTGTTCTCTCTCTCCTCCTCCTCGGATACCCTGCATCATCATTAAGCATGAGGAGCGTGAGCAGCACTCTGCTTTACATGGTGGGGGCGGAGCTTCACCTCTCAGCCGGTGAGCTCCGCCCTCTCCCCGGATCCAGCAGAGCTGCCGAGCAGAGGGCTGGTGCGGGGGGGATCTTTTGATCTCCCCATCCAGTGCCTCTACCGGCAAACTTTTTTTTTTTCTTGGCTCACCTGGGGTGGTGCGGCCTGTGCGCTCGCACAGGTCACACACCCCTAAGGCCAGCCCTGTAACCAATTTACAATAGAGAATGCCAGGCTACCTATCCATTGCACAAAGGAGCATGCTTAAAACAAAATTTAAGTTCCTGAAATTTAAAAACAAGACAGCCTTGAAAAAGCTGTTCATTTCTGCAAACGTATGTGAATATGGTGTTACGGCTGTTATCAAGAGCAACAGGAAGCCAGTGCAAGGCTCTACTCAGGCCTACTGCCATACCACGTCTCCTACAAAATAATGCTAGTTTGGTAGAAATAAAGGATGACACATTTAACACTGCTTACCAAATGCTTGTTTCAATTAAAATAAGGGCCTGTTCGCTTTGTGTCTACAAAAGACAGGCCTCAAACATGATAAGATGCAATACTGATGAATGTTTCCCTCAGCAGTGAAGAGGTTAAAGACATGAACAGCTGCAGTTCCCGTCTCTTATTGATAAAATGCTCCTCAAAGAAACTTTACCCATGTGTTTAACAGCTGCACACATCAGTGACCAGAAAATGTCTTTTGTTCGTTTTTCTTTCTGCAAAAATAAATGCCCAGTGTTCCTTGGCATTTATCAGATTATATATAGTTTACCAGTGGCTCCAAAGGTTTACCCTGGTAAATGCCACAGAAGGAAGCATTGCAGAGCACTATGACGATACAATACTTTTGTGGACCTCTGAAGAGATTAGTGGCATGATGGATGCATTCTCTTCTTTGGAACATAATTTGAAATACAATAAATGCCTTGTATTTATATTATTATTAAAGCCTTTTTAGGACACTTCTGATGGATTAACTTTCAGCATCTTGACAATTATATTGTAACAATACAAGAAAATGCAAATCAAAAAGTTATATTTTTAATGTATACTGTATAGTGAAATATCACATTCCTTGCATAATACAATGTACAGCTGGCCTAGCTATGACCCATGTGAGTTCACAATCCCTTTGAAAACATATCCTTCTCACATGTTATCTCTGCCAGCTTTGGGAAAGATATTCTATACTCCATACACTATATATAGCTATTTTAAATCTAAAGTCATTTTTATTGGTTGTTTGTTACCAAAAGTTCTCTATAATATAATATTCCTAGAAGCAGCATAAAAAAAAAGGCTGATATTTGAAACACTTCAAGCACACACAAAGTTTGTGAAAGACAGGTCTTGTAAAACAAACGTAATAACATTCTATGAAAAAGTCAGTAAAATATAGATCTAGGTGTGGCAGTTGATGTGATCTATTTAAACTTTGCTAAAGCATTTGATACAGTTCCACTCAAAAGGTTACTCTACAAATTGAGAGAAAAAGGTTAAGGGGCACATTTATGTATTTCGATTGAAAATTCGCTAAAAGAATGCAGAGGGTTGTTGTACATGGCACACTCAGTGGTCTGTTTTAGGCCCTCTTCTTTTTAATTTTTTTTTTTTTATTGATCTCCCAAGTTGTGCCTAGAGCCATAGCTCAGTGTTTGCTGATGACACAAAATAAGTTAAGACTAACCTTGATACTGGAAGATTTGGACAGAGTGGGGGACTGGGAAATGAAGTGGCAAATGAGGTTCAATATAAACAAATGTAAGGTTATGCATTATGGGAAAAATAATAACAAAGCAACATATACTTTAAATGGTATTTCCCTGGGAAAAACTATGAATGGAATAATTGTAGATAACAGACTTGATAACGGATAACAGTGCTCAATGCCAGTCAGCAGCTGCCAGGGCCAATAAGATATTGGCATGTATAAAACAAGGTATTGATTCACGGGAGGAGGATATCATCTTGCCTCTTTACATGTCAATGGTAAGATATCACCTTGAATATGCAATGTAATTCTGGGCACCAGTCCTTAAAAAGGATACAATGGAACTAGAAAAAGGAGGGCTACACAATTAATAAGGGGATTGGAGGATCTTAGTTATGAAGAGAGACTTAAAAAGTTGCATTTATATACGTTAGAAAAAAGGCGTCTGAGAGGGGATATGATGATATTATATAAATATGTTCAGGGCCAATTTAAAGAGCCCCCCAGTGACCTGTTCATTAACAGAAATGTACAAAGAACAAGAGGTTGAACTTGATGGACTTACTATGTTGCTAGAGCACAACATATTATCACACCACTGCTGGATAAAGCTAACAAAATTGAACTTTTTTCTGTTTTTAAACATGGAATCCTTATGCATATGTACATACACACACTGTTCAGTTTTTGAAACATAGCATAGTTAAGGGGTGTAGTGTAGCTTTCTTTTAGCTTTAGTGGAATTCATCAGCATAATTTCTGTTTGTAAGATACCATCCATTGCAAATGCATTCTTCAGGTATATGTTTTATAGATCTAAACCTTGTCGTATTTAGTGCCCAAAAAATGTACCCCTCCGTTGCATATTGCTAGGTTTAAATCACTACACAACAAATCAATAGCAAAATTATTCAAGAATAAGAGTATTTATTAGATTTGCTTATTCGTTTGTCCCATAGAAACAATAAGACTGGTTAAAAGAGATTGTGAAATGTAAACTTAATCACACATGGGGCTATTTACTAAAAGGTGGGCTGCAGGTGAGAGCAGCAGGGACAATCCTGGTAAGTTTCCAATGCTAAGCAAAGTCACCAGGTTTGTCCTTGTATCATTTATAGCTAAATTGGTGAGGTGAAATGTTCATCTCCTCTCAACATCCCTAAACACTGGACCCAGGAAGTCCGAAACGCCATGTGCAATTATGGAACCAGGTTTGAAACATGAGTCCTGGCACTACCCTGCTTTGGTGTGCACACTCACGTCAAGAGTGGCATAAACCTAACATTAGCGTATATTGTGTCGATACAGGAGATTGAGATTTGTCACACATCCATACCATTCCTGTGTAAACTGCTGCTCATTCACCTTAGAGTCAGCAAAGGTTTCACAATACTGCAAGAGATAGGGAGCATACAGATATGTCAAGCACCTCTATCCTCAGAACCAATCACTAACAGTCACAAAAAGCCAACATAGAAGTATTTTCATGGAAATAACATAAGCGGATGTATTCACTATACAGTGAAGGGTGTTATTTTCTATAAATTATATATGTCTTACAGAAATGCATATAGAAAAAGAAATTATCAGCAAAAATATTATTAGATGTTGGCAAAAAAGTTGCAAGCACATTGTATTATGGAATCAGAAATGGATGTCCCCAGGTTTGTTTGTTTTTTATATATTTATATGTTTCAAGAGTTGCATGTAATGCGTAACTAGCATACGAATGAAACCATCAAAGACTGCTACTAACACACAAGGGATATATACATCTCTTCTTTATTTCCCTAAGGACCAGTGACACTGAGGTCCTCATAACCTGATCCTGGCCAGTATCTGGTCCTACTTTGATAAAGATATGGGCAGGCAGTGATTACTGCTTTATAAATATCTAAAATGGCTGAATGATCAATAAAACTAATACGTTTGCTGCTAAAATGAGGACATACATGTAATAAAATAGTAGGTAACCAGAAATAAGGGCACTGCTATTTAAAACCATGATGCATCTATTACACTGAATGGGGACCCCCAGCTATGAAGGAGTTAATCCAAAATGCAGGCCAGCAGCCTCGTAAGAATTGCGTGCAGAGGCCCAGGAGGAAGCCAGATTATGTACACCCGCGGCTTCCTGGAATATCCAGAGAGAAGTGCAATCAAGGCCAGGCGGCTATCCCATCAGGGAGGGGACCCCACGACCGCTGCGGAAGCTGTTGGAAGTACTTCAGACTTAAGCGTTGTGGAAAACACCCTCCCCCGACTTCCCTCTGGGGAGTATATTGGCTTGTTCCAAGTCTCAGCAGGCACCCAGAGCCCGGGAAGCAGCAGCCAAGTTTAGGGGGTGAGAAAAAGGAAGTGGTTACCGAGAAATCTGAATGGGCTCGTGTGGATTATACGCTGCCTAGTACTGTAAGAGAGATGCAGGCAGCAGATAGCTTGCTACATATGCTGCACAAATATAAAAGCAGTTTTTCACCGATTTCTTGGATTATGCTTCAATGTTAATTAAACAAGGAACAATAAGTAGAGAAAGCAGTAATGAGAGGAAAGGCATCATATTAAAGAAGGGTCCTGATTTTTGTTATTCCATGCCCGAATTGGACTGATTTTGGATAAGTGTGGACCAGAATGGAATTGCAAAACAGCCAACAACTACCACAAACCATCCATTGATTGATTAAATATAAATTTTAACCCTTTTTTTAAAAAAAATATGTTGAAACCTAAACAATGAAAGAGACTAAATGAATTAAAAACACACACTACTGGTCGGAATTAAACATATTTGACTTTCTGGTCTCTGTCTTCCACATAACCCCATCCCTTACAGAGAATAATAAATTTCCCTTTTCAGTACAGATTCAGCTTGTTAATAATATGGCATAATTTTGGTTAATTACTATAAAAAAAATGGCAGCAAATATTTCAATAAAGGTATATTCTTACCTCAGGGTTACTTCCAGGGGATTTTCACAGTGGTGAGTACTCAATCCCTGAACAAGCAGCGCGTGACTATGCACAGCAGCATTCTGGGATTGAATTCTGAGAATTGCATGTGCACACAGAATGCACATCCATGATTATAGCTTATATCTGTACGCCAAAGTCATGCATGCCATCTTTGTGCACAAAATGGTACAATATTTGTATATAAGATAATATACTATTAGCACACAGTTTCAAAACATTTATGGTCCACGTTTTAAGCTTCTACCAACTGAGCACCCTTGTTTCAGAATACAAGCAGAAATGATATTATGTATTCTAGAGTGCTACTGGAAGGAGTGTTGGTCATTGGGAAAAGCACAGGAATATGGCCAAGTGTATACAGGCCCACTGCATCCGAATCTCTACTTTAAGAGAAGAAAGTAAGTGGAAAACTGCATAGCCTTTAATCTGTTTACTCTCTTCTACCTGCATCTACATATGTTTCCTTTTAAATGGAAGAAGGAAAACATAGCTACGGGTAAAAAAAAAAATAAACCCAACATTGACAAATGCTACTAAGAAAAGACTTGTAAAAAAAAGGATTACTGTACATACTTAAATAATACACAAATATCACACATATTTTACATGCAAGTATACAACTGGCGGGGAGAAATCAGCAGACTACCTTACATAAGACTGGGGAAAGAGGCTTGCGTCATGGCCTGAATATTTGGGCTCTTTATTTTTTTCAATTATCCCAAACCAGGCGCAAAGTGGGTCACAAACAGTGCATAGCCAAGCTCCATCGGTGGTCCAAAAACATGTTTGCCACCCATGAGTCTTACTCAATGATAACATAACTCCTTAAGTGCCATAGCTAGAAAGTGTATATATTATTTTAGTATCCTTCTTCTGCATTTATCAGTGAGATAGTATAGTCTATATCTGACAAAAGAAGCAACCAAGCTTTGTCTATTAATGAATAAGTAATCTAGCCGATTAGATTTCTCTTCTTATAACTGCATATAATTCAGGTATTTAGCAGTTGCCCTGGGCTGCTGAAGAATTACCGATTTCTGAAAAGTCCTTCATAGTATATAATAGATCAGAATCAAAAGCCTCATTGGTCTCTTGTTCAAGGGCACCATTTTGGCGCAGAGGAGCTCAAGTATTGACGATTGTCAAGTATCTTAAGACGTAACCAGGTATTGGTAATATAACACAGACTTCTATGGCCTTAATCCACAAACACAGTAAATGTCGATCCTAGACTTTCAAGCTCCAGGGATCTGGTGCCCAGCAGAGTAAGGGTTAAAAGGGACAAAACACACACACACACACACACACACACACACAGCGTTTTACAGTTTTCTTTTGTTCGGGCTCAAATTCCTTACTGCTACAGGGCATGAAGCAACAGAAACCGAGTTATGTTCCCAACCTCTCTCAGCTTGGCAAGGAACTGTGCACATCACTTCATGCATTCTTCTGTGCTTTAGAAATGAAATCAATGAGGATGTACTGAGGTTTGTTTTTGGGGAGGGGGAAGTGTGTGTGTCAGTGTGTGTGTGTGTGTGTTGGCCTATGTCAGGGATGGTTGACTACATCTTTCTAGCGGTTACCTGTTTCCGATCCTCATCAGATTGATCCTACATTCGGTTGCCTAAGTGTGATGGAAGTGATGGTCATTTAACATCAAAAAGGTGCCCAATACCTTGGTTTAATGTCCAGCAATTGCAGGACATGGAGAACAGAGAAATAAATAGTCCTCGAGCATATACCGTATTTGCTCGATTATAAGACAAGGTTTTTTTCAGAATTTTTTTTCTGAAAACTTACCCTCGTCTTATAATCGAGGTCTTCTAATAATCTGACCTCAAATTGAGGTCAGATTATAAGACATGGATCCAGGTCCCCAACAGAGATGCAGGGGACCTGGATCCCCCTCTCTAACAGCAGGGGAAGTCTGCGCGATGAGCCCCTGCTTCCGCCCGGCACGACCGCCGGGGCTTCTGTGAAGAAGCCGGGTACTTCCGCTTTCGTCACAGAAGTCCCGGCGAGCGTGCCGGGCGGCAGCAGGGGAGATCTGCGCTCATCGCGCAGACCTCCTCTGCTGCCCCACTAGCCACCAGGGTAAATCGGGCAGCTGGGGGATGTCTGCACGATACGTGCAGACATCCTCCATGCTGCCCGACACGGCAGACTATTATGACGGACCAGCTGTCCGTCATAATAGACTGCCGTGTCGGGCAGCATGGAGGATGTCTGCACGTATCTTGCAGACATCCCCTGGCTGCCCCCACTAGCCACCAGGGATCAACTTCCAGGTGAGGGGGAGGGAAAGGGAAGAGAGACAGGGGGAGGGAGGGGGAAGAGACAGAGACAGGGGGAGGGAGGGGAGCAGAGAGGGAGGGGGGGAGACAGAGGGAGTGGGGGGCAGAGAGAAACAAGGGGGGATGAGACAGAGGAGATAGGGGAATCAAAGGGAGGGGGAGAGAGACAAAGCTGGGGGCAAGGGAAAGAGAGGCAGAATTGGCACATAAAAGGAAATAAAAACAAATGCATTTTCCAAAGTTTGGGGGGTCGTCTTATAATCAGGGTTGTCTTATAATCGAGCAAATACGGTATATCACCACTCTAGTGTAAAGCACTAATAATGCACTTCTGCATGAAATGATTTAATAAAGACTTCCATTTAGGCCGTTGTAATGAAATGAAATGCTAGCAAACATTCAAAGGCATCTTCAGTGCACGGTCATGAATGGTTACTGCACTCATATGTAAGCTGCCAGTGTTCTAGTTGTAAGCCAAAAAATAAATAATAGATATATTTCACAATTATTGTATACTTAGATTTATAAATTGTTAATGTGCATTCGTGGAATAGAATAGTACATTGCCAACTATGTAATCTTGAAGAAATACCATATCAGTAACTATAACAGAACAAATGCATGATACTGCATAGAATATATACACAATAATCTATTAAATATGTTAAATTAGCTTTGTTAGTTAGTTACATCAAGTCTGGGCATTTTAAATAGAACTGTTTTAAGGAATTAATACAAATAAAGTACTTTGTTGAGACCTCTCTTCTATCAGGGGATGGACATCTTGGGTCAGATCTTCCTTCACCTGATCCAAAATTCTAAACCCTGTCTGCCCCCTGATAGAGCTAGACAAGTAGACGGGGTTGAATACGGTACTTTATTTGTACTATTTCCTTAAAGCATTTCTATTTAAAATGCATGCACTTGATGCAATCTTTCAGTTAAACACAAATATTTTTTGAACAGTACAAAACGTGAATCAGTGAGCTTCCAAAACACTACACACTAGTGATTACCCTTTAAACTGAGGCAATCCTCTCCGTGATATGCAAAGGGATAAACAGAAATATTTATAATATAGTGCAGTATTTCTCTAAAGTGACTCGTGATAAATAATATATATATAGGTCCACTCACATCTTCCTGAGCACAAATATTTTTTGCAGACTGTTGTCTTTTTAAAGACTAGCATATAATTGGAAGAGGCTACAGCAGGGACGACCTATAGATTCCCATATTTTAAAATTTGCAACAAAATACAGAGATATTATACCAAAAGTAGGAATTATTTCCGTCAACTTGGACAGTCCCGATTTTGGAAGACAATCCTGCTGAGCTCTACCTCTGTCCCGGTTTTTGGGAAGAAGGTAAAGCTTGGGGGGGACAGCAGGACTTCACACCGTGATAATTTAATCTGCGGTTTTATCTCATCCGCATAGCTACACCTACACACCATCAGTCAGCCACATTCAGTAACACTGTGTGTTTTGGGTTACCTGTACTATCAATTATAGTGAACAGAAAGCAAATAATTGGTATACAAACTAGAAAAGTTACAATTTCTGGGGAAATTGTGTGAAGTGTTCTTGCCTCCACCTGTAGTCTACAACTGGAGTGGGCGGAGTAACTGTTATCATTTACATAGCACATTTAATTGCAACGTTGTTGCACAGTTACATTAAACCATACATTTATAAAAACATTAGCAGGTGTTCAAAAGGCCCTGTCTATGACATCACTTGCTGCTGCAGCTTGACACAGGTCAGAGTATTTTGGCGGTTGCCATATTCAAACGGTCGTATTTTAAAAACTATCAATCCTACAGCGAAGAGCTTTATATTGTGAGAATCACAAGACCCAGACCTACATTTTGATGCATAGTATGTCTCTGAAGTATTAAAAATGAAGGCACAGCCGCAGTTTAGAAATTTCACTTCAAATTTGAGCTTTGCAGAGTGAAGTTTCAATGAATGTCAATGGACGGCGTTGGTTGCAAACAAATGGTCATATTGTGAAAACTATCAGGACTACGGCTTAGCCGTTTACATGTTTAGTGGCACCAGGGATAGCTGAACGTTTTGATATAAGATTTGTGTAGGTGGGCTTGAAAATGAGGGAGTGGTGGCAGTTTAGAAATCATGTCCTGATTTTTCAGCTTTTGGCAGCTCCCACTCTAGCTTTGCCATTCATTCCTATGGGACAAATTGCGCCACAAAAACGACGATATTCCGTGAACCATTCGGCGAAACGTTCCACAAAGTAATAGCAATCCGATCGGGAACAATCTGCACGTTTTGGTAAATTTTTGTCTATGTAGTGTAAAAACTGTGGGAGGAGTTAGGGTGGCAAATTTTGCTATAATAATAATAATATATATGTGAGATAACATTAAGTGGTCTTGCTATGCAAGAACACTTAATAAGCAGATGGTCATAACCTTTTCCAGCCAAAGAATTAAGACTCATCTCCCCCAAGTAGAAACTTTGCTGTGCAATGTCTTAAGAACACAATCAGTTGGTTCTCTGTATGTATTGGCCATTTCCCACCAATCAGTTAATGGCTGGTTGGAGGAAGAGGAGGGCAGCACAGCCAAGAAGAATAGGGGTTAGGGAAAAGGCTGACTCTGTAGCAGGTAACAAGGATTCTGCCACGCCATGCTTCTCACTACACGTTAAATAAAAGATCCAGGTGCCAGAGAGCAATTGCTGGTTACCATGGCATATGATGATACCCACTAACCACCAGGGTTGAACCTCCCAACCAAATGTGAACCTGAGAGGGGGGGTCAAACATTACTTTTCTTCTGTCAATTGTCTGTTGCTGTGAACTAGATGTTCCATGATGCTCAACCAGCATTGATGGAACTGTAGATCATACCTAACATCTGTTTTTTCAGAAGTTGTTGATTACACTTAGCAGTTTGTCTGACTGAGCTTCATTGGAATTGTAGTAAAGAAGAGACACACATAAACTGGACATCATGAGAACTATAGTTCACAGCTAACCAAGTCTCCCATGATGCAGTCTGAGCATCACAGAAAAGGTAATCTACAGCCGCTATATAAACTGGTACTGTGTCAATATCTATGTCACGCTACCTATATGCTAACAGGAAGTATGGGCAATAAATTTGGTGCATCCAGCAATTAAATATTCAGAATGGGAGAATCCATCATTTTTATCTGCTATATGCTTCTACTAAAGAAGCATACTTTCTTAGTTCTATTTACTAAACAGTAAAAGATGAGAAGTAAAACTATTCAGCTTGTCTATGTTTCCAACTCAGCTATCAATACCTGAATTTTACAAGTCCCCTGTGAGCTCTTTACAGGTCACCATTTAGTGAAAAGATCCCAACACAAGCGATAGTGGTACCACTAAAGAGCCACTAAAGTTGTTTTTCACTTGTGTTTCTATTTGAGGATAAAATGCATATCCCCAAACTTCACTGAGAAGTATGCGGGCAGATCTGTTTGTCGACTTCCTGTAAACGTTTTTTGTTTGATAAGGAATCAATGGGCCCAGAGTAGCGCCCTCTATTTATTATATTCAAAAATGAGGGTCTCTCTATACACGAAGCAGATAGAGACAGCCGGACCAAACAGGCCCAGAAAGACAAGCAACTGCTCTGAATGATGTCACTGTGTGCTTCAAGCCAGCATGTACAATGGAAAAGTGGCATTATGGCTTAAACTACCGTATTTGCTCGATTATAAGACGACCCTGATTATAAGACGACCCCCCAAACTTTGGATATTCCTTTAGGAAAAAAACTAAAAGCCTGAATATAAGACTACCCTATAGGAAAAAAGTTAAACTTGAATATATTCACATGTAAATTGCTTTTTTAATAAAAAATTATGATATCAAAAAATGTATTTCTAGTTTTTATTTCTTTTTATGTGCCAATGCTGCCTTTCTCTTTCCCTTGCCCCCATTTTTCTCTCTCTCCCCCCTCCCCTTGCCTGTCTCTTAACCCCTTCCCTCCCCTTGTCTCTGTCTCTTAACCCCTTCCCCCCCCTTGTCTGTCTCTTAACCCCTTCCCTCCCCTTGTCTCTGTCTCTTAACCCCTTCCCTCCCCTTGTCTGTCTCTTAACCCCTTCCCTCCCCTTGTCTGTCTCTTAACCCCCTCCCTCCCCTTGACTCTGTCTCTGCCCCCCTCCCTCCCCCCTGTCTCTGTCCCCATCCCTCCCTCCCCCTGTCTCTCTGTCCCCCTCCCTCCCTCCCCCTGTCTCTCTGTCAATTTGAGGTCAGATTATAAGAGACCTCGATTATAAGACGAGGGGGATTTTTCAGAGCATTTGCTCTGAAAAAAACCTCGTCTTATAATCGAGCAAATACGGTAATAAGCAAAAGGTTAAAAAAAATACTCTGGTGCGACTTTTTCCCTTAGCTACAAAGTTGTGAACTGCATTGCACTATGGTGTTTACAGATTTTACAGTTATCACCCAAGTTTAGAGTTGTTTGCAGGTTTAGTAGAGATTTAAATTTTGCCCAGTCCTGTAGTAGGACCTCCATTAAATGACATTTATGTATTTTCTACTAAATCTTCATTTTTTGTGAAAAGTACTTTGTTTTTCTCATTGTACCATGGTGATTGTTATGTATAATATCAGTTCTGCAGTTAAAACTCACATGAGTAAGATGATTATTTTCCCTGTTCTGCCCATCAGTAGAGAGCAACTGTCAAGGTTACCGAGAACCTGGCCAATATAAATATTCCTCCATCCCCCGAGTACACCATGCACAGTTTTGCTCAAAACCTTCAACCTGCCACTATGTCTGTGAAATAACACAACTTATTGAGGGTTATCCAAGCATCTTATGCCAGAGGCTTATGCCAAATGATGAATAAAAAAAATGTGTTATGCATACAAAAAAAAAATACTTATCAAATAAACCACATGTAAAGGAAAATTATCTACACAAATATATGACTCAATCCAAAGTATAGAGCCATAGTATATTTATCGAGCTTTGGATATTTGTATATAGGTAAAACTGGACATAGCATAAAACCATTAAATATAATTTATTAGGCCCCTGAAACAAATGTGCTTACATTAAAAGCCATGTAAATATGAATATTGCATTACAACCTACATGTAGCAGTGCCTCTAGGACAGTGTTGGTTTCTGTGGTGGTCCTTAGCATCTGATTGCATTGTCACCATCCTATTTGGAGGTAAGTGGAGCACACGGTGGTCACTGAGATGGGGTAACAAAAGGAAGGGGAAATAGAGGGAAAATGAAAAGAAGCAGAGTCTGCAATGGAAATGGGAGACAGAAGTATAATCTTGGGGAAAATGGCATTCTGAACTCTTTAACTTGGTATCCTGCAGAACAATGGCACCCAGCCTTAAAAACGTTTGCCATCACTGCTCTGGGAAGAGAAGCTGCGGCTCCATGAAAGTCCTTCGAGTTATAGCTGTGGCTCTTTCAGCATAACTATCTTGCTCTAACTAGTCCTATTTGGGGGTCTGACATCACCATGTCAGTACCACCATGATGCAACACGGTGAAGAAGCCAATCATTGGCAAAACGCTTGTGCGTGTATGTGGTAGGAAGGACCTAGTGAAGTCAGATGCCCAAAGAGGGCTACAACTAGGGTTGACAACTTTTCTACAAAAAAAATACCGGCCATGCTACTGCCTCTATAGACTTAACACTGACCTCAAGCCAATTTTTTACCGGCCTGCCAGTAAAATACCGGCCAGGTGGCAACCCTAGCTGCAACATAGTTGTGCTGAGAGTGAATACCCAGGAACAAGTCAGACTCTTCTTGCCCACGAAAGGCAATATAGATCCATTATTTTAGGCAATCCCTTCTTCCACTTGTTTCCAAGAACAGTTTGGTTTTTTTCCTCCTCACATTTTCATTTATTTAATTTTTTTTTTTTTTTTTTTATTATGAAAATGCAAAAATACATATAATAAACATTAACTCACAAGTAACAATTATCGACATACATAAATACACAAATAGGACCGATGATCATTTACTTCATTGATTCCATTTTTTTTTCTATGACCCCTTTCATTCTAGTATTCTATTATTATCTCTCCCGTGGGATGAATAATATACTTGTTTGGTTCTAGTGAGTTCTGGGTCTTCAAATTTGATCAACTTGGACCGAACGGTCCTATTACCAGCGAGCAGCCCAATTTTCCATCATCCTGTCTCTTATGGTTTTTTTTTAAGTTATGATATTTTCCTTTGTTGCTATTGGTTTCTCAGGGCTGTCTTCATGGGGGGGGTCTCCTTTTCCCACTTTTTTTCTTTTCTTTTTTATCTTTTTTCCCTTCTCCCCTCCTTCCTTCCTTCTCCCTTTTCCCTTTCTCTCCTCTCTCCTTTCTTCCCTTTCCCGCTCACTTTCCTTCCACCCTCTCTCCCTCTCCTTCCCTTCTCCTCCCTCTTCCCTCCTCGGCATCTCCCTCCCTCACTCCCTCCCTCCCCCCTCCCCCCCTCCATCCCTTTCCTGGGTCAGTTATTTATAGGGTGAGCTGAATCTTTTGGGCCTCCTGGATCCACTTTTCCCACTTTAGTTGTTCGTCCCCCACAGTACTAGCTCTACTTAATCCTTTTTCCATATTTAGCTGAAATAGTAGTTGTGCTTTATATGCTCCTAGTGGGGGTGTTGTTTCGCTCTTTCAATTTCTGGCTAAAACCATTTTTGCGGCAACTAGATAGTGGGTTGTTAGAGTAATCTGATTTTTGTTCATAGTGGGCCAATTTATATGGAGAAGTATTGCTTCAGGGGATTTAGGGATTCTGAGTTCTGTTGCTTTGTTTACTAATTTTATGATTGTGTTCCAATAGTCAACCAGTTTGTGGCAATTCCACCAAATGTGGAGGTAAGTCCCTCTTTCTTGCCTGCATCTCCAGCAAAGGTCGTCATTGGTTGGAGAGATTTTATGTAGCTTTGTAGGGGTCATATACCACCTATTTAAAATCTTATATTGGTTTTCCATTAATAGGAGGCAGTGGACCACTTTGTTCATTTTATTCATAATTTGGTACCACTCGGCTATATCGATTGAATGGTTCAAATCTTTCTCCCATGCTTTTTTTGCTTGTTGCTTTTCATTTATTTTAAATACAAAGTGTATTTGTTTTTGGACAATACAGGGAAAAGTGGCAAATGATAGAGGAGGTAATGACATGAGGGTATCCATAGAGGCTAAAATTTCCGGTTGGAATATATTATAATGTCACAGAAATATGAGGACGTTGAAGAGGACCGATATAAAAAAAACATAACTGAAAAGGAGTCCAAGATGGTACCTGATATTTTTTGTCTCCATTCTCCATCCACTGACTGACCCTGGCAGGGTTAAAAGAGCTGTATGAACTGATGAAGTGTAAAAATCAGCCAAGGTTGCCAAATGGCAAAGGAAGTATCAATGTTTAAAATGTAGATGAGCCATTTGTTTTTTCCATATTTCCAGTTGTGCCAAATGCTGGTGTTAAATGTAAGCAATAGGGGTCTCCCGCCTTCCACAACTTATCAATGGACATTCACTGCAGCCCAAATGCAAGCAATCAACTTATTATCATGGGTAGTTAGCAGGAGTAGTTAGCTTAAAAAGACAATATTCCCTACTAAGAAGGGTCATCCAGAGGTCTAGGGTGAAGGAGGTGTCGAGGGCTTTGCTTATTGCAAACAATTTAAGCATATTTGTATATCAGCACCAGGGCCGATCCTAGTAGGGATCGACCGATTATCGGATTAACCGATATTATCGGCCGATATTCACAGTTTCCTAAACTATCGGTATCGGCATCTAACTTTACCGATAATGCCGATAATATTTGAATGAAGCAGTTTTCGCGATCAACGATCGCGAAAACCGCTTTAACAGTGCTGGTCTATTGCCTCGACATCGAGGCAATAGCCAGCACCGATATTTCTATTTTGGGACCCCCACGATCGCCCCACGGAGCGATCGTGGGGAGCCATATTGACGGAGCATGCTGCTCCGTCAATATGGCTAAGTCCTATGCCGGTCTGAGCTTCGGAAGTGAAAGTAACTTCACTTCCGTCGCTCTGAATATGCTACTTGACTACCCCTAGTGGTAGTTTAGTAGCATTGCAATGGAAAATAATTAAAATACATATTTAATTAAATAAAAATAGGTTATTTAGCTATATTAGCCTATAGGGTTAAAATTAAATATTTTTTAGCATAAGGGATAGGGTTAAAATTAAATTAAAGTTAAAAAATATTAAGGGATATAATAAGGATTAGAGTTGGGGTTAAATTTAGTGTTAGGGTTAAATTTTGGGTTCGGGTTGGGGTCAAAAGATCAATATAGGAAAAAACCAAAAAACACTATTTTTGTTTTTTGCCCCATAACTCGCAAAAAAATACCGAAAAATATGGAAACATGCATATTTTTGAACTCGGGACAACATTTAGAAACTATTTAGCCGGGGTCTTTTTTAATGATTTTATTTGTGTAAATTATATTTTAGGTCAAAGTTAGAAAAAGTGGGTTTTTTTAAATTTTTCATCATATTTTATGATTTTCTTTGTAGTAAATTATAAGATATGATGAACATAATGGTATCTAATGAAAGCCCTTCTTATGACGATAAAAACAACATATAATTTGGGTGGGTACTGTATGTGAGAAAGCAAAAAATTACAGCTAAACACAAACACCCTAGAAATGTCAAAACAGCCATTGTCACCAAGGGAAAGTCAAGGTGAAAATGTCTTGTCACTTAGGGGTTAATTAAGCTGTTTTGATGCCTTGCTTATATTTACTGTAGTGTCCCTTTGATATAATTGCCTATGTCATTGCTGCTCATTTTACTAAGATTTAATCTAAGTATGGACTATGTGCAATTGAACATTGTTGTTCTTGTTACCTTTTGACTGATATTTATTTAAAAAAAAAAAAAAAAAGTGGCCCAATTTGTTGTATTTGACCATATCACCATTGTTTTGCTGCATTATTTATTTTTATTTAGCAATGAAAAAGATTTACAAAAAAAAGCTAAACGTCAACAATAAACATGTTCATTTAACAGCAGATTTGTGTAGAAATTGTTTTTTTCCCAAAAAATTAAAATGCACGAAATATCGGTATAAGTTATCGGCTATCGGCCTGAAAGTTCACAGGTTATCGGTATCGGTATCGGCTCTAAAAAATCAATATCGGTCGATCCCTAGATCCTAGGGTCACGGGCGCCTGGGTGAAGGTTTTCCTTTGGTGCCCAAGGGTGGGCGTGGCTATATTATGAACTCCTCCCCTTTAGACATTTCTGTTCCAGACATGCCCATTTCAATATTGGGGAGAGGGGGAGGGAGAAAACTTTATTTTAATGTAAAGGACCAGCGTTTATTTTAAATAAAGATATATATTTTGTCATAATACTGTGTAGTGGTTTTATTTATTTCTATGATGCTCAGCCAGCAAAATCGGAGAGTTTTAACTACCGTTCCCATGATTCCCAACCAGCTAAAGTCTCTCATTAGTCTGGCTGAGCATCACTGGAAAAGAAGTATACAGAGTGATAAATAATATTCCACCAAGTCAGTCACTCACGTGTCTCTCTCTCTCCCCATACCCTCATGTCTGTCTGTCTCTCCCTGTACCCTCATGTCTGGCTGTCTCTCCCTGTACCCTCATGTCTGGCTGTCTCTCCCCGTACCCTCATGTCTGGCTGTCTCTCCCCATACCCTCATGTCTGGCTGTCTCTCCCCATTCCCTCATGTCTGGCTGTCTCTCCCCATACCCTCATGTCCATCTCTCTCTCCACTCATGCTCCATGTCTCTCTCTCTCTCCACTCATGCTCCATGTCTCTCTCTCTCTCCACTCATGCTCCATGTCTCTCTGTCACTCTCGATTCATGCTCCATGTCTCTCTCGATTCATGCTCCATGTCTCTCTCGATTCATGCTCCATGTCTCTCTCGATTCATGCTCCATGTCTCTCTCGATTCATGCTCCATGTCTCTCTCGATTCATGCTCCATGTCTGTCTCTCTCTCTCTCTCCACTCATTGCCCATGTCTGTCTCTCACTCTCCACTCATACTCCGTGTTTGTCTCTCTCCACTCATACCCCATGTCTGTCTGTCTCTCTCCACTCATACCCCATGTCTGTCTGTCTCTCTCCACTCATACCCCATGTCTGTCTGTCTCTCTCTCCACTTATACCCCATGTCTGTCTCTCTCTCTCCACTCATACCCCATGTCTGTCTCTCTCTCTCCACTCATTCCCCATGTCTGTCTCTCTCTCTCCACTCATACCCCATGCCTGTGTCTCTCTCCCCTCATACCCCATGCCTGTCTCTCTCTCCGATCATACCCCATGTCTGTCTCTCTCTCTCCCCTCATACCCCATGTCTGTCTCTCTCTCTCCACTCATACCCCATGTCTGTCTCTCTCTCCACTCATACCCCATGTCTGTCTCTCTCTCTCCACTCATACCCCATGTCTGTCTCTCTCTCGCCACACATACCCCATGTCTGTCTCTCTCTCCACTCATACCCCATGTCTGCCTCTCTCTCTCTCCACTCATACCCCATGTCTGCCTCTCCCCTCTCCCCTCATCCCTTATATCTTTTTCCATGTCTATCTTTCTGTTCCCCATGCTGGTCTCTTGTTCTGCATGTCTATGTTTCTCCTCCTATATCCCCATGTATATCTCCCGCATGTCTCTCTCTCCCTCCTCATAACCCCATGTGTATCTTTCTCCCCCCACTCACCCCATACCCTCTATTTGACTCTTTGTTCCATGATCCCCATGTCTGTCGGTCTCCTCTTTGCCTTGAATATGTCTGTCACACCCCATATCTTTCTCCTATACCTCCTACCTACCATGTATTTGTCTCTTCCCATGTCCCTTTTCCATGCCCCCTACTGACCTCATCTCAGAACTCAATTAGCGCTGCCTTGATCTCCCCGCACATAGTGATGACTCTGACCGTTATATTCCGATGCTCTAAGTCATCACTGTGCACAGAAAGAGCAGAAAGCGCTGACTGAGGTCTAAGGGGAAACATGGCACCGATCTGCAGAGCTGACTCTGAGAGGCAGCAAAGCAGCACATGGGCAGCCCATTTGCAGAGGTGTACTTAGGGTACACTTTGCCATTAACATAAGCAACAGCCAGTTTGCTTATTAAAAATGCTACAGTTTGGCCAATAAAAATGCCAGTTTCTCCATTAATATGCCACAGCCAGTTTGTCCATTAATATACAACAGACAATTTGCCCATTGATATGGCACAGACAGTTTTCCCATTTATATACCAATGCTAGTTTGCCAATTAATAGGCTACAGCCAATATGCCACAGTTAGTTTACCCAATAAAAGCATAATCTCCTATCCTGCCTTCCCCAGTACTCACCTTGCTGCTGCTCTCACGTCCCCGGCCTTCTCCTCCGCACAATCTTCCCTCTACACAAGTTGAGTGCAGGAGGCGGGAAATAGACGCCAGCTGGTTGGGGGCTGGTGCCCTCCATGTGATAAATTGATGAGCGCAGTGAGGGCCCCGGGCAATAACACACTTACACACAGTCACACATAAATACACACAGTCATACATAAATACACACAGTCACACAAACACAGTTACACACTTAGTCACCCTCACAGACATACATTTACACAGACACCCTTATACACACACTGTCACACATACATAAATACACACACAGCCACCTTTACACACTTAGACACAGGATACACTTGCACAGACACTCATGTACACACACTTCCGCAGACAGTAACACACACATAGTTATACACATTGACACACACATACACACTTATACACATTGACACACACACTTCCAGACTTTTTATTTTAGTAATCGAAGCACAGCGCAACAGGGGGAAATCTCCCCCCAGTCACGTTCTGTGATTGGCTGCATGGAGGAGGACATTCTCTATGGTGTCTTGGCAGATACTCTAGAGAATGTCCTCCTCCCTGCAGCAGCCAATCACAGAACGCGACGGGGGCGGAGCTTGCACCCGTCGCGCTGTGCTTGCTTTAACAAGGAGGAGGACGGCAGGGAGAGAGCTCCCTGCTTCAGCGTCTCTCCTCCCGTGTGCCTGGGCGCGGTGCACCCCTTGCACCCGCCCAGGATTGGCCCTGATCAGCACAGTCCCACCACATATGTTGTATATTCCCACCCTGTAGCACAATGCCAATGTATTGGGATGCCATTGGGCCTGTCTTTGTGTATGCATGCATTTTGAATTTTACTTTTTAATTTCATATTAAAGAAGTGCATGACTTTTTGATCCAAACACTGTACCAGAATATGGAGTGCCCAGGGGTACACAACATCCCTGTCTATTGACATGTACAGGCAAGCAAGACATACCTAGAAGTACACCAAGACTCTGTTGGGAAGTTATGAAACTGATATAACTAACACAATAGAGTGCACTATGCTCCCATGCCAGCTAACACAGGGCTTCCCATCTCCTTACTACTGTCTCCTAACATTGTTGTTTATTTTACATAGAATTAATTTCTTTGGCTCCTGGATTGGTCTGTCTAGCTCATAAAGTTGAAAACTATTTACCAAGCGCAGCTTTAACAGTCAACCCTTAAAAAGGCAGCATGAAATTAGTTTTTGATTCCTGCCCACTCTATTATTCAACTCGGTGGTGCACAAGCACAAAAGCCGCCTTGAGAAATGTCCTACCTTCATCTTCTGTCAGACCAACCAAGATGGGTGCTCTCACAATGATTTTCACAGGGGTTTTATGTCGACATTAGGTGCACTCCTTACATCTATTTTATTAGACCGTCATCAGTGTACGACGTCATCAGTGTACGACGTCATCAGTGTACGACGTCATCAGTGTATGGATACACTTGCTCTTTTATCAGCAAAATTCAAATCCATCTGTCAGTGTGACTGAGTGAGCCTCCAAGGGAGCAGTGGAAGGGTTTGGAGGGTTTTATTTTTGATAGTAATATTTGGCATGTATGCCCCTAAAACTTTATTCACAGCAGATTCACCTGTATGGTGCCAATAGGATTGGATATCTCTGTCCCGGGTATCTACCTATGTTCCACACAGTGTCCTAAGCTAAAACTTGGATTGCAAACAGCACAAAGAAACTGAAAAATCAGCATATATTTCACTGAAAATCACAAGACAAATGCTAACAAAAATGGCTTCTTACAAATATCTGGTTATCTACCGAGAAATCTATAACTTCAAACGCAGCTGTGTTGTTACGAATGATCCCTGTTCTCTACTGGCTGGAGTGCATGTCCCTGACGAAAGACAAAAAGAAAGCAGGAGGGTGGATATTATTAATTTGCTTAACTGTGGTGTGTAGAATACCATATACATACAGAGCATTAGGGACCCTGAACAACATCAGCTTCCGTGAGAATTGGTAGTTTGTAATACATTGGTACATGAATACTTTAAGCATACCCTGACTAGGAAAGGTGATCCAAAATTAGGTCGGCATTTTTTAGATACAGAATGGACTGATTAAATAATATCTCCCATCCAATGTTTTGTGTGTGGGTCTTTTATAAAACAGAAAGTATTGACAATATAAATTTGGGCACAATGTGACACAAGGAAAGGAGTTAAAGCTTGTTAAAATAAGCTACACCATATATACAAGGTGACTGAAGAATGAACAGAAGGTGTCTTTAAAATGAACCAATAATATTTTTATCCAAAAGTTTTGTATTCATTACTTTCAGAAAAGTATCTTGCTTTTTGAGTAAAAGGGTTTACAAGAGGAGAGAGTGTAGGAGAAAGGATGTACAGAGGTTTCAAAGTTATTAATCCTGGAACTGGTTGGCAAGAACCATGAAGCTGGTGGTGGTGGTAAAAGTACTGTTTGTTGAAGTTGTGACTAGTGTGGAAGTAAAACAATAACAAAAAGATGGAAACTGTTAAGGGTAACATATTGGGACAAACCCATACCTGCATAATAAGTCCATCCCTATAATATACACACATACACATTTAAAATGCTCAGAGTAGGCATGCAGTAAGCCTCTCTGAGATAAACATGTAAGATGGAAAAGAAAAAGTCTAGCTGGGAAAAATTAAAAGAAAGCACTGTGAAGTACGAACCTTCCCTCCCCCTTAACCCCAATCAATAATTCTACACAAGAGAGACAACAAGCAAACCACAAGGGGGTCATCTTCAAAGAGCTGGTTGCCAGGGGAGCAGTTGCCTGGGTAGAAAGCATGCTCGCCCTCCCAGTTCTGCAGCTGCCACGGCTAGCTCTGGGGTGCGGCTGGGCCAGGGTACATGGAAGGGGGGAGGACAGACAACAGAAACTCTAGATTTCAGAGGGAGATGGGTGATCAGATATGCAAAAAGCACAGAGGAGAAGGAATTAAATTCCTTTAATATTTGTAACCAAAAGTCACGTATCCCAAGCTTACAGAGATTAAGTCATCTTTATTGTACCATTAAAAAAAGAAATGAACTAGGTCATGGTTTGAAGGATCAATCTCTAGCACACGCCTGTTGTCCATCGTAAACACCAATGTTTCAAATACACTCTGATGTGTATTGTTTCATCACCACCATTGAGCTGCAATTCTATTATAGACAATCAGCAATTGATTTGTACAAAATATAAAATTGACAAAAAGAATATCATTATCTTAAATAGAAGCCACATACATAAAGCAAAATCTCTCAGAAAGTAACTGAACCATCTGATCACGGCCCTCTAATGCCATGCATTGATTGACAACTGTACACTAGGGTATTGTCATTCCACCTGTTGAGACACAAAAAAGTGTTTCAAGAATTGTAGCAATGAGTAACAATTACAGTTGAGCCCGCTACAACTCAGGCTCCAGAACCACAGATTCACACTTTGATACCAGCGGGATCTCGATGTGAGTCGCAAGGTCTCACTAAACTACCTCTTCAATGCAGAAGTGAAAAAGAGACCCGGTGCACCAATAGCCCACCGTGTTATAACAGGATCTGTGTTAGAACTGCATTTACATGTACTACTGGAGAGCATTTCAGCAGTAGTATATATGGCAGAACAGAAGTCTCTCAATAATAATACAGCGCTATTATGGCTTGTGACATAAAAAGCGAATTCAATTAAATGAAAGAATTCTAGTGGATTAAAACTATAAAAAGAAGTCATACGCCTATATATTACTACACTTGATTATCAACCTTCAACCAAGTATTAAGACAAAAGAAACTAAAAAGGGTTGCAACAGTTACACAGATATAGAGACAAAAGCAAGGATTGTGAATAGTGAATGTAAGTGTTTTTTGGTCTGTTTATGCCTGTGTTTTGTGGATGGGCATCTTTCATTATATTGTATACTATACATTAGACCTTTAGTTTAAGATTTTTTTTTTTCTATCAGTAAAATTACTGAAAATAAAGCTTTAAGTCAAACATTCAAATGCAATAGCTTGCTGTAAATTGTGAAGGACCACATTGCATGTTTCATTAAAAAAAATGCATTTTGGCTAGGATAGAGTTAAAAATATACCCAGCTATTGAGGAAAAGCAATCTTTCAAAAGACAGTACTGCAGTGAACTTTATTAAAGTGTAAGTGCTGTGCTTAGTATCACTTTACAATAGACTGTTAAGGTTCTTGATTTGGAATACAACTAGTTTGTGTAGATTTAGAATAAAGAGAAAAAGAATAAAAAATCAACTAAACTACATGTTTTATAACTTCTCAGATACAGTTCCCTTTAATTATTGTTCACACTCATCATGTAAGGGCAAATGGAATTAAAACACTGCTTCCAGCCAGGGCTCCAGTGTAAAGGAATGCCAGGCCGGTAGCTGTGATGTGCGTGCGTGTGTGAGTGTGTGTGTGTATATGTTTGTGTGTTGGAATGGCATGTGTGGGATGAAATGCCAGTTGCTCTTAATGAACACACGACCTTGAGGAAGTTCTGACAAGGACTCTATCAGTCGAGGTCTCTGCCAGACACTCAATGTAGCAATGATTTGCACCAAGAAAAATCAAATGTGAGGAGGAAACGCGGTACTGTGAAGCCGAATAAAGTTCCACTCTGTGAAAGGACAGAGCAGCTTTTGTTTTGTAAATGTTACATGGTAGTCTGGTCATATCTAGTTCTGGTCCAAAAATATACAGAATCCACAAGACAAGACCGAACAAAATCAATAGAACATATAATGATATTTGAACCATACTTTATCAGTATCAGCAACAAAATAGTGAAAACATGTTGAATCCCGATGCAATATGTTAAAGCAACAAAATTAGGGCCCAAAATTGTGCAAACTATGAACAAAGACTTCAATGCCCATTTTGTCTATAACACCACACCTGGCTCCTGTAATTTGTCAACCCATCTTAGTGTCATTTTAAATCGAAAATGTAAGGCTCAAGCAAATATTTTATGTTCTAAATAAAGAATGAATGAATATGGAAAACAAGTACAAGTATAGTAAAAAAACGAAAATAAAATTAGCATTGATCTTAAACCTGCAGAATAATACGAATATCCTTGTGTTGGTTTATATACAGAGCAGCAACTTTGAAAATCAGTTTAGTGTGGATCCTTAAGTATTTATTGGAATAAAATGGAAAAAGGGCTATACAAGACATTCTAACAATTGTTTTCATGTTCTTTAACTCTAATCAGTGTTTAAAGGGCTAGCAAATTATGATTTGCTTCATTTTCTTCCACAATAAAAGTTGCGATTAAAATCTTCTGCCTCCTTTTGGTGTCTCAGGTTCAGTAAATAAACAAAGTTAATCAGAAAAATGCATTGCCGTGGTTATAGGGGTTGGACTCAATCTATAATTAATTTTCTTCCTGATTATAAAACATTTTAGCAGCCTGTCTCTATAAGCTTTCTCTCAAATTTATACCCAACTTGTTATTGATTAAGCTACTAGCAAGGCACACCTCTCTTTAAACATGTCCTATCTCATGATATCTAAAAGTTATAAAAAATACAAAGCTTTAAAAACAATAAGTTAATTATGATGACCTATTCGGGTCAATGCTGAAAAGTGTTACACATTATAGAAATAATAGCTGCAATAACTAAAAACACAACATTTCGGAGTTTATTGTACTTCTTAATACGGGTTTGTTTTAAAGGTGACAGGTCCACTTTAATGAACAATGCCAATATACAGAACAGTGACCATGAACAAAGGGAGTTTGTCCTTTCTCCATCCCCAAGGAGCAATGATTGTAGCAGTTGTCTTAATGCGCTTGAAGGATTAAGTTGCGCTGCAGTTAAACCAGGGAATTCCCAACAGCTTCACCCATCAGTATGTTTCCTGAGCCCACACGAAAATAGAGTTTCTTCCCAACTTTCTTCAAACGCAAGTAAGATGTTTACAAACTTCCAAAAACATGCTCATTCCACTTTGGTTTAAAGCTGGAAAAAAATATAGTATAAATAGTTACAGGATGGTAAATGTTAATGCACTATAAAGGAATAGAGGATTAATGCAGGATTTAAAAAGTCAGACTCACAGCCAGTAGTGGGGCCTAATGGAAGGGGAGATGGCTCCGAAGCCTCAGATTTGAGCCGCAGCTTTGAAGAAGGTATAATAGATGAGGTATAGTATGCAGAGCATGTTAGCAGGAAGTAAGACACAATCTTTCCATTGCACATCATTCCTCACTCACTAAGCATTTGGCTGCACTTTAAAGATCTCAGCTTTCAAAGGACAGCAGGGCTGCAGCCGGTCTCCTCTCTCACGGCCGGAGACATTAAACTCAGACTTGTTAGCAAGCGCTGCTCTCAACAGACAGAAAACCTATTTCCCTGGATATAGGAGTCTCTCCACCTGTGGGGCATATTATGGGGCAAAATTCCTGCTGACAGCTCGATCTATTTTGTCAACTTTGCATGTTCTTCAACAAGAAAGGGGGAGGAAAGGAAACGGCAACAACAAAAGAAAACACATTGGGAACAACTTATTTTTAATACACTGTAGAATCCATGTTGGATCGAGACTGCAAGCTAGAGTTTACTAACATATAACACACACTCCAATACTACAGAATAGGTGTACAAATATAGACATTGACCATATACTAACATTGTACCCATTCTTGCAGCCTGTTCTGGCAACAAGACTTATTAAAGCTTACTTGGCTGCGTAACATTAACCATTGGTAGAATGGAATGCCAATATTTACTTTTTGCTAAAACTCACCTTTCATATAGGAACAACACAATAAATTTGTAAGCAAAAACATAAATTTGTGTTTAATTGAAGGATTAAAAATAAAGATTTTTTTTAATAAATAGACATGTTTTAATGAAATAATTCAAATAAAGAACCCAATGTGCTTGTATAGCACTATCAAGGGGCAGACATGTTGATTAGAACCTTGGCTCAGATCTTCATTCACCCAGGTTAAGATGTAGGAAGATTTGACCCAGCTGAACATTCTAAGCAACATGTCCGCCACCTTATAGCTATTTGGAGCAAAGAGGGCTCTCAATAAAAGGTACATTATTTGTATTACTTAAATTCTATTTAAACTATCTACACTTTGTGCAATATTTCAATTAAAACATAAGTTAATTTTGTTGTGACAGATTAAATTAAACATTGCTTTATTATTGGGGGTGCAGATAAAGCGGTGCCTGAGACAGATGTACAAATTCAAAGTCCAAATAGATAAACACCAAAAAAAGGGGATAAAGTTAAAAAAAACAATAGAAAAAAGTGGATTTTTACTTATGTGGCCCTATAGTCTGTATTTCGAAGTGTTCCTCTTTCAACCCATTCCTTACAATATTTTTTTCTCTATAAAAATGATTTAACCCAATCACTGCTCAACGGTGTTTAAAATATGCAGCTTTTCCCAGGGTCACTGAGCAAACGGCCAGACCAGAACGTAAAGTCTTTGTTTTACTGCTAACCAGACACACAATACCCAGCGCTTTGAAAAGGCAAAAAAAAAAAAAAACCCGTAATAATCCATCAAAGAGGCATTGAGACGACTCAGGAAGTGGGGAAGGAACATCAAAAGAGCCTAGTAATACTCTTGTAATTCAAGGTGACGCTGTGTCCTATACACACAGACCCTCTTCGAGTCAGTCTCTTCTAAGTTTAGGCAGGGAATTAATCAGCCTTTAGATAGACATGTGTGATATGCCCAATAGAACGTCTAGTTCAGTAAATAGAAAGAAAAGTAAAAAAAAAAAAAAAACCAGTGTCTGGGTTATGTTTTATAATAGTTACTACACCTAATGTAAAACAGCAAATATCACATACACCCTCTTTTAGATTTATAGTTGATCCAGTCTCCACTGAACAAATAAATGCATATTAATACAGACAAAAAACAAATGCGTTTTTACTTGCCACTATTTTAGCTTGAAAACGTTACCTTTAGTAAGCTTTCTTCTGGGGATTGGAACTTCCACCATGAAATCTTGAGCTCCAATATTTCCTGGGAGCCAATTAAAGGTCTCCCATAGAGATGCATGGAAATGTCCACTGCACATTTGCAAGAAGTCAGTTATGTCACAGTGACATCACCCAACCATCAGAAGGTGGGAAATCAGAAAACTAAAAGGTATATTTACAGGAATTTTTATCCTTGGATAATCATTAACTTTTTGTGAGTAAAAATATCACTATAATAATCACTGCCTGCATTTTATTCTGCATTTGTGCACAATATGTAGGGTAATACCAGGTGCAGATCATAAAATAGAGACCGGGTACCAGGGTATTGCCATCTTCATGGCGCCCCTCAACGCTGTTTTTTTTTTGGGGGGGGGGGGGGGTTAAGCATATCACAAAGTCTATGCCGGCTAAACAGACTGCCAGCTTTCCCCCCTCGCTGAGCACCGGCACGTCATGTGACACCCAGCGCTCTTTAATGTCAGAGAGTCGGGTGTCACGTGCCGGTGCACAGCATGACGACAAGATGGTCTGTGCTTGGCAGTGTCTGTATGTATGTGCTATTTTCTGGCTCCTAGATTTTCTTTGCTAGCTCCTAAACCTAAATTACATTTGTCAAGCCCTGATGTAATGCAATATAACCACTTTACTGACAGATATGTCACTTTCCTAGTAACATTTTAGAAGGCCCAGCTACAGCATTGGGGAGGGAGGGGGGGAGAGAGGGCAAGCATCAAAATCAACCTGGGTGGCAATCGGTATCTAATATCTGGCAGCATTCCCTGAAATCAGGCTGCAGTTTGAAATACCTGGGTATCTTTTCTCATTCCCTCCCCAACTCTCAGCACACTTTGCTTCTCTAAATAAACAAGGGTGGCCTTTGTTTAAACAGAGAGAGAGGCAGAGACAGAGAGACAGAAAGGGAGGGATGCGGGAGGGGGTGAAATAAAAAGCTATATTACATCACCAGCAGCTTTTCCATTTTCAGTATCAATCGTGCTTCGCTTTGAAGGATGTGTGTGTGATTCTGCGAGTGTGTGTGCTTTGATCTTACCATTTCAATGAGCCTGGAGGAAAGGTGTGGGTTTTTGAAAGGATCATTATGGCTTTGGCTGCACAGGTTTATTCACCGCCACCCGCTTCCATTAACTATTCAAACAAGTTAACCCCTTAAAAGTTATGGCTACAAAGAACCCTTGGACCACCTGCAATTACAAGAAAACCTAGGCTCAGCTAGGCAAGATTTAAGGGGGTAATAAATAAAAAAAACTATAACTCCCACAGACTTTAATAAAACTAAAACCATCCTGTTGCAAGTGTAGGGAGCAGTAAATGTATACTCAAGAAGAAAATGTGGTCAAATTAGTCATTAACTTATACATACTATTGCCTCCATTTTTGATAGGCCCTGTTGGACATGTAATTTACATTTGGTGTTAGAAACAGTTGCTTGTGTTGTGTTCAGGGCTGCATTTTCTTGATGCAGGGTTTGCCAGCTTGCCCATTATTTTTTGCTGGACACATAAGCTTTACATGCATCACCAAAAAATATGAAATTTATGTTTGTCCGGAAGTAACACATTCATTGTTTCAAGGAATGGATTACATTTGGACTACCTGAATCAGTTAATGGCTCTACCTCTTAAAACGCATGAATTCTGGGGCACTTCGGGGGAAGCATGTGAAAGTTACATCTTTCCAATAGAAATGGCCGCCCCGGCAACAACCCATGAATGCACTCCATGCTGTACATGCATGTTCACGGAGGGTTGTAAAGCCTTGCGCTTGTGTTTGTCTGCCGCAGGGCATCCGCTATTGTGTGGTCTAGAACCTTTCTTCTATTGTCAATGGAGACTGATTAAAAATGGCACATCAAGCAGTTAACAATAAGTTACAGGCAGAGTGGCAAATGTAAGGCATGGGAATGCAATAGACCCCATTGGTGTATCCTGTGCCTACTAACACAGAGGGTATTTGACAAGATACAATAACTTTAACTTATGCTACATATTTTACTCTCTGTTGTACAAGGTAATATTTGTCCAATATATGCAGACACATTACACTTTATTTCGCATCAATAGACAAAATGGGAGCACAGACCTGCATTATTAACTATTATTTTATAATGACACCATGTGTACAATTGACATCACAAGTTCAGACACACTACCTCCAAAAATGTCACAGTGATGCACTAAGTAACATACTTTAAACAGGAACCTAGACCTCAGAGAGCATTTTAGTGTCTGATATAATAACTCTGGTGAGTACAAGTTATAGCCAACATAGATTGGTTGGGGATAGCTTTACTCAATTACTCACACCTCTATAATACAATGGGGTTCAACTGAACTAATTTAAATACTTTTGTCAATGCTGATCTCCAAAGATAATTGATCATCAGAAGGGAAGAGGTTTATTTGAGGAACAAATTAACACTAAGCATTTCCACTAAGCTCAATGAAAATGTTTATATGCTATTATATTAACTGAATCTAATCTATGAACTGTATGGAAAATCATTATTGAGGGACAAAATGATATTGTTGACTTCATTGTTAATCCCAATTTTTTTCTATTTGTTATTTTGTTGCAATACCAATGGTAGAATAATTAGTTTAAAGAGACACTGTGTAGTACATTAATTATAGCTATTACAGCCAATAAGACTATAATTAAATGGAAGAGGAGGAGTGAACAAGTAGAAAAACTTACTCTCAGGGGGATTATGTGTTCCAGAAGAAGTGAATTAAATTTATATGGTGTGTATAATATTATCTGTTCTCCTGTTGTGTGGATCTACCCCTTTAATAACTGTAAGGGGTGAATTAAATATTTTTCGCTGACAGTATATGTCATAAAAATTATCAACTCACAGCTCTTCTAAGATCATCCAGAAATGTAACAAGTAGCATTTTGCTGGAACAAAAAAAAAACCAAAAACAGTGCACGCCAAGAATTATTTGGCTATTCTTATCAAATGCAAGTAATTATTCAGAGTCTAAAACCTGGGTTTTAATATCACAAGATCTCAATCTAACGCATTGAGATCTAGTAATTGACTGCAAAATAAGGTATTCATTGTAAAGCAAACCAGTGACTTATGGGTATAATTGATGGGCATTTTGTTTGCAGTAGGGTAACATTTTATAACCTACTATAAATGATAAGCATACTCTATAACAAATTACTCTGCTTAATGTACTTTAAGGGAACGAATCATCCCCCCGATACAATTGTGTTTTAGGTTAACTTTAAAGTAAGGCACAGATCAGCAGTCACAGTAGCTAAAATGGAGTAGACAGAATGGAGGAAATTTATAATAGTCAATTCTGGGCCAAAGTTCTAAAACATGGAGCAGTCACCATGGAAACTAAATGGAATGTTCCTACTATTTACACCACATTTAGAACTTTGCCCAGAATGTACTATTATAACAAACCCCTAATATATATAGCATTGTGTATTCCATGTATTCTTACCATGGAGCCAAATCCAGGCTATTTTCCACCTGGTGTCAAGCAAACGTTAAAAAAAAATAAAAAAAAAAAAAAAAGGAGCTGGATGGGAAGCTACAGTTTCTATTAAGTCATTTCTGCTGTTGATCCACAGATCTTGGGAATCTGGCCAGCTCCGTAATTTTTTATTTTTTTATTTAACCGCATGGTGTCTGTTTCTAACTGGAGTCAATTTACTCGGCTCTGCTTTCAAGAGGAGGTAACTGAACTCCACTAGAAAGGATGCTTTGGCTTCCCAGGCTGGTGCAATCCAATCTAAAGCGGGGGCTTTGCTGCGAGTGTTGCCTTTCTCACAGTATGCAGCGCACAGGCAACCGCTCCCAGAACTCATTTATGAGAGGGAACAAGAGCTTTGATAGCAGTGGAAAGCAGGACACAGAAGAGTCTCATAGGTTACGACGTTAGTGGACGTATGAAAATAACTCCCATCTCTCATCTAAGGCGGCGGAGCCTACCCTCTTCACTTTAACATCCACGTTTTACAGAAGGACACATGCTAAAAAAAAAACCTTGCAAAGCAGCTGAGTAATTAGCAGGGATATTTATCCATTAGTTGAAAATCTAGTAAATGGCATTTGAAGCCTAACTGCTAGGCATGGCATGGCAGCTGACATATGTCAACTCCCAGCATGCTCAGGCAGACATCTCCTGGTGTTAAAGTACAATTTTAGCTGCTCAGTAAGTTTCTCTCTATCAACAGACTCCCAGTATGCTCAGCCAGCCTCTGCAAACTGTAGTATGTTTCATATTACAAGTTATACATGGCAAATTGTCTAACGCAATACCTGCTACACATAACGGAGATTCTGTAAAGCAGGGGTCAGTATAAAAATAAATGTAAAAAAACACGGGCCGCACTCTGTTGGTGAGTTATAATACTCCCCCATGGGATTCTTCAATCACATTATTATTATCTGTAAGTTATGGCTTTATTCATGAAAGACGCAATTTAGTAAGAAGTTTCAAACTTAAGGCAAATGTTGCTACGCTGGGGGGATTCCCGGTGAACGGGGGAATTTTTCCTACTTGGGTCACAAGGCCTTAAGTTTATAACTCCCTTCTCAGGTCCATCTTTCATAAATAAGGCCCTTGGTATTTTCAAGAGCAATTCATCAAGAAACTACTCACAGATATGACAAAATATAGAAACACACTACAGCAAACAACTCAATAATACAAAATCAGAAGTAGACTCATTGAGTTTAACCCCTTCGTGACGCATTGTACCTTTGGGGCACAAGCACCAAAAAGTCAAGGTGATCTGTAGCCAGGAACACTATGGCAGAGACCCGATCAGACCTTAATAGACCCTGTGGGTCCCTGCCAAAAAATTTGCGTGACGTCACGGAGGCGTGCCCGAAAGGCGTGATTTAGTGAAATGTAGCTGATGCTTGCTTTGAGCACCGGCTAAATTTCACCTGTCAGGCTGAGGCCACTCACAGTGGCCTCATCTGACAGGTGGGATCCTGCTGCAAGTCCCTGCAGCGGAATCCGAGCACAGCTTATCGAGGGGAGCCATGATGAGCTGTTTAACACAGGACATACTATGCCGTCCTAGCGTCTTTTAGGCACTTAAAATCAGGATGGCATAGTACGTCCTAACGTCGTGAAGTGGTGAAACTTTTAATAACAAGATGGAAACTCGGATTCACAATTAATCAAGCCAATTATACAACTATGCATATAATGTGTGGGATTTGTAAAAGAATTGTGCTTTTTATTAAAAAAAAAAAAAAAAAAAAACTCCAAAGAGATATTCACTTGCTCATTAAGTTATTAAGTTAACATTACATCAGAGTTATTGTAAATTGCCTCATTATAGTAGCCTCTGAAACCTGCACTGTATTGTTTTCCTCTGTATCTACTACTTCTTTGTGACGACTACGAGATGTTGGCCTTCTAGGCAAAGTTGCAAAGAAAAAACATATCTCAGACTGGCCAATAAAAAGAAAAGATTAAGAAGGGCAAAATAACAAGATTGGAAAAATAGTGTCATGGACAGATAAATCTAAGTATGAGATGCTAGGACCACAAAAAAAGAACATTGTTGACATGCAGACCAAATGAAAAGATGCTGTAAGAATGTCAAGATTTGTGGAGGCTATGTGATGGTCTGGGTGTGCTTCTGGTGGTGGTAAAGGGGGGGTTGTACAGGGTAAAAGGGATATTGAAGAAGGAAGGAAATTACAGTGGATGGCAATTTCATCAGGACAATGACCTTTGGGTCATCCCCCAAATATGCAATAACTATTTAGGGAAGAAGCAAATCTCAACCCAATTGAGCGGTCGTGAGAGCAGCTTCACCGTATGGTATGTAAGAAGTGCCTATCAAGCCAATCCGATTTGTACCTCAACAAACTGATAACTAGAATGTCGAAATCATGCTTGTCTATAATTGCTGCAAATGGGGGATTTTTCGTCAAAAGCAAAGTTGAAGGAAACAATTATTATATAAATTTAAAAAAAAAAACATTATTTCTTATCTTGTCAACGTCTTAACTATATTTCCTATCAATTTCATGGAAAACAAGGAAACTTCTAAGTGACCCTAAACGTTTGAACGGCAGTACACATGTTTAAACACACATGCACCCGTACATGTATCTTAACGGAAATTCTCAAGAGCAGAATTAGGCAGTGGGTAGTTTGCCAACTGCTAGTGAAGTAATCCTCATGATCCTCAGCCAGTTTTTAACATATAACAGAGCCCTTAGGTGTTAAATAAGACCAACAAGGAGTACATTTTGTGGTAAAATTTGATTTTCCACAGTGTTTCTCCGCCAAATCCCCTCTATCCAGTGCTGGGCCTCCCACAAGCAGCAACTGAGCCAACCTACAGTTTGCAATGATTGCAATAACAAACAGTCAAGCACTGAAATCTTGTTACTAATTGCCACCATCAATGTGAACCACCAAGCTCTCAAACGGAGCAGTGTGCATATTTTGGAATCATTAGGATCCTTAATAAGATGTTCTTCTGCTTGTAACAGGTTTCAGTGTACCCAAAACCCACTGCATAATGGACAATGTTATAAACATTGGACCTGTATAATTAAAAATCAGCAGGGAAGATACAAAAATTAAACATATGGCAATGAATCACAGAAAATGTAATATCTAGATATACTTTTACTCTTCTTTTTTTTTTTAAGTCAGTTAAGTTTCTTTTTAGAAGTAAAATTTAAAAAGTACAGTGCCTACGATATGGATTTAAAATGGTAAGTACGTTATAAGTATCAACAGGTTCTGAACATTCACACACTATTTGTTGGTTAGAGATTCTCATTTTTTTATATGATCACTACCTGGGACCCTAAAGACAATATGTGGAATTAAAAATTTTACATAATTTGATGAATTGTTGCAAACATTAGATTTGTCATACAGACACTATATACCAGCAGCCTTGGGGGGGACGGGGACCCCCCATGTATTCTCCTATACATGAATTCAACAGGAAGACGCTACAGAAATCTCTGTGGTTCCTAGATTACCGGTCAACAAAGTGAGCTATGGAAACTACAATTGTTTTGTCTAGAATGGCACCAATCAGATTTTATTAAATAAATACAAACAGATAGCATGAAGAGCTCAACCTTCAATACAAACCCTTAGTATCCATATAATCAATTCCAAACCTTACTAAACGTGTTACAAAATAATATTTCTGTTCGTCTTCTAATGTAATCTAAACACTGGGCCATTATATCCAAAGTAGTGGGAAACTGACAGAATGGGAATGAAAGTTACAGAAGATGTAAATTCTGGCTTGGAGATGGTTAGCAAAGCTGCATTAGCACCATGTAGGCCATTAGCATATTTTGCCATCTAAACATGATGAATTGTATGATTTTATCCAGAATAATAAATACAAACTTCCTCTAAAATGTCTTTCTTAGACAAAGTTTGCAGGTAAGAAGCACCACAAATGTGTGCCCAAAAGTCCCAGGTTGACCATGTGAGTGCCATCTTTTTAATTATGATTTAATCACAAAGTCTTATTGTGGGAGGGGAGTGTAATAAAGCTCCTTGATAATGACAACAGTATTGATCAAAGCCAACCTGTCAGAAGAAACTCTGCATGACATTTATATCCAGTTACATTAGCTTGGTTAGATACAAATAACTTTATTCTGACAGAGATATTTTTTCAAACTGATTTATATGCTGAAAATTATGTGTCTTTGTCCCTTTAACTTATTTATTCCTTTGCCATATAACTTAACAAATGGATAAATAAGTGGGATGAAATGCAATGTTAAGCCATTTGTCTGAAATTCCTTAAAAAGTAGCTATGCCAAAATATTTTGTTAATCCATTGGCCCTGCTTGCCAGCCTACTCACTGTTTAAGTTATCTATCTGGAAAAGGCGTTGTTTAGATTATGTAACAGATATAGTGGGTTTGAAACCAAGTACTATTACAATTACCTTTTCCAGTGTTTGCTTGTAGGGGGTTTTGCGTCAGAATAATATTTGAAGGACCAATAGAGGGATTAGCAAAGGCTTGTTTGATGATCTGACTAACTAATAATGTCCACAACATACAACTGCCGCTTGAACGCAAAAAGCCTAAATAACCAGTGATATTTTATTAATGAACATGTTTCATAAATAATTTTAAAAAGCGATTAGCGGTACAGGGACTATTTAGTTAAATGTTTTCCACTTTTTGGCATAGCCTCCTCTATAACTCTCTTTGAATAGCTTATGTGAATAAACACATACATAGAATTGCTAGATGCCAGAGTCTGCATGACTAGCAAATACACACACTGCTGCACATCCCACATGTTTCACACAAGGCCAGAGGTTCCACACAATGATGAGGTGAAAAGGGATCTTCCAATGTGGACACAAGTCAAATTTTTGTCTGGTGATTAACAAAAAGCTATTAAATCACTTGAATATGAATACATGAGGAAAGTTCCGTAGAAGTTATCTTTGTGGAGAAACTGCAAGAAAATTTAAAAAAAATACACGTACATTTACAAAAGCAAACATATACACTCATTCTCCCCACAGTTGTATTATCTTTGGGAGAAGTAAATTACAGCTACTTATTTCACAGTCAATTTCCTCAGCAAACATATAGGTCGATTTTTCTTTCTTCTGTGAAACTGCACACCAAAAACTTTGAATGACAGGTTTATCTTAATAGAGGATTAATAGGCTCAGAAGAAGAAAAGAGCTGGCAAACATATTCTCACTTAAAATGTTTAAATTGATCGTCTAATCAGGGGATCTCCAGTGTATCAGCAGTTTTTAAATCGGTCTGCTGGAATCCCTGGCTCTTTGGGATTTCTCTTTGCGGATTGCTTCCGAAACTCTTGCTTGAGTGGGAGTCCATTCTATGCTTTTACAACCTTTACAACTGACTTCCCAGAAGGCCTTCATACTATACCAAAAGTAATGTTTCTACCACTCCTTGGTCAGATTTGTTTGGCTATCCTGCATTAGACCTCCCTTTCCACCACAAATCAGTCATTATGTACACTTGTTCCTATGACTCATAATTGAAAGGTCATTAACCACTGCTCATTTCCAATCAGCGCATAAATACAAATCATTTTAAAAAGTATGTCTCGTTACCTATACTTACAAATAATATACTCTATTGTCTGTGTGGGTCAGGTTTAAATACAAGTTCACATTGTGAGTCTTCTATTACCAGGAATCTGCTCGGAGTATAATTATCGCCATATCAAGGCTCCACTCTCTCCATATATCTCAGGAGTCTGTGCCACATGATTTACTCTTCTCAGTTGTTAGTTGAGCATATTGCAAGTTGTAACCCAACAAGAGATTACTATAGCTTATCACTACAATAAGCATTTGTGTGAGCCTCTAAATTCCATGTTTGCTGCACTGTAAAGGTTATTTAAAATGGTAGGAATCTTGATATGCATCATATCTATTAGACGTTCATGCAAGTCTTTTCAAAAGTGACCCAGTTACATTAATATAAATAATCGCTATCTTGCAAATGTATTATGAATATATATAATGTATGTATTGTGTTATAGATATATCTTAATTTTCTTTTGGGCATCTTAATCATTTGCACTGTGATTAAGAAGTTCCAGGTTTCAGTCTTAATTGTTTTAGATGTGGCATATTTGAATACATGCTGTGATCCTGGGCAGATAAGGGAATATCTTTCTGATGACCTTCTGATAACCATTCCAGTGAAATAATGAGCACTCCTAATCAAGCTCGCCTGATGAGCATTTTATTATATAGCTGTAGGTCCAATGGTGCCGCCTTCAAAGGGAAATAAAAGCTGTAACCCGATTTAGGATGGGCTGTGCGTAAAATCTTACTTCTATCCTTTTCCTTTCATTAATCCATTCTTATTCCAAAACTCCTTTCCCAAGCTCCTATTCTGTGCTGAGAAACAATGGCAGTTAATCCTGGGCTTTTCCTTTGGTGGGAAGACGCCGCTGTTTCACTTTTAAGACTAAGTGTGATATCCGCATAATGTCTGTGAGGCAAGTTTACAGTATGTAGCATGCGGCAGAACTTACAGAAATACTAAAATCAACAATGATCTTGAAATTCACAATTCACATAAGCAGTTCAAAATTGCTAATTAGCATTTAAAAAAATGGGGGATGTAGCTATCAACACATTAGTGTTTCCTAAATCCACGGAGTAACATGAACCAGAACCAAGGGCTAAAAATACTCTGGTGATATGGGAAGTGCCTGTCCAACATTGTTCCACAACTTTAACAGTAGTTTTCATAGTGAATTGATTGTAACAGAATGCATCAAACAAATGATTACAAAATAGAGAATTACAAAAACAATACAAAAGGACTTATGAATTTTGAACCTACATAGTTCATAGTTTTGTTTATTTGAACGTAGTGTAGTGTGTTCTTTTGCTACAACAAGTGAGTATCCCAACTCTATAGTTATTGTGGGTAACATTATGGACATTAATGGGCACACGTGTGGTCTGTTGGGCGAACTTCTGCAGGTTCATTTAAATAGATCATTAAGTAAGTTAAGATCGCCAACGTGAACTGATTTGTGACTAGAAGTGAAATTTACAAACTAATAGTTTATCACCTCAGCCTTTGTTAAATGAGGCTAGAAAAAATATATGTAGACTTACATTTATTAACTAACATCAGGCAAAAAATGTTAGTAGTCAAAAAGTGATACATACATATAAAGCCAACAAAAATGTTAAATTCAATGATAAGTGGCTTTTTAGATTTTATCTAGGCATGTACCTCGGGGTGTTGAAATATAATCCAAGTCATTTACAGGTGGCATTCTCAGCTCCTAGCCAAACTTGCTTGCAGACATCACTAAGCATGTGCAAGCGTGTCCCATTATGAGCTTATATTGAGATGCATAACCATGCCAGCATGCCTTATACAAGAAAGGATGCACTTCAACATAAAAATAATATCAGGCCTATTAAGTACAATGGAAAGCAAGGGGTGCCCCCAGAAGGCCACAGGGCTGCATTTCTCCATATTGGTTTGTGTTACGTTTCCTTGTGAAATAAATTAAAAAAGAGAAATATATATAATAATTAAAACAAAATTAAAAATACGTGCCTAAAGAAAAACAAAAAGCAATAAATCAGGCACCAAATTCATTAAAGCAGCACATATTATCCTAAAACTAAGGAGTAAAATTGAAATGAAAACAACAACTTCCAAAATGTTTTAGATTTTTTTTTAAATGTAGACACTGAGCAATTTAAACATACACAGACACACATTATATGGACAAAAGTATTGGGACACCTGACCATTTCACCAACAGGGACTTTTATGACATCACAAACTAAATACATAGACATTAATATGTAGTTACCCTCTCTCTCTCACCCTTTGCAACTATAACAACTTCCACTATTCTGGGAAGGCTTTTGACAAGATTTTGATATGTTTCTGTCGGAATATTTGCCCATTCATCCAGTAGAGCATGGTTCACAATCTTCATTCCAGTTCAACCCAAAAGGTGTTCAGTCTCTGGGCAGCCTGTCAAGTTCTTCCACACCAAACTCATCCAATCATGTCTTTATGGACCTTGCTTTGTGCACTGGGGCACAGTCATGATGGAATAGGAAAGGGCCTTCCCTAAATTGTTCCCACAAAGTTGGAAACATAGCATTGTCCAAAACATCTTGGTTTGTTGAAGCATTATGATTTCCATTCATTGGAAGTAAAGGCCCAACCCACCCAAACCATGAAAAACAGCCCCATACCATTATCCCTCCTCCACCAAACTTTACAGTTGGCACAATGCAGTCAGGCAGGTAACGGTCTCCTGGCATCCTCCAAACCCAGACTCGCTCATCAGACTGACAGTAAAGAATCCACAGAAAGCTTGCTATTGTATCCAATGCTTGGTATTGTACTTGGTGAATGAGGCTTGCATGTTGCTGCTCGGCCATTGAAACACATTCCATGATGTTCCACAGCACAGTTTTTGTGCCGATATCTATGCCAGTGGAAGTTCGGAAATCTCCAGCAGAGCTGACTTTTGCGCACCATGCACCAAAGCCTTCTGTGATCACGCTCTGTGACTTTACGTGGCCTTCTGTTACTGTTCCTGAACACTTTCACTTTCCAATAATAATACCACTTACAGTTGACTGTGGAATATCTAGCAGGGATGACATTTCAGGAACAAAGATGGCATCCTATCACAGTACCACGCATGAATTCACGGATCTCTTCCGAACGACCCTATTTTTTTTCCACAAATGTTAGTAAATGCAGACTACATGGCTCGGTGCTTGATTGTATATACCTGTGGCAATGGGTCTGATTGAAACACCTGAATTCACTAATTAAGTGGTGTGTCCCAATACTTATGTCCATATAATGTATATATAGTTATCTAAACCTGCCCTATAAATATTTGAAGAACATCAAAGGCAGAGCTGTTAAATTAAAAAAAACGCTGTCACACAGATAGAAACTGGCCTCTGGCGCTGCCAGATCCAACATGCAGGAACCTCTGATCCCTGAACCGACAGAACAAGTTGAGGAAGCACTGTAATTTGAGACACTGGGACGGCTGGGGGGGGATTTGTGCAATAGAAAAAGACTGAGAGTGAGACATTCTATCACTAATTTACAGCTGACTATAGTATTTACTCTCTCAACGAAGAATAGTGGAAAACATGCAACTGGACAATGTGAAGAAAACCAAAAAAATGACTGATGTTTGCAAACTTTACATCCTGCCTGTGCATAAAAAAATAAATCTGGAAATTGGATTGCCAAAACAAAAGCAATAGCCTATGGCATCTAACCTTATAACCAATACTGAAACAAAAGCTCTATGTGATCAATGTCTGACTTGATCACATTTTAGATTTTTGATTAATTAAACCTTTGTGTGTATTGTTTTTTTCATACTGTATTCTTGTGCCTTTTGTTGAAAACGCTGCATAATTTGTGCTCACCCCGATTCTGTGCTGCAGAAATGTCAGCTCACATCAAAGTGGTGGAATAATTCAATAGTTAGGAATAATTAGGCAATTCAGGTCAAATATAGAAACAAATCATGAGAATCAGGCCAGTAAGTTAAGCAATAGAAATGGTGTTTTAGCATACAAATTTAGTGTATGCTAAAGTGGAGAGCTAAAAATAAAATACCCTTTGTCTACCATTACCTTATCAAGTGATCCAGGTATGTTCATTGATTTATACACATCACTGATACAACTGAATTACTTTCACAAATACATGTGGATTCCACTACAGCAGGGATGTGGAACCTACGGCCCACCAGATGTTGCAGGACTACATTTCCCATACTCCTCTGCCAGCCTCTTAGCTGAAAGAGCATCGTGTGAGGTGTAGTTCATCAGAAGCTGGAGGGCCACAGGTTCACCACCTCTGCACTACAGCCATAACTCACCCACTGCCACTGTGGGAAAAGCTCTAAAATAAGTAAAAAATATATATATACAAGTAATAGCAAATTATGATCATTATAAACACCACCCAACCATCTAAATGTGACCAAGCAGCACTGCACCTCAACAAACCCGCAGCAAATTGAGAGCTCACTAAGATATCATCCCACCTGCACTGCTAATCTTTGACATATGTTGCATAAGCATCTTGGGAAATGTAGTCCAGCTTCACACTCCCAACACGCACACACAATTATATTTTGCAATGAGCGAATCTGTACACATTATCAGCATCCGACAACAGTCTTCACTGTATTACTTCACATTTAACTATAGAATCCACTATTGAAATAGAGTAGAGCAGCAGTTGAAGTAAATGAATATACACTTTCCTCTGCCTGCGTAGGTGGTTGGCACATCCTCAGACATTGGGGGAAAACGCAATACTTTAGACTGGCAGCCCATGTTAGAAAAAACTAAGGAAACCATACGCCCAAGAAGTGGAGAACACTGTCTGGGTTACAAAAGGAGGTCCTTTCTTCTCCCATCAATCCAAAAAACTGCAGTCTGTACTTAAGTCCCATTTTTAACTCCCGCAAACAGAAAACATTGTTTATTTAAACACATGCTTTGACAAAATGTGGTCTCCATTTAGGAACAAATTGCAATGTATAATAATGAATATCAGCATATACTTTCATATGTATGGAGAGATACAAATACACCAGGGCTTGACAAATTTAATTTACATTTAGGAGCCAGCAAAAAAAATCCAGGAGCCAGATAATGGCACATTCATGCAACCATGCACACACACACGCACGCACACATAGAGACAGTCAGTCACATTCATACACATACAGAGACAGTCAGTCACATACACACACACACACACATCCACACACACGCATAAGCCATCAGGTTGTTGTTTTTTAAAATGAAAAAAGAATGCTTCCCCCCTCCCTGCTGTTTTACCTCTTTGCACAGGAGGGGGGATTTCTACTGCAGCTTGGTCCATGCCTGTGACACAGACTGTCTGCACGCTACTGTTAATCGGTGGGATGTCACGTGACACCCACCGATCGGACACTACAGCGCGAGGGGGCGGAGCAGGAAGCGCACACTCTGCTTACCCTCGAGCTCCGATGGTAAAATACTTTTCTTTTCTTTTTTTAACTAATCTCAGGACAGGGAGTGCCATGTGCTGATACTAAGCCAGGTACAATTTCCTAGCCGCCATGGCGACCCGGGCTTTGTTGAGCCCTGAAATCCACCGTATATGATTTATTCTCTTTCTTTGAAAATTGTGTTTTTCTGTAAAAAAAAAAAAAATGTCAAATAAAATGTGTTGCAATCAAATTGACAAGTAATGAAACATTACATGTCTGTAGATGCTAGGAGCCAGACAGACCAATTCAGGAGCCAGCCTACTAAAAATTAGGAGAAAGAGAGTTCTATGTAAAGCAATCCAAAATGTTAGGAGCATGCAACATGAATTATAGGAGTCATGCTCCCAGGATTTGTCAAGTTCTGATGTAAGTACATGCTGATACAGAAGACTATTGGTTTATACATACATAGATTCCATTAAACTTGGGCTATATTTTTGGATAGCTTTGGGTAAATCTTAAAAGGGACATTAAACGTTTATAAATGTTCTGTGGTCCAGGTAGGAGGATTAACCAGCATGTACTCTTATAGATTTTGTTTATATTAAACCAGGGCTCGACAAACCCCAGGCGCCAGGTCGCCATGGCGACCAGGAAATTAGACCTGGCTTCTGGGTGCAGTCAGCGTCATGGTCCCCTCACCGCTGCCATCCGATTTTTTTATTTTTATTTTTTCGGAGCGCGAGGGGGTAAAGTCTGTGCCATCCGCACAAGTCTGAGTGCCGGGTGTAGTCACGTGACATCCTGGCACTCAGTAGGCAGATCGGCTGCAACACGAATGTCCCTCTCCCCTGCAATGAGGTAAAGCAGCAGGGAGGGGAGGACACGTTAAGAAGAAAACAAGAAAAGACTGTGTGAGGTGGGTGTGTGTTTGTATATATGGGTATATGTAAAGTAGATGTGTGTGAGGTGTTTGTATATATGGGTATGTGTAAAGTAGGTGTGTGTGAGGTGTTTGTATATAAGTGTATTTGTAAAGTAGGTGCGTGTGAGGTGTTTGTACATATGTGTATATGTAAAGTAGAAGGGTGTGTGAGGTGTTTGTTCATATGTGTATATGTAAAGTAGGTGTGTGTGAGGTGTTTGTATACTTGTGTATATGTAAAGTAGAAGGGTGTGTGAGGTGTTTGTACATATGTGTATATGTAAAGTAGGTGTGTGTGAGGTGTTTGTATATATGTGTATATGTAAAGTAGGTGTGTGTGTGAGGTGTTTGTATATATGTGTATATGTAAAGTAGGTGTGTGTGAGGTGTTTGGATATATGTGTATATGTAAAGTAGGTGTGTGTGAGGTGTTTATATATTTGTGTATATGTGAAGTAGGCGTTTGTGTTTAGGAATTGCGTGTTTGTTTGTGTGATTGTCTGGCTCCTAATTTTTTTTTGCTGGCTCCTAAAATCTAATTAAATTTGTCAAGCCCTGTATTAAACCCAAATTCTCATTATAAGTTTAGTTTTTAACAACCTCAAATAACACATAGGTGGTCCTTGGGAACCAGACTACCATTTTTCTTTTTACAGTGAAATGACAGAATTGACAATCAAAGCAGTGACTCTCAGACAATATAATGAGTTAAGAGACACTGTTAGACCAGAGGAACATACAAAACAAAATGTAAATTGCAACATCTGACAAATGTAACTTTTTTACATAATGACAAATCAGGAGGCATTTTCTGATGGAATTGGTCAATAGATTCAAAGTTCAATACAGTGCTATCATTTGAAAGATCTTGTTATCAAAACCTCTGGCTAGAGAACTTAGTAATAATATACTCATAAAATAAAACATCATGTTTAAACAAAAGTTGTAGCGGTTCTTTCTAGAGCACCCTGTCCCGTTCTTAGTGTGTTTACATTACTAAGTTCCAATTACAAGAGATGTTACAAACTCTGCATTTTTATGGGAGCCTTTCATTGGATCTAAAGAGGTGTTAGAGACTCGTCGTATGAGGATCATTCCCTGGCAGAAAGCCTGCAAAAAGTATGTTAGCAAGGTAAGTATTGGAAAGAAATAAGCACAAATGAACAGCTTTTATATGCATTTTGTCTCTGAGCATGCAAAAGTACTTTAAAGGAAATAATTGTTTTAGTGAAAGAATGCATCAAATATAGGCATTTTAAATGAAATGCTTTAATGAAATAATACAGATACTCTTTTCTCTGTTTAACTATCAGGGGCTAGACATGTTTAGAATTTTGGGTTAGTTCTTCCTTAAGCAGACTGAAGATTTTAAACAACATGTCTGCCCCCTTGGGTTAGTATTCTTAAAATAAATCTTATTTTTTTTTTTTTTTTTTTTAAATGCCTTCACTTGGAGCAATCTTTGAATTCAACAGAACTTATTTCATGCCAACAGTTGTCCTTTAACTATATAGCCTTTCTAGCCTATCCACCAGTCTACAGATATTACACAAGGTATGTCTGGAAATATGTATGACAGTTTATAAACTATAGATTAAAATACCCATTATGAAAATATACAGTGACATTTCCTGGCGGCAGATGTATTCTGACCCTTAAATTAGTACTTTCTAAATGCATTAAGTGCAATTAATACCTTTTCAGTTAGGGTCCCTAAAGATTAGGCCCCTGGACTCAATGATTGACATAGGATACAAACATGTGTATACATATATTATTTATAACACTGGCTGTTTCAAATTAGTTGGCTGCACGGAGGAACCTATGTTGCAGATGGGTAAAAAAAAAAAAAAACGCACCACAATGAATACAGCGGACTGTAGAAAGTACCCGACATCTCATAGAAATACTAGAAGTACATTCCGGGATATCACGGCTACAATTCTAGTGATTTTGTGGGAATACTTATCAATTCAGCGTCAGTAAGGTTTTTTTTCTATTGTACAGGAAATAACATACTCGCTTTAGAATAAGATCTGTCAAAAACTACTAGACTGGTTTGTCTCTGTCATTTTAACTCTTTAATACAGACCAATCCCATAATCCCATGTGTGTGTTACATCTATATTTGGAATATCCATTGGAATGCCAGAGATTTGATCAATGTCTTCAATTACTCATTAATTTGGCACTTAAAGGCATCCAGGAGGTGGACAAAATAACATAAATCCACTAAATATATTAATATCAAGGACCTAAAAGAGAGTTACTCTGCACCTTCAGAACATGTTCAGTGCTTCTTAAACTTGTCCTAAACTGCATTTAGTGCCATTTTTGATGGATGAAAGAGATGAAACTCTACTTTACACTCTACTTGAGCTCCAGAACATCTTAGAAACATTCAGTGATGTTACGTTTTGGTAACTGGGGAGGTATACTGAGGCGGTTTGTGGAATGAAGGCATCCTTTTGTTTTCTCCAAACGTACACCTATCTGGATCTAGCAAATAGGGTGAAAGATGACAGACCACTTTCTTGTTTAACCCATTGCTCGGTGGTCCGTGACCAAGTTATGTGTTTTTGTGACCAATGCATCTTTAATTCAGACACCTTCTATTGAACCTATTTTAAACTCTGTTAGTTGCCTCGTGGTACTTTAAAAACTTAAATATTAAAGTGCGCTTTTGAGACCTATAGAGCAGGGCTCGACAAAATTAATTTGATTATAGGATCCAGCAAAAATATTTAGGAGCCCAACAATCATGCAAACATACACGCAATTCATAAACACACATGCCTACTTCACATATATACACACACACACACACCTACTTTACATGTACACATATATACAAACACCTCACACACACGTACTTTACATATACACATATATACAAACACCTCACACACACACACTTTACATATACACAAACACCTCACACACACCTACTTTACATATACACATATATACAAACACCTCACACACACACACACACACACACACTTTACATATACCCATATATACACACACACACCCACCCCACACAGTTTTTTGTTGTTTTTTTCTTAACGTGTCCCCCCTCCCTGCTGCTTTACCTCACTGCAGGGGAGGGGGACAGTCGTGCTGCAGCCGATCTTCATTGATAATTCCCGTGACATCCCGGCACTCAGACACACGTTGTGAGAGGAGCGGAGCTTGCAGTCTGTGCCATCCGCACAGACTTTACCCCCACGCGCTGCAAAAAAATGTAAAAAAAAAAAAAAAAAAAAAAAATCGGATGGCAGCGGCAAGGGGACCATGAGGCTAACTGCACCCAGACACCAGGTCTAATTTCCTGGTCATCATGGCGACCTGGTGCCTGGGGTTTGTCGAGCCCTGCTATAGAGGACACATACAAGTTTTTAATATGGCAACAAACTTGATATGGCTTAAATTTGCAGTTGCATGTGGAATGGTGATTACGTGAGTTACTTCTAAGTCACAGTCTCTTTTCATGTGAAGTTTCCGATATTTTGTCTAAATATAGTTATCAAAACACAGGACTGATGCAGAACGGTTAAAAAAATTATCTATTTATGCATTAGCATTTGCGTATATGATAATAAAAATGTAAATAAATAAATAACTAAACATAAGGATCTAACCCTAAGCATTCAAAGAGTTACAAAGAAATTTATATGTGTTATGAAAGCTCAGGGGAGAACAAAATGCTGCTTTATTTTGCCAACTCTTGACATTATCTCTCGGCAGGATGAAAACCTTTTAAATGGCTTGTTTAAGTTACTAATTTTGTATTAAAAAGGCTCAGTTAAGATAAGAGAGAGGAAAGTAAACAGTTGGCACAAAGGACAGAAATCCAGCATACGGTAAATGTGGTTTGATGTGATGACTGCTTGGAGAATAGATTTTTCTGCCAGTGTTGTAATTTATATTTTGTTTTCCCTAGAATTTAATAAATTCCATCCAGGTTACTAGTTAAAAGTCAAAAAGTCTAAATTGTAATACGCCCAGGGATTCGTAAGGATCCTAACCCCCCAATTCAGGAGCCAACAGGGTTATTTTGGGAACCAGATGAGCTCTATTCAAATGAAACAAAATGTTAGGATCCCACTGTAGAGATTTTAGTGTATGGTATTGAGACGGGAATTTCAAACTTAAAGCCAAAGTGGCGGAATTGGAAAAATTCTCCCATGCAGCTGCACTGGAGAATTGAGCCTATGCAATAAAGAAGAGAATAACTCTCTCTTTATTGAGTAGACACTTCATTCGCCAATTTTTTTTTCATCTGTATACTGTATGTGGGCTTTGGTCGGTTCTACACACCTTATTACATATGCTGGTTTGGGGTAGTGCTTCCCATTCACTTGTCTCTGTAGGCATTGAACCTAGAATTCATCAAGCTGTGATTATGCCACAAGTAAAAAGTTAAGGTCTTAAAATATGTATTACTCATTACATTATACACAAATATATTTTAAAATTAAAACTTTTAAAGGGCTAGGATTTTATAAGATATGCTTCATAACACAGTTCCACCTTGCACTATGCTCAGAACTTAATTTGTTGCATAATGTACTACCTGACCTACATTTCTAAAAGGGCTACTTAATTAGAATCATTTTAAATATTTACCTAATTAGGACGGTTAGAGGAATCTGGAGATAGACTTGGAATAAAATAGTAATTTTTCCTTTTTTACGAAAAAGTTAGGAAACATATTTTGACTATGAAAGGAGAAACCAGCAGCTGACATTTAGACGGGAGAGTGCAACATAGGACAGCTTTGTACAACACAATATTTGGAATATAAATTTGAGAGCACACCTACCCCTTTTCAGATTGCAGCAGTACCAGCCTGCTACTGTTTGCTTGCACTCTCTAAACACATAACAAACATGGTGAATACACAAAGATTAATACTACTATTTAATATAATCTGTCTGGATGTCCACCTTGATGGAATAAGAGGCTTGCCTTGGGTCTGGGTACACAAGACTGGATTGCAGATACTCTGACAATGCAATTAAAAATCTGCAGAGCTCCAAAATCACCACTTCCACACAGCACGGCATGAGGCAGGCTCCAACTCCAATCCTCTTTATCCTACCCCAAAAAAATAGCAAATCAATGCTATTATCATAGAGCATTTGGCCAACAGTTAACTCACAACATTGGGAATTATCCAGGCCACATTACCCATAAAGCACAATAGGCACCTGTCTAGAGTGTAACATTTTAAGGTGTGAAATACAAAGTATTAGGTTAATGATAGCCTTACCCATGTCTGGCAATGTCCACCCACTTTTGTGCATACCCCATTAGTTTTTAACAATAATACTTGGTAACAATTCAATGGAGGCATGTTAGCCTCCAATTCCTTGACCAGTGGCGTATGCATGATTACTTTCAGCTATTACTGAGCCATGAAAAGTGACGTACAAGTTAGTGTATCAATGGCAAATTTTTATTTGAACCCTCTCCATCCATAACCCTCCCCAAACCCTTTATCACTAATCCTTCTAGCTAATCACCTGTGCCTATACTGTTTCCATAGCCAAACACTGCCTCTGTCCTCACATCACTCCAGCATCTCAGGGCAATCTTACATGGTGTTTCCCAATATAAAGTGATTTCATCTGTGAGAAAGGCTCTCAGAGTACAATTCATAGAGGCAAAGAAATGTTGGCACACTTTGTAGCCTGCTTCCATTTTGGCTACTTATTACATATGGAATTTTAATGTACTATTCCCAGATGCAAATGTGGCTACATGCAGCACATAGCTGGCATAACACAAACTCAAACAGTAACCTTATTGGTTGGCATAGCACACCAGAGTTAGTTTGGAATCAACCACTGCCCATGAGCTACTGTAGACTTCACTTTCCATCATATGCTACCAGCCTTTCTGCTAGCTGTTGGGGATCCCTTCTGCATTAACTGAATTCCAAATCCAGTCATAAAATATGAATTTCTAAGCCTCTGAAAAGCCCCATCACTGAATAATAACACTAAATAAAAACAATAAAAAAAAAACAAGTTTCAAACAAATTAAATGATGCTGAAGGAGTAATATTAAATTAGGTAGTTGTACCGCCACTAGGTATTATCCTCTTTCCCAGAACTTACTAGTATAGCGACATAGACACGTTAAACTGTAGCTATACAAACTAAACATAAGTCACAAGGTTGATGATTCTGGAAGCTATAGTCCACATCAGCTGGACTGCAAACTACAACCCTTCCTCAAACATGTGAAACAATGTACCATATATTACCAGCAATACAGGATTGGTTATTGATATTACTGTTACCGTAAGAAGGAACCATTACCTTTCCTAAGAGCACAGGATGGGCTGGAAAACCCTGGATTATGTGGTTTTATTTTCACTTTATAGCGCATCTCAAATGGATGCAGGTAAACAACATTAGACAAAGCAATCTTCAGCATCCTTTTGCCCCTCCTTTCTTTCTTGGAATCTGTTTATGTCAGCTTCCTCCAACACTACTGAGAAGTGGATTGAGACTCCTCTGGGCCTAGTCTGGCTAATGAATTAAAAGCCCTGACATTTCTGAAAACTAGGATGGGAAACATACTAGTGGTTTTGAAAATACATTACGTACATATCGTAATGAAAAAAAAAAAAGTGATTTTCAGGTTACTTCACATACTGAAACGATTATTAAACCTTGTTTTTTTTTTCAGTGACACTGTTCAATATATGCAATCTCAACTCCAAAAGTCAGCCACCGAATGCAATAAAAGGTTAATGCTGATCACTTGAGGAAAGGCAAGGCATTTGTGTCAGCAGTATTTAACCCTACAAGTGTCACAAAAGTGTAGCAATCTATTGCACACCAGCTCCAGCAAATAAAAGGTTCCATAGTTACTATGCATAATTTTATATTTGATAAGGAAAGTTGAACCGAATCAGTGGGGTAATATATAAAGAGCAATTTAGGTTCAACATACAAAAATTTGAATATGTAGAAGGAACATGATATTGGTTTATATGGTGAGCGGTGTACATACCATCATGAAGTTTGTTTATGGCTGCATGTACCATGCCATCGACGGCACAAACAGCCTGATGTTGCACAGGGCCTCATGGTTTCTAGTTGTGCCCCATTCTAAGAAGGAGGAGGAATCACTTCGTAGTTTTTAACGTTTATGAATAGTGGGCATTCGATGGCCTAGGGGCTATTGGAATCCAATTTGAATGTAAAAAGAACATAATAATGAAAATGATTATTATTGTTTCATAAGCCAGTGAAAACATAAACGAAACATAGAAATAGTATGAAACAAAGTTAGACATGCTAGAAGAAATGGTGAGTGGGATCCATTCTTAAACAAGTATTTATTGTCTAAAAGAGCTGTATGAATGTGATGTTTAGTGTCCACAGAGAAAGTTCTTTATGTGGAAATGGGTTTTTGACACACACACGGTAGAAATCAAATGCTACGCGTGTTAAGGATGCGGTGAATGCATGTATACATTAAACATAAGCACCTTGTTATACATAAAATATAAATAAGACCTGATAGTCTTACCCAATTAGGTCAGAGGTGGGTGAAATACACTAGATCTGCTTTAACGCTCCTAGAGACTAAGCATATCTTTTTCTTTTTCAGCCGGATGTCTTAATTAAACACCATGAACAGGACAAAAACTGTCTGTACTCACAAACCTAATCCCAGTCTTTTGCCATGTGGGAGGTATGTGTCATTTTTATAAGGTATTCTGTTCTGCGGTATTGGTTTAGCTGGTCATGGGACTCATATGCTGATCAAGTGCTGTCCAGCTACCAGCCACAGGCCACATCTGAACTATGAGAAGCCACTAAGCAACCAACCAGTGTCCCTTATTAAAATAAATGATGGGATATTGCACCAGCAAAGCGTAATTGCATTATAGATCTTTTCAAACTGCACAGCCAATGCAATAGGTTGTAAACACATTGTAAACTAAAAACAAGTTTTTTTAACCCTTCAAGGTCCAGCATGAAGTGTGAAGGTTTGCATGTGTGCAGTATGTTGGTTCACAGTTGAGAATTAATCTTACAAATGTCTCAAAGATTAGAACAGGACATTTCACATGGAATAACAAGCACAGCCAACACAGAATCTGTCATTTTAACCCTTTGAAAGCTAGAGGTCACCAACTGCGCAACGCAACAGTTCGGGGTCTCATACAGGCTAAGATACTTGCTCAAAACGATCAAACATTTTTTTTTTTCAGGTAATGTTCTTTTGTAAACATTGAGATGATCTAATGAATTATGGTAAAGCCAAGTATGACTCAATACAAGCACCTTGTCTACATACATGTAACCTGAGTAAACAGCCGTCAGCTGCATGTCATTTATTTTAGGGACACTTACAAAAGATGGCTAATTCAGGACTACAAAACAAAACTACATATTACAGACCTGAAGTAAACATATTCATGCAAAACAGCAGCACGGTCACTTAACCATCAAGTGATGAGGTTCATAATACTACTATAGGAATATAAGGATTTATTTATCCTTAAGAGTAAACAACGGTGATTACATTCCCTAGATAAATACTATCAACATCAAAATTCTGTATCTTGTTTCACTGGCTAATGATTAGCAAAGGAAGGATGCAGCTATCAGTTGCAGGAAGTATCTCTTTCACAAAGCAGATCCCACCACTGTATATACTCATAACAATAGGTCCCTGCACTTCCAGCAGACCTGGAAAGTAATCAGATCATGCTCTCTCATCCCTATTGATGCCTCACACTCTACAGATGCTTGTCCCCCATTGGTTTTTCTTCTGCTAACCCTTTGGCTCTGCTGGTCATTCCACCTCCTGATAACAAATATTATGGAAAATCAGCAATATCAGATCTAACGTGAATTTCATATCCCACTGTCTATATGCTTAAAAAAAAAGTAGGGAAGAAACACAGACAAACAAACAATAACACAGTTTTTAAATCATTGTTTTTTTTTTTTTAACACTTTGAATGGAGTTAAAAGTTAGGGAACATTAATTTTACAACACAGAAGATACAAAAAAGTTCTCACCTACACATACCATTGATTATCGGAATTTAGAGGTTATCCCGAGAATGTGTATTACAAGTAAATTTATTAAACATGTAATGATCCATTTAACTTCGATATGCAACTGCCCACAATATGCCCTCATTCTTTCCAAAATACAGTATATTACTGTTATTCCTGCTTAGTGAATTTATTTCATTTCCCAGCATTATTCCTTTGAAGTCGATTTCCATTTGGATCCAACAAGCAATTATAAATACAGAGTTCTATTCAGACATTTAATGTTTGTAGAGAAGGCACTGGGAGAACCAAACCGTTTTTCATCAGGTTAGCATCATGGTAATGTCAGTAAATAACGCATCTTGCCCCAATATAATTACTTATTTATTATTACTCATAGCACACAGTCATGTTACATTGTGCTGTACAACGTGCAAACAAAGCATGCAAATAACATAGCGGATGTTTAGACACAAACTAGGAGGATGTCCCTGTTTACATGGGCTTACATTCTAAACAACTGAATAATGGAGAAAAAGTTGAAAAATGGAACCAAATATCTGATATTTGCAATTAAATACACACATGCTCAAAACACGTATGCTCTACGGTCGTGCAGAGCTTGCAATCAAAACATGGTGTTATAAGGACCCAGGGAAATATATTGATTACATTTTAGGGATGGTGCTCTGCACGTGGCATGAAAATGCATAGCACATTGCAGAGAAAAATCCAGGCCTTTTATTCTGTACCAACCAATCACTTAAGTCAGCACCACCTGACAGAGTAAAAGCAGCTACACAGCTGTGTACAATGGGTTATTACCTGAATATTAGTCCAGGATAGGGTTGTACAGAAGCTGACCATGTTGCAGTGAAAGTGCTAAATTTACACCTTAATGAATAACACTCTGATAACATTCTACCTTTTTCCAAGGATTTTTATTTATACTGTGTGAAACTTTTATCCACTATATTAGTCAGCAATGTTTTTAAAACACTCTCTATCTTTTCATTGATTTTGATCAATTCAACCATCCATCAACCTCACAAAAATCCTTTGTATGGCACATTGGTGAGAACATATTTAAAATCAAATCCATAACTAATCCAACAACACAGCAATTCCTTTGATAGTTGGGATACCTATAGATGCAGTATAAACAAAATATATTAAAATGACATTTCTTTAGTTCTCTACTTTGGATGTAAAGTAAACACAGTACTGCAGAATGGGTGATGGATGGCAACTTTAACACACTTATTTTTGAATTACTTAACAATAACAAACTTCTGTATACAATGTCAGTGTTAAAACACAGTTAAAAGAACCAGCATCAAAAACTACAAAAATGGGTCATTCATCATGCCAAAATATCCACATGTAACTGAGCGAAAACATATGTATATTTAAATATAACGTCAACTATGTATGAGTGCTGTAGTACTATTCAAAGAATGCTCCATTGCTCTATGGGCATTCCAAAAACACTTTCAAACCAAAGTCATGCTTTGCGGCATAAAGTAAAGTGTTTGTGTCCGAATGGAGAATAAACTTGTTCAAAAGCACACATAAAAGGCAGTAAAAAAACAGCAATAAATCAGGGGAACCTGGCACATAGGATATAACTGTGAACCACAGAGCGCCTTATCGCAACTCACACTGTGTTACTCAATAGCAGTGTCCCTTGTTATTGTGAATGAAGTGCACACACACAGGGAGACACACACTCATAGTATAGAAGCCATCTTGTGACCAAAGTACTATACAAACTGCCCCCTTCCTAAATCACTCCCCCTCACACAAGTAAGGAAAGTTTTCTTCTCTCCAGCAAGAAGAGAGCACAGCATTTAGTAGACAGGATAAGAGCCCAGTATAATACAGGCTCATCTTGTCAGCTTCCCCCCTCTTTGCAGGTTTTCATGCAGGACTGGATTTGGAGTTTCCTATTTAGGGATCCCCCAATGTATCTCTCTCTCTCTTACCTGCACGATCTCCCCCTCGGCGCTGATAGTGGCCCCAGCTCGGGAGAACCTGCCCTGTAACTCTGTAGTGTGGGTTTTGTAATCTCCATTGGGACTAGACTCGAACAGAACCACTTCCACAAATGCAGTCTCCTTTGCTAGGGACCCTCCGGGACCTACAGCCAACAGGACCCCTAGCCAAATCAGGGGCAATCCTGCTTGAATCCTCGTCTGCTTCATCTCGCAGGATGTGGATCCAGTACTGAAGGGAACATAATTTCCAAGTTCTTATGGTGCTTGATGGCTGAGCCGATTTAATAGGGATCCACTGGATCAGAAAAGCTGGTCTCCCCCCGATCTTGCAGGCGCAGCCACAAAAAGAAATGCAAATGCCACCCACCCCCCTAAATCCAAAGAAGAACCTCCAAGCGATTGTAGTAAACAGCACCCAGGTTCGCGAGGATGGTCCCAGTTAGCAGATCCCTACTGCAGAAGAAGCGAATCACATCGGGAGCAGTCCTTTCATTTCACCATTGTCACTTCCATGGCTCGGAGATCCTCTCTTTCTCTCTTATTCCCCCTCTCTCTTCTCTCCCTCTCTCTCTCCCTTCTCTGCCAAGCGGCATCCCTTTGATCTTATCCACGTGATTGTCTTTCTTTTTTTTTTTACCCAAAAGGGATTGTCCCCGCCTCCCAAATCTCTCTGACCCCTCACTATCCACTCCCAGGCAGGGAGGGGAGGGGTGAGTGAGTGAGGAGAACACAAGGAGAATTAAAAGGCAGGGAGGGAGTCAATGCGTGTGTGAGAGTGAGGGAGATCAAGAAGTACTTGTAGAATTCCAAACTATCCTAAAATAATGTATATAATGTGTGCTGGAGAAAGGTATGCATGTAGGAGGGGAGAGGGAGAATGTCAGAGGCTTGGGAGTGACAGTGAGGGAAGGTGGGAGGACAAAGATCAAAGAAAGAATTCTCCAGGGACGTTACTGTAAAAAAAAAAAACACCTGAAAATAGAAGCACACACAAAAAAATGCTAGCAAGGGCTGACAGACAATCACACAGGTCCTGCAAAGACAATGCAGAAGTTAGTATTCTTAATGAAAAATATGCACATACACAAAGCTCAATGGTCATAGAATACTCACACTAACAAATTATACAAATGTACACACACACTGTTATATATATATATATATATATATATATATATATATATATATATATATATATATATACACACACACACATGCACAAACACCATTATATTAAATATATATATACAGACATACACTAGTAGAAAGAGCTTCCAAATACACGTAATGCCCTTTTCATTGATGGGATTTAAGCTAACGATTAATTACACATTTCCCTTTTTTTTAAAGAGATTATGTCCCGTATATATTGTTTACGCTGGTAATGTAGAGAATAAAAAAATAATGATCAAAAATAATTTAAACATTGTTATCAGACTTGCATGCAAATGCACACATTAAGAGAAAATGGGAGTTATGTATAAAGACGGTGCACACGCCATAAGCATGTGCACCTATGTAAAGGCAGAGTCCTGACAAAATTTATGACTCTGCGCCTGTTCCACAAAGGCACTTCCGGGTTGTCAGTGTGGAGAACCTCCGCTAAACACTGTTTGGCAGAGGTCTCACTTCTGCTCTGCAACGTGTCGGGAGTTATAAAAAAGGCGCAATCGCCGTTATACATAACAAATGCCAGTTGTACCATTGTATAATACTCCCGACACTTTGACGTGCGGGAGTTTGTATACATAACCCTAAATGTGTTAAATGTATGGATGTTTTCTCCTGTTAGCGACATTACCTTTTAGCTACATATGCAAATTACTGATTTCCCATTGAAAAGTAGTTCATTTGCATATCAAGCTACAGATTAGGTCATAAACGGGAGACGTCACAGACGCATTTAAAACGCTGTTTTCTATGAATTTATTTTTTTTTGATCTACACTACACATGTCCAGTTCCCGTCAATATCACTCCTTGAATGGATATAATCCACGGTAGACATCAACAGTGATATTAATACTTGTTACTGAGAAGGTGATCTACGGTGTAACTTTCTGGTTTATACAAGATAATGAGCATGGATAGCATATAACACCAAATCATCAATTACAAGGTGGCATCTAGTCAGGGGGCATATCACTGCATGTCTATGAAAAGTGCTGCACTTTGCCCCACAACTTGAACCTTCTTATGAGCTTTGTTTGTTTATAGGAATCAATTTCCTTTTGTCATTAGAATATAAAGACAGTATACTATATAGGCAAGACTTATGTTTATTTAGTAACAGTTTCTAACTTGCAATATTTTCCTGCGTACTTTCACATATAAAAAAATAATATGAAGGCCTTATAATGAGGCATACTCATGAGAGACTGCAGTCTGATTTTTTTTTGTGGTTGTTGAATTTAAGAAAACAAGCAACACCGGCCATGTATTCAAACCAAGAGAATAGTGCAGGCGCCTTTTACAAACAGTAAAGCAATTATAAACGGATTATGTAAAGAATACAATGACTTTTTAATATTGGATGATAGGAACAGAAATAATTGCAGTGTATAAAAATAAAGAATTAAAAAAATGATATGTTCACTTGATACTCTTATCATGAGGAAACATTTCTGACGTGTTTCGCTCCACTACAGGGGCTTCCTCAGAGGTATTGTAGTTTTATGGTGTATGGGCCATTTATTCAACTGGTAGGCTAGTAGCTTATCAGTTTCAATACATTTCATTGATTTCATAAGTGAAATCGTTCCTAATTTTAAGATATAGGACATAACGTAAGCACATTACACAGAAGGAATCTCGGTGACCTGGCAAGAATGAAACAATTGGCACATGAGGTGGGAGTTCTCTTGGGATGATCTCTATCATATTAATTTCTATGATGTACACTTCTTCAGATATTGAAAATTTACTGATGCACTTATCCTCTAGAGCAGGGGTTCTCAACTGGTCTAACCCCAGGACCCACTTTTGGTCAAACTTCACTGGACCCATATAAGGCTAATTTTGAAATTGTATCCCTAAAGTAAACTGTGCCACATCGGCTGCTTCCAAATACTAGAGGGGTTACTGGAAGAGATATCAGCAGCACTATCGAAAACACTGTCATCAGTTACTTGAGGGGCTTCTCAGCTTCAGACAGTGAACACAGAATGCGTCGCTACATCATCATTCCACCCCCCAATCAAAAGTTAGACTTTTTTATGACTCTGAAGCACAGTACCCACTCCACACCAGCTCGTGTCCCACTTTTGGGTCAGGACCCACCAGTTGAGAAACACTGCTCTAAACGACTCTACTTGACATCTGTAACAAGTACATTTCCGTCTAAAAAGTGTATACATTCCATATGTTTGAGCATATAGTGACATTGTCCAGACGGCATACATCAACTAGTCAAATATGTACAAAAAGTTCACTAACATTAACAAAACCAAAATATCGAGTTTTGCGCCTGAAACTTAGATAATGATATCATCCAATGGTTAGTTGGCTGCGGTCACATTCATAGAGTGGATTCTACTTTATTCTTCTTATTTAGAGTGTAACGTTGCTATGGAGACTTTAGATGAAAAGCCAGGTGAGGTAGCATTTGGATCACTTGCTTTAATCAGTGCAATCACATTTGATTTGTCAAAATGCTACTTATTTTGATAAACCCAATGATTAGACATTATGTATTTACCTCAAAACTTGCAGAATTGAGCCTTAAATGTACTATTGTAAGACTGGTGAAATGTGTTTCATTGTTTTTTTTTAACTTCAAAGCAGTGGTAAACATTTCACATGCAATAAGGTGTGGCCCACAGTATTTTACATCACAGTTACCATATCTACAGGTTTTCTACCAGGGGAAATTACCATATGAAATCATAGTTTTTCTTACACACAAATTCCCAGAAGCCCATTTCCTCTGGGGGTGAGTTGGATGAGTCCTTGCAGAGAGATTGTTTGTGATACCATAAAACATACCTTGCATTGTTTCCCTTGAGGTTGCACCTTCTCCACAGTATGTGTAGGGCTAATCCATTATGTCATATTTGGCGTGGCTACATTTAAAATATCAGTGTTTGTAACTACGGTCTCACGCCATAAAATGCACATAAATGCAGGGTCGCAAGGTGCAAGGATTTTTGTCTACACAGGCGATGTTCATTTTGATGCCCCCCGTTGTTAGCCCTGCATCCCCTGTTATGACAAGCATTGGGAGCCACAGAATATGCTCCCAGCTTCCATACAGTATAGATTGAGGACAGAGCAGTATTTACCGCAAGCCATCCTAGATGGATGCCTAGGGCAGCAAATTTCTAGGGGGCACAAAAAAAGCACCGCCCTGGTCCTTGACATCATAGAGAGGAAAATGTTAACGTTAGTACTACATATTTTATTAGCCGCAAAGCTCATTCTAACCAGAAATTGGAAAAAACCTGGGAAGATTCAGTGGACTCAGATAAAGAACCAAATAGAATCTCAAAAAATAATGGAAAACGGGTACTTTATGAACAGAAATTGTGCAGGTAGATATTATGAAATTTGGAGCAAATGGGAAATCGATGGGAGTAGGTGATAACCTAGTTTACTGACTCGTGGAAGTCCCTCTCGATCATCTTCTTCCGCCCCCCTACCCTCTCCCTAGAGCATTTAATAATGGTAACGAACAAGCTGAAGCCGTCTCCTCAATGTAATGTAATGTTTTGTACTTGTGGTTTGTACTGTCTTGATATTTACACCTTCAAATTGCCAATGATTGTACAATTAATGTCAAATTTTGTTAGATACTGTGGTCATTGATGGATCTGAATCGTATACATGTATTGGTCGTCTTTTTGATACCTTTATAATAAAAAATAAAAAAAGCACCCCCCAACACTGACCAGCGCCCCTCCACCAACCCCAGCAATATTAGCCCGATCGTGACGCCTCCAGGGCTGCGCTCGCACTGCCTGTGCGTATTTTTCTTAGGGGGCAGAGTGATGACAGGTTACGTGACCTGGCTCTCTGTCAGACATGCACTGTGTCACGTGACCTATCTACACTCACCGCGGGGAGCAGAACAGGCAGCATGGTAGGACACCATTCTGCCTGCCACTAGCCACCAGGGATCAGGGTAAGTCCCGGGGTGAGGGGGCATGTAATTGGGGTGATGGAGGGATGTCATTGGGGTGATGGAGGCATGTAATGGGGGTGATGGAGGCATATAATGGCGGTGATGGAGGCGTGTAATGGGGTGATGGAGGCATGTAATGGGGGTGATGGAGGCGTGTTATGGGGTGATGGAGGCATGTAATGGGGGTGATGGAGCATGTGGTGGTGGAGGGATGTAACGGGTATGTAATGGGGTGATGGGGCATGTAATAGGGGTAATGGGAGAATATAATAGGGGTGATGGAGGCATGTAATGGGGTGATGGAGGCATATAATGGGAGAGATGGGGCATGGGGGTGATGGAGGCATATAATGGGGGTGATGGAGGCATGTAATGGGGGTGATGGAGGTATGTAATGGGGGTGATGGGGCATGTAATGGGGGTGATGGAGGCATGCAATGGGGGTGATGGGACATGTAATTGGTGAGATGGTGCATGTAATGGGGGTGGTGGAGGTATTTGATGGGGTCATGTAATAGGTGATGTGGGTTATGGGGCATGTCATGTGTGTGCCGCGTGGTTAGGGTGTGCCCGAATTTTGTCTACCTAGGGCAGCACAAAACCAACCTACACCACTAATTGAGGACACGGGCTACTAGCTTTGCCCTCCATTATAGTATGGCACCCTTATTATAATTATATTATCTGATTGAAATAAGTAATATAAAATTCCCTACCTATTCACTCCATCTCTGCCTTGCCCAGATAGGGAGAGGATGAGTCACCTGTAAAAAGCACCCTTAGGGTGCCAGGGGGGTGGGCAGTAAAAATCACTGACCACCCCCCTGGCACCTAAAGGGTGCCCTGAAAATAAATTATTACCTGTTCCTGAAGTCTGGGATGCCCTTGAGTCCTCATCTAAGCTCAAGGAAAGGGGCAAACCAAAATATAAATATAATGGGTTTTGAAAATCAGCCAACGGTAGAGCTGGGATAGGAAGGCTTTTGATTGGCTGACTGTGTCTACAAGCAGGGATTTCATGCTGCATCCATCCTCCACTAAGAATGATTAGGAAAGTGGCCACACATTTTAGTTTTGCCAGCATGATTTTTTTTTAGTACTAGAAGTATTTTCTGGATGCTCATGAGTCGGACTTGACCCAGTACCCACTTTGCACAGAGCACTTACCTCAGCACCCAGATTTGCACTCATAGCACTTACCCCGAGGAGCCAGCACCCAGATTTTCAATCAGGAAATAAGCATATGCTCTGAAAAAGACCCCTCGTCTTATATTCAAGGTCATCTTATAATCTGAACTCAAATCGAGGTCAGACTATAAGACTTGGATCCAGGTCCCCCGCAGAGCTGCAGGGGACCTGGATCACCCTCGCTAACAGTAGGTGGATGTCTGCGCGATGCGTGCAGACATCCTCAGCTGCTGCCCGGCACGTCCGTCGGGACTTCTATGATGAAGCCGGGTCCTTACATTAATTTATATAATATTAAATACATTTTGTGTATAAGTAAATCAGTGGGATATATAATCTTATCCACTCCATAATGTGTCCCTGAATGGTAGAAATAAAATGTGATCACCATAACTACACTACACTATACACTAACTTTTTTGTTGTTGACTGCAACTCCCATGATATAAAGCCAGCCATTACTGGCTCAACACCATAGGAATTGTAGACGTGTTAGTTGTGGCTAATCATTACCACCACAGGTATTGGAAACTAAAAATCTCATGTTGCACAGGTACATGCTGGTCTGCAGGACTGGTGTTAGGTGTTCAGGTGCCCTGTGCGGGCTACCCCTGTGGCACCTTTTCCCATGCCTTCCTTACAATATTGCCCCCACATCCTTTGTCATTGCACCCACAGCACCTGCTTGCACCTATATAACTTGCCACAGCACCAAGATTTCACTCACAGGACTTGCCCCAGCACCCACAATGCACACACACAACTTGTCCCAGCACCACATTGCACAGACAGGACTTGCCCCACCACCTGCATTGCAATCATAAAATACCCCAGCACCCAAATTACACTCACATGACTTTCCCAAAGCACCCAGATTGCACTCACAGGACTTTCCCAATAACCCAGACTGCACCCAGGACATGCCCCAGCACTTAAATAGCATCTAACACTTGTCCCACAAACCAGATTGCACACATGACTTTACCCAGCATCATGGACTTACCTCATTTCCCATATTGAACCAATGGCTTTCCCCAGCACCCATATTGCTCCAAGGATTTAAACTGCATTTACACGACTTTTCCCAGCAACCAGGACTTACCCCAGTGCACAGATTGCACCCAGGACATACCCCCCCCCCCCCCCAGCACCCATACTGATCCAATGACTTGTCCCAGCACCCATGCATTGACCCTATACCCAGATTGCACTCACATTACTTGCCTTAGCACCCTGATTGTGCACAGGACTTGCCCCAGCACACAAACCCCTAAGGCCATCACTACTACCATGGTCATACCATTTTTTCTATTAATGAGAAACTAACAATTTCCTCCCACCAGAAAACCTCTCCTGAGCTAGCAAAGGTAGGCAATGGGCAGATGTAAGGATTTTTTGGGGTGGCAGAGGGAAATGGTGGGTAGGTTATTTTGATACCCTTTCTTCTCCCTGTATAAAAGTCCTGTGGATGCTCACACGCATAACTTATTGTTTCATAAGTGTAACAGTGTAACAATCAAACTTTAGGATCCATGATGCAGGGCCTGAATAATGATCTTGCAATCTTGTACTACCGGTCACCAGGTTTTTGAGAGGTAGTAGTAGGTCTTCGTTCCAAATCAGAGATATCCTTGGTTGGACTGCGGATGCCGCTGTAAAGGTCAATAGCTGCACCTCTACCGCTCTCAGAACACTGGTTAAGGAAGTACTAGTAACGGAAGGTTCTTGGACGGATGACTTTAGAAGTCTGGACACACAGCAACTGGAACTGGAATTCAGGAGATCTGGACCCACAGCTGTACTGGTTCTGAGACACTGTATAATACACAGTCTCTGGTACTGAGATACTGGATAACTCACAGCAACTGGTACTCAGGTACTGGATAATTGAACATACAGCTGTACTGGCTCTGAGAATAGGATAGCTTGATACAGAGTGGTCTCTGAGGTCTGGATAACAGAAGATAGGATAATCAAAGGGAAGCCGGGGTCTGGTACACAGGAATACTGGATAATCAGAGGGAAGCCGAGTTCTGGTACACAGGAATACAGGATAAGCAGAGGGAAGCCAAGGTCTGGTATACAGGAATGAAGAGTCGGAATGGTCAAACAAGCCGGGTCAGGAATACAGGAATCAAGTCAATAGGAAACGCAAGGTAGCTAATAACAGGCACCTATTACAAGCAAAGGTAAGAAGCAAGTGAGGGATTTAAATACAAATCCGGTGCCAATCGCCAGCCACAGGGGGTGTAACCAATCACTGTGCAGAGTTTCTATGAGTTCCATCATTCCCGCACATGGGCATAAGGCAGCTGTGTAAACCCATAAAGAAAATGTTTAAACACATGAGGCCAGTTACAGGTAAATTATTGGTTTGATAATTTTATATTTCCTAAGATTAAACAGGACACTGGTGTGAACACATGGATGTCTGGTTACAATGGTAGAGAACTGTGTTTGTGGATTTATGGGGATTTATGCAGACAAGAGGGTACAATAAAAACATTTCTAGATTGTTGCTAATACCAGTAGGTTTATTGCAACGGCAGTGGGTGACAATTGGTGAACTGGAAAGCCTTAAAAAGTCCATGGCAGTTTATCCCCATATTAGTGTCACTGTAACATAGTAACATAGTAACATAGTAATTTAGGTTGAAAAAAGACACAAGTCCATCAAGTTCAACCCTTCTACCTATCATTACAGCTTTTGATCCAAAAGAAGGCAAAAAACCCCTAAGGAAGCTATTTCGAATTTTGCCTCCTGGGGGAAAAAATTCCTTCTTGACTCCAAGAGGCAATCAGATTTCTCCTTGGATCAATAAGCTCTTTTATTAATGCTTATTCTATTATTAATAGCCCTGTATGTTCTGCTTTCCTAAAAAAACATCCAAACCATTTTTAAATGCATCTATTGTGGTTGCTAGCACTACCTCTCTTGGCAGTGAGTTCCATAACTTTATTGTCCTAACCGTAAAGAATCCCTTCCTTTGCTGTCTATGAAATCTTTGCTCTTCCAGTCTGAGGGGGTGACCTCTTGTTCTTTGTACCTTTCTGTTAATGAACAGGTCACTGGAGAGCTCTTTATATTGGCCCTGCAAATATTTATATAATGTTATCATATCCCCTCTGAGACGCCTTTTTTCTAACGAATATAAATTCAATTTTTTAAGTCTCTCTTCATAACTAAGATCCTCCAAACCCCTTATTAATTTTGTAGCTCTCCTTTGCACTTTTTCTAGTTCCTTAATATCCTTTTTAAGGACTGGTGCCCAGAACTGTACTGCATATTCAAGGTGAGGTCTTACCATTGATTTGTAAAGAGGCAAGATGATATCCTCCTCCCGTGAATCTATACCTCGTTTTATACATGCCAATATCTTATTGGCCCTTGCAGCTGCCGACTGGCATTGGGCACTGTTGCCAAGTTTGTTGTCTATAATTATTCCTAAATCCTTTTCATTAGTAGTTTTTCCCAGGGAAAAACCATTTAACGTATATGTTGCTTTGTTATTATTTTTCCCATAATGCATAACTTTACATTTGTCTATATTGAACCTCATTTGCCACTTTACTGCCCAGTCCCCCACTCTGTCCAAATCTTCCACTGTGCTTTTTAGTTTTGCTTCCATAATAGAAACAAAAGTGAAAATAAATTCAAAATATTTCTAGCAGCTTTCTTAAACTTTACCAGTAGATGGCGCTAAGGTTTTTATTCTTATCTTTTTGCATGGTCAAATATGAAAAAGCACTATGTTATTGCAGAAGTGAACCATCCTGAAAATGGTGTGTAGATGAAGTTGAACAATGTTAAAGTTATTTATGTTATTAAAGCATCTTAGTCAACTGGTTTACAATGGCTAAACTTCTTCTCTTTTGCAAATTCCTCGTAGCTACACCATTTGAGAAAAGCCTACTTTGTATGATTTCTTATCTAAAATAAGCCATAAGCATTCATATATTGCTTCCGCATCAATAAGGTCATGCTCTATGCTAGCCAAAAATGTTTAATGCATAGTAAATCTTACTTACAGTGCTTACTCATAAGCTAAACTCACATACTATAATAAACATTTAAATAGTGTGCTACAACGTGTCACATGTGCGAGGACGGGCAATCCGCTCCAAGTCACGCCCACCGGCGAATGCGAAACTATCGCACTCGCTGTTGGAATCTCAGTGGGCGTGTCGTGGGGCGGAGTTAAAACGGCAGCAGTGTCTATTACCTATTATAGTGCTGTGTATTACACTGAGCTAGTTAAGCTCAGTTGGCATTTGTTGGTGAAAGGAAAGTGCAAAGGGATAGTGCCCTTAAATTTGAATATAAAGTACATGCAGTGCTGTATTTACCTAGGGCGGCCCCTCGCCCCCCCCCCCCCCCCCCAGCACTGGAAAAAAAAAATCTGGCCTTTTAAAAAAAAAAAAAAACACGCTTTCAGGCAGAGACAGAGGTGAGAGGGGATCAGCAGGCTGCACAGGGAGCCAAACAGGCAGCATAGAGAAACCTCCATGCTGCCTGCTCGGCTTCCCGTGCAGTGTGACACGGAAGTGCCGTCAGTCACGTGACCGGCGCACTGACGTCATACGTGCGCCGGGTCACGTGACCTGTCAGCACAACCGCCTGGGAGCTGAACAGGCAGCATGGAGGAGACCATGCTGCCTGCCACTAGCCGAGAAAAGAAAAGCTGTATACGGGTCTCACTGCAGACTCAGCAAGATGATTAATGATTGTACGGCTGTGTGCTGTTAACACTCAGATGCTGGGAAACCTCAGCCCATGAACATATAAATCAAAAAGAAAAACGGATTGCGGAGTGACCAGACCAGATGATTCCCAATGAGTATAATTTATTGTGAAGTAGATGATGGCTTGCACAGTCCTGGAAACACAGCACACAGGAAAAAATCCGCCTTACACGTTTTGTGCCTATCGGCACTTAATCATAGGCTAGCCACCAGGGAAAGGTAAGTGCTGGCGAAATGGGATTTGGGTAAATTTGGCTGGGGCTTATTAAATGGCAAATAACACTGGCATATTGTTGGGTAAATTGTCAGGGGCATATTAAATGGCAAATAACACTGGCATATTGTTGGGCAAATTGGCAGGGGCTGATTAAATGGCAAATACTGGCATATTATTGGGGAAATTGGCTGTGACTTATTAATGGCAAATAATACTTGCATATTATTGGGCAAATTGGCTGGGGCATATTAATGGAAAATGATACTGGCATATTATTGGGCAAATTAGCTGGGGAATATTATGGGCAAATAATATTGGCAATGTGTATGTAATGCGGTGATAGAGGCATGTAAATGGGGGTGATGGGGCATGTCCTTGGTGAGCAACGTGGGTTATGGGTCATGTCGTGGGTGTGCATCGTGGGTAGGGGGGGTGCCCAAAATTTGTCTGCCTAGGGCAGCACAAAACCAAGATACACCACTGAGTACATGGATTGTCAAAATGGACACTGGCTATACCTTGCAATAATAACAATCTTATCCTTCCCATGGAGAGATCAAATATCTATACTGAAAGCAATAACTATGCTATCTTACATGTAAAGGTCAAATCCCTAGTATGATGAACCAATGTTTGGAATATCTAAATTGCAGAATCCGGTAATGGATAAAAAAACGGGTTGAATAGTTCCATGCTCACATCTCACTCCTAGGAGTATATTTTTATTGCACTTAATTTTACATTTCTTAGTATTTGGTGATTTCCTATGAGAGTATATCTATGGATCAGCAGGAAAGAACAGAAAAAGCACAAGGATTACATAGTTGCCAACATTTGAAAAACATTTCCAGGGACACTTTGCAGGTCAGCTTCCAATTACTTACTTTAAAGTTGACCACACCTACTGCCAAAAGCTCCGCCCGCTCCACATAATTAGCATAATGTAACTCCACATACTTGTCACAGTGTAGATTATATCACCAAGGTCCCCCACAACATTACCATGCATCCTTGGTATACAACATCTACATCAGGCAGTATCACTTTTACATGAAACATAGTAAGACCATGTGCAGATGTGCTTCAGTCAGAGAGCTGTGTTTACACCATAAAACATACATTAGTATAAACCTACCACTTCTGCTCAAAGGTCATTCCATGTATCCACTACCCTATCAGTAATGTAATAATTTCATTAGTCCCAGGCCTTATCTTATATCTAGGATAGCCTTATACCTATCCCAAGCATGCTTAAACTCCTTTACTGTATTAACCTCTGCCACATGCTGAAAGACTTTTCCATACATCCACTACCCTCTCAGCAAACCAATATTAAGTTTCTGACCACAAAAAAACCTGTAAAATATTAAATATTTCCAGCCTTTTCAAAAGCTTGAGGTGGACCCCAAATATATGTATATAACTAGTTGCATTTATACTTATATGAACTTTTTAATATTATATTCAACTATTTTCATATATAATAAAAATTGTTCATTTCTTATTTTTATTCTGTTCCTCTGCACCCACATTGCATATTAAGGACTTAACACAGCACCATACAATACCCAAAGCACTTGGCTTGTACTCATATTGCACCCACATGATTTGGCATGCCACAGTGTCAATTTGCCCGCCAGAACATACCACAGTGTCCCTTTGTCCAACTGAACTGCCTCTGCAGAACATGCCACAGTGTCAATTTCCCCCTTAGTACATGTTATTTTTCCCCACAGAACATGCCACACTATCACTTTGGCCACAGCCAATTTTGCCATTATGCCACTATTAGCTGCCCATTAATATGCCACAGCCAGATTGACAATTAGTATGCCACAGACATTTCCCCATTAATATTCCACTATTAGCCTGCCCATTAATATGCCACAGCCAATTTTCCCATTAATATGACATTATTAGCCTGCCCATTAATATGCCACAGCCAGATTGCCAATTAATATGCCACAGACAATTTCCCATGAATATGCCCCTATTACCCTGCCCATTAATATGCCACAGACAATATTCCCATCATTTGCCAGTATGATTTTATCCATCATTTGCCAGTGTTATTTTGCCCATCATTTGCCAGTGTTATTTTATCCATCAATCATTTGCCAGTATGATTTTATCCATCAATCATTTGCCAGTATTATTTTATCCATCAATTATTTGCCAGTATACTTTTATCCATCAATTTTCCAGTATGATTTTATCCATCAATCATTTACCAGTATTATTTTATCCATTAATCATTTGCCAGTATTATTTTATCCATCAATTATTTGCCAGTTTGATTTTATCCATCAATTATTTGCCAGTATTATTTTATCCATCAATTATTTGCCAGTATGATTTTATCCATCAGTCATTTGCCAGTATGATTTTATCCATCAATCATTTGCCTGTATGATTTTATCCATCAATCATTTGCCAGGATGATTTTATCCGTCAATCATTTGCCAGTATGATTTTATCCATCAGTTATTTGCCAGTATGATTTTATCCATCAATCATTTGCCAGTATTATTTATCCATCAATTATTTGCCAGTATGATTTTATCCATCAATCATTTGCCAGTGTTACTTTTTCCATCATTTGCCCCCCTTCCCCATTACTCACCTCTTGCCTGCTCCGTGTCCCTGTCACGTACTCCGTGCTGCAGGCTTCCCTCCTGCACGGAGGAGGGAAGTACATTAGCTGGATATGACAACCTGTCATATTCGGCAGAAGAAAATAAAAGTAACAAAACAATTAATATGCCACAGATAATTTCCCATGAATATGCCCCTTTTATCCTGCCCATTAATTTGCCACAGACAACATGCCCATCATTTGCCAGTGTTGTTTTATCCATCAATCATTTGCCAGTATGATTTTATCCATCAATCATTTGCCAGTATTATTTTATCCATCAATCATTTGCCAGTATTATTTTATCCATCAATTATTTGCCAGTATGATTTTATCCATCAATCATTTGCCAGTATGAGTTTATCCATCAATCATTTGCCAGTATGATTTTATCCATCAATCATTTGCAAGTATTAGTTTATCCATCAATCATTTGGCAGTATTATTTTATCATCAATTATTTGCCAGTATGATTTTATCCATCAATCATTTGCCAGTGTTACTTTTTCCATCATTTGCCCCCCTTGCCTAGTACTCACTTCTTGGCTGCTCCGTGTCCCTGTCAGGGAAGTTCATTAGCCGGATATGACTAGCTGTCATATTCGGCCGAAGCAAATAAAAGTAAAAAAACAAAAAAAAAGCTGCTGCTGTGAGCACACAGCTGCGTGTACGTTGACGTGACGTCACACACGACGTGACCGAGTGAACCGCCGTGATCGCGAGACAGCCCATTTTCCCGGGACTGTCCAGCGATCACAATATTTGCGGGACATTTGCATAGCTGCCGGGACTGTTCCGGCGGATCCGGGACAGTTGCCAACTACGGGATTGTTGAGATGACTCACAATTCATGCATATTACTATAGGTCTACTTAAGTCACGCAGGCAAATAAGAATATTTGATATATTGATTATCAATTGTTGAATATCAAAGGGTTGTAGAGAAAACACTTTAATAAATATCGACAGAGAGCAAATGTGGTATATGTTAACAATCGCCATGATGATTTATTTAAAGAAACATGACACATCGTATTCTTTGTTTAAACCAATAGGTTTATGGGTGTCCAGTGTGAAAATCCAATAGAACAACAGGAACACAGGAACTGTAGGTTGAACGGAAAGTAGAGGAAGGCTGAGATCAGGAAAACCGGAGATACTGGAAGGTCAGGGTGACAGATGTGGTCGATGCAGGCAGCAAATAGAATAGTCACAATAAGCTGGGTCAGAACCGGTAAATCAGGACAAGGCAATCGGATAGTCAGGACCAGGCAGAGATCACGACGGGCAGCAAACAATAGAATGGTTGGGATACAGGCAGAGGTCAGCAACAAATAATCAAAACAATCAAAGTAACGCTAGTGATGCTGGAGAGAGCACTATCACAGGTAACTACTATTTGGCAGACTGAGATTTAAATATTCCTCCTAGAATTGATCCAGCTCCAGCGGAGTTAGGTGGGAGGAGGAACCTTGATAAAAAGCCTTTGAGGTTTTTTGTTTTTTTCATTCGCCTGCACATGTGCGGACGAACGTGTAGCATGGCGGCGTTTGCTCCCTGCTTGTTGGCTTGGAGTGATGTCGGCAGAGCCATGTGTCTTCTCCATCTCAGAGGACGCAAGGAGCGACGGCATGGAATCTGCCCGTCAGCTTGCGGATGTCCCGGTCCTTCAGTAAGTTACAACATCACCCACTTTACTCACAGGTCTAACCCAGCAACCACTTTACAGTCAAATATTTACCCCAGCACCTACTTTGCACTCAGGACTTAGCTCAGCAAGCAAATGTGCACTTGCAGGACTTATCCAGCCCCCTGATTTGCAATCAGGACTTTCTCTATCACTCACTTTGCACTCAGGACATACCTCAGCACCCAGATTTGCACTCACAGGACTTACCCCACCACCCACTTGCCACTCAGGACTGACCCCAGCACCCAGATTTTAACTTACAAGAGTTAACACAGTCGCCAGCCCTCAGATTTGCACTCAGGACTTGCTGCTGCCTTTTCACTGAGCACCGGGATGTTACGTGACACCCAGCGCTCAGATTATACAGTGCGGTGCACTAGGGGGCAAAGTCGATGGCACAAAATATTACCCCATTGTACAACCCTTGAATCCATCACAAATGACAGGGGATCTTAATGCTGCAAACAACAACAACATGCAGACACCATTAAGCTCTTCTGTCACCTCGAAGGCATGTCATGGGCCTGGTGCTGTGGATTTTGGTGGGCATTTCTATAGTGAGGAGCTGTATTGGCTCCACCCCTAGGACACAATCGTGAAAAAGTCCAAATGTAACTTTTTTACGATTATTTTACACTTGGGGAACCCTAGAAGTAATATTAACTTCTCAGGGAACTTCTACATACACATGATTATTAATAGCGTTCTTCCTCTTTTTCTTAACTTGAAGTTTGTAAGGAAAACAATATGAGTAGTGTATAAACTAGGGTATAAAACCACAAAACCAGCAGTAATGTACACATATGACATTTCATGGCAAAATCAGCCGTAATGCATAAACATGGCATATCAAGACAAAATCAGCAGTAATGCATAAACTTGGCATATCAAGACAAAAATAGCAGTAATATATAAACTTGGCATATCCTGGAAAAATCAGCATTAATTTAGAAGTTATTTATACATTTTGGATGTTAATTTAGGGGGAAAAAATATAGCCTAAATATAAGATGACCCTACAAGAAAATGTTTTACTAGTAAGTATTACCGTATTTGATCGAATATAAGACGAGGTTTGTTTCAGAGCAAATGAAAAAGACCCCTCATCTTATATTCAAGGTCGTCTTATAGTCTGACTTCAAATCGAGGTCAGACTATAAGACAGGGATCCAGGTCCCCCGCAGAGCTGCAGGGGACCTGGATCCACCTCTAAAGCAGCAGGGGGATGTCTGCGCAATGCGCGCAGACATCCTCCCCTGCCGCCCGGCACGACTGTTGGGACTTCTATGATGAAGCCGGGTCCTTCCACAGCTTGACATCCTCCGGCTGCCTCCACTAGACACCAGGGAGATTTGGGCAGCTGGGGGATGTCTGTACGATAGTGCAGACATCCTCCATGCTGCCCGACACTTCCGTCTATTATGACGGACCGACAGCATGGAAGATGTCTGCACGTTTCGCCACCAGGGAGCGAGAGAAAGACAATGGGAGGGAGGGAGGGGGAAGAGAAAGACACGGGAGGGAGGGGAAAGAGAAAGCCACGGGGAGGGAGGGAGGGGGAAGAGAAAGACAAGGGGAGGGAGGGGGGAGAGAAAGACAAGGGGAGGAAGGGGGAGAGAAAGACAAGGGGAGGGAGAGAGATAACACTGGGGGAGGGAGAGAGACAATGCAGGGGGGGAGAGAGAGGCAGCATTGGCACATAAAAGGAAATAAAAACAAGAAATGCATTTGTTTAATATCATAATTTTATTAAATATTAAAAAGCAATTTACATGTGAATATATACAAGTTAAGCTTTTTTCCTATAGGGTAGTCTTATATTTAGGCTTTTATTTTTTTTCCTAAAGGAATATCCAAAGTTTGGGGGGTCGTCTTATAATCAGGGTCGTCTTATATTCAAGCAAATACGGTAATTCACGACTTACCCAAGTACATGCCCCATAACCCACATTGCACATCTAGGACTTACCCCAGTATCCCAGGATATGCCCCATCACTCACATTGCACATCCATGACTTACCCCAGGACATGCGCCATCATCCACATTGCAAACCTAGGACTTACACCATTACATGCCCCATCACCCACATTGCATGCCCAGGACTTACCCCTGTGAGAAATATAGGGTGCCTTTGTAAAAAAATTATTTTATATTAAATACATAGATATGTGCTTTTGGGTGGGTGTGTGTAATTAAGATAATTATCTGGTTTCACAATGGGATGCAGTTTGTATGTCACAAGATGTATACATCAAAAGGTTTACAGCTAGATGAATTCTGTAGATTGTGAGAACAAGCCTCTCACAGTTCTTCTCAGTATTTACTTACTTACAGATAGGTGTGACAAAGGGGGTTGCATTTTTACATAGACCATGTGTCTCTAAGGCTGGGTTGAACTGGTTCTTTAACTCTCAGGGAGGTAACTTTCTGGGAGGTGACTGAGGGATTTTGGGATACTTAGTTGCGTGAACCACGTTTTGAGTTGTTATTTTTTTTCTGTTCCAGGGTGAGGTGAGCACAGCAGAAGCAGAGGTGAAGACCCAAGATGTTAGGCACAAAGAAAAGATAATTCGCTTGTATAGGTATAACCTTTTTCTGTTACATGTTGATTATGAACCAGTTATGTGAAAAGTGTACAGTGTGTATTTCCTGTTATAATCTATAACAGTATCTCAATACAATACACTATACCTTTTTACATACACTTGTCTCTGTGCTTCATTCGTCACACATTCCCTAAAAGAATAACCCTGTAGGAGGGTGATGTAAAATTTCTTACACCCCAGTACCCCAGGATATGCCCCATCACCCACAGTGCACATCCATGACTTACCCCAGCACTTCAGAACATGTCCCAGCACCAGGGCCGATGGAAGGATTTTTTGATACGCAGGTGAAAGTGCTTTTCGGTGTCCCCCACCAATCCCATGACTCTCCCCATATCCCTTATCTATCCTCCCTCTCCCCATATCTCTGTACCCCACTCTTCTGTTCTCTCCCTCTCCCACATCTGTTCTCGACCCCTCCTCCTGCTATCTCTGTTCACTCCCCTTCTTCCTCTCCCCATTTCTGTTTTCTCCCCTTCCACCCCCTGTTTTGTTTTCTCCCCTTCCACCCTTCCCCTGTTCTCTTTCTCCCCTTCCACCCTTACCCTGTTCTCTTTCTCCCCTTCCACCCCTCCCCTGTTCTCTTTTCCCCAGCCAGTGACCGCACCTCCTATCACCTCCTATGACACTAAGCATAGCGAGACGTGTGCAAGCTCCACCCCACCATGCTCTGAGATTGACTGCGCGCCAGATGTCACCTGACATTCGGCAGAAGAACACAATGAACAGTGTGTTTGAGAGAAAGAGAGACAGTGTGTGTGTGTGAGAGAGAGAGAGAGAGAGAGAGAGAGACAGTGTGTGTGTGAGAGAGTGTAACGCACAGGGTCCAGGTGGTAAGGGACCCTGAGCACCCAATATCAGGAGCTACGTTGTCGGGTGGAGACACAGGACCTGGTGCTGGGTAACTGCAATCTCTTGGAGGTTTGGAACCCCAAGTTTATGCAGCCACATACCAGGCCCTGTGAAGCAGCTGCTATATTCAGGTCCCATGGCTAGGACAGTACAGAATGAACTAAATGACTGCCAAGTCCACAACAAAAAGCAATTTAGTGAGAATAGAACTAAAATACAGAGTGTAGGCCTACAGGACAGAGGCAAAACAAAAGCAAGATAAAGCAGAAACCAAACTAAGGATAAACAGTACAAGGCACAGGATTGCAGATAATAACATATCGGGAAAAGGAATATATAAAGGAATAATGCAGGGCACAGACAAAGGGCACATACAGAACTAAAAGGGACAGGCACAAGACTACATACAGGGGACAGTACTAAGGAACACAAGAGAATCATACAAAGGAACAAACATAAGTACAGGAACTAGCCTAACACTAAAAATGGTATAATGGTGGGGATTTGGTTCACCTATTGGCCAATTAGATGTTATCTTGCCAACCACAATAGGTACTCCACAATAGGTAAGTCCCTAATATTAGAAAAGAATAACATACTTTAAACATAAATATTCCACATACATACAAACAGAGAATACCTGTAGAAGCTGAACTGCACAGGACAGAAGACTGCAAATACTGAACAGATACAGGTGTGGTTTTGTCACCAACCTGCCTTCTGCCCCCTCTGTGTCTATCCATGCAGTCCTCACGCTGCATCTAGGGTTGCCACCTTTTCCTCAAAAAAATACCGGCCATGTGTGGGCGGAGCTACAAGAGGGCGGGGTCATGAGGGGTGGAGCCACAAAGGGGGCGGATTATCACTGAAATGATATATATTATTTGTATATCATGCCAATGAGAAGCGTGTGTGTATATATTTAAAATATATATATATATATATATATATTTGTATATCATATACACACACAAGCTGTCTCACACACACAAACAAGCTGTCTATCACACACAAAGACAAGCAGTTTCTCTCACACAGACTGTCTCTCTTGCTCACACACAGACTTTTACTCACTCTCTCACAGACTGTCACTCTCACTCTCTCTCTCACAAATGCTCCCTACCCCCCCCCCCCCCCCACGACAATATCTCCCACTCGCCCCACCTACCCTCACAAGCATGTTATCCCGGTCTGGTGTAATATGGAAGGTGGTTGGGAGGAGTTGGTCAATATGCCAGTAATATTTTGCCACTCAATATTCCAGTAATATTTTGCAACTCAGTAAGTCAGTATTTAGCCCTCAATATGCCAGTATTTAGCCCATCAATATGCCATTCTTTTGCCATTTAATATTACAGTATTTTGCCCCTCAATGTGCCATTATTTTCCAATTTTAATATCCCAGGATTTTGCCCCTCAATATGCCAGGATATTGCCATTTAATATGCCAGGATCTTGCCCCTCAATATGCCAGGATTTTGCCCCTCAATATGCCAGGATTTTCCCATTTTAATATGCCAGGATTTTGCTCCTCACTATGCCAGGATATTGCCACTTAATATGCCAGGATATTGCCCCTCAGTATGCCAGGATATTGCCATTTAATATGCCAGGATTTTGCCCCTCAATAAGCCATGATTTTGCCACTCAATATGACAGGATTTTGACCCTCAATATGCCAGGATATTGCCACTTAATATGCCAGGATATTGCTCCTCAGTATGCCAGGATTTTGCCCCTTAATAGGCCAGCGTTATGCCACCCTCCTCCCCCCCTTCCCCAGTACTTACCTCCTTGCTGCTGTCTCCCGGTGCTCTGCAGGTCCGCGGCTGTGAGGGAAGAGTTGTGCGCTCCACACCAGCCACGCGGCGTCAATAAAGTTTGTTTAAAAAAAAAGTTTTAACAAACTTTATTGAAGCCGCGTGGCTGGAGGGGAGCGCACAACGCTTCCCTCACAGCCGCGGACCTGCAGAGCAGAGCACCGGGAGACAGCAGCAAGGAGGTAAGTACTGGGGAAGGGGAATTGGGAAGGGGGGAGGAAAATACCGGGCCTTGCATTGCTGGTATATTAGATATACCGGCCCCGGCTCCAAAACCATAAATACCGGCTGTGCCGGTAAATTACCGGCCAGGTGGCAACCCTAGCTGCAGCAAGTGTCAGTTTCAAAATCGTGCAGCACCATGTTTTTGGAGCCCTCTGGTCTCCAACATGGCTGTCACCATGAGAAAGACGGAGTGTGTGTGTGAGAGTGAGACAGAGTGTGTGTGTGAGAGAGAGACGGAGTGTTTGTGTGAGAGAGAGACGGAGTGTGTGTGTGTGAGAGAGACAGTGTGTGTGTGTGTGAGAGAGAGATGGAGTGTGTGGGTGAGAAAGAGAAGGAGCGTGTGGATGAGAGAGACACAGTGTGTGTGAGGGAGAGACAAGGTGTGTGTAATAAAGAGACGCAGTGGGTGATAAAGATGCAGTGTGAGAAAGAGATGCAGTGTGCGTCTGTGAGAGAGATGGAGTGTGTGTATTTGTGTTAGAGAGACAATGTGTGTGAGAGAGACAGTGTGTGCATGTGTGAGAGAGAGACTGTGTGTGTGCATGTGTGAAATAGAGACTGTGTGTGTATGTGTGAGAGAGATAAAGAGACACAGTGGGTGGCCACGCGGCTTCAATAAAGTTTGTTTAAAAATAAAGTTTTAACAAACTTTATTGAAGCCGTGCGGCTGGAGGGGAGCGCACAACGCTTCCCTCACAGCCGCGGACCTGCAGAGCAGAGCACCGGGAGACAGCAGCAAGGAGGTAAGTACTGGGGAAGGGGAATTGGGAAGGGGGGAGGAAAATACCGGGCCTTGCATTGCTGGTATATTAGACCCTAAATACCGGCCAAGACCCTAAATACCGGCCAGGTGGCAACCCTAGCTGCAGCAAGTGTCAGTTTCAAAATCGTGCAGCACCCTGTTTTTGGAGCCCTATGGTCTCCAACATGGCTGCCGCACTTATAATCTTTTCCCCACGTCCTTGGGCAGTCCTAATGGTACCTAATGGTTTAAATTCAGCTAATTTGCCCTCTCTCATTAGTACTGTCACCCACCTGCCTTCTGCCTCCTCTGTGTCTATTCGTGCAGTTCTCACGCTGAAGCCAGTTTCAGTTTTAAAATCCTGCACCACCATGTTTTTGGAGCCCTCTGGTCTCCAACATGGCTGTCACCATGAGAAAGACGAAGTGTGTGTGTGAGAGATAGACAGAGTGTGTGTGTGAGACAGAGACGGAGTGTGTGTGTGTGTGAGAGAGATGGAGTATATGTTTGAGAGAGAGACTGTGTGAGAAAGACGGAGTGTGTGTGAGAGAGGGACGGAGTGTGTGTGAGAGAGAGACAGAGTGTGTGTGTGAGAGAGAGGCGGAGTGTGTGCGTGTGAGAGACGGAGTTTGTGTATGCTTGTGAGAGATGGAGTGTGTGTAAGACAGAGTGTGTGTGTGTGTGTGAGAGAGAGAGACTGAGTATGTGTGAGAGAGATGGAGTGTGTGTGTGTTAGAGAGACAGAGTGTGTGTTTGTGAGAGAGAGAGAGAGATGGAGTATATTTTTGAAAGAGAGACAGTGTGAGAAAGACGGAGTGTGTGTGAGAAAGACGGAGTGTGTGTGAGAGATGGAGTGTGTGTGTGAGAAAGACGGAGCGTATGTGTGTGAGGGAGAGACGGAGCGTGTATGTGTGTGTGAGAGAGACGGAGCGTGTGTGTGTGAGAGAGACGGTGCGTGTGTGTGAGAGAGAGATGGAGCGTGTGGGTGAGAGAGAGACGGAGCGTGTGGATAAGAGAGAGACAGAGCATGTGGGTGAGAGAGAGACGGAGCATGTGGGGGAGAGAGAGACAGTGTGCATGAGGGAGAGACAGGGTGCATGAGGGAGAGACAGTGTGCATGAGAGAGAGACACAGTGTGTGTGAGGGAGAGACAAGGTGTGTGTAATAAAGAATAAATAAATAAATCCTGCACCACCATGTTTTTGGAGCCCTCTGGTTTCCAACATGGCTGTCACCATGAGAAAGACGGAGTGTGTTTGAGAGAGAGAGATGGAGTGTATGTTTGAGAGAAAGACTGGGTGAGAAAGACGGAGTGTGTGTGAGAGAGAGACGGAGTGTGTGTGAGAGAGAGACAGAGAGTGTGTGTGAGAGAGAGGCAGAGTGTGTGCGTGTGAGAGACGGAGTGTGTGTATGCTTGTGAGAGACGGAATGTGTGTGTGTAAGAGACGGAGTGCATGTGTTTGTGTGAGACATGGAGTGTGTGTGTGAGAGAGAGACAGAGTGCGTGTGTGTGTGAGAGAGAGATGGAGTGTGTGTAAGACAAAGTGTGTGTGTGTGAGAGAGAGAGACTGAGTATGTGTGAGAGAGATGGAGTGTGTGTGTTAGAGAGACGGAGTGTGTGTGTGTGAGAGAGAGAGAGAGAGAGAGATGGAGTATATTTTTGAAAGAGAGAGAGTGTGAGAAAGACGGAGTGTGTGTGAGAAAGACGGAGTGTGTGTGAGAGAGAGATGGAGTGTGTGTGTGAGAAAGACAGAGCATGTGTGTGTGTGAGAGAGAGACGGAGCGTGTATGTGTGTGTGAGAGAGACGGAGCGTGTGTGTGTGAGAGAGACGGTGCGTGTGGGTGAGAGAGAGATGGAGCGTGTGGATAAGAGAGAGACAGAGCATGTGGGTGAGAGAGAGACGGAGCATGTGGCTGAGAGAGAGGCAGTGTGCATGAGGGAGAGACAGGGTGCATGAGGGAGAGACAGTGTGCATGAGAGAGAGACACAGTGTGTGTGAGGGAGAGACAAGGTGTGTGTAATAAAGAGACGCAGTGGGTGATAAAGATGCAGTGTGAGAGAGAGATGCATTGTGCGTATGTGAGAGAGATGGAGTGTGTGTATTTGTGTGAGAGAGACAGTGTGTGTGAGAGAGACAGTGTGTGTATGTGTGAGAGAGAGACTATGTGTGTGCATGTGTGAAATAGACACTGTGTGTGTATGTGTGAGAGAGATTGTGTGTGTGTGCGTGTATGTGTATGTGTGAGAGAGACATTGTGTGTGACACAGCCCAGATCATTTGGAGACCTAGCAACGCTCCTGCCATCAACAATATTGTACACCCAAGACATGCCCCATCACCCACATTGCACATCCAGGACATGACCCATCAGCCACATTGCACATCCAGGAAGGTAGCAAATGTGCCCATTCACAAGAAAGGTAGTAGGGAAGAGTCGGGCAACTATAGACCAGTAAGTCATACTTCAGCAGTGTGGAAAATAATGGAAAGCATGTTAAAGGATAGGATTGTTGAACATCTAAAATAACATGGATGTCATGGTCAGAGGCAACATGGGTTTACTTCAGGGAAAAATTATATGCAAAAATATATTTTTATTTGTAATAATGTATTGTCAAAAAAATTGCTTAATAAGGAGGAACAGAAAAAAAATTGTATAATGGAAGTGGTAATAAAAAATCATGCAAAACAATACATACAAAGGTACAGAGCAAAAACAAAAAGTGGAGGGGGGCAAAATATAAAAGGTGTAAAAATAAAGAGGGCATCAAAATTAAAATGTATCCACTGTCAGTGACAGCAAGCAACATGCAAAATTACACCATATAGAAAAATATAGAATATATATATATATATATATATATATATATATATATATATTTATATATATATATATATATATTTATATATATATATATACTGAAAAAAGAATCATTCAGAACAATGTGTAAAAAAAAAAAAATGGAAAACTAGACTAGCAGGAAAAAACAACAAAATAGGTAAAAAAGGAACCAAAGCAAAAGAAAGAAAAATTGCCAAATAGTTTAAAAAAAAAAAGCAAAAGGGGAAACACACAAAATATAGAAAAAAATGTCCAAACAAAAAAAAGTGGTCATGCAGGGCTTTCAACTGGTCACATAGTAGCCAAAAAAATAATAAATAATGTCTCAACCACAATATTTTGTGACAGGCTACAGACATTTGTAGTCCATGGAGTATATCCGATGCAAGCTCTTATTACTAGTGGTGTACCTCAAGGATCTGTACTTGGACCCAGTCTCTTTAATATTTTTATTAGTAATATTACAGAAGGTCTTGTTGGTAAGATATGTCTTTTTGCTGATAATAGAAAGATTTCCAGCAGGGTTGATTGTTCCCTTGAGGGATAAGCTTAATAGCAAATGATTTAGCTAAACTAGAAAAATGGTCAGAACTGTGGGCGTAAAAAAAAAGGAAAGCAGAATATAGAATATTTGGTACAGTCCTAACCTCAACATTTGAGGGAAGGGATTTAGGAGTAATAATTTCAGAGGGCTTAAAGGTAGGCAATGTAATAGAGTAGCAGGAAATGCTAGCAGAATGCTTGGTTGCATAGGGAGAGGTATTAGCAATAGAAAGGGGGAAGTGCTCATGCCACTGTTCAGAGCACTGGTGAGACCTCACTTGGAGTATTGTACGCAGTACTGGAGACCGTATCTCCAGAAGGATATTGATTCTTTGTAGAAAGTTCAGAAAAGGATTACTAAGCGGAGGATTAATGTCTAATGAAATCTCTGCCCGGGCCGCTGGGGTTAAAAAAAAAGGAAGTTTCTGATTGGCTGACACAGGCATATTTTTACCACCGATATATATGAGAATAAAAGGTCTTTATTTGCAATTGAGTGCTGTCTGGCTATCAACTGTTTAGCAACCACATCCATATTATTTTTTAACACTTGTTTTAGTGCCTATCGCTTATTTTGTTTCGGAATAATTAATTAAGCTACACTAAGTGGATTTGTATCCATAAAAGTATGGACTGACTGAAAATAGGGAGATTTACTTCTGGAAATGGAGGAAGATAAAACTATATAAAAACACTATGAATCACGGAGGTTGTTATACCATCATAGAAAAAAATCAGAGAATGTATAGCTTGTAAAATAGGACTTGGGAGAGTAGCTTGTTCTTACAGTGCACTAAACTTGACAAGGGGGGGGGGGGGGGGGCACTATTTTTTAACTCCTGCTTCCTCCGATCATAGTAAAACTATAGGTAAAATTTTAAAATGAACTTTCAGGTAGGCATATGCTCTTAATCTATAGGTTTGGTGGAGGAATCATGGTTTGCATGACAGGCACACTTTAACATGATGTCATCAATCAGACTTCAACTGGAAGTCAGACACGGGAGAGAGAGGGGGACACATGAGGGGGGGGGGCTGCCTCATCTTGATGGGAGTTGTGATCACCCAGTGTGTCCCCCTCTGTCCCCCGTGTCTGACTTCCACTTACAAGCATAGCATGTCACCGATAGGAGTTTTACTAACTATACAGTGATTGCTACGCTAATAAGTGACATGCTTCGCGCAAAGTGCGCATGCGCTCCTACTTTACCTGTCAATGCAGCTGATCCGAATGGGGCGTGAAGGAGGCAGGAGGTGGTGTGTGTCCCTCATGCATGTGCTGTTCTGGCAAAGTTACAGCTGAATGATCAGCTGTAACTTTGTGTGCATGCGCGATGAGTGAATTCTACTGCGCCTGTGCAGTAGAATTTGCTCAAGTTTTTTGTCAGAACACCATCAAAAAACTCCATTAAGATACTGTTTTGTGTGGTAATTACTGCACAGACAGTGATTTAAAGACATCCGGTAAATGCTAATGAAATCACTGCCCTTGACAAAGGGTGCCCTATAAAATAAAATATTAGCTGTATCCAGGTTCCAGTGGCGATCAGTGATCAGGGGGCAGAGCTGGGGATTGATATGTTTCATATATCCGCATGCTATTTAGAGATATTGCTGCCAGTGTGTTAATGGATCCAGGCAACCAGGATGGAACACCTCAAGCATCTATACCAGGGTCTGCTCTGATAAGTGGAAGAGCATAGCTATTTGAATACACTCTTCTCTCCGATGTAAATATCAACTTGCTGCACTATAAGTTGTTCTGAGTTTTATGTTTCTTTTTGGAAACATTAATATGATAATTGAACACCTATAACACAGGGACATGTAACCACTTTGTTTCTTTATCTAGGCACTGAAGTTTTAGGGAAAATGGGTGGAGTTTTGCTTTAACAGTGGGCTGTACTCGTCAATATAAATGGCAAGCTTACACTACTTGAAGTGAATTTACACCAATTTCCTCCTTGCGCTTACTAGCACCATTTATCTGCCAGCATTCAGTTTAGCAATTGGGTGAAATAAACTCTCACATTCTGCGTGGGGCTTCACTTTTAAGAGGGCACTATAGAGTTACTTGAATAAATCACATTTCTATGGCTAGGCCAACTAGGCATATGGCAGTAGGCTGAAAGTTGGCAGCAAAACTCCAGAAAGGATGGGACACTGTCTAGGGTAAAGACATTACTAAAGTATTTGGGGGGTCAAACATGGCACACTAAAGTGTGTGGGGGGGGAGACATGGCACTGGCAAGTGGTTGGGAACACACATGGCACTAAAAAGGGATTTGGGATTCAGAGATGAACATGAAAAAGTGATATCACAATTTTTGTGGATTGTACCAATTTTAGCTGTTTTTTACATATACGACCAGAATAAAGGGATTCATTAATTAAGGTAGGCATGGCCGGGTATCAGCACAGTCTTAGAAAAATCATGCTAGTTGGTCAGGCCAAAATTATTGTTCAGTTATTTGAATATCTGGTACCGGGCAGAAACTAATATCTTCAATGTCGCTGCCATAAATGCAGCGACATTTGTGAAGCTCAGGCTATATAGTTTTTAATCAACTATTACCCCATGTTACTTGGAAAAATCACAAATCAGATTTTTAGCACAAATTTAGCACAAATGCTAATTGTCAGACCTCCTAAAGCTGAGATACTAATTGCCAATAATCCTAGTTTGACTTATTTTAGGACTTGTATTTGTTATTTTTTTAAGTTACTTTTCCATGTGGCATTAATGGCTTTTTGTCCACCCCTGTACTTCAGCTCTTTATCACTGGCTATGCTTTCTGGCAACTGTGCAAAAAGTTTTAGATACTGCACATTCTAATAGTGTTCTCTTCTGCATGACTGGTTTCTTTTATATCTGGATTCTTCTAGAATTTTCTAAAGCAAGTTCAAATTTGTTCTGAAGTGGGCTGCATAAGCAGCAATAAATGTGGATGTTGCTCCCCCACACCCCACGGTAATGCATACTTGCCAACTGTCCCTGATTTGCCAGGACAGTCCCGTGAAAACCGAGATTGTCCCGGGAGAATTCTCACCCCGGGATAATCCCGTCAATTTGCGCTGTTTTAGCACGATCGCGGGTCACGTGACGTCATAGCGCAACATCACGTGACCTGGGCAGTTCAGTCTGTGAGCTGAGCTCACGTCAGCCTGCTGTAGCCATCCCTGCCACACGCGTCTGCTGGAAGCAGGCAGAAAACGTGTGACAGGGCTGGTAACAGGCTGATGTGAGCTTAGCTCACAGACTGAAAGGAGCGGGGGAGTTTTTTTTTTTCTTTCAAAAAACTTTAATAAAAACGAACAAACCTGGTGCACGGAGGAGACATAGAGCAGGTGAGTACTGGGGCATGGAGGAAGGGGGGAGGAGGGTGGTGGTGGCATATTACTGGGCAATGAGACTGGCAGATTACTGGCCAATGTTACTGGCATATTACTTGGCAATGAGACTGGCAAATTACTGGGCAATGTTACTGGCATATTACTGGGCAATGAGACTGGCAAATTACTGGGCAATGAGACTGGCAAATTACTGGGCAATGTTACTGGCATTTTACTGGGCAATGAGACTGGAAAATTACTGGACAAAGAGACTGGCATATTACTGGGCAATGAGGCTGGCATATTACTGGGGGATCAGGCTTGGCATATTACTGGGCAATGAGACTGTCATATTACTGGGCAATGAGACTGGCATATTACTGGGTGATCAGGCTTGGCATATTACTGAGAAATTAGAATGGCATATTACTGGGGGATCAGGCTGGGCATATTACTGTGCAATGAGACTGGCATATTACTGGGGGATCAGGCTGGGCATATTACTGTGCAATGAGACTGGCAAATTACTAGGCAATGTTACTGGCATATTACTGGGCAATGAGACTTGCATATTACTGGGCAATGAGACTGGCATATTACTGGGCAATGAGACTGGCATATTACTGGGGGATCAGGCTGGGCAATGAGACTGGCATATTACTGGGGGATCAGGTTTGGCATATTACTGTGCAATGAAAAATTAGACTGGCATATCACTGGGGGATCAGGCTGGGCATATTACTGTGCAATGAGACTGGCATATTACTGGGCAATGAGACTGGCATATTACTTGGCAAAGAGACTGGCAAATTACTGGGCAATGTTACTGGCATATTACTGGGCAATGAGACTTGCATATTACTGGGCAATGAGACTGGCAAATTACTGGGCAATGTTACTGGCATATTACTGGGGGGATCAGGCTGGGCAATGAGACTGGCATATTACTGGGGGATCAGGCTTGGCATGTTACTGAGAAATTAGACTGGCATATCACTGGGGGATCAGGCTGGGCATATTACTGAGAAATTGGACTGGCATTTTACTGGGGGATCAGGCTGGGCATATTACTGGGCAATGAGACTGGCATATTACTGGGGGATCAGGCTGGGCATATTACTGTGCAATGAGACTGGCATATTACTGGGGGATCAGGCTGGGCATATTACTGGGAAATGAGACTGGCATATTACTGGGCAATTAAACTGGGGAATCAGGCTGGGTATATTACTGGGCAATGAGGCTGGCAAATTACTGAGCAATGTTACTGGCATATTACTGGGCAATGAGACTGGCATATTACTGGGCAATGAGACTGGCATATTACTGGCAAATGAGACTGGCATATTACTGGGGGATCAGGCTGGGCAATGAGACTGGCATATTACTGGGGGATCAGGCTGGGCATATTACTGTGCAATGAGACTGGCATATTACTGGGGGATCAGGCTGGGCATATTACTGGGCAATGAGGCTGGCATATTACTGGGGGATCAGGCTGGGCATATTACTGGGCAATGAGACTGGCATATTACTGGGGGATCAGGCTAGGCATATTACTGGGCAATTAGACTGGCATATTACTGGGGTATCAGGCTGGGCATATTACTGGGCAATTAGACTGGCATTTTACTAGGGAATCAGGCTGGGCATCTTACTGGGCAATTAAACTGTGGCATGTTACTGGGAAATTAGACTGTGGCATATTACTGGGCAATTAGACTGTGGCATATTACTGGGCAATCAGGATGGGCATATTACTGGGCAATTGGACTGTGGCATATTGCTTGGCAATCAGACTGTTGCATATTACTGGGCAATCAAGCTAGGCATGTAACTGGGCAAACAGGATGGGCATATTACTGGGCAATCTGGTTGTGGCACATTACTAGGCAATCAGGCTGTGGCATAATAATGGCCAGGATAATAGTGGCATATTAATGGGAAAATTTACTCTGGCCATGGTGATGCTGTGGCATGTTCTGTGGGGCAAAATAACATGTACTATGGGGCAAAGTTACACTGTGGTATGTTCTGGGGGGCAAATTGACACTGTGGCATGCCAAAACATGTGGGTGCAAAATAGTTGAATACAATATTAAAAAGTTCATAAAAGTTTAAATACAACTAGTTACCGGTATATACATATATTTGGGGTCCACCTCAAGCTTTTCAAAAGGCTGGAAATATTTAAAATGTTAATGTTTAATGTGGTCAGAAACTTAATATTACTTTGCTGAGAGGGTGGTGTGTGCATGGAATAGTCTTCCAGCATAAGTGGTAGAGGAGGAGTTTAAGCATGCATGGGATAGGTATAAGGCTATCCTAGATATAAGATAAGGCAAGAGACTAATGATAGTATTACTTTACTAAGAGGGTAGTGGATGCATTGAATAGTCTTCCAGTAGAAGTGGTAGAGGTTAATACAGTGAAGGAGTGTAAGCATGCATGGGATAGGTAAAAGGCTATCCTAGATATAAGATAAGGCCAGGCAGTATTACTTTACTGAGAAGGTAGTGGATACATGGAATGGCCTTCCAGCAAAGTGGTAGGTTCATATTAATGTATGTTTTATGGTGTACACACAGCTCTCTGACTGCATCTGCACCAGGTCTTACTATATTTCATGTAAAAGTGATAAAAGGCCTGATGTAGATGTTGTGCTGTGAATGTATCTGTTGTATACCAAGGATGCTTGGTAATGTTGGTGGGAACTTGGTGATATAATCTACACTGTGACAAGTGGGTGGAGTTACATTATGCTAATTATATTGAGTGGGTGGAGCTTTTGAAAGGAGGTGTGGTCAATTGGAAGAAAAGCTGCAAAGTGTCCCTGGAATTTTTTTTCAAATGTTGGCAACTATGGGTAATGGTGAAGAATAGCTTGTTTGCAAAATGTTTGGTTATTTAGCAGTGATACAAATGCAGCTTAAAACAACTTTAAATTAACTTTATTCAAGCAAAAGTATACATTCATAGAGATATGAGCAGTTGCCAGGTGGGCAGCACCTTGCTGTCAAACGGGATGCATTTGGCCCGCAGGCCGCATGTTGGACGCCCTTGTTCCAAAGCTTTAGTCAAATCTGTAAGTAGCTCTGGTTAATATCAGGTGAGATCAGATATTTTATACACACACAAGTTTTTGTATAATTTGTTTTGTCACAGATTGTTCTATTGTACTATAGATTGGCATAAAATGACATTAAACGTGATTGCAAAATAATATATTGTGGCAACACATACAATAGTCTTTTATTCTGAAAACCTTGGTCTGGCTTTCATATTTGCCAACCTGCAATGCCCTCTTGTGGTTTACTATATGTACTACGTTCCATAATAAGTTTCAAGATCTACTCTACATTACGGTCCTTACCTAGTAGTGTGCACAATAGCGGAACTATCATTATCGCAGGGGTCGCAGCTGCGACCGGGCCCGTCACACCAGGGACCCGGCTGCCCTGTCGACCCCTGTGACCCTGAGAGAATAAAACCTGTACTATGCGATCTGAACTGATTGCATAGTACAGGACCTCCGGACAGAGAGATGCGACCCGTGTGACCAGGGCCGGCCTTAAGTGTTCCGGCGCCCTGTGCGGGCTTCCCCCGTGGCGCCCCCCCCGTCTCTTTCACCCCCCCTATGTTTGTGTCTCTCTCCCTTCCCATGTTTGTCCCTTTCCTCTTCCTTGCCATGTCTGTGTCTCTCTCTCCCTCTGTTCTGTCTCTTTCCCCCCGTCCCCTATTCTGTCCCTCTCCCCCCGTCCCCTGTTCTGTCTCTCTCCCCCCGTCCCCTGTTCTGTCTCTCTCCCCCCGTCCCGTTCTGTCTCTCTCCCCCCCGTCCCCTGTTCTGTCTCTCTCCCCCGTCCCCTGTTCTGTCTCTCTCTCCCCCAGTTCTGTCTCTACCCCCTGCCCCCTTTCTGTCTGTCTCTCTCCCACCCCTCCCCTGTTCTGTCTCTCCCCCTCCCCCTGTTCTCTCTCTCTAGCCCTGTTCTCTCTCTCCCCCCTCCCCCTGTTCTCTCTCTCCCCCCTAACCCCTGTTCTCTCTCTCCCCCCTAACCCCTGTTCTCTCTCTCCCCTCCCCCTGTTCTGTCTGTCTCTCTCCCCCCTAACCCCTGTTCTGTCGGTCTCTCTCCCCCCTAACCCCTGTTCTATCTCTCCCGCCTGCCCCTGTTCTGTCTGTCTCTCTCTCCCCTCCCCCTGTTCTGTCTGTCTCTCTCCCCCCTAACCCCTGTTCTGTCTGTCTCTCTCTCCCCTCCCCCTGTTCTGTCTGTCTCTCTCTCCCCTCCCCCTGTTCTGTCTGTCTCTCTCCCCCCTAACCCCTGTTCTGTCTGTCTCTCTCTCCCCTCCCCCTGTTCTGTCTGTCTCTCTCCCCCCTAACCCCTGTTCTGTCTCTCTTTCCCCCCCCCTCCCTTCCTTACCTTTGCCTGAAAAGGTGGATCCAGGGAGGGGGCGGAGCTAACCGGCACAGCGGTGTAGCTCCGCCCCCACCCCGGGAAGCAGAGCAGAGTCTGCATTACGGGGAGCCCCGGGCAGCAAGACAAAGTGCTGCTCGGCTCCCCATGCTTAATGCAGGCATGGGGAGCCGAGCAGCACTATCTCATGCTGCCCAGGGCTCCCCGTGAAGCAGATGCTGCTCTGCTTCCCGGGGTGGGGGCGGAGCTACACCGCTGTGCCGGTTAGCTCCGCCCCCTCCCCGGACCTAGACAAGAATGCAGAGCAGAGGGCTGGTGAGGGGGGATCTTTTGATCACCCCCCAGCCAGTGCCTCCTCCGGCTTTTTTTTTATTTTTTTCTTTATACCGGGCAGGCGCCCCCTGGGGTGTTGCGCCCTATGCGCTCGCACAGGTCGCACACCCCTAAGGCCGGCCCTGCGTGTGACATTGTCACCAGTAGCCATACCTCCGCTGGTCTCGCATGAGGGCGTGAAAGCTCTGCCCCCTCACGCTCTGAGCCTCCTAGAGCAACGGATGTCAATGACATCCTGGCGCTCAGAGGAAAACTGAGGCTGTTTCAACCCCCCTCCCTGCAATGAAAGGTAACCGTGCAGGGAGGGGGACAAAAATCTGTGGGTATGTATGTAGTGTAAGTCTGTGTGTGTGTGTGTGTGTGTGTGTGTGTGTATGTAAGTGTAAGTCTGACTGTGTATGTATGTCGGTGGTTTCTAGTTACGCCTCTGAGTGTGCACAAAACATATGGTATACTTAATATTTCCTCACTCATATAGACTGACAGGTAAATGTATTTGCAAATGATGCCCTCTTAAAGGGTTGCTTATGTTGTGAATTTAGAGATGAAAAATGATCTATACAATGTGATAGCAGAATTCTAATTAAATTCATAAAATAAGAAATATATATGGTTTAAAGATGTATGTGGTGTCTCCTGTAGCTTACTATGCAAATTAAATACTTTTCAATGATACATTTTTACCATATTTGCTTGTGTATAAGATGACCCTGATTATAAGACAACCCCCCAAAACTTTGAATATTCCTTTAGGTTAAAAACTAAAAGCCTGAATATAACACTACCCAATAGGAAAAACTTAAGTTTAACTTGTTTATATTCACATGTAAATTCCTTTTTAATATTTAATAAAAATGATGATATAAAAAAAATGCATTTCTTGTTTTTATTTCCTTTTATGTGCCAATGCTGCCTCTATCTCCCCTCCCCCCAGCTTTGTCTCTCTGTCTCCCCCCCTTAGTGTTGTCTCTGTCTCTCCCCCCAGTGTTATTTCTCTCCCCCTCCCACGTTGTCTCTCCCTCCCCCAGTGTTATCTCTCTCTCCCTCCCATGTTGTCTCCCCCTCCCCCCAGTGTTATCTCTCTCCCCCTCCCACGTTGTCTCTCCCTCCTTTTCTCTCTCTCCTCCCTCCCCTTGTCTCCTTCTCCCCCCCTTCACCTTGTCTCTCTCGCCCCCCTTCCCTTGTCTCCTTCTCCCCTCCTCCCTCCCCCTCCCCTTGTCTTTCTCTCCCTGGTGGCTAGTGGGGGCAGCCGGGGAATGTCTGCACGATATGCGCAGACATCCTCCGCTGCTGCCCGGCACTTCCGCCGGGACTTTTATGATGAAGCCGGAAGGACCCGGCTTCATCATAGAAGTCCTGACGGACGTGCCGGGCAGCAGCGGAGTATGTCTGTGCGCATCGCGCAGACATCCACCGGTTGTTAGCGAGGGGGATCCCGGTAACAGTATTTCTGGGTGCTGAGGCATGTCCCCTGTGTGCAAACTGGGTGTTAGCTGCAGCATGTCCTGGGTGTACAATCTAGGTACCCTGGCAAGACCAGTGGCTGCACTCTAGGTGCTCTGGCAAGACATGTATATGCAAACTTGATGCTCTAGCAAGATTTGTGGGTGCTTTCCCCCTCAGAAGTTTACGCTTGTATGGGGGTGAGTGCCGATCTGGAGGAGAGGTGCGTCTATAGGGAACTCTCTCCCTAGCACCTCCTCCTCGAGATCCGTCCCACAGGCATGTGCCTGCAGTAACCCCACCACCTGGCCATACTGACAGCACGAAATTCAGTAACTGGTGTAGTCAGACATTACAGTACAAGAAATGCTGAGGGTTAGATGACTATGGGAGTAATAAAGGGTGGAGATTTCCTGATATCTTATTATTAAAGCAGGTTACAAAGTTGTGTGGGGCTGGTAGCTGGGGCAGGGGTCTGTTGTTGGGGCGTAGCATTAACTTGTAGTACAGCCGCAGGGCCGGCGCCACCAGTAAGGCGACTTTGGCAGCTGCCTAGGGCGCATCTTAGTTGGGGGCGCCGGAACCATGCTTCAAAAAAAAAAAAATCCCCCCCTTTACTTACCTGGTCGCTGCTGCTCTCCCGGTGCTCTCATCTGCCCGTCCGTGGCTGTGAGGGAAGCGTTGTGCGCTCCCCTCCAGCCAATGCGCATTCAATAAAGTTTGTTTAAAAAAAAAACTTTACTGAATGCGCATTGGCTGGAGGGGAGCGCACAACGCTTCCCTCACAACCACAGACGGGCAGATGAGAGCACCGGGAGAGCAGCAGCAAGGAGGTAAGTAAGGGGGAAGGGGGAGTATCCTGGCATACTATGGGGGAAAATCCTGGTATATTGGGTGGCTAAGTCCTGGCTGGCATACTGGGGGGGGGGGGGGGGGAATCCTGGCATATTGGATGGCTAAGTCCTGGCTGACATACTGGAGGGGGGGGGGGAATCCTGGAATATTGGGTGGCTAAGTCCTTTCTGGCATACTGGGGGGGGGGGCGGGGGGATCCTGGCATATTGGGTAGCTAAGTCCTGGCTGGCATATTGTGGGGGGAAATCCTGGCATATTGAGTGGCTAAGTCCTGGCTGGCATATTGGGTGGTTAAGTCCTGGCTGGCATACTGTGGGTGAAAATCCTGGCATATTGGGTGGCTAAGTCCTGGCTGGCATATTGTGGGGGAAAATCCTGGCATATTGTGGGGGAAAATCCTGGCATATTGGGTGGCTAAGCCCTGGCATATTGTGGGGGGAAATTATGGGATATTGAGTGGCATAATCCTGGGATATTGTGGGGCATAATCCTGGCATATTGAGGGACATAATCCTGGGATATTGAGAGGCATAATCCTGGGATATTGAGGGGCATAATCCTGGGAGATTGTGGGGCATAATCCTGGGATATTGAGGGGCATAATCCTGGGATATTGAGGGGCATGATCCTGGCATATTGAGGGGCATACTCCTGGCATATTGAGGGGCATAATCCTGGCATATTGAGAGGCATAATCCTGGGATATTGAGGTGCATAATCCTGGCATATTGAGAGGCATAATCCTGGCATATTGAGGGACATAATCCTGGGATATTGAGGGGCATGATATTGCACCGGCCCTGAGTACAGGAATTCCAAAGATGATCAAGACCTTCTACTCGGCCATTTCAGACTATTAGAAGTATCCAGTTGGTTTATTGTGTCAGTATTGGAGACCTATTATTTATAAATCATGTAGATGTGTAGATGTAAAAAGAAGTAGCCGGATTTGGACAGAAGAAGCTGCAAAATTGGAAAATAGGAGATATTAACTTGGTTCAGAACATATATAAGAATAGCTGCATATCAAGAAATGCAAGTTACATAATCAGCTTAGTTCAGGTGTTTGGAAGGGGTGAAATGCACCATAAGGCTATAGGTTTGTGATGATAAGAAATGAGGAGAAATGTGTTTGAAGTTTGAAGTTGGGGTCAATATGTCAACTGCTCAATAGAGTGCGTAAACATTATGACTATGTCTTAAAGGCATGCATCAAAATGATAACATGGATTATATTACTCAACACCTGCACTGTTTCTGAACAAAAGTAAAAAAATATATATATAAATAGTACTATTCTAATAATAATAATAATAACAAACCCTTAAACAAATAAGTTTGAATACTGCAGATTACAGTATAGTACAATAACAACACTTTATCCTCTAACCCATCGACAGTTAATATACTTTGTCATTTAAATAGATTATAAATATAGGGCAGAGTCTAATATTAAAATATCATTAAAAGTCCCAAAAAAAATAATAAAAAAGGCACAGACAAATATTTAAAAATGTCATAAAAATCAAATAAATGAATTACAATAAAAGCACCACTCATGCAATTTATAGAGCCTTAAAGATATTAATAAAAATAATGGGCTGAATAAATTAAATATGTATCGGGAACGAATGAAGTGGGGGCTCACTGGCGGGATAACTTCCCATACCACCAAAAGTAGAAATAACCAAGATATACTAATTACCGCATCATAGTTGCATTCACAGCAACACAAAGAAATGGCATCACTGTTGGGGATGGGACACTTCACCACGGCTGCATCTTTTTTAACAGATTTAGGTTAAGAATTTTTCAAGTGACAAAGCTTTAAGTAGTTTTGCATTTGGAGAACAGATGGCGCTATAACACAAGCTTCCATGAAACCTCTAGGTATGATAGATCTATCTGGACATTAGGCATTGTTGAACAGGTAACGTGCCTAATAAAGAGAGACATTTCCAAATTCGATATCAAAGTCTGTTACTTCCTATCACCATAGTGTTATGGTGAGATGGAAATTATAAAATGGAATTTTGAATCAGCAGTTAAACCAACTGACACTATATATATATATATATATACAGTGCCTTGCAAAAGTATTCACCACCCTTGGCATTTTTCGTGTTTTGTTTCCTCACAACCTGGAATTAACATGGATTGTTTGAGGATTTGCATCATTTAATTTACAGAACATGCCCACAACTTTGAAGATTTTTTAAAATGTTTTATTGTGAAGCAAACAACAAATAGGACAAAATAACAGAAAAAGTCAATGTGCATAACTATTCACCCCCCTAAAGTCAATACTTTGTAGAGCCACCTTTTGCGGCAATCACAGCTCCAAGTCGCTTTGGATAAGTCTCTATGAGCTTGCCACATCTTACCACTGGGGTTTTTGCCCATTCCTCTTTGCAAAAAAACTCCAGCTCCTTCAAGTTGGATGGTTTGCGCTTGTGAACGCAATCTTTAAGTCTGACCACAAATTTTCTGTTGGATTGAGGTCTGGGTTTGACTAGGCCATTCCAACACATTTACATGTTTCCCCTTAAACCACTAAAGTGTTGCTTTAGCAGTGCGTTTGGGGTCATTGTCCTGCTGGAAGGTGAACCTCTGTCCTAGCCTCAAATCACACACAGAGTGGTACAGGTTTTGCTCAAGAATATCCCAGTATTAAGCACCATCCATCTTTCCCTCAACTCTGACCAGTTTCCCAGTCCCGGCTACTGAATAAATCCTCCCCGGCATGATGCTGCCACCACCATGTTTCACTGTGGGGATGGTGTTCTTTGGGTGATGTGATGTGTTAGGTTTGCGCCAGACATAGTGTTTTCTTTGATGGCCAAAAAGTTCAATTTTAGTCTCATCAGACCAGATCACCTTCCTCCATACATTTTGGGAGTCTCCCACATGCCTTTTCGCAAACTCAAAACATGCCATTTTGTTTTTTGCTGAAAGTAATGGCTTTCTTCTGGCCACTCTGCCATAAATCCTAGACATGTGCATTCGTTTTCGGACGAATGCATTTTCGTCCGAAAATAGCATTTTCGTCCATTTGCCTCGAAAAACGAATAACGAAAATGCTAAACTAACGAAAGACGAATGAACGAATGGTTAAAAAACAAAATAGAGTCGGTTTATAGAATACCAATAGCATTACATACATTCCATAAACTGACATAATGAACGACTTTTCTTATGAATGGGACTCTAGTTCAGTTTATAGAAAGCCAATAGTATTACATGTATTCTATTAGCCAAAAGTCTATACAGGGCCGATCCTAGGGTCACGGGCGCCTGGGTGCAGGATTTTTTTTGGCGCCCCCAGGTGGGCGTGGCTATATGATAAACCCCTCCCCTTTACACATGTATGTTCCAGGCATACCAATTTTTCATTATTGGGGTGGGGGGATTCTTGTGGAGAGCACAAACTTTATTTTTAGATGAAGGACCAACAAGAGCTCTTATTTTAAATAAAGATATTTATTTGGCAGTAAAACAGTGTAGTGTAGAGACTTTTTGCTGGCTAGCAGTTTTAACTACAGTTCCCATGATGTCCAACCAGCCAAAGTCTCCCATTAGTCTGGCTGAGCATCATTGGAAAAGAAGTACACAAGGAGCAATAAATAATATTCCACCAAGTCAGTCACTCACTTGTCTCTCTCTTCCCATACCGCCATGTCTTTCTCCCTCTCCACTCATACCCTCATGTATCTCTCTCTCTCCACTCATACCCTCATGTATCTCTCTCTCTCCACTCATACCCTCATGTATCTCTCTCTCCACTCATACCCTCATGTATCTCTCTCTCTCCACTCATACCCTCATGTATCTCTCTCTCTCCACTCATACCCTCATATATAACTCTTTCCACTCATACCCTCATATATAACTCTCTCTCTCTCCACTCATACCCTCATGTATAACTCTCTCTCAACTCATACCCTCATGTATAACTCTCTCTCCACTCATACCCTCATGTATCTCTCCACTCATACCCTCATGTAGCTCTCTCTCTCCACTCATACCCTCATGTATCTCTCTCTCTCCACTCATACCCTCATATATAACTCTTTCCACTCATACCCTCATATATAACTCTCTCTCTCTCCACTCATACCCTCATGTATAACTCTCTCTCAACTCATACCCTCATGTATAACTCTCTCTCCACTCATACCCTCATGTATCTCTCCACTCATACCCTCATGTAGCTCTCTCTCTCCACTCATACCCTTGTGTATCTCTCACTCTCCACTCATACCCTCATGTATCTCTCTCTCTCCACTCATACCCTCATGTATCTCTCTCTCTCCACTCATACCCTCATGTATAACTCTCACCACTCATACCCTCATGTATCTCTCTCTCTCCACTCATACCCTCATATATAACTCTCTCTCCACTCATACCCTCATATATAACTCTCTCTCTCTCCACTCATACCCTCATATATAACTCTCTCTCCACTCATACCCTCATGTATAACTCTCTCTCTCCACTCATACCTTCATGTATATCTCTCTCCACTCATACCCTCATGTATATCTCTCCCTTCATATCCCATATATTTTTCCATGTCTATCTTTCTGTTACTCATGCTCCCCATGGTGGTCTTTTTTTCTGCATGTCTGTCTCTCCTTCTATACACCCATGTCTGCTGTCTCTTTCTCTTCATAATTCACATGTATGTCTCTCTCTCCTCATAATCCTGTGTATTTGCCTATTAATATGCCACAGCCAGTTTGCCCATATATATGCCACTGCCAGTTTGCCCATTAATATGCCACAGATAGTTTTCCCATTAATATGCCACAGATAGCTTGCCCATTAACATACCACAGTTAGTTTATCCAATTATATAGCAGTTAGTTTGCCCATTAATATGCCAGTGTCAGTTTGGCCACTAATATGCCAGTGTCAGTTTGTCCATTAATATGCCACCACCAGTTTTCCCAAGAAAAGCATTACCCCCTCCCCCCATTCCCCAGTACTCACCTTGCTGCTGCTGTTTCGTATCTCCTCCGCACAGTCTTCCCTCTATGCACACTCAGAGTGCAGTGCAGGAGGCGGGAAATAGCTGCCGACTGGATGGGGACTGTCAAGTGGGCAGCGGTGGCCCCTTTAACCAGTTAAAAGTTGCCCTGCATACATACACACCCACACTTACGCACAGGGTCATGCATAAATACACACGGTCACACTTACACAGACACACTTAGTCAGGGCCGCCACTAGGAATTTCAGGGCCCCTTACTGAACACATTTTACTGAACACATTTAGTCACCATTACACACAGACACCCTTATACACACACAGAGCAATACACACAGTCACACTTATGTACACACACTTACACAGACAGTAACACACATTGACTCACACAGAGAAAAACACATTCTCACACACACACACACAGTGAAACACACATTCACACACACACACTTACATACATTCACACACACACAGTGAAACACACACACACATACATTCACACACACAGTGAAACACACATTCACACACACACTTACATACATTCACACACACACATACAGTGAAACACACACACATACATTCACACACAGTGAAACACACATTCACACACACACACACACACACACACACACACACACACAGTGAAACACACATTCACATACATTCACACACACACTTACATACATTCACACACACAGTGAAACACACATTCACACACACACTTACATACATTCACACACACACAGTGAAACACACTGAAACACACACACATACATTCACACACACAGTGAAACACACATTCACACACGCACACTTACATACATTCACACACACACACACAGTGAAACACACATTCACACACACTGAAACACATTCACACACACACAGTGAAACACACATTCACACACACTGAAACACATTCACACACACACACAGTGAAACACACATTCACACACACACACTTACTACATTCACACACACACACACACACACACACACAGTGAAACACACATTCACACTGAAACACACACACTTACATACATTCACACACACAGACATACACATTGAAACACACACACACTTCTTTTAATTTAAAAAACAAAAACAAAAAAAAACTCGTTTTTACTATCGGTCCCCCTCCCTGGAGGGAGGAGGACATTTCCGGACGGTGTCTGCAGAGGAGGCAGAACACCGTCATTCAGATCTTCTGCCGGATGTCACCAGAGACATCCGGCAATCAGACAGCGCGACGGGGCGGAGCTTGCACCCGTCGCGCTGTAATGAGATTAGGAGGTACGGTGACCGCAGGCGCTCACCTGCGGGCCGCACCTCCAGAATGAGGGAGAAAGGCGCTCATCGGAACGCCTTTCCTCCCGGTGCGCCTGGGCGCGGTGCACCCCGTGCACCCGCCCAGGATCGGCCCTGAGTCTATAAACCGAAGGTCGTTCGGTTTATAGACTTTCAGTGTATAGAATACATGTAATTCTATGCTATTCTATAAACCGAAAGTCTATAAACTGAATGACCTTCGGTTTATAGACTTTCGGCTTATAGAATAGCATAGAATTACATGTATTCTATAAACCGAAAGTCTATAAACCGAACGATTCTCGGCTTATAGAATACGTGTAATACTATTGGCTTTCTATAAACCGAACTAGAGTCCCCATTCATAAGAAATTCTTATGAATGGGGACCCCATTCATAAGAATTTCTTATGAATGGGGACTCTAGTTCGGTTTATTAAGTGGCAATACCCTGGCATTTTAATTGGCAATATCCTGGCATATTGGGAATATCCTGGCATATTAATTGGCAATATCCTGGCATATTAATTGGCAATACCCAATACCCTGGCATATTAATTGGCAATATCCTGGCATATTAAGTGGCAATACCCTGGCATATTAAGTGGCAATACACTGGCATATTAAGTGGCAATAGAGAGGCAAAATCCTGGCATATGGAGGTGCAAAATCCTGACATATTGAGTGGCAAAATCCTGGCATACTGAGGGGCAAAATCCTGGCATATTGAGGGGCAAAATCCTGACATATTGAGGGGCAAAATATTGGCATATTAAATGGCATATTGAGTGGCTAAATACTGGCATATTGAGGGGAAAAATAGTGTGGGTCTAATAGGTTATGTGGGTCACTTTGTGTGTGTAAGTGGTAAGGGTGTGTGTAAGTGTGTCACTTTCTGTGCAAGGATGTGTGTCACTGTGTCAGTGTAAGGGTGTGTGTAAGTGTGTCACTGTATAAGGGTGTAAGTGTGTCACTGTGTCTGTGTAAGGGTGTGTGTGTGTGTGTGTGTGTGTGTGTAAGTGTGTCACTGTGTCTGTGTAAGGGTGTATGTGTAAGTGGTAAGTGTGTCTCTGTGGGTGTGACTGCAAGGGTGTCTTTGTGTTTAAGGGTTTCAATGTGTGTTAGGGTGTCAATGTGTGACAAATTTAGAGCATGCGAGTTGAATATTTCGATGTATTTATTTTCCACACTATACATTATACTGTTATATATATCAAATATATGGAGGGTTGGTAGTATTGGAGTCGTGGCAGGTCAGAGGAGGGGGGCACCAAAATGCACCTTGCCTGTGTAGACGAAAATCCTTGCACCGGCCCTGCCCAAATTTTCCAAAATATTTCATACTAAGTGAGAGTTATTATTCTCAATGAAATATGCCAAAAGAGATGAGGTGGCACCTATGTGTGCAGTGGAAGTGTTAACCTTTACTATTTTACACATTACAAATTTTCCTGCATATTATGAATTCATGGATGGATAATTGTAATGCCTCTCAGAAAATCAGAAGTCACTGCTGGCATCTACTGCTCACCAGATGACCCTTCTAGATTTTTGCTCTTGAACGTAGAAGAGCTAAGTATGTGTCTTTTGCCAACAGTTCCTCCTTCCTCTCTAAGTTACATAATATGCTCCTCAATGCTCCATTTCTGAGCCTATCCTGTTTTTGCGAATTATGAATAACCTTGCCACAGTCTAGCTCAGCGATGGCGAACCTATGGCATGGGTGCCTCCTGTAGCACTTGAGAGCCCCTGAGGTAGCACCTGAGTGCGTCCTCACCATCATCATACATGGAGGTAAGTGAAGGACATGGAGGGACACTGAGAAGGGGCAACAAAAGAAAAGGAACAAGGACTTAGTATCCTGCAGAACAATGGGCAATCAGGATTTAAAACATTTGCCATCACTGGTCTAAATGTATACAGATGGCACCATAATTCAAAAGGAGCATGCTAAACCTAACACATCTTGAGGTTCTGTTACAGGAATTCATTAATACTCACACAAAAAAAGTGTTTTCTTAGTGGGAATAGAGCTTAAACCATTAATATGTGTCAATACTGTTAGTAATAGAAAGGGGGCACTATACGCTAAGGTTTTATGTGAAATTAGATTTGCTATTTTGGAAAATCAGGTTTGTGCTATTTAGCTTTATATATATAGTTCAACCTCAAAAGAATAATGTGATTGAAGTGATGGGGTGGTTTGTAACAGATCACAGAATATTTCTGCTTGCTTTTTAAAATATTTCAAATGAAGAGTAATTGTGATTATGTCACGTTGTCACTCTTATATGACTTATCAATGCATAATTATTCAAAAACTATTATAGGGTTGACAAAGATGTTTGCTACGGGCCGGGGCTCATACATCAGTGTACAAGTATTTGAGTTAAGTAACCCATTTCACATACCCCTCGGTGTCTAGGGTTGCCAGGATACATGTTGCGAGGTATGCATTATATAAAATCTCAATAAAGCCAACCCATGTTTTAGAGTACTAGGAATATTAATCTGAAAAAACTACAAACTAGGGTGAAAATATTGACCTTTTATTCAGGGTCAACATTAATTATATAATTGTCCCTAAATAAAATGTTTATTTGGTCAACCTTGTGTACATCCAATGGCTCTAAACTGACTAGAATCAAATAACATGAGAGACCTGTCCACAATTAGAGTTACATACATGAGGGTTCTTTCTCCCCTTAGATAAAATCAGCAGTGAACATCCCAATTCTTGAAATTAATGCCATATCTGCTTATAGGAGTACAAGGCTAACCAAGTTATTGTTTTTACAATAAGTTCTTTACCAGTTTTTAATGTTGTTATATCTGTGTTATAGTCTACCCTTCCAGGAAACTGACTAAAGTCTGCTGATAACAGCAGTTTTGTTGATTAGAAATATTGTTTCAGCTTGTGCAACCTGTCACGAACCACAACCCTTTGTGGTTGCACCATTTATTGTGACATACTGAGTTTAGTAACCTACTTGCATATAACATGCCTTTTCTGAGGAAATGTGTTATTATGATCAGATATCAGAAACCTGAGTTTACAATAGTTTCTCAAACAATGGGCTATTTGTAATGAGCCAATTACAATATATCAAATGGCTTGCAGGTTATTTTATGGAAGTTTGCTCTTCAACTCTTCTCCCATCCCTGTATGGGTTGTTAAATTTCCTTCCAAAAAATACTGTCCATGCTATTCCCTCCATAGACATAACATTGCACTCATGCCAACATACCTCCCAACTTTGCCCCCTGGTAAATTGGGACACCAGGGGGTGGAGTCTGGGGAGGGGGATGGGCATCGGGTGGAATCTGGGGAGGGAGGTGTCAGTGCTACCGCTCATGTGTGGTAACACTGTCACCCATTTTTGATCCTGCGCAATGTCTGGGACACCGGAGAAGGCAATCAGGACTGCAGGATTGCGGTCCTGAGTCCTGCTGTCCCTCTCAGCTCTACCTGTGTCCCGAAAAGCGGGACGGAAATAGACCAACAGAAGCAGGAAAATTAAGATCTGAACATCTTAAATGTGCCAGGAATACAAAAAAAACTTAACTGCCAATTCTCGTGAACGTACAATATCTATCATTCTATCTACTTGAAGAAAACAATTGGCTTGAGAAAACCCTTTGCTGGTATTCTTTGAAAGAAATGGTGGCAACGCTACCAGTGCTTGTGTACTGTGTATGACACTGAAATTGTCATGTTTGCATGTTTAAAGTAATAGTAAAGCCCATAAAATGAATTGCTGTGATTATGATCTATCTCACTGTCCAGTTTTGATTTAAACATTTTTCAGGAAACTATGTAGGAGACGAGCCAGACACTGTGCATGGACAGACAACAGTGTGTGCATAGGAGAGTGCATTGACAGCCCTGAACTCTTTAGGACACCCATCGTACCAAATGCATGCAAGTCTGTTACATGACTATGGGGCAAAGGTCACATACAAACAGAGATGAGTAAGGGACTATCAGGCATTGGAAATATCAAATAGAAACTTGACATGAATCCCTAGATAAGACGTTTTTTTTAGGGTTGACTGCTCCTTTAAGAAAGTTTTGCAGGAAAATAATATTGGATTATGGAGCATACTATATGCAAACACCCATTTCAGTTAGGCTGACCAGAATTTGCAAGTGACAAAAAGAGGGCATTATTCACCAACAAGAAATGTTAGTTATTGGCCTGGGTCCAAAATATCTACAGGACATTCTCCTTTATATTCCTCCCTGTGCATTGAGGTCCTCTGGTTCTAAATTGGTGAAACCACTTACAACGAGATTAACATCTACAGCCCATGGGTCCTTTTCTGCAGTTGCCTAAAAACTCTGGAATGGCCTTATGGGAGAGTTACAGCAGATTGAACAATTTAACACTTTTAAGAGAGTTAAAGACATAGTTAACAAGGGCAAAACTAGAAATGTCCAGAACCCCTGCACTTCCTAGTAGTGTGGGTGGGGACTATTGTTACCAACTCTGCATTTTTCCCTAGGAATTATGATTTTTTTTTTTATGTTGCAGGCTATTTTTTCCTAGCTACGGATGATTTGTTTTTTCCCCATTAAACCCCCAGAATTAATTTCAGCTCCAGCCACAGGCGCACGAGTCCTTCAAGCGGGAGAACTGTGGAGTAGAGTGTCATCATCTTTGCACCTTCTTAAGCACTCCGAGAGACATGTAGGGGGAGGAGCCTTTTGAGGGAGCCCACTTCCCCCAATCACGCAAAATGTTTCTGATTGCACTATTGCTGCAGTATGGGAGACTGACAATTGGGGGAGGACTTGGGCAGGTACATTTAAACTAAATGCAGGGGGGGGGTTGGTAACAGTGGCAGTCTAGTTCACCTATTGGTATCCATAAGTTGCATCAAAGCCAAATAAATAACTAGACTGTCCTTTTAAGGATGTGTATATGACCAGCATCTCTTATCAGAGAATAATACCATGACAGCAGTTGTCTTTAATGGTACACAAATTGAAACACTGTTCATAATAATAACATACTAACATTTGTTAAACATAAGGTTGCCTTTATCATGTATGCAATGATTATTTGGTTACTTTAGGGAGCAATTTGGCAAGATGTTTGTGCAATAGTTGGCAACACTGTCGGGGACTCTGCTATAATCCTGATACAAAATAATGAAATAGAAATTCCTAAAATTAAAATACATACTAGGAAGAAGCACTGGCAGCAAAACTGAGGCTTCTCTCCACATGGTGACTGTACTGTATCAAAAAGATAACATGCTCTCTAAAAAGAGGACATCTGCCCAGGCTAATTACGGTCTAATGCGCTTTTTATTAGGTAGCACATTTAATGTTTATGTATGTTATGATATGAAAGAAGTGTAGTTAAGTGTACAGGTCAGATAACAATAACAGGCTTCCTCCCACACACTGCTGGCCAGCTGACGTACGAGTCCTGAAATAATGGAAATAGCTACATCTGTCTGAACATTCATAAGCGGAACTGTATCCTGGGAGCATAAAAAAGACTGTTACTTAGAGTTTCCATGTGACGCATGGACCCGATTAATGTGCAGCATTCATGTCTCTTGTACTCTCATTCATACTTCTTTACCACTTTACTGTTTATTTTTAACACATCTTTTCTTATTTACTTTCGGGTGAAATAAAAATAAAATAATCTCGCTACACTTGGATATGTAGGTGCAGTTGTGTTTCTTCTCAAGCTTTGACCTCTGATATGTTGTTAGGTGAATTAATCTTTATTTTTGAAACTGAGCCTGTCACCAGAAATTTGAGGAATTCACGGGTTTGAAATAGACAATCAGGTTTTATTTTAAAGCACCAACTGTTTCTGAGAAGGGTGTGTTGCAATTTCAAGATGTCCACATCCTCAATGTAAGCTAGATAAAAATAATCTAAATCTGTTGGTAATATTATTTTAAACTGACTTCTGTAATATGTTCCATGTGTGATATTAGAGGTGCACGCATGCACAACGTATTCCCATTTGGCTCTTCTTTCCAGTACCACGTGGTCAGGGAAGAAGGAGCACCATGCAGGTTTCTGAACTATGCTTTGTTTGTCTTTCACTGGGAATGAAGTTTAAAAAAAAAAGCTTGCTTAAACAAACCATAAAAAAACCTTAGCACTAAAATTATTGTGGACTACATTTTCCATGACATTAATACAATATGTGGTTAGCTGAGCAGCATAGGAACTGTACTCCAAGATGGTGGGCATACCACGGTTCAGCCATTACTATGCTAAGAAAAAAGCTATAGTTAGGGTAGTTATTTGGCACTCCAGATGACATGGACTCCAATTACCATGATGCTCATTCTGGCTGGCTAAGCATCACAAGAACTGGAGTCTACATTATCTGGATTACCAAAAGCTAGCATTTACCACCACCTACCCCTCCATATCCGTCTGTTCCCCTTCTTTCTCTACCGAGACTCCTCCCTTACTTTTTTAGAGCAGCACTGCAAATATATTGTTTGGGAACCATGCCCCCATTTTCTTGATACTTTCTCGACAAATGCACAATTAAAGTACAATTTGTCTTTGGATCTCTTCAAATAACTCATCTTGCACTTCTATTTTGAACTGAAGGGTTAATAATTATTCCCAACACCCCCCTACAGTACTGGGCAGGTTACTGGAAACTGCAATATTTGCCATGGCTTATCAGAAAACAGGAAAAAAAAATATCAAACAACATGTGCCATTTAAATCCTGTTCTGTTGGTCAGAATGATTTCAGGGTCACCTTAGCCCTATGTCAGGGTTACTAAGAACAAAGATAAAGACAACCTCCAAATATGTCAACAGACTTCGCCAAAGACCCTGGTGTTTGTTAACTCAACTGGAGCCAGATACACAGCAAATATCACAATGACTGTCTCTCCATTATATTAACCCATGTCACTCAATGTGAATTAAAGGGTTTTTTTTTCATTTGTATTTCTGGTATAGAAGCATTTTTTTTTTTTTTTTAAAGGTGGGCGACTGTCTCTTTCGGGTAGTGCAGAGAGACCCTCATTTTGAAAGGGGATCGGTAGAGGCAACCTTAGCTTGGTTTGTTTGTGTGCAATAGCAGAGAGAGAGACCCCTGCTGAAACCAGAACACGATCAGACAGGCATGGTGAACTCACGCCAGCCTCCAGACAGGCAGGTATTCTTGGGAGGATGTGTTTCTTAACCCTTGCTTTGTTCAAGAACATATAGTGAATATGTCTGTGCTGAAATGGGCACGGCCTCCAAATTAACAGGGAAGCAGACTTTAAATATCCTACTCAGCTCAAACTAACTGGTTACTCTGAAAACCCCAAATATCCCAACCAAACAACGCCTCTTGTGGTGCCTATGCTGGTGTACATTGTGGCCCTTGGTGTAAGTAATGCGTCAAGGAAAACAATCATGTAAGATGTAAGGGGATATAATTGATAAGAACGAGAAACTGCCTCTTCTGGTATTGGGAAAGAGAGATTAAAATACAAGGCGCTAACTATTCACTGTATGCAAGGGCATAACTTGAAATTACAAGTCCCTGGTGCGAAAATTGCCCCGGGCCCCATGACTTCACCAAGAAACATGTCCCACAGTGCCATGTGTCCCCAAACAGCTTGCCAGTGCCATATTTGCCCCCAAACAGCCTGTCAGTACCTTATTTGTCCCAAACATCTTGTCAGTGTCATCTGTGCCCCAATCTGGTCAGTGTAATTGTTGACTACAGTTTGCCTATGCCCTGTTTGGCATTACACAGCCACCCCCAAACAACTTGTCAGTGTCATTTTGTCCCCAAACAGATTTTCAATGCCATCTTTGTCTTCAGCTTGTCAGTTCTATATGTGTTCCCAAACAGCTTGTCAGTGCCATATTTGTCCCAAACATCTTGTTAGTGCCATCTTTGCCTCCAATTTTGTCAATGTCATCTTTCAACCCAGACAGCTTGTTTGTGTTATGTTTGTCATCAAATATCTTGTCTTTATTCTATTTCTACATTCTCTGTGACACTCGCTGCAGCTTTCCCACAGTTAATGGCTTTTAAAGAGGCAGATATGAAAGTAGTCACGTGGTCAACCATGCCTCCTGGAGTGGTGGGCCCTGTTGCGACCCCTGACACCATGCCATGTACCGGACTGCACAGGTATTCAGGTGTGACTGGTAAGCTCAGCTCTTTTGTTTTTTATAATTCTTATACAAATGAGCTATTAGAGAATTTTTACAAAATAAAATAATAATTTCTCTGCGCTATAATTGGGTATATAAATGTCTGGTGTCCCTCCATCTATCTCTTTAATATTTTTTTATATCTTTAATGTTTTATAAAGTGTGACATTTAAGCAGTATTGTTAGAGGTTAAACCGTCCTCTTCTTTAGCGTAAACTTAAAACGTTCCCACAATTGTTGGGTTAGTCTGTCTATTGAGCATGTCACCCGGACATCTTTTTTTTTGTTTGTTTGTACTTGATTTGTTACTACACAAAATGATCATCAGTGTGAGACTCCTGCTGTGAGGCCTCCTCACATTTCCTGAGCTGTGACCTCCAACATTAGATGTACTACTGCGAAAGCCCCATAACCTGGCATCACTGACTGTTTGCTCAGGGAGGCAAAGAACTGCTTCTGTTTGCAGAGAAAATGTCACCTTGACTTCCTGCTGCTTTTAATTTTAAAATCCCACAGCAGCTCTGTGAAGAAAACCACAAAATTCATCATGGCCCAGTTAATCCATATGTTTCACTTGCCACTGCCAATTATACTTAAAGGGGACAAGTTACCTAAATAAAATGGGCATTAAGGTTTTTAAAACCGTTCCAGAGATTTAAAAATTAAATAAATTAAAGCAAAAATGTAAGGAATAGAGCAGTGAAATCCGGATGGAGAAAATAAATAAGATAGAACACAGGACGGGCTGCTAAAAAGGGATATATTCCTCAAACAGAAGCAGCCATGTTGCCAATCAGTAATCCCCTAACCCAGTGAAACAAATACACCTACGCGTTTTGTGCCAAAACATGGCACTTTGTCCCCCCCCCCCCCACATCAAAAAAGCAGGAACTTCCCCAGCACCTCAGGACATGCACCATTTCTCAAATTGCACAGCTAGGACTTACCCCTGCACACCAGGACATTCACAATCACACATATTGCATATCCAGGACTTACCCATGCACCCAATTACATGCCCCATAACCTACTTTGCACATCCAGGGCTTACCCTTGCAACCCAATACATGCCCCATCAAACCCCATTGCACATCTAGGACTTACCCCTGCACCCCAGGACATGTCACCTGACCCAGATAGCACATAACAGGACTTACCCTGGCACCTCAATACATGTCCCATCAACCACATTGCACATACAGTACTTACACCCCAGTACATGCCTCTGCCGTTTTAAAAAAATGATTTTTTAAAAAGGGCAGCGGTTTTTGCTGCCCCCCCAGACAGACAAGGCAAGTGTTGTCCTAGGCACTTGCCTTGTCCACCTCGCCCTAAATGCAGCGCTGCAGAGCCAAAAATGTAAAGTGATTCTGTCATGTATAGCAAGACAAAGTCCAATTTATACTCCTAATGCCACCTATACATTTGCTAGCTTTTTGACTAGTAAATGAATAGTTTAATAGACTTTACTTGCATCCTTCTGGTGCCAGTACTCCTGATTTATGGGCTGCAATAAAGAGCATGGTACACCTGTGTATTTACCTGGCATTCTGTGAAATGAATCCAGGCATCATTTGCACAGCGGTCGAATGCATAGCATGGCAACTGAGTGCAAACCAAGGTAGTCCATGTCTCAGGAAGGTGGGGACCAGAATGTGCTAAGTAAATTTTATTTCATATTCATGAAGATCGGGCTGTTTGCAACCACATGATTGGATAATCTGTCCTCTAGTCTAGTCCTGGATCTAAGCGGTGGTCCCGCAGTCATGTGATCTTTGTGATGAACTAATCACAGTGATAACATACAATCACATGACACAGTCAGTGGTTTTGAATCATTGAATTTACATGTGTGTCACTATTTGTACCCAGGGCCGGACTGGCCTACCGGGATACCGGGAAATTTCCCGGTAGGCCGCCGGCCCTGGGGCCGCTTTATGCAGCCGCTTTAAGAGATCCGGACAGCGCCGCTTTAAGACGTGCGGCCGCGCTGCTCTATGACGCTGCGGCCAGAGCACAACTCCACGTGCGTCCACAGCCCATGATGCCTGAAAGAGAAGGTAAGAAGATATAACGGGTGGTTGGGAGTTTGGGGAGAAGGGGAAGGGGGATAAAATATAATGGGGAAAAAATACATAGATGACAGGGGGGTAAGAGATGACAGGGGGTAAGAGATGACAGGGCTGGGGGAAGAAAAAAAGATATACAGGGGGTAAGAGATGACAGGGCTGGGGGAAGAAAAAAATATATACAGGGGGTAAGAGATGAGAGGGCTGGGGGGAGAAAAATATATATACAGGGGGTAAGAGATGGCAGGGCTGGGGGGAGAAAAATATATATACAGGGGGTAAGAGATGACAGGGCTGGGGGAAGAAAAAAATATATACAGGGGGTAAGAGATGACAGGGCTGGGGGGAGAAAAAAATATATACAGGGGGTAAGAGATGACAGGGCTGGGGGGAGAAAAAATATATATACAGGGGGTAAGAGATGACAGGGCTGGGGGGAGAAAAATATATATACAGGGGGTAAGAGATGACAGGGCTGGGGGGAGAAAAAATATATACAGGGGGTAAGAGATGGCAGGGCTGTGGGGGGAAAAATATATACAGGGGGTAAGAGATGGCAGGGCTGGGGGGAGAAAAAAATATATACAGGGGGTAAGAGATGACAGGGCTGGGGGAAGAAAAAAATATATACAGGGGGTAAGAGATGACAGGGCTGGGGGAAGAAAAAAATATATACAGGGGGTAAGAGATGACAGGGCTGGGGGGAGAAAAATATATATACAGGGGGTAAGAGATGACAGGGCTGGGGGGAGAAAAATATATATACAGGGGGTAAGAGAGGACAGGGCTGGGGGAAGAAAAATATATATACAGGGGGTAAGAGATAACAGGGCTGGGGGGAGAAAAATATATATACAGGGAGTAAGAGATAACAGGGCTGGGGGGGAGAAAAATATATATACAGGGGGTAAGAGATGACAGGGCTGGGTGGAAAACAATATATATACAGGGGGTAAGAGATGACAGGGCTGGGGGAGAAACAAATATATACAGGGGGTAAGAGATGACAGGGCTGGGGGGAGAAAAAAAATATATACAGGGGGTAAGAGATGGCAGGGCTGGGGGGAGAAAAAAATATATACAGGGGGTAAGAGATGACAGGGCTGGGGGAAGAAAAAAATATATACAGGGGGTAAGAGATGACAGGGCTGGGGGGAGAAAAATATATATACAGGGGGTAAGAGATGACAGGGCTGGGGGGAGAAAAATATATATACAGGGGGTAAGAGATGACAGGGCTGGGGGAAGAAAAATATATATACAGGGGGTAAGAGATAACAGGGCTGGGGGGAGAAAAAAATATATACAGGGGGTAAGAGATGACAGGGCTGGGGGGAGAAAAAATATATATACAGGGGGTAAGAGATGACAGGGCTGGGGGGAGAAAAAAATATATACAGGGGGTAAGAGATGACAGGGCTGGGGGGAGAAAAAATATATATACAGGGGGTAAGAGATGACAGGGCTGGGGGTAGAAAAAAATATATACAGGGGGTAAGAGATGACAGGGCTGGGGGGAGAAAAATATATATACAGGGGGTAAGAGAAGACAGGGGAGGGGGGAGAAAAATATATATACAGCGGGTAAGAGATGACAGGGCTGGGGGAGAAAAATATATATACAGGGGGTAAGAGATGACAGGGCTGGGGGGAGAAAAAAATATATACAGGGGCTAAGAGATGACGGTGGGGGAAGAAAAATATATATACAGGGGAAGGAAGAGATGACGGGTGGGGGGGAATAAACATACAGGGGGTAAGAGATTAAAGGGGTGGGAGGTGGAGAAAAATAAACATACAGGGGGTAAGAGATGACAGGGGTGGGGGAGAAAAATATACATACAGGAGAAGGAAGAGATGACTGGTGGGGGGGGAAAGAAAATACAAAGGGAAAGAAATGACAGGGGTGGGGGGAGAAAATACATACGTGAGTGAATATCAGAGTGTAAACGTGAGACTGAGAGTGAGTGGCAGTGCATGTACGTGTGTGGCAGTGTAGGTGTGTGAGTGAGCGGCAGAGTGTAATAAATGGGTATATCCCAGTGCTTCCCGTCTATAAAAAGCAGGGGAATCGCTCTTGACAGCTCTATTCATTTGTAGCTCTGTTATGACAACTGTGATTGTGTGTATGCGTCAGTGTGTGTATGTGACTGTATATGTGTGACTGTACGTGTGAGACACTGTATTTGTTGCTGAAGGCAGGATCAGCCAATGGCGGCAAAATATGCAGGGCACAATATGTCATAACTGGCACCTTTTTCTTTCCTGCATGAACCATTGATTGGGCATCCATCTTCGTGCTAGGCTATTTCCTCCTGGGTGCTAGGGTAAGTCCTGTGAGTGCAATATCAGTGCTAGGTAAAATTCTGGATGTTGGGGAAAGTGCTATGAGTTCAATCTGGGTGCTGGGGCACACCATGTCAGTGCAATTTGGATGCTGAGATAAGTCAATATTTACAGCCAGCATGTACGCAAGGTTATATCTCATGCACTGATATATACTCCTTCACAGGGTAATATATGCTCCAGTATGTACACAGTTATATCTCACACACTGCCCTGGTATATACCCCATGCACAGGGCAATACATGTAACCTTGTGTACATACTGGGGGCTATGTATTGCCCTGTGCAGGTGTATATATCAGTCTTATCTATAACTAATAAACCCTTCAAATGTGCTTAAAAATTCATGTTTTTCCCTTTTCTAAACAATAATCTATTGCCGCAATGCTATGGGGCTGGTATACAAATATTTCCAGGGCTGGTTTTTGTTCCCAGTCCGGCCCTGTTTGTACCTCTCACACTGATCGCAAGGTACAGAGCGTGACAGTTCAGTGCTACATAATACAAGTACAATTTTATTTAACCAAAATTTTCTCATCTCTTCCTGATCACTGTTTATTACTTGGTGTTCTTTTTACTTTGATTAGTGTTCTTTGTTCTTTGTATTGTTAATTTTATTTACACCACATTTTTTGACATTTTAAAGTTTTTTTTTATGTTCATTTAATTTAACCTATTCTTAAATTTTTTGGGATAGACACATCTGAGTCATTTTACATAGTTATGGGTTTTTTGTGTGTGCTGCTGTGCTTGAGGGGCAATAAATTTAGATGGCTGGCTGGATATATAAGATTTTTCATGATTTAAACTAATTTATGCCATACATAAATAAAACACAGGCAGTTCTATGGAAGGTTACACAAGCTACACTACTAGCTAAAGGACTGTAAGTGGAAAAAAAAACTTTTGTGGAAAAACTCAGCAGTTTCCTGCCGTTCTGGGAGTGGCAGCACACAACATGCTGATTTGCCAACCATGGTCTTCAAGAGGATGGAGCTCTATCTAGACCATGTCCGGGCAGGGCCACCATCAGGTGGCATGTCCTGGGGGTCAGGGGTAAGTCTTGGATGTGCAATGTGGGTGATGGGGCATGTCATGGGGGCAGGGGTGAGTCCTGGATGTGCAATGCAGGTGCCTCAAAGCACGAAACGTGCATCAGCTCACCGGTTTGGATTTTTACAACTGCCAATCTGTATGCCTTTACACAGTTCAACAATTAAAGCAGTATTTACTTACCTTGGGTCACCTCTCTGCATCCTTAATCTTCTTGTTTGTATATGATATACAAAGACCTGGATAAAATGACTTTGGGGGGTAGGGGAGAGAGCAAGATATAGGGATGGGGAGCCCAGAATTTTTTTTTGTAGGGGACCCTGAAATTTCTAATGGTGGCCCTGTGTCCGAGCACCCCAAAGTCATCAACGTCAAACTAGTGATGCCTCTGCCAGTGAGGCATACTACTGGTCCAGTAGTATGGCATCATGAGCTCTGCAGAGATGCCAACAAGCTTTTTTTTCTATCTTTTTGCAAAAACAGGAAAATTGTGTTTCCCCAAGCAAGTCCCACAAGACAGTAAGACCCCTTACAACTTTAATAATTGTACCCTCCTGAATAGCAAATCATATAAAAAAGACCTCTTATTACTAATATTTTATATTCATTGTGTCGACTTTATTAAGCAGACAAGCCTAGTCTGTTTTATATTTATACATGTTATGTAGTTATTAATTTTAACTTCATATGCTTTGATATACAGACCAATATAGTAATTAATTGTATATTTTCATCTCATCCCATCCAACACAGTAGTAATTTGTACAAATACCCCTTTTGTTTTTCACTGTGGTTTCTCGTGCTGGAAATATGGTTGCCACTGAGCCGGTAATTTTTTCGGCAGGCCAGTAAAAGAGTTGGCTTGAGGCCAATGTTAAGTCCATAGAGGTGATAGCAAAGCCAGTATTTTTTTTAACTAAAGGTGGCAGCCCTAGCTGGGATTCATTACAACATATAGCTGTTGACTTTACATTGCTAATATTTACCATTGTTCTATAAATGTCTGTTCTCTCATAGCCTGATGTTGACATTTTCCATGCATGAAATAACACTGGAGAGATGTACACTTCCTGTTCATTTACATTTTCCACAGAACAGTCAAAGCAATGCTGTCAAAGGTGAAAATGTGTTAAAATAATAAAGAAGATTATATTTGCAACACATTCTTCTCCCTCTTTAATTCTTCATAAATCATCTGCATTCATTAAAGGAAATTCTCCCACCTTCAACTCTTGAACACAGATACTCGTGATAATATAAAGTCAAATGTAATTAGAGGGACAGTAAAGTCCAGTTCTTGTTGTTAGAGATCAGGGCCTCACTCCAGTGGCCCGTGCAGCATTTCCCACTTCATGGGCTTAGGGAATGGGTGCCAGGAAGGAGTCAAAAGGCCTCCTGAGTGAGCATGCACACTAAAATATATTCTCTGTGTTAGCATGGAATAACATGAAACCAGGGCCGGTGCAAGGATTTTTGCCACCCTAGGCAAAACCTCATTTGCCGCCCCTTAGCCCCTTGTCCCGCCAACTTATCCCATACCTGGGACATGATTTAAATATTTAAATAATATAATTATAATAATGTATGCATCACAATTTGAAGTATCTAATAGCATTCTAAATTTGCTAACTTATTCACCAATGCACCTGCCAAGGCCTGCATAGTACAGGCAGTTGGAGCCACACATTTAAATCAATCCGCATCCGATTCTTGGGCATGTCCAACTTAATTTAGCCAACTTAACAGTGCATGGCCAACTTAATTTAGTTTTTTATGTGCTAGTTAAAAAATTTAGGAGCCAGACAACTTCACATAAATCTCGTGCACACACACAGTCTCACACATACAGAGAGACAGTCACTCACACAGAGTCTCGCACATATACACACAGAGACAGTCACATACACACAAGCCAACCATTTAGTTTTTTTTCTTTTTAAAGAAAAGAAAGTATATTTCTTAATGTGTACCCCTTCAGTCTCCCTCCCCCTTCCCACTGTCCGTCTCTCGCCTCTTCCCACTGTCCGTCTCTTTCCCCCTCCACTCTGTCTCTCTCTCCCCCCTCCACTGTCTCTATCTCTCCCCCCTTCCACTGTCTCTATCTCTCCCCCCTTCCACTGTCTCTATCTCTATCCTCCTTCCACAGCCTCTGTCGCTCTCTCTCCATTTCCACTATCTCTTTCTCTCTTTCCTCCCTTCCACTCCACGTGGGGGGGGGGGGGGGGGGGGGCGGACCTTCACCTTACACCCAGTGAATTCCCCCTCCCCACACTGCAGCTGCTAACTTCTCTGCAGGCGCCCCGTTTAAAAAGGTGCCCCAGGTCGACGCCTTATTCGCCTATAGGTGGCTCCGGCCCTGCATGAAACCACCGGCTGAACTGGGATTTTAGTTAGATTATAGGGTCTACTCAATAAAGAGAGAATTGCAGGGAACTGACATTGGAATGTTAAGCTTCAGGCCCATTCAACTGCATTGGAGAATTCGCAAACTTGGCTACATTGCCCTAAATTTTAAAATTACCGTCTCTATCCCCAGCATTTCTATATTTATTGAGTAGTTGTTTATTTTCTAGGAATGCTAGACAGTGAACCAGAATGAATCAAATTATTTTGCTCCATGCAGCCAAAAATGAAGGGTGACTGTACTTCTAAGAATAGAAACATTTATCCATGTCCAGTTTCAGGTTTATTCATGGATTTACTATTCTTCAAGGTATTATGGGGATGCAATAGGAGAATGACTGTTATTTTTTTAAAGATAGGGATTTGACAAGAAGTTTAGTCTAGATGTAATGGTGTTATGGAAAATGGGCAGTTACATAGACACTAGTAAAAAAATTAGAGATTCACTCTGGGAGAGTGAAGTATTCTTGTGGCGAATCTAGTGCTTAGTTTCTCATACACAAGTATTTATCAAGCCTTTTACATAGGAATGTCCTGTATTAAGATAATGGGGTGTGGTGTGTTGAATGGGTAAGTTTAATAATTTGATTAAAATGAACTACAATCCATGAAGCTTCCTACCAGGATAAGGATCAACCATAGCTCAGGTGCCAAGCAATTCCCTGCTAAGTCAACGCTTATCTGAATCAACAAAGATGATGATGAATATTACATGTTCATAATAAATCCATTCTTCAGATGGAAGCAGCAGGGATGAAACAACTGAGGTTCTAGCCACCGGCGCATACAACTGGGGAAGCCCAGTGATGATACTACATGTTGTTCCCTTTCTGACCTGATCTTCAGTGTCAGTCATGTTACATGCAAGACTAATCACACCAGATTGTGGAAGCTCCACAGCACAGCATAGCATGCAGCAACTTATAGTCAGGAGCAGATCTTTGCAGAGGAAAGAGCCACAGCTAACTTACCACCACTGATCACTAGGGATCTGTCTGAGCCCCTCATGCAGAGGTGTATATCATTTAATTCTAATGAAACTACGTAGTCAAGCGCCGTCATGGCCATGGCTATTTGCGGCACTCACCTAGTTTACGCCGTTTGCGAACACCGTATCACACCCTCCGCAGCTCTCCTTCCACCGCCGTTATCTCTCCCCTGTGTGCGCGCATACGATTGGATCCTTTCTTGCGCTCACGAGGGATAAAGAGCAAATACAAACAAAGGCAGTACTATGGGAACACCTACTGATTTTCCTCCCCCGAAAACATCATAACCAATCCTCTCTCACCCAGTATATAAACCCCACAGTGGTAAAGGTTCATTGCTCAGAGTTCTGTGCTTCTCCTAGTGATTAGACAGCCTCCAAGTGTTCCCTTGTAATTCCTGATACCTGGTATTTAACTTCCCCTTTTGACTATCCTGGTTTTCTGGCACCCTTGGAACCTTTGCTTGTATTTGACGATTCTTACCTCTGCTTCCTTGACCTTGGCTTTCCATTTTGACTAAGCAGCTCTCTGGTAACCTGATCCTTGGCTTAAATATATTGACACCAATTTTGTCTACAGAAAATTTCCATCGACCCACAGGGTTGATCTCCTCTCAAATCTGCTATCATAAATTCAGGAGCAAGTTTTTGTTTCCTAGATCAATCTTTGGCTACTCGTCTTTGAATAACTTTAACGAATAAGAAGAACCCAATCCATATACAAGTAGTAGATGGAACACCTCTGGCACTGGGCCCAGTTCTCCTAGAGACAGAATCAGTACGAATTATTCTTGGTACCGTTCACATCAAAAATTTGAATTTTAACTTAATACTTTCTCCAATATTTCCAATCATCCTTGGTGGAGGCAGCATAACCCACCTAAAGATTCGATTCTTGGAACCCTATCCTTTTCTTCTGAATATTGCATAAAGAATTGTCTCAATCAGCACCAAGTTCTATGTGTTTCACAAAATCAAGTTACGACACCCATGATTCCTAAAGCTTACATCAAATATAGCAATGTGTTACCCCCCCAACGACAATATGACTGCCTCATAGAACTACTTCCTGGAGCTCCTATTCTCTTTGGATGCATGTATTCTCTATCAGAACCTGAACTAAAACATCTTAAAAAGTACATCAATGAGAATCTTAAAAAAAGGGTTTATACATTCTTCTACATCACCTGCTGGACCTCCTATATTTTTCATCACCAATAAGGATGGCAGTCTATGTCCCTGTATTGACTACTGAGATTTAAACAAAATTACTATTAAAGACCGGTATCCTCTTCGATTCCCAAACTTCTCGATCGTCTGAAAACAGGACAAATATTCACTAAACTTGATCTTCGTGGAGCTTACAACCTTGTGAGAGTAAGAAAGGGGGATGAATGGAAGACTGCTTTCAGAAGTAGATATGGATATTTTGAATATCTCGTGATGCCCTATGGATTATGCAACACTCCCGCAACTTTCCAAAATTTCCTAAATTATGTTTTCCGTGATTTTCTTTATTCATGATTCATTCATGATTCATTTATTGTAATCTACTTGGATGATATTCTTATTTTTTGCTTCCTCCCTTTGAGAACATCACATACATGTAAAACAAGTGTTAGAGTGCCTCCGCTCTCCTAATCTTTATTCAAAATTGGTAAAAATGTATTTTTGAAGTAACTACTGTACATTTTATTGGCTACATCCTGAAACCCGGTGAAGTTCTTATGGACCCAAAGAAAGTATCTGCTATCATGGAGGGGCCCAAACCCAGAGACAGAAAAGCAGTGCAACGTTTCATTGGCTTTGCGAATTATTACAGAAAATTCATACGTTCATTCTCTCAAATTATCACTCCGATCACCAAACTCGCAAAAAATTCACAACAGAACCTATTCTCATTCAACCCGACACAACTCAACCTTTTTATGTAGAAGTCGATGCCTCAGATATAGCTGGAGCAATTCTGTCTCAACATAAGAAGGAAACTAGTAAACTCCACCCAATAGCTTATTACTCTAGACGTCTTACACCATCTGAATAAAATTATGTAATTAGTGACAAAAAAAACTCATTGGAAGAATGGTGTCGCCCCCTTTAAGGCTCTCTCCATCCAATCACTGTCTATACTGACCATTAGAACTGGAAATATTTAAAAATAGCCAAAAGACTATGTCCCCGACAAGCTTGTTGGTCGTTATTCTTCACACATTTCACCCTGCATATAACCTACCAGCCTGCATCAAAGAATACTAAAGCAGACACTTTATCACGGCCACCAGTACCTGATACAAAAGAAAACAAGACCCCTGATACTATATTGCCTTCTTCTGTTTTTATTGCCTCTGAATCTTCCATAATATATGATTTCCAACCTGCCTTCATGAATATAGAAATTCCAAAGACTTCTCCCCCTTTACAAGTTGTAAACGGACTGAACCACGACAACCAACAAACCTGAACCACTTCGTATGAAAGTACTACAAGCATGTCATGATTCAATCCTAGCTGGACATGGTAAAAAAAAAAAAAAACAGACCTTATACAAAGAGGGTTTGTTGGCCTTTGCTACGTAAGGACACAAACAATTTGTCAAATCCTGCTAAACATGTTCACGTCACAAAATTCCACGCATCAAACCTGTTGGCCTCTTACGTCCTTTACCACTTCCTTCATTGCCGTGGTCCAATATTTCTCTCAGAAAAACAATACCATTCTTGTAATCGTAGGTCAGCTAACAAAAATTGCCAATTTGTCCCTAAAATCGATACACCTATTGCTGCTACCAGTGCCTCCCTATTTATATCCACAGTTTTTCGTCTTCATGGACTACCTCGTACTATTACAATAGATAGGGGGGTACAGTTCACATCTTGATTTTCAAAGGATTTTTGTAAAAACCTACAAATTCAACCTTCTTTTTCAACTGCCCTCCATCCCCAAACAAATGGCCAAACAGAAAGGGTAAACCAAATATTGGAACAAAACCTAGGTTGTTACACAACATATCTTCAGGATGATTGGAACCGATACTTACTGCTGAATTTGCATATAATAATCATATACAATCGTCAACAAAAATGTTACCTTTCTATGCCAACAATGGATTCCATCCCCTTGTCTTCCATGACCTACCCAAAAAAACTTCCATACCTGAAGTATCTGAACACATTTCTACATTGAACATCCAATTTCAAACCTTACATCAAACCCTCCAACAAGCCCAAGAGAGATATAAAAGGCATGCAGACAAAAATTGATCCCCTGCTCCTAATTACCAATCTGGTGATAAAGTATGATTGTCAGCGAAGAACATTCGTCTTTCTTGTCCTTCTAAAAAATTGGACCCAGATATTTAGGTCCCTTCACAATTACAGATGTCTTGAACCCTGTGACAATTCGTCTTCTGTTACCCTCTTCCTATCACCTTCACTCAGTCTTCCACGTTTTGTTGATCAAACCTTGGATTCCAAACACATTTCCTAATCGTACTCCTCCTACACCTGAACCCCTTATAGAGGGTGGAGAAGAAGAATACGAAATCCAATAGTTTCTTGATACCCTTTATCATAGGGGAAGATTGGGATACTTCATTCAGTGGAAAGGTTATGGACCTGAATATCATTCTTGGCAACCAGCATCCCATGTCCATGCTCCGTTTCACAGACGGTACCCCAATAAACCTGCTCTTTGCCACACCAGGAGGTCTCTCCTTGCGGGGGGTCCTGTCATGGCCATCGGCGTGTTCCCGCTATTCACCAATGCTTACAGTCATCACTGAGAGAGTTCTGTCCATCACTGTCAGTCCTCTTCCCTGTGTACTGATTCAGCAAGAGTGATTCCACTTCAACAAGACTCCTCCTCTTCAAAAAACAGTGAGTACCATCATTACAAGGGGGCACAATTTGTTAGACTTGCCTCAATTACAGGAAGATATATAAATGGAAGATTGAAGCACAGGATCAACCCAACTCCTCTGTATAGTTCCATGCAAACTAGTTTTGTTTAATTTTGGTGGTGACCAGAAGTGTCAAGGTGATGAGTGGGAAATACAAGAGAAACTTTGTTATATTTATGTCTTGAATAAGCTATCAAGGTCATCAGGTGTGGGAAACCCTACAAAACAAATCTGACTTCACATAACTACTCACGCCCATTATAAATAAACATTATAGTGTGAGTAACTGGGGAGTGGTGGCCTCTGGTACCATATTACCCAGTTGCAGATATAGTGCAAAAACACCTAATCAAATATCTTGAATAGCATCCCCAAATGGTTGATTGTAAAAAGGTATTCCTTTATATTGTGTGTACTTAAATACTTGCCAAAAAAAAAGAAGAGAAGTGTAATGTAGTTTACTGAGTTATGGATAATTAGCACAAGATGGCAAAAATATCCAATCACACACCTCTGTGTGATCATCTTAAATATGAGTCTTAGATCACAAGGGTATGGACAGTTGCAGTATCTTTATTATGATCACTTGACCTCACAGACAGTTTAGAAACCCCAATTAAGTAATAATGTAAATATTTATGATGAAGGAACTAAAAACTTTCAATGTCTTTAAGCTAAGGTGGGACTTTATTAATTAATTGAATAATAATAAATAAAATAAAATTCAGGTACAAATATATTCAGAATTTCAATGCATACGATGGTTTTCTTTACAAACAGTTAAAGGACAATTGTAACAAAAATAACTTATGTTTAATTGAACTATTGTATTAAGTGTAGATGGTTTATATAGACATTCTTAAATATATAAAGATATAAATAAATTACCTTATTGAGTCATCTTTACACCATTTATCTCTCTCAGGGACAGACATGTTGTTTATAATCTTGGGTCAGATCTTCATTCCAAGAGATGGAGCACTATATTATCACACAACTATCTTTAACCCAGTATTAAACTATAACAATATTCATAGCATGCATAAAATAAGAGAAAAATGTACTATAAATAGTGTCTCCTTCTTATCACCTTTGGCTTAGTATGCAAATGCGCTAATTTTCAACATACATTTCTCTTATTTTACACATTTGCGTGATATTTTGCTAACACAATGTATATAGATCATTTTTCAACAATCTGTATTCTCAGCTACAGAATAAACAACGTATAGGCCAACAGAGTCCCTTTAAGTGAAATACTGAAAACATCTAAAACTTCTTTTTTTACTGTAGTTGAATTTTCCAACACTGTATTTATTCAACCTGGGTGCGTGCATCCAGTAACGCCAGAGACACAGAGCTGTGCACGACATGGACAAAATCTGAGAAACAAAACGTGATCTGTGGAGTTAAAGAAGAGGAAATACATACATAGTGAAAGATAGTTAAATAAAGGTCATTCATTAAGGGATTATTGCGCTCTGGTGAAGCAAACTAAGCTGCTTGGTAAACGGATTAAACTGACAACCAGATTTGACCTCTTTGGAAGTTAAATTCAGAAGATGTATTAATATTGATCACTGGGTAGGATTACAACAAATTAGGAGATATTTCATGGTTAACAGGTAAGGAGGCGTGTGTTGTCATAAGTTCTGCAATGTAGCTGTTGGTCAAATTGAAATTCAGAGGGGAAAAAAAACAAAGCAAAGTATAGAAATAGATAATACCCATTCGAGTTGTATTCATGTAGTGTTAAAGCATTGACTATGAGGTGATGTACACTGATCAGCCATAACATTATGACCACCTGCCTAATATTGTGTATGTCCCTTTTTAATGCAAAAACAGCCCTGACCCATTGAGGCATGGACTCCTCTAGACCTCTGAAGGTAATATTTATTTTTGAGTCTGCCTTAGTAGCTTTGAGGCTACGGCAGGCCTACAAAATCTTTTGGCTGTCTAACTATTGATAAATCACAATTTCCGTGTTCCATACAATTTTAGCCGGCCGCAGGTAACCCAATCAATTAATTATCAGCTAATACTTATGTTTCTAAATTCCTCTTTTTGTACTGACATTCACAATATACATGCTCCAGAATATATTAGTACTAATGAAGAAATGATTGCCTCATTAAAAAAATACACTGAGATATTACATACGTCAGAACAAAAAATAAAGCAAATAACACACCAGTTAAACAGAAATCTTTTCCTCTCCGTGCAGTTACGAGTATTTACATTTCCGTTTCATGATTCCTGGATGACCCTGTGTTACTTGTGTTTTGTTTTTTTCTCTTTCACTTTGACAGGAATATGAGAACAGTTTACTCATCTCTCGCTATCAATCTCATCACTAACCAGAGTACAGCTGTCAGGTGTCACCAACAAACGATGAAACAGTTTCAGTCCTCAAAATAATGTGAACAAAGTTGAAATGTATGATTTGTAAAAGGTGCATGGTTTGGGGTGCAGTGCCATCTTCATTGTACACTAAAGGACACATATCATGTCTGGATACTGTATAACCATTAGGAACTGACTGTACAGTAAGTACTCAAGACACTGCGTGACTATACAGTACTGGAGTTAGTGTTCATTCACCACAAATTATCACTAAGCACACAACAGGCAGCCAGATATGAGACAGAAACAAGATAATGTAGGGAGAGTGATCTTATAATGTGGTGTCTACAACCACCCTTTTAAATTATAACATATACAAATAAAACTGACTTTACGGATATATCATGGAATTTACAGAAAATGTGTGTTGAGGTTTAAATAGAGACTAATCTTATTTTCATTTTAGACTGTGCGTCTAAAAAAAAGTTAAAGTGTTAAAAAAAATAACCTTTAGTTTCCATAGAACCTCGTTTGCAGCTAGACTTGCACCCATATATCCATTCTTTGTCCAGTGATATACTATAGATTTACTCTAGACTGATGCCACTGATGTTAGACTTATTCATTCAGCATCCATTTTATGGAGGTTGTTGGCATTAAGGATGCATGTTAGGACAGTCCCACAAATGTGCATCATATTATCTTGATGCAGGTAGCATCTCCCAAATACGTTAGAGACCGAATGAAATGTGCAATAAATGTTTTTTTTTCCAGGAACCTCAAATCCCTATGTATTCTGCTTAGATCCTGTTTACCAAAGAACAAGTTCAACAGGTTAAACTAACAATCCTTCATACTTTATGAGTTGTGGAAAGTTACACGGATATTTATCAGTCACTGATGGAGGAAAGTAATGCTGTGTAAGAATGATAGAAGATGAAAGGGCTTGAGAAGAAAGTTAGAGAGAGACATACAGTGTTCTTTATTTATTATTAATAATAACACAACTGTTTTAAAATACCACCGAATTTGATTCTCTTTTAATTTTTTCTTAAAGCAAAAAAACAGCATATATATTAATAGAACTACCTATTCATGAGACCTGGGTATCTGACAGTAAACTTCAGGTATTCCAGCAGCTGAGGTCTATGAGCAGGGTAGGCACCCATACTGCTCATGATGAACCTCGCAGAGGCCTGTGAAGGTCCATAGACCCCTGTAAATGTCCACCATGAGAAACACCAGTAGGGTAATCACACAAAAGAGTAAGTGTTAAACTGTCCAAAAGGAATAAAAAGCAGTAGTTACACTTTAATTAACCGACAATGGTAAGTCATAGAAAGCCATAGACATGTGCATTCGTTTTCGGACGAATGCATTTTCGTCCGAAAATAGCATTTTCGTCCATTCGTCCGAAAAACGAAAACGAAAATGCTAAACTGACAAATGAACGAATGGTTAATGAACGAAAATCATTAGTCCATTAGTCCATTCGTGCTATTGGCATTCTATAAACCGAAATAGAGTCGGTTTATAGAATACCAATAGCATTACATATACATTCCATAAACCGACATAATGAACGACTTTCGGTTTATGGAATGCATGTAATACTATTGGCTTTCTATAAACCGAACTAGAGTCCCCATTCATAAGAATTTCTTATGAATGGGGACTCTAGTTCGGTTTATAGAAAACCAATAGTATTACTCGTATTCTATAAGCCGAAAGTCTATAAACCGAAGGTCGTTCGGTTTATAGACTTTCAGCTTATAGAATACATAGAATTCTATGTATTCTATAAACCGAAAGTTAATAAACCGAACGACCTTCGGTTTATAGACTTTCGGCTTATAGAATACGTGTAATACTATTGCCTTTCTATAAACCGAACGAGAGCCCCATTCATAAGAATTTCTTATGAATGGGGACTCTAGTTCGGTTTATAGAAAGCCACTAGCATTACATGTATTCCATAAGCCAAAAGTCTATAAACTGAACGAAGTTTGGTTTATAGACTTTCGGTTTATGGAATGTGTAGGTCAATTAATTCGTATGAACGAATAAAACGAAACGAAAATAATGAACGAATTTCGTCTGAAACGAATGCAGTAATGAACGAAATTCGTTTTAGACTAAATAAATAACATTTTCGTCCGAATGGACGAAAACAAAACGAAAATTTTAGTTTTGCACATGTCTAGAAAGCCACTTCACGCAATTATTCAAATATCATTTTTGCAGAAACATGCTTCTCCTGAACCTTCTCCTGGTTTCATCAAACAGAATTTCAACACATTATTTCCCAGTACAAATGATTACACAATATTTATCTTTGTCACTTAATATGTCCATTTTTAAAGTATCCCTTTTGATGTTTGTTTAGTGCCTTACCCTTAGCCCAGTTGGAATCAAATTTTATACAATTGTGCACTCTTTGGCACGTTTTGTGTTAGAACACAGTGGTCCAGATATCATGTTTTCTGATTAAGATCATGGTTATTCTATATACTGGATCATGTTCTTACTGGGAAAATACTACTTCATCTATAGTAGTTGTATCCATTCTGCTGCTAATTGTGATTCCAGTTGATTACATCTTGTCAAGCATCTTATTTTTGGCTGTAAAAGTAGGTTTTGTTGATTATAAGCTGTTCCATAGACTGTAGCAGGAGATTCTGCTGTGTGGCTGCCAGTTCACAGAGACTAATCAGGGCAGATTGGGACAGAGAAATCCGCAATTCAGCTTCCCAAAATGGCCACATTCAGTTCCCATGGATTTAATTTACTCCTAAAGCATCCAAAACCCGTGAGGTTGGCCAAAATTGCCATATTTTAGCTGGAGAATTGAACAGAAAAGCGTAGAAAATTGAAAGGAAACATAATGTAAACATCAAAATATTTAAATACAATTATAATATATAAATGTTATATATTATAATAGCATGTATACGTTAATATAAGCATTTTTACATTTTAATTGAAACAAATTTGATATTAATGTTAAATGTATTTTGATGTATTATATTAACTTTTACATATTTTAATTTTGAGGGCTAATTGGCTCAAAGTGATCCGAATGGGTACAAAATTCGGAGCTCCAATTTCCTTTTAAAAAACAGAGCTACCTTAGTCGACCCTAATGTGCAGTTGCTCCATAATTTTTGTCTACATGTATAAAAGGATTTCTGACAGCAAATAAGAGTTCTGTTGCACAGCCAATCGAGTGGGAGGAGATGAGCAATCATTTCTGCCAGGACACAGAGGTCTATCGGGGTCATGTAGAAACACGGCGCAATCCGTTTGTTTTCCTTTGTACAAAACAGACTCCTGACAAATACGTACATTCTGGTTGTGCTGGGGCGCCAGCGCAGCCATTTTATAAATTAAGAATTAAAACGGCCTGGAGAATGGTATCTTCGCCAAAGAATTTTTGGTGGAAGTCCTGCTCCCACACTGAAAAGTGTGAGGATTTATAAAAAGGTGCAATCACCGGCATATATAACAAACAGCGATTGTGCCTTTTCATACCTCTCCTGATACTTTGTGGTGCAGGAATTTTTATATATGAATCCTTTTGTTTCTATGTTTTGAATGTTTTCCCTATAAGCATTATTCAATAGCCAGAAGTGGGCTTCTTTAATTAAACTGGTTACTTCTGGGCACACATGCATTCTACATTCTGCAGGGGAGAATGTAAACGTATGCTTTGTAGGGCCTACTACACTACTACCAAATGCTGGAGAGTTAAAAGTGAGGATGCATAGGAGCTACTAGCCATTTATATATGAGTAAATGTATCATATTTAGGATACATACAGTATATATCAACAGTTGTAACTAGTTGTAAGAGATCTATCAATACATATATATGATCCATGCAGGTGCCGGATGTATACATTAAGGTACCGACAGTCACCCACAGCAACAGCCAGCTTCTGGTCACACAAACTAAACATGTCTGGACAAAGACCTTTAGACCAAAGAATTTTGGTCTCCTACTTGGAGGTTGGAATGAAGGAAAATCTCTTAAATAAATCAGTTATGTTTGCTCTTTTGTTTCTAAATTGGACTATTTGAAGAAGTAAAATAAGGCATTGTTTCTGTGAACAGCCATGACAGGTGTCTATGATTATATATTATATATCATAAACATATTGAACAGCCCCATAGCTTGAACTGCCACTTCCTGCCTCTAGAGGTCAGCCTTAAAGAGACCGAAGGCCAAAGACAAATTTTTATAGTGGGTAGAAATCTATGTAGACTATCTATTGTCAACTAATAATTTCTATGTTTTTAAATTTTTTATATTTATTATCATTAAAAACATTACTATTCCCACTAAACGATAGCAGAATAACTGATTTGGTGGAACATTGTTGTAGAGTCAAAGAGGCTAGTAAGCTTAGAGAAAGTAAAATCTATAATATTATCTCTATAATCCTTTCAGTAACAGAGCTCTACTGTACTACGTTCACCATAATTGAACAAGACATGTCACTTGGATTCTCAGATGAATTTGAGCATAAAGAATATTTAAGGTCACAAGGTATAAAACATTCACAGAGATGACTTGAAGGAATATACTCATAAACCATGCCTGCATGTTAAGTGATATTTATTTTCAGAATACCATATTTACATTAGGATTGGTTTGTTTTAATAAAGGGAAGAAACGTTTACTTTATATATTGCAGCTGTTATTTGGGTTACCAGGTAAATATTCCAAACCTCACAGTCAGAAAAGAAGCGCCTAAGATCAAACCCTGATCAAATGAAAACATCTAATTGTGTATTATTTAATAATGTTATGGAGATCTCACTACCCTTCCAATAGTATCTAGTGAAATCATTTTTGACCAGTTTGCACACAATGCCAGACACATAATATTTTTATCATCTTTATTTATTGGTTTTAACAGATCTACAATTTACCTTTTATTCACAGAAATTCACATGCAAGTTATGTCTGCCTCTCGTGTTCCTTATGGCACACATCCCTCGTCCTGCATATGATGATAGTAAAGCTGAATTCACTAATTGCCTTGTGGTTATTCTATTTCTCACTTGTTGATGTCTTCCCTCTTCTCCTGTTGATGTGTTACCTTTGTACACTCAAAAGCAATGCTAATTTTGCAATTATCCTCTAACTGAATCATTCCCCTTTCCATAACTCCCACAGATAATAATAAAGCTACAATTAAATCACTCCCCCCATGAATCCCACCATATGTTATTGTACTGACATAACAGCTGTTGAGAACAATACCAGTGATGTCATGTGAGTTCTATGGTGGCATCATATCACTGGTTATTGAACCTGCCATTAACGCATCAGGTCTGTGCACATGCTATTGTAAGATCGTTTGTGGGCATAAGCGCGTGGGGGTTTTGTCATGCAAAGAAAAGCGATATTGCCACTTAAATGGGGGTTGGATGCTGAATAAACTGCTGTGCGCTTGCATTCTGTGTGTGAAATTTGCAACTCGTGGTGAACTCTGAAAATTTTGGGGGGATAACGAATCAATTCACATAAGGGATTTTCGGATAATTGATACTCAACCTGTAAATATATCCTAACATTATATTAAAGTCACTAAAATGACATTTCACAGGCTCCAGACTATTTTTTTTTTGTAGTATACACATGGCTACTCCCATGTGCTGCTTGTTTAGTTCATTCTCACGTTTAATGAAAAGGTTTCTGTGACGTTCATGTCCACACCCAGAATTCTGATACCTGCCGTTTAAACAGTGAATGATATGAGGGAAATTGGAGTGGTTTGAGAAACACAATAAGTACAATTGTGGAATAAACCTGGTCCCATGACTTTATACCATATCTGTGATATCTGAGACACTGTAATTATTACTGCACAAAACACATTCTACTACAAGGCTTATTATTTTATAGACTTAACCATTGCATATCAATATTCAAAGTGGAATGGGGACTTAGATGTCATGCTTTTGACTACAGTTTAGAATCTTTATTCAGAATCATGTTTTCACACAAATGTGAGTGCTTATATTATAGGCAATGTTACAAATTTTCCATATTTGGTAAATAAGCATCTATTTAATACATGGGGCTTTATTGATAAAAAATAAAAAAAAGGGCAGGGCATTTTAGACATAAGGCTAAAGTAGCAGAGTTTGAAGTATAGCTCATTGGGAATTTTTCCAGCTCAAGTTAGAAATTACTGTTACCTGCAATTCCTTCTTGTATGAATAATGCCCATAGACTATCCTGACTTTACTATAGAACTTAAAAGCAAAGACAATTCAAGACATTGTTAATTATACAGTATCTTAACCTTTCATATTGCTAATAAAGGAAACTTAGATTACCTGTAGTATTTGCTCTAATTCCTTGTATTTTGATATCTGTGCATTGAATATCTGATTTCTATCCTAAACATTGACGTCTATGAAAATTCGTAAAGAGATCAAGCTGTCGTTTTTAGCTGAAAAGAATCAGACACGTTATGTTTAGCTAGAATGTACAACATGGAACATATATAATATGCAAGGGAAGTACTGAAATAATGATTTAAATGTAAAAAGAGCTTTTTTAAAAATAAAATAAATATCTTAGCTATACAATAGAAAATCCTTGTGCCTGTTTGTTTGTCTGCAGCAGAAAAATCTTTTAAATGCTGAACTCTGAAATTATGAAATTTGCACAGTTTATTCACCCTGGAATTTCTAGGTTAATGCAACTATTTTGCTTTCCATAATATTTCTTTCCAGAGTTATGAGTTAATTAAGTTTTAAGGTGATAAACTGTGAAACTGGACATTGTGGATGGAGAACAGGAGATTATGACATCATGAGGTGATAAACTGAACATTGGGGATGGCCAAAGTGATATTATGACATCACTGGTGATGTAGAACATTTACTCATCAACTTCACAGCACTTGCAAAATTTCAAAGCTAATTGACACGAAGTTCGGAAAGATTCTTGGTACATCAGGTTCATATTGGAAGCTGAATTTCAAACGATGTGACCCCAAATAATTTCGCAATTTGGCCATCGTGTCCGCATACAAGCCAAATTCTTTCTTAACCGAAAGCACACTGAAATACACCGAAATGAGGAGCAGGCAAGAATCTAAATCGCGGGTCAAGCCAGGCAGTAACACTAGTACTCTATAAAACACAGAACTTAAATACACAATCTAGATGAAAAAGAAAACTTTTTTACCCATGATCATATGTCCTTTAGCATATTATTTTATTTGTTCTAAATTAACGTTCCCAATTACTGTACTTATGATTTAGCATGTACATAGTCCCACTGCCAGGATCATAGCATATTGGCACAGCCCACTCAGGAATCCAAAAGAGAGAAAATGTAAAAAAAAAAAACATATATGCACGCAGAAGTTATTTGACAATTGGTAATTGTTGTGATTATAGTATATTTATTTTTAAAAATTAATGAATTACATGTTCTTTAATTATTATTTTTTACGGCTGTAATAGAAACCAAGGTCTCTTAGTGTCCCTTGGTCATTGCTGCCGCAATATTTCAATATTTCATAAAATAAACTCACATAACGAAAACTAAAGACATATCTGAAATCAACCATGCAAAATAAAAATAAAAACATTTTTGGTGGGACTGTCCATTTAACTGGGACCATTTTCAGTTGTAGACATGATTTGCAAACTACTTAACACTGCTCAGCAACCACCCTTCATTCCTCATTTGTATAAAAACTAAGTTTTGTATGTATATGCTTACCTAGCATTATATAGATGGCTATCCCCTTAATAAGTGTAGCACAATAAAATATAACTTTGCTTTCTTGTTACTGGAGCTATGTACACAGCTGCTAGGTATACATGCAAGAACGATAAGACCTTTTTATATCTAATACAGCTTTGGAAACTATTTTCCTAACAAAACATTAGATTAAGGGCTGACCATGGTACAATCTAAGTACAAATTGAGGAAAAATTAGGCAACAACTTTAGAGAAGAAGTCAAAATACACTGTTTATATTGTGACTGGTGAAAGTCTGGTAATAAAATCAATAACAAAATTGAAATGTACTATATGCAAAAACAAATAGTATGACAAATTTATATGCAATAGAGATAAATTACACTTATTAACATGGGACGAACCATTACATACAACTTTAATTGTTGCTTATTCGTTATATACTTTTTTGATTAAAGCAGTCAATATATTACGCAACCTCCTCGTTATACCCAGTGGCATAACTAGGGTCTCCAAAATTCTCACCAATGGGGGAAGAGACTCACCAGACTATGTATGAAGCATTTAGTAGTCTTATAAGGATATATTAAACCCCTAAGTTAAATAGAATTAAATAAGTTGAATAAAAGTAATTAATGTTTATATTAAAAAATATTAATTTTAAAAAATAAGGCCTCCCCCCAAACCAAACAGGGGCCAGTGTGCACTCCTTTTTCTCTCCCAAACCTGTGGATAGTGGATTAAGAAGTTAAGAAAAAGTAGGCAGGTTCCCCATGTGTAACTCAATGGGTAGCTGGAGGGTTTAAATTTTCAAAGAGGGAGTAAATCAAACCCAAAGGGGACCTGGATGCCCCTTCAATGCGCAATGCATGCATATATCCTCCGGTGCTCCCCGGCATTTCTATGACGTAAGCCGGGAGGTGACATGACCTTCCGGTGGTCCGTCATAGAAGATGGAAGTGTCGGGCAGACATCCCCCGACTGCCCCCACTAACACCAGGGAGATTGGGGCAGCTGGTGGATGTCAGCACATACACACAGAAATCCCCCGGGGAGAGGCAGCATTGGGAAAATCTGAAATCTGAGGGGGGAAGGGCAGAGAGGCTGCAATTGGAAAATCTGGGGGAGGGAGAGGGGAGAGGCAGAATTGGGCAAATCTGGGAGAGGGAGGGAGGAGAGGCAGCATTGGGTAAATATGGGGAGGGAGGGGGAGAGGCAGCATTGGGTAAATCTAGGGGAGGGAGGGGGAGAAGCAGCATTGGGCAAGTCTGGGGGAGGGAGGGGGAGAGGCAGCATTGGGCAAGTCTGAGGGAGGGGGAGAGGAAGCATTGGGCAAGTCTGAGTGAGGGGGAGGCAGCATTGGGCAAGTCTGAGGGAGGGGAAGGCAGCATTGGGTAAGTCTGTGTAGGGAGGGGCAGGCAGCACTGGTTAAGTCTGGGAGGTAGGGGCAGAATTGGCTAAGGGAAGATGGCTGTGGGGAAATGCACTGGCTATGTCTGGGGGGGGCAGAAGTCTGTGGGGGCAATGCATTGGCTACATCTGGGGTCAGATGGGCAATTAAAGGAAATAAAAACAAGAGATGCAATTTTGTCTATCATAATTTTTATTAAATATGAAAAAGCAAGTTACAAGTGAATATATACAAGTTGAACTTGTTTCCTTTAGGGTAGTCTTATATTCAGGCTATAATTTTTTTCCTAAAGGAATATCCAAAGTTTGGGGGGATGTCTTATAATCAGGGTCAACTTATATTCAAGTAAATACGGTATTTTGTCTTGTGGGATGGGCACACTAAGTTATCTAAGTAACTGGTATATTCAATCCCCAACAGTTGTAGTAAAATGGTAACTGTGGCTGTGATATTAGACAGAGTGTCTGTGATAAGCATTCTTAAAGGGACAGGTGTGGGTGTACCTCCTATTTTTCTGCCCCTGGTTGATTTATAGTGTAACTACAGCAGACATGAAGAGATGAGTATGTGTTTGGACATTAAAGAACAACGAAACTTTTTTTTTGAGTGAGTAATTAACTTAAATGAACGTATTTATTTGGGGGGGGGGACTTACTTTATGTTTTAGCCCCTGCTATGAACTCTATGGATGCTGCCAATTGTGTCGGCATTGCAATTCGGACGATAACCAAAAAGTGAACTGTGTGCATGAGCATACGTGATTGTGGCCTTTTTTTTTTACAGCAGAATCATGGGAAATGTAGATCTCATTGATTTTGCTTTAGTTTAAAAGCAGCAACTGCGCATGCAGAGTTCACCATTCGGTATCTTACAGAATTGCATTCCCGGCAAAGGATGCGTCAGAAACGCAATTCGGATGTCGCATCCGGCCCCTTGGTTCATTTGTGTCAGCGACACAAGTGAGCCAATGGTTCAGGAATGAAAGTAGGAGGGGCTGGGGAGTCTATCAAGCAAATAAAGTATAAAGTATGCCTCCCCACTAAAAAAAATAAGTTAAATTAGTTTAATTATTGACTCAGGGTTGAAAAAAATGTTTACTTGTTCTTTAACCCCTTAGTGACATGACTTTTTTGGCTTGTCCGACGCTTGGTGACATGGGCTGTTTTAACATTTCTGAGGTGTTTGTGTTTTGCTGTAATTTATTTCTGTCTCATTTAGTGTACCCGCACAAACTATATATCGTTTTTATCGTTATAAGAAGGGCTTTCTTTTGATACCATTATTTTGATAATAGCATATAATTTGATGTAAAAAAATTAATAAAATATGGCAAAAAAATTTAAAAAATAATTTTTTTATGACTTTTATTTGAAAAATCGTATACTCATGTACAAGAGACAACAAAAAAGCACTGCTAAAAAGTTTCTAATATATGTCCTGAGTTCAGAAATAGCCCATGTTTTTATGTTTTTGTGCTTTTTTATTCATGTTACAGGGCCAAAACTATAAGTGGTGCAAAGCTATTTTAAAATCCTTTCTTTCAAAATTAGCGATAGTGACATTGTAACACTGATTTCTGTACTAAATCCATGAATGACCCACAACATGTAAATATTTTTGAAAACTAGACAACTCAGGGCATTTAACTTGGGGTATTTTGACACATTTCATGTAGCCATTTTACCACCAATCTATGCCAAAGTTTGCAGCAAAAAATCGTTTTTTTTTATTTTTCACATATATTGCAATTTAGGTAAACATTACCTTAAAATGTGAAGGGGTATTTCCAAATAACACCTCAATATGTGTTCAGCAACATCTCCTGAGTACAGGGATACCACCCATGCATAGGTTTGTTGGTTTGTTTTGGGGCTAAAATGCCACATTTAGGGGGTGCTCATTTTGGTTTTCCAACTTGGAATTCTGACATGCAGAAAACTTGTGCCCATGTCCCATTTGGGACATTTTTTAAGCCAGAAAGTGTATTCTACCCCACACAACCATATATTTTTTTAAACTAGACACCCTAGGGTATTTCAAATGGTAGTTTTTTAACACTTTCCATGCACTAATTCTACCACCAGCCTATGTCAATGTTATGGATAGTAATTTGTTTTTCACATTCATTGTACATCGGGCATGAATTCATAGATCCTATTATGTGTCAGTGCCAAACAACACCTTAATATGTGTTCAGCAACATCTCCTGAGTACAGGGATACCACCCATGTGTAGGTTAGTTAGATTATTTGGGGGCTAAAAGGCCACGTTTAGGGGGGGTGCATTTCCAACTTGGAATTTTGACATGTAGTCAGCCTGCGCCCATGTTCCATTTGGGACACTTTTGAAGCCTGTCAAAGTATTTTACCCCATAAAACCATATATTTTGGAAAACTAGACATCCTAGGGTATTTAAAATTGTGGTATTTTAACACTTTCCAAGTGCTAATTCTACCACCAACCTATGTCAAAGGGTTGGGATGTCATTTTTTCCCCACACACATTGTAGTTCAGGCAGGAATTTTCAGATTCTGGTATTTGCCACTGCCAACCAACACCTCAATATGTGTTCAGCAACATCTCCTGAGTACAGGGATACCCCCCATGCATAGGTTTGTTGGTTTGTATTGGGTCTAAAATTTCACATTTAGGGGGTGACCAATTCCAACCTGGAATTTTGACATGTAGTCAGCCTGCGCCCATGTTCCATTTGGAACATTTTTGAAGCCGTCCAATGAATTTTACCCCATCAAACCATATATTTTTGGAAAATAGACATCCTAAGGTATTTCAAATGGTGGTATTTTAATACTGTATAGGTACTAATTCTACCACCAGCCTTTGTAAAAGTTTGTGGTAGTACTTTTTTGGGAGTTTTTTTTCCACATGCATTGTACTTCAGGCATGAATTCACAGATTCTGGTATATATCACTGCCAAACAACAACCCAATATGTGTTCAGCAACATCTCCCGAGTACAGGGATAGCACCCATGCATAGGTTTGTTGGTTTGTTTTTGGCTAGAAGGCAACATTTGTGAGATGCGCATCTCAAAATTCCAACTTGGAATTTTGACATGTAGTCAACCTGCGTCCGTGTCCTTTATGGGATATATCTTTGAAGCCAGCCAATGTAATTTACCCCCACCAAACCATATATTTTTTTATCGGTAGACCCCCATCACTACTTGTGGCAAGGGCTCAGCAGCCATCGATACATCGCTAGATGATGTATCAGAAAGCTGAATAGGGTCAAAATCGAACCCTGAGTCCGCGGCCTCAGAATCAGTGCGTAAGCAGTGATCTCGAGCAAAGAAGGGGTTAATAGCTCTTAGAAGAGCCTATCTAGTACTGTAATACATTACAGTACAAAGGAATTAATCCATAAAACAGTGCAGACAGCAAAACATACTGTTGCTGTGCAAGATTACTGCTTACACAGTGATGAATGGCAGGGAAGGGGTTAATACACAGTGAAAGAATTTCATAAAACCTGCCAATTTTATAAAATGTTATTTTATATCACTAATACTGATCTGTCTCTTTCCGTCACAAAAATGTAAGTGAGGAGAGGGAGGCAGATCAATATTTGTGAATATTGATCCGATTAATTTTGATCTGACCAGGGCGAATGGTGAGCTTAATTGAGAAATCACCAAACCGCCTTTGCCACTAATTCGCTGTTACTGATCGCTATGCACTCAGGCAGCTTAAAAAAAAAAATCTCAAATATTTTTACTTTACATGTAATCCCCTAGCGGGTATGTGTAAAAAAAAATAAAATAAATATGCAGACAGATAAAAATTGCTTTGGCGTCAATATCATTGCATAAGCAGTGATCGACGGCAAATAAGGGGTTAATAACTCTTAGAAGAGCCTTTTTAGTACTGTAATAAATTACAGTACAAAAAAAATTAACCCCTAAAAAATGCACAAACAGCAAAAATAAATGCGCTGATGTGCACGATCACTGCTTATGCAAGATCAGTGGCAGGGAAGGGGTTAAACGCAGGGAATTGCTTTAATACATTTTTTTTTATTGTTTTATTATTTGTGTGTTGTGTATTTATTGTTTTTTTAACTTTTACTTACTTTTAGAACTTTGATCTGTCTCTCTCCCTCACTAAAAAAAATGTGAGGAGAGGGAGACAGATCATAACTGGTCAGATCAATATAGGGTTAATATTGATCTGACCAGTCAGTGGGGATGTTCAGGAGAGCATCCCCACTGCCTGTCAGTGTGCCTGGCAGTCACTGATTGCCTCTGTGAAGAGGCAATCGTGTGACAGCCAGAGAGCACAGGAAGCAGGTACTTCCTGCCTCCTGTGCTCTTGCCCTTAGTAGGGCAGCGCCATCTTGGTCACTTAGTGACCAAGATCGTGCATTTTTTTTTTGTGTTTCTGATTGCCTCGACTTGCGAGGCAATCAGAAACACTTTCTGAGCATAGGAAGCGAAAAATTCGCTTCCTATCCTCGTTTTTGAAATGCCCGCGTTTTAAAGGCTCTGTGCCTTTAAAACCGGCATTTGGATCGCTCTCCGGAGCGATCGAAATGCCAACGGGCATTTTTTTTAGCATTGTACGATGCTTCCACACGGAAGCATCGTTACAATACCATTAGAGCACTGAAAGCGGAAAAACTCCGCTTTCAGTGCTCGTTTTGACACAGGACGGACTAGGTCCGTCCTGTGTCACTAACGCCTCGGCACACAGGACGGACCTAGTCCGTCCTGTGTCGCCAAGGGGTTAACTTATAGTCAGTGAACAGATATGGAAATGTGCTTCACTGAATATGTGGATGGCAGATTGAAGCAGCCAGATGATGTTTCTTGTAGCGCATTTTTTCCCCTCAACCTGTAGTATAATTTTGCCATCTCACACCTAATAGAATAGGGCAAATTACCTTTTTTGAACTGAGAGTTGCAGTGGAAATTTCACAATGAGTACATCAAATTTACATTGAAATTTTCACCGCTTATAGAATTGGCTCCCTTGTGCGCCGGTTTTATACATAACAACCATTTTATTTTAAATATGTCTGGATGCCTATTTATGACCCATATGGCTAATTTGCATATGAAAACACAAGGTGATGTCATAAAATAGGAGAGACACCACTGAAACACACGATGCATTTATTTGCAATGGCTATGAGAAAAATAGAATGACATTATTTGACATTTTATTAGCTTGTATAAACTTTAAATATGTTTGGCAGTTGGAAGAAAAATGTGTAACTATTATCTGAACACGTCATACATAATGTGCTGCTCTGATCTATATCTATCATTGTTATGTGTGACAAATAAAGCAACCAGAAAAATAGCTTTCACACTTTTTCTTTCTGTGAATCCAGAACAGGTTTTTCAACTTTTAAATGCTCATCTCTACCCAAACCTGTTATATTCTTGATCAGCAAGTATATAATTAGAAAGGGTGGGGTGAACTCCATTCTTTCTGCATAGGGCACCACCTAAAAGTGTATTGCCCAGGTTAAACAAAGTGGTCAAAAGGTTAACACCGCCAAATGCCCTTGCATGAAATTGGCTGCATCATTATTCTGCTGCAAATCATTTTCTGCTGCAAATTTATTTTGATTAAGGACATAATGTTGTGATAATGTTACGCCAACACTACGCTTAATAGTGACATCTTTGAACCCAAAATCGCTTGTCTGCGCCATCTTTGTCGCAAGACAGCTTCCAAGTGCCATCTCTGTCCCCAAACAGTTTGTAAGTGGCAACTTTGTCATCAAACAGCTTTCCAGTGCCATCTTTGTTCCTAAAACAGCATGTCCCTGCCAGCTTGTCTCAAAACAGCTGAACAGTGGCATCTGTGTCTCCAGACAGCTTAATAGTTCAGACTTTGTCCCACAACAGCTTCCCAGTGCCCTCTATGTCTCAAAAAAGGCTTGACAATTTACATGGCTTAAGATCTCTGCTGTTTTATGTGCCTCATTCAATATGAGGGCTGCATGGTGAAAATAAAGAAGTGGGCATACTCTAAAAAAAAAAGGAGCCAGTCTGAGAACACCCATTAAGGTGAATGTGAACTCCCAATGTGTGTATGCACAATGTCATAGACATGTACCACATCAAGTTTGACCACACCAAGTTTTTTTCAGGGAAACCTATGCATAATTTAGTCTTATGCACAGGTGACACAGACTAGCCTATGGTTCAATTAATACTGTGGTAATGCTAGCAGCCAGTTCCTACTATCATAGGGCTAAAAATGGATCTGCCCTACAAACAGGGCAACCATGTTATAGGTTCTTATTAAAAAAATGCATACTTACAAATATACCTAGTTGATCAAGTTTAAAAAAGACATGTAGTTCATCATGTGCAACCATTGCACCTGTGTTTGACGATTTAGGAGAAAGGGGGGGGGGGGGGTTCAGAGACACTTAGAATTTTATCTCAAAAGGAAATAAAGCAACCTTTTAAGAAGTCAGAGTCCCCCTGGTCCCATTACCTAAGCTACTTTGATCAGGTAATGCTAAATGGCCAGAATGGTTATTTTTAAATTGTATTGATAACAACCAAAACAAGTTTGAAATGTACTCCACAATTTAACCGTCCTAACAGTAAAGAAACTTGGTGTTTAAGACAATAGTGCCATAAAATACATAAAGTTAATGAAGAAATTCCCAGAAAAGATTTTGTTTTGTTGTTTTGACCTTGAGCTATTATATGCTAACCAAACCACTTTCATTCAAAGAAAATAAACATAATTATTATTTCTAAAAATGTGGTATTCAGGACCCTCTATAACTATGTATTTAGAAATGATGAGCTGCTGGAAAAAAACAACAAAGCAATTGAAGAAAATTAGTGGCACATAACCTTTATCCAATGAGATCAGAGAAGTTGCCATCTGACTTGTCTACTGTCATGACTGCTGTGTAACCATCTCTGTTGCATAAGTGTTTTAGAATGCAGAGGTCAAAATTCATCAGGACAATATAAAAAGCCTCAGGGCTCTTTACATGAAGAGCTTCTTCTTACAGACCTAAAGTCCTAAGACATGTTTTCCAAGGCCCCAGACTGATCATAAAGCTCATAAATATCCAGCAGCTGTCCCTCCCCCTTGGGTTCCACAAAACAAAGTTATGGCCTTTGTTTAGCCTCAAGTCAATTTTTTTACTGACCTGCAGGCAGTGGTATATCTTGGTTTTGTGCTGCACTGGGCAGACAAAATTCGTGCAACCCCTCGTCGTGGTGAGTGTTGATAAGTCATGTGACCCGGCACATGTCTCACGTTAGAGCGCCGGGTCACGTGACCTCTCATCACTCCTTCCCCTAAGAAAAAAATGCACAGCAGCCTGATCGCGACACCGGAGGCGTCACAATCCGGCTAATATTGCTGGAGTTGGTGGAGGGGCGCTGGTAATTGTTGGGGGATTCTTTTTTCGCCGCCCCTAAAAATTTGCCACCCTACGCATCTGTTTAGGATGCCTTGCAGTAAATACTGCACTGTCTGCATGCTACATATGGGCTGGGTGGCAACACTTTCCTCCTTCACACCGAAATGCCACACTGGCTAACATGTTGATGTATATGAAATCCCACCAAAATAGAAAGCCAAGCAGTTAAAAAAGGTACATTTTGGCAACCACTGAAACACAAAATATGTAACCCGGTCTCTGCCAAATTATTCCTCAGAAGAGCAAAATAAGCTTAACTGAAAGCAAAGAAAAAATGAACATTAAAGGTGAACTTCCATGTTATGCAAGTGATGATGTAAAATTAGCTATCTTTACTGTAAGCTGTTTTGTTTGCTTTTGAGAGATGCAACAGGTGTTCAGAATACTGTTTTCTTAGATAAGAATAGCCTTGGGATTATTAATGAGGTAATATTACTGCCGGATTTAGAAATGATTCTTGCTAGAAGCTTCTCATTTGTTCTTTCCTATGATGAGCTTCTACAAATAAGTATATGTTTATTTTTTTCTGTTACAACAATAAAAAGAGTACCAATGCAAAATATGCATATAAGCAGAAAACCCAATGTGTAGAACAGCACACAGGGCCTTCACCAGGGGGGTGACAGGTGATACACCTGTTGTGGCCTGGCAACTCTGTGGTTCCCACTTAGAACCCCTTAAAAAGATTGAAAAGCTTTCCCGTCAGAGGTACTGTCTGGGGAGATCAAAGGTTCTCCCCTCACCAGCATCTCTGCTTGACATCTGTGCACTGCCCAGGAGCACAGGCATTCTCCAAAGCTACCTCTTTCGCTCCTTATGTCTGTGCACCTGGGCAGCCCATAGACATCCAGCTGCCTACCTGTAGACACCAAAGAACTGTGGGGGCTGGGTGTGCAGTGTGAGTGCTGGAGCATGTCTTGGAGTAGTGGGGTAAGTCCTGGGTGTGCAATCCTAGTGATGGGGCATGTCCTGGGGTGCTGGGGTAAGTCCTGGTTGTGCAATCCTAGTGATGGGGCATGTCCTGGGGTGCTGGGGTAAGTCCTGGTTGTGCAATGTTGGTGATGGGGCATGTCCTGGGGTCCTGGCATTCCTACCAGAGTTGGAGCATTGTTCCCTCAGCCTTGGAGCTCCTCCAGCAATCATTGGATACGTTTCTTTTGAGTTTATAACTTATAGTGGGTGTGAGGTTTCAAAATAAAGCCACTTTTCATTGATTTTATTCCCCTAGTGCCTCACAATGAAACAAGTTAGAAGGCAAATACATAGGCACATAGTGTAACATCTTGTATTGTTTGAATAACCGTGCTTCTTGTTTTTCTCTGTATGTTAAAAATACATTTTTAATATGTTTATGTAGACTAACCATGTATTTATGAATACGCAACCTGATTGGGGACTGACTTATGGTAACACCAATTACAATCACTAATAGACTTACCCGGGGCTGAAATTAATCTTAGAGATATCACTGGGTCCAAGAACCAACAGAGATTCCATGCGTAGTTGCAAGATAAAAAAAAATCTGTGTGCAGGGTTGCCAGACAAGCCATTTTTTGCACCATCTTACAGTGTGCAGAGTTTGTGTGGGTCCAGATGGAAGCAAGCTAATTCATCAAACTGGTTCTATTGTCTCTGTTTCTTGATTAATGAACAACTATATACAGTAATTATGAAATAAAATAAATAGTGCTGTTTATATTTAAATGTTAAAATATTTGATGTATACCTTTTTGCCTCCCCAGCAGCACCGTGAGCATGAGGAGTGGGCTGCCATTAATGAGAACTCACAGTTACAGACAGCCTGGCTCTGTCTTTGGTGGTATCACAAATAATACAAGCAAAGGGATGAGGAATAGCGAGTCTGTGCCCATGCGTATAGTACTGCTCAGGTGGGGGGAAAAGTAGAAAACAAGTATTTTACCATTTAAGAAACACTATTTTATTAAATGAAAATATTTCCTTTTTTTATCAATGTGTATACTAACATGACAACTGTGCTGTAAAGGTTCATGTCTACCAAGCTTATTTTCGGTATTCTGTGCCTATTTCTAACCCCTTGATGGCAATGGACGTGCCAGGAACCTCATAGAAAACTGTACTGTTGGCGACAATGGAAGACACTCCAACCATGTCTGTGGAGGCCCCCTCTGTAACATCTGGTCAGCCAATCACAGCAACCAGATGTGTTTTATCGGCAGTTGTGAGACAGGGAGAGACTAATTACAGTATGGTCAGACTGGTCCTGTCCCCAAAGCCATCCTCAGCCTCTGAGGCTTTTTTAAAAAAAAATGTATTTTGCTTTTTTTAGTTGGTCTTGGGGCTAGAGCTGAATGTCACTATCAGTGGTGTAGCTAAGGGTGGCCCTCTCAATACACACTTTTTTATTTTGTAACCTCTACTCTATTTGGTTATTAATGGCCACGGGGAATGTATAGGTATTTCATTTGATTAGAAGCTTGAACCCTTCAAATATGTGCTTAGGGTAAAAATAAAGAAGACATCATATTATGACAGCTCAATATAATATATGACATAGTTAATAAGCCCTGATCAGTGAGTCACAATAAATACTTCATTCATCTGTATAAATAGATATACCCCAAAATACTATAGAAAATAGAAAGATACATAAATATGTATATAAATATTTATAAATAAAAACGTAAAAATAAATAAAAATCCTTTGCACATCCTGTATACATCATATTCCATGATGATTTTATGAGCAGTATACTGCTCAGAAGTGAGTGAGTGACCATTACCTCGGATCGCCTTGCAGTTTATTAACTGTTTTACATATTGCACTATATATTTTTTATTTTTATTTCTTATGGTTATATCTGGAACATGATTTTATAATAGTGAAGGTGCCATCTTATTATAATACTCTGGAGTGGAATAAGTACACAACCCACTTTACTTTAGTATTTTATTCATATATGTAAAATGCACTTTTTTTCACTTTAAAACATTGTCTGTAAGATGTAACATACCCTTTAATAGAGGTTCCCTACATACAACACTTTTGAGAACCACTAGAAAAGATAAATGTCTACTCTGGGCAATCTGATCAAAGCTTGGGTGTGGCCTGTGGCTCCACTCTGTATTCCTTCAGGAAAACTAATAATCAACCTGCCCTACAACCCCCCTATTGGTGGTATCAGCCAGCCCTGTAATCAGTGCAGGTAGATAATGCAGTTACTGTAACATTTATTTAGGGCCACACCTGCTACTTAGCCAGTTAATTGTTTTACAAAACTAAATGGGATTCAACAATATAATGGGAAAAGGTTAAATGGAGACAGGGTTGAAACTCTAACTATTAAGCTATTAATGGTCACTTTAATCCCGGAGTAACCAACCTGTGGCTCCCAGGTATTAGATGGTTTATTTAACAAAGTGGTCTCAACCTGTAGCTCGACAGCTGTTGCAGAACTACAATTCCCATGGACCTTGGCCAACAGATGTCTTACTACCTCAACATATCTAACTGAATGATACTCATGGGAATTTCAATTCAATAACAGCTGGATGAGTTAAGATTGCCAGATCATCTTTTTTTTTTTTTTTTTTATACCAGACATGATTTTACATGCCCATTGCAAAGTCCATTTATCTGCATGATCACCACACTGATCAATTAATTGACAAATCTGGACAAAAATTAATGATATACATTGCTTGACTGTATTATATGATAAAGTAAATACAGATAAAAATGTCTGTTTTGTCAATGAAGTACCATATTTGCTCAAATATAAGACGACCCTGATTAAAAGACGACCCCGCAAACTATGGATATTCCTTTAGGAAAAAAACTAAAAGCCTGAATATAAGACTACCCTATAGGAAACAAGTTTAACTTGTATATATTCACATGTAAATTGCTTTTTCATAATTAATAAAAAATTATGATATAAATTTATTATGATATAAAACATTCCCGCCGGGACTTCTATGATGGTCCCGACTTCATCATAGAAGTCCCGATGGACATGCCGGGCAGCAGCGGAGGATGTGTGCGCTTGAGAGGGGGATCCAGGTCCCCTGCAGCTCTGCGGGGGACCTGGATCCCAGTCTTATAGTCTGACCTCGATTTTAGGTCAGACTATAAGATGACCTCTAATATAAGACGAGGGGTCTTTTCAGAACATTTGCTCTGAAAAAAACCTTGTCTTTTATTCGAGCAAATACGGTACATCATTAACTCAAAGTAGACAATAAATTGGTTTCTACCTCACTTAAAAAGTGACAATGCAGTGTTTGGCCAAATCTTATATATATATAAGATATATACTTAGGTATATCTATCATAGTATGTAATTAGGAATACCACAAACAGACAGGTTAATATTAATCTTTCTCCGTTTCATTAATTATACCTTAAGAATAAGAACTAATTTGTAAACAAAAGGAAGTCTGTAAAGGGTGTAGATGAATGTTATGCTATCTAATCTTCAATATCTAATTGATTGAGTAATGAAACAACACAATGTATTCATTTAGGAGGAAACTATATTCTTCCAATATATAACCAGAAAACATCTTGGTGCTTCATAAAATAAAAAGTCTCATGATGATCTGCAATTTGTCTTGTTCTTTAAATTGTTTATGTTTAGATGTCTATCACTTTCACCCTGATAAGAAAAACTGTTTAAATAGTCCCTTTCCATAATATTGTAAGCTGGAAACAATAGAACACCTTTGTCTAATCCTCAAAATTGCAGTGTACTTGAGTCCTGTCTCCTCTACATCCCTGTGGAAGAAATCTGTAGAAACAATGGCATCCTCCAAGATGTGTTTTTTATCCGAGAGTTAACATGTGATTAGCTATAAAGCAAGTAGTCAAGGTAGATAAACTACCCTCCTCTCTTCTACGCTATATGCAAACACAATGAAAAATGTTTTATCAAATTTTATGAGATACATTTACATATTCCTTGTCAAAACACACTTATTAAAAAATCAGACACAGGTATCAGTGTCATCCAGGAAATCAGTGACTGCAGAGTGTGCATCTACCCGTGTGGCATAGGCAACAATCCAGAAAAACAAATACGTATAGGTTAGAAACATAGAAACATAGAAACATAGAATGTGTCGGCAGATAAGAACCATTCAGTCCATCTAGTCTGCCCAATTTTTTTTTGAGTACTTTTATTAGTCCCCCATTCCCGGTCTTATAGCTAAAATAGCCTTGTGTCTATCCCACGCATGCTTAAAATCCTTGACTGTGTTTACCTCTACCACTTCTGCTGGCAGGCTATTCCATACATCCACTACCCTCTCAGTAAAGTAATACTTCCTGATATTACTTTTAAATCGTTGCCCCTCTAATTTAAGACTATGTCCTCTAGTTGTGGTAGTTTTTCTTCTTTTAAATATACTCTCTTCCTTTACTGTGTTAAAGGTTTTAGACATACAGGATAATATACACACACGGGAAGGGGGGGGGGGTTTGGCAAACTCTATGAAGAGAGTGTCAATTTAGTGACTTGCTGCAAATCTAGCCAAAGGTGATGGGTTGGATTTCGCTTATAAAAATGACACAAATTGGCCAGTATTATGCACTGCTAGGGTGATCACATGACTGCGTAATTTAGGGAAACATATAAAATTCTGTTAAACTACGCAGGGGAGGCCTGGCAACTGTTTGCCAGGGGGCAAAAACAATTTAGTTGCCCGTGGTGCCACTTTACCAGGCCACCGGATATCATCATAGATAGACACACATAGACATGTAAGACAGATTTTCTGACAGAATGGGGAAAGAAATGGCTCTGGTAAGCTGTTTGGGTACAAAGATGGCACTTGTAGGTTGTTTGCTAGCAAAGTTGGCTCTGACAAGCTGTATGGGGACAAAGATGGCACTGACAAGCTGGTAGGTGACAAAGGTGGCACTGTCAAGCTGTTAGGGGATACATAAGAAGTTTAATTGTCATTTTAAGGGACACTCCCACTAAAAAATGAAAATGGTTTTTTTTTTTTTTTTTTGCATTGTTGATTTCAGATAAGTCTTGTCTTTGTTATGCGAGTTTATTTGATAAAATATTTTACTAAACAACTATGACTGGGCACCACCATTTTGTGAAATATAGTGTTTTTGGGTGCTACCCCAAGTGACTTTACAGCTCTAGTACCATTCGCATTGGGGCTGGGGACACAGAATGCTGTTTATAAGTCTGAATTCTGACCATAGACTTGCAATGAATGGGTGGTTAATGTAACTATTACATCACTAGTCGGCAGAGTTATTATCATGTTTAATCAAGTCAATCTCCTTTCTTTTTGTTGAAAGGCAGGTAAAAAAAAAAAAAACAAGTTGTACACTGTCTTGCCCACTAGTGATACATAGGAGCCAGTAAGAGAGCAGGGGTGTATAATTTGACATCATCATGCAGGCTTTGGCCACACTTGTAAAGTGAGACTTGCTGGGAGATTTTGTATAATGATGCATCATGGGTAAAATTCTCAAAATGGATGCTGGAGATAGACACCTAATTTTATTTTTAGAGAAAAAAAAACAGTGGCAAATGTCTTATATCCGAGTTTGTTTTAAATGCACAGGTAATCTAGTTACATCTTATGTAAGTGGTAGTGCCTCTTTAATAGTAAGACATGAGCTCTAGATGCCCATCTGTACTGGGTAGCCTGGAGTGCAATCCTGTGGAGTGACACAACATTGCATGACATTGCACTGCATCACATAACTCCTCCCTTTAGGCTCTGTCCCTTCATGTTTTGGGACACATGAGAGTAAAGTTGTCAAGTATGTATAGTACTGGGAGAAACATGGTGAGTTTGCTTAGCATGGGAAATGTACCAGGTTTGTCCCTGCACAGTGTATAACGTATTTGCTCGATATAAGACGACCCTGATAATAAGACGACCCCCCAAACTTTGGATATTCCTTTAGGAAAAAAACTAAAAGCCTGAATATAAGACTACCCTAAAGGAAAAAAGTTTAACTTGTATTTATTCACATGTAAATTGCTTTTTAATATTTAAGAAAAATTGTGATATTAAAAAAATGAATTTCTTGTTTTTATTTCCTTTTATGTGCCAATGCTGCCTCTCTCTCCCCCTCCCCCCAGCTTTGTCTCTCTCTCTCTCCCCCCCCCCCCAGCGTTGTCTCCCTCTTTCCTCCCCAGTTTTATTTCTCTCCCCCTCCCTCCCACATTGTCTCTCCCTCCCCCCAAACTTTTCTTTCTCTCTCCACCTGTCTCCCTCTTTTTCTCTCTCTCTCCCCTCCCTCTCACCTTGTCTCTCTCTGACCCCCCTCCCTCCCACCTTGTCTCTCTCTGGCACCCCCTCCCTCTCTCTTTGCCCCCCTCCCTCCCCTTGTCTCTCTCTGCCTTTCCCTCCCTCTCCTTGTCTCTCTCTGCCCCCGTCTCTCCCCCCCCCCCCTTCCTCCCCCTCACCTTGTCTCTCGATACGCGCAGACATCCTCCGCTGCTGCCCGGCACTTCCGCCGGGACTTTTATGATGAAGTCGGAAGGACCCGGCTTCATCATGGAAGTCCCGATGGACGTGCCAGGCAACAGCTGAGGATGTCCGGCTGTTAGCGAGGGGGATCCAAGTCTTATAATCTGACCTCGATTTTTAGGTCAGATTATAAAACGACCTTGAATATAAGATGAGGGGTCTTTTTCAGAGAATTAACTATATTGGTGAAATTAATATGACTGATCTCACGTCATCTCACAGCAAATCACCTGCAACCATTTAGTGAATAGCCCCATATTGCAGCAGTAGCATGGCGGGTATTTCTTGAAAAAAAGTAGTAACCCTAGCTGCATTTTGCCCACAGGCACCACACTGGACACCCCTGAAATAATATGTGGGGTTACCAAACTATTCAAAAAAAAACTAGAGTTTTAAAGTATACTGTTATTATAATGATCTAGGTGTTCCAAGAAACATTTTAATGTAACATAGAAACATAGAATGTTTGGCAGATAAGAACCATTCGGCCCATCTAGTCTGCCCAATTTTCTAAATACTTTTATTAGTCCCCAGTTCCCAGTCTTATAGCTAGGATAGCCTTGTGTCTATCCCACGCATGCTTAAAATACTTGACTGTGTTTACCTCTATCACTTCCGCTGGAAGGCCATTCCATACATCGCCTACCCTCTGAGTAAAGTAATACTTCCTGATATTACTATTAAATCATTGCCCCTCTAATTTAAGACTATGTCCTCTAATTGTGGTAGTTTTTATTCTTTTAAATATACTCTCTTCCTTTACTGTGTTGACTCCATTTATGTATTTTAATGTTTAGAATTTTGTACATGCTTGATTGATAAACCTTGGCATATGTAAAAAAATAAAATAAAAGCTAAATTTAGAGCAAATGCCCTGTTTTTATTCAGTCCTGCATGTAATCCCACGCAGCCCTGTAAAATAATCCTCTCAGTTAGTTTTTCTTCTTTTAATCCCAGTTTTTACAAAAGGAACTGCTCCAGGTTAACACGTTCTCACCACGGCACATTTTGCTGCTGTAAGATTTTATTATACCAGGAAGAATGCACTATGATTGTTTTTGTTTGTTTTTCAAAGTGTGTCCTCCCTGAATACCAGAATACCAATTTTCAATGTGAACCAGCATCTAGTATCAGTTTTCCATGGTACTGTATGTCTGGACTGGTGGATAACCAGACAATACACAGTAGCTCTCCTCTTATCTGTAAATATTACCACAGATTTCCAATGGGAATGTTAAAGTCTCCCAGAATGGTACAGTAGAATAGATGGTGTCTGATGGGGAGAGCCAGGTTTCTGTGAGAGCAAAGAGGCTAAAGGAATGGGAGATTAATAGATCATGGATGGCTGTGAGCTTGCTGCATACAGAGTGTGTGTTCAACTGGGCCTTGCTGAAAAAGGTTTGTGATTGCAGGGGATGGGTATTAAATTATCAGTATAAAAGTTTGTTGGTGGAGGTACGGGGAAGACAAAGTCTGAAGCAAATTAAGATATCCTTTTAAAGCCTGGAAAAAATAGGAAAAAGTGAGACTAGCACTTGAAGGTCTGTGTTAATTATATACTACTGATCGTGGGATGGGATGGGTAACATAAGGTGGCATGTATTTGGAAAGTACTTACATGTATAGAAAATTGTAACGTGTGATGGCTGACCAATGAGTAGTAAAGGGCTAGGTCATTTAGTGGTTTACACAGAGGCGTGGTTGCATCAGGTGATAGAGCTGTTGGTAAGTCTATATCAGAAATTAGATGAACAGCAAGAATATGAGGGAGAGAACGCTGCTTGTCAGCTTACAATCTAAGAGCAGTGGGGTATAAGAGACACATAATACGTTAGAAAAGGTGAGGGACCCAATCTGTGCCTGTCTGTCTTTCTATATATTAATACACATGATATAGACCTGTATATGTGTCAGTGTACATGCAAGCATATTATTGTTATATTTATTATTATAGTGAGAGACTGATTTATTTTATGAATGTACCAACACCTATGGCCTGCAGTTTTGTCACCGTCAAAAATGCTATTGTGTAAAGAAAGAGGTAAAAGACTATTTATCAAATGATTTCCTCGTCCTGGCCAGGATTCAGAGGAAGGCAAGAAGTGCTGTGTTAAGCCCTTTAGGTGCAATGTGGGTGCAGAAAGAGGGAAATAAAATTTGTATTACATTTACAAATAGTTGAATATGATATGAAAATTGTTGCATATAATATTAAAAAGTTTTCTTTTGCATACAGTTTTTTACATTGTGACTTTAGAAAAATTGGGCCCACTGCTGAAGACTTTGCCCAGAGCCCACTCTTAAAGCGACCCTGAATAAAGGTACACATTAAAAGACAAATTCCCTCACTAGACATTCCTTGGGATACAAATCTGTCTATAGCTCATCTTTTAATTCACAATTATCTTGTGTTTTCCCAATTTTTATGAGTTTTTAAGAGGTTTTTCTTTAGTAAATGTTCAAATATTACCATAAATTTTGAATAATTGACAATAATATGGATCCAACACAGTCTAAAAAAGTAGGTGGGAAAATAAGCAAGATTTTGTAATTTGGATGCATACTCCCCATTATTTACTGTAAAAAATGTAAATTAAACAGTCAGTTAAACCAATTTACCACCCAAACCTTAGCCATGGTGAAGACTTTCATCACTGACTCTATGAAAATGGACACACTAAAGGCCTATCTCAATAATACTCCAAATTCATTCTTGATGATCTGATTTCCCTGGTTCTCTAGCCCAGCTATGTAGTGACACAGGGTCGGCGCCCTGTGCGGGCCTCCCCTGTGGCACCCCACCCCACCCGCATGACTGTTTGTCTCCTCTCCCTCCTCATGCCTGTCTTTTTCCTCTCCCTGCATGTATGTGTCTCTCCCTTCCTATGTTTGTCCCTTTCCTCTTCCTTGCCATGTTTTTTTCTCTCCAACTCCCCCATATATGTTCTTTCTCCCCCTCCTCCCCACATCTATTCTCTCTCCCCCTCCTTCACATATCTGTTCTCTCTCCCCCTCCTCCCCATATCTGTTTTCTCTCGCTCTCTCTCTCCTCCCCATATCTGTTCCCTCTCTCTCCTCCCCATATATGTTCGCTCTCTCTCCTCCCCATATCTGTTCCTTCTCTCTCTCCTCCCCATATCTGTTCTCTCTTTCCCTCCTCCCCATATCTGTTCTCTCTCTCCCCCTCTGTTCTCTCCTCTCCCCCCTACTCTGTTCTCTCCTCTCCCCCCCTACTCTGTTCTCTCCTCTCCCCCCTCCTCTGTTTCCAATACCCTGCATTATCAATGCATGCAGGGGCTCAAGCAGCACTTAATTATGCTGCCCATGGTTCCCAGTGAAGCAGACACCCATCTGCTTCACAAGGTGGGGGCGGAGCTTCACCTCTCACCCGGTGAGCTCCAAACCCTCCCTGGATCCAACAGTTCTTTTGATCTCCCCAGCCAGTGCCTCTACCAGAAAAACTTTTTTGTGTGTTGCACACCCCTAAGGCCGGCCCTGGGGACTTCACCCATACACTTGTCTGTTAGATCCTTCCCTTCTCATCCTACTCTTTTCCTTCTTTTTAATGTGTTTTCACTCCTTATTCCTTCTTGAAATATGCAGCTTGAATTGCTTTGGTGACAAGTGTACATACCTCTAAATGATCTACTGTGTCATTCTTAAACGTCTTAAAATGAAGAGTTAAAAAATATATCACATACAAGATGGATCTACAGAGCAACGCCATTCATTACGAGTAACAAAACTCTCAAATTCCTTACTTATTACTCCAGAAGCAAATGGATTAACTAACTGTATGTTGCCATATTTGTATATTTACTTGTCTTGCTTAACAAATATTGTATGTGTAGTACATTATAGGAACAGAGAGGTTTGATTTGAGAGTCATTCACATGTTGCGAGATACACATCATATTTAGATACACATTTCCACTGTTGCACAATAATTCCGAATTGTTGTTACAAACTGTGTTTCTATTGTGTGTATTAAAGGACAACTTCCCAAAAAAATTACTTAAGTTTAAGTAAAAGATTGCATCAAGAGTAAACATTTTAGTTAGAAAATATTTAATGAAGTAAAACAAATAAAGTGCTTGTATAAATGTTGTGAGAGTAGACAGATTCTTTAGAATCTTCAGTTAGACAAGTAGACTTTCAACTGACTCAAGTCATCTGCCCTAGATAGAGTTATACAAAGGCTCCCGTGATGTTCTTATATTAAATAATAGGTGTTTGTGTTTAGCTTTAATTTTCTTCTTTGTCGGTTGCTGTACCCACACATATCATATATTGTTTTTTTCAGGACAAGAAGGGCTTTCTTTTCATGACATTATTTTGTTCATATAATTTATTGTATTGTGAAAAAAATTGTAAAATATGGTTAAAATTAATAATTAATAAACACTTTTCCTGACTTTTCTTTGTAAATTATTTTACTAAGCTCCAAAAGCTAATGAAAAAACCTGCTAAATAGATTCAACTATAGGTCCTGAGTTCAGAAATACCCAATGTTTATATGTTTTTTAGATTTTTTTTTGCATGTTTTAGGTTAATCGGTCACGAAGGGAGATTTCCCTATGAAGGTCCAGGACCGTCATCGGTCGCGAAGGGGTTAAAATGTCCTAGAACAGGGGTGTCCAAGTTTGTTCTGCAGTGGGCCACTTCATTGTAAATGTATTTTTGCGTGGGCCGCATTCATGTTTGATTGAAAGGAAATGTGTGTGTGTGTGTAATATATATATATATATATATATATATATATATATATATATATTACACACACATACATATATATATATATATATATATATATATACACACACAAACACAAACACACTAAATGCACGCACATACACAAATAGTCCCACTTCCACTCACACACATACACAAATAGCCCCACTTGCACACACACAGAGCCCTACTTGCACACACACACACACACACACACACACAGACTCCCACTTGCACACACACACACACACACAGACTCCCACTTGCACACACACACACACACACACAGACAGACTCCCACTTGCACACACAGACTCCCCCTTGCACACACAGACTCCCACTTGCACACACACACACAGACTCCCACTTGAACACACACAGAGTCCCACTTGAAAACACACAGAGTCCCACTTGAAAACACACAGAGTCCCACTTGCACACACACACACAGACTCCTACTTGAACACACACAGAGTCCTATTTGCACACACACACACACACACACAGAGCCCCACTTGCGCGCACACACACACACACACACAGATCCCCACTTGCACACACACAGAGCCCCACTTACACACACACACACACAGAGCCCCACTTGCACACACACACACACAGAGCCCCACTTGCACACACACACACCATAGTTGCCAACATCGGCCATGTTTCCAGGGACACATATTTGTTCCACATACTGCAGAAAGAGCATGCAAAGTGCAGCCCGGCAGTATGTAGGATTGATACACACACAGACAGAATCCAATTAATTAATCAGGGTGGAGATCTCATAGAACCTACCATGATTAATTAATTGGATTGTGTCTGTGCATATATCCATCCTACATACTGCCAGGCTGCACTTTGCATGCTCTGTCTGCAGCATGTGGAACACATATGTGTCCCTGGAAACATGGCCAATGTTGGCAACTATGACACACACAGAGCCCCACTTGCACACACACAGAGCCTTTTTTTTTTTTTTTTTTTTTTTTTAAAGAACAAAAGAAAAAACACGTATTTTGTTTGTTCCCCCTCTCTGCACATTTACCTTGTATCTGCAGGGAGGGGGATTGTTCTGTGGTCCACTCCCATTAACACACACACCCACACAGAGTCACACTTACACACACCCACACAGAATCACACTTACACACACAGTTACACCCACAGTCACAATTACACACACTTTTCTTTTTATCAAAAGAAAAAAAAAACATACCGTTATCTTGTTTGTTCCCCCTCCCTGCTCGTTTAACTTGTAACTGGGGATTGTCCCATCTGTGGTCCGCTATCTTCAGTCAATGCACCGGGATGTCACTGACACAGGTACTCCAACAGGGTCAGAGTGCGAGGGGGCGGAGTTTTCTCCCATACGCGAATGGAGAAAGCTCAGCCCCCTCATGCTCTGCCCCTGTTGGAGCACCGGGTGTCAGTGACATCCCAAGCTGGCCGCACCTCTTTGGCTGGCGGGCCGCATTTGGCCCACGGGCCGCACGTTGGACTCCCGTGTCCTAGAAGTTGTCCTTAAAGTTAGCACTGTGTTTTTTAACATGTATCACACACACACAAGAACCTTAAACTCATTTAGACTACCTGCTGCTTCAAGAACTATGTGCTTTTTATATTTCTAGACTTTTTTTTATTTTTATAGAGTGAGAGAGAAATATAAAATCCCTTTGTGCACACACACACACACATATATATATATATATATATATATATATATATATATATATATATATATATATATATATATATATAAAAGTATATAAAGCACTTTGTGCACTTATATATATATATGCACTAATATGTTATCATTATTTCAGCTATATCCATCCAGATCAACCCGGGCCCTTTCCATACTTACCTAAAATCACTAAGCTGTTTTTAATCTCCATTTAGCCAATAATTGTGCACCACAGAATGAACTAAACCCACTGATACTATTATAATCACCATTGTACACCCCAATGATATAAAGATCTCTATGGCTCACTAGCGATTATCACTTTTCTGATCCATGTTATTATACCAGATTAACTTCCATGCAAATCACTAACTGGATTAGCCAACCAGGGGCAGGTTATTTCTGTCTAGCACTTTCAGCGTGTCTCTTGTTTTTATAGTCATGTAGATTCAACACACCATAATTAGCATTCAAATAACCTTTATTTAAACCTGGAGCTTCCCAGACATAAGGTTCCCATGTATCATTTACACCAAACCTTTGGGCCATATTGACAATTTTATAAACTGGTAATGAGTATAACATACTATGTGTATTTTTATGCAAAGTGGAATTTAAACATGTCATGTGTGGATGTGTTCACAATAACAGGTGCCCAAACAGTTACACTTTAATAAACAAATATGCACTTTACTTTAATGCTGTTTAATTTGGAGAGAATGATTCAATCTTTATGTAGCTGCTTCGAACATGATTAGAATGTTTTTTTCACCACAAACTCTCAACTCGGTAAAACCCCCAAACTATCTCAGTCAGAATTAAGGGTACATTTTAATTTTAGGGGTTTAAACAACAACAATCACTAATAGAAAGCAGTATATCCAGTATAATAAGGGAAAAAAATATTTGTTTTGTTTTTAAACTAAATATTTCAAATTTCCTCCACACCTCTGGCTGACATAATCAAAATGATTATCCCTGACCTTCTTTCAAACCATGATTTTGTTATTTTTTTGTCATTCTGTTGTGTTCTCCTACTCCCATTACCTCGGTTCTGATGAAAGATTAAAACCCAATAAACACTGATAAGGTTGTTATCTCCAATGCGCACCCTTCCAGCAACTGCATTATAATTATGTGCAACAGAGGGGAGGGGACGCATGCTTATACTGGGCTCTGTGGTGTTACGATCTATGCATGACTTCACATGTAGAAATATAGAGGGGATTTCCCCTGCTGTGTCTGCATGTGCTGAAAATGAAAGGAAACATGATGCAAGATACAGGAAAGAGGCCAGGAAGAGAAGTTTGGGTATAAAGAAGAGTTAGTGTTGGCAACTGGACTACTGAGGAAATGTCCTGGAGGGGAAAATTCCACAAGACTTGAGTGTATACAAACTCTGACAAAATAAACCTTGTGACAGTGACATAAAATGATAACTTATAGAATCAACTGGAGGACATGTGAAGCAGAAGATATGGAGTGACAAGAGACGAAAATAAGTCTGGCAGCATCATTTTGGATAGACTAAAGTGGAGAGAGTCAGAGGAAGACCAAACAGCAAAGGGTGTAAGGCCACAACACAAGGTGCTCAGTTACAAAGAGGCACAGCCTTACCTGCTTATAAGCAGCCCAGGGGGGTGAATCTGGGCAACATACATATAGATGTAAAAAATATATATATATATCTTGCCCAGATTCATCCCCCTGGGCTGCTTATATATATATATATGACAAAGGTGGAGTCAGGCATAGCACAGTACGAATGGTCAGGAACAAGTCAGGGTAAGGTACCAGACATTTGTAGTAACAAAATGAAAAACAAATATAGCTAGGACCAAGGGAGTGGAGGCTGTACAGGGACATCAGCCAGGTCATGATCACAATAAGTGAGTACTGGTTGACTTGCACAGCTGTCTGTTCTTTTAAAGCCACCTCCCAAAGTAATGGAACTTTCATGCAACTAAGATAAAAGGAACAGATTTTGCCTTCAAGGGAACACTTAAAAATATGCACCCTATGCATTATTATTGATTTTAATGGCTCCCTGTCCTCCTCAAAAAGGCCATGTTGTTACACTAAATGAAAACCTATCCATCATGGCCCCTCCATCTGTGTCTCATTTGCTTATAAGATCCACATTTGCACTCTGTACATTATCACATAGCTGCATATATTGTTCATGTTCTATGAATAAATATGATCATTTTAAATGTAAACTGAAAATGAAAAAAATGCTAACTGGAAAGTTACATGGGAGCTACAATGTTCTTCCATTTTCTTAATTTTCTATGTTATGATCTCGAAGGAGAATCGAGAGAACACTGCAGCTATTTGAGTGCATTCGAATATTACGCATTTGACTTATTCAAACGTTATGGTTTTTCTTTGCTTATGCTTACAATGTGAAGCAGCCACGCTTCTCAGGTTGCTCATAGACACCCTATATAAAAATGAGGATCTCTACACTGCACTAGCAGTGAGTGACTGTCAGCAACCTGGGGAATTTGCCTTCTTTGCATTGAAGCATGGAGGGTGCCAGAGAGAGGGTAAAATGGCATGTCTTTTAAAAAGTACATGCCATATTAACCCGATACTAAGGACAATGTCATTTTCAGTTTTGCTTCTGTAATAAATGAAAAAGTAAAAGAAAAAGTCATGTTGTGTCTCATTAAATGCAATGTGAGAATTTATGACCACTGAAATGGTAGTGGATATATGGAATAAACTTATATATTTAGAAGACAAGCTCAAGGATCAAAAAGATTTGAGGTTTCACAATGGATAGCACCATTGATCCACTACACGGACCATTTAAACCTTACTTAACATTCAATTCTGTGTTGAACTGCACCTCCTTAAACCATTTATAAAGGTTGCATGGATGAGGTAACTTAACTTCAGATAGACACCTTGTCCATTTTGAGGTGTGTACACAATATATTTAACTATCTTCATGTAAATGTTGTTGTTACTTGTTTTAGATTGTAATCTACAAACCCCTTCCAACTTCCCTGTTTTATTCTTTTCAATGGGCTTGTATAGCTGTGATCTTTAATACAGAAAATGGTTGTGACGATCATATAATTATATATAGAAAACTAGCTCTGATTCATTTAATATTCAGTTTTGGAAATGATGGGTATTAGGATCTACAGGGCAAATTGAAATGTTACTATTCAGAAACAACTAAAGGAATTTAGTAACCTTGTAGCTGTTCTTCCTAACCTAAAACACCATGCCTATTCAAAACTAAAAAGGAAGTTATACTATATATTCTGAAAGTGCCTGTAGACCTTGTTAGTTTGTAGAAAATATATATTTTCAAATCCTTAGCATGAAAATAAGTGTAAAACCTAGTATGTCACAATACAAGATCCTGCTATTAGGTCAGGGATGTCTAATTGGAGGCCACACAAAAGGACAAATCCTCCCTAAACACTTTATAGTAAGATCCTAATCTACCACTGGGCTGGAGAGTGCACAAGTGTATTTAACCCCTTAATACCTAATGGTGCTTCTCTCCATAAAGGGATTCTGTCACCTAAACATTGTTTGTACTGGGAACATAGAGAAGGGAAAAAAACCCACAAACAAATATCCATATATTGTGTTATCAATATTGCATGCAAATGAATAAATTAAGGGGAAAATGTTTTAAAGCATTGTGTCTCCTGTTAATCACTTCACCTGTGGCTTAATATGGTAATGAACTACTTTTTGGTGGGAAATGTGTAACTTGCATATCAAGCCAGAGGTGATGTCATAAACAGGAGACGCCACCGAGACATTTAAGACACATGTTCCCCTTATTTTATGGGTCCCGGCAAAACATTGCAAGAAACATTGTCAGAACCAGAAGTTTGGGCATGGCACAATTTTGTTAAAGAGCATTGATTCCATTTAACCTGTTCTACTTTATAAGGATAAACATGGCACCGAAAGAAAGCAACATCTTTACTTTTAAAAAGTATTTCATTTTATGAGTAAACTAAATTGGAAAGAGAGAAATTACAGTTAAATAAAAACATAGCAAACATCCCCCAAAAAAACTATTGTTCTTAATAGGTTAATCACAAGAAGACAAAAATGCACAGCCTGACTGGTGCTACTAGGACTATGGTAGCAATGCCTGAGGAATATTATACTTATTTTCCTAGGATCTGCGGTTTTCTTGAGAGTCTAATTATCTTTATGTCCCAACAACATTTACAACTTTAATATCTAGTGCAGTCTTTATGCAAATAAATGAATGGCATCTCATTACTTCAGTAATCTAAAATTATGTGTCTCTCTTTTTGTTTTGTTCATATCTTCATTACAGGTTCAACTAAATGAATTAAAACCTCGCTGGAGCCATTGTTAACTTCTTGCTTAAAGACTTGAAGAACAGGAAATTCACTTTGTATGGTTGTTACAGCCACCAGAAAAAAAGAGTCACACAGAGATCTAAGCCATGTTACTAGAAAACTAATAAACACACGGCGCACAATCCGTTGTCAGGCTGTGTTTTTTATTCAATATCAGAGTACTTAAATGGCCAAGCATAGTCCTAGTAAAGAAACACATTACCATATAATGAAACAACATCTCAATTATACCAGTCTTTAATTGAAGGAATCCTACCTGCAAATGCCTATGCCATAAGTGGCATACTCAGGAATAGGCAATTTGTCTGTACAAGGACACCAGTGTCTGACAAGATCTGTGAAGGTCCATAGAACATGGATGCCTGTAAATGACCACCATAAGCAATGTTGGTGTTTACCCCTGGGCATACTTGACTTTCTGTTTCATGAACATCTACTTAAAGATTTTCTTTAAGCTGTGGAATCCTTTGAAATAACACCTGTTGTTTACAATTTAATCCCACTTAAGGCAGGACAGTCCTGATCAGGTTAGACATTTACTGGGGTCTGTTACCGACAATTTAATACATTTCATCACGGACCTTCACAGACCTTGCCATGGACACTGGTGTTCTGGTATGGACAAATTTTCCTATCCCTGGTCCTGACTGAGTCACTGTTGTACTGATTTTTTTGTAACCCTGGATGGCTATCCCGCAGTCCTGATGTTCTTTCTCTGGTGTCTGGAACACAGTAGCGCTGGCCCTTTGCAAGCACTATCCTACAGAATTCTGAATTTCCGGGGGAAATAATTGAGACATATAAATCAACATTTAGGACGCTGCATGTGCAGTTCCATGGGAACCATTTGTAATAGTGATAATGCACATTGACTACTCAGAGGCCATGCACCTTGCCGTCCTGTGGCAAGTATGCAAATACATGCTCAGCTTCTGATGGTAGGTGTATACATAGGGTCAGTATGTATTCAGCATGATCATCTTTATATAATAATGTATTTAGGGACATATATAAAAGATGAAGAGGCAGGTGCACACATACCACAGGTGTCTGAGTGTATTAATTAAAAATAATGTATCAAATATACATTTGCAAGTTGTCTTGCAAGCTTATATAAAACATAAGGGTTTACTCAATAAAGAAAGAATTGCAATGGAAATTGTAACAGTTGTGGATGTTTTCCAACTTGGCTACATTGACCTAAAATTTGAAATTCCCATCTCAGCTCCCTGCAATTCTCTTTAATTGAGTAGACCCTCTGCTGCAGGGGTCTCCAACCTGAGGCCCACCAGATGGTGTAGGACTACATCTCCCATACTCCTCTGCCAGCCCCTTTACTGAAAGCGCATTATGTGAAAGGTAGTTCATCAGCCGACTGAACAATAAAACTAAATAAATAATCACATTCACAAACCATCATAATCAATATGCATCAAAGCACATTCTACTGCTAATTCTTAAAAAGAGTGAATGCACGTTTTTTCATACAATGCTTCTAGAAAGTAAACAATTAAAAGGACAGACACTTGGCTACTCTACAGCTGGAGTGCGGAGGGTTGCCCTTCAACGTTATAGGATCGTTATCTCCCGACACTAACAATGCACCTTTCCATAGAACATGCCCCACCCAGTCAGACGAAATCCCCTCCAGTTACCAGGGACAAGGGGCCACCGCAGGGAGCCTCCACTATCGTCATCAACGGACCAATAGCAGGCTGCTTTCCGTGACGTCACAGGGCATGTCCAATAGGGAGGGGATACGCGAAGTAGATATGACTGGGAGCTCAGCGGATTCCTGTAAGTCAATATCTAGCATCCCAAACGCCTCTCGCCTCCCCCCGTCCCCTGACACTCCCTGCTCCCGAGGATGGTTGTAATGGGAGCCCCCAAAGTGATCTTTATCCCGGGGAATCAATCCGAACAGTCCGATTGTACGCTGGGATCCGTGATGCTGCCCATCCACAGTCCGTCCAGCCCGGAAAGTGCTGCCGGCGGGGAGCAGCCCCCCAGGAAAAGGCAGAGGCTCACCCACCTGTCACCCGAAGAAAAGGCACTACGGAGGTGCGATTACCACTTATACATTATTATTATTGGCCTCGCTAGACTGTCATGTGTGGGGTGGGATGTCATGTGTTTGGGATTTTGACATTTCATGAAATAGTTGCAATTTAGATGGAGACCTGTTCATAGTCAGCATCTTAAACATGTAAAATTATTATTATTATTGGGATCTTGTTGACGTTAACGTTATACAGGGATCACTAACCTTTTGGCACTGCATGGCTTGTTTAGTCACAGCCGCTAGAATGCCAAAGGTTAGCTAGCCATCACTGATAGCTTGCATGTTTGTATCCTGACTGGATTGTTCATGAATCATTTTATGGTTTACCAGGGTTTTACGACAGGTTCCTGGGTACAAAGTAACCTGTTTAAAAAAAAAAGAGGGGAAAAAATAACCCTTTTTAGATAACTGGAAAAACAAGCAGTCGTTCTTCCTTTTCCTCGTCTTCCCCTCAGACAGTGAAAATGAATACACTGAAAGGGGCTCTCAAGGCCTGTGAGCTGTTTTGATACATTGTCTGCATGTTATTTTAATGCTTTTGTGTGATCTGACTTGAGATCTGGATCCCTGATTGTGATTGTCTCTATTTGGGTAATGAATGAAACCTCCACTGCCTTGGGGCTCTAGGGTCCTCCCTGCAGTAAAAGGGGTACTGGCCGGGCAAACCAGCTTTTTCAACCATATTACATTAAGTATCATCGGTTTAATGATTTCCCCATCTTAACCCAAGTATATCACCAAGCTATATTGAATTGACTTACCAGCAGATAGCCTAGCAGTACACATTTTGTTTTCCTTTATTGTATCCGTATAAGGTTACAAGTAATCTATAAATAAACAAGGGATCTGCAGGATAAATTTGTTAGGGCTGACTGACCCTTGGTCCTTCTTGTGCCACGTATGCAGTGTTACCGAGCAAGCAGCTCTCCCTCCCACATCAAATATCACAGGAATGTCACCAGCCCCACAACACTTACATGGGGAACTGGAGCGTTAAAAACATTTAACATGACTTTATCAATACATAGAGAGTGCTATATGTGGGAGTTTTGGGTGTAATCGATGTACATTGCATCTCTCTGGCGTGTTAAATCAGCACAGTGTCATTAGAATTTCCAGTTACTGTGTGTTCCTTTTTGGCCCGGATTCTGTGCTGTGGGGCTGATGACATTCCTGTAATACCGTGTCTTGCTGTGTGGGAGGAGGATGAGCAATCTGCTGGCTAAGCCTGCCTGCGTGGCAGGGGAAAGGGAGCTGGCTTGCTGGCGTCATTCAGCTGCAAAAAAAAAAAAAAGAATAATTATCTGCACTTGGCTTGTGTGTGTGTATGTTGTAATATAGGGACTTTTTGTCTTGTAAAATACTTCTCATTACTCCAGCCTTTTCGGATTACCGTATTTAATAGAGGCACTCCACAAAAATAATGATGGCTCTTAAATCATAAAAAAAAAGGTTGTAAGATAGCTCAGTTCCTTACTGTGCAGTGTTTACAAAGCACCAACCTCTTTTGTTTCAAAAGCACTTTGAAGAGGTTTTAAATTCTGCATAATCAGTCCTGTCCAGTGTTTGTCTGTCAAGATATATAGAACACCAATCTTATTTGCAGCTTTGTGCAGTTATAATACTATAGTAGGCATCTTTAATACTCTAGCTACTTCAGCCAAGTACTACTCCCATAACTCTAATGCTCCTGGAGAATGATGGGAGTTAAAGTACACCCCAATTGCTGTGCTATGTATGCCTACAATTGCACAGGCAATGAGCAGAGATAAAGTGATACCCTATTGGTCCACTGTATCCCTGCTGCCTTCTATTCATTCTTTCTCCTTCTTGTATCTCTAAAATAAAACTGCCACAATGGTTAACTACAAAAAACTTGGCACAATTTGTCTTGTGATCTGAAAATGGCATCCGGTCTTGCAAAAGCCTTTTCCAGTTACTTTCAGACAGAGGAAATGAAATGTAGATCTTTTTATAACATGCAAACGTTGCATTTTAATTTCTTTATCTCCCATCTCACCACTAGATGGGAAAGTTCTATGAATTTGCACTGTTACTCAGAAAATAAATTGAGTAAGGGCCTTATCTTACTGTTTGCCTAAATGGCTTTCCTTCTAATCTGTTCTAATTCTTGTGTAGGCAATTGTACATGGCTGTTTATTTTCATTTCTAAAACTCTATATAATGGTGTGTAGGTTCAGTTTACCAAAAGATTAAACTTGAACTGTTTTGAGCCTATTTTTTCAGGCAGTGAGAGATTTAATTATATAGATTCTATTGAGCACTGGCTTGCAACATATGAGCATTATATCAAAAACTAAAAATGTTGTCAGCCCCTGTGATGAGTCTCCCATGGGAATGGCCAAGATTATTTTGTGTTTGTAAAATTGTCCTCTTTAAGTTAATAACCCACCAGGAGCTACTGGTTTAAGCAGAACTCTTTTTGCCTCTCTGTGTTTCTAAACTTGCAATGTGACAGTTACTAGTGTCAGCTTAAATAATTGATAATGCTGAGTTGAGGTTTTACCATTCCTCACCTCCAACTTCCCCATAACTAATTCTGTAGACGACAAACAAGCCTCTCAAAGCACAAATACATGTTTGAAATCCGAATGTGATTTTGTGCAAGGTTGATCAGTTAGTGAACCCATCTGTTTATCTCTTGTTCCTGGTTTCTTTTATCTGATGCAACTCCTGGTAATTGCACAGTTCACCTCCTACCAGCATTTTCTGCTGCCTTCCTCCCCCTTTCCTGTTTTTTTAGCAGGCCGTACTGTCACTGCCATGTCCAAATAGAATATTTTCCCCTTACTATTAAGTACAGACGAAATATAAACCCATTCATGTCTTAAAGTGAATAACTGTGAGCACAGGTAGTCAATCCATAGCGTTCTAGGTTGTTAAAGAAAATGTACAAATGTTTTATAACCACTCTCTGATGGCTTTTAAAGTACTATAGAGAAAATATCTGGTATTGTTCATAAGCAAGATATTTCCTTTTGTCAAAGTAAATTTTTTTTTTTTTTTTTCCTTAAATCCATGTTATTTTATTTTTTAAGGAAATTAAAAAACAGAGTAGCAGCACAGACTGCACGGGACAGGAAAAAGGCCAGAATGGGTGAACTTGAGCAGCAAGTGTTGGATCTAGAAATGGAGGTAAGCCTTAATTTAAAAAGTGTGTGTGTGTATACATATTTATTTATTTTAAATATATATATATATATATATATATATATATATATATATATAATATATATAATTTTACTTTGCTGCACAATTTTGCTGTAAGTTGCTCTTCATAAAATTAATTTTCTGATGCCTCTTTTAAAATAATGAATTGCAATGTTCAGTTGTTTAAGTTTGTGTACCCATCCAAATGCTGAGATTCATTCTCATCCCCCATTTCACATTATGGGTATAATCTTTGACAGCTTGAAACAACCTCTGTTGCTGGTGTCTCCAAGTTACTATTATAAAGTGACCTTTTATTATACCTACAATGCAATGCAAATCTTCCTACGGGAAAATTGTTACCTCTTATTCTGTCCTTTTAACACACATTCTAGAAATCAGTTACCCTCTTAAATGTATCCTGCACTTCTTCACTTGTAAAAAATGCTCAGGAGTCCATCCACATTTGTGTATCATTTATTACTAATTTTCCCTTAACAGTACACATAATGTTTAGAAGTGAAGGCTCTAGTGTGGAGAAATATGGAAGCCATTTTGGTAACTATCTTGTAAGGGCCATCTTATTGGACACCATACTATAAGGGGTCTTTTCTATGACAAGAATGGGTAACATTTCATGTGGACTATGACCAAGATGCTCAGCCAAGTTTCCCCATCTCTGAAATTGGAAAACTCAAAAAGTAGTTCTATAGTTGTGTGGTTCATGGTGGCTTCACAAAACATGGAAGTCCACATTAGATCATTAGAGAATAATTTAACCTGCTGGCCTACTGTGTGATGGCTACTTAAACCAAAATATGTGCTTCATCAAAATTAGACACAGAATCACTAGTAACGTGTTCTTGTGGGTTACAGGATATATATAGGCTGCTCACTTTAACAGTTCATATGGTCTCCTTTTCAGAATGAGAAACTACTAATTGAAAATCAGCTTTTGCGAGACAAATCTCATGGCCTGGTGACGGAAAACCAGGAGCTACGACAGAGATTGGGTCTCAGTGCCCTTGATGTGAAAGAAGAAGAAGAGTTTGAGGTGATTGTCCTAATCAAAAGCCGAACACTGTTTGCATTCTCTGTGGCCTGTTATCTTCCCCTAACAAGAGAAAAATCCATTTTGTGTCTTTTGCATAATTGCATCAACTTGGTAGAGTACAACCTCTATTTTACTTCCTTAAATCCAGCAGATGTTGCAAACATGGTTTTCTGCACACTTTGTCCTTTCATTATTTGGCTCCAGGCAGTAATCTGCTTTATTTGCTTACCACTCCCCTGTCAAACAAGCTACAGTCTAAGATTTCTTCTGCTTCCTTGTGCGTCCAGGAAGCACAGTTCTTGGCAATTAGATGAAGCTTATTCAAGGCTAAGTATTTGCTAGATGTTGCAATGAATGGAAGATGTGCCTTAATTTGGATGCATCATGAAGTGGTGATGAATTTCGCAAGTTGCCATTCTACTATAAAGGGACAATCTTTACTTTCATCTCAAGTACAGTAACCAGTTACATTTTAGTTTTGACATGTTCACTTTTAATTTTTGGATCAGTGACTATTCACAATAGGTCTCATTGGCCAACCTTTTAGTGATGTGTATTGTATGATATGTTAAATACCTTTACCCCCACTTCATTGCATTCTCTGGCAGCATGGTTCAGCACTAAACCCTCATGGATCAATGACATAAGCTTTTTTTCCCATAGGTTTTAATCCAATCCAGACAGGATGAGGTTAGGCCGGTGACCGGGTCCGCTGAGTCCGCAGCACTCAGACTATGTGCCCCTCTGCAGCAGGAGCAGGCCCAGATGTCCCCGAACCTGACCATGTCTACATGGATCCTGACAGCCCTGACTCTTCAGACTCTGAGGTAAGGCCCAATCTTGTTCTTTCATAAAGAGGTTTACTTTCTACACACATTCTTCTGTAATAAGTTACTGATTTTGTCTGAGTAAATGATTCAGTCATACTTTGTTGTGAATACATGCTAAAGCTCTGTGCTTAAAGAGAGCTGGTTTATATCAATATCTGCCATTTAGTATTTTGTGTTTATGTTCGTAAACAGATGATGAGAGTGGATATTCCTGCTGGCACAAAAAAGGCATTGAGTTCAGTGTGTTTTTTTTGTTGTTTTTTTTACTTTATAATTTATAACTTTGGAGCTTTTGGTTTGTTTTCCAGTCTGATATCTTGCTGGGCTTACTGGAAAGCCTTGACTCTGACTTGTTGCTCACCTGTCAAGACACATTGTCCTGGAACCCAGAAGAGGTCAAAGGAGATGAACCCAATTCCATACCCGCCTCCCCATCTCCTCCTCTGGGGACCCCATCAGCGAAGCTGGAGGCCATTAATGAACTAATAAGGTTTGACCATGTATACACCAAGCCCTTGAGTTCGGAGCAAGGCTCTGAGCTAAGCAGTGAGACCGGCCTAGTAATTAAAATGGAGGAAGCATCTCTCAGCCCTTCCAATGTTGACCCCACCTGTGTGAAGCAAGAGTGCCATGAAGATGACCTTGTCCCCGTTCTGGGAATGCAAAGTTTATTGTCCTGTCATGAAAACAGCCTGGAACAGCCAGCGAAAACACTGGATACAGGCAGTGACTCCGGATATGAGGGGTGCTCCTCACCCTTCAGTGAAAAATCTTCTCCTTTAAATTCTGACCAGGTGTGGGAAGACTCTTTTACCACAGAACTCTTTCCTCAACTACTCAGTGTCCACATGGACCAGTCCTGTTCCCCTTCATCTCCTGACACCAGTCTGTTCTGGAATCCTAGTACAGACTTTGACGATGGACCATTCTAAGCCTCCCTAGCCATTTGGGTCAATGAAGCCAAAATTCATAATTGACTTTTTTTTTATTCATTCATTTGTCCTTTCCTGTAATATAACCCTTTATGTTAGAAATACCAAAGTATTGCTCATTCCAGTTATGTAGAGGATGCACTTAACAGTATAGGTTGGTGAACATGCCAGAGGGTAAAGTTTTAAAAAGATAGACTTTACTGATGAACTGCTAAGTTGCTCCAAGGACAAACCTTTCATTATGGTCAATGTTTTTCAGATCTGCTTATTTAATTTCTCTATCCTTTTTGTTTTAAAAGGTTTGCCTGATCAAACCCAAAGCACTACACCCTACTCACTTCCATGCTATAGATTATAGTTTCACACCTATAATATGATTGTAAGTTGCCTGTTCTCCTATTTTGGATTGAATCAATATCTAAAAATTTCACTTAGGCCTAAAATATAGGGTAAATACCCTAAACATTTATCTTTTAATTCAATTTATGGATGTGCAAATTTGTGATTGCATCATACAAGTAGTGTATCGCTTCTAGTACTTTCCCAGCTGCTATAGTTGATGTGTAGTCAAAAGTTCACATCCTTAATGTTTTGGTATATGTTAGAATATAAAAATATATTCACATATCCCTGTTTAGCAGACAAGGTTTTTGGTTGGTTCACACTTATATCCTGCATTGTCTGCAATCCTATCACTGCCTCTTGTCTAACATGCTTAATGTATGTATTGAAGTATCAAGAAAGTCTGAGTAAAACCACAATGTAACGAGAATGTAAGCAGATCTAAAGATTAGAAGAAAATCTTTTTTGACCAATGTAATACACCTACTAATTAGTAAGAAAGGAATTGTCTTTTTTAACTTTTTTTAGTTAATGTTAGTCCTATATTTTTCTTTTTCTTTGCGGCTATGTATTTACTTTTCTACACCTGAACAGTGCATACCGTGTGACAGTGAAAGACTAATGCTAGCTGACCTTGTAAGTTGGTATAAAACGGGGTCTAGTTCCAAATGAATTACAGTGAAGTGGCATGTGAATGGAAAGCTCCTCATGTTCGAGCCTGTTTAGTTTTGCTACACAACTGAAAATGTAACGGACCCGCAACTCCGCATTACTGAGGTATTTGGATATGTCCGACTACAATGAATAGCTGAGCATATCACTTTTTCAAATGGCAGATCAACAGGTTTAATCTTGTGAATTTCCAAATGTATCCTGAACGATTCACATGTATCCTCACCAATTAGTGCTGGGCCTAAATAATGTTTCAGACACCAATGCATGCTTTATATCTAAAGTGAGTGGCCGCAGATATGTACAAATCATTGCGAACAATTCTTAGTATGACATGGAAGCAGTACTTACTAATCTGCCCTTTTTGTGCTCATGATTTACTGAAGCATATAGATCGCTACCTGTGTCCCTAAACATTTGTACATTCCTGTCAACCAGGCTGCATACTGGAAGAGTTCACTGCTAAAATGTATTGAAGTTGCAATCCCCATCCATCTGTATTTTTTTTTAAACTTTTTTGAAGAAAAAACTTTTTTTTTTATTTATTATTTCCAATTACTTGTACTATTCTACTTTTAATAAAGTAAACAAATGTAAATTTGTGTAACCCTCAGGGCATTTACCGCTATACTTTAGGCCTTTCTATAACCAGAGTTGCCTGTGGGATGTTAAAATTGGATGACCTGCTTGGTCTCATTCGTGGAAAAACCTAGTGTTGTATGGACCCCACACATACCTGTGTATAGATTGGTTTTAACTAGTGAAGTGGCATGCTCCAGACTGGTTCATTCAGCAATGTAGAGTTCCTTGACATCATATCAGAAATCCTATTTTATAAAACTGTTAAATTTACTGTGTAAATGAACCTATAATACATTAACTGCCTTCTCTCCCCCATTTTTTAATTATTTTTTTTTGCTGTCCAAGATGCTTTCTCCATTTTATTTAAAAAATATATATAATTAAAATGAAATTTAATATTTTATTGTCTCTGGCAATATTTTTGGGGACATGGGACTGTGGGAAAACTCCTGGCTACTTCAAGGGTTTTTCTATATTGTAGAAAAGATTGCATCCATTCAGACTTTCATGCAGGGGCATCACTAGGGTTGGTGTCACCCGGTGCAGAAACTCATGGTGTCACCCCCCCCCTGGATTTCCTCCAATACAATGCCAAACAGATTCCTTAGTAATGCCAGTTAGATGACCTATTAACTATGCCACACACAGGAGCCCCATAAATTTTGCCACACCAGAGCCCCATAAATTATGCCACACCAGAGCCCCACTATTTATGCCTCACCTCTGCCCAGGAAAAAAAAAAAAAAGTTGAGCAGCGCGGTGCGGGGGGATGCCGGCAGAACGAGTGTCACCCCCGCTGGAGGTGTCACCCAGTGCGGTCCGCACCCCCCTCGGGATGCCACTGCTTTCATGGTTTTTAATGTGGTACACATTCAGTGGTAGTCCCCACCATATATATCATAATCTCCAAGGCTTAAAAGGTGTCTGGGGATGATCACTTTGAGAGTAAAAGAAGACGTTCCTTCATAAAACAATTTTTTTTTAAACTGCAAGATTTTCTTATTTTAAAGGTAGGTTTTATGGAAATATATTTAATAATTTAAGGCAGGAAATTTTGGGTTTTAACCTTGCAAGTATATGTCCAGGCAAAAAGGGAAACTTAATATTTGTCAAACAATATTTGTGTTATATGAACAATTTTTTGTTTTAACACTATTAAATGTGCCCACATTTGATTCCAAAGTTAGTTGTTTAATAGTAAATACAAAAATGTATTTATTTTAAGTATGTTATAGGTGCAGATTAGCATATACTGTGTACTAGTACGATTCAGAAGATATTTTGCTTGTTTTCTACAGATCTGTGTTAACCCAGTAAAGCCTTGTACATTAGATGCAATGCAGTGGGTCATACAATTCTGCCAAAGGTTTGCATAGCTTTTTGGTAAGTCCATTATCTGTTACTGGTTCTGGTAAGCCATGAATGTTGAGAGCTTTAGTAGGGTTCAAGTCCCAGTGTGTCATGAGACCATAGACTGCAGAAATGCCTGGCCATCTTTCTGGGGTCCTAAGCTGGAAATCAGCAACACATTATGCGCATATACAAATACATGTAGTATCTTAACATGTATAGCTTGGAGGAAAGACGTAACGGGGGATAAGACAGAAACATTTAAATACATAAAGGGAATCAACACAGTAAAGGAAGAGTATATTTAAAAGAAGAAAAACTAACACAACTAGAGGACATAGTCTTAAATTAGAGGGGCAACGATTTAAAAGTAATATCAGGAAGTATTACTTTACTGAGAGGGTAGTGGATGTATGGAATAGCCTTCCAGCGGAAGTAGTAGAGGCAAACACAGTGAAGTATTTTAAGCATTCGTCGGATAAGCACAAGGCTTTTCTAGCTATAAGATAGGGAATTGGGGACTAATAAAAGTATTTAGAAAATTGGGTAGACTACATGGACCGAATGCCGACACATTCTATGTTTCTATGTAATGTTGGGATAGTGAGATGTAAGTGGGGTATCTGGGATAGACCTATAAACATTTAAGATGGAGGTTGTCCTCAAATATGAGTCAATATAAGAAAACTGTCATTGTTAAGGCCATTACTTTAACACAATAGGGGGTTATGTATAGATAATTCCATGAATAAGCATCAGGAAGGTAAAACAATGGCACAATCAATGTTCTCTATTTGTTATTTTTATATATACTGACCATTGTGTGCAAATATTAACTGAACTGCCATTGGGAGTTTAAACTATAGGGCCTAGTCAATATGCCCTAAACTTGGGCAGGATTGGGGCATAAAGCTGAATGGCGGAGATATCTGCAGTTTGGCTACCCAATATGGACAATTTTTGCCACAGACATTATTTATATATATACCTTAGAAAATTGGCGCCACCTGAGTTGACTCTTATGTGCGGAGGACCCACACTTCTGGAACAATGTGTATGTGTGTATATATATATATATTAGATACAGATGCAGCTTTTCAGTGCCTAAAATGTGTTCAAGATCCTCCTCCAAACAAGCACAATATCACACAAACAAATGTGCCTGGATGTTTAAAATTAAATAAGCCCAATTAACTGTGCTTGGTATTTTATACATAATACACATATTTTTTGTACTTATGAACATACCGTAATTACACACAAAACTAACTTAGCTTTAAATTCTTGGACACTAAACCACTGCTACAGAGGATTCACTAGATCCTCAGTCCTCCTATGCTTTGTAATGTAAATACACCCGCTAATTAAAATTGGATTATTTTGTGTGTCAGACTATTACAAATTTCTTAGTACAATTTTTGTCTTTTTTTTATGAGTAAAACAAGTGGGAAAATGGTTGAAATACTGAGTGTCCGATTTCTACATGAATGGTTAGACACTACCCGGTATTATTATCCTCTTACTTGGCGGCCCTTATCTAGCAGAGAACTCATCCGTCTGGACTTTGAAACATGTACTACTTGTGCTGAACCTTTAACCAGGACTGTTGTCAAAGAAATCAGGGACACTATAATCTAGTAACCATGGAAGAAAATGCTGGTGGTGAATGCCATGTGTAAAACTCACCCTACAAGGGAATAAGTAAGGTGTTTATGATATATTCATACATTATGTTAACCACTAATAATTTTCATTGAAGTTATGGATGGTTTTACATGGCATTATCATGTATGTAATACATAAGTACTGTATACATGCATGTGTTATGAGTTTCCCCTGCACAAAGTATAATTAAACTGGAGAGACTAAATGTTCATCTCACCTCACCTTATAGTGAATAAACCTCTCTGTGTCAAACAATATACTTTAGAAAGTTCTCTCCGTGGATTATTTAACAAACAACACAAAATATATATACGCCATCCTATCTCATTTGGGATTGTAGGCCAAACCCAGAGTTCCTGGTACTTCAAGAAACACATGACCAGCACACTGTTAGTAAAGATGTATCATTCATTGTAATGTTCTAGATGATAGGAAAGTCTCCATGGATTTGATACAATTAAAATGTTTTCCTGGTAACAACACTGCAGATTAAATAATAATTATTAGAATAACTTTTTTTTCTTTTCCCTCAGAAAACGTTTCCACTTGCAAACTAGCATTTACAAAGGGGTGATATAATTGGAGAGTTGAAACTAAAAATGTGTGATGTTTGTACAAAACCATGAACTGTGGCTGATACTGAAATTAGCAGCTGACTTTGGAACGTTATCTTTATTGTAAGAGAACTCCTAATGAAAGTATCAAAGCCCATCAGTGAGCGCCCTGTTTCACAACCAAGTACAGTTCCCATTCTGAGGTTTCACTTCCTGTCCACTTGTGTGGAAACCTGCAGCTAGCTTACATCTTCATTCTAGGTTTATAAATAAGTACCGTAGATACTAGATGTCATGCTTCAAAATATAAGGTCACTTAATTGTAGAAAAAAGTACAAAGTGTATTAGGACAAATGTTACACAAGCTGACACTTATAAATATATGGCATTAAGGCAAGGTAAAAAGATTTAGAGTTGCTGTTTTCTCATAAATGTACACCAAATAAGAAGAAATACAATGCAAAAGTGCATGGTTAAATAAAAGTAGGAAATTATAGATTTTTTTAAAAAAAGACCCAGCGTAGACCATTTAAAAAAGACTGAATGGGCGCTATTGGAGCCTCTGTAAAAAGCACACTCCCAACAAATTTCTGTGCCACAATGTCAGCCAGTGTAAAACAAAATGTCAGAGGATCTCCGCCAAACACTGTTTGGCAACGGTCGCTCTACCACACTGAAAAGTGTTGGGAGTTCTAAAAAGGTGCAGTCACTGTTATACATAACAGACAGCAATTGCGCCTTATACAAATCCTGACACTTTGAGTTTTTCTACATATCCCCCTAGTGTACAGTGTATCTATTTATCTGTTGAAGATGGCTTATCAATGTTTGAAGTTAATGTGTAACGGGCATGAGTTTAGAAGCACTTGTTAATAGCATGCACTGCAGTTGTGAGCTGCAGCATTGAGGGTTATATAGTAGTTAAGGTTGAAAAAAGACTTGTGTGCATCAAGGGTTACACTGACTATGTGGTCAAACTTTAAACAAACCACTTTCCTTCATCTTCTCACGCTTGACCTGCTAACAGTTAGGTTTGCAAATGAGTATCATTGATGGGATAATCCTGTTAGTCTTTTTTTTTAATCATAGAGCTGACAACCTTTCTGAAGATAAACATTCAGCAAAGTAAAAGTGTATACAGTCCTGGCAGAAATGGTGTAAAATAATGAAATTAAAATTACACTAAATTATTGTATTTTGTTAAAGAGAAGTTAAAGAGGGCCTAACCCTACTGTCACTAATCACATCTCCAACAAAGTAGCAGATGATTTACTTGTACACAGAACGATGACAGACAATGGCAGTTGTTAAAGGGAATATTTCAGTAAATGAAATTCGGGTTATATTATATATAATCTCAGATGACAGATTCATTTTAAATATTGTGGACCATAATAATGTAATGTTTCATACAGATATAGAGCCAAAGTTCTAAGAACAGTTAGAAATTAAGCTCAAGTTGCCACGCTTGAGATTTGTGTATCATTATTACATTTATGTTAAAAAACTATCTACACATTATGTTTTTATCTTTGAAACAGTGTAATTGTGTTGGTGATAGAGTTGTTAGTCAGGTATTTGTTCATGATTTTGACAAATGATGCATACTTGTTTTGTGGTCACTTCCCTTCCTCTCACTGCTTCACTGAGACTGTCGTGACATGTTAGCATCCATTACAGGGCATGAATAACTCAGGGATAAAGATACTTATCATAATTTGGGGGCACCAGAAGTCCCTTACAAGATTTAGTCATTCCATTAAAATACTTGGATGGCTTTGCAATAAAACTGAAATATACAAAATATCGCAAACTATAAATATTACTAATATATTTTTTATTAAAAGTCAGTAAAAAGGGTTGGTTAAAATATATAAAACCAAAAATAAAGAAATGCACAATGTGCAAGCATGACCAAAAAACTGTGGTAAATGAAAATAACTTGTCCTAAAATGCATCAATTCAAATATTGCTTTTATTAGCTAAATTGTGCAACACAGTTTCCATGCAGAAGGAACCAATCAGCACTATTACGGTAAGTAAACTTTCCTAAACAAAGTAGAGTACTTAGTTCAAGGGCAAAATCTTAAAAAAGCAGGAACATTCTATTAGTTTCCATGGTGATTGCACCATTTGTAGAACTTTGCATTAAAAATGACTTTTTTTAGTTATTACATTACCATTTATTTGCATAGCGTCCACAATTTATGAATCATTTGGTGCAGAGCATTGAAGAGAACTACAGACTTAAGTTAGACGAACAGAGACAGACTGATACATGAAGTAGAAAGACTTTGCTTGCAAGCTTACAACCTAGAGGGATAAACTATTTCAAATGTTTTACTTTGTAATGCAACAACTTGATCGATAAGTTTGTTTCATATTGAGCCTAAAGAAGGCTGAATGAGATGTTTAAAAAATAACTTTTAAAAATGTGTTTGAGTAGAAAGGAAGCGAATTAGCCAAAGGCTATGTGAGAGCATCATGTGAAAATCTTAACTATGTCAGCAGTTCTGTGGGAACCTGGAGTATGACAGAAATGTGACTAACTAGAAGCTTATTATTCTCTGTAGTACAGGCTTGGTATCTTAGAGCTCTAACAGATCTTATAAATGTATGTTCAGGATTTGCACATGCAATCACCAGTAAAATCTCCATATATACTACACAAATAAAATCTAAACCAAAATCCAGAATGTATTTCAATATATGCATCTGTAAGATATAGTAGACTAATAGTTTTGCAATTAAATTATTGGAGTTCAAATAGCAACTGTGAAATAGAGGTTTATAAGTAGAGTGGTAGGTGCACTGGATATCCTCCCAGCAGAAATAGTAAATGTTACAACTAATCTTTTTTTGTGTGCCTCTAATATAGCCGAGCCAAGAGTAAAACCATCTTTCTCTCTAAAGATACACATTGGGTTTACTTTGGAGGAGTGGACACTATTTTTATAATCCTTTCATACTTTTAGAACTACTAAAAAAAAAATACTTAAGTTAAACTTGCTTAAAGGCACTTGATAATAGCAGTAACATAATAATTTAAGTTGAAAAAGATCTAAGTCCGTTAAGTTCAACTCACTACCTATCCTATTAAGAACTATCCTATTTACAACTACAACTAAATTGCAATAATCAGACATTACTAGTTACATTTGAAAGATAGGCAACTTAGAAAACTTTTTCCAACTCTGCTATTAAATGCTTATTTCTGCATTCCAGTCCAATTTGAGTAAATAGCCTCCTCCAGAGGCGGCTCTAGACTTTGTGAGGCCTTAGGCGAAAGTCGAACATGAGGCCCTCACGGACACACATTATTAAATAAAATATATGCAAGTGATAATAAAAATGAACTGTAGAAATAGCATATTTCAAGATCAGACTCAAATCCCAGCTTCTAAAAATGAACAGCTCCTAGAATTTTATTTGTCTCATAATTATTCTACAAACATCTATAAACATTTGGTAAAGATAAAATTGTGTGCGGCCCACTAACTCACATTGTTATTGCTGTGTCCTAAATGTGAACACTAACACATATCACACAGTCATTCATAGACACACTCAGTGAGCACACACTGACTCACAGACACACTCAGTCAGCACACAATCACACTCAGCCAGCACACACTCACAGACACACTCAGCCAGCACACACTGACTCACAGACACACTCAGAAAGCACACAATCACACACTAACAGAAACACTCAGCCAGAAGGAAAGGTGCTCAATGTTGAAAGTGGTCTCACAGACCACGTTGTGCTAGAAGATTGGCACTTTGTTCTTCCTCACAGCACCGGATGCACTGTGATTTAGCCATTCAATATGCCAGGATTTTGCCCCTTAATATGCCAGGATTTTGCCACTCTATGCCAGGATTGTGCCACTCAATCTCCCAGGATTTTGCCCCTCAATATGCCAGAATTTTGCCACTCTATGCCAGGATTTTGCCCCTTAATATGCCAGGATTTTGCCACTCTGAGACAGGAATTTGCCCCTGATTATACCACAATTTTGCCCCTCACAATTCCTAGAATTTTGCCTCTCAATATGCAAGGATTTTGCCACTGTATGCCAGGATATTGCCCCTCATAATGCCACTATTTTGCCCCTCACAATGCCAGGATTTAGCCTCTCGCTATGCCAGGATGTTGCCACTCTGTGCCAGGATTTTGCCCCTCATTATGCCAGAATTTTGCCTCTCAATATGCCAGGATTTTGCCACTGTATGCCAGGATATTGCCCCTCACAATGCCAGGATTTAGCCCCTCACTATGCCAGGATTTTGCCCCTCACCTCATTATGCCAGGATTTTGCCCCACACTGTGCCAATATTTAGCCACTCATTATGCCAGGCTTTGCTCGTTTGTGCCACCCTCCTCCCCCTTCCCTAGTACTTACCTACATGCTGCTCTCCGTTGTTTCCTCCGTGCATCTTCTCTCCTGCACGGAGGAAGGAAGTTCCGGTCGCGTTTTTTTTTTTTGTTAAACTTTATTGAAGCTGCGCGGGTTCAATAAAGTTTAAAAAAAAAAAAACCCGCGATCGGAGCTTCCTTCCTCCGTGCAGGAGAGAAGATGCACGGAGGAAACGTCCCAGGTTAGTGTAACAGGGAGCTTAACGGCAGCGTTAAGCTCCCTGTTACATCAAAGGTAATAAGATGAGTTAGGCAGCCGCGAGGCCCCCGTGAGTGTGAGGCCTTAGGCGGCTGCCTAACTCGCCTAATTAGAGAGCCGCCTCTGGCCTCCTCTGACTGTACTTATGCAACAATTTACTTGCATTTTAACCCACCCACTGTAGAAGTTCACTAAGTGAAGAAAATCTGCAGTCTGGGTAATATGGTTACTGTTTGTTTTTTTCGTTCTTTTTTTTTTCCTTTGCACTCTCTATAATTCAGTCACAATCTTGATTTTACTCTTTTGAGAATGATCCAAAAAGCCTATGATCTATTTACTTTAACAGGTTATTTGGAGGGATCATTCAGCACACTGCTGTGGTGCTGTCATATTCTCAATTTCCATCCACAGAACCTGGATATGCTTACCGGAGAACTAAACTTTTTTTCAACACTGTGTCAATTATTAACTAAATTTTAAAAAAAAAACATTTTTTGGGGGGGGCCCGAACTCTGCCAGTACGCATGCACAAGCTTGGATTTAAAGTGAAAGCAGAATCAAGGGGAACTACATACAAAAAAAACACACTGAGTCAAAAAAAAGTTTAGTTGTCCTTAAGAAAGGGAAGTGCCACTTTCCAGCATCATTAAATTCCAATTCACAAAATGAAACTCGCTTCTGTATGTATGTTATATACCGTATTTGCTCGAATATAAGACAAGGTTTTTTTTCAGAGCAAATGCTCTGAAAAAGACCCCTCGTCTTACATTCAAGGTCGTTTTATAATCTGACCTCAAATCCAGGTAAGACTATAAAACTGGGATCCAGGTCCCCCGCAGAGCTGCAGGTATCCTCCCCAGAAATCTTGTTGATTGATACTTATTTCACTCACTGACATGCAAATCAATTTATCACTTTTTTGACATGTGTTTTTCTGGATTTTTTTTTTTATTCTGTCTCTTACTGTTAAAATACACCTACCATTAAAATTATAGACTGATCATTTCTTTGTCAGTGGGCAAACATTCAAAATCAGCAGGGGATCAAATACTTTTTTCCCTCACTATAGATGTCAGGAAGTGCTTTATACTCCATGCCGGTCCCTAATATGTAAGGACTTTTCTTTTCTTATGGTGGCAACCTCGGGGCCTTGTCTTTACCTTCATGTTCTCCTTGTTTCATAATCCTGCCTGTGTGTGTTCAATCTCCTTTTTATCCTGAAATTGTGTCCGTTACCGGCATGTCTTCTTTGGATACCTGGATCTTTGTTTGTAAATGTGTTGTAGTATTTACTATATGTTAAATCATTTTTTCATACCTCACTTTTGGGTTGAGCCTCTCTCCCTTTTTTTGTTTATACCTATACTCTTTAAAGTGAACATAAAGAGATGAAATGTCAATGGAGGGGAATGTCAGGCTTGGATTCCAAATTTAAAATATCAGTCATTCATAATTTAAAGCATGTTTGAATAAACACCAGGATATTTACACTGGGCCTTAATCTATAAACACTGAAATGTGTGGAACAGGTAAGATAATTGCAAAAATCATGGATTAATAGCAGAGCGGGGATGATTCTCCAACTTGCCTATCTTTCCAGCTCAGCTAGAAGTGTCTGATGCTATTCACTTGACAGGTCCCCACAGTTTGTTGAACAAGCCCCACTAAGTTTTTGTTGTTGTTAGGCAGAACCGAAACAAGGAAATGTGAACCCTCACTGGGAAAGTTTGAAGCGTTGGCTACAGAAACCAAGCAGGCATGCTACATGCATTACTAAATCTGGTCATCTTCTCAAATGGAATTCACATGTTGAAAAGCTTTCCTTCCTTTGTGTTTATTAGAAGCAATGAGGGGAAATGAGAGCGAACTGACAGTAAATACTTTAAATTTGATGTGTCTGATCCCCATATAGAGAGGGCAAGATATGTGAGTGGGTAACATCAAACACCTGATTATCCTTGGAAGCTGGAGGAATTCCAATCAAACCTTCCCCCATCACAGTCCACAATTCCTTACCCAGAGGTAAAGAACTGGGAAGATACTTCATGTTGTACATCAGTGCTTTTCAATGCCTATCATGACATGGATTATTGACTCGGTAGAAAATGTTTAACTATCTATGTAAATTAATTACCTGGCTAGCCTTTATACCTTGATAATTAGACTAATTGCTGGAGGAAAAAAACAAGACACAGTACTGCTATTGGATGAAAACCCCCCACAGATTCAAAAAGCTTGCTGTACCAATGACAGAAATCTATATCATTGACCCAGTCACCAAAATATTGTTTTTACTGGGAATTTATAGAACCCAAAATGATGAAAAATGAGATGTACATTGTGTGAGCAGAGTTCCTAGTAAATGTATACATTAACAGATATATTTGTTTTAAATGTCTGTTGTGTTTCCTGTTTATGCCATTACATTGCGGTTTAAAATGTGAATTATACATTTCACAAAGAAGGGCACATTAAGAAAGCACAGGTCTACAATTCATATAATTGTTTTATTTTTTATTTCAGTTTGTATGCTAACGACATACTACATAGAATCTCGCAATACATATGGTAGACCATGAATCATTTGTTGTCTTAGAACTAAAATGGAGAACTAGTTATTTTTTTAAGCATGGTAAAAGATCTATAGAGTTGCATGTTTGAAAATGCTGTTGTTTGGAGTAGCCATATCAGTCCAGTGAAGTATAATATTGTATAATCTTGTTAAATCTTTTTTTAATGGACTAACAGTATTTTGGAACAACGTGCTTTCTACAGTCTTCCCTTTATCATGTAAAGAGCATATTTGATTAACAAAGTTATATTTAACATTTCAACATCCCCACTGACCTAACCAACTCTCCTGCTACCTCAAAACTCCTCTCCCTAACCTCTTCCTTTGGCCTCTCCCAGTGGACCAACTTTCCAACCCACACTGTAGGTCACTCACTAGACCTAGTATTCCCTATTCTGTGCCGTTGTTCTGACAAAAAACTGGAGCAAATTCTACTGCACAAGCGCAGTAGAATTCACTCATTGAGCACCACAGTATATGAGCACAAAGTTACAGCTGTCAATCAGCCGTAACTTTGGCAGAAGTGCGCCTGCACAAGGGACACACACCACCTCACGCCAGTGGCGGCTCTAGACTTTGTGAGGCCTTAGGCGAAAGTCGAACATGAGGCCCTCACGGACACACATTATTAAATAAAATATATGCAAGTGATAATAAAAATGAACTGTAGAAATAGCATATTTCAAGATCAGACTCAAATCCCAGCTTCTAGAAATGAACAGCTCCTAGAATTTTATTTGTCTCATAATTATTCTACAAACATCTATAAACATTTGGTATAGATAAAATTGTGTGCGGCTGACTAACTCTCATTGTTATTGCTGTGTCCTAAATGTGAACACTAACACATATCACACAGTCATTCATAGACACACTCAGTGAGCACACACTGACTCACAGACACACTCAGTCAGCACACAATCACACTCAGCCAGCACACACTCACAGATACACTCAGCCAGCACACACTGACTCACAGACACACTCAGAAAGCACACAATCACACACTAAGAGAAACACTCAGCCAGAAGGAAAGGTGCTCAATGTTGAAAGTGGTCTCACAGACCACGTTGTGCTAGAAGATTGGCACTTTGTTCTTCCTCACAGCACCGGATGCACTGTGATTTAGCCATTCAAAATGCCAGAATTTTGCCACTCAATATGCCAGGATTTACCCCCTCAATATGCCAGGATTTAGTCCCTCAATATGCCAGGATTAAGCCATTCAATATGCCAGGATTTTGCCCCTCAATATGCCAGGATTGTGCCCCTCAATATGCCAGGATTGTGCCACTCAATCTGCCAGGATTTTGCCCCTCAATATGCCAGGATTTTTCCACTCTATGCCAGGATTGTGCCCCACAATTTGCCAGGATTTTGCCACTCTATGCCAGGATCTTGCCCCTCAATTTGCCAGGATTTTGCCCCTCAATATGCAAGAATTTTTCCACTCTGTGCCAGGATTTTGCCCCTCATTATGCCACAATTTTGCCCCTCATTATGCCACAATTTTGCCCCTCAATATGCCAGGATTTTGCCACTGTATGCCAGGATATTGCCTCTCACTATGCCAGGATTTTTCCCCTCACCTCATTATGCCAGGATTTTGCCCCACACTGTGCCAAGTCTTTGCTCGTTTGTGCCACCCTCCTCCCCCCTTCCCTAGTACTTACCTCCATGCTGCTCTCCGTTGTTTCCTCCGTGCATCTTCTCTCCTGCACGGAGGAAGGAAGTTCCTGTCGCGTTTTTTTTTTTTTTTTAAACTTTATTGAAGCTGCGCGGGTTCAATAAAGTTTAAAAAAAAAAAAAAAACGCGACCGGAACTTCCTTCCTCCGTGCAGGAGAGAAGATGCACGGAGGAAACGTCACAGGTTAGTGTAACAGGGAGCTTAACGGCAGCGTTAAGCTCCCTGATACATCAAAGGTAATAAGGTGAGTTAGGCAGCCGCGAGGCCCCCGTTAGTGCGAGGCCTTAGGCGGCTGCCTAACTCGCCTAATTAGAGAGCCGCCTCTGCCTCACGCCCCCCTCCGGGTCAGCTACGGTGACAGGTAAAGTATAAGCCTCTTACTTATTATTCTCACTTACTAGCATAGCCAGCTATTGGTAAAACAGCCAGTGACATGCTACTCTAGCAAGTGGAAGTCACACACGGGAGACAGAGGGGGACAAATGGGGGGGGCTGCCTCTGTCCCCCCGTGTGGGACTTCTTCCCTCGACCACACTTCTCTTCCATCTAACTACCATCCTATATCTCTTCTCCCCTTCATGTCCAAGTTGCTGGAGAGAATGGTGCACTCGCGACTAACGGACCTTCTGATTACCAATGACCTGCTTGACCCTTTTCAATCTGGCTTCAGACCCTTACACTCTACTGAAATAGCCCTCACTATAGTATCAAATTACCTCCTTTCTGCCAAAACTAAAGGCCACTTCTCAGTGATGATCCTCTTAGATCCCTCTGCTGCCTTTGACACCGCTGACCACCGCCTCCTTCTCAACAGATTATCCTCGTTTGGCATCGGTGGCACTCTCTTGGATCGAGTCATACTTATCTGAGCGCTCCTATTCAGTGTCGCTTGCTGGAGCGACATCGTCACCTGTACCACCTCTTTGGGAGAATTCATCCGCTCCTTTGGTTTCCAATACCACCTTTATGCAGATGACACTCAGATTTACCTCTCCTCCCCTGACCTCACTCCCTCTCTAGTGTCACTGGTAGTTGAGTGTCTGTCGGCCATCTCCGCTTGGATGCCCGACCGCTACCTGAAACTTAACCTTTCCAAAACAGAACTGATTATCTTCCCTCCCTCAAACTTTATCCCTTCACCTGGGTTCACAGTCACTACCAGCTGACCGTGTCTGATGTCTTGGGGTCACTTTTGACTCTGCTCTCTCCATTGTTCCCATATTCAGTCCCTAGCCAAATCCTGTCGATTGCACCTAAGGAACATTGCACGCATTCCCCCGTTCCTCAGCGAAGAGACCGCAAAAATACAAGTGCACTTGCTTGTGATCTCTCGCCATGACTACTGTAACGGCCTCCTGACTGGACTACCTCTGACTCGTCTGTCTCCCCTGCAATCTTTCCAAAACGCAGCTGCCAGACTCAATTTCTTGCACGTCGGTCTGATTCAGCGGCACCTCTCTGCATCGCCCTCCACTGGCTCCCTGTCTGCTCAAGGATAAAATTTTGTCTTTAACCTACAAAGCCCTCCACTCCTCCCCCCACTGTACATTGCCTCCCTTGTTAACAGATACCTCCCTGCACGACCTTGGCACTCCTCACTTGGGCTAAAACTCTCCTCCAACCTCATCACTACTTCTCACTAACGACTGCAAGATTTTGCCCGAGCTGCCCCCTCTCTCTGGAACTCCCTTCCGCAGAGCATCCAGCTCTCTCCCTCCTTTTCAAATTTTAAAAAGTCCCTCAAAACCAACCTCTTTAAAGAAGCTTACCACGCAACCCACTAGAACACCTGTCACTTTATCTCTAGCATTTCCCACCCAGCTGAATCACACACTATTCATCTGTGGCCTATCCCACCTAGTGCCACCCATCCACACTACTGTTCTTACAATTTCAGTCCCTCTGACCTCTTCAACCCCTTATGTGTTTTATGGACCCCATTCCCTCTAGATTGTAAGCTTGGGAGCACTGTTTCTAGTTTGTCTAACTTGGTATGTAGTTCCCTTCTATGCTTTGTACCTAGCGTTACGTAAATTGTTGACGTTTTATAAATAAATGGTAATGTAATGTAACAAAGTAAAACACACAGGTTAAATCTCACAAGTACAAGTCCTAATAAAGGGATGAATACAACAAAATTGCATCTTTATTTATTCTCTGTAAAGATGTATGGCAATATACAAAGTATGCGTGTGTGTCTCACTGCACACATTTCCCAATGGATCTCTGTGAGCCCTCTGACTAGTTTCCAAGAGATGTCTGGGGATGGACATCTTAGAAGAGACAATGGAGTTGAATCTCCAGAGGAAACCTGCAAAATGTCATTTTTAAAATCACAGAAACCAAACAAAAATAATTTTCATATTTAGTATCTAATTAACCCTGAAATATTTAATTATACATTGTGATCAGCTTTAGATCACAATGAAGGATAATGGATATTTAAAAAAAGAGGAATAAACAAACTTCAGAGGAACAGATTAAAGGGCAACAAGCATACTGAGTACAAAGTAAACAAAGCTTTGTGTTCACAAACACAGATAATGTTGGCAAGATATGGTGACAAATGTGGGTTAGTGGTTTTCTTGCTTTGTCTGCTGGGAAACAACTTAGTAGTGCTTTAAAACTGGTTTGTATATTTACTAGAAGTTACATTTGATGTCACCTTTTGAAAATAGTGTTCTATGCCTATAATAACAAACAAAACAAAAAAAAAGCACATCACTAGTAGATCATAAGTAAACAAATTTACATCTACTATGAAAAATCTTGATCAAGTACATTTGGCTGAACACTTAATAATGATACCCATATGTTCTTGATTAAAGGACAATGTATATGGTAAATGCAGTCATTTTTACTTTAAAGCAAATTACGGTTTTCCAGCTGTTTACATAATCAAAAATTGTTTGAATACTTACAGTCATTTCTGGTCATAACCATGGCAGCAAATGGGTCACAAGCTCCTAGTCAACGGACAGAAAACATATTTGTCTCAAAACAAAAACAGACTATATATTCTTGAATTTTTTTTAAAAGAATATCTGGCTGTACATGCTTGCCACAGGGACTGGTGTCTTTGTACAAACATGTCTATCTCTGCTTAAAATGCACATGAAAATAGAAAGTCAATTCTCATTAGGGTACCACTATCACCTTAGGATCTATATGGCCTAATAAGTCTCTGATGCTAAAGAAAAATTACTAGCACTGAAAGGTAAACTTTATAGTGAGATACAGAAATCCTCCTATAAGTTTAAAGAAAATCAACATAGGAGGCTAGAAAAAGCTCTGTGGCCTTAGAAAAGAAAGGAATGGTTGTAGTACTAAAATATTTGCATCCAATCACTACTGGATAAGTAGAAGTGACCCTGACCTCCCTGTCCATAGAGGAATGTAACTTTTGACCCAAATTGGTGTGGATTATACTGCACAAATATTAACATATGCTGCTAGACTTTAGACAGGTAAGCCCTAGATATCAAAAATAATACCAAGAAAACCACTCAATGATGGCTTGGAACCAAGTTGCATTATAATAAACTATTTCTAAACAGATGTTAGGACACATGTTATTGCCCAACAGGGATAACTGTGAAAGAATAAAATGAATAGCAGGTCGTCTAAAAAGAGTTTGACTCTTGTCAAAAGTGTAAGAGCTTAATTGTATGTCCCTTCTGGTATAATAGAATGTTAGAAGGGCAGTCATGTCAAACCAATCCATATAACAAATGTCTTTAAAAACCCTTAGCTTATCCCAGGCTATGAGGACAGAGTTCACATTAGCTGTAGGATTCTGATGTAACATGTCCTGTTAATAAAAAAAACGATGCATGCAACAGAAACCTGGATCCCATCCATGCTAGTTTCTAAACACAGGTATTGGTCAGAAATTAGACTATCCATCAAACACTTTGACCGAAGTAGACCAATAAGAACAAAGCATGAAACGGAGACCGCTGACCTCTGGTTTTACTCACCCATGCACTGCCACCACCATTGGTCATGATCGTCCATACTCTTAATTTATTATCTGGCCATGATCTTGGAACATTTAACACAGTCTCTGTATTAAGTATATATTATGAGGACAGTGGATGCAGACATACCACAACTGGAGAAACTTGTGAATTACCAATGAGAAGACGATTAATCATTATAGTGCAGTGATGGTGAACTTATGGCTTGGGTAACAACTCCATCACTTAGGAGCCTCTTGTCTGATGGAGCAGCTTATTCCAGGTTAATGTGACATAGAGGTCTCTTTAGCTATAAGATAAGATATACAGTATGGTGAAAGGAATTTCTTGTGATGTATGAATAATGAGCATACTGAGGGGCAAAATCCTGGCATATTAATTGGCTATATCCTGGCATTAAGTGGCAATATCCTGGCATATTATTGGCAATATCCTGGCATATTAATTGGCAATATCCTGGCATATTTGGGGGCAAAATCCTGGCATATTGGGGGGCAAAATCCTGGCATATTGTGGGGCATAATCCTGGCATATTAAATGGCATATTGGGGTTGCAAAATCCTGTTATATTGGAGGGGCAAAATCCTGGCATATTAAATGGCATATTGGGGGGCAAGATCCTGGCATTTTAAATGGCATACTGGGGGGCAAAATCCTGGCATATTGAGAGCAAAATATTGGCATATTAAATGGCATATTGGGGTGCAAAATCCTGGCATATTGAATGGCTAACTCCTGGCATATTGAATGGCTAAATCATGGCATACTGAGTGGCTAAATAATCCTGGCATACTGAGTGGCAAACTAATCCTGGCATATTGAATGGCTAAATCCTGGAATATCGAGGGGTTAAATACTGGCATATTTTAATTGGCAAAGTGATGCTGTGGCATGGTCTGTGGGGCAAAATAACATATACTATGTGGAAAGTGACACTGGCTAGTTCTGTGGGGCAAAGTGACACTGTGGCATGCCAAATCGTGTAGGTGCAATATGAGTGCAAGCCAAGTGCTGTGGGTGCAATATAGGTGCATGGCAAGTTCTGTGGGTACTGTATGGTGCTGTGTTAAGTCCTTTAGGTGCAATGTGGGGGCAGAGGAAGGGAATAAAAAATAAGAATCCAATTTTTCAATAACATTTGTATTAAATAAATATATTTGAATATTAAATAATTCAAATAAGTATAAATGCAACTAGTTATAGAGAGATGTCTGTTTATAGATATGTATTGTTTTCGAATTGTACAATTGTCACCTTGTGGGGCTCCTGTGTGTCGCAAAATTAATTGCTGTCCCATGTGTGGCATATTTATTGGGCCCCATGTGTGTCATAATTAAGGGGCTCTTTTGTGTGGCATAATTATGGGGCGCTTGTGTGTGGCATAATTAAGGGGCGCCTGTGTGTGTGGCATAATTAATTAGGCTCCAAGGTGAGGCATAATTTATGGGGCTGTGGTGTGGCATAATTTATAGGGCTCTTGTGTGTCATAGTTATGGGGCTCCTGTATGTGGCATAGTTAAAGGGCTCCTGCGTGTGACATAATTTGTGTGGCTCCTGTATGTGGCATATTTAATGGGCCATATGACTGGCATTACTAAGGAATCTGTTTGGCATGGTATTGGAGGAAATCCAGGGGGGTGACACCATGAGTTACCGCACCGGGTGACACCAACCCTAGTGACGCCACTGTCTGTCTGTTCTCCCTATTTCTTTGCTAATCAAACTCTAATCTCTGGCGGTCCAACATTTAGGGATCATCTAAGTGGTGGGGATCCCGCGGCCCTCCAGATGCTAATGAACTACATCTCTCATAATGCCCTTTCAGATAAGAGGCTGGCAGAGGTGTATGGGAAATGTAGTCCTGCAACATCTGGAGGGCCCTATGTTCCCCACCAGGGCCCAGGGCTCAACCTTTAGGGTGAAGTTGGTTCAGGTGAATAACCTGGTGTGAATTTCAATGGTTCTGGCCATGTTGTGACATTATATCTTTCATTTAAAGGTTACAGTTGAATGGGAAGGTATAATACAAAGTTTAAGAGATCCTTGGATTATATTCCTGACAAACATACAACACCTGGTAGAGTTTGGTAAATGAATTGAAGAATGCCTGAGATACAGATTCAGTTGTGATGACAAACTAAAAAATAAAGCTAAACTAAGATTGTATTGGTGATTTTAGGCGTTAATATTTAGGTTTCAGTGATTGCCAGGCGATTTCTACATCACAGGAGAAGCCCTGCAGGTTTCACATTGTGGTATGTTCCATCTAAGTATGCACAGGTGTGGAGAACTGTTAATATGGTGAAAGTGCGTCATCAGTAATAATTGTATCCTTGAGGGAGAAAAGAAGAACAGTGGATGAGAATACAGAAAAAAATGTTTCATTCTTGTTCCATTTTTCTAGAAAATGAACAAAACCACACTTTCTGTTTAAGAAAAAAGCACTATTTTCTCTGCCAACTACATAATTTACTTACCACAGGCTTTCTGGTGTTAAAGCAGGGTTAGCATAAAAGCAACAACAGCCAGTGGTGTATCTTGATTTTGTGCTGCCCTAGGCAGACAAAATCCGGGCACCCCCCTACCCAAGCTGCACACCCACGTTACACACCTAAGACATGCCCCATCACCTCCATTTCATGACCCCACATCACACATAACATTCAGACTCACATCAAGCTCATACTCCCATCACACACACACTCCTACTCCCATCACACTCAGTCACACACACTGACTCCCATAACACACATTGTCTCCCATCACACACACTCTGACTCCCATCACACTCAGTCACACACACTGTCTCCCATCACACACACTCTGACTCCCATCACACTCAGTCACACATACTGTCTCCCATCACATACACTCTGACTCCCATCACACTCAGTCACACACACTGTCTCCCATCACACACACTCTGACTCCCATCACACTTACCTTTCCCTGGTGGCTAGTGGCAGGCAGCATGGTCCCTCCATGCTGCCTGTTTGGCACCCCGGCAATTGTGCCGACAGGTCACGTGACCGTGTGCGCGTATGACGTCAGCGCGCCCGTCACGTGACTGTCGGCACTTCCGTGTCACACTGTACGGGGAGCCGAAAAGGCAGCACGGAGGTTTCTCTGTGCTGCCTGTTCGGCTCCCCGTGCAGCCTGGCAGGCAGAGCGATGGTGAGGGGGGATCTTCCGATCCCCTCTCACCTCCGTCTCTGCCTGCAAGCGCGGTCTTTTTTTTTAAAGGGCCAGGTTTTTTTTTTTTATTATTTTTATTTATTTATTTTTTAAAAATTTCAGTGCTGACAACAGCACTATATGTCTGAACATCCCAGCATGTCACAGAACATTAACTGAAGGCATATTTTACTTATTAATTAGAAGGATACTTCACTCAAACAATATGCATGCTGGGGAGTAGGTGGCATTCATGTAACCCATTTAAAAGAATTAAACTCAACTAGGTTTTGCATGTTTCACCAAATCTAGCTTTTGGAAATTCTAAGGGCACAGCGGTTTAACACTTTCCTTTTAAATTAAAAATGCAGGAGACAGTGGGGGAGAGTTTCAGAAGGTATAGGAGACTTTCAGGAGGTATAGGTTAATAATAAGGCATAAATGGCTAACAGCAAGGTAATACTATTGCAATAGCAAAGTCAGATATAACTTTCGAGTACATCAGTGGCGCATGTGCCGCACACCTAACACGGAGCACCCGCGCTTGTATTTCTTGGGTTAGTGTGCTCCGAGCAGAGAGCACACAAACCCCAGTAATACATCCGAAAGACGACACTTCGTTGAATTCGGCAACAGAGTCACTCACTCTGTTGCCAATTCAACAAGCACGAAGAGTATACAAATTTTCGTATACTTTTCGTGCTTGTTGAATTGGCAACAGATTGAGTAACTCTGTTGCAGAATTCAACGCAGCGTCGTCTTTCAGATGTAACGACGTCTCTCGGGTATTTCCGGGGGTTTGTGTGCTGGCTGTTCTCAGCACACAAACCCCCAGAAATACCTGCGAGATTTCGTGCCTCCGAGTGACAGGCGTGCTCCGGACTGGAAGCAAACCTGTCACTCAGGGGCATGATACGCCCCTGGAGTACGTGTTCATCATAAAGTGGAATCAATCAAGCATATATACAATGGGGGCTATGTATAAAGGTGGCGGTATCGGAGTGTGCACCTATGTAAAAAACAGACTCCCGACAAATTCCAGGAATTTGCGCCACAAAGGCACTTCCCTGTTTGTGACGGTGCGCTGTCGCAGTAAGTGTAAAAGAAAATCAGGCACTTAGAAGGGCCTGTTTAGTGTCAGAGAACCTCCGCCAAACACTCTTTGGTGGAGATCTCGCTACCGCACTGCAAAGTGTCTGGAGTTATAAAATAAGCGCAATCACTGTTATACATAACAAACGGAGATCGCACCTTTTATTTTTTTATAAAACTCCCGACACTTTGCAGTGCAGGAGATTTTTTTACATAACCCCCAATATCTTAATATAGTACAAACATTCATGCAGATGCCTTTGTGCAAAATATGGCATTGATGAAACACCTCTATATAATCTCTATATATGGACTTATGTGCTTTATAGAGACATAGTATAATTCAGTGCTAGTTATTGGTGTAGATCTGGAAATTGGACTTGGTACGTTCCAATAAGAATATGGCAAAAACACAGTGTAGTACATGTGCAAACATAAATGAATATAGCAAACACCAGCATAATAATGATTCAATCACTGATGTTGTTCACTAAAGCAGTATAGAAGTAGTTAACTCACATGTTTCAATTGCAAAAAGAGCAAAGAATGGAATAGCAGGAATACTCTATTGGGGAAAGGTAGAGGACATTGTAATTAAAATGGATACATTTTGTTATTAAATTGAGAAGTAAGTGTGAGAATATCAAAAACTACCTTGTTTTCAAGAGAATAGAACATTTCTGTTGTGGGAATATTCAGAGGTGCAGATTGAGTTTGATGGCTAAATAAGCCCATTTAGCTGCTTTCATGGCGGTAAGTCCTCTGCACTTGAAGGTATCTCCGTAGAAAATGTTTATCCCCATCAGCACTGAGTGGATATGACGGATGATTGGTTCTTTCCTGTCTAAAGCCGGCACACACACCAGTTTATTTGGGGTGAGACCTCTCAATATCTTAAAAGTAAAAGAACAATTTGTGTTTAATGTTACATAGTAGTTTAGGTTGAAAAAAGACGTTCGTCCATCAAGTTCAACTTTTTTTCCTACTCCTATGTTGTGTACACATGCTATGATCATTGGAGCTCCATTCAATGGACTGTGGTGTTTTTTGCACTCAAGGATTTTCTCCATTATTTTTAAAATGCACTTGAATGACTTTTTGCTTATATTGTAAGTTTGTTTCTTTATTATTTGTATGTCCATTTTTTTGATAGCTCAGTCACACTGGTGACTTTTTTATATATATCTTTTCTGAATATCTAGTTTTTTTTTTTTTTTTAATTCTGTAGGGAGCCTATGTGCATTTTTTTAGCACATGAAACCCCTGACTAAACTTTTTCAGCATGTTCATTTGTATTATTACAGTTTTGTAAAAATAAGAAGAATTGTTAAAACTTTTTTTCTCAAACTGATTTCTGGACACATCTGGACATACAGGGTACATAACATTGGTTGTAACTTATTTTGTGTCATGAGTAATGTCTGCCCCTGTGAAAAGTGTGATAATTGTTGCTATATATATATATATATACATGCATAAATAATAGTCACAAAAATGTACCTATTCTTAGATTAATTTATTGTGCTACAATTCTCCATCAATCTTATTCTGCCATTATCTGCACGGAACAAAAAGTTGCAAAGTGAAAATATAAAGTCTAATTTAGAAAAAAAAAGTATAGTTTTGCACCTTTTTTGAATGTATAAAACCCATTGAGACAGTTTTACCCATAGCACACAAGGCTTTACCATAGCATACACGGTGCAAGATCAAAAAGATGATTAGATATCAGGATTAGAAATAAAACCAGCACCATTGTTTATACATAACCTATATATGGTACATTGTGCCAGTTTTCTTCCAATCATAATATAGTTCTGAATCTAAGGATCTCATTGTAATAAGTATAAAATAATCTCAGTGTGTTCTGTGATAAAGGCAGGAACATTCAGATAATACGTTCCGGTTGAACAAGTATAGGATTACTGGAGTGACGGAAGTCACTTTGATATTAGATATTAACATGATAAAATTAATCCACATATAGGTCACCGCACAGAAATTGGATACCGTCTGTATGCCAAGAACACAATCAAGAGATTCCAAGTAATGAAAACCTTAGAGAGTAATATCAGGTCAGTGACTGCATACAGAGCAGCATTCGCTGGCATTCATTGCAGTTATTATTCACAGCATTCACATAGGTCATAGCAACCTCATCGTTGCCTATAACAATACCTATTATATGATGGAGTATGTTTTAACATTCACAAATATACATCTAAACATTTCTCGAACTTGAAAGAACAACAAAACTGTAATTAAAGGTACATAAACAAAAAAAAAGTGTTATGTGTCACTTTCATGCCATATTAATCAAGAACTCACTTGAACTCACTAAAACTGAGTAAGGCACAGTACAGTAAAAGAGTATCCGGTCCAGTAAAAGGCAATAACTTGAGAAACACTGGGACTATCATAGAATAAAGATTTATTTTAGACTTACAATATGTGGTTCAACAAACAAGAGAAGAAATTCCCAGAAATAATGTCCGCCTTATGATTTAGTTTATGACTTAGGGGCGAAACGCATAAGGCAGACATTCTCTCCGGGAGTTCCTTCTTCCGTTTGTTGAACCGCATAATGTAAGTCTAAAATAAATCTTAATGTTTATTCTATGACAGGCACCAGGCATTGGGAGGGAGGGAGTGGGGAGAAAAAGGCACCAGGCATTGGGAGGGAGGAAAGGAGGAGAAAAAGACACCAGGCATTGGGAGGGAGGGGGAGAATAAGGCACCAGGCATTGGGAGGGAGGGGGAGAATAAGGCACCAGGCATTGGGAGGGAGGGAGGGAGGAGGGAGAACCAAGCAACCAAAGCACCATCGGCCTCTTTTTGTTCCTGTGTGCCAATCACTTTGTGATTGGCAGCTGGGAACATCCAGGAAAGAACTCGATCAGGGCCTCTATAAACCCTGTCGGTCCCTGACGACTTCCCGCAATTCTTTGTGATGCCACACGTGACGTCACGGTGGCGTGTCCAAACCCAGAAGTTCGGGCCACTCAAAGTGGCCTCATCTGACACTGGGGATCCCGTTGCAAGTCCCTGCAGCGGGATCCTCAGTACAGCTCATCGCAGGGAGCCGAGATGAGCTGTTACCTGCAGGACGGTCTATGCCAGGGGTCCTCAAACTACGGCCCGCGGGCCAAATGCGGCCCGCCGAGCACATTAATCCGGCCCGCGGGCTGTTTACCTTTTTTTTTTTTCTTTTCTTGCAGCAGCAACCGATGCGGCTGCAGGAAAACGGAAAAAAAATAAATAATCAGCGCGACCGGATGTGACGTTCCGTCACATCCGGATCCGGTAACTATGTTTCCCTCCTCCGTTCAGGGAGGAGGGAACACTGCGCGAGACGTCCGGCCGGGGACACAGCAGCTGGAGGTAAGTGATGGGGAAGCGGGGGAGGAGGGAGGATCTGGCTGGCACAATATTCCTGGGCTCTGACTGGAATAATATTACTGGGCTCTGACTGGCACAATATTCCTGGGCATCTGACTGGCACAATATTACTGGGCTCTGACTGGCACAATATTCCTGGGCATCTGACTGGCACAATATTACTGGGCTCTGACTGGCATAATATTACTGGGCTCTGACTGGCACAATATTCCTGGGCATCTGACTGGCACAATATTCCTGGGCTCTGACTGGCACAATATTCCTGGGCTCTGACTGGAATAATATTACTGGGCTCTGACTGGCACAATATTCCTGGGCTCTGACTGGAATAATATTACTGGGCTCTGACTGGCACAATATTCCTGGGCATCTGACTGGCACAATATTCCTGGGCTCTGACTGGCATAATATTCCTGGGCTCTGACTGGCATAATATTCCTGGGCATCTGACTGGCACAATATTCCTGGGCTCTGACTGGCACAATATTCCTGGGCTCTGACTGGCATAATATTACTGGGCTCTGACTGGCACAATATTCCTGGGCTCTGACTGGAACAATATTACTGGGCTCTGACTGGCACAATATTCCTGGGCATCTGACTGGCACAATATTCCTGGGCTCTGACTGGCATAATATTACTGGGCTCTGACTGGCACAATATTCCTGGGCATCTGACTGGCACAATATTCCTGGGCTCTGACTGGCACAATATTCCTGGGCTCTGACTGGCATACTATTACTGGGCTCTGACTGGCATAATATTACTGGGCTCTGACTGGCACAATATTCCTGGGCTCTGACTGGAACAATATTACTGGGCTCTGACTGGCACAATATTCCTGGGCATCTGACTGGCACAATATTCCTGGGCTCTGACTGGCATAATATTACTGGGCTCTGACTGGCACAATATTACTGGGCTCTGACTGGCATAATATTCCTGGGCATCTGAATGGCATATTATTCCTGGGCATCTGAATGGCATATTATTCCTGGGCATCTGAATGGCATAATATTCCTGGGCATCTGACTGGCATAATATTCCTGGGCATCTGAATGGCATAATATTCCTGGGAATCTGACTGGCATAATATCCCTGGGCATCTGACTGGCATAATATCCCTGGGCATCTGACTGGCATAATATTACTGGGCATCTGACTGGCATAATATCCCTGGGCATCTGACTGGCATAATATTACTGGGCATCTGACTGGCATAATATCCCAGGGCATCTGACTGGCATAATATTACTGGGCATCTGACTGGCATAATATTCCTGGGCATCTGACTGGCATAATATTCCCATTGAAATACTGGTAAGTTTGTTGATTTAACTTTACTTCATTTTAAATATTGTATTTGTTCCCGATTTGTTTCTTCACTGCAAAAGAAGATATATGCAGTGTGCATAGGAATTTGTTCATAGTTTTTGTTTTTACTATTGCCCGGCCCTCCAACGGTCTGAGGGACAGTGAACTGGCCCCCTGTTTAAAAAGTTTGAGGACCCCTGGTCTATGCCGTCCTGCAGGCTTTTACTGTAAAATGGAGCCGACGCACTCAAAGTGGCCTCACCCGACAGTGGGGACCCCACTGCAAGTCCAGGGGGGAGGGGGGGTGCGATAAGTTGTTTAATGTAGGACGTTCCATTCCGTCCTACTATAATCTTGGCACTAAAAAGTATGCCGGCATGGAACGTCCGAGAGGCAGGAAGAGGTTAAAGAGCCACTAAACTTGTTTCATTTGAACACAAGTAAATAATCAGTGGTTTTACTTTTTAGTCTCCTTGCTTCACTTATATGTTTTTGCTTCTATTAAGGAATAGTCATGTCCAGGAGCTTTCTGTTATTTTGTATTGGTATATAAAATAACGTTTAACAGTTTGGTATCACTTAGAAATATCTTTGTCTTCCATGAAAACATACATAAAATAAGTTGCAAAATGAATACATTCCAGACGTTGACAAGGTTATACAAATGTGTCTACTCAGTGCACTGATTCATTCTGAAATGGGCATATTACCCGAACAAATCCCCAAAATGTGGCTACTCAAAATGCAGCGATCTGTTCCAAAATGGGTTCAGATCGGGGTACTCAAAAGGCCACATTTCTGGGTCGAATCAGCTGTTTGGGTCATTCGGAAACCAAACCATCGGAGGAATTCGGATCAGGACCATTTTTGCCACAAAAACCATTTTTGGGGCCATTGCTAGTAGCCCTGACCTCTAGCATTATCAAGGTTGTGAGCCACCCAAATGGCACCCAGCCCGATTAAATAGAAAAGCAAATCTCTTTTCTCTATTCTATTCTATTCTATTAAAAGTAAAACAACAGATGCGTAATGAAAATCTTTGCTCTGAGAGTGGGGATTTCATTTTAAGAAACAGAATCGGATTGGCTGACTGTGTGATGGCTTCAATCCATTCTTCCTCATTGGCTGGTTTTTACAACCCCAGCACAACAGTTCTCAACTATATATATATATATGTACACTATCGTTCAAAAGTTTGTTAAAGAAACAATTGCATGATGGTTAAGCACCTGCCTGTACTTCTCAGCTTTGAGTATGAAATGCTGTTTCCCCTCACCCCAAAAAAATGATTTACATAAAAATAAAATATATTTTCAAGAACTCACCCACAAGGTGAAAAGAAAGGTAAAATATTGTTTTGCCTTTCTTTTCACCCCATGGATGAGCTCTTGGAAAAAATATTTTATTATTATATACATCATTTTGTTTTGTGTTTACACACACACACTGTTGTCTCAGACACAGGCTCATACACACACAGTCACTGTCTGTCACACACAGGCTCATACACACACACACACAGTATACATTTCATTCATAACTGTTGTGTGGTCCAGCAGTAAAAGTGGGACTGCACGTTAATAGTAGTAAGGGCTGCATGCTGTCTCTCACCCTCAAGACAGCTTAACCTCCCATTACGGTACAGTATTCGTGAAGGAGGAAATCTCTGCATCCAGTGCTGGAGACTCTGGGCTTCAGCCCCAGTAGCCCCCTCCCTAGTGAAGCCTCACTAGCAACACCAAGAAATGCAATTTCAATGAAATTGCATTTCTTGGGTGCCCTTGCCTGAGTGCATCCTGGGGCAATTGCCTAGCTGTGACCCATGCACGGACCAGCCCTGGTTAAACCAATGTACAATGAATTGTCACCATTCAACTCAGTTTCAACTGTATGCTTATATAAAAGACCAATGTTATTACTGCTTCACTTGAGTGAGGTCAACACAGCCATGTAGCAACAAAAATACTGGACTTTTGCCCCACCTAGTGTATCTCAGTGGAAATGCAACGGTATAATCAAGCCCGAAATTCTTTTGAATGCCAGTGTGCTAAGTTGTGTTTTTGAGAGAAATGCCATAATGTATCTCTATGATTATTCTACAGGAGAGAAAGTAAGCGAGTGAAAGAGAGACATAACAGGAAGAGGGAAAATGACAAGCTGGAGGGAAGCGGTCAGACACCTATAGTTTACATCAAATATAATAAAGTTCAAACCAAAAGCATCATGAGTAGAGTTGAGTGGACACCTGGATGTTCGGGTTTGAGAGGTTCGACCGAACTTAGAAAAAATGCCCGGGTCCGTGCTCGAACTTGACCCCGAACTTGACCCCGAACCCCATTGAAGTCAATGGGGACACGGACTTTTGGCCACTAAAATGCCTCTAAAAAAGTCATGGAAAGGGCTAGAGGGCTGCAAAAGGAATTAAAATGTGGGTAAGAGTAGGACAAGTGCCCTGCAAGCAAATGTGGATACAGAAATAACAAAATAACATAAAATACATACAAATTACAAATACAGCTGAGCCATAAAATAGCACTAGATGGAATCTTTGATTTTAGCTTTGGAAGAACATAAATCTAAATCTAATGCATGGCTGCCAGGAGGATCAACAGAATTATCCATTTGAGAGAGGGTTGGAGTGCAGGGTATTCTCTTTCAGTTTATACTAAGTGACCCATAGTTTGAGGAGGCGGTGACCGTGATGGTGTAGGTGGAAGCGGCGCTGGAGGAGGAGGAGGTAGCCAGAATTTTGCAAAGTGCGCTGTAAGCACAGTATTTGATGGTTCTATTTGACTCTCAGATATGAAGTGCACCGCAAGACGCAAATGTACTATTTAGCACCCAAAACTATTAGAATTTTTCAAAGTGCGCTGTAAGCACAGTATTTGACGGTTCTATTTGACTCTCAGATGTAATACATGTAATGCTATTGCTATTCTATAAACCGAAATAGAGTCCCCATTCATAAGAATAGGTCAATTGACCTATTCTTATGAATGGGGACTCTATTTCGGTTTATAGAATAGCAATAGCATTACATGTATTTCGTAAACCGAAAGTCTATCAACCGAAAGACATTCGGTTTTTAGACTCGTTTTATAGAATACATGTAATGCTATTGCTATTCTATAAAAAGAAAGTCTATAAACCTAATGTTGTTCGGTTTATAGACTTTCGGTTTATAGAATAGCCAATAGCATTACATGTATTCTATAAACCGAAAGTCTATCAACCGAATGACTTTCGGTTTAAAGACTTTCGGTTTATAGCCGAACCTCTAACTCCAACCCGAACATACAGTGAAATGTCCGGGTTCGGGTCCGGGGTACGGACACCGTAATGTTCGGTACGAACCCAAACAGTCCGGTTCGGGTTCGCTCAACACTTATCATGAGCTACATGCCATTATGACACATTACTTATATCTAGTGGCGAAACTTCAGGGATCACTACTACGACCGGGACTGACACCCCTGCAACCACTTGCAACCCTCCCCTGACTGCCACTAGCTGCTGGAAGACTGCAGAGCAGACTAGATCAGGGGTCCTCAAACTTTTTAAACAGGGGGCCAGTTCACTGTCCCTCAGACCGTTGGAGGGCCGGGCAATAGTAAAAACAAAAACTATGAACAAATTCCTATGCACACTGCATATATCTTATTTTGCAGTGAAGAAACAAATCGGGAACAAATACAATATTTAAAATGAAGTAAAGTTAAATCAACAAACTTACCAGTATTTCAATGGGAATATTATGCCAGTCAGATGCCCAGGAATATTATGCCAGTCAGATGCCCAGGAATATTATGCCAGTCAGATGCCCAGTAATATTATGCCAGTCAGATGCCCTGGGATATTATGCCAGTCAGATGCCCAGTAATATTATGCCAGTCAGATGCCCAGGGATATTATGCCAGTCAGATGCCCAGTAATATTATGCCAGTCAGATGCCCAGGGATATTATGCCAGTCAGATGCCCAGGGATATTATGCCAGTCAGATTCCCAGGAATATTATGCCATTCAGATGCCCAGGAATATTATGCCAGTCAGATGCCCAGGAATATTATGCCATTCAGATGCCCAGGAATAATATGCCATTCAGATGCCCAGGAATAATATGCCATTCAGATGCCCAGGAATATTATGCCAGTCAGAGCCCAGTAATATTATGCCAGTCAGAGCCCAGGAATATTGTGCCAGTCAGATGCCCAGGAATATTGTGCCAGTCAGAGCCCAGTAATATTGTTCCAGTCAGAGCCCAGGAATATTGTGCCAGTCAGAGCCCAGTAATATTATGCCAGTCAGAGCCCAGTAATAGTATGCCAGTCAGAGCCCAGGAATATTGTGCCAGTCAGAGCCCAGGAATATTGTGCCAGTCAGATGCCCAGGAATATTGTGCCAGTCAGAGCCCAGTAATATTATGCCAGTCAGAGCCCAGGAATATTGTGCCAGTCAGATGCCCAGGAATATTGTGCCAGTCAGAGCCCAGTAATATTGTTCCAGTCAGAGCCCAGGAATATTGTGCCAGTCAGAGCCCAGTAATATTATGCCAGTCAGAGCCCAGGAATATTGTGCCAGTCAGAGCCCAGGAATATTGTGCCAGTCAGATGCCCAGGAATATTATGCCAGTCAGAGCCCAGGAATATTGTGCCAGTCAGAGCCCAGGAATATTGTGCCAGTCAGATGCCCAGGAATATTATGCCAGTCAGAGCCCAGGAATATTATGCCAGTCAGAGCCCAGGAATATTGTGCCAGTCAGATGCCCAGGAATATTGTGCCAGTCAGAGCCCAGTAATATTATTCCAGTCAGAGCCCAGGAATATTGTGCCAGTCAGAGCCAAGTAATATTATTCCAGTCAGAGCCCAGGAATATTGTGCCAGTCAGAGCCCAGGAATATTGTGCCAGTCAGATGCCCAGGAATATTGTGCCAGTCAGAGCCCAGTAATATTATGCCAGTCAGAGCCCAGTAATATTGTGCCAGTCAGATGCCCAGGAATATTGTGCCAGTCAGAGCCCAGTAATATTGTGCCAGTCAGATGCCCAGGAATATTGTGCCAGTCAGAGCCCAGTAATATTATTCCAGTCAGAGTAGTGGTAAAGTGTTGCGCAGGTCAGTAATATGAATTCAAAAGAATATATAAATTCAAAACAGTGTATAAGTGCTTAAATCAATAATACCAATCTGGTAAAGTAATTAATGAATAAATAATAAATAGACAAAATATATATATATAAACTAAATATAAATGTGGAAATACTTATCGAGTTTAAGATTCAGTATTGGAAATATAGATTCCAGTCGGGTTGTACCCAAAACTGTTTTTCTTCCAGAGGGATTGTACATAAAAAGACAAAAAACACATAGACATACAATGGGTAGTATTCACAGGTAGGGATTAGCTGTATATTTTCCCCCAAAAGAAACACACTCACACACTCTAGAGCCTAAAAGTACTGGCTCTAAGTATATCTAGCAGTTGGACTATAAGTCCCACCATCCACGTGTGTCGGGCTCGACTCCAAGTTCCAGCTCGTTTTATCCAGAGGATGAGTTAGTTGTAAACGGATTAAGTGGAGTGTATTCAGTGGTAAAAAATTATTATTTATTTGCCCCTATGTATAGTAAGGCTTAAAAACACATATAACTACTCCATAAAATAAGTAATTAAAAAACGGGAAATTAAGAACAAAAAAGGAAAAAAGAGAAAGAGCAGGTCACCAGTCTTCCCGTGTTCAGCGTGTTTTACAGGCGGTGTGCACCCTCCGTCTGCTGTCAGCGGGGACTCTGTTGGTGCCTCTCTTCCGTAGTCTTTAAAGTTCCTTTTCAAATGTCCTCAGGCGAAGCGGCGCTTTCCTGTCCACGTTTGTATTCCAGTCAGAGCCCAGGAATATTGTGCCAGCCAGATCCTCCCTCCTCCCCCGCTTCCCCATCACTTACCTCCAGCTGCTGTGTCCCCGGCCGGACGTCTCGCGCAGTGTTCCCTCCTCCCTGAACGGAGGAGGGAAACATAGTTACCGGATCCGGATGTGACGGAACGTCACATCCGGTCGCGCTGATTATTTATTTTTTTTCCGTTTTCCTGCAGCCGCATCGGTTGCTGCTGCAAGAAAAGAAAAAAAAAAAAGGTAAACAGCCCGCGGGCCGGATTAATGTGCTCGGCGGGCCGCATTTGGCCCGCGGGCCGTAGTTTGAGGACCCCTGGACTAGATAATGTGCCCAGGTGTTTTTTTGTTTTGTTTTTTAAACAAAGACTGCAACTTCAGCTGCTGTCCATCCCTTTTAAGACAACACAAACATACATCAACAGTTCCACACAACCACAGGGGTCAACAGGGTTTTTTTTTCAGGTGGAGGCAAAATATCCCCTTCTCCAGAAACCCGTATCACAACCTTCCGATCGCCTGCCTTTGTTGGTTCGGGAGATAGTTTCCTCAGTGAGAGGCAAAAGTTAGTTATCACATAATAAGGAAATATAAGACTAGGGTAGTTTTAGCTAAACATTTTCATCCCAGCTGTTGTAAACTACACTCCCTATGATGCTCAGCCAGCATAATCCTCACCATCATGCTAACATTTGTTTACAGTAGCTGGGATTAACCAACACTACTCCATTCTACAGTTAACTACAATTCACATGGTGTTCATCCAGTAATATTGCTGACTGCATTTCATGGGAGCTGCAGTCAACCAAAAAGGTAGTGTGTAGTGTACATATTTTGTGTGTAGCATATATTCCCACTGCCCAACACAACTGCAGTTCCCTACAGCTAACTACAATTCCATGTTCACCGCAACACAGCTGGCTGAATATCATGGGAGTTGCAGCCAACAGCACTTAGTGCATGCAGTGTAGTCTAAAGTTAACTACAATTCCCATTATGTTCTGCTATCATTATGGTTGGCTCGATAGTATGAGAGTTGCAACAAAAATATATATTTAAATATCTTAGCTTGAGAAATTTAATTTACTTTTAGAAGCCTCAAAACAATCTAGGAGCCAGACAACGGCAAGTTCACGCAACCATACACACACACACACACAGAGACAGTCAGTCACATTCACACAGAGACAGTCAGTCAGTCACATTCACAGAGAGGCAGAGTCAGTCACATTCATACAGAGACAGTCAGTCACATTCATACAGAGACAGTCAGTCACATACACACTTAGCCACACACATACACAATTAGCCATACACACCCATACACATCCACACTTAGCCACACACACACGCATAAGCCATCAGGTTGGTTTTTTTTTTTTTTTTTTAAAGTAAAGAGAAAATAAAAGATAGATTTCCCCCTCCCTGCTGTTTTACCTGTTTTATCGATAGATAGATATTATATATAAATATTCTATAACTATTCTATAAACCAACCATATATAATATATGTATATATATGTCTCCAAAAGTGTGGTTGGGCAAGTGGCAACCTGTCTCTCTCACCTTATCATTCATCCCTCTTGTCTGATGGGAATGTGTTTTATATGATAATATGGTTATCCCCTACTATATAATATTTGCCCCAGGTAATATCAGTGCTATATATCATTACTGTAACATAGCTGTATTTTAATATCAATTGCTGCTTACCATATGTAAGTGTTCTCTAATATCCGTGTATACTTTTGTAATTTAGGCAATAAGCTGTTTTATTGCAGTGTTGCATAGTAGAAAGGTATGCATTTTGCAGATATATATATATATATATATACATTTTGATCCATATATACGGTACACATTTTATACACTGCAATAAAAGTCTGATTGTGTGTGTGCTTATTTTTATGTGGGGGATATTGGGATGGAGGGCATGATTGCATGCCAGGGAGGGGGGCAGGGTCCAGGGGGCCCAAGTAAATGCTTGCCCGGGATCCAATCAATATTTAAGACAGCCCTGGATAGATATGTGCTCTTATAAGCGCTAAAAGGATAGACATGGGCTGGTGTAAAAATAAGAGTGCTTTATTATATAATATGGTAAGAATTAAAACATTATATAGATAATACACAAAAAATATATATAATTGAACACCAGTTTAAAAGAATAAAATTAGAGCGTCCTGTAAAAGACTGAGTGCAAGGCAAACATGAGTGTGGTTCCTATGCAGCTGCAATAAGCTGGACAGACCAATAAATGGCAAAAAGCATGTTAGTTTGCCCATTAAAATATGCCCCAGATTGCCAATGAATATGACACAGCCAGTTTGTCCATTAATATGCTGCAGTTCGCCCATTAATAGAGTGTCCATTAAACACACACAGCATTTTTTGCCATTTATAGGTCCGGCCTGCTGCAGCTGCATAGGAGCCCCACTCGTGTTGCCTTGCACTCGGTCCTTACAGGAAGCTCTAATTTTATTATTCTTTTTAACTGGTGTTCAATAATATTTTTTGTGTATTATCTATATTATGTTTTAATATTTGCCTTGCACTTGATTGATCCTTTACAGGAAGCCCGGGACTAGTTTCTCCAAAACAGTGCAGATGCGCATGACCCGCATTATCAGCGCTAGATACCTCACTTACCAAAAGAGACTTGCACATAACAACAGATACCCATAGTATCAAGTTCATACTATTCTAAACTGTGATTGCAAAGTCAAATTTGCAAAGTCAAACAGCAAAGTCTGAGATGCTGACAACTACACTTCCTATGATTATACTATGGTGGTTAGGGTTAGAGTGAGGGTAAGGATTATGTTTAACTCTAGGGGAGGTCAGAGTAAGGGTACAGCTAACACTTACCCCAAACATAACTCCCCTGGTGTAAACCTGGGTTGAAAAATACAATTAGAGTAACCCTAATCCTTACATTCACTGTAACTCCCTGGTTTAATAGCTCCCATTTCATACTGTTGGAGGTGGAAGGCATCATGGGTAGGGTTGCCACCTTTTCTACAAAACAATACCGGCCTTGCTGGTTACTCCATACACTTAACATTGGCATCAAGCGCATTTTTTACCGGCCTGCCGGTAAAATACAGTCTGGGGGGCAACCCTAATCATGGGAAGTGTAGTTGTTGGCATCTCAGACATTGCCGAGAGGCTTGCACATTCATGGTGGCTGGTAGTCTGCAATAAAATGGCTTTATTACATTACGTTTACAATTGTGAAAATCATAGATACTTTCAATTAAGTATTTTCTTTCTTCCCTGACTATATGTTGTCTGTTTGTTGAGTCCCTTTAGGCACTACTGTCGGTTTCAAGATTTTGTTTAATATTGGTAGCTGTTTATATGTGGCTTAGTTTTTTTATGTCTCTAGTTTTGATGCACAAAAATGTGTAGTATAAATGCACACCACAAAAACATACGCCTGAACACTCACACACTAGAGGGTCTACTCAATATGCACTGATCTGTTCCAAATTGGATAGAGCATAATAGTCAAATCTTGGTACTGGATATGGCATGTCCTGGTTGTGCATTCTGGGTGCTGGCTGGGGCATGTCGTGGGTGTGCAATCTAGGTGCTCTGGCAAGACCAGTGGGTGCAATCTAGGTGCTTTAGCAGGATCTGCAAATGCAATCTTGCTGCTCTAGCAAGACCTATGGGTGCAAGCTGGGTGCATTTTCAAGTGCCGTGCAAGGTGTTGGTATGGCAAGTTATGTGGGTGCAATCATGGGCGCCGAATATAATTGCAAGAATTGTGGGGGCAATAACGAAAGGAGGTCAGGGGAAATTAAGGGGGGCAAACCATTTGTTCTATAAGGGGCCCCAAAATGTCTGATGGCGACCCTGCACATCGCTATATCCAATGTAATTTTCTGACCTTGGAGCTGCAAGTTCACAAGTTATGATACTAATAAGTAACATACATAATTTAGGAAAATTTTTATCATTTCTGTAACTTGTTTTTTACAACTCAATGAAAAATTATTTGAAGCATAATTTAAGAAAATAACAAGTTTAATAACTTCATTCTGCAAAACAACTAACTTCTCACATATACTCTGCACAAGCGATAGCTTTGCAAAATTAATAATTTGGCAGTTTAGAACAGTACAGAGATGTTTTTTTGTCTAGAAGAAATGTCATCCCCACACTCTAAAAACAAAATAGTTTATCCCAAAATGGACCTAAGAAAGTCTGACCATATGAGAACCATTTAGATTAACAGTAACATCCAGCAAAACGCAACCAAAAAAGATTTATGCATTAGAAAATGTGCTACTTTACAAATTTTATGGCACAAAAAAACCCAGCAAAAAAACAATTCAACGTCAGACTGTAAATCCATGTCAAACAAACATCCATCTCTTTAGCACAGCAGTCACTCCAATGAAGTCTAATAATCTCATTACCCAGTAAAACTCACAAAATATAAGTCTGGAATTTAGTTAATTTTTTCCACAAAAAAAAAACAACAACAAAAAAAACTAAAAAGTAAAAAAAGGTTTTCTTCCAAAAGTGACCAATGTTTGCTCATTTGTATAACATTTAAAGTTCCATTTCTTCTTCTTCTTCTCTGTTCCACACACTGTCAGTGTCCAAGTTCAGGTTCGAAGTACAAAGTTCATTTTCACTCATTGTCTGTAGTTTCTGCGGGAATGCACTTCCACATTCTATATGTTCATCTTTACACACTTCATTTTCATTCTTGCAGCATCTAGAAACCAACTGAAGCTTGTCAATAAGACATTCCGGCTGGGGTTTCCACAGAACAATTTCCATGGATGGACGATTCCTGTAGAATGAATTTGTGCAGTGTCAATCACAAGTTATTATAAGAAAAATTACAGCATTTTATCATACCTCCCAACTGTCCCGTTTTGGGCGGGGCAGTCCCATTTTTGGGACTCTGTCCCGCCTAGATAGACCTTTGTCCCGATTTTCAGACTTCTCTGACAGTGACAGGAAGCACTGACAGAGAGAGAAGACTGAGGGCCAATCAGCAGTCACAGTATTGTAAGCCAATCAGCAGTCACAGTTCTATAACCAAACACCAGTCAGTACTGTAAGCCAATCGGCAGCTAGTCTCAAACTCTCATTACACGAGAGTTAGGAAACACCCTTGTACTAGTATGGAGCAATGTGAGAAAAGCTGCTAGACAGTTCTCTTGCACAAGGAGCCACCCTAGACTTCTTTACCTTCCTGCTGCTTTGAATCTGGCCCTGCTGCCTTGAATCTCCCTGGTAGGAGTGTTTTTGTATTGTCAGGTTTAACATCATTGTTGTTGGATGCATGAATATTTGTTTTATAATAAATATTTTGTTCATTTGAATTCATGTGCTGGTTATTTTTAGTATGCATGTCTGTGTTGACAAAAATGAAGCGTCTTTTAAGTAGTGATGCAAGTGAGACATTGTAAGGTGCAATTGGGTGAGCTTCGCGAGAGTGATTAAAAAAAAAAATAAGTGTGTTCCACTTTCACATTTTTAAATGTTAGGAGGTATGTGTTAAGGTCTAAAAAAGAAAGGGCAGCTGTCAGTTAAAAAACATAAAACACATATGTGACACACATCCGCACATGTGTAAAGTAAATGGTAGGAGTGAATGATGAAAATATATATTTATACATATGACTTATTTTTGAAAAATGAAATGTTCTCTCAACAGTGTTGTAAAGTGCTTCAGTTTTAAGGACACAAAAATTAGTCACCTTACATTTATCAGCATATTTTGTTCTACACAAAATATTACAGCCTCTCAGCACACATGAAATACAGTAGTATCAATTCAAATACTGTACAGAGCAAATAAATCACTTTTACTGTTATGCAGCTGTGACACGCCTGCCGTTAGTCTGTCAGGCCTGCACACGTGCCATTGTATTATCCTTTGTGGGCGTGGGGAGATCTGGGCATACATGAAAAGGCTATATAACAGCCTAAGAGGGCTCAATAAACTGTTGTTTACATTCTGACAGGTGTTTCTAGACTTCAAAATCCTAAAAAAGGTTTGGATAACGGATCATTTTGGATAAGGAATACTCAACCTGCAGCATGTATAAAAACGTTAAAGCTTTCCAAGAAGCTTGGCATTTAATACTATTTTTAGGCATGAAAATTAAACAAAAACTGCTCCCCCTAGTGGCGGCACTTGGCGGAAAACTTGTAAATGACACACTTACATGGATTCTACAATTTTCCTGGTGATGGATTCTTCAAATCCCTGCTTCAGACTTGCTTTAAGCAAATCTGACATGATAAGCGTCGGTAAATGACTAGTTTCAGTTTCAATTTCTTCATCAGCAATAATCAAGCTGCGAGAAAAAAAAAATAGTCTGTTGTAAGTATGTAAAGAAACTAGAACAAACATATAACAGAAACACAAACATTTGTATGAGCCAAATAGAACAATTCAGGTGTATGAAAAACGATTTAAAAATGTTAGGAGCCAGCCTAACCCTGGACTGCGGTTTTTGAAGCCTTGGCTATTTACTAAAAGTGAGTTGATAGTTTAAGTGAGTTTAAGAACATTTCATCGCACTGGTTTAACTATACATGGTTCAGGATGAAATCTGGTGAATTTCTCCTGTTAGAAGAGCTCACTTCGCCCTGCATCATGTATCAAATCATTAAAGAACAATCACTGGGGTAACAGTGCATATGGTAGGGCCAAATTCTTCTCATAGGGGTTTGTCCCTTCACAATGTATGTTACTGTAAATCAATGAGATTAAATGTTCATCTCCCCCAACTCACCGGCACCTTACTTTTAGTGAAGAGCTCTTATGTCACCTAAACATTCCTTGCATTGTGCATTTAAAGAATAAGAAAATGTCCATACATGCAAATGCATACATCAATATGTATGTGCCCTATTTAGGACATCAACGTATGGTACTGAATAAAAAAATAACTACTGCAATTTAATGAAACAAGTTAAGGTCAGCAAATAATGTAGATAAGTAGACACTCTTAAAGGGACACTCCAGGCACCACTGGAACTGGAAGGGCATTCATTACCTGTACAAGATATTGAGATAGATTTATACAAGGGCCCTCTGCACAGTCACTAGGCAAACACATATGTGTAAAAAAGCTGGAGCACCGACAGACACATTTTGCACACATATGTGCGTATTCATAAGCTTCTAAATAAGCACATAGGTGCAGAACGAGTCAATCGGTTCAGCTTTTTTGTACCTTGTGATGATCATTATTAATAGCCAAGTTAGTGTCGTTGGATCTGCCATTTTTCCTCGCTGCACCTGCAGGCCTTTTCTGTTCCTGGTGGGTCCAAAAGTGGAAGCCCAATAATTATAAGCGCAGATTGTCTTGTGTACATCTCCCATACTTTCCTGGCAGCCTCTTAGATGAGAGAGCATTATGGGAGTCACATGGAAGCAGAATAGCAGCAGGGGATGTGCTGGGCGCTGTACTACAGCTCAAGGATTCTGACTCAAACACAGAGGATTTTTTAAAACTGTCAAATGTTGGATACGTTCCATGGGACATGAAAAAGGTTGGAATACTAAAACTGCAGAAACGTTTATATTATGCAAAATATGCACATTAAAAACTAATTTTGGACACCAGACTTTCCCTTTAAAGCATTTCTAAATTAATGTATGCCATAATGGAGACATGGATTCAATAAAGAATAAACTATGCTGAAAAAAATGAATAGTAAGCCAACAGAAAACAAAAAAAATCAAAGCTGCGTTGGAAAGAATGGAACAATTATCCAACTTGCGCGTCTTTCCAACACAGCTATGATTTTTGTGTTTGTTCACCACACTTCATAGTTCAGAGAATTGACCTAAATATATGTTTCACGTTTTGTGCTATACCTTCTCAGTATAAATGCTATTTAGACTTTAGATTTTACATTCCTGGAACTGAAGGAAGGAAGCCACAGAATAACAGTACAACAGTTTACCAGTATTTACTTTCTCCCAACTCCAAATCAATCAATCAGTGACAAATTATATTTACCTTTGGATTGCCCAATTTTGATGGGTGCCAACATGCAGTAATCCAAGATCACTGGCCACACATTTATATGTCATGAGGCACAATAATACAATTTGTGTGACATGCTCTGTATTTATCTATACAGTTACCTGCTTTCAATATCCCGTATTTTTCTCTGTGCAGCATCACATGGAGATTCCGCAAGTGTTTGCTCCATGTCCTCACTTCGCGGTGGGTGGACACTCACTGAAGAATGGGTGTCAAGAGAAGAGATTACACCTTCTTCAGACAACTCTAAAGATGCAGATTTCCAGCATGGCTCCGATGTGTCACCAGTAAAGATACTTGCAGAAGAGGGGTATCCTTCAGACACAGGAATTACATTAGCTTCATCTGTTACTGACAGTTTCTTTTTTTTCAGAGGGCACCTATAAAAAGTATTCGTGTTAAACCAGCTGGTGATGTTTCTGAATAAGTCACAACAACACATGAACAGCATGCAAGTCAACCCATATTGCTGAAAAATTGGTGTGCAAGCTAGAAAACAATACAGAATAGGAAAACTATAGAAAAAAAAACTCAAGAAGTAGTTTGATGGCTAAAACAGGATAAACAATGGCATGTACAGTATCACAATTACATACACAGCATAATGAGTATAGTTGAAATAAAAATAACAATATAAAGGTACACTTGACAATAGTGTTAAAATATACAAGTTTTAACAGTTGTATGACAAATGTGGCAATAAACATGTTTCACTGCACAGGGCTTCCTGGGATAGTGTGAAGGATAAAGAACATTGAAACAGAGTAGACACATTTTGTTATTAAAAAGAGCACATTTAACAATTTCGATTGAATACCAAAATGTGTCCAATCAGTTTATCCTGCCCCACAGAGTACTCCTGCTACTCCTTTCAAACTGAAACAAAAGTGATTAAATCATCTCTATACTGTGGTGGTTAACATCATAAATGATTGCATAAGTATTACACTGTGTATTTGCCATATCCTTATGGCACCTAAAAAAAATTTTTTAATATAAAATGGTATTGTATATGTGTTTCACTAATACCACTGCAGGATGTGAGCCTTCAAGAACATGCACCCTGGTAGTTTGTTAGCAGCTCTATTTTACCATTTTTCTCTTTCTTTCCCATATTAGTCAGAACTGAATTAAGTAAACATTTTGTTGTAATACAGGATCTAGGACACACAAATGTGTAAAATGATAATAAACCATAACAACTATTAGAAGATTCAGAATGTGTTACAAAATGGGATATATTCAAAGACCTTAGTTAATCTATCTGCAATAGAAAATTCTGAGTTAAAAACAGTAATAAGAGATATTCTGATTTATTGAATTGGGCCCAATATGTCAAAGGGAATGTCAATTCTCCACTTTGCTGTAGAACTAGGTTTCTCAGATATATATATTATTAATTGCAACTCCCAATGCACTAACAGCCAGATTCTCCTAGTGGATTTTTTGCAGGACTTGGCATGGTTGCTGCAAGGTAGCACAGAAAGTGGAAACGAAAGTATCGGATTAAATGACAAAAAGACTCTTGGCTAAAAATGCATCAAAATGTTTATTAAATACACTTAGCTTTATTAGAATAAGCCATAAAAAGGAATTATTGGAAGAATAGAAAAATTGAATGTCCTATTTGTTTTGAGCCACCCAGCAGTTGTTATTTGCAGATAGTGGTAACATTTGAACTGCTGTCATAGAATACAACAGAAAGATTATAGGGAGCTTCTACATGGATGATGCTCAAAGTCATTCCCACAATTAGCAACGCCGATATTCACCAATTTTTCATTCTGCTAACCCTCTCAAATATTATACAACTAAAAAGAAAAATGGAACCTTTAAACCATAGCAAAATGGCAGCTTTGCACACTATGCCCCACTGAGAAATACTTACTCACAGCTATCCTCTTGTCGTTTGTGTTTTTTCCTTACAGGAACAGGTAACCTATGAAGAATGAAAATAAATGAAAAGAGTGTAAAAGGTAAAGGGCAAAACATATCCTGGCTGACCTTAAAACATTTTAACATATAATAGACTAAAACTAGATTGATCTGTAAAGAAAAAACCCACCAATTAGCTACATGTTTTTACTTTAAAAAAACAACAACCAGACTTTGTAGATGCTGCAGTTTTGTAGATGAGCGTTTTGCAAATCTGAGCTCATTTAACACTTTCTGAATGTGAATTATACAATTTGCTTCAAATCATGATACTTTTGTTTAGATATTGCTCAAATTATAAGCAATAAAACATGTTCACTATAGAGTATACTACAGAGTATTATGGATCTGAAGACCTTGTAGACATTTTACATAGAAGAATGTATGAAGCGCATTTACAACTTGCACATGTGCTTGGCTCGATCTCCTGTATGGAAGTTTCCAATATGCATATACATCGCTGACATCAAGTACACACATTGAATGTCACCCTTGATTTCTTTTAGGGGATGTCAGCTTTCCTCCTCTGGATGAGTGAAGCTTCACTGAATACCAGCAGCCTTTGCTCTAGAAGGTTGCCTAGAGCAGTGGTTCTCAACCAGTTTAACCCCTTAGTGACAGAGTTCTATGCTGCATTTGATATGCCTTGAAGACCAGATTCCATTATGTGTCATAAGGAGGTGTTCAATGTCCATTCTGTTCCTATATTTCATCTTCAGATGGACCAGAGCTGAGAAGTCACTCTCACAAAGTTAGGTACATTACACACTCACTGACTGACATCTATCTGCCACATCCTGCACAAACTTCATTTGAGTAATGTCTGGCAAATTTTGAATTACTATCCCTGAAGTAAATGGTGTTTCATATTGAGACAATGCCTGCCTTGGTGGGCTACTCAGCTTTAGTTAGACTTTTTGATGAATCTAAAGAACCCATCAGCGACCCACTACCCAACAGCTTGCGACCCACTTCTTTCTTAAATCATGGACTAAATTAATTAATGTCACTGGGAAGAGAATACCTCAGCACCACCTTGGTGATTATTTTAAAATCATTACTGGTCCAAGCCACAATTTAGATACATTTTGGCCTAGATGATGACAATATACATCCAAGTCTGCCACTTGAATATTGAGTTCAGAAAGCAAATTAAATAGATCCAATAATGTAAAAAATACATGCAATAAAGTGAATGCATGTTGTTGGAGGAATCACTTACCCAGTGCAAGTTGTTGCAGAAAACGCTGGTCCTGCTGTAAAATTGTGGAATGGCTGTGCACTTTCCATATTTGGGTTTGAACTTCCTGCAGCTAGGCTGGAGGTGCAGTGGCTGTACATATTGAAGTAAGCATTATTTAGGTTTATGGTGTTTGCCATAGAAATGCCATTGCCTTGGTTGACAGGTGCAAGGAAGGGAGATTCAACAATCCCAGGCTGATCGGTCCTCTGAAGATAGGAGTCTGAAGGCTGACTGTAATCCATCCTACACAGTGGTATCACGTTAAAAGATCTATCAATAGCAGCCATCACAGGTTTATACTGTAAACTAAAAATAATAATAATTAGTACAGGTTGAGTATCCCTTACCCAAAATGCTTGGGTATTTTGGATAACAGGTAATTTCATACAACATATCATTTTCACCAATAAGATATATTAAAGCATCTCAGTGCTCATGGAATATAGTAGTATCAATGCAAATACTGTATAGAGCAGATAAATCACTTTTATTGTGATGTACCTGTGACATGAGGCATTGTTGGGAACCGGAGTGTCAAGCCTGTACATATGCCATTGTATTTATCTCTGTGGGCATGATTGTTTGGAGGGATCTGGGCATGCATGGAAAAGCAACTCTTACACGCTTGCATTCAGACAAGTGAGTGGAATTTGCAACTTGTGGCAAAATCCTAAAACGTTTTGGATAACGGATCATTTTGGATAATTGATTTTTAGATAACGGATATTCAGCCTGTAATGTGTAAACCACAAAAACATTTTTTGTCACTGGCGGCTTAATGAACCAAAGCTCATTTAATAATTATGTCTTTACATGGAACGTGGTAAAAAAAAAAAATGGGGGAAATGACTGCTTATACAGGACAGCGACATGAAGCACATGCTCAGTGTGTGTGTGTGTGTGTGTGCGCGCACACAACACATATGATGCAAGCTGTTGGTGCATATGCACATGTTTTTGCTTACCACCCCATAGTGATGGGAACATCAGCAGTACTTGTTTATACAAGTACTGCTGATGTTACACCCATGCATACTGGCATCCCATATACTCTATAGTTGGCTCCTGTGAAATGCTGCCAACGCCCATTTCAGAAGCCTAAGAGAAGGCTAATACTTGACAGTTTTTACCAGATACAACTTTGGGGATGCATGTAAATTGTTTCCCAGTAAGCTACATGTTTATGGAGTAATCCTGTGATTTCCGTCCAGAAACTTGTGTGATAGACCAAGTAACAAAGGACCAGTCTCAGTTGAAGTGATGCAGTGTGTAAATTGATGTAATGGGAATCATTGCACACTGAATCTATAACATTGCTATTCATGATATACACTATAACCTCCAATGTAATTGTGAATATGTAGTACTTTTGTATTGGTTTGCACAGCTTTTGAGTCAGGGAATCTTTTATCTTCCTAACGAGATATGCACACAATTTTTCTGGTAAAACTTTTATGTTTTTTTTTTTTTTTATCATGTGCTAGTGATAAACAGTTGTTCGGTCTATATCTAATTTCCTACTATTTATTGTGATTTTAGAAATACATTTTGTTGTTCTGCATAAATGAATTATATATAAAAATGATAAGATCATAACATATAAAAACTAAGTGCATATTTCATAAAAAATCCCCTCAAAAGTCTAAACCTTGGGAAATTAAGCTAGAATTTGGTGGCCAGGTCTTTTGGGTGGTTGAGCCCTTATGAGAACTGTTGTCCATAACACCTGGATTTCTGCTAGGGCTACCTTAACTTTACATGTACACACACAGTACAGAAGCATGTGGAGTGTATGAAATGACACAGCAGCCTGTATTCAGATGATTAGGCTGGAAGAAATGCAAACAGTGCTGCCATGCTGCTCAGCTAAAATGACCCATTGTCGTATTATTCTGGGCTCATGTAAAATGTATACACCTCAAGACTAATGAAATGTCATTCAGGCTGCAGTTTTTCGTTTCCAATGCAAAGCCGAAGTATGCAGTTTGCATACGTGCCCTAAATAAACTGGGTCACCTTACACCGAGTAAGCTTACAGCTACTGAAGGTACACTGACTACAGGCACCGCGCAGGCCTTATACCGGCAGGAAGTCGTTTCACTCACCTCTGAGGGACGTTGTTTCTTGTACGGCAGAGCTGCCTCGGTTTCGTTATATTTTAGTCCGCAGTGTAACCGAACCACTAGTCCCGCGACATGAATGTGTCACGGATTGAGAGTGTATCACGAAGGGGGCGTGTCCTGGTGGCCACGTGATGTAAACACGGACTTTTCTAGAACGCTCGAAAAGATTTTCTGACAGGAGGCGGGACGGTCAGGGCGAACTAGTGTGTGGGTTACTTTCTTTTTGTTGTTATGAGCACATGGAGACTGGCGTTTCCCTACCCTGTTACCTTGATAGATATATCAAATTACTATTTGTATTCGATTAAAAAATATTACGAAAACCGTTTGCACGTGTTATGTCCTCAAACATACACAAACTTCCAGGCCCACACAAGCGCCTTCTTCAAGAAGGTTGCTATCCACATGTTAATATTAATGCACTTTCAAAGTGCTTTAAAATTGCATTGCTTAAAATATAAAAAAAAACATACAGTTAGATGAATTTGTGAAATTTCAGTAGTTTTCCAAGAAACCAGGGCTGAGTAATTTCCTCATATTTTTTTGCTGCAGAAACCAATGAGAATAATTTGATTCAAATAAATGGAATTTCATGTTTCTCCATTGATGTCATCAGGCAATCTGTTGCACAGTTAAGAGATCCTAGTGTGTACAAGAACAAGGTCACTTAGAGTCTATGCAATGTATTCTATAGCAGCATCACAGGAAGTGACTAAATTAAAGAAAACTTTATGTACTCAGTGTCTATATAATCAGTGTTGCCACACCTGCATTATCATTGGGAGATGGCTTAAATAAAATATAAAAAAAAATGATTTATGCAGAATGCCTGCATCAAATCACACTGGAGAAAAGCTTGTGCCCTATACTATGGTCTTGTGTTGATCCACCAGGAGCCTTCAAGAACTCCACAGCACACCCTGGCAACCTGACCCCCTCCACCCTCTTAGTATGCCATTGGCTATGTAACTGGGCAGTAAAGCTCCAGCTGAATGGACTAATGTTGTTAGAAGCCTGTGCCATTTGCCTCAGTGTGAAAGAACTGCAGCAGTTCATTTAGCTTTAAATTTGCATGATTTTTGCAAGTATTATTCCTTTACCCTAGCCTTTCCACTTCCCCAGTTTAATTTTATTACTACCCTATTATTTCATATCCCTTACTCCAGTTTGATTTTATTCTTCATGTCTCAGGTTTATTACTTTACCTAGTCCTAGAACCAGACTTCTCTCAGTTGGTTTTATCTCATCCACAACCAACCCCTAGCCCAGCATCACCTCCCCATCATCATTCTCAACTCACATTCCAACAGTCATTTTATAGTTTTTTTTGGATCTTCGAATCAGATGATGTATTCATTAAGGGCCAGTCTTTCCTGAATAAAAATAATAATACATTAAAGCTGATATTTAAAAATACATTTTTTTGTGTGTGTTTTAAATTCCCCATACACATTCAGGGTTTGAAAACTGCAATGAATTGCAATGGTTGATACACCGCTCAGTACACTGAATCTAATGCTTCTATTAACAGTGGAGTTGTTTACATGTAACTAACTATTGGTCTTCCAACAAGTTTGTTGAGGCTTTTAGAGAAGAGGGACTGAGCTAGATTGTCACCAGCACACGAAAGGTTAAAAGTTCAGAATACCCTATACATTGCTGAGGAGATAAAAAATACTATCAGTTCTCACAGCGCTGTTCCTTTCCTGATGCTAAAGTGCAGCAATGAGAGGCCATCTCTGCAGTGCAACTTCTGCAAATGTCTCATTCCTGTAACCTCCCTCTAGTGGGAGGGACTGCAGAGAAGTCATGTGATCAGAGACAAAACAAGCTGGAACTTTTTCCATTTTGAGTTCTTGCATACCGAGAGTTACCGGGCAGATCTGAAGGAACGGTGACCGGAACTTCCAGGAGCATCAGTAAGTCCACTTGATGTCTGTGTTATGAGTATATTCAGACACTCTATCAAGCCTTCAGTGTATGTGATTGTATGTAGAGAGCCCTGATTGTATGTCAGTATGTTTTATCTCACAGGAAAAATAAGTGTTGTGTGTAATTGATCCCAATGCAGGTAATAATGCTCACTAGAGATTGGACCCGTATTAAATCAAAATGTTTGTCTTTAATGTTGCTTGTGGCTCTGGACTACACAAATGAAAGGAGACACTCCAAAATCTGATACACCTGAGCATTCCTCACCTTGGTACAGACAACCCTTTGATTTCTCCCGCTATTGATTCCAAAGGTTGATGTAGCTGTTCATGAGTGCTACCTTTTACTTGTTGCTGGTGCGACTTTCGTGCACGATTGTCTCTCATCATATTGCACAATTTTATCTCACAGCCACAATTACCATAAGCTGCAGTATCTAAAGGAACTGTTACCTGAATGGTAAATTATTGTGTCAGCAGAATTTCAAGCAGATTTATAAAAAGTTGTTGTTTAACGATGATTGCGCATTTTTAATAACTTCAGACACTTTGCAGTGCTGAAGTGAGACCAAACCGTGTCTCAGATACTAATCAGGTTCATTTAAAGGGACACTAAACGTTAGTTGTCCCTAGTATGAGGATGAACTGGCGTGTACCTTTGATAGTACATTCCAGTTTATCCTCTGACCGACAGCTGCCATGCTTCCTTAGGAAGCAGGCAGCCGTCTGGTCGGTGACTGTGTCTCTGCTAGCAGAGAGAGCCCTTCGTTTTTGCATGGCATCAGCATGGGATTGACAGACATCAGCATGCGACAACCAGGAATTGCTGTGTCTCTCATGTGAGACAGAGCAGTTAGTAAACCCGCTTGTATCTATTAATATGTCGCGGGACATGTTTTGTTTAACCCTTGCTTCCTTCAACACAGAGCGCTCTCACAACCTGGAAGTACCTTTTACAGGAGTCTGTATTCTTCTTTTAGTTACTGTTCTTTATCCTTGTGCCTATCCCATGCAAGTTTAAACTCATTCACTATAGCCACCTCTGCTGGAAGAGTATTCCATGCATCCACCACCCTCTCATTAAAGTAATATTTCCTAATCATCAAGCCTTTGACATGTTTAAATGGCGGTGACAAATCCAATCTGCTTTGTCACAGGTGGCACATGATCGCTCTTATTGGTTATCTGGAGGACTGCCTCGTTTTTCAAGCGCACACGGTACTTGTTTTGATCAGACAGATTGCAGAAAGGAGTTAAAAAAAACTGTGTTTTTAAATATGTTGATGATGTCAAATAAAGGATTCATTTATTCCTGGGAGGATAAGTGACCACTAGGTCACATCATAATTAAGGTGTAATCTGTTGTCAGAAACTAATATAGCGTGTCTCCCCTCACTCCTTGGTCTAATACAATCCTTGTGACTTCAAGATAAATTCCGACAAGATATAGGGAAATGACGTGAGGTCAGTAAGTCATGTAGCTTCTAAACCCCACTTCCCGCCCCCTGACAACTGTCGCGGTAAGATGGATTTGAATGTTGGTTGGATGATGATTTGTTCTGCGTGGCTGAATGATAGGAGTATGAATGATGTTGTATACTAGATATGTAGAGCTCGAAGTTTGTAATTTTAACCAAATGGATCCCCTGTCCCAGAGTGGAGACTGTACTCTTGATGGAGTATTTTGGAGGAGTGGACAGGGAGGCTGAGGGACCGACTACGCTATGCGTTATCCTATGCCTTCTGAATGCAAACTCTTAAGGGCTAGTTACAACATGAGTTCTATTGAGAATGTAATATATGTGATTGGATTGTTTGTCTTTTTTCATATTTTATTTGAGAAAATAATAAAGACTATATATAAAAAAAAAAAAAGAAACTAATATAGCTTGGAACTTGACTTTTTGGATACTTTCACAAGTGTGTCTGAAAGAACGCATAATGATGGATGGCATGGAGCTTGCACCTACGAAGCCACAAAATAATGACCACTGACAGGTGGCAAGCCAGCGGAGGCAGTGTGATGCTTTGAGCAACGTTCTGCTGGGATACCTTGAGTTTTGCCATTCATGTAGATGTTACTTTGACACGTACAACCTACCTAAGCATTGTTGCAGAACATGTTCCATGGAAACGGTATTCACTGGATGCATTAGCCTCTTTATGCAGGATATTCTGGAATGGTTTTAGGGAAAACAACAAGTTCAAAGTGTGGACTTGGCCTTCAAATTCTCCAGATGTCAATCCAATCGAGCATCTGTGGGATGTGCTAAACACAGACAAGAAAAGAATAAACCCTGTGCAAGGAGACCCAGAACCAGAAGGTACCAAATGAGCTAATAAAAAAGTGACACTGTAAAAATGGATGGATATACGGTATACAAAAAAGATGATCTTCCTGTCTATGCAAGCTACAGTATGTCGAGCAAACTAACTTGCAACCCTAAATTATAAATTAAATTAAAGTAAATTAAAACTAAATTATGTTTACATAATCAATGAGCATATTTTCCCAGCCTCCATTTTGAAATTTGAAGAGCTATACCAGTTTTGTGGCTGGTGTGGCCACTCATCTTGGTTTTGTAACTCTTGCTTCAATCTGAGCTGGGACTCGAGTATGGAAACCATACATCTCATTTAAGCATTGTCTATACTGTGAAAGTACAGAATAAAAAAAATGATGAAAAATCTTATATACATTGTGGTAACAGAATTGCAAGTAAATCAACAAATTAAGAAAAAAAAATCATTTAAATGTGTCTGTGGTGTCTTTTATGTATGACATCACTTTGTGTCTTGACATGAAAATGAACTACATTGCATATATCATGCCAAAAACATACTGCTCCCCAACACTACCCCCAAACAATAGCAGCACAAGCTGCATTTTACTGAATAGAGCCTAGAAAGTATCTGCACTAATCACCCATGTCTCTGTTTCTGCCTTGAAGCACACTGTACTGCAAATCAAGCAGTAAATCAAGTCAAAGGTCACTCAGGATTGCTAGAAGAAGTTCATTGCAGAGTAAGCAACATTCTTTTGCTTGCTGGTGACCCGTTCTAACTTCCTCTATGCATGTGGAAGTGCTGACATGCTAAACTGGGTTTTGTTGATGATTTGCAAATGACCTATATTTGGAGTTGTGTTGTGAAACCAAATAGTAATTATTTACTGTCATGCTGTTGATTGGACCTAAAGACACACATGAAGTAGTGTGGAGCAAACTATTGCTGTTGTGGGCGGGGTTAGGCAAAATGTTTGTGAAGGTCTGTAGAACATCATCAAATTGTCCGCTACAGATCTCAGTAAATGTCCCCCATGAGCAATGCCGGTTCCCATCCCTGGTTTTGAGGTGGACAATCTTTTGACGTGGCTGGTGTTGAGTGGTACCCATTATCTTGGTGTGCCATTTTGAATCACAACATTTTGAACAGCAATTCATGTAGGGAGCTATTCATTAGCAGGTGAGTTGATGTGAGATAAACATTGTATCTCATCCGTTTAGCTAGACATTGGGCAGGGACAACCTGGCAAGTTTCTCCTACTAGACAAAGTCACCAGGTTTTTTTTGTCACAATGTATAGCTAAATTGGTTAAAATGTATGTTATCTCAACTTACCTGCACTTCACATATAGTGAATAGATCCCTCTATCTCCCAACTCCTGACTTTATTTAATCGTTCTACACATAACTCTATGAAAATAACCTTTCCTAGCTCTTAAAAATAACTGGACTGGCTCCTACAAAGTCTACAAATATGTCTGAAGCCCTGACCAAGAGACCTCTTAGCCTCCAAAATAATAATAATAATAAAAATAATGGCAATAGAAAAACAAATATGAATTTAGTGATAAAGTTAGTGTTTTTTGGAAGCTACTTTCCACGGTGACTTAAAGGACAACTGTAGCAAAAAAACAACAACTTATGTTTAATTGAAAAATTGTATAAAGTGTAGATGATTTTATAAATAAATTCTCAAATTTGAAATACAAATAAACTACGTTATTGAGCCTTCTTTACTTCATACAGTTCTTTCGGGGGGCAGACATGTTGTTTAGAATCTTGGGTCAGATCTCCACTCGCCTTGCTTTAGCAGAAGAAAGCTGTGACCCATCTGACCAAAGATTCTAAACAAAATGTTTGCCTCCTGGTAGAGGGCTCAATAAGGTACGTTTAATTGTATTCTTTCATTAAAGCATTTCTAAATCAAAAGCCTACACTTGATGCAATCTTTCAATTCAACATAACTTCATTTATTGCTACATTTGTCCTTTTAGTACTTTTCATTGTGTTGCCTGCTTTTTTGGCATTCAAAAGATGTTTGCTGGGTCACATTGCCACACCCACGGGTCTTGCCCCCACACTGCATTGCAGCACCCACTGGACTTACACACGCATCATATTGTAGTACCCACTGGGCTTACCGCCACATCACATTGCAGCACCCACTAGACTCCCGACTTGTTTTTGCAATAAAATTGCTTTCACCACTGGTATACTTTGTTTAACTGCTGGCATGTCTGCCTCATTCCACATTTTGACATCTTGTTTTTAGCGGGATAGTTGGGAAATTTAATTGTCTGAACCAAGACAAGTTGTATGGCAAGACTGGTTATCCAGCAGGTATCCAGCAGGTAACCTGGATCAGTTATCATATTTGTATCAGAAGCAACAAGTTTAAAATCTGCATTTTCACAACTGATCACAAATCATTTGTGCTTTTCTCCCTTTCAGATGATGGCTCAGATGTGGCCAGTCCTGTTTGTTTTGTTGCAGTTTGTCATTGACCCAGCAAGATTATGTGGTGAGTGAAAACTTTAATAAAATTAAATTTTCCTTACTTAAAATAAATAATACATGTGTTGCATGGTATTGTAGAATGGAATCAAAGAAATGGAGCTACATAAAATATAACATGGCAGCTGCCCTAGAGATATTGGGATGGTGAAACTAAGTTTGGTGCACCTGAAAAACATTTGTATATAGCAGGGGCGTCCATGGTTTTTTTCTGAAGCGGGCCATATAATCAGCAATTTATATGCGTGTTGGGCACAGTAATTTACAGTATTTACAGTAATAGTGACGAATAGCTTGTATGCCATAGAAAAATGTTTGGCTATTTAGCACTGAAAAAAAAAAAAAAGTATACATTTATAGGTATAATGAGAAATCCGGTGGGCCACAAATGGGGTTGGACACCCCTGGCATATACTTTTTACATTTTTATTCGCATTCCCATTCAGAAATACTTTCCTCCCTCCCATCTAACATGATACACCACCATGCGTGACTGATGCTCGTCGGAGCTGTAGCTTCACTAAATTATTTCTTCCAAATCTTTGCTTTTTGGCAAAGATTATAGGATATATTTCGAATGTTACTTCTCAGAAGCCTGCACAAAGTAAGTTCTCAAGAGGAGTGTTGGAAAAAATACAGAAAATAATAATCCTTTTTTTTATTTTTAAAAAAAATGTTCATATGCCTTATTACTCTCAAGTCCAAATTCTCTTTTTAAGTCTCAAATCATTTCTGCCCTTTTCTATTAATGTAGAAATACCAGAAGGAAATACACGGCTGATTCAGTCTTTGAATCTGAAACTTTTGAGGACAACACTTGATGTTACTACTGAAGCCAATCCAAGTATCTATGTTGGACTTCGGCTTTCTGAAGATCACAGCCTTCGGACAGAGACCAATTATCTCCAAAGACTGAAAGTTTCATTGGAGACTATTACTAGCAGGTAGTTAAATACAAAGCATTAATGCTTACCGGAGATTAAGGTACTCTTTAGTTTCATTTTTATTTGTCTGTGTATCTATTGTTCTTTAAACACGTGTGTCAGGGGAGGACCAACCACATGATTTAGTGACGTGTGTGTGTGTGTGTGTATATTGTACCATATACTTGGCTAGAAAAAGCTAACCCATGTTGGATTAAATTACAGTTCCTATGATGCTATACCAGCCATATTGCTAGCAGTGCATCATGGGAATTTTAGTCCACAGAAGTTGAGATGCCAAATGTTAGTGGTCATTCATTATAACATTAAAATTGAGATGATGCACAGCTTGTGGAATAGAAAATATATTCCACAGCATGGGTGTGCTAAAGTTAGTTTTCAATGGTTTGGTGTCAGATGTGGATGGGGCAGGGGTGGCTAATCACCCAGCATTATAGCTGGGTGAGAATCCTAGCAAAAGTAATCTAGAACATCTGTAGTGGCAAAGGTTGGTCATCACTGACTAGACTGGACAAACATTAGTCGTCACTAAAAGCTTCTGTAAACTGTAGATCCCATTGTTTATGGGTGCTGTAATCAACAGTAGATGAAGCACTATATGTTATTACTGATTAGGGGTGGAAAATTATCCATTGGGTATGGCTAAGCTTTGGCACCCCTTACCAGAGAAAGTTAGACAAAGAGAGTCTGGTAGAGAAAGTATGATAGACAAGGAGAGACTGGCAGATAACAGCAAAGAGAGTGTATATAAACTGATAGAGTGGTCAAGGTACAGCGAGTTTAAATTAGATTGTACATTAGCATATCTGTTCAAGTCAGAGACTAGTAGAGCGTGTAATACAGATGATGACTTGAGAAAGGAAGAGCGATGGCTAAAGAAAAGCAGGTTGGTAGGGCCACTTACATGGCAATGTAGATTGAAAAATAAGGAGAGACACACAAGCAAGTACATTAACAAACACAATTAGGAGTTATATAGGGGGAATATACTGGAAAAAGGAAAGATATCTTGTATAACCCCTGCCCAGATACTAGGCTCTCCTGTCTTGTATAACCCCTGCCCAGATACTAGGCTCCCCTGTCTTGTATAACCCCTGCCCAGATACTAGGCTCTCCTGTCTTGTATAACCCCTGCCCAGATACTAGGCTCTCCTGTCTTGTATAACCCCTGCCCAGATACTAGGCTCTCCTGTCTTGTATAACCCCTGCCCAGATACTAGGCTCTCCTGTCTTGTATAACCCCTGCCCAGATACTAGGCTCTCCTGTCTTGTATAACCCCTGCCCAGATACTAGGCTCTCCTGTCTTGTATAACCCCTGCCCAGATACTAGGCTCTCCTGTCTTGTATAACCCCTGCCCAGATACTAGGCTCTCCTGTCTTGTATAACCCCTGCCCAGATACTAGACTCTCCTGTCTTGTATATCTCCTGCCCAAATACTAGACTCTCCTGTCTTGTATATCTCCTGCCCAAATACTAGGCTCCCCTGTCTTGTATAACCCCTGCCCAGATACTAGGCTCTCCTGTCTTGTATAACCCCTGCCCAGATACTAGGCTCTCCTGTCTTGTATAACCCCTGCCCAGATACTAGGCTCTCCTGTCTTGTATAACCCCTGCCCAGATACTAGGCTCTCCTGTCTTGTATAACCCCTGCCCAGATACTAGGCTCCCCTGTCTTGTATAACCACTGCCCAGATACTAGGCTCCCCTGTCTTGTATAACCCCTGCTCAGATACTAGGCTCTCCTGTCTTGTATAACCCCTGCCCAGATACTAGGCTCCCCTGTCTTGTATAACCCCTGCCCAGATACTAGGCTCCCCTGTCTTGTATAACCCCTTCCCAGATACTAGGCTCTCCTGTCTTGTATAACCCCTGCATCTAAAGTGAATATCCACTGAGAAACAGACTGGCCCTTATAACCCTGGTAACTTTATTGGCAAGCTTTTGAGTCTTTGATAACATAATTGAAATAAAAGTTTAGGCATAGGTTCTTAGATCAGTTTACATTTGCTTTTCCATATATGATGTAAGCTGATGAGAAGTTTAATCCACAATGTGGTAAAATTGGAGGTATATTCCCTGTCACAAAACCACAAATTAAGCCAGAGCACTAACTTAACCTCCCATATTTAACCCTTTCGCTCTCTTAGTTCAATGTCCTGCTGTATCCATCTTAACAGAAAAATTAATCTTGCTGAGATTTTGCCTGTATGAATTGAGCAGTTTGTGTAGATGTTGGCCTGTTTCTGCCACATATTATGCTGTTAACATTCCAAATACACAAGGCTTCATTCTACATCCCCTTCCATTAAAAATACAACAACTGCCAGTGATCGTTTTACCAGTTATGCTATTCTACATACTCCATTGTTAACACATCAGTCCATGTTATACATTTTTGACAGGTTAAAGATTGCAGATCTTTATTACACAGACTCTCTCCAATCCATCCTTATTCCTTACCTGTCCTGGCATTTCCACTCATCTGGAAATTCCTCCTGTAAAATGGCAGTCCCGACTATTTTTAGGGACTTTTTATCACACTCCAATAGGGTTCCTCCCAGTATTTAATGTGACACATACCGTTATCTGTATACTGATGTAAGCCACCCTGCCAAGACACAATCGTTTCTGGTCTGTAGCAAACGTGCAGAGGGTTTCACTAAACTGTTCTGTTTTATGTTGCAGTATAAATGAGAATACACAAGAAGAACCTACTACAGGCCTTCTAGCCCTGCACATATTAGCACTGAAGACTTCCTGCGAGAACATGGAAACACCAGAGAGAAAGAAATTAATTACACAACTTAAATCCCAACTTCATGAAGAAAAGAAAAACTTGGGTAATTTCTTTAAAAACTAGTGTATTTGAAAGGAAATAAATAAATGTAAAAAAAAATATATATATATTTGTAACAGACTGTAGTAGACCCTCTGCCCGTTGTAGGGAATCCCCTCCTTAGCCCCCGATTAAGGCTCAGCATCCACCCAGCAAGCCTTTCCTAGACCATTGCTCTTTGTACCCAAATAGCAGACAGGAGACCACTAGCAGTTAGGAACAGCAAGAATGAACAATCACTTTATTTTTTGAAACAATACAGACTTCTAAAAAGACATAAACATGACATCACAGACATTAGTATACAATGGGGGGATGGAAATAAGCATAGTTCTTCAACTAACTGGGGCTAGGAATACATTATACTTTCAGGCTGCAAACCAAATAGGAATTAACATACAGTGAGTAGACCTAAATACAAAACACACAGTAAGACACATAATGAACACAACATAATCGGTTTAACAGTAAATCCAGTTAACACAGAACAATGGATGTTGGAGTAAACTATCAATTACTGTCACTGACACATTGTAATCCTTCAGATTGTTCTACTCACATAATTATACATAACACATAACCAATATACTAACAGAAAACAAATAACAATATTAAAGTATATAGTTATGGCACATAAGTCAGGGCCCATAATCTATAGGGAGGAGTTTGGCCCTCAGGCCCCTCCAAGAACCCCAGTCACGCAGGCTGTCAATATTCACTTTGTGACAATATTATATAACGTTCTGATTTGAAACATCATTGGCCACCGGAGGATGCAGAGAGGGTTACATGAGGCCAAGATATTTATCAAGCACACCAATTTTAGTACTATGCATACAGTTTGACAACCAAACTCAAACTCCCCATTGCTGAGACTTGTAATTGCCTACCTTCCCAGGGCATCATCCCACATCCTATTTTTATAGTAGGAGGGCACTGATCCACACTTAGTGGCACACTGGCCCTTTTTTTGCAGCTCTACCTAGAGACTGCAGGCTAGCCCTTTTTTGGGCTACCCCCTTCCTCTATCCTTTCTTAATCTTTCTCCTCTTTTTTTTAAATTCTACAATTTTCCTCTCTTGTTCTCGCTGTTAGCTAAAAATGGCAGATTATGGGATCGGTATCTGATATAATGTTTATGTGTGTGTTCTGTCTCTCTGTTGGACTGTCCACAAGATGGCAATATTATTCTGTGAATTGTCTCCCATACATATTTTTTCTCACTTTCTTCTAATCTCTGCCGCGTATATTCTGTAAATAAGGCTTTAATATTAAGTTCTGGTCTTATACCGTAACTGGTCCATATTTAGTCTGGTTAGGCACTGTATTTCATACTTTGTTTATTAGTGTGTGGTTTCTTCTCCTAAGAGAATTATTTTTTCCTACCTTTTGTCAGTGTCACAACACAGGGGTCCGTCCTCTTTATATCTCTAAAGTATCCACACAGTAATATCTTTTTAAAGTGGACAATGTCTAATTTATTAATTTAGGTCTGATACCAAGGTCATCACCAATTATTAGAATACTGATAACTTGTAATACCGTACATTTAATGATGAAATTACATCATATAAACCTTTCTCACAGTCTAATAGGTTCTTCGTGTGTTGTGTTATGAATCTATATTTTTGTTTCTGTTTTAAGACACATATTTGATTACATATTGTCACAAAGTTTATCTGGCAACTGATCTGTAACACTTGTTATGCGTTTATGCTGTATACATATGGATTGCCAATAAAAATATAATTTAAAAAAAGGCTGGGCAAATAAATACATATGTATGGAATAAAGCAGGAGGAATTAATAGCACAAAAATAGTGGCAGTAGAGAGGCGTGGCTCTTTACGGTAAAAGTAATCAGTGCAGTGATAGCTACCAATATCACTCATGGTGAACATTTCCTAGGGTCTGTGATGGACAATTTAATGATATTCTATGGACAATCACAGACACTCGTATGGACCCTTTGCCTGTCCCTGCAAGTAACAATATTTGGGCAAAAAATGTTTTGTTTGTATTGAACTTTTTAAACTGTAAAAGGCTGGTTTCTATGTTATTTTTTATTTTTTTTTTACGCTATTGCTCAGTGAATTAATTATGCATTTATATATTTATGTACCTTTTTTCTTTTTTTTTCTCATTCAAGTGCTTAAACAAAGACCCTTATCCAACTTCTACCAGTACAGCCTAGGGATCCTAGCACTTTGTGTCAGTAACAAAAAAGTGGATGTGCATGTGATTAATAAACTCCTGCATGCTGAAAACGAAAATACATTTCTCCATGGACAAACGCCCTCTATCGGTAAGAATAATTATGCTTAGAGGTATATGCTGCACAAGCCTGAAACATGTTATTGTGTATATACATATGTATAATATGACTAGAAAATAGTGAAATACCGTGTCAAAACTGATATTGGCAGAACTGCTTTGTAATGTGATCGATGGCAGGGAAAAACCTTTATTTAAAGCATACATGTTTTTATTTTCACATTTTATTAAAATAGTTAAGGAGTTTTAGTAATTTGTTCATTGCTAACTTTCTGTTACACTGCAATATAACATTACCTCACAGTGTAAAAGATGTTAAAGATGAATTTTATTATCACTACACCAAGGGTAGGATAATGCCTAATTGTGGCATCAGTAGTGACAGTGGCTTTCCGTACAATAAAACTGGTTTATAAATAAAAACAAAATACAAAAACTAATGGTTGATCTTGGTCTTCCTAACTGTTAAGGCAACCAGAATCAAGTTGCCCCATCCACCCACCACCCCAAACCTGGGGACGGATAGCAATAAATTATGATCAGCCTCTAGACTAATCAAATTCCTCACTGCAATGACTGAGACAGCCTGTCTCTTCTGATGCAGGCTAAAACAGCCCCTTTTCTGGCTCCATCAGAGGCATTCTGAAACGCCCCTCACCCAGTTTTCATAGGGTAAGGCCACTGGCCTGTCACTGTAAGACCGCCCATGGACGGTCCCGGCGGCCATTTTTGTTTTCCCATGAAGCTTCCAGGTAAGCCAAAGATAGTACATATCGCTGTGAAAGCACAGCAATTGCTCCATTTTAAAGTGTACAGGCATTGTCACCAAAGCATTGCATTGGAAGCCTGTATACATATGGGAATTGACGTGAAGGGGTTAAAGTATCCAGGCCCATTTTTAAGGGCATCTGTTGTATTTGGTAGCACCCCCTCTTCATGCAGTGAATTCCATACCCTTACCATAAACAATCCCTTCCACTTTCGTGTTAGCAGGTGACTTCTTGTCCTCTGTTCTGTTAATGAACAGGTCTTCAGAAAGCCCTTTGTATTGGCCATGGACATATTTATTTAACATTATCATATCCCCTCTAACATGTTGTTTGTCCAGTGTGTACAAATTTCACTTTTCTAGCCTTTCTTCGTAACTAAAACTTTCCATTCCCCTAGTTAGATTTGTAGCCCTCCTCTGCACTATCTCTAGTTCCATAATGCCTTTTTCTTAAAGAAGGTACCCAGAATTGAACCGCATATTCAAGGTGAGGTCTTACCATGGATCTGTAAATAGACAAAATAATTTCTTCCTCTTACTCCCAAATCTTTTTCCTTAGTAGATTTCCCCATTGAAACCACATTTAAACTAAATGTTGCATTTTTATCATTACATCATTTCACATTTTGTCCAAATGGAATCTCACTTGCCATTTATCTGCCCGGATACCCAATTTGTCCAAATCCTCTTGCAGTGAAGACACATCTAGTTCAGACTGTATTATTCCTTAAGTTTCTCCCTCATTGGCCACCCTGTGACAACCTGTCATAGCTGCTGCATTGTAAACCCTGCAATCTGATCATACTAAGCTGTGATCATCCACAGTGGGAGAGACCAGATCATGGTCTTTATAGACTCTGGATGTCTAATCCTGATCATTGACACATGGTGCAAACAAGACAAATCACTTAGAAAGAACGGTTTACTGGAGTCGCAGTGTATGGAACACAGAGAAACTGTGGCTGGAACTAGTAGCTTTTGTAACCATGTTACTATCTCTCTAGTTGGTGTCTAATGCAGTTTTCTTATTTCAGATACAGAGGCAATGGCAGGTCTCGCATTCATGTGCTTGAAGTACTCTCCTCATTATTCCACTGACTTGATAAGACAAATTAACAAAGCTGTCAAAAGTGTGAAAACCAAGATTCTGGCATCCCAAAGTCCAGACGGAGCCCTGGGAAATATTTACAGCACACCTCTTGCTGTCCAGGTGAGTCCAGTAAAACAGGAGTGGTTGGGCTGCTTTCATGATTATTTACTTGTAGCCTTCGCTATTTCTTTAAAGAGACACACCACTTTTTTTTAAGGTACTTACGTTTGAAATTCCTGTCTTAATTCCTTGCAGTATCTTGCAATTCTGTCTTCAGTGAGTAGACCCATAAGTAATCCCTGTTTTGGGCCCATCTGCTGGTATCATTTTAATTAATATACAGCACTGTGCAAAAGTTTTAGGCAGGTGTGAAAAATGCTGTTAAGTAAGAATGCTTTTAAAAATAGACATGTTAATCGTTTATTTTTATAAACGAACGAAATGCAAAGTGAATTAACAGAAAAAAAAATCTAAATCAATTCTTCTAGGTAAACTTGCACAAAGGCAGGGATTTTGTAGGCATGTAATCAGGTGTATGATTAAACTATTCTACCAAACAGGTGCTAAGGATCATTAATTTAATGTAGAGTTAAACACAATCATTAACAAATACAGCTGTGTAGGTGGAATCTGAAGACTGATTAATATCAATAGTCCTACACATGGCAAGACTGTGCAAAGCAACATGAGGCCAATTAGTTATACTGGTCTCTCTCAGGCAGAATTTTCAATTCCTGAGGTCCTGAAAGAAACAATTACCTCAACAAAAGTTAGTCTGGGATTGCATTTTTAGTGCTGATGTAGAGCATGGACCTGAGGCTCAATACAACGCTGGAATAACCAGGTACTCAAACAATCCCTCTGCTCCAAGTAGGTAAGTCAATACAATAAGCAGAGTCGCCACTCAAGTTTTAGTGGACACGCTTCGCGTCTTGGTGATGCTTAATCATAAGTACCACGTATGTATGAGTTGCTCTTCACATTATACGTTAATATGAGAACATTTAAAACTGATGCGTCAACCTGCTAGTTTTCAATGCAAACAGCTATTTAGCACAATGATGGCGAACTTGTAGCAAATATACCCCTTAGTACTTATGATTTACAGCTCATAGTGGAAGGTCCCACGGGCCAGTCCTTCACACAGAGTATTGATATCCCATCGCGTTCTTCACTTCTGGACATCTTGCAAACTTCACCAAAGCAGAATTCAAAGTTCACGTTAGTACTTTTACATGTGATATCTCCTCATGGCTGGTGTTTACTACACACTCTATAACTGCAACTACATACCTCACATTGCTCATATCTATGAGTTGCTTTTAACTACCGTATTTTCCGGCGTATAAGACGACTTTTTAACCCCTGAAAATATTCTCAAAACTTGGCGGGTCGTCATATACGCCGGGTACTGGGATTTACTTACCTATTTTCTGCTCTGTCTCCGCTCGCGCTGTTAAGCCGGTCCGTGGCTGTGAGGGAAGCGTTGTGAGCGCGGCTTCAATAAAGTTTGTTTAAACTTTTTTTTTAAACAAACTTTATTGACCGCGCGGCCTGAGGGGAGCTCACAACACTTCCCTCACAGCCACGGACCGGCAACAGCGGGAGACAGAGCAGATAATAGGTAAGTATTGGGGAAGGGGGGAGGAGGGTGCAAACTCTATATTTTAACCTAAAAAGTTAAAATATAGATGCGATTTTTCTGGCTTATAAGACGACTAATAATAATACGATCGTATTTCCTGATGTCCTGTCCAAGCTCTTTAAGAAGCACAAAGAAACACTAAATGATGAGGACCGTAGACGCAGTGGTTGGCCAAGGAAACTTATGCAGCAGATGAAAGACACATCATACTTATTTCCATTTGTAGCCAGATGTCCACCAGTGCCATCAGCTATCTGAAGAAGTCTAGTGAAAAGTGGTCTTCATGGAAGACTTGCTGGCAAAAAGGCAAATATTCAACGTGGAAACAAGGCCATTCGACCCAACTGTGGATGAAAACTCTGGAACTTGGGTGCAGAAAAGTGTCAGCAGGTGTTGCAAGTTTCAACCTGCATTTCTACAAATGGAGGTTGGGATTTGGTAAAAATTAAAGGTCTCAAAGCTGAGACGGACAGGCAGATACTTATCCATCATTCAGTTCCATCAAGGAGGCATCTAACTGGCCCCAAATGTATTCTCCATCATGACAATGACCCCCAAACATACAGCCAACTATCTTCAGAATAAGGAACGAGGAGCCTTGGAAGTGATGTTATGGCCCCAGCGAACATCATTATGTCTGTCCGGGATTACATGACGAGAGAGAAGAAACTGAGGCTACCTAAATCCCTAGAAGAACTGTTGTTAGTTCTCCATTACAACCTACCTGCCGAGTTCTTTAAAAAACTGTGTGCAAGTGTACCTAGAAGAATTGATGCTGTTTTGAAGGCAGAGGTCCATACCAAATATTGATTTAGAATTGTTTTCTCTGTTCACTCTCTTAGTTTATTTTTTTATCAAATAACAAAATGCTATTAACATGCCTGTTTGTGAAAGCATTCTTACTTTACAGTATTTTTTCACACCTGCCTAAAACTTTTGCACAGTACTGTATATTCTATAGGAAAATCTTAGATCCTTGTTTAATGATCTGTATATCCTGTTCCAGTTCCTCTCTTCAGTCGGAAATTCAAAGGGTACGCAGACCTGTTCTAAGGCAATAGATACTCTACTGGAAGCAATGAAACAAGGAAAATTCTCCAACCCCATGATGATGTCCCAGTTAATGCCGGTGTTACACGGCAAGTCTTACCTGGATGCTGCTAAGGTAGACTGCACCACTAGCATTGGTAAGTCAGCAAGCGGTTCAATGCAGTGTCATCCAACTTTTTAATATGGAGGGCTGCATATTATGAAGAATGTTATTTTTGGGGGCAAAATATTATTCATTTCATAAAGTAATGGCAAAACAATCTTGAGGGCCACATATTAAAAAGAAGAAACCTGTACAAAAAAAAAATCATTGTTTTATGTTTTTTTTTTTTTATAAATACATTGTATTAACCTATATAATTAAAAACCAAGTTTTACCTTTTATTTTTTGAGACTTCACATTCCTTTTCATTGTTCTACTTTACATTTGGGTTACCCCCAGTTGAGGTCTCTCCTCTTATGAGGACTCAAACAATTAATTGTTAAAGCTCTACATTTCAAAATTTCAAACTTAATTATCGATACAAATTCAAATGACTTGATGCACGCTGTGTACAGGCTGTATTGGAAGAATAAACACTTATTCCATGGAGCTTCATTTCAAGCTTTTGTTTGTGGTCACTGTCCAACAAGCCGAAAACACTGCTTGACGCATTTCGGGCAGGTGTCCTTAGTCATAACACTCATGACTAAGGACAACTGTCCGAAACGCGTCAGTAAGAATCACACTGAATGCATAGGCAATGAAAATTCCTTTGTATGAAGATGATAGTTTTCTTTAGAAGGGCAGATCTTTGATTTTATATTAACAGACTTGTTTCATCAATGACATTCTGAATCACATCTTGCTAAGGTTCTGGAGAATTTTTCTACAAATATCTCCACTTTAGGAATTGTTTGTTCTGTTTCCTCTTTTAATAATTTTGCATTGCTTTTTTTCTATTTCAGATAACCTGTTTATAAGCCCCACTACCGGTGTGATCCCTGAAATTGAAGTGGGTGAAGACCTTATTCATGTACAGCTCATAGTGGAAGGTCCCACGGGCCAGCCCTTCACACAGAGTATTGATGTCCCATCACGTTCTTCACTTCTGGACATCTTGCAAACGGCACAAAAGCAGAATTCAAAGTTCACGTTAGTACTTTAACATGTGATATCTCCTCATGGCTGGTGTTTACTACACACTCTGTACCTGCAACTACATACCTCACATTGCTCATATGTATGAGTTGATCTTAACTTAATACTTTTATGTGAGAACATTTCTAATTGATGTGTCAACCTGCTAGTTTCCAATGCATACAGCTATTTTGTGGTGATACATTAGCATAATGATGGTGACCTTGCAGCAAACATACCCCTGAATGGGCAAGACAAACATATTTACACCAGTATGTCCATACTTTTCCAATCACTTGCAAGTGAGTTAGACCAAAGCAGGACCAAATGAAATCTATCCAGTGAACTGCGGAATGGCATGGTCTAGAATTATACTGCACACCCACCAGCAACACGTCACATGATAGATGGCTCATTTGGTCAGTTCTCTATAATACTCATGTATACTACTCAGAGGGGCAGGTCCCCCTACACTATTTATCTTCTAAAACGGCAAAAAAGTTTTAAAAGGTTTACTGCTGTTGTCATAGCAACAACCATGCCTATTTCTCCAAGTTCTCCATCTTGCATGAACGCACTCTGTTATCCAAGCACTTGAGACAGTATGAACCGGATTCCACAGTAACAACTAATACCAGCATTTTGCCTGAGGGGAGCATGAAAACTGCTGCAGAGGAAGGTAGCCTAGCCTGTGTACTCCCTCTCAGTGATGTCATTGAAGTTCAAGACACCAGGAGAACTTTAGTTTGTTAAAGTAAAAATAAGTGCATATAACATATATATTATAAACTTGTAAACCATACAAAAAATAGGCTAGATGGAACTGCCCATTTTCAGGATCAAAAAGTACCTGTGTATTATTACACATGCCATCTGGTGGGCAAACGTGGTTGGGCATCGGGGTTAGTAATTTTCCTTTTTCTCTTTGATTGATTTAGCATTTTGCTGCCATCTCTCTATCTTCCTTAACACCTGGGAATTGTGTTTTTCTATTCCTTTCAGACGTGGTTTGCATTTGGCATGTGCAAACACGGAGCATTGCTTTACGCTTTTTTCTTATTTCTTCTTATGGGATTAGGTTTGAGACACAGACTTCTTTATATGGTCCTTACTTAACCATGGTCAATGGCGTAAAGAGCTCATTGGAGGATAGAACCTACTGGCAGCTTCTGAAGAACCCAAATATATCTTTGATAGAAGGTAAATATCTGCTGTCTTTTAAAATGATTCCTACGCTTTGTTTCCGTTCCTAACAGATAGCGATAAATAGAAATAGACTATTTACTGTCTTATTGGTGATTCTGTGCCACTCAAATATTAGCTGGACATGCATGAACTTTTCTACAGTCATGTTGTCCTATTTCATGAGAGAGTCTGTTTTTCCTCTTTGAGTTCATATCTGTACCTCTTTATGTTGGTGAGAGCTCAGACTGCAGTACCTGGTTAAAGTTGCAGGTCTGAATGCTGCTGGTACGGTCAAGTCAGCCATTGAGTCTTCCAAGGTACATAAATCAGTAGCATAAAGTTGGTAAGCTCTATAATTCAGCTACTGAGTGTATTTATTTTGAGTGTGTGCTCAAAGCATCCCCAGAGGGAGAACAGGGCTATATAAAAACAAGTTATTTCATTCAGAACAATAGAGAAGATCCAGATCATATTAAATGAGCAGTGTTGTAACAGGGACCTACTGTGTGGGTTTTATTTTTTAATGGGCAATCACACTGGGACAAAATAAATTGTTTCTTGTTGATTGTTCCACTTTTGTCATACACTGCCCCAGAATGTATATCAATAAATTACTACCACGTGTTTTCCAGATGGCTGGATTTTCGACTGGAACAGCCCAACTGTGAATTATACATGTTTAATATCCTGTGCTTTGTTGTGTAACTGATAACCTTTTTCTTTTTCTAAAGGCATTGTTGATTACAGACCCGAGGATGGAGAAATGATTATCCTTCGTTTCAGTAAATGGTAATTGGTGCAGCCCTGCATTGGAGATCTTCAGAATAAATCAGTGCCAATTTGTAGATCCAGGTGATCTCTTACTAACACAACTTGATCATTGCCTTAAAGGTTATCACTCATAGTTATTAATCAGCTTTACATAGAGTTGTAATTGTGCACTGTTTTGTATTGATAATCAGTTTATATCTCTTGTGGTCTTGTCCCTGAAAAGACAAGGTGTATAAATGATTAGGATTATTGAGATTGTTCTTAGAAATGAACTAACCCAAGTATACTCGGGGAAATCCTGACTTAGGGCTATCCTATTCTAACATGAGAGGTCTTAAAACCCAAAGTTGTCAATCTCTGTTCTGCTTCTCTTTGAGATCACATTTGTACCTCATTAATCTTACATATTGAAAGCTGCTAAACATCCGTGTTAAATAAACAATGAACCACTCGTCAATAGAAAAGGCCACTGTTTTGTCTCTAATCATTTCTTCATATGTTTCCTGTAATATAGTAATCGTAGTGTCACACACCACCTCCTATAAATGTGTTAATACAAATTACAGTTATAGTATATATGGCAAGGAATATACATGTATGGCAGTCGTACATTTTAGTAAAATTTAGTCATCTAACAGAGGGAGCCGCGATGCGCTGTTTAAGTCAGGACATCCTATGCCATCATACAGGTATCTAGGCACCTGTGATATAGGGTGGCACAGAACCTCCTTCAAGGGCGAAAGGGGTTAACAATGTCTACACTAATGTATTTCTGATTTATTTGAGGTTATTTTAATGGACAACATTTACTTTTCTTTCAAAACAAGGACATTTCTAAGTAACCTCAAGGTTTTGAACAGTAATATATATTTTTGAGACAAATTTCTAAATGTCTGTCATGTAGATTTACCTCCTAGAATTGCTTTTTTTTTTTTCTACTTTAATTTATATGCCTTTTCTTTCCTCCCCTTATTTAACTATGCCATTAACTGCTATGTTCCAGACCAGCCTCTGCAGTTTTTAGTACCATATTTATTGTAACTTTATCAGGGATAAAACTTGTTACTATAGAAACATGTTTACGACACTGTTTGTGTTTAGGATAATCCTTTCCTTTATGATTTGTAGTATTATTATTATTATTATTATTATTATTTTATACCTCATTTTACAAATTTGTTCTTCAAAAAATACCTTTTCCGATAGTTCAGACTGAGCACGTTAAACTGAAAACCCCAAATGTTTCACCAATGATGAAAATGTCCTCTACGTGGAGAGCTGTGGGATCTGATTTGCTTCAGGTATCTCTGTAAACTGCTTTAACTCAGTTATTCACTATTGGCCCAGAAAATATCAAGAACTTGCGTTTCTCCCTCTTACAGAAGATATAATCCGTGCATTGAGTTCACAGCACTAAGGAAGCAGTAAAACACAAGTCATGTTATTGTTTGGTCAGTAAAACAAATCATTTGCTTTATTGGCCTGTGTAGCACTTCTGATTACCTGATCATTACCAGATCACTCCCTCTGACATCATTGATTTAGTGAATAAAATGAGTGTTAGAGGGGTTGTGTGTGTGGAGCACACATTATGTATGGCTGCAAATCACTGTGGCACTCCATCAATGCCAGCAGCAAAGGAACCTGTTAGACAAGGTAAGCTGTTGATGCCTTAGATAGGGGAGGATCATGGGCTTTACTCATGGAAGAGAGAATTGCAGGCAAGTGAGAGGGGAATTTCAAAATTAAGGCTGAAGTAGCAGAGTTGGAAAAATTCTCCCATTCAGTTGAATTCCCATCTCAATTCCCTGCACTTCTCTCTTTTATGAGGTTGGTAGTAGGTTTTTGACACTTTTTTTTTGTCTGCATGGCAGAATATCTGTGTGGGAAAGGTCATCTGTGTGGGGGGGGGGGGGGGGGTGTATGTGTAAGGATGGGTCTCTGTGTGTGTGACTTTTGGTGTAATATCCCCTACATTATGGCATATTATGAGGCTGTTGGTCTACTTTTTTTTCTCAGTCTGGTAAATGGTGCAACATACACAACATTTTGTATGTTTAGTTATTTTGAAATCATGGGAATTTGCTCACATACAAGTGTGTATGTGTGTGTGTAATGTGTGTAGTGTGTGTAAGTGGGATTATGTGTCTGTGTGTAAGGGTGTGTGTATGTATGTGTAACTGTGCAAGTGTGTATGTGTGGCTGCATGTGTATATGTGTGTATTTGTGGCTGTGTATTTATGTGTATAAGTGTAACTTCGAGTAATGTGAGTCTTATTGTGTATTGTGGTACAGTAATGTGCAGCATGAATGTGTGATATACTCACACACTGCACATTATAGTGAGTTTTATTGCTGTTGAGACTGTGATACACTCACACACTGCACATTAGTGAGTTTTATTGCTGTGGAGTCTGTGTTAAACCTACACATTTGCACATTACTGTGAGTTTTATTGCTGTGGAGTCAGTCACAGACAGACAGGCACACACGCATACAGTCAGTCACAGGCAGACACACGCACATGCAGTCAGTCATACATACACACACACACACACAAACACACTGTCAGTCACAAACACTTACTTACATACAATTCATCAATTTTGTTGTTGTTTACGATACAAAAAAGTGCATCTATCAATATGTCCCCCTCCTGGCTACTATACCTCATTCTAGCCTGGTCAGTGCCCTGCTGTTGTTTCTAGCCCTGCTGAGCACACTCAGCCCTCGGACACTATAAGACTGTGCAGCCCGTGCACACACTGCTCCCTCGCCCTCCGTGGATAAATTAATAAATAAAATGATCCCAGCGGTGAGGGCACCATGCAGGGACAACAATAACCAGGCGCCAGGCATGATTTCCTGGTGCTCAGGGTTTGTTGAGCCCCGATATATACCACATATACCTATTGTTCATTGGCGTCAATTATATCAGTCTGTATGCTGTCTAAGCATGTGAGCTTATTTACTCCACTTCTATCAAATCTCCAGCCCCGGATCTTTTGGAGACCTAGCAACGCCCCTGTCTGTAAACGTGATATTTGTTCTCATTTATTAGCATCCATCTGCTTTTTCATGTTATCGCACCGCGTATAGAATACAAGTTCATTTGATTACTTCTGTGTTGCCGTTTATCGAAGGGAGATTTGCACAATTTTCGCGCTGCTTGTGGTTCAGCGACAAACATCCTCTTCACGAGCCTCTGCTAATACAGCCATTGGTGTCATACTGCATGCAGGTGTACTAAATATTTTAATAACATAATACTGCTAGCAACGGTCAATTTCATTTTAAAATTGTTTTATTAGCTGATCAGGTAACTTCACATTTAAGGCACGAGGATCTTTTGACATTTTTCCTTGTTTATATTCACTGAATATAGCTGTCATCAAGTTTACTCTAAGTCGTTTGTTGGTTGTCTGGTGGTTTGACCTTCAAAAAGAAAAATTAGTAACATTAATTCTACAAATCCTTTGAATTGTGTTTTTTTGTTTTTTTAACTGATTGCACAATTAGAAAAAACCCTGCAACAGATGAAAGCTGTGAACATCACCAGGCTTTAAACACTATACATCTAAATAAGAAAGATGTTGTGCTTTTTTTGTATTTTACATTTACCAGCCAGTTTGTTTTTGGATGTGTCTGTAAGGATTATCCCATACAGTAACACTGTGCAATTAACAAAGAGAAACATGAATTATATTTGTAGTTGCAGCACACTATGGTAAGGAATCCCATGTAATATGCATAAATTATGTGATAGATGTAGAGTAACATGGTGTTTTTATTATAGATATTATACATTTGTATTTGAAGGCTTTGCTGTGTGCAGAAACCAAATGGTCTTGCCCATGTGATATAATTTACCATTGTGTTCCCTAGTAAGCCAATTCACCACAGTACACTAACCAATCTAGCAAAAACTTGGAGAGAACTGCCAGGTTATGGCTATACTGTACAGAAATAGTGTCATCCATCCTGTTCTACCAAACATGATTAGTAAAAACACCACATTTCTAAAAGAGTAAAGAAGTAGACTTTATGTAGGAGAACCAGCACTATGCATAATTATGTTCTTGTCTGCCATCTATGTGTTTGTAGAAAGATAGGTACACCAAGGTTGACAAATTGACCTGAGTTTTAGGAGCTAGCTAAAAAAATCTAGGAGCCAGACAACGGCACATAAACACAAACACACGCAGTCACACACAGACACATAGCCTGTCACATATACATCCAGAATAAAGGATCCTTTATTCTGATTTGAAGGACTAGGGAGAAAGAGTGCGAAACCTGTTACACCTTGTTTTTCTACATATACACACACACACACATATATATATATATACATAAATCCAGTCGTTGCCCCTCTAATTTAAGACTATGTCCTCTAGTTGTGGTAGTTTTTTCTTCTTTTAAATATACTGTAATCCTTTACTATGTTGATTCCCTTTATGTATTTAAATGTTTCTATCATATCCCCCCGGTTACGTCTTTCCTCCAAGCTATACATGTTAAGATGCTTTAACCTTTCCTGGTAAGTTTTATCCTTCAACCCATGAACCAGTTTAGTAGCCCTTCTCTGAACTCTCTCCAAAGTATCAATATCCTTCTGGAGATACAGTCTCCAGTACTGTGTACAATACTCCAAGTGAGGTCTCACCAGTGCTCTGTACAATGGCATGAGCACTTCCCTCTTCCTACTGCTAATACCTCTCCCTATGAAACTAAGCATTCTGCTAGCATTTCCTGCTGCTCTATTGCATTGCCTACCTACCTTTAAGTCCTCTGAAATTATTACTCCTAAATCCCTTTCCTCAGATGTTGAGGTTAGGACTGGACCAAATAGTCTATATTCTGCTTTTGGGTTTTTACACCCAAGGTGCATAATCTTGCACTTTTACACATTAAATGTCAGTTGCCACAGCTCTGACCATTTTTCTAGTTTAGCTAAATCATTTGCCATTTGGCTTATCCCTCCATGAATATCAACCCTGCTGCAAATCTTTGTATCATCAGCAAAAATACATACTTTGCCAACAAGACGTTCTGCAATATCGCTAATAAAAATATTAAAGAGAATGGGTCCAAGTACAGATCCCTGAGGTACCCCACTAGTAACAAGACCTTGCATCGAATATACCCCATTGACCAGAGGCGTCGCTAGGAGTGGGCTACTGGAGCTATAGCCCCGAGTCCCCCCTTCATAGCCCCGAATGGAGACTCTGGGGCTAAAGTATTCTTTCGCCCCGAGACTCCAGGGCTTTAAATATATAAAAAAAAAGAAAATCCCCCGGTGACCTTTCCTCCGTCTGGGACATAGTCCCAGAATCGGAGGATTAACCTCACGCGGGGGTGAGGGCCGATTCGGGAGGAGCGGCTGCTATAGGGAGCTCGCTCCCTAGCCTCTCCTCCTGGCCATAGAGATCACAGCGCGACGGGTGCAAGCTCCGCCCTCGTCGCGCTGTGTCAGCTGCTTGCCGGATGTCAGGTGGACGGACATCCGGCAGAAGGTCCTGGATGACGGACCAAGTGTAAGGTAAGTAAAAAAAAAAAAAAAAAAAAAAGTGTGACTGTGTATGGGTGTCTAGGTGTGTGTGTGTCTGGGTATTACTGGGTTCTGACTGGCACACTATTACTGGGTTCTGACTGGCACACTATTACTGGGCTCTGAGTGGCACAATATTACTGGTATCTGACTGGCACAATATAACTGGTATCTTACTGGCACAATATTACTGGCCTCTGAATGGCACACTATTCCTGGTATCTGACTGGCACACTATTACTGGGCTCTGACTGTCACAATATTCTTGGGCTCTGACTGGCACAATATTCCTGGGCTCTGACTGGCACAATATTCCTGGGCTCTGACTGGCACAATATTACTGGGTTCGGAGTGGCACAATATTACTGGGCTCTCATTGGCACAATATTCCTGGGCTCTGACTGGCACAATATTCCTGGGCTCTGACTGGCACAATATTCCTGGGCTCTGACTGACACACTATTACTGGGCTCTGAGTGGCACACTATTACTGGGCTCTGAGTGGCACACTATTACTGGGTTCTGACTGGCACAATATTCCTGGGCTCTGACTGGCACACTATTACTGGGCTCTGAGTGGCACACTATTCCTGGTCTCTGACTGGCACAATATTACTGGGCTCTGACTTGCACAATATTCCTGGTATCTGAATGGCACAATATTCCTGGGCTCTGACTGGCACAATATTCCTGGGCTCTGACTGGCACAATATTACTGGGCTCTGACTGGCACACTATCACTGGGCTCTGACTGGCACAATATTCCTGGTATCTGACTGGCACAATATTCCTGGGCTCTGGCATAATATTACTGGGCTCTGAGTGGCACGCTCTTACTGGGTTCTGACTGGCATACCATTACTGGGCTCTGACTGGCACAATATTCCTGGGTTCTGACTGGAACAATATTCCTGGGTTCTGACTGGCACAATATTACTGGGCTCTGACCGGCACAATATTACTGGGCTCTGACTGGCATAATATTACTGGGCTCTGAGTGGCACACTATTCCTGGGTTCTGACTGGCACAATATTCCTGGGCTCTGACTGGCACAATATTCCTGGGCTCTGACTGGCACACTATTACTGGGCTCTGAGTGGCACACTATTCCTGGTCTCTGTCACAATACTACTGGTATCTGACTGGCACAATATTACTGGGCTCTGACTGGCACAATATTACTGGGCTCTGACTGGCACAATATTTCTGGTGTCTTACTGGCACAATATTCCTGGGCTCTGATTGGCACAATATTACTGGTATCTGAGTGGCACACTATTACTGGGTTCTGACTGGCATACCATTACTGGGCTCTGACTGGCACAATATTCCTGGTATCTGAATGGCACAATATTACTGGGCTCTGACTGGCACAATATTACTGGGCTCTGACTGGCACACTATCACTGGGCTCTGACTGGCACAATATTCCTGGTATCTGACTGGCATAATATTACTGGGCTCTGACTGGCACACTATTACTGGGCTCTGACTGGCACACTATTACTGGGCTCTGACTGGCACAATATTACAGGCATCTGACTGGCACACTATTACTGGGCTCTGGGTGACACAATATTCCTGGTATCTGACTGGCACAATATTACTGGGCTCTGAGTGGCACAATATTACTGGTATCTGACTGGCACAATATAACTGGTATCTTACTGGCACAATATTACTGGCCACTGAATGGCACACTATTCCTGGTATCTGACTGGCACAATATTACTGGGCTCTGAGTGGCACAATATTACTGGTATCTGAAAGGCACAATATTACTGGGTTCTGAGTGGCACAATATTCCTGGTATCTATAATTGTACAATTTTCAAACACTGAAAACATTGTGGGTGTTTTCTTACATTTTTATTATGGGCGGGGGTGCAACACTCAGGGTCCGCCCCGATTGCCAAATGCTCTAGGTACGCCCCTGTGTGTGACCGAGCTCATCTGGGCTCTAGCCCCAGATCATCCGAAGACCTAGCAACGCCCCTGCCATTGACTACAACCCTCTGTTGCCTGTCACTCAGCCATTGTCTAATCCATTCAACAATATTGAAATCCAAACAAAGATTTCAGTTTATTGATAAGCCTTCTATGTGCGACATTGTCAAAAGCCTTACTGAAATCTAGGTAAGCAATGTCTACTGCACCACCCTGATCTATTATTTTAGTCACCCAATCCAAAAAATCAGTAAGATTAGTTTGGCATGATCTCCCTGAAGTAAACCCATGCTGTCTCTGCTCTTGAAATCCAAGCGACTTTACATGTTCAACAATCCTATACTTTAACAAGGTTTCCATTATTTTCCCCACTACTGAAGTAAGACTTACTGGTCTATAGTTGCCCGCCTCCTCCCTACTACCTTTCTTGTGAATGGGCACAACATTAGCTAATTTCCAATCTTCTGGAACTACTCCCGTTAACAATGACTGGTTAAATAAATCTGTTAACGGTTTTGCTAGTACACCACTAAGTTCTTTTAATAACTTTGGATGTATCCCATCAGGTCCCATCAACTTATTTGTCTTTACTTTAGACAGCTGAAGTAAAACCTCTTCCTCTGTAAACTTACATGCATCAAAAGACTCATTAGTCTTTTTCCCTAAATGAGGTCCCTTACCCTCATTTTCATTTGTAAAAACTGAACAAAAATATTCATTAAGGCAGTCTGCTAAGCCTTTATCCTCTTCTACATAGCATCCTTCTTTTGTTTTGAATCTAACTTAATGTACATGTAATGGAACTTGTTTTTAATATACACATAAAACACATCCAGTCAGACACTAATATACACACACATCCAGTCAGACACATATATACACACAAACACATCCAGTCAGACACATATATACACATAAAACACATCCAGTCAGACACATATATACACATAAAACACATCCAGTCAGACACATATATACACACACATCCAGTCAGACACATATATACACACAAACACATCCAGGCACACACATATATACACACAAACACATCCAGGCACACACATATATATATATACACACACAAACACATCCAGGCACACACATATATATACACACAAACACATCCAGGCACACACATATATATACACACAAACACATCCAGGCACACACATATATATATATACACACAAACACATCCAGGCACACACATATATAAACACATCCAGGCACACACATATATAAACACAAACACATCCAGGCAGACACACAAGACAGCAGGTTTTGGGTTATTTTTAAAGAGAAAAGTTCACCTATCAATGTCCCCCCTCCCTGCTGTTACACCTCAATGCTGGGAAGGGGGGTGTTTCCGTTGCAGCCCGGTGGCACAGAGCAGCTTCCCTGCTATCCTCCCAGCACTATATCGGTGCGCAAAGTGGCGGAGCAGGAAGTCTGTGCAGCTTGTGCACTCACTCTGCTCCCTCGCGCACCGCTGCTGGAATCAAGAAAAAAAAACGATCCCATTGCCGAGGACACCATGCAGGGCTGGCGATACCCGGGCGCCAGGTCTGATTTCGGCGACCTGGCGCCCGGGGTTTGTCTAGCACTGAGGTACACTGTACATACAATTATTCTGTTATGTGGTACCCTATTTGTGAGATTTTTACTATTTTGTAATTCTTTATTTATTGTATTCACTGTTTCACTGGATCTCGGTTACCTCTTCATATTTACAACTCCTGTAGAAACTGGCCTTTTCATCCAAATATAAAAGAATCAGGTCGCATAAAAATGTTGCCTATTAAAAATTAGAAACAAAGAATTAGCTTTTTTTAAATTACATTACAGAAAGGTGCGAACATGTATGTAGTCTTATTAATTTACTTGGAGTATTTGAAATTATAAGATGATTGATTTCAGGAATGTAAGATCCAAATATTTACACACAGAAGTGTTAAAAAGAACATTTTTGTATGTGTAGATTTTTAAGAATTAATGCTAAACTCAGTAACTCTTATTGCGTGTTCATGGCTATGTTCAGATTAGAATCTCATAAACACCCTTTGCTTGGCTGCTCATCACATACTGAATACATTGTTCCTTGAGACCTGCACATCCTGTTCTAAATTTATGAGCCAAATAAACACCCTCCCATCCAATAACCTATCACCGCTACTATAATCTTGTATTACAGCTTCAGGCAGGTCAGTGCATTGGAGTTGTAAAATGAATATTACATTACACAGTCACTGCTGATTCCCTATTTACAGCCTCTTCCTTTGAGTGACTTCTGGGGTGCGGTGGGATCTGCTTCTGTGCGGTGACTAGGGATTCTTATTATGCTCTTTCTTTCATCCTAAGGCTGTGTAAGGGAAAATGGTACATATGTGTTAAGACTGAAGACAAATAGCCACCATCTGCTTAGATCAGCGATGGCAAAGGCTTTTGAGCCCCAGTTTCCGTTTGTGTGCAATAAGCCCAGTTAATAATCCTAAAGTGCCATTTCTCCATATCATATGACCCATCCCATTTTTATTCCAGATCTTCTTCCTTTTAGTTTCCCCTTCTCTCTATTTTTGTTTGTTTAGCTTCAGTTGTTCCATCTCTATGTCTCCATATGATTCACATCTCTACATATATGATAATGGTAACAATATAGTCAAATGCAAAGAGCCCCATCAGAGGTTTCTGAGTACCAGAAGTGGCTCCTGTGCCATAGGTTCACCATCACTGGTTTAGATGTTGCGATAAAACGATCCACCAGTTTTACCAGCAAAAGTGAGGTGGTGTTCTCTAACCGAAATGGAGCTGCAGCCTAAAGCTTACTAGCATGCCAAATGTAGGCAATCTTCACATTGTAAACATTCTGATCCCTAGTTAAAGCCTATACCTAGTTAAGGTCCTGTCTGCTGCTCCCATTTACAAATGAGGGTTTCTCTCTGCATGAGCAGAGAGACAGTTGCTGACCAGACCAGGATGTCTGTTTCCTAAAGAAGCATTGCAGCTGCCAGTCAGAGAATACACACTGGCATGTGCTCTAAAAAGTACACGACTGTTTTCAATTGTGATTCTATATTTTAGCAAAAAAACCCTGTCTCCTAACTTTACTCCAGTCCCTGGTGCTAGCTGTAGTGAACTAGTGAATATGGTTGCCACCTGGCCGGTACTTTGGTTAAAATCCACCTGGCCAGTAAAAAAAATTGGCTTGAGGCCAATCTTAAGTCTATGGAGACAGTAGCAAGGCTGGTATTTTTCTGAAGAGAAGGTGGCAACCCTGCTAGTGAACAGGAGTAGCGCTTTCCCATTGAGCATAATGAGGGAATCTCTGAGCATTATATAGGTAGTTACTTGATTGGTTCAGAGGAGCCGGCTATTCATCTTCAGAAGGTGGGTACTGTTTGGGAGGGGTCCTATGTTTCAGTGGGTTTACAAGAGACTGTCATAGCTAAGCAATGGTTACATTCACTTAAAGTGATCTAAACATTGTTCATACTGGGAATGTAGAGAATAGAAAGAGGTGTTCTAGCAGAATTCCAGCAAATGCATAAATAAAAGAAAAATATGTTTATATGTGTCTATCAGATCTGTTTTTTTATGACATCACCTGTGGCTTAATATGCAAATTTACAACTTTTCAATGGGAAATGTGTAGTATGAAGCCACAAGGTGACTTCATAAGGAGGAGACACCACCGACACATTTAAAACATATATTTCTCTTATTTTATGCATTTATGTGCAATTCTGCTAACACAGTGCACAAATTATTTGATTCTCTACATTCACAATGTAAGCAGTGTTTAGGTGGAAAGAGTTTCTTTAACCCCTTCCCCTTGCCATTGGGCTCCTATTATCGGGCGCTCAGGGTTATGGACCCCGTGCGCGTCACTGGTACATTAAATAAGAGGAAAATTACAGCTAAACACAAACACCACAGGGAATGTTAAATAATAACTCACTGTCAAAGGATATCAGTGCTGGAAAAGTTCTGTGATATTTTTGTAAGCTGGCTATTAAGCCTTATGGGAATTAGTGAATATACCCAAGTAGTAAAATAATGTAATGGGTTCAATATGCAATAATACATTTTCACTTTTAAAACCAATTGTATTCATGGAATAACAATTGTAACATGTATGCCATAGATACAATGTCCTCCTAAATATATAATATAAGGTCTGAGGCTTAATCATATAAAAGATTATATTTAACTGTTTTCTAACCTAGTATGTCCAGGCTTGAAAATGGAAAAAGTAACATATTCGCTAAACTGTCATCTGTGGTGAACTGACGGAGGGGATAACAAAAATCAGGCAATGATAGTGGAGTTGAAAAAATCCAATTTGCCTGTCTTTCCAGCTTTGCCTGTTGTTTTTCTATTTTTTGCTTTACCATTGTCACTACACAGTGTTCCAACAGGTGTTAAAGGACTCCAACTCCCATAATCCACAGTCAGCTTTTCAGGATGGCACAGAATTATCGAATTTTGAATCCATTCGCAGCTGGATAGCCTTATTTGGCCACCCTTGATATGAGAGATGATACTATACTGTATGAAAATATATTTAGACTTAAAATAATTTTCCTCGGGATAACTATTGCAAGCCAAGAAAATTAAACCTTTTGTCCATTTCTTCAGGAATAGTAAATACGACCTAGTGATCCTGCTATCTGATGCATATAGGTAACAATACATAGTGGCTCAAGGGGAAATATCTTCAGTGCTTTCAACAGACACAGTGAGGAAAACTATTATTAAAAAGTTGGTTCATACTGCAGTGTTAAATAATATCAGCCCACAGAATATTAAATCAGATAAAATGAAATAAAGGTGAAGATCAAGGACATGATTCTTAATCCCAAAAAAAAAAAAAACAACAGAATCTTCTACTTACTACAGCCAAGAATGCACACCCAGTTCCAAGGCTGATGACTGTTGGAATGATGCCAAACCTTCTGGCCTGTGTATATAATACAGAACAAAGTCAACCTTCAACAATGCACATTATTCATGCAAAACCAGGCTTTTATTTAAGAACAGGACATACCTCGCCGGTCACAGAAATATGGAATCTGATTCCATAGAGTTTGAGAAGATCTCTGTATTCACGCCTCTCTTGATCCTGGTAATAAGAGGCCGTTCTAAAAGAACAGCGCTGTTTATTTGTAATTCAGCATGAAGCCAGAAGAAGGAAATATTTCATTGCGGAGATATACTTATTATTATTATTTATTATTTACCTGAAGTTGTTGTTCTTGTCTTGCAACTGAAACTGATATTGTGGTTTACATGAGGATTGAGAAAGATCCAAGTCACATTTCCACTCAATCTGCACAGCAACAACTCCACCCTAGGGACAAAGGCAAAGTGTAAACGGGACAAAGGGGAACTCTGAATCTGACAGGAGAGAACCATACTAAATGACTTGAGTGTGTAGGGTTACCACCTGGCCGGTATTTTACCGGCAGGCCGGTAAAAAATTGGCATCCGGCCAATGTTAAGTCTATGGAGACAGTACCAAGGCCGGTATTTTTTTGAAGAAAAGGTGGCAACCCTATGAGTGTGTGCAGTATTATTTTGGCCACAATTACACCAGCATTGGTTGGGGACCTTGTAAATGATGTGATATGATGTGTGAATGATGTGATTTGTAAAGAGCATTGTTATTTCATTTGTGCTGGAAAGATGAGAAAAACTATTCTTCAGGAACGACACAAGTCAGTTTTAGCTCCTGAATTACCATGTCACACATCTGTAGAGATTCAAATGTGGATCAAAACGTTGAGGTTTTGTAGGCCATTGTTTCTGATTGACTTTGGTAGAATAAAGTGAGATTTAGGCCTACTTGTTATACCAAAGGAGTTTGTGAAAATGTTTTTTGTATAACTTTAGAAAATTATTTGTTCTTTAAATGTATGTCATGTATTTAAGGTCTTGGTGTTTAGCTGTTCTCAGATTTTACTGTGTCATCTACAAATAGACAGAATTTCTTTGTGATAGCCTGGTGACACGAACAGCAATGATGTCTGGATGGGTCTGAATATTGAATGCCAGAGAATTTAATGCCAGTATTTATAATAGGGGTAATGATGATAAAATAATAAAATGCAAGGAAATTGTACTTTATTGGCAAGATTAATAATATACATATTATGTTATCAGCAGGCGGTCAATATTGTAATTATTTCATCTTGGACATAATATATAACCAAGGATTTTTATTAAATTTTCAATAATCAAATTTGTCTAAAGTTTGACATTGTGTCAGTGTCTTGCTTTGGGTATAGTAATTATAAATGTAATGTATAATCTTTCACTTGTTTTTTTTTAAATACTTTTGTACCATTTTGTCACACGTCTGACATTGATACATGTTTATTAACAAGGTAGTGTAGGTTAAAAAAAAACAAAAATCAGTCCATCCTAGTACAACCTTTTCACACATGATTGTTGCTGCTGCCAAAATAATAATTGTTGACAATCCAGTTCCTTGTGGCTCCAGGAAGAATCAAGTGTTGGCTTAAAGGGTGGTGGTAAACTAAGGGAAAGTCCCCAGCCCCAGGAAACCTAGGCTTAGCATTATTTATCAAGCATACAATACAGGATATTAAACGTCACCTCATGTTTGTAGATTGGATGTCTGCCAGAAAGTTAATTATATATACATTTTTTTTTTTTTTTAAAAGATGAACTTTACATGTTTTAATGGAATTCGTAAGGAACAATGTATCAGTGTATGTAATCAATAACTCTTAATGCATGTATTTTGAAATTAAAATAATTACCAGAACAGATACTTCCTCAAAGTTGTGACCAGTTTTTCTTAGGATATCACGGATTTGAAAAACTGGGCAATAAGGTTTGGTGGCTGGATCATACCTGCAGCTCTTAAAATAGGTCTCATCTGATGTATCCAAAGTGTTGGCCCTTTAAAAATGATGTTGTAGTTATTATCCAGGTTTATGCAGTCAACTCCAATGTTATTTCTAAATCAAGTCATAGCCATAACTCACTAGTCTTGTTTTAAATGGACCTTATCTTCCTTTGAAGAATGGCATATCAGTTTAGTAAAGCATTTGTTTACTTCTTTAAAGCTAGGCAAATATCTGTCACTACTGTCCCTGTTGCTAGTGTGCAAAAGGCCAACTACTAATTTAACATGTATTGTAGTAGAGAGGTCATGTAGTGCTCACTTGACTTTACTATCACTTTAGCAGTTTATGGAACAATTCATTGCAAAATACTGTTAAGGAAGACAATATACCAGTATCCAAAGCCGAACATAACTATCCCTGCCTTGGGTAGTCTATTGGTGTTCATGGTAAAACGCATGAGAACATGAATCAAGCAAAAACAGAAATCTGGTCAACAAAAAGTGGAAGGACAAAAGCGTAAACGTGACCTCAAGAGAAAGTTGAAAGATTTCACTGAAAGTATTTGGGTTACAATAGTGTTTACAAAAAAAAAGTTGTCAGGTTGGCCCCATCTGAATATATTTTTACAAATAATTCTGCAACAATGTCTAACAGTCGGACATGGCTAACACTGTCAGTCAGTGAGGAAAATGCTCAATAACTTTGGAACCTAGCAAATTCAAAAAATGCATTGGGAACTTTCCCGATTTAGGGCACATGATCAAGCGCGTCTGCCCAGGCCTTGGCTTCAGTAATGACTTATCTTAGGAGCTCAGTAAGGATTGTACGCTAACAAGTACTTTGTGTTAGCAAACTTTGCAAGTTGACCAGTTGAAATCAAGTACTTACAAAGCAAACTTAGAATCTTGTGGAACTAAAAAGCCATCTTTAAAGATCAACTAAACTTTTTTCTTTAAGCCCTTGTTTCTTCCGAGATTGCCAAGTCACCGACTAGACCAGAGTGCCAGAGGATAAACTGGCATGTACTATAAAAAAATACATGCCAGTGTATCCTCAGACTTAAGACAACTTCTTTTTCACTTATTTACAAAATAAAGTTTAGTTGGTCCTTTAACCTGGTGCTTTGTCTGCTGCCTCATCTGTCTTTATGGTCAGGATGTGGGACAAATATTATACAACTCCTCACTGACTATGATTATTAATCTTAAAGGCTGAGTTACAATCATACAGGACTCAGAACACAAAACTTACCTTGAGAAATTAAATTTGCTAAAGTGAACTGCATTTTTAATAAAAAGGGTGAAATTCTCTGCTTCATTTAAAAGGGGTTTCCTAAAAATAAGAGAAAAAATAAACCATAAGAACACAAAAGCCTCCCAGTGTATTAACAATGTGCTTATGGTATGTTTGTGTATACTAACTATATAAGTGTCACTTGGTATATCATACATAGAAGATGTTTCTCTGAAATGTGTAAAAGCATCAAACTTCATATTTTGGGTGCAAAATATACATTTGTGGTGATTATACTATTTGTCAGAAAATGAGACAATGTGCACCAATTGTTTTGCTGCAGGGAAACAGAATGTACAATGATACCATTTTTAAATATTCTCATAATAAAAATTAAAATAAATATTTTTAAAAAATGTCAACCAAAGTACATCCCACAGATATAACTCTGTAAAATGATTGCTGCAAAAACACATTTGGTACACACCAATCTTCCCCCAAACTTGCCAGTACTGACCAAATGAAACAAGACTATATGTAAGGGAGCACTGTCAGCTAAAAATATTCTTGTAAAAACAATTTAAGAGATACACTTACATACATACACTTCGGTTCAAAGGTTGTAGCAATTCCAAAAGACTTAATGCGTTTCACACTCACAGAAGCGCTTACTTATAAGTCACTTCGACTTGTCCTTGCTTTTGAAAGGAAAGCTAATTTTGTTGATTAAAATAACATCACAGGGATCAGAAAAATAGTGTAGACATTGTTAATATTGTACATGACTATTGCAGCTGGAAACAGATTAATTTTAATGGTATATTTATATACATAGTATACAGCTGAAAACTGTTGTGTTGATTAAAGAACTAATAAAACTGGCCTTCTTAAAAATCTAAATCATTATTTCTAACCTTGTCAAAATCTTGACTGTATTATCTATTCTGCATTTTTTTATTTTGCGACTCATTTGATGTATGTTTTTCATGGAAAACAAGGAAATTTCTAAGTGACCTTTTTAATGGTAGTGTGTATATATTGTAAACATAGAAACATAGAATGTGTCGGCAGATAAGAACCATTCGGTCCATCTAGTCTGCCCAATTTTTTTTTTAGTACTTTTATTAGTCCCCCGTTCCCGGTCTTATAGCTAGGATAGCCTTGTGTCTATCCCACGCATGCTTAAAATCCTTGACTGTGTTTACCTCTACCAATTCGGCTGGAAGGCTATTCCATACATCCACTACCCTCTCAGTAAAGTAATACTTCCTGATATTACTTTTAAATCGTTGCCCCTATAATTTAAGACTATGTCCTCTAGTTGTGGTAGTTTTTCTTCTTTTAAATATACTCTCTTCCTTTACTGTGTTGATTCCCTTTATGTATTTAAATGTTTCTATCATATCCCCCCTGTTACGTCTTTTCTCCAAGCTATACATGTTAAGATGCTTTAACCTTTCCTGGTAAGTTTTATCCTTCAACCCATGAACCAGTTTAGTAGCCCTTCTCTGAACTCTCTCCAAAGTATCAATATCCTTCTGGAGATACGGTCTCCAGTACTGCGTACAATACTCCAAGTGAGGAGTATGTAAATGACTCCTTTGCCAACCCTATTTCTGTGTTTGCTCTGGGATTAATTCAAGGGACTACGTTGGTTACTTTATCTGCTGTATATCCTCATACCTGGGGTGCTTGATTGGTAATTTCTGTGCCAATGTCTACTCACATGTCAGGATACGCGGTTGGACGGTTATGTGTATTGTATCCACATTTATACTAAATTAAAACACTGTTGAATTTATTCATCTGTTGGACCGGTCTTTCCGCCGCCTTCCTTTTGAGTTTGCATACTATTTTATATGTTTAAACGCGGCCCTGTTATATTACGTTGAGTGCGTAATTTTCCGCATACCTAGACGCAGTCTTGTAAAAAAAAGGCTTTGCTTTTGTACACACATACACACAAAAATATGATAAATATAGATATGTTTATAGGGTGTTCTGGAATGCCTGATGGTGACGTGTAATCTAGTGTCCTCTCATGCCCCCAAATATGACTGGTGATCTCAATAGACAAACATATGTTGTCTGTAGGGATATACTGAATCATAGAGTGATTTCAACTATAGAGATATTTGATTCATAGAGTGATTTCAATGATAATGTCAAATATTTGATTTAGTGCACGCCTATAATTCATTCATATAGAGCATCTCAGGTCAGACCTGGCTAGCAGTCCCCAAAATGCAATTATTGGCACCACTTTCTTTTCCTACCTTTATATGTCTCATGTTCCCCACTCATCTAGATTGTAAGGTGATGAGCAGGGCACTCAAGCTAATATGGTCTATTCACTGAAAGTCGAGAATAGTGGGAGCATGTTGAATTGGGAGGTCGAGTTTGACTTTAAAAGTCGACCTCCTTTCGCTAGTCACAAAAATAAACTCGACCTCCCTATCACCCCAACTTGCCAAAGTCCATCTTTTTCTCACATCTCTTTCTCCCTTCAGTAAAAATTTTAAAAAACTGCTATTCCCCATGGACCTCCAGGATTTCCTGACCAGAAGGATGGGCCATTGCTGGCTTCCCCCCAGTTTAATAACCTTAGGTGCATGTAAGGTATATACTCACTCATTTATATACTCAGCCTCAGAGTCCTCAGTATGCACGGGGATTGCCAGGTAGCGCAGAGTGAGGTCTGAATCCATATATAACATACTACCCATGCACCCTAAGGCAAATAAATGGGGGAGGAAGACAAAGAGCTATTAAAGGGAAGGGGGTTGGACTCAAAGTATATGGGTGGTGGGACGGGGACAGACAAGATGGGATGGGAGAGACAGATGCAGATAAGTCGAGAGAGGCAGAGAGAGACAGATGAGGGGAATGGGAGGGAGAACGACAGAAAAGGGGATAATAAGGGGAGAGGGACAGACAAGGAGGATGAAAGAGAGGGAGAGAAAGACAGTCAAGAGGGATGAAAAGGAGAGAGAGACAGACGAGGGAGATGGTAAGGTGAGAGAGACAGACGAGGGGGGTGTGAGGGAGAGACAGACAAACAAGGGGGAATGGGAGGGAAGGAGGGAGAGACAGATCAGAGTGGATGGGAAGGAGAGACAGATAAGGGTGGATGGGAGAGAGAGAGACAGACATGGGCGGATGGGAGGGAAAGGGAAGTACATTTGGTGATGGGGAGAGAGACAGACAAGGGTTGATAAAGAGGAGAGAGAGAAGGGGAGCATGAGGAGAGAGAGACAGACAAAGGGGTTATGAAGGTAGAGAAATATAACGGGGTGATGTGAGTAGATTCTGGCACACTGTAAACTTGAGTAAGTTAGCTGACACCCTGTGTATGTCTCTGGCAGACTGTATACTTATGAAAAATATGTAGACCTTGTGACAAACTTTAAAAAAATCAGGATTCAGTGTGTTTAAAGGAAACTGGGTTGAGTGGTATGGGGAGTCAAAGATAGAATCTGCCACAGGTGCCAAATAAGTTAGATACACAAGATCCTGTTTATTGCAGTCAGTTTTACCTGAGCAATGTTCCATTTTCAACAGGGCACCAACCAAATATTTCACAAGTGGAGTGGATATTGTTCAACCTCACACATCTTCCGGATTTTATACCTGCAATATTTCAATATTCTGTGAACTGTATGTCTCCAATGGTAAATTAAACTCATTTATCTTAAGATTTTAATAGGTAATATAATGAATGCACCTTTCATAATGTAAGCTAAAAATGCAGTTGTAGCAACTAGGGTTGCCACCTGGCAGGTATTTTACCGGCAGGCCGGTAAAAAATTGGCATCAGGCCAATGTTAAGTCTATGGAGACAGTACCAAGGCCGATATTTTTCTGAAGAAAAGGTGGCAACCCTAGCAGCAACACTTTACACTGTTAATATTCTACTGCACAAAGGCAAACCAATGAGATTTCCCTGGTGGACAAGAGCCATTTAATGGTTCTCAAACGCATCCAATGACAGAACATGCACACTTTCCACACTTCATCAAGTTGTCATATGGTTAGAATTTATGGGAATTGTAGACTGCATTATGATTGGCTGGGTTGTATAAACTCCAGCCAACTATTGCAAACTAGTCATCCCACTGGCTGAGTGAAATGGGACCCTTAGTCAATGGGAACAACAACCAAAACATTTTTTTTTTATCTTCACCAACAATGTACGTGCATTTATGCACACATACATTCAATCAGGCACATACACACAGTCACACTTTGATAAATCCATCAGTATGGGAGCTATTTATATAGTGGAGCAAAACATTGCTATATATAGTGACCAATATATATATACTATATACTCAGTGCTTAAATCACTTATTTAAATAAATATACACATAAAATACTGTTAATTAACTGAATTACCATTTCCATCCACAACTGGTTCTCCAGCAGTGCAGTCCAGATCTTCACCACACCTTCCATCTAAAACCACAGGGCTCTGAAAAAACAGGAATTCATATCAAAATACATAATGATCATCCTCAATAGACACACCAGTTCCATAGATAAATAAGTCTTATTTGGTCTGAGAGGGAAATCATTCCATTATATAACAGCTGTTATCAAAATCTATCAAGAAATTCACAACAAATGAAAACAAATTAGTTGCAAGAGTGACATTACTAGAGACCTGTATAGCAATGGTGTGGAACAAAACTGAAATACCAACTTTAAACATCATTTTTACAGTGATGTAGCTGTGATATGAGGCGTTGTTGGGAACCTGCCATTGGCTTGTTAGACCTGCACACGTGCCATTGTATTACTTTTTGTGGGCGTGGGAGAGTCTGAGCATGCATGGAAAGGCTACATCACAGCTTCAGGGGGCTGGACACCAGGGCCGATCCTGGGCGGGTGCACGGGGTGCACCGCGCCCAGGCGCACCGGGAGGAAAGGCGCTCCGATGAGCACCTTTCTCCCTCATTCTGGAGGTGCGGCCCGCAGGTGAGCGCCGGCGGTCACCGCACCTCCTAAACTCATTGAGTACAGCGCGACGGGTGCACGCACCGCCCCGTCGCGCTGTCTGATTGCCGGATGTCTGGTGACATCCGGCAGAAGAACTGCATGACGGTGTTCTGCCTCTGCAGACACCGTCCGGAAACGTCCTCCTCCCTCCAGGGAGGGGGACCAATAGTAAGACGTGCTTTTTTTTTTTTTTTTTTAAAGAAAAGAAGTGTGTGTGTTTCAATGTGTATGTCAGGGTGTAAGTGTGTGTTTCAATTTGTGTGTGTGAATGTGTGTGTGTGTGTGTGTGTTTCAGTGTGAATGTGTGTTTCACTGTGTGTGTGTGTGTGTGTCACTGTATGTAAGTGTGTGTGTTTCACTTTGTGTGTGAATGTATGTGTGTGTGTTTCAGTGTGAATGTGTGTTTCACTGTGTGTGTGTGTGTGTGTGTGAATGTGTGTTTCATTGTGTGTGAATGTGTGTTTCACTGTGTGTGTTTCAGTGTGTGTTTCACTGTGTGTGTGTGAATGTATGTAAGTGTGTGTGTGAATGTGTGTTTCACTGTGTGTGTGTGTGAATGTGTGTTTCAGTGTGTGTGTGTGTGTGTGTGTGTGAATGTATGTAAGTGTGTGTGTGAATGTATGTAAGTGTGTGTGTGAATGTGTGTTTCACTGTGTGTGAATGTATGTAAGTGTGTGTGTGAATGTGTGTTTCACTGTGTGTGTGTGAATGTATGTAAGTGTGTGTGTGTGTGAATGTGTGTTTCACTGTGTGTGTGTGAATGTATGTAAGTGTGTGTGTGTGTGTGTGTGTGTGAATGTGTGTTTCACTGTGTGTGTGTGAATGTGTGTGTGTGTGTGTGAATGTGTGTTTCACTGTGTGTGTGTGTGTGTGTGAATGTGTGTTTCACTGTGTGTGTGTGTGTGTGTGTGTGAATGTGTGTTTCACTGTGTGTGTGTGTGTGTGTGTGAATGTGTGTTTCACTGTGTGTGTGTGTGAATGTGTGTGTGAATGTGTGTTTCACTGTGTGTGTGTGAATGTGTGTGTGTGTGTGTGAATGTGTGTTTCACTGTGTGTGTGTGAATGTGTGTTTCGCTGTGTGTGTGTGTGTGAATGTGTGTGTGTGAATGTGTGTGTGTGTTTCATTGTGTGTGTGTGTGAATGTATGTAAGTGTGTGTGTGTGTGTGTGAATGTGTGTGTGTGAATGTATGTAAGTGTGTGTGTGTGTGAATGTGTGTTTCACTGTGTGTGTGTGTGAATGTATGTGTGTGTGTTTCACTGTGTCTGTGTGTTTTTCTCTGTGTGAGTCAATGTGTGTGTTACTGTCTGTGTAAGTGTGTGTACATAAGTGTGACTGTGTGTATTGCTCTGTGTGTGTATAAGGGTGTCTGTGTGTAATGGTGACTAAGTGCAAGCCCACCATCAGGGGTCCAGGTCACAACAGAAAAAAAAAAAAAATCCCCTGTGTTTAGCAGGTCCGCGGCTGTGTGGGAAGCGTTAAGTGCTCCCCTCCAGCTGGGGACCTGCTAAACAAAGCAGAGCACCAGGAGACAGAGCAGCAAGGAGGTAAGTACTCGGGAAGGGTGCAAATAACAAGCATAACGCTGGCATTTTAAATGGCATATTGAAGGGCAAAATATTGGCATATTAAATTGCAAAATACTGGCCTATTGAGTGGCAAAAGAATGGCACATTAAATGGCAAAGAATGGCATATTAAGGGGCAAAATATTGGCACAGTAAATTGTAAAATACTGGCATATTGAGGGGCAAAATATTACTGGCATATTGACCAACTGCTCCCAACCACCCTCCATATTACACTAGACTGGGATAACATGCTTGTTAGAGTAGGTGGGGCTAGTGGGAGACATTGTCGGCGGGGGGGGGGGGGGGGAGAAAATGTGTTCAGTAAGGGGCCCTGAAATTCCTAGTGGCGGCCCTGACTAAGTGTGTCTGTGTAAGTGTGACTGTGTGTATTTATGCATGACCCTGTGCGTAAGTGTGGGTGTGTATGTAGGCAGGGCAACTTTAACCGGTTAAAGGGGCCACCGCTGCCCACTTGACAGTCCCCATCCAGTCGGCGGCTATTTCCCGCCTCCTGCACTGAGTGTGCATAGACGGAAGACTGTGCGGAGGAGACACGAAACAGCAGCAGCAAGGTGAGTACTGGGGAATGGGGGGAGGGGGTAATGCTTTTCTTGGGAAAACTGGTGGTGGCATATTAATGGACAAAATGACACTGGCATATTAGTGGCCAAAATGACACTGGCATATTAATGGTCAAACTAACTGTGCTATATTATTGGATAAACTATCTGTGGCATATTAATGGGCAAGCTATCTGTGGCATATTAATGGGAAAACTATCTGTGGCATATTAATGGGAAAACTATCTGTGGCATATTAATGGGCAAACTGGCAGTGGCATATAAATGGGCAAACTGGCTGTGGCATATTAATAGGCAAATACACAGGATTATGAGGAGGGAGAGACATACATGTGAGTTATGAAGAGAGAGACAGCAGACATGGGTGTATAGAAGGAGAGACAGACATGCAGAAAAAAAGACCACCATGGGGAGCATGAGGAACAGAAAGATAGACATGGAAAAATATATGGGGTATGAAGGGAGAGATATACATGAGGGTATGAGTTGAGAGAGAGTTATACATGAGGGTATGAGTTGAGAGAGAGTTATACATGAGGGTATGAGTTGAGAGAGAGAGAGAGTTATATATGAGGGTATGAGTGGAGAGAGAGTTAGTAACCGGGAACGGGGGACTAATAAAAGTACTCCAAAAAAATTGGGCAGACTAGATGGACCGAATGGTTCTTATCTGCCGACACATTCTATGTTTCTATGTTTTATATATGAGGGTATGAGTGGAGAGAGAGAGAGATACATGAGGGAATAAGTGGAGAGAGTTATACATGAGGATATGAGTGGAGAGAGAGTTATATATGAGGGTATGAGTGGAGAGAGAGAGATACATGAGGGTATGAGTGGAGAGAGAGAGATACATGAGGGTATGAGTGGAGAGAGAGAGAGATACATGAGGGTATGAGTGGAGAGAGAGAGAGATACATGAGGGTATGAGTGGAGAGAGAGAGAGATACATGAGGGTATGAGTGGAGAGAGAGAGAGATACATGAGGGTATGAGTGGAGAGAGAGAGAGATACATGAGGGTATGAGTGGAGAGAGAGAGATACATGAGGGTATGAGTGGAGAGAGAGAGATACATGAGGGTATGAGTGGAGAGAGAGAGATACATGAGGGTATGAGTGGAGAGAGAGAGATACATGAGGGTATGAGTGGAGAGAGTTATACATGAGGGTATGAGTGGAGAGAGAGAGATACATGAGGGTATGAGTGGAGAGAGTTATACATGAGGGTATGAGTGGAGAGAGAGATACATGAGGGTATGAGTGGAGAGGGAGAAAGACATGGCGGTATGGGAAGAGAGAGACACGTGAGTGACTGACTTGGTGGAATATTATTTATTGCTCCTTGTGTACTTCTTTTCCAATGATGCTCAGCCAGACTAATAGGAGACTTTGGCTGGTTGGACATCATGGGAACTGTAGTTAAAACTGCTAGCCAGCAAAAAGTCTCCCATGTTGCTGGCTGAGCATCATAGACATAAATAAAACCACTACACTGTTTTACGGCCAAATAAATATCTTTATTTAAAATAAAAGCTTGTGTTGGTCCTTTATCTAAAAATAAAGTTTGTGCTCTTCACAAGAATACCCCCACCCCAATAATGAAAAATTGGTATGCCTGGAACATACATGTGTAAAGGGGAGGGGTTTATCATATAGCCACGCCCACCTGGGGGCGCCAAAAAAATCCTGCACCCAGGCGCCCGTGACCCTAGGATCGGCCCTGCTGGACACTGAATAAACGGTTGTTTGCTTTCATTCTGACAGGTGTGTGTGTGGAATTTGCAGCTTGTGGCAAAATCCCAAAATATTTTGGATAATGGATCATTTTGCAATATTTCATAAAGTACAAACAATCAAATGACCCATATTCAGGTAATACAATAATATGTACACATATGTATTCTTACCTCAGGGCAGAAGCTTTGTATTTGTCCTGGAGTTGCAATGAAATTAGTCACCAAGAATAGAACATTTTCTCCCTATGGCGAATAATAAAATGTACAAAAGACATGGATAAAAAATTAGATTATATGTATATTAAGTATATGAGACTGTAATAAATAGTTATGCTTACATGCACTTCTCAATAGCCCATATGGCACCAAAAGTATTTGGAAAGTATTGGAAAGTATTTAAAGGGTGACCAGGTCATTATAACTTGGTTTTTGACAAGTCTGTAGGGGTAAAACTGCTATACAATTATGTAGCATAATTGTAGGAAATATATTTACTTTTATTTCTGTCCTGTTGTAGAGTTTGATAAAACCAAATTATGATAAGCCTGTGCCATTGAAGTAAGAAAGGGGAAAATACAGTAGAGTGAAAAGACAATAATTCAACTGCTGCTTACCACTGTCAGTGAACAAGGTTCTGGAGAATGTTCAAAAGAAAAATGCTACAGATATATGGAGGCCTGATGTGTAGTAACAAGAACCTACTTTGACTACATCATTTAACATGAAACTAGGTTCTTGTTACTACTCTTTCACGACACAACACCCACATCAGCCCTTTTTATATTATTGTTGGGTATAGACCGTCCCTAATCTGGAATGTTGTGCCTCTGATTGCACACCTCTCTATTAGAGCTTGGCGTGGTGAGTATGTGATACTTTCTCTTCTCCCACTCACTAAACTCCATTAAAGCAAAATGATATGATGTCATGATGGACTCCTCTATCTGTTATAGAATACATCAGAAGTAAATTATGGATCAGAGATCAGTGCTGTCATATAGATAGATAATCAATTAAAAATAAGATATCAATGTATACAGAGATCCCTCCCCACTTAGGACATAAGGTCTACATTACTTGTTCCAGATACCTCTATATTCAAATCTATTTTTAAAAATACGAGCAATGGAAAAACTTACCTGAGATGGTTTCACAAAGTCTGACACATCCCAAAGTTTCTCTTCTAGCTCTCTGAAATCCTTAGTGACGGAAATGCCTTTAAGTTTTGTAATCACAGAGAAATAGGGGTGCAGGTCTGTTTCTTGGTATCCTTTCTTCATAACAAGAACCCACCTCATTAATTGAAAAAAAGAACACAGATCTAGCATTTTGTATTAACTGAATTTTGGATCTTACCACAATCACCCAACTACTCCAGTCAAGATAAATATGCATATTATCGTACATATTTGGAAATGCTGTATGCCAGCAGCTATGAAGTGATGTTGATATCCTTCCATAGTTAGGACTGAAATCATGACAGTAGAAAAATAGGTCTCTAGACTAAAGTATCTGGATTCATTTGAAAAAAAAAGATCTAGTTTTACGTGCTTCATGTCAACCAATATTCAGTTATCCACTACAGGTCAGAATTAGGTCACACAAGCTCCTTCAAAATCAGGAGACAAAGCCAAGACACATTAAAATGTGTGGGATCCACCATCTAAACCCTTCTAATGCGGAGAATAATAAGTTATAATTTCACAAGCCAAGTCTAGAAGGGAACATGTTTTGAGTGGTCTGTGGCACATTTAATATAAGGACCCCAGCAAACACGCACATCCCATAAATGTAGTTTATTACTAAAGACAGACAGTCACAGTGACTTCTGTAAGGAGCTTAAAAGCTCAGTGTTATGGGTTATTAATTGCCCTACTGTTTCCAATTTAGGTTATGATGGTACAGATATCTATCTATTCCATTACCCCCTCCCACTCTGAGTGACCTCTGGATGGAGGTTGATGGGTTATGACTTCATATTAGGAGGTCTGTAATGGATCAGTGTTAACAGAAATCCGTGCCAAAATTCTAAACAAACATGTGTTAATCCAGCTGTAATCCAGGACTTCAAGCATTTTTCTTGGTTTGTGAATGATAGGTTTGAGTGAAGTTGAGTTAGAGGCTTAAAGGTCCACCCCAAGCCAACAAACAAACAGTGTTTTTTTTTTTTTTTAATGCTCATGTGTAAATAATTTTTGCACAACCAGGCTGTGACAGATCCAGGCTATCTGGGGATATGTGATACGAATGGGAAATGTTCGACCATTATAAAGTTATGTGTTTTATGTGTTTTTTTTTGTGTTGAATTTAAAATGGCAATTCGCCTCTGTCCTGGAGATAATTGAATTACTTCCCAATTATCTCCAGGGCAGGGGGGGAGGAAATCATAATGCCTGCTGGGAATAATCTGTGTCTGTCAGTCCTAAATTGGCTTATGTCTGTCTATTGTTACAGTCTCCCATTGGGTCCCCTAGGGGAGTGTCCACCAAGTGGGAGACCTGGATAAATACGGGCGTGTAGCCCACAGTAAAAGCAGTTCATGTTTTACCTTCAACACAGAGCGTGGTCTCGTTATTGGGGGGGGGGGGGGAAGATCTACTAAAAGGCGGTTTGTGCATCTGATGGTGAGGGTACCGTAACACAGGCATATAATCAAACAGGTATACTCTAACCCCTGGACCTTCTTTAAAATTGTGTGAGTATAGCTGGATATAGTGGGGAAAGCTCTGAGCATGTGCAACAGAGATGTCATGGTAACGTACTACAGATGTGCTTAATATAATTAAGTTTGGTTTCCACTATTCTCAGCTTTCTTCCCAACCTGAATGTCTTGTAGCATCATGTAAATTTACACCAGAACCACCCAGCATACATACCATCATACACATCTGGAGTAAACAGTATTTAATATGATACACATCACATCTCTGTATAAAGGTTGCATTGCCAGGATTTATCATTCCTCACCTACTAAAGTACATTAACTTAAAACATGTCTGGTAGCTTCACAGTTCTGTCCATAAAGATATATTTATATGATTGAATATAAAAGTACTGTTTCTTTGGTTTCTACAGGAATGTCAGTAAAGCTCAAAGTGTAACCAAGTTGCTTCTCCTGTGAAGCATATGACATCTAGACTCACCCAATAATGTAGCATAAAATCCCAATATGCAGAAGGCGATGCAATGCACCAATCTTTCTATTCTTTGTCAGCACATATTTCTCCGTCTTGTAATCTAGAAAAGGTGGACAGGATTTAATGCAGGCAGCATCCATTACTGCTGCAAACGATGACTCTGCTTTGTACTGCCTCTGCTGTGTTAAAGGGACAGCTGATTTTTTGTATGTATTTCATTGGTTGGTAAAATGTTGTCAATATCCACATTTGGTATAAGAACTAAGACTGTTTGTAAACTTGGGTGCTGGTTCACACTTACGTGTAAAACAAATTGATGAGATTAAATCGGTGGAAGGAGAACTATAAATGGACAATGTAAATGAGTATGGAGAGAGTGAAAATGAATACAGGTTGAGTATCTCTTATCTAGAAATACGTTATCCAAAAATGTTTGGGTTTTGCCACATGTTGCAAATTCCACACACCTGTCAGATGGCAGGTTCCTAACGATTCCTCACATCATAGCCACATCAAAGTGATTTATTTCCTCTATACAGTATTTTCATTGATAGTACTGTATTTGATGAGTGCTGAGAGGCTTTAATTGGTGTAAAATGATGTGTTATTCAAAATTACCCGTTATCCAAAATACTTCTGGTCCCCAGCATTTTGGAAAAGGGATACTCAACCTGTATAGTATATACACAAAACAACAAAGTGATAGTGTGCTACAGTGCCAAAGTAAAGTGCAGAGTGTATATAACCTGGTGTACTTCCAGGACGATATCTTCGTATGTCTTGGACATATACAAGAAAACAGAAATAACACACATATATAATATGGTGTAATATGTTTAGGATATATATGGAGAGTATAATGTGTTTCCAAATTTTGCACTCTCATATTCTCAGATTAATACCATCATTCATCCCTCTTGACCTGAGAATATTTATGTACATGGCTTTCCACCAACCTGGATGCTAAAACAATTTTTGTGAATTATACGTCACAGACACCTGCAGTGGTTAGTGTGTTTTTCTCCATTCTTGACTCCAGAAATCACACTGATCTCTCCGTAAAACTAGGGGAGAATAAGAAGACATGCAACAGTGAGGAAAAAGATCACCTTACATGCTGAATAATTTGGGAGAAAGTGTGAGTGCAAAATTTGGAACCATATCATACTCTCCATATTTATCCTAAACATATTACACCATGTCATATATGTGTGTTGTTTCTGTTTTCTTGTATATGTCCAGGAAATAAGAAGATATTCACCAGGTTATATACACTCTGCACTTTACTCTGGCACAGTAGCACACTATCACTTATTTTTTTTTGGATGTAATATTGGGCAATTGTGGGGTATTTGCCAGACGGTTGCAGCTTGTGCATCACCTAAGCAAAGTGCCTTATCATCACACCACACTTTTTTTGCACTTCAACCTCTATAGTGTTAAAGAGGATCTCAGCCCTCTCCATTAAAAGGACACTACCACTTACGTAAGATGTAACTAGATTGCCTGTGCATTTAAAACAATATGCCACTGTTTGTTTGTTTTAATTAATTGCATATAAAAGTAAAAATTAAATTAGTTGTCTCTTGCATCCATTTTGTGAATTTTTCCCATGATGCAACATTCTCCAAAATCTTCCAACAAGTCTTACTTTACAACTTTGGACCTACATGATGATGTCATAAGATACACCCCTGCTTTCTTATTGGCTCCTGTGTATCACTAGTGGACATAACTAGGTGGCTGTGTACACCTTTTTTTTTTTTACCTGCCTTCAAACACAAAAAGTACATCTTTCCAGAAGAGATAGGAGATTGACCTGATCAAACAGGATCCTAACTCTTCTCCCTTGTGTAACAGTTAGATTACCCTCCCATTCAATGCACATCTATGGTCAGAATTCTGGTTTATAGACTGCATTATGTTTCCCCAGCCCCATAGTGAGATGCTGTAAAGTCACTATGGGGTGGCACTATATTTTAAAAAATGGAGGCATCCAGTCACACTTGTTTAATAAAATATTGTTTTAACTAAACATAACAAAAACAAAAAGACATATCTGAAATCAACAATGCAAAATTAAAAAAAAAATAAAACCTTTTCATTTTTTTGGTGAGAGTGTCCCTTTAAGCTATATTGTGTTTTATTACAATTATTTTTGAACATTGCTTCTAGGGAGCAAAATTCTAATATGATTCCATTATAAATGAAAATCTCATTGAGGCTTCCAGGCCAGGGCCGCAATCAGGGGGGGACAGGCGATATACCTGTCCCGGGCCCAGGCAAGTTAGTGACAGAGAATTCATCAGTGAGTCACTAAGTTCTAGTAGCAGAGGCTGGTCCTGCTTGGAGGATGAGAGTAGGCCTATTAAATACACAGACCTACTCAATGGGAAGAACACATTCTAACATTCAAAAGACCACTGGCTCTCACCTGCACCTACTCTTGTCAGTACATAGTTAGGGAACCATATAGAGCAATGCAACTTCCTATCCGTGTTTGTTTAGCTAGAAACAGTGTTGCAGTATACCACATATCAATATGATATTATATATAGTATATAGCTAGCCAGACATAGACAGGATAGTGCCCATCAATAAACGGTTAATTGGACATGGAACAGGATAGCTGTCTTTAATCATTACTTAATCTGCCATAGAAATCTGCCAGAAACATACACCGTAGTAGTAGGTGTTCTTGTTTGGTTACAACAGGTTCAAACTACCTGTGGTGACTGGTACAGTGGACAGGACCACTAGAAGGCATAGAATCACAAAACTTGGAAAGTAGTAGAATAGGGGAATACAACAGACTATCTAGATTCCAGATGGCTCTGACTAAAAAATGGACAGCTATTAAAAAGTAAATAATTGACACAGCACACAAAACACATGATCTTGTCAAATACAAAGCAATGTAACTGCCCAGACCAAAAACTAGACAACCTGAGCACCAGGCAATCCTAGCTTCTATTGTATTGGCAAACCATTAAAAAAATAAATAAACTACCAGCCATGTTATTGCCTTCATTGAATTAAGTTTGTGCTGAGCCAATTGTTTACTGACTGGAAGGCAATCCTAGTACTCCACTTTTAGAATTCTGGCATTTACAAATAACCACCAGTATAGGTTTTCTTGGACAGGGGTAAATGTATCAGAGTGTATAACAAAATATGCAATGGCTGTTACTTATAAAATCACTGTGATTACACGTTTGTAAAATGTTATCACAATTGCTTCATACAAATCTCCATCCTTAATTGTTAAACAACAGACTGGTTTTTAATCTGTAAGAAACATTCTTTGCTTAGCTGCAAATCTCGCTGAGGTGGAAATCTGTGCTTTTCCAAACCCGTGGGTGTAGTCATAATCTAGATTAATAAACTGATGTTTATACAGACACTCCACCCATCACTTAGGTTAGTCAATGAACCGCAAGCATCTCTCTGGTCAGTCTCTACATAGCAACCGAGCACTACAACCGGGCGTGATATATTCTTCCCATGGATACAAAGGACCAATAGAAATATTGAGAGAGACAACCAAACCTTTAGTAACGCCTCTCAGGCGTCACTTCCGGCTCTTTCCCGATTGGATCCCAACAGTATGAATGACAGGTGTACAGAACAAGTCTATTGTTGACATTCTGCATTCATGTATTAATGTCGTGAAGTGCTTAACATATGGCTTTCCGTTCCCTGTGGACTACAGTTCAAATGAAGCATCATGGGAACGGTGGTTATTTACACATAGGTGCCAATCGTTCTCTGTATTATTGGTTTTGGACACGTAAAGGGAACATGGTGATTGTTTTGATTTCATGTTCAGGTGATTGCCAATGGCAAGATTGCATGTTGTGTTTTGCAAAATACGTTTAGTACATTTGATCAAATAAGTAGTGAATATTACATGTAAGAGACTTTTCAGGAATTTTACATTGATTTTCGTCTAATGCAATACGAATTATTAACCATGCATGCATCACATTAATGTATTGTCTCAGCTTTTTAACAACAAATAAATCCAGTAAAGTAAGTACATGAATAGAATTAGAAACGTAGGATAGTACATCGATTTTTAAATTTATCTCAACTAAATAAAGGGGACTTTAGCCCTACTAAATTAAAAATGTAATTTAATCCTTTCATGTGGCAGGCAATTACTATAACATGGGATGCACTTCGCTTGCTTGCATGCAGTGTATAAATAATCTGCCTTCGTGTGGAAAATGGTAAACAGAATGTATTAATGAGATGGTTTCTCGTTACATCTGCTCTTTACTTTGCTGGGACTAGGGGATCTAAATTTGGAAGGTTGACCTAGAATGGATGGGATGTGCTAGGAAAGGAGGGGGGATGATGTGCCAGCCCTTTGGTTTATATGACGTTCCAGCTTGTCATTCTTGGAAAAAATGACATGGAAACCAGGCACACATCAGACACCCTGTGAATCACCATCATTTGCACAGACTGAAATCAGTACAGACTGCTCTCTTCTCTGTAATGTGCTCGTTGCTATGAAACAGTGACTAATACTATATGGCAGTGTGTACGTATAGTTTGTAAAAGCAGAAGGTTGTGAGCAGAATTGAATGTGTTTCCAGAGCTACTCCAGCCCTCTGTTGTTCTGTTTCTTCTTCTCTAGATGCGAGCTGTGTTCGTGAATCCACAGTAAATGGTTTTGGAAGGAGGAGTTAAGAGATAAGGGGATATTGCTCACACCACCGGCACTGGCTCACAGTTTTCTCCTGAGGGTTCAGTGAGAAAGGGAATAAAGCTCATTGAAACATCTATTTTGTTGTCTAGATAAGTCTAGGAATTGCTAGCACGTCTGCCAGACTGTTTGGGAGGACATGTCAAGGTGAACAAAGCATCTGATTGTCTACAGCAGTGATCTGGTTAACTACAATGAGGTAGGTATCATCTACTTTACTATCCAACAAGGACTATTGATGTTACTGTGTTTTAAAGCTAGCTGTGGCTGATGCTTTATATATTCCTTTAATTTACTGTAACAACAGAACTAATAACAATGCACCACCTTTTACAGCACACTCGCCTATGGAAAGAATGTACAACCATCCATGAAACACAGCGCTGGAGCTAAGGATATTTTTGTACCCAAGGTTAACTGTTGAAGACAATGGAGACATTAAAATCAGAGAACCATGAAATATTTTGCTCCTCTTCACAACTTTACTTTTTCTCCAATCCCGAAGTAGATGTTCTAGGACCTACAACATTACCTTACAATCAATGTGTTTAGCTTCCAGCAGGAAAGATGAGGTTGAAATGGAAGCTTCTGATGGAGCAGCTTCTGCTTCCATTATCCATCCTAAACTTGATCAGCCCCCAAGTGGCAAAGGAATCCAAAAACTTTACCTTATAGCTGCAGTATTAGTATGGCTGATTACTGGCACAACCATATCTAGCCTTAACAAATGGATATTTGCAGTGTACAACTTCAAGTATCCCCTGTTGTTGTCCTCACTTCACATGCTGACAGCTGTCCTGTTGAACTATCCTTTGGTCAGATGTGGACTGGTAAAGGCTGAGGAAGAAGTGATACTAACAGCCAGTGCCAGATTTAAAGTGTTTGTTTTGAGTTTGACCTTCTGCTCCAGTATAGCCTTTGGAAATCTTGGACTAAGCTGTGTCCAGCTCTCTTTTGCACAGATGATTTACACAACAACACCCATCTTTACACTGGTCCTTTCCAAAGTGTTCTTGGGTGCCAGACAGCACACACTGAAGTACACTGCCATGATCCCAATTTGCCTGGGTGCTTGCTTTAGCATTATCGGAGAGGTGCAGTTTGACAAAACTGGATGCTTCTACATTTTCACATCTACCTTTCTCAGGGGGCTGAAATCCATACAACAGAGTGAGTAATATAACCTAACCCTTGTGTATAAACATTTTATTATAAAGAGCATGGAGCCATAGTGGTTTAAAAAAAGTTAAGTCTCTAGTTGTTTATAGTTCTCCAACTACAATAGGTTTTCCCTACAGCCTGAGAAACCCATAGTAATTATTTACACAGCATTTTCATCGGTAATATTATAAGGTCCGTGTTTGGGGGCACTCAAGCAAAAGTCACAATTATTGTTCCCAACTTTGCCCCACAATTGACCTTTATACATAAATCACTGATGTCCACCCTACCTTTTGACTATCCTTGTTTGTCACAAAGTTTAGTAAATGTCAACCATGAACAATGTTGGTTCCTTCCCCTGGCAGACATTTATTTTGTTTAAAGGCCTATACAGTCTTAGTAATTATAAAACAAATCAATTCAAGAATTCCATTTATTTTCAGTTATCTCTAAGGTACTATATCTCGTCTGTGACATCAGGACACTACTCTGTCTAATATTTAGTGCTTTCATTCAGTAAACCTGTTATCTTGGAAGGGAGCCACAAGATGTGTTGATGTGCCACTAGCATTCCTTAATGCAAATTGTGATCTAGAAGACAAAATGGGGGCTCGCTACCCCGGTAATAATGCTACATCCAATATCAAAATGATAATTTAAGGTGAAAATTACTTCTTTATGAAATCTGTTGTTTTAGAATAAATATACTAAAAAAAAATACAAACTAAACTATATGGATGAACTTCATTCTGCTATAGCCACAAAACACCCAAAGTAGACATCATCGGCTGTAAAAGAATGCAAATGCTATTATGCTAATAGCATAAGACATAACAGTCATATTTATGGAGTAGACTATAAGCAAGAGGAGTACAAGATATCACTATTTGCGGACGATATATTAATAACAATGGAAAATCCTTTAGTATCAGTTGAAAACCTAATGATAGAAGTAGAAAGCTTTGCTGTCATCTCTGGGTATAAATTAAATTCAACGAAATGTCAGGCATTGCCATGTGATTTAAATAAAAGGGACCTTGAAGCTTTAAAAGCAAAATACTCTTTTCATTGGAAAACAAACTCTATTGAGTATTTAGGTATAAAAATCTCAAATGACCCTAAAAATATAATACTTGAAAATTATCTACCAATTTTGAAAGATTTCGCCAATAAATTTAATGAATGGAAAAAATTGTACACATCATGGCTAGGCAAAATAAATGTTGTGAATTATTACGCTCTCCCCCGGTTGCATTTTTTCCTTCGCTCAATTCCACTAAAAGTTGATCCCTCTATCTTGAAACAATTCCAGAGGAGATTTAATAACTTCATATGGTCGGGAAAGAAACCCAGGGTACCCTTTAAAACGCTTATAAGAACACAGACTCAGGGAGGATTGAGAATTCCCGATATAGTTAAGATTCACGATGCAGCTATGCTTACACACTTGGCTAAATGGACACATTTGGATTCACACAAGCACACCTGGATCTCAATGGAGCAGAGAGGCCCAAACATTATAGATAATTTATTTCCTCCACAAAGAACCCTAACTAAGATTTCTAATCCTATAGTAGTGGACATAGACTATATGTGGAAAAAAATAAAAAATAAATATCTCCCTTTCTTTAACGTAAATCTATACCTGCCTATCAACGTCGTAGAGGATCAGATGCAAGACTTAAACTTAAAAACTTGGAAAATTAACGGAATTACCTCAATAGATGAGATCACTTCAGACGGGAGGATTATGCCCTTTCCGGAGGTAATAAATAAATATGAATTACAATCACTAGAAATTTACACTTACTTAAGAGTAAAACATTTCTTTGATAAAGAAATATTACTACATTCACACAGAGAAAACCCAAACATGGACAATTTTTTTAAAGCAGCATGGGAAAAAAAGTCAAGTAGGAGAGCTTACTCCGCCTTAGACGAGGTAGAGAGTTTTACTTCTCAACCTAATATAAAAAAATGGGAAAAGGAATTAAAATATCAGTGGCCAGAAAGTGATTGGTATAACGCTATAAAATTGACAAAAACCTCCACCCACTCTCTAAACACCATTGAAGTGTATTATAAATTAATATTTAGGTGGTACTTGACCCCAGTAAGATTGAATAAGATGTACAAGAATCAAAATGAGAATTGTTGGAGATGTCTTAATATAAAGGGAACATTGTCCCATATATGGTGGGAGTGTCAATATATAAGGGAATTCTGGAAGGATGCCTCCCGTTTAATCGAATCTACGTTGGGATCTGAAATGGCATGTGTCTCCTCTTCAATGTTATTCCATATAGGCCTTGAAAAATGGGATTGGCCAAATAGTTTTTTTTAGCTGCTAAATTAGTAATCGCCCGAGAGTGGAAAACAGCTGGGGAAATAGACCCTAACAAATTGATTGATCAAATTGATTTCCAGGCTTTGATGGAAAAGGGCTACTATAGAAATAACGAAGAAAATATGATAAATTATTCAAAAATATGGTCACGGTGGTTAGATAGAAAGATGTAACTTAGAGGTAGTCCAGGGGTAAGGATTGAATGAAGGTTATGAATGTTAAATGAATGATATTTAAATGTAAAAAAAATAATAAAATAAAAAAAGACAAGGAAAATCTATGTAATGTTAATTTTGAGACTGCCAAAATAGATGGTCACACCATATGGTTACGCTTCCTGTCTTTCTTAATTTGGTTCTTTAGCTGAATATAGCGCCTGAAGGTAAACGAGCTCCCTCTGTCTTTAATTTTTAGAGCGATACGTTAGCCTCTATCCCTTTACAGGTTTTGTTTTTATTGCGAGAACTTATGTTCGGGGCTTTACTGTGGTTAGATTCTCGCAGCATATGTATAGAAACTGTTAATTTACTGATGATACTTTTTTGATTCTGCGATATATGTAACCATTTACTATGATTTTATTTGTTTATAACAAAAGAACCCAATAAATGATTGAAAAAAAAAAAAAAAGAATGCAAATGCATGTATTATTATGCTTTACAGCATTAAGCACGGACTTGTACTATGGGAACTAAAACTGGCACCAAAGTTAAAGGTGATAAGGGTAGAACCAGTTCACGATCTAAAGTGGCCATCTAGCTGCCATTGGTCTATAACTCCTATGAGGCTGGGAGGGGAATATGAGACATGGAGTCCACCCAATAGCTTGAGGGTCACAGCTTGACGCCCCCGATCTTAAAGCACTTACTCTATTTACTTTGTAAATATTTTTTTTTCTGGAGAAATTAACTCAGACCTGCTCGCTAAACATTGGTTCGCTTCCAAACAATTTTGTAATACTTCAGCAGGCATTTTAAAAACCAGACACACCTAACATTACATATGGAGTGAAGTATTGCATAAGCCTGACTCTCTGATATTACCTGAATAATTCATAAAGAACAATATATAGAAACTGTTCAAAAAGTACTTTAAAGCAGGAGTAGGTAGCAGGCTATAATATCAAAACAAGAATATACAAATAATACAAAAATATAAAAATAACAATAAAACGATACAAACCATCATTAGTCAAACTAGGAGCATAAAAATGGAGAGAAAATATAACAACAACCAATGACTTGCATAATATATAAAGAGAAAACGGAAATGGTGTGTTGTGTATTGATAATGGCTATGTGGTAAATAAATGATTAATGAGAAGTCAAAAATATCACCCACATGCAGAAGGAAGAAGATTAGTGTAAGACAGTGTATTTCTAAAGGAACTGATTAAAGTATTAAAAAGGGTAAAAGAGACAGACAGCATGAAACCATGCTAATGGACTTTTATCTGTAGGGCTAGATACAATATCAAAGCTTGTATGTGGTGCATCAGGTTGGCGGATAAGACATGACTGATTTCTTGAGGTAATGCAGTAGAATCTATGGGCTTTTCAGACAGAATGAGGCAGCAAACAGCCCACCGAACACCATTTTGCAAATAATTGTGACATATCAGGCAATACTTGTTTTTACATTAGAACTGCAAACTTATAATTGAAGCTTACAGAGTCAGTTACACACACTGCAAGTGACAGTATAGGTCTCTGTCGGGCACATTTTATTGCCCCGTGATGTCACTGGTGAGGTTGAAATGTCCTGCCTTAACCCACTTTGAGCATTATTTACATTTAGCCTGTCAGATTAAGGGTGGCCTAATCTGACGTAGGGGATCCTAGTGCAGTTCCCTGCAGCAGGATTGGCAACATATCACACTATGGGGGCCATCCACATGGTTGGTTGGGCCATTTATCTGAGGACGGCATTGCACATCATTATGTGCCAAGCAGTTAAGTGCATTTAACATACATTAAACACATGTATAACATACAGAAAATAAGGTACATGGAACAACATTTTAGAGTTAAAAAAAAAAGAAAGAAAATCTGCTCAGTTAGTGACCATGTGTTTTTTCTTGGCATTTGTTACTCAGCACTTGAGTTCAAGACTATAATTGTACTGTGAATGATGAAATCTCTGGCAATCACTAGAGGTATGTAACACAGCACGGCATTGTTTATTTCATGGAAAGACACACATGGGCACATACTGTCTGCAGTATTAAGGAACGTGAGGGGGAAATTAGGCAATTATTGGTTTTAACATAATTGAAAAAAACACTTTTTTTTAACCTTAGTCAAAAGAAATGTAGCAGAATGCCCAGTGTTTATATAGTGATCAAGAGGAAGGGGCATACGTAATAAGGTGACATATCTTAATTGGGTATTTATAAAAAGGCATTCTTGGGGCTGCATTAGGTAAATTTTGGCTCCAAACTGGACTCTTGGGTATACATTTTTCATAATCATTCCTGAGTAAAATGGCGATTAGCCAACCTCATGCAGTCCATACGTAATGGTAGAGTTACCACAGTTTTCTCAAAATAAAAACTATTTTATTTTTCTACATACTCCACTGTGCCTAAAGCAAATGTTTTACTGGCCTGCCATTAGTAAGTCTATTTAAAGGACGACTAGACTTCTACTATAGAAGCACAAGTGAAAAATGAAGAACATGCCAGTATATTATCTGACTAGCAGCTGCCATGCTTCCTTCTGCTAGTGCAGAGAGATCCTCATTTTCAAAAGGGGATCAACAGACAGGACCTTAACTAGCATAGAGAGAGGGACTCACTTAATACAGACCCTAATCAGACAAGCGGGATTGACTGAGAATTTAGATTCCCCCCTTCACAGTAGTCAGCGTCAGCGAGTACAGTGTCAGCTGCAGGAGACTAAGCCTGCATCAGGTAAGAGAGAGAGTGTGTGTGATGGTTATAGAATAGTTAATGTCTTGCAACTGCTCAGGTCTGCTCATGGAGTGGTTAATTCTCTGCATCTGTTGATGTCTGTTCATGGTGGGGTTCATTCTCTGTAACTGCTCTGGTCTGATTATGGAGGGGTTAATTCCCTGACACTGCTCAGGTCTGCCCATTGAGGGGTTTATTCCCTGAAACGGCTCAGGTCTGCTAATAGAGGGGCTAATGACTGTGCGTATTCTCATCCACTCCACAATATGTCACTGAAAGGCAAAAATAAAATGGCCACCCTACTCTTTACCAGCACAGTCGAGAGTAGACCCATTTGTGTCCCTAAAGATACATTGCGAGTTTACTCCGTAGAAGGGGAAACTATTTTTTAACCCTTGCATCAATGTTGTAATAAAACAAGAAATTACATAAAAATTTTAAAATATAGTATATTTTCATTGTATTCAGTATTTAAGTCAGAGCCAATAAGTAATCATAGCTACTTGGTTGGTTCATGCCACTTTCTACTTCCAAGCCTTTTTTATGTAGTTACATTTTGATAATGGCTGATCCTTTCATATGGGTTGATTTATGTTCAACCTTTGTTGGATGTTACCATGGACAAGAAGGAGAGAGATACTTGCAGGACAAAAGTCTAAACTAGGAAGTGTAGCTCAGCAACCATAAAATAAAGGCCAGGCATGGATTGTGCATAGGACTAGTGTTTGCCAAAAAAAAAAACTAAAAAGCCCACTGAATTGTAGGAGGAATTGCCATTGATTTTCTTGCACAAGCCTGGTTCATGAGGATGTTTATTCACTAAAAAGGTGAGTTGAGGTGAGATGAACATTTAATTTTATCACCTCAACTATTCATTGGGAGGGTAAGTTTCTCCTTCAAGAAAAACAGAGTTGGGTCCACATAATGCATTGTTAAAGAGTGAGCATTTTGTGGAACAGTCTGAGTAAGTACATAAAAGCTCCTCCTGGAGCTCTGTCACATCCGATATCGGATGGTTCTTCTGGTTTCAGGATTATTGAGTCAGTCATTCTAATCGAGGTGACTTTTCTCGCATCGGTAGGTGAGAATACCTGTTTCTCGTTCAGGTGTCAGAGAAATTGTCTGACTGCAGTATCCGCCAAGAGCATCCTGAAACCTGGTAGAAACATTCGATGTCAGCAGGGACTGTGCTCCTGGAGGAGCTTTCCACTCTGATTTAGTTTTTAAAAATTGCAAAGCTTATAGTTTAGGGCTTATTCATTTATTTCATGCAAAGTCACTTATGGCATGACAGTTGGCCTGTAAGCTTTCCCACTCTATGTAAGCACAAAGTCACATCCCCTATTTCAGTTCACGTATTTCCTCCCCTCCTTACCAATCCATCTCACCCCATCCATATTATTACCATTCATCTACTTCTTCTATCTTTTCTTTTTGCTCTTTTCCTGAATGCCAGTTAGGGTGCCCACATTGCCGGTTTATACAGAAATGTCTATGATAAATGGGCACTCCAAATCTAAGATCAGTAAAATGTAAATCCATCAGTAGCCTTCATGTTAGCCTTTGCAGCCCCAGTGCATGCATTTCCCATAAGCATCTTTTTTAAAATGGCGATGTGGTCACCCTAATGCAAGTCCCTATCCACTGCTGTTCAGATTGGTAACATAGTCCTCCTCCCATCTTAACAGCTATAGATTCTCATAGCTCCCATCCCCCCGCATCAGCTACCTCTAAATGCTACCTGATTTCAGGGCAGCATTAGTTAAAATGAAGACTAAACTACATACTATTAATGACAGCCCTGGAATATATATTTTTTTATAAGTTCCCCTTTAATAAAACCATGATGTGGTCACCCACCTACAACAGGAGCACCATGCAAATCCTATAGTTTTTTTTTTTTTTTCATTTTCCTTGATGTTCTACTGCCTTGCTGATGTGTTGCAATCATGAATGTTTCTCTGTAATTAAGTGAATATGTTTGTTAGGCAGTGCTATTCCATATAACATTTCAGCATACTTAGTACATATTTTGTATTGCCCAATTAAAATCACTGAACATATGATGGTAGCATATCCTAAAAAGGCTACATCTGCTACTGTCGGCTTGGAATGCAGCCCAATAATTGTTTAAATCAGACGTGTGGTTTCCATGCATTAGCCAAATATGGATTAACAAGTTAAGATTATAGCACAGTTCACCAGAGAAAAGAGTCTAGAAGTCAATTAGTAAAGACTCATAACTAATTCGAATTTTGCAATGCTGATGCATAGTTGCATACACATGCTCTAACTCACCCTTTCAAAATAAACGGGATATTTTTTTTACTATAACTTGCATAAATGTAGAAGTTATGTGTGCCTAGAAAAAAAATCAGTTATTTATTCATGGAAGTAATCCTACAAAACCACATTGATTATAGTATTGATTTATTTCTGGTTATGTAAGACTTTTACCTGCTGTGGGGCATAATGTAAAAGTAACTCATACCTGTTGCAACACATTCAGAACCATTTGCTGAGGACCTAAGATGATACCTATGTGGTGAGATATCAGGAAGACTTTTCTTTCCCTGTACCCATGTAATTATCCAGGATACTGTGTAAATAGTTCCCTCATATATGTATTATCCACATATAAGTAGGGTTGCCACCTTTAATTCAGAAAAATACCGGCCTTGCTACTGTCTCCATAGACTTATCAATTGGCCAGATGCCAATTTTTTACCGGCCTGCCGATAAAGTTCCAGCCAGGTGCCAACCCTACTTATGAGCCATTGTTGCAAAAAAATACATTATTTATTACTGGCGAGGGATTCTTGGATTTTCCGTTAGAGGACCCAGCCTGTTGTTAATGTATTATATTCACATTAAACCTTGTGTAAAGGAGTGTGCTAAACCAGCTATTAGTATATAGGATGTTGTAACTGTATGAAAGCCATATTAATGCTTTACACATTATTAATCTCTGGCCAAACCCATCTAATAATGTTACTACCATCACCTTCCTTTTGACCTCTTCACTCTCATATCTCTCATGTGTCTCATATCTCCCACCCACATCAGATTGTTAACATTTGTGAGCAGGGCTCTCAGCCTCATGTATCAGTTCTTGTTTGTCTAACATAGTATGTAGCCTCTCTCCATGTTCAATACCTAGCGCTACATAAATTGTTGGCGCTATAAAAATATATAAATAAATGTTAATGTAAAGTGTTCCTGGGGTTGAATTCACATTTGCCATAGTACATAGCCCATTGTGAACAAGTCTACATGTATTTTAGCTTCACACAAGTGGTCGCTTGCTTTTATTCCATGTCCTTCTGCATTATGATCAGTTAAAGATTTTTTTCTTCGTTTTATGTGATATAAATGCTTTACATTAATGTAAACTTTGAATTATATGTTACTTTCAGGTTCACTTCTGAAAGAAGAAAGAATTGACTCAGTTACACTGCTGTACCTGATGTCCATTCCCAGTTTCTGCATCCTCTTTATAGCTGCAGGACTTCTGGAAAGAGAGCTAGTATGGGAGACCCCACCAGACAGCGACAACAGACTTTGGTTATTCATTCTTCTTAGCTGCCTGGGATCTGTCATGTACAACTTGGCAAGCTTCTGTGTCATCACAATGACTTCTGCCGTCACCATACATGTATTAGGAAACCTCAACTTGGTCGGGAACCTTGTCTTATCTAGGTTACTCTTTGGAAGTCAGCTTACAACTCTTAGTTATGCTGGAATTTCTTTAACTTTGGCAGGGATGTTCATGTATCATAACTGTGATCTCATAGAGAAGTATATCGGCTCTATAAAATCTCGCCAACCCTCAGACCAGCATATCAAATCAGAGTGAACCGTTTCCGCAAAGATGCCAAGTTCTAAATGGACATCAGAAGGATCAGCATTACATTGTTGGGTCATCTTCCTCCCGACTTTCAGTTTAGAATCCCCTCGATGATCTGTGAAGTCTGTTGTAAATGTAACTGCTGAATGCCTAGAACCAAAAACAAACATTACTAGCAGTACTACACAGAAATCCCAATAAGTAAACCCATAGGAAAGAGATACTGGTTCTAAAGGCATCTGTGACTCAATGTTTCTTTCAAGAAACGTTATAATGTAATTCTAGACTTTTGTAGTTCTCTCTGGTTTTTCAGAGATAATATATTTTCATAACATTTTCCTTGCAATATTAGTCATTGGCCAATGACTATTTCCTAATTACATGTAAAAACAGCCAACAAAAATTAAAACTGCATAAACAGCTAGGGTAAATAAACACATTTTTGTGTCTTGAATGTCTATGCCTCATATAACACTTATAATAAAATGCTCCTAATGCAAGAAAATTGGTCAATTAATTGTAGTTGAATTATGAGCCTAAATTTTGTACAGAGTCAAAATTAAAAACAAAGAAAGGAATGTGAGCCTAGTGTAATTTTTCAAATGATATCCACAGTTGCATAATTTAGAGGGGGGTATGCTCATATAATAAATATATAATTGAGGTATGCACAATATATGAATTAATTCTATAAGAAAAAAGGGGAAAGAGCATTAAATTATACATTTGAGCACAGATCAATCATAATGTAGGCATAGGCTGGTCAGTCTAATACAGGGCATATATTGACCATTCTGACTGAATATGCAATTAATTTAGTGCCAAATTCAGCTTAACCACCCTCATACTTAGTCTCGCTGATTAAATAAGTAAGTCTTCTTGGGCTGATAAAATAAACTAGCTGTGCTTGAATACTGGTGTTGGTACATGGATACAGGTACGTGCTTTCGTTTTATTTTCTGCTTGAAAAGGAAGGTTTAGTACTGTTGTTGGACAGCAATACCCAGCAACCCGTGCCAGAATTTATAGAACGTAATGGTTGAACTGGAAAAAGCTGTTATGTTTCAGGTCTTATGGTCTTTTACAGCTATGTTGATTTTGTACACACACAATCTCCATGTCAACCTTAGGCCAACCATAGTAATGCATGTTAAATAAAATAATGAGTGACTGACATTCAATAAGAATTGGGGGGGGGGGGGGGGGAGTATAATAAACAAATATGTTGCAATACCTGTTAACTTCAACCCAAGTACAAACGTGATAAGTAGAAAGTGTGAACTACAACCTATTTCACATTCAATCAGGCTAAAGGACAACACACAGTGTGCGTGTGGCTCTTAATTGAGTCTGTGCAAAAAAAAAAAACAAATTCCATTTATCTGTGTTTGCTTTATTTAGAATTTTATTTGTTACTGTATAAACTATACACACCAAACCAGAAGCGCAAGGACAGGAGAAAAAAATTATATATAGTGTAATACGATACATAAACAAAGTGTCAACTGGTAATATTCAGTTATCACACTCACAAACGAAGGAGGATATCAGGCTCATCAAAATATAAATTCTTCTGGTTTATTTGCACAATCTAAAAAATACCGTACATAAAAGATATTCACTAAATACACACGTACAACAAACAAAAGCACATAAAGTGCAACTTGCGTATAAAGTCCCTATAGATAGTCCAACTCCGTTCCTGCAGCCACCAGGATTTTATGTGCTTTTTTTGTTGTAACTGTGTAGAATGTTTTAAAACCATTATCCTATAAAGGAAGACAATCAGTGGATGTGAGATGTGCATAACTGCCCTATATATATAAATATAACAGGAGCACAGCCCTTCCAAATAGAGACATATAGTCATCTTCTACTTACCTGCCCCAACCATAAAATAAAGTGTTTGCTCTGTGGTGTCACGGATTTTAGGGTAATATACTAAGTGAAATATTTTCTATTGCTTATATTACACACTGACAAAATAAGAAAATAATATAAATCTGTGATATGTGTATTTCTGTGGTAATAACATACCAGTGACTAATACCATGTATAATCAGTGGTGACATGTTAAGCAAATCTGTTGGTGTGGGAGTTAAACGGACTAGATCACCTAAACATTGACTTTATTGTGAATGTAGAGAATAGGAAAGAACACTGCTTAATATGAGCTAATATTCCATGTACAGATTAACAGATTGGATTAATTTCAAATTGGTAGTTTATTAAAGGGACACTATCACTTACATAAGATGTAACTAGATAACCTGGTCATTTAAAACAAACGCACATATACATCATATGCCACTGGGTTTTTTTATGATTGAATTAAAATTAGGTGTTTATCTCCAGCAACCATTTTGAGAATATTTCCCATGATGCAACATCATCCAAAATCTTCCAGCCATTCTCACTTTACAATTGTTGCCAAAGCCTTAGTGATGATGTCAGAAGATACTCCCCTGCTCTCTTACCGTCTCCTGTGTATCATAGTGGGCAGGACTAGGTGGCTTTGTACAACTTTTTTTTACCTGCCTTCCAACACAAAGAGAGGAGATTAACCTGATCAAATAGGAGCATAACTTCGTCCCCTTGTGATACAATAGTCACATTACCCTCCCATTCAATGCAAGTCTGTGATCAGAAGTCATAATCATAGACTGCATTCCGTGTCCCCAGCCCCAAAGTGAAAAACGTGTGCTGTAAAGTCTCTGAGGGGTGGCACCCAAAAATACTACATTTCACAAAATGGCTGCACTTAGTCACATTTGTTTAGTTACATATTTTATTACATACAGTCACATGAGAATAAAACCTTTTCATTTTTTGGTGGGAGTGTCCCTTTAAGGATCCCTTTTACAAACTTGGAAATGATGTGTCACATATATTTTTTAAATTCTTCTTTGCAAAGATCAAAGCATCATGCCTTGTGCTTGCAGTACACCAGACGTAAATGAGCTGCAACTACCATGATCTACCACTACCCAAAATTTGCTGTTCTAAATCTGAAAATGAGCTACAACTCCCAGGACTTCTGCATTACAAGTGGTTTTGAGGTGGATTGTGGGTATTCAATTATACCAGCCACCAGAAACAGCTTCTCCACTAGGCACTTGTCTAAAGCACTTTTTATTATTATTATTTTTAAACTATTCCACCAATTTTTCGCCATGCCCAAGTAACTGTCCACAAATGTCCTATAAACAAAGCTTTTTAAAAACAAACAAAGGTTTTAATAGAAATTTGTGTGGCTTTTGGTTCTACAAGTCGTTGCCTGTGAAATTCTGAATTTAAACCGGACTGCAGGAGAGCTGTAGGTTACCTACCAATTCTGTACATTGTAAAAATCACATCATGTTATGTATGAATATGTGAAGTAAGAATTACCATTTATCACTGGTAAAACTAAATCCTAAAGGGGGAAACAAAATCTCATGTTTTAGAAAGCACAAAAAAAACTTATCTGCCTAGAAACTTTGTTGTATATAAATGAAAATAAAATTGTAACTTTATCAACAACCATGGAGTTTTTTTTAAAGTCACAAGAAACAATAAAAAAAAAGGTTCTTATGTACAGAATTTCAAGCACATCTATGAACATTATATGTCACCTTTTAACCTGTATTTTGAAAATGCAAATAAAAGAATATTTGACAAACAAGTTATCAAATTATTTTGTAATCTGTTATAAATGACTGTATGAGAGTCAGAACTATTTATGTATGTGGAATGTGGAATCTGTAGGGTTATTCACACGAAGGACACGTTAAAGACAAATACAGGTCAGTCTTCCTGTTCTGTGTTATACCTAACACTTTGGTAGCTCACTATGCAGGCTCTGGTCATATTTTCTCCAACTGCAGGATTCATTCAATACCTTATTGGAGTAATGTATAAAACCAGCGCTCCGCAATGTGTCAGGAGTTGGTTTATAAAAAATCCCAGAGGTCTCATATATAAACACCCGAACACCTTGCAGCAGCTGCAATTGCACCTTTGCCAATCGGATTTGTTAGAGTTGTTTGCCAGTTTATAAGCCCAATTCTGCGCCTTCCTTTTTGTTAATGGTGATAAGTGCATCAGCGACATAGAATTGCGTTTAAGCGCACATAGCCCCAACTGTTTCCTTTACTTGGGAGTTAGGGTTATACATTGGCATGTGTGCTATAAATATTTTCCATTATATTTAATATATATCTCCATGGTATCCTGTAAATTTTTCCTGTCAGTCTTAGGCTACTCAAAGTGGCCTCATCTGATGGGTGGGATCCCGCTGCAAGTATCTCCAGTGGGATCGGAGCACAGCTCATCACGGGGAGCAGCAATGAGCTGTTAAATACAGGACGTTCTATGCCATCCTAGCGACTTTTTGGATCCAAAATATAGGATGGCATCGAATGTATAAATCAAAGGATAGAGCAGGACTGTCCAACATGCGGCCCGCGGGCCAAATGCGGCACACCTGACATGGAGGTGCGGCCCGCATTAGATTGGATGCGGTAACCGCACCTCCATCTCGTGCATACCTCTTCCGCATAGGGGAGAGCGCAGCGCACTCCACTCCCATGCTCCGTGATCCTGTCGGAGCACCTGGTGTCAGGTGACATCCAGGCGCTCAGAAGATGATGACTTCCGGATTGGCGGTAAACGGTGTGCCTGACATCAATGGCATATACTTTTACTAAGTAAAAAAAAAAGGGAGTGTGTGTGTGTGTGTGTGTGGAAGGGAGTCTGTGTGTGTGTGTGTGTGTGTGTGTGTGGAAGGGAGTCTGTATGTGTGTGGAAGGGAGTTTGTGTGTGCAAGGGAGTTTGTGTGTGGAAGGGTGTCTGCATGTGTGCAAGGGAGTGTGTGTCTGGATGTTTGTGCATGTGTGTAAGGATGTCTGTGCAAGGGAGTGTGTGTGTGCATGTGTGTAAGGATGTCTGTGTAAGTGTGTGCGTCTGTGTGTAAGGGTGACTGTGTTTATATGTGTGAGTTTGTGTGTATGCGGCCCAAGCACACATTCATTTCTGGTGAAGTGGCCCACTGAATAAAAAACTTGGACACCCCTGGGATAGAGGAAATACCTTTTGTTGCAGTCCCACTCTCCCCATAGAAGATGCTGGGCAAGATATTTCTTGCCATTCCACCCAGAGGACCTACCTTGTACATATTTTTATACTTTTTGTGATGTTTTTACATTTTACAATCAGGAATGAGGCGTGCCAAACATAGGATCAACCCCGGGTGTAACCCTGCTCAGACGTTTAATCTCTCAAAGGGCACTGTATCACTTTAGCATTCCTTTTACTGTGCATGTAGAGAATACAAATGTATTGAAAATTACCTATACATTGTGTTAGGAAAATTGTAAGAAAATGTCTAAATTATTAGAAAAATCGGTTTTAAATGTGTCTGTGGAATCTCCTGCTTATGTCATCACCTGTGGCTTGATATGCAAATTACACATTTCCCATTCAACACCAGTTAATTTGCATATCAAGCCACAGGTGATGACAAAACCAGGAGACTCTACAGACACATTTCAGGCATTTACTTGCCATTTTGCTAACACAATGAATCGATCATTTTCAATCATTTTGTATACTCTTCATTCACAATATAAGCCAGGGGTCCTCAAACTTTTTAAACAGGGGGCCAGTTCACTGTCCCTCAGACCGTTGGAGGGCCGGACTATAGTAAAAACAAAAACTATGAACAAATTCCTATGCACACTGCATATATCTTATTTTGAAGTGAAGAAACAAAACGGGAACAAATACAATATTTAAAATTAAGTAAAGTTAAATCAACAAACTTACCAGTATTTCAATGGGAATAGTGTGCCAGTCAGATGCCCAGGGATATTATGCCAGTCAGAGTCCAGTAATATTATGCTAGTCAGAGCCCAGTAATATTATGCCAGTCAGAGCCCAGTAATATTGTGCCAGTCAGATGCCCAGCAATATTATGCCAGTCAGATGCCCAGGAATATTATGCCAGTCAGATTCCCAGGAATATTATGCCAGTCAGATGCCCAGGAATATTATGCCAGTCAGAGCCCAGGAATAGTGTGCCTGTCAGATGCCCAGGAATATTATGCCATTCAGATGCCCAGGAATATTATGCCATTCAGATGCCCAGGAATAGAGTGCCAGTAAGAGGCCAGGAATATTATGCCATTCAGATGCCCAGGAATAGAGTGCCAGTAAGAGCCCAGGAATATTATGCCAGTCAGATGCCCAGGAATAGTGTGCCAGTCAGATGCCCAGGAATAGTGTGCCAGTCAGAATCCCAGGAATAGTGTGCCATTCAGATGCCCAGGAATATTATGCCATTCAGATGCCCAGGAATATTATGCCATTCAGATGCACAGGAATAGTGTGCCAGTCAGATGTCCAGGAATATTATGCCATTCAGATGCCCAGGAATAGTGTGCCAGTCAGATGCCCAGGAATAGTGTGCCAGTAAGATGCCCAGGAATATTATGCCAGTCAGATGCCCAGGAATAGTGTGCCAGTCAGATGCCCAGGAATATTATGCCATTCAGATGCCCAGGAATAGTGTGCCAGTCAGATGCCCAGGAATATTATGCCAGTCAGATGCCCAGGAATAGTGTGCTTTCAGATGCCCAGGAATATTATGCCAGTCAGATGCCCAGGAATATTATGCCAGTCAGATGCCCAGGAATAGTGTGCTTTCAGATGCCCAGGAATATTATGCCATTCAGATGCCCAGGAATATTATGCCATTCAGATGCCCAGGAATAGAGTGCCAGTAAGAGCCCAGGAATATTATGCCAGTCAGATGCCCAGGAATATTATGCCAGTCAGAGCCCAAGAAAATGATGCCAGTCAGATGCCCAGGAATATTATGCCATTCAGATGCCCAGGAATAGTGTGCCAGTCAGATGCCCAGGAATATTATGCCATTCAGATGCCCAGGAATAGAGTGCCAGTAAGAGCCCAGGAATAGTATGCCAGTCAGATGCCCAGGAATATTATGCCAGTCAGAGCCCAAGAAAATTATGCCAGTCTGATGCCCAGGAATAGTGTGCCAGTCAGATGCCCAGGAATGGTGTGCCATTCCGATGCCCAGGAATATTATGCCATTCAGATGCCCAGTAATATAGTGCCAGTCAGATGCCCAGGAATATTGTGCCATTCAGATGCCCAGGAATATTGTGCCAGTCAGATGCCCAGGAATATTATGCCATTCAGATGCCCAGTAATATAGTGCCAGTCAGATGCCCAGGAATATTATGCCATTCAGATGCCCAGCAATATAGTGCCAGTCAGATGGCCCAGGAATATTATGCCATTCAGATGCCCAGTAATATAGTGCCATTCAGATGCCCAGGAATATTATGCCATTCAGATGCCCAGTAATATAGTGCCAGTCAGATGCCCAGGAATATTGTGCCATTCAGATGCCCAGGAATATTGTGCCAGTCAGATGCCCAGGAATATTATGCCAGTCAGATGCCCAGGAATATTATGCCAGTCAGAGCCCAAGAAAATTATGCCAGTCAGATGCCCAGGAATAGTGTGCCATTCAGATGCCCAGGAATATTATGCCATTCAGATGCCCAGGAATAGTGTGCCAGTCAGATGCCCAGGAATATTACAGTGCTCGTTATACCTCCCTCCTCCCCCCCCTTCCCCATCACTTACCTCCAGCTGCTGTGTCGCCGGCCGGACGTCTCGCGCAGTGTTCCCTCCTCCCTGCACGGAGGAGGGAAACAGTTACCGGATCCGGATGTGACGAAACGTCACATCCGGTCGCGGTGTTTTTTTTTTTTTTCCGTTTTCCTACAGCCGCATCTTCTGCGGCTGCAAGAAAGAAAAAAAAAAAGTAAACAGCGGGGAGCGGGGGGTGCCGGCACCCCCCGCGGGCCGGATAAATGTGCTCGGCGGGCCGCAGTTTGAGGACCCCTGATATAAGCAATGTTTAGGTGATAAAGTCTCTTTAAAGACCAGGGATTTTAGTGTGTCACAGACCAGAGTGATTTTTCCATTTTTGATATGCGGTTGTTTAAAGGGCTTATATCACCTAAACAACAGCAACTGGGACTCCACAGACACATTTAAAAACACAGTTTTCTCCTAATTTAGGCATTTGCTTGCACAATGTATAGGATCCTTTTCTATCATTTTTTTTATTCCCGACATTCACAGTATATGTTTAGGTGACAGAGGCTCTTCAAATGTAAATTTCCTCTTTGTCATTTAATGCATTTAGAACTTTCTTTTAATACCATATACACACTTATAATATATACTTTAGTATTACAATTACATATAAAAAAAAATATTTTTTACTTAAAAAATGTTTTTTCACTATTTTCCTAATAACGTTCTAGGCACTCTAGCTTTTGTAGATGACATTTCCCATTATGCTCAGCCATAGCATACTACTCTGGTCCTCCTAAAGAACCTCAGCATCAAAGAATATTACACATTCATGTAATAAATGCCACTTATGATGGATGCACAGAATGCCATAATAGCCCTGTAGTATGAATTTCTGCTAAGCATTCTTATATAATACCTCTTTCAGTCTGTAAGATTGGCTCCTCAAAACTTTTAGGGGCTTTAATCATCAATGATTCGTGAAAACATTGGAAAGGATTATTTTTTTCCAACTCAGCTACTTCTGTTAACCTAAACATTGCCTATACTGTGAATGTAAGAAACAAAAACTAATCTATACACTGTTAGCATCATTGCAAGCAAATGCATAAATTAAGAGAAAAATAAGTTTTAAAAGTCTGTGGTTTCTCAGGTCTATGACAGCACCTGTGGGGCTTGATATGCAAATTAACTACTTTTCAGTGGGAAATGTGTAAGTTACATCTCAAGCCACAAGGAGACGTCATAAATAGGAGACCCCACAAGCATTTAAAAGTATTTATCTCTTATTTTATGCATTTGCATGCAATACTGCTAACACAATATTTATATTTTTGCATCATTTTTTAGTCCCTACATTCACAGTATGTGATGTTGACAGAGTCCCTCTAAGTCTAAAGTTCAGCGTAATTCCCTCTTTCATAAAGTATATGTATGAAATGTAATGGTGTTTCTCTCCCCCATACTATTGTGTGTCCATTGACTAATTTTTGGCCTCAAGCCACTTTTTTTTTTAACCAGGATTGTGCATTCCCCTGTCATGTTCTGTAGCTTTTTGTGAGTAATACATACACTAACTAGTTATACTGACTCTACTTTCACTCCAGCTAAACTTTTCTTTTGTGCTCTACAAACACTGATCGGGGCAGTCCTCCCTCAGGTAACGTGTCACTCAGGATGTTGACTCACTCCTCCCAGAATCCTCCCTCCTGCAGCCAGATCCTTCAGATATTATTGGTGACTGAGTCTGGATTTCTACAGTCCTTACTGACTCTTTTTTTCCGTCTGGTTTGATTTTAATATCTCTAAATCAGGTGCCAAATGCAGGAACACGGCAGCACAATAATAACTACTGACTCTTGTAAGGTAAGTTGGTAAGAAGACCTGCATTACTCCCAGAGCGCCTGGCAATCAGTGTGGCACTGTAATGTTGTAGTTCTTAGAAACACCAGTCTATAATGATGCAACTAATAAAGGCAGTTTGTATGTGATCATCCTATGAACACCTTTTGTACCCAACCACTCATTAAAAAGAGTAAATAAACAGGGAGATTGTTCTAAAACCTAGAGGTGTAAACAATGCAGTTATTCACTCTAGTGACAACCAGACAACTGCATCAATCTCCTGTAGTAACCATGCTACTTTAGCATTGCAACATACATGATACAGGTAGTTTTAATAATTTTATAGTGTAAATGAAGAAAAACATAAAAACTACAATTCTGTGGAATGTAAACTTTTACAAATACATCCTTTCAATTAAATTAAGCTTAAAGGGACTGTCTAGTGGCAAAAATGCATCTTACAAATATTAATGCATATTAATGTGCTTTTAAAGTACTTTAAAATGCATGTCTTACATTTTGCATTGCTTAAAATATAAAATACAGCTAGAAGAAATTGTGAAAGTACAGCAGTTTGCAAGAAACAAGGACTGCCCACACTAGGTGCAGTGGAGAAGAGTATCTCCCCAATGATGGAGGTATGATTGGTGTGTCACATGCTGAACACTAGTCACTGAGGTCATGTGATAGAGCAGCAGCAGTCTGTAGCTGTATAGTTTATCTCCTGGAGTGCACAATAATAATCACAGGAACACCTGAGATGTCATTTGTTATTATCTTCATGTTCAGAATCCTGTTTTCATTTATGCCAGAGTAGTACATTTCAGAATGCTTGACACTTGGCACCACAATGTTCCTAATGAGCTACAGCTTCTGCAGTAATGTATAAACATGGCATATCATAGCAAAATCAGCAGTAATGTATTAACTACCCTACAGGAAATATGTTTTACTAGTGAATATCAATTCAAATGAAAAATGTTTTTTTCCCCCATATTTAATAAAACATCATTAAATATTTAATTTAAAAAAATGCATGTATTGTTTTTATTTCCCAATCTGCCCCCTCAGACTTGCCAATGCACCACCAGACTTGCCAATGCATTCCCCGAACCTGCCCAATCACCCAGTCACCAGCCACAGCCCCCTGCTTTCTAGTGGCAGGCAGCTTGGAGTCTGAGTGCTGCAAAGGGCGTACAGACATGTTGCCATGCTGCCTTTCGTGCTTTGGAGTCTCCGCCGGCAGGTCACTTAATTCCCAGAGCTCTGACATCTGTCGCGCACGGGAGAGCAAAAGGCAGCTTGGGAACTTGTCTGGGCAGTGCACAGGCTCCATGCTGCCTGCTCGCCGACAGGAGGTTGGTGAGGGGATATCTTCTGATCTGCCCAGCTAGCACCTCTGCTGGCAATTTTTTAAAACATTTTTTTTTTAAAGGGCCATACATCCAGGGCCGGATTAAGACAGTGGCCTAGAGCTGCAGCCCCCCATCTGGCCATGTTTCTGGACTGCAGGCCAAAATGCCTATGCCTTAATCCAGCCCTGACACTACCATGCTCTACCTTGGGTCACCAAGTATACCCATTATGTATGAGCAAGTAGATAAAGTGATCTGCAATGTTTACAATCGAAAGTTGGTAAAGGAATCGAAACATGACATTCTATTGCAAGCTTGCGTGCAGTGCTTTCTACCTCATGTATCAGTCTGGCTCTGTTCATCTAACGTAGTATGTCGTTCCTTTCTATGTTCCCTAACAGGATACATGGATGGCTAACCTTAGGCACTGCATCTGTTGTTGACCACATGATGCATAACCTACCAAAGGCTGGCGGAGCATTATGGTTAATGTAGTCCGCAACAGCTTCAGTTCTAAAAGTAAACCAACACCAACATATTTACTTTTTTATGGTGTAATATATTCAGCCACTGTAAAATGTATTTTATCCCTTTTCTTTTCCATACAAGAAGGATAGTGATTAACTTTACTACAAACCACGATGAACAAGTGATTTCAATAACCCTGCAATTGCCATTTAATTGCCCCCCTTTAACACACTCATCCGGCTTGCGATTCATCTTATGTTCTGCTTTATTTCAGGCGGATTTGTATAGCGTGCATTTAAAGAAGTGCCTGACAAATATTCACAAGGTAATGATTTTAGTAACTGCATGACTAACAGCAAGACCTCCTGCCACCAAACAACTAGTTGAATCTGATCTTGCATTTCCAATTGAAGGTAATACAGAAGACGAATGACATTCTGTGCAACATTAGCCATCCCACTGTGTGCAGTGAAGTACTGCTTTCTTCACGGGGAACAGATTACGTCTCAGGTGTGTTGAACATTCTTTTGGAATTATTTTTGAAAAATAAAAAAACAAAACTTTTTTTTATTGGCCAAACTAGCATCACAGTATAGTAAAACAAAGTATTACACGATTTAAATGAAGACCCGTATTTATTGTTCCATAAGGCAACAAAAAACTGTGAGGAGAAGCATTGGATGGAGAGGCACAAAATAAAAACACCCTACGCGTTTTTATCTGCTTAACAGCTCTTAGTCATAGGCGATAGCCACATACTATTCATGGTTGGCCTTTCATCATATTCCTTAATGGAGCACTTTCAATTCTGTAATGTAACATCTAATTTTAAATGAAAGATAATTCAAGTTAGAAACTATGTTAAATGAGGATTGGAAAGGTAGCATGGCATTTATAATTAGAAATCCAAAATCAGTGTCTGCCAAACAAAGAAGGTGCGACCAGTATCTGAAATAATAGGCAATTATGCATAATAACACCACATCCTATGATTAATCATCTTTGTATGGAAAGCAGGTTTCAGGATCTTTGTTAAATTAGCGCTTGTATATGAGAAGCAAAACCCGCCATCCCCAAAGTTAGTGCTTCCATGCAAAGAGCAGGATCCATATTAATAGAACATCAAGACCTCATGATGCGGGTCTAACATATCTCTAAATATGCCACTCAAATAAATATTCATTATCTCATATGAGCGGCTTGTGAAGAATAAAATCATTTCCTTTAATAAGCGGCCTGTGAAACCATATTATTCTGCAGCCACGCTATCAAAGCCAGTAGGAAAACAAGCAGCATACAAGTGCAAATATTGGGATGTGGTGGGATGATAAGGTGCTGTGTTTGGGTGATGCACAAGCTGCAACCGTCTGGCAAATACACCACAATTGCCCAGTATTACATACAGAAAAAAAAAAAAAGAGAGACAAAGTGCGCTACAGTGCCAAAATAAAGTGCAGTTTGTATATAACCTGGTGTATCAAGAGTTAAATCTTTGCACTCATGCTGTGAATCTTCTCTGTCCACAGGATATTATATATTCCTTGGAGTGAGAGCAGTTAATTACAAATACATAGTTCAAAGTATCAAGATGTATACAACAACATAAATATTTACAACATTGCAATAATACAAGGCAGAAGGTGAAAGAAGAAAAACCAAAGGAAGGCTTACTGTTTAGAAGAGAGAGAGAGAACAGGAAAGAGCTGACAAAGAGACAGAGGGGCAATTCCCCCCCAGGCTGGCCTCTAACACGACTATATGGGCTGGGGCTGCATCAATTTTTACTAGATGCCCCAGAGCATAGCATTTTCTACCTTTCTATACAATCGACTCTTTATCAATTCATATACCTTATCTATCGAAATATCAGTCTATCTGTGTATTTCTCTGATGATAACGGGAGAGCTGATGAAGTTGCAGTATGGGCAACTTAATTAGTTTTGAACTCTGAGAGTATAAGAAAACTTGACGTACATATTTGCAAGGCACGGGCGTAGAGCTGTTATTTCAGCTTATTAAAAAACCATGGACCTTGTATTTTTGAGTTTAGACATATCTTGTGTGGTATTGCTTATTATTAAACAAATCCAATTAATGGACACACAGAAAAGTATTACAATTTTACCTGCAAAACCTACAAGTTCCTTCCATTGACGTTTGCCACCACTAACCTAGCCATGTGAGGTCAAAATGAGAAGCAAATTGGCTGCTTCTTGTAAACTTATTTTTGTGGTTTTGCAGCTGCTAATTCATCCCATATGAGTACTACCATTTCTTTCAAACATACATAAATATTTCCTCCCTAGCCACATGTCCTGTAAATGCTGACTGTTCACATAGCTGCATATATAATTGGCACTCCCTAATGGATTCCATGTTTTGCAAATCCTCGGAAACAAGCTGCTTACAGCTTTAAAAATAGCCCCCTTTTTATGTGGCACCTACTGTATTTTCCTATTAAAACAATGAGAAATTTGGATAAAGATACATAGGAAGTTATTGAACAAAAAAAACCCTTCCTGCCGGCATCTAATTGATGGTGTGATATTTCCCATGCAGGAACATTATGATGCTAACACATCCAGTCTTAAGATAATTATGATAATGGGGGCACATGTGCTATTTATGTTGTTAAACAAAAAGGGGAACACTTACAACTTATTATCTTGCATTGCACCTTCTGGTGTGTAAACCATACAGATAACACGAGTGTAGTGTGGCTGAGAATTGTGGGGAAATAAAAGAAATGAAAATATTTTGGATCCTTTAATTGTAATCATTTTTATACACAACCTTGATTTTAATTGGTCAGTTGCCGGACTTTAACTTTGTTTCCAGCGGTAATCATTTTATACATCTGTAAATGTTAAGTGTGTCACACACTCCATTTCACACTCACTTCCCCCATTAAGATCTAAGGGAGATCTAGATCCCTTCACACACTGATCAATACACTGGATCATCATTTACACTTGGTTTGATTATTTTGTACAAATGTACAAAGAACAAGAGGTCACCCCCTGAGACTGGTAGAGCAAAGAATTCATAGACGGCAAAGGACGGCATTCTTTACGATAAGGACAATAAAGTTATGGAACTCACTGCCAAGAGATCCAGTGCTATCAACCAGGACTTACCAGAAAAGGTTAAAGCATCTTAACATGTATAGCTTGGAGGAAAGACGTAACAGGGGGGATATGATAGAAACATTTAAATACATAAAGGGAATCAACACAGTAAAGGAAGAGAGTATATTTAAAAGAAGAAAAACTACCACAACTAGAGGACATAGTCTTGAATTAGAGGGGCAACGATTTAAAAGTAATATCAGGAAGTATTACTTTACTGAGAGGGTAGTGGATGTATGGAATAGCCTGCCAGCAGAAGTGGTAGAGGTAAACACAGTCAAGGATTTTAAGCATGCGTGGGATAGACACAAGGCTATCCTAGCTATAAGACCGGGAAATGGGGACTAATAAAAGTACTAAAAAAAAAAAAATTGGGCAGACTAGATGGACCGAATGGTTCTTATCTGCCGACACATTCTATGTTTCTATGTAACCACAATAAATGCATTTAAAAATGGTCTGGATGTTTTTTTTTTTAGAAAAGCAGAACATACAGGGCTATTAATAATAGAATAAGCATTAATAATAGAGCTGATTGATCCAAGGAGAAATCTGACCCTTTGGAGTCAAGAAGGAATTTTTCCCCCTAGGAGGCTTCCTTAGGGGTTTTTGCCTTCTTTTGGATCAAAAGCTGGAATGATAGGTAAAAGGGTTGGACTTTTTTCAACCTAAATTACTATGTTACTATGTTTGTCTGTTGCAGAGGTATTGGAAGTATACAGAATGTCAAAGAGAATAGAAGGAGGAATGAAAGCACTTCACCTTCACAATGACAGTCTGCGGCTAATCCTGCGGGACATTGAATTATCATGGAATAACATGCAGGCTTTCTTGTCCTTGTGTCCCTGTGTTCTACAGCGACTGGTAAGTTTTTCCTCAATCTACTTTATATTATGAATGCAGACCATGCACTGTGTATAACTAACCAGCCCTATGATGCATTGTCAGCATGGCATACAGATATATTGAAGCCTTTACAGAGTGCCTCGTCACAGCTACTAGAAAGTGCGCCTAGATGTTTGCTCACCCGATACACACAGCACCTGGAGTTGAGACTCACTCAAATGTCAGTAGCGCAACACTCCTTGTATTTAGGTTTAGGTGACACACCGTCCATGGAGTAGAGCTTGTGTATTCAGCCTTCTGACACATTGTTAATGCAGCCAAACATGTCACATCAAGCTCACAGTATCCTGGTAGTCTAGTCCGGCAGTGTGGGGTACCTAGACAAAGCAGCTGGAAAAGTTGTATAGTGAGCAGGAAAGGACTCTATTATTGAGGCCTAGTAGGCAGAGGGTTTAGTCAGAGTCAATAAAAAAACATTTTGGTATTATTGTAGAATTCCCTACTCCATTCAAACAATGTTCATTTTTGGACTTACAAAACCTCTGTGAAGATTTAAAGGTAATATCGGGAAGTACTACTTTACTGAGAGTGTAGTGGATGTATGGAATAGCCGTCCAGTAGAAGCATGCCTGGCAAAGGCACAAGGCTATCATAGATATAAGATAGGGAACTGGGGACCAATAAAAGTATTTAGAAAATTGGGCAGACTAGATGGACCAAATGGCTGTTATCTGCCGACACATTCTATGTTTCTATGAATCTTATTGGTGATTCAATGGGCAATGTTGTTTGTTGGCATGGTGGAATAAAAAAAAACAATCTTCATTGATTTCTCAGCCCTCCACCTCATCTTTGGATTGCAAAACTGAAGAATCTTCATCTGAAACGACCCATTGTTTGAAAAGGTGCTGTGGTGTTTGTCTGTTAGACCAGGTGAGCTTCCAGACGAAAAGTCACTAGAGATACAATCTTACTGTTCATTAATCAACCTACCATTGCCATTGGTTACATGCTCAATTTGTAATGATATAAACTCATACTGAAATAGGGTCGTATATTACACCACCATAGCACATTGCCCAGTGGGATTTGAAGTTTCAATTGGAGAGTTAGGAACACTCTTGCTGGGTGTCAATTTTTTTTAAATTGCCTTATTTTATCAAAACAGTATACATTGTTTCAAGAACCTCCCTGTGCTCTCCAGTTTAGTTATTTGGGTGAATAGCCACGTCAGATGGAACAGAAAAAACAGCTTTCATTTAAAGGAACACTAAATATTATTTTTCACTTGTGCTTCTAATATCTTGGTTTTTTGCTGCCCTAGGCAGACAAAATTCGGGCACCCCCCCACGTTGCACACCTACGACATGCCCCATCACCAACGTTGCACCCCCACGACATGCCCCATAACCCCATCACCCACATTAAATGCCTAATCACCTCATGACATGCCCCCATCACCCACATTGCATACACACTTATGCCCCATCACCCCCATTACATGCCCCCATCACCCCGATTAATTGGAAGGAGCTAAAGCTTGCTGAACAGTGGGGGAGGGAGCGAAAATGTTTGCTTTAACACCCTCTGGCAAAGTGCCGCCCTAGGCGAGTACCACCCTAGGTGAGTGCCTTGTTATCCTTGTGGAAGATACACTAGTGGCAGCGTAGTCTCAAGGCTTCATGGAGCCACTGTTGTAGAGCACTGATTAGATCTTGCGGGGGAAAAACTTATCTATGCCATTAAAGTGCATGCTCCGTTCTCTAAGTCATCAATTTTACACTGCAAAGCTTCTGTTGTAAGTTGGTATGATTGAAGTTCTGCTTTCATTGCAGATATAGTACCTTCTGTTGAGTTATGTTTAGTTTCCATTAAGGTTGATATTCGAATGGGTTTTTGTTGTGGCTGCATCAATTGCTACATGAAGCTCCGCAAACCTGGCATCTAGTAGCGGCATGAGGGTTTTACCGTGGTTTTGAGTCTGGCCAGACTTGATTGCCAATCTGTTTTAGGAGTGATATTTAAGAATGTATCCATCTCTTTTGGGCCAGAACTGTTATAGCTGTGGTGGTACAGCTTACCTACAAGAAGACAGTTTGAAAATGTATCCACTGGATAACAGTAAATAAATGGTGCAATAAAAAGAAAAATGTGAGACCAGCTTTTAGCATGAGATCAGGTCTCATTGATTGTAGTTCTGTTTGTTAATCGGAAACTGTTGATAACTGTAATTTTTCAGTACACATTTAGGAAAAAAGTTTCAATAGTTCACCACTAGATGGTAGCAGAGGTAAAGGAAGGACAAAATATTGAAATACAGCCCAGCTGGAAAAAAAAGCCAAGTTACCTAAAACCAGTGAATCTTAGCTTGGAAACAGGGTCAGAAAATGTGGAGACCATGAATTTAGACTCCAATGATAGCAGATAGTCTTTAGATAAGGAGGCAGAGGAATCCCTTGTCGGGTGTTAGTTGCCACAGTTGAACTGCAGGTGCAGAACGTCAGTGACCAGTACCACTGGTATAATGATGCCTTGAATGAACTGACAAATGAAGTTCTGCTCAGCACTAGGTATTGGTATCAGACAAACTCTGGATGGTGGATAAATATAAATAATATTATATAATAAAATCTAATGTTTTTTTTTCAGCTTGGAGCAGAGCCTACAGACAACATGTTAATGCATGGAGGAAACTTGTACCACCTGAGCTGTGCTAACTTCTGGCTAAACTGTGTGGAATCAAGTCTGCCAGCGCTGTCTTGTCACAAAAACTGTTATATGTGTGTAACGTTGAAGGAACAAAACGTTAAGGAGACAATATGACCCATTTCAACAATATGGTGTTCTCATGTATTTATAGCACTGACCTGGAATTCCTTTTCATACATCAATAATCAGTGATGATTTATGTGCCCTTCTCAGATATAACGTTGTATAGAAAGAAATACTAATATCTTCATATCGTGCAAAGCTCTATAAACTTGTCTCAGACCAGTTCACTGTATTAACATATTGTCAATATGTCCATTTTGTATGTTATGTGTATTTTATCGTTTAAAGCAATGAAATTGTTTCTTTAATTATATTGTTATTTATATATATATATATATATAATTTTATCCGTAGGATGGAGAGCAGATAGTATTGTAACTAACAATAGAGGTTTTCATTTGTTTTCTGGAATTTGGAACTCTTAATTAAATGGCGGGTGGTGTAGTACCCAGCAATAGGGATATTTGCCTTTAATTGTTATAAGTGAGTATCTGAATATTTCACAGCCTTTTCATTTCAATGATAAGTAAATATGTCATTTTTCAAATTTGCAATTTTGTGTCCCTGTGTGCTAGAGCCAATGGTCAACGGTCCTGTATCTGCTTTACATTATAGATGGAGTCCTAAATATATTGCATGTGTTAGCTTAAAGAGACCGTCAACCTAAACACTGCGTATACGATGAATGTAGAGAATAGAAATGATGGAAAATAATCTATTCATTTGCCTCTCAAACCACAAAGTGATGTCAGAAGAGGAGACACTAGACACATTTAAAACCTATATTTCTCTTATTTATAGCATATGACTGCAATTTTGCAATCACAATGTATAGATTATTTTTCATTCTCTACATTCAACATAAACAATGTTTAGGTTGACAGAGTTCCTTTAAAGCAAAACGGGTTACCTAAACCCTCCTTCTGTGTTTGATCTACATGTACTATGAATTAGCAAACCAGAAGGTGTCTGAGGATCATGGGATTTATAGATCAGCAAGACCTGGTATAAAGCATAAACATGGTACTACTAAAACCAGATTCTAAATTTGGAAGTCTGTGTGGTTAACTTACAATAGATTTTCTTGTTTAGTTTTACCCTCATCTCCCAAATATGGCTACAATAAATCTGCAGTACAGGTTGAGTATTCCTTCTCCAGAAATCCCTTATCCAAACATTTCTTAGGATTTTGCCACAAGTTGCAAATTCCACACACACCAGTCAGAATGTAAGCAAGCAACAGTTTAGTCAGCGTCCAGCCTCTTAAACAGTGATATAGCCTTTCTGTGCATGCCCAGACCTCCCCACGGCCACAAACAGTAATACATTGGCACGTGTGCAGGCCTGACACACCAACGGCAGGTTCCCTATAATGCCTCACATCACAGCTACATTACAATAAGTGATTTATTTGCTCTATACAGTACTTGCATTGATACTACTGCATTTAATGAGGGCTGAGAAGCATTACTATAACTTATTGGTGAATACGATCCGTTATATGAAATGGCCTGTCATCTAAAACACTTCTGGTCCCAAGCATTTTTGATAAGGGGTACTCAACCTGTGTTGGTTGTGTGCCATAAAAAATGTCACTTCAGAAACATTCCAAACCTGTTTGTGAAACCAGTATAAATGTAGAGCAAAACAAAATGATTTATACATTGTATTGGCAGAAAAGCAAATACTTAGATCAATTAACCCCTTCGCGACAATGGACGTGTCAGGCACGTCCGGCGGTGAATCAAGCGGATCGCGAAAACTGCTTTAACGGTGCTGGTCTATTGCCTCGATGTCGAGGCAATAGCCAGCACCGAAATTTCTTTTCTGTGGCACCCTTGTTCGCCCCACGGAGCGATCATGGGAGCCATACTGACGGAGCAGTAGGCTCCGTCAATATGGCTATGCCCTCTGCAGGTCTGAGCTTCGGAAGTGAAAGTAACTTCACTTCTGTCGCTCTGAATATGCTACTTGACTGCCCCTAGTATTAGTTAAGCAGCATAGCAATGCAAAAAAATTTTTTTAATTAACTAAAATGGGATAGGGATAGCATAAGGGTTAGAGTTGGGGTTAAATTTAGTGTTAGGGTTAAATTTTGGGTTCGGGTTGGGGTCAAAAGGTCAATATAGGAAAAACCAAAAAAACACTATTTTTGTTTTTTGCCCATAACTCGCAAAAGAATACCGAAAAATATGGAAACATGCATATTTCTGAACTCGGAACAACATTTAGAAACTATTTAGACAGGATCTTTTTAAATTATTTTGTTTGTGTAAATCATATTTTAGGTCAAAGTTAGAAAAAGTGGTTCATCTGTTCCAAAATTAACAATATGTCCACCTCCTGATAGAGCTGTCCAAGCAGTAAGATACCTTATTTATATTACTTGATTTAAAGCATATTTAAAGTTCCTACAACTGATCACATCTTTCAATTAAAAATAAGTTAATGTTTTTTGCTAAAGATACTCATTTATGGATCTTGGAAGTTGACCCTGAGGTTGAACGGGTACCGCAGGTGGAACATTTACCATATGAGCTATCTTCCTGACTCCAATTTCTCTTCTACCATTTAATATCTGAGCCATCTTACTGGCTACATTAAAATGTTGGACAACACTTCTTTATACTCCCAAGTCTATTAAAATGCAGATTCAGAGCTGTGAACCAGTGTGCCTTTAATGGATTTTGCTCAAAACAAATGTGTCCCAGTTTTTTCAAACATGTTATAAACTGCTTCAACAGTATTACAGTAAACATCACAGCATACTGCAGACTGTGCTCTCCTGAAACATCAACTAGTAATTATAAAAGTATACAGATGTCAAAAAGTATTTCATAATGCTCCATTCTGTTACTATTTCAAAATGGAACCATGTTCTTTGCTTCTTCTTCATAAATTGTTGGAATGAGTCCCATTGGGGAGTTAATCATTTGGACAGTGTTTTTCCCAAATAAGTCCATCTCATAAATGATGAGCTGTTTCCAGAAGCCGTTATTGGGGCGTATTATAGGTCTACATGTTTTTATAAATGTGTGTGCTGCCAACAATGATAAGCCGTTGTGCTTCATAAGGTAGGCAAGACAGAGGGCAGGGGACCTGCTAATGCCTGCAGCACAGTGGAGCAGCGTCCGGCCTCCATTGTCTTCAACATTGTGGATCTTGTCTGTTATGGTTTCAACATACTCAAGCAAGAAGGCATCTGGAGTGTCAGCTATGGGATAATGGAGATATTCCAAGTCAGAACAGACATGGCAATTTTTTTCCAAAGAGACATTGATGACACATGTTATACAGTGCGTACTAAGAAGGATCTTGTTGCTGGCTGCCTTTGCATTGCTGAGGTACAGTCCATTTGTTATTTGAATAAGTCCAGAGAGAGCCTTTTTCCAAGGTGGTACATCCCCGGCCTTTGTTGATTTGGTCATACTGAAATTTAAACAAACAATCAACAAAATGGTTAATTAATAAGCTTGCTTCAGGACTATAAACATTTTCTTCCAATCCTTAATGATTGTTAAAAATTAAAAAAATATAATCATCATAATGGGGTTTTTAAAAAGCTGTATAATTATTTAACATGTTGAAGGGGACAGTCTCCAAAATCATGACAGCATAAAAGTCAAACTTAATCGAATAGCTATTGTACTAAATGCCTCAGGGAGGAAGGACCCTTCCTATTTAGACAAAGCTCAAAGTTCTCGATCAGACTCCCCTGCGTCTCATCCAAGAAGCCTAAAGCTGTTTCATTTTTTTTACTCTGTTCCTTCCACTCCTAAGTGGGGCTATATGGTCAATAAATTGAAAGCAAAGTTGTCCCACATTGTGGTCACACTGTTTATAGTGTCTAGTCACAGGGTACAATATACCCAGTATGAAAAAAAGTTACTTAATGCATTCTGCATGTGATAATATAGTCGAATTAAAGACTTACTCCATAAATCTTCTTTTCCAAAAGATCTAAATTGAAGTCACTAAAACTGCTTGATGGTTTCAGACTGCTGTCCTTAATTGTAAGATACTAATCCAATTAAACACAGGTGTAAAATGCTTAATGCATTACATACTTATCTACTACCCTCAATCAAAACAGTGTATAACAAAATAACATAAATGACACATAATTCCACATCATTTACAAATACTCTAAATGAAAGGGTTTCTTTGTGAAAACAGCTGACTAACCAAACAATTATGCATACCATTATATATCTATTAATTATTGATAGTGCTTAAAATAAATACATGCTGAAATCTGTGTCCAATTATTGTATTTAAAATAAAAGTGAAATGATGAATGATTAAATAAAATAAAAAGAAGTATATGTAGAGAAATCCTTATCATATCATACTATATGCAGTCTATAGCAGCTAATTACACCTATCAAACAAAATACTAAACCTTTTAATGAAACAAGAAATCTATATGTTAAGTATAAAACAGAAAATGTCTGTTTCTTTCTTTGTTTGTCTAAAGGACTAAAAACTCTAGAACACAACTCTTGAATCATGAAATTTGCACAGCTTATTAATGCTGAAATTTCTAGGTCAAAGTGACTGTTTTTAGCTCACTGCATTGTTCTTTTCTCGAGTTAGGAGTTAATTAAGTTTTAAGATAAACCATATGGATATTGGGGATAGGAACAGGATACATCACTGGTGATGTAGAACAATGAACCATCACAGCGCTTTCAAGATTTCTAAGCTAATTGTCCCAAAGTTTGGAATGATTCTTTGTACATCAGGGTCATATCAGAAGCAGAATTTCTAGCTGCACAATATGTGAGCCCAATAAACCCCGCAATTTGGCCATCATGACCAAATACATGCAGAATGCTGTCGAAACCACAGTGTGCATTGTATGTTGCTAGCACGAACCGACCAACCAGAAGAGGAACCATCACAAACATGTGACGCACACAATACTCAACAAGCTATACAAAAAAGCAGTGTAACTGTTGAAAAAACAGACTTGCAGAGCAATGACTGCAAATTGCTACAAGAGCAACGAACCTGCCGAGGTGATCTATTTTACTTGTGGCTCATTGACAAATATCAAGATGCTGTTTATTTTCTCCATTACTACATGTTGTGGAAGTAAATACTGCTTGCGGTTTCTTATCTATTCATATACAGATTACTGACATGATGGATCATCCACTCACAAACCCTTATTTGTATATATAATATACTGATGATAAAAAAAATACCATATACATAAAACAAGTGATCAGCACTGTATAAAGTGTGCGATCCACCCTCTTATATCTATTTTATTCCAGCAGCCTATGACTAAACTCCATATCAAGGCATGAAACACGTAATGCATTTCCTTTTTATGCTTGTAATTTACAGTTTTAATTAAAGCATAATTTTATAAATTACTGAGGGAGATCTGGTTTCTATATTGTTGGGTGGTCTACCTGGACTTTGCAATACCATAAAGTTGTACAGTAAATATATGTCTACAGTATATATATTTTTTATAACTATTGAAGGCATTAACCATCGAGGTTACATGTTCAAATCTTTTTGCAGCACAGTGGTACTTCTCTTATCTTCTTAAACAGAAGATACAGGACTCAGACTACTTTAGCTTTTTTATAAAATTGTATATTGCTACGGCCTGTTCTCATAAGTGATTTACCTTAAATTCCTAATATTTGACATTTTTGAGACCTTTCTTTTTAAACTTCTTGACATTTTTTTATGAGGACTTTTTTTCTATTTGTTTTGCCTGTTTTGCTTATTACAACTTTAGATAATACACGCAACATATTTACTATTTACAACTGGTTAGGTCACAATTACACATATTAAGTGACGCACGCATCTATATTATGTTTTTCTCTTTGAAATACTGCAGAGATCACTGAAAGATTTTTGAATTTGAATTTTGATTTAAATCATTTTGATTTAATCATTGATAACAGAAAAAAGTTTAAAAAATTGCTCTGTACCTTTAATAAATGGCTGCCTTTCAATATTTCTACTATATAAATTATATACAAGCAGCATGACAAGATGGTGACGTCACAATCCCTAAGAGTCACTGCAGCAATATGCTCCTTCACATTTAATTTCAGGTCGGTCACCTAAGCCTGAGCTTTCTGTTCTAATCCCTGTGTGTTTCTAAATGTCTATGGAGTCTCCTGTTGGACCAGTTGTCACATTTTGTAAAAGGAAAAGTACCGGTGGAGCGATTCTGTATAGGTTTGTAAGTAGAATAAGCAACAAAAACAAAACTAAAACAGTTATATTCTTTGATTTTCTAACACAATTTAACACAAGCCATTGGCACAGTGTAATTAACTTCATAGCAAACTGTTGTACAACTGTAAAGTAGTAAACAGTTTACATTTTGTCTTTATACTGCTATAAAAAGCCTTTGAGGCCTTCAAAAGGTGTACTAACACCTTGCACGCAGTTCATTCAGATCATCTAGGCCAGGGGTCCTCAAACTACTACCACATGCGACCCGCCGAGGACATTTATACGGCCCGCGGGGGGTGCTGCCTGTTTTTTTTTTTTTCCGCTGTTTTTTTTTTCTTCTGGCAGCCGCAGCGGATGCAGCTGCAGGAAGAGGAAAGAAAATTAAAAATCACCGCGACCGGATGTGACGTTGCGTCACATCCGGAGACTGTGTTTCCCTCCTCCGTGCAGGAGGGAACACTGCGCTAGACATCCGGCCGGGGACACAGCAGCTGGAGGTAAGTGATGGGGAAGCGGGGGGAGGAGGGAGGTATAACGAGCACTGGAATGGCACACTATTCCTGGGCATCTGACTGGCACACTATTCCTGGGCATCTGACTGGCACACTATTCCTGGGCATCTGACTAGCACACTATTCCTGGGCATCTGACTAGCACAATATTACTGGGCTCTGACTGGCATAATATTACTGGGCTCTGACTGGCAAAATATTACTGGTATCTAACTGGCACAATATTCCTGGGCTCTGACTGGCATAATATTCTGGGCTAATATTCCTGGGCATCTGACTGGCATAATATTCCTGGGCATCTGACTGGCATAATATTCCTGGGCTGTGACTGGCATAATATTCCTGGGCTGTGACTGGCATAATAATCCTGGGCATCTGACTGGCATAATATTCCTGGGCATCTGACTGGCATAATATTCCTGGGCATCTGACTGGCATAATATTCCTGGGCTCTGACTGGCATAATATTCCTGGGCATCTGACTGGCATAATATTCCTGGGCTCTGACTGGCATAATATTCCTGGGCCTCTGACTGGCATAATATTCCTGGGCTCTGACTGGCATAATATTACTGGGCTCTGACTGGCATAATATTACTGGGCTCTGACTGGCACACTATTCCCATTGAAATACTGGTAAGTTTGTTGATTTAACTTTACTTCATTTTAAATATTGTATTTGTTCCCGTTTTGTTTCTTCACTTCAAAATAAGATATATGCAGTGTGCATAGGAATTTGTTCATAGTTTTTGTTTTTACTATAGTCCGGCCCTCCAACGGTCTGAGGGACAGTGAACTGGCCCCCTGTTTAAAAAGTTTGAACCCCTGATCTAGGCTTTTTACAGGCACTCACCCGCTTCTATAAGCCTGTTTCAATGGTACATCTATCTATTTATAAGGCTTCATGTATAAGAACTGCTTTGGACAGGTCTGTATGACTATGTATAACCTCCGGTGTTTATGACATGAATACATTTTCTTTGCTGGAACAATTACGTCCAGGAGGCCTACAGTATTCTGAGTGCATTTGAGTACGTTTGAGGGAATTACACAGAAAACTTTCCTGTAAGAAAAATGTTAGATGGTCCAACACAATTTGTGTCTGAGCTTATGCATCAAATGATTCCTGACAGAAAAAATAAGTGAATGTGTCAGATGCAGCAAAATAGGAAAAATTGTTCTAATTGTTGTTTGACATTTTCACTGTGGTTCTCTTTAGAGCACTATTACATAAGCTTTCCACCTTCCAGTTCTGCCATTATATGTACTGTAGTCAAAGTGGAAATAAAACTCACATTTGAGCTCATTACCCTGACATGTATAAAAAGTGGACTGCTGTGTAGAAGCCACTAAGACTAAAGAAAGGAATCAAAATGTTATAATCCTGACTATACATAAATATTATGGTCACACTAGTCAGATTATCATACTTTTTCATTTATTATTAGTAACAACCAAACCGTTTAAATGGCTTTGTTTTAAATCTCAATTCATGTTAAATAAAGATCAATAACATTATTTCCAGCGTACTGAATAGGGTTGAACTATCTGTCCGAGGCCTTGTGCCCAAAACACATCTTACAAGAGTGGCCATTCATGACAATGTCAGGGAACGTCAGATGCTTGAAATGAAGGTGAGATGTAGCAGAACTTTTTTTTTACTCCATTATTTGATTATCTCACGGCACTAAAAAATGAAATACACAGAAATGTTCCTGAAAAGAAGTCATACCTGAACTTTTTTTAATGTCTGTATGAAGCAAAATGAAAGTCCACAGATCCTCCATTTTTAAGACCTAATGCAACAGTACATGTTTATCATAAAAGGTCCTAAGACCCTCTGTTGAAACAAGATACACCTAGGGGGCTAATCTATTAAAAATCAAGGTTTTCAGCAGGAGTGCTTTGAACTAATCCAGAAAATCTCCTTATTACCCGTGTTTTAAAAAATATAAAATCTTGAACAATTATTTTTGCAACTATGACTAATAGTGAGTTTTTATAATGTGAGCTTCATCTTGCAAGCCTCATTGAGCTCAATGTGATATAAATTTATATGGAAAGTGTGGGAAATATATGACAACAGACTTCACATACCCCACACTCCAGCCATACTGCCCAATCCCCTTTTCCACAGTGCTCATTTCTTATGTAAAAAATAAATGCAAAATAACTAACCTTGTAGCAGGGAGATTGTTACATATGATACGGTGAGGCAAAATATTTACCTCTTGGTTAATCTTTCAATGTATTGAATATCCCTTCTAGTCAAGAGTGAATCTGATGTTTCTAGGGGGGCAGAAAGGTCTATATAAAACATTTTTTATAAAAATGTTAGTGGCCAGCAATAACATATGTAGAAGTCAAAATTCCTTGGGTTTGTCAAGTTGAGACTTAAAGGATTAGCTTACTTTTTCCCCCGATTGTTTCATAAGGATAGGTAGTTAATTGTGTTTCATTAAGCATACTTCCTGGTTTAAATGCATTGTTTTATAGTACTCTGACTTTACCAGACAAGAAGTTGTTTTCCAAAAGAGCCTGAGACTCCTGGGAAAGGACTAGAGTCTAACACTTTTCTTTGAGGACACATCATGGGTAATGATAACTTTGTTTAATGTAGCAATGTCTACGGTTAAAGACATTATTTTATAGTGCTAAAGTGTTATTTTATTTGTTTTCTTTCTTACCCTTCTCTCTAATGGGCTGTTTATGCCTTGAATAAGGGGAGAGAGAGGGGGAAAGAGCATCATAGGTGAACTGCAGATGCTAAGACAAGATTAGTGTTTTAGACAAAGGGCTTTATTCACTGTATTGTAGGTAATTGACAAGGGAAGTTCAAACTTAGGTCAAAGTTTTAAAAATTCACCAATTCAGCTGAAATCCATTCGTAAATTCCTTACAATCCCTCTTTCATGAATAAAACCCATAGATCTAATTTCCCAGCTGTTGAATGGCTTCTGATGACAATATTATAACAATGAAAGAAAAATTATAATTTAACAATAATGTATTTAAACCCTAGACACTGCTTAACAGAATTCACATTTAAAAAAGGGAACAAACCCTAAACCCATTTGGTGAAATGCTCTGTCATCACCTGATTAATCTCAAGCTTTTGTAGAAAACATGAAGTTTATACCTGGTATAGGTCAAGCCCAGTGTCTGTGGCAAAGTCTGTGAATGTCCATAGAACATCATTAAATTGCCAGTCACAGAGTCCAGTGAAATATCCACCATGAATTATGTTGATTGCTACTCCTGGCTTGTACACAAGACAAAATAAAACCCTATACTACAAAGAAATTAAGAGCCAGTTAAGTTGGTTTTTTTTAATTCTAGTGACCATAGGTCTTTACCAGGGTATCTACTTAAAAGGTTCTTGAGTACATTCCCTTTTGAACATAATAATGTTGCACTTATTTATTGACATGATGTTATTTCATATTGTAGCTGAAACAAATAAATGTCTTGAAAGCAAAGACCTCCACCTTTCACGAACATATGAAGAAGAAGTTTGTGAGTGAGCTGTACAAGAAAAACTCCCGTTGGCAAAAGGAACGACACCTTTTTCAGAAAGGTCTAACATGCAGTCTATCTGTTCCAGCACCTCTGCAGCCTTCTCTCCCCAGGAAATTATCCAAACATGGGACATCCCAAAACAACCTTAGAAACAATGCTTAACAAAAGTTACCATTCAACACTGCAAGAATTGCATGAAATCAGGCACACATAAGTATACACTTCTGGCTATGTGACTTCCAGTAACACATTTCATATGTGCAGGAAAAACTTGAGAAAAGATACAGACTTGAGAATAAATGTTGTTTCCATCAAATGAAGATGGTTCAGAATGTTTGGGTGCATTTCCGTGCTATTAAACTTTCCTAATCTAAATCTTGATTTGCAATGTGTTTATAGCCTACCTTAATTCAGACGGTGACAAATATTAGTAGACTTGTTCAGGAGCCAGTCGAATATTTTTTTTTAGACGCGATGGAGATGGTACTTCTAAAGATCAAAAACGTTAGGAGCCAACAGTATGGATTCTAGGAGTTAAGAGTCCTGGGATTTGTCAGGCCCTGCCTATAATACTGGGTGCTATATGAAATTTCTAAACGTTACATGCCTAATTAAAGATATCAGTATAAATATCTGTGTCCATGTGGGAAGAGAGATTTAATGATGTGTAAAGAGGTGGACAAACAACTCGTATCATGGCTGTCAACAGGATTTTTTCCTGGGGGGGATGGGGGCAAAATATCAAAGCAGGAATGGACTCAGCAATTTATTGAAGAAAATTGGTGAGATAAATCCATAGAATTAATAACAGTCAAAGTGATATTGTGAGGAGGAAGAACTAAACATCTGACAGCTCAACGCATTTCACACTGTTACAGCAAAATATTCTTGTCAGACCCCAGTTCCACCCCATGCCTCCTGCAGGGACCCCCTACCTGGTCCAGCTGACTCCAAGTACTGTGCACCCCGCTGTAATGCTATTGCTATTCTATAAACCGAAAGTCTATAAACCGAATGTCTTTCGGTTTCTAGACTTTTGGCTTATGGAATACATGTAATGGTATTGGCTTTCTATAAACCGAAATAGAGTCCCCATTCATAAGAAATTCTTATGAATGGGGACTCTATTTCGGTTTATAGAAAGCCAATAGCATTACATGTATTCCATAAACCGAAAGTCTATAAACCGAAAGACTTTCGGTTTATAGAATACATCTATCTTGTGGGTAAGGGGCCCTCTGTTGCTAGACTGCCTCTAGAGGCAATCTGCCACATTACTCTTACATTTTGTTTAAAAAATTCAGCATTTGTGAGCTGTAGATCTATGGTTGGGGTTACCATTGTGGTTAGTTAGTTTAGGGTGATGATTAGGGTCAAAAGGTCACGTTAGGAAGAAGCAGTGCCCTACTTTCAGTCATTGCCCAATAACTTGCAAAAAAAATGTAAACATTAACTATTTCCAAATTCAAGACAAATATTAGAATCTATGTAGTATTTTTGTTGTTAGCATTTCTAGATGTGTAAAATATTTTCATGTAAAAGTTAGAAAAAGGGTATGTGTGCAAACAGTAAATGTGAAAGGGGGAAATTACAACTAAACACTAACACTGCAGAAGTGTAAAAGCAGCCTGGGTCCTAAGTGGCACAAAATTTAAAAAAAACAGTCTGTGCTTAAGGGCTTAAATTGACATGTTCTATTTTTATTGCATGTTTAATTATGTAAACACCACACCTAATTGAGAATTGAGTTTAATACAGCATTTTCCACCAGCGGAAGGATAGAGCTTACACACTCAATTATACAAACATATAAACCAATACAAAGGGCAGGGTCAGGGAGAGCAGGGTTCACAAGCTTACCTTGTTGAGTTAGTGCAACCATTCAAAAGTGCATAATAATTCTTGCCCACTAATTTACTTCATGCTTTTGATGGAAGCCAATTAGCCCTCGCAGCTTTAAAAGACAAGTAACAGAAAGATTATGTGAATTTTTGAGTAAAAGTGCAAGAAGGAACATTTTTTTTTTTTTTTAGAAAACAAAGATTCCTGTTTGTAACGTCTAAAACCAAAGCACCACAGCCCAGGCTTAAACAGTGATCATTAACATTTGGAATTCCAGCGACTGTATTTCCCATGACGCTCAGCCTGCCAGTGGAGCAATCCCTAATTAGCAGGCTGAACATCATGGGAAACACCACTGCTACAGTGCAATGTTAGCTATAATTTGTGTATGTTACTTTAGAGCACAAAGTTAAGGAAGAGTCTTACTGTAAGACCAGGTTCTCGGAGACATAACTTCAATAGATCTAATTACACGGTCTTGCGTTAGTGCAGGTTGAATACATATATACCGTATAAATCTCTGGTGGGATCTCCAGACTAGACTATGGGATCTCTGGTGTTTAGAACTCAGTAAGTCTGTGCGCTCGGATACTTGTATAGGTCACATGACTCGTGTTTGTTTTGAAACCACGGCTGTCAAAGTCACGTGCCGATGGGTGTGGTTTTGTACCGTGTGCCCGCCCCCTTGTGGTGTGTTGGGAGAGCGGCAGCTCCAGGCTCCGCAGGGCTAGTGTGTCTGTTCTCATCTGTGCTTTGCCTCTCCTGCCCTCTGCACAGTTTGGTTTCACCCGGCCACAGAACTATGAGTGGCTCTGGGCCAATCCCTCCGGGGACCCCGGCCACTCCTGGCCCCGACACGTACAAAGGCTGGCTGTTCAAATGGACCAACTATCTGAAGGGCTACCAGAGACGCTGGTTCGTCTTGAGTAACGGTCTGCTCTCCTATTACAGGTGAGTGGGCGCTGAGGTGTGCACTCTGGGGGCGAGGAGGAGCGCTAGGACGGGATAATGCTGTGCACTTTGAGGTGGGCACAGTGGCAGACCGGTGGGTGAATTGGAGCGTGCGAGGTGAGTATAGAGAGAGGGCAGAGATTGGATCGTTATATCGCTGATGAACCATGCGAACCGAGATGTGCTGATGAGGAGGGCACTGGGAAATGCAGGATGGGGTAAGCGGTGGGCACAGCAGCAGCTGGTAGTGAGTTCGAGGTGAGCAACGGGCACAGGGGCTGCGAGCTAGAATGGGAAGTGGAGCATACAGTTTATGGCGCAAGGTGGGCACCAAGGCATGCAATGTGAGATGAGCATTCTCCCCATGCCATATTAGATGAGCATTTGGTCCCTGGGCATGCAATTGAGCCCTGGAACAAACTTTTGAGGTGTGTGTTGGATTATGTTTGTGGTGTTAAAGGGACTGTATCACCTAAACATTGTTGTTACTGTGCATGTAGAGACTAATACTGATTGGAAATAATCTATACCTTGTGTTGGCAGAATTGCAAGTAAATATCTGGATTAGGAGAAAAATGTTTTAACCCCTTGGTGAAACGACTTTTTGGCACTTAGTCTAACCCTAGGTTGTTTTTTGGTGTTTTGTGCAGTGTTCATTTCGTTCACTCAACATTTTTGTCATAGTTTTCATCAACTGCCTGCTTTCAGGGACTAAAACTAAACAATAAATAAAAAGTTAAGAGGACTAAAACTATGAGTAAAATCCATAAAAATTTTCATCAACTGATGAAAATGTTAGGGAGCAACTATTGAATTTACCTATTTTGTCTTCTGGTTCTGGCTCCCATGGATCTCTGCCAAAGCCCAGTTCCCTGACTCTTATCTGAAGCTGGATTGGCAGAGATGTATGGTCCCTGTGTCTGCCTTCCACCTGGAATAACGTCCTGTAAGCCCCTCCATCTGATTGTCACGTATGCGTTTCCTCTCCCATCTCCCTAGTTTTTTAAGTTAACTTAAAACTATGTAACAGCCTTCTCAGACCTATTCCCGCCCCCACTGCTGGAGATTTAGTACTAGACGAAAACAATTCAGATGACTAAAATCTGACTAAACTAAAATGGCATTTTAGCCAAAAGATAATGATTAAAACGTAATAGAAATTTGCCATCAAAATTAACACTTGTTTTGTGTTTAGCTGTAATTTTTCTTCTTTCTCATTTAATGTACTCATACATCCAGTATTTATTCAAATATTAGACTACACTGAGAGGAAACATCCACAAACTGTGCATCTTAATTTTGGGGGGAGAAAAGAGGACCCCATAAAAGTTTTATTAGTAAATATTTCTTCACATATAAACTATTTTTTCATATTTTAATAATCTGAATGAAAAAATGAATTTCTTTAAAAAACAAATATCTGTTCTCTGTCCACCTTCATTACTGTTCTACAGCTCACCTTTCATTATTTGCCCCCATAGCAACCAGACTTGCTATTGCATTCCCATGACTTGCCAGTGCTCTACCAGCACAGTCCCTGGTGTCTAGTAAAGCAGCTGTAAGATATCTGTGCGCTACTCAGTGCGCAGACTTAGTTATATCTCTGTTATAAATATATATATGATTTAAAAAATGTAAAAAAATTAACCCTTTTTCTGTAACTTTTACTTGAATTATCTTTTACACATCTGCAAACACCAATACAAAAATAGATTCTAATATTTGTCCTGAGCTTACATATTGAAAAAGTGTGATTGAAGCGATCATTAATTGCTTCCGAAGCGCTTGCCCACAACAATTCAGCACCGGGGGGTAATCGTATTGCCGCTGGACCCCGATTTTGGGTGTGGCTCAACATAGAAGCACCACCATCTGAGCGATGAAAGCAATTAAGTCAAAAATTGATCTCTTCCACCGCTCGTTTAACCTTAACGACCAAAGCACCATCCAGTCATGAAGTGATCGGAGCCAGGAACACGCATGCAGGGACCCGATCAGGGTCTCTATAGAAGTTCGAACACAAAGGGATGCCAGAGATGTAGCGAACGCTCTGTTTGAGTGTTTGCTACATTTCCTATGTCAGACTGTGGCCACTCAAAGTGGCCTCATCTGACACTGAGGGATCCCGCTGCGAGTCCCTGCAGCAGGATCCTCAGTACAGCTCAACGCAGGGAGCCATGATGAGCTGTTACTATTTTTTGTGTCCGAGTGAGGCCACTCAAAGTGGCCTCACCTGACAGTGGGGGCCCCGCTGCAATTCCCTGTATAAGCTGTATAAGGTATACAGTACCATTAAGTTGCACCCCTTGAAATGTGGGTAGCTTACACTTAAGAGAGCAGATGAGCTAGAGATTAATTTGGCAGTAGGAATTGTAGTTAAGATGTACAGTGAAATACACAAGTGATATCTATTGGTGTTGATACCAAGTACCTGACAGTTATATGCATTGGGTGAGTGATTGATATGTGTAATTAAAACAAAGATTGCACATTACAAATGGCACGCACATTCCATGTCTCTCTTTTATTCCTGTCTTGGGTGTGGAGTGTAATAAGTTCATATGGTTGTGTTAAAGTGGATGTCAAGTACTAATTAAATACATATGTTTTGAGATATTCAGACTATTGCACTTGGCACAAAACTGAACAGTTTGTATCAGCATGCAATTAGATTGTTCAAGAAGTATTATGACAAGTGGCCAAAGCTCACCTCTGCAAATTGTCATACTTTTGTTCTATTTCCAAAGCTCATTAATGGAACAAAATACAATGCATCTGATGACGGGGTCAGGCTACTACTTACTTAATTATATAAAACCTCAGGTTAACATGCCATTCATCTAGTTATGTTTAATGTTTGATTTTCTTAACTTGCTCAAATACATTTTGAGCGTCACAAAGGAGATATTTTATCCTTTGTAAACATGCTCTTATTAAATAGCAGCCTTTATACAAAATGTACATTTATTTTTTTTAAATACCTGTTTTACATGTTTTATACATAAATGTTCCCTTTGTTACTCTAAATTACACTTAAACCGATTACAGAATGTTTGGAACTTACACCTACTATGTCTAGAATGAAATCTGTCCTAGAAATTTTGGAAATCTGGTAACTGATCAAAAAATAAGCAATCAAAAAACAAAACACATTAATTTAAATATGAGCACACCGTTCACTCTTGTTTTCACACCTACATTTTTATTAAAAGGACTGTCAACTCATTGAATATATCTCCCAGATTAATACAATTTAATGAAACACAACCAGAAGTGTTGTCTTTATTATTATTCGGGGGATCTAACGTGTAATAATACAAGTGAACTTGCGTCACAGGAAAAATCTCTCGCCGCTTGCGTCTTTGCCTCCATTATAAATCTCCCCCTTATAAGTACTGACATATGGATAAGCACTCACTTTCAATTCATGGCATGGAGATAAGACTCTCCCACTCTACATTAAAAGTGTAAGACGTGACTGTAGGAAATATGCTCCTACCTCAAGCCTTCACAGGACAAATGCAACTTGATAGTTCAGTAGTAAAATTACTACGGTATTTGTTGTCCCTTTTTTATCCGGTTAGGAAAGCAGTACAATTTTTTTTTCTTTATGCACATGTTATATTTCTATGCTAACTTTTGGTGACTGAGTGCTTTTAATCACCATACTGATCAAAGCGACGGCTTATACTGGAGCACATGACATAGTGTGGTCCAGAAAATATAGAACTATTTCAATATCTGATCTATCAGTCTGCCTATATTCATCTTTTAATCTTTTTTAAAAAAATTAAAATAGCCTTCTTTACAAGAAGTTTTTCTTAGACTGCACTTGAAAATTGTGATGTGTTTTTTACTATAAATATACCCCTACACTTCCACCTCTGACACTAATCAGGGACTTTTCAGCGTCTTTATTCACTGGCTGCACCGGAGTGCCATCACAACCCAGAAGTGCTTGAGTGGAGGAGGCAGCTTCATTTAATACAAATGTGATTTTGATTCTGAGAAATATGCCTGGATCCTTCTCATTCCATGCAATTAGCACGCCAGCCAGTCTAATCGGCTTCCATGTATGACCTCATCTCTATCCAGAATGCTTGTAGCGTGGGGAACCTATTCATGAACACAGTCCTGTTCATTAACTTCTTTATAGAACAAATAATAATAGGGCTGAGAGCTTGAGTTAGGGCTACAGTAAGAGTAGGGGTTAGGGTTAAGTTGATCATCAGGGCTGGGGTCAAAAGGTCACTGTAGGGGGAAATTATTAAGAACCCCCCCCCCCCCCCCACTACTTTAGGTTATTGGCCTATAACATGCAAAACAAACCCCCAGAAAACATGGGATAGTTCTAAACTCAGGTCAGAAAAGTAGGTTTTCTTTTTTTTGTTCATATTTTGATTTTATTTTTTATATAGTAAATTATAACATATGATAAAAATAATGGTATGTTAAGAAAGCCCTTCTTATAGCAGTAGGAACAGTGAATAATATGTGTGGGTAGACTAATCAAGAAAAAATAAAATTACAGTTGCACAAGAACCACAAAAGTGAAAAAAGAAAATCCTCTGTTAATTATTGTCTTTATTTGTAAGGTACCATTGAATTCTGCTGTAGTTTATAATACTACTGATCATCATACTTTAGGAAGGCAACAATTATGCGTTGCAATTACAGGGGTACAATAGAATATTATCCTTTTTTAGGAATTCCATGATTTATGTGAGAGATCTGTACAGTCACATTTAATTTATATAATTGGTTTATGAGACCTCATGGGCTAGATCAGGGCTTGACAAATGTTTGTTCAGTAAAATGTAGGAGGGTGGGAGATGGTACTTCCATTATCTGTTTAAACAATCAAGAGGTTAGGAGCCAACAACATGTACTGTATTTTCTGGCGTATAAGACTACTTTTTAACCCAGGAAAATCTTCCCAAAAGTCGGGGGTCGTCTTATACGCAAGGTGTAGTCTTTTTACTTACCTCGTTGCTGCTCTGCAGGTGCGCGCGGCTGTGAGGGAAGCGTTGTGTGCTCCCCTCCAGCCGCGCAACTTCAATAAAGTTTGTTTAAACTTTTTTTAAAGCAAACTTTATTAAAGCTGCACAGCTGGAGGGGAGTGCACAACGCTTCCCTCACAGCCGCGCGCACCTGCAGAGCAGCAACGAGTTAAGTACTGGGAAGGGGGTAGGAGAGGGTCAAAATCCTGGCATATTGAGGGGAAAATCTTGGCATATTGGAGGGGCAAAATATTGGCATATTAAATGGCACAATAAAGGCATATTGAGTGGCAAAATACTGGCATATTGAGTGGCAAAATAGTGTGTCTCAGGTTATGTGTCTATTGGTGTCACTGTGTGTGTGTAAGTGTGTCACTTTCTGTGTAAGGGTGTGTGTGTAAGTGTGTCACTGTGTTAGTGTAAGGGTGTGTGTGTAAGTGTCACTGTAGGAGAAAATGCTTGTTGGAAGAGGGGTAGTCTTATACGGCGAGTATATCCCAAACTCTAAATTTTAACTGGAAAAGTTGGGGGTCGTCTTATATGCCCAGTCGTCTTATACACCGGAAAATACGGTATTTTATGAGCCCATGGCTCCTGAGATTCACTGCTTAGTCATTGGAGGCTCTTATATCAGATGCACCTTAGGACTTCATTAATGCAGTTTGTTTTCAAAATAAATGTACTCTTTATTTATACCATTTTGTTTTATATATTTGCTCAAACTTGAGAGCAAGTCACATCAAGTTCACTGCACATTCCTCTGCCTGATTAATTAATTAATTATAAACTCTGAAAAGTAATGGAATAAAAAGTAGAAATTGCCAGCCGTTCTACCATGTGTATTTTGATTATAATACATCAGGGTCGTGTCAAGTCTAGAACACCGGATCATTACTGTTTTGCTACATATCACTGCTTGTTGAGTCTCCAATATGCGTTATTCAGTTTTTCACACTAATATTATATGGGAATTCTGTGGGTAAACTAGCTAAGTATTGGTGGTTATATTTATTTTAGTTCAGTAGGAAGGGACCAAACCATGACCTTTTGGCCTTTTACTCATGTATACAACTTGAATCTGTTTCTAAGAACATGAGGTATTTTTACTCCTTATATATTTAAGTTTGAGAATCTTTTGGGTTTTTTAGAAGGGAAACTGAGCTTTTGGTTATGTGAAATGATTTGTTATTAGTAAGTGAGGCTATAGAATGGTTATATTTTCAACAAATGTCTTCAAACTTCATTATTTCATCCTCCTGCATTGTATGATAATTTCTTTAATCCACTAGGGGCATTACATGATACACACTGACATGGTAAATCCACGTAGAACTTGGCTATGCCTAGTTCTATTAACAGTATACAAAATGATGGTCTTATTTTTGACAATATGTTTTGTTGACAATGACTGTACTGTATTCATCATAGCTTACTTTTTATGTGAGGCATTTTATTTATCATTCTGTACGTAGTTTAGGCAACTTGTTGGTTAACACTGCTCCTTTAAGAGGTAAATGTATTACTTTCTGAGCATCACAAGCTTTTAAAAGGGGTATCATATGTAGTGGTCTACTTATATTCTCAGATGTCCTAGTGTAGTGTACCGTTTAAAATATTGTCTTTCTCAGCAGAGTGATCATTGTATTTTCCCTGCAGATCAGTCTGGCAAGTTTTTGAAATGACTTATAACTGCGTCTGATCACTTTCTGCAAATATTGGTTCTGTAGAAAGTATGTTTTCATGCTTGACAGAGGGCAGGCAAAACACACAGATCTGCATGTCTACAAGGAGTGCAGAATTATTAGGCAAGTTGTATTTTTGAGGATTAATTTTATTATTGAACAACAACCATGTTCTCTATGAACCCAAAAAACTCATTAATATCAAAGCTGAATATTTTTGGAAGTAGTTTTTAGTTTGTTTTTAGTTTTAGCTATTTTAGGGGGATATCTGTGTGTGCAGGTGACTATTACTGTTCATAATTATTAGGCAACTTAACAAAAAACAAATATATACCCATTTCAATTATTTATTTTTACCAGTGAAACCAATATAACATCTCAACATTCACAAATATACATTTCTGACATTCAAAAACAAAACAAAAACAAATCAGTGACCAATATAGCCACCTTTCTTTGCAAGGACACTCAAAAGCCTGCCATCCATGGATTCTGTCAGTGTTTTGATCTGTTCACCATCAACATTGCGTGCAGCAGCAACCACAGCCTCCCAGACACTGTTCAGAGAGGTGTACTGTTTTCCCTCCTTGTAAATCTCACATTTGATGATGGACCACAGGTTCTCAATGGGGTTCAGATCAGGTGAACAAGGAGGCCATGTCATTAGATTTTCTTCTTTTATACCCTCTCTTGCCAGCCACGCTGTGGAGTACTTGGACGCGTGTGATGGAGCATTGTCCTGCATGAAAATCATGTTTTTCTTGAAGGATGCAGACTTCTTCCTGTACCACTGCTTGAAGAAGGTGTCTTCCAGGAACTGGCAGTAGGACTGGGAGTTGAGCTTGACTCCATCCTCAACCCGAAAAGGCCCCACAAGCTCATCTTTGATGATACCAGCCCAAACCAGTACTCCACCTCCACCTTGCTGGCGTCTGAGTCGGACTGGAGCTCTCTGCCCTTTACCAATCCAGCCACGGGCCCATCCATCTGGCCCATCAAGACTCACTCTCATTTCATCAGTCCATAAAACCTTAGAAAAATCAGTCTTGAGATATTTCTTGGCCCAGTCTTGACGTTTCAGCTTGTGTGTCTTGTTCAGTGGTGGTCGTCTTTCAGCCTTTCTTACCTTGGCCATGTCTCTGAGTATTGCACACCTTGTGCTTTTGGGCACTCCAGTGATGTTGCAGCTCTGAAATATGGCCAAACTGGTGGCAAGTGGCATCGTGGCAGCTGCACGCTTGACTTTTCTCAGTTCATGGGCAGTTATTTTGCGCCTTGGTTTTTCCACGCGCTTCTTGTGACCCTGTTGACTATTTTGAATGAAACGCTTGATTGTTCGATGATCACGCTTCAGAAGCTTTGCAATTTTAAGAGTGCTGCATCCCTCTGCAAGATATCTCACTATTTTTGACTTTTCTGAGCCTGTCAAGTCCTTTTGACCCATTTTGCCAAAGGAAAGGAAGTTGCCTAATAATTATGCACACCTGATATAGGGTGTTGATGTCATTAGACCACACCCCTTCTCATTACAGAGATGCACATCACCTAATATGCTTAATTGGTAGTAGGCTTTCGAGCCTATACAGCTTGGAGTAAGACAACATGCATAAAGAGGATGATGTGGTCAAAATACTAATTTGCCTAATAATTCTGCACTCCCTGTATGTGCAGTCTGTCGCCAGCTGCTGTTCTTGTAAAAGACGTTTGATGCCGTAGTAATCCTTGATTACGGAGTCCCCTGAAACCTGCATATTGGGATTTATATCTAATATGTATTAGAAGAGATTGCTTTATGTGTTACTGATATGAAATATGTTCTTGCATAATAATTTGTTTTAATTTACCAGCTGTTTTCTACATAATGGTATAAACATTATGCTTTTGGCAGTACAGCTGTTATATTTTTATTGATGTGCAGCATGCCAATGGCTAAAGGTTAGTCATCACTGGTGTGGAAATTATACATAAAACTATAGAATGTAAAGTTTAATACTTGGTAATGTCCATTGGCACCAGAAAAGATCATAGTCTCAACCTGGCATGCAGTGGTGCCAAAAAGGTTTCTCTTTTCAGGAGTGCCTACAATGAACATGGCAGCCACTCTCCCTGGCTTCACAAATGATCACATTCAAGTTCTGCTAGAAATCCAAATCCTAATAAATAAACGCGGACTGTACTCCATTGACTGTTAATATCCAAGTTGCATCTACAGAGTATTGTGCGAGTTTGGTAGCTAAGGCTCTCTACTTGATAGCTAGATGGAGGGGTTAATATTAATCTGATCAGTGGGATTTTTGTACTGATGATTTTAAAGTGCCAGCATCATTGTCATTTATACTATTATCTTACCTTGTCTGTATATAGACATTTACGATATACTCCAATGATGGCTTGCTGTGGCATTGCAGATGTTTGGGAACTACATGTATCATGATGCTTAATCACCCTGAGCATATGTAGTCCCTTAACATCTGCAGTGCCACAGTTAGCCATTAGTGATTTACACTTGCAGTGCCTCTCAAATCTGTCCTCCAGCACTCTGGGATTTAGAAATTACCCAGTTGTGTTTAAATACAGTTATGTATAACACCTATTCTTATTTAAACACAACTGGGTAACCCATAAATCCAAGACCATTGAGCACACTTGACTACAGGTTTGAGAAACACTGTGTGTTGTGTTTTTTGTTTGTTTTTTTTACATTTTTTATATACCCTGTACAATATCATTGTGCACAAGGTGGTTGTAAGGCTCTGCTATGTAGATCTTCATTTTCGCACATAAACAGTGGGGTTTGTGTAATTGCTCTTGTATTTCTGGCTTGGTATGTAGAGCCTTGAGCTATCCTTTTCCTTTTATGGAAAACCATAATTGGAGCCTCTGACATATTTACTGTTGCTTTTTAAGGATCATTTTTATTTCAATGGTGTGATTGTCCTTTTTGATTACAGCACAAACCAATGAAAACCATGTTATGCAAACATGAGATAATCTTAACAAACATAACTGTTCTTTGGAAACAACGTTATATTTCTGGATTGCACTGGAGAAATTTGTTAAACATACTTTGCTTGCAAGAGGCACTTTAATTTGATGGATTTGGACAAGTAAAGCATTTTTATTCATTTTTCCTGTTGATGTTTTGTCTGTTTCCATCATTTCAGCTGGCAGTACAGTGTGTCATGTGGTCAACTGATGCTGAAATACCCATTATTCCAGCAAAGCCTCTGTTTGTTCCAGCATCCATTACTGTAGGAAAAGTTATTCCAATGTAACCATTTCAAACATTTGAGCTGGTAAAGGTATTAGACCAATTGCAAATGTTCTGTTTGATAGTCACTTTATTTTGGGATAAATCTAAACCATTAAATAAAAAGTGGTTTTGTAGAAGTGTATTTAATTGCTTTGTAAATCCGATGCATTGAACCCTGGGTTTGTGGTAAGCAACAAGTCTGCTGATTCTTGGGGATGTCTTGTAGATCCAAATCTAGACAAACAGACACTTTCCTGGAGGCTCTGCAGTCAGCTGTCGGATTAAAAAAGTCCCCTGGTATTCCTTTCATTTACTCAATTATTTGGCACCACATTTTTTGACTTTGCCACTGAGGTCACAGTTTGGAGGTCATTGACTCCTGGAAGGCTTGTCTTGGTTATCCCCATCACAAGCAATGAACCCAAAGGTTATGTTGTCAATCTGCCAACAGATTGATGTTTTCCTCTGTTCTGTCTGCTGCTGTAATCCAGTGATCATTCTTAAGCAAGATAGATATGCATGCCTTACAAATTCTATCTGCACAGCTACCTAGTCCTCCTTGTTGTGACCCTGCCTTGATATCTGGATTATACCTGCCTGCTAAGTTTTATTTTTTAATTCTGTAATTCTCTTATGCTGACCTAGAAAAATGTCATTATCACTACAATTTTACTTGTAATTTTATACTCAGCCCTGTGTTCAGTGACAGCCATACAAGCCCGGGTGCTTAATTAGCAGGGGTAGGCACTAGCATTGCTCATGGTGAACATTTACTGGGGTGTGTGGTGGGCAATATAATGCAGTAGTGATGTTTTATCAAAGGACATTTTCTCCTTTTGATAACCTTTTGAGTGATGCTGTTCAAATCTAGCAGTTGCATTTTCAGAAATGCCATTTCAGCTGTCTTTAGCCAAGCAAATATGTAAACAGTTGTGTCAGATTTCGTCTGTATTAGGACTAGAAATTACATCTATAGGACTTGGGAATATGAACACTTTTTTTTTATTCTTGACATTATAAAAAACACAGACAGCAAAATGATTTGTTCACTTTGTGACTACCACCTTAAAAAGACAACGAACAAATGGGGATTATCCTAGCCTTGTTGTAGAGATAATCCAAATTGTATGCAAGACAAGAGGCGAGTATTTGCATAACCTTATTTACTTTAAAACCTCCAGCAGTAAATAAACAATTAAGTTTAAGGAAACCCCCCCACTAATCAACAAGGCATGAGCATCCAGAGGGGGGTTAGCTAGACATAGGTGTTATGATTTTTATGATCTCTGTCAGAGAGATCCCTCCTTTCATCCTATTAGTCTTTCTCCCAGTCACTCTGACTTCCTTTACCTTGGATTGGCCTGTTTCTGTTTACTCCCTCCTCTTAATTAATGTTTCCTCTTCCTGTACAGGAGCTGATAACTGGTGACAATATCTGCTACCCTGATGGCAATCAAAGGGTGGTATTCTGCTATTCAAAACAAATAAAACATGGATTATTTGTAGTGTGTGATTAGCACTAATGTGCTCTGTGCTGCACCTTGGCACAGAGAGTTTTTTTCTCATACACATTTGTTGTAGGGGTTTTAAGAGGATGAGGATGCTGCACATCAGTTACATGCTGGCTGGTGCATCACATTGTAAGGGGTAAGAATACAGGGTTCCTTGTTATGGAAAATGCCCATTAGTCACACATTCTGTGTGAAAGATAATGGGGTTTAGAAGAGACTGTATGTTACATATTTCAAAGTTTAGCTGGCACTTATGTCCTAGGAAGCATTATAAGGTACACTCTCTGTGGGCAATACACCACAATTCTGGAACCGCTTATAGTATATAATCATTTACCATTACAATTGAATCATGGGAAAGAGAGTACTCAACAACTAGAGTGCTAAATGTTAGCTATTATATGATTATGAATTAGTACTGCTGTGGAATGCACATCTTATGAATCTCATCCATCCATCCGGTAAATTTGCGCCTAACCCCCTGACAAAAACCTGTGGACACCCATGAAAAAAGGTAGGTGAATAAGCCCCTGAATAGCTTTTCCTTCTTCCACATTATTTGATGAACCAAACAGCTCCAAGATCCTCTTCAACTGAGAAAACCAAAACCAATCAAGAGAATCCAACAATGCAGATCAAACTAAATGAAACCAAGACCTGCTGAAAGTAAACTGCACCCCCCGAAAACTAGTCCTAATCAACATAACATAAGAGATAAATAAAACCCATTACACAAGGAAAGATGAAATAACAAGAGGGTGGAAAATACTCGCCTCCTGTCTTATAAAATGTACATTATCTCTACAATGCAAATCTAATCTATAATATTATGGCAAGACGAGAGGCTTCATATATTTACAATTTTAATGCCTTGCAATGAAAGAGAAAGCCACATTAGAAAGTAAAAGAGATGTCAATACCAGTAAGGTGAACTACTTAATCCATCTTTCAACAGTAGAAACAGAAAAACAGGTCTGAAAGGTTTGGCTTAAGGAATTAAAAGCTGACCAGTGAGTGAAGAGTGGGGGGGGGGGGGTAAGAATGTACACATCAGGTCACGCAAAACTTGGGGCGGTCAGGAAAATAAGGGTTGAAGGCCAAAGACAAATTTGTTTTAGTACTGCAGTAGAAATACACTGGGGAGGTGCTGTTAGAAAATCCAACAGCCACTCAAACTATGGGATTTAGTTAAGTGTAAGACTCAAATTGTAGAGCTGGAATGTAGTTTAAGAGATTAAAATAAAGCTTTATTTAGAACCAAATTTAAAAGAGGGTTGGAATGTTTTGCAATAATAGTTTCCTAAAAGTTACTAATGAAAGTAAATGTAAATGAAAAAAACACCTTGAGATGATAACTCGAACATCAACATTAATTAGAGTGATTCCGTAAGTGAAAATATACAAATTAATAAGGATAAAGTAAACAATAAACGTTGGTTTTCAATTAGTGACGGCTCAGCAGGATGTCTCGACAGTGCAGGTAGCAATAAGAGCAAGAGTGCTGGCCTTCAACACTATAGAGAATGTAATCTTGTTGCAGGGTACATATATATATATATATATATATATATATATATATTAAACTGAAACAATTCAAAGTAGAAATATTAACTGCAATGGTTAAAGTATCCAAGTATGTGGCTTCAAATTAGGGGGATAATATAGATTTGCTATTCTGTGGCTAGTTCCAGACTAACACAGATGTTCTGTCTAAATACCCAGTGATAGGGCTGGGGGAGGGGGATAACCTGTTGGTGGTTAGTTAGAATGGTTTCTTATCAGAGAAGTTGCAACACTTGAGAGAAGACAATACTGTAGTATAACAGTGCAATAGATAGTGTTACATCATTTTATCACTCTGCAAGGATAATGCTTCCTTAGTAGCCAGAGTTGGGATACAAAAGATCAGAGTGCCAATAATTATTTTAGCTATGGATATAATTTATGCAAGCTGTTTTTAAGAAGCTTCAATGAAACATTTGTCTTTCTGCTACCTGTTTTGAGGTGAGTGCGCTGATCTTTGGATTTTGTATAACTATTTGGTCTCCGCAGCATCCCCTTATGATAGATGCTAGTTTAGGTGAGTGCATTCCTTTTGGATTTGTGTGTGTGTGTGTGTGAATAATATATATATATATATATATATATATATATATATATATATATATATATATATACATACATACAAAGAAAATATAACACAAATTAAGGTACAATTGAGAAAGAGACCCATATGAGCTAATCATAGGGCCCAACAATAACCAACATCCCACTCTAGTATGAAGGTTTCTCACCTGGAGGTTAGCAGCAAAGAAGGAGCAGCTGTTAAGGGTCTTATACACCTATCTTGTTGTTGTTTGGTCATTTACTTAGTTTTTCGCAATTGGTTAACTCTTTCTTTGCTACTGGAGGTTTTCAAAGAAGGTGACACAAATACAAAGCCTCAAATCACAAACTTGTAGAGTGGTATAGGCACGTCAAAGTATATTCTGTGTACACCGAGGTAGTCTTCCTCCTCTTTATGGCACTCCAACAAAGGCAGAGAGAAATCATGGTAAGTATAACATCCATGCAACAGTAATTGAATACCCAGTAACCAGCAAATGGGGAAGCTGGGACTGAAGTTAATTGATTGCCTAACACAGCCAATCAGATGCTGTGTTTCTCTTCAATTATGCATCAGTGGAGGACTGATGATTATAAGAGGGACCATGTGTATTTTTAGCATAAATGGATATATTAAAAACAATTTGGCACAAATTGGATACAATGTACACTGCCTTACAATGCTACTATGCTTTACTTTCCTGTTTTAACATAAAAAAATGAACTTTTTTACACTTTAATAATCAAACGACTGCTGTTTGGGAGTCATGAAACGGTTTTGAAGAGTGCAATTGTATTGTCACTGTTTTCGTGTTTCCGATTGTATAACTGTAATTTTATAAATAAAATAAAAAATGTGGGTGCCCCCTTTCCCTGGACCAAAGATGAGGATCAATTGTGTCTTGGATCACTGCTGGAACCTGGATACAAATATTATTTAATTTACCAGTGTCTGAAAATCAAAAATGCTCCAAGAATGTACGATTAATTACTAATTTTGGATTGAATAATAAGTTTCAGTGTGCTTCCTTTTACACTAGTATTATTCATAATTCGCTTTTATGTTGCTCTACATGTTCTTTTTATTGACCACAGATTAGAGATGCTGATGATTGTGGGCACTGCAATTGTTTTTATATTGCAGTTTACATGTTTTTATATTTGAACCATTAGGTGTTTTTGTGGATTTGGGTTTTCCTTTTTGAGCAGGGGTTAGCCTTTTGTATTGTATCTAATTGGTATGATAAAGACTCCTTTCTGGATGAATTTGACTATTATGGAAATGGATAAATTCCTCCTGATATGAAAAAAATAAATAAAAATATTGATCATGAGGGGCCAGGGCTCCAAATGGGGCTTGGAGCAGGCCAAATGGCTCCCAGCCCCCATTAATCCCATATTGTGGGCCAAATTTAATAGGGGCTGACTGGCATTACAGCAGCTACCAGCCTTTTTTGAGAAGATTCGGTTTCTGAACAGCTCGGACAGAGAATTCGGATCCGCATTGCGGCATATTAAGTAGCCACATTTCATGCATCCCTTCGATTCGGGTAATATGCAAATATTATCAGTGCATAATGCGTAGACCCTATAGTTTAGAGAGTATAGAGAGATCATTATATGCAGCTGCCAGCATTGTAGCAGAATATAGAAATGTTTGCAGGGAATACTGACCAAACTTTACCTGGCAATCTCTTCTGGGTTAAAGGGAATTGATTGTTGAGCATAGTAATATTGCTTTTTCTGCCCTGCTAACACTACTTTACACCCACTGCCACCTGAACGCAAGCTCCATCCAAACGACAGCCCACGTTGCAAATCCTTTTGTTTCCACTTGAGCAGAATTATTTTTTCTTCACTTTTAGTTGAAGGGGAAAAAAATAGAGAATAATACAAAGGTACATGTTTCCACTCCCACAAGTGAAGTGTATTTATGGCACAAAGTATTGAGGTAAATATGTTTTATACAAGTTTTTTCTTTTTTTTTGTAGGTGTTTAAATTGGTTTCCAATCCCATTTGGTGAGTCATCTGTAGCATTTTAAGCAATAACAAGGGCTGGTGAGTGCCTTTGTCAGCAGAGTTAACAATGCTGCCTTATTGAGATAGGGGGTATATTGTACTGTATAAAGTGATGGTGAAATCAGGAGGTAGTAATGCTTCCAAATATGTATCAAGTAATACATACGTACACAAATGCACATTACCTTTTTGACCACTATATTTTCACATGAAGCAATGTACTCCCCCCCCCCACCCCCAGCTCCTACAGATCACTTTCCAAATTAGTTGAAACTGTCACATGGCACTGTGCCCTGTATATGGAACCTATATGGCAAAATCATAACTGTCAAAAATGACAATGATGGCAGTGCACACTAAGTGGGGGTACGGTAATTGGGGGGTAATTGGATTAGTGCACACTAATTGGGGGTACGCTATGTGTCTATACACATAGCGTACCCCCAATTCGTGTGCACTGCATACAATCTTTGTGGGATGTTGACATCATTTTTTGATGCAATATGCACAGGCATCTTTGCAGAAGAAGATGCCACATTGTGGGGGGAGATATTTAATTCAAGTATGTATATATCTTGATGCACATGCAGTTTTGTGGACAGCCGGTTCACTTTAATGCAGTGTTGTTAACCTTTGGGTGTAGAGGGCTGTATAGGGTGCAGAAGCTAAGATAGGGGACCTGGCACGATTTTATTAGGGAATCCAATCAATCAGTAAACAAAACAATCGTGAACGAACAGCACTGAAATAGTCTGCCCTATAGGATGGTACCTACTCAGGGGTATCATCGATCCAGGATAAGGAAATACAGTAATCATTCATGGCCACATGAATGATGTGTGTAGGATTGCCATCCTGCTGGTATTTTACTGGCAGGCTGGTAATAAAAAGGCTTGAAGCCCATGTGTCATGAAACTGGCCCAACAGAACATGCCACAGTGTCACTTTGCCCCATAGTACATGTTGTCTTGTCCCACAGAACATGCCACAGCATTTAAAATGAGCCACGGTCAGGTACCAATTAACATGCAATAGTCACTTAGCCCATTAAATATGCCACTGTTGGTATGCTTCTTAATATGTCACTGCTAGTCTGCCCATTAATATGCCTCAGCCAATTTGCCCATTAATATGCCACTATTAGTCTGCCCACTGATATGCCACAGCCAATTTGCCCATTGATATGCCACTGTTGGTGTTATTTTGGTCATTAATATGCCACAGCCAATTTGCCCATTAGTATGCCAATATTAGCCTTCCCATTAATATGCCAGTGTTAGTATGCCCATTAATATACCACAACCAGTATGTCCATTAAAATTCCACAGCCAATTTGCCCATTAGTATGCCACTATTAGCCTGTCTATTAATAAGCCATTGTTAGTATGCCCATTAATATTAATAAAGAAAACTAGTAAATCCTCCCCAGTACTTACCTGCTGCTCTCACTGTTTCCAGACGTTTCCTCCATGGAGGAGGGACATACAGCCGCCGGAGATGACTTCTTGTCATATCCAGTGGAAGTAAGCCGGACTGCATCCAATGAATGAAGATTTTGCCTAGCGTGACTGTTTCCATGTGAGACAGTCACACGGGCAGCGCTGCCAGCAGGGGCCCTTGGGGTAGCTTCTTTGCCCCCCACCACCACACAGTCCCCAAGCAACGGCTTTGCTTGGGGGGATGGCAATTGCCCCCTTGCCCTACCCTGGATCTGCCACTGGGCACAGCACTATTTTTCATTTGCAATGTGTATTGAAACTGCACACGGTACATAAGTTAAATTTATTAAATCCTAATTTTTGTCACCTGATGGACCTAGAATATTCCATGTTTACCAGAAGGGCATTGCTGACAATGTTTATGCTGTAAGCCTTTCTTAGGTGGTGCCCAAATTAACATTTTTTATTTTTATGTAAGCAGTAGTGTTTGCTGTTGAGCATTAAAGTTCCCTGACTGCTACTGTACATTTCCCCACATGGCGCCCCTCGCCCTGGGATCAGTTAAAAAAAGAAAAGAAAAAGTAACTATCAGAGTGCGAGGGAGGGTGTATGTATGTATGTGACTGACTGTATCTCTGTGTGTGTGTGTATGTGACTAACTGTCAACTAACTGTATCTCTGTGTGTGTATATATGTGACTTTATCTGTGTGTATATGTATGTGGCAGTATCTGTGTGTGTGTGTGACTGACTGCATCGGGAGGTGGGGTGTATGTATGTTACTGACTGTATCTCTGTGTGTGTATGGTTGCATGAATGTGCCATTATGTGGTGCTAGATTTTATTTTTATTTTTGCTGGGTCCTTAAATTAAATTTGTCAAGTCCTGCATTAAGTTCAACCATTAAGTTCAACATATGCTCTTTTGACTTCAGAGTGATGATCTGGTGCCCTAGATTAATATCCTTCAGATATTAATGCATATTAAAGTACTTTGAAAGTACTTTAAAATGCATATTTTACAAATCTATTATCTCCCTGTCCCTGTGTTCTCTGGACTGATTGCAATGTGATGGGATCAAAGGCCTGCACATACCTGTGTTTAGGTCAGGTGCACCCAGCAGCAAGCAGTAATTGGATTGGTAAAGGTTTTTTTTTTTTTTGTAACTCCTTTTTTAACCCCTTTGTGACTCTAGGACTTTCTATGTTGTACTAATTTTAGTGGTCCTAAAAGATGCTCTGACCGCATAAATGTCCAGCATAAACAGCTCATTGCGGCTCCTCGCAATGAGCTGTGCTCGGATCCCGCAAGCACCGGCTACATTTTACCAGATTGCACCCGGAAGATCAGGCATGTCTCCATGATGTCACATGAGGTATCGCAGTCTTTTGGTAGGGCCAACATGGGGTCTGTAAGAACCACGATCGGGTCTCTGCCATTGTGTTCCTGGCTACCAAACGCCTTGTGATCGGTGGCCAGGCCACTAAAAGTGGAGTTTTGGTGCTTGCGTCATCTGGGACGCAAACACTGTGCGTCACACTGGGGTTAACACAGAGAATTGCCTCCAAAAGGGCTGTGTGTGTGTGTGTGTGTGTGTGTGTGTGTGTGTATATATATATATATATATATATATATATATATATATATATATACATACGTACGTACGTGTATAATGCATTGCCCTGTGGCTCACTGAACTACATGCCAAATAGTATAGTAAGGTTGCAGCTGTTAAACTAACAATATTTTAAAGTATGCTGCTTAGATTACAAAGTGACAAAGTTGCCATAGTTTAGAACTATCTGGCAGCGACAGATGACATGTTCACCATTTATTGCTGCAGTTGTCATTGAGGTGTATTATGATCTCATCCATATAATGATTGAATTGCTTATTCCATAAGAAAAACAGAAACCTAATATGTGCCGAAAATATCTATGAACACAGCAGAAACTTCCCAGAAAACAGGATTGCTAAGAGCAGGCTTGTGTCCTACATTCAGGTCCCCAGATGATATCTAAATATAAAATGGAAAGCTGTGTCCAAGTTGCTTGTGTGTTATTTACCAGGAAGGCACATGACCCTGACTGAAGATTATATGGAATCTCACACTTGAGCAATATTCTCAGAAAAAAAGTGCTTTTGTTGTAATTACACAGCCAGTATTCATAAGATTAACTTCAAGCTCTGTGGTTGTTCACTTATTTTCTTAAAGAACATGCAACCTTGGTTAACGGAACAGTCTGGATTTAGTGAGTTAAACTCTGGTGATCTCTTAAATGCTCTTTTTGTGACTGGAATAGTAGGTTATTTAAAAAGAAAAAAAGAAATTTCAACAATCGTTTGCTAAACAGTTTAATGATATGACCTATGACGTACGGAGGCTTTGTGAATAGTGATACCCTGGCCCTGTGCAATAAATGCCTTGGTTGGGGGCAATGATTCAATATCCATATATAATTGAGGAAACCTGCAAAAAAACACCCGTTGAGTGCCATGAAAAGGAATGCCTACTCCTTGGCACACACAGGGTGCACTGTCTGACACCCTCACTACTTCCGCACATGGAAAAGGAGCCATCATACATATCATACAGCCAATAGAGCTGGGACCAGAGACGGAGTCATCCAACCTGATTGAAACGTGGAAAATAATAAACAACCCACTTACCTGGGTGCTGTGTGATCGATCTTTTTTTTTTCCCTCAAGTTTTTTTTTATGCATCCATCCTCTACACAGGATGCCTGTACTGGTTAGCTGCTCCACATTTAAATAAAATAGGTGGATTATTTTTTTTATTTTGGGATGTCCCCTTTCCAAGGGCGGAAGATGAGAAGAGAGAGTGCCGCAGAGCATATTTATCCCCTCCCAGACATATGATGTGCCAGGCACTCCCCAGATACTGTAGCTGCCATTTAAAAATGGCGGTGCCAGCTGCACACGTGTGCTTAGAAAGTGAACGAAAGTTTGCTTCCTAAGCACTGATGGTGTTGCTAAGCAACAGCAAATGTCTCCCCCAGATCCGATGTGGTTGCTTCCCTTCTACTAGCAAGCGCATCGGAAGTGATTTTTTTTTTTAGTGTTTTAGTGAGGGAGAGAGACCTTTCAGATAGTGTAATTTTTAAATGTTATAAATTAAATAATTTTTAATAAACGGGCTTTTATAAAAGGGGGCTTCTTTTTTTTTTTACTGTAATTTATTACAGTATAACAAAGGCTCTTTTAAGAGCTATTAACACCTTGCTTTCCGTAGATCACTGCCTAAGCAGGTTGTCTGCATGTCAAAATTCCAAGTTGAAAAATCAAAAAGCACACCTCTGAAATGTGGAATTTTATCCCCCAAACAACCTAACAAACCTATGCGTGGGTGGTATCCCTGTACAGGAGAAATAGTAGAATCTATTTAGCATGTTTTTTTTTTCATTCGCTTTTGTAGTTGAGGAGAAGATTGTTTCAAATAAAAGTCAGAAAATTTGCGGCGGTGGTTTCTTCACCATATTTTATTATTTTTGTATATTATGTTATAGGATATGATCAAAATGATGATATCTAAATAAAGCCCTTTTTGTCCCGATAAAAACAATATATCATTTGTGTGGGTACAGCAAATGACCAAGCAGAAAATTACAACAGAAACCGCACAGAAACGTTAAAATAGCCATTGTCCAGAATGGTCAATTTTTTTTCAAAAGGTCTGTCCTTAAGGGGTTAATGATTTTAAAAGGTATGCATCTTTGAAGGTTTACTTATTTTTATTGGATCATTCCTTTGTACCAGGGCATTGTAGAGTTTGGGGGGGTTATGTGGTGGATGGAAGGTAGGGTATTGATTTAAGTGTGGGGGGGGGGGGGGGCGGCAGTTGGAAGTCCACATGGCTCCCCCCAGCATTTTATTGTTTTTATTTTGTCAGGTTTACCCTTTCAGTGCTGTCTATCAGCTACATTAAGCATGTATACTTTTTTGCCCGTTAACAGTCCTCATTGAATGATTGTCTGCGCTGTAATTACCGCACGATACAGTGTTTCTATAGCTTTTTGTTAATGGGTGCAGTAATGACTTTCCCTGCTCCACCTTCTACCATAACATTGCGGCCTGTAATTACGAAGGATGGGCCCATAACTCCTTGATGTAACAGAAGAAAGGAAAAAACAGCTACACGGGAAAACGTAGTCTGTTGTCAGTTGTAATTACTTTTTGCAGCGCGTCTGCAGTTTTAGGTTACACGTTGTGACAGAATTGCTTAACTCATTAGTTAATTTTGCCTCATTCCCATTATGTGGCATGATGAATAATAAAATGAAGAAATATACATTCCAAGTACAACTCGTCACGGCTCCCTGCAATGAACTGTGATGCAGATCCCACTGCAGGAAATTGGAACAGAATCCCCTCTGTCAGATATATTCCCGCAGGATAGAGACCAAAGCATTATCTGGCAGGGAGGGGTTAAAAATAGAGTTGAGATTGGGGGGCAGACTCAATACACACTACAAAACTGTGCCTTTGTGCTTGTGATCGGGAACCAGGAACTCCTAGGCAGAGACCCCTGTCAACATACTGCGAGACCAAGGCTGAGGACACTCAAGCAAGACTGAGGACCAAAGCACCATCTATTTTTTCTCACGATTCAGCAGTTGGTTCATTAGCCATCTCCCCATCTGATTAGTTTACCACTGTTAGATTAATGTGAGAGTAAGTATTCTTGCAGTTAAGTCTTCTTAAAAGAAAATGATTTGTAAACCTGTAGGCAAGTCCAATATTTGGTGTACTAATGTACTAAATGCTTCCACAGATTGCTCAACCTGAGGAGATTTGGCAGTAAACTGAATCTGGTTGTTTTTTTGCCTATATAGTTTTAGGGTTGCCAGTTCGGCCCTGTTTCCTGGACACCTGTAACTCTTGCATGCTGCCCAGCAGTAATTGGCTGCAATCCGTTAATTAATAACAATGGTACCTTTTTAATGGATACAAACCTCTATTTCTTTCAGATGATCACAGTTAAGTTTGAAATTCCCTTCCTAATTCCTTACAATTCTCTGTAAGAAAAAGAAAAAAAAATCCAAAATGTCAAATAATCCGATAATTGCAAGTGCCTGCAATAAAGCATTAAATGGCTGACTTGAACACTATCTGCTTGACAGCACCTCCAAATGGCACGAAAAAATGCAAATCACCCCTCTCACAGGCTTGAAGAAGCCCTTGGAAGGGGCGAAACGCAGTGGTGTGCCTGTTTGTGCAGTTGGATCAATCCTCTAGTAGCAGTGTCATGCATGGAGTGTTCAAGTCGCTGTGTCCCAGCAGTGTTCCCAGGGACTTTAAATTGTAAAGCGCATTTTGTAAGATATCTACTTGTTAGATCTCAAATAGATTCCAAATAAACCATTTTTTAAATTATTTTATTTTATTTTTTCCAATTCAAGGTGCATTTATTAGGAAAAGTCATCCATATCATATCAGCATAGAGCAGAATTTGCAAACACAAATTGTGCAACACTGGAACTTTTTCATGAGTCACTTAGCACTTTTTCACAAGCATAAAGGGACTTACAGATATTGCTAATTTAAATATGAATGCAACTAAGTAGCAATCAATCAGAAAAGAGATCTAATTTGCACATATACAGTTTGATGCTTTTGTGCGCAGTAAAACTGTGCAATGTTTTCAGTGCACAGACCTCTTCTTTGGCAGCTTCTCACTGCCCAGGCGTCTCTGGAAGTTGGGAGTGCCAGGCGGTCATGTTATGTGTCAATGGGTTCAGTGACAAGTCTCTGTGGGCACATGGCAAGTCCTTGTGGAAACAATATGGGTGCAGTGGCAAGCCCTGAGAATGCAATGTGGGTGCAGTGACAAATCTTGTATTTGCATTGTGGTTGCTTTGGCAAGTCCTTTGGGTGCAATGTGGATACTGTGCAAGTTTTGTGGGTGTAGTGTAGCGCTATATCAATGCTATGTAGGGTAATTTGCAATCTGGTGCTGCCAAGGGATGTGCGGGCAATTAAAGGTGGACAGAGGAAGCAAATAAAAACAAGAAATACATTTGTTTTTCAATAACCTTTTTATTAAAAATTGTTTACATGTCAAGCAATATTTATTAGCAAACTTTTTTCCTATATGGTCAACTTATATTTAAGGCTTTTTTTTTTTTATTAATTAAGATCCAAGGTTTAGGGGGTAGGCTGGTGTAACGGGCTGCTGTGCCGATATGGGCTGGAGTCCCGATGCAGGGGTAGTGGGCATTTCAAAGCCCTGCACAGGGTGAGTACTCTCTACCAGGGGTGGAGCCCCTGGCCTTGAGCACCCACAAGCAGAGGCCTTAGGTTTCCTATGAGTCATAGCCAGGCAGGGGTGTAAGCAAGTCTAGGTTGCAGAATAGTCACAAAACAGGTCGAGGTCCATGGGCAGGAGAATAGCAGGATGGTCAGGAACTACCAGGATACAGGAACAATACAAACCTAACAAAATCTAAGATACAAGCCAACACAGACAAAATGTGCCAGCTCTGATTGCTGGGAGAATGGGGTTTATATAGCCCCAGGGCTCATCATTGCAACAACCCACACCTGAGGAGTAGGCAAATGAGATAACAAATGCAGAGATAAACACTACTGCTACATGGAATAATAAAACCAGCAGGTGGCAGCAAACACAGGAGTTGAGGTTTGAATCCTGGCTTATCGTTACAGCGGGGAGGTTTGATGATGTCACCATAGCTCAAAGTCTTGTTTAGGTCGTTTATGTTTTATCACGTAAACCACCCCCTTTTTTTTATTTTGAGCTGCTGTGACGGGCAAGTGCAAGGATTTCTGCTGCTGTAAAAACTAATTTTGTCACTTGTTCGTTTTTACCTCCGGCATCTTCGAGTGACCGTTAAGTACTGTATGAATGGAAAAGACAAGTTGCGTGTAAGTTGTACATTATGAAATAAAACTAAAATTAGTGCAGCCATGGAAATGGGGGCTGAAAAATGTTGGCGCAATAAGCTTTTTACCGGATCAACTACCATACATGTGTAATTATGATTATTACTAAACATTTGAGCACTAGCTGCAAGTATAGCGCAAATGGCAATATAATGTATAAAACTCCCCCCCCCCCCAAAAAAAAACACATTTCACAATCTAATAAAGTAATAAAACAATTGTATAAATGCAATAGCTAAATGGCCAAACCATGTTTAAAGGGACTGTTTGGTGCATCTTCCAAATATTAATGCATATTAATGTGCTTTCAAAGTACTTTAAAATGCATGTTTTACATTTTGCCTTGCTTGAGTTTGTGAATTTACAGTAGATTGCAAGAAGCTAGGACTGCCCACATTAGCTGAGTAAAAGTCCATTTCCATTTTCCATTTTTTGCTTCAGGAACCTATGTGAATTTCCTGTATCTCTAGTGCTGTCATCAGACAATGTGTTTCACTGTTAAGAGATCCTACTGTGTACAAGCGCAAGTCTATTACAGTCCACACAATGTATTCTATTCTGACAGCACAGGAAGGGACTAAATAAAACAAAACTTTATCTGCTCAATGTCTATATAATCAGTGCTGCTGCAACTGCAGTAAACATACAAAGTAATCACTGGGGGAGGGCTTGAGTCAAATTTTAATAATGGCTGCACCAAATCACACTGGAAAAAAGCCTGTGCACTTTACAAGCAGTAATCTTCATCTTGCATCAAAGTGAGTTTGGGGACTAGACTGTCCTTTTATTATCCTCTTCCAAGTCAATTTGAATTCTGTGATTCTGTATGAATGGAAATGTGGGCAAGTGGTGGTGACGTGACAAAACTAGGGGCCATATGTGAATCACTAACATGTAACTGTTAATATAAATACTATATTTTCTTATTCAGACTGGTTTTAATTGCACATTACACTCCAAAACTAATTGAGGAACTATAGTTTCAACCCCTTCATGGCTATGCCGCATGCATGATCAGCTTTGCATTCACTTCAATAGCAAGCAGGCGTGAAACGCATTCAATGCATTCTCTAATTCCGCATTGCAATCTATTTCAGTGGCATGGAAGTCCTGTTAGACAGACTGTTTTGCTAATCTCCTAGATTAGGGAGGCAAATAGAACTGTGGCAAACAAATATTACAATAAACTTTATTTAGGTCTGGAAGAAACCAGAATTACAATAACATGCATCATGTCAATTGGCATAGAGTAATAATGTCTTTGTTTTATCTCTACAGCACTTAGCAATTGGGAAGCAATGGTTACAAATATACCTTTCTTTCAGCTTCAGGAAGCTCCTTTCATTTAATTTGTGTTACTCAAATGATTGTGGTGGCAGGAACATACTGTAACTGCTAGATTTGTAGTATGGGTTTTATTTGTTTAGAACATGTTTGTCATTCCAACCCTTCACACACCCATTTACTGAAGCATGTTTTCTACTACAAACCAGATGCAGAGGAATTCCTAATGACCGAAATTTCTCTACTTTTATTGAGTCATTTTTTAAAAGGTATTTATTCATACCTGGCAATATTATACAAATATAAGGGCAATAAAAGTAAAAACAGAGCAAACTTACATATTAATCAAATTTCAATATTCAACAGACTAGGTAATTTCCCATCCCCTTTATCCCCTCTCTCCCTCCCTACCCATACCCAATTAAACACTAATTGTGTTTAATTGGGTATGTGTTTAACTATACCCTGTATAGACACTATTCCCCCCCAAAAAAGGGTAGAAAATAAATCTTTCCCTACTATAACCCTATGCTTACCCAGTGGTGTATCTTAGTTTTGTGCTGCCCTAGGCAGACAAAATTCGGGCACCCCCCAACCCACGTTGCACACCTACAACATGCCCCATCACCAACGACATGCCCCATCACCCATATTGCACATACACTAAATGCCCCATAACCCCCAATTAACTGGAAGGAGCTAAAGCTTGCTGAACAGTAGGGATGGAGAAAAAAAAATGTTTGTAGCACCAGAAGTGTGGTTTAACACCCTCTGGCAAAGTGCTGCCCTAGGCAAGTGCCTTGTTTGCCTTGTGGAAGATACACTACTGTGCTTACCCTCTGTAACTCTACAACACACTTTTCGAGAGAAATTAAGAAAAAAAAGAGAGGGACCTGTCTACGCCTAACTTACCCTAACTAGATCCCTAAGTTGACCTTGCTCAGACCCTATTGCTTTCTCGATTAAAAAAAAATACTATCTCACTCTCTCCCTACTCTGGCCCTATTCTGACCCTATTTCCACCCTATGGTACTCCAATCCAGCCTATGCTACTCCAAGACATTTTTTTGTATACAGTGTCATCCATTTTTCTTTTCATGCTTGTTGATGGAAGAATCCACTTGGAAATTTGGGTGTGTATTGTTTTTTTCTGTCCTACACAATATTTGTACCCTTCTTTTTTTACACAGACCAATATTAAACTGTATGTCTTAGAATTGTGAGTAAAGTTAACTATGTCGATGCATAATATAAATCAGTTTACGTAATAGACCTTTTTATAGTGTACTATTTTTTTCATCCCCTAGGACACAGGCTGAGATGGCCCACACATGCCGGGGAACCATTAACTTGTCAACGGCTCATATTGACACAGAAGATTCCTGTAACATTGTTCTGTCTAATGGGGGAAGAACATACCATCTCAAGGCAAGCAGTGAGGTGGAGAGGCAGAGATGGGTTACTGCTTTGGAGTTGGCCAAAGCCAAAGCCAAAGCCATCCGCATGATGAACAACCAGTCAGGTAGAGTCCTTCACAGAGCAAAGGAAAAAGTCTTATTTTTAAGTGTTTTTTATGACAAATATTTAATTGAAACATAAAACTGATATGATTTTTCTTTCAACGCCTGTCTGCATGCTGTGTACTACAAGTTTGATCAACAGTGGATAATAAATGTGTAGTATTTTTGATACAGTCCTAACCTCAACATCTGAGGAAAGGGATTTAGGAGTAATTACTTCAGTGAACTTAAAGGTAGGTAGACAGTGTAATAGAGCAGCAGGAAATGCTAGCAAAATGCTAGGTTGCATAGGGAGCGGTATTAGCAGTAGAACGAGGGAAGTGATCATGTCATTGTACAGAGCACTGGTGAGACCTCTCTTGGAGTATTGTATGCAGTACTGGAGACCGTATCTCCAGAAGTATATTGATACTTTGGAGAGAGTTCAGAAAAGGGATACTAAACTGGTTCATGGGTTGAAGGATAAAACCTACTAGGAAAGGTTAAAGCATCTTAACATGTATAGCTTGGAGGAAAGACGTAACAGGGGGATATGCAGAAAAAAGGAGAAAAACAGTGGTAGGCGCTACTATAATTTTCCAGTTGTCATAAAGAATGCAGCTCACTTTTCAGTGGAAAAATTACCTCTATTTCCACCTAATAGTTAAACAGTGAAGAAAAGAAAAAGGAGTGCAAGTGTAGTGTATTATTATTCAACAAAAAAACAGGGGGATATGATAGAAATATTTAAATACATACAAGGAATCAAGACCGTAAAGAAGGAGAGTATATTTAAAAGACGAAAAACTGCCATTACAATGGGACATAGTCGTAAATTTGAGGGGCAAATATTTAAAAGTAATATCAGGAAGTATTATTTTACCAAGAGGGTAGTGGATGCTTGGAATAGCCTTCCAGTGTCAGTGGTAGCAGTTAACACAATGAAGGACTTTAAACATGCGTGGGATAGGCATAACGATATCCTAGATATAAAATAAGTTTAGGGACTAATGGAAGTATTTAGAAAATTGGGCAGACGTTCTGTGCCCACTGATTCTTTTCTAACGACCCATTCTATGTTAAAATGATCCAGAGCCACATGTCAGTGTGTCAGAGTTTGTCAATAATAAGTAAATTACTTTGGCCATTCTATTTTACTTGGAAGATGCAGTAATTTAGATTATTGCAGAAGTACATTATATATTACACAGTAAACAGGTTTCTTATATTGCTTTTATTCAGTGGTATATGTTCCTGGTTCCTATTTTAAAGGAGTGAATCATTAATATTAATAGGCACTGATTTTACTTTTTAATTGTTAATTTACTGTAGGTTATTTATTGCGAATTAAAGGGGCAGTTCCACCTACACAAATTGCTTCTTATTTTGTGTATGGTATGTATTTGATTAGAATATGTCAAATAAACTTATATTTATTTTAAAATTAATTGGTTCTTCTGTAGTGTTTTTTTTAGTTTTTTTTTAATTGAAAATATTTCCTCTTGGGCGGTCTCCAAACCGCATCAGTGAGGGAGAGTATACATGAGACGGGCTGAATCTCTCTGCAGCAGAACATACCCCCCTTAAGAAGTTGCTATCACTAGCCATTACTGTGAAATCAGTCTCTCTCTGTTTCAACAGCATGGAATACAGGATGTTTTCCGTCACATCTTTGTGCTGTGATATAACAAAAGATGGTTGGTTTGCTGTTATGGCAGAATGGTTTATTCAGTGATAGTGGTAACTCACTTAAACTTCAAAGGTCTGTTTCCTTTTTCTCTCCTTTCCAATACTACAGGTGGAACTGTCCCTTCAAATTTCTTTTGTTTGCCTGTTTTGATTTGCTGTTTGTGTCAGGAAGATCTGTTTAGCATTATACCAGCTTTCTGGTTTAGCAATGCAAATGCTGATGTGAACAGTTAGAAAGGAGGCAGTGGAGCAGGTGTGAAAACACATGCAAATGTGCGTGCAAGTGCTCTTATACACAACTAGGATGTAGGACACTGTAACAGGAGACAGACACAGAATGTCGGCACTATAGTATTAGAAGGATCACAGAACATGCTGAAGATTGATGGGTAAGCTGTTCCTGTACATTACACCAGGTAAGCATATGTGAAACCTTAGAAATGGCAATTTGTTATTTTTCCAGTTTAATCCCTTTATTTGTGCTGTAACACCTTGTGAGACTGTATGAATGAAGTACTGAAACTGAGAACATGTAATTTGTATGTTGTACCACTACGTGATACTGTAAACTGAGCACAACACAGGAAAAACATTTGATTTTCTTTTTTTTTTGATATGGTCATGATATCCCAATGTGTAGATTTTTTTCCCTCTACTTTAACATTGCAAAAATGTTAGGTTATGGAGTTCATTTTTAGGTACAAATAATAATAATTTAGATTGCTGTCATAAGAATTTAGTTGCTATACATTGTAAATACTGTTGAATCCGCGATCACGTTTCCTCAGTTTTGCATGCCTGTGCTTTATGCGAACTTTCACATTGGGACCCTGTCTAGCTGAATATCAGCTGCTTATTTGTATACAAACCAATCCATTTTCTTGCATTCTGCATGATTCTGCTGGTTTGTTATTTTGGTAATTGACTTGGTTTGCAGACTTCCCTTCTCTGGATTCTGACCTGGCTCGGGTGACTACCCTATTCCTGACTCAGCTTGGCTAGCTAATTAGTTTTTTTTATGCTGGCTCGCCAGAAAAAATGTTCTGTTTTTGACCCAGCTATCCTGACCATTCTTTTGTCGATTTACTCAATTATGCCCAATCTTAATGCATTTTAGAATGGATTGGGCTATATTGTGTAGACTTTTGTCTATTCTTGGTAGCAAAGGATACATTTCAGTATGGTGCCAGAGGGTGATGTAAATGTAGCGGTGTTGTTCATTTTTAACAACACTCATTTATGCATTAGCTTGCAACTTTTCTATATGATTTTGCTCCGTACAGTTGTCACAATACTTGAAAAACACTTCCGATTCTAGCATTGAAAGAGGCTTATATAACCTAGAGCACTCCAGTTGTTGCATCACTACTCCCATTACCTCCCATTAGTCTATGTGTGCTAGGAGGCTGTGTGTTTCTGGGAGTTTTCTAGTAGAAGAACTTCATGGCCCACAGTCTTGCTTTTCCTCCAGAGATAATTAAATTCTGTTACCCAGCAAGGTCAGTTGTACACAGCAGTGGTCTTTACTCTACTGTGGAAGTTTTATCACAGCCCTTTGACATTATAGCCCTTTTATGTAGTAAAGAAATTGAAACCCATCATTTTCGTTCTGGAAATCCCTAGAATCCAGGGACATAGAATAGTGTTTTCCATTTACACTACTAGTACACAGTCATGATAGTGACACACTATGTCCTTGACTACAGAGCACAAAGGCCTGAATTACAGTACAACAGACAAGGCTTTGTTACAGTAGATCCTTTTGTGTTTATACATTTATTACAGAATGTTGGCATTGGGTAATTACAATTCTGGGCCATTCAAATGCGAGCGATTGACAGGCAACTGTAAAGCCTGTCCGTTTTTATGGCTGGATGATTTTCAGTTTCGTACAGTTGTTTACACGTGCACTGGCTGTGTTCTGTGCCTTGCCCTCCCATCTATTGAAATTTAAGGCCTACAAAAAAGCTCTTCAGGGCCATGATTATTAATACACCTCTATTTTTTTTTTCTAATTATGATAATGCAACTATTATGTTGATGTATTCCTTAATGCATTCCTCGCTTGTATTATCTGCAAACCCCATTATTCTCAGCCAGATGGAACTGGAGTGCCAGAGTTGCCTTTATATTTATTTCTGCCAATACATTGCCTTTTTTACTCCACATTTTTTGTGTGAAAATAGCAGACATTAGACAAAAGGGAGTCTGTTCAAAAGTAAATGACGAGTGAGCGGAAAAACTGTCCAATATAAAGGTCCGACTTGGGTAGCTCTGATGTTCTCATGGGAAATCTGATCTCTGAGTTTCAGACCACTTTGGGTTACTTTGTTGATCAAATTTCCCTTTAACTCGGGTTACTCAGAAATCACCAAAGTGCTTCTGAATTAGTACAAAAATTGACCCCCCCACATCCATCTTGCCCAGGTAGATGGGCAAGGATGATGTGCAGTGAAAGATCACTGACCACTCCCCTCGCACAGAAATGGTACCCGCTGAATAACAATATACCTTTTCTGATGTCCAGCAACGATCATCAACGCTGTCGAGTCCTCTTCTTAGGCCTGTGGTAAAGGAGCCATCCATTATGAATCCACCTTTAGCTAAAAAATAAAAAATCCCTGAACATCAGCCAAATATTTTGCACTTCACTTTTTAATGAATATACCACAATATATTTGCCTGTGTGGATATAATACGTGTGTGTGTGTGTGTGTGTGTGTGTGTGTATGATTATTATATGTAATATAATCATGTTTGTTCTTTTAAATGTATTTCTCTGTGTTGTACATGACATTATTTTGTGTATCTATCTACATGTACATTAATGCTACATGTATATGTATGCATCTGTATGGTCTGTTTCCATGTCATTATTCTCAATAAATATTTCATTCACCACTCGTAGAGTACATTCATTTGTCTTGTCTTGCTTGTATGATAAATCAGAATTAAAATAAACTGACTTTTCAAATTCTTTGAAAGTCATGCTTACATGTGTACATTTTTGCAGTAACCGCATTACAGAGGTGAGTACACCTTAGATTCTGGATTGGGAGCGCACTAAGAACACAAGGACAACACAGATCATTAATTTAATAAAAATTAAAGATTTATTATGATGATAGAGTTAAAATATACTTGGATTTATATCATAATTCAGCAATTTAGCTTGCAAAGCAATTTAGGACACTTTAAATGAAACAAGGGAATAGAGTCATCTAAGAAGGATGTTTTGGGATAATTTTGTTAATTCTGCTATCGCCCTTAATGACACTTCAAATGAGAAGGTTTTTTTTTTTTAAATTGAGTATCTATAACCTAAAACATTTAGAGCGAATTGTATAAAATGAGTAGCTCATTGGATCATGAGGCATGCATACGTAAGAATAATACCATGAATCTGTAATAATTATTTAAGCACAGCACAGGTTACATGAAACCTGAGATTAAATCCCCATGTGGATTCTGAGAACAATGTTACTTTCTCTCAGGCTCACATAGCTGAAGCAGATAAGAGTCACCTCCCAAAACATCTGCGAAATATCATAACTTCCTTGTACATATTAACACAACAATGCTATTTTATTCACAGAAATGTGATTCCTAAAATGAAACTAAGTTGTTAAACAAATATTGCTTATTCTGTTAATATAGAGAAAAGAATTGTAACACATTGTCAATGGAAAATGTGTAATTTGCATATTATCCCACACAGTGATGTCATAAGATGGACATTCCACAAACACATTTAAAACATATTTCTCTTATTTTCTTCATTTGCAAGCAATTTTGCAAACAGAATGAATAGATGATCATTTTTTATGATCTACATTACCAGTATAAGCAATGTTTAGGTCCCTTTTATATATAAGTGGCTAAAATGAATGAAAGATATATAAGATATGAAAAATTCCCCAAAAATAGAAATAAAAACACACATATACATGGTATGCACAAATGCAGTTACTTAATAGGATGTAAGAAAGCAAGAGAAAAACCATCTCATAGATTTTTATTTTGTTTCGATTTATTTATTTTTACATTTTCATTTCATACTAATTCACACAAACTTACAACTCACAAACTTACAAAACATTAACATATTGTAGCTTCCCTTTCACATCTCTTCTCATTTTCATCATTAAAATCAAGTTGTACCTGTTCAATGGAACCAATGAATAGCAAGGAACAGGGTTGCCATCGGGGGGGATGGACGATACACCCATCCCGGGCCCTGGCCCTTTAAAAAAGAAAAAAAGTGAAAAAGAAACATCGGCAAACAGGGTAGCTGCCCAGGGCTCATTCCTGGGGGACCAAAGCAGCTGCCCCGTGGGCCCCTGCTGCCCATGTGACTGTCTCACACTGAGACAGTCACGATCTGGCTTTTAGTCACAGCTGCCGGAAATGACGTCATATCATATACGGTGGCTGTATTTGCTGCATGCGGAGGAGATGTCCGACAAGCAGCATCCAGGTAAGTACTTAGGAAGGGGGGTGGGGGAGAGGGGGATTGTGGGCTAATTAATGGACAAATAATGAGTGGGCTATTAATGGACAAATAATGAGTGGGCTATTAATGGACAAATAATGAGTGGGCTATTAATGGACAAATTATGAGTGGGCTATTAATAGACAAGTTATGAGTGGGCTATTAATGGACAAATTATGAGTGGGCTATTAATGGACAAATTATGAGTGGGCTATTAATGGACAAATTATCAGTGGGCTATTAATGGACAAACTATCGATGGAGGGTCCAGAATTTTTTTCAGTAAGTGGCCCTGAAATTTCTGATGGCGGCCCTGGCAAGGAATAACAATGTGAATTCAATGAAGATGACCATGGCAGAGCAGAACTGCAACTCGGAGCAGGGAGTGAGTGATGTGGAAGCTGGATGTTAAGGTTTTTATTTATTTATTATTTTTCTTACAATAGACAATGTTTAATTTGAGGCACAGTGGAAACCAAGGTGAGTAAAGTTTGGATATATTGAGGTGATCGAGACAAAACTCAAAAGGATAGACTTAAGGGGAATTTTATATAACGGGTAGGCAAATAATGGCAGTTTAATACCAGTTATATTCCACAAGATGGTACTGTTGCATTATTTCTGTGTATATTTATCACTATTAATGTACATGGTGTTTGGTTTTTGGTGTGAGTACATTTATTAGAGATTGTATTTACAGTCATGTATTGTTGCTATTGATGTTTTTTGTTTGTTTTTACTATATTATGTATAGGTTATTAATACTGCATCAACAATTGTAAAGCCTGCTGGCAGTGCAACTGGTCAGAGTCTGCAGGATAACAGATAATAAAGGAGATATGAGCAGTAACATACCTAACATAATTGGCACCCAGGCGGTTCCTATCTTTGTCACCTCCATGAACTCCTACACATCATCATCTCTGTGTGTGTCCCCTGTGATTCCCAATATTTGTCTCTCCCCCTACTCCTCACCCCTTGTCTGTCTCTTACGACTATGCTCTAAAATGACTCTCTATTCTCTCTTCCTCCATTTTCCTTCCTTTAGCAGCTGCAACTCTATGTGCGTGACACTGTCAGACCTCAGTCCGCTCAGTCTTTGCACTATGAATGACTTGCATGAGCTTTATTTCCTGACTTCATGGTGGTAGTACTTATTGAGGTCTGACTGTGTCACGCACAACGACCTGACGCTGCTGAATGCATCCCCTAAATGGTGTCACCTGGGGCGTACCTAGGGGGTGTATATAACTGGCTGTAGGTACTGTATAAATGGGGGGGGGGGGGGTGTATACGCTCAGAACGCGAGGGGACGGAGCTTTCACCACTTACCCTACACACACTACGATGTTGGCACAGCTTGGAGGTGTGGCTGCCACTGGCAGTGTCACGCAGCCTTCACCTCGGCATCCAGCATGTCATATATTAAGCACCCATCTATGAGATCTGTGGCAATCATAGTATTAATGGACACACAGTGGTCCATGGGGCAGCTGCTTTGGGGCCCCAGGAGCATCTGGGCCAGAGGCAGCTGTCCCGCATTGAAGACGGCCCTGGGCAGGGTATTTAAAGCTCAGCTGACACCACTGATAAAAGTAACAGACCCAAACACACAGACCACATAACTAGAATTTTATATATATGGGTTAGGAAGTCCGTGTAGAACCCTGACAAGTTCACTTGATGTCCCCAAATCATTTTGGATACAGGAACGGCATATTAATCCTATAGTCTAATGGGAATAACCCTGCTGAAAAACTGAATAAGAAAAAAAGCTCCAACTCTGAATACAGTAGGAAGGAAAAAGTGTAAAAAAAATGTCAGTATGTTATATTTTGTAAGTAAAATACATTTGTTTCTGCTTGGCTATCAATGGGCACTTAATTTGCCTAAAATGGCCTGGTGATGCCCTGCATATAGCCACATCCACAAAAACAAAAGTGTCCCTCTTTGGCTATCTGGAATAGGGTTGCCACCTGGCCGGTATTTTACTGGCCGCCCAGTAAAAAAATTGGCAGCATGCCAATGTTAAGTCTATGGAGACAGTAGCAAGGCAGGTATTTTTCTGAATAAAAGGTGGCAATCCTAATCTGGAATGTTGGTATGATATATGGAGATATAAACAGGTAAGTGTATAAAAGGGACACCTACATTTAGAATACACCTAACCTAAAAAACACCAGAAACCTAGCTGCCAGGGCCTTTACAGGTCAGGTAGGAGTTTTAGTGCAGGGATAGTGGAAGTGTCCGGTTGCATGTTAAATATTGTGCAGAGGGAAAACAGATAAAGAAACAAAGAGCTAGGTATTGGAATAAAGACTGAAGGAGAGACAAAAGGGAATTTAGCAAAGAACTGCAGAATAGGCAAAGGGTTTGAGTAGGAACTGCAGTATGAACAAATAGCTATAGAACGGACTGTAGACAAAGCAAAGGTAGGGGTAGAGATATACACAAGGGGTGAGGCCTTAGGTAAGAAGCTAAACAGGAACACCCGAGAGGGGGGGGGGGGTGAGGTCTGAGATAGGTAGCTTTAAGCAGAAGGAACACCCTAGAGAGGGGGCGAGGACTGAGCAGGGTAGCTTAAGCAGAAGGAATACCCTAGTAAGGGGGAGGACTGAGAAGGGTAGCTAAGCAGAAGGAACACCCTAGAGAGGGCGAGGACTGAGAAGGATAGCTAAGCAGAAGGAACACCCTAGATCAGGGCGAGGACTGAGATAGGTAACTTTAAGGGAACAACTTAGCTGAAGAAATCTTGATGTAGTCAGAGACTCTCAGGAGATGCTGAAAATCATCCACATGTCCTACCACAGATCTACAACTACACAGACAGATATATACTGCATATGTGGACTGCAAAACCTATTGCAGCATTTGTCTATATGTGTTAATTCCTGCAATTTGCCACTCATCCGCCCTTTCTCTAGATAACATTCTCTACATAGCTACAGTTCTCTACACACACTTAAAGTTTCTCTGTGTGGCATCCAGGGCCACCACCAGGAATTTCAGTGCCCCTTACTGAGCACATTTTCTTAATATTGATTATAACATTATTTTGTATCAATTTCTTAAAGCTGGGCCTATTTCTTATGGTGACTCAGTTGACTTCCCAATGATTTTTGCAGTTAAGTCATATTTGACCTCCCAACTCGACCTCTCGAAAATTTTAGTGAATGCCAATGTTCCATGGTTATTATGAAATTAGATGGGAGATCGAATTTTACTTTGAACGGGGATGTTGAATGGTGGTCGAGTTGGTGGATGCTGAATTTTTTTAGTGAATAGCTGTTTAGTCAAGGTTGTTGAGTTCAGTATTATGACTAAAAGGTCTACTCAATAAAGAGGAAATTGCAGGGAAATGAGACCATGAATTTCAAAAAATATTGGTAAACCTTCTTTAATGATTAGAAATGAAAACATGCATTTTATAAAAGCAGACAAATTTGGTAATATTTTTCCTTTTCTGTTTGCTAGGTATACTACAGTTGACTTTCCCATTGTTTATTATGACTTTGAGGTTATCCAGCAACCAGCAGAAAAACTCTGGATACCAGTGACTTTTAAAAGTACTGACGCTGTGAAAATTCTAACACAACCACTACAAAAAAAGTCAATGATAAATTACACTCTACGATTGCATAAACCAGCAAAGGATTGCTCCCTCCCCAATGCGTAGTGCTGGGATATGCCATGCAGATAACAGGAAATCAGATGAACATGGTTTCCTTCCTTTATTTTACTGGACCTAAAGAGAAAAGGCCATAATTGCCAGGGAAAAGTATGAAAGTGATAGAGGGGAGCAAATTCTTAATGTTTATTTAACTAAAGGGGAACAAAAATTGTCTGAATAAGAAAAAAAAGATATATGTTTGAGGTAAAGGTGAGCTGTAAATGCTTTTGCGAGATGTAACAGGCTGTAAGGAAAAATAGATGTGTGAAAGACTTGGACAAAAAAAGTGCATAAAAATAAAGGAGGAGAAACAAATCAAACGTTGGAGATGGCGGGGATTAATGGAGGCATGAGTGATGCAAAGTATTAACCATGAATACTTTGTTTAACGAAAACATGGTTAAAATTAGGGCAAGAGAGATCTTACGAGACAAAATGTGTGGGGGAAAATATATATTTTCCTTGCACTCGCCCTGAATGCAGGCCTGTATTCAGTGTTTTCATAATGGATACTATGTGCCAAGTGTACCATACAGCAAACTTGGTAAACCTGAACTTTCCAGGACAGGGGTGTCCAAGTTTTTTTTTTGCAGTGGACCACTTCACCAGAAATGTACTTCTGTGTGGGCCACATTATTTTATCATTGCAAAAAAATGCTAAACTATATATATATATGCAGTATGTGAGGTTATCACAGACAGTACAGTAATACGACACATACATACACAGTCCCACAGACAGCCAGACTTACACACACAGATACACATACAGAGTCAGACTAATACCCCCTTACACACACAAAAAACAAAAACATATTTATGAATATGATTTATCTGAAGTAATATTGTTTTTTCCTCTTGAAATAGGAATTTACAAAAATGTAAATTGCTTTTCTTAATTTCTATTTGTTTTCATGTATCAGTCCTTTGTGGATATATTATTGTTTTATTTATGATTTATTATTTTAAATAGTGTTGGCCAACTTTTATTGTATGTGTGTTTTATAATCTGTGTTTATAATGCGCGCACACACACACACACATAGTCACACTTACACACACACACAATAGTTATCACTTGGTTACGCAGAGTCCCTTACACACACACACTCACACACAAAAACAGGGTCACTTACACACACACACACACACACACACACACCATAGTTGCCAACATCGGCTATGTTTACAGGGAAACATATTTGTTCCACATGCTGCAGAAAGATTTTGTCTGTGCGTATATCCATTCTGCATACTGCTGCATGTTGGATTCCCCTGCTCTAGGACCTAGTATTATTTTCATGCCTAAAATCCTTGCATTTTGGCTCCATTGTGTAGTTGTTTGTTTCTGATCTGTTTTGCTGCTGTATTTCATGCATTATGAGTTATTTATAGTTAACAAACCTCAAAGAAGCACGATTGTGTTTAATGCAATTATCTACATTTCAGCTTGAAAGAATGGGCACACTAGAGGTTTGGGAGATATTGCAAGTCAGAGCTTTGTTAATGAATGAATGTGCAGAAAGAAAAGTGTTATATGAACAAGCATTTAGTAAATAGAGCTTTAAATTAGTATTTGCTATGTTTATACAGAAAATCTAAAAATATTCTGCTGTAGAAACCACAAGATGCTTAAACAAGGAAAACTTGTTAGGAGCTGTGGGTGGTAATAGTACTTTGTGATTAGCTGGTGACTTGGTCTACATGTACACAAATTATATGTAACACAATGAATTGTAAGCCTCAATATATAAAAAGGAAGCGATTGCTACATGTTTAGTATTTATTTTATACTAACTGTCACAGGATATGCTACAATGTGGAACTTAGTTTTATTTGTTGGTATTTTTGCTGCATTCCATTTTAAAATACAATTAAACAACCTTATTGTTTTAAATGAGATATCAAGAGATAACTAGACTCCAAATGTAAATAAAAAAAATAATAAAAAATTTAGGTTGTGTATGAATGCATACACACCATTTAAAGATTACTAATTCACCATATCAATGGGGAGTTGAGATCCATGCCAAAATGGTTAAGTTTCTTGGAGTTGATCTGTAGTATATTTGTCCTAATTCCAAAAGGATATAATAAAAATAGTATTTTTTCCATTCTCTCGCTATCTCCCTCATGTCATATGTCACTAAGTGGATCATCCCTTCCTGGATGTCTAGCTTCAACCTAAAACTTAATCTGTCTAAAACATAACTAATGACTCTCCTTCAGTGTCTGTTACTGTATATTCACCCTTACCACCAATAATACCTCTGTTTTTCTAAATAACCAGGACTGTGTTCTTGTCAGCTGTTCCACTTCCTAAAGTCCTCTACTAACTTACCATTCCTTCAAAGATCAGATTAGCAATTCTGGCCCTGCCATATAAAGCCACCCATGATTCCCTCATAAATTGCCACCAAATAACTAGCCTCATGAGATTGGTTAATTAAACATATCTGCCAACTCTTATCAAAATTGCATAAAGGTTGGCTTACTAAGTTAGTGGCTTTCAAAACACCCCACTGCAGGGGGGAAACAGCAATGACATGACAACGCTTGTTGTGCTTCGCAGGGTTTGCTAGGTGCCGTGAGAATCTGACCATGCAAAGAATCTGAAGCGGAAGCCATGACTTATCTTACTTGCTAACCAGGACATCACTCGTTGGAAGCCCGAAGAAACGCCTGCCCTACTGACTGGTGGAAGGGGCAGCTCAAGTGCGGGTTCATGCCTGAAAAGCCCTCTGATTATTTAGAGCTGAGGCAGATACGCCCACCCACAAGAAATCGAGAGCCGAAATTACCAGGCGCGGATAATACACAACTGACCTGACAATTCAATACAAAAGTAAAAACCACGGGCTCAGTGAGTTGCCTTTCGATTTTCTCTCCTAATTGTGACATGAGGTAATTGATTTGTGGCTCTTCTGATAGAATTGGCTACTCAAAGATTAGACTCCCGTTTGTTTGTTGAGGCCCATAGAACACTGCTCTGGGTATCACAATTCAAGTGTAAAGCTAACTTTCATTATATTCGTATCCCTTTCATTTTTGGAGCGACTTGTTACCCACACCAGGCTTTAGTAAATGGCTACTGACAAGGAAGTTGGGAGACTCTAAATCCAACACCAAAAGCAATAAAAGGCATGATAAGAGTTATAATAAGGCTGGAAATAAAACGGAAAAACGTCCCTCTACCTTTTTCTCACCCCAGTTAGAGAGACCTGCTTTTAAAAAAGCAGACACTGCTGAGAAATTAGAAGATTCAGGTGCAGACTCTAATAAAAACTCAGCAGAATATGCACTGCCTGACTCGGTAGAAATATCTCCTATGTTTATTAACCCCTTAGTGACAAGACATTTTCACCTTGACTTTCCCTTGGTGACAATGGCTGTTTTGACATCTCTAGGGTGTTTGTGTTTAGCTGTAATTTATTTCTTTCTCCCATACAGTACCCACACAAATTATATGTTGTTTTTATCGTCATAAGAAGGGCTTTCATTAGATACCATTATGTTCATCATATCTTATAATTTACTACAAAAAAAATCATAAAATATGATGAAAAATTTTAAAAAACACACTTTTTCTAACTTTGACCTAAAATATAATTTACACAAATAAAATCATTAAAAAAGACCCCGTCTAAATAGTTTCTAAATGTTCTCCCGAGTTCAAAAATATGCATGTTTCCATATTTTTCGGTATTTTTTTGCGAGTTATGGGGCAAAAACCAAAAATAGTGTTTTTTGTTTTTTTCCTATATTCATCTTTTGACCCCAACCCGAACCCAAAATTTAACCCTAACACTAAATTTAACCCCAACTCTAATCCTTATTATATCCCTTAACATTTTTTAACTTTAATTTAATTTTAACCCTATCCCTTATGCTAAAAAATATTTAATTTTAACCCTTTAGGCTAATATAGCTAAATAACCTGTTTTTAATTAATTCAATATTTATTTTAAATATTTCCCATTGCAATGCTACTAAACTACCACTAGGGGTAGTCAAGTAGCATATTCAGAGCGACGGAAGTGAAGTTACTTTCACTTCTGAAGCTCAGACCGGCAGAGGACTTAGCCATATTGACGGAGCAGCATGCTCCGTCAATATGGCTCCCCACGATCGCTCCGTGGGGCGATCGTGGGGGTCCCGAAATAGAAATTTCGGTGCTGGCTATTGCCTCGATGTCGAGGCAATAGACCAGCACTGTTAAAGCGGTTTTCGCGATCGTTGATCGCGAAAACCGCTTCATTCAATGCATGACGTGCCAGGCACGTCCTTTGTCGTTAAGGGAGTTTCTCCCAGGACGTGCCTGGCACGTCCTTTGTCGGCAAGGGGTTAAAAGCTGTCTAGATTCACAAGTAGAGAAAATCAAAGAGGAACTGCAGGGAAATACAGCACTTATAAAAAGTGAAATCACAAACCTGGGGGATAGAAGGAAAAATATTGAGGAACAAGCTTCGACCGTGCTTTTCCAAATTGGATCTCAAAGGGATATACAAAGAAAATACAATCTCAAAGAAAATACAAAATCCCTGGAGGAAAAAGTGGACAGTCTGGAATTAAAACTAGCAGACTTAAAGTTTGTTCACGCCGAAGTAATATTAGGGGTCTCTGAAAATGTATCCCAAGGAGAGTTGGAACAATACCTGGAAACATTATTCAAATTTCTTGACTTACAACCAGAGAGATACAACAATGTGATGGAACATTTTCATAGGGTCTCAAAGTCTTCTAATACACCAGACTATCTGCCAAGAGATATTATGATTTGTTTCCATTCTCTCAGAGATTCAAGGTGCAACTTTTTGCCCAAATGAGCACACAATCACTTGATGATACAGAGTATAAAGACTTAAAAATGTCTCCAGGCTTGTCAATCACCATGCGTAATGCTTATAGAGCTTTTTCCCAACATACTGCAACTCTCAGGATACATGGGATCAAGTATTCATGGGGATTTCCAACAAGAGTCAGCTTGAGTTGGGAAGGCAGGAGAGGGGTTTCTCTGAGCCCACAGAGCCTTTACTCTTGGTTACAAGACCATTGTCCCTATAAGGGTCACACTATTCTAACTAGATGGCTTTAGGTTTTTCCCATTCTTTTGTGTTAATTAAATAGATAGAATCTGGTAGTAAGATTAAAGTAAGGGTAATGGTGTTAAATATTTCACTTTTAATTAGGGTTGCCACCTTTTCTTAAAAAAAAATGTCGGCCTTGGTACTGTCTCCATAGACTTAACATTGGCCTGATGCCAATGGTTTTATCGGCCTGCCGGTAAAATACCGGCCAGGTGTCAACTCTACTTTGAATGACGGGAAAAGGAATAGTGAAGTAATCTATGGTCAGAGAGGGAGGGATTAGCGAGTTTTCTAGTTATTGCGATTGGGGGAAAAGACCCTGAATAATGTATAAAATACTTGAGATAGAAACAATATTTTTTTTCTCTCGCTAATTACAATAAGTAAGATTGGGGTCTACTAGAATGTTTATTATTATGGGATTTTGTGTAAGGTGTTTGGAATGCTTTTTCACTATTTACAAAAATAAGAATTAGTCCACTTTTCACTACGAGTTAGAATGAGCTATATTTTAGAATACTCAATAAATTTGTTGTTTAGCATTGGGGATTCGCTGTAGGATGTTTTGGGTATTCCTCAATAGCCACAAAGAATAAGAGTTCATTAATATGTTGTAAGTACTTTGAAAGACACATGATTATGTGTGCTCGACTGAAAAATGATAGATAAGTGTTTACTCAGGGGTTTTTTTTCCTCACAAATTACAATAAGTAAGTTGTGAGTTTACTAAAATGTTTACTGTGGGATTTCCTGCAAGATGTCTGGAATGCTTTTCACTATTTCCAAAACAAGAATTAGTTTGTTTTCTATTGGGTGTTCCGATGCAGGAGGTTTGGGTGTTTTTCAATAACCACAAAGAATAAGAGTTAATTAATCATAGCACGAAGAAACTAAAACACCATAAGAGGTGGGAAGATTGGAGGGAAGTTAGGGAAGAAAAGAGAAATATAAATATGGATCAAATAACGCGTAAACTCACAAACTTAAAAGAAGGGGAAAGGAACACGATAGAATTGCAACTCATGGCCACACCGAGGATGAATATAAATAAACATTAGAAAAAACAATCATGAGTAAGGATATCACAACACATAATACTTTAAAGATAAGGTTAGAGGATTGAGAGGGGGGGGCGTAGAGTGGGAGAGCAACACGAACACAGATATATAGAGAACACAACGGATTTAGGGGAATAGTAAGAGAGTAGTGAAATTAAGACTAAGGGGCACCAATAGAGATAGGGATTGCTTGATGCACTTATAGCGAGGGGGGAGCGGAGGGTTTGGGGGAGGGAGGGGTGAGAGGGGGAAAGGGGAAATAGATTATCCCACAAGGCTACATACTTTGGGCAAGATAATCGTTCATCATAGAAGGGCATGGGATAAGATAACTCTGTATAATGAGACATATTTATTTTTTTTCTTCTCTTTCTCTCCCCCTCTCTCCCTCTTTCTCTTCTCTCCATCTATTCCTGATCCTTTACCCCTGCTCGGACTTTATATTGCCTTCCCCCAGCTTTAAGATTTAAAGAGATGGAACCGTGCCCTATACTCAAAACGCCAGCTCGCTCGTCAGCAACAGAAGCCTTGAACCAGATAGGAATACCCTATATCTAGGCAAGAGGCCAGAGATAATTCTTTTGTTTTTGGGTACTAGGAGGGGAAGAGAGGAGAAAAATGGAATCAAAAATAAAAAAATCTGATCTGACAACATGAATTTAAAGTTTATATCTATTAATGCAAGGGGTCTAAATTCTCCCCAGAAAAGAGGCTATCTATTGGACACTATTAGGGATAATAGAATAGACTTGTGTTTTACGCAAGAAACTCATTGGAGGAGGGAAGATGCACCTCGATGGAAATTTGCAAAATATTCGGAGATATACTTTTCAAGCATGCATCATAAAAAGAAACGTGGTACCGCTATAATAATATCTGATAGAGTTAAGTTCGAATTAATATTGGAGATAAAGGATAATGAAGACCGATACCAGATCCTGATCTGTAAATTGAACGGAGATATTTACACGCTAGTAAATATATATGCTCCTAATAAATTCTCAACCACCTTTTTTAAAAGGATCTTCGAGAAAATGGATAAAATTAAGAAGGGCAAACTTCTAATAGCAGGAGATATGAACATAACACCAGACCCTAAACTGGATAGAGCATATATGAAACACAGGATAGGAATAAAAAATAAAAACATAAAGGGTCTCCAGGGTGTTCTGAGTGACTTCGGATTATTCGATATATGGAGGATCCAACATCCGAATGATAGGGACTACACCTTTTATTCAAGAGTTCATAACTCCTACTCGAGGATTGACTTATTTCTTACAAACTTGGAAAACTTGAGTCTGATCATGCTCCAATATATGTTGAGACACGAAAAGATGATTCGGGGCCTGTCAGAGCACCCTGGAGACTTAATGAAGCCCTTCTTAGAGCAGAAAAGAATAGGGATTATCTAGCAAAGGCTGCTAAAGAATTTATCCAATTTAATACGAATGGTGAGGTTTCACACACCATGATATGGTGTGCATTTAAATCATACATGCGAGGAATATTCATTAAGCTTGGCGCACTAGAAAAGAGAAAATACAATAATAATACAACAGATTTATATATACAATTAGCGCTATTACAAGAAAATAATAAATCTAATCCCACTCAGGATGGTGCAGATAAAATGTTGGTAATCCAATCAGAAATAAAGAAAAGATTAGAAATGAAAATAAATAATGCTATTATTAAACTCAATCAAAAATGGTACCACGGAGATAATAAAACATCTAAATGGTTCACAAACAAACTAAATCCCAAAGGGAAATCACAAATTGTCAAATTTTTTTTAGATGCTAACAAAACATATCTCTCCCCTGCCGATATAGGTAGAGCATTTTCTACATATTACAAGGAACTATACAATTTAAAATCCAAATATCACCCAGTAATAGATATCCAAAACTTTTTACAGAAAGCGAAGCTTCCAAAAATATCACCAGAAGATTTAACAAAATTAAATAAACCTATAACGCAGAGCAGATAACAAAATCAATAAAAAAAAACTAAAAAGTGGAAAGGCACCAGGCCCGGACGGCTACTCTGCAGGTTTCAATAAACAACTTAATGAAACTCTAACTCCCCTACTGCTGAACACATTTAGGGAGATAGAACATGGGGCACCTATTCCAGCAGAACTATTAAAGACCTTAATAAAACCAATACCTAAGCCGGATAAAGATATAAACTTTATTACTAATTACCGACCCATATCGCTTTTGAATATCGACTTAAAATTTTTCTCAGGAATCGTTGCCAATAGGGTAAAGGACGTAATACCAAAACTGATCAAGATCAGTCAGCATTCATAAAGGGGAGAAGAGGTGCAGATAATGTCCGAAAACTCCTCCACATGGTGGACTCTTCGAGAGGCCACGATGGACCAATTGCTATGGTGGCACTGGACGCGGAGAAGGCCTTCGACAGGGTGGGATGGAGATACCTGTCGGAGGTCTTGTCCGCGTTCGGATTTGAGGGCATAATATTAAATTCCATCATAAGTACTTATACCATCCCCTCAGCTAGGGTGATGGGAAATGGATTTACATCAGAATGGTTCGACATTAGGAACGATACCAGACAAGGTTGCCCATTAGCCCCAATTTTATATGTCCTCTCCATAGAGCCACTAGCAGCATACATTAGACAATTGGATACCATAAAAGGTATCAAATTGGTAGGAGAAGAGCAAAAAATTACAATGTATGCGGACGACATTATACTTACCCTTTCTGACCCGCAAACATCTTTATCATCAGCACTATACCTAATTAATGAATACGGGAAATACTCCGGATATAAAATAAATATGAAAAAAACTCAAATAATACATAGAAATATAAAAGAAGACCAATTGCAACAACTAAGTAATAAATTTGAATGCAATTGGGGGAAAAAACAATTAACATACCTGTGAGGAGAGTTATACTGGATGAAGACCAAAAATGCAGGATGGTACAATACAGATATTTTTATTGACAGGGGTTAAATGCAGGAACTTGCAACAGTTGTAGTCCACACTGACAGGGGTTAAATGCAGGAACTTGCAGCAGTTGTAATCCACACTGACAGAGGTTAAATGCAGGAACTTGCAGCAGTTGTAATCCACACTGACAATAAGCAAAACGAAAACAGTCCAAGATCAGGGGCAATAGAGAAGTAGCAAAACGAGAGACAAGCCGGGGTCAGGTTACCAGAGAATCAGAATAACGAGAAACAGTCCAGGTATCAAGGGGCACAGGCAGGCAGAAGGGTAGTCAGGATATCCAGGTTCAGTAATAATCAGAAATGAGGAAACGCTAGGCTATCGAATACACGAGAATCACCAAGCACTGTTTGCTTAGTGATTCTGGCTTTTAAATCTTCCGCGCCTCGCGGGTACGCGACGTGCGTGACGTCATCGGGCGCGCGCCTCCATGGAGACAGGTCACGTGAAGACGTGGACGCGCTGGCAAGCGCGTGTGACGGATCTCGGCTGGGAGAGAGGTTGTACTCAGGGGAGCTGCTGCGGGGAAGAACCTGACAGTTCCCCCTCCCAAAGCGAGACCTCCGGGCTCGCCACTGGCCAGGACGATTGGGATGACGATCATGAAAGGCATGGACCAACTCATCAGCGTGAACAAGTGCAGCCGGTTCCCAAGATCTGTCGCTCTCCCCATATCCTTTCCAGTGTATGAGATATTGAAGCCGACCACGATGAAGGCGAGAATCAAGCACCTCTTCTACTTCATACTCTTCCATACCATCGACCAAAACCGGATCTGGGGGAGACCCCTGTCTACCTGGAAAAAGGTTAGCCACCCACGGTTTGAGCAAGGAGACATGAAACACCGGGTGGATCCTCATAGATGCAGGTAAGCGTAATCTCATGACCAGAGGAGATATAACCTCGATGATGGGGAAAGGACCAAGGAATCGAGGACCCAGTTTCTTCGTGGGACAGGAGAGTTTTAGGTGTTTGGTGGATAGCCACACCTTGTCGCCCGGTTTGTACACAGGAGCATCCGAACGATGTCTGTCTGCGAAGGCTTTGTATCGTTGTTGAGAGTGGAGAAGAGTATCACGGAGTAAGGCAAATGTGCGGGTGATATTACGTATGTGAACAGAAGCGGAGGGAACGGTGCTTGGAATAGGGGACCCAGGGAGCATTGAAGGGTGAAAGCCATAGTTGAGAAAAAATGGGGACTTTCCCGTTGAGCTGTGGATATGATTGTTATAAGCGAATTCCGCCAGCGGCAAATACTTGCTCCAGTCATCTTGAAGATGCGTGGTGAAGCAGCGTAGGTATTGTTCCAGAGTTTGATTGGTGCGCTCCGTCTGACCGTTACTTTGGGGATGAAAAGCCGTAGTGAGAGAACGATGGATATGTAATTCCGTACAGAAAGCTCTCCAGAAATGAGAGGTGAATTGAGTCCCCCGGTCCGACACTAAGTTTTCGGGTAGACCATGCAATCTAAAAACTTCTCTTATGAAGAGGTCTGCAGTCTCTATAGCCGAGGGTAGGTGAGTATACGGAATGAAGTGTGCCATCTTGGTAAAGCGGTCTACAACGACCATCAGTGTATTGTATCGTTGGGATCGGGGTAGATCTGTAATGAAGTCCACGGAGACATCACTCCAGGGTCTAGCGGGTATCGGCAAAGGCTGAAGAAGACCTGAGGGTTTTTGGTGTCTTTCTTTCGCACGGGCGCAAGTATCACAGGAAGCAACAAATCTCGTGACATCCACTTGTAGGTCAGGCCACCAAAAAGTTCTGGTAATAAGATCTTTGGTCTGTCGGACACCGCCGTGCCCCGCTGTAGGGGAATCATGAAAGTATTGGAGGACTTGTAAACGGACCTCAGGGGGAACGTATGCTTTGTCTTGGTAAAAATATAGTCCTTGACGGTGTGTCAATTGGTCAGGATGGGGTACCCTAGGGGTCGAAGGATGATTACGGAGAGCCTCCCAAATTGATTGTGTGGCGTTCAAGAAGTGTTCAGATTGAAGTATGGTACTCGATCTCTCACCTTGAGGCTCTTCGGGTTCAGTCATACGTGATAAAGCATCGGCTTTCAAATTACGGGATCCTGGACGATACGTGATATGGAGGTTGAAGCGTGTGAAGAAGAGTGCCCATCTGGCTTGTCTAGGTTGTAGTCTCCTAGCGGTACGTAGATACTCCAGGTTTTTATGGTCCGTAAAGACGGTCACAGGGAAAAGGGCACCCTCCAATAGGTGTCTCCACTCCTCCAATGCAAGTTTTATCGCCAGTAGTTCTCTCTCACCTATATTGTAGTTTCTCTCTGCCGGTGACAGAGTCCTGGAGAAGAAGGCCACAGGGTGTAATTTTCCATCCTCCTTGTGCCTCTGGGAAAGGATTGCACCAACTGCTGAATCGGATGCGTCCACCTCAAGTGTAAAGGCGCTGGAAGGATCTGGAAGGATTAGAATAGGAGCTGTGGTAAAACAAGTCTTCAGAGTATTGAAAGCCTCCTGTGCTGTTTTAGTCCAGAAAAACAATCGGTTCTTGGAAGTCAAGGCGGTAATAGGTTGTATGACCTTAGAAAAGTTCCTGATGAATTTCCTATAAAAATTTGCGAAACCCACAAACCTCTGTACACTCTTCTTATCAGAGGGTGTCGGCCAGTCTCGTATTGCAGTAATCTTCTTGGGGTCCATCTGGATGTTATTTGGAGACAAAATGAAACCCAGGAATTCCACTGATTTACTCTCAAATTCACATTTCTCCAGTTTAGCGTATAGCTGATGTTGTCTCAGGCGGTTGAGAACTGTATGTACGTGTTGTCTGTGTGTCTCTAATGATGGGGAGTAGATGAGAATATCATCAAGGTAGATGATCACAAAGTGGTCCAGAATATCTCGAAAGATGTCATTGACAAAATGTTGAAAAGTAGCTGGTGCGTTGCAAAGTCCAAATGGCATAACTTTGTACTCATAATGTCCATAACGTGATCTGAAGGCCGTTTTCCACTCATCCCCCTTCCTGATACGCACTAGGTTATACGCTCCTCGCAGATCGATTTTCGTGAAGAATTGTGCTGTGCGGAGATGATCCAATAATTCCGAAATGAGGGGTAGTGGGTAACGATTCTTCGTAGTAATATTATTAAGTTCTCTGTAATCTATACAGGGACGCAATCCACCATCCTTCTTTTTGACAAAGAAAATACCCGCACCCGCAGGAGAGGTGGAAGGTCTTATAAAACCTTTGGCTAGGTTGTCTTCTATATAGGCTTTCAGTGCGGTGAGTTCGGGTTCAGCGAGGGGGTAGATCCTTCCAAAAGGAATGGGTGCTCCTGGAAGAAGATCAATTGGGCAGTCATAATTCCGGTGAGGAGGGAGTGAGTCTGCCTTCTTTTTCTCAAACACATCCTGAAATTGGGAGTAGGCTGAAGGTAGAGTAGGGAGTGATTTTGACTCGGAAGTAAAACACGCAATGTTTTTAAACAGGCACTTGTTGATGCAAAGATTAGAGGTAAATGTAAGTATGCCGGATCCCCAGTTGATGATGGGATTGTGTAACCGAAGCCATGGAAGTCCCAGTATGATAGAGAATATAGGCGCTGGTACAATGTCGAATTGAATGATCTCCCTATGTCCTTCACCAATCGTCATGACCAGAGGGATGGTTTCATGTGTAATGGGACCAGTTTTTAAAGGGCTCCCATCTACCAGTTGGATGTGCATGGGTGATTTCTTCTTACGGGTAGGAATTGCGATGGCCTTAACCAGATCAGTGTCGATGAAGCACCCGCTGGCCCCGGAATCCACCATCGCCATCATGGGAATAGGACCTTTATTCCACTGTAAGGAAAGAGGAATGGAAAGATGAGGGGTCTTGTCTGTAGCTGATACCGTATTATTCTCATGAGAGGAAGAAGTTTGCTTACCATCTGTGAGTCGTTTACGGGCACGGCATTCCTTGTACATATGTCCTGGTTTACCGCAGTACAGACAGAGATTCAGGTTTCTACGTCTGGTCTTCTCTTCTGTAGAGAGGGGACCTCGGACTAGTCCAATCTGCATAGGCTCCTCTGTGTTTTGGGGAATTGGGTTTCTGGACTTGTATAGTGGTGGGCTGTAAGATGATTCCGCAGAGTTAGGGGTGTTGGACCGTTCTGCTCTTCGTTCGCGTAGCCTGCGGTCTATCTGGGTGACTAAACGGGTAAGGTCATCCAAGGAGGAAGGTATGCCAACACGAGCTAATTCGTCCTTAAGGCCATCGGATAGTCCCAGACGGAACTGGTCTAGGAGTGCCGATTCGTTCCAAGTGGTCTCTAATGCAAGCCTGCGAAATTCAGTTATAAATTCCTCCACTGGTCGACGGCCTTGTCTCAGAGCACGAATGGCATTAGTAGCTGAAGTGACTCTGAAGGGATCTTCGTATAAAGAGTCTAATGCTTGTCGAAAAGAACCCCAAGTGTCAAGGACCGGACTGTTGGTGTGGAGGAGATGGTGGGCCCATAGCTGTGGTTCGTCCAGGAGAAGCGAGATTACGGTATGTACCCTCGCATAGTCAGAGGCATACGTACGAGGACGAAGGTTAAACAGGATCTGGCAGGAAGTGATGAAAGTACGATACTTCTGTCTATCGCCGGTGAATTTCTCTGGTAAGACAACTTGTGGTTCAGATGTGATAGCCCCTTCCAGAAAAATAGGGGTTGGAGGAGGTGCATGCGCCGCCACTGCGGGTTCAGGGGCATTACCTTGTAGGTGTTGTATCTGTTGTTGTAGGTTAGCTTGTCCTGTCTGTAGGTCTTGTACCGACTGGTTGAGAGTGACTAATTGCTGAGTGAGAGCAGCAATAGCGTCGGTTAGTCCCGCGGTCTCCATGATATGAAGGCTTGGTGATTATGTGAGGAGAGTTATACTGGATGAAGACCAAAAATGCAGGATGGTACAATACAGATATTTTTATTGACAGGGGTTAAATGCAGGAACTTGCAACAGTTGTAGTCCACACTGACAGGGGTTAAATGCAGGAACTTGCAGCAGTTGTAATCCACACTGACAGAGGTTAAATGCAGGAACTTGCAGCAGTTGTAATCCACACTGACAATAAGCAAAACGAAAACAGTCCAAGATCAGGGGCAATAGAGAAGTAGCAAAACGAGAGACAAGCCGGGGTCAGGTTACCAGAGAATCAGAATAACGAGAAACAGTCCAGGTATCAAGGGGCACAGGCAGGCAGAAGGGTAGTCAGGATATCCAGGTTCAGTAATAATCAGAAATGAGGAAACGCTAGGCTATCGAATACACGAGAATCACCAAGCACTGTTTGCTTAGTGATTCTGGCTTTTAAATCTTCCGCGCCTCGCGGGTACGCGACGTGCGTGACGTCATCGGGCGCGCGCCTCCATGGAGACAGGTCACGTGAAGACGTGGACGCGCTGGCAAGCGCGTGTGACGGATCTCGGCTGGGAGAGAGGTTGTACTCAGGGGAGCTGCTGCGGGGAAGAACCTGACAATACCTAAGCATAAAACTAACTTTCCTCTTTGATTCAATTATACATATCAACTACGACCATGTTCTGAGAGACATAAAAAACATTATCTTAAGATGGAAAAATGTATATACCTTCATGTTGGGGAAAATTAATGCAATCCAGTCCTATTTAATCCCGAAACTGGAATACCTGATGAGAACCATCCCACTCTCTCAGTACCCAGAAGTATTTTGAAAGAATTTCATAATTTATTTCACAGCTTTGTCTGGGGTAAAAAGAAACCCAGAATATCACTTAAAAGCCTTACAGCGAGCCTAAAAGAAGGAGGCACCTCTTTTCCAGATATAAACAGAATTCACGATTCTATTATTATTTCACATATAGTAAACTGTAAGTTCAAAACCAATCTTTGTACCTGGTATAGATATGAAAAATATATTTTAGGGGCAAAGAAACCCCTACTATCTATTCTGGGTAGATAAAGTAACCTTCCAAAAATTAGGAGTGGAAAATAAAGTAATCACAGGGATATTTCAGGCACTTGTTAAAATTAGAAACAAATACGAGATAACTGATATGCTTACACCAGACACCCCTTTGGAAGCCTTAACATTCTACATCGACAATATTAAATATTCCCCCTGGACACAATCATTAATTAAAAAATTAGGAGATCTCCATATAAATACAAATCTAATCCCTTTTAATGTGATAAAGGAGAGAAATAACATTGGGGATAACGAATTTCTATCATATCTTAAAATGCAAAAATATTTGGGAAAACAATATACCATAGAAAAGAATAAATTATACAACATTTTCCAAATTGAGGGACAAACAAAGATAATCTCTAAAATTAATAAGAGTAAAAAAGAGAGAAAAAAAGTAAATTGGGAGGAGTAGAAAAATGGGAAAAAGACTTACAACTAGATAAATCAATAGAAGATTGGGAAAATTCTTTCAAGATGACCAGGAAGGCCTTACATGGAATAAAGTTACAAGAAACATATTTAAAAGTAATACACAGATGGTACCTGGTCCCAGAGAGGTTAGCCAAATTCTACGACACCCAATCAAATATATGCTGGAGATGCGGATTAGAGACGGACTCAAGCCCACATATGGTGGACATGCATTAAATTAAATCCCATTAAACACAAAACAAAAGAAATAGTAGATAAACTAACAAGTTCAAATACCGAATTATCACCACAACTTTTTTTGTTTCATATGGATCTACCCTTCTTAAAAACATCCTCCAAAATTCTTATAATACACATACTATCGGCTATAAAATTATGCATAGCAAGATGCTGGAAATCAACTCTAGGCCCTGTATGGACAGACATATTAACACAAATCAATCATCAAATATATATGGAAAAAGCCATATATATTAGTACAAAAGAGAGAAAAGAATATAACGAGATATGGACCCCTTGGGCACACCTAACAGATCATGAGTAGAACTGAAATTACAGAATCCCCCCTCCCAAAACCCCTAGGACCCAAGCAGAATGAATGATGGATGAATGAAGGATGTAGATTAAAGTATGAATGGCCTACGCTTCTCAAGGGTATCTAACAGAGAGGGAGGGAGCGGGATGATGGGGGGAGCGAGAGGGAAGGGAAATAATAATAATTATTTTATTTTTTTCCTCTCTCCTTTCCCTCTTCGTCCCCTCCCTTTTTCTGTTCAATGTGTGTCTGCCCTTTCCTCCCCCATCCCCTCTACTGAAGGCGCTCTTAGAAACTGGCACGATAGTAGAGACTCGTATCTAACTATATTTCTACAGTAGTTAAAAAGAACATTAACTGATAAATAAAACATGACTGGGGGCGGTATTGTTTGTATGCATATAGGTTGTTGTAATATATATTTATGATATTGGGTAGATGTATAATTGCCTGTTAACATTAGTAAAAACTAAAACATGAGTATAAAAACACGAACAGGAAAAGATATAAAGAAAGAAAAATGATACGAACGATACCCGAAATACATAATTATTTGTATGTATGTATATGAAATGAAAAAAAAACAATAAAAGATTGAATAAGAAAAAAAAAAAAAAATTAATATGTAGCAGGTCTTTTTGAAAGACACATAATTATGTGTGCCCGATTTGAAAAATCAAAAATAATTGCTTACTCTATTTAAATGTGTAGTGGTGGTTTATGTAAGATAATGGGGTGTTTTTTATACTAATCATAATGAATAAGAGCAAGTTTAGATAATATAAGTAATGAAGGATATGCGCATGCACTTATGTGTTGTTCATTTAAATAATATTGTTAATTTGGTGTTCCACTTTAATTATGATAAGTAAGGGCATATTGAATACACCCAATGTTTAATAAGAGGGGATTTTGTGGAAGCTGTTTTCGGGTTTTTGTCACTAATAACAACGAACAAGAGTTAGTACAAATTGTAGATGCACTCCTGAAGGATGTAGCAGCAAAGGAGATAGGGTTTGTCGATTTATTTTATTTTTTTCTCCCTTTCCCAAACGTTTTTTCATTTCCTTCTCTATCTCTCATTCTTAGAGGAAAATAGGAATACATATGTTGGTCTTTTACTCGAGCACCTGCAATGAGCCCGTTTTAGGTGTACTCGATATTTGGCTGATATGTTCCATTGAGAATAAGTCAGTCAGGGTTCTGTTAGACTCCTTTTGGAGACAACAGACCAGGGTATATATGGATCTTTTTACTTTTGTTAAAAATAAGAAAAGTTTTTTGAAAACAAAAAAAAAGGTTAGTGGCTTTCGCAGGACAAATGTAGGCTGCATCTCAATCCAGACGATGGTGCTAAAGCTATAAGTGAAGCTGAAATCACTTTCGTTTAAATACTCTTTTTACCCCTGTGAACATATTATGATTTCAGAATAAGAATTCAGTGTTTCACAACAGCCTTAAGGGTCAAACAGCAAAATCAATATTTTGTCTGAAACGAGATTAAAATCTGGAGCAATGAAATAATATCCCATCTGCTGCTTTTTTTTAATCATTGCCTCAGAAAAAAAAGGAATAAGCCTGGCTAAAACCCTGCTGTACAATGTTTTTTTAATATCCATACAATTTTATTTAGATATTTATTTAAAGGGATTTCACCACAGTTTTTATACTGTGAATGGTGAAAATAAAAAGTGATGCGTACATTGCGAAGAAGAATTGAAATTATCGGTCTGTACTTTAATTTCTATTTATACAGGAACAAGAGATAAGAGGGACTGTGTACTATCTGATGCTTTTCCTAATTAGGGCTTTGTTCATGAGGAGGGAATTGAGAAGGGAATTGCAACATTAAGACCAAAGTAGCTTAATTGGAAATATGGTGGTTCTACCTGAGTTCTCAGAAACTGATTAAACATCTGGAAGTCCAGGACATAACGCATAAGGTGACTTAATGGCTCTCCAGCACAGCTGTTGGATTTCATCTCCCTGAACTAGAGCTTTCACCAATCGAGCCATATAATACATATTATCCCAATCAAAGTCACTGTAGGTTTTGCAGGGAAAGATTTATCTCCTGATTAATCCTAGGCACCTGATACCACTGAACAAAACAAACCAATAAGTCAGGACTTGACAAACTTCTGTAGACAGACCAATTCAGGAGCCAGCGTGGTTGTTATTTTTTTTTTAGGAAAATGGAACTCCAAACTTTTCAGTAGGAAGGCTTCATTATACATTTTGCACGTTTCTTCAGGCTAAAGAAAAAACACTATTATAATTCAACTTTTTACATATGTAATAAAAAGGTTCATTAAATCCATTTATATTGGCACACTCTAGGGATCATGGGAACTGTAGTTGATTATAACGGAAGGGACACATGGGGAATGAGTAATGAACACATCAGTGTGCCAATTCAAGATGTGAGAAACTGTATTGATCGTACAAAACCATTGCAACAATAGATTGTTGCAATAGTTTTGTAATATAATGTAATTTGTGTTAATAGGAGAGACTGTAAACCTATTGTTGAATGGAACATTTATTCCAGTTCCAGTAAGTCATGAAATACATGCTAAAGCACACAACTACAGAAAGATACCAGTCGCTGCAAAACTTGGACTATAATACTACAGCAATAATTCCAGACCCAGACTACCCATCCCCCTTGTTGCTATCCTAAGTTTCAGGAAGAGTTATGAGTGTTATTTACAGACTGTAACACACTTCTCTAAAAATACATAACAGATTTCCTCCGCAGGACTTACCAGCAGTTCAGCAGCCAGATTGAAGAGTGTAGCTTCCTCACAGGATTGCTCTCAATCCGTCGTGCTCCCCGCCAGTCACTGGAGTCAGCGTCAGGAGGTCACGTGACTCCAGATACTGTGACTTCCGTACAAGCCAGGGAAGCGTGAGAGGCTTCCTGCTTGTCGGTGTAAAGAGAGGGCTGGTGAGGGGACATATTTTGATCTCTCCAGCCAGCTCCTCTAACTGAGAAGGCACCATCTGTGTTGCGGCCCCCTCTATCCATAAGCACAGTGAAATTGTAAAAATAATTATGGGGCTTTCAGCAGCACGTCCCACTGTGCCATCTTTACCACCAAAACTGACTGGGCCATCCTTGTCTTCAAATGGCCTGACTGAGCTATCCTTGTTCCCAAATAGCTTGTATGTGCTATGCTTACCCCTAAACAGCTTGTCTGTGACATCTTAGCCCTGACAAAGCTGTAGTTGTAAAATGTGCATCGGGTGCTTCCAGAAAGACCAACCATTTTTACCCTTAAATATATTTTGACAGCTTTAAAGACAGTCTAGTCCTCAAACTCACTGAAAGATGAAGATTACTGCTTGTATAGTGCACAGGATTTTTTTCCAGTGTGAATTGATGCAGGTATTCTGCATAAATCACATTTTTAATATTTGACTCAATCTCTCCCCAGTGATTACTCTGAGTGCTTACTGCAGGTGCGACAGCACTGATTTATATAGACACTGAAGAGAGAGTTTTGTTTCATTTAGTCACTTCCTGTGCTCCTCGAATTGAATACATTGTGTGGACCTGCTCTTGTACACAGTAGGATCTCTTAACAGTGCAACACATTGTCTGATGACATCAGTCCTTAGTTATGCATCGTGGGATACAGACAGACCCCACATCGTTCCCTGCAACAAGGCTCCTACCTGGTCTGCTATCCCAGGTTGTAACACCTGGTCTCTAAAATGCTGTTACACCTTCATGTATTACCAATCTAGGCTAAGTGTCTGCCGCTTAGAACAGTTCCTTTTCCTCTGGACTGTGTTAGGTAAATGTACTTTATTGTAGCTAGAATGACTGACTTACCTCCTATGTAAAAGGCCAGACTTACCAGTTAGTTTGTAAGCTGTACTTTATTGGATTGTGCCACAAAGGAATAGAGACGAGGCATACATCTGGTGTGTGATCACTGCATGAGAAATATTTATTTGTATATTATCATATAGAGTCCTTGGATCATGGCTGTTAATGATAAATATTAAATTCATGATCTATTTTCATGATATAAAGCATATTACAGAGGCATATTCAATGTCTTACTAAAATGGGTTTACACTGAATTTTGTAGTATGATTGATATTGAGTCGGAGTACAATAAAATGAGGTCATGTATAAAAACTACCGCACTGCAAAGTGTCGGTAGAGGTTAAAAATAAAGGCACAATCACCATTTGTTCTGTATACTGGCAATTGTACCTTTTTACAAAACCTGACACTTTGTGGGAGAAGGACCTCTGCCAAACACAAATCAGACACCTGATTTCAGCACCTTAGATATGTTTTTTTTTTAATAATCAGTGGCTGTGCAGGTGCAATGAGTGCTGACACAAGCAAAAACTACATAACTGGTGGAAGAATGGCAGACTCACGACATTTGTTGGGAGTCTGCTTTAGGCATAGACGCACACACAGCGCCATTAATTGGCGCTATCTTCATGTGAGCAACATTTATACATGACTCCCATTATGTGTAGATTTTATTTGTCTATCTCTAAACTTTCAACAGGGAATTCTATTTAATTGCCTAATTAACATAATAACACAGTGGTACATGTTTAGTACTCAGCATGAAAATGAATGAATGAATTTACATTCAATGACCTTGTAAAGAATCCATATCATGTCATTGACAAAAAAGATCATGTCATTTGGGATCTAAGTGAAACTGCACATACATACTTCCCAACATTCAAAATGACCAAAGAGTGACAATTTTATTTTTGTGGCTAAAGATGTGGCTGTGGGTGGCCAATTGGTAGCAATTTTCTATTTTACATAGTAATGTAGAAAAAAGTGTTTTATTGACACAAATTAATATTTGTGCACATTTATTGCATTGTAAAAACACTTTTTATTGTGAGTTGCATTGCTCTGGAGCTCATTTGTAAGTGAAATATATATTTAGGGATAACTCTGGATGACCCAATCAAGCACAATATTGGGTCAAAAAGCTGAAGTCAAAGAGAATCCGCAATTTGGCTACCCAATATAGCCGACTTCGGCACAATCTGTTGGATTTTGCTTAATCTTAAATGACTGAATGCAAGCATTCTGTATAAATCACATTTTTAATGTTTGGCTCAAGCCCTCCCCGGTGAGGATATAAAGTTTTGTTTCATATAGTCACTTCCTGTCCTCCTCAAATGGAGTCTATTGAGTGGCCTATGAGTGACCTTGCTCTTGTACACAGTAGGATCTCTTAACAGTGCAACACATTGTCTGATGACATCACTAGAGAGACAGGATATTCTATTCATTTGAATGGTATTATTCTCGTTGGTTCCTGCAGCAAAAAAGGAAATGACTTTTACTCATCTATTGTGGGCAGTGCTTGTTTCTTGCAAACTGCTGTAATTTCACAATTTCATCTAGCTGTAAGCATTTTATATTTTAAGCAATGTAGAATGTAAGAGTCATACATGAATTTGAAAGTACTTTGAAAGCACATTAATATGCATTCATATTTGGAAGATGCATTTTGGGCACTAGACAGTACCTTTTAAAACAGCATATTATTTTGTAACTTGACGTGTAAGCCTATCATTTGTTCACTTCTATTTTACAGTAATGTTCAGCAGCTGTCCACAGTCTCTACAATATAACTTTATTAACCACAACAAAGCTTTGTTTACGAGCCATGATTACACTCATTCACTAGGCCTGATTTCCATTCCTACAAAATGTGAAAAATTTAAATAGATGAATCAAAGCCGGCAGCCAGAATGATATAAACACTCGAATGAGCATTTCAGGGGACCTAGAGACTAGTATAACTAACAAAAGGATAGGGTCAGGTACACAGCTGCTACAGCTGAAATAATAGGAACTTAATGGAGATAATGAATCATGTACCAATCATGGTGAGCATGACGTGACTAGACCAGATGGGGCATACACCATTAAAAGTTAATATCCCACTATTCAAATGTGTCGTTATTCTCTTCTTGGCAAAAATACTGGAGGTGTACTTTAAAAGCTAAGGCATGCCGTACAGCTAAGTCAACTTTTTCACATCAGCACAGCTCGAAAAATTATTGCCACCACCATGTTTGACTGTTGGTATCAAGCACTCTTCCTGCATCTTCATTTCGTCTGCGTGTCACGCATGTTCTTCTTTGTCATGTGGACACTTCAAACTTGAATTCTTCTGTCCATAAAACGCTCTTCCAATCCTCCTCTGTCCAGTGTCTGTGTTGTTTTGAATTTCAATCACCTCTTCACTGATGATGTTGAGACCCGTGTTTTGCGGGTACTATTTAATGGCAGTTGAGGACCTTAGAGGAGTTTGTTTCTCAAACCAGACACTATAATGTACTTTGCCTCTTTTTTTAGATGTGCATGGGGACCTCCCACTCCTCCTTTCTATTCTGGTTATAACAAGTTTGTGCTGTTCTGTGAAGAGAGTAGTACCCAGCATTGTACGAGATCTTCAGTTTCTTATACTGAATTACCTTAATTTCTCACAACAAAGATAGACTGATGAGTTTCACAAGTATATGCTTTGTTTCTGGCCATTCTCAGCCTGTAATTGAACCCACAAATGCTAATGCTCCAGATACTCACCTAGTCTAAAGAAGGCCATTTTTATTGGTTCACAACTGTTTTCAGCTGTGCTAATGTAATTGCAAAAAGGTTTTCTAATGATCAGTTAGCCTTTAAAAAAGATACATTTTGCTTAGCTAACACAACGTGCTATTGGCACACAGGAGTGATGGTTGCTGATAATGGGCCTCTTTACTCCTGTGTAGATATACCATTAACAATCAGCTGTTTCCAGTTACAATAGTCGTGAACAACATTAACAATGTCTAATGTCTACACTGTATTTCTGATCCATTTGATATTGGTGAACTGTTAACATCAGGCATTGACAGCCAAGTTGAAAAGATAGGCAAGTTGGAGAATTAATATCCTGATTTTTGTAGTTCACTTGTCCGCAACTAGCCACATGAATAGTAATGTATTGTATTTTACTTCCAATATAAAAGATTTAAATTCTGCCTTAAAAAAATCTAATTTGTAAAAATAAAAGTACAATGTATTCTCTGACACATGTTATTTACTAATGAACATTAAAAAAAATGTGATCAGTACCCCTTGTGGGGTTACATGTGCTCATTTTATATTATGCATATCATATGTGATTAGATATGAAACATATGATATAATGAATCAAGATAACTGTGGGGAAAAACAGTAATATATTGCTCTGAGGCATAGTATGTTAAGAAGCCGTGATCTATGTATGTCTCTCCATGGTGCTGAACAGTCTCAGTGGGGGATGGAGGGATCTGGGAAGATGACTGATGATTACTGATATGCTACTAATCTCTCAGGTCTTTTCTGAGAACATAGATAATTTGCATAGAATAGATTACACTGGCCTTTCAAGGCTCCTTGAGTATCCAGGGTTATCCTAATTAGGGCTTTATTGTGTTTGTCACACACCTTCAAATGCTGCAAAAATGGTGGACACAATATAAATATAATTTAATGCAATTAGTGATGTAGGACAACAACTGATAATGCATAAATAGTCATAAAATTTTATTAGAGTAAATATGTGTTTTGGAGGGAAGTGTTGGCCATAATAGTAAACCAAACACCATAATCAGATGGGAAGCAAACAGTATAGGTTTAAACTGATGGTGGCTCTGTTGAGCTGTTGTACATCACATACACTGTTTAAGGCTTGTGTAGAGGAACTGGCACTCAACCAGAAACAGCTGGGATTGGACACACCATTCACAATCTCTCCCGAAGAATTCAGTGAGTGAATCAGGGAAAGGACTGGATATTTATCTCTTTTTCACATCCCACAGTGCACAGGATAATGTAACCAAATCTTCCTTCTCTGTTTCTCACATCCTTCTGGATATACGGCATCATCTGCTAGCAAGTAAGGCACATTCTTCCTGTTTGTGTGATTGTGTGCAAGGGTATCAGCTGTGATATGATGATGATAATAACTCGTTTCATCTAATTAGTTGAACATTTTTTTTTTTAATATGAATTTTTTAATTAAGTCTTATTCTGCGGAGTGAGACCAGGGCAGGAGGAGACATTCAGCCCTCTGGGATAAGATCAGAGATTTCTGAAAAAGACAAAGGAATATTCAGGTAACCTAAGATATTACAAGGTGTTTTATTGTTATCCCTATGTACCTTGGATAAAATATCACCATTGAATATTGATATTAATGTTACTAAACTGGAAGTGTTAATGTCTAATATTGTTCTTTTAGGTCTTGCAAAACTTTATCATGAAGCAAACGGAAAACAATTGGTAAAGTTTTGTATTTGTAAGACTGTACTCGCCGTATACAGGGTTTAGAACTGAATATGTCGCTTTCATGCCAGTTTTGTATAGATTGATTAATATAAATAAACAAGGGCTGTGTAAATGCGCAGGGACATGTTCAGCAAGGGGTGTTGTGTGGATGGGAACAAGGAAAGAGTATAGTAATGGTTGGAAAATGAGCTGGCAGTTTGCATAGATGTACCAAAATGCTGTAGTGCTGGTCAGTCTTGTTGAGTAAGCAATTCCTAGCCAGCAGAACAAGGAGGCTAGAGAAGATGCCTATTACTGACATCTTTCTGGATAACAATGTGCCTAAATTTCATGGGTCATCTCTGCCTCATACCCTATCAGAAGGCTCTTCCTCTTCCCACCAATTGCCAAGGTCAGTCAGCATGGTCAGTAGGATGTGAACCCCTCAAACTGGGCTTAATTTGTAATAATACTTTACAGCATAGGCAAGGCTTGCAGCGCAGTAGATTCTGCATGCAGTGGCCACAATACAGCACCTCTAGTGTTAACTCTCATATCTCCTTAGAACATAAGCAATTCTGTACTACAAGGGTCCCTCTTTTATGGAGCAGAAATTAACCCTTCCCAATACTGTATTGTGCACCAGCTTGCATTTCTGTCTCTGTCAGAGAAGGAGTTTACATGGAGATAGACTGAGGCAAAACAGGTTTCTCTTGTGTTGAAAAACTGTGTGCATGTGTGTATAATTAGAGATATTCACACACAATCATTATATAGTTATTTTTGAAATCACACAGGCGTATTTATAGGTCACACTGGAAATTTCCACTCATCCAGATGGAAACAAAGAAATGAGAAGTTGAACTGAGATTAGAACCTTTTAGAACACAGACTAGCTGTGTATCAAAGGGCAATGCTGCTCCCTCTGGCAGTGAATAGGTCAGAGGAATCTATTATATAAATTAGCAGTAATTATATCACGGAGATTGATGAACCAAGGAAATGTTATTCAAGTCACATTTTACACTATTCTCAATTCAGTCAGTGTATTTATGTGCTGACATATATATATATCTATGCCTATATACCGTGTGTTTAACACGAGCACACACACATATAATCTATATATGTGTGCCCATATATACAGATTATATATATATATATATATATATATATATATATATATATATATATATATATATAATGATACATAGCATAACAGACATCTATAGCTATACAAATTCATGCTTTTTAAGCAATGAAATTCATTATAACTGTAAAAACTACTAATTTGACCAAAAATGTATTGCTGAAAAAGAAAGCTGGTTAAAAACATGTATTGGCATTTTTTTACAGCTTTAGTCACAGCACTTTTGTGATACCTTTGTCAATTTGAGTGTTTGTGTCTTGTTATCACCATGTATTCGTCGTAACTTGTATAATACATCAATATTGAATTTGTTGCTTTGCAGCATACTGAGGTATGTACTATACAGTATGTCAATATTGTGTTCTTTCTTTGCTAGTGGGATAAGATGTGACATCTAACAATAAGGAAACTTTAAAATACTTAGATCTCAGTTCATATCAATGCTAAACTGAGTCCTGACTTTTTGATAAACTCTATGGTTTTATGATATCCTCTCATTTTTAGTAGTCCTTGTGTTTTGTGTTGAGTACGCTTATCTAGCTTATCTAACCATAGGGCCCCGATCTTCCTGAAATATACCTACCGGTCTCTCTTTTTTTTTATAAAAAAAAATATTTTTGTGTTATAACTCAATTTATTAGTTTGGTACCCTCCAAGTACGTGTTTCTCAGTGACATTTGTTATCCACAGTAAAATGTTGAGCATAGCTGGTAGAGCGCATCCTTAAGGATATATAAAGTATGATAGTAGAACTCTTACCAAGTATATAATTGAAGAGAAAGTGTGGTGTTCTTTAACCTGTGACATCATCAAATTGGGCCCCATATGTACATTATCTGCTAAATTAGGAAATCTCCATGATCCATTGTTCAGTTATATTTCCAAAAAATGTATCAACCCTATTAATCCTGTTCATTGGATTAGTTCATCAACTTTAGTAGTATATCTGCTTACACGATATATTTAACCATTTTTATACTTTACACAAATACCATAAAACTGCTAGTTTAATGACAAACTTTAAAATAAAAAAAAAACAAAATAGTTTTCTCGAGAGCATGTGATATAAAAACTTGTTTCAAAGTCTCTATGTCGATTTCTCCAGGATAAATGCAATAACAGAGCCGTACTCACATGGTGCACCTGTTTTACGTACCACTGTCATTACCAATTCTGTCGTTGTCCAGATCATAATACCAATTCAATTGCAGCCAGGTTATAAAATGTGATCCTATATATTGATTTTGACTGATGTCTACAGACTGTATGGATCGAGTTCATTTGTAATGTTTTTGAAATATTTCAAGAAACTAAACCAGTGGCTCCCAAACCAGCCTCCTGGCACCCCTTCACTCCAGAAATTACCCAGTTGTGTTTAAATAAGGTCTGGTTTGGTAACCACTGTTTTTTATATCTAAATCAGTAGATCCTAAACTAGTCTTCAAGGACCAAAACCACGCCAGGTTATATACATATCACGACTTGTTAATCCCTAAATCCTGGACTATTGGGGGAGCCGTGAATTTTCCGATTTTTTTTTATTTTATATTTCTAGGAGCTTGCTTGTGTGTATGCTTTTTTTGGGTGACTATTTTTTACGTGGGTGCAGAATATTCACCAGTGTCAATCTTTATGTTTAACATACATGTTGACAGCTTGTGAAAGCAGTTATAGGGCAACACTACTTGTCATCAGGTTTCACAATGTCGTTTCTGATCCTCATCGTTTTAACATGTCATCCATTGTTATACCAGTTATACCATATTCTAGAGAAAATGTATCAACACTATCAGTCCAGTTGTGGAACAAAAATTTTCTATTACAAATAGGAGTTATTTGATTGGACTGACTCTGTCCTCTGTGAAAGAAATTGATAATTGATTTGTTTTTGAATGTGTAATGAATTTTAGGATAGTAGCAGGGGTGGCAAGTCTGTACAATATAGAATATTTTAATCTCTATGGGAGGCAACACTAACATACAGCTAGATTAGCTCTGCTCCACTGGAACTGGAACAAGGTTTTAAACACTTGAGCAACTTTTAAATTCTCCCTGGCAGAACAGAATTCCTGTGTATTAAGGGGGAACCAATTAATCAAGTGGGAAATGCCATAGGAACAACCTTGATTCATTGATTCCCTTTTAAACACATACAAATTATAAATTATGCAGGGCACTATGTAAAAAGAATGTATGTATCCTGCAACAAATAGCATCTGTATCATGGACTCAGAAGAGGTTTGCGTTAAGGTAAGATTAATGCAGGTTGATTGAAAACTGTAGCAATTCAGCAACTTTGATTAAGAGGGATGGCCGCTAAGTGCAAAATTAACAAATCGGTGGAAAAAGTAGTTTGTTTAGAGTGAACCTTTAAGCATTATGATGTTGTGAGTTGGTAGAAGAATGTACTTACACACTTATTGTTGATTGTTCAAAAGTGGACTCTAGAAAGGTTTCTTTGAGTAGAGTGGGTGTGGAGATGAGAATGACATAGTAGATTTGGTATTTAACAAGGAAGGCAGAGAGAGGAACTGTAATGAGTGGGATTGAGACAATAACGAGTATGTCCTTTTTCACTAGTGGATAGACACCATAGATAATCTTTAATGGTCTCTTTTCTCAGCACTGCAGTGGCTATTAAAAGACAACTGTCTGAAAATTATTTGAAATATTTGATAAAGTCTAGATGTGTTAAACAGAGATGCTTTGATGGAAGAATAGCAATATAGCCCCTTATGATACCCTCTTTGTTCCATATAGCTATATTAGTGAGCACAAATGTTGTTAAGGAACTTGGGTCAAATGAAGGCAGATCTGAGCCAAGATTCTAAACAACATGTCCGCTCCCAAATACAGCTATATGGAGTAAAGATGTCTTAGTATGGCACTTTATTTGTATTCTTTCATTCATTAAAGCATTTGTATTTAAAACGCCTTCATAGAATGCAATCTTTCAGTTAAACATAAATTAATTTTTTTGTCGACAGTTATCCTTTAAGCGCCTATAATAGTTCTGAAAAACTGCATATAATTTGACATTATATTGTTGGCCATGCATTACTTTATTCTATAATCCTGAATATTTAAGACCCTGAAGAAAGAAAAAAAAAAAACAATATTTGTGCTAAGCAGAAAGGGTACATTTAGTAGAGAATGATCTAGCTTTGCAGCAGAATCCAGAAACAGGAAATCATTGAGCCAATCCCAGGTGACTGGCTTTTAGACACAATCACGTCATCATAAAATGTCTTACAGCTGGAGCTTTTGATTTTCTATTTTCGGATTAGATGCATCCACATGTGCCAATCTGAAACAAAATCAATCCAGAAACAGAGCACAAGACCTACAAGCTTGCTGTTCACTTGTTTTAAGTGGAATTAACGACTAACTATATCAAGAAAGTGACAACTAACTTCCTCAATAAAAGTATTTTTATTTTTTATGGTTGCAGTTATAGTTTTCTGGTATATTGTTGCATAGTAGTAAATAAGGCTTCTGGGGGCAAAAATGTTTTTTGAGTGGTTTTCTTTGGTCATCTTACTTTTATCACAGACTCCATTTTAGGGACAAAAGGGTTGGAGCAGGAAGAAACATACGCTCTTGTGAAAGGTAATGTTGTGTTTGGACCAATGGTAAGAGATATCCAAATTCTCTGTCAGCCTAAACTTTGCTTATACTATGGATGTAAAGAATAACAAAATAATCTATATATTTTGTTAGCGAAATTGAATTTAAGATAGATATGTTTTAAACATGTCTGAGGGGTCTGTTTATATCATCACCTTGTTGCCTGAAATCCAAATGAGATATTTCTCATTGAAAATAAGTTTATTTGCATATCATGCTACAGATGATGTCATAAGCAGGCGACGGCACAGACACATTTAAAACTATTTTTTTCTTATTTTATGCATTTGCTTACAATCCTGCTAACATATTGTGTGGCTAATTTTCTGCATTTTTTATTCTCTACATTCACAGTTTAAGTAATGTTCGGTTTGACTGTCCCTTTTAATATTAAAACTAGCTTAAAGTAGGTACAGGCAGGCTTTACTCACATACAGTAAAGTAGGAATCAGAGCGCAAGCTAAGGGTTCAGAATTTGGGAGAAAACAGCAGGTAAAAGGAGTTTGGAGGGAAGATTCTGGAAGCAATGGCCATGCACATAACTAGAACTAGAATGGTCATAAATCTTAATGGAGTCTTTGGCAAGCCCCCTTCTCATGGGTCACCTTGACAAGTTCTTGATAGCTTTTTGCCCACCATCCCATCTCTTCAGAGCAGTGATCCCATTACCCATCCAACAAGAAGAGGACACAGTCTTAAATTAGAGGGAAACAGGTTTTAAGTTACTGAGAAAGTATTGGATTCCAGCAGAAGTGGTAAATGCAGCTGAAGAATTTAAACATGCATGGGAAAGGCATTGGGCTATCCCATATTTTAGATAAGACCAGTGACAAATAAATCGGATTAAAAATAGATCTTGTGCGGACTGGCTGGGCTGAATGACTTATCTGCCATTTGGCAATACGTTCATTTGTTCTTATATTCTAAATGAACTGATGGTGGACAGGCCAATATGGGCAATGGCGATGGTGCATGTCAAACAGTTTGGTTATATAGAAATAATTTTATAATTATATTATCATTATTATACTGCTAATGTATTGTGTTTATTGTTATTTTTACAATTTTTTGCATATACAATTGTCTTTTGTTAACATATAAAGCCTTGCATAACGTAAAAGCTCTTCAACTAATATACCAGGGAACACTTCATGGTTTATTGACTATGCAGCAGCTTCTAGTTTACTCCTATGTTGATTTTAGAGGTGATTAAACTCAGGAAACTAAACTTTGTCTATATTGTGAATATTGAAAATAAAAATCTATATATTATATCTGTAGATTAAATGTGTCTAAAATAAAATAGGTACAGGAAATGAAGAATTGGCAAAATAAGCATTCTTTACTGGTTGCATTACAAGTATTCCACTATTGGGATGGCAGCACAAGTAGACAGTGTTTATAGTAGGCAGGAGGAAGCAGCAGCAGCCTGAAGGGGGCAACTGCAGAGCCAGCAATACATATACTGTTGGGGGTGGTGCATCCTCTTACTATCTTCCGCTGCCTGCTCAGACATCCAAGCTGCCCCCACTAGATCACCAGGGACCAATCTTGTGCTGTGCAAAGGAATGTGGGGGCAAATGGTACAGGGGAAATTAATGTGGGGACAATCTAGTTCTGTTGTAAGGTATGTGGGGTCGATCTGGTGTGGTGTAAATATTATGTGAAGAAGATGTGTGACAAATCAAGATTGGGAAATGCAAGAATTTAGGCAGGCCTAGGGTAGCACAAAACTTAAATACACAACTGCACACAGGACACACCAACCTTATTACATCATGTGTGGCTTAATATATAAATTAACTACTTTCAAGCCACAAGGTGATGTTATTTTTTTCTTTAGTACAAAAATAGAAAACAATGCATTCACATTTATTATCAATACTACAATTTACATCAATACAGATCAACCCTGTGCAATTAGACTCACACACAACCACTAAACAAACCTACAGGGACTAATCAGCAGTGCAACCTGCCCCATCAATAACATCACCATCCAGTCTAAACTGAATAGACTGTCTAGCAACCTCTCTCTAAACTATAAATCAATCTACAGGACTGTTAATCCTTCTAACCTCACAATCTAATCCTGCTAGACCTGCACTTCTTATATACCGCTATGATTTATCAAATATATTAATATTAGCTTGAAAAACAACCTGTTTCCACAAATGTGAATTTTCCTGACTGTTTCCAGTTCCTGGAAATGATGTGTTTCTGCTATAAAGCTATGTATTGCTATCATCAGTTGTTGCCTACTCATTTCTGGCCAATTTATATCTAACAGAGCTGTTCTTGACTTCTGATATCTACTTTAACTATCTCTTTCAAGAATGGAAACACCATGTCTCAGATAGCCCTAAGTTCCACTCAGATCCACCACACATGAACAAAAGTTCCCTCTCCTCTATTGCAATGCCAACATATTTTGGGATCTCTAAGCCAGTTAGCGCTTAGCCAGATAGTTGCCACCCAGCTGGTATTTTACTAGCAGGCCAGTAAAAAAAAATGGTTTGTGGCCAGTACTACTGTTTTGAGGCATTAACATGGCAGGTATATTTATTTAATTTTTTTAAGAAAAGGTATCGACATTTAGTGGCATAGCAATTAGTGGCAATTTCAAGCGCAAAATGTTTTTGGACGTTTGAACTAGATGCAGTGTTGGTTATAAATATGATCACAACAACTGCACCTTTTACAGAATGCTGAATAGGAAGTGACATCACCAATTAAATTGGTTTACATACATAATGAGCTGACTAGTGGTTGGATTCTATTATCATCGAAACACTAATCTCTATTAACTCAATACAACTTTCCTGCAGATTACAAACCTTGACTATATAAAGCAGTGACATAATCAATCGCAGGTAGTATAATCCTGTCCTTGATAAAATGATTTATTGGTAATGCTCTGTCAGTTTGTGGGAGTATTGTATATAGAGAAAATCCATCACAAATAAATTGCAGTCACCATGGAAACCAATGCAATGTTCTTGCTGATTGTCCAAAAATGCCTCTTTACACGTGCAGTTATCTGTCTTTGATGCAAGGTCAAGTTTCTTTCCCATAAGCACAGAAAGAGTTAAAAATTGGCTTGTGCACTGAAATTAGCCCTGGTGCATTCTGGTAACAGTCTTTGGTGGTTCCCGTTAAGTTACATGGCTGTGCTGCATTGATAAGAGCATGTGGCAGGATTTTCATGTTTGATATAGGAGCTGTGAGTCAAGCGATGCAACCTCAGAGCTGATCAATGTATAGAAATGCAATCTAAACAGATTATTTTCATTTCACTGTTTTCCTTTTCTTTCCCGTTCATCTTAATGTTAGTGTAGAGAGAGAAGCAATTGCTGCAGCTAGCTAGTTCCCTTTGGGAATGAAGAGCAGGGGATGCTGGGAGTCTCCGTCCGCTCGTTCCTTCTGCAACACCGGCTGTCTGAATAAGTATAAGAAGGGTTAGTGGCCTCCCTGGTTCCTGACACAGCCTCTGATTTGCTTCTCTTCGGAGAGGATAAAATGGTTTTCCTGCGGGTATTGTTATTGCATGATTAATTATAGCACAAGCCGGTTTTTGGATGAGCAGGAGGCAATTTTAAACAGCATGTGTGTTTGTGTTTTTTTTATTTTCCTCTTCCTGCTGCTCTCTGACAATGCACCAGTGCTGGCTCCATCGCCTCTGACATATCATGTGGGACGATGCATTCTGTAGGCGAGGTGGGAAGCTGTTCAGATCTCTGCACTTTATTCCATTTTCATGTTGTACAGGCAGATGAGATGTAGTCCTAACAGAGTGGGATTTGTATTGCAAAGAGATTTAAACCTTCTGCATATTCATTTCTAGTGTGTATTTATAGACATGTGTACTGAAGTATATAGAGATTTGTCAATGCCGTATGAGGATTGCTCCCTCCATGTTGTCTGGAACGCTCTCACATCATTGTTGGTCTATTTATAGAATGCATTGGGACTGGATCAATCTCTCCTTAAACCCTTTGCATGACTAGGGGTGACAGAGTATGTAGCCTAGTAGCATTGATTTAGCTTAATGCAGCAATCAGAAGACTTGCTTCCACAGGATGCACCTTACTTGTTAAAATTGGAATGCTGGTTACCATAAATGATGACAAAAAGTTTTTTAGCTGATGTTTCTTTAAAAGTAGAGTTTGCTGGCCAGGGTGGTAGACATTGTGCACTGAATAGATTATAATAAAAACTAATTTCCCAAAATATTTTTTTTTAATTTTTGTGGTATATGTGGTGTTTATTTTTTCAAACTTTTTCATTGTTATATTTGTACTTTGTGGAGATAGGAACAATTGTATCCTTGTATCTTTTGGTTTTAACTTTTCAGTGAAACATTTCAGTTATTATCATGTTTATGAAATACTTAATCAGTTTTGCGTTATCTAAATGTTTGACTAATGTTTTGACAAATGTCAATATTCCCTATACATATCTTGTAAAATAAATAGGTAAACATGTCTTTGTATTGTTTACTCTAACATTTCATAATATGATACGTTGTGGAACCCATGTATATAAGAACTTTTAAGCAGGGACCACTCACTCCCGATGCATAATAGACAAATATCTTCTTTTAACCCCTTAAGTACTGGCCATTTGGGATATTTTTGATAATTCCGGACAATGCCTGTTTTAACATTTCTGCAGTGTTTGTGTTTAGCTGGAATTTTCCTCTTTCTCATTTAATATACAGACAACATATACTGATTTTTTTTAATCACCATGAAAAAGGCTTTCTTAAGATAGCATTATTTTCATCATATAATTTACTATTTTTAAAAAAAATCAAGTTTTTAACCGTGACCTGAAAAATCTTTTAAACAATTACAAACTGTGAAAAAAGACCATTTCTATATAGTTTCTAATATTGGTCCTGAGTTTAAAAATATGCATGTATAAAAATAAAAGTAGTGTTTTTGGTTCCCTAACCATTTTTTCCTATTGTGACCTTTTCACCCTACCTCTACCCCTTGCACTAACTGTAATTCTAACCATAATTAATCTGTAACCCTAAGTGGAACTCTAACACTAAATCTAGGGTTAGTATTTTTTTTGAATTTTTTTTTAACTTCAGTGTAATGTTACCGACCTTGGCGGAAATTGGAATGTACGAGTAAAATTGTTAAGATAAGAAATGAAGATCTTTTAAACAAAACACTCAACCCGGAGTACATTTTACACCAAACCCATAAAAACCCAGACAAAGCAATTTATTAAAACACAAAATAACATTAACAGGTCCCACATGTAATAACGAAGCCCCAGGACAGCAGTGATACTGTGTTAATGTTGTAAAAAATTTAATTGATATTATCACGTGTGTTGACAATGACATTGTTACAATTTATATGTTGCTTATTGCAATTGAATAATACTAAGATTGTATTGTATTGATTTACAATTTACCTAAATAAAATATTAAAAAAAAATAAATAATAATAATAATGACCTTCAAAGTTTAGAAACAAGGTCATTGAAACTACTAACTGCTCCAACTAAACTTCTAATGTTTTTAAATCCCTTGTAGGTGCTATGTTTTTGTTTGAGAAATAATATTTTTGTCTTTTTGAGTACATATAAATTTAAAAGAATGTTAAAAAAAAAAAAAAAATACACCAAATATGTGTTGAAAAAGGGGTTACTTCCTACAAATTAAAGAATTACAAAATTACTACTACAATAAAATAGAAGCATCTGTAAAAAAATATATATAATATAGTGTAGTAAATAAAATAAAGTATAATGGTGATGGAATAAACTCACAATATAAGCTTCATTAATGCGCATGGAGCAATGCAAGCAACAAATAAGGGAACTACATACACAAATTTATGTTCCAAAGTAAATTGGTTTAATGCAGGTATAATCCACCCAGCAATGCAGACAGATGGTGTGTATAAACATCAAATGCAGGAACAGTTGGAGGAAAATCTGAAAACTGCTTGCGCTTGGACGATGAGCCTTTGTCAGAAGTGTGGACAGGAGTATCTCACAGCTTTAGCCTAAAAGCGCGTGCCTACAGTCTCACATTCAATTCAGTGTTATTGGGAAGCCTCAAAGCTCCAAAAAGCAAACCAATGTGTTACCCACCTATGGAGTGAAACGGCTCCATTTTGGTTTCATCTGACCATAGAATCTGGTCCCATTTGAAGTTCCTGTAGCATTTGGCAGAATGAACTCTGTTGAGTTTCTTTTTGGGTGAGAGTAGAGGGTGTTTTACTGAAACCCTTACAAATTACTTGTGGTGATGTAGGTGACGTCAGATTGTCATGTTGGCCACTCTTACCTCGTCTTCAATGTGCATTTAGATAATATAGTCACATATCCACTTCCAGGTTGATTCATAACATTCCCAGCTGACTGGATATTCTGAATTAATACACTGATGGTGGATATGGGCATTTTAAATGCTTTTGCTTTTTTATTACGTCCACTTATTTTGTGAACCTCAAAACCTTTGGCTGCACATCACAGCTATATTCCTTAGAAACATATAGAAACATAGAATGTGTCATTCGGTCCATCTAGTCTGCCCAATTTTCTAAATACTTTCATTAGTCCCCAGTTCCTTATGGGGGAACCCATGGTCTTACCCACTGAGGGAAATAATATTTATACCCCTATGAAACAGAATGCCCTGGTTGAATAATTTGCTGTTCCTAGTCACCCAGGTATGCTAAAAAGTGTAAAATAGCAATGGGAGTATACTTCAAATATATTTTTCTCATGTGAATGACACATAATAATTGTACCACAAATATATTTAACTTTGGAAGGGACAACATAGAGTCAACAGATGGAGCATCAGTGAGCATTAGGCACCACAATAGTTAGGGGCAGGTAACTTCCAATCTCCACCATGTAGAGTCTAAATACTATCTTTATTTTAGCCTCAATGTGATACCAATAGATTAAAACATAGCACTAATTATTACATAGAAATTTAAGTACATCCTGAAATGGATACTTTAGGTTTAAAATATTAACATATTTATAAAAAAGTTTTTTGTGTGAATGCTAAGGACATATATAATTGATACCTGATACCTGAGTAATCATAAATAAGTTAGTTGTATTTATAAAATTGAAAACGTTTATGTCTATTCTAGTCTGATGTCTTGTTCCTGTTAATAGATTCTGCACTACACTTGGGAGAGAAATACAGTTCATGAATTTCACTTGATCTCCCATTAGATTTCAAAAAGTGTCCACTCAATATGTGCCAACATTTGGTCCCAAAATGGTGCCCTGAAGTTTGGACTGATTCAGGGCATATTGGGAATCTAATGTCGTGATGACCAAGATGCCCAGATGTGCCGCCATATAAGAAATTAAAGCACATCTGTCATATCAGTATTTCTATACATAATTTAAAACACATAAGAACAGAGACTTTTAATAATATTTTGTCGCGGCAACCAAGCCTATCAGTGTGTCTTGTGACGGTAGGTTTCATTGACGTGATGAAATAATTATTTCTGAACAAAGTTGGGTAATTGGAAAATAATATGGATGATGTTCATTATGCTGCGTTTATTTAGTAAAAAGTATTATGTTAGCCGGATAGATGCAATGACATCTTTTTAAAGAAACAGTTCTTTTTGTAGTGGTTTTACATTGTGCATCTTTTCCCAGATACCATATGTAGGTTCTAGGTGCGCTCAGTAAAAGCGTACTGAGCGCACCTACCACCTTTTCTGTGTGTTTTTTGTCTTTGTTCTATGGGTGAATGCTGGGAATCACACAGGCTGGTGCAGCTTGGTTATAGATCTAGCGCTAGAATTTATCTTTGTTCACACATATGTAGGTTCTGACAAACTCCATATGGTTCTATTTCCTCCTATGTTAGGGATTTGGCACCATGGATTGCCAAATAGGCTTTCATGCTTGTGGGACGGATAGGGTTCCTCATGGGATCACTACTGAACCCAGCCTATACCACAGGTCCTTGGTAATGTGCTAATCATAGTCACCCTTTTTCCTCCATGAATGAGGTTTATTTGATCTATCCTGTGATGTCATGTTAGAACGTAACCACCCTAGCAATATTGCTCGGAAAATGTTGCCACTGAAGTAAAATATTTTTTTGTGTTAGTGATCCCTAGAAAAACATCCCTGGCTATTTAAGCAATTCAGTGATCCATATTATATAACTATTCGTATTTACTGTGATAAAATAGTCATTCCCTGAGATCCTGCGGGCAGCTTTGTGGACTAATCTCAAGGTTTTCCCTATATTGCTCTAATAAGAACTTTAAGTTTGAAGAAATTAGGTCTTGAGCCTTACATTATTCCTGTCATTACATTAGACATTTGTCCTTTTGTCTTGTACTGATGCCCTTTCTGCAACCAGTGAATGTTGGTCCAGATTAGTTATTACTCAGCCTTTTATACATTATCAGTAACTGACATGCCGCTTGTTAGAAAGCTCACTAATTCTTTATTTCCTTTGCTGGCCTGCTGTGAGACCTGTGGGAAGTTCGTTCAACCTTTAAGATTGAATGAGTACAGAAAATACCTGAGAAATAATAATTTCATAGTTCTCGTTAATTAAATATTATATTGATCACATTACTCGAAAATAATGCAAAAGGATGTGGTATAGTAAAGGGACTGTGTTTGAGCATGTAATCTGCTCAAAAGTATATATAAGCAACATCATAATAAATCATCAGATACATGGTTGCTAAATCATGTTGCAAAACCAGTATTGCCTTGCTTCATGTCTCCACTTTCCATCACTGTTGACAGCCATATCCAGAAGCTAGTATGCTTGTGTAACATCGGTTGGCAGGTGTCACACCCCTTGTATCAGCAATTATTACAAACACGGTCCCTCCCAACTTTTGGCATCAATTACTAATGCACAGCGCATGTTAATAAGTTGCCTGCACAGAGAGTGTAGCATATGTTCCAAGCATAAATCTTTACAGGAGTGCGCATTTATGCAAAGAGAGAACAAATACAAAAAATCATAGAGTACTATTGCAAAAATAAAATGGGATAGTGATGGAGGTATTTATTGCACTGGTTTAATTTTTTTAACATTTTTTTTACATTTAAAAAAAAATCTTCTAATGTTTATATGCAGTGTTCATGTTCATACTCTGTAACATATTGAAACTATCTGTGTATATTTTTTTTTACATTCCCAGATACTTGCAACTTGTAAATATGTATCTGTTTTATTTTTGTGGTTGTGTATTTGTAAATGCAGCCTCTTGGTTTTCATCCTAATGGTGTACCTATGTTCTCAGGCCGCACTAGGGTCTGAGACACTTCCGGGTATGTCCGACACAATTGCGTAGGGAGGCAGAGCCTGGTCACATCCGTGCACACGGATCGGCGATGCTTTTGAGGGCGCTATTGATTCTGGCATGCATATGATATTTTAAATATGTTTTATTGTGTGGTATATTTTTGGGTTTGTTTACCCCATCACATGACTCTTAAAAGGGGTGGGTTTTGGAGTAAATAAGGAAGCACTCACCCTTGGTACTTTACACACACTTTATTGCACATGCACTTTGAAATGATTTAGAAGTGACATAGCAGATTATTTCTCCTGAACAAGCAAGAAGCAAATAATCTTCATTTTATCACCCGAATAAGAGGGTAGTGCGTTGAAACGCGTTGAGAACTTTTTATGTGGAACTTTCTGCTGCTGGTTTGTGGACTTTTCCATGACTTTCTGCTGATTCACCTGTTGTGTTCAGTGCACATATGCACATTCAGGGCCACCAGTAGAAATTTCAGGGCCTATTACTGAAAAAAATTCTGCACACCCATATCTCCCTCTCACCCTCTACCCTCCCAAAGTCATTTTATCCAGGTCCTTTGATCCTGTGTATATCATGCCAATAAATGAAAAACACCCCAGGACATGCCCCATCATCTGTATTGCAGATCAATGATTTGCTGCTTCACCATTACCCATCCAAGACTTAATATGCCACTGATCATTTGTCCATTAATATGCCACTGATAATTTGTCCATTAATATGCCACTGATAATTTGTCCATTAATATGCCACTGATAAATTGACCGTTATTTTGCCACTAATAATTTCCCCATTAACTGATAATTTGCTGATTAATACGCCACTGCAAGGGCCAATAAGATATTCGCATGTATAAAACGAGGAATAGATTCATGGGAGGAGGATATCATCTTGCCTCTTTACAAATCAATGGTAAGACCTCACCTTGCATATGCGTACAATTCTGGGCACCAGTCCTTAAAAAGGATATTAAGGAACTAGAAAAGGTGCAAAGGAGAGATGTTTTTTTTTTTTTTTTTTTTTAGAAAAGCAGAACATACAGGGCTATTAATAATAGAATAAAAATTAATAATAGAGCTTATTGATCCAAGCAGAAATCTGATTGCCCTTTGGGGTCAAGAAGGATTTTTTCCCCCCTGGAAGGCAAAATTCGAAATAGCTTCCTTAGGGATTTTTGCCTTCTTTTGGATCAAAAGCTGGAATGATAGGTAGAAGGGTTGAACTTGATGGACTTGTGTCTTTTTTTTCCACCTAAATTACTATATTACTATGCCACTGATAATTTGACCATTAATAGCCACTGATAATTTGCTCAATAATTTGACACTGATAATTTGCTCCTTAATGTGCCACTGTTAATTTGCTCATTAATATGCCACTGATAATTTGTCCATTAATTTACCACTGATAATTTACTCATTAATATGCCACTGATAATTTGTCCATTAATATGTCACAGCCAATTTGCCCAATAAAAAAAGTAAACCCCCCCTCCCCCTATTGCAGCCCCCTGCCCAAGGCTTTTTCACACACACACACACACACACACACACACACACACTGAAAATCAAATTAAAATAATTTAATAAAACCATATTCATTTCAACATGTGTTTTTATGTCTGTATTGTTTTAAGGTTGATCCATACCACACACTGGTAATGGTACTTACCCTTTTATCTCAGTGTGGTATGTTACATTGTACATCAATGTTGCCATCTACACTTTGGAATTGAAATGGTTGTTTACCATACAATCCATGAGGGAAGAGGTACACATATAACCGTTGTTGGTGAGAATGGATATCAAGTAATGTGATACTAGCATAGAGCTAACATGACATGACTGGTTTTTCATTGACCGCTGTTATGTCATTGTAATCACATGCAGGATTCCAAGCAGGAAGCGGCATCATTGTAACTTTAGGGAGTTATGGGAATGGGTAAGTTATAGGGAAGAACACAATTAGCATTGCTAATGGGAGGAGAAAAGTGAAGACATCACCAGGAGAATAGTGAAGATGTGAATAAGTGGGAGATACACAGTTGGCATCAGGCTAGTGAATCCAGAATTCCCAAGATCATCTACAGTGAATTGTGTGCTAGCAAGAACCTCGGGGAAATACATAATTTAAATGGTAAGTCCTGTGTATGATAGGTACATTAAATATTCTATATAGGTAGCTGTATGTATACACAACAATATTTAGTTGTTGGGTTGTCTACTTTCATTGATGTGCTTGGCCATCAGCAGTGTCCTGATCTCTGGACCCCTCTGATTGTCCTCCACATCAAGACACACATCATATATCTATATTTCTAGTTGTTTCACAGATAATGGTCTGTGATTGTGAATCACTGTGACTATGGTGTTCTACACACACACATACATACCGTATTTTCCGGCGTATAAGACGACTGGGCGTATAAGACGACCCCCCCAACTAAGTCATCTTATAAGCCAGAAAAATCGCATCTATATTTTAACCTTTTAGGTTAAAATATAGAGTTTTCCACCCTACTCCCCCTTTCCCCAATCCCCAATCGCCAGTACTTACCTATTTTCTGCTCTGTCTCCCGCTGTTAAGCCGGTCCGTGGCTGTGAGGGAAGAGTTGTGAGCTCCCCTCCAGCCACGCAGTCAATAAAGTTTTGTTAAAAAAAAAAAGTTTAAACAGACTTTATTGAAGCCGCACGGCCCGAGCGGAGCTCACAACGCTTCCCTCACAGCCACGGACCGGCTTAACAGCGCGAGCGGAGACAGAGCAGAAAATAGGTGAGTAAATCCCAGTACCCGGCGTATAAGACGACCCCCCAACTTTTGAGAAGATTTTCAGGTGTTAAAAAGTTGTCTTATACGCCGGAAAATACGGTACATACATACATCTTGCTACATGGGCACTCCTTCCCTTTCATTGTGGTTACACACTGGTGTCTGTGCTGCACATGTATTTTACTGCATAGCACAGTTTTGTCTTGATCCGAATTCTTCCAGCAAATCGGTACTAAATGACTCAAACAGCTAATTTGGTACCGAATTCAAGGATTGAGAAGCTGGATTTCTGAGATTTCTGACATTTGACTAACTTGCCTGATCCGAAACCATTTTAGGCCAGATCGTGCTATATTTGGTAGACCCTTAAATCTCCCTTACCCCAACCATAAACCTAAAACCCCTTCAACTAACAAAAAAACGTTCTGGAAAATGTCATTATAGGTCCTCATTTGAGAAAATAGACCATACAATGGTGGTGAATATTTATTATACCAAATAAAATATTAATAATACCTAATAAAAATGAGATGTCCACCTCACCTGCAACCTACATTTTTGTGAATAGTCCCTCTCTGGGGTTTTTTGTGGGAGTTAATCCTGAACACGTTTAAAAAAAATATGATTTAGCCATATTTGTGAAATTGGTTTCAGCATTGTGACTTTGTACAAAAAAAAATGTAGGGATACTTTCAGAAGTAAAAATGTTTTTAGCTAGTTCTCTGCATTAAAGTAGTAAAATTCTTGTTATAAAGATGTTTAAACTGATTTGATGTGGATTTTCCAGCGAGTTGTGACTTGGCAGACATGCTGTCATCACATGGGGATAAGTTTCTAGCTGAGAGATAAGTTAAGGCGTTATGTACAATGTTCAGATTCTCAGAAGTATTGGTTTTATTATGCCCCATTGTGCAAACAACCAAAGCTGTGTGTTCGGTCACATTTCCCACCATGTTCTCCCCAGGCCTCGTGTTTTAGTAACTCGGCACATTGAAAAATTCACAGCATGAGTATCTTCAACATTAACTCTCAATCCGTTATTCTGACCTTTAAAGGCAGGTGTTAAATCTAATGGCAATTCCTAAAAAATAAATGCATTAGCGGCTGTGGACACCTGTTGACAGAGCACATGCGTCATATGATGTGTGGGAGGCTGCAGGGCAGTGATTTAGATAATAACATTTTCATGTGTGATTAACAGTTCAGAAGTAGTGTATTTGCTCGATTAGAAGAAAACCCCCTAACTTATACTCTGCCACTCACTCTTGTGTATACTTACAAACTCCTACTCACTCATTCACACATTTATCCAAAGATGTGCTACAGTGGGTGTCATAAAGTATGTGGGGAAAAAAAAGTTTTATTGCTTTTATTAACTTATTTTTTTCAAATGCTAATTCTTACAATTTAACATTTTACCCCTATATTTATATATAGGTAACATTCCATCCTTTAAGTGACTTTGGAAAATGGCTGTCTCTGTATCAAAGGCTCCTGGAATCCTAGGATTTGTGATGTTTTATAGTTTTACTCAGGCATGTCTTTCTGTGCACTGTTCTTTGCAGTCCAAATGCCCTATAGGGAGATATCAAATCTATTCAGATAGATCTGTTGCCGCCACAGTAGTCTGTTTGTCTCCCTCTGTGTTGTAAAGGCTTAAAACTCATTAATCCGATTTCTACAAGAAATGCATGAAGTATTTGGTAGCTTTCAGAGAAGTTAAAGGTTTTGCTTTATCTAAAATATCTAATAATAGAAAGTTTCCATTGTAAGCAATAAGCATGCCTGAACACGATCGACAAAAAAAAACCTATGAAACATTTGTATTTGTAAGCAAATATGTATCATTATTATTATTTATAATAATTATAAAAGCATCATATTATGCAGCTCAACATTATAACAGTTTTTGAAGGATGCAATGCCTCCTGGATATAGAGTAATATAATTATGACGTGATCTTGTCACAACTGACCCATCACTATACCATTGATACACAAAGTGTCCAAACAAAGACATCCGACTCAATGGAACGGTCTATGAAGGTCCGTAGAATATCCTTAACTCCTTAATGATACATGACATACCTAGCATGTTATGTGTCTTAATGACTATCAGAGGCAATCAGTAATCGCCTCCGACAATCTGATGGACAGATCAGGTAACACCGAAGAACCCCCTCCAGTGCATGTATGACAGCTCCCTGGAGCCATACCGGAAAGGCATCTACTTCTCCAATATTGTGCTCCCATTTGTGGGTAAACGCACTGAAAGTGTTAAATCACTACGTCTGAAGCACTGTTGTAGTTGCTAGACTGCCTCTTGCGGCAGTCAGCAACAGTACACCTCTAAAAAAAAATAGGCTAATAGTTAGGGTTAAACTGGTGTCAAAAGGTCAGTGGAGGAGAAAACTGTTGGCAAACGAAAAAATCTACTTTCATTTATTGCCGTATAACTTATAAACATTAGCTATTTCTAAACTCAGGACATATATTAGAAACTATTTAGACCGGGGTTGTTGTTTTTTTACCGTTTGTAGATGTGTAAAAGATTTTTCAGTTAGAAAGTGGTTTTTTTTTCACCCTATTTTATGATTTTTTAAATAGTAAATTATATGATGAAAATAATGGCAAAAAAAAAATTATAGCTAAACACAAACACAGCAGAAATGCAAAAACCGCCTCGTCACTAAGTGGTTAAAATAATGTAAATGTCCTCCATAAACAATGGTAGTGCCTTCTCCTGCACCATACATCATTTATGTGCAAGTGACTTCAAAAACAAGTAGTAAATATTTTACCATATATGAAGTGCACTTACGTTAGCTATGAAAGACTTGCATAACTAGATCAAAAACTTTGATCCTGCCTATGCTTTTGTCCAATGAAGTGTCCCTGAAGATCTTTGCCCTGTTACCTATTGTACATGTGAACTGTAGTTTGCCATGGCAGCAACAGGAGCAAGAAACATTATAGAAAAGTGTGCCATTCCTCTTATCGGTTAACTATATGCCATATATGGCCCCTTATTACCTAATCTCCATTCTGCTTTTACTCCAATGTTTGTCAAAAAGGAAACCCACATCAGTGCATACATGTATGAATATTATAGGATCTACCAATGAGGATAAAACAAAATTCTGGGGCAATGTTCTAAAAGTGGTATAAACCGCAGGAATATTCCATTGGTTTCCACGGTGATTGCTCCACTTTTAGAACTTTATCCCAATTCACATGTAGAAATAACCCCAGTGTGGTCTCTGAGATCTAGCAGCTCCAGCCTCCATGGCCATTCAGGGTTGCAAACCGGTCTGTGTTTTAATGGCAGCCATGTCGCATCTTTATTGGTAACTTTATGATTTGGTAGTACTACATTTTGAGAATCCCTTATTAAATTAAACTGTGATATAGCCTTTCCATGCATGCCCAGATCTCCCCACACCCACAAATAGGAATACAATGGCACGTGTGCAGGCCTGACATGCCAACGGCAGGTTCCCAACGATGCCTTACATCACAGAAACATCATAGTAAAAGTGATGTATTTGCTTTACTTTATTTGCAGTGATTAATACTATATTTCATGAGTGCTGAGAGGCTTTACTATATCTTATTGCTGAATATGATCCGTTATCCAAAATAACCTGTTATCCAAAATACCCCTGGTCCCAAGCATTTTGCATAAGGGATACTCAACCTGTATTATAAAAATTGCCCATAACAGTTTCAAGATTAAACTCTCCTCATCCCTGTGGGACAAGAATTATATCCTCCGTATATCCATTACATGAACATTTTCAATTTAATTCCTTTGAGAAACTCACATGCATGAGAGGCTCTCTGGCAGAATAATCCCCCCCCCCCCTTTTTTTTTTTTAGTTTTATTATCTTAAAAGACATGGATTTAAAAGCATAGCTAGGCTCTGTGAAACTGTAAATCGTATTATACATTGTAGAGGGAGACCAGGAGAGGATAATCTTCTTGTAGCAAATACACTGGAATTGGAAAACAAGGAGAAGAAATATCTCGATAGTAGCATTAAAGATCTCAGTGTGAGTAGTTTAACACTGCTACATTTTAAAGGACAACTATACTGTTTAATTGAAAGATTGCATCAAGTGTAAACATTTTAAATAGAAAAACTTTAACCCCTTAACGACAGATGACGTGCCAGGCACGTCACGGCAAATCGAGGACTTGCCGACAGGTGACGTGCCTGGCACGTCATGCACTAAACTGAGTAAAGAAAGCGACCAGCGGTCGCTTTCTTTACTCTAACGGTGTTGCTACAATGCCTCTAGGTAGAGGCATTGTGCAACACCCCCCAAATGTGCAGGGGCGTGCTACGATCACTGCACGGAGTGATCGTAGCAGCCATTTAAAAATGGCTGCGCCCACTGCACACATGTGCTTAGAAAGCGAACGATCGTTCGCTTTCTAAGCATCTCCGGTGTTGTTAAAGTGCCTCGCCAGCGACCCAAAGGCTTTTATAAAAGCCGTTTCCAGTATTTAACCCCTTCCCTGCAATTGATCGCTGTGTACGCAGTGATCTTACACAGCAGCACATTTTTTGCTGTCTGTGCATTTTTTTAGGGGTTATTTTTTTTTACTTTGATTTATTACAGTATATCACTTCCTAAGCAGCACATATGGTCACTGCCTAAGCAGCGCATATGGAGCAATCTAGTCGCAGAAGGATTTTTTTTTGCTATCAGAATTTTTTTTGTCAGACTCGCTAGGGGTTAGTTATACCCACTAGGGGATTACGTGTATTCCTTTTGAAGCTGTCTGAACGCGTGTATAGCTATCAGTAACAGCCGATCAGTGGCAAAGGTGGTTTGGTGATTTCTCAGATGAGCATCACCATTCGTCTGGTTCGTAAATATTGTTCTGACCCATATGGATCTGCCTCCCTCTCCTCACTTGAGTTTTAGTGAGGGAAAGAGACAGATCTGTATAACATAATTTTTTAATTGTAATAAATTAAATAAAATGTTAAAAAATTGTGAGTCCCAAGGGCTTTTATAAAAGCCATACCCTTTGTATAGTGTAGTGTATTAACCCCTTCCCTGCCACTGATCACTGCACAGCAGAACATTTTTTCTTGTCTGTGCATTTTTAGGGGTTAATTTTTTTGTACAGTACTACAAAGGCTCTTATAAGAGCTATTAACCCCTTCCTTGCTCTACATGTTCAAATTCCAAGTTTGAAAATCAAAAAGCGCACCTCTCAAATGTGGCCTTTCAACACCCAACAAAGCTGACAAAGCTATGCATGGGTGGTATCCCTGTGCTCGGGAGATGTTGCTGAACATATATTGTGGTATTGTTTGTCAGTGACACATACCGAAATATGTGAATTTGTGTCTAAAGTACAATGTATGTGGGAAAAAATACACAATAAAATGACTACCACAAACTTTGACAAAGGCTGGTGGTAGAATTGGTGCATGGAAAGTGTTAAAATAACACCATTTAAAATAGCCTAGGGTGTCTACTTTTACAAAATATATACTTTTTGGGGTAAAATACACTGTCCTACTTTAAAAAAAAAAGTCCCAAATGAAAGATGGGCTCAGGCTGGCTACACGTCAATATTCCAAGTTGAAAATGCGCACCTTCACAATGTGGCCCTTTTAGCCCCCAAACAACCCAACAAACCTATGCATGGGTGGTATCCCTGTACTCAGGAGATGTTGTTGAACACATATTGGGTTATTGTTTGGCAGTGACACATACCAAAATCTGTGAATTTATGTCTAAAATACAATATTTGTAAAAAAAAACCACACAAAAATTACTACCACAAACTTTGACAAAGGCTGGTGGTAGAATTAGTGCATGGAAAGTGTTAAAATACCACCATTTGAAATAGCGTAGGATGTCTACTTTTAAAAAATATATGGGTTGATGGGGTAAAATACACTGGCTGGTTTCAAATATGTCCCAAATGGGACATGGGTGCAGGCGGTCTGCATGTCAAAATTTCAATTTGGAAAACCAAAAACTGCACCTACCAAATTTGGCCTTTTACCCCCCAAACAATCCAACAAACCTATGCATGGGGGGTATCCCTGTACTCAAGAGATGTTGCTGAACACTTATTGGGGTGTTATTTGGCAGTGACACATACCAAAATCTGTAAATTCATGTCTGAAGTACAAGGTTTGTGAAAAAAAAAACACAAAAAAATGACTACCACAAACTTTGACAAAGGCTGGTGGTAGAATTAGTGCATGGAAAGTGTTAAAATACCACCATTTGAGATAGCCTAGGGTGTCTACTTTTAAAAAATATATGGGTTGATGGGGTAAAATACACTGGCTGGTTTCAAATATGTCCCAAATGGGACATGGGTGCAGGCTGTCTGCATGTCAAAATTTCAAATTGGAAAACCAAAAACTTCACCTCCCAAATTTGGCCTTTTACCCCCCAAACAATCCAACAAACCTATGCATGGGTGGTATCCCTGTACTCAGGAGAAATAGTAGAATCTATTTAGCATGTTTTTTCGTTCGCTATTGTCGATGAGGAGAAGTTGTTTCAAATAAAAACAAAGAAATTTGTGTATTTTTTTTTTTTTAATAATATGATAAGATATGATCAAAAATATGGCATCCATAGAAAGCCCTTTTTGTCCCGATAAAAACAAGATATAATATGTGTGGGTACAGCAAATGACGAAGAAGAAAATTACTGCTAAACACAAACAGCACAGAAATGTTAAAATAGCCATTGTCCAGAAAGGACAAAAATGTTTCAAAGGCTCTGTCCTTAAGGGGTTAATGAAAGAATGCAAATAAAGAACCTCTATAGAGCCTCTTTGCTTGTCACGGGTCAGACAAGTTGTTCAGAATCTTAAGGTAGATTTTGTTCTTAGGTCAGATCTCCCTTCATCAAACATTTCAGCCCTTTGAGCAAATATGGCTCAAAATTCTATTCAAAATTTCTACATTTGATACAGTCTGCAAAATCGACACCTTGCATTATTGCTCACAGTTGTCCATTGTGTTCACAAAGTTACCATTACCTATATTTGCTTTCCCCATCTGCAAAATAAGCAGTGATGATATAGGCCGACTCAGGGCCCAGGGGGCTTGATTTTAGCCTTTTTCCCTTAGTTTCATCAAGACTTGGTAAATGTCTGTCCCATCATGCACCTTGGTGTTACATCTTCTTAATCTCCAAGGGAGAGATTTGCTTGCTCCCTCTCCATCTGATTTCTTCCTGCTCTCCTTGTTCACGTTGGTGGCGATTTCTCATGGTTGCTGTGGAGATGGCTGTTTATATCCTTGCGTACTCCCATGTTGCCATGAAGCCTGGGATTTCTTTTTTTAAAAGACCCATAAATGTCTATCTGTAAGAAAAATACCTGGGAATATTTTTTTTATTTGACAGTTTAGTTCTTAGACAATTTCCCAAATAGTTACGATGACACAAATGCACACTTCTTTGTGCTTTGTAAATATCACCTAAATATTGTTTTTACTCTGAATGTAGATAATAAAACATCATCAAACAGTATCTATACATTGTGTCAGCAGAACTGCATTGAAATGCATTTATCGGGAGACAGTGGTGTCATCTCCTGTTTATGACATCATCTGCTGTCTTGACAGGCAAACTGACATTTCCCCAAAAAGGGAGTAGCATAAAAAACCACAGATAATGCCAAACAGGAGACACTGAAGGCACAGTAATTTTTTTAAATTAATTTAGGCATTTTTTTCAGTTTTGCTAATCCTTAAAGTAAAATTCCAGAATCCTCTTTCCAAATTCTTTTTTTTTTCTCTACATTTACATAAAAAACAATATTTAAGTGACAAAGTCCCTTTAAGATTCTTTTAGTATCTGTCAGGTTTTTTTTTTTTTTTTTTTTTAATAAAAACCAAAGAGAAGGTTCCTGTTCTGTCTACCAGTACATGTCTAACGAAAGTAAACCCCTGCTGTGCACAGCATTTCTACCAGTGCGGATTTTGTCCAGCTCAAGAAAGAAGAATCAGAGAAATCTGCCGGGATGGTATTTAATGAGCCCTCTGTGTTTTACCAGCAACTTTTCCGACTCTTGTCATTGCTGAAGAAACCAGCAAGATTATGCTTCATATTTATTATGAACCAAAGGGTATGAAGGTTCCCTAGAGCTGCGTGACATTCTCTGGAAATTGATGTGGCTTTTCATGGATCTCTATGGCAACCAAACTCGGTCTTGCATTAATAGGGTTAGCAGGGATCTTGAAGTCATTAGAAGCTGATGGTCATGTCCTGTTATCATTTTTATCCCACTCATTAAAAGCTGAGATGATGACAGGAGATGGTGGAATTCCATAGCAGGGTTATCTCACTGCTCCTAAGGCCCTTAAGCTAGCTGTAACCCTTTAGACTGTGCCAGGTAGACATCTGTTTGTAATCACTTTTTTTTTTGCAATTTTATTACATTTTTGCCATTTTACTGCTTTAATAAAACCAAGAGCCTTCTTATGAGGTAGCTTTGGGTTGAATTTTGTTTCTATGCATCAATTTGTATCATTAGTTTTCTATCAACTATGAAGAGCACAAGCAGAATGAATCCTTTTTCTATGTGCTTAGCATAGAATGTGTCGGCAGATAAGAACCATTTGGCCCATCTAGTCTGCCCAATAGGTCTTTGGAAGAGAGGAGATGTTAGAAGTCATAGGAACATCCATGAGCAAGGGAGGTTATGGGCCAATGGGGTAAATGTATTTACAAAGAGCCAGATCTTTTATTTCAGTCTGAAAGTGGGGTGGTCAGTGACTGCACTCCTAGATGGAGGGTGGGCATACCAGAGCTACACAAATACCTGATAAAAATCATCAAAAGTATAAAAAATATTATTGATTTGCATTCTTACTAGAGTTAAAAAAAACACATTTTTGTGATTTGTATTGCTGTATCTAAAAATATATGTCATCCAGCATAAAGGAACCTTATGAGTGCATATGAGAGCAAATAGTAAGGATACACATTGCATTTTGTATTCATTTTGTTTAATAAATTCCTCCTCCTTTTTATATTGGTATTCATGAGGCGTTTTGGTGTGCTTACTAATCACACAGCTTTAATGTTAGATTTCCAACACTGGAAACACTTGTGGGACTTTCCTTTATTACTCTGTCACATTCATGGAATCGATGGATGGTTTATTACAAGAACAGACGTAAACAAGCTTTTTGTGAATGAACACAAGTATAATGAATTATTTTCCCTGTATGTTTATTCCATGTTTGCTTTGGGTAGTATGAGTTTATCATAGTTTTGTATGACATGTTATTTGTACTATTGAGTTATCATGGTACAGTTTCAGTATACATTGAAGAGTCTACTCAATATGTGCTGATCCATTCCAATAACAAATCCCCGAATGCAGCTACTCAATATGCCAGGTTTGGTTTTATTCATTTATGGTGGAGGGGGAGCTTCATTTTCATTTCACTGTTCCCTGTGTTCACATAGTGCAGCCAGCTATACGTCATAAAAAATATTAGACTTATTTCTCTTTTCTGATTTGTTTATTTTTTTTGAATTATCTGTTTTACTTAGTAGACATGTTTTGTAAGGAGGGAAGAAGGAAGACCAAGCAATAAGATATTTGCTTCCTGAAATATGTAAGTGGCTATGGCTGGTCTTTGACTGATTTACTACCGTTGGGCTTTTAGACTGTTAGTCTGACAGACAAAAATTTCTACTAAGCTCCATTAATAAGTGTACTGTTTACAGCAAGTGGGAACACGGACAGGCACAGCATTGTTCATGGTTTATATTTACTAGACTTTAAGAAGCACCAGGGCCATTTCTGTGTCCATGGCAAGAAAACTGCGCTTGCCCCTTCGATGCAGCTTCAGAGAAGTTATTTTACAGGAAAAGGAAATCAGAGACACCTACAGTTGCATGAGAATGCATCAAGCTAGTTATGTAGCAAACACTGCTGCGCCCTCTCAGTTGTGTGCACTTGAGGCTAATGCTTTAGTCACTTCACCCTCATTACTGCTCTGTGAAGGACAATTGTACTTTGTACCTTCACAGACCTGGTGTCCTTGTATGTACACGTTGCTTATCCATAAGTGGGATAAGCCGATTTATAATAAATTCCAAGCACAAAGGTACTGATTTTTTGGTATTTTTAGTTATTTGTTTAGAGAATCTTTTATATACTAAGAAAAGAGAATCATTATTTGAAAAGGTAGCATATTAAATGAAATCATTAAGAGTAAGGATTGTAATTGCTAAATAATTTTGTTGAGCTGGTTAGCTGTATGTTCCTCTCTTCTTTTAATAAGTCCACTCCATTGTTAGTTTTGTGCAGCAGCCCCCTCAGCTCAGCCTGCTGGAGTCACAATTAAACAGGCTATACCTGGTACCCACAGATATCTATTTTGTTCTGTGAGAAGATTATATGATGTCACTGAACTAAATATAGCTGCTGGTTACTATGGCAACCTTTTCTTTCCAAGTGCCCATGAAATATAAATACGAAGTTATAGAATTAATTCTTTACTGCAACAAATATTGCAATGATTATGTGCTTTCCTCAGCACCTGACATATATTTCTAGTTAGAAGTATGCCATTGCAGATCACTGGAATTGAATTTGAGTTGCTGAATATGCATTTTCTTATAACATCTTTATCCACTAGAGGATGTGTTAAAAGATTGTGTATTTTGACAAAAATGTAATGCTTTGGGCTCCAAAAAAATATTAATCCCATAGATAATGATGTAGACTCCTAGTAATCACTAATGGGTATTAAATGTATATCTCTTTTAATTAAAAAGTTACATTTTTTTCTTTAATTTTGTTAATGATTTTTCTTATTTAATAATAAAAAAATATCCTAGTGCTGCAGTCATTTTGTATGTAATATTTTTTTTAAATTCAAATCCTTGTTCAAAAAGTATCTGTATAATTCCTGTGTAATGGTAATTAAAAACGGACCCAAATTGAATGTGGGCAGCAAAACGATAAGTTAAAATGTTTAACTTTTGGAAACTTACGTCCTAAATTTGGTCCTTTGCCTTCCCAAAAAATCCTTGCAAATCTTTTTGCCAAGGAATATGTGAATTAAGACCATATACTCCCTTGATATGACCGTTCTACTTTAAAAAAAATGTGTGGCCAGCCACAAATATATGACATCATGCCCTGGTATTCTGCATCAAAAAGGCCACAAGGGAGCGGTGAGTTCTGTTCGGAGCCCTAGGGGAAGTGTCGGGTAGCATCGGTCGGGGGTCAGAGTGGCTCAGTCTGGGGAGGTCAGCATTTGAGAAGATAATAAAAAATTAGAAATTAGCTGACAATGGCGAGGGGGGGTACACAAACAGTAACAGTCTGGTTCACCCTTTGATGCCTTCAAATTGCACACTTAAAAGGTTTTTTTTTTTTTTCTCAGGTACACTTATAACATCCAATTACACATTATTGCATTTAACAACTTTCCTTTGCTAACTGTATAGCAAAACATGACTTAGTAGTTAATTACTTGCTCTAGCACTCACAATGTAACAATCATTATAACTGGATCTCCTGTAACAAAATCAATTAGATAAGTTTCCCACACGTGGGCGTTTGAAAACAATGCATTGTTTCATTCTAGTCACACATTTACTATATCCGGCAGAGGTGATGGCTAACCTTTACCCAGGGCCAGTAGAAGGATTTTTTTCTACACAGGCCAAGGTGCATTTTGGTGTCCCTCTCCCCATATCTCTTTCCTCTCCCCAAATCTCTTATCTCTCCTTCCCCATTTCTCTTTCCCTCCCCATATGTTTCCCCCCTCACCATATCTCTTTCTCTCTCCTCTTCCTCCCCCATCTTTGTTCTCAACCCCTCCTCCTCTTCTCTCTTCCCCTCCTACCCTATCTCTGTTCTCTCCCCTTCCTACCCCCGTCTCTGTTCTCTCCCCCTCCAACCCCATTTCTGTTCTCTCCCCCTCCCAACCCCATTTCTGTTCTCTCCCCCTCCTACCCCATCTCTGTTCTCTTCCCCTTTTCCTCTGATCCCCCCCATTTCTGTTCTCTCCCGCTCTTACCCCATCTCTGTTCGCTCCCCCTCTCCATCTCTGTTTTCTCCCCTGTTCTCTCCCCCTCGTCCCCCAATTTTTGTTCTCTGCCCCCCTCATCCCCCAATTTCTGTTCTTTCCTCCTCGTACCCCAATTTCTGTTCTTTCCTCCTCGTACCCCAATTTCTGTTCTCTCCCCCCTTCTTGACCAATTTCTGTTCTCTCCCCTCTCCTCCACTAATTTCTGTTCCCTCCGCTTCCAGCCCATCTCTGTTTTCTCCCCTCCCTTGTTCTCCCCCTCCTCCCCTCAATTTCAGTTCTCTCTCCCATCCCTGTTCTCTCCCCCTCCTTTGTTTTCTCCCCTTCCCATTCTTAGTTGACGGATCCTGGGAGGCGCTGGACCTCACCGGGTGCGAGGTCCGCCCCCACCCCGTGTAGCAGAGCGGCGTCTGCTTCACAAGGGAGCTGCTGGCAGCATAAGCTCTGTGTGTAAAACACACATGGAGCTCAGTAAGTGCTGCTTGCGCTGCTTGCAGTGATAATGCGGGGCATCGGAAATGGATACTCCACTGCGGCCGTGTAGAGGGGCTGGTGAGAGGAGATCTTCTGATTACACAGATCTAAAGCAGCATGTTTCCTTAAATGGACAATAAACTTAATTTTTTTTTGTGCAAGAGAAAAGTCACTTGTCCCTAGTCTGTGGATAAACTGCAGAGTGCGGCTAGCACACAGAGACACCCCCGTTTTTGCATGGGGCTCTAGATTCTCTCTGCTAATCCAATGCAAAATCAATAGTCTCTCGTCCCCTGAACTCTGCAGACCCTGATCAGCGAGTGTGCAAGCCCCCCCAGGCCTGCTGTGTCTAGAACGATACATGTCGGCTTTACTCAGGACAAGCAGGACATCTTTTTTTAACCCTTACTTCCCTCCAGGAAAGTGTTTAATTGTTCTTTAATTTATGGATATGCTTGCACTTCTGTTAACCTTTTATAGATTATTTCTGACCATTTTGTATTCTCTATAAACAATGTTTAGGTGATGGAATCCCTTTAACCAGCAAACAGAACAACACATTTTGTGCAGTATCCATTTCATTGAATGTGTGTCTAGTGTGTTGGGTGCACACTTGTATACCATAGTTACCAACTGTCCTGGATTTGCCGGGACAGTCCCGGCAACATGGCAAATGCATATATTGCGATCGCGGGACAGTCCCGGGAAAATGGGCTGTCTCCCGATCGCGGTGGGTCATCAGGTCACCTGACGTCATCGAGCGACATCACGTGACTGTACGCACAGCTGTGTGAGTTATGCTCACATAAGCAGCCTTTTTTTCTTTCTTTGGCTTCAGCCGGATATGACAGCAAATCATATCCGGCTAATATATTTCCCTCCTCTGTGCAGGGAAGCCTGCAGAACGGGGGGGACAGAGCAGGAAGGGGGGCAGAGAGAAACATGTGGGGGAGGAAGAGACAGGTGAGGGGGGAGTGGGGAGTGAGACAAAGCTGGGGGCAAGGGAAAGAGAGAGGCAGCATTGGCACATAAAAGGAAATAAACGCAAGAAATGCATTTTTTTTTATATAATATTTTATTAAAAAAGCAATTTACATGTGAATATATACAAGTTTAACTTTTTTCCTATAGGGTAGTCTTATATTCAGGCTTTTAGTTTTTTTCCTAAAGGAATATCCAAAGTTTGGGGGGTTGTCTTATAATCAGGGTCGTCTTATAATCGAGCAAATACGATATTTGGGGTCCAGCTCAAGCTTTGGAAAAGGCTGGAAATATTTTATATTTTAATTTTTTTTGTGGTCAGAAACGTAATATTACTTGGCTGAGAGATTGGTGGGTGCCATTAGAGGTTAGTAGAGTGAAGGCGTTTAAGCATGCATGGGATAAGCATGAGGCTATCCTAGATATAAGATAAGGCCAGAGACTGATGGAAATATTTCTTTACTGAGAGGGTAGTGGATGCATGGGATAGCCTTTCAGCGGAAGTGGTAGAGGTTAATACAGTGAAGGATTATAGGCATAAGGCTATCCTAGATATAAGATAAGGTCAGGGACTAATGGAAATATTTCTTTACTTAGAGAGTAGTGTTTGCATGGGATAGCCTTTCAGTGGAAGTGGTAGAGGTTAATAGAGTGAAGGAGTTTAAGCATGCATTGGATAGGGATAAGGGTAGCTTAGATATAAGATAAGGTCAGGGACTAATGAAAGTATTACATTACTGAGAGGGTAGTGGATACATGGAATATTCTTCCAGCAGAAGTGGTAGTGGTTAATACAGTAAATGAGTTTAAGTATGCGTGGGATAGGAATAAAGCTACCTTAGATATAAGATAAGGCCAGGCACTAATTAAAGTATTACTTTACTGATAGGGTAGTGGAGACATGGATTGGCCTTCCAGCAGAAGTTACAGAGGTTCATACTAATGTATATTTTATGGTGTAGACACAGCTCTCTGACTGAAGCACATCTGCACAAGGTCTTACTATATTTCATGTAAAAGGTATAAAATGCACCTGCCTGATGTAGATGTTGTTGTGCTGTGAATGTATCTGTTGTTGGTGGGAACTTGGTGATATAATCTACACTGTGACAAGAAGGTGGAGTTACATTATGCTAATTATATGGAGTGGGCAGAGCTTTTCAAAGTAGATGTGGTCAATTTTAAAGTTAGTAATTGAAAGCTGCAAAGTGTCCCTGATTTGTTTTTTTTTGTTTTTTTAAATGTTGGTAACTATGGTATACCAGAGCATGGTATGTACGCAGCTGAAAACATAAAGCATTGGATATAGGTTAAGCTCATCCCATGAGGTGTGTTCAGGTATCACATGTTTAAACATATCTCTTTGGGTTCTCTTCTTCTTGTGTCTTTTGAGAGCTGTATACAACTCCTCCAGTGAATATAAGTGCATGCAACTGACACTAATTTAATGGCTTATTCATTTCCAAATACTAGACTACTAACTAATAATTTAATTTGATGTCCTATTGGTCGGCCATGAAGAGCTATGACTCATTGCTGATAACATTTTAAAAAGAGTGTCCAGGGAGTTGTTGGTGCCAGACAGTCACAAGTATAAAATGATGGCTGGACCTGACTTTAATATTGACATAATATGATCCTTTTTCTAGTTTCTTGATACATTGCAAATGTTTACATGCAGTTCATGAATAGGTTAACTCAATAATTTACAATCCGCTCATTTAAAAATCTCACATATACTTTTGATTTTTATTTATTTTGTTATTCCTCTAGCAAATGTTTATTTTTTATTTTTTTTTAAGCTGTATGAAACAAGTGAGATGTGTGCTCAAAAATAACATCATTGTGTCAACATGAAAAATAGCACCTTAACAATATGTGTTCCTGAAACTTCATATCATAGGTAGCGTCAGGGCTCAATACTCACACTTCACTGAGCAGAGTTTCCCAACGTGGTAATATGGGTATGTGAGTGTAAATAGTGTATTTCTTATTTTTTTTATGCATTTGTTCGCTAAGATAATGTGTAGATAATTTTTCATATTTTATTATTCTTTACATTTTCGGTGTCAGCACTGTTTAAATGATGGAGTCCCTTTAATGAAATATATGGATTTCTTGATCAGTAAGTATTTACTATAACATTTTTTTTAAATCCTTCCCATTTGTTTATAGTCATAACTTGTCAGTATTGTTGAAGGTTCCCTAGTGGTTAAATAATTGCTAGTACGTCATACCTGTGAGAAACCCAAGAGTAAAATCAACAATATTGTACCATCTGTTTGTGAGTGCTTTATGTGCTGTAAAATGCACTATGTGTAGTGGTTATTCCCAGTCCCATTTAAATTGGTTTAATCTCTGCAGTTGATGCTGTACTGGAGATTAATGGTCAGACAATACAATGGATTGCTTTCTAAGCATCCGTTGATTCAGCATTTTCTAGCTTTCTAAAAGTAAACATTTTAAAGCTTCATTAGCTGCATTCTGCATATGAAAAAGTGGTTCGGGTGGAAAAAATGCTCTGTTAGCTGTTTGAAGAATTCATTAATTGTGCAGTCCTAGAGTATTGCTGTCCTACTGTTCATTTTCCAGCTATCTTTTTGACATTCGTGTCGATTTGAGGACAATACATAACAGTCCTTGGTGGAGATTTAGAGCTAAACCTTGCATGGCATTGAAATGGCACAAGGTATTGTTGTTTCTAGAAAATTGATTTCTTTTCTTCTGTGCTTGGAAGTCCAAAATAATGTTTTACATGGTTTGAGTATATTGTGTAAACACTCTTGCCTGGTGAAATTGAGTTTTTGCAATGCCAGCCCAAGGGTTACTGGAGTCAAAGGCAAAGCCTGAAATGCGCTTCCCTTGATACAATTTCCCGTTGCAATGTGGCCCCTCAGGCAGCATCTAGTTTGTATGGTGAACCATAGGACTGACCACTGGTCTATTCTAAATTGTTTGTAGTAATAGAATAACCAGTAATCTACATTGTTGGGTTGAGGTGTGTAATTAGTTCCTTGGCACCTTGTGGTAGAGTTTCCTCAATAACTATAATCAAGATGCTTTTAACATGTGGTTTTAAACGGAAATCCCCTACATCAATGCCATCAAGTATACCCACAACCTCTCACCAATTGGGTATTTTTCACATCACATTATAACTCTTACTTGACCTAGTATTAGGGTTGCTACCTAACAAATTGTTTGGGCATAAAGATGGCACTAACAAGCTTTTGGTGACAATGATCACACAGACAAGCTGTTTGGAGCAAAACTGACATTGACAAATTGGGGGCAAAGTTGGCACTGAGAAACTAAAGGTAAAGCTTTCAATGACAAGCTGTTTGGGAGCAAAGCTGGCACTGGCAAGTTGTTTGGCTGAAAAGCAGGCACCGTGGGAAGTGAATGTGTATGGCACTGAAGGTGATGTTTTGCACAGCTGCTCCAGCTTCACTTCACCTTCAAACCACGGACTGTCCACATTGATTGGCCAGTGTTGTGAATTTTGCCAGGATTTTGCCCCTCTATATACCAAGATTTTGCCCCTCTATATGCCAGGATTCTTCCACTCTATATGCCAGGATTCTTCCACTCTATATGCCAGGATTTTGCCCCTCTATGTCAGGATTTTGCCCCTCTATATGCCAGGATTTTGCCCCTCTATATGCCAGGATTTTGCCCCTCTATGTCAGGATTTTGCCCCTCTATATGCCAGGATTTTGCCCCTCTATGTCAGGATTTTGCCCCTCTATATGCCAGGATTTTGCCCCTCTATGCCAGGATTCTGCCACTCAAAAGACCAGGATTTGCTCATCTAATGAAAAAAGTGCAGGAACGCCGTTCCCACGCGTTCCTGCAGGACTCGAGCCCTGTTCTAGTTACTCCCCTGATTTGAACAGTATATTGTGGATGTGTATTTAAAAAATAGATGTAAACAGTTCTGAAGGCTTGTACCATGTCAGTTATACTTACAACCAGTCATGATAGCTCTGGTGGGAGTGGATTTACTCCACCAAGTGTACCACCCTATGACTATACATCCAGCCAGGCATTTCTGTTAAATACGGATGATGTATTGGAGCAACTTAAGTGATGCAACTCTATATTTGTTATCACCCACCTGAGGCCAGTTTCATCCTCTATAAATGAAATAATTTGATCTTGCAAAGTTTTTACAAATGTGCAACTGGAAGATATATGGATTTTCTCTTCTGATTGGTCATAACTTTGTGGCAGTTTAAATGTGCTGTGTTAAATTTGCATGTATATCTTTATCTGTGCTTGTAAAATGATACGGTCACTCCTTCCTCACAATAGATCAATAAGTAGCATGCTTTAAAGTAATACATCAATCAAATTACATCCAATGGATGCTGAAGGAAAGATGATCCTTACTCAAACAATGGGTTGAAATCCAGTGACAATGTTATACGTACATTTAGTTTTCTGCCATAGTATCTAATAATTTTATATAAAATGAAAACAATTTGTATATAAATGTAAACCTTTATAGTGACACTAAGTGTAAGACATAGCTAAAACTGCTAAACACAATGGGGTTGATGCAATCCTCCCCATTAGTAAAAAAATATCGGCTTAATACAGCTGCTAGTTGCACATTTTAACCCTTTCAACTCCCGAAATGTAACCCATCCCTCTCCCCCCAATAGCAAAATCAGTGCCCCCCTGGTGCCAGTGACTTCCGCTGGCCCACCAAACAAAACAAATGTAATATAACCCTACCCTCCTCCCCCGGGGCCATGAGCCAGCGCTATGACCTTGACCCTGATTAAACTACAATTAGTGGCTCTCTGGGGCTTAGAGTTGGCAATATGCCCCAAACCCTGATTAAAAAAATAACCCTTAATATGAAAAAACAACACCCTATGAGTGCCATGAGAGTTGGCAGGGAAACTCACTGGCCACCCCACTGGCACACAAAGGGTGCTCTGGAAATGAACTAGTAACTGTATCAAGGTTCCAGCACAATCGTGACCCCCTGGATCCTCATCTTCCATCCCATGGAAAGGGGCCCAGTTTTCTCTTTTCAGTGGCCCTCTCTGGAAAGTCCTGCACAAGTTTTAAAAGAAAAGTGCCAAGCATATGTTTGTGAGTGGGGGGACAAAACCAAGAGAGGGGCAGATATTATTTAAACAATAACGATGTTTGCGCTGTGAATGTAGAAAAAGTGTTACATTGTGTAAGCAGAATTGCCAGCAAATGCATAGATTAAGGAAAATATTCGTTTTAAATGGGGGCTATTCACTAAAAGGTGAGTTGCATGTGAATTGAGGTGAGATAAACTTTTAATTTTATAATCTTCTTTATCAGACAAATAAACAGATGTTATTCCCAACAATTTAACAGTAAAGTACACATTTCTTCCCGATAGATAAACATTTCAGTATTAATATTCAGATAGTAGGCCTCAAGCATGAATCTTAATCCTTTGTCTCTCCCTGAGTGTTTTACATTCTGCAAGTGTAGTGTGAAGGGAAGCAATAATCAGTTTTTCTCTGAGGTCAGTTCCATTTTATTACAGATTGCTTTCCTATGGGGTTATTTTAATGTTATTGGCTAAAAACAACTATATCTGCTTGTTTACCATTTAAAGCTATACATACTGTATTTGCTGGCTTGTCTTGGTATCTGCCAACCCAGTGCTCTTTGTAGTATTACATTTTTCTTCTGCCACCCCTTGTTAGCACCATTCTGTTACATTTTGTAAAAACTACTAACTGGTCAATTTTAATAAAATAAAACTGATTGAAAATCAGGCTTTCTGTACTGCAGAAAAGCAGTACGCCTTGGGTGTAAAAAGGAAAACAAAATGGAGAGCTCCTTGTTCACAAATCCATAAAGTACCTGACCATTCCTAAAAGGGATACGAAACTTTATTTTTCACTTGTGCATCTAATATAGAAGCACAAGTTAAATTGTAGTGCCTAGTTTGAGGATAAACTGTCGTGTGCTTCTGATAGTACACGCCAGTTCATCCTCTGACCAACACCTGCCATGCTTCCATAGGAAGCAGACAGCAGTCTGGTCGGCGACCGGCTCTATCTGTCAGAGAGATACCCTCTGTTTTTCCATGGGATCAGCAGGGGGTACCTTAACAGGAAATTAGACCTGGCGCCTGGGTGATGTCAGCCTCATGGACTCCTTGCCGCTGCCATCCGATTTTTCCGCAGCGCAGACTGCAAGCTCCGCCCCCTCGCGCAACGCGTGTCTGAGTGCCGGGTGTCGTCACGTGACATCCTGGCACTCAGCACGCCGACCAACGGAGATCAGCAGCAGCATGAATGTCCCCCTCCCCTGCAGTGAGGTAAAGCCGCAGGGAGGGGGACACATCAAGAAGAAACCCCCAAGAAAAGACTGTGTGAGGTGGGTGTGTGTATGTATTGTAAAGTAGGTGTGTGTGAGGTGTTTAGATATGTGTGTATGTAAAGTAGGTGTGTGTGAGGTGTTTGGATATATGTGTATATGTAAAGTAGGTGTGTGTGAGGTGTTTGGATATATGTGTATATGTAAAGTAGGTGTGTGTGAGGTGTTTGGATATATGTGTATATGTAAAGTAGGTGTGTTTGTATATATGTGAAGTAGGCGTGTGTGTTTATGAATTGTGTTTATGTTTTCGTGATTGTCTGGCTCCTAAAAAAAAATTCTGGCTCCTAAAATCAAATTAAATTTGTCAAGCCCTGTATTAAGATACATGTCGGGTTTACTTAAAAGTCCCGGGACATGATATGTCTAACCCTTGCTTCCTTCAAGGTTTAATGTTCCTTTAATTAGTGTTAGTGATATTACACATGAAATGGTCTGGTTGGCAGCTGCCATTTCTTGCATGTGTAGCTGATTTTGTTATTTATTTGGGAGGTGTTTCTGTGAAATATGTCATAAGGGGAGAGGTAAAGCATTTATGCCAAAACCTCAGGATTCATATATAAGTGGAATTCCATATTGATTGCAGCAATAATATTGGAATTGTGGCTCAATTGCATAATTACAAGCCTTAATCTTTTCAAGTCTATATTTCCGTCTGTCTGGGGATGTTATAATATAGTGCAGGAAGAATAAAATACAAACAAAAAGTACATGCTGGACATAAACACCATTGCATCATTTCTGGTCTCCTCTGTAAATACATAGGTATGCAGTTAATCCATATGGTTCTTCTCATAAGATAAGTGCCTGCCATCTGTAATTTAATGTGATGTGTGAGTATTGTACTCTTTGTCATTATAGATGACTCTGGGGATGAAGAGCCGAGCTCCCAGTCTGACAAAAGTGAGTTACATAGCTCCCTGAAGGCTCTGACCAGCAAGTTGGATGATCTGAGCACTTGCAATGACCTCATCGCTAAACATGGCGCAGCCCTCCAGCGTTCTTTAAGTGAACTGGAGAATCTGAAACTCCCCATAGAGAGTGGAGAGAAGATTAAGTCTGTGAATGAAAGGGCAACCCTCTTCCGGATCACTTCCAATGCGATGATCAATGTAAGTAACCCACCATTAATCTTGTACATTTTAAATTGAGTGGATTACTTGCCTAATGCAGGATTCTAATCCACAGTATGTTAAATGATGCAGACATGAATGTTTTTTTTATTTTTTTTTATTCTCATATTAATGAGTCTGAATTATAGGAAGGTAGTTTTTTCAGCAATATAGAGGTTTATTTTCATAAAGTTATTTAAAAAAGTAATGCTTGTGTTTAGATTTTATCTCTTTCACTCTTGCTAACCATACAAGAGCAAGATTATTTATGGTTTGTATCCTACATGGGCTTTAACAGACGTTAATGAGTCAGTGAGGTGTCCTCGGTGTATTCACTCGGTGTATCATCTTGATCTTGGTGATAATACTAAAGTTTACAACACATTGCCAGACAGGAACTGAATGTTTGTTTTTTTCTTAACAAAGTGCAAGAATTAAACATCAAAATATTCAAATCACATCCATGAAGGTCCAAAATGTATTGTTGCGGTCATGGACTGTTATATCCTAAATTATGTTAACGTTTTTTAATTAAGTAATTAATAACCATAATGTAGACATACCACAACAATACATTTCTTTGATTTGAGAATAAAGTTCTATTATGTAAAGATGAATACCAAAAGATTATGATTAGGGTTGGCACCTGGCCGGTATTTTACCAGCACAGCCGGTATTCCACCTCTTGGAGCCAGTGCCGGAAAAAACAAAATACCAGCGCTTCTAAGGCCGGTATTATTTGCAGGGGAGCGGAGAGAAGGCAGACTATGCATTTGCACAGTCTGCATTGATACAAATGTTGCTGTGCCTGAAGCGTGCTGTGTGGATCTACGTCGTGTGTACCTGGGGAAGTGAAGATGCAGGCTCTCCAGACGTGAGCGCAGCGCGAGGGTGAAAGTCTGTGCTTGCTGCACAGATGGCTGGCTCCGCCTCCTCTCACAAAGCGCAGTAACATGAAAGTTAGGTGTCACATGACACAGGATTTAGCCATTCAATATGCCAGGATTTAGCCCCTCAATATGCCAGGATTTAGCCATTTAATATGCCAGGATTTAACCCCTCAATATGCCAGGATTTAGCAATTTAATATGCCAGGATTTAGCCACCCAATATGTCAGGATTTTGCCAATTAATATGCCAGATTTAGCCACCCAATATGCCACGATTTAGCCACCCAATATGCCAGGATTGTGCTACTCTATACCAGGATTTTGCCCCTCAATATGCCAGGATTTTGCCACTCTATGCCAGGATTTTGTCACTCTATGCCAGGTTTTGCCACTCTATGCCAGGTTTTGCTCCTCAATATGCCAAGATTTTGCCCCTCAATTTGCCAGGATTTTGACACTCTATGCCAGGTTTTGTCACTCTATACCAGGATTTAGCCATTCAATATGCAATATGCCAGGATTTGCTAGTTTTTTTCCCCCTTCCTCCCCCCCATTCCCCAGCACTTACTTCATTGTTGCTTGCTCGGAGGAAGGAAACTCTGGTCATGTTTTTCAATAAAGTAACAAAAACACAGGACGGAAGATGCACGGAGGAAATGACTAAGGTTAGTGTAACAGGGAGCTTAACGGCAGCATTAAGCTCCCTGTTACATCAAAGGCAGCGGCGGGGACGGGGCGGGGGGCTTTTTTTTCTTTCTTGAAAATCCCCCCCCCTTACCCCCCCCCCACCCTGCGGACGCCCATGTATGTGACTGTCTCTGCGTGTGGGTATGTCTATGTGACTCTCTGCGTGTGGGTATGTCTATGTGACTGTGTGTGTGTGTGTGAGAGAGAGAGAGAGTTTGCATGTGTGTGTGACGTGTGTATGTGTCTGCTCATTGACATGAGATACAAATAGGATGTATATACTTCTCACTAGCAGTATATATATATATATACACACACAGATATATGTATGTATAACACATACACATTTATATATTTCACACATATATTTCACAATATATATAAATATATTTATCATATATATCATGCCAGTGAGAAGTATATGGATAATGAGAATTAAGCTCCAGGTACTCAGTACCTGTACCAAGGAGCCTGAAGCTTAATCTGATAGGGACATTGAGTGGATCTGCTCCTCAGTGGCTCCACCCTTTGTTGCTCCACCCTTTTGTGGCTCCGCCTATGTCTATGGACAGTATTTTTTTTAGGAAAAGGTGGCAACCCTATATATGATATATAATATACCGTATTTATCGGCGTATAACACGTGCCGGCGTATAACACGCGCCGGCGTATAACACGCACCTCATTTTAAGAAGGAAATTTCAGGAAAAAAAACTTAAATTTCAAATAAAGAACTTTTAAGCCCAATATGCCATTTTAATATGCCAGGATATTGCTCCCAATATGCCATTTAATATGCCAGGATATTGCCCCCAATATGCCATTTAATATGCCAGGATTTTGCCCCCAATATGCCATTTTAATATGCCAGGATATTGCCCCCAATATGCCATTTTAATATGCCAGGATATTGCCCCCAATATGCCATTTAATATGCCAGGATATTGCCCCCAATATGCCATTTTAATATGCCAGGATATTGCCCCCAATATGCCAGGATATTGCCCCCAATATGCCATTTAATATGCCAGGATATTGCCCCCAATATGCCATTTAATATGCCAGGATATTGCCCCCAATATGGCATTTAATATGTCAGGATATTGCCCCCAATATGCCAGGATATTGCCCCCAATATGCCAGGATATTGCCCCCAATATGCCATGTAATATGCTAGGATATTGCCCCTTAGTATGCTCGTTATGCCACCCTCCTCCCCCCCTTCCCCAGACCCCAGTACTTTTAAAAAAACACACTTTATTGACCGCGCGGCTGGAGGGGAGCTCACAACGCTTCCCTCACAGCCACGCAGCTTCAGAACACCGGGGGACAGAGCAGGAACGAGGTAAGTTTTAGATTTTTTTTATTTTTTCAGGCACCAATCGGCGTATAACACGCACACATCATTTGCTCCCTATTTTCAGGGAGAAAAAGTGCGTGTTATACGCCGATAAATACGGTACTTTATTACTACCTCTGGCGTCAATTGTTTTTATTGAAAAGGCTATCACGATAAAGTTACACTTACATTCTATATAACATTGTATTGATTAGATAATGTGTACTTGGCTTCAAAGAGGATCAGCATACGGCAAGGCTTCTTTAAAGGGACACTACCACTTACATAAGATGTAACTAGGTTACTTGTGCATTAAAAACAAACACATATATAAGACATATGCCACTGCTTTTTTCTATGTTTAAATTAATTGCATATAAAAGTAAAAATAAAATTAGGTCTCTATCTCCAGAATCCATTTTGAGAACATTTACCCATGATGCAACATATTCCAAAATCTTCCAGCAAGTCTCACTTTACAACCGTGGCCAAAACACAGAAATAGCACATTTTCAGAGCTGTTATCCCTCTGCCATGCTGCTTATTTTTCTCTTCCTTCCTCCATGTTCAGACTCTCTTCCCACCATTCCACAGGAAGTCACCAGTCTTCCATAGTTACTGTTGTAACCCACATGGTCTGAAGGCAGAACAACATATCACTTTTGAAATTGCATCTGTGATGCAAGCCATGTCCACTACATGAACAAAATATAAAACATATATTTTCAATAATGTAGACTGTTCTTAAAGAATAATAAATAATTTATAAGTGAAAGGCCATTAATCCCTGCTTCACATATTTTGAATAATACTTCTGTATACCATTTAAAAGAAAACCCATAGTCTTTGTCAAAAAATCAATAACTTGGGAGATTGGGCAAAATCATTCATGAAGCTGCTGCTTCACTGTGACAGTCCGATGATAGTAGCGGTGTGTTAAGCACGTAAGCTGAGAAGGAGGAAAGTATGTGTGAATGGGAATAAAAATGCTAATGAAAGCAAGGGGGGGGGGGATCTAAAGTCGACTTACTAGCCTAAACAACGAGGTGTCGTCACTACATTTTATATACCAATGGTTACCTGTCTTTATTATAAGTTAGTTATATTTCAAAGTAACCTACTATGAACTGGACGGTCTCAAAAGAGAAGGACGGGTTTCGGCAGGCCATGCTGCATTTAATATGAACAAGAGTTTGCTGCTTTCCCTAGAATAAAGAGTGCCCCAGGTAGGGCATTCAGTTCTATGTCTGTTTTAAATGGTGTAATTACTCTAGTTTTAAGACATGTCCTATGCAACCTGTGCATCTGAACCAATGTTTATATGTTACTTGTAATCCATTATGTCTGAAATGTGCCATGGTCGGATGATATTAGAAACATAGAAACATAGAATGTGTCGGCAGATAAGAACCATTCGGTCCATCTAGTCTGCCCAATTTTTTTTTTTTGGAGTACTTTTATTAGTCCCCCGTTCCTGGTCTTAAAGCTAGGATAGCCTTGTGTCTATCCCACGCATGCTTAAAATCCTATTACATGTGGTTCATCATATTCTGCACAACAAAAATTGTTATTGGGAAAAAAAATGCTAATGTGAACAATTAGGGAGGATGGAGCATGTGATTGATAGTGGAGCAGGAGCGAATGCAGATATTCCTACAAACAACTGGGATGTATGACAGTAGTAGGAGAGAGCGGGCAGATAGTGGCACAAAATGTCGACACTGTATTATAAGAAGCACAAAACATGCTGAAGATTTATAGACAAGATGTTTGTAAGATAGAAGGTAAGCATAAGGGTTCCCTGGGGTTTAAAGTTCTTTAAAGCTCCATCAAACCTTAAAAAGTTCTGTTTTAATAGAAGCAAGTGTTGTTTTTACATGTGCGCTGGAGGTGGTAATAGACAAATAAAGACAACGACACAATAGGTTGGAGAAAGGCTGTGGTCGTTTATTTACTAAATTTAAATAATAATAATAATACCAAAACCTTTTCTATTCCAAAAGTTATTAATTAGCAAACTCTTGGCATAACCAGTATCCAGGGTATTAAACCATTACTTATCCCAGTACAGCCCTGATATCCTGAACAGTCCACTTTTCTAAATATCCGCCCTCAAAGCTGCATTATGAGGGTGATTTACCTGGCGACCCACGACAAGATAGAAAAAGGGTGATGGTGGGTGGGGGCTGGCCCCTTTAAGTATTTCAAAGTGAGATGAGCTGAGAAGTACCTCAGCTATTTATATAAAACTAGGCTGTCGCATGCTATCCCAAAATGCTCCAATCACTGCCCTGCACTAACCTAGCATGCACTACTAAAACTGACTATTTTACCGCTAAAAACAAATTGAACCTAAGCCCCTCCGCTACATGTTGCGCGGGGCTAATGACCCGCACAATCATTGAGCCTTGTGGAGTGGTAAACTTGTACATTTTAATGTATACACAGTTTCCCCCATGCCCCAAACCTATATACTGTTCATCTTGAAGCATGCATACTTGTCTAATCATCGACTGTGTGTCACTGTTTTGTACAGTGACACCCGATTTGAGGATCAATTGATGGAGGGAGGACACTGCCTAGCTACCATCTATTAACACCACTGCAGCTATTGCTTATTGGCTGCAGACAGTGTGCAGATCAATTTTGCATGTGCCTGTTGGTAATTGACTTCCACAGATGCTGGATAAAAGTAATTTCTTTTTAAAGCTGAATACAGTAATAAAAAATAATGTCAGTATTGCTTTAATGTAGCAATGAACAACTGTTAGTGGATATCATATATAAATATCAGTTTGTTATATCTGACCACATACACAAATGAAACAAACATTTTGAACATAAATGCATGTTGCACAATAGCCAAACGCAGCACACTGTATAGACCAAAGTGGAATTATGTATTTTGTTTATTTTTCTGGATGACTGGTCCAATTAGAAAGCAATTAAACTGCCATACACAGGTTGTTCAAAAGCATGTTTCCTAGACTGAAAGCAAATGAGAGATATCTCACATTCTTGCTAGGTAATAGTCAAACAATAAAGGGCTCAGAGGGTACACTCTTGACCAGGCCTCAAGTCCCACAGGGCCTGGCACTTCTCTTGTGCTGTTCCTGAACGCTAAGGTCACCTTCATTTATTACAGTGATGAACATTGTGGAGGCGTAGGGACAGATAAATCCGAATTGCAATTTCTTGAATAACCTGTACTGAATGTACCAGTGGACATTTTGTTGTTCTTAACCCCTCAGGACATGTCAGGAACGTCACAGGATTCTGTCCGTTAAAGATGTTCCTGGTAAGTCCTCTGCTTTGCAGCTCATTGTGGCCCCCCCATGCTGCGCTGCAGGGACCTGCAGTGGGATCCCCTCTGTTAGATGAGGCCAGTTTGAATGGCCCCAGTCTGATAAAAAAAATGTAACAGACGCTCATTGTGAGTGCTGGCTACAGTTTTCTAAAACGCATCAAGTTCGGGCACGCCTCATTGTCGTCACAAGTGATTTTGACATTGGGTCTCTGCCACGTTGACCCTGGCATCACTTTGTGATGAGCGCCAGGAATACAAAAACGCAGTTTGTCCTCAAACGGAAAGTCTAGTCTCCAAACTCACCTTGGTACAAGTTGAAGATTGCTGCTTGTATAGTACACACTTTTTTCTGTATTTGACTCTAACACTCCCCAGTGATTACTCTGCATGTATACTACAGGTGCATCAGCACAAATTATATAGACACGGAGCATATAACGTTTTGTTTTATTTAGTCACTTCCTATACTTCTGCAATAGAATACATTGTGTGGACTCTTAAGTGACATTGCTCTTGTACACAGTAGGATCTCTTAACAGTGCAACACATAGTTAGATAACATCACAAGAGAGACAGGAAATTCCATTCATTTGAATGAAATTATTCTCATTGGTCCCTGCAGCAAAAAAAAAAAAGGGAAACTGACTTTTACTGCTGTAATTTCACAATTTCATCTAGCTGTAAGTCTTTTATATTTTAAGCAATGCAAAGTGTAAAACACATATTTTAAAGTACTTTGAAAGCACATTAATATGCATTAACATTTAGAAGATGCATTTTGGGCACCAGCCAGTTTCTTTAATGACGCAAGTACTATGCAGCTTAAAGTGGTAAACCTCTCTTCAATTAATTCATGTTATTTTTATTAATTTTTTTGCAAGCATTGCATGTAGGCTTGCATTTTGTCATTATACAGATTCTGCTATTTAATTATGCATATACAACATCAAGATTTTGTTAGTTGACAACTGATCATCTGTGGTGTCACTGTTGCTTTTCAACAGAATTTTAAGTAAGGATTGACAGATTTATTGACGAGATAAGAGCAGCAAATTCTGCCACAAGGATAATTTGTTTCCTAGAAAACAGCAGTCATTACCATGTAAATACATACAAAACAATTCTGGTAGGAAACAAAAATCCACAATGCAGTTCATGGGCCTTGTAAGTAATTTAAATAGTGATATTACATTTTAAATACAAGTTCTCTTTAAATGGCTTTTTTTCAAAGCAGAATATTAGGTGACTATAGGTGAAAACGCTGTAATTCCCTAAAACACGTTAATTTAACATTAGGGGACCGAGGGTGTTGTAGTGACTAAAATTCATGGCTGGGGCTGTTCTGGCTGCCCTCTCTTCAAATGGCAGGGCAATGTAACTGGTCCTGTGGCTGGACATGTGGTCCTGAGACCCTATAACTACATAGGGCCTGGGGATACCTGGGGAATGTTCTGCTGAGCTGAGACATCCACTATGAGCTTGTGTATACTCTGAAATCACTTCTGCAGCCGTATGGTCCATACATTATCAGATGCTGAAGTGATTTCCCATTATGCACACATTCACAGCGGCTGTCTTGGCTCCGCAGAACAAGCCTAGTTTACATGTAAGAAAGTATTTAATTTTTTGTATTTATTAAAGATTTGTGCGGCCATCCGCTTGTGTATCCACATTTTCCCTTCCTTCTCCTGTTGAGTGCGATTTCCACATTATTGTGTGTAAACCCGGGTATGAAGATGTCACAGAGGTGTCCTAGGTGCATATATCCAGAGCAGAAATGCTCTTAAAGATGCTTTATATCGACATGTTATTATGAGTGAAATTTGGAAACCTACTACACTACATTTGTGTGTTATCTATTTCTGTTTCTTTTGAGATACTTTGGTACATGATGACGATTACTGCTTGTTTAGTGCACAGGCTTTTTTTCCTACATATACTGGCAGTACTGACAGATGGGTTTACTCCTTCTTCCGAACAACGTACCTATAGGACTTAAATAAGTGTTAGCTCCTCCTCTTGCCTCATATAAAGCCCTGTTACCTCTGGTATTCCAAAGTTCCTTCTTGTCCATTTACAGGGATGGATCATGGTACTCGGACTATTTTTCCCCCCCAGTGTGAATTGATGCAGGCATTCTGCATAAATTGCATTTTTAATATTTGACTCAAGCCCTCCCCAGTGATTACTCTGCATGTTTATTGCAGGTGTGGCACCACTGATTATATAGACATTGAATATATAAAGTTTTGTTTCATTTAGTCACTTCTTATGCTCCTCGAATTGAATACATTGTGTGGCCTCTGGGTATCCTTGCTCTTGTACACACAATGTGGCAAAAGCACTAAACAAGTTGACTGTATTCCATCTCTACATTTCTCATTGATAGATCACTGCTATAAAATGTGTTAAAAATATGTCGGTGACCAGTGGCAATATTTAGAACTCACAAACGCAATATATAAAAGTTATATTTTTCTTTTTTTCCCCTGCATTATAAAAAATATCTCTGCAAGCTCCTAAGAGAGAAAAGCAAGTGACAATTATGAGTTATCTTTATGGAAGAAGAGATGCAGGTAAACACGCATAAAGCCGTGCTGCTGCTGAGCTAGAGAAAACTGTGCCAAAGGGAATTCATAATGACATTCCACAACTAATTGGACTTGTCAAATTTGTAATGGTTGGTTTATTGCACCTGGTGCTAGTACTACATAGAAGATGGTAGCACATATACAGGCAAAGCCTCAGGTGGTATCCTCTAAGCATGACTGCATCATAGAAAAACATTGGGGCCTATTCAATGACCTGAGCTAATTTATCTCATGTCATTCAATTCCATAGATTGCAAAACAAATGTAAATGGAAAGAGGTGAATGTTGGTGGAGAGGGATAGGCGAAGACCTATTTTTTTAAGGGAATTTTTAGTAGTAGAAAAATAAAACCGCAGAGAAATTGGAACATAAAAAATAAAAACTCTGAAGGTTTTAGATTACAATACGTGATATAATGGTACAATCTCTCTGCATATCTACACCACAGATCAAAAGGTACAATTCTCTTTTCTTCATTTGTAATTCCTAACTCATCCCCCCCCCCCCCCTAAGGGATTACTAAACAGGCTAATTTATACAGATATAATATTATCCAAAGATATAATGCCTGAAAATATTAATCTACTAGATAATTATTCTTAAATTGTTCTTTAAAAAAAAAAAAGCACAGTTTAAAATGTATGTAAAAATGTTTAATCCTCTTCTCACAAATAGTTTACTGCCTATCTGACAATATCTCTTCTCATTCAGCTTTTCCTGTAATGCTGTTTGGAAATGTTAATAAATGTTAATATGCTAGCTGTATTACTGAGGTATTTGAGCAGGGATTTTTGGTCAGAAACTGGTCTAAGACACTATTTCAGTTAATGTATCTACTAAGCAATTTATCATGCTTGATGACTCCTATGAAATTGTGTGCTCCTAATGGTCTTTAACCCCTTTGCGACAATTGATGTGCCTGCCATGTCATGTGGTGAAACGAGCATGTGAAGCGATCAAACTTTGTTTCCTATGCAAGGCGGATGTTGCTGCAATACCTTCATATCGAGGAATCCAGCAACACCTGAAGTCAGTGGTGTATCTTGGTTTTGTGCTGCCCTAGGCAGACAAATTTTGGGGACCCCCCCTACCCACGATGCACACCCACGACATGACCCATAACCCACGTTGCACACCAAGGACATTCCACATCACTCCATTTGCATGCCTCTATCACCCCATTACATACACATTGCCAATATTATTTGCCCATAATACTCCCCAGCCAATTTCCCCAATAATATGCCAGTATTTGCCATTTAATCAGCCCCTGCCAATTTGCCCAATATTATGCCAGTATAATTTGCCATTAATATTCCCCGGCCAATTTGCCCAATAATATGCCAGTGTTATTCTGCCATTTACCGGTAATATGCCCCAGCCAATTTGCCCAATATTAAGCCAGTATTATTTGCCGTTTAATATGCCCCTGCCAATTTGCCCAATAATATGTTAGTGTTATTTGTCATTAATAAGCCCCAGCCAATTTGCCCAATAATATGCCAGTGTTATTTACCTTTTAATATGCCCCTGCTAATTTGCCTAATAATATGCCAGGCTTAGTGACAGCGGTTTTTCACTTTCATCCATCTTTATTTGCTGTGCAACTATTTACCTGTTTTTGGATTGAATAAACATCACTTACTTCACCTATACCGACTCCAGGAGTGCCATTCCTCTACTCTTCATTTTCCCCTGACAATTTGCCCAACAATATGCCAGTGTTATTTGACATTTAATATGCCCCTGCTAATTTGCCCAATAATATGCCAGTGTTATTTGCCATTTTATATCCCGCAGCCAATTTTCCCAATAATATGCCAGTGTTATTTGCCATTTAATATGCCCCTGACAATTTGCCCAACAATATGCCAGTGTTATTTGCCATTTAATATGCCCCTGCTAATTTGCCCAATAATATGCCAGTGTTATTTGCCATTTTATATCCCGCAGCCAATTTGCCCAAAAATATGCCAGTTATTTGCCCAATAAAATGCCAGTGTTATTTGTCATTAATAAGCCCCAGCCAATTTGCTATTTGTCATTAATAAGCCCCAGCCAATTTGCCGCCCTAGGCATCCGCCTAGGATGCCTCGCGGTAAATACAGCACTGCCTGAAGTTGCCTCCAGGACTCCCTCCATGGAATGGTTGCAAGCGCTATAATGAGAGGCAGCATACCATTTCAAGATGGTGCTGCCCTGTTGTGGGCAAGAGCGATGGAAGTGATCACTGATGACTTGCGTTACTCAGGCAGTGCTGCTTTTAGTACAAAATCAAATAAAGTAATAGTTCTAATGAAGGCATAATCCTTGCATTGTTCAGTCAGTTAAGTATGCTCTAAAGCAAGCAAAACTGTCCCATTTGTACTTTAGGGTTACAAATGACATAGCTTAACCAATGTCTACATTGCTCGAAGGGAAGAGTTCTATTTCTGTACAGATCTAGATTCATATTGGTTCCTACCATGTAAGTCAAACACTGTTGGAAGCTGCTGGTATCCGTGGGGACATGGATTTATTCTAGAAATAGACTGAAGAATGTAGGATACAGCCACATAGTGTTCTATTTTAGTGCTCTCATAATATCAGTTTCACATCATAATAGTATTCTCAAGTAAATCTCTGTCCTTGCCGATCTACTTAAACACCATCCAAAAAGTTTTTTATTCCTATTTTAAAAAAATGATATCCTGAATGGACGTTATTGCATAACTTGAGCTTTGCACTTAAATATTTAACCATTTCCCAACCTTAAACTATTTGAGCTCAATGTATTCAATTTCTGATATTTTCTGTATGTGAGCATGTCTTGAAAAGAAGGTTTCTGCCCTATTTATCTTAAAATCCAGAAGGAATAGAAATGTGTCTGAAACTTTTGACTATGTATAGTTATGACAAAGAAATTGCTTTGGGACTGGTTATAAATTGTACTTTTATGAAGAAGAAATATGTTTATGTAGTTACCTTTTAAGAAGAACACTTGATACAAAATAATACTAGCATTACTAGTTGTCCCCAGTTGATCTACTTCTTCATTTAAATTAAACCAGGCACATAACTAGAAATCACTGGGCCATACACCCCCATTTCTGCAGTGCCTTCTTTGCTTACCATCACTTTCCACAGCGCTAGCTTTGTCACCACATAATTTGTCAGTGCCACATTACTTATAGGCAACTTTAAATGGGTCAGCCAGGCGAGTCCTCGGAAAAGTCACAGGGCCTCCAGGGGTGTCACGCCCAGGTGCAGTGGTGACCCCTGCGACCATGATTGTTGCACCTCAGAATTCTGACAACAGATGCCAAACTGAAATACATAGGTTTTTAATTATCTAATGTTATTTGTGGGTCATGGTACCCAAAAAGTGTCTACAGGCACAAAGAACTATTGAGGTGTAAATTGTGCGGCTCACATGACATGCAGCCCTATTAGCAGTGCTGTATTTACACCGAGGCATCCTAGGTGAATGCCTAGGGCGGCAAATTTTGGGGGGCGGCAGCACTGAGAAGAAAGAGGGATTTTTATTTTTTTAAATCCGCCCCTTTAAAAAAAAAAAAAAAACCCGCACTTGCTGGCATAGACGGAGGTGAGAAGGGATTGGAAGATCCCCCCTCACCTAACCTCTGCCTGCCAGCAGGCTGCATGAGAAGCCGAACAGGCAGCACAGAGAAACCTCCGTGCTACCTGTTCGGCTCCCCGTGCAGTGTGACAGGGAAGTGCCGGCAGGTCACGTGACTGGCGCTCTGACATCATACGCGCACCGGGTCAACCACCTGGGAGCCGAGCATGCAGCATGGAGGACACCATGCTGCCTGCCACTAGCCACTAGAGAAAAAGGTAAGTGCTGGGGAGATGGGGGGATTTGGGAAAATTGGCTGGGGCGTATTAATGGCAAATAACACTGGCATATTATTGGGCAAATTGGCAGGGGCATATTATATGGCAGATAATACTTGCATAATATTGGGCAAATTGGCAGGGGCATATTAAATGGCAAATACTGGCATATTATTGGGCAAATTTGCTTAGGCATATTAATGGCAAATTAATACTGGCATAATATTGGGCAAATTAGCAGGGGCATATTAAATGGCAAATAACACTGGCATATTATTGGGCAAATTTGCAGGGGCATATTAAATGGCAGATAATACTTGCATAATATTGGGCAAATTGGCAGGGGCATATTAAATTGCAAATACTGGCATATTATTGGGCAAATTGGCTGTGACTTATTAATGGCAAATAATACTGGCATATTATTGGGCAAATTGGCCTCTTGATAAAGAGTTCCTGAGGGGGACCGAAACGTCGACTACTTATATGCTATATCGTCTGGAGTATCGACTAAAAAGATTACTATAAATTTATTGAATCAGTCCCGTGAGTGCTTGCTTTCTACTTTCTTCGTTGGACTTGTATGCTTTTCTGCTGCACAGCAGCCGGTCACTTTGAACCTGCTGCTCCCTATAGCTGAGTGCACCGCTTTTGGATTATATATATATATATATATATATATATATATATATATATATATATATATATAAATATTATAGAGACTAGTCATATGATTTTATATATATATAACATATGGCTTTATATTTTATTTAATATGTATGGCTGGTTTTATAGTATTTATATTTATATAACAAATATAAATATATATATATATATATATATATATATATATATAGTTGGTTTTATATATTTGTTATATAAACATTAGAAAACCAGCCATATATATTATATACATATTACATAAACCTGAGCCATATGTTTTTTATATGTATATATGTAAAATATGTTTTTATATATATATAACATATGGCTCAGGTTTATTTAACATGTAACATGGTTTATTTAACATGTATATAACATCAGTGCAGATCGCATAGTACAGGTTTTAATCTATCAGGGTCGCAGGGGTCGACAGGGCAGCCGGGCCCCCTGGTGTGACAGGCCCGGTTGCAGCTGCGACCCCTGCGATCATGATAGTTCCGCAACTGGTCATTAGTTATATAAATGTGTAGTAGTAGTGTAGACTAATGTTGATTTAAATCGTTTTTTTACTTTTGTAATAAATATAAATAACCAAACATGATTGCAATGCTAATACACTATCCATTAGTATAAATAAATAAATGTAATACATCGCAAACCTGTATGTGTATTTCTGAACAGGAGGCCCACTTCGGAATAAAGTTGGATGCCCTTGAGCTAATGAAATCAATGTTGTTCCTTCTAGGGTTTTTCATAATGACCTTAAATTGCCCTACTCTTGGCTCATTTTACAGACTCCTGCAGCTTTACCATTTGTCCTACGGTGGAATCCAGAACATCGTTAAGGATTTTCATTTACTGATGCAGCAAACTGCTATTTAATGACTTGATAAGGAGGGCACAGTGTATGGCAGAGAAGAGAGAGGCAGGCATAATGAGTATTCTTTGCTATACTCCTTTCTCTACTTTTAATCCAGGTAACTGCTATAGTAATTCAAATAGACAGCATCCTCTGTTAGGTCTGTTTCAGATGTAATTCAGCATATGGATAGCAAAATGGATTTCTGTGGAAGCTGTGCTGATCTTCTTTTGTAAGTTCAATTGTTCATCTAAAGCAATGCTCCTCAACCTTTTCTGCCAGTACTACTTTTGCCATTAATAAGTCACAGCCAATTTGCCCAATAATATGCCAGTATTATTTTGCCATTTAATATGCCCAGCCAATTTGCCCAATATTATGCCACTGTTATATTGCCATTAATAAGCCCCAGACAATTTGCCCAATAATATGTTAGGATTATTTTGCCATTTAATATTCCCCAGACAATTTACCTAATAATATGTCAGTGTTATTTTGTCATTTAATATGCCAGTATTATTTTGACATTTAATATTCCCCAGCCAATTTTTCCAATAATATGCCAGTATTATTTTGACATTTAATATGCCCCAGCTAATTTAGCCCAATATGCCTGTATTATTTTGACATTTAATATGCCCCAGTACTCACCTCCTTGTTGCACCGTGTCCCTGGTCGTCTCCTCCATGCAGTCGTCCCTCCTGCACGGAGGAGGGATACACAGCCACCGGATATGACGTACTGTATAGCCGGATCTTAGACAACATTGGCTCTCCTCTCGGGGCCCGGCACCCAGCATCTGCTGGATGCTTTGCGGCACACCTCCTATCATCCAGCGGCGCACCGCTGATCTAAAACTTTGTTAAAAAAGTACGACTGTGGCTTTAATCACTTGGCCAAAAGTAAGCCAGCAGGGTCCGCTTTTCAGCATTTTTGTAATGAACATTTTCAACAGCTAAACCTTCAAGCATGAATAACCATATTAAACAGTGGAAATTACCAGATCATTGCTCTTTAGGCATCACTGTGCTTGAGGTGGACATCTTTCATTTAAAGTTTTTTGTATGCTCAGATTTTTCAACTAAAGGAAGACTTAAAAAATGTGACGCACTTAATAAAAAGTTTTTTTATTTAATGTACCGTATTTGCTCGATTATAAGACGACCCTGATTATAAGACGACCCCCCAAACTTTGGATATTCCTTTAGGAAAAAAACTAAAAGCCTGAATATAAGACTACCCTATAGGAAAAAAGTTAAACTTGTATATATTCACATGTAAATTGCTTTTTTAATAAAAAATTATGATATCAAAAAATTTATTTCTAGTTTTTATTTCTTTTTATGTGCCAATGCTGCCTTTCTCTTTCCCTTGCCCCCATTTTTCTCTCTCTCCCCCCTCCCCTTGCCTGTCTCTTAACCCCCTCACTTCCCTTGTCTCTGTCTCTTAACCCCTTCCCTCCCCTTGTCTCTGTCTCTTAACCCCTTCCCTCCCCTTGTCTCTGTCTCTTAACCCCTTCCCTCCCCTTGTCTCTGTCTCTTAACCCCTTCCCTCCCCTTGTCTCTGTCTCTTAACCCCTTCCCTCCCCTTGTCTGTCTCTTAACCCCTTCCCTCCCCTTGTCTCTGTCTCTGCCCCCCTCCCTCCCCCCTGTCTCTCTGTCCCCCCTGTCTCTCTGTCCCCCTCCCTCCCTCCCCCTGTCTCTCTGTCCCCCTCCCTCCCTCCCCCTGTCTCTCTGTCCCCCTCCCTCCCTCCCCCTGTCTCTCTGCCCCCCCTCCCTCCCTTCCCCTTACCTTGATCCCTGGTGGCTAGTGGGGGCAGCCGGGGGATGTCTGCACGATACGTGCAGACATCCTCCATGCTGCCCGACACGGCAGTCTATTATGACGGACAGCTGTCCCTCATAATAGTCTGCCGTGTCGGGCAGCATGGAGGATATCTGCACGTATCGTGCAGACATCCCCCAGCTGCCCGATTGTCCCTGGTGCCTAGTGGGGCAGCAGAGGAAGTCTGCGCGATGAGCGCAGACCTCCCCTGCTGCCGCCCGGCACGCTCGCCGGGGATTCTGTGACGAAAGCGGAAGTATCCGGCTTCTTCACAGAAGCCCCGGCGGTCGTGCCGGGCGGAAGCAGGGGAGTCTGCGCTCGTTGCGCAGACTTCCCTTGCTGCTAGAGAGGGGGATCCAGGTCCCCTGCAGCTCTGCTGGTGACCTGGATCCATGTCTTATAATCTGACCTCAATTTGAGGTCAGATTATAAGAGACCTCGATTATAAGGCGAGGGGGATTTTTCAGAGCATTTGCTCTGAAAAAAACCTCGTCTTATAATCGAGCAAATACGGTAATATTTTTTTGAAAATTAGTACAGATCACAGCTTTCCGAATTGGGAATTAAATGTAACTTGAGTGTACAGTCATTGTAAATAGTACTTCTAGGATACCGCAAGTGTGAGTGTAGATCAAGTTACATGTTGGTGACTTATGCCAATATTTCTGTTATCCTAAAGCAAAATAGTATAACACACACACAGGGCCGGTGCAAGGATTTTTGTCTACACAGGCAAAGGTGCATTTTGGTGCCCCCCTCCTCTGACCTGCCACACCTCCCACATAGGGTTGCCACCTTTTCTTCAAAAAAATACCGGCCTTGGTACTGTCTCCATAGACTTAACATTGTCCTGATGCCAGTTTTTTACCGGCCTGCCGGTAAAATACCGGCCAGGTGGCAACCCTACTCCCACACCATTAACCCGCCATACATTATATATATATATATATATATATATATATATATATATATATATATAAAGTATAATGTATAGTGTAAAAAAATAAATACATCTAAATATTCAACTCGCATGCTCTGTGTCACACATTGAAACCCTTAAACACAAAGACACCCTTGCAGTCACACACAGAGACACACTTACCACTTACACACACACACCCTTACACAGACACAGTGACACACTTACACACACACACGCTTACACAGATACAGTGACACACTTACACACACACCTTTACACAGATACAGTGACACACTTACACACACACACACCCTTACACAGAAAGTGACACACTTACACACACCCTTACCACTTACACACACACACACATAGTGACACCAATACACACATAACCTGAGACACACTATTTTGCCACTCAATATGCCAGTATTTTGCCCCTCAATATGCCACTCAATATGCCAGTATTTTACCCTCAATATGCCATTTAATATGCCAGTATTTTACCCTCAATATGCCATTCTTTTTCCATTTAATATGCCAATATTTTGCCCCTCAATATGCCATTTAATATTTCCAGAATTTTGCCCCTCCAATATGCCAGGATTTTGCCCCTCCAATATGCCATTTAATATGCCAGCATTTTGCCATTCAATATGCCATTTAATATGCCAGGATTTTGCCACTTAATATGCCAGGATGTTGCTTCTCAATATGCCATTTAATATCCCAGGATCTTGCCCCTCTAATATGCCATTTAATATCCCAGGATTTTGCCCCCCAAAGTGCCATTTAATATGCCCGGATTTTGCTCCTCCAATATGCCCGGATTTTGCCCCCAATATGCCATTTAATATGCCCGGATTTTGCCCCTCCAATATGCCCGGATTCTGTTGTGCAGGTCTGTGGCTGTGAGGGAAGCGTTGTGTGCTCCCCTCCAGCCGCGCAGCTTCAATAAAGTTTGTTGGAAAAAAAGTTTAAACAAACTTTATTGAAGCCACTCGGCTGGAGGGGAGCGCTCAACAATTCCCTCACAGCCGCGGACCTACACCGGGAGACAGCAGCAAGGAAGGAGGTAAGTAAACGGGCCTGGTGGCGCAGAGGATTTTCCCGCCCCCCCTCTTGGGGCGCCCTAAGGCAGCCGCCTGTGCTGCCTTACGGTAGCGCCGGCCCTGCACACACAGCAAATAGCACCTAATAGTAGCGTAATGTCTGTGTGCGCTGTGCAAACACCAGACTCGCAACAAATGTCTGGAGATTGCACCGTCAGCGCAGGTCCTGCACTTCCAGGTATCTCTGGTTGCACCCCAGCACATGTACAGAGAATCAGGCGCTTTTCTGCTCCAGTTTAGCATAGGAGAACCAAACTGCACTCTGAGCTACTAGCACATATAAAATGTTGCAATTATACATATCAAACAGGAATTGCGCTGTTTTTACCCCCCCCCCCCCCCCCTTCTTTTTCTTGCTGACACTTTAGTGTGCTGAACATTTTATATATCCCCCAAACTATGGATATTCCTTTAGGAAAAAAAACTAAAAGCCTGAATATAAGACTACCCTATAGGAAAAAAGTTTAACTTGTATATATTCACATGTACATTGCTTTTTCATATTTAATAAAAACTTATGATATAAAAAAATGCATTTCTTGTTTTTATTTACCTTTTATGTGCCAATGCTGCCCCTACCCCCCAGACTTACCCAATGCTCTCCCCAACGGTGTCTGTCTCTCTCCCCCATCGTCCCCCCAACCTTGTCTGTCTCTCTCCCCCACCCTCCCCCCCAATGTTGTCTGTCTCTCCACCCCTCCCTCCCCCCAGCGTTGTCTGTCTCTCTCCCCCACCCCCAAGTTGTCTCTCTCTCCCCCACCCTCCCCCAATGTTGTCTTTCTCTCCACCCCTCCCTACCCCCAGCGTTGTCTGTCTCTCTCCCCCCCCCAAGTTGTCTGTCTGTCTCCCCCCTCCCCCCAACATTGCGCAGACATCCACCGGCTGTTAGCGAGGGAGATCCAGGTCCCCTACATCTCTGCGGGGGACCTAAATCCCAGTCTTATAATCTGACCTCGATTTGAGGTCAGATTATAAAACGACCTTGAATATAAGAAAAAAAAACCTTGTCTTATTTTCGAGCAAATACGGTACATTCTTCTTTATTCCAGTTTGCATTTCTTAAGAAAATGCAGGATCTCTTACCTTTGAAACCAGGTTTACCTAAAAACTATGTGGATTACAGTGATTTTGCTATGACTATCGGGAGGCGAAGTAACGTTTTCTGTAACGTTACTGGGAGAAGTTGACTGCATAATTTAATATGTTAGAATAATTTATTCATTGCAATATTCTAATCTTCCGTTTCAGAGTAATTTATTCGTTGACCTCTCTGCCAAAAGCTCAAATAGAAAATATTTGAAGAACAGGATATTGTGTGTATTGTGTGGAAGATTAAAGTTTGTAATGCATGTTTTATTTTCATTTTACTTGGCATCAATTACATTGAGATCCAACCATCTGATAAAGGGGGGAATATTGTTGTGACTGATCATGTCAACATGTGTAACGGACCCCACTGGTGAATATTTAGTTGAGCTACATACTATACTCACTAAAAACCTAAAAGGTGGAGTAATATACACTGATGAGTTCGCCATTTTCCTACTATCCCAACCTTCTAATATCTCCCATTAATTCCTAAGCATGTTAAAAATTCACCTGTACGTCGTATCGTGTCAGGATATGACTGTCTCACACAAAGTATGAGTATCTTTCTCAATAAAGTCTTATGTCCAATAGTGGAAACTATGACTCTGTAAAATATGTTACCAACTGGAGGCGCTATATCTATGATATTTTACTGATATGGTCTGAGATAATTGAAACCTTCCAGGAATTGCTTGTGCATTTAATCAAAATCGTGACGATCTTAACCCCTTAAGCCATATGGATGCATAAATACGTCATACATAGCATGGTCCTGTGTTTTAATGTAGCATGCGCTCCTGAGTGCAACTCTAAAAACTGGCACTTAGTCTTAGAGGCTGCCTCTGGTTCCAATTTAAGCCCCCCCACGCAGTGAGCGTATGCCACATCACACAGAACGATAGTGCATAGGCTGCAAACAGCGATAGCTGCCTATGCTTTTCCAATGCAGTCAGGATGTCTCAATGTCAAGGCATCATGCAGCACAATCACCCCATATTGGAATATGCTGTTTGCCAGTATCTGGCAAGAGCGACAAAAGCGATAAGAAATCACTTCCATCGCTGTTACTGTTGCCACTAGAGGCAGACAGCAACATTACATTAAAGAATAAGGGAAAAGCTATCCCTGCATCTAAAGGTGACTTAGGGTTATAATTAGGGTTAGCTTTAGGGTTGGGGTCAAAGGGTCACTGTAAGAGTGAATGGTTAGAAAACAAAAAATAGTATTATATGTTATTGCCCTATAAATTGCAAAAAAACAACAGAAAAATATGTAGCTATTGGTATTTTTAAACTCGACACATATATTAGAAATTATATAGATGGGACTTTTTTACTGTTTGTAATTGTATAAAAGATTTTTCAGTTAGAAAAAGTTAGAAAAAGTGGGGGGATTAGAATTTTTTTTATAGTAAATTATATCATATGATGAAAATAATGGTCTAAAAAAAAGCCCCATTTGTGCTTTAAAAATGATATATCATTTGTGTGGGTGCACTGAAAATGAACAATGAATTCTGGTCTCCAAGGTGCAGCGAAAGGCAGCATAGAACTTATTCACGACCTTATGATGCGTTAACTCATCGCGCACCGCCAGCCTGTCTGTAACAGACCCAGGACTCTGCCTCTGCCTCCGAACTGAGACAATGTTCCTGGACTTGACCGGCAGGTCTCTGGCCATGTGATTGCAGTGTTCAGTCCATTTTTAGATTTGGTCTATGTCAGTTCAGAGGGCATGATGCAAATGGAGTTACCGCAAATCATTTTCATTTTTAGTAACGATGATTGTGTCTTTAAATTAGACTCTCTTTTTGACTTTATATAGGTACTATTAGAGACTGTTTACTATAGTAACATATTTTTATATTATCCTTTATACATAGATTAAAATCTAAGTCACTTTAGGGCCCAAAAATCCTTAATGAATTAGTTATAATAATTAAAAAATCTCCATATATTTGGATATATAGTTGAGTATTCATTAGTACTGCCAGTATTAGACATTGTATTTGATTGCCTCTTCGTTTTACCATCTTATGTGACATATATTGTCCATTCGGGTGGGGAGTACATAGTATAGCAACACACTTTTAAAGGTGTACTCACAATTATCTTTCCCATTCTCCTACTTCACATACACTGAAATGGTTTCCACACCCAGTATTACCAAATTTCGGCAACCTGGGGTATAAAATATTTATAACATGTTCCATTTACCTTCATTTATGAACCACAAAACTATGTAAAATACCATTTACATGTATTCATGTGCATATACTATATTCTTACCTCGGACCAACAATGTAAACTTGCTAATATATATATGTATACCTTATATATGCACCTTATTGTTTACCTTTTTTTTAGGTATCTTGTTATTATCCTATGTTACCTATGTGGTATCCGTCCCTGAGACTGGTATACTAGCTTACATTAAATACATTGCTTTCCTCTTTGTTAAAATTTATTGTTTGGCATCCTGCATTTAGGTTTGCCATCTGGCCGGTATTTTACCGGCAGGCCGGTAAAACAATGGCTGACTGGATCATTAGCAGGAAGATTCTTGAGGAATGCTTTAATGGTTTTGATGGCCTTATACCTCAGTCCTCAGGATCAAACAGTAGGGAGGAAAGGCTGTGGGTCCTCCCCAGCCAGAAAGCACTAACAAGAACTAACTCATTGAAATACAAACTAACAAAGAACTAGAACTTCCCAGTAATGCCCACTTTGATAGGTTAGCTCTAATCTGGTTGAAGCAGGCGGGGATTGTTCCAGTAGTAGCAATGGGGAGTCTGATGACATAGTAAAACTGAAAACATTGGTGCAGACCAAATAACTGAGGGAGCTATATGTATGTAACTTTTTCAGGAAGTCCATTTCCCTGACATACTGTGTTATAATAATCTATTTATTCTGCAGTATTAGATCCCCCCCCCCCCCCCCCCCCCCCCCCCCCAAATGATCTCTAATTAATTTAGTGCATGCTCTCAAATGTAACCAAATTGGAGGCTGGAAGCAATGTTATTGTCACCATTATTGACCATGTCAGGGATCAAACATGCAAATCTGAGTGTTGAACATGTTCTTTAGTTGGTACATTATGTTCTTGTTAATTATCCAACCTCTTTTCTTCCATGTCTGGGCAGTTAGTCTGTGTAAAAGTCTGAAACACAGATTAAAGGGACACTTTAGTCATCTGATTGTCAAAAGCGAAAATTGGCTAACAAGATCTAAAATGTCTTTGGAAATTGCCATCCTACTCCTTATGTGAGCATTGTGTTTTGGTCATTTTTGTATGAAAGAAATTCAGATCTCTCCTCTGATAATAGTGCATTAGGACAATTATATGATGAGATATATTTGTTTGGAAAGTTGCAATTATTCTGTTATATAACTCAAATCATATATTAAACATTACTAATAAACCATCAGTAACTCACTTTGGTCTTCTATGAATCTTTTACTCCGCATTGGGAATGTTTAGATTTGGAGGCAACAAACAAGTATTGTGTATTAACCAACTGAGCTCACTGGCCTGTTTCAAATGGAATGCAGGATTTGCATAGCAAAATGGATTTGTGTGGAAGCTGTCCCTATCTTAACCCTATGTTTAGATTTGCTTCTGTAAGACATTTTTTAATTATTTTAAACCTTTGCTCACTATTCGACTATATTGCAATAGATCATGTCTGATTGTTCACTGAAAGGATAAACATATCACCAATTAGGTTTGCCACCTTTTCTACAAAAAAATACCGGCCGTTACACCAATTTTTACCGGCCTGCTGGTAAACTACCGGCAAGGTGGCAACCCTACCACCAATATACCATGTATTATCAGGTCCAGTGCTAAAGACTAGATGGCCTACTTAGTAGTCAGCTGTAATCTAGCTGTGTTAGGAAACTTCTCCAACTTGTCTACCTTTCCAACTAAGCTACTAATGTCGGTTCACCACAAATTGTATATAAATATAAATTATTTGGCTTTGGGATGAATGATCACACCCCTCACTAATCAAAACTGAGACATTAATAGCAGAGTAAGAGACATCAGCAAGGTGGAGAATTTAAGCAACTTGTCTATTAATGGATCATTTTTGCAGTTAATTTGATATTTTACAACTGTTTGCTATTGAGTACTATTATGGGTTTACTTTATGGCTATGAAAGAGCTTGAAATGAATAATAAAGCCTAATGTAAGGCAGGAACTCCATTAACGGAAGCTCTCGTTGTTACTTCATAAATTGCCTAAGACAATCATGGGTAGATAAAAAGAAAACTGGAGCACTAAATAATGCTAATAATACATAAGAAATGTGTAGAAATGTATATATAGTAAATGTGTAAAACATGAAAAAATTATACTTAAACCCGGCATTATAAATCCAAATTTTGTCTAGTAGATTGGAATGGTACTTGGCAATCCATGAGACATGTAAAAAAAAAAAAGGAGAAAATGAAACCATATCATGGGTAGATACCAACATTGTCCATTTACTGGACTTTATGACAGACAATTAAATGCTATTCTATTTCATTTTACTTTCCCTGATATGCACAATTTACAATGATTTTAAAAGTTATGATCTAATGGCTTTATTCTATTAAATAATAATGTAAAGCATATTAAAGTAAAAAATATGCTAAAAAATGTTTGGCCCTATGCACCAAAGACACCCAAAGTGTAAAAATTACTCTGACAGGACAATACTTTTTTTTTTTTTTTTTAGGCATGTCGTGATTTTTTGGACTTAGCAGATACACACAGTCGTAAATGGCACCGTGCTTTGCAGTATGAGCGTGAGCAAAGGGTCCGTCTGGAAGAGACCATCGAGCAGCTAGCAAAGCAGCACAATAGTTTAGAACGAGCCTGCCGTGGAGCGCCAGGTCTCTCATCCAATATTGCCGGAGTGCCCATCACTGCCAAGGGTAAGTAGATAATAGAAAACAGCATTTAACCAAAATCATTCAACTTGTTATATTGGAGAAGAAAGACAGTGATATAGCTGTAGCTTTGTGCCACCTGGATTTTTTTTTAGCATTATTAGGGGTCAGTAAGGGACTATACCTCTTAAAAAATAACTGCTACCCTCCTCCATGTAAAACTCAGTAATGAATATTGTGTCACTGACTGTATGCATGTGTGTTTGTAAGCGACTGAGTGTCTGTGACAGCAATAGTGTGCCAAGGAGAGTCTGTGTGAATGATTGTGTACGACTGTGGCAGCGAATGACAAATATGCAAAAGTGAGCATTTATCCAGGGCCTCCCTTCAAAGGGGCCCACAAGCAGGTTCCGTTTTCCCTTAAAGGGGGAACTAAATAGGCAATAAAAGGTTGGGGAAATGAATGCAAAAGACCTTTGTTCAAGATTCCATTTAGAGGAAGAGAGGAGATATGAGAAGAGGTAATACAATAGTTTGTGTTTCTTCTATCAATAGTTTCTTTAAATAATGTTTTGATATGTTTGTAAATATGCTCTGGCTGCACTAGTGTCTCAAAGGGACTGTCTGGTGCTGGTATTTTAAAATGCATATTTTAAATTTTGCATTGCTTAAATGATACAAAATTTGCAGTTTAATGAATATGTGAAAGTACAATAGTTTGCAAAATATCTGTAAAAGTAAATTTTATTGCTGCAGGAACCAACGAGAAATACTCCCATTCATTTGAATGGTATTTCCTGTTTAGTGATGTCATCTGATAGTGTGCTACACATTTTTATATCCTCACTGTACAAAACCATGAAAAGTTAGTTCCCTGTCATATGTGTGTATATCAGAAAGAAATGTTTTCTTACTTCTATACTAATAAACAAACAGCTTTGTAACAGCTAATAACCCAGGTACCTAATTATCCTGTTATTATGATGGGCAATTCATTTACTATCATTACCATCATTATTATTGTAGTATGATTATTATGGGTACTGCAGTCATTGTGGCAGTATGAATATGATGGTCATGGCAGTCCATTTCAGGGCAGCCTGAGCATGATGGGCATGGCAGTCAGTTTTAGTACAGCCTGGGCATGATGGGTATTGGACAAACTTCCAGTGAAAGCAAACTTGAGATTCCAATCAGTGTAATGGCTGCCATGGAGACTCCGTTTCTTAGCTTCCAGGTGGTGCAGGGGGCAGTGGTGCAGGGAGATAAATGGTACATGCACAGTGTGCTTCTCCTGCTTGCAGGTGCACCACTAGAGCAACTAAATTAAAATTACTGTTTTAGGAGAATAACTGAAAATTTTTAAAAATAGCAAATTACAGTCGTCTTAAAAGTTTGGTGTCTACAATTTGCACCAAACTCAATTTGGTGACTAGACTGTCCCTTTAAATCCTCCCTGCGGAGCAGTATTACTTTCAGTTTTTTAGGAGTAAACTAGGAAGAAACCAATGTCATCTGAGGCTGAGTATGAATGATATAAATCAAGACTTCTGTATGGACTGAGGGCATGATTGAACTGTGATTTATAAAGAATGTTAATCCTTTTAAGAAAATATAGTTTTGTACTGTGCCATTAAAATGATGTTCCTAATGTAAAGACTGCAATGTTTACTTTCCCTATTTGAGACCCTTACCTTTACATTCACTTATTTTTGTTTGCGATTTTTTTTGTGTTCTTTTTGTGAGTTAGTTTTATATATTAACTTTTGGCTTTTCAATCTTTCTGCCTCTATATAATGTGTTAATTACATTTTACAGTCTTATAATAGCTTTATTGCAGGGTTTTCACATCATTACCAATTGCAGAGCAGTATCAATACTCTCTGTGTGAACACCAAAGCAAATGATCTTTAAATTATAGTAATTCTGCTCTTACCAAGAGATGAATGATTTTTTACTTAGTTAAAGAAAATTATTTCTCCACTCTAAAGCATATTCATTATTTTATTTTGTATTCTAATCTCCGGATGAATTCTACTGTTTCTTCACTAAATACAGATAACATATTATAGCTAAACACATTTTGTTGTACTGCTTCAAAAGCCCCTTTGTGACCTGACTTTTTTCTCTGGTGGCACGGACTGTTTTTACATTTCTGCGGTGTTTGTGTTTAGCTTTAATTGTCTCCTTTCTCATTTACTGTACCAACACAAATTATTATTTTTTCAGGAAAAGAAGGGCTTTCTTTAGATACCATTATTATGATCATCTCATATAATTAACTATAAAAGAAAAATGGAAAATCATAAGCAATGATCTTGCACAGCAGCACATTTTTTTTCTGTCTGTGCATTTTTAGGGGTTAATTTCTTTGGGCTTTAATTTATTACAGTGCTACAAAAGCTCGTGATGTATAACTGGCTGCTGGGCCCTTGTCATAGTCTTCACCTTGCGCCAAAGTGAGTTTGGGGACTAGACAGTCCCTTTAATGGGTTTATGAATAACAAAAGAGCAATTGCTGCTATATATAACAAATGGTAATTGGGACTTTACATTTCACAAAACTTTACAGTGCGGGAGTTTTAATAAATGACCCCCACTGTGTGCTACTTACCTAACTGTACCAGAAAGCATGTTTCACTATAGCATTACAGCACACCCCATTCAGAGATAGAAATGTCCTACATTAAACATACCTTCATTTCAGCCAATGTCACTCAATTCAGTCTTCCCTCTGTCACTCTACGAACTATGGCCAGACTTGACAGGCCAAATCAATCTATATTTATATTGTGTTTATTGATCGAATGTAGTTACGTGAAATAAATAGACTTTAACATGATTTTAATTCCAGTAACATTTGTGCCACCTATACCAATGAGAGCTGTTGAAGCCATTAAGATCAGACATTATGAACTAATTTCACAGTTTGGATCTGCCCAAAACATCTCTCTATTTCTGTATGTACACTATGTGCAGAAATAGCTGCTTTTATTTTTACACTCTGAAACCTAGACTAAAACTCACCCTCTCCACTTCTACATCCTTATCCTACTTGCTTTACACTCTCGTTGTAATTGAATATTGTTGTTGCATAGTGTTGGATTTTGTATGCCTTGTCTGCCGAAGATCTAATTATATAATACAGTGTCACTGACTCTTTCAAGTTTATCAACTGATAATGGGTGAGTTCTCCGTGTATTTTCCTTTTATTCTGTTTGTCTGTATTATTAAGCACAGTAGCTGTTTGTCTGTGTTTGCAGCTCCTGTGTGTATGAACATGAAACACTAAATAATATTATTATTATTATCCATAGAATAGGATGCCTCCTAGCTGTGTAACTTTACAGATTACAGAATATTATATCTTTATTTTTAATATGCCTTAGCAAAGTCCACTCTTTACTGTCTCTTGAACCGTAACAGATTTGCAAGTCTAAATCTATATTAACCTTGTGAGTGACAGACAAATTACATTTTGGTTCTCAGAGAGTTAAGACATTAGTGTTGGAACAACATTTAAAAGGGAGCTCGTAGGTAGTGGCACGGAGAAAGATGATTACATGAAACACTTGTGTTTTGATTAATTCACAATTGTGTACAATTTACCAAAGCAAAGTTGCAGTAAATAATCAGTAAGCAGGCTGCTCTGCTGCTTTGCTCCTGAATGTCCTGGAGAGAGACTGTAACTCACAATAAAAACTGTTCATATTAAATTCATGTAACCATCATGAGGCTAGACACAGCAGGATAAATATAGCGCAATGCATGTGATTTAACTTGTAGCATCTGTTGGGCTTTCACACACAGGGTAAACCTCAACAAAAGTTGTTGAAATATTTTATCGTTTTAGTACTATAGAAAAATATGGGCTGCAGTACAAAAGGTAGATCCTGCCTAAAAATATAAGTTGGTCATATAAAAGGGTTCCTTTATTGATTACCCTTTATCCTGGTCTAATGTGCTGGAACATCTATAAATTTATACACTTATAAATCTTCAGCATGCTTTTTCTTATACTACATTGCCAACATCTTGTGTCTGTCTCCCTGTCTGCCTGTTCCCTACTAATACTGTGTCATACGTCTTAGTTGCTCATTCACATATATACTTTTGCATTCATAGTCGTATTCTCATTCTTAGTGTCGCATTCTCATTCTTAGTGTCCAGTTTGGCTCCTAGTGACAGCATGTGCCTGTGTGTGACATCATAACCCAGTGCAGAGGTCTGAACCCTCGTATGTTGTGACACAAGAGATAAATGAGAACACTGGGGTTTTTGTTGTTGTTTTTTTAATATTTACTTCTATACCCTCTATGCTGTGTGCCCCACTACATGGCGGCACCTGCAGCACAGGTAATTCTGCATCTGGTGCTGACCTTAGTGCATTGCACCGCCAGTAGTTTCCACCTCTGGTTGGCAGAGAAACTTACAGATAAGAGAATATAAATGAATAGTGATTACTGGGGTCAGTGTACTATAAAACATAAAAAAGTGACACATGCAAGAGAGAAAGAAAGTTTTTTTTTGTGTCAGTGAATGAGAAATACTGTAGTATTATTGTAGAAGTGTACTTTTTGGGTTGTTTTTGATATACTCTTCTCTGCATGCTTGGTAATTAATCAAACGACATATGCTGCTTCCTCATTATTAGAAGTTATGAAGATCTGTTAGATGGTGACTCATTTACTTCCATACAGATAAAGCTGACTAAAAGCTCCATTTATGAAACACTGTTTGTCCATTCATCGAGATACCTTTCTAGAGTGGTGCAAAGCATACACTGTTTATTGTGGAATTATATCATGATCTGGAGGCGCCATTTTGTTTCAAGTGGCCTGCAACTGCTTAGAAAGAATCCCCGGAATTTCTCAGGCATTCTACAACTGGGTTTTAAGCTTTACTCAATCACACATTTTGTTGCGTTGTACCTAATTCAGACTGCATACTGAGCTTATAGAATTAATAGTTTAATGTAGGAGCCCCGCTTTTACTCAGCATAGAGGCTATCAAGTCTGGCTGTGAAAGGCTGGCAGCACCAGTCCTCTCTAGTGACAGGCCAACAGAAACTAGTGCTGTAGTTCAAACCTAGAAGTAAAGGTGAGTGTACGATTTATTTTAAAACTGAGTGTATTGTTGAATAGTTTTACACATGGTTAATGAAACTCGTTGTGTTTTTTTAATTATGTAATAATTGGTTAGTTTGCAGATCCTGAAATATGCCATCATTATGTTTGACAATTGCTGCTTTGGGGCCTCATTAACAATTTATTGTTGCCAGTGCATAGCCAATTAGTACAGAGCTTAGTAGTTTTAGTGGGATCCTGATACACCTGTATCGATGCAAACAAGGCCTGAACATTCTATTGGTTACCACAGAGCAGTTACATATTGTCCTGGTAGATGTAAATAGCTGAACTGATGGGGAAAAAGCTGAAACCACAAATAAACAAAGCCAATGTGTCACATTTAAAAATGTCACTGTTATTTTTAAAAAGTGTAACTGCTGCAGCATCAAATGTTTCATTAATGTTTTCACACAGACTTTAAGTAGTAGTACTATTTTTTCTCTTATTAGGGAGTGTCCAGACTGTTAAAGGGGAAGCCAGTGATGAAGATGAGGAGACAGAGTACTTTGATGCCATGGAGGATGCACCAGCCTTTATCACAGTAACTGCTGACCCCAAGCAGCACAGGTAACTTTACTCTCTTGATCTAATAGATATAGGGCAGTGGGCTGCTGAACATGTCATGCGTGTAGAACTATCTTCCTCTGACATTGCTACCACTGTTTGTATATTTAGTGAAACCATAGAGGCCTAGCAGACTGCCGTTCACTAGTTGATATAATTTAACATTATCATTGCTACTTATGTAACTGTAATTATAGAATTTCAGAGGTCTCCAGGAGTATCTGTGCACATTTATTTTACACTGTTGGATTGTCAGGTTTGCTATTCTTCCTAATTAGCTGTTCTCTGTGAGATCTACTGAAGATGTATATATATCACGCACAGTTATTTGCAGACTCTGCTGCAATGGCTGACCTTTCACTGTCACACTCATCAGTACTGGAAGTTGAGCGTCATAAGATATATTTTTTTGGGAAAAATATACATATACTCACAGTACTGTGTAAAATATTTTAGGCAGGTGTGAAAATGCTGTAAAGTAAGAACACTTTAAAGAAAACACAACTTTTATTTAAATCACTTAACTAAATGCAAAGTGAGCGAACAGAAGAAAAATCTAAATCAAATGAATATCTGATGTGACCACCTTGGCCTTCAAAACAGGTTCAGTTCTTCTAGGTACTTGCACAGTTTTTTTAAGGGACATGTAGGTTGTTCCAAACAGAACTAACCACAGTTTTTCTGTTTATTTAGACATCCTCCATTGCTTCTTTCTTTTCATGTTATCCCAGACGGGCTCAATGATGTTTAGATAAGGGTTCTGTGGGGGTCGTTACATCAATTCCAGGACTCCTTGTTCTTTTTACGCTGAAGATAGTTCTTAATGACCGTGGCTCTTGTTTGAGGTCGTTGTCATGCTGGCCAATCGGATGCCTCCATCATGGTATTAAGTGATGGATAAGTGTGTGCCTGTACTTCTCAGCATAGAGGAGACAAATAATTTTGATCAAATTCCCAACACCATTTGCAGAAATACAGTCCCAAACTACTTGTAAGGAACCTCCACAATGCTTCACTTCTGACTGTAGATACTCATTATTGCACTAGTTTCCAGCACTCCAGTAAACAAACTGACTTCTGCTGCAGACAAATATTTAAAAATATTGACGACTCCTGCACTCCAGTTCCTGTATTTTTCCAGTTTTATTCTTCCTTCACAGTCAATGATTGTGTTTCAACCTACATATTTATGAAAATTAGCATTTGTTTAATTATGCACAAGCCTACAAAATCAAGTGATGTGGTTTTGAAGGGTGGTCACACCAAATATTAAAATATTTATTTGATTTAGTTTTTCTTTTGTTCACTCACTTTGCATTTTAATAAATGATATTTCGATGTCTATTTTTGAAAGCATTCTTTCAATAATACAGGATTTTTTCACACCTGCCTATTTATATATAAACTACTAACACACATATCAGATTGGATGTGTGTGAAAAATACAAGCAATATGGTCAGATAACCAATGATAAATAACAATGTTATTCTAGCTTGTAAGGTACAAGCTTGTTTCAGAAAATATCAAACATTGACTGGTAGTGGAAGACCTTACAGCAAATTACATCCAAGCTGCGCCTTCCATTATTTCTGGCCAAACTCGGGTGATGGCTGTTATTATTATGAGAGCTTTATTTCCTGTTGTTACTGCTATTGAATTACTGCTGTGAACCACACATTGGCTCAATGATATAGGCAACTCTGCAGATGGTCCCACATTATCCGTGAAAATGTGGGTCTCTCATTCCACAAGCAATGAAAGAAGACTGAGCACTAACTGGAATCTTCAATAACACACTATTCACTAAATAATAATTAAAATAACAAGGCAATAATAGCTGACCATAAAAGATTCTCTAGCTTTGCCTATTATTCCAGCCAAGCTGTTGGTTACTGATTTTTGCAATTCCCTACTCAATTCACATATTGTTTATTGAATAGAGCTCAATAACATGTAAGCACAAATGTTTGGTTAATCAGCTAGAAATGTGTTTGGGTGTTTTTTTTTTCCCTAACAAATGTAAGATGAAACTTACAAATGTTGATCTTTTTTGTGTGTGCAAATTTAAAGGGGACACCTTAGAAACATAGAATGTGTCGGCAGATAAGAACCATTGGGTCCATCTAGTCTGCCCAAGACCACCTTGCTGCAGTCCAAAGCTGCAGATGCACTTACTGAATTAGTAAAAAGAGAAAAACTAATGTTAAGTCATCCTGCAGCAGTGAGAAAAATCTTTATATATAGTGAAGAAGCAATTTCTAAGTATTTATCGTAAAGTTTTAGAAAATATTGTGAAATATACCTGCTTGGCTATGTAGCTAAGGTTGCCACCTGGCTGGTATTTTACCAGCAGGATGGTAAAAATATTGGCTTGCCCCCAATTTTTAGTCTATGGAGGTAGTAGCATGGCCTGTAATTTTTTTTAAATAAAAGGTGGCAATCCTATATGTAGCTCGGTTTTTAAAGAGTAGCTGTCATGGCTACAACTTAATGATTAAAAAATACACTTGACATTGAAGAATTCTCCTGAAGCCAATGTATTATCCTAAATAACAGCAGGATGTGTATATGAGTAAAACATTTAGTTATGTTTTGACTCTCTTTTTGGAATTTCGCTCAAGGGAATGATGTTTGTTATCAGATCAAGTGTTCAGCTCAGGGCCGCCACCAGGAATTTCAGGGGCCCTTACTGAACAAATTTTCTGGGCCCCCAACACCCCCCCCCCCCCCAACAATATCTCCCACTCACCCCACCTACCCTCACAAGCATTGGTCAATATGCCAGTAATATTTTGCCACTCAGTATGCCAGTAATATTTTGCCACTCAATAAGTCAGTATTTTGCCATTCAGTTTGCCATTCTTTTGCCATTTAATATGCCAGTAGTTTGCCCCTCAATATGCCATTCTTTTACCATTTAATATGCCAGTATTTTGCCCCTCAATATGCCATTCTTTTGCCACTCAATATGCCAGTATTTTGCCCCTCAATATGCCATTCTTTTTGCCGTTTAATATGCCAGTATTTTGCCCCTCAGAATGCCATTCTTTTGCCACTCAATATGTCAGGGTTATGCTCATTATTTGCAGCCTCCCCTTCCCCAGTACTTACCTCCTTGCTGCTCTGTCTCCCGGGGCTCTGCTGTTTAGCCGGTCCGTGGCTGTGAGGGAAGTGTTCTGCACTCCCCTTCAGCCCCGCGGCTTCAATAAAGTTTGTTTAAAAAAAAAAATGCGATCAGAGTTTCCCTCCGTGCAGGACGCCGGTCGTATTTTTTAAAAAACAAATTTTATTGAAGCCGCGCAGCTGGAGGGGAGCGCAGAACTAAACAGAGGGGAATTTTTTTTTTTTCTGGTGTGACCCGGACCTGGGACGCCTGATTCGCCCGTCAACCCCTGATGGCGGGCCTGGCTCAGCTTAGTAAAACACTCATGGCTGGGAAACAACATTGTGGTTTAACTTTTGTTAAAAAAAAAACCAGAAGAGTAAAAATCTAGTTTACCTCTGATCTGTGTTATTGGTAGAGTCAGTTATGCCATTTATTCTTTCTGATTTAAAAAAAAAAAAAAATCTTATATCACTGAAAGATTCTCCAGCCGAAGCAATCTCCAGACATGGTATTTCCCATTGGCAAGGCCAGCTTTATGGCAGAATACTTTGAGGAGCTTCATATTCATATTTACCAGGCTATCCTGTTACATCTGGAATGCACTATGTCACAGTCTGGATTTAGATTTCTAAAAAAAACTACTTCTATTAGTGTGCTGACCTTTTAACAGCATTCTACCTGCTGTTTGCACAGTTAGACGTAGAAACAGCCTGCAATAAAGAAATATCAACAAATCTCTACTTTACTCTCATCTTGAATACCTTTGTTTTATTAAGAGACCCAGATGTTAAATGTATACTCCATGTCTGTAATTAGTAAAATGTAGATCAGCCTTCAGGCTTGATTTTATTCTATGGCACCCTGAACTGTGAATAGTTCACTGAAAAGTGTCCCTGAATATAAAAGTGAAGATGTAACCCGAGCAGAATATCTTGGAGTCTTGGACAATGGGTTATTCAGTGATATCATTGTTAGATGGATACTATAGGTTAAACAGTTTTTACATGTCTTCCATAACTTCTTAATAGTCTTTTTTTTCAATTAACAAACTACCAAGAATCACAACAAAACAATCTTTTATACTTTGGTTTGATTGATTTGTGCTATCAGGGCTGTTGTTAGTGCATTTATATAAACTTTTTTCCAGATATTATAGCAGAGGCATAAAAAAATTGAGGCTGCGGGCCAACTTAGATATCCATATTTACACTACCACTTATAAAAGTATAATTTTGATTTAAAATGTTATTCACCTGTTTTGAATTACTGCTAAACAAAACATTTTCAAAGGCTAACAGGCTATATTATTCGCTGTTATTGTAAATAAAGAAATTGTAATGCCGCTCAATGCACACATGTGGCCCACTTCAGAAAAATACTTGGACAAACTTTATAACAGTGGTAAATATATTGTCTCATCCCACCAAGCATGAATGATAAAGATATACATGCAGAATATATACCATCCATAAATCCGGCCTTGTGTTACATATGTTCCTATATGTTTCCTGTATATTTCAGACGATCGGGTAGTAATCTCAGCAGTGCTAGCGGAGGTCACCCAGATGATTGGAATCATGAAGACAATGTGAGTTCCTATAGTATTACAGCTAAATTTGAATTGAATTCATTTCTCATCAGCAGATTGACATGAAACTTTTTTTTACAAAAGTTGCATGGTCCCTCAGTTGGGGTTATAAGCATATCAAGCATATAGTTTGAGTTTGTTGTTGTGTGATAATTCCATTGAAAAGTGACAATCCCTTTAAAACAGCATCCAAACTCATCATACTATGTATTAAAGCAACAGTAACATTTAAAAAAAACTTCCCTGGAGCAAAGCATGAGCAGACACTACAAATACTCCATTTTTGACATTGATGTCCATAGTTTTGTGTTGCTCAGTTCCTTGCTGCATTTGCTTATTTTCCTTACTAGAATGGCCCTCAATCATCCAGAGGCCTCTCTATTGTGCAGCAGGTTACTGACGAATCCTCCTGCATATATCCGAATTGTGTGACTTATGGCAGTAACCTTGAAAATATTGTCACAGTTTAAATGTGTTATGTTAAAATGTACTGATATTAGTACTGCAGACTGCTTGGTAGATTAAATAATGCTTGGCAATAATCTGTATTAAACCTAAAACAATATATTTGGTCCCACTGAAGAGATCATTTTACACCCATGTGTTTTTATAAGTGGCACCATTGTCTACACTCCCAACACTCCCAGTGGGACCATCCAAGAAAAGTGTCCAGCCCAAAAATCAGAGGTGAACATTAGAACATGTCTGTGGTCACATTTGTTATCACAGACGAGCTTCATCTGCGAAATACTAGCTATCCATAAGTATAACTATTAAGTGAAGTATCTTTAAGTGCAAGTGTAAGACCGGGAACTTCTGGAAAATCGTTGAGATGTGTTCTCTGGTATCTTTATATCCTTAGGTATTTCATAGTTCACACGATGGCTGTTACAATGATTCAAAGCGCAAAGACCTTCTACCCAAGAAAAGGCGGAGATCGCGTATTCCTGACAAGCCAAACTACAGCCTTAATCTTTGGAGCATAATGAAAAATTGCATTGGCAAAGAGTTATCCAAGATTCCAATGCCGGTGAGTGAGTTTGATTGGCTGCTGTTGTTCATGGATATTTAAGTTATTTCACGCAGTTATTATGTAAAATGGAAAGATATATTTTGTTGCATAAAGTGTATAATCTTTAGGGGTGTTGTATTAATTGCAGATTCCTTCTTCCTTCTATCTGTCAGTCACTTCTGACGTGTTCAGCAGCAGTCTATGTAAGTGTAACTGAGAGGAGACAGAGGTCAACTCAAAGTACTTGTTACAGCCCTTCAGGTTCTGTCCCCACTGCAGTAACTATGGTGAAATTATTTTTCATATTGTCATTTTGAGCCTGTCTAGCTTTCTGTTTGATATTGTTTACATGCGAGACACAGATATCACTAGGGAAAAAAAGCTTACTTAAAAAAAAAAAAAAAAAAAACTAGAATCATTTATCATTATTAATGAAGTCAATTAACTTTTCCATTTTATTTATTTTCATGCATTATTGTCCATTCATTAAAATATTGCGGCTGCCAAATTGATGCCAGGGCCATAATTAAACATTACTCCATGTTATCATGTTAATACCCTTCAGTTCAGACAGGCCCTTTATCTTAGTCAGCAGTGTGCATTGTTGTGTTATGATACAGTACTTTCTTTTGGAAACAGTAACACAGGGGATTCGCAAATTTGTCCTCCCTTAGCTCGTAGGCTGTCAAAAAACAGGAAAGCTGTAGTCCATCAAATGCTCCAGACCTGAAAATGATACCTCCCTGATGATCGTTTCTCCCACTAAATAAAAAATTATTATTTTATTGCAAATTCAATAGGTGTGTTTGTTCGTTAAAATCAGTTCAGTAAAATCAGTGGACTATTGACGTTGGGTTCACACCCTCAGCAGTAACCTGTGGAGAACTGGCAACCAGACTATTAAAACTCAGACTTTAATAGTAGAGTTCAAAGCATCGGTGAGTAGGAGGATTTTTTTATCCCCAGCACAGCTATTTTTTTTTTAATTCTTTATTTTTCAAAGATTATAGATTTAATAATACAGAAAAAGAACATAGGCTTTAGGCGAAGTAAGGCCTAGTTTAATGTCATATCGAGCCTCAGGAAAACATACTTTTCAAAATATTGTGTTCCACTGAATATACAATTGTATAAAGGATAATAAAATATAAGGAAGGGAAGAGAAAAATAAAAAAAGGGGGGGGGGGGGATGGTACAAAAATAGCATGGTTAAGTAAGAAAGGATCGTAAGTGTAGGAAAGGAGGGGGGATGTAGCCGTGCCTCCAAATTCAATTCCAGTGATCAAGAACGCGTTTCTATTTCGAGAAGCATGCCATCCAGGGAAGCCAAACCTTCTGAAATTGTGTTGGGGTGTCGTGCACGTAGGCTGTCAGTAAATCTATATCCTTTGCATCTTCTACTAGATTTTTCACGATCGATAAAGTCGGTATGGTGGGTTGATTCCATGTCTGCGCTATTGCTCTGTGTGCTGCCAGGGCAATTTTGACTAGGACAGCATTTTCATGTCTGGTGCAGAGGTCTGTGGGTTTAGATAGAAGGAAAAGTTTGGGTTTGAATGGGATCGGTTTTGGTATGACGCTTCTTGCAAGCGTATTAATCTGTTTCCAGAAGAGTTGTATGTAAGGGCATGACCACCAGGTGTTGAAGTAGGTTCCAATTGCTCCACAGATCTTCCAACAAAGAGGAGAAGAGGTTGTGTACATTTTTGTGAAAGTATAGTGTGGGCGGTACCACCTCATCAAAGTCTAGCACCCTTGTTCTTTGTGGACAGTGCATATGGATGGTTTTGGAGGTAGCTCCCCATATGTCCACCCAGTCCTCTCGATCTAGGGCATGTCCCAGGTCTTGTTCCCAAGCAGTAACGTATGGTAGTGGAGGGCCTGGGGAAGAAGAGGCAAAGTCTGTGTAGAGTCGAGATAGGAGTCCTTTTCGTCTTAGGTTGTCCATACCATGTATTTCGTACCAGGTTTGGGTGGTATCTGTGGCCAGTTTAGTTGAGGGGATGAGAGGAAAATCCCTCAGTTGTAGGTATCAGAAAAAATAAGATGTTTGCAGGGGTATGTTCTTTTTCATATCGTCATATGTTTTAAGTGTCCCCTTGTGATAGAGATCTAGAAATGTCTCTAGGTTAAAAGCCTTGAAGGGAAGGGGATACATTCCTGGGGGAAATTTATGTACCGGTATATGGGATAAAGAAAGGGGGGAGTGGTCAGTTGTTAACATATATTTAGTTGTGTGATTGTCCCATGTCCTGAGAGAATCGATGGGCATTGGGTCCTGAGCATTGGCCTATGCGCTTTGGGTAGCCAAATGTATTGATCTAAAACATTAGGTGGGAATAAGTAATTTTCGATATCAACCCATCTTATTTCAGAAACGGGGAGTGCCAAGCTGAGATCTGTGTGATTTGGGCAGCCAGGTAGTATTTGAAAATATCCGGAAGACCCAGCCCTCTGAAATGTTCATTCTGGCTCTCTTACCCTGCCATATAAATTGGTTAATTTGCGTTTGCAAAGTCTTCATGTCTCTAGACACAAGGGGTATGGGCAAAGCTTGAAACAGATATAGTAAACGAGGGAGAATGTTCATTTTGACTGTTGTCAGTCGGCCTAGCCAAGATATTGTGAGAGGTCCCCATCTCACCAGCTCAAGCTTTAATCAGTTTAGGAGGGGTGTGTAGTTAAGATGGTAAAGTTGCGTGTAATCAGTGGTAAGGCGAAGACCCAGATATTTCAGTGGGCGGTCTGAGATCGCAAAGTTGAAATTCAGTTGAATAAGTTGGATTGTAGTTTTGGCCAAATTGACTGGTAGTGCTTCAGATTTATCCGGGTTCACCTTGAAACCTGAAACTTCTGTGAATTCGTGTAGTTCGTTGTATAACGAAGCGAGGTCAGTGGGTGTGTGAGGGAGCGTAATATATAGTCAGCGTAAGCAGAAATTTTATAGTGGCTGCAGACAAGGGTGATGCCTTTTATGTTGTCATTTTGACATATGGATTGTAGGCGAGTTTCAAGAGATAGGGCAAAGAGCAAGCGTGAAAGAGGGCACCCTTGCCTGGTGCCATTAAAATTGAAAAATTTGAGTGGGCTAGCCCTGGGTATGCAAATATTGGAGGATGGTTTTTGGTAGATTGCAGAGAGACAATTTTGAAAGTTTTGGGAAAAGTTTGTTCTCTCCAAAACAAGCCGCAAGAAAGCCCAATTCATACGGTCAAAGGCCTTTTCTGTGTCTAGGGAGAGAAACAGAGAAGGCACCTGGTCGCCATCCAAAGTAGGTCCACACGTCGTCTGGTGTTATCTAGCACTTGCCTGCTGGGGATTATGCGTGGCCCACAAGGTTGCTGGGTCGTCAATTGACCCTTCGTTCAGTTCAAAAAAGTCCTTTGTGCGTTGTTTAAGGGAGGCAAGAACCTCAGGGTTGTGAAACAGTGTATTCCCCAAGGGAGAGAGTCAGAGAGACATTTGCATGATCTGACCTTGTGAGTGTGTGGATTTGGGTGGATTCGACTAAAGACAATCAGGAGTGGGAAATACAAAAAGATCAATTCTTGAGTAACTTAGTTGTGGATGTGAGAAAAAGGTAGTCTTTGCAAGAGGGGTTCTGTAGTCTCCAGAGATCCAGTAGGTTATATGTCTGTATAAAATAGTGTAGATATTTGTGAGAGGGATGGGTTGTTCCAGAGGATTTTGCATTAGTCCTGTCCTATTCCGGAGATGTGGTAGCGTTAAAATCACCTCCGACAATCAATTTATCTGTAGGGTGTTTCATTAGGAAGGTGGACAGTTCAAGCCAGAAGGTAGCACTGGGAGTTGATGGGGCATAAACATTGAGTAGGGCTATTGTATGTGAACCTAGGCGTCCAGAGAGGAATAGATAGCATCCCTTAGGGTCAGAATGAGAGTAGGTAACTGTATATGGACAGGGCTTCCAAAGAAGAATTGCTACTCCTAGTTTTTTGCAGAGGAGTTTACTGTGAACATTGGTGGAATGTGTGGTCACGTAATACATGGGGTTTGTCGGTGGAGAAATGGGTCTCTTGGATGAAGGCGATGTCTGTGTTTCTTTTTTTCAAGTGTGGGAGGAGAGTTCTACGTTTTTGCAGGGAGTTTAAGCCGTGCACATTTAAGGAAAGTAGGGAGATGTGGGACGGCATTGTCATCTAGGTCGCAAGTGGGGAGGACGAGCGGGTAGTAGAGAGGGCCAGAGAGTTAGGAGAAGAAGGGTAAAGAAAGACTGGGTGGGAGGCTAGGCAGAAGGGGGGAAGTAGGGGTAAAAAAAAAAAGTTGGGGAGGAAAACACTAAGCAATATTCAAATAGGTAGAGGATAAAAACACAATAGGACTGGGCTTACTTTCAAGGCCAATAGTTAAACGGGAGAGAGGAAATGGTGGCGTGTTACGCCAACTGCTCCTGGGGTGGAGTAAGAATGTCAAGTTAAGCGTCAATCCTTGCGATCCAGACCCTGGTTATGAAGGTTGGAACAGTGCATGAGTGACGAGGAATTGGGAAAGCGTTGATGGCAAGAGGTGCTTAGTGGGTTAGCGATGACGTGGGTGACCGGTTGTTCCTGCCCGGGTCCCAGTCTCTGGGGCTTCGGGAACGGCATCCAGGGTGTTTGATATCATACGCATCCACGAAGGCTGACAGATCATCATATGTAGAGTAGGAGCGGGACACTCCATTGCGTGTTATGATGATCCTGAATTGGAAACCCCACGTATTGGAGGCCTGCAGCCCGCAAATGATCCGTAAGGGGTTTCCATTGGCGTCTTTTATAGAGTGTGATGGGTTCCAGGTCTTGGAAGATCTGTACTTGGGCATCTTCATAGTGCAATGGAGAGCGTCGTTGTGACAGAGCCCTCCAGCACTGTGGTTCTTGGAGAGAACTAATGGCTTTTCTCCTCCCTATAGATTATTGGCCCTGGTATTAAAAAGCGGTTTTAGATTTGGGTACTGTCAAAGTAACTGGACAGCGGTTGTAAAAGTGCTGCATATAAACTTGTAAAAATACAAAAAAGACAGCGCTACATATAGTAACATATATAAATACAATACAATAAAAACTACTGTACACAATGAATAGTAGTATAAAAAATATATGTATTTAATTCAGAATAAATAATAGTGCAGAAATGCACAAAAAATAGAGTACATAAAATAAATGAACCACCAGTATATATGGTACAACTACACAGTAAAAGCATATACAGAGGCAGGTATCTATACAAAATGAGAGAGAAAGTATGCCAATACACACCTTGTATTCCTGCCTGAAGTAGTGCTGGACTCAAATTATAAAGTTGAATCCAAAGGAAAGCCTGGCCAGGTCTTTCAAAACGAGGGACGCCAAAGAAAAACAAGGGATGCGCTTCGACTAACTTCCTCAGCCTACAGAAACTACGGCGTCCAACACACTTCAGGCAAACAGAGGTGGAGCTTATATAGTTTACATCTCAATAGAAGAAACAACGGAGCAAAATGAAAGTAAGAACGTCGTGACGTCTATGACGTCACTGGTGCTGACAGGGAGACAACCTCTGCGTCTGCAAATTACAACAATAATACTGTATGATAATAAAATGACATTGAATTACAGGCAATATAAAAAGAGAAAGTGTAAAACTTATACCCAAAATAAAGATTTGTCCACAAATATAATATGTAGAAAAACGGAGATCTTAAAGCAACATGGGAGAATTTGTCATGCAGGTGGGAAAATCCATGAAAAACATACTTTAATAGCAAACAAGGTAAAAAAAATATAGAAATGTTTCATCAGTGCAATGTGCCTCATGCAAGAGGCCTACATATATATATATATCAGTTTTATAAAAACAATACAGAGGTATGACTACATCAATTAAGACCCCCATCCATCTTCCTCAATATAGATTATTATGGTAGAACCTTAAAGGCATATACACCAAGGCAATACTTGGTTTCCATGGAACAATCAATTATTATTCCTTTCATATCTAAATATTTTCACTGTCATACATTGTGACCCAGCAAGTGGATAGATGAGATATAATGAACCAAAAAAAAAGGCTACAATGAAAAACTATACATGTTTGTATGTATTGTCTAGGGATTGGTGAGCATAAATCAGAAAATTTCTCAGGGACAGAGAAAGGAAGGAAGAGTAAAGGGATTCCAGAAGGAGGAATTAATCCAAGAAGGGTATAAGGACAAAGTTGTCATTGAGACCTCTGGGGACTAGTGTATTTAAAGTTAGAATCCAGAAAGTCTCTCTCATACACAACGTTTTGAGTCTGTCCCCCTTTCCTGAACCCAAAACTATATGTTCAATTGCCAAGGCCCTCAGTTTTCTATCATCTCTTTGATGTACTTCACGGAAATGTTTTGACAGATTATGTTTTTCACATCCTTTCCCTTTATTATATCTATGCTCTGAAAGTCTCTTCTTGAAAGTTCTGCTAGTCCTACCTATATACTGGAGGCCACAAGGGCACTCCAGCATATAGACCACATATTTAGTGTTACAAGACACATGTCTCTTGATGTTATATTTAGTCCCAGTAACCCCATCCACAAAATAATTTGCTTTTTTGGGACAGACTGAACAGTGACCACAATTTCCACACCTATACCACCCCTTTAAACTGGCCATGAAATTGTATTTATGAGATTTTTCCTTAAACATACTAGACATATCTGTCGGAGCTAGAAAGCTCTTCAGATTCCTATTCCGTCTACAAATAATTCTCCCTCTGTCAGGTAAGGTGGGGGCTAGAACTGGATCGCCCTTAAGGAAATGCCAGTGTCGATTGATAATTTTGTCTATATCGCCAATTTTATCCGAGTAGGTGGTTATAAGGCTGGATTCAATCCGTCTAGTGTTGTTTTGATTGTCTTTACATTGATTTTTACTTATAATTGGGTGTCCATTAAGAGCTGTGATCTTGAATTTCTTATTCCTCTTCTGTTTGCTAGGAGCAAACTTGATCGAATTTCACTAAGGGTGTTATCTATTAACTTATGGTTGTCACCTCTCTCAATTAACCTGTCTCTAATCATAATGGTCTGTTCTTAAAAATCGCCTAATTTGGAGCAGTTCTTCTTCATACAGATTAGTTCACCCTTAGGTATATTATTTAACCACTTTTTATTGTGGTAACTCTTCGAATTGAGATATGTGTACTTATCCACTGCCTTAAAATAGGTCTTTGTAATAAAACTCCCATGACTCTTATCAACCGACACTGTCAGGTCCAAAAAGTTAACACTATCATGGCTATACTCGTGGGTAAAGATCAGTCCAAATGGATTCACATTAAGTTCCTCCATGAACACCTCTAATGACGCTATAGGAAAAATACATCAATATAGCGTCTGTACAAAACAAGATTGGCACTGCGATGGGGTCCAAAAATAACCTCCTCCTCCCAGCTACCCAAAAAAAGATTTGCATAGCTGGGGGGCAAAACGGGTCCCCATTGCAGTGCCACATATCTGTAAATAAGTCACCATCAAATAAGAAGTAGTTGGATTCTAAAATAAAAGACATACACTGTTCAAGAAATTTTCTGTGTCTAGCACTCAGATAGTCCCGTTGATTCAACATTTTCATCACCCCTCTTATCCCATCCTTGTGTTGTATCGAGGTGTATAGGGCCTGTATATCTGATGGCACTATATACATATCTGGCTGCCACTCAATGTTCTTCAGGGTATTAATTAAGGCCAAACCATCCTTTAAATAAGAGGACATAGTGGGGACAAGGACTTGGAGGAAAAGATCCACGTATAGTGATAAATTAGAGGTTAGTGACCCCACCCCCGAGATGATCGGACGGCTAGGTGGGTCAACCAACTGTTTGTGGATCTTGGGTAGGTGATATATATAAACTTGTATTTATTATATTTCATGTCATGTTTAAAGCTATACAAGTTTTATGTGACTCATCCATTGTCCTCTGTTAATTAGTTTTACTGTTAAGTGATTATGTCCATTGTATGCTTGTACCAATTTAATGACTGGACCTAGTGGGGCACTGTGAGCCGTATCGAGTAGGAAGTTGTCAGAAGGTAGGTCTGGCAAGGCAGTGCGGAACATTTGCAGCAACACTTGGGGTAAGGCTTCCAGCCCAACAGCTTCAGTAAGACCTCTGATATGCACATTATTTCGGCGCAAGTGATTACCCATATCTTCCTTGGCATTTCTAGAGTAGACACCCTGTGGTGTAGGTCCAGGTGGTCATAGTACGTGGACAGGATATTAATCTGTTCCTTTACGTGGCTGTTTGGGACTGTAGCGACTCAATATCCGTTTGTATTGTGGCCAATGTTGTGCCAATTTATTCATGTATGCAGGATTGAATCCTGGTGAATATATCTTCCAGGTCTTGTTTGGTGGAGGGGTGGTGCACCGTGGAGGGAGCCGCCATTTTCTCATCCTGCGGTAGGTCCTGGCTTCGTTTTTTAAAAATCGGGGCTACTTCTAAGGGGTCTTTCTTCCTGGTGCGTCTGGTATTGAGAGGTGGACCCATTGAGGAATGGATTCCCCCGAGACATATGCAAGATTCAGCAGGTTGGGATTCTGCAATTAGCTTTTGTAGGCTCCAGAGCTGAAGAGCTAGTTTTTCAAGCGGCCATTAAGATGCAAAGCCACGCCTCTTCCCCCAGCACAGCTATTTAAGGCCTGATCTTCGCTAGTCCTTTATCAGCTCAGCATAGTTCACTGCTTATTAAATGGACTCCAATGTGAATGAAAAGGATGGTTAGGGATAGTATGAAAAAAAATTGCATTTGTCTGTGAGTGGCTGTTTGGTAGTAGGATGTAATTTAATCTGACATTTTGAGGGGACACTGCAATAGAATGCTGGCACTATACAACTGTTGAAAGATGCACACTGCAGGATTATAGTCAGTTGTTGTATTAATTTGTAGAGATTATTTGTGTGTATTATACACAGTAAGATTATTTACATAATTTGTAGGTTTTTCACACTTTACTGCTACTACCAACAGCATTATTGTGAATAACACATTACCCATTAAATGACAAGAGTCAGCAGTTATGTTTCCATTATGAATAAGAATTTTATTTTCGAGCATCTTTTTACATAACCTCTATTGTATCCACAAATTGCTGCATTATTATATCATCATATATATCTGAATTTTATGGCGTGCCATTTATTGTGAAGTGATTTAATTAATCCATTATTCTATCTGTGGCCGTATGAAGCTTTCAGAGGACTGTTTACCTAAAACATCTTAGGGATCTCAAGGTTACCAGGTTATCCGCTACTGTGAGAGGCATGACAACCAGACAGTATGAATCCCTTTTAATTTAAACGATTTATTGCAACAGGGACCTGAATCTACAGTCCAAGGACTCTGCAGTGAAGCAAATTTTGCAACAGATAAAACATTTAAGACAAAAATATAAGTGAGATTTCAGCTCTGGAAGTGGCAAATGAGATGAGCTCAGTGTATTATGCTTGACGTGCTATTTTTAAGCCAGATGTCCTACAGGGAGGAAAAAAAACCTGTTTATGCTTCTTATATTTGAAGTGATGTCACATTAAATGAATTTACAGCCATAGATTTGTAGCTGGAATATACCCTTTGTTTGATGTGCTGATCACTTGTGATGCTCAAAAGCTGTTCCTAGAATATCACAAGTAATGTAAACATTCAATTAATATGCATTATTTCAACTGGTAAGAAAGGTATCAGAAAAAATAATAAAATGAAAACAGTGGAATAACCTAAGACATGTTTTTAAGTCAAAACTCCGCTAACTCTTAAAAGTTTTCACAAAGGGGTGGTTCAACAGAGTTTAACACAGAATTTGATTTAATAGTATCAGCTAATGACTGTACAAAACTGCTGATGTTCAATTATCGTATTTTTTCGAATATAAGACGACTTGACGTGTTTTGCACAGATTGTGCTTATTACGTGTCATTAAGCCTTTTTTTCTCCTGTATGTCTATTCCTTTTGCTCCCTGATGATTTTATAGGTCCAAGGACATCAATAAATTTATACTTTTGGTAACGATTTCTTTCCTGGTGTAAGCTGGTGTCCTGCATACTAAAATATGACATAGACCCACAAATTGTTTTAAGGTAAAAATATGTTTATTTAGACTAATCAAAACTATATGCCACACACAGAAAATAAGAAAATGTTCTTATATGTGGAACTGCCCCTTTAAGGTCAGGGAATTCATTTAATCTGTCTTGGTTTATTTCTGTATGTGCAACTAATTGACAGAAGCATGCCTTAGGGCGCCCCAATGGGGGGGCGGGAAAATCGCCCGCTCCCCCAGGCCCGTTTACTTACCTCCATCCTGCTGTTTAGGTCCGTGGCTGAGAGGGAAGCGCTGTGCGCTCCCCTCAGGCCGTGCGCATTCAATAAAGTGTGTTGAAACTTTTTTTTTCAACACACTTTATTGAATGCGCACGGCCTGAGGGGAGCGCACAGCGCTTCCCTCTCAGCCACGGACATGAACAGCAGCATGGAGGTAAGTACTGGGGTCTGGGGAAGGGGGGAGGAGGGAGGTATATCGAGCATCTGACTGGCATAATATTCCTGGGCATCTGCCTGGCATAATATTCCTGGGCTCTGACTGGCACAATATTCCTGGGCATCTGAATGGCATAATATTCCTGGGCATCTAAATGGCATAATATTCCTGGGCATCTAAATGGCATAATATTCCTGGGCATTTGACTGGCACACTATTCCTGGCATAATATTCCTGGGCATCTGAATGGCATAATATTGCTGGGTATCTGACTGGCACACTATTCCTGGGCTCTGACTGGCATAATATTCCTGGGCTCTGACTGGCATAATATTCCTGGGCATCTGACTGGCATAATATTCCTGGGCATCTGACTGGCACAATATTCCTGGGCATCTGACTGGCACAATATTCCTGGGCTCTGACTGGCATAATATTCCTGGGCATCTAACTGGCATAATATTTCTGGGCTCTGACTGGCATAATATTCCTGGGCATCTGACTGGCATAATATTCCTGGGCTATGACTGGCATAATATTCCTGGGCATCTGAATGGCATAATATTCCTGGGCATTAGACTGGCACACTATTCCTGGCATAATATTCCTGGGCATTTGAATGGCATAATATTGCTGGGTATCTGACTGGCACACTATTCCTGGGCTCTGACTGGCATAATATTACTGGGCTCTGAATGGCATAATATTCCTGGGCATCTGAATGGCATAATTGTCCTGGGCATCTGACTGGCATAATATTCTTGGGCTCTGACTGGCTTAATATTCCTGGGCATCTGACTGGCATAATATTCCTGGGCATCGGAATGGCATAATATTCCTGGGAATCTGACTGGCACACTATTCCTGGGCTCTGACTGGCATAATATTACTGGGCTCTGAATGGCATAATATTACTGGGCTCTGAATGGCATAATATTCCTGGGCATCTGAATGGCACAATATTACTGGGCTCTGAATGGCATAATATTCCTGGGCATCTGAATGGCATAATATTACTGGGCATCTGACTGGCATAATATTACTGGGCATCTGAATGGCATAATATTACTGGGCTCTGAATGGCATAATATTCCTGGGCATCTGAATGGCACAATATTACTGGGCTCTGAATGGCATAATATTCCTGGGCATCTGAATGGCATAATATTACTGGGCATCGGACTGGCATAATATTCCTGGGCATCTGAATGGCATAATTTTCCTGGGCATCTGACTGGCATAATATTCCTGGGCATCTGACTGGCACACTATTCCTGGGCATCTGACTGGCACACTATTCCTGGGCTCTGACTGGCATAATGTTCCTGGGCATCTGAATGGCATAATATTCATGGGCATCTGAATGGCATAATATTCCTGGGCATCTGACTGGAATAATATTCCTGGGCATCTGAATGGCATAATATTCCTGGGCTCTGACTGGCATAATATTACTTGGCTCTGACTGGAATAATGTTCCTGGGCATCTGACTGGCACAATATTACTGGGCTCTGAATGGCATAATATTCCTGGGCATCTGAATGGCATAATATTACTGGGCATCTGACTGGCATAATATTCCTGGGCATCTGACTAGCACACTATTCCTGGGCTCTGACTGGCATAATATTCAAAGGCTCTGACTGGCATAATATTACTGGGCTCTGAATGGCATAATATTCCTGGGCATCTGAATGGCATAATATTCCTGGGCATCTGACTGGCATAATATTCCTGGGCATCTGACTGGCATAATATTCCTGGGCATCTGAATGGCATAATGTTCTTGGGCATCTGAATGGCATAATGTTCTTGGGCATCTGACTGGCACAATATTACTGGGCTCTGACTGGCATAATATTCCTGGGAATCTGACTGGCATAATATTACTGGGCTCTGACTGGCATAATATTCCTGGGCATCTGACTGGCACACTATTCCTGGGCTCTGACTGGCATAATATTACTGGGCTCTGACTGGCATAATGTTCCTGGGCATCTGAATGGCATATTCCTGGGCATCTGACTGGCATAATATTCCTGGGCATCTGAATGGCATAATATTCCTGGGCATCTGACTGGCATAATATTCCTGGGAATCGGAATGGTATAATATTCCTGGGCTCTGACTGGCATAATATTACTGGGCTCTGACTGGCATAATATTACTGGGCTCTGACTGGCATAATATTCCTGGGCATCTGACTGGCATAATATTACAGGGCTCTGACTGGCATAATATTCCTGGGCATCTGACTGGCACACTATTCCTGGGCTCTGACTGGCATAATATTACTGGGCTCTGACTGGCATAATGTTCCTGGGCATCTGACTGGCATAATATTCCTGGGCATCTGAATGGCATAATATTCCTGGGCTCTGACTGGCATAATATTACTGGGCTCTGACTGGCATAATGTTCCTGGGCATCTGACTGGCATAATATTACTGGGCTCTGACTGGCATAATATTACTGGGCTCTGACTGGCATAATATTCCCATTGAAATACTGGTAAGTTTGTTGATTTAACTTTACTTCATTTTAAATATTGTATTTGTTCCCGTTTTGTTTCTTCACTGCAAAATAAGATATATGCAGTGTGCATAGGAATTTGTTCATAGTTTTTGTTTTTACTATAATCCGGCCCTCCAACGGTCTGAGGGACAGTGAACTGGCCCCCTGTTTAAAAAGTTTGAGGACCCCTGGGCTGGCATATTGAGTGGCAAAATAGTGTGTCTCAGGTTATGTGTGAATTGGTGTAACTATGTGTGTGTAAGTGGTAAGGGTGTCTGTGTGTGTGTGACTGCAAGGGTGTCTTTGTGTTTAAGGGTTTCAATGTGTGACACATTTTAGAGCATGCGAGTTGAATATTTAGATGTATTTATTTTCTACACTATACATTATTCATATATATATATATATATATAATGTAAGGAGGCTTAATGGTGTGGGAGGCGTGGCGGATCAGAGCAGGGGGGCACCAAAATGCACCTTCGCCTGTGTAGACGAAAATCCTTGCACCGGCCCTGGACAGAAGTGACGACTCCTTCTCTAACTTACCATACTCATAACTTTCAGAATAAAGCATTAGCAACTTTAGAGTTTTGTTTGCTAACCACTCTCGCAAGCCTGAGTTGGTCTAAAGTGTAACATCCAGCTGTGCATACTAGATTGAGCTGACATGCACATGGTTAAGGATTTATTAATCATGCAGCATGTTTTTGCCCTTTCTGGTATGTCATAATTTTATTTTACTATTTAGAGTAATACCTACTTTACTAGTTGAAGTAATGTACATTGAAACTATAAGTGTAATCAGATTTTATAATTGACTTCAATTATTTTGAGGCTTATTCAGTAATATCAAATTATAAATTGAACATAGGAAAGTCAATAATTATGGTTAGCAATATTGTAATTATGGCTAGCAATATTGTAATTATGGTTAGCAATATTGTAATTATGGTTAGCAATATTGTAATTATGGCTAGCAATATTGTAATTATGGTTAGCAATATTGTAATTATGGCTAGCAATATTGTAATTATGGTTAGCAATATTGTAATTATGGCTAGCAATATTGTAATTATGGCTAGCAATATTGTAATTATGGCTAGCAATATTGTAATTATGGCTAGCAATATTGTAATTATGGCTAGCAATATTGACAAAAGAACAAAAAAGTCTATTGAAGAAGCAAAATAAATTTTGTTGGACAAACAAAGAAATAATTTATTTGGGAATAAAAATTGTACCAAAGGTCAAGGAGATTATGAGTATAAAATGTTTTGAATGAGACTAATTATACACTTAAGTGTTGGAAAAGTATGCCACTATCATGGCTGGGTAGAATGAATGGCCTGAAATCTCACATCTTGCCTAAATGGCTTTCTGTTTTTCGACATTTACCTTTATCTAGTCCAATCTAGTTTCTCCAGTTTTGTTTAGCTTGGTTAAAAGCCCCGTGTAGGATTGAGGAAGTTGGCACAGAAAGTTTAATCTGGGAGGATGGGCATGCCGATAATCAGAGACTACTACTTAGTATACATGGTAGCCCATGTTTATATGATGCAGCTTTCAGCTGCCAAGTTTGAATGGTAGATTTAGTAGTATAGTTTGATGATAATTTTTGGCAGAAGTTTAAAAATCATTAGGTTCTTCAATTCTTTTACTGCAGATTTTGGTTGGTGTCTTTTCAGTCTCAGAGTTAATTGGAGCTCTATGGATTTAATTGTGGATCTCTAATTCCAAGATTTAGTGTTGTCTGAGGATGTTGCAGTGTTAGAGATTACCTTTCCCAATTGTCAAGATTGCACCATTCTGGTAAAACTGATTAAATGTTTATCTTACTTTAGTGGCTCCCATAGTGTTGAACAGGCGATGAGTCATTCTGTTCTGTATCATAATTTGTAAATGTTTGCGGTTGTCACCTGATGCCATTAATTAAATAAAATGCAGCATGAATCAAAATCTACAAGCGGTTGTTTTTTAATATATTCCTAATGCTGATCAATGTAAAAAAAAAAAAAAACCTTTGTTCATACAATGGTTTTCATTTTGCAACCACATACTATAGTTCCTTACATGAGCCTGCATAAAGCAATATATTTTGTGAATAATCTATTGTTTTCAAGAGTCCATGTTCAATTAGAATAATAGAAAACTACCAACCTACACAATAGATCATTAGACTACTTAATTATTAACCCCAGTTTAAATATTATTGATGGGTAGAAAAGGTCATGTAATTGTCTGGAACTTTTACATTTGAATTTAATGGCTTAATTGGTTCTATTCACTAAAAGCTGCAAAGCTCAGACAATAATAGCTAAATTGGAAGGATAGGCAAGCCGGAGAGTTTTTCCAAGTACTGATATTAATGCCTGATTTTGTAGTTCATCACCGTTCCATTTTAAGTAAATAAGTGGGAGCTATTAACTAAAAGTGAAGGGCATGTGAGATGAACATTTATTCATAATTTAAATAAAGATTTACATCTGCATTAACAGGCTCAGCTATGGTCTTTCAGCAGGAGAAACATGCTAAGTTTGTCCCTGCACAATGCATAGTTAAGTGGCTAAGATCACCTCCCCCCTGATGCTGTTTTCAAATTTAACCAATGGATAATGACGCACCACGTGGTCAGGTTTTGTTCAGTGTTGATTCGTTTGATGGACCAACAAGATGGTGGGAGTAACGCTCCTCATGATCACACAGTCTTGTCAGTGATTGGTTAATGACTTTATTCCAGGTGCATTTACGCTGATAGGGGAGTTTCTTGTATTAGCGCAGGTAGTTTTTATTTATGCACATTTTGATCTCCTGAGTAAGTCTAAATCTAGAGATGAAACGCATAGGGCTATAATGTATACACAGATTCAAGCCATTATGAGAAACGGATCGTCTCTTCCTGCACTGCAGCGTCTGGTCATCTCCCATATGAACAGCGAGTCTTTCGATTCAGTTTCCTAATGCTGAGACCTATTGGACCATCTAAGTGGGATCTTGGCTTATGGACGTGGCCTGTTCCAACTAAGCATCGGAGGGGAGGGGGGGGGGTTATACAATGTGCTGTATGTTGTGCATTTTACAGAAAATACTTTTTTACTTGTGAGATTTTAATAAATGTCTGATACATTTTATACTTTTAAAGATAATGTATGATAATGTTTTCCATATATGCAGTAGTAATTAAGTCAAGATTTTAAATAATACTACACATAAATGCACTTGGAAATGGTGCATGACTTACATAGGAAATTGTAAGTCGATAATCACAGAACTGTTTTATATTTTTGTCATGTAATCTATTCTAAATCAGTTTTTCGTTCAAGCTTCATTAACTAATAGAAGCTACATGTGGTGTAACATGCCTGAACAACTCACTTTATTGCTCTATCTATAAAATCTTGCGTATCTAGGGATTTTATTTCTTAAGTGTGTATGTTATATTGAAGTCAGTGACAAGGTTTCATTACATCTTCTATCCTCTGAGTAATCAGACCTGTCCCGCTAGAGACCGAAAAACAATCAATAAAAAATATACAAAACAATACCCACAAAAGGCATTATATTGGCTCTTAATTGATTGAATGATATTTCTGTCAGGGATACGATGACTGTAAAGATGAAGATATAGATTTGTTACTATTTTTAATAACTTGTTCAGCAGTACTCTGATGTGACCAGTCTCTCTTCATCATTTCCTAAACTGTCACAATTAGGAAATTGAACGATCAGTGTCACAATATTTTTGGACATCGGAGGGAAAAGCTAATCCTGAGAAAGATTAATAACAACACAGTGTTTGCGTGTCGTGCCCCCTCTGTGTAGGCATTTCCGCTGTCTTTTTTTATTGGTTCCCATTAAATTCCAGGTTCCACATTTTATGGTCACTTATCCGTCTTGCATGTGTCATCATGGCAATCTAGTACTGAAAAATCCCATGTAAGTATGAAATGCTACGTTCTATAAGCAGCTCTATGATGCCATACTAACACTAAATAACTAGAATGCTTCATTGTGGACTTTGGTCTTTAAGCACCAGAATATTATAACTCCCAACTGGGTTATATATTCTTAAATGGTTATGGCATGTTAGGATTGTTATGCTTTGTGTTAAAAACACAACTGTGTGAAAGATATTATAAGGAATAATATGGAAATTGGAGGATTTTCCATTACCTGATGCAATTTATACACCATTATACTTATTTTAATATACTATTTTAATAAGAAACTCAGTTTTGGCTAAGATTGAAGGACATCCTGTGAGAATATGGAAGGAACAATAAAAACAAGCTATTTCGGCTGAAGCCAGTGATGTTGGCTTCTCTGGTGCCTTATGGACCATTATTTGTTTGTTCGCAGTTGTCCCTGAGTGCATCATGTCATTCAGGAGAATATTTGATACTGTTTAGAGATGGAGGTAAATTAGCAATTTCAATGATGTAACAGTCCTAAATTGTTTTGGAAGTGCTGGAGACCAGAGAGTAACATGATCACTCTAATTATAAACGTGATTTAATCACATTCAGTTCTTCCTTGTTTACCAACATCTCATAGATTTTACAGCATGCCAATCATTGACTACACAATACAGATAATGACAATGATGGGTGAAGTAATTAGTCTGGAGTTTATTAATATCTTGGATATAGATCTGACTCTCTAACTGAATCAGCCAAAGTATTGCCTTTTTTCATTTCTTGTAGGAAGCGTTTCGTAAAACATTTATGATTGTTAAAAAAGCTTTCACTGGATTTTAAGAACAATGGTCATTATATGTTTCATTTCTTGATTTTTGTTTATTTATTTTGCTTATCAGAAATATTAGTTTGTGTTTTGATAGCCCTTGCAATGCAGGCAGAGTGGATTAATGTGGGTTATTATCACATAATTTGATAGAGGAGGGCAAACATATTAGTACAAATATGTCTTGTACCTCAGGGGTAGACAGTATTGTTGTCTGTGGTGGAAAGATAATTTAATGATGTTCTACAGATCTTGCCATGGACACTTTGCCTATCACTGATGTAGAGGGTATGTGTTTTATAAACTCTTATAACCACCCTCATCAATGAAGTGTGGTGTGCATTAAGTAACTTTTTTATTTTTATGCCTTATTTCTTTGAAAACCTATTAAATGATTGTATTAATCTAGAAGAGCCCCATTGCTCTTCTGGGTATGAAGTTCCATTTCACCCACACTATTCATTCATGTGATTTTAATTTATTCTAGAGACAAACAATATCAGTCTACTTTTGTATATTCAGGTCGCACGTAGGCCAAATTATACAGGTTGAGTATCCCTTGTACAAAGTCCCAAATGACCCAAAATCGTAAAAAGAAAAATTCGGATGTGGATCAGTTCGTATAAGAGATACTAACCTTCCTGGTGGCCTGGTTTTAAATCTCCTTTGCTTCACTCTCCTGTGCGCTGTAAATTTGGAGCCAGTGCTCATGGGAAATGTAGTTCCCAGAGCCCTGCAACGGGAGGGAGGGACTACCATGGAGCAGGTAATTTAACCAGCTCCACTGCTGCAAATGATCATTTATAGGGCTGGTGCTACCAAAAATGATCCGTTAACCTTCGATATCAGTTATCCGATACGCTGCCGATCTCCAGCATTTCGGATGAGAGATACTCAACCTGTAATTGTTTGTGGTTAAAATGAACAATTACCCTAACATTGCTGCAATCCTTCTACTTGCTAGTGGGAAATCCCTCATGCATTTTTATACAAGGAGCTTATTTTATGAGTTTTTTATCAACTGTAAACTCTGTTCAATCCTGTGTCCATTCCCAATGGAGTTGACTCTGTTCTTCATTTTCTCAAGGTAGATAAGTAACAATAAATTGGATAATAATAATATTCCATGGAAGTTGGGAACAAACTCTTATTATTGTTATACTATTATGTGTTTATTGTGATTAAAACAATGTGACACTCTTCAGAAGTATTCTGTCTTTATATTAAACACAATGTGCTCTATTGTAAGGAAACATCCTCTACTGCACTGACTCATTTTGTGAGTGGTTTACTAGTGCTTCGTTTATTGGTTGGTTTTGAATGTTCTATATTTGAGTTTATGTTATTAAAGTTTTACATAATTTTGGAACCTTGTAATTATGTACAGTCTGAACTAGATGTGTCTGAACTAGATGTGTCTTCACTGCAAGAGGATTTGGACAAATTGAGTAACTGGGCAGATAAATGGCATATGAGAATCAATGTAGACAAATGTAAAATATTACATTTTTGGGGTATAATGATAAAAATGCAATGTATAGTTTAAAGGGTGTTTCCTTGGGGAAATCTATTTATGAAAAAGATTTGGGAGTAATTCTTAACAGTAGACTTAGCAGTACTGCACAGTGCCAACTGGCAGCTGCAAAGGCCAATAAAAATAGGTCACAGGAGGAAGATATTATTCTGCGTTCTTGCAAGTTCATGGTAATTCTGGGCAGATTTTCTTTAAAAAAAAAGACATTTTGGAACTAGAGGGTGCAGAGGAGGGCTACAAAACTAATAAGGGTAATGAAAAGTTTTAGTTATGAAGACAGGCTAGAAAAGTCAAATTTGTACATCATTGAGAAATGGCTTAGAGGGGATATGATAATGTTACATAAATATGTACAGAGCAAATACAAAGGGCTCTCTAAAGACCTGTTCATTAACAGAACAGTACAAAGGACAAGAGGTCACCTGCTAAGACTTGAAGAATTCATGGAATTCACTGCCTGAAGAGGTGGTTTATTATATTATATTGGTTGCCTTTAAAAGGGCCCTGGGTGAAAAAATGTAATGAGCCAGACCATAGAAGGTTATGTTAGTATATTTAATTAGTGCTTATTTAGAAATTACTGAAATGAGGAAGGGGGATAACCTTCTTTTGGATCAACAACAATAAACAAGGAATAGGAAAAGAGTTGAACTTTATGGACGCAAGTATTTTTTCAACATATTTTGTTTTCTTGCTACTGAAATATTTTCACCTCCGTACAAGACTTTACGTTCTCTACTCTCGTGAGTAACTTGCTCCTTTAACAAGTCTCTTTTTTTTTACTAGTCTCAGTATCTTGAGATTGACCTCAATCAGAGTACAAAATAGACATCTCTAGTTGGAGTTACTGTGTTCCCCAGTGTCACAAAGTGAATTCTGACAGCCTGCCTGACTGGGGTTCTTGGAGGGGCCTGAGGGCCAAACACCTCCCTGTAGATTATGGGCCCTGTCTGTAATGTGTTTAAGCCTGCCATTGTTTAATTATGTCAGACACCCAGTCTGACTACCTTGCTTCTGGCTCCAGATTAAAGTGGCTAGATACTGCTTTACTGGTGATGTGTTTAAGTTTTCTATTGTTTAATCAAGTGTTATCTGATTGCAGTTTGGTGTATATGTGCTGTGTAAATCACAAATAAAGTTGTTCAATCTTGCTGTACCTAACTGCTAGATGTCCTGTCTATTTGGGGACAAAGAGCAAGGGTCCAGGAAAGACTTGCTGGGTGAATGCTGAGCTGTAAGTGGGGGCTGAGGAGGTGATTTCCCACAACGGACATAGGGTCTACTACGTCGGGTAGACAGTCCGTTACACCCAGTATCCTTGGGTCGTTTGTTGGTTGATTTCTGTAATAATAAATGGCAGATGCTTGCAATGCTAAGCGATTGCTGCTATTCCATATGTCTGCAGCTTTGCTAATAGCTTCTTAATGACCTAGTGAGAAGGGAAGGTTTATGTATTAATGGATCGTGTCTGTTTTATAACTTAAATATAAAACAACATGGATTTATTATACTGCGTTGTGGTCATTTTGCTTCTCCCAGTTTAATCAAAACGTCATTGATTTTCTAATTAATGAATTTATGGGTGTACTGTTAGCCAGGCTGCAGCACATAAATTATAACATGTATGCACCGGAAAGAAGTAGAGATAAAATGTTACCTTTAATTGGCTAATTTGATTGCATGCTTGCTGTTTCTTTTCTCAGACTTTAATGAGAGAGACTTCACCAAATGTTCTAATTATACACAGACAAAACACAGCACAAGGAAATTCAAAGAAGCACAATAATTCCAGACCGTAAAATTAAATAATTACCAAATTAATAAAGTTAATTCATTAAGAGATTCTTTGATCAGTCCAGGTTCTGGTCAGAGGGACCATAAAACCCTAGTCTCATGCCAGATTTATGAAGGTGCTAGAGATTTTCTTATCTGGTATGGTATTATACCTAATCACATATCTGTTGTAACTGAGATTCATTTTATTTTCCTGATCGAGCCGAACATATGTAAATCCCCAGCTACCATCAGTATGCAGACTGTATCCACCTATAGCTCATGCTATTTTGTGGTTGTCGCAATTCAGCAGTGATCTGTCTTTCAGCTCCAGCATCAATCATTCCTTTACTCTAGATCTCCAAATAGCATATCGAGTTTGGTGCTTCAAGGACTGTAATTCTGATCAAGGTTGTCAGTAGCATACATGCAATATATGCTAACCAATCAAAGTAATCCCAATTTAGGGATGTCCCAGAAGCATATGGGAGTGTACCATAAGAGTTATGGTTAGTTATTAGGATGCTGACCAGTATTTGGGGCTAGAGATAAGGCTTGATTATTTTTCAGAGGGTTCAAAAGTTAAATCTAGTTGCTTGTTTTTTTTTTTGTTCTGACTTTTCTCATCCAGGGGACTCAAGGTACTGTAGCCTCTGCTCTTGGAATTCACCAAATTGTCATTTGACAATAGATGTTAAAACCCAATATAACGGTACTTCTTTTACGACCTTGGAAGGAAGAAAGCTTACAGATGCCCAGTAATATTGTGCCAGTCAGTGCCCAGTAATAGTGTGCCACTCAGAGCCCAGTAATAGTGTGCCAGTCAGAGCCCAGTTATATAGTGCCACTCAGAACCCAGTAATATTGTGCCAGCCAGATTCCCAGTAATATAGTGCAAGTTAGAACCCAGTAATATAGTGCCAGCCAGAGCCCAGTAATATAGTGCCAGCCAGATGCCCAGTAATATTGTGCCAGTCAGTGCCCCGTAATAGTGTGCCACTCAGAACCCAGTAATAGTGTGCCACTCAGAACCCAGTAATAGTGTGCCAGTCAGTGCCCAGGAATATTGTGCCAGTCAGTGCCCAGGAATATTGTGCCAGTCAGTGCCCAGTAATAGTGTGCAACTCAGAGCCCCCCCCCCCATCACTTACCAAATCGCTGCTTCTCCCGGACGGACGACTCCTCCGTGCAGTCTTCCATCCTGCACGGAGGAGGGAAACACAGTCGCCGGATGTGACGTATCATCACATCCGGTCGCTGTGATTATTTTGTGAAAAAAAGGTAAGCAGCGCGGGGGGTGCCGGCAGCACCGGTGGCACCCCCCTAGTCAGTGGCACCCGGGGCGGGCCGCCCCCCCCCCCCCCGCCCCCCCCTCGGGACGCCACTGAGGTACTGCAGTTGGAACTTTTTCAGTGGCGTAACAATCGCTATCACAGGTGTCACTGCTGGGCCTGGCCTGCCATCACAGTTGAGGAGGAAGAGGGAAACTGCTCTTCTGCTCTCCTCCTCTCCTGCAGTAAGTGGGGCACGTGGCACTCATGGGCATCCGCAGAAATTTTTTCAGGGGGGGGGGGCATATTTTTACTGTCATTATATGCCAGGATTCAGCCATTTAATTTGCCAGGATTTAACCCCTCAATATGCCAGGATTTACCATTTAATATGTCAGGATTTTATCTCTCAATATGCCAGGATCTAGCCATTTAATATGCCAGGATTTAACCCCTCAATATGTCAGGATTTAGCCATTTAATATACCAGATTTAGCCCCTCAATATGCCGGGATTTAGCCATTTAATATGCCAGGATTTAGCCATTTAATATGCCAGGATTTAACCCCTCAATATGCCAGGATTTTGCCCCTCAATATGCCAGGATTTTGCCTCTCAATATGCCAGGATTTTGCCATTTAATATACCAGGATTTAGCCCCTCAATATGCCGGGATTTAGCCATTTAATATGCCAGGATTTAGCCATTTAATATGCCAGGATTTAACCCCTCAATATGCCAGGATTTTGCCCCTCAATATGCCAGGATTTTGCCTCTCAATATGCCAGGATTTTGCCATTTAATATGCCAGGATTTAGCCACTCAATATGCCACTATTTAGCCACCCAATATGCCAGGATTTTGCCACCCAATATGCCAGGATTTTGCCCCTCAATATGCCAGGATTTAGCCACCCAATATGCCAGGATTTTGCCATTTAATATGCCAGGATTTTGCCATTTATTATGCCAGGATTTAGCCACCCAATATGCCAGGATTTAGCCACCCAATATGCCAGGATTTAGCTATTCAATATGCCAGGATTTAGCCCCTCAATATGCCCGGATTTTGCCACTCAATTCCAGGATGTTGCCACTCTATGCCAGGTTTTGCCACTCTATTCCAGGTTTTAGACCCTCAATATGCCAAGTTTTTGCCCCTCAATTTTCCAGGATTTTGCCCCTCAATTTGCCAGGATTTTGCCACTCTATGCCAGGATTTAGCCCCTCAATATGCCAGGATTTAGCCCCTCAATATGCCAGATTTTGCCACTCAATATGCCAGATTTTGCCACTCTATACCAGGATTTAGACCCTCAATATGCCAAGATTTTGCCCCTCAATTTGCCAGTATTTTGCCACTCTATGCCAGTATTTTGCCACTCTACAGGATTTAGCTCCTCAATATGCCAGGTTTTGCCACTCAATATGCGAGGATTTTGCCCCTCAATATGCCAGGTTTTGCCACTCTATGCCAGGTTTTGCCCCTCAATATGCCAGGATTTAGACACCCAATATGCCAGGATTTTGCCCCTCGGTATGCCAGGATTTTGCCCCTCAATATGCCAGGATTTAGACACCCAATATGCCAGGATTTTGCCACTGTATGCCAGGATTTTGCCTCTCAATTTTCCAGGATTTTGTCACTCTATGCCAGGATTTTGCCTCTCAATTTTCCAGGATTTTGTCACTCTATGCCAGGTTTTGCCACTCTATGCCAGGTTTTGCCACTCTATGCCAGGATTTAGCCTCTCAATATGCCAAGATTTTGCCCCTCAATTTGCCAGGATTTTGCCACTCTATGCCAGAATTTAGCCACCCAATATGGCAGGTTTTTGCCCCTCAATATGCCAGGATTTTGCCCCTCAATATACCAAGATTTGCCCCTCAATTTGCCAGGATTTTGCCACTCTATACCAGGATTTAGACACTCAATATGCCAAGATTTGCACCTCAATTTGCCAGGATTTGTCACTCAATATGCCAGGATTTGCCTCTCAATGTGCCAGGATTTGCTCATTTTTTGCCCCCCTCCTCCCATTCCCTAGTACGTACCTCCTTGTTGCTGCTCTCCGGTTGTTTCCTCCGTGCATCTTCTGTCCTGCACGGAGGAAGGAAACTCCGGTCACGTTTTTTTTTTTTTTTGTTTGTTTTTTGAACTTTATTGAAGTCGCGCAGCATCAATTTGGTAAAAAAAAAAAAATTGAAAAAGAGTTTCCTTCCTCCGTGCAGGACGGAAGATGCACTGAAGAAAAGGTTAGTGTAACAGGGAGCTTAACGGCAGCGTTAAGCCCCCTGTTACATCAAAGGCAGTGGAGGGGAAAGCCCCCCCTTGCCCCCCCCCCCTGCGGACACCCATGGTGGCACTGGCATACTATCTGGCACTACCAAGCCCTTGGGGGGCAAAGCTGCCACTAACAGTCATTTTGGGTGTCACTTGGAAGCTATTTGGGGCAAATGTCACTGACAAACTGGGGCAAAGCTAGCACTGACACACTGGGGGCAAAGCTGTCACTGAAACTGTGGGCAAACATGTCACACACAACCTGTTTGGTGGAAATCTATCACTGATAAGCTGGTTGGTGCAAAGCAGACACTTAAAAGCTGTTTGGGGCAATGTTGGCACTAGCAAACTGTGTGGGAGGCACTGACAAGCAGCTAGGGGCAAAGCATGTATTGACAAGCGGTTCAGTTGGGATTGGGAGGATGTTTGGGGCAAAGCTGCCACAGACAACCTATTTGGTGCCAAATCTGGCACTGATAAGTCGGTTGGTGCAAAGCAGACACTGACAAGCTGTTTGGGGCAATGTTGGCACTAGCAAACTGTGTGAGAGGCACTGACAAGCTTTTTGGGGGGCATTGGCAAGATGTTTGGGGCTTCCTCACTAACTGTTTCACACTACCATCATTGACAACAGCCTGGAAGTAACCAGAAATAATCCTGCAGGATCTCACCTGGGACATTTATTGTCCATTTGTTCAGCGCTAGGTATCCATGGTGGATACGCTAGTCTTAACCGACCTCATGATAATAGACGTGCCAGGCACATCCAACAGGAACTCCTTTGCCAAAGATTGTGCCTGGCAACATTTGGAGAATCACCAAGCACACCAACTATCATTGATTCGCTTTTTTGTATCTTACACAGTATGGCTTTTTTGTGAGGCGCCCCTCCTACTCCATAATTTACACATCACGAACTGTAAATTACACTAAAAGCTGCTCTTTCTGCTATTTAATAGGAATTACATTCGCTAGCTCAAGAGATTTGGTCTATGTAGTATGTCCTTCCTGATTAGAGTAGAAAATTTGTATTCTGACCCGTGACATTTATCCTGGTCACCATGGTAACCATCAGAAGCATCTCTAAGGGAATGTGCCCTCTTTGTAATCAGTATGCATTTGCTACTGTAATAGCCTTGAAAGGGAATTCACATATAGTTATATTCATGCAAAATGTCTGTGTAATTAAATCAGTTTTAAATAGGCATGTTGTTCTCCAATAATAATAATGATCATAATTCAGTTTGTTGAATTTCTAAATAAAGTAGTACTTTCTTTAAATTGCTGTCCTGAGCTAGGGCTATGCTATTATTTTTGATTTATTTATAACCTTTAGATTTCTTCACCGGCTTCCCCCACTACCCACCAGGGAGATTGGGGCAGCCGGTGGATGTCTGCACATATGTACTTCTGCCGGGACTTCTATGACGGAAGCCGGGAGGTCACATGACCTTCTGGCGGTCCGTAATAATAGACGGAAGTGTCGGGCAGCATGAAGGATGTCGGCACTTATGTGCAAACATCCACCGGCTACCCCCACTAGCCACCAGGGAGATTGGCTACTTTTGGGGGAGGGGGGGGGGGAGCCAGCACTGGGAGAGGGAGGGGGGGTGAGCCAGCATTGATGGAGGGAGGGGGGGGGGTCAGCCAGCATTGGGCAAGTCTGGGGGAGGGAGGGGGGGAGAAGCAGCTTTGGGCAAGTCTGGGGGAGGGAGGGGGGAGAGGCAGCCTTGGGCAAGTCTGGAGGTGGAAGGGGGAGAGGGAGCATTTGGCAAGTCTGAGGGGAGGGGCAGCATTGGCTAAGTCTGGTGGGAAAATGGCTGTGGGGGGCAGATGGATAAATAAAAACAAGAAATGCATTTTTAGAGCTAGTACTGCCCGCTGCTCCTGAAAAAAAACTCACTGCTATAGAAGAAAGGAGCGGACCTTTACCTCGTCCCCGGTGAGCTCTGCCTCCCTCACTCAGTGCCGCATTGTAGGAGTGCGCAGGCGCCCCTTGCAAAAGTGCGCCTCTAGCCTGGCGCCTACTTCGCCTATAGGAGGCGCCATCCCTGCATATTGAACCTACACGATTTGGCATGCCACAGTGTCAGTGCCCACACAGAACATACCACAGTGTCACTTTGCCCCACAGAGCTGCCCCTGCAGAACAAGTCAGTGTAACTTTCCCCATAGTACATATTATTTTGCCCCACAGACCATACCACAGCATCACTTTGCCAATTTAAATAAGCCACAGTTTCCCCATTAATCCCAGTGTTAGCCCATAAATATTATTATATTTTGCCATTTAATATGCCACAGCCAATTTTCCCAATAATATGCCAGTATTAGTTTTTCCATTAATAAGCCACAGACAATTTGCCAAATAATATGCCAGTATTCTTTTGCCATTAATTTGCCACAGACAATTTGCCCAGTAATATGCCAGTATTCTTTTGCCATTAATAAGCCACAGACAATTTTCCCAAAAATATGCCAGTATTATTTTGCCATTTAATATCCCACAGCCAATTTGCCCAATAATATGGCAGCATTATTTTGCCACTAATATGCCACAGCCAATTAGTCCATTAATATGCCAGTATTCTTTTGCCACTAATATGCCAGTATTAGTTTGTCCATTAATATGCCAGTATTATTTTGCCATTAATATGCCTCCGCCAATTTGCCCATTAATTTGCCTCTGCCAATTTGCCCATTAATTTGCCTCCGCCAATTTGCCCATTAATTTGCCTCCGCCAATTTGCCCATTAATGTGCCAGTATTATTTTGCCATATGTTTCTGCCAATTTGCCCATTAATATTCCACAACCAATTTGCCCATTAATATGCCAATATTATTTTGCCATTAATATGCCACAGCCAAATGTGAAAGCTCCTGCTCTGTACAAAAAATAGTTGTGTACTGTATTCATATACTTGCATTGTGTGTAGATACATAGAACTTCTGTTTAACTGAAAGACTTTTAATGACATACATCAGTAAAGAAACCACTTTACTTTCTGAGCAGTATTCATTTTGTGTTCCAGACTTGACTGAGAAAAAAAAAAAGAAAGATGGACCCCACAAATAAGAAGATAGCAATTAAATGAGTTTATGTTCTGATAAAAGATGACCCTCAATCACAGATATTGTAACTGAATGATCTTGTGAGAGAGAAGGGTCTTTGACCTAGTTTTCCCTTTGACTTTCTAGTAACCTGAAAATTATCTTTTACAAAATAAATGTAATGACTTAAAAAATTAATCGTTAGAAACGACAAATTTTGATTTGTACAGCTCATTGTCCTTGACTGGCAACCTGTAAGTCAATGACAGTAGCCTCTCACAAGGCACTCACAGTTAGCAGTGCATGCTTTTAATCAAAGTCACAGCACTATTCTAACCCTGATAAGATGAATGTATTCTGCACCCCGCAGCTGTAATTAGTCAGTGACATTACTATACTTTACACATTCACATTGAAGTTAAAATGTGTTATTAATCTGATATAAACAACTGTTATCCACAGCTGACCACCATTTCTCCTTAAGTTTGTCCGTATCTGGAATATTTTCTTAACTTCTGCAACATTTACACATACCATAAATTGGAAAAACTAAGAATTTATGCTGCAGAGTGAAATATGCCCTTTAAAATGCCATCTGCCTGGCATTAGAATGGCATAGCTTTGGATTAAGAGGAAATGTATGAGCCAAGGAGAGGAATGGCATCCAGATGAGTGGTGTGCCAGGGAGGCAGATGTGTTACATTTTCTTATTAGAATTTAATACGTTGCTATTTTTAGGTTTTCCCAATAGATGTAAATGAAAAAGTGTGAATGCTGAGAGTCTAATATTCCCTATAACCATTGTAAAATAGCTTTATTCGGGCTGTATTTGTGACTTTAATTTCATGGCTGAATCGGGCTCTTTTAGATCAGTGCACAGACACCATGCTGGTGACCTTCCTAGCCATTGTCTCTGCCACTTGCCTTGCCTGCCTTGCGCTTAATAAAGTGCTGCCTTCAGAGCCGCCACCAGGAATTTCAGGGCCCTTTACTGAACACATTTTCTGGGCCCCCTACAGGGTATTTAGCAGTTCAATATGCCATTCCTTTGTCATTTAATATGCCAGTATTTTTCCCCTTAATATGCCATTCTTTTGCCCCTCAATATGCCATTCTTTTGCCATTTAATATGCCATTCTTTTGCCCCTCAATATGCCATTCTTTCCCCATTTAATATGCCAGGATTCTGCCCCTCAATATGCCATTCTTTTGCCCTCAATATGTCAGGATTTTGCCAATTAATATGCCATTATTTTTGCCCTCAATGCCAGGATTTTGCCCCTCAATATGCCAGTATTTTCCCCCTCAGTATGCCAGGATTTTGCCATTTAATATGCCAGGATTCTGCCCCTCAATATGCCAGGATTTTGCCCCTCAGTATGCCAGCGTTATGCTCGTTTGCCCCTCCTCCCCCTTCCCCAGTACTTACCTCCTTCCTGCTCTCTCTGTCTCCCGGTGCTCTGCAGGTCCGCGGCTGTGAGGGAAGCGTTGTGCACTCCTCTCTGGTCGCATTTTTTTTTTAAAACAAACTTTATTGAAGCTGCGCGGCTGGAGGGGACGGCACAACGCTTCCCTCACCGCTGCTGACCGGCTTAAACAGGGCAATTTTTCTTTTTTTTTTATCCTGGCGTGACCCGGGCCCCCTGGACCCGCCGGGCCCGGGAGGCCAGTATTGCACGTCACCCCCTGATGGCAGGCCTGGCTCACTTGTGTACTAACATATGTTAGAAATGTAAAGACGACTGATGCACTTTCAGAGATGTCTGATAGAAACGTGAACAAATTTGGATTATAAAAAACAATCTGTATGGTGGTCTTGCCATTGGAAAACAGGTTATTATTATCCATTTTATACAGCTCTAGTAAATTCTCCAGTGCTGTGTAATAGTAGAGGGTTTCAAGGAAGTGCAAAATGGATAGTTTTTCATCTCAACTCCTCACTTTAAGTTGCCATTAGTAGTTATATTTCCTTACCTGCAAAGATAACATATCTGTATTCATTGTAGGTGAATTTCAACGAGCCACTCTCCATGCTCCAAAGGCTCACCGAAGACCTGGAGTACCATGAACTGCTGGACAAAGCTGTGAAATGTGAAAACTCCATTGAGCAGATGTGTTTTGTGGCAGCTTTCTCTGTGTCTTCCTACTCTACCACGGTGCACCGGACAGCAAAACCTTTTAATCCATTGTTAGGGGAAACATTTGAACTTGACCGACTAGAAGATTTAGGATACAGGTCCATATGTGAACAGGTAAAGAAATCAGAAGTTCAGAAATGTTATTAGATTGATGGATTACCATGTCCACTACTGATTTGTAGTGAAGCTCAGTGCATCATATCTTATACAACGCTGATGAATAGGGACCCTAGTATCGGCAAACTATACAAATGACAATGTCGCTGATCAAAACAGAATCACAGAGGGAGATATTCACTAAAACTAAGATGCAAGAGAGTTCAGGTGATATTAACACTTTGTTTCACTGAGTTTACTGTATCGTGTGCAGGGAGAAACCTGGTGAGTTCATCTTGGTACAAGTGTTCAGTTTTCCCTGCATAATTAAATCTTTGAATAGTAAAGACGTTTTCATCTCACATTCATAAACGTACTACATTGTATAACTCATTCTGCCACTTTCTGGGACTCACCCACCCTATGTGAGTAGAAGGCTCCGCCCCTTTCCTCTTTCCCCATTTCATCTCCCTAGCTTTGACACTCCAGCTGCGATAGATTATGACTATTATGAAGCTCAGCCAGCCAGTATACTTCCTGAGTATCATGGGAATATTAGTTATAATTTCCAATTTACCTTTTCCTGGGTTAGAGTATCCCTGGGGCCTTTATACTGTACCTTGCTTCATACTGTACTGCAGCCCACTGTCTATTGGCTTAAAAAATGATAATGCTACCTGTTTATCTTCCTTAATTACATTTGCATTCAGCTGCCTACACACTCAGCTAATCAATCTCGAGTCAGATGTATAATAGCTCAGGTAAATACACCAATTAACACAGAATAATTACAGTACACGCCCACGGATTTCTCTACGTGGTCTATTGCAATCTCAAGGTGCTCTTTCCTTCATCATAAAAACAATTTCCAGAATAGCATTGCTTAACACAAACCGCAAATGCTATCTACATAACTAATACTAATACGAACTCTATACTAATTTGGGGTCAAAGGAAAACTGTAAATTTCAATTCATGTATAAATACTTCACCTAGAAGGTTTGGCTTAGTTAAGCACCATGAATATACAAAGATAGAAAGCCAGCTTCAATTCCTCTTTATTTGGACCCTTTCTCCTTTCCTATATTACCAGGTGCTGTAACGTAGAAGGACTCCGAACATCAGTCCATAGATATTCAGAGTCTGTCTTTTATACTGTCTTAAAAGTTTTGTTACTTTTGTTATATTGAGCGACTGGACCTTTTTTCCTTCTCTCTGGTGCTGGCTGACGTTCCTGTTTCAAGTCTCTAAATAGTTAAGCACCAATTACAAAATAGTCTAATTCCATCTAAACTAATGCAATGTACAGATGTCTTCACAAAATCAATGCTTATCTACATAATGCACCTTTTGTGACCAGATGACATGTGCTACTGGGTGTCCTGATCAAGGAAATGTACACAGGTGCTGTGCTTAGAGGTTTTTCTCTCTCCCTGGATCCTTTGCAATCACAGTGAGGATCACCACAAGTAAAAAAAAAAAAGTATCAAGTAAATGCATAAAAAAGCTGACATTTTAAAAACAAATCCATTTAATTTATCGGTTGCACATATTATAAAGGGTATACCAAATAATGTACCGGTATGTTTGCTAAGGATGCATATAAAGGTGACTTAGCTCCAGGATGTGGGAGAACATACAACACAAAAAAAGGGGGAAAATGTATAGATAATTTGGTAATATGCTACACTTTTTTAATTGTTTTTATTTCTAGATATGTATAATCTAAGTATCTCTACCTGCCTGAAGCACATATAATATGATGCATGCTGTATAAATGATTGTTGTTCAGCAGACAGAGAGATACATACAAGTGCTATACGAACATCTATCTGCACATACGCACAGCAGTGGTGGGTCACTGACATGATGTCCTGTGCACAGCACTCATTATAGGCACCTAGCCCAAAAGGCATATTAGTGGTCAAGTTAACCACACTGATAGAAAGCAGCTCAGGCAGATGATGTAGAGAGAGTAGTTTAAAACACCTCACAGTTTATAACAAAAAGTGGTCGCACTTTGGGCAGAGGCTTCCTCATCAATTTCCTTGTGATGTCTCTGAGCAGCATGTAAATTAGCCATCCATGCCTTCTGCTCCTAAGTGAGAAAAATCAAAATACCTTGGTCACCTTGACAACTGACTTACCTTGCAGCCCAGGCTTGTTAACATAGCCAGTGGTGTATCTTTATTTTGTGCTGCCCTAGGCAGACAAAATCCGGGCACCCCCCTACCCAAGCTGCACACCCACGTTACACACCTAAGACATGCCCCATCATTCAGACTCACATCAAGCTCATACTCCCATCACACTCAGTCACACACGCCGAATCCCATCACACTCAGTCACACACACTGTCTCCCATCACACACACTCTGACTCCCATCACACTCAGTCACACACACTGTCTCCCATCACACACACACACACACACACACACAGTCTCCCATCAGCACTTACCTTTCCTTGGTGGTTAGTGGCAATCAGCATGGTCCCTCCATGCTGCCTGTTCAGCTTCCTGGCGATTGTGCCGACAGGTCACGTGACCGTGTCGGCACATGCACGGGGAGCCGAACAGGCAGCATGGAGCTTTCTCTGTGCTGCCTGTTCGGCTCCCTGTGCAGCCTGGCAGGCAGAGCGATTCTTGGTTCCTGCAGCAAAAAAAAGTAACTGACTTTTACTAGTATGGGCAGTCCTGGCTTCTTGCAAACTGCTGTAATTTTACAATTGCATCAAGCTGTAAGTATTTTAAATGTTAAGCCATGCATTTCAAGTACTTTGAAAGCACATTAACCCCTTCACGACAATAGACGTGTCAGGCACGTCCTGCCAGGAACTGTGTTCCCGACAATGGATGTTCCTGACACATCCTGCAGTGAAACTAGTGGTTTTCATGATCAACGATTGCGAAAACCACTCTAACGGTGCTGGTCTGTCGAGGCAATAGCCAGCACTGAAATTCTGTGTCTGGGCAACCCACGATCGCCCCACGGAGCGATCCTGGGCGCCATATTCACAGAGCAGCGTACTCCGGCAATATGGCTATGCAAGAATTAACTTCCATCGCTCTCAATATGTTGCTTGCCTACCCCTAGAGGCAGATTTAATTATCTTAAAACTAGGATTAGGGCTAGATTATCTGTTAGGGTTAAAATTAAATATTTTTTAGCATAAGGGATAGGGTTAAAATTAAATTAAAATATATTAAGGGATAGCATAAGGGTTAGAGTTGGGGTTAAATTTAGTGTTTGGGTTGGGATCATAAGGTCTGTATAGGAAAAAAACACCATTTTTGGTTTTTGCCCCATAACTCGCAAAAAAAATGCAGAAAAATATGGAAACATGCATATTTCTGAACTCGGGACAACATTTAGAAACTATTTAGACGGGGTCTTTTTTAATGATTGTATTTGTGTCAATTATATTTTAGGTCACAGTTTGAAAAAGTGTTTTTGTTTTTTTTTTCCATCATATTTTATGATTTTTTTGTAGTAAATTATAAGATATGATGAACATAATGGTATCTAATGAAAGGCCTTCTTATGACGATAAAAACAATATATAATTTGTGTGGGTACAGTATGTGAGAGAGAAGAAAATAACAGCTGAACACAATCACCCAGAAATGTAAAAACAGTCATTGTCACCAAGGGAAAGTCAAGGTCAAAATGTCTTTGTCACTAAAGGGTTGATATGCATTAACATTTTGAAGATGCATTTTGGGCACCAAAGGGTCCCTTTAACAGTGTGTTGCCTCTAGAGACCATAAACACGGTGTATTGGGCATTCAAATAATTTCAAAATAACTCCAGGTACAAAACATACATGTAAAAAAACAACAACGTATAAAAATTTTAGGGGTGCAATAATATAGGAGAATGTGACTAAAGTGCTCCAAAACAACCTAAACTGGGAGTGGCCCTTTAAATAATATATGTGTGTGAAATAATTAGTGAAAATAAACAGTGATGGGTATAGCACATTGATACACAGGATTTACAGTTTATATTTCCTGTTGTAAGAGTCTGTCTTTTCTTGTATTTGTCAGGTCAGTCACCACCCACCTGCGGCCGCCCATCATGTCTACTCTAGGAATGGATGGAAACTGTGGCAGGAAATCACCATTGCCAGCAAATTTAGAGGCAAATATCTATCAATAATGCCACTGGGTAAGCATTTCTAAACATCTTCTTTCAACTGATCATCAGGTGTCAAAAGCTGCATAGTAATAAATGATTATTGAATGATTTGTCATTCGGCAAGCTTCAATTCATTATTGTCATGGGAAACACCGTAATGATTTGTGATGTTACACAGAAGCTGCCTACCTCAGCTTTCTGATCTGTGATCTATACGGAGGAGCTTAGTTCATCCATTGTATGTGTAAATAGAGGCATTGGGATCACAAAAAATGTCAGGATTCCTTGTAAAAATCTAGGGGCCTACAGAATGAGACCAACTGACTCATGCCACGTGTACAAGTTAGTCATGCCTGCCAGCGCTTTTGCCTGCCTCATAATGTGTTCCTGTGAGCATAGTTCACAATTATAAAGTCACATCAAAAATATTAAACAAGCGGATACAGGTTTGTATTCCACAGTGACCATTCATGTCAGCAAGCAAACATCCAAATGTCCGATGGTATCAGTGAGGCAGATCCTAACCTGTCCAGCCTTTCAGTTTCCTGTGCGTCACTTCACACAGAATTCAATACTGACCTTTGTAAAGGGGGTGGGGAGCGCAGTACTGTCTAAATGCATGTATTTGTGCATGTACTCCTCATTGGGAGCATGAATGAACACACTTCCAATACACTCTCTATGGTGGAAGCATTCAGTAGTGCATCCATTCAGCCACGCTTGGTTAGAACGGTTGGAGTGTTCCAGAAAGATGGCCTCGGTGTAATTATAGTATTGTCTGAACAGCAGTCCATTTCACACATTAAAATATGCACAGTGGTATAAGATGTGTTAGGTTAGAGGAGTAGGGCTATGTGAATATTAAACATGACCAATATAATGTCACATACATGTCACACACCAAAAAAAAAAAAAGAAATACTGCACAAATCTCTGAAATTCTGGACAATGAGACGGATCCACTTTCGTGATCCTGCAATAAAAAAATGTTTGAGTTTACTATCCCGTGGGATTTACAGCAAAGTAAGTAAGATTGAGTCAGGGAGGGAGCTGTCACTGGACGAGACATCTCCTGCACAGTTAGAAATTAATATCCTGTTTTATCTGGTGGCCTATAAGTCAATCTGTGATGTAGTGTGAAATATCACTTGAAATGCCTTCTGGTGACTCATGTTACATGAATTATTCATAATCCATCATCTTCTTTCATGTGTTTGGCCAACAGGTGACATCCATCTAGAGTTTCACTCCAGCGGTAATCACTATGTGTGGAGAAAGGTCACCTCTACCGTTCACAATATCATCGTGGGGAAGCTCTGGATAGACCAGGTCAGTACAATAATTTTGTATAGGTGTACATATCCTAACAACACAACACACCTTAAAGCTTCTCAGCTACATTTAAAGGGTCTTCTCGGGTAGATCCGATTTTCTACTAGAAAATTGGAGCTCTGAGTTTTGGACCCAATCGGATCACTGAAGTGATCCAAACAGACCTTAAATTTGGTCTTCTCAGAGACCACCGAAGTGATAACGAATTGGCAGAAACATCGGCCAATGTGGCTGATTTTCATTCCAATATTTTAGGAGCTGAACTCCTCCAGAGTTCAACTCACCGAAATAGTACCCTTGGTCCTTCAAAAACACTTTGGGGCTATTCAATCCCAGTTGAGTTGCGGGTGAATACGTAAACTTGTATTACTATTTTACATTTCCTGTACTTACCACGCTGTGTAAGTACAGGAAATGTAAATAATATCCTTTATTTGATTGTGAGCTGTCAAGACTAAAGACTTTATTCATGAAAGAGGTAATTAAAGGAAATTGACATAGGAATTTCAAGCTTTAGGCTAAAATAACCAAGTTTTAAAAGTTTCTTAAAGGAACAGTTGGATGAAGGCTGATAGCGGCTGATACAGGAGGCAAAAAATGGGAACCAGTAATTTACACATTAGGTGTTTCAAACTATCATACCTCTCAACATTTTCAAATGTCCAATGAGGGACACTTTTATTTTGTGGGAATGACTGAAGGTGCAGCTATGGGCGGGGCTGAACCTGAACATTTCCAGAGACTTTATGACCCGTTGGTAACTATTGATGTACTTTGGTAAGTCATTTAGAACAAAAATAATGTTATTTAATCAAATTAATATAAAAACACAATTACTACAGTTCAAACTCACTTTATTGGGAGTTTAATTGCTGTCGAGCTAAACATTCTGCTCTCCCAAAAAAGAGGGACAATATAAGAGGGTTTGGGTGCAAAATAGGGACTCTCCCTCCTAAATAGGGACTCTTGGGAGCTATGAACTGCATTTGTTTAAATTAATTATGTATTAAATAATGTCTGAAAAATGACTGTCTATGTAAAATATATAGTTTTATTACTTCTTAGCAGCGCTGGCCTCTCATGATGTATGATGTGGCGTCAGTTGGGTGGGATAACTGATTATCCAACCCAAGCCTTTAGAAGTCCTGCCCACATGCGCCTGACCGCAAGTGACATCTATACCGGTGACAAGGCTGCAGGGAATGACCTCTTCCTCGCAGCCTAGTTTGAATAGATAAATAACTTTACTTTAATTACTGTTATATTTAGATGATGATAACTGGAAACTTCAAAACATTATATTGGGAAATACCAGAATATTTTAGAACTATATTATATTGTGGATTTAATTTACACTTAGTACAGTCTTGGAGGAAAATACTATCAAATGCTTCCAATGTTAAAGATAGCATCTTTTGGAACATGGCCCAGTCACCCAATCTGCTGATACAATCCGTCCTGTGCTTCCTCGGAAGCCATACAGCTGCTTCTTACAAATTTTCTATGTAGCTGCCACAAACAATTATCATTTAATATGCATCAACGTAATAGATTATGCCTTGAAGAATAAACTAAGATGTAAAAAAGCTTAAAAAAGACAACTAGGACTAGTGCGGTTAGGTGTCAGTTTAAAGTGTCCTCTTGGGTACTGCAGCTGCAAATGTTTGTAATATTTTCATGAAATATTCATCTACTCTTTTTCTTCTCAGTCTGGCGATATCGAGATTATCAACTACAAAACCAAGGATAAATGCCAAATGAAATTCACCCCTTACAGCTACTTCTCCAGGGACATTGCTAGGAAGGTAGTTAAACAATTTTTGACCTTTTATTCTATTTTATGCTGTGGCTTTTCTATGGTATGTTTGACCCATTCTTTTTGTTTTAAATCTATTTTGTGTTCTTATTACTTAACTGGACATGTTGATCCTTACTGCTCTTTTGCTCAATGACTTTGTACTGAGAAATATTTGGTCCCTACCATCATTTGATCAGGGCACGTTTGTATGTTGCACCAATGGTGCAAGTAACATGTTAATTAGACTAATCTCTTTCTAGTATGTTTTCCTCTGTTAGTGTGTTCCACTGGCCTGCATGGTCTGCTCCAGTTTTTACATGTCAATAAAACTTTATGAATCTAATCTGGAGTGTGGCACATTCTATTATCTATAGGTCACCAGTGGGTATCACTGCTGCTTAAACAGCTTTAAAATCCTATGATTGATAAAGTTGGACCATTCGTTATGAAGACCACATTGTTTGCAATTCACTTAGTTGCAGAGTTCCTACTTTCTACTGGAGATTATTTATCTCTGAAGGATGATAAATACTGTAATCTCTAGTAGAGAGCAGACATTTCACTGAACATGTGCTAAAGAGCATGCAGATGTCCATATGTTTATATAATATGTGTTTGACCAAGACAGCCCTGGAATAGAGAGTAGTTAGCAGCAATCACCCAAACTTCTGTCTCTTGTGTTGGCAGTGGAATATTTGCATGTCCCCATCCTCTCTGAAGCATCGTGCTGCCCATACTTCCCTCAATAGTCACATGACCTTGCATGTGAACAGGATACTATAGCGTTGCCTTATATTGACGCCTTTTTTTCATTCATTAAGATACAGAATTTTTTTTTTTTGGGGGGGGGGGGGGGGGTCATCTTATGTTCAGGCTTGCCATATAATTAAGGATCCATAAATGGCAGTCTCAGTCCATGTTAGTATAAGAGTACAACATTATGCTTTAATAAATACAAAAAGTAAAAGCAAAAAATATATAGGCAACAAAAAGCAAAAGATACACACATGAAAACCGCAATATCAAAACAAAACAACTGAATGAGACAAAAAATAAATAACAGGATGTCAGCAAGGAGGAAAAGCAAACCGCATCATGCGTTTCGCGTCATAAGACACTTAATCAGAGGCTAACTTGTAAGATCAAAGTCACTCCCTTAAGTAGCATAAAGACACAAGTGAAGGGTGAACAGATAAATGAGAACAACAACCAGATTAATTCAATAAGGCACTAATTATAAAACCTATAGCAACATTGTGTCCAAAAGTAATTAATGAGAAAAAATATACAAAAATAAAGAACACAAATTTAAAAAAAAATATGTATGTGTGTGTATTTATGTGTGTGTGTGTGTGTGTGTGTGTGTGTATATATATGTGTATATATATATAAATGTATACATACATATATATATATATATATATATATATATATATATATATATATATATATATATATATACACACACACATACATACATACATACATACATACATGGAGAAAGTGGCACTCACGGGTCTTCTGTAGCAAAATAAGCGAACTCTGGTATGGAGTCTTCATCAGGACATACCGGAGTTCAAGATGTTGATTCTTTTCAAATAAAATATTTTCTAATTTTGCTACAGAACGAGACATTTTCTCCATTTTTGTATTCTATCCAGTCGTGTTTTGCACCCGGGCAACGAGTATAAAGAATAAAGAGTGCATCCAAAAATCCAGATTTAAGAATTAGAAAAAGTGGATAATAAAGACACATGCGCTAATGTGTATAAAGATATAAAATAGTAACAGACAAGTTTACTTACTTAATTTATTTATAAATATCCCCTTCATAATGGTTAAATAATTCTATTCTCTTTACATTTTTAAGTACCATACCAAAACCAGAGAATAACATAGCATTTATATAGGGTCTAAAAGAGCAATTATCCACAGTAATAGCCCTACATATGGTGAACATTTTTTAAAATTGGTCTGCTGATCTTCAAAGCCTTAAACAATCAAGGCCCACAGTAGCTGAAAGACCCCCTCACACCCTATATTCCATGTCGCTCATTTCAGTCAGCCACGTAATCCCTCCTCTCAGTGCCCAGAATAAGGACAAGCTCAGGTTCCCGGACATTCAGCCATGCTGCCTCCACATTCTGGAACTCCTTACCATGCTCAGTCAGAGCGGCACCATCATTACAGACTTTTATCAGGTGTTCGGTCAGCTCATCTGACCATCAAAAACTCTTAACTTTTTATGTCTGTTTATATATTTGTAAAGCAGAGAACATCCCTATAGAAATTGCAAATAATTTTTTATAAATATAACATGATAAATTGAATTCTGTATTCAAACCCTGGAGTATATTAGTCTGTAAATAATAATAAATCCACCTGGTTTCTGCTAGGGTAAGGTAGGTCAAAATGTCACCACCTTGACTATGATTAGAAATCTTGTGAATTATTTATGGAGATTGAATTTTGCGATTGTCCAGCTTAATAATTAGTGCCTTATTTAATTAATCTGTTTGTGGTTCTCACTTATTTATTCATCCTTCACTTGTGTCTTTAGACTACTAAATGGAGTGACTTTAGTCTTACAACTTAACCTATGATTAAATGTTTTATGACACGAAATGCATAACACTGTTTGCTTTTCCTCCTTGCTGACATCCTGTTATTTCTCTTGGCTCATTCAGTTTTTTTTTTATATTGCTGTTTTCATGTGTGTGGTAAGTATTTTTCCTTTTTTTTGTTGCATATATGTTTTTTTGCTTTTACTTTTTGTATTTAATAATGTGTCATTTTTTACTTTAATACCAACATGGAGTAAGACCACCGTTTTTGGATGCTTGGCTTGCTGGTGTATGCAGCAGCCGGATGGAGCTTCTCGACTACAGCTTTCTGACTATATATGGCTCCTAATGTGCTGACATTTCTGTTGGATCTCTTGACTTATAATTAAGTAAATACATGTCTATGTACCTTAATGCAGACCAAAAAAGTACTGAAACAACATTGTCATTGGGGAAGTCATATTCAAGGCCATACCACCTGACATGCCTTCTTAAAATGCCTGGCAAATTGTGGCAGTCTAAACAGTTCTGTAGATGTGTTGATCATAACTTTACACAGGAACATGTTACTGTTGTTAGGTGTAGCATTTCCTGCCTTGGATTCCTTTTCTGGCGTTAATGGAAAAGCAAAATGACTGAAGGTATATTACCACTTAATCCAATATTAATAAATATTGGTATTTAGTCATACCGTACTAAAACAGGTGGAAGAGAATTCTAAGTAAAGTTTGAATCCAACATTTAGTTGCTTGTAATTCTGGGACCAAGAATAACAGGCTTTCTTAGAAAATAATTAATATTAGGTATCAGTTATTAATTATTATGGATAATAATTAATGCAATAATTCTAAAACCACTAAATTCCCAAATATCCAAATGATAACAGGTTATGGTATTAGTTGGTATCTGTTAACACTTTACAGGTTGGCTCCCAAAGTTAAAATAATACATAGTATATCCAAAATGGATTTTCCCATTGTAATACATGCTACATGCGTGTGTAAATTAACAACAAATTTCTAGAACAGGTATACTCGAAAAGTTATATATTCAACAATTAACATCCAAACCGTCAAACACACTTAAGTAGTTGTGTAAAAGATAGATAAATGTTTAATGTATATGCATAAAAATAAGACAGTAAATATACATATATATAAAACATGTCAAAACATGTATACTTTTACAAAGTGATAGTGCAGCAGCAACTGTAAAATAAGCTGCAATAATATGATGTCATGGGGCGGAGTCAAGCATCCATTTTGGCCACATGACCGAAAACCAGACAAAGGAAATGATTGAAAAAGGTCCATAATTGTGTCCTACTACTTTCCCCTAGTGTTATATTTTAAACTTGGCACTCAGCATAATAAACTGTATTAAGTGATATCTAATGAATAAGACCATAATAAAAATCCTTGTCAGATACACGTGTCTATATATCCCAGCCTACTACTGACTATGTATGCATGTTTAGTTGCACAGGTCACTCTTCACAGGGTGCCCACAGTAATGCAAGGGTATATGTATATACCATTATTATTGCTCAGTTTACAAACATAATGTGTGTAGGATCAAGTACATATGTTATGAATGATCTAATCTAGGATTTCATTTGAAATAATACTAATAGGCTTTCATTAATAATATACACTTATTATCTTGACAGCAGTGTCGTAAAGACTTTCCTGTTGTTTGAGTATTACACTTCAGCTACTGGTGAGGTTATCTATATGACAATGGAAATGCCAGTGGTACCATGGTCATTGCATACAGTGTGATTGCTGGATGGTACAGATAGACAGTGACCATCCTTGATATATTATACCTTTCTGGAATATTACAGGTCACTGGAGTGGTATCTGATGCAAATAGAAAAGCACATTATGTTCTATCAGGGACCTGGGATGAAAAGATGGAGTGTGCAAAGATTGTGCAGAGCAGCCAGGGGAACGGCAGCACTGAAGGAAAGCAAAAAACTGTCTATCAAACACTCCCTCCAAAGCTACTGTGGAAGAAATACCCTCTGCCGTAAGTGCCATAGAATTAATTTACAGCTAGCTGTGTGTGTGTGTGTGTGTGTGTGTGTGTGTGTGTGTGTGTGTTTGTACTTTAGTTCCCTCACTCACATAGAAATACAAAGATAGTAAATATAGAGTGGAAATATCTAATTCACATTTTATATTTCTTGTTGCAACATTTTGACATTCATCTTTTTCCAAATTGCTTGCCTTGATCAAACGTTGATGAATTAACAACTGAACTATGAAACAATCAGGTCACAGTAGAGGAGTTGGAAAAATAGGAATTTGGGGAATTTTTCCAGTGCAGCTATATTGTCCTGATGTATTTTAACTTGGTTGCCCATTCACCACAGTTCACAGTTTAGTGACAAGAAATTGTGTATAGCTGAGCCCTGCTATAAAGTATCTAGTCTGCCCAATGTTCTGAATACTTTCTCTTGTCTCTGACCTATATCTATGATAGCCTCATGCTTATGGCTTGCATGCTAAAACTCCTTCATTGTATTAACCTTTATCACTCCTGCTGGAAGGCTGTTCCTTGCACTCACACAGTAAACTCCAACACAATCCGGGATCAGACACACACTAAACTTACACTCCAACACAAGCCGGGATCAGACACACACTAAACTTACACTCCAACACAAGCCGGGATCAGACACACACTAAACTCACACTCCAACACAAGCCGGGATCAGACACACACTAAACTCACACTCCAACACAAGCTGGGATCAGACACACAGCAGACTCAATCTCTAACACAAGCTGGGATCAGACACACACTGCACTCTATTTGTATTGCACACACTATGGAAATGTAGTAAATTCGCATATAACATACACACATAATAAATGCTATGGGTGATATCATTCGGTTATAGAGTAGGATTGCTTTGCTATTATTGTGGGTCACTTTTGCAGAGGAAATGTCTGTTTAACAGTCTTATGTGTACAGATACAGTACAGTAAGCTTTATAAATTAAAAATAATAATAATAATAATGCCAAGTACTGTATCCTTCTTCATTTAAAGATTTAATGTGTATTCTATTCTCTTCTGTTGTAGAGAAAACGCAGAGAATATGTATTGTTTTTCTGAGCTCGCTCTTACACTCAATGAACCTGAGGATAATGTGGCCCCCACTGATAGCCGACACCGGCCAGACCAACGATTGATGGAAAATGGTAAATGGGACGAAGCTAATGTGGAAAAACAGAGGCTGGAAGAGAAGCAGAGGGCCGTCCGAAGGAGGAGGGAAGCTGAAGCTGTGGAAGCTTTGGAAGACGGTAGGTGGGATTAAACCACTTTATTCTAACATTTGTAATATGGTTCAAGCAACTTTTTTAATATACAGCAGCATTTTGAAGGGGAAGTAATGCCAAAATTTGAAATTAACAGCACGTTATCTCTGTTTCGCTGACTAGTTACATATCAAAGAAATAAAGCACTAAGGCACACCCTCTAGTTTACAGACCTTCACCAATAATATTCAGTGGATATTAACAGGACTTTAAACATTTCTGTGAGTGAAGAAAATAATAATAAAAAATCATCTATCCATTGCATTAGTAAAATTGCATACAAATACATAAATAAAGAAACCGTGTTTTAATTGTGGCTTTTCTAGTTTATAACGCCGCCTTGTGGCTTGAAATGCAAATTACACATTCCCAGTTAGGAAAGTGTATAAAGGTATGGGTGATGAAATAAACAGGAGAAAACATATCTTTCCCGTAATCTATGCATTTGCATTCAGTTCCGCTCACACAGTGCAGATATTATTTTTTATTCATAGCAAGTCACGGTAACAATAATATGACACCGTCCCTTTAAAAGTTGCCCACTATTATTAAAGTACACTGCTGTCTGCATAAAGATCTGTTGATCATCATTATAAAATATAATCCAGGTACCAGCAGATGAATTGAAAAATTGTATAGACTTATGCAATAAACAGAGAATTGCTAACAGAGTTGCAAAACACTGATAAAAGTATCCATCTACTCGACTTCCTTGGTAAAGATTTTACTTGGCAGACAGGTCAGCAGCAACCGCTATATACTGTGTATCAGAGGTATAGATTTATTGATTGTGTGTATGTTGATCAGCACTTTATCTAAGACAGACTGTATCTGCAGTTCCTTTATATCTCACAATACTTCTTGTTGTATTATTACTGTGTTTGCAGGTAATGACTATGAAGGGTATCAGCCATTATGGTTTGAGAGGAAGGTTGACCCCTATACTGGTGAGCTCATATGCATTTACAAAGGAGGATACTGGGAAAACAAAGAAAAACAAGACTGGTCTCGCTGTTCTGACATTTTCTGAGCCAGCCTGGGTGAAAAGAGCAGAGACCGCACTAGCCAGCCTCCAGCCACACACGCGGGATACATAGGAAACAAGGCATAGGACTGCTTGGATCTCAGGAGCATGCAATGATGGCTGACTTCCAATGTGAAAAAAACACAGAAATAAAAACCAAAACACCTGCCAAAAACAAACAAACAAATCTGAACGGGCAAAATATGGGGGAACGCGGGGATCAGAGAAATATTTTGTAACGATAAAGCCTTTTGTTTTACTACAGTGGCATTTTTTAGCATCTAATAAGGATTGGAACAATATAATTATTTATTATATTGCTGTTTCATTTGAAATTTGCTTTTTTTCCCCTTCCTTTTTTAAAAATAATTGCTTCTTTATGCCTTTTCAATAATTTCCTTTTTCTGATTCTACTCCTTTAAAGTACAATCCCAGGTTTTTGGGAAACATTGGAAATTAAGGTACTCTTAAAAGTCTTATTTATTTATGTACATTATATGCACATACATATATACAAATATATATATATATATATTCTCATTTACAAATAATTAAGTGAGCATTTAATCTGTGGATGACTCCTATAAATGAAGCAGGGTCTTTTATGTTTAAGTGTAAAACAGCAAAAAGATCACTGTGTATACCAGTAATATTATTTCCGTTTGTAATTGACTCATTCACTTTCTGTATCCCATTTCCAAAGATTGGAACTGCCCCCCATTTAAAGGGGCAGTTCCACCTACAGTGTCCTAATATTTTTTTAGGTACGTACTGCATTATGTAAAAGAATAATCTGGTGTGTTTTTTTCCAGAGGCCCTTTGAAATTATTTTCAATGTAAAAATCAAGGAGACATGTAATTTGTTGTGAAAATAGTTACATTTTACGTGTATTAGAAATGTGTAGTTCGTAAAGAAAATAAGCTAGTTGTAACTGCCCCTTTAATGATCGGTTCTGTCCAAAAGCACTTTTCCCCAGGAAGAGACATGTATGGTCCATTCGTGGAGGATGTTAGTGTCTACTGGAACAGCACTCAGGCCCTTAAACACCTGTGTATGTGAGCCTGATTTGATTTGACGAATCTAAATATGTTTAATGAATTCTTACAGGGTAAAGAAAATCTAATGAGAAAATCAAATAACAAATGAGTCACATCCTAACAGTATTGCCAAAAACATTTCTAGGAGGGATTTTGACACTTCCTAAAGCCGGTATAAAAGGCCTTGAGTGCTTACTGCAGACCATTACTGCTGTGGATTGAGTTTTTATACACAGAAACGGAGCTTCCTATTCTGATTCTTTGCTGGTCCTGTGATGTTTTAAACTCGATTCAGATTAGCCAACCACATCACTAAGTGCTACAGTACTGATTTTTTTTTGTACATTTGTTTGCCGGCAAGCCTGTAAAATATTGGAAACAGCATGACCAGTAAGGGTGGAAACCATATGTAGGTTGCTGAAAATTTGTGAAGAGAAAATAAATAACTACTTAAAATAGTTTAAGAACATGATAAAAGAGTGGTCGACATTTTGGGAAGAGCAGAAACCACTAAAGGACTACAGAAACAAAACAAAAACAATCTTGTTTATTTGAAATATTGCATCAAGTTTAGGTAGTTTAGATATACATTTTTTAATGAAAGTACCTTATTGCATTACTCCCAACTTCTGCCCCTGGCAAATAGGGACACCATGTGGGTGGGGCTTAGGAGGTTGAAGCTGTCACTCAAACTAACAGTCCGAGACACTGGAGCATGAGATCCTGCAGTCCAAAATCACGCTGTCCTGCCGAACTCAACCTCTGTCCTGAAAAGCAGGAGCTTGGTGGAACAGAGACTCAAATCCGGGACTGTCCTGCGCAAAGCGGGACAGTTGGGAGGCATGTTATTGCTCTTTGCTTGTATAGCATTATCAGGGGGCAGCCATCTTGTTTAGAATCTTTGGTCAGATAATGAAGATCTAATTAAAGATGGCTGTCCCCTAATAGTGCTACACGAACCAAAAAGGCTCAATAAGGTACTTTATTTGCATTCTTTCATTAACGCATTTCTATTTAAAAGGCCTGCACTTGATCAGTTAGACAGAACTTCATATTTTGCAGTTGTCCTTTAACTAGGGTTGCCACCTTTTCTTCAGAAAAATACCGGCCTTGCTACTGTATCCATAGACTTAACATTGGCCTGTTGCCAATTTTTTTTTACTGGCCTGCTGGTAAAATACCGGCCAGGTGGCAAACCTACCTTTAACCATTTAATGATGAGTGTATTTTGCTCTACCAAGCAGGACAGTTGGTATATAGGTAGGGTTGCCACCTTTACTTTAAAAAAAATACTGGCCTTGGTACTGTCTCAATAGATTTAACATTGGCCTGATGGCAATGTTTTACTGGCCTGCCGGTAAAATACCGGCCAGGTGGCAACCCTATATATAGGGCCAGATACTTACTGCTAATAATTTCATTGCATAATTTGTGGTTAATGCATTGCAAAGAGACCATTACAAGAATCCTACTAAATGTCTCTGCAAATTACATGGGATTGTGAATTTGGATTGACCACAAGAACATGGTTCTCAGAAAGGTGAACAATCCAGAATGGTCAGTAATGCCTTATACAAAAACATACTGACAGGATATGCATCTTAAAGTCAAGTGATTTGCTTGTACTACTATTTTCAGCTGGAGGAATTAGCAAATAATGGGAGATATAAAAAAAAGAAAACTGGATGAAATAATATCTGTCCAGTAGGATAGGCTTGAGGTATTACTAGCTCTTTAAAAGTGGGCTCATAAAAAAAACCATTAGGCAGGGTTGCGATGAATACCTATTTTTTTTATATACAAACTGCTTTAATGTGGCTCATGCATGAAAAAAGCATCACTGATGTCAAGATAAGCAATCACTAACAAGTGAATTACTATAAATTTAAAAAGACAAGTTTGTTATATGAATTGTTTCATGTTCAAGAGTGATTTATTTTATGTATTTTAATATGAGAGATGATTTTAGGTTGTATTTTAATCTGAAAAAATTAGGTTGAGTGCTTTTATTGGGATTAGTGCTATTAATACTTTTTTTTTTTTTTTTGTAAAACTAATCTCTTTCAGTATTATAAAACATCTGGCAGTGAATCCCCAGATTCTAACCTACCCCTTGTAGCAGGCAATCTGCAAGCTCAGCAGTTTTTGGGTGAACTATAATGCCTATGATCCTGATATGTGTAATTTGCAACATCTGGAGAGCCACAAGATTCTCACTTTAAAATGGTGTTAGAATTAATTGTATTTTTACATAATGTATATTGAACACTGCGCAGCTTACTGTGGTAAAGTAGGATAACTAATAACTAGATAAATAGAAATACAGGTTTCAGGGCTAAATGTAAGTCTGCGTAACACTGAATGATGTTTTTAAGTAATGTCTAGTATATAATGGTGTTATCCATCATCAGAAATCTGGGGCAGAGATTAAGAAGTAGAGCAGCCATTGTATAAAGAAATGGAATGTTCTCAATCATTGTTCAACCTTTAGAACGTTACCTGGAATTGCTCTATTCAATAAGGTTCCTGCATTTAGCCCTGTACAATGTACTGAAGGGTTTTCAAAGAGACAAACCAAAATTGGTCTAGCATATGACAGGTTTGTGTCTCTTTTATGTGTTTTCATCTCTAATTTGAAGAACAAAATGTGAGAGCGCTATTAGCCATTTAGTAACTTTTAACCAATTTAAAATTACTACTAAGATAACAATACTTGGCGTTTCCAGATCAAAACATCAGCAGAGTTACTTACTTAATATTTCCAAGTTTAATGATACATCCACTTAATCATACCTGTATTTTTCATTAGCACACGTGCTTCTGAATGTTGTCAACCTATACTGTAGGTATAGCTGCTACTATAAAGAGTGCTATTCCATCAGACACATCCAAAACAATATTACAAAAGTGCGTCAGAAAGAGCCCCCATTTAAGGTCTAGATCTCTGAAATTAAGAGCAGGTTAGATTTTGCTGTACTTGAAGACAACACTCTTCCTGTGCCAAGGGGCCTCAATCCTACACTATATAAAAAGACAGTTTGAGGCCTATTTGTCACAGATCATAGTGTTTGCACAGAACCTTTTATAGTAAGGGTGTCAATCTGCAGTCCTCTGGCTGTTCATGGACTACATCTCCCATAATCCTCGGTCACCTTCAGAATATGGGAGATGTAGCAAATAAAGTGGAGGACTGGCGTTCCACACCTCTGCTTTATAGTTAGCTGTGCCATGTATTTTGCACAGTGCCTGAATCTGCTGCCTTCCAAACAGTGTGTGAAACCTTTCTACTATAACTCTTTCTCAGTTATTACATGAGCAGCTGCTACATTGGAGGTCTCCAATATGGAATTACTGTTTTGTTTTAAAGCTTTAGAGTGTGCTACAAACAAGTAATACTGAATTTTGCTTTACAATGTAACATGGTTTTTATCAATGTTGGAATATTATATATAACTGTTATGTGTAAGGGTTAGAAGAGAAGCAACGTTTGTATGTACAACACATGGAATAAGATGACCCATCAAGCAACAAGGACACCGATCTGAATTTTGACCATATATTGTATTCATTAGAACTATTTTTCATTGTATACTGAAAAATCATGGTGTGTAGATCTCAGGGTGTAGAAGTTAATATGTATTTAAGAGAGTTATATTTGGTGGTCCCATCGCTGTGAAGTCTCTGTGAAAATGGGACTGAGGATATGGGATCAGAATGGATTACGTGAGAATTAAACACTCCCTGGCTGTCCTACTGTTCATGAACTACAGCTCCAGCTAATGAAGGATTATGGGAGCTGTAGTTAATTAACAGCTAAAAGAGTCACCAATAGCCTACTCGTTGGTTACAACGATGCTACCAAAGGTGAACTGTTGGTTCCACAGCAGGTTTGGATTATGGTGACTGTGAATTCAGGCTGTATTGTTGGATAACCGGTGGCTATATTGAAATGTAAATAAAAGAGTAAAGATGTGAAGTTGATCAGTGATTCCGTTAGTGTAAATCTTCATTATCCAATGATACATACTCCTTCAACAATAACTTTGTGTCATAAAACTTCATATACCTCCACATACTGGTGTTACTAGATTCTGAAGTGTATACACTAGTGTATAAGATTACCACACCCCTGTACTGCCATCTATAAATGACAAACCTAAAGTGTCTCTATTTTGGACTCAAGTCACTCTGTCCTTTCCTTGTCTGGTGTCTCTCTTTTCTAGGAGCTCAGAATGCTGGATATGCATGAGTGTATCACAGAGCTCCACAGCAATAAAACTCACAGTAACATGCAGTGTGGATGAGTGTATCTCCACAGCAATAACTCCCACAGTAATGTGTGCTATATATGAGAGTATCACAGAGATGCAGAGCAATACAATGCATGGTTATGCGTAATGCATTTTGTGTATCACAGAACAATAAAACTCACGGTAATATGTGATGTGTATGAGAGTATGACAGAACAATAACACTCACGGTAATGTGTGGTGCATCTTGGTTTTGTGCTGCCCCAGGCAGACAAAATTTGGGCATCCCCCCTTACCCATATTGCAGACCCACGACATGCTCCATCACCCATGTTGCACACCCAGGACATGAGCCATAACCCACGTTGCACACCCAGGACATGCCCCATCACCCACATCCACACACATTAAATGCCCCATTACATTCCCCCATAATCCCCATTACATTTCCCCAACACATGCTCCATTACCTGATTACATGCCCCCCATCACCCCATTATATGCCTTCATCGCCCCCATTTCATGACCCCATCACTTGACATCATTACCCCCATTACATGCCTCCATGACCACATCACTTGACATCATTACCCCCATTACATGCCTCCATCACCCCCATTACATGCCTCATTAACCCCATCACATGCCCCTGGCACCCCAGTACTTACCCTTGTCCCTGGTGACTAGTGTCAGGCAGCATGGTGTCCCCCATGCTGCCTGTTCGGCTCCCTACACGTTGCTTGCAGATATGTCACGTGACCTGTCAGCATTTCCCCGTCACATTGCACGGGTAGCCGATCTCCCCAGCCACCGTCTCTGCATGCAAGTTTTTTCTTCTTCTTAAAGGGGCGGCTTTAAAAAATAAATTTGTGTTATGCCCTAGGCACTTGCCTCGCTCTAAATACAGTGCTGTGTGTATGAGAGTATCGCAGAACAATAAAGGGCATGGTAATGTGTGATGTGGATGAGAGTATCATAGCACAATAAAGCTCATGTTAATATGTGGAGTGTATGGGAGTATCAGAGTTCCACAGCAATAAAACTCACAATCAGCCACACTCCTGGAAATAAGTGTCCTTCTGCCAGTTGAAAATGTTGATTTTAACGTTGTACCTTACCAACTCTCCATGATGTTATTGGTCATATTGATGGCTCTAAAGCACTATAACTGTGATCATTTTTGCTCAAGTAAATGTTGTTGTTTTGAATATCAATTGCAGTGCAGTGTACAGTACTAAATAAAGGGGTCTTTTCATATGATACATGGTAACCTGGTACAGCTGAATTCAAGTCATTTAGTAAGGCAAGGATTAAAGAGGCACGCAGTCTATTTAATCAGAATAGGATAGATACATGTGCTAACTGCATATCATCCTGAGTAAATCATATTTACAGAGTATGGTTGACCCTGCTTCAAAAATACCACATGGGAAGGGTATAGCTGTAATCAAGGTATGAGCATAAAGAGTTTGTTCAAATGATATATTGTTAAGAAAGTAAATCCAAACCAAGCAAAGTGATGTGAAATTAAAAAGATGGTCAAGTACAATGAAAAAAACTTAATGGGTATATCTTACCTAAATAGTATTTTAAGTGGGAATGTAAAATGTGCGGTAAAGAAGTAGTTGTTCTTTAATTTGATGGGATCCCCTGTTTCAACTACTTTCCCCATCTTCATAACCAGGGCTCCTTAAGGTCAACTGATGCCCTAAGCAAAGCCCAACAATACACCCTTCCACTGCCTACCGGACAACACAATAATACTTTCTAAGTGCTGAACGTGAAATAAGAGATTAAATATTCAATTTTGCTCCAAGCCAAACCCATAACTATATTAAATTAATAATATTTAAAAAATATTATCTTTAACACTAAATAGCACAATATAAGGAATTTTTTTATATATATAAAAGCAACATACAAAGGATAAACATCATTGCCCTTTGGAGTCGAGAAGGAATTTTTCCTCCTAGGAGCTTTGGGGTTGAACTTGATGGACTTGTGTCTTTTTTCAACCAAAATGATTATCTTACATTTCCAATATTTTTTTTATTTGTAAATACAAAAATGTATTGAAAACTATTCTTTCTATTGAAATAAATGTAGGTCAATTTTCAATATATAAATTCTAATGAAGAAATATTATTATTTGTACAAACAAAACATATTTTATTCCATTGTTTTTGTAACTTTTGAATAACATAGCATTTTATCATACGCAGATCAACTGCACAATAACATTTATTGTTTCCTACTTAGAACTATATTTATACTTTTAAAAGTTTTCTCCTACTTTTTAAAATTGCAAAGTCTTTGATCCAGTGGCGTAGCTAGGATTTTGGGTGCCCAGGGCGATGCCTGAGTTTGCTGCCCCTCTCGATACACAGTTTCTTTTTAACCTGTTCTCAAAGGGTGTAAGGAGAGGGGCAGAAAACACAATACACAAACAAATTGCTGTATTTTTACTCCTTGCTACGATCAAAGAGTGATCCAGCAAGATACTTGTCGGTTATCTCTGGATATGAGACAGGGAAAGCAGTAGATTTAATTTCTATATGTGTAAGGATTGTATGTTGCTGCTGGCATCAGTAAAATGCCATATGTTATGAGTCATTCCATCTGGGTCAGAAGCTGCCTTAAGAGATCTTAAAACTGGATCAAGGAATTACATTCTTAGTTCTTTCCACAGAAGCTGTAAATCAAGTTAGTGTATGTGGTATACATATGTGAGTTAAGAAGAAAAGGTTTTTTTCTTCGATAAAGAAAAGGGATTTTTTTTTTAAATTAAGACTGGCTTACTAAGTTTGTTTTTCTGTATTTAAATTAGTCTTTATTTCAGTTTTGATAATGTGACAAAATATATTGGTTGTCATCATGTATAAAATAAAATATAATGTATAAATGTGTGCCAGTATATAATGCTGCATATAATGCTGGATTAGTGTCATGTGTGTTGGATTTGGACTTCTGGGTTATATTTGTATATACATAGGCAGCTGTATGCAACTAAAAAGAATCAGAAAAAAACATGCAAACCAATATTTATACAAAATATAGGGGAATATTGAAGAAAAATATCAGAAATGCTGCCTTTCATCGATTACATAGTTCTACGACTGCAGACATGCTCTTTTTTTCTGCTGCCTGTGACCTAAACATAATGTATACACAGAAACCACCATTACAGCCTTGAATGTAATTTAGAAAGGCCTTGCTGTGTTAAGGGTTGAGAGGATTTATCTGCTGACCTTTTTGCCCAGGCTCTTCCAGTAAAACTTGGTGTGCTGCTCACATAACATGTAGAATTAAATGACACTATTTTCATCCCCCATCCAGCTTTTTTAATTCTACGGCACAATGAATGTGCTGGATCCATTTTAGATATTGATCTCCCCCTTCTTTGTTGATATATCTTGTTCGAAAAACCTATTGATAAACACTGCAGCATGCATAGCAAGCAGTCTTATGCTGCCCCAGCACTGCAGTCAAGATGCCAATAAATCTTCACATTGGTCTAATAAACCTCTCTTTCATCAGTCCCCTGCCACATGGAGCAACATTACACAGCTGGGTGTTAATTCTGGTTTAGTAAATGTTTGGGTGCCAGAAAGATTACAGTAGGGGCTATTTATAAAAATGGCACAGACAGAACTGGTGGCCAATACTGGCAAAACTCTGCATGTGGCAATGTATAGCTTATCCTATGTTCTAATTTGGTGACATGCAACTTGCACCAGTGCAAGGAAAAAAAAAAAAAAGTGCAGAAGTGGCCTCATCTGACAGTGGAGACCCTGCTGCGGGATCCATGCACAGCTTATCGTAGGGGGCCACGATGTTCTATGCCGTCCTACAAGCTTTTAGGCACTAAAAAGTAGGACAACATAGAAAGTTCTACAAGCAGCAAAGGGTTAATATGCATACCAATTCAACCTCCAGTGAGATTCCTGTATGCATTGGACTTCAATCATCTGTTTCGCTGCTATTATATCTTTTAAGGTCAGACTTTTTTTGAGGAGAGTTTAACCCCTGAGTGTTAATAGTTAGAAATGTAACCATTCCTTATAAAGTCATGATTGCCCTAACTGCTACTCCAAAGATGGCATGGAAGATGTGGCTTGACCCTTCTCTACTTCCTTTTTTTTTAAATCCATTTAAATGCCCATTAATATGCCACTACCAGTATGCCCATTAATATGCCACTATTAGCCTGCGTATTAATAAGCCAGTGTTAGTATGTCCATTAATATTAATTTAAAAAAAAAAAAATATTTCCCCCCTCACCCCTTACTGACTTCATGCTTCTCTCTGTTCCCGGCCATCTCCTCCACACAGCGTGCATGGAAGAGGGACCTACAGCCGCCGGATATGACTTATTGACTACCATGGAGTAGGGTATTTGCCCCCCCCCCCCCCATCCCCCCCACGCACAGCCTCTGTTAGCAGAGCAAAACGTCTCTGTTCGCATACGCAGTATTTTATTAATACCGTAGTTGCTCAAGGTCTGACGATAAGACTAGGATCCAGGTCCGTCATAGAAGACGGGGAAGTGTCGGGCAGCATTGGAGGATGTCTGCGCGATGCGCGCAGTAATCCTCCGGCTGCCCCCACTGGACAAGAGAGGGGGTTAAGTCTGGAGAGATGGGTTGGTTTGAGCAGCAGGGGCAAAGTCTTGGGGGGGATTGCGCAGCAGGGGCAAAGTCTGGGAGGGGGGTAGAGCAACAGGGGCAAAGCCTAGGAGGTCAGCTTAGTCTGGGGGAGCAGCATGGGCAAAGTCTGAGAGCAGAATTTTTAAACCTGGGGCAGTCGATACTGGCGGGCCCGGGTCAGCTTCCTTCACTGCCGCGGGAGACAGACAGAGCAGCAAGGAGGTAAGTAGTGGGGAAGGTGGGAGGAGGGTGGCAAACGAGCATAACGCTGGCACATTAAGGGGCAAAATCCTGGCACATTGAGGGGCAGATCCTGGCATATTGAGGACAAAAGAATGGCCTACTGAGGGGCAAAATCCTGGCATATGGACGGGCAGAATCCTGGCATATTGAGGGCAAAAAAATGGCATATTGAGGGGCAAAATCCTAGCATATTAAATGCCAAAATCCTGGCACATTGAGGGGCAAAATCCTGGCATATTGAGGGGCAGAATCTTGGCATATTGAGGGCAAAAGAATGGCATACTGAGGGGCAAAATCCTGGCACATTGAGGGGCAGAATCCTGGCATATTGAGGGCAAAAGAATGGCATATTGAGGGGCAGAATCCTGGCATATTGAGGGCAAAAGAATGGCATATTGAGGGGCAAAATCCCGGCATACCGAGGGGCAAAATCTTGGCATATTGACCAACTGCTCCCAACCACCCTCCATATTACATTAGATCGGGATAACATGCTTGTGAGGGTAGGTGGGGCGAGTGGGAGATATTGTCGGGGGGCAGAAAATTTGTTCAGTAATGGGACCTGAAATTCCTGGTGGCGGCCCTGCCTGGGGGGCAGGTGGCTGTGTTCAGTATGCATTGGCTACATCTGGGGGGCAGAAGGCTGTGTGAGGGGATGCATTATTTATGAAAAAGCAGTTTACATGTGAATATTTACCAGTAAAACTATTTTTCCTATAGGGTAGTCTATTCAGGCATTTTTATTTTTTCTTAAAAAAATACTTAAAGTTTTATTCGTCTTATAACCAGGGTTGTCTTATATTCGAGCAAATATGGTATATTTATCATTTTAGGGGGGAACGGGCAAAATTTAATTCATCACCGCGGGTGGTGCACCAGTGGTGTATCTTGGTTTTGTGCTGCCCGAGGCGGACAAAATTTGAGCACCCCGGACCCACGTTGCACGACATGCCCAATCACCCCATTACATGCCCCATCACCCACATTGCATACACACTAAAAGCCACATCACTCACATTGCATACACATTAAAAGCCACATCACTCACATTGGATACACACTAAAAGCCCCATCACATGCCACCATCACCCTCATTTCATACCCCCACCACGTCCATTACATGCCCCCATCACCACGATTAATTGGAAGGAGCTAAAGCTTGCTGAATAGTTGGGGAGGGAGTTAAAATGTTTGAAGCATCAGAAGTGTGCTTTAACACCCTCTTTAACACCCTCTGTCAAAGTGCGTCCCTTGCCTTGTGGAAGATACACTAGTGGGCAGCACATTAACTTGAGCTGGCCCTGCCTATTTCCCTATGCTTCTCTTTACAAACAATGGTGCCCTTATCTTCCACTCTGGTCAATATGTTACTGAGATCCACGCAGGTACATCCAACCAGCAACATACATTCCAAAAAAAAAAATAGAAAGCAACACCGGATCACAAAAGCAAATGTGCAGAGGGTGGGTGCTCCACAGCGCTGATTAGGCACCACAGTTAAGTATCAAGTAGAAAAAAGTGTGCACTCCGCTTACCAGGCAATGAATGAATAAAATGCTTTAATGTCATATAAAATCCAAGACATACAGGGTAAGGTACAATCCACGGATAATAAAGTCAAACGGAAGGCCACCTAACGCGTTTCTCGTGAGTCACACCACGCTTAGTCATAGGTGGCCTGACCTATGACTAAGTCTGGTGTGACACGCGAAGCGCGTTAGGTGGCCTTCCCTTTGACTTTATTATCCGTGGATTGTACCTTACCCTGTATGTCTTGGATTTTATATGACATTAAAGCATTTTATTCATTCATTGCCTGATGAGTGGAGTGCACACTTTTTTCTACTTGATACAGCAACATACATTCCCTCATATTTACATTCAGGTATTTTTCTTCATGAATAAGTAACACTGATGGCAAGACTCCAGCTGTGATGAACAACTATTCCCGTGATGCTCAGCACGCCTTTTCTCAGTGGTCTCTCTGCATCACGGGAAATGTACTCCACATCTCGAGTTCGGTAGGTTCTCCATCACCGTAGAATGTAGTAACTTCCCGCAGCACACGCTATTCATTCCACCACGCGCGCTAAACATTCACATTCTGGCGCTGCTATCTATTCTCCGCCTTCAAAACGTATCTAAGCAACCAAAACAAGTCCTAGCCAATCACCGACCCTGATCGAGATATCCGGAGTGTAGTGGTTGCCTGGAAACAGGACAGGTCTTACTGCGGCTGACCCCAACAAACTATAACTGTAGTTTGTTTTCATTGCACAGTGAGTCCTCCGCGGCCCGGGACATAAGATACAGTAAGTGGATATGCAATTGCGCTGCTGGGATTTCCGTCTGCGAAGGTTTCAAATCCCATTTCTGTGCTGGTGATTAATATTTATAAAGTTTCAAAACCCATGCATTCAGATGACATTACCTTCATATTCAGCACGACATGGTAGGTCAGTGCTAAGCCTTGGAAATCTTTGTGCTGCGGGTTATGAGAGTCGCAGTCCACATCAGTTGGTGTGCAATGGTTTGCAATCACTGTGGGGCGAATTATCCCCTAGTAGTCTAATGGGCAGGGGCTTATACCGTGAAGACGTTACAAATCTCTGTAAAGTACATGTAGCGAAATCAATTTTAGAATTTTGCCCCATAATTGAGATTCCAAGTACATTTGTTTTCCACTCTTTAGCCTGTCCTCTTACAGGACAAATAAAGTTTTTTTTTTTTTTTTTTTTTTAACTCTTGTCTCTTTTCCAATCCCTATACAGTTAGCAATTATTTCTTCTTCTCATATCCTATTTTCAGTTAGTGTTGTCAAATTAAAATTTCATAGAAACATAGAATGTGTCGGCAGATAAGAACCATTCGGTCCATCAATTTGCCCAATTTTTTTGGAGTACTTTTATTAGTCCCCCGTTCCCGGTCTTATAGCTAGGATAGCCTTGTGTCTATCCCACGCATGCTTAAACTCCTTCTCTGTGTTTACCTCTACCACTTCTGCTGGAAGGATATTCCATACATCCACTACCCTCTCAGTAAAGTAATACTTCCTGATATTACTTTTAAATCGTTGCCCCTCTAATTTAAGACTATGTCCTCTAGTTGTGGTAGTTTTTCTTCTTTAAAATATACTCTCTTCCTTTACTGGGTTGATTCATATACTATGAAAGTGTGATTGTATGGAAGCAGTCACTCATAACAATCTGAAGATATATATTGCATTACCTTGCAAACCTTTTAAAGAGTATTAATGGAAATACCTTTTAAACAACGTAATATATAAATATCACTGCATTTTGCTTTGATATGTATGTTATAAATATTTTCTTTTGACATAGTAAGTTATATTACATTACATTACCATTTATTTATATAGTGTCAACAATTTACGTAATGCTAGGTACCGAGCATATATAAAAATAATATTCCCACCGATCAGCAGTATAGTACAGACAGGCATGGACCAAGCTGCAGTAGAAATCCCCGCTCCTGTGCAAAAAGGTAAAACAGCAGGGATAGGGGAGTCATTCTTTTATTTTCTCTTTTTTATTTTATTTTTAAAAGACAACCCGAAGTGTGTATGTGACTGACTCTCTGTATGTGTATGGATGTGACTGACTGTCTCTGTGTGAATGTGACTGACTGTCTCTGTGTGAATGTGACTGTCTCTGTGTGTGTGTGTGTGTGTATGTATGGTTGCGTGAATGTGCCGTTGTCTGGCTCCTAGATTTTTTTGCTGCCTCCTAAAAGTAAATTAAATTTGTCAAGCCCTGTTCTAGCAATACAAGGAATACAATGTACACTAAGGGGGCTATTCACTAAAACTAAATTGACCACTCACTTGCCCATTAACTTTTGGCAAATAGCCCCCTCTAAAGGCAAAGTTTAAAGCTAATGAAAACATTGGACAGTAGCAATATTTAAAGATAAACAGGTTAATGCAATATTTTAAACTTGCTGTATACAGTGTTTTCTTCCGTCAAATCAGCCATCCATTAAATAGTAGCAAACTTCAAAGTAGAGAATAACTTAAATGACGCCAACCATGGGTGTCAAATGATCTGGGGCTAGAGCCCATGGCAGAATGGCTCTCACACGCACCGACACAAACTGCCTCCCCCGCACTGTCTCTCTCCCTCACACTGTCTCTCACACACACACTGTTTCTGCAACACATACATACACACAAATTCCCTCTCACACATATACACACACATAAATTTGTGCCCCCCCCCCCCCCACCGCTTCTTTAACTTACAGGCCACTAGCAGGGAGGGATCTCTAGAGGGCTTGATGTCCTTTGGCTCTGACGGGATGCCACGTGACATCTGGAGCTCTAACCAGAGGTTTTCTTTTTCTTGTAAAAATGTAAAGACAGATTTTTTTTTAAATGTAAATTTAACATCAATTTTCCAATCAAAAACATTTGGTAATAGAATTTTCATACACTTGGTACAAAGTAATTTATCTGAATTTGGACATATACGGAGGATTGGGAGTGGGGAAAGTCAGATGGGTAGAGAGAATATAACTTGGGGAACTAAGGCATGGATAGGTTTTAAGGAAGCAGGTTGTTGATTAGAAAGCTAACTGTTTCACACAGAGAGCTATGAGCATTTGCAGTCTCATAAGCGTATTTGCAGTGTGCATAGGTGTCAACTGTTGGCATGTAGCAGTAAATAAATAGACATTCTGATTTAAGTTCACACAAGACGTTTTAGAGGGAGACTCTGCTGGGATCGTGAGAGACCCCATGTCGTATAATTATTCATTCTTCAATTCTATGTGTTTTTCAGTTTATATGGGTTTAGCTGGAATTAGGAAGTTTTTGCTTTTTCAGCTAATCTGAACAGTGTCATAGATGTACATGCACACATATCTGTTTTTGTAATTGTTGTGTACAAAAGGGAGAAAGGAATAGAGATTGTGGGAGAAGCTGCTGTTATTACACATTCTATACATTTTATCTGCATCAACACCCACTGCTCTGTAGTAGCAGCTTTCTTAAATTCCCACATTGCCCATTTAATGATTCTTTACATAAGTGATGTTACGGATTGTAATGAAATGCATTTAAATATTTTTCTTACTCAAGCTTGATTGTTTGAATAATTATCTCAATGTTCCAATCCCTATTAGCTATTAGATACCCTTTATCAACTGAAAAGGGCGTTTCTGCTCCAACCCACCCCATACTTAGCCCCTCTTATGGTTTGTGAGTCTGTTAATAGAACAATAAAACATATCCAGACACTGTACCTGGAGCACTCACTCCCCCTGGAGGCATCACATCCACCTAACGTAGTAGGCCCCCAAGGTAGGGATGCACTGGTTCACAGCCCCTACATTGAATGGTATGACATGTTTCCAAACTGGAGGTCTCTTAAAGCATATTTGGACTTATCAGAGACGTTTTCTGAACATATATGTCAAAGAAATGAATATTTGGCTGATTAGACACACCGGACCTGTCAAGTTACTACGAGATTAATTAGCTTGGGAACCACATCTCTTTGATGGGAAGCTAATTAGTGCTGTCAAATTAAAATGTCATATTCTATGAAAGTGTGGATGAAAGTGTGATTGTATGGAGGCAGTCAGTCATAGCAATCTGCAGATATTCTTAGGAATGAAGTGCCTATACTATATACTGTAAACATGATGGAAAGACAGAGACTGTATATTAACTAAACGTATTACACAATCAATGCTAGACCAATATTCAAGTACCTTCCTTTTCCATATTAAAAATTCTTTGGGAACTGAAATCCTATTGTCTCTTTTTCAGTTAGTGAAGATGGCTGATGCAGGGTTAGATAATGATAGAGAATTTGAGGATTCTTCAGACGAGGATACTGGACTAGGTAAGTACTTACTCCACATACCTGCATCACAAAGCAGTATGTCATTCATAATCAACACATTGAATATCTCATCCCTGATAATTATATGAGACAGAATACAGGTATAAACTAACCGAATTGTAAACATGTATTTATAAGATCATATATTACAGGGCTTGACAAACTTAACTGAGTTTTAGGAGCCAGCAAAAAATCTAGGAGCCAGACAATGGCACATATCACAGTTACACACACATACATACGCAGTAACATATACAGTCATTCACAGATTGATACACACACATACAGTCAGTCACACACACACACACACATACAGTCAGTCACACACACACAGTCATTCGGTTAAACACACACACGCACAAACATATAGTCATAGTTAGTCACATACACATACACCCAAGTCAGCAGTTTTTTATTTAAGATTAAAAAAAAAAAGTTCATTTATCAATATGTCCCCTCTACCTGCTGCTATACCTCATTGGGGGCATTCCTGTTCCAGCTTGGTCTGTGCCTCTAACACAGGCACAGTCCATATTCGCCTCTAGCCCTGCTGAGCACACCTGGTTTTGGATACCGTAGCCCCGTGCGCAAGAGGGTGGAGCAAGAAGTCTGTGGAGCCGGTTCACACACTTTGCTCCCCTGCGCTGCTGGATAAAAGAAACAAAACAACAATCCTATCGTTGAGGGCACCATTCGGGGCTGACAGTACCTGGGTGCCAAGTTTAATTTCATGGTTACCATGGTGAACTGGTGCCCGGGATTTGTCGAGATTGAATATATTGGCAGTTTTTATTACACGATACAACATAATATGACATAATTATTTCCCGTCCTCAATTTCAATCTGCTGAAAGTACAACCAAGAAAACTTTTCCAAGTTTTGAAGAACTTAAAGGGGTCTATTCACTAAAGCTTTGAGTGGTGGTGAATGGACAAAGGAATTGTAAAAATCAGGAATTAATAACTAAATTTTTGAAATTGTGAAATTTGCTTATTTTCCAGTTTTGCTATTAATTCCTGCATTTTCCAGTTCCCTTTCACATGTACCACCACTCACATACCTCACAGTCTATGTGTATATTTTGATGTTTATAGTGTTTTTCTCTAATTTACTTATTTGCGTTATGTTTTACTTAGATCTCCAGATGCACCTCCTGCCTTCCCAGAGGTCAGAAGATAGACGTAAGGATCACTGTGATTTCCTTCTGGATGCAATTGATGAACAACTTGACCAGCTACAGGTAGAAATTATAATAAGATTTAAAATATCTACAAAACTTGATGCAATTTTTGTTTCCTAGAACAGTAGGTTACAGGGTATATATAGTTTTTAAATTATCATATAGGTATTTATTATACTGGTGATAGAAAACAAATGAAATGAAGAATAAAAATCCAGCACAATTTAGAGTCGCATTATGGAACATGGTAGAAACATAGAAACATAGAATGTGTCGGCAGATAAGAACCATTCGGTCCATCTAGTCGGCCCAATTTTTTTGGAGTACTTTTATTAGTCCCCCGTTCCCGGTCTTAAAGCTAGGATAGCCTTGTGTCTATCCCACGCATGCTTAAAATCCTTGACTGTAGGCACATTATGTGTGAATCGGGGCAGTTTTAAGTTGGTGGATGTTGCAGCTTTCATAAAGTAATGCAAATTTTTCCTGTACCAAAAATAAATCAGTATAGTGGTAATATCATTACTATACATACCGTCAATGAAAGAAATAAACTGATAATTGATAAACAATCATTTGCCATTTTCTACCCTAGTTACTTTATGTTATTTTTCATATTGGCTCTGTGGTTACAGAGATGCTGGAAAAATTAGCCAGAATTAAAAAAGTGAACGGTTTTATTTTCACACGTCTGTTTTAGTATATAACAAGTAAAGAAAAAATCTTAGGTATGAGATATCCTACGTTATAGAACGAAGAATGCAACTATTTCATTCTGTGTGGACATCAAATTAGTGAGGATTAGTACTCAGCAGATGTAATAGAAGTTATTTCAAAACATAAGTGTGAAAACCCAAATGCTTAAAACATTGCTGATGGCAAACCTATAGCAGAAATGCCACAAGTGGCACTTGAAGAATTCTGAGATAGCATGTGCCCACAGTATATCCATTAATTACTGAGCAACCAGTAAATGTTAAAATCTAAGACTGACATTAGTGGATATTAGGTACTCACTAGTGAAAGATAAATTATAGGAAGGGAAGGAGAGCAAGAACAAGAAGGTTGGCTGATATTGATGGGCAGAAAAATGCCTTAAATGAGAGGGCACTTAAAGAGCTTCATCTTGACTTCCTAAAGAGGATTGGGCACAATTCGAAAATGTTTGCCATCACTGGTGTAGGGCAACCATTAGAATTCTTCTCCACATTTATTGATTAAATAGAGCTCGAAGTGATGGTTTTGATAGTACAGTCTAAAAAGAAACTAGAGACGCCATATTTTGGTGTTTGTAAAACAAATATATCTATGAGTAAGTGATTTTATATAGTTAAACGTGTGAGGCTCCAGTACCATAAAACAGCCATAAAGTTTATTGAAAACCAGAGCACTGCGTAGCTGTTCCCATAATCCATTGCTGACAGAAGGTCCACGAAGCTCCCGCATTATCTCATTCTTTAACCCTATGCCAGCAGAGAGACACTAAAACCTTTAGTGACCCTTCACCCAATTCAGTTTTACATGGCACTCACACATAGTTAATCTATCTTTGAAAGGATTATTTCAAGACACAGGAAGAAGCTTTCAGGTTTATTAAAGCTTAAAGAAGTGATGTATTCATCAGTATGTTTTTGGTAGTCGGTGAAATATTATTTTTTTTTCTGTTTTAGTCACGATCAACCTTGAAGAATTCACAAAAAAACGATGAAAACAAATATGTCACTTCAGAAACCTATACAACAGGTAAGCTACATAATAAGTGAGATATTGAGGATTGTTTCGTTGTGCAGGAATGTGTCATTAAAGGTCCACTACGACCTGGTTTTGGTGGTGTATGCCCATTAGTCATCACTGTGTATTTCTATAGGACTATTTCTATAGGACTTCTATAGGATTTCTAGTTGACTTCAATTTATGGGCCTACTGTACTCCACTCTCTATAGATTGGAAGCATGCAAGCAGTTCTTTCTCCACCATTTACCAGCATACATTCTTGGCGCTTTTTACACTGTATGCCAGCCATGTGGACTGCCTCTCATTGAAGAGATTACCTGTCCATTGTAGGGTTGGGGCATATTGTGGGTGTGGCATAATTGCGTTGGTCTGTTTCTGCAGGGAGGGGCTTTGTGAGCTTATTTATTAGATCTAGCAGGTTTGTATATATATTTTATTAAAGTGTCAGCTGCAATAAGCATGCAGAATTTTATTTTTAAGGAGGTTTATACTGACTTGTGGGTAGATTCAATGGAGTGCGTTAAGCAAAACAATGTGGAAATATGGTAAATTAAAAGTGATTCAATGCCCTCTGTTAAAGCCATTACCAGGTGCGATAAAATCAATACCTCACCCACTAAAAAAGACCCAACACTGAGCTGCATGGGCTGAGATTTCAATCCACATCCATTCTCTAGCTCAGTGGTTCTCTACCTGTCAAACCTCAAGACCCACATTTGTCTTGGTCATTAAGTCACCACCCAAAAATTATTTTATTTCCAAAACATTATTTATTCCACAAAACAACTTGTGACACTCTTTTTGATGCCCTTAGCTCCTGGCGTTTCTGTTGACAATACTCAACAGTTTTTTTTCTGCACCAATTAAGGTTTTGTGTCTAAATGACAATTTACCTTTTGGTGGCCGTATTGTTTCCTTAGCCAGTGTTTCACTACACAAAATACACTGAGATTTATGCTTGTCCCAGTGTACGACAACCCATATTTAACCCTTTTGTGACGCTAAGATGTTCTATGCCAACTATTTTTCTGGTCTCTAATGATGCTAGGTTGGCATAGAACGTATTTCAGTTAACAGCTCATCGCAGCTCCCCACGAGGAGTTGTGCCCGGATCCCACTTGTCAGCTTACTGGCCTCAGTCTGACAGGAAAAATGTAGACAACGCCAGTGCCAGCTGAATCGCGCCACAAGTGATGGCAGGCAGCCTTGCGATTTCTTGGGAGGAACCCACAGGGTCTATTAACACCCTGATCTGGGCTCTGCAACTGTGTCCTGGACTACTGATCACCTTGTCATTGGGGCCAGGGGAAAAACATTGCATTTAGGTGCTTGCATCATCTGAGACGCAAGCACCATGCATCACAAAAGGGGTTAATATAAATTGTGTCGCTTTACATTTCCAGACCTTGTTGATTGAGGAGCGCTACTTTAACTCTGTGAACGTCTGTGCCAATGTTAGCTTAGTTACATGAGATTTTAAAGTAGATTTTTAGTGTGTCACAGGTTAGTATGTGTTGTTTTAATTGACACTGACATTTCTGTTGTAGAATGTGTTCACTGATCATGAGCTTAATAAAAGCACACCATCAGAAGTTCAGTAACCTTATGTATATGTATAAGAAAGTTGGACTTTTTGCCGAAGCACATGTCTGTACTCCACACCACCTCACAACCCACTTTTGGGTCAGGACCCACCAGTGGAGAAACACTCTAGATTGTAATCTCATTTGTCAGTCTGTCTCTGTTCGTCTGACATAGTATGTAGTTCCATTCTATGCTCTGTACCAAGTACTATGTACATTTTTGGCGCTATATAAAGAAATATCAATGTAATGTAATCCTCAGCGGATGTAGTTGGCATTGCGGTTTATTTTTTTCGACCTTAAAGGGTTAATTAAGCTGTCAGTTGTAATCATTATCATTTTGCATCATTGCCCTGTTTAAAATTACATATTTTGTGCTTTAGGTGTAGTGTTGTAGCCATGCAGTACTGATCCCACTAAGCATTAAATGGCTTCAATTCACCTTTCATTATTCTCTCTTACATCTTTTTACATTTGCTGCCATCTTGTGGTCTTTATTATACCATTGCTTGAAGTTCTAGAATCTAGTCATTGTATGTTACACAGGCCATTATTTGTACACTTAAGGAGCCAGACTAAAACAAAAGGCAGCTAAGTTATTTTTAGGAGCCAGGGGGCTAATACTTCCAAGACTTCTGTGCAAAACAGTCAAAAAGTTAGGAGCCAGCAGAAGGGATTTTAGGAGCCAAGGCTCCGTGGTTCACGGGATTTAAAAATACAGGCATGAACTCGACAATCTCATGTGCCAAATACATTTTATAAAACATTTTCACAGCCTAGTAAATATGTAACTAATAAACCCACATAACATTTAGACTAAGTGGGCTTTTTTTTACAGGTCAGATGAGGTGAGATAAACATTTCATCTCACCATTTGAACTATACATTATGGAGGTACAATCCTTGTGAGGCTGCTGAGTGGGAAACCTCACCAGGTTTGTCCCAGCACAATGAAATGTTCATCTCACCTTTTAATGAATAATGCATTTTTCCCAGAGATCTCCTTTTTTGTTATTGAGGGAAGTTTTCCAGCAGTTGGGGATGCACACTGTGACATGTGTGATGTACTTATTGCATGAGTGTTTATTGAAGGAGGCAATGTATGCAAAACAATCTGTATTTGAGAATGGGGGGGGGGGGGGGGGGGGGAGGAGGACATTCTTAATGCCGCATGCTCCACCAAACAGTTAACATTGGCCAGATTTACCTTTAATGATGTTGATCTGTTTCACACTAAAACAATATGTTTAAACACTTTTGATTCAATGGGGCCTGTAGCAGCTCCTATGTCCCACCGCTGCCCCTTAATACAATAGGGTTGGAATTGGACCCCTCAGCCCCATGGAAAAAAATTAAGTTACCTATCCCTTCACGAACCGTACACAGGAAAAGCCAGGCTCCACATCTTTAGGTGGGCAAGTGTGGGCTGGTGCCCAGAGCGTCCTCTTGATCCTGAGGAAATCCACTCAGTGCAGGAAAATTATTTGCTTGGCACTCCAAAAGTAAAAGAAAAACACGGTGTATGAAAAACATGCAACATAAATAAGGGAACAGAGTGTGTGACCCAACACGCTTATGATTAAACAAATCTTGTTGTATTCCCTACCTTTAAGTTGCCCTGGTGGGGGGCAATGTGATACCTCTAAAAAAACAACACCCTTCAAGTGCCAGGAGTGTGGGTATTGAAGGGTCCAATGATGATCTCTGACACACTCAAACCCTAATCTCGGCACAAGAGAAAGGACCATTCAAAAAATGGAAGAAAGAAAAACATGTCTGCTAATGTGTTCATCCTCATGGGGCGCAGAATGATATCTCATCCTGTTAGGGTTAGGATTTCAAATGCTGAATGCGAACTTCTGATTGGATGACACAAGGTCTCCCTGGCCCCAGCTCTCCCGTTTGCTTGGATTTCAAAGTCCTACATAAGCAGCCCCTAGCCATACCATTTTTCAAGGGGAGGAGATGGAAACTGGTGACCAGTGGTGGCTGTTATACCCCTTGCTCCCTTAGTGTCATTTTAATGACTGGGTGGGGGTAGCAGCGTTTATTTTTTTATTTTACAACCACGGTAGTGCTTTAACACATGCTAATTCAAGGCACTGTGTTTAAGTTGAATTGCACGTTATTCTTTCTGGAATAACATGTAATAAAACAACTTTGTCATTTTTGGTTTAACAGGCGTCAATTGACCCCAACATTACACTACATAATTTAAATGAAATAGGTGTTAAAATGTAATTATGATTGATTAAATATGTGATCAAGCTGGGAGAACATAATAAAAGACACAGCAAAGCCTCACATGTAAATTATTAAAAAGACAAGTGAAAAGTGTGAATTGTGGTCATTAATATCTGTTCGCTAGATTCCCTAATTCCTGTTTGTTTTTATTATTGTATTTCATGCTGCAGCTTCACACTGCATAACTGCCCTCCTTCACATTTGTAAGTAAGAAACTAAACACTTAATGATCAGATTACACCAAGCTGGATTGATTGTTCCTTGTGGGAAAATGATGAACACGTTGAGGGATCGATCAGCACATAAAATGACAGTTGGCAACATCTTCTTGCACATCATTCATAATACTGAGCATTTCTGGTATGAATTTCTGGGGTCATTGCTATCTGCTTTTTGGATGGGGTTGTAGAATCATCACTGACAGTATCTGAGGCTTGGCAGCTGAAGAACATAAATACTTTTTCTTGAAACGGGCAGATGTTGTAAGATGATATTGCAGCAGATTTGGACATTTCATGATGGACTTTCCAACAAGATAGTACAGAACGGAGGCATCCAAGTGTTTTTATGAACCGCATGATCAGAAAGGCATACATTTTATTTGTATCAATAGTGATTGAGTGATTGAGAAGAATAGCTTGTTGGCAATAGAAAAATGTTTGGTTAGCAGTAACAAAAAAACAACTGAATTCAAATAAAACCACACATTTGTAGGGCTAATAAGAATTTGAGTAGTTAAGTCAGGGGGGGAGCATTTTGCTGTCAAATGGCCTGAATTCTGGATGCATCTGGTATAGAAGTCTCTTGGTTTCCTTTTAAAGATTGGTCATTGCACATTCATTTACCTTGCTCTGCTACATGCTCAGGGATCATTTAAAAAAGCAGTAACATCAGTTGTGTAGATTCTTTAGTGTTCAAGTATTATTACTTTTTGCCCAGCATCCACGTAATGTTGCTTAACTAATGGCACTCATTTTATCAACCTCGGATGGATGCAATGCATGCTGGGAACTGGACATATAGCCCTGAAGATTAAACACATTTTACAGTTGGTGCATTAGCCCACTGAGCCATCTCACAAAGCAGTATCCTCAGAATCTCAACAAGCTTTAGGTGGATGGTCAATGCTTTTTTTTTTCATCATATCAGGAACCACTTTGTATCGCAGGACCGTGATAGTACATGGATATCCACAAATATTAACCAGGTGTCATAGGCAAAAATCTTTTCAACGGAGGTAACTTCTCTTCATGACCTGACACTCTGAGAAGGAGCACATTTTTGGCTCCCTGAACAGACTCAAGACTGCAGCTCAACTGATACATGGATGGTATACTGGGTAGTGGACTAAGGGTTTATTCATTGCTGTTATTATGTATTTGTAGGTGAATACGTTGTCTTCACAATAACAGGGTGCCCTTGCCACTAGTCTCTCTCTCTTTCTCTCTGGCAGGAGAATCACTAATTGCATTATGCATGCATTCAGGGCTGGCAACGAGCTAGAGGGGCCATTGCCTCCCACACGGGGATGGGAGGGTTCATCGCGGCTGCTTCAACGAAGCCACTTTACCGCAAACTCTCGCGCAATGGCCAGTTCATCATGTGAGAGGTCAATCGCAGGAGAGTTCATCGCGGGACGCATAGAAGGTTATTAGGATTAGTGTTAGTATTTGCGGTTGTTAATAGTATGAGATTTTGGAATAGTATTGGGGGTTTAGGATTAGTATTAGGGGTTAGTATTAGGGGTTCGGGGAGTTAGAATTATGAGTTAGTATTAAGGTTTGGGGGTTAGTAATAGGAGTCAGTATTGGGGATGGGGGTTAGTATTAGGAGTTAGTATTGGGGTTCGGGAGGTTAGTATTAGGAGTTAGTAGGGAGGTTTGGGGGTTAGTATTAGGAGTTAGTATTGGGGTTAGTATTAGGAGTTAGTATTTGTGTTCGGGGGTAGTATTAGGAGTTAGTATTGGGGTTCGGGAGGTTAGTATTAGGAGTTAGTATTGAGGTTTGGGGGTTGTTATTATTAGGAGTTAGTATTGGGGTTAGTATTAGGAGTTAGTATTTGTGTTCAGGGGTAGTATTAGGAGTTAGTATTGGTGTTCGGGGGTAGTATTAGGAGTTAGAATTGGGGTTCAGAGGGTTAGTATTAAGAGTTAGTATTGGGGTTTGGGGGTTAGGATTAGAAGTTAGTATTGGGGTTTGGGGGTTAGGATTAGAAGTTAGTATTGGGGTTTGGGGGTTAGTATTATGAGTTAGTATTGGGGTTCGGGGTAGTATTAGGAGTTAGTATTGGGGTTCTGGAGTAGTATTAGAAGTTAGTATTAGGGTTCAGGGGGTAGTATTAGGCATTAGTATTGGGGTTCGGGGGTAGTGGGTTCGGGGGTAGTATTAGGAGTTAGTATTGGGGTTCGGGGGTAGTATTAGGAGTTAGTATTGTGATTGGGGGTTAGTATTAGGATTTAGTATTGTGATTGGGGGTTAGTATTAGGAGTTAGTATTGTGATTGGGGGTTAGTATTGGGGTTCGGGGGTAGTATTAGGAGTTAGTATTGGAGTTTGGGGGTAGTATTAGGAGTTAGTACTGGGGTTCGGGGGGAAGCATTAGGAAATAGTATTGGGGTTTGGGGGTAGTATTAGGAGTTAGTATTGGGGTTCAGGGGTAGTATTAGGAGTTAGTATTGGGGTTCGGGGGTTAGTATTAGGAGTTAGTATTGTAGTTTGGGGGTAGTATTAGGAGTTAGTATTGGGGTTAGTATTAGGAGTTAGTATTGGGGTTCTGGGGTAGTATTAGGAGTTAGTATTGGGGTTTGGGGGGTAGTATAAGGAGTTAGTATTGGCATTTGGGGTTAGTATTAGGAGTTAGTATTGGGGTTCGGGGGTAGTATTAGGAGTTAGAATTGGGGTTCGGAGGGTTAGTATTAGGATTTAGTATTGTGATTGGGGGTTTGTATTAGTAGTTAGGATTGGGGTTCAGGGGTAGTATTAGGAGTTAGTACTGGAGTTCGGGGGTAGTATTAGGAGTTAGTATTGGGGTTCGGGGGTAGTATTAGGAGTTAGAATTGGGGTTCGGAGGGTTAGTATTAGGATTTAGTATTGGGGTTTGGGGGTTAGTATTAGGAGTTAGTATTGGGGTTTGGGGGTTAGTATTAGGAGTTAGTATTGGGGTTAAGGGGGTAGTATTAGGAGTTAGTATTGGGGTTCAGGGGTTAGTATTAGGAGTTAGTATTGTAGTTTGGGGTTAGTATTAGGAGTTAGTATTGTGGTTGGGGGTTAATATTATGGTTGGGGGTTAGTATTGTTGTTGGGGGTTAGTATTAGGAGTTAGTATTGGGGTTCGGGGTAGTATTAGGAGTTAGTATTGGGGTTCGGGGGGTAGTATTAGGAGTTAGCATTGGAGTTCGGGGGTAGTATTAGGAGTTAGTATTGGCATTCGGGGTTAGTATTAGGAGTTAGTATTGTGATTGGGGGTTAGTATTAGTAGTTAGTATTGGGGTTCAGGGGTAGTATTAGGAGTTAGTACTGGAGTTCCGGGGTAGTATTAGGAGTTAGTATTGGGGTTTGGGGGTAGTATAAGGAGTTAGTATTGGCATTCAGGGTTAGAATTAGGAGTTAGTATTTTGATGGGGGGGTAGTATTAGGAGTTAGTATTGGGGTTCAGGGGTAGTATTAGGAGTTAGTACTGGAGTTTGGGGGTAGTATTAGGAGTTAGTATTGGGGTTTGGGGGGGAAGTATTAGGAGTTAGTATTGGGGTTCGTGGGTAATATTAGGAGTTAGTATTGGGGTTCGGGGTAGTATTAGGAGTTAGTATTGGGATTCGGGGTTAGTTATAGGGGGGTTACCTTATTAGTAGGGGGTTTGTTACTTTATTTGTAAGCGCTTACATTTCAGCACTTACACTGCCACGATGAAACAGCCGCCCTGAATTTCACATCTGATAGTTCAGTGCTGAAACTGCCGCGCTAAACTGTCAGTGGTGAAACGGCTGTCATGAAGTGTCCTAGACGCCCCCTAAACTGCTTGTTAACCTGACTCAAGCTGGAGATGCACCACTTTTCACATCTAAATGCGCAAGTGCATAACACTTTCAACCTTTATATCCCGTTATCTTGGATGCCAATCAGTCTGTCAGCCAGTGCTGTATTTACCGCGAGGCATCCTAGGCGGATGCCTATGGCGGCAAATTTTGGGGGGGCGGCAGCGCCCCCCAGCACTGAAAAAAAAAAAATTAAAAAAAAAAAAAATCCGGCCCTTTAAAAAAAAAAAAAAAAACCCCACCGCGCTTGCAGGCAGAGACGGAGGTGAGAAGGGATCGGAAGATCCCCCCTCACCATCGCTCTGCCTGCCAGGCTGCACGGGGAGCCGAACAGGCAGCACAGAGAAACCTCCGTGCTGCCTGTTCGGCTCCCCGTGCAGTGTGCCGACACGGAAGTGCCGACAGGTCACGTGACGGGCGCGCTGACGTCATACGCGCGCCCGGTCACGTGACCTGTCGGCACAATCGCCGGGAAGCCGAACAGGCAGCATGGAGGGACCATGCTGCCTGCCTGCCAGGGAAAGGTAAGTGCTGATGGGATGTGTGTGTGTGTGTGTGTGTGTGTGTGTGTGTGTGTGTGTGTGATTGGAGACAGTGTGTGTGAATGAGTGTGATGGGAGTCAGAGTGTGTGTGATGGGAGACAGTGTGTGTGACTGAGTGTGATGGGAGACAGTGTGTGTGACTGAGTGTGATGGGAGTCAGAGTGTGTGTGATTGGAGACAGTGTGTGTGAATGAGTGGGATGGGAATCAGAGTGTGTGTGATGGGAGACAGTGTGCGTGACTGAGTGTGATGGGAGTCAGAGTGTGTGTGATGGGAAACAGCTTGTGTGACTGAGCGTGATGAGAGACTGTGTGTGACTGAGTGTGATGGGAGACAGTGTGTGTGACCTGTGTGTGATGGGAGACAGTGTGTGTGACTGAGTGTGATGGGAGTCAGAGTGTGCGTGATGGGAGTAGGAGTGTGTGACTGAGTGTGATGGGAGTAGGAGTGTGTGACTGAGTGTGATGGGAGTGTAAGCTTGATGTGAGTCTGAATGATGGGGCATGTCTTAGGTGTGTAACGTGGGTGTGCAGCTTGGGTAGGGGGGTGCCCGGATTTTGTCTGCCTAGGGCAGCACAAAATCAAGATACACCACTGCTGTCAGCATATGTGTTTTGCCTGTGTATTTGTGTCTCTGATAACAGGTAGGCTGGTAAAATTGCACTGTGGGCCACATGTTGCCAGCCCTCCCCTTCATGTATTCCATTCATTTATTTGTTCAAATATGTTTGAATATGATTTATATGGTACTAATATATACACTTAAATCATATATACACAAAACATTATGGATAGACACTGAGTACTAATCAAAAGTTATTTATTTGCATTATATGTTAAATATATCCTGCAATCAAATATTAAACCAGTTTTCCTAAATGTTTCCTCAGATAGAGTAACATATAATCCCACAGTCAATGCAAGTGTGAAAAAAGTGTTTCCGCTTTACTTTTCTACACACACATACATATGAATGTAAATAATACATATTGAATGATTGCATTGCTTAGCCTGAATGACTTTGGAAGTTCTGTCCTTCAACACTAAGATGTATAAAAGTGTTTGTGTGGGAAATTATATGATTACAACAAAAACGATGTCTGGACATTTGTATAAACCTGTTCTTGCCAGAAAAAAAAGTCTTATAGCTATACCAAAATAGTAATGTCCAAATCATTATTTGAACATTCTGCCTCAGGAAATGGATATAACTATTTTAGATTTCATTATTGTGGTACATATTCCCATTGTAGGGTATAAAAAAATGCTGAAAAATTATCTACTTCTGACTTGATATGCAAATTACATTTTTCCCACTGAAAGTAGTTCATTTGCATATTAAGCAAAAAAGGTAATGTTATAAACAGGAGATACCACAGACACTGTTACAACTTATTTTTCCCTTGATTTATGCATTTGCATGGAATTCAGTAACATAATGCATAGATAAGTTTCATCATTTTCTATTCTCTACATTCAGATAAACAATGTTTAGATGGCAGATGAATGTTACTCCTAGGTGACCTGTACAGAAAATATTTCTGTTTAATACCAAATAGTAGGATCAAAATGAGGCTAAAAATCCACATTTCTACTCCCTCTTCTCCCCCTATGTTTATAAAGTACAACCAGACATCTTTATACATACCTTCAGGGGAGAGCTGGCAGTTTATTTGCCCCATGGGGCAAAAACTATTTAGTGGCCCACAGTGCAACTTCATCAGCCCTTCATCATTTGAGACAGACAGACAGAAATACACCGGCAAGACAGATATGTTGACAAATAAGGTACATAGATTGATAGAAAAATATAATAGAAAAGATAGTAAGTGCTACTTACTGGGCCATTTAGAAGTGAATAGTGTGCAGCACCAGCTTACTTGCCCCATTTGCCAGTCCTTCTAACCCTGGAATGCCATTCATGTATGCACACATAAAGCATAATATTTTGTTTTATGGAGTACATGTTTAGGCCCCTACAACTTAAATATACTTCAAGAAACCCTGGATTATTAAGTCTGGCAGAGTAACTAGGGCTTACTGTCTGCGACTGTTTATTGTTGAAATATTCGTGTAATGTCCTGCTTTACTCATCCTTTACTACAGGCTCATTACTAACGTCATCCTTTCTAATAAATGACCATGGTTAGCCATGCATAGGATATTTCGGCATATTAATGTAATTTGTTATGCCCTTTCATTTCTTGTGCAGACATGGACCAGTCTCATGAAATTGATTGTCACCAGTCCATAGATGCAGTTACCGTAGGTTCTAATGAAGAAATGAAAGACTGTAAGAAAGAAGAGTATAAGTGGAGACTGACTCACCTCTTGGGCTCTGAGCAGACAGATTTCCAGGAGTACAACAGTGACACCAATTCTGCAGAAAGTGTGTGCACTGAGGACTTTGTAGTAAAGTTCAAACAAGGAATGGTGGAGCCAATAGCCACTAGTGATGTAAAGGATGATGATGATGCTGTAGCCAATGTACAGCACAAGTATAATAACCCACTCAAACCTGCGGCTGGTAACTCTGAAAATGTAGGTCTGTCAGAAGATAATTTCCCACTTAACACAGCAAGGAGAGAAAACATCTTGCAGCAGTTTAAAGAAGAGTTAGAAGATGATTTGCAAACAGCTCTTTCTATCGGTGAGGAAGGCATGTTTTCAGGAATTACCAGACACCGGAGAGAAAGTGTGGAATCTCTTGGGGGGGAAATATCAAGGCTTAGCCAAGCAAACATGGCCGAGCCTTCATGCCTGCTTAGTTTAGGAGTGAGCAGGTTATCATCTAAAAGTGGAGAAGATCAACAAAGTATTGGATCTCATGTGGAGGACCATGCTGATAACAAGGATGTAATACATCGACAGACCTCTTCTGTAAGGCATCCACTGGAAACAAATTCTGATTTCATAAGAGAAAGTGCAGGTTTGGAGGTTAACACTATTGGCTACAAATTAGAATCAGATTCTTCTAAGGACCACAGCCATTTACTAGATGCTTCTCCACATACGTTTACATTGCAGCATACAGCAATGTTTAGTCTTAAGGCACAGACTGATCTCAAAACATGTGGTAATACTCAGCAAAATAAAAGTGAGAATATCCAAATCTTACCACAACCAGAAGAAATGAAATCACATGCTTATGATTCTGCAATTTATAAAACTCCAATTGAAAAGAAAGCAGAAAAAGACTGCCATAAAGTGTCTTCCGATGTACAGTTAAATTCTGGGGATCTATCATCATGTGATAACCCAGATGGGACGCAAACAAGAAAAGAGAGCTTTCCACAAAATATACAATCCTCTCTGGAAACAAACTACACATTCAGCTTAAGTAAGTTATGGAAATTCTCAGCATGCATTTTGTGTGTAACTGCCCTGTATAGAGATGACAAACATAATGGAGAAGGATAGCTAATACTTCCCTGTAGAATGTGTCAACATGTCATTCAGACCATGGTTTCTGAAAGTCCCATTCACTAACAAATCAGGGTTTCTGGTTCTTCTCATATGATCTCAATTAGATGTTCCTTTAAAGACATGTACGGTATATCTATTTTCATGTGAGAAGATCCACAAATCAGAAAACCACTGGTGTTACCTGGGATCTGTTGGCCCTGAGGAACTCTGCAGTATCGTTAATACAATTCTGTGTGATCACATGTGTGTATGTTCCCTATCTTGTAGGGTGTATCGATCTATGTTTATATGCATTACTTTGATGTGTTTCTGTCAATATATTTTCCATTCAATTCACTATGTTTCACCACAGCATTAACTTTCATTCTTTGAAGTGAACAGCTACCATATCCATTAGCAAGCACAGTTTATGTTCAAATACAGCAACCTACAATGCTAGAGCCTGATCAGTATATATCTAGGAAGTACAGCAATAGGCTGCCTGATTGAAATTCCCTTTTAATGGTGCTCCTCCTAGCTGCACCATTTATGTTTAATCCAAAAAAAAAAAAAAAACACTTTCAGGCTTCCACTACTGGTGTATTGCTGTGTCATTCAAATATGACATGCAAAATACGCCTTTGAGCTTAGCCAATAGGAATTGTGTTCACCTCATCGATTCATGATTGACACATTGACAAGCCAATGACGGACAGACCCTGAGCTGGCAGCCAGGATATCACCATTTTCCTACAGATGAAACAGAAATATCTTTTGAAAAGTATATCCAGGAGCACCTTACAAATAAATGCTATGTGTTTGTCATGTTTTATATAGTGTCACCAACATTAATTTATATATTTCAACAGGGACAAAAGACCTTGCAGAGGATCGTAGCGCCATGGATTCTTCTTTTAAGGAAGATACCATTGGAGTGGCACAGTACAAACACGTGGCAGGTGTGTAGTTCAATAGGATGATATAACTTGTACTGCATCACTTTATTCATTTTAATTACAGTCTGTGTGATCACTATTGTTTTATATTTTTAAAGGTGTCCCCTTAAAGAGTTTTGATACAGTGACCGTTGACAGTGATTTGGACTCTGTGACAACAGAGAGAGTGTGGCATCACATTCGCAAGACCCTGGGCAGCAGGAAAGGTGAGATCTGCGCCGTTTGCTCTGCAGAATATATACAAGTAACAATAACATGAAGTTACAATAATATGTTTTTTACTAGGCAGTTTTTGGAGAAAGTTAAATAGCTTTAAATGTGGCTAAAAGAAAAAAATAAGAAATGGAACAAAATATTAATAGAGCTTAGAATGATAATGTAATGTCTATTTACAGGCTCTTGTGAACGCTAGCCACTATATGAAAGGATAATATTTAAAATGTATTCTTTCTGTGAATAGGAATGTATGAAGAGTTTGAAATATGATATTTCAAAGAAAAAAAATGACATCACAAATTCATTATGAATACATTATTAGTATTTAAATATAGAAGTACATTCATCATAGTTTAGGAGCTAGAATTTAGGTTCTTATTACAGGAAGGCATAAAGCTTTAGAGTTGGAACTATAGGGGATACCCAATATACACCGATTTGTCCAGAAATGGACCCGGGTTGGGCACTTTACTCAATATCCCTGAATTCCGGTCCGAATCAATAGTTCAGTCTGTTCATAAACTGAAGAATCGGATGTGTGTGCATTGGAACATTTTCTAAATGAAAAGAATACATTTTCGGCTACCCAGTATGCGCCAATCACTCCCGAACATGCTCTGAATTCAGGTGACATTGGTGAAATTCACACATTTAAATTCTCCAGATTTTAGTTACATTAATATAAGCATTTTTACATTTTTATGTTCCTTCACTTTATATTTATACTTAATGTACCTATTGACTTCTATGGGAGGACTTTGGCCATATTCCTAATATGCAGTGGTTGAAATAAGTCGAAGTCCTCCACACAGAAGTCTATGGGGAGCAACGAGGCTACTACTTATTTCAGTGCTTGTTGTCTGATTTTTGTTGTCGGGAGATTTTGACGTAGAATCTGCTATGATTTCCAAATTATAAACATATTCGGAGGCACATTGGATGAGGTCTGGATGCCTTGACATTCATACCCTGTATCCATCCGCAATTCTAAGGCACCATTTTGGGGCCAATTATCAGGGAATATTGAGTTTTCCCAACACTTTCTCAATCTATGGTTTATTGTACACCACAATAGCATTGTCCAACTATCTAATGGGGAGGACTGCATACCATACAAAAGCTTTGTTTGGAACAACTATATTCTATTCAATGTATATAGATGCCTCTTGTGTCATACTGAACCATTTAATATCTATATATCTCTCGTAGGTCATACAGAACCTGCCCACAACACAAGAAGGGTGCATCAGAATCAAAATGACTATTTAAGGTACCAAGTATACTTAACTGTTTTTTATTGTTTCAACTATTGTCATTCAGTATATGTTGAATAATTCACATTTCTGTATCCCCTCCACCAAAGATTTGTGCTGAATTGGGAAAACAGTAATACAATTCTGTTGCAGATGTCCGCGCTACATAATAACTAACAAATAATAAATAAATATTTATACCTAAAGCAATATTTCCAGAATATAATGTACTTGGCACAGAGATCTGTATGGACAGCATAATATAAATCATTATTTCATTGTCAGTTATTTATTGGAATACAGTCAATCAGCTTACAAAATTCACATTTATTTCACCTGCAAATTCCTGCTGTACATCCACGTAAAGAAACATTGTATATTGTCACTTAGAATCATCTTCTGTATTGGCAATACTGATTTTTTAATAGAGAAACAGATTAAGCTCCTTTTTATAACTCCCATTTATGTTGTATTAGTTTGAAACATGCAACAGGTACTTCCATGTCCTATGGATTGTTTGAGGTGTAGTCATCACTTGTGGCGACTGTATTGTTATCATTATACTTCCTTCAGTAAAACGCCCAAGGATGATCAGGAGACATTTGAGACAACCTTCCCTAGCGCAGAATGGAGGAGTGGCAGTCCCAAACGATGGAGCTCGAGCTCAATCAAGGCAACTGATTCCACCAGGGACTGCAGCACTAAGAGCATTAAAAGTGACTTCTTGGTAATGAGTCTTCCAGTATTTATATTTATGGTCATCGAGGTGTATGGTCAATTACAGTCTGTTGTTTTGAGAGAGACAAATCAGCCTTCTGAAATGCAATCCGTAAAACGTTATATGTCTCTTCAAATTTCAATTTAAAGAACCATTTATAGATATAGTGAAACTTTCATTGTTTAACTAAAGTGTTTTTGTATCACACGGTCACAGTATTAATAGTGTCGAAATTATCTATGGTACGGACCTCCAAGTTAAAAGGTTGGGTAACACTGGGCAACAGCATTCAATGGACTAGGTGTATTTGCATCTGCAGGACTTACCCAGCACCCGGGTTGCACCCACATGACTTGTCCAGCACCCAGATTGCTTCCACAGGTCTTACCATGCCTTTGACTTCCCTGGTGTGTAGTGGGGGGCATCTCGATGTCTGTGCACTGCCCAGGTGCGCTGACATCGAGCTGCCATCTCACCCACGCTAAGTGGCCACGTGCCACAGTGGGGCTCTCTGCATGCCCACTGTGGCACACATGCCATCGGCCCTGGCGGAAATACAGCACTGACTAGCACTAGCTACTATTTTTGTGATCTAAAATAAACTGTTTACAACTTATATTTTGCAAATGGCACCAATGCAGAATACAATATTGTGCTAAACAACATAAGTCTGAAATATATCATAATTAATGTGCATTCCTTTAGTTTTTTTTTATAGTTAATATTGTGCTGCTATATATACCAAAGTTGTTTGTCATTTTCTTAAGGCAACAGTAGTATTCAATGCACTCTATTATGTAAACAGAAAAAATATATTTATATGTACATAGCTATACATATATGTAGTATACAGTGAGTGCAATGAGGGAAATGACAAACTCAGCTGTGCTCTCTGAAGCACAAACCACTCGATCTAAAAATCTAACAGAACTTGATTGGCCATTGTAAATAATATTATTTTGTACAGCTAATTAGAGAATTTATATTGTAATGACCTATGCTCAATTAAGTTGATCAAGGGCACTTCATAAAACCTCAAATGTAATCAAGTCATTTGTGCAATTCATAATGCTCTCTTTAGTTTCATGGAATGGACTGTGCTTTTAATTTCATGACAGGCTTCTCCTGACCAAATGCAATGTAGGAGAGTCATGGACGACCTTGCTACAGAAAGGATAGTATTGGAGGAAACGATTGCCAAGCTGCGCAGAGTAAGTAATTTATATAATGCTATGCTTTATAGGTTTCCAGTGATTCGGGTCCTCTATTAATGAAGTGTGGTCCGCACAAGTCCTAAATCTGCAAACAATATTAAAATACCATATGCACATTGGATCTGCAGTCATTTATGGGACAGATTCGACTGAGGTATGAATGGCAGTTCGCAGTCATTGTTCTGCAAGTCGCACCTTCTCAACAGTTCATCGAAGAGCTTATTGAGTTTTGTCCGCTTCACATGCTTGTGATCTTTCATTTTCTGACTGGTCGGTTTGTGATAGTGACATGCTATGCATACTATGGTTCTGAAATGCAGTAGCTTTGTTTAACTCGAAATCCAGCTTCCGATATGCCTCTGATGTCCCAAGAATCTTTCCGAACTTCGGTCCAAGTAGCTATGAAGATGATGGGTCATGGTTCTACATCACCAGTGATGTCATAATCTCCTGTTGCCCATCCCCAATGTCCATGTGGTTCAACTTCACCTCAAAACTAAAGTAATTCATAACTCGTGAAAGGAACAATGTAGAGAGCTGAAAATAGTTGTATTGACCAGGATGAATAAGCTGTGCAAAATTCATGATTCTAGAGTTCAGCGGTTTAGAGTTTTTAGCGCTTCAGACAAACAAGCAAACAGACCGTTTCTGTTTTATAGTTAAGATGTATAATTGTAATAAATGTCATTTTTATGTCCCGCAAATTTTGGATATCAGGGTACTTTATAGGAACGAATTACAAGTGTTAACAGATTAACATAATCAATGTCAAATACTGAACACATTTTATGATATAAATCATCACTGTATAATGTACACCAGCTATTCATTTTTATGTCATTCACAGGATGCAGTTGTGGAAGAAGAGAGATTAACAAAGAGAAAAGCTCAGTGCAGGGAAGCTGACCTGTCATTTAATGACATCCTACAACACAAAAAGGTTTAAAACTTATTTTTTTATTTATACTTTGGAAAATCAAATGTATACGTACCCTGCTAGCAATCAGCATGTATACAGGAAGGCATGTACCAAATAACATCAAGCGCAAATAAACCACTGTGCTGCCCAGATTAAACAGAGCATTTAAAACCCCTTTTAGATTAGGTTCACAGTAAGAAAGGTTTAGATTTTCTTGTGCTTTGAATTGCATTTTATTACTAGATATGGGAACAGGTTTGAATACTTCAAATGATAAATAATAGGGAAGGCATTGAACCATAAAAATTGGATTTGAAATTGGCTAAAAAAGGATATAAATAAATGTATCTGGATCTGCTTCAGCTTATCTGCAAATGTGAAGACTCCTGTTGGGGTTAAGGCTCTTAAGGGTTTGAAAAGCTGTGTCTTTTAAAGTACCCAGGAGTCTTTTCATACACTATCGTAGCTGACTTTTGTCAACACTCTTTTTGCATCAGTGTGTATTTACACATAATGTAATTTAAATAATGTCTTATTTCCACCTGTAAATTCCCTATTGGCACAATGTCTGCAGTTCATCAGAGACTTAATTTTTGAAACCTAATTTCTGTCTTCATGTTGATGGTAGGAAACTTACCAGGAGCTGGAGTCACTCAGAGACTTACTGGAGAGTACTCGGAAGGAAGTTGTGAGAATGGAGTCTCAAGTGAGGGAGAGTCAGATGACAGAGGAAGATTTCAGGTAAGGGGCTGATATCTACAGAAATGCCAAAAAGAAGAGTGAAGTGAAAGCACTGTGAAAATAAATAAATAAACTTTTTTCTTACGTGAAAAATGCAGCTGCTTCCAAGTACTCCACACGGTACTTATATAAATAGATAGATAGGGAAGTGGGGCATCGCTGGATTACACATGAAACTATATAAACACAAAGAAAATCATAGTGTAATAAGGAAAATACAAATGGTATTTTAATAATGTATAGTATCACACTCACAAACCCAGGTGAGTGTCAAGCATCAATAAAACCGTGGTCACGGGACGTGATCCTGAAACTCAGATCTACTGCTGATAAATCAGCTCTACTAGCGATCTCCCGGAGAAACCCAAACCTAACCTACAAGGAATCAGTGTTCCAGATCTATGAGGACTTACCATCGGCCACTTTACTGTGGCAAAGACAGATGCATCCACTGACATCGCACCTGAGAGAGAGGGAAGTTAAATATCGTTGGGGACCGACGCAAACGTTAACTGTATCAAACGAAGGAAAGCAATTTACCATTGAACACATGGAAGAAGCAGCGGAACTACTAACGGCACTGGGGCTTCCCCAATTGCCAACACGGCAAACAGCAGACCCCAACTTACAGACCAATTCCCCAGCTGAGCCGCCGACTGCCTGATACTTGCCAACAATATTCCTGATTAGCCCTGCACTAGTTTTGAACGCTTTTGCATAGTATTCCAAGTATGGACAATGTTGAATATTTACCTGAAACTTGTTCTAGTAGTTGTATTTGATATTTTGAAAGGTGCCAACATACCTCGTATAATCTTCCAGCCCTGCTGACATTTCTAGTTGTTTATCCCCCCCAGGGCACTTTCTCTGGCTCTCATTGTGGAGCGAGAGATACTGGGACCATAAAATGTGGATCGCATGCTCCTTTCTGTGCAGTTACCTTTTTAACTGCCGGTGTGTCCTCCCTTGTACCACCACCTTTTAGATCTCACGTTACTTACCTTCTATTTCATCTCTATTTCTGAACTGTCCACTATCTTCTTTTTCCTTTCCACAATTGTGGTTAGGTTGTGACTGTACCTATTGCCCTTAACCCCCCCATACCCTTTTTCATGATACGGCCCGAAGGGTGTAACCCGTCGTCGTTTATTTTAATATATAACTGGCCACCGTTTATTTACTGAGCGCCCTAGGCGTTCAGTAGATAAGCGTATATTCATAGTCTGCATATAATACCTAGAAATAACCTATAGTAATGTTTTCGAATACCACTGTGACATAGTCTAAAGATCTAAGTCTTACATTTTTATTGTACCCCAATGAGCAAAGCTTTTTACACATGCCTGTCTTTTTTAAGAGGGGGGCTTACTGAACTCTGATTTATATTGTATGTTTGAAGTAGACCTTTTGCCACTGAGACGTTACAAGCAAATGTATTTCTACCTCTCTTATAAGTGCAATCTCTGTTTCTATTTGTATAGTACCTGGATTGTTTGACATAGCATTGCTTTATACACAATTAAAATAACAATAACAATAAAAAAATTAAAGAATAACAAGCACACAGGGCAGTACAGTTGGTAATATATATAATATTGAGAGCCATTTCTCCTGAGAAAGCGGGGACTTCACTCTGCGAAACGCGTAGAGAGGCTTCTTCTACCTACACTTTGCATGGGACTATTCTTCCGTTTTTTATTGCTGTTTTACTTTGTAAGTTGCTCCAATAAAGGAGGGTGTTATTATATTACCAACTGTACTGCCCTGTGTGCTTTTTATTCTTTCTGCACAGAGACACCTTCTCCAGATACCCTGGACCATGGTTTTATTGATGCCTGATACTCACCTGGGTTTGTGAGTGTGATACTATACATTATTAAAATACCATTTGTATTTTACTTATTACACTATGATTTTCTTTGTGTTTATATTGTTTCATGTGTAATGCAGCGCTGCCCCACTTCCCTATCTATTTCTACAGAAATAGACAGAATAAGGATCAACATTGATCATGACATAAAAAAGGTCACTAATTGGCCCAGGGGGTAAAACGTGTTATTATCTGGCTGCAAAATCACTAAGAGGGTGCTGAAAGGCCAGCATGGATTTACCAAATAATACATGTAAATCAAGAGGATGAATAGAATGAGCAAAATGAGAAATAAACAAACCCAGCAAGAGTCGTAGACATTTTATCTGCTTTTCACATATTTAAAGAATGATAATTGTTCATCTCTATTAGTAAAGGTTCACCCTGCCTTGAGAAAGCGCCTCGTTTTGGCGCGAAACGCGTAGGCGTTTGGGTTACACCGGGTAGGAGGATAGTTGCGGTGAGGCTGTCCTTCTATTCATGGATTAAAGCACTTATTTCAGCGATATTTCCGTTGTCTACGTTGTTCTTTTCCTTCGGATCTTCACCGATTTTTACTTCACTTCAAAATTTAAGGTTCACCCTGCACTGTCTTTAAAATCTGTGGAATATATATCTGTTGGAAGGAATGTCAGTGTATGGAAAGGGCTTTCTTATATCAGTTTTTACCCCTCCTCCCCCCATCTATGTCTAACAGGAATGAAGTAGTGATACTGGAATACAAGCGTAACCAGTACCTGAAGGAGTTACGAGAACTAGAGCTGGAAATGGACTGTATAAAGCAGCAATGCTCCAGTGTACACAACAGCCAGACAGCCACCTTGCAGTATGAGGTGAGGGAACTTTCATACGGTATAGTAATAAAGTCATCAGTATGTATTTTATCATCTCTACTTTGATCTTTTTTGTGAAAACCATTTTCTAATGTTCTATTCTTCACACCCTATGGATACACACATATTTCTTCCACCAGGCCAGTTTGTTGGAAATATTCTCTAACTTGCCTGTCTTTGCAAATGAGCTATGGATGCCTGGTTTCTGCTAGTCACTTGCTCATTCATCATATACATTTTCAAATCAGATTTCCTCACTGACAAGCGAGCGAGATGAGCTCAAAACCCGTGTACGTCATTTAGAGGGCAGCCTTTCATTTATGGAGCGACAGGAGCTGGAACGACAACTCACCAATGCAAAATCAGAACTGTATTCTGAGCAAAGAACATCCAAATCCAAGATTGAGAAGCTGCAAGAGGTGGGCACATAATGGTCTAAAGTATATTGTCTCCGTCATGCAATACTTATCTTATGTTTATCATAGGCTCAGCCCAGAGGCGTCACCAGGGTTTGCGTCACCCGGTGCGGTAACTCATGTTGTCACCCCTCTGGATTTCCTCCAATACCATGCCAAACAGATTCCTTAGTAATGCCAGTCAGATGGCCCATTAAATATGCCACACACAGGAGCCCCACAAAATAAGCCACATACAGGACCCCCACAAATTATGCCACACATAGGAGCGCATTAACTATGCCACACAAAGGAGCTCCATAACCATGCGACACAAAAGAGCCCCATAAATGATGCCACACCAGAGCTCCATGAATTATGCCCCATGGTACTTATTATTTTGCCCCACAGACCATGCCACAGCATCACTTTGCCAATTAAAATAAGCCACCATTTCCCCATTAATATGCCAGTGTTAGCTGGCTCATAAATATCCCACAGCCAATTTGCCCAATAATATACCAGTATTATTTTACCATTAATAAGCCACAGCAAATTTGCCCAATAATATGCCAATATTTTGCTATTAATAAGCCACAGCCAATTGCCCAATAATATGCCAGTATTTTTGCCATTAAATATATGCCAGTAGTTTGCCATTAAAAATATGCTAGTATTTAGCCATTTAATATATGCCAGTATTTTGCCATTTAATATATGCCAGTATTTTGCCATTAAGTATATTCCAGTATTTTGCCATTTAAAACATGCCAGTATTTTGCCATTAAGTATATTCCAGTATTTTGCCGTTTAATATATGCCTGTATTTTGCCATTTAATATATGCCAGTATTTTGCCATTAGTATGCCAGCGTTATTGTGCTTGTTATATACTGCTCACCTCCTTGATGCTCCGTGTCCCCGGTCGTCTCCTCCGTGCAGTCTTCCCTCCTGCACGGAGGAGGGAAATACAGCCACCTGATATGCGCACTGTCATATCCGGTCGCAATGATTTTTATTTACTTTTTTTTCTGGCAGCCTAATTTAGCGGATGCAGCTGCAAAAGAAAAAAAAAAAGTTTAGCATCGCGGGAGGATGCAGGCAGCACGGGTGTCACCCCCGCTGGGGGAGTCACCCGGTGTGGTCCGCACACCCCTCAGGACGCCACTGGCACAGCCACATGTTTAAACCAGTTAAAACCAGCACACAGCTGTAGTGAGTAGGATATGATTGGCAAAGCTACTGATTTTCCTAACAAACTGCATACATGGATTTTGAGTATTGGAACTGTCAGTGCTCATTATCACACTTCATTTTAATATTCGAGCTAGGAACTCGCTATTGCCTTTGAACTGTACAAATCATATCAAAGAGACAACAGGTCACAGGTCAGGATATTCATTCTATTGAGTATGTAACTTTCTTTGCTGGTAAATATGTATAATGTGCGCATGCTGGGTGTAAGTTAATTACCATCAGATGCACTACTTTGAGTAAATGTAGTAGATGATCCTCTGTGTGTATTATGTAATAGGAATTATTCATAAATCATGAAAATGTATCCAGTGGATCTCCTGCAACCAGTAACTTGATTTTACCTGCAGAATCTGGAAGAATCCCAGTGCAGATTGAAAGAAAAAGTATCAGAATGTGTAGAGAAACAAGAGAGCAACCGGCAGCTGAAATCCCAGCTACGTGAACTTGAAAAGAAGTATGAAACCCAAATACAGGTACTGCCCCAACCCCTCCCACTTTCTTCTAGAGAATATTTGTAGCAGACTGAACTGTCTATGTAGGGTCTTGGTGTGTATAAAAGCCTTCTTGAGTCTCATATTACATATATGTGTTGTCCTGTCTTAGAGGATTATATTTGTGTTTTGTGAAAAGCAATGAGAACAAATACAATGTGGGAACAGTTTTTGTTAATATTTATATATTGTTATGGTACACGTCCTTTCCAGCTGCCGATCATGATAATGATGAGTCGGATGTGATCAACAACTGGAAAGCTGCCTGGCCTTGTGCCATGAAAGCAAACATTATGCTTAGGGTGCAGATGAATGATAATAAGTCAACTAAACAAAAGGTCAGGTTCATTGTAGGCAGAGCTAGAGCTGCACACCCGAAAAATAGGTGCTATAAGTGCAATGGTCACCAAGCTCCGCCTCTTCATGGCGCTAACACGCACAACGCGTTTCGCTTGAACAGCATGTTGATAGTAGCCACCTCCTCCCTTTTATGTAATATTGTAACAAATCACATTTGTTCTTCTTTGTTGCAGTGTTCAAATGGATTTCAGTCTTAAAGATAAAACAACTGAAGTATAGACAGGCAGAGTGCAATATTTCCTTTAGCAGCAAGAAAGTCATGTAAACAAACTTACAATTGTTACATTAATGGTATATTAGACTAGATATAACCCACTCCTTACTCACAGAAAAATGCAATAACAAGTAAATATATAAAAACACAATATCAAAATGCTTCATGTGAATTCAATGATTAGAACAAGGAAGAGTGGGGGATGGAAAAAACAATATTAGTAAACTACAATGTAACTACAAAATTACAAAAAATTATATAACTCAAAGTCGGTATTAAGACCCCTTTGATATAAGGGGATAAAGCTGCAGATTAGGGTAAAGGTATGAGCGAGTTTGACTGATCCAAATTATGATTATACAGTCAGCTGTCACTTGCAGCATAGTTCCTTAAATGTGCTAATATATTCTGAACACATCCTTTTTGTTGCAAGTGACATGTTTCACTTTTGCAGGGTCAGGTAGAAGAAGCCAACGAACAAGAAGAGGCATTAACCCAACAGGTCACAGACTTAAGTATCCAAGCAAGGGAGCAAATCACGAGAATAACATTACTTGAGAAGATCCTTTCTGAGAAGGAGTTGGATCTATTAAGACTCCGAGATGTTATATCTTCCCTAAAGGCTGAAAAGGAAGCCCAAGTGTTGGCTGCAGAGGCTCTGAAAGAAGAACAAAACGTGCGAGTCCTTGAACTACAGCGGCAGCACCAGATAGACAAGGTAAACATAGCATCATTAAATTAGGATACATAGAAAATATAATGTATGGATGAATACGGGTGTAATGATGTCTATCCTCAAGACGTCCTATGAAACATGATTGATGCACCTTCTAAAAAATCTTCTTTATTTAGTATGTTGATTAACTGATTTGATACAAAATAAATAGAAGTGCTGTATGTAGATTAGTCTCGGTTTTAGAGACGGTTTTGCATTGTGTTCTCAGTGACCTAATCTGGTGGGATGGTTCCATGGGCTAATGTGCCAACTGTAGAATCTGTTCAACCCTCAGGGTTGCAGGTTCAATTCCTGGCCATGTCAACCATCCCTTCTTCCTTCCAAGATACATAAAATGAGAACTGAATTTGGTAATATCACAAATCCTTGTGTGTTGGGAATCCAAGAAAAACAAGGAACTATCTCAATCCTGGTAAATGTGTTAATATAATTATGCTCACCCAGCTGTTGACCTTTGTAAGCTGATTGAATATTAAAACTGCGCATCCACATATTTACTAACAGCACATATAATCAGACTAATGGATAACGGAGTACTTATGTGGCAAAGTAACTCAGTAAACATATTTTTTATTTAACCAGGACAGACAGATTGCAGAACTAAGAGATGAGATGAAGTGTCAGAACCAGAAGGAAATCCAACAGGTGAGTTTCTTGGTTTCAGTAGAGGTCATGGTCATCTCAATGAAGGAGAAAAGGTTACTATGTAAGCTTCACTGAGTAAAGGACTTCATCACAGCTGATACATATGTGTAACATGTCGGTAGGCAGGATATGTTATAACTTCTATTATCTTGTGGTCCAGTTTGCAGAAAATCTGGAACAAGTGAAAATAAAAGCATTGCAGGACCAAGCGGAATCTCTCAGACATCAAACAGACAACGTTTTAAAGACTATGGAGGTAGGACTTTGTTATCTTACTTGTCTTCTATGTAGAAGTGGATCTACCATCTTGTCTTCCATTTGGCATTATTAACTGCACAGTAAACCTGTGATCACTGTTTATTATTACTGTAAGTGAGAGAAGGAATTCCTCACCAATCTGCTACACTTATACTCACATAATGAAAGTAAATACATTTGAACTGTTTATGTGAAATGAGATTTCTATTGCATGACAACCTCGGCATTTTGGGTGCTCAGTGTTTAAAAGCCAGGTATCCTGACACTGAATCGGCATTGCAAGCTGGAAGAAACTGCATGTCGTTTTGAAAAAGGGCTTGAATTTGATCTCTACCGTAGCTCAGTCGCCTGACTCTATCTGCAGTTGGATTGGGTGAGACACAGGCTCCGTGTGGCTGTCGACCTCCTGGAACAACTCGACTAAACTAAAATGACATTTTAGTCAAAAGAATAAATGACTAAAATTTGCCATCAAAATGAACACTGCATAAAGAAAAGGAAATTAGAACCAGGATTTAGGTCTCCCTTCACCAAGTCACTGAGAACATGTACAGTAATGGGAGACTTTCAGTGGTGCCATAATCCTATTGGATGAGGAGGACTCCAACTATTAATGAAGGATGAAATCAATATTTACTATTAACAAATTCCTTCTGACAGTGTATAGACACCAGACATAGAAAGCCATGTATTATTGTATCACATTTACTCATGTTTCTCATGTTTTAGGTGAAGGACAAAGATATTGCTAAACTGAAAGAGACCATCAAATCTCAGAAGGATTCTATGAAGAAGCTAGCAGCGGAACTGACTCAGGAAGCAAGAGAGATGGTAACAAATAAGACACCTTTCCTTTATAACTCAGTGGCTGGAATATGCTTTGCTTTAAAGCTTGCATGCTTAGTGGAATATGCACAGGCCGGGTGTGCGGTAAATGGACAACAACATCAGAGTGTAGTGGCTGATAACTATGTAGATCACTTCTTCCAAAACCAGGAAACATTGTGGTTCAGTGGGGCAGATCAACCAAAAACAGGATGTGATAATATCAACGTAGTGGTTGAGAGGCTCAATTATGGAAGATAAATAAAATGTCTTGTTTGATTCCGTATACTTTCGTTCCATGGTTCATTATTTAGCATCCCTCCAACAGCTTCATAGTAGATCTTTCTGATTGTGGAAATGTAATATAGTTACATAGTTAATAAGGTTGGAAAAAGACATATAGTCCATCAAGTATAACCTTTCCAAAAACCACAATGAGACACTTTCATCTCAAAGTGAAAAAAATATCTTTTTGACTATAAAGGCAGCAGGATTCTTAAGGGACTTTTAATTGCTGTTACCATGTACACGTTTAATGCCAACAAACTAACTGCACTAAATGTAAATCAACCTATTCGCCTTTTAAGACGGTAGGCTGTTTCTTCCAGTCTTAAAAGACAAATAAACTTTTTTTTAGCCCTTGCTTCCATAGAAGAAGAATAAAAAATGGTGTCCCCCTTCCCCGAAGTAAACCCAACGTGTATCTTTAGAGATTGGTTTACTCTCGTCACTGCCTCACAGCTGAGACAGAGCTAGTGGAGGAGGTTGCCACACACTGAACCTCCCCCCACTCAAATGATCAGGATCTGAATAGAGCTATTGCTACTGCAAAGGGGACCAACAGAGGCATGCATGGCAGCTGCCAGTCAGAGGATGACTAACAAAAGTACATGCCAATACCTCAAATTCTGTGCAAGTTCGTATATAAAGCTGAACACTAACCTGGGTATATGCTTAGTACAGGTAAAAATCCGAGGGTGCTCAATTGAAAACTGGGCTGCCCCATGCCACGGCTAAAAGCGTATATGAAAAGTGATAAGGCACCAGAAACATATGGCACCCATGATACGGTAATCAGTTAATAATTCCAAAGCTTCAGATTATACAGCAACTTTCTTTATTCACTGTCCAGTGTCTGCCCATCCTAGCGCAGTCCGACTGAAAGCTTTACACATTTTGGACTTAGACTAGCCCCAGTGGTGTATCTTGGTTTTGTGCTGCCTGTTGGCCTCTTTGCACAGGTTGACTGGTGAGTGCCGACAGGTCACGTGTCCCACCGCGTCTGACGTCAGAGCGCCGAATCATGTGACTTATCGGCACTCACCAGTTAAACAGCACGGGGAGCCCAACAGACAGCATGGTAGTTTGTCTCTGCCAGCAAGCGATTTTTTTTAAAGCTGCAGTGTTTTATGCCGCCCCCCCAGGCAGATAAGGTCAGTACCGCCCTTGTCTGCCTCGCGCCAAATACAGCACTGACTAGTCTGATGATTATGAAGAAAGACTTATATGATAACTGATAATAACTGTTGGTCCGAGCTAGGAATGGGGTGATTCTAGACCGTGAATAAAGAAAATTGGTTTGGAATTATTCATTGATCGTCGTATGAGGGGTACCATTATAAGTCTGTCTTCATAGCTGAAATCTTCCATTTCTATAATCAATGTTTTTGCCCATTTTTGAATCCGTCCCACTTCCATGATGTACTTCTTTTTCACTGGTGCCCAAAATTCCACTTTGTATTCCAAATGAAGTTTTACTAATTACAGTATTACCTCAACGTCTACTAATAGATTTGACGTGCCAATAGGCAAACGTGTAGAGAAAAGGTTGGTCGGAGAGTGCAATTGGGAATGGGTTAATAATCTCAAGGAATTTAGCTCAGGTTCAATGCTTTTGGACACTTCAGTATCTGCCGAGAACTGTCTCACTTGTATGAACACAGCTGATATACAGTAAGTAATACACAAATATGGTTTGTCATTTAGGTGCATAAAACAGTGCTGCGTGAGCAAAAGAAGTGGGAAAGTGAGAAGAGGGATGCTTTACAAATACAGAGGCACACTATAGAGGAGGAGAAGCTTCGAGACATGGCAGATCTGCGAGAAGCTTTGGAACAGGAGCACAGATCAGTTATGGCATTGGAGAAGAAATTAGCTGATCTTCAAAATGTAAGAGTTCCATGTAGGGGGCGAGTTATGTTTAAAACAAATTAAGGTGAAGGACATAGTATGCCACACCTAAGACCTATCATTCAAGGATATTAAGGTACTATATATAAAGTACAAGGTACTATATAGAGCATTGAGACTGAGCAATGCTACTATAGAAGAACAAATATGGAAAGAAAGGTACTGATACATCAATTCAGTATCACTTGTCTTTGTTTGTGTGTGTACCCATGTTATAACTATTGTCAGTAAGCTTTTCTTCTCTATTGATTTTATGGCAGATTATTCAGGAGCATGAGATTCACAATCGCTCCCTGCTTCGAGAAAGACAGGATGCTCTGGATGAGCTGCGTGCTGTCCTGAAAGAAGAGAAGCAGGAAGAGATGAAAAAACTAGAGCAAGAGCTAGCCCAGGTATGGGAGAAATGTCATACAATATAGAGTCTAGTACAGGGGCATCCAACGTGCGGCCCGCCGGGCATCGAGGTGCGGCCCGTCTGAGCTCTGCTCCGGTAGCCGCACCTTGAACTGCACACCGCACGAGAAGCTGTGTGAGGGAACAAAGTTCCCTACACAGAGCGGTGCTTCTCTCATGCGGATATCCCCTCCTCTACCCTGCGCGTGAGGTCATGCGCAAAGGTCAGCGGGAGGGAAGAAGCACACCGGCAGCATGGCGATAACGAGGAGCCTACAACCTCCACAGCCCCGTTTAAAAAAAAAAAAAGAAAACTGTTTGGTAAGTGTATGTATTTGAGTGTGTGTGTATAAATGTGTATGTGGGGTAAGTGTATGCATGTGAGTGTGTGTATAAATGTGTATGCATGTGAGTGTGTGTGTAAATGTGTATGCATGTGAGTGTGTGTATAAATGTGTATGCATCTGAGTGTGTGTATAAATGTGTATGTATCTGAGTGTGTGTATAAATGTGTATGTATCTGGGGTAAGTGTATGTATGCATGTGAGTATAAATGTGTATGTGTGTGGGGGTTAAGTGTATGTATGTATGTGAGTGTGTGTGTGTGTGTGTGTGGTAAGTGTATGTATGTATTTGAGTGTGTGTATAAATGTGTATGTGGGGTACGTGTATGCATGGGAGTGTGTATAAATGTGTATGTATGCGAGTGTGTGTATAAATGTGTATGTGGGGTAAGTGTATGCATGTGAGTGTGTGTATAAATGTGTATGTATGTGAGTGTGTATAAATGTGTATATGTGTGTGGGGTAAGTGTATGTATGTGAGTGTGTGTGTATAAATGCGTATCTGGGGTAAGTGTATGTATGTGAGTGTGTGTGTGTGTATAAATGTGTATCTGGGGTAAGTGTATGTATGTGAGTGTGTGTATAAATGTGTATCTGTGTGAGTGCGTGTTAAGTGAGTGTGGGGTAAGTGTATGTATGTGAGTGTGTGTGTATTTAAATGTGTATGTGTGTGTGGGGTAAGTGTATGTATGTATACATGTGTATGTGTGTGTGGGGTAAGTGTGACTGTGTGGGAAGGGGCGGGGTAAGTGTGACTGTGTGGGAAGGGGGGGGGTAAGTGTGACTGTGTGGGAAGGGGGGGGGGGGTAAGTGTGACTGTGTGGGAAGGGGGGGGGGGTAAGTGTGACTGTGTATGCATGTGTGTGTTTGTAGTTAATGTGACCACTGCACATTAGTGTGAATTTTATATATATATATATATATATATATATATATATATATATATAGTGACAAAAGTACTCCTTTCCCTTGGTACCTTGTCCTGGGATTTGGGGGTTACACACAGTCTTTTCAGGATTCAGAGACACTTCACACGCTGGATGAGGTAAAAAGACTTGCTTTCTTTTATTGTGATTCCAAGATGCACAGTAAGGTATAACAGGTTGTTATAGCAAAATCCTTGCTCTTCTGAGCACTAACTAAACAAAAAATACTAAGCTAGCTGGGTTGGATGGCTTGTCCATTTCCCAACATAACCATAAATCACAACCTTACTTCAATGTTTTCAGCTCCCTGCTTCCACTCACAGAAATCAAACACAGTCTCTCCCCTCCTCAGGCAGGGGAGTATTTTACAGCACCTGTAATCAACAAGCCTTTTCAGGTGAGGTAAATTAGGATTGGAACACTGGGCTTCTCACCTGTAGGTTCAAAGCAACATATGAAATGTGAAGTGGAGCACTGGCCCACCATACTCTCCAAGTGCTCCACCCCAGGGCCCACACATACACATACATAAAGTGCTATACTAAGTGTAACATAACACATTTCCCTGGGGCTAATTACACAAAGTAGGAGCTGTGCAAAATCTGGGGAGATATATAGACTCCTTCCAGCACAATTCCTTGCTGTCGGTCACAATATATATACACACATGTATATAATTATATATATTATTCTCTGAATGAATGAAAAAAATGCGGCCCACGCACGCATACATTTCTAGTGAAGTGGCCCTTTGCAGAATAAACTTGGACACCCCTGGTCTAGTACTTTTAACCGTTTACACCAGGATTAATCACACACCAGAAGGTAGCTGAGTAATGCATTATTACCCAAGCTTTTCTGAGACACTGGTATCCAATGCTCATTTTCAGTTTTACTGTATGGATTTTTAAAATATGCTTTTTTACATCCATCCAACAAATTTGTTGTTTGTTATAACATTTTATAAACAGGATATCTTTAAATACAGTAGTGGAGAACTTGTTACAGGGATCCATGGAATAGATTAAAGTAATAGATGTAAATCAACCTAATATGCCTTGCTTTAAGCAAATGTAGAGCTGTTTGATAAATGTGACTACATATACTATAGATTTCCTGAATGTAGTAGTACATGTTCTAGTAAAATGATGTCAGATTGCCTCTATTCCATTAGCTTCTTATCAATATTAACTGATCTCCCAGTCGGCTGGAATGTTTGTTACTGTGGCCCTAAGAATGGCTCGTCTGTTAATCTTAGTTTGTTATACATGTCCACACATCTATTGTTTGCACACCTTCTTTTTTCTTAATTGTACTTTGTGTTTACATATATACAGTATATATTGAGCCGCCCACTATTACAATGCATTGTGATTTGGCTGATTTGCATAGGAAAAGGAGCGAGATATGGAGCGTTTAAAGGTCCGGCTGCAGCAGATGGAGGAGGAGCAGCAAGTGCTGCGGGCAGAAAAGAACGAAGCAGTCTTCAAAGAGAGGGAGGCTCTGGCCCAGGCTGAGCGAGCTGAGAGAGCACTGGCCAGGGAGATCAATGCAGCATGTGAACAAATGCTTAATGGTCCAGGGAGACCCAAAAAGCTAAGCCCTTCACGCTGCAGGCAGGGGTAAGTCACTGCTGATCCAATCTAGGTCGTACCATTGTGAGTTTGGAGGTTACCGCTTACTCATTCCTGGTTATAATCGTTGTAATCTTATGTAGTATATATATGAAGGAACTGTATCAGCGCATGATAAACACACAGACCATTCACGATATTTAATATTGCATCATGGTTTGTCGGGCAAGGTGTTATTTTGTAAAATGTTAGCTTGCCCTCCCCAAAAATTAATTTCAAAGGTGTTCATCAATAGTCAATAGTTCAACATCAATAGTTCAATATCAGTAGTCACTAGTTCAACATCCGTAGTCACTAGTTCAACATCAGTAGTCACTAGTTCAACATCAATAGTCACTAGCTCAACATCAATAGTCACTAGTTCAACATCAATAGTCACTAGCTCAACATCAATAGTCACTAGCTCAACATCAATAGTCACTAGTTCAACATCAATAGTCACTAGTTCAACATTAATATTCAATAGTTCGACATCAATATTCAATAGTTCGACATCAATAGTTACTAGTTTGACATCAATATTCACTAGTTCGAAATCAATATTCACTAGTTCGAAATCAATATTCACTAGTTCGAAATCAATATTCACTAGTTCGACATCAGTATTCAATAGTTCAACATCAATAGTCATTAGTTCAACATCAGAAGTCACTAGTTCAACATCAATAGTCATTAGTTCAACATCAATAGTCATTAGTTCAACATCAGAAGTCAAAAATCACTTGTTTGTTTTTTTTAACAATTAAATCAGTGCTTCAATTACTTAACTTTTTAAATGCTTTAGTTAGCAAATGCTTTTTTTTGCTTTACAATAGAAACATTTTCTTTGATCATTTGATTTGTAGGAGAGGCAGGATGTTTGCAATACCGTCTCCTGGTATTAATTGAAAGTTATGTTCAAACATTAGTGTCAACTAAAAAAGTCTTGGATGAATGATCCACCATAGGAAACCCAGGCTGTAATATTTTATGTTAAAACGTCATAGTGTTCCAGCTCCACCTTAACTCAAGGTTACTCCTCAATGTGTGCTCTGATAAATGGGGAGGACCCCCAAAGAGAGTCAAGAGATCTGGCGGCACTCTTGAGAAGACAGTAGATGATTTATAATAAAAAATCTTCATCTAATACCTTGGACCTTGAAGAAATGTGAATTATTCTGTGAGCATCTTACACAGAGACAAGCTCACGTAAATACAAGGTGGTGAAAAAAGAGGCAAACTATTAACGTGTTTCACACAAAACGTGCTTTGTCGAAAGGCAGCTTTTGGCAAAGCACGTTTAGTGTGGAACGTGTTGAGTTTTTTACTACCTTGTATTTATGTGAACTAGTCTTCGTGTAAGATGCTGTTTTATCTTCTCATAGAATATTTCATCTTTTTTCTAACCAAGACCAAGGTCTTAAAATCAAAAAATCTTTATTATAAATCATCTAGTGTCTTCTCTGGTTTTATGCACGATCTCTTGACTGGCTGGGATTTTATTTTATAACGATTTTTCAAATGAGTGTTTTTGTGTTTCCAAACATTCTCAAGTTAGGATATAATGGTAATCTTGGAAACTTAATATCCTCTGGGAAATACAATATATGTTAGAGTGTGATTCCAGTTGATGGGAGCACTGAAGAGAAAAGGTGTTTCAGGATGAACAAGGTTTTTTGTTATGAATGTGTATGAACCTGATGTGATGCGTCCAGGAAACATGTTCCTTGTTTATAACTGTGCGTGTTCCTTGTTTATAACTGTGTATGTTCCTTGTTTATAACTGTGCATGTTCCTTGTTTATAACTGTGTATGTTCATTGTTTATAACTGTGTATGTTCCTTGTTTATAACTGTGCATGTTCCTTGTTTATAACTGTGTATGTTCCTTGTTTATAACTGTGTATGTTCCTTGTTTATAACTGTGTGTGTTCATTGTTTATAACTGTGTATGTTCCTTGTTTATAACTGTGTATGTTCCTTGTTTATAACTGTGTATGTTCATTGTTTATAACGGTGCATGTTCCTTGTTTATAACTGTGCATGTTCCTTGTTTATAACTGTGTATGTTCCTTGTTTATAACTGTGTATGTTCCTTGTTTATAACTGTGTATGTTCCTTGTTTATAACTGTGCATGTTCATTGTTTATAACTGTGCATGTTCCTTGTTTATAACTGTGCATGTTCCTTGTTTATAACTGTGTATGTTCCTTGTTTATAACTGTGTATGTTCCTTGTTTATAACTGTGTATGTTCCTTGTATATAACTGTGTATGTTCCTTGTTTATAACTGTGCATGTTCCTTGTTTATAACTGTGTATGATCCTTGTTTATAACTGTGTTTGTTCCTTGTTTATAACTGTGCATGTTCCTTGTTTATAACTGTGTATGTTCCTTGTTTATAACTGTGTATGTTCCTTGTATATAACTGTGTATGTTCCTTGTTTATAACTGTGTATGTTCCTTGTTTATAACTGTGCATGTTCATTGTTTATAACTGTGCATGTTCCTTGTTTATAACTGTGCATGTTCCTTGTTTATAACTGTGTATGTTCCTTGTTTATAACTGTGTATGTTCCTTGTTTATAACTGTGTATGTTCCTTGTATATAACTGTGTATGTTCCTTGTTTATAACTGTGCATGTTCCTTGTTTATAACTGAGTATGATCCTTGTTTATAACTGTGTTTGTTCCTTGTTTATAACTGTGCATGTTCCTTGTTTATAACTGTGTATGTCCCTTGTTTATAACTGTGCATGTTCCTTGTTTATAACTGTGTATGTTCCTTGTTTATAACTGTGTTTGTTCCTTGTTTATAACTGTGTATGTTCCTTGTTTATAACTGCAGAAACCTCTCTTGTAGAAGCCCATCTCGACTTTCCACCAACCAAGCACTGCAGATGCTACATGGAGCAAGTGCGGAGACCAACCAATACATTCATGAACTGCAACAGGAAGTAGAGGCTCAGAAACGCACTGTAATTCATGTGCAGAGAGAGAAGGTGAGAATGGTTACATTGGGAATTCTAGTCCTCCTGGATGGCTGTCATCATAAAGCACAGGTTATGAAGATATAGACCAGAACTATTGAAGGGTTAATGATTCTCTCTCCTTTATATTAATCAGGAACGGGAGTTACAACAGATGAAAGAGCACTTGCAAATAGAGAAGGATAAAGCACTGGATTTATTAAAAGATAGACTCATACAGGTAATTCTGGTGCTGCTGATTTTGATCTGGTAACATTAAGTTAATAATGGGTTACACAAACTTGCAGAAAGTCTGTAGGTTGAGCTTTGTAATATACTAAAGGTATCTCGGGCCGTCACATATTCAACTCTGGGCCTGTAGTGAAAGTGGTATAATAAGCCCTCATAAATTAAAACGCCATCTACTGGCCAAAACAGGAACACATTGAAGAAATCACCAACCTGCAGAGGGACCAGTTACGGGACTCAAGTGGACCAGACAGCCAATCTCTGCGGCAGCAGCTTCGGGAGAAGGACAGTGAGCTGCGAGCCATCCAGAGGAACATGGCCAAATGGAAAGATGAGACTTCAACAAAGCTGGCACGAAAATTTGAAGAGGAGCTGAATGCTGAGCTAGAAAAGTTAGTAAATGCATCCTTGTGCTACACCAGTGGGGAGGAGATACTTATACATCTTCTGCAGAATAGGTATACTGACAGATACAGAGAAAGAACTGTATACAGGCAGGGACACAGAGACAGACAGACACACATAGAGAGTGAGGATAGATATACTGACATTTAAGGTACATATATTGAAAGACAGATGGACACAGATATAAACAGAGAGAGAAATAGAAAGGCACACAGATGGACAGGGAGGACAGATCTACTGACACATAATGTACAGAGATTGATAGACATACAGACACAGATAGACAGGGAGGACAGATCTACTGACACATAATGTACAGAGATTGATAGACATACAGACACAGATAGACAGGGAGGACAGATCTACTGACACATAATGTACAGAGATTGATAGACAGACAGATATAGACATACAGACACAGTTAGACAGGCAGGACAGATATATTGACAGATAAGGTACAGAGGTACAGCTGTTTCTGTACTACACCTACCATAGTTTCCTGCAGAGCTGGTGAAAAATTATATGGTTTGTAATTTTGCAGCAGCTGGAGGGCTGCATTTGGACGTGTAGGTACTAGTGAGGTTATAAGTCAAAAGTGGTGCAGCCCCAGCCCACTGATCTAGGGTAGGTGCACCCCGGGGCAATTGTACCTCTGCCCCTCTTTTCAGAACTCTTCCCTTGCCATTTGTACTTTGTGGGCAGTAGGTTAACCATGTCAGGTGTCCATAAAGACCATCACCTTTATATTGTATATACTGTGAATGTGGAGAATATAAAATAATAAAAATGACCTATACATTATGTTAGCAGAACTGGGAGCAAATGCATAAATTAAAATGAAATAAATGAGAACTGCAGGGAATTGAGATGGGATTTTCAATTTTTAGTCCAAAGCAGTCAAATGGGAGAATTTTAACCTTAAGTTGACATTCCCGTCTTTGTTCCCTGCAATTGTCTCTTTATTGAGTAAACCCCTAAAAGAAAATGTGTATGAACTACTTTCAATGGGAAATGTGTAGTTTGCATATCAAGCCACAAGGTGATGTCATTAACAGGAGGCACCAGCGGCATACTTATTGTATCTCCTAATTTTTGCAGCTGCCTCCAGTTCTGCGAATATAATGTATATATCAAGTTTGCTCATTTATGAATTTTCCACTTTCACAGTATGAGCAATGTTTAGGTGATAGAGACCCTTTAAGTGACAAGAGTTTAAAATATTCCTTTTCCTGCAGAGCAATTATATCACAGTGTATAGCAACCCATCACTTTCATAAGTAGACTGCATCACATAGCATGGTATTAAAGACATTACTAAGCATCCCTTTTTCTCTTTCATTCATTGCTGCAGTATGTTTTAAAATGACCCATTTATCTGTATTAGATGTCTCCTATTATTTGTTGTGTTTATTACCTAGTTGTCTTTACTTTTCTTTGTCCATTTAATTCTGCTGCTTCCTTCTCTATTTCATTACATTTTACCCTAATTTTATTGCATATTACCTCTATATTCTCCTTTTGTTTTGACCCATAAGTTAAAAAGGAACTCTTGGTTGATGTTATCTGCTAAGAGCTAAGACTAGAGCACTCTGCGAGAGCATTGGTTTGAAGAACTTTTGCTGACATACCCATTTCTCACCACTAGATGGAGCTGAATACCAGTGCCCTCTGCTCCTGATGCCTCAGTTTGTCTCTGTTAAATAGAGTTTCTAACATGTTTTGTATGGGGGTCTTTTTATATTAAGCAGTCTTTGTTTCTCTACAGATGCAAAGTGGAGTTTTTAAAAGAAAGGTAACTTGTAGCTAAACTAGAAAACCATATTTACTCATCTTTCATTTAATAGACACAAAACCTCATTAATTTATGTTTTTTTTTAACTCACATTAACTAAAGTCATTGAATAGGCCCCATTAAGTTATTGAAACCATAGCATTAACTGTGTAAGTTCATCTCACCTACTAAACCTATACTAATGAGGCATGAAAATCAGAATACATTCCTCAAGTCAGCGTTTCATGAGTCATATATCATGGACCATGATTAGTACTATTACAGTAAATACTTAGTAATATGTGCTCTAGTTCATCCTAGTCAAATTTGATTCTCAGGGGCTGAAATGTTTCCAGAGGTTAAGGAATTTCCATATGATTAATTTGCAATTATCCTGGAAGTACAGTATGTCTATGGCTCTCGAAGAGAACTGGAGTTGGACATTAGTGTTTTAGTCTAATGGGGCTATTCCCTAAAAGGTGAGTTGAGGGGAGTTGGAGTGAATAGCAGGTGATTTGGAAGTGAGTAGCAGGTGATTTGGAAGTGAGTAGCAGGTTGAAGTGAGTACCAGGTGAGTTGGAGTGAGTAGCAGGTGAGTGAAAGTGAGTAGCAGGTTGAAGTGAGTACCAGGTGAGTTGAAGTGAGTATCAGGTGAGATGAAAATGTAATCTCACCAATTCAGCTATGCATTGTGCAGGAACAAACCTGATTAGTGGAGGAACTAACCAGGTTTGTTCCTGCACAACGTATAGCTAAATTGGTGAGACTTTCATCTCACCTTTTACTCACCCACTACTCACTTCACCTTACCTGCTACTCACTTTTTGGTGAATAGCCCCATGAGAGGTTGATTTTTTGTATTAGAAGAAACAAAGTATAAGACCACCTTAAACCTTAAAATAAATAAAAATCAGACCATATCAATGTCACACGTATAGTAATAACAGGGGAATCGCCTTTTATCAAACCACAATATATGTATTTCAATATACATAGTAGAAAAAGTATAATTAAATATACAGGACAAAAACACATAACAAAAATACACAGCTGCACCCAAACAGGGACTTAGTATCAGAGTTAAAATAGGAAAAGGTAATACCTCAGATACATCCATAACAATATCAACATAATAACCAGCTAAATAAACATCTTTACCCAGCAGTATAATCACAAGAGAGCTGACCTAGGTGCAGAGATGGCCCCCCGACATTTTGGCTTGTTAAGTCAATGGGGGTTATTTATGGAAGTCGCAGTTCTCAAAGTATAGCAGTTACCATGGAAACCGATTGGTCCTGCTGATGGATCACCTGTAGAGCTGGACCTTTATAGATAACAATCAGTATGTCTCTTCTGTACATGTGGGTCAAGATTTTATTTTCTACTAACTGAACATTATTTATTTTGACATGGTCGCTGATTTATTTAGCGTTCTTGAGCATGGAAATCCTCCGTCACAGAGTAAATAGATAAATGTAGAGCGCATGGATCTGGTTTTTGCAGCCGCCCTTCTCATTCACTAACAAATTACTGAACTCCAGGTAACTCATTTACAACCTTTAGCATTCATTTAATAACATGAAATCATGTCTTCTAAATGAATATATATATAGACCTCACGTTTCAGTATAAACTGTAACTGATATGTATGGTAAGTATGCCAGATTAAGGGCACAATCATCAATGTTTACTAAATAGACCTACGACTTCTATGGGGAAGCCATTTTAGGTTACATAAAGACCTCAACCAAGAGGACAAGTGAATAATGAGGTAACTTGTTGACTTTTTTCTTTATTTTCTGTATAAGAGAAATAAAGAAACTAGGTAGTTCTAGTTAAAATCACAGAGAGTATGGTTAGTTAAAATCACATAGAGTATGGTTAGTTAAAATCACATAGAGTATGGTTAGTTAAAAGTGCTTGTTACTTTTACCTTTAGAATCTATCACTTAAGGTAAAGGATGAGATATGAGAGTTATTTCACCAGTTGGTCATCAATATGCAATTATGAAAACCCAGTATAGGTTTCAAAATTGTCGCGTATTGACCATACATATTTAATTCTAAAGATTTTTAGTGTTTCTGTTGATGAGTATAATATATACGTTAGAAACCAGTTGGAACCTGATTTCTGTTGAACCACAGAGTTCCTGAATGATCTGTTTCTAATGATCTGATGAAATGTCAAAGTTGATGGTACAGTAACAGATTTACCTGTGGGTGCAAAATCATTATTACAAATATCCCCCAGGGGCCTGAGCTTCCTCTCCCTGATTACCTTCTCAATCTTTTTGATTCAAATGCAAGGGCATGACAGTCTTCCGAAGTCAAGTCCGGTGAATTCAGCTGCACAGTTGTGGTTGTAGGTCTGGGCATGAGGAGGGAGGGATGTTTGCCAAGGAGTAGGACTAAGAGACTTTCTTTAATGTCATGCACTAATAATGGGGTGAGACCTTGAGGTCCATGCGTTGTTTAGTAGCAAACTAGACAACGACTGAATTAGAGGCTCCGGGCTCTTCTGCTCCAGTGAAGCCCACCTGCCTTCTACTTATGTACCTTTGGATTAATCGTTTTACAAGAAAAGGCACCGTATACGATTTTGGAAGAAAGATGTGTTTAACATCTTGTAGAAATGTATAAAGTGATTCATTAACACTCAGAGCAATTAAGTTATCATTATGGACAGAGTGTCCTGCTACAATACAACATGAATCTAGTGTCACCAGAAGGATTCATTATTCGAATGAAATTGCAATAATGGGGCCATTGCAATAGGCCATTGCACAATCCTTGGAAGCTCAGATTCATATTCATCTGTTATTTGATTAAATAATTACATTGACTGTGAAATCATTAAACGTGTTTTGAATATTTTTAAAATAAGTTCCAGAGGCCAATGGCAGAATCCCAGTGTTGGTGTACCCATTGCACAGCTGTTGTTTGTGCAGAATCTGTGCAAGACTTACTTGTCTTTATCTGATAATTCCTCCTGTTGGAAAGTAATGCAAGACAAACCTATCCAGGTGACATCTCATACCTTCTCAAGTTAGGGCAGTGTCGGAGAGATCAATGGAAATAGAATCCCTGATGCTGTTCTTGGTAATGGATGCTTTCTGTCACTTATGTCCTAAACATGATGTGTTTGTTGTCTGTAGAAGTTTATCCAGGAGCAAGGCTTCAGAGAATCACAGATACACTGAAAGAGTAGGAGCTGGAGCTTCCAGGCTGCCTGTGGTAAATAATAATAATAATTACTGCCCTGTATTTGTGAAAGAACTGCCATAATGCTCATGTGCTGAGGCTGACGTATAAAGTAAAGTATAACATATGATGAGATATTAATTAGCACCATTTTTTTTTTTCTTTGATAAATTGTGTTGCAAATCCTCCTGAGATGCTGACCATTATTGGCCTATTTTTATTGAGGTCTGTTGTGGGGCACAGTTTAGAAAACAAATTACATATTCTTTTAACTGAGAGGTAAAGAATAAAATGAGCAACAGTTTATGATGGTCTGTGCCTAAACTTTAAAATCATAATAAAGAAAGAGATGCAATGTTTTGCCCCAGACTTGCATTAATAATAATGTTTCTGGTGTTTTACACTCAGTAGTTTAATCCTTAATACTCGGATACCAGGAACGTTCATATTCTTTTTTATTTCTTACCATTGCCACCTAATGTACCATATAAATTAAATACATATTATTCTTTTTTTATTCTGTTGTAACAGGAAAGGAGAGAGAATTCTCACCTGCGCTCAGCGTCCACGCCATCCTTGAATGGGTTAGCTGTGCAGCACGACTTTGGTGCATTAAAGATCCTGCGGAATCTGCAGGGAAGAGTGCGGGAGCTGAGGGCAGATCACAGCATGTACCGTGGGGCTAGTGTGGAGGATCTCAGCATGCTGAGGAGTGACCTGGGGAACTCATATAGAGAGAAGGTGACTGAATGAATGCAAAGCTATTGGTTTTATTCATGAGAGAGTTCATTGACAAGTACATTTCAAACTTATGGCCAAAGTAGCTGAGTTAGAAAAATTCTTCAATTGAGCTGAATTACTGTATCAAATGTATATAATAAATTGTTGTCACGTTGGTAAATGTATTACGTTTCCCAAAGTCCTCGGCCAGCCTCTTAGCTGAAAAAGCATTATGGTAGATGTAGTTCATCAGCAGCTGGAGGGATGCAGCTTGCCTTCCTCTGAGTGAAGATGGATACATACAGCCAAATTATTGTTTCCAGTATTATCTAATAGTATTCTCCATCTGGTGATCTCTGGGAAAACAATTTCGAAAATGATTCCATATATCGATGAAAGTTCTAGCGAAATCCTCCTTACTGGAATTTAAATCCATAGGGTCAGTAACAGCTGGTGCCACTGAAAAAAATCCTGCAATAAAGGAAAAGGACAAAAGACATTGCCTAGTATGTCAATAATTTACTGACACACACCGCAACATCTAGGCTTTTACAGCGTGAGCTGAATAAACAGCATGTACCACTCCGTGGGCAGAAAGTCCGTCAGCATTCACCTGTTGAAAAATTACTCTCTGTTCTTCGGGGTAGTTCGGCCATTATTGTCGATTCATGCTGATCAGTGATAACGCTTCACTCCTACCCTATGCGTTTTGCTATATATCTGTCAATCTGTATAGCAAAACTCGTAGGGTGGGTATCATGCTAGTAACTTTGCTGCTGCTCTTCTCTGATCCTCTATTCTGCATACTCCTTCAGTACATGGAACATTACCTTCACTAAATCCTCCCACAATGATTCCCCTGCTCCTCTATCTATATATAAACGCAAGATGGACATGAACACATACAAGAGGCTTAAGGAGATACAATTTAATTCCCTTTATATTTTGAATGAGCATATTACCAAGATGTGGCGTTTAAATAACAATTGCACTGCAAAGCTTTTATGTACAGTTGTCTATTGAAGTGATGGAAGGGTGGAGGTATGGGTAGTGTATTGGCGGTACAAAGACAGTCTCTATTTCTGTATCTTTTTCAGAGGCCTTTATTAACTGAACGATGCATGACACCACTCCATGGAAGAAGTATGAGGAAATAAGAGGGTGCCAGCTCAAGCATCAGAAGCACTTCCCAAAGGAGATTATTCCTCAGAAAGATAATACTTTCCAGTGTTACATTAGGAGCAACCCTTTATTTATCAGTGTTCTCTCTGTGATATCAGAAAACACATTTTCATTTCCTACAATGGGGTTTTAAGTCTGAAAATATGTTTCCATTTGTAATGTAAGTTACAGAAGGACTTATACATTTCTGAGTTTCAGTGCATTTCATATAACATTGGTTATTCATTTTATAACTACTTTTGTATTTTTATAAATGATGGTTTAATACTTTTTTTACATTTTCTACATGCATTAGTAACATTTTCAGTATTAAAATACAAAAACCGGTGAAAGTTTTTCATACCCATGCAGTCTATTAATGGATTACATTGTGGATCCCTTGGATTAGTGGTTACATATAGGAAACGGTTCCATGATATCTGATGATCTATTCCACAGACAGCAGGTTCACTGGAACTAAATATATCCTCTCCTTTCTTACTTATTTCTGAGTTCACCCCATAAAATCTCATGTAGATCACAAGAAGGGGGTTGTTACTTTTGGTACACTTATGGCTCTGTCATTCTCTAATTTTTGTATCTTTCTTTTTCCTGGCAAATGTACAGCATTGTTTTATTATTCTGAATAGAATATATGTATGATTTTTTTTTAATTCAAATATTTATTTTATAAATTGATCTGTCTGTAATCCCAGTGCCACTTATTATACATAAATGACTGAAAATGAGTGTTTTCAGTAACAAAGTGACTGTAATACACTGATAGTGATAGGTCAATGTTTCTGCTGAATGCCTCATATTAAGCCTCTTTGAGCTACACATTTCTTTTCAGGAGTCTCAAAATATGGGAAAGTTTACATCACTCAAGATCTAATGATTTAATGATTGCCTTGCCTGTAATTGTCTGCACAGCCTACACAATGGCAGACACCTGGCATCTTGTTCCTTTCATAAACAAATGCGTTTGTACGAAACAGGAACTCCATCCAACACAGCGTACAAACTGTTCTTTTTTTGAGGTACTCAAAAGTGTGTATACAAAATATAAAAACACGACTTTCTCATGTGTCTTTTGTGCTTGGTCGTGTTTCATGTGACACTAGCAGTGATTTTATACTTTTGAGTACCTCAGTAAAGTTTATACTGTGTGTTGGAGTGAGCTTCTGCATCATTACAGCAAAAGGTTAGCCATCAGAGACAGGGGAAAAGGCATAGGACAAGACACAGATATAAAATAAGCATTGAATGACAAAGAAGGACGTAGAAAATAAGGTATATCTGGTGGGAGAGTGGAAAAAAAAAGGGTAAAGGATTATAAAGGGGGTACAAATGGTATCAAGAAAAAGATTTAGTATCAAAAAATTTTTTTAGGGGTGCCACCTTATCCTCAAAGAAATAAAACATACCATGCATACTATTGCCTGCATAGACTTCACCTGAAGCCATTTTTTGTAGCCGGCTAGTAAAATAACAGCTGATTGGCTAGCATGCCTATGACAGCAAAATTCTTCCACCTGCCTTATTTTTGTATCACATATTCAGCAATGACATTTGTGCAACAGCAGACTTCCTCATAATATATCCTCCTGTTTGATATTTTCAATATTGGCTCAAATACTTATTTACATCCTGAATTCAAATGTTATGAAGTAACACTGTGAGATAAGCACACAGTGGGGTCTATTCAGTGATGTGTTATCACAGTGTTTTTTTTATCTCAAATGTTTCTATTGGGTCTATGGTATTCAATGAAATGATATATATAAATTTATTCTCATCACTGTATAGAGTCCAATAAATCCAATAAATACACTGTGAATTTGTAGAATGTTTGACAAATATACTGTGAAAATCAGCATTAAGAAACAATTATATGGAGCTGTTTATTACTAATCTTATAATATAAATTCCATATACATGTAATGTTATTTTTAAACAGAGATGTTTTGTATTTTTATATATGATGTATTCACACTGTTCTTTATAAACTTTAATAAAAAAGTATAGAAACTTTCCTATGCACAGTAACTGTTTGTTAAACCATTTTAAAGACAAATGATCTGAACCAATATCTGCCTATAAATAGTGTATTATAGTTTAACTGTTCTTAAAGTTGAAGTAAAGTTAATTTTATTTATTAAATGAATGGTCCTTTTAGCTAAGGATAAATAATCACTCTTGACTTGAAAACAAACCTTAGAATGTGTTGGCAGATAAGAACCATAAGGACCATCAAGGCTAGCCAATTTTCCAAATACTTGTATTAGTCCAAGGCCTTATCTTCCATCTAGGATAGCTTTACGCCTATTCCAAGCAATGGCTTACATTTTTTCATGCATATTCAAGTTGAATAGTTGTAAAAAAAATGTATATATTAATATCTGTAATATGTTTAATTTACTCACATAAATAAGGTTGATGGCACAACCTGGGATAACAGACCATGGAGGAGCCTTGTTGCAGGGCATGATGTGGGGTCATGATGTGCACCCCACAATGCATAGCTATGAACCGAATTGAACCTATCATAGGACTGGTAGTTGAGACTGGCAGCTGAGACAGTAATTGCAACCCTCAGAGCAGGGCACTGGACTGATAACTGGCATTGGGCTGGAAGCTGCTACGACAGGATAAGAAACAGAACAAAGCTTTTCTCCTGAATGGTATTATACCCCATGGTTGAGCCTCAGGCAAATGACCACCCAGCACTTTAACACACTGACGGAGACCGCACACTGAAGCAGGACAAATACACACAGGAAAACACACAAAAATAAAATAGTCAGCAGGCTGGGTCGTACACAGATCAGGACTAGGTACAACAGAGGACTAGACAAAGTCACAAGGCAGGCAAACAGGTCAGGCATTTTGTGTTATATGTGTGTACCCCTTTAGTGTACTATTACAAATTATATACATTGTAGGCAGATATGAAGAAATGCTATAAAGTAAGAATGCCTTGAAAAATAGACATTGGCAAAAACATCCAGTTAGTGACATACCATCACTGACTATGATTAACCGGTATTACTATGATGCCTCGACATCATACAACACCAAAATTTTGCCCCACGGCCATTTATGTGATATGGTGAAAATAGTATCTAAAGAAAGTACTAAAGAAAGCCCTTTTTATGGTGATAAAAACAATATATATAAACCCGGAAACAAAGGGGGGCTCGGTCTGCCTAACCTTGCTAGATATGTTGAGGCCAGTATGTTGCTACACGTTCATAGAATACTAACACCTGAGTCTCAGGAAGAAGACTGGTGTAAGATAGAGCAGGAGATGGTGGCCCTGGATAGTATTCTATGGCTCAGTAGACCCAAGACCTTAGAAATAACATCAGCCTCGGGGAACAGCATACTGAAGGGTATAATGGGTAAGTGGCTAACTTTTAAGAGGAAATCGGGTTTGTCAAACAAAATTGTTGGCTCTGTAGTAGTAAACGTAGTCGAAAAGTTAATTCCAGATCTCACTTTTAATCTGAGTTTTAGAGAATATAAGTTGACCTTTTCTCAGTTAACGCAGGGTAACAAGATAAAATCTTTAAAACAGGTGATGGAGGAATACGGACTGCAATGGAAAGATGCCTATGGGACTTTGAGACTTTTACATTTTACTAGACACCATATGTTTCGTCCCAAAGACCAGAACCTCATGAGCCTCTTAGAGAATATATTCAGGGAAGGGTCAAATTCCTGTAAGTTAAAGAACTGGTATTCTTTGCTGGACGAGATCAAACACAGCCCAATACCAAAAGCCTGGGGGAAATGGTGCAGTGAGTTAAATATTACTAGGGATAGGGAGCTCTGGGAGAAAGTGTGGACCCAGACGAGGAACTCTACTCACTGTGTAAATTTGCAGGAGTTGTACTTCAAGGTGCTTTTTAGATGGTATCTGGTCCCGACATCCGTGATTGATCCCTCTCAGAGCTCCGTATGCTGGAGATGCCAACATCTTGAGGGGGACTATGCCCACATCTGGTGGGATTGTCAGGGAGTCAGGAAGACTTGGAACGAGGTCTTCCAGGCTCTCTCTGCTCTTCTTGGACGGTGTCTCCCAATGAGTGCAGAGATAGCCCTTCTCCACCTAAACCTTAATGATCTCAAGGAGGAAGAGCGGAAATTGGCAGTTCAGCTTTTGCTTGCAATGAAGTTATGCATTACACGTAACTGGAAACAAGCTGCAAATATAACCTGGGATAATGTGAAAAACTTAATGAATCAATTTGGGGACATGGAAAGGGGATATTATAAAGTTAACAAAAAAATGATACAATACTACAAAATCTGGCAGCCTTGGCTGGAGAGGTTCTCCTAGTAAAACTCTGAGAGCTGAAGTAGCTGCTGGTGGGAACCCCCTTTTTTTGTGACACAGTCCGAGTGATTCCCCGGTGATATAAATGAGTAATACTGTTTTGAGCAACACACACACTTGTCTGTATGTCCTGGTATCTGTCTTGTAGGTCATGTTTGTCTGTTTTTTGTTGTTTTTTTTCCCCAACCTTGGCAGGGAGTTAGATGGAGCTTGATATAACTCCTAATTCACAATCACCATAACTATCGGGTCCCCACATAAGCACTGTACACAGCGGGGCACATCCCGATAACTCAGTCCCTAGATTCACCTTTTTCACTTAGTGTCTTTTTTATTACGAATTACATATATGGAGGAGGGGGAGGGAGGGAGGAGAGGTGGGGGATAGGGACTGGAAGGGAATTCATGAAAGGGGAGATGAAGGGGGAGGTGTATTGACACAATGATGATACTCTATCCACTTAATGACCTATACAGTGTTTTTTTGGATGGGGCTGAGTGAGGGGAAAAATAAATAATAAAAAAAAAAACAATATATAGTATGTGTTGGTATATTAAACCAGAGAGGAAAATTATACCTAAACGCTGCAGAAATGTTAAACCAGCCATTGTCCAGAATGACCAAAAATTCACCTAAAGGCCTGTCCTAAACGAATTAACAACATTTTAAATGAGTGAACAGAAGAAAAATCAAATCATTATTTGCCTTCCGAACAGCATAATTTCTTCTAGGTACACTTGCACACAAACTTGGCAGGCAAGTTTTTCAAAATATCTTGGAGAATGAACCACAGTTCTTCTATGGACTTAGGTAGCCTCAGTTAGTTCTCTCTCATCATGTAATCCTAGACAGACTTGCTGATGTTGAGATCAGGGCTCTGTGGGGGCCATACCATCACCAGGACTCCTTGTTCTTCTTTATGCTGAAGATAGTGAATAATGACTTTGACTGTATATTTGGAGTTGTTATCATGCAGCAAAATACATTTAGGGCCAGTCAGATGCCTTCCTGATGGTATGGCATGATGGTAAGTATCTGCCTTTACCTTTCAGCATTGATTAGACCATTAATTCTGACCAAATCCCCAGCACCTCCACCATACTTCAACATTGCGTGCAGACACTCATTCTTGTACTTCTGTGACCCACTCTCTCAATTATAGTTTCTCTTTCTCCTAAAACTCCCATTAAGCCCTCAAATAAATCAAGGAGACATGTCTTTCAATCTTCAGAAGCCACCAGAACCTACATAAGTCCTCTACATCACAAGATCTTTGTTCTCGCTTGGTCTTCCATGTTTGAGATTTTTGCTTGCAGTACTAAGATTTTTTTTTCTAATTCAGAATTGTTCTCCTTTATTTTAGCAATTTGAAAGAAAACTGTTTAAATTGTTTTCCCATTCTCTGTCACCTGCAATTTCTATGATGTATGCCTTCATTTCATCTTGCTTGAAAAGATTTGAAAGATCTCTGCTTATCTGATCTTGGTGGTTATCCAAAATATTCTTCAGGGTAGAGTGAGAACATCGCCTTGAGGTGGTTGAGATATTTGTTTTTACGACATTGATTCGATTTCACAACTCTGGTTTAAATCGTTCTCTTTTTTTTTTTGGTGAGTACGAATCATTATTTACAATATCTTTCTTGGATTTAGATTTTTTTTCCGGCTCTGGTGTCGTGTAATATGATAATACAGACTTGTTTATTTTCTCCTCCTTCCCCATCTTGGTATCTTTTGGTAGCCTCTTTATTTTTAAGATTTTTTTTCTGGTTGCCATCTTGCCAATCCGTCAATTTCTGCACTAAACGATTATTCAGTTAATTCTCCCAGGTTTGTCAATCACTTTAATTTGATTATTTGATGTTTACTCCCATAGGGTGGTGCAACACGGGCTATATTCAGATCTCCTAAGATAGCGTTTATAAACTGAATATTTTTATTAATCCACTTTCCCACTGATGTTGGAAATGGAACCCGCGATGGTTACAGTTGGAAAAGGCTCAGGTTAATAACTTAAACCCCTCCTTTTTATACTGGGTTAGACCTTCAGTATTTCATAGGAGTAACATCTCCAATAATTGGGGATGTTTTCTATAATTTTGACAAAAGGAGAACTGCAACGACTTTTAATTCACATCATTTATATCTCCCCCTCTTACAGGTTTCTCCAAAGACATTGTCTAGGGACATATAAGTGCGGACACAATCAATGAATTTGCTGTTCAGCAATTAGCATAAGAAATACCTTTAAGTCTAGAGTGAGTCAGAAAGTTTACAATAATAGACAGTATATTAATTGTAATACCAAAAATGTAATCTATTTGCTAACTTGCAACACCTGCTCTAAACAATATGTAGGTAAGACATCAAGAAAATTAAAATGTAGAATTGGGGAGCATCTGGCATCGATTTCTTGTGATAATCCTCTCAGTACTCCCATAGGTACACACTTCTTTTCATGTAATAACTTTGGAGAAAGCTGTTTTACCTGTAAGAGGGGCAGATATATCAAATATATTATCTCGATTGGAGGTGAAATGGAATTTCTATCTCCAAACAAGTAAACCAAAGGGTTTAAATGCAGAATTCGATGTCTCACATTTTGTATAATAATTATATTTCATTTTTGAGGTTTTCCTTTTTGAGTGTTTCAGATTAAAATACATTTTGGAATTTGTAATGAAGTGTCTGTGCACATGTACTTGCACTTAGCCTTGGTTTATAGGTGTATTTGAGATATAATATTTAAATTAAATATAATTTGAGGCTATGGATGTGTATATTTTGAGTGCATCTACATATGTACATACACCCTGAGAGATTTTTTATAAGACCCATATGTGGTAATTTATATTTCCTTTCTTTTATTTCCATCTCTTTTCTCCATTGTATTTGAATGATTAAGTGTATTAACAGCACTTTTTTTGTAATTTGACTCTACCTATAAAGCCACCTTTTCAGCTGATCACTTTAGCTTATGGCTATGTGCCTTATAGCACGAAACGCGTCAAGCTAGTTAGTTTTTTCACCTTTTGTATTTTTTGGTGTGCTTACCTTCGATGTGCTGCTTTTTAAATTATGCGAATTAAAAGTATAATTTTTATCGGTACCTTATGAGAGTCGTTGCAGTTCTCCTTTGGAAAATTGTATTTTCTCTGTTACCAAGCCTTTACCTTCGGGATTACTCCGACTAATCAGAGGACCTGACATTTGGAAACAAGGTGCGCATTTTTTCTATCACTTTTTTCTCGTTGAAGTTTATGGTTATTTTTTGTTTTCAGATCTAAATTTGGCTTCAACGTGGCTGCCTCAATTGAATTTCTCACATTACATATTTTAAACTTGAATGTTTTCAAACTGAACCAATACAGGGATTACATTAATATCACATATTTTCCATCTGGAAGAAATAATGTCCTTTCAGATGATACAGGATAAATTTGGGATTCCAAGCTCAGAGAGTTTTACATACATTAGAATACAAACCTTTATTTAAAAACTAGCTATAGCTCCTTTAACTGAACTAGATGATTTAATTTCCAGAGGGGATGATAAAAAAAATGAATATTACGTTAATTAATTCACTTTTTCAACTCATGTCAAGACCTCTCTCTGCCCCTTCCTATTCTTAAATAGGAGAGGGACTTGGAGAAATCATTTGCTACAGAATCATGGTAGAAAGCCATAGATTTAAATAGAACAGCCATACATTCTGTTATACTTCAAGAGGTATATAACAAGATCCTATAACGATGGTATATGGTTCCGGTGTGTCTTTTGAAATTTCAGCATTCTATTTCAGACCTGTGTTGGAGGTGCAAAGGGGCTACCGGAAAGGTATACCAAATATGGTGGACATAAGTCTTAAGTCCCTCCAGTGCTTGGTAAACCACAATTAAAATTACTGGCACATATTTTCGCAGAAACTAAAATATGCATGACTTTGGAGAAGAGAGGAGATCCCCCAGTGGCATGAAGTGGTCACCCAGATCATTTATCAAAGCCTTATGGAAAGAAATTTATTTTCTGAAGAGCTAAAATATCTGGAAATTTGGTCCCCATAGCTTGATCGGCCTTCTTGAGACTTCCTCCCACCGGATCCATGGTGTCAAGGACCGACTACATTACAGCTTTTTAAGGACCAGTAGTTCTACGTGTAGTATGATTGGGAGTGTGAGTGGCATAAAGGGTATGGTTATTGATGGGTAAGAATTATTGGTATACTTACCTGTAACATCCTATCGATAGTTATTTAATTATTTTGCAATTTCTGTTTTCTCTTCAAATAACTCATAATACGGTGTCTATTTTTTTGCCCAAACTATATTGTATACCATTATAATGTGTTTTGAGATATTTTGATAAGTATCAACACTGACTCTGCACTTATTAACCTGCTTGTATATTCGAATTTTGTTTTTATGCCTAAAAAAACAATACACTTGTTTACAATAGAAAAAAAATGTATCTTTAGAGATGGAGATATTTAAAAAAAAATCAAAAACTGTTCATATCTATTCAGGGTTCAGCTCTATTCACCCCATTTATTCGCACATGTCACAAAGTGAATTCTAAAAGCCTGCCTGACTGGGGTTCTTGGAGGGGCCTGAGTGCCAAACACCTCCCTGTAGATTATGGACCCTGGCTTATGTACCATAACTCTATACGTTAAAATTGTTAGTTAGTTATATTCTGTTAGTGTATTGGTTTATGTGTAACGTTTAATTCTGTGAGTAGACCACTCTAAAGGTTTATAATGTGACAGTGACTCCAATAGTTTACTTCAACATCCATTGTTCTGTATTAACTGGATCAACTGGTAAACTGATTATGTTGTGTACATTACTGTGTGTATTGTAATTAGGTCTACTCACTCTATGTTAATTCCTATTTGGTTTGCAGTCTGAATGTCTAATGTTTTCCTAGCCCCAGTTAGTTGGAGAACTATGTTTAGTTCCATCCCCCCATTGTATACTAATGTCTGTGATGTCATGTGTATGTCTTTATATAAGTCTGTGTTGTTACACAAATAAAGGAGTTGTTCTTCTTGCTGTACCTAACTGCTAGATGTCCTGTCTATTTGGGTACAAAGAGCAAGGGTCCAGGAAAGACTTGCTGGGTGAATGCTGAGCTGTAATCGGGGGGCTAGGAGGTGATTCCCTACAACGGGCAGAGGGTCTACTACGTCGGGTAGACGGTCCGTTACAGCACATAAAACCAAAATTGTATTGACCAGAGAATTAGTCTTAGCATATTCTACCAATACATTTAGTCTAAGCATATTCTATCAATACATTTAGTCTTAGCATATTCTATCAATACATTTAGTCTTAGCATATTCTACCAATACATTTAGTCTTAGCATATTCTATCAATACATTTAGTCTTAGCATATTCTACCAATACATTTAGTCTTAGCATATTCTATCAATACATTTAGTCCTAGCATATTCTATCGATACATTTAGTCTTAGCATATTCTATCGATACATTCAGTCCTAGCATATTCTATCAATACATTTAGTCTTAGCATATTCTACCAATACATTTAGTCTTAGCATATTCTATCAATACATTTAGTCCTAGCATATTCTATCAATACATTTAGTCTTAGCATATTCTATCAATACATTTAGTCTTAGCATATTCTATCAATACATTTAGTCTTAGCATATTCTATCAATACATTTAGTCCTAGCATATTCTATCAATACATTTTAGAACCATATTTCTTAATTTCTTTTATCAATGATTGTAACCAAAAATGTATAGAGCCCCAATTTTTTCCATTTTTTACAGTACAAATATAATTCTAAAGCCCTATGAGATTTACAACCTTCGAGCCTGTGGGCTGAATGCATGTAAATATTGTTTAATCTTACCTTCCTATAGTAATCCGTCAATGGATTGTGTCAGTAACAGTCTTTTTTTGTGTTTTTAATTGCACATGTGTCTCCTCTCCCCAGGGACACTATAGGTGTTCAGTGTGAAGGAAGTTGCCTACAATTAAGGCCTAGTTGGAGGACAGAATGCGTAAGGTGATGCACACCTGACATTTTAGTCTCCTTTTTGGCCAGTGCATGTTTGTGATTATTTCATTTAATAAAGAAAATGTGTCTACTGTCACGAAACGGATTTGGAGATCCACTGTGACAGGGGTTCTTGGTGGGCTCTTTGAGCCAGAAGACTCCCTGTGGACTATGGACCCTGTCTGTTCATATATTAATTTGGGGGTACACACTTTGAGGGCACCAGTGGAGCCCTGTTTTCAACTGGACTTCAACACAGGCTCACTCAGGATGTCAGCCAAGATGTGTACCCTTGGATCCAAACCTTTGTCCCATTCACCGTTTCACCCAGGTTAAGATTGTATCCTATACTGTAAACCCGTATCATTATGTCACCTTGCCCATTGTCTTTATGTAAGTCATTTAGTTTCCTGTTGTACAGCGATGTCCCTCAATTAACAAGTTACTTTAATTGAGTGTACTCTGTATATATCTGAACTTGACACCTTTGTATCCTGAAAGGTTGTGAGGCAGGAATTCCCCTTTGTATGTCATTATGTTAAACTTTAATCCTGTTATAGTTCCTTTGTCTAATCTGTTTGATCAAGATGTCCAACCGTATATATTCTCTGTTGGTGTATCAATGAACAGTTATTTTGATTTTACCCAATACGGCCGGTCTCGTCCGCTATGTTGCGGAAGTGCAAGCAGGGAACCAGTGATTATAGCCCCGTTTGCTATTTAGCGAACCTGAGGAGTGATTTTGTGGACCTGATTCTAGTAGGAGCTACCCATCTAGTTGCCCTCCCGTGACATTTACAATTAGAATACTGGCCCAGTCTCAACTTACTCCAGAGAATATCCAGCAACCAATTATTCTTTCAGATTACTTATGGATAATCTCTTGCAGTTTCAGTGAAAAACTAAAAGAAAAGCAACATTTAGTGGATATATACCATAGAATATTTCTATCAAAGCCAAATAATATGAAGGATTATGGATAATGATTTAAAACCTTGCCGGTTAAGGGAATTAGAATATACTCAAGATCTACTACAGCATAACCATTTTAAACTTTTTCCAAATTGTATTCGGAATATAATATTCAATCGAAATACATGTTTACATGTCATGTCTGAAAACTTAAGTCAAGAACTAAATAATGATATCCTCTCACAGAAAAATATTAAGCCAGGGATGGTAGGAAGAGAGCAAGGACAATGCAATACCTATTTTCAGAAGTGGGACAGCGACCTAAACTGTAAAAAAGACTATCAAGGTTGGAATGAAATAACACCAAAATGAAAATGGTCTGTCCACTCTTTAAACTTATTAGAGCTACAGTTTAAAGTGATCAGAAGATGGTATGTGGTTCCGACTGTAGTGACAAAGATAGTTCCCCTGACACCACATAGTTGTTAGTGATGCTTTGAAGAAAAGGGAAAATACATTTATATCTGGTGGAGCTGTAAGAATCTCTCGGTTTTTTGGAGATAACAAATGTCACAAGGATTAGGAATCGGAGAAATACTCCACACCCCATTACCAAAATTATTACATTTGGGACTGGAGTCAAGCTATCAGTTTCAAAACAGTGGCCATGCTATCAGACAAGCTTTTTCACATAAGCAACACATAACAAGTAAATAAATAATGATTACACCGGGCAGATGTGTCATACACAACCCCCTATATGATATATTACAATATGGGATGATTTTACTGTGGAAATTGAAACACATAGAGCTCCAAATACCAACACACTGATTACAAATGCACACTATTTAATCATTCTAAATTATTATATTATAAAAATCTCCCACTGGACCAATACCGTATTTGCTCAAATATAAGACGACCCTGATTAAAGGACGACCCCCCAAACTTTGGATATTCCTTTAGGAAAAAAACTAAAAGCCTGAATATAAGACTATCCAATAGGAAAAAAGTTTAACTTGTATATATTCACATGTAAATTGCTTTACATGTTATCTCTCTCCCCCTGCCACATTGTCTCCCCCCTCCCTACCCTTGTCTTTCTCTCGCTCCCTGGTGGCTAGTGGGGGCAGCCGGGGGCGTGCAGACATCCTCCATGCTGCCCCACACTTCCGTCTATTATGACGGACAGCCGGTCTGGCATAATAGACGGAAGTGTTGGGCAGCATGGAGGATGTCCCGGCTGCCCAAATCTCCCTGGTGCCTAGTGAAGGCAGCCGAAGGATGTCTGCACAATACGCGCTGCTATCCGGCACTTCCGCCGGGACTTTTATGATGAAGCCGGAAGGACCCGGCTTTATCATAGAAGTCCCGGCAGTTGTGCCGGGCGGCATGGGAGGATGTCTGCGCGCATCGCCACCGGCTGTTAGCAAGGGGGATCCAGGTCGCCTGCCGCTCTGTAGTCCTATAGTCTGACCTCGATTTTCGGTCAGATTAAAAGATGACCTTGAATATAAGGCGAAGGGTCTTATTCAGAGCATTTGCTCTGAAAAAAACCTTGTCTTATATTCGAGCAAATACGGTATTTTGTCAATGCAGATGTGTCACACCCATGCCCATCTATGATATCTCAAAACATGGTGTGATTTTACTGTGGAAATTTAAAGATATAGACCGGCAAATACCGTATTTGCTCGAATATAAGACAAGGTTTTATTCAGAGAAAATGCTCTGAAAAATACCCCTCGTCTTACATTCGAGGTCGTCTTATAATCTGACCTCAAATTGAGGTCAGACTATAAGACATGGATCCAGGTCCCCAGCAGAGCTGCAGGGGACCTGGATCCCCCTCGCTAACAGCAGGGGATGTCTGCGCGATGAGCGCAGACTCCCCATGCTGCCGCCCGGCACGACCGCCGGGGCTTCCATGAAGAAGCTGGGAACTTCCGGCTTCGTCATAAAAGTCCCGGCGGTCGTGCCGGGCGGCAGCAGGGGAGGTCTGCGCTCGTCGCGCAGACATCCTCTGCTGCCCCGCTAGCCACCAGGGAGAATCGGGCAGCTGGGGGATGTCTGCACGATACGTGCAGACATCCTCCATGCTGCCCGACACGGCCGTCTATTATGATTGACCAGCTGGAGCACCCAGGGAACGAAACCAGGTGAGGGGGAGGACACAGACAGACAAGGGGAGGGGGGGATAGAGAGAGACAAAGGGAGGGGGGAGAACACAGACAGACAAGGGGGGGGGGGGACACAGACAGACAAGGGGAGGGGGGGGAGAGAAGTTTTGGGGGGAGAGAGAGACAACGCTGGGGGGGGGGGAAGTGACAGCTGGGGGAGGGGGAGAGAGGCCGCATTGGCACATAAAAGGAAATAAAAACAAGAAATGCATTTGTATAATATACATTTTTTATTAAATATTAAAAAGCAATTTACATAGGGTAGTCTTATAATCAGGCTTTTAGTATTTTTCCTAAAGGAATGTACAAATTTGGGGGGGTCGTCTTATAATCGAGCAAATACGGTACTAACACGCTGATTACAACTGGACACTATTTAAGCATGCAAAATAATTATATTTAAAAAAATCTCCCATTGGACCAATGCTTTGTCAATGCAGATGTCATACACCCCCCCTCTATAAGATCTTAAAATATGGTATCATATTATTGAGGGTGTCATACGCATGCACATCTATGATATCTTAAAATATAGTATGGTTTTATTGTTGGAATTTAAAGATATAGAGCTCCAAATACCAAGTAAAGTAGATTTATCATGTTACCAAATACTCATATTATTAAAGTTGACGTGTCATTTGCATCATTCATTTCAGTTCCTTTGAGGATAGCTGATTTGTCCTTCCCATGTCAGGCGGAAGAGATAATCTGATCATCTGCAGCTACATACTGGTATTACTTGTATTACATTTCTTATAAAGCACTATTATATTCTGCATCACTGATAAATGCGAAAAAAAAAAACTTGGTATCATGTATGGTGGGAGTGGGGAGAGGATGCTCAAGGTGTTGCTATGCAGCGGTAACAAAATCCGCTAAAAATAAAATAAAAAATGTCATGTTGGAGGTTGATCACGGTGGAGGTTCAGCCCTCAAGAGCCGCAGTGCCAATGGTTAGCCCAGCACGAGTATCTGGAGAGCTGTGCGGATAGGACTGGACAGGAGCCTGGAACGTAGTATTTGCAGATCCGTGTTTCCAGTCGGGCTGTTACATCTAGAAAATATTGCTGTCGCATCGTTGCTTGGCAACCGAAAACCACAGTGACCTTATTGGGCGGGAAAGTCCCACTGACTACCGGTAGTAGAGTGTTGTGTGTGTGACTGACAGAGGTGTCCCATACACTGTAAGCTCTTACGGGTTCGCTCGTTGATCGCAGAAGGTCGGTGATTTCTCCAGACATGTCTGCTGCTCAGCCTGCCTCCATGTCCGGCCTGGACGCGATGATTACAGTAAGCGGCACCGCGCATAAATACGTGTCAAAGAAAAAGAAGGTGCTAAACTCGGAGGAGGCTGAGCTGTACGAGCTGGCACAGGCTACTGGCATTGTCATGGACCAAGAAGTGTTTAAGTAAGTGGTTTGCCTAAGAAGTATTACAGGAGCAGGTCGTTTCATGAAGGCGAAACTGAGGGGCACAGTACATACCCTACTGGAGAATTGGTAGAGTCTGCCAATGCGTTACAGTAAAGGCAGCACAGGTCCACCATGTTCCCTGGTGCCCTCCATCAGGGGAGGGCTGTCAAGGGGGGTAGAGGGGCAACTGATCATCATTCACTTCAAAATGCACTAGACTAGAGCATAACGATTTCTACCTTTCTATACAATTATTTTGTCTTTCTATCATTCTCTATATCCTATCTGTCTAACTGTGTCTAATTTTGATGAAATAAATAATAGATCAGGGTTGCACATCAGAAATAAAATTAGAATACATACAAAATGCAGAATACATACAAAATGCAGGTTAAGGGTGCAATGCAGCAAAGAGTGCTAAATAAACTAGAAATCCTGATTCAAATCAGGATGATGCTCAAAAAGTGTTTTTACTGTGAACAAAACAATGCAACAGGATAAGCTGACAGCAAGTGTGACATCTCCCAATGTTTCAGCACAAACTTGTGCCTTTCTCAAGATTGATTCCAAACTTGACAAAAGGCACCAGTTTGTGCATTGCTATTTGGGGTATGTACATTTTTTTCAATCTAAGTTTGCATATATTTGTACACAGTAAAAAAAAAAAATTGAGCATCATCCTGATGTTTTTGGGTGTTCATGCTTCTATGTATCTATATTAGATTATAATGGGTAGGCTGATGAAGTTGCCCCATGAGCCACTAGATTGGCTTTGCCTCACTGTCCTCCATTGTGGAATGAAGAAGTTGCTATGTATGTTATAGCAAAAATGGAAGGGAATGCATATAGGATACCATCCTGGCAACAGAGCATTGAACACGTATTGTTACTTACTGTCTCTTTCTGTCAGGTGTGAGAGGATTAGGTGACCAGCCTTCACCTAATGGCACCTGCAAACATAAATTGGATGGTGGTAATTTAAAGAGGATATATAATATAAAATGTATTCTAAATTTGGTCTACAAAGATTATTCCTTAGAAAAAGCTAAGTTACAGTTACAATTGATCTGCTAAGATTGATCACTGTCAGATTGATTCCCAAGATTTGAGGAAGCCCTTTTGTTTAGAGATGTCGTGAGAAATGAAAAGCTGGTGACAATGGATTTTGCTATGTATCAACAACACATAGTGTATAAATGTTTCTGTCTCAAAGTAAACATACATTTTATTTTGTCTCCTGTATATCAAGTTGTTTGTTTTTTCTTGTTATCTTCCTAATATCTCTAAGGTTTGGGTGTGCTGCTGTCAATGGTGCTGAAATATGTTCAGTCTTTGACCCCTTATTGTACCCACACATATTATATACTCTTTTTATTGTCATTAAAAATGGTTTCTTTCGATGCCATTATCTTCATATCATATAATTTACTATTTAAAAAAATCACAAAATGTTATAAATAAAATTGAAAAAACAACAACTTTTTTTTAAACTTTGACCTGGAAATCTTTTCGACAATTACAAACTGTAAAAAAGACCCTGTCTAAATAGTTTGTAATATTTGTCCAGAGTTTATTAATATGATATGTTAACATGTTTTTCTGTATTTGTTTTGTTTTGTTTGCAATAACCAAAAGTAGCATTCTAACTCTAACCCATCTGTAACCCTAAATGCAACCCTGATTATATTTTTTTAGAATTTTTTAGAATAAATGGATAGAAAAATAGCTGCAAGCTATGGCCCTTTAGTAAGTTATAGGATTTTGAATATACGAATTCCCAAAAAAGCACATTAGGAATAATCTGAAGATTCCTGTGTCCATTCTCTCTTTGCCCAATTTTTTTTTAAATAAAATATCTTTGCACATACTAATGTAAATTATGCAGAATATTGTTTGTTTTTAATTGTTAGTATAATTTTACTTGTATAATTAAAACAAATGTACACTATATGGGCAAAAGTATTGGGACACCTGAACATTACATCAACAGGGACTTTTATTACATCACATACAAAATACATAGATATTAATATGTAGTTGCCCCCAGCTCCTCTTTTGCAGCTGTAACCGCTTCTACCCTTCTTCTCTTTTTTTTTTTTTTGCCCATTCATCCAGTAGAGAATTTGTGAGGTCAGACTCTGACGTTTGACAAGAAAGCCTGGCTTGCAATCATGCTGGAATAAAAAAAGGTCCTTCCCCAAAAGTTGGAAACCTAGCATTGGCCAAAATTATCTTAAATGGAAGTAAGAGGCCTAACTAATCCTAATACTGACTCTAAACTAACCCTAAAACTAAACTGCGCCTCGATGAAGAGCCTGACATAACTATCAGGCGCTGTCCCTTTAAACAGCACCCCAATGTTTCAGGGTTTTAACACTTTTAATTGATGTGTATTTTTCTTTTTTTGGGCGCTTTTGGACAATAATGTGAAAAACCACAATCCTTGCAGCAGCATGCCTTGCAGTTAGGATAATCATGTGTTATATTGTATCCTGTTTTGGAGGATTTGGCTCTAGAAATTATAATGGCTGAATAATTATGATATATAATGTTCATGCATTTATGTACTACATGTTTTTAATAATTGTGCATTTTCTTTATCTTACCAGGATTCTTGTAGATTTGTTAAAGATGAATGTAGCACCCCTAGCAGTTTTCCAGATGCTCAAGTCAATGTGTGCAGGGCACAGACTAACCGATTCAGTAGCTGCTGAGAGCAGTTCTACAGTATTACCACCCAGTCATACTGATACAAGAGGTAAGGAAACCCTATGCATATCTCTGTTTGCAAGTACTTCTGTTTGATTTCAATATTTTCCTATTTAATGGATGTATTGTTAGCCCAATTACAACAGACGTATTTTTTTTTTTATTGCAGATCAATATTTAGCATGAGTATAATTAGATATGCTCAACATGTGCTATGCATCACTTTATAAGTTATTTATGTTAAAACATCTACTTCCTCTGAGCTTAAACATATGAGTACAATGGAGTAATATACATAAATCAAAAGTAATTAAAAGGACAATCTAGTCCCCAAACTCACTTTGGTGCATGTTGAAGATTACTGCTTGTATAGTGCACAGTTTTTTTTTCCCCAGTGTGATTTGATGCATAAATTCTGCATAAGTAAAAATTGTATTGACTCAAGCCCTCCCTAGTGATGACTCTGCGGCAGCACTGATTATATAGACACTGGATATAAAGTTTTTTTTCATTTAGTCGCTTCCTGTGCTCTTCCAATTGAATACATTTTGTGGACTCTGAGTGACCTTGCTCTTGTACACAGTAGGATCTCGTAACAGTGCAACACATTTTCTAATGACATCACTAGAGAGACAGGATATTACATTCATTTGATTGAAATTATTCTCATTGGTCCCTGCAGCAAAAAAAAAAAAAGTAAATTACTTTTACACAGCTAGTGTAGCCAGTACTGGCTTCTTCACAATATCATCTAGCTGTAAGTATTTTATATTTTAAGCAATGCAAAATGTAAAACATGCAAGTACTTTGAAAGCACATTAATATGCATTAATATTTGGAAGATGCATGTTGGTCACTAGACAGTCCCTTTAAGTATCAATTGGCAAATAATCTCAGGAAATATAAGCACTTGAACTACTGAATGGTACCTTGGTTGAGGAGCAAGTTGGCTAGGATAAAGAGCTGTTTAACTCAAAACACATACAATGTTTTGTTTTACACTGCCTCTACCTCTCCCCCTCAATTTTGTTTTGCTTTAGATCAAATAAATGCCCGTTTTGATCTATACTGCCTTTTGAATTTTGCTTGGCTTTCTGTCTTGCCCAGGATCACCTGCAAACAGCCAAATTTGAGAAAAGTATTGAGGAGCAAGTAGTAGACAAAATTATTTTCTTTTGTCTATGTTGGTGTTGATAAATCCTGCCTTGATTGCATTCCACATATGAAGCACCTACCATGTTTACATGGTTGATATGTGAATTACGAAGCTATGCACATCCTGCTACTTTATCAACTAATGGAGAACCTAAAGCGTTCTTGTTCGTTGAGATATACAGGCGTGCATGGCATGTTTGGATGCAGTAGCTGCTATATAGAACTTTTGTTTTATCAAAATAATTTCATCACTAAGTAAAGTAAAAAAGTCATAGAACATCTTGAAATTCACACATTATAAATTGCCTAATGCCTTTTTTGTTGGTTAGTTTCCTTTTTTAATAACTTACGACATTGTGGGGTATGTCTTGTCACCATCTTTTCTCACAGCAACAAGTAACATTGGGTGTTTTCAGCTATAAGACACTGGAAGGGAGGAAGTTCCTGGTAAGGGAATATATACAGGAATTGGAACAGGTGGTAAAGACATTTCCTGCAGTGATTGTTGCAATTTGTATTATGTATGATTTAGCTAATGGTCCAAGGGTTATGATAGTTAGAAATAATATTCTATGTTAGCAGTGATGGGTAGGTTTTCAAATCTTGACTGTGACATATGTGTTCCTGATAAAATGTTCTAAATTATACCATGCAATGTTTAGCATCCTTACCTATTGTTATTTACTCCATGTGACAAAGAACCTGTAGTACATTGTAAAAATAATGCATTTCCGACTTGCAGTGATAAATGTTATTACATAATGCTTTGCCTGGAACCAGCCATGTAGTATATTTTTAATGTTTGTCTTTTTAAATCAGAGATTCCATTTATGTCAGTCAAGAACAGTAAAATCCCAGCACCACTCACCTTTTCCTCTGCCCATCGACATTCAAGACTAAAAGGCACTAAGATTGTGGTCTACAGCCCCGTCGATGCTTGTTCACCTCTTTCTCAAGGTCCCCCCGGTTCCTTCCAGCTTTCTTGCTGCCTGTTCTCTCCATTTGCAGGTTGCATTTAATGGTTTATACTTTCTGGATGATGCAGTCTAAAATTACACTAGGAATCTTTAAACTGAAATATATTCTGAGCAACAGTGGTCTGCACAAATTTGGTGTGATTTTATAAACCTATTGTGAAAATTGGCAGTACAAAACATACACTGTGCAACTCAAACGTTTGTTACACAAGTTAGCTTTTTGATGGATCCCATTTAATGTGCGTAAATAAAATTTATTGAGGCATGACAACATATATTAGAACACCAGGCACAAAAACGAAGAATTCCTAAAAAGGGTGTCTAACTCTCCAGAGAAGGTGCTCTCTACAGACCTGGGTACTCTTCTTAGGAATTCTTAGTTTTTTTGTGCCTGGTCTAGTAAATGTGTGTCAGGTTTTAAGTTCTGCACACTTCTGGAAGGCTTATTCATTGTGAATGCGATATGTAAACCTTGGATGTTACTCATTAAGATGTTATTTCATATGGTTCCTGGTGTGATCTGATGGCTGTTAAAGGGGCTTTGACATGAAAGCTTCCGTATGGTGGTTTGTACAGTCATGTAATTCACACTTCTATACAGCAAAGCAGTGTCCATTCCAGTAGCTTTCAACTGAAGATAAACACATGCTCCTTTCTACCTGCTGTATTATATCAAGCAGGACATCACCTTTCATTTAGTTATTTAAGGGAATTTGTAAAAATCTATTTCATGCAAATATGCTGTAAAAATTAAAATGCAGCTTGGAAAATGAGTCATCTTCACAAATTGCATGTTCTTTTCCCACCTACCTGCATTCAGAAACATCCATGTGGAAATTTCTTTAACATGTCTGTTCTCATTGCTAGAGCAAAGCTTTTTATGTAGGGCTGGCAATAGAAAATCTAATCATTGTTGTGTGTGTGGCATGATAGTGATTTAACAAAATAAATCCCACCTACATTAACTGCCTTATGCCCTACCTATTTTATGGCATTTGTGTGTAGGTGTTTTCTTGTAAAAATTCCAAATTATGATAAATTTACCATTTTCACGTATTCATAAATAAGTTAAAATATAATTTTAGCAAATTCATACTTTGTTATACTTGGAATATCATGTCTAGATAATGCTCTATTTCTCATTATTAAAAGAAGTGCGATAATTGAAACACATTAATGGCTGTTTTGAGTGTAGAACCTGTACTGTAGACATCCTAGTAACAAAACACAGCAATGCAGGAATCCTTGTCAAATGACAGGAAATGACCTCATAACAGAAGTGCTCTTAACCTACTGGTACATTAACTACTCCCTTCACAGCTGTTCAAAAGATTTTAGTCAAATCTATTGACTTTTATGTGTCACCTTTCACCCTAATCCTTCAAGGGGACAGGATTTTTGTTCAAGTAACAGTCTTATTTCCAGGTTTTAGCTATTTAGAGTATTAATTGAAATTTTAAAGCAAATATCTCCAAGTAAATGATCCTTGTATGTTGACGTTTGGATGGAAAACTTGTATATTGCTCTATGTGGCTTTATTTCCAAAGTTGATCAATAGATCTTATTATTTAACTTTACTAATTTGAAGGACCACTCCAGTTTAAAAATAAACTTTATTTTTTCATTTATATGAAAGTTCAATAATTATACAAATATATGTATTCCTTACAATTTTAATTTGCTCATACATGTCTGATTTGCAGCTTCTGCTGGCTCTCCCACTCAGTTCTCAGAATTTGTCTGGAGCCTGGTAGGGGGAAATAGTAATTTCTTAAAGTGATTTAAAAAAGAATTAAAAGCAAACCCTTTAGTATCCAAAATCATAATTATACTTGCTACGTGTGTATACATATATTGCACAGAATCCTACATAGAGCACACAGTTTTTTTTCCTGCTAGTTGAACATCTAGGGTTGTTGAACACATTGTTCAGTGTGTGTTCGCTACAGCACTGAAAGCTTTAATGTGCAAATATCAGCATTAAGCACATTTAAGGTATGTTTTTTTGTTGTTGTCAATTTTTAGTTTACATTGAATCACTGTTTGTGCTGTAATTAATGTACCATACAGGTTTTTATTGGGTGGGTTAGTGGCCGGCATTCAATTACAAATACCAGTTAATTTCCTGCGGATGCCAGTTTTCACATGAACGGTTAGCATTGAATCCAGGCCAATGTCTGTTTGAGAGTTCTCATAAGTCAAGGTACTATCCATTATCTTTCTTTTAAAGCTCTATCACTTTATGCAGCTGGTTAGGTATGTGTATACTTTACTGGTGCATTTGTTGCCCCAGGATGTAGGTGAACAAGTACATTTAATCACAAAAAGTTATGTTTATCGGGTTATATGTTTTCTAGTGCCAGTGTCTAAACTGTATAATAATGTTGCATTTTCTCCATATTCAGCTGGATAATTCGCTACTAGGTGTACCAGTATGTTACAAACATATTAATAAACTTCAGTGTGTATTATGGTTGCTTCTGTACATCTCACATTTGCCTGTTTCCTCTGCAGTATTTTGGGTGCTTGCTTTATGGGCATAGCTGGCAAAGCTTGTTGGTGATTGGCTTTATACTGCAGCAGTTATTTATTTTTTTACCTGGGGCTGGCTTGCTAGTTACACAGCTATAGACTCTAATTTACAATTTTACACCTTGCTACTGTTCCTTTTAGACTTATTCCTCTAAATATAGATTGTCATAGCTTAGTTTATGAAAGGTCAAAGTTGGGATAAAGACTAATTTACTCAGACCAAGTGCTCCTTTTGCTCAGTTTGTGTGAGATCATCAAAATAATACTTTTGTTTGAAAATGTTTAAATCCTTTAAAAGCAATATCACTAACTGATTCATTTCCACCGAATCTGCTTCCTATGTGGAAGCGGCACCTTGCAATATACCCTCCTGCTTTATTGATGAAAAATGTAAACCACTGCCTGAGTTTTCTACAGATGAACTGACTGATCCAACAATTTTTTATTTGTGCTAATAAAATAGAAACAACAGTGGAAAATGAGTTGCCCCTAGTGTGAGGATAAACTAGCAAGTATTTTTGACAGTCCATGCTACTTTATCATCTGAACAGTAGCTGCTATGCCTCCCTGGGAAGCAGGTACCCCAGTCTGGTAGGCGACTGTCCCGTTAATAAGCTGAATGAATATCTAATGCCAGGAGTATTAGGGCTGTTTGTGTTCAAAAGTCTACAAATATTTCTAAAAGCCCTTTTGGTCATTAATTTTTTTTGGGTGATCTCTGCACACTAAGCAAATTGTGTAAACTTATTTCCTATTTGCAGATTTAAATTCCTATTGGGAACACTAGCAACTGTCTCTGAAACTGTGTATTCATGTCTTGATTACTAACGTTACTTATTCGTCTGACTGCAGGAAGAAACAAACTTAATCCTTCATCGAATATTACCCAAGCTACGGCTGATCGGGGGACACGTGAAGGGTCAAACCAGAGAATGCCTCGCCAGCCAAGTGCCAGCCGAATGCAGAAGAGCAGCAGCTCTGGGAAAAGCAGCGGAGGGAGCAGCACGTAGAGTGCATATTGTTACCTGGGGCATGTGTGTGCTTATGCTTAGTGCTTCCTCATATCCCTTATTTAAATTAAACTTAAATGTTGTGGTACTGTATGAGACTTGTATTTAAACGTTGTGGTACTGCATAAGACCAGAACTTGGTGCTTGTTATATTTTTACTGTAGTACATAGTATACATAATCTTGATTAACAAAATTATGGCCTTCATGAATTGTGCTTGAAACCCATGATTTGGTACGAGGCCACCAGTTTTTCAGGTGTGACCATTTTCAGTCCGTAACCATGTCATCCTGTTCCAAAATATAGAATTGTATTCTTGTGGCAGTATGTAGTTTTAGTATTGGTCTTCTATCACCATACTATTATGTCAAGAGTGACTCTAGAAACAAGATGCTAATATCACTGTTATCACACTTTTACATTGTGTTTGTGAACTGCACTTATATTTGCTTTAAACAAATTGCAGTTCGCCTGTAATTTTACATAGAAAATAATTTCACTGGGGCCTCTAAATTCAGTGTCTGAAATGTATCAGGACTGTTGCTACAGCAATACATCGACCACACTGTAGCTGCAGTCTTTACAAGACAGATCTTTTCATATTTTTCTCTACATGATGCAATACTCTGACATTTTTTGGCACTGTAGGTGTCCCCTTAAGTAACAATAGTTTTCTTTCTAGCATATGTTGTACCAAAGTGGGCTTCTGTCTGATTAAATGTCTTATGCGGAAGGGAGCTTTGTCACTATTTAATTTATTCGCACACAGGTACTTTGATATAAAAGACTATATATGTGCAAATGATAAAACGCTGCTATGGAGAGGTCCAATGCAAAATCATGTTGGACAAGTCAGACTAGGCACAGGCCAAATCATATGATTAAACCCCAGAAAATCTATTATATAATTATAAAACCTTATTTTACAGCATGTACAAGGAATGAGAGATGTATATAGCTGCTGGAAAGCATACTTATTAGTTAGTATTGTTAGTGAATGACAATTTCCAAAAATAATGGAGAAAAACAGGGTTGTACAGACCTGATGGTGCTACAGCTAATGGTCAACAAAATATAAACTGCATTAGAACCATCAAAACACTTCAGGAGTTAGAGAGCATTTTCTCAAGTCAGTCAGTCCTGTAACTGTTTTTGAACATTGCACTGAAGGCTACTCAGAGCTATAAAATGCCAGAGATGTATGATAAAATGCCAGAGATGTATGATAAAATGCCAGAGATGTATGATAAAATGCCAGAGATGTATGATAAAATGCCAGAGATGTATGATAAAATGTCAGAGATGTATGATAAAATGTCAGAGATGTATGATAAAATGCCAGAGATGTATGATAAAATGCCAGAGATGTATGAGCCACATTGTCCTGTAGGTTCACTTATCCATTGCTAATTTTGTTCCGTGTGATACTTTGGAAATGGTGTTTATTTTTCTACAAAAAAATATTCAGAGAACCTGAAATGTGTATTTTCTTTGCATAAATAAAACAATCAACACATTTTATCCTGGATCCTTTTTCTTTCAACAAATTCATCACCGTATAAAATCTGGAACAATATCTGAAAAAATGTTCTGCATATTGTACATTCAAATTCTGTTAGAGCAATTTTTGTTATTTGCTAAAATAATAATGTTATAATAATTTGTTTTATTTTTTTCAATTTCTAAAAAAAAAAAATTACAGAAATAAAGAGCAAATTTGTTTCCAGTCTATAAGCATCAGTAAGTGATTAATATGTTATCCATTTTCCAATTTGTAAAGTTGAAATGTAATTTAAATTAAATATATTTATTGGAAACTTATTATGGATTTTTTTTCATCATTTATTTAATATAAAAAAGCTATATGTTTGTGCATTGTGTTCTGTGTTCTTGAGGTAGAGGTAACAAACTTAATGCATACACTTAATTGTATTTCTGTGTCATTCATTGTTTTGTTGCAACTTAACTCAGGAATGTTTTGTTCAGCCATAAATGTGCTAGCATTATTGCTCACATGCATATAGATGAAAATGTATCTTTTTATTTAAAGTGATACCATATCATTTTTTTTTTTTTAACGACAGGTGTAATATACGTCAAAGAATATTATTGTCTTCTATATTAATATTTGGTTTATGTGCACAATAAAAAGCAACATAACATGATATTTTTCCCAGTTGAAAAATGAAAGACTCAATAATGAAAATGTAATAATATAAACATAGATACATTGTAACACAACCAAATCTCTGTTAAGGTTAGTGATCCAGTCATTTGAGCACTTATTGCTTCATATGGGGCATAGAAGATTTTTTTTTTTTTTTTGGGGGGGGGGGGGTTATTTTCAGTTATGTTGAAATATTAACTTTCCAACAAAATATTACATGGTATTTGCTTTTAATAATGAATGTGCCTCACTTGACCTACAGCTTTGTGTCAGGCTGTAACTCATTTTCAATGTCATACTTGTGCAGTTCATTTTCAATTATGTAAATTGAGCTGTCTCTCTTTGCTTTTTTCTTCTTTATGAATGCAGCAAACTGGTATAAAAGTGCACCTAAAATAAAAACCAAAAGACTGATTAGTACATTCAATCAAGTAAAAAACTAATTTCATTAAGATTTGGACAAATGGGGAACTTTTCTCCAGTCTGTGTATGGTCAAACCCCCATGTGATCTTTTAATTACACAGAAGGCGATTAAACATACTTCTATAGAGCACCATTTAGAATTTGTGTTTGACTTACCATTCAAATTACACTTTTAGTGAGGCAGAAGTAGTCTTTTCTTTTTTCTTCTTGAAGAAGTTATTACAGTTTAAAGTAGGTGAGAAAAATCGAAGTAGGATACTTACTTTCTCAAGTAATTGTTTGAGGATTTACAACCAAAGTGGATTCTTAATCTAGTAAACAAGGACTTGTGAACTAAGTTACATGTACAAGTGCTGGTCTATCAGATTGGTAGACTAATGGGTGGCATGTTTTGTTAAAATAACTCCACATTCCAATGAACAGAAATTGGAAGTAGTAGAAGTTCTAGAGCTTGGTTTCTCCCCTACTTATAATATTGCCTAAACAAAAACAGTTGAAAGATCCAGTAGTGTATCTTCCACAAGGCACTCACCTAGGGCGGCACTTTGCCAGAGGGTGTTAAACCACACTACTGGTGCTTGAAACATTTTTGCTCCTTCCCTCACAGTTCAGCAAGCTTTTGCTCCTTCCAGTTAATCATGTGCAATGTGGGTGATGGGGCATGTGATGGGGCATGTTGTGGGTGTGCAACGTGGGTGGGGTGTGCCCAAATTTTGACTTCCTAGGGCAGCACAAAACTAAGATACACCACTGGAAAGATCAATTAAAGATCCAATTTATGTTTTGTGGGTGCCTGGTGCAGGTGGTGGTGGTAATATTGTGAGGTGTAACATATAGACAAATAACACAAACAAGAAATAGCAGTAAAGTCAATATTTAGTTTAATTCTTGCAACCTTTATCAAGAAGCTGCAAGAGTTGGCCAACACTGACATATATATGTTGTATTAACCATAATTTACTGATCAATTACTGCTCTTTTGTGAAAGTTTTTTCTATCTGACTGGAGCACTATTACGAGTGCTCTTTAATATGGTTTGTACATATTATGGTGGATATACTTGACCACTTGCAAACTAGCAATACAGGTATAATAGTCTATTTATGCTCATTATAACAGAGAAATATCTAAAAAAAAACAATAAGATTAAGATTATATTCTGCTTATTACTTACTTAGTAATATCGTCATAAACACCGCTCCTATAACAATAGCCAAAACTTCTGCCTGTGTGGGACCCTCGTTGCGGATACAGATTGTCTTGTTGTCGTCCATCTCTATAGTTGTGATTTCTGGAGGTACAGACTGGATTTCAGTATCTGTTATGCTGTCCGATGAATTTGTATCTTGTGTGGAAAGTATTGTTTGGGTGACCCTGTCTATGCCTGTGTTACACTCGGTCACATTATTTATAGTGGTCAACTCCACCACGGTCACCTCAGTATTTGGGGCGGTTGTAGTTGAAAATGGTTCTCTGCTTGGGGTGAATGCAGGCTGAGTTTTGTTTCCACTCTGTGTGTAATTGTAAGAATCAGTGACGTCTTCCGTCTCTGTTAATAATGTTGTTACATCTGTTACGTTAGCATCCAGGTGGCTGATCTTGCTGTCCAAAGTCTCAGATGTACTCTTTTCATTGAATTCAATCAAAGTGGTTGGCTCGTTGGCTGTTTTGCCTGCAAGTAATAAAAATATATCCACAGTGGCTGAATTAACCGGTAGGAACCAAACGCCAAATGCACTTAGTAAGGCTGCAAATACAAAAAAAAATACGTTAAATCATTAATCGGTGGCAACACGGAAAATAACATTGCATGAAAAAAAAATAATGGGTGTTTTCTGGAAGTTCCATGACTTCAGTGTGAAAAAACAAAAGGGACAGAGGAGAGGTGCTAAAACTATTATTAGAACTGATGTAACTCATTAAAGGGAAACTATTGATGGGTAAAATTATACTATAATCTAATTAGAAAAGGTAATCCTTAACCACATTTCTCACGGTTCACACTGCTTTCCCTCTTTCAGTCACATTTTTCAGCAATTCATGTCCCTCTTTTAAACATATCATAATTTATCATAAAAAAAATTAAATATGATGGAAAATTGACAAAAAAAAAACTTCTACACATCTACAAAAGCTAATGAAAAAACCCTGCTAAATAGATTCAAATATTTGTCCTGAGCTTGGGAATACCCTATATTTTAAAGTTTTTATTTTTTGGGGAACTTCTAAGGCAATAGGCAGTGCCTGATTAATGTAGGGGCTGATGGAGCTGCAGTTCCTGTCCCCTAACTGAAAATAGGGGCTGTTTGGGGCGTCCTAGAGTGGCAGAGAGGGGCTCTATGGGGCAGCCTAGAGTGGCAGAAAGGGGCTGTTTGGGGCGGCCTAGAGGGGCAGAGAGGGGCTGTTTGGGACAGCCTAGAGTGGCAGAGAGGGGCTGTTTGAGGGGGCTAGAGTGGTAATCTGAACCTGGCAATAGCCCATTGCTATTTCCAAACCATTTTTACCACTGCCGTTATGCTTTGCTACAGTTTTCATTAAATCACGTGTTTTTCACTACTGAATCAAATATGATTTTTTTTTTGTTTTTATTTTTTTTTTAATTTAAAACAGCCTTTTTTTGGAGCCTTACATCACTATGAACCTGCATTAACAAAATGGCACATGGTCATTTCCAGCTGAATAAATACACACAGGAAATTTCACATATAAGTGTAGGTGACTAGTGCCAACAGGGTCCTCTCCAGGAGTCTCCAAACTGTAGCAGTCCAGCTGTTGCAGGACTACATTTACCAGACTCCTCTGCCAGCCTCTTAGCTGACAGAGCAACAGCTGGAGGGCCACAGTTTGAAATTCCTGCATCTATACTGCCACTGTCTGGGAGTACATCAATATTAAATGTGTTTGAGCCCCTATTACATTTAGGTAAAACCACCCATTGTATAATTAATGTTGATATGTCCATTCATTGAATATATCCTGCAATCACCAGCTTTCAGAATTAACCTGACTTTTTTTCCTCAAGCATTTTTAAATAGCTTTCACCTTGAAGACGGTACATACAAATCATGCAAGTAGGATCCACTACTTGATTTAAGTAATTGATTTCTTTCTGGTCATATATGAATTTTACATACTGCAAAACTTATATGTGGCTGGTAAAAAAATGGAAGCAACCCTACTTGAGTCATCAGTGTGCTGCCAATGCATTCTGTGCGATTGCAGATTTTGTGTTGCCCTGTCCTCACCAATGCATGGAAAATAAGCTGGAGTGATGCAGTTACATACAGACATTTATTAGGGTTGATTATCCTTTAAAAATGTTACTGCCATTAAATTTATTACCAGATTTACGCCTAAAATATAATCTAATTGGTCAGATCTCTTTGATTATACACTAAACGAATGAGTCAGCTGTGTGACTCATTCATTTCAGTTTGAAACCTATGCTGAATTAAAGCCATGCAATAAGGGTGAACTGGATTACTAGTTCTAAACACAAGCAGTTTGTGTAAGACCTTGATTGAAGCTTCCTTTATACACAAATATATTGTGTATAAAATATTTACAATAATGTAGATAATATTTAGAATGTAACTAAATTCATTTAAACAAATCAAATGAGTGTCCCTTTTAATAAAGTTGGTTTATGTCAAAGTTTACTTCCAAATGAACAGCAAGGGGTACTAAGTTTACCACCTGGTCAGTGATTGCACAGATGTGCTTCCCAGGTCCATGGACCTACAGTTTATTGCAGCAAGCCCTACATCATCTAGTGCAGGGGTCTCCAAACAGCTGCTGAGGAACTACATTTCCCATAATGCTGTTTCAGCAGACAGTGGGAGATGTAGTCCTGCAGCAGCTGGCCACAGTTTGGATACACCTGGTTCTAGTCTAAAGTAAAACTATTTTAATTTGTGTGAAAGTGATTAGATTGCTTATTGCACTGAACCACAGCCTTTCATATATTAACCCAGCCTGTGACTGAGTAACTTTTAGTATTAAAATGCCTATGATGGACTTTTAAAAAAAAATTGTGTAAGAAATACAAGCACATGCATTCTGTCCCAACCTTAAACGAAGAAACCAATTTGCATGTTAAAGGGAATCGGCTAACCATACGCTTACTGAGAGAATCATATAGGTCAATGGTGGTTCCTGTAGGATACCTACTGCATCCAGTAGAAGAGAAAACTTGTACATTAAAAATAGTATGGTATTCAATAAAGCCTATGGCTTTCTCACCAAGTCCTTAAAATTCACATTAAGCTGAGGGCAGCTAGCTTGACAGGCAGGCCTAACATTAATAGTGTGGATCCAGACTAGTCAACTAAATGACAAAAGGTCCTCAGTGGTATGCACACTTGTTACTAATAATGTAATTCAATCCATACTAAACAATGGCCCTAAGGCAATGCATCGAGCCAGTTATGAACACCGCAAAGTGATTTGGGCCATACCTGAGGCCCTGCTGATTAATCTCCCTGATTACCAGAACTGGTATAAGAAAATGTCTGAAGGATCTGTGGTGTGTGGAAACCACATTGCTATGGACACAATTTGGCTGCTTATTATGGAAAAAGGGGGTTGATAGCTACTAAGGGAACAAACTCAGAGAATATGCGGTTAGGTGCAACTGGACCTGCTAACTCTCCTCTGAAGAACATTGTTTTTGGCTTCATGTTGTTCATACTATTTTTTTTCTAATTTATTTTCTTATTTTTTTTATTTTGTGCTTCACCTCTCTCACCCCAATTTGTTAACAGCACCACATTATTCCCCCTTGCGAATAATTTATTTTGATCCATTGACACTGATGACTATTGTAATGGATAAAAATAAAAATATGTATTTTTCATATGAACCTAATGTATAGTCCTCTCTTTTTGGTTTTCTTTGCTATTTATTATGTAGTAGAGGCAATATTAAACACAAACCAGACAAGCCTACAGAATTCTGGGTAGGCATATGCAAGTCAGGTTTATAATCACCTTTTGCATCTATATCCACTTAGAAATGGCCCCCTTTGGAGCACATATGTGCTATACAAGACAGCCTTTAAGGACAGCTGTTTTGTCCTTAATGAGACTCCTCAGCATGAGGTTAGTTACTGGCTTGCTGTTTGAGGCATGGAGATGTATGAGAAGCGCATACACAACATAGGATAAGGTGGGATAAAGGTGATGGAAAAACATCTGTCAATTAGTAGTTATCTGGCTCTGCACCTCTGTCTTGAGCTATACTTACAAGGATACTCCCACCAAAAAATGAAAATGTTTTACTTTTTTTTTATTTTGTATTGTTGATTTCAGATATGCTTGTTTTTCTTATGTGACTGTATTTTATAAAATATGCAACTACACAAGTATGACTGGGCGCTGCCATTTTGTGAAATATAGTTTTATGGGTGCCACCCCCCTGAGACTTTACAGCACACATTTTTAACGTTGGGGCTGGGGACACAGAATGCAGTCTATAAGTCAGAATTCTGACCAAAGACTTGCATTGAATGAGAGGGTACTATAACTATTACATCACAAGGGGGTGGAGTTATAATCCTGTTTGATCAGGTTAATCTCCTCTCTTTGTGTTGAAGGCAGGTAAAAAAAAAAAGTTGTACTAAGCAACCTAGTCCTGCCCAATATGATACACAGGAGCCAGTAAGAGAGCAGGGGAGTATCTTATGACATCATCATGCAGGCTTTGGCAACAGTTGTAAATTGAGTATGGTTCAGGTTTATATAGTATATGCCATATTACACATGACCGAGAAATAGATGCATCCATGAGTTCTAAAATCTGACAACAATACAGAATGACTGAACTTTATTAGAGTAAAGATGTCTTATAATACACCATTACATTCTTACAGTGGACAATAATCCATTATATAGTCATTTCCCACCCTCCCCTGGTTGGAAAAACATGGAGAAAATGGCCAGTTAAGACTTCTCCATAATGACTATTTGTACATTAGTACATACAAAGCAGTTCAAATAAACAAGGGAATTTGTTGCTGTTATTGAATATTATCTCTCTTTCGCCAGTCTCCATTTAATCATATTTCCTGCAACAGTGACCCATGTAACCTGGTTTACAGAAATATCTAGCCTTGGGCTTACATATCGGATTCCTGACAAAGCCTTTGCCGGGTAACATGAAGCTTCAATATCCTGTGGTTAAAGAATTTACAGTATGATAGTTTTCCTGGCTGATTATTATCCATGGTATCTATATTCCAAACAGATATTTTATCATTTAAATATGCAGGTTCTCCAATAAAGATCACATTGTTATTATTATTATTTTATCACCTATCAGTCAAAAATGTGAAATTGGCCAAATCATTGCAAGCCTCTAACAATGATGCTAGAGCTACCTGATTATTTTATTGTAAGTGCAGTTAAAGAATACATATTTTTTACTTGACTTGAAATACCAGCAATTATATTTACGGTTTTTTAAAAAAATAACCATGTACATTTGAAATCAGAGGGGTTTTTTTTGGACGGTTTGTCCATTTTGAAGTTGACTTTCATATCCATTGCTCTATGTCAGGGCTGACATCTAATGACATTTATAGCAGGCTGTTTAGGGACGCTGTCATCTAAACATTGTTTATACTGTCAATGGAGAATAAAACAAGATGCAAAAATCTATACATTGGAATAATAAAAATTGCAAGCAAACGCATAAATTACAGGAAAATATGTTTTAATGTGTCTGTAGTGTGTCCTGGTTATGACATCACCTGTGGTTTGATATGCTAATGAGCTACATTCCAATAGGGAATGTGCAATTTGCATATAAAGACACAGGGGATCTCAAACACAGAAAACACCACACACAATTTCAAATTTACACATTTGTTTGCAATTCTGTCAACACAATGTATTAATCGTTTTTAAGCCCATAATTTGATCAGATCTGTATTAACACGGTTCAACAGCACAACCACACAAAGCAAGAAGAAGTGCAAAAAAAATAATAGAAAAAAAAAGGCTGTTGGCCAGTAAAAACATATCTGTCAACACAGTATATGTGATACAGATTGAGAGGGCTTAAGACAATGAATTTAGCAATAATGAAAAGGTGAAATAAAATATGGGCAACCGAAAAATAGACTTGTTGAACAGAAATGGATAGGCGGAAGGGAAAACATACAAGCAGTAGCATCATAGTACAAGAAATAGCAGTTGGGGGATTGAGAGATAAAGCAGATACAGCCTCTTATATATGTAGTGTTCTCCACAATTTCTGATATCAGTCATGAGTGCAACCAGACATCACTGTTAGGGTTTACTGCAATTTATTACTCATCCCTTTGGCTTTTATAAGCTTAAGCCCTCCAGCTAGACACAGTTATAAGTGTGCATTAAATGGTTAAAGGTAAGCTTGTGTTTATATTTGAAAGCAGATACATTATTTTATCAGGGATCTCCAAAAATTAGAATATTTGGCAAGACTGAAACATAAATTCAGATATAAATAAATAATGCCTTATATCTTCTGAGGGCGCTGGTGTTAACTGAGCCAACAAACTAAAGTAAAAGACACACTGGGCAAACATAGCTGGACACATGGTATTGTCAGACAAGACACAAAATACTGACTATTATATTTTTGAAACTATTCAGCAGTAATAAGGTGAGTGATACCAATTGTATAAAATATATTATTGTCATTAATAACTAAAGAATTTTAGAGTCTGGAAGTCTGGATTTTTCTTGTCTGGAAGACATTCTGAGTTAAGCCCTATCATCACTTATCTCACAGCTCAATTAGGAGAATTTGACATTTAATGCACAACAAATAAATAATGGCTGAAATGAGGAAATATAACAATATGAAATCGACTGCTTTAATGGGTGTATTGAACTCCTTCACTGCTTGAAGATGGGCTGGTTTTTATGGACTATGCTTTTTAGTGTAGCTGTAACCGTTCTTTCCAGCATCACCCAAAGCAGACGCTGCCGCGGTATTATGTTTATTGTTCCCTACTGAAAGGAATGGTTCCCAACCAGTCCTGTCCGCATCTGCCTGTCTTGACCTGCGACCTCCTCATTACCACAATGACCATAGGAGGAGCTAATCTGCAGCATGCTTGATTCAGCTTTATTTTCCTGATCGCTTTAGCGTTATTTTACCCTGGCACATTGATTGTATGGATTGAATGGCAACATTCTGCATTCACAGAGCAAAATGAGTGCAACGTTTATTATATACTGACCAGAGATATATATACATTTACTAATTACCGTAATACCAATTTTTAAACCAAAACAAAACATAAAAAGCAGGAGCTCACAAAATAAAGATAAAGTATCTATACTCTCTGCTATACTCTCAGAATAGAATTTAAAATATACCTTAAAAGGAAGAATATGCTGAGCAAAAATATTTTAATGTAATGTACATAATCTCGCATAATCTTTAATAAACAATGTTCTGTGTAAATTTCTATGTGAATTTCATTGTATTATTATTACTTGTATAAAGTTTAGCGCAGTAGCTTTGACATTCTATTTAGAAGAAAAGCAAAGAAAGTTCACCGCCCAAATTAGTTCATGGAAACAAATATGTTTGATTCCATAATCACCATATGTCCATCCTGGTAAAAAGCTTTGTTATATCCAGGTTTATAAATGTAGTTTATAGGCAAACAAAAAAGTCCCCCTCTGATAAAAATCTGAAAATCCCGCATTTATCCAATTAATACAACTCCTATGTATTATTTGTAAATAAATAAAAAATGATCTATAGTAATAAAAATCATGTTAGAATGTTACAATCCAATCATTTCTGTAAAGTCTCTAATGCAAATAGATATTTGGAACTTTCAAAGTAACATATGGCTTTACCGGTTTCTTAAACATATCATATATGCGTTCATTTGAAATATTATATTGCAGCAGCTATAAAAAAAAAAAAAATAATTGTGTTATGCTCAACAGATGTACTAGATAAATAAATTGACTCCTCCATGCAATATATTAGTGGTTGATCCTGTTAACAGTCACAGAACATACAGAGAAAACTAACCTGCTAACAGTAGGAATCTCAGACCACATTTTCTTTTCATATCCACATTAGTTTTCTTGACAATATGAGTATCTCATGAAGTACATAGATCTCTTACCTTCTACTGCCTGCAGATCTAGTGCACAAATGTTTGAATAGGTTTAGGATTGTGCTCCTCCTCCAGTGAGGGCTGACTTCTTTTTCTGAAGAGAGGGGAATGTTCTTTCTGAGTTGGGGGTAGAGTAAAGTCTCTTTTTGTACCATCACTATCTGTGAGTAAATAAACAATTCAATAGCCTGGACTATCTCACTGGCTGAATTGGTGAGACCTTTGATAGCATTCTTTACTTACTGGTATCAGATAATGTATTATAATTATGCTTATTTTATAAAGTGCCATTAAATTCCACTGAGCTATACAGCAGGGTTACAAACAAATGGACACATGGTGAAACATTATAGTAAATGTAACATAATGTATCTGTGGGAATGTCATCTTTAGAAATGTTCACTTCTAGATTTTAGATTTTTACATGTGGTGATCAAAAGCACCACACAAATGTGCCACATTAGGGAATACTATCTAGAAAAAGAAAAAAAAAAGAAAAACATTCTTCATTCTGGTGTCCTCTGCCATCCCAAACTATTTGTTGCATACATGATGACAGAAAAGGTTTTTCTGTAAAATGAAAGACAAAGGGAATATCTGCTTCCGATTTGGGGGGATCTATACATGTATGATGTATACCCATCCAATATACATTTCCTTTGCACTGCCCAGTTAAATGGAAATTACTACCACTGCTTGATAAGTAGTTTTTACCAACATCATTCTTTTTGATATAACTTTGGAATAGTGTGATATAAATGTGTATAATGAGTAAAATATGGTTTCTAGAAGCAGCCATTTTGCTTGTGACATTAATTCTAAAGTGTAACAGGAACACATTTCTGTGTCTAATTCTCTCTAATCTGTAGTTTTGTTTTTTTCACTAACATTACCTCTTGAGCCCAGTGCATTCTGGTTATCTGCTCAGTTAAATCCTAACTTCCAGATGGAGAGTTAGTTGGAAGTACATATGTACACATGTCCGTTTGGTTACAGGGTGGCAAGCGGTCACCTTGTGGCTTCCCAGTCGGTTAAAGAAAATATTAGCACCATATGGTTCATTGATCTATCCTACAACTTCTTCGCGATGCACTAAACTTGCTTTTCTGACCTTTGCTGTTGACCAACATTTCTATTCTATCCTTGTTCACAATATAAAATCCCAACTTGGAGGTCTTATCCAATAGAAACACCTCATTAGGCCTTCTGAAACAGCTGGGCCTTGGGCTGTTTCTAAATATAGGTCTTTATCCCTTTCCTTAAATGCTGGTGTGTGTAAGATTTAAAGTCTACTAGGCAATTAATCACTAATTGATTGTTGATCTGCACATCCTGAACTGGATATTTTGTTGAGAACTCTCTATAAGAAGATTCTTTGAGAGAGATTCACAAAAAGTAAGTTCAGCATTTCATCTCACTGACTTAACTTAATATTGTTCATTATTTTCACTCCATATTTAAAACTATAGTTTCTCAATCAGTCATATTAGGGGGAAAAAAGTGTCCTGTGCTAGGCCAGGATAGGGCTAATAGTCTGGAGTAAAGATTTTGGCTGGCTGAGGCAAAAAAAAAAAATAATAATAATAAAAAAAAATATATAAATATATATAGATATAGTTTTGCCACCTTTTTGATTACTGTCTCCCTCTCATCTCCAGCCAATACCTGTGACTCCCAGCCCCCTTTCTCCAGCTCCTAATTTTACAAACTCTCTCATACTTTCTCCAGCCCTCTCCTCCCCAAAAAGGCAAACAGGACATCGTGAAGGTAGTAACTTAATTGAAAAGACAATGTGAACTACTGTTCATATGATGCTCAGCCATCCTTATGGTTGGTTAAGCTTCATTGAAACTATTATCTATAACAGCCCCAATACTCATTAAGTGATACATAACATCTGACAAGACTTTCTACCAGCTGAGTTATTTGGAAGCTGTGGTCCATATCATTGGCCAATGATGAATAACCACAGGAAACTTTAATTGGTTTGAACATATCTTAGCATTGTGGGAACAGTAGTTCCATCACAGTTAAATATATAACAAGATTCCCTGATGCTCACTCATTTGGCTGAAAGGCCGAGCATATAGGTGACTTTCTATCCCCATCTCATCATATCATAGTAATAAAGGAACAGCTCAAACTCCTTTGATGGTAAGTCTCTTCTAGCACAGATCCAGCCACTGATCCCTACCTATTTCTGCTGAGTACTGGGTTAGAGATCAATGATGTGATATCCCTATGCTCTATTCTGCATGTAGCTTGAAGCAGCACTTGAATACAGTAGTGTATCTTCCACAAGGCAAAAAAAGCACACACCTAGGGCGGCACTTTTCCAGAGGGCGGCACTTTGCAAGAGGGTGTTCAGCAAGCTTTAGTTCCTTCCAATTAATCGGGGTGATGGGGGCATGTAATGGACGTGGTGGGGGTATGTAATGAGGGTGATGGTGGCATGTAACTGGGGTGATGGGGCATTTAGTGTGTGCGCAATGTGGGTGATGGGGCATGTCGTGGGTGTGAAATGTGGGTGATTGGGCATGTCATAGTTGTGCAACGTGGGTGGGGTGCCCACATTTTGTCTGCCTAGGGCAGCACAAAACCAAGATACACCACTGGCTACACAAGTGTGGTATGATGGCTATATTGTAGTAGGCAAGCCTTAGAGGGTTCTGGGATGCCCTCAACTACCCATCACACTACTGAAGTCTAGGTCTGCTGAGCCAATGAATGGATATTATTTAATCTCCCTTACCAGCTCCTGTGTGATCTACCTCGGAATCTGATTCATCTGGTGATAGCACAAACATAATTACACAAATGTGGCTCACAAATGTATCTTCAAGTTGTTTTTACTGTGAATGTAGAGAATAAAAAAGGGCCGAAAAATATCTATATGCATTGTGTTAGCAAAATTGTAAGTAAAAAATGAGGAGAAAAATGTGTTAAATGTGTCTGTGGAGTCTCCTGTTTATGACATCACCCGTGGCTTGATATGCAAATGAACTGGATTTAAATGGAAGTGTGTAATTTGCACTCCTAATCAGTGGCGTAGCGTGGGTTGTCAGCACCCGGGGCAAGGCAAGTAATTTGCGCCCCCTAACCCGTGGATTTTAGCACTCGAGTCTCTTCTACTAGATTAGTTAAAGAAACCCTTACCCCCCAAGCACATGTATTGTTTGTTATGAAAATACTTATGTAATTAAAGTAAAATGCATCTAAATACAAGTTTATTTTCCAACACTTAATTGAGTGCGAACATGCATTACACACATTCTCCACATTTTCAGCAGGTCTATGAATACAAATATACACATGTAGTAACCTAGCATGGGCCATGCTATTATATGTCGTCTCACAACCATCGTAAACGACAAACAATATCAAGAACAAAAACTAAACATCAAAATGGAACCATACCCTGGAGATGATCCAAGACTGGGCTAGATGGAGCCAACTTCCTCAATCCTGTACCTCTAATGTTACCCCCCCCCCCCCCCCACACACACACACACACACACACACACACACACATATGCCATAATTGTTGTGCCATTCAGATGCCAGTAATATTGTAACTTTCGGATGCCAGTAATATTGTGCCAGTCAGAGCCCAGTAATATTGTGCCAGTCAGAGCCTAGTAATATTGTGCCAGTCAGATGCCTGCAATATTGTGCCAGTCAGATGCCTGCAATATTGTGCCAGTCAGAGCCCAGTAATAATGTGCCAGTCAGATACCAATAATATTGTGCCAGTCAGATACCAATAATATTGTGCCAGTCAGATACCAGGAATATTGTGCCTGTCAGAGCCCAGTAATATTGTGCCTGTCAGAGCCCAGGAATATGGTGCCTGTCAGATGCCTGTAATATTATGCCAGTCAGATGCCTGTAATAGTGTGCAGTCAGAGGCCAGGAATATTGTGCCAGTCAGATGCCTGTAATATTGTGCCAGTCAGATGCCTGTAATATTGTGCCAGTCAGATGCCTGTAATATTATGCCAGTCAGATGCCTGTAATATTATGCCAGTCAGATGCTTGTAATAGTGTGCCAGTCAGAGGCCAGGAATATTGTGCCAGTCAGAGGCCTGTAATATTGTGCCAGTCAGATGCCTGTAATATTGTGCCAGTCAGAGCCCAGTAATATAGTGCCAGCCAGATGCCCAGTAATATAGTGCCAGCCAGATGCCCAGTATTATTGTGCCAGCCAGATGCCCAGTAATATAGTGCCAGTCAGATGCCCAGTATTATTGTGCCAGCCAGATGCCCAGTAATATAGTGCCAGTCAGATGCCCAGTAATATAGTGCCAATCAGATGCCAAGTAATATAGTGCCAATCAGATACCCAGTAATATAGTGCCATTCAGATGCCCAGTAATATAGTGCCAATCAGATGCCAAGTAATATAGTGCCAATCAGATGCCCAGTAATATTGTGCCAATCAGATACCCAGTAATATAGTGCCATTCAGATACCCAGTAATATAGTGCCAATCAGATACCCAGTAATATTGTGCCAATCAGATACCCAGTAATATAGTGCCAATCAGATACCCAGTAATATTGTGCCAATCAGATACCCAGTAATATTGTGCCAATCAGATGCCCAGTAATATTGTGCCAATCAGATACCCAGTAATATAGTGCCATTCAGATACCCAGTAATATAGTGCCATTCAGATACCCAGTAATATAGTGCCAATCAGATACCCAGTAATATAGTGCCAATCAGATACCCAGTAATATTGTGCCAATCATATACCTAGTAATATAGTGCCAATCATATACCTAGTAATATAGTGCCAGTCAGATACCCAGTAATATTGTGCCAATCAGATGCCCAGTAATATAGTGCCATTCAGATACCCAGTAATATTGTGCCAATCAGATACCCAGTAATATAGTGCCAGTCAGATACCCAGTAATATTGTGCCAATCAGATGCCCAGTAATATAGTGCCAGTCAGATACCCAGTAATATTGTGCCAATCAGATACCCAGTAATATAGTGCCAATCAGATACCCAGTAATATAGTGCCAATCAGATACCCAGTAATATTGTGCCAATCAGATACCCAGTAATATAGTGCCAGTCAGATACCCAGTAATATAGTGCCAGTCAGATACCCAGTAATATTGTGCCAATCAGATGCCCAGTAATATAGTGCCATTCAGATACCCAGTAATATTGTGCCAATCAGATACCCAGTAATATAGTGCCAGTCAGATACCCAGTAATATTGTGCCAATCAGATGCCCAGTAATATAGTGCCAGTCAGATACCCAGTAATATTGTGCCAATCAGATACCCAGTAATATAGTGCCAATCAGATACCCAGTAATATAGTGCCAATCAGATACCCAGTAATATTGTGCCAATCAGATACCCAGTAATATAGTGCCAATCAGATACCCAGTAATATTGTGCCAATCAGATACCCAGTAATATAGTGCCAGTCAGATACCCAGTAATATTGTGCCAATCAGATGCCCAGTAATATTGTGCCAATCAGATACCCAGTAATATAGTGCCAGTCAGATACCCAGTAATATTGTGCCAATCAGATACCCAGTAATATAGTGCCATTCAGATACCCAGTAATATAGTGCCAATCAGATACCCAGTAATATTGTGCCAATCAGATACCCAGTAATATAGTGCCAATCAGATACCCAGTAATATTGTGCCAATCAGATGCCCAGTAATATAGTGCCAGTCAGATACCAGGAATATTGTGCCAGCCAGCCCCCCCCCCCCCCCCCCCGTACTTACATGAAGCGGCTCCGTGTCCCCCGCCGGATGTCTCCTCCGTGCAGTCTTCCCTCTTGCACGGAGGAGGGAAGCAGACACCGGATGTGACGCGACGTCACATCCGGCGTCAGTTTTTTTTTTTGTTTTTTTTTGTTTTTTTCCGGCCGTCGCATCCATCGGATGCGGCTTGCCGGAAAAAAGCGTTCACAAGCGCAATGCGCTGTGAACGCGGCAGCAGGGGCTGGGGGCCCACGGGACAGCTGCCTTGGGGCCCCCCAGGAGTAAATGGGCCCAGGGCAGCTGCCCCGTTTGCCCCGCGTTAAAGACGGCCCTGGCGGCCACATAGGGCTAGTGCGCCCCCCCAGATATTGCGCCCGGTGCGGCCGGCCCCCCCTGCACCCCCCACGCTACGCCACTGCTCCTAATATAGGCATTTTATATATATTTATATTCTCTGAATTCACAGTAAAAAATGTTTAAGAATTAGTCAGTTTAATGTAATGAGTGGATATCAAAGTTGTATACACCCATATTGAAACAGCTTTTATTGATGCAAAGGCTGAAATAAGGACAAATTGTGTCAGATTTAGTTCACCTTTAATGTGATCTTGTAACCAGCAATCTTTCATGAAATAACATATGGATCCTGTTGTTTAAACATATATGTATGATTGCTGGTGAAATTGTGATGGCAGCACACACATGTACACCCTTTCACAATCTCAGTATGATTTAGAGCACTGAGGAAGCATGTGTGCTTGGAACCTGGCAGCTAAACAGACAAAATCAAAATGGATCCCTTTTACCAGATCACATGCTCAGGTTTTCATCCATTATGTTGAGCAGACAGGAGTAATACCCATCTCCCTTTGCACACCAGGGGCTTCTTTGAAAAAGAGAGACAATGTGTTTGTATGTGTCCCCAGCTGTGAGGTGTTAAGCTAAGCATCAGGCTGACCCATAAATTAAAGGACCCCTCTAGGGTATATTTTTTCTTTAGGTGGAGCTGCATTGAATGTGCCATATATTTATAGTGAGTGTGTGTTGAATGAATGTTTGTTTGATTCCAGAAATATTTTAGATGATCTTTGCATAGGGTGTTTATGCTGATTGTGACTGATACAGAATAGAAATTATTTTTTTTTTTAAACTTTCAAACAAATAATTTTTTTAAGCAGCTCAATTATGCATTGTATGATTAGGATGCTAATAGCCATGCTCCACTACCTTAGCACCAATTTGGTCCTTAAAATACAACTCTGGATCCACCACTAATCTTTACAATGTAGAATAACTGGCATGAAAACTCAAATAGAACCATGTACATGAAAGAGGGTTATTAACCAATTTAATGCTTTGGGTCTTAAGGCCAAGTGGATGAGTTGAGGTCTGTCAATTGTTCCCCTGAATCTCTTTACTTCTGGTATAATTGTTCACTGACTGTGGTTAGATTTACTGTAAACATTTTAGGGCTTTTTAGTTCTAGGCCGCAGGACAATGACAAAAGTTCTAACTAAATGGAAAGTGTTTGAGTAAAGCTTGTAAAACATGTACATCATTTACATGTCACAGATAAACAGCAGACAAGAATGCCTGTATATAAGTGTCACTTGCCCATAAACAAGCCCTTAACAGATGCATTAAAAATCTGCAATCTCCGTAAACAAGCAACAGATAAAAATGATTTACATTTATATTTATTGAATAAAGACCCTGAGCAAACTGTTTTTACTACAGCACACATTTTGTTTGTGATATAGTGTACATACTGAGACATTGTTGCTCCCAGTCCAGACTGAGGTAACATTCACGCATGCAATATGGATCTGGTCAGTGTGTTCTGGCTGTATACCTCAGGAATATGTATGAAACAGTCTGGTCTGGTTGCAAAAGGATTCTGTGTGTGGGTCCAAATGAGATCTCAGGAATATCTAACCAAAAGCCTGTTGGGACTCCTATTACATTCTATGAAGACAGCAAGGTTTTTTTTTTAAGGTTTAGTGGCTGTCCGTTTATAGTGATTGATACCTAAAATGCCCTGCAATTGCACTGATGTGAGGTGACCTGCTCATCCTCAAGCCCTGGTCTCCTATGTCGTTTTTTGAATTAGCTCTTTCCATACATTTTAGGACTCTTGCTGGGAGGTAGGGTTTGTCTGACTCTCCATCAGTGAGATTGAACACCTAGAGTTAAGGCAATAAAAGCTTGGGGGGGGGGGGGATATTAATTTTTTTTTTTCCATTGACTTTCCTATTAAGATGTACAGTTTCTCTAGATTACCCCTTGTTCATACTGTTGAAATATGAATTATCTGATGACCTATTACTTCCCCAAAACTGGACATGGGGTAGACTATTGCTTTGCTAATAGTAGCTGGTCAAAATATATATATATATATAATTATCAAACCAGACAGCAGAACTGGCAAGGCTAATGTGGGAAGTTCAATACCTCAACAAGCATTGTCAATTCGGCCTTAACACAATGACATGGTAATTATTTTTGGATTCAATATTCACAGTAGAGCTCCTGGGAAGACCAAGCCCCATAAATAATAATGCATGGTTTAAAGTTGGATGTGTTCTTGTGAGTGAACACAGTGTTTGGGAGAAGGGTGCACTGCTCAGTCTTAATGGTTCAAACGTAAAGAAATATGGAGTATATTAGTACTAGGGGTGAAACAGAATGGGAAGGTTAAATATCTAATGTATTCGATCGGCTGTGCATCTTTGAGTAGTCCCAACAAACTGAGCTTTAGTTTGCCAGTTTGTGTATATATGTTTTCATCTTTAAGAACATATTTTCTGAATCCTCCCACTATGGGTTGTAAAGGTTATAACAACTGAAAATCGAAATCTAAATAAATCTAAATAAAAAATAGATGGATAAAATCAGGAGCCTCAATGTGACATTTAGCTATAATAAAACAGCACTGTAAAAAATGTTTTCTTACCCAGTGAGCGAATACACACTCTAATCCTTTAATAATAGTTTACGCTTTATTAGATACATTGTTCTGCTTTGATTTTTTTTTTTTCCAGAAAGGGTCTTTAAAGAACTTATTATTACTGAAAGTCCTGCAATAAAATAGAAACCAAGTGGGTAGTTTTTGTTTCCCTCCAGAATAGCTGGGCATTTGATGGAAAGCACCTTTTAGAAGCACTAGAAAGACAGATGCATTTAAACTAGAATACAATTGAAATGTAGGAAACAATTACAAAAATAATAATGATCATCTTATTTTAATAATAAAGAGAAACAGAACACAGAGAATCATAATGCTAAACTGATCCATCTTGAAATATACAAGCCAACTGTATGATTCACTTTTAGTTTAATTCAATTGGTGTAAGAGAATCAAAAGCAAACACAACAATTATTTAGTTGCCCAGCAGTTTCTGTAACAGTAACACGAGGAGGTCATTAGGCTGGATATAATTGAAGTACAATGACTGACTCACCTGAACACAAGCAGTAAGCCTGCTTTGCTGTTTATTTAACACAATACTGCAAATGAGCATCAGAGATACATGGCTCATTTAAAGAGTCACTAAACTTTTGAAGAAGTAAAAGTAATTTTTTAAAGCAGCAGAAGTTTATAATACACTGAATCTTCATTCTCCACATTGTTTCTCACAGATGACCAGCTACTGCTGCCATCATAACACATAGGACTTTCTTTTTCATTTTTTTTTGAGAGAGATTCTGGTTTTCACTTCAAATCAATAGCAGTCCTCCTGGTCAGGGCATATAGCTGATTGCTCCCATAAGGCCTCCCAGACACCCAAACTGTGACTCTCATTCCTAATGCCATGATATACATTCCATGCATTAGTAATTCTGGTGTTAAGTCACATGACCTGGAAAAAAAGTTTCAGATCCGCACAAGATCAATGGGTCAGGTGCCGAGGTTCCAAGATGCTGCCCAAATACATCAAAATGAAATGCAGAACCCAGCACTCACAGTGAAAAGTGAGAACTTTATTCAAACATTGGCCAGTGCTGGATTCTGCATTTTATTTTGAAGTCACATGACCTGGCCATACCAGTCAGGTGTAGTGAGTCCCTATGCCCCTGTACATATGTCATGCTACTTAAAGCATCTGGTAGAAGTGGAAGGGTATTCCCATTATTCTGTGCCAAGACATGGCACTAATGGTGTACTAACAGAAAAGGGGAGGGTTCATAACAGATGAAACTGATGGAAGTGGGTGACCAGTAGAAGGCTGGCATTCCCTCAGTGCCAAGTTGCTGTGAGTGACAGTCGGGAAATGTATAATTCTTATTGAAGCATACAGGTTTAAGGTAGAATTAAAACCAATTGTATGTACACTATACTAGGTGCAATGTAAAAATATACTTTTGCTTCACTAATTAAGTCTAGTGACACTTTAAATAACATAAAAAAATACGATACACAACCAACCATTTTGTGACCCCATTTCACTACATTTCTGAATCATTACATGGTACTATTAAACTGCTGTACATTTGCACGGGTCATGTACGAGTTCCTTGGTCCCATATTTTTAGATTATAAAGTAGACTGAACAGTGCCAATGAGGAATGATTTTAAGTTTAGCTGAATAGTTCCAATCAATAACCGGAATCCAGGGAGCCTTTCAGATGTCCGAGCCGAGCTCAGCGCACTGCTTGTCCGAGATGTGACTAGCCAGGGATTCAATTATGTTGATGAGCAGAGGTTGACTCAGTAACCGTAGGTTTGGCAGCTTGGCAACCTTCATATGAGGAAGGAAAGGGGGAAATGATGAGGAGACAAGGGAGAGAAAACAGTTGATCCTTAGACTATTAACAGAATAAATACATTTAAAAAATAATTTACCGTCTTTTTCTCTCCAAATGATTTTCCTTAGACAATGTAATACAAACTGACACTTTAAGGTGGATTAAAATGTAACTAGAAAGCAAAACTCATATCTGTACTTCAGTGATGTTTGTCTTTTGGAGTCACAGTCCCCAATTTCGATCTATTTCCAACCCAGGAGTCCCATTTTTCGGTAAGCTAAGAAAAGTTGATCTGCATGGAGAATTACAGATGTTTTTACTGCAGTAACTCTGTTTATACATCGGTTTGTGGAAGTTAGAAACATAGAATGTGTCGGCAGATAAGAACCATTCGGTCCATCTAGTCTGCCCAATATTTTTTTGAGTACTTTTATTAGTCCCCCGTTCCCGGTAAATCATATTATTGTTCTAAATTGGCCTACTCTTGTATGGCAGTTTCTGTTTTTAGAGGCAAAGATCATCATGCTGAAACATTACTAGGCCTTTCCAAATTGTACCCATGCTATGGTGATCTAGTTTAGAAGATACTGTGAGATCCCCCACAATAATCTGCATAGTAGTGAATAACCACATACTGGATTATAGTACAGTACTTTCAGGAAGTACAACGCTTTCTGGGTCTCTTACAAAACTATAAAACTACACCTTGTATCCACAATAAATATGATCTTTTGTCCAGTTCTTCAAGAAGAAAGGGGACCTCACCATTCTAGATTTCACTTTATCCAAATAGGTTATTGGTGGATAATTATCTGCCTTTAATTAAATGCCAAGTGTCTTTTCTCTGCAGTTGCTGTGAGTGACAGTCGGGAAATGTATAATGCATAATTCTTATTGAAGCATACAGGTTTAAGGTAGAATTAAAACCAATTGTATGTACTTTCTTATATCTGCTAGTATTTAACATGAATATGAAATGTCATGCCTGACGGGGAGAGTGCTCGTGGAAAGTAGAGAAATTAGATGGAAAAGGTAAACAGTGAGTAATGAAAGAACATATACTGATATTGTCAAATACAATTTGCATGCAGGTTTCATACATACACACTGCAATAAATGTGGTTTATTTTGGGTGTGTAGCATGCAATCAATATTTCATTTTCCAAGATTTATTGTGTGCTTAATCAGAATATGATCAACCACTGACAGACAACAGCTTAAAATAAATGTTTTCTACATTAGATAGGAAGCAGAATGTAGGAAAATCTGAAGCTCAATTAAACACTTTACCTCATCAGTGCTATAGATGTCAGGTACAAAATACTTTTTTTTAATAAGAGCATGTAAAATAAGAGGGACACTGTAGATTATTACACTTTTCAACAATTCATTTAAGATTCCATGAAGCTCAGGCAGCCTCCTCTGCTAAAGTCATGCCATCGCTGATTTTGGCATTAAGGCCTCTTACTTTACATAGTAGTACTTTACATAGTAAGATTTTTTGGTTAGAGCAAAGAACCTCATTAAAATGAAGAAAAAAAAAAAAAGCCTCAAACATTTAATATTTTGTAGTGATGAAGGAAACTGTGTATTTGTTTTTTCCCCCACCATTAACCTTCATTAGTTTTAATGCTGTGATACCTGAGGCCTTTTGGCATTTAACCAGAAAGCAGTCATCACACTGAGGTAAAAGTCTTACTCAAAACTAATACAAGTATACTAAAATCAAAAACATTGTACTGCTGGAAATGTAATATTATTTGTAAACCAACAGCTGCTTTAAAATAACTATTAAAATACAAACAGAACCTGCCCTTCAAAGTAGCAATCATAATACAGTATTCAAAGATACTGAACTCCCTAGATCTGATGTCAATTATCTTAAATTCTTCTGCAGTGTTTTGAACTGAAGGGTTTTTACCCCCCGCCTTCTTGCGCATAGTGGTCCTTACCCCTGCTCTGCATAATCGAATATGACTTCTGGTAGAATACTTTATTTAATTTTAATCAGTAAAAGTGTTTGAAGAGAAGCAACTCAGGATTAAAAAACCCCAAAATGCACTTCCAAGATGGCTACCTGCATACAAGGAACTGGTCATTCAATGAAATAATACAAATAAAAGAATCCTTGCTGGTGACTATATAGTGCTATCAGGGGGCTGACATGTTTGGAATCTTGAAGGAAGATCTGACCCATCTGACTCAAGGTAACAAGAACAAATATTTTTTGCATACAGTTGTCCTTTAAATGTTACATTTACGATAGCTTAGTCAAGGAGAGTATTGTTTAAAACTTGTGTAAAGAACAGATTAATGAACATTAGAGAGAATTTGCATAATTCCCTGGCATCACTTTTTTCCCCATGGACTGTAATTATTTAAATGCTTTTCTACAGTGATTCTTCACAGACAGACAGGACAGAAAGACAACATACAATAGTTTTATTGGTCTACACAGTTAAAGTAGTAGTGCACAGTGATTAAGACAGTGGCATATTATTCATGTTATAGGTTGAGGCTGTATGGAGAAGCAGGAATACTAGTATGAAAAAGGACAATACATGACATATATAACTTCCAAATAACAGTGTGGAAATTCACTACTTAAACATAATGACTAAACACAAAGGAAATTCAGTACTGTCAAAGATTTGCTAAAAGGCAAAGTTTATAATGTATTTATAATTTATCCTAGCACGTGAAGAAGACATTCAATGTTTTCTATTGGGTGAAGGCGATACACATTGATGATGCAAACAAAGGTTTTGCTGCAGTATGCCTCACCCTTTAAAGTGCCAGAATTATGTTGGCAACAGCTGCTCACTTTGATGAAGTCACTGGGCAGCCACCAGCATAAGTTGCATAGGAGTGGAGAAGAGCAAATCACTTATAAGGATATGAAGGCACAAATCCTCCAGTGTCTTATTTGGCTTGAAAGGACTCTAGAGTGAGCAAGGGCAACACAGTGTTTCTTTTCCTTCTAAAGTGATAGGTCTAGAAAAGTATCTATGTTCATCATGTAAAAAACATATGAAAGCAAGTGTAGGGACAAATGTGATTTGTAATCATTAAATATATATTTTTCTGCCACAACAATGCTAACTGTATGGAGAGGGAGCAGCTATTTCAAATGTGTCCAAAAGGAGAGACAGCCTACATATTACCCTCCAGTATGCACAGAAAAGGCACTTGAAGCAAGTTTGCGGTGCTGCACTGAAGTGAAGGGATCTCACACTGAACTCCTAAGATGCGTTCTAAATTTGTCTCCATGTACTAATTGTGACATCAAGGCTCCTCTCCTTTCAATCAAACCAGAACTAGGCCAATTGAACAGATAGACTTAATGGAGCCTCCCTCCCCATGCAGTTAGGGCTGTGGTGGAGGATAATATAATTATGTATAAAATAAAAAAAAAAAGACATTGGTTTTTATTTAATAATCGTATCCCTTTACTTTCCTGCACTATGAAACCCCAGTCAATCAGTAATCAATAAAAATGATAAAATGTCTTTCACATGTCAATAGTGCAATCATACAATCCATGTGGATATTTCCTACACAGATGCCACTTACACATGTTCATGCAAAGGACACTGGAGGTAATGGAATACAGTTAGTACACAGAGTGTAATGTTAGCAAGGTTTTTTCGAGAAACAAGATTAACATTGCCCAAGCACCAAAGACAGGAGGGCAACAGGTTCCCAAAGCCCCAGAAAAGATGCCACCAACCTTGGTGAACTGATGGACTATGATGTGAAGACAGTGTTTCTTCATGTCCACAGCCTGGGTCTTGTCTGCTGCTTCTAAAATCTACAAAAACAAAACATACAAAAAAAAAAAAGTCCAACTGTGTCATATATCAGGAACCTTCCTTATATACCCTGGCCAGAACATGAAATACTGTATTAATCTGAATGGAAGAGTACAGTGATAGTGAACATTTTGGAACTTGAGTGCCCAGTCTTCTGCAGGAAGCCAACATGAAGCCCTCAAAGTGCCCTCTCGTTCAGGAATTTTTCCACCCACCCATATTTGCACCAATGAGTACAAGAATAAACTATGCACTAAAATGCCTAATAGCCAGAAAGATGAGTATTAGATCATAACATTTACTGGGTCCTTCATAATTGATGGCGATTCTCTAGGCATATACAGAGTGCCACTTGTGACACCTGTGCCATAGGTTCGGCATCACTGGCCTAGTATCCTTTTTAATCCCACAAAAAGGCCCTATTGCTTGGCCCTTATACAATCAACAGTGGGACCCACTCTTGAAGACACTGCAAATAACAACAGGAATGGAAAACATCAAGGACACCAAACTGCCAATCATGAGTAGACCCGCCCTCTAATGGGAAAGTTATTTGTCATTTCCTCCGTTTGGTATGTGATGGATGTGAATTAGTTATCAATACCTGCAAAACATTTTCCACAGTCACGTTCATCTCCAGGTTCTGCCTGCAATATGCTTGAAGTCTGTTACTGAAAAAGCCATAATAATATGGGGCAGAAAATAAGTAACTGAAAGGCAGGTTAAGGAAAGTAATGCCTGTTGGGTTAATGATGGCTGCTTCACTTACTTTGTTATAATAAATCATCTTTAACAGATGTGAAGGGTGTTCAAGGAGTGGTTGTGAATGGGAGATTGAGAAGGTGAGGGGTGGGAATAGATATTTATACAGTTCTTAGAGATTAAATCTTACTTGCACAAAACATCAGGATTGTGATTCTTAAAAACTACAATCTCTATTAACCCCTTCGCGTCAATGGACGTGCCTGGCACGTCCTGCGGTGAATCAAGCGGTTTTCGCGATCAATGATGTCAAGGCAATAGCCAGCACCGAAATTATCTTTCTGGGGCACCCACAATTGCTCCACGGAGCAGCATGCTCCGTCAATATGGCTTTGCCCTCTGGTGGTCTGAGCTTCGGAAGTGAAAGTAACTTCACTTCAGTCACTCTGAATATGCTGCTTGACTGCCCCTAGTGGCAGCATAGCAATGTAAAAAAAATTCAAAAAAATATTTAATTGGCCTAAAACTGGTTATTTAGTTAGATTAGCCTATAGGGTTAAAATTAAATAACTTTTAGCATAAGGGATAGGGTTAAAATTAAAATATATTAAGGGATAGCATAAGGGTTAAAGTTGGGGTTAAACTTGGGGTTTGGGTCAAAAGGTCAATATAGGAAAAAAACTCGCAAACAAATACCGAAAAATATGGAAACATCCATATTTCTGAACTCGGGACAACATTTAGAAACGATTAAGACGGGGTCTTTTTTAATAATTGTATTTGTGTAAATTATATTTTAGGTCAAAGTTAGAAAAAGTGGGTTTTTAAAAAATTTATCATATTTTATGATTTTGTTTGTAGTAAATTATAAGATATGATGAAAATAATGGTATCTAATGAAAGCCCTTCTTATGACAATAAAAACAACATATAATTTGTGTGGGTACAGTATGTGAGAAAGAAGAAAATTGCAGCTAAACACAAACACCCCAGAAATAACAAAACAGCCATTGTCACCAAGGGAAAGTCAAGGTGAAAATGTCTTGTCACTAAGGGGTTAAATAAACCCACATAAATCTTGCTGCCTAATCAAATGATATCCCTAAATTCTGTTCAAATGTCAGGGTCGCTGGTTTCATGCAAAGCAGTGATTACATTACATTTATTTATTTAAATCCAAACATTTACCTAGCACTAGGTACAGAGCATAGAGGGGGACTACATACTAACTGAACAAACAAGAACACACTGATACATGAGGGAGAGAGCCCTGCTCGCAAGCTTTACAATCTAGAGGTAAAACCATTGTGATCACCACCACATAATAAAATGGAAATATCGTGAATCGTTTCTTCCTGCATAAAAAGAGCCACCTAGTCAGGCTCGTTTGGTATTGGAAAAAAAGGATACAGCGAATCCTCAGGAGGCATATCCACTTCTCCATAATAAATGTATCTCAGCAGAGACTCAAACGCCTGTTTGCTCGGAACCATTTCTCCTATTGAGATATTTACTTGTCCATCCTCAGGCATGAAGGAACGAAACATGGCCTCAAAATAGCTGTGGAGAAATTTCAAATGAGCCGATGTAAACTGTCATATTAACAGCAGATTAGAAAAAGCATCCATAATGTTAATAAAACTACAGAAAATGTTCAAAGCACACCATATCACTATATAGGAGATGAAAAGCTTTATGTGTGACATGCACTTATTTTTTTACTTCAAACCAGAGTTCTCCTGTAGTTTTACACTGAAAATTGTTTCACAGGCCTCAGAATTCAGTGATGTCAGTGAGAGGGAGTACACAGAAAGAGGCTGCCTTCCTCTGAGGAGTTATTATGAAACTCTGAGAAAGGGAGCTGTGTGCTGTGACGCAAGATAAGGAGGACCACTTGGGTAGATAGGCAGGACTATTGCTATAGTAACTCCATTGCACTTTAAACAATAAGAGAACAGTTTAATTTCATTATTTTATTTCATACACCATTTTTTTTTACATTGTAGGCGAAGGGAACTACCTCTTTAATTAGTTAGTTAAATATAGGCATTGTTAAACCCACCATAGTTAAACTGCATACTTACAATATTAAATACAGTTTAGGAGGATATTAGAAAACATCCTGAGCAGGGGTGTTAGTTAACGACTACATTGAAGCAGTTTGTAAGGTACATAACAAGCGCATGTTTGGCCATACCTGGATCGAGCAGCTAGGATAGCTTTGTGTGCAGGTCTGGGATGTCCATCTAGTAACAAAGTGATGTCACAGAAATCTCTACCTGCACCTTCTAAATAGGCCTTCATATCCTGGACCAAGGAGGTGCCTGAAGACACAACACATCCCATGATAGAAAAGGAACAACAGACAAGCTACACTAGCATAAATACTACACAGAAATACAACAGACCGGATACATAATTAACTAAATATTCTGAAACAAGTAAATACGTTCTGAATATGAAAACAATGGTAAAATGTTAAACATGCCAAATTTGTCACAGGAATTTACAAATTGCAGCCTCAACTGAGAGGCAGAGCCGAGAGTAATTTTAGCTTGTATCGCTAAAAATGTATGTTGTATTAACTTTGGAATGAGAGGGACACTAATTGTTTAACCCTTGCTTCTTCTAAGTTTAGTGTCCCTTTAATACTTCAGGGTTGGTATTTTTCACTAAGCAGAGACCCCACAGAAATCTGTGTGAGCTACCTGTTTAATACAAGGAAATCCAAGTTGCTGAGTTGTCATAGTTTTTCCAGATGCAGCAAGGATTAACTTGAAGCTTTATAAATAATCAGCAATATAATATCAAAACACAGAGTTTATTGGCTTGGTTTACAGTAACAACTATATTTTAAATCATGAGTATTTCAGATTGCGTACTTTTAAATGTGCCTACATGTTGGAACTTTATTCTTTCTACAAATTATGTTACTAAAACAGTACCATATATCCTCATCATTATTTGTATCTGCATGTGAGGTTCTATTACTCCCTAAAGATCAGCAGGCAAATATGTCACTTTATAAACAAGATTTATAACAATAAATGCAACTGACCTATATCGACAGGCTGGTCCGAGTGGATGCGTATGGGAGGCTGCTGCTTCCTGCGAACAATCTCCACTATAAGTGAAGAGGATAAGTGCTCAAATTCTTTCATCATTATCACTTGATTGAAATGTGACTCCTTTACCACAAAGTTTAAACAGTGCTCCTAAAGCAAGGAAACAAATATTTTATGTGACTGGTTATATTTAGTATATTTTGGTGCTAGCCCACAGTGACTTTTACAGCTCTAGTATATCACTGTGGGGCTGGGGACATAGAATGCTGTCTATAAGTCGGAATTCCGACTCATACACTTGCATTGAATGGGAGGGTGATGTATTAGTTACATCACTAGGGGGCGGAGTTATGATACATTCAGAATTTTTGGTAGGCACCATTTTCAGTGAAGGAGCAGAGCAAGAAGACTTCCAAGCCAGGTAAGACCCTCTCCCTTAGCACTTCTTATGAGCCACTCTCCCCTAGCATGAGAGGTGCTCATAAGAGGTGCTAAATGTGGCCGCATCTGTATCTGAATGCTGGTGGTCTGTACCTTGTGACTGCCAGCATATGTACAGAAGTGCGGGAGGTCCGTTGTGTACATAGAATAGAGCATGAAATAAAACATTGATATACTACATTATACTTTTTCTTTTAAGGGCTAACTCTACTTACTACAGATAACATATATGTTTGCCTTAAACCCCTTCTCCCCCCCCCCCCAAAAAAAAAAATTTCAAATGTAAAAATAAAAAAAAAAACAACGTTAATTTACAAGAAAATGATGCTCACATGTTGGCGATATATGGAATATATTTTGCGAGCAGTGCATTGTTGATGTGTGTGTGTGCTTCATATACAGTGGCATAGTATAAGTTTGCTTTACAATGTATGTTTTAACGGTTGGCACAATTTGTAGTTCAAACAAGATACTTATTTCAACTATATTTATTTTTTAAGTATATTTCTGTCACTTGAGCAAGATGGTGTATGTTAATACATTATGTACTCTGCTGTGATATGTCCACTTCATAGGATTTCCAAGGGATAGTTTTGGAAAGGACTGGGAGAAACAGGGAATTACTTAGCTTCTCAATGCATGTTCCCAGAAGGAGAGAGCATGTTTTGTAACACTATAGCCATTCCTAGGCATTAATATTCCTTTAAGGCAGTGTGTTGATGACAGACGTTGCAGAAAGACCAAAACATTACCAGGTACACCCACTTCTTAGTAAGCACAGCTGGCCATTTCTCAGGAATGTTAGGGCCTTGAGATCTCCAACTTCAATTTTACCTTTAATTGGTCCAGCTGCAGCTTGTTAGCATTTTCACACACTACAAGCACGTTCTGAAGGTCAACAGAGGCCTCAATATACTGAACACAGAGCTGCTCGAGGCGGGAAAGTTTAAAGTGCAGTGCTAATTTATATACATCCATGATGAGCAGGACATCTTGTACATGACCTGAGTAAGGAGAGGAAACAACACAATCAAGGAGTCATCACAGTTCTACTTAAACCTTTTTCATAACATTAAATGAGTTCGAATATACAGGTGATACTCGAAAAATTAGAATATCGTGCAAAAGTTCATTTATTTCAGTAATGCAACGTAAAAAAGGGGAAACTAATATATGAGATAGACAGATTACATGCAAAGATGACAAATCATGGCTTGAACTAAGTGGTATGATTATGGCTTACAGCTCATGAAAACCCCAAATCCACAATCTCAGTAAATTAGAATATTGTGAGAAGGTGCAATATTCTAGGCTCACAGTGTCTAATCAGCTAAGTAAGCCATAACACCTGCAAAGGGTTTCTGAGCCTTTAAATGGTCTCTCAGTCTGGTTCAGTAGGAATCACAATCATGGGGAAGACTGCTGACCCGACAGTTGTGCAGAAACTATCATTGACACCCTCCATAAGGAGGGAAAGCCTCAAAAGTTAATTGCGCAGGCAGTTGGATGTTCCCAAAGTGCTGTCTCAAATGTCACAAAGCAATGGAGCATTATGGGTAACAGTTGGACACACAGTGTGTGAGCTTGTCTTAATATGCAAACACACTATGCATGCCTATCTTAAAATGTAATTATTTTTTAATACTCCTGAATGGTATATCAAGAAAGTACTAATTTGATTGGTAAATTGTCTCTCTTGTGAAATCATGGGACCTGTAAATACATTTTAGTATGTAATCAACATCTCTAGAAGCTTATGGAAAAGTTTATGTACATCATTTTAGTAGAAATCGGCATGTATACATCCAGCTCTCTTAGGCTCAGCAGGTATACAAAATGACAAATGCAAAAGGAAACCCCACAGATCTTAAATGCAAGGAACAGGAGTGGAAGTGTGGGTGAGAAAAACAAAACACGCTCGTGATCAATCAGGTCTAGTAACTGGAAAAAGGTAAAGGGGAGAGTATGGGCGAGGAATCCAGTAGTGATCTCTAGCTAACGTTACTCTCAGCACCTGCTGCCAGATTTTGACACAGACACAAAAACTGTGTGAATACAGTAACCAAGAAACAGGAGAGGGTCTGGCGCACAGTGTGATGTAACTGATACCAAATAAAAAATGAAATCAATCTGTGTGCAATAACACATCAGTTGTGCAGTAAAATCCAGTGTGTATCCGGTGCAATATACACTGTGCAAAAACCAATAAAGTGCAACTAATTCAACCCTAGTTTCTTTGTTTCAGGAGTTTAAGATATTGTTTTGTTTCTTGTTTACATATATACAGAGATCTGCTGATACCACAAGGAAAGTATCAACTGGTGGTATTTCATTTTATCTTTCATCACTTTATATTACTGTTTATAAGATATTTTTGCACCAATTATAATATACAATGGATGTTATTGTACTATAGTATTTTGCACCCTTTTATGTCATTCACTAACAATAAGTTTTTACTGTTGGTTGGTTAGGCACAGTGCACACATAACTAGTCACAGATGGATTTTTATCACACAGATCAATCAAATTGTATTGTCATGTTTATGATTATTTTGCACAGTGTATATTGCACCAGATACACACTGGATTTTACTGCACTACTGATGTGTTATTGCCACACAGATTGATTTCATTTTTTATTTGGTATCAGCTACATTGCACTGTGCGCCAGAGACCCTCTCCTGTTAACTGGAAAAAGGTACACTGAAAAGCAGCCGAGGATGTAACAAATGTACCGCTGTGGGAAGCTGCAGGAGAAGGAACCATACAGTAAAGATATACCTTCAGGTGCTTTATAAGCCTGGCAGGCAGCCAAATCACATACAGTTATAATTGTATAAGGCAGGGCTCGACAAAACCCAGGCGCCAGGTCGCCATGGCGACCAGGAAATTAGACCTGGCGCCTGGGTGCTGTCGGCCTCCTGGTCCCCTTGCCGCTGCCATCCGATTTTTCCGCAGCGCGAGGGGGTAAAGTCTGTGCCGATGGCACAGACTGCAAGCTCCGCCCCCTCGCGCAACGCGTGTCTGAGTGCCGGGTGTCGTCACGTGACATCCTGGCACTCAGCACGCCGACCAACGGAGTTAAGCTGCAGCGTGAATGTCCCCCTCCCCTGCAGTGAGGTAAAGCAGCAGGGAGGGGGGACACATCAAGAAGAAACCCCCAAGAAAAGACTGTGTTAGGTGGGTGTGTGTTTGTATGTATTGTAAAGTAGGTGTGTGTGAGGTGTTTATATATATGGGTGTGTGAGGTGTTTATATATATATGGGTGTGTGAGTTGTTTGTATATATGTGTGTGTGAGGTGTTTGTATATATGTGTGTGAGGTGTTTGTATATATGTGTATATGTAAAGTATGTGTGTTTGTATATATGTGTGTGTGTGTGAGGTGTTTGTATATATATGTATATGTAAAGTATGTGTGTTTGTATATATGTGTGTGTGAGGTGTTTGTATATATGTGTGTGTGAGGTGTTTGTATATATGTGTATATGTAAAGTATGTGTGTTTGTATATATGTGTGTGTGTGAGGTGTTTGTATATATGTGTGTGTGAGGTGTTTGTGTATATATGTGTGTGTGAGGTGTTTGTGTATATATGTGTGTGTGAGGTGTTTGTGTATATATGTGTGTGTGAGGTGTTTGTGTATATATGTGTGTGTGAGGTGTTTGTGTATATGTGTATATGTAAAGTATGTGTGTTTGTATATATGTGAAGTATGCGTGTGTGTTTATGAATTGTGTTTATGTTTGCGTGATTGTCTGGCTCCTAAAAAAAATGTCTGGCTCCTAAAATCAAAATAAATTTGTCAAGCCCTGGTATAAGGGTCACAATATTTAGATTTTTAAAAGCAGGTGTCATAGCAGATTACCTTTACGTGGATATTTAATTTTGTCAGTGTACAAAAACTGCATGAGGAGCTCAAATGGCCGAGGTTCAGCATCTCGGATGGTCACTTCCTGCATTGACTGAGAACGGGACACCTTGACATGTCCGTTGGTGTTCTCCTGTTTTGGCTGGGAACCTTGAACTTCTTCTTCTGGCTCCTGCTTCAGCTTCTGATGGAAGAAAATATGAATTAATAGAGCCATCACTTATTGAAAATTATTGGTCAACACATAAAACTGGGCCTCCTCTTCCTGATCACAACTTTAAAATGTCTTAAGGATCTACCCAATATAAACCAATCTGGTGAGAAATGGTGCCAGATTGGCATTTATAGCCAAATTTCAAAATTATCTGACATTAGGCTACTTAATATAGCCATATTCGGTTTGGGGAAATTGGCCCAGGGAATTCATAGGGTTCGCCGTACCCAAAATTAGCAGAAATCCCTAAACATTTATCCAAAATGTTATAAAGAGATGAAATTCATGCACTGCAATTCTTCAGTTAAGAACTGGAATAAAATAATAAAAAACAAATTACCCCGCTTGACCATAAAATAAACTTCCACATTCCCGAGGTCCGGAGGCTGCCAACAAAATGCTTCCAAACCCCACCAATAAGAATTGTAATTACCCCCTGGATCTGGGAGCTGCCCAGAAGCCTCCAGATCCAATAAAATAAGTTCCGACCTACTACGCCTACCTCTCCCAGATAGGGAGGGGACAAATCACCCTTTAAAAAAAACAAACACCCTTTGGGTGCCAGGGGGTGGCTAATATAAAAAATCCCACTGGCAAAAAGAAATAGGATAGAGCCCTCAGCACGTGATAAGATGCCAATGAAATCTGAGCCTGGGCCAATCGTATGGCTAAGAGGGGTGGCTTTTGAGTCAGCCAATAAAAAGCTTCCTTTTCATTTTTGAAATACCACCCTGCCCGGGCCCCACTAATGGATGTAAAAGAGGTAGTGCTTGGTCACATTTTTTTAGCCTGCAGAATGTTTTAATAGGTGGATTTAATTTTACTTTGGATGGCCCTTTTCTGTGGGCCGAAGCAGAGGGTCGGGAGTAAAAAAAATTTAAGGGCACCCAACCGGTGGATTTTTTAACAGGTGATTCGTACAACCCCTACCGGGGCATGGTAGAGGAAAGGGAGGCTAGGCAGGAATATATTATATTTGGTCTAGGGGGGCCTTTGGATAGCGCTCAGACACAGAGCGAATGGTTTACATTTTTAGTGATTGAGTCGGAGGCATTTTAGAAAAGAGGGAAGGGTTTCTTTTATTGACAGCTCCAGATGGACTTGGGCAGCGTCCGGATCCAGGGGTGAGTTATTTGGTGAAACGGGGCCCATTTACCTTCCCGCAGACCAAGGTTATTATTGGGTGAAATGAGGGCTAATTTCCTTGGCCCCTCATTTATATAACAGTGGGTACTGGAATCCATTTGGCTGGCTCCCAGCATGATTTATTATGGGGGAGAGCAAGGGCAAGTAGCTATGGCCCCTATGTATATTATATCGAACTGGGAGCAATTTGGCCGGCTAACAGACCCGTTTATTATTGTGGGGGGCAAGGCTACTTGGAACAAAATCTGTGAATAACATTATTTTGCCGTACACACATGCTGGAAAAACAAGCACTCCCATGAGAATAATGCTGTGTTTAGGAGTAATCCATAGCGATTGCTCAATAGCTAGTGATAATCCTGCAGTACTCACCTGTCGTTGTCTCTCTCGGGCCTGCGTGATTTTCTTCCTTAGCCATTTACATCGTGCAGTGATTATAGCAATGTGTCCCCGTACCCGTTCCTCTTTCTAGCAGAGTAAGAAATAGTCAGACAATATAGGATTGCTTTCTGGTGCATATAATTATAGTGTAGCTCAAATGATCAAAATGCCCATTTCTTGCATATTTGAAAAATGAGATAATAGTTGGAAAAATCGTTCAGATCAAAATTCTGGGCATATGTTGTGTGTGAATAAAATAAGAACGTATTCAATGGACAGGAGAGTAAACACATGCTCTTGTTCATACCCAATTTATAGACACATTTACTACATTTTCAAGAAACAATATAGAACTTAGAAGTGCAGTAAATACAGACTGTTACTGTGGGTAAGGACTTTCTCATTCACTTTGAGGATGCTCAATGTAAGTCACCAGAGCACCATATTATAACAGGGTTTAGGTGTAATTGATTACTCACTTCTCCTAGAATAAACTCTATATCACAGAACTGCTGGTTCTCAAACAGTCTTCCATAATCTTCATGCAATGTGCACTGGGGATAGCAAGAAAACTAAAAAACAAAACACAGCATATTTATAGTCACATTTCTCATAGAGCAACTAATCCAGCTTTAAAACACAAGTATGTCATGTGTAATCTTTTAACAACATAGAATTTTATTTACAGCCCATCAAATGTTTTCACAAAAGAAATACATAAAAAAAAAAATCTATACCTGGCATGCATAAAACTGGGTATTGATTCACTGGAGGAGGATATCATCTTGCCTCTTTACAAGTCAATGGTAAGACCTCACATTAAATATGCAATGCAGTTATGGCCACTAGACCTTAAAAAGGACATTGTGAAACTAGAAAAAGTGCAAAGGAGGGTTACAAAATTATTAAGGGGACTGGAGGATCTTTATTATGAATAGAGACTAAAAAAAAGTTGCATTTATAGATCGTATAAAAACAGCATCTAGGGGGATAAACATGTACTGTGCCAATATAAAGAGCTCTCCAGTGACCAGTTTATTAACAGAAATTTACAAAGAACATGAGAACACCCGCCAAGACTGAAAGAGCTAAAGATTTCATAGACAATGAAGGAAAGGATTCTTTATGGAAGGAAAAGAAAAGGTATGAAATTCCCTGCTAAGAGAGGTGGTGCTATCAAATACAATAGAGGTCTTCAAAAAGGATCTAGATTTTTTTTTTTTTTTTTTAGAAAAGCAGGACATACACAGCTATGAATAACCGAATAAACATGAATTTTTTTTAATTCTGTTTGAATGCAAATCAGGAATGATTGGTAGAAGGGTTGAACTTGATGGACCATTTTTTGTCAACCTAAATTACTATGATATTTTATCTACAGGTTTGTGTTCAATACATTGTCTTTAATCACACTATTTCACATTTTGAAGGGCTGGTCAAAGTGGGGAAAAAAACCTTTAACTTATAAAAAGCTAATTTTTTCCTGAAAATCGTAAATGGACACAATTATTATTTGCTTTGGGGGAAATGAATCAGTGATTAAAAAGAGCGAGTTTTAAAGCTTGTGACCAGGTGAAGTTATCTATAGTATTTATTTTCTTTACCCACTTCCATCTATGTTTTTTTTCCTGCCTAGTAAATTGCGGGTATTTTTTCGTTCACAGTTTAAAAGGTTCGAACACCTAACTAATACACGAGTTGAACCGTGATCAGAGGAATATGTAGAAAAATCTACAAAATCACACAAAGACATGATGTACATTATTTACCTGGAAGCGATACATCTCTCCACTCCGTACGTTATTGTCCACAGTCCCACCAAAGATGTACATGGCATCAGATATAACAGCAGCAGCATGGAATAAACGGCCACTAGGTAACTGCAATTAAGATACATTTTCTCATTATTGTAAAATGAATATAAAATGCAGAATCCCATTTACCAAATATGTAGACATTATAGCAGTCTCATGGTTTTAACTTGCAGGTGACCAACTGAAAAGGAGATTTAACTCTTCTCCCCTCCCCCCCAAAAATAAAAAGTTTAGCGAAAAAAGATCCTCTCCTTGAATAAGTAGTTAGTTCCCCCTGGAAACAAACGCATGATAAATGTTTATGTGTCCAGGAAAAAACTGACTAAAAGTCATTAGGACGGCATAGTATGTCCAGCGTTTAACAGCTCATCACGGCTCCCCACGATGAGCTGTGCTCAGATCTCGCTGCAGGCACTTGCAGCGGGATCCCATCTGTCAGATGAGGCCACTTTGAGTGGCCTCAGTCTGACAGGGGAAATGCAGCCGGTGCTCAAAGCAAGCATCAGCTACATTTCACTGAATCGTGTCATGCCGAACTTCCAGGTTTGGGCACGACTCTGTGATGTCCAGAGGTCTCATGATTTTTTTTGCCAGGGACCCACAGGGTCTATTAAGGGTGTTCCTGGCTACCGATCGGTGGGCAGGAACAAATCATGACGTTTTGGTGCTTGTGTCGTTTGGGACGCAAACACCATGTGTCACAAAGGGGTTAAAGGACAACTTGAAAGATTGCATAAAGGGAAGGAATTTGAAATAGTAATACCTTAATGTTTAAATACCAGTAAAGTACCTTGAGCCCTGTTTGTATAGATCTGTCAGGGGGCAGCAATTTTGTTCAGAATCTAGGGTCTAATAAAGTAAGATCTGACCCATCTCACCAAAGATATCTGCCCCTTGATAGTGTTATATATAAAGGTGCTTTATTTATATTCATATTTATTTATTTAGTACTTTCCAATCCATACTAACACTTGAAAATGTGATGTTTTATTTCTCAAACTACCTGTAGCATATCAAATGGGCTCCTGGCTTTAGATCTAATATATTAGATAATATACTATGACCTAACCCTACTAAATCTGCCTCACCTCACTGTCTGGGCTAGGCTGGATGACCTCCCAGGACTGGGAATCCACATCATAGCAGTGTAGCTCATTGGGCAGAGTGTTGTCAGCAGCTCCACCAAACACATAAAGGTGCCGGTCAAAAGCCACCATAGTGTGTCCGTAACGCCGCTGTGGGGGTGGTGGTGATCCCCGTAATAGGTGCTCGGTGGGGATACGCATCCAGCTGTGAGATAAAGAAATACTGAGTGAAATAACACTATGCTGCGTTAACATTCATAACAAAGAATGTCATTAACACAATTAATATGTGACCAACATATTTCAGCAAAAGCATTTCTGGGGACATACTGATTATTAATGGCTGCACCAGGTTGAGTCTGGCCTAAAGGGGTTAATTCAAAGGGTTATTTAACTTGAGTGTGGAATGAACTAATACTTTTATTCTGTATTCAAAATAACTGGTAATCACCTGATCATTGCGGACTCTCTATGACAGCCCTATAAATGTGTACTTTGCAATTAATAAAGTTGCTTTAAATGGTTTTTAGATGGCTCTGGTATTGCTGCTAAATAACCAAGCCTTTTTCTATGGCTAACAAACTTTGTTTCACCTTTATTGTAAATAAAGCGTAATGCATTAAACAGGAGTTTCTGAACATGTGGCCCACTTCAGAAAAAACTTGGAAGCCCCCACCCTAGAAGAATGCCTACTGTAGGACCACACTAACATGTAAGCAATTTCACAATCCCTAATCCTTCAACTACTAAAGAGTAAATATTTGACAACATTTGTCTCTCCAAATGATCACAGGATTTATCTTATAACCTTTACACCCTTCAAGAATTAAAAGATGAGAAAGGTGATCCTGTCCTGGGGCAAGGTAAGCAATCAGTGACCACTAAAAGATACACTTAGTCGGGGTCAACAAGCAAATAGATCAATATTTAAACCCAGTTGATCATTGTACTGGAACTTAAAGAGAAAAGTTGGATGGGAAAAATAACAAAATAAAACAAATAAAAATCACATAAGAGAAATTAGAAACGGGCAAGGTTTATGGATCTTACACTTTCTCTGTAAACTCAAACTGGAATAGGTTATTGGTGATTTTGGCTCCACTTTGTCCAGAAAAGACAAACATTTTGTCCCTGCAGACGGCCACTGGGAAGTTACAGCAAGAAGGAGGAATCTCACCACTCTGCTCAATCTGAAATGAACCAGACAGTTATATTTACAATCATTGGATGCTAATATGCAAAGGAACATTCGGCAACAAAGCTAAACGTACACAGGTTACAAAACATATAACAGCACAAAAAAACGGATTTCCAATTTCCAAGTATGGTGTGTGCTGAACATGTCAGTATATATAGCAAGTAAATCGTTAATCACACTTGTGCAACGTTTGTGTATAAAACTATGAAGATATAATGATAAAGTTGACTTAACTTGAATATGATGCATTTGCAATCTAAGCCTTTATGCACTAAAAACTGAACTGACAAGTGAACTGCAAAAATCATGCATTCAAAGCTGAGCTGGAAATATTCCACAACTTACCTATCTTTTTAAATCCTTTATTAATGTTTGCAGTTTATGTTTCGTGTATAGCCCTTTAAAAGGCTGACAGGATTCGGAAGTATAGCAACGGGTCATTTGCATAGAAACAATAGGTCTAAGTGTAGCAATCAATGGAACGTCAAGGTAGGATTACTCTACATTTACAGCTTTGGACTGGTCGAAAGAGTAAAGAACAGCAGTGGGGTGATGAGGTTGCTGAACAGATTTCAGTACTGATCTCAGACAGCTAGTAAAATCTGGAATAATGGCATTACTTTTTCACTTGCATATATATACTGCAATGTACAGGTGTGAGTTGTTATACAGGGCCAGCCCAAGATTTTGTGCTGCCTGGGGCGAATGACTAAATGTTGGGTTGCCGCTTTACTTTTGAGCGCCAGGATATCACATGACACACGGTGCTCTTACACTTACAGGCAGCTCGGAGGTGAAGCAGCAGTGCTCATAAGCTAGTGTGCGGTCCAGCAATAAAGCGGTACCACACGCTAAGCAGCAGTGAGGGCGACATGCTGAGCCCTTAAAGTGTCAGTGTTCTCTGCATTCACCCCCGAGGATTCTGGGAGAATGACAGTGACAATTGCATTTCTTGTGGCGGCAAAGTGTCGCCTGGGCCAGTTGCCCCACTGTGACCCATACAAGGGCCAGTCTGGTTCTTATACAAGTCTTGTTTTAACTTAGATATCCTAAATACACAAGCCTACCTGTTCCCAGGTGGTTAGCTCGCGGTCTTGCAAACCAATGGTCCACATATCATTTAATCTGAAGAGAAGAAAACAAACAAATGCTGTCTAAAACCACACTTTATATAAAACCACAGTCACTTCACCACTTCCCAAATATATGCTTAGCTTACCTTGCATTGCCATCATATCCAGCAAAAATCCAGAGTTTATCACTATAAACTGTGGCACCATGTGCTGATCGAGCCACTGGCAGTCTGAGAAAAAACATCAAGTAAACAGTCAAGTATTAAAGACTCTCAGATTATGAGAATCACAGAACCTATAAACAGGGTCATATCTAGAAATCACTGGGTTCCAGTTTGAAAAATGCCCTGTAGCCCCACTACCATACCACTCAACACGTCACCACTAAGGATCAATAATCCTTTCAGTTATCTGTGAACACTTCCTATAATAGGAAGGTGTCTGGGACTATTCGGGAATATCAGGAAGTAAGCCGGCATACATGGTTTCAATCTTCAAAATCTTATAAACAATTGTAAGGATGAGCACTTTCAGCAATTTATAATTCAGTCCAAATCGAGGATTTTTGCTTCCCGTTTGTTAGTACAAATCTTGAGTAGGGATACAGTTGCAATTAATAAGTTAAGCCAAACCTTTTACCCAATCAGGCTCTGCAATTTGAATGAAAACCTGGTTTTTGAGACATTTGGGATGGTGTAACATACAGGCCATTAATCCTCTAGAAGAAATCATACCTTCCTTCGACTTTCCACTCTGTCCAGAGCCCAGTCCCAAACTTGTACTCAAAGAGGTCATTCTTATTCTTCAGGTTGGAGTTGGAATATATGTCACCAGTGTAACCACCTGAACAAAAAGGTTATAATAACACACATTAAATATATGGGGCATTAGACACATGCTGGGGTAATATGGTAAGTTTGTGAGCAGGGCTCTCTGCCTCATGTATCAGTCTGTTCTTGCTATTCTAACATAGTATGTAGTCCCCCTCTATGCTCTCTACCAAGCATTATGTAAATTGTTGGCGCAGTATAAATAAATGTTAATGTAATGTAATATGGTATTGTAAGTTTATAAATGTGGATACCCTAAAATAAATAAAATTAGACCCTGACTTCATTAGCAAACAACTGCAAGCTTACTATTTATGGCGGCACATCAGCCTGTGAATGTTTATAGGAGAAATGAAGCTGCATTTGATTAAATATTGACGTTGAAAAGACCATGTTAAAATTAGAAAACCAATTGTTGGGGAAAGGTTAAATCAAATTTAATTTTCAGAGATACTTTAGGATTATTACCAAGTATTCATTTCCACATGTAACATGTAATGCATTTTATTGATGTAATTGGATTTTGTTTCATCAATAAACATTTAACAAGTATTTCACATTTCTTACAGGTTAAGGCATTTTATTTTACAGAAATAAAACAAATTTAGAAACAATGACATTTACTGGCACATTACACAAGCGGAATTTGATCTAAATGGAGATATTTAAAAATAAAAAGTAACACTCAATAAGTTTAATAGGCCTGACTGACAAAGTATGTTGTACTAGTAGAGTATTTAGTGATACTATTATGCACCAGGATAACCGCACTCAAACTAGGCCTGTGATCGAACTATAGTGTTAGGATAAATGTTCACTCACACTTTACCAGCTAGATTCGTACATCAGAATAACATTAGACCTAAACTGCAGGGTTGGCTTCACTAATCTTTTCAAACAATTGTTAGCAACAATGGTTAGGATCATTATATGAGATTTTTCAACATTTTATTATATGAATAGATGGCTACTTACCAAAGACAAACATACTGCTGCCATAAACTACAGCTGAATGATGATACCTGGGTGCTGGAGGACTTCCTGTTGTAAAAGCCCTGGAAATATAGATATATATGAATAAGTGTAGTATCATATGCACTGCCAACCTGAGACACTGTGAAACTAGGCCAATACCAAACGAATGTATTTGGTCCTTTTCAGTCATTCCTGTCCATACACAATGCGAAATACAGGTAACAGTTAAATCATTTTTAAGAAATACCTTGCATACATCTTTCACTATACATATAGAAATGCACCATTGTATCCATCCATGTATACACTTACAAATGTATATCCTACTACATATAGCTCTAGTATTGAACTGCCAAATAAATGGTATTATACGTTCCCTAACTTAGTTCCCCAGAGCAGCCAGTCCATTAAATGAATGCACCAATATCTGAGATAGTATGTGGCCTCACACAAGTGACATTTTACATCCTCATTGGCCACATTTCACTCAGACAGGTGGTCTGTGAGTGGGCCTGTGGGACAGACAGGGCTGCTATTTTACAGACACTAACAAGGCTGCTGAATATATCCTTGGAAAATGCTCGTGTGATCATAATGTGCTTTATGCTTTACCTGCACCAGGAGCAGTCTTTCACGTCGAATCTCAGCAGATCATTCAACATGTTCTTCCTGATGAGAGACATAAATCATAATCCCCAACTACCACTTAAGGTTCATCATTTTATGTAATTTCCCTTCTTAGTAGGAGTGGCAGTTAGGAAAAAACAAAAAGGTATGCGGTTTATTCCCCCCCCCCCCCCCCCCCCCCAAAAAAAGTTGGCCATTTCCAGATGTTTAGTTTTCATTGAAATGGAGAAATGTATTTGCAGTAACAAGGAACCGATCATTTATTGCATATAAATACTTATTGCTAAAACTCCCTACTCAATTCCTTCTTTCAGGGTTAAAGTCCATAATGAATGCCATGTCGTCTGTTGATATTCTAGTGCCACGGGTCATTCTGTGGATATTTATATTAAGTTAATAAAATAGACCCCACAGTGACTTGAGGATGTATTTTAAGCTGGCCCTTCCACTGCAGCTGGATTTTCCAGCTCATTGAATGGAACATTATTTTAACTACAGCTGTACAAGGCCCGTAGCATGTTCAGTAATCCAGGACTCGACAAACCCCGGGCGCCAGGTCGCCATGGCGACCAGGAAATTAGACCTGGCGCCCGGGTATTGGCACCCCTCACCTCTGGGATCCATGGAGTTTTTGCTGTTCCTTTGGACAGCGCAGCGCGAGGAGGCAGCATGTACCGTTTTGCACAGACTGCCAGCTCTGCCCCCTCGCGCATTGCGCTTCACAGTCTTAGTTCCGGGGAGCACGTGACATCCGTGTCACATGACAACCCGGCTCTCAACAGAATGGGCTTGAACGATGGTCTGTGACTGGCAGACTGAGATGAAATGGAAGTGCTCCCCTCCCCTGCAATCAAGCAAAGCAGCAGGGATGGGGACACACTGAAACATGCACCTTTTATATGATTTATTTAAAAAAAAAAAAAAAAAACAGCTGTCAGGTCTGTATGTCAATGTGTCTGTCTCTGTCTATTTATGTCTTTTTGACTGTCTGTCTCTGTGACTCTCTGTGTATGTAAGTGGAACTGTCTGTTTGACCGTTTGTGATTTTCTGTGTATGTAAGAGGAACTGTCTCTGTGACTGATTTTCTGTGTATGTAAGTGGAACTGTCTCTGTCTATGTGACTGTCTGTCTGTGATTTTTAGTGTGTGTAATTGGAACTGTGTGTGTGACAGTCTGTGTTTACATGACTCTGTGATTGTGTGTGTATGTGCGGTTGTCTGGCTCCTAGATTTTTTTGCTGGCTCCTAAAACAAAATTACATTTGTCAAGCCCTGCAGTAATCAGATGTATATATATATATATATATATATATATATATATATATATTTTTTTTTTGTTTTTACAGTTAAAGAGTTGACCAGCACAATAACTAATGGTACACTGGGCACACAATAAGATAATTAAATGAGTTATTATAGAAACTTCTAAGCTCCAAAAAAAAGAGAGTATTTTTTCTAACACTCAACAGGAAATGATGTCACAACCTCCAATGGCAATATTAAAGGAACTGTATCACCTAAACATTGTTTTTACTGTGAATGTAGAGAATAAAAATGATTGAAAATTATCTATACATTGTGTTAGCAAAATTGCAAGAAAATACCTAAATTAGGAGACAAATGTGTTTTAAAAGTGTCTGTGGTATCTCGTGCGAGGGTCGTGGATGCATTGAATAGCCATCTAGTAGAAGTTAATACAGTGAATGAGTTGGATAGGCATAAGCCTATCCTTGATATAAAAAGTATGGCCAGGGAATAATAAAAGTATTCACAATTTTATTTTAGGCAAAAATTGGGCAGACAAGATGGGTTGAAATCCTACTGGATATCTGGCATGGGCCGTCATCCTGCAGTGGCTTTGACTTAATTATCCAGAGCCATGAAATTTGATTGGGTAACCTCCATGATACCTTAGAATCTGGAGTCAGCCAATTCCGCTTGAGGAATCTATGGCCTTCTAAGTGGCAGCAAAAACGGTTCTTTCGCGAAATTCTTGGGTTGTGGGGCTGTGTTTTTTGGCAAGAACCTGGATCTCCCTTTTGGTACTCCAGGCAATACAAACCAGGCAAAGAATTCACCACAAGTTTTTCTTTTGCCGTGTATTTTGTGGTGTTCTGCCTTTGATTTAGACCCAGTTGTACACAGCCACCTAGTTCTGCCCATTATGATACACAGGAGCCAGTAAGCGAGCAGGGGAGTATCTTATGACATCATCATGCAGGTTTTGTCCACAGTTGTAAAGTGAGACTGGCTGGAAGATTTTGGACAATGTTGAATCATGGGAAATATTCACAAAAAGGAGCCAGGAAATAAACACCTAATTTTATTTTTCCTTTTATATGCAATTAATTCAATCATATAAAAAATAAAAACAGAGGCATATGATTTATAGATGTGTTTGTTTTAAATGACCAAGTTATCTAGTTACATCATAAGTAAGCGGTAGTGTCCCTGTAAGACCGAGGAGTAAACTGCAAAAACTGGTCATTAATAGGAGTTGGAAAGACAGGTAAGTTGGAGTATTTTTTTCAAATGCCCGATTATTGCAATTCCCAAGGAACTCAAGCCACCCCTTCCTAAAATGTTAGTAGGTTAAATTAAATTCAAATGCCTTACCCATTATCACCTCCAAACACATAGATTGCATCTTTATAGGCTACAACTGTGTGTTTACTGCGCCTGTAACAAGAAAACATAATGGGTTAGTATTAAAGCATTCATTTTTGACCATACAATTAAACTGAACATATATTAAAATAGAAGCAGTGTTCTATCTTCAAGTACTAGGCATTACAATTTTAGATCACTTTTATTAAGTTTAGTTTCAAAATTACCATAAAAAGCAGTTACTTAAAAGGATGAAGGGGATAGGGTTGTTGAGAAGGTTGTGGTCCACCCCATGTGCAAAGGGGTAACGAGAGACACATAAGCAGGAAAGGGGGGGGGGGGGGTGTAACGAGAGAGACACACAAACAGGAAGGGGGGTAACAAGAGACACACACACAAGCAGGAAGGGGGGTTGCCTCTGTTGTTATTTCCTCCTCCGCTAATGCAGTAATACATTTTGTACTTTATGGCACATTTCAAGTCTCCGGAATTTATCTCTTGGACCCATGTGATGTTAACCCTGTTCTACCACTCTGGCCAGCATTCCCTACAGTTTGGATAATGTGGAGGCTAACGAGAAATAATCAGGAAGGGGGGCTAATGAGAGACAAGCAGGAATTGAGCTCCTCTGTCATTAAACACTGTTTATTCAAATTATTCCAGGATATTATGTTGTTGCTCTAGACAGAGTGGAGCTACACAATTCATCAGATACAAATATTTATTGGCTCTGATTGTTGTTTTTAAATGAGTTGCTTGGCCATTTCTTATGAGCACCATACACATTTAGCGCAGTATGGGCACTCCAACCTTTATTCACAGTCAAGGATTTTAAGCATGCGTGGGATAGACACAAGGCTATCCTAGATATAAGACCGGGAACGGGGGACTAATAAAAGTACTCAAAAAAAATTGGGCACACTAGATGGACCGAATGGTTCTTATCTGCCGACACATTCTATGTTTATCACAGGCAACACATGCATACTGTAGTTCCCCGTTAATCTCAATAATGACTCATGAAGATGTACTGTGCGTGTTATCACTACATGCATAATACATGCTCCCCCCTTGATTTTTAACAGGACTACAGGATAGCGCAAATAAGGGGAATGTATGACATGTTTATGGGCACACACTGCCTGTCCACTGCGCTAGGATACTGCCCTGCCTGGATTAACATGTTAAACACTAGCACAGATCCCTTGCACGGCTTACACATACTGTTATCTGCTGCCACATAACTTCCAACTCTGGCCATTTGCATTACTACTCATGTAAGCAAAGATCTGATGCATTCAACTCTGTACTGTGAGACTGTTTTACACATACACTTATATTTACATTTGGTTTATTTTAAATCTTCAAGAAAAGGGATAGACATTTTTTTTAATGAAAAAGGGTCATACAAATGGTTTCCCAGAAAGGTAATCTGAGCATTAAATTTAATGGGTTTTTTTTCTTTTGCCTTTCAACTTTCATATCTGTCAACTCTGAATTGCTTTTCATATATTAAATGTTATCATTCTACTACAACAGGTAACGCGAATTAAAAAGAGCGCTAAAAATAGAAACACAAGTATTGTTTTAATTTTGTTCCCCAGCAATCTTCCTGGCATCACTAGTAACCATGGTAATCTGTTTTACATAGTGGGTGGACAGCATCCCTTTTTTAAATGTATGGTTGTCGAAAGGCTTACTGAGCTTGATGGAATATGTGGCCCGTGTCAGCTTAAAACCTAAATTTATGATACTCCTGGATCCCATCTAATGACCACTCACCTGGCTCCAACAAACTCATCGCAGGGGAGAAGTCTCCTCCACCGGTGCACACTCTCAAATGGCCCAAAATTCAGAGTCAGATACTCAACACTGTCAGAGCAACTGTGATCAAAGTCTACGCTGGGAGCCACCTTGGACTTACACGCCATGTGGCATTACACGGTACATGAAATGTGTGATGTGAAACGGCTACGGACGCTGTATGATGTGCAGGGTGTAGCCAAATCCCCTACAAACAGTGCTGCAATCTCAGCTTGTCACCCATCATCAAATTGTGGTTCTCATCACACCGGTCATGCAGACATCCGCATCAATACAGGCTGCCCATGAACCAGATATGTTTTCATTTGTGTTGACGTGCTGGGAAACGAAGTTGTTAAAAATAGGGAAAACAGCAACACCCAGCGATAAAACCAGGAACGGGAAATCCAACAAACAGCGAGAGGAAGATAGCAGGGCTTCTGGGACGGGACGATCTGGTACAAGTTTCTAGCTCTATGGTAATTTTGAATAGACTGTAATTCATGCCTTTAACGTGTTTATAGTGACATCTAGTGTCCAAAACGAAAACATGTTCTAGAGCTCCCACACCCATTAGCAATCTATGAAGTGTGGACACCTGCAAGTGCGTTTACTTACTACTAATAAAAATAAGTGGTATTTATATAGGGGGATGGGATGGTTCTTCGCGGCTGCTTCAACGCAGCTGCTTCATTGTGACCATTCGTGCGATTGCCAGTTCAGATGTCATCACAGAAACTTCATCGTGGGACAGTTCATCGCGGGATTGCGTACTAGGTGAGTATTATTAGTATTAGGGCTTAGTGTTAGAATTAGGGCTTGTGGGTTAGTATTGGGGTTCAGGGAGTTAGTATTAGTGTTAGTATTAGGGGTATTAGTATTAGGGTTCAGGGGATAGAATTAGGGTTCAGTTTGAGGTAACTTTTAGGGCGGTATATCTTGAATTAGGATTTTAACCTCATGCAGTTTTTAGTAGAATCAATCCGTCACATCAGATTTTTACTCTACGGTCCAGCCTCTGAAGCCATTCATCTTTTGATTCTGCAAACCTCTTTTTTTCATAACTTTTAGGGGGGGTTAATTTATTAGGGGGGTTACTCTGGTTGTGAGCGCTGACAGTTAAGAGCTGAACTGTCAGCGCTTACATTCCCGTGGTGAAACGCTTGCTTTGCCTTTCACTGCTGACAGTTCAGCGCTCAAACTGCCGCAAGAACTGCCCTAGACGCTTTATATAGAACTGTCCTAGACGCTTTATATAGAACTTTCCTAGACGCTTTATATAGAACTGTCCTAGACGCTTTATATAGAACTGCCCTTGACGCTTTATATAGTGCCTCAAAGCTCTTTTTAGTGCACGCTCTCGGAATTAACCAAATCAACATCTGAAATAATAAATGTTATTATGGTAACTATATTAGTATGAATAACATTTGACACCGAGGTACTACATTTTCTACTATGCTCCACAGGAGCGGGAATGCAAAAGGTTAGCAAATGCTACTGTCTGAATATCTAAAATCCTCCAGTTGGTTTTTCCTTTGGTTTCTTGACTAACTGGATAATTATTATAAGCATTAGTTTAGAAAACACAAGCTAGGGGAGCTGGGGGAGCACTGGACGTGCCTGAACGTGCCTGAGAGCAGAGCTCCGTAAACTGGGTCAATAATACACAAATATTGGATGACTACACCTACTGAAAAAGGCAAATACACGATAACTGGACAAGCCAAACCAACTGAGAGAGGTTGACACGGGGCCATATTAACTAGGCTGACAAGACTTCAGCCTGGTGCTCCTGTAACCACCGCTGGACACCTTATGGAGACTCAAACTCCTTTCTGAGGAGTCTGCAGAAGGATGATTCACCCTAAACCTGTCCTCTGTATGTTATGTGTTATATATATCTTTATATGACTCTTTAGTTATGTACTTATGCTTAGCCTTTCCTTGTATGCTTTAGTTCTCCCTTTGCACCTTGCTCTGTCCTGCAGCCCTGCTCTTCCCTTCCTCAGTTCCTTTGTACTTGTTTTGCTCTGCTTGGCTTCTCTTTGCTTTAGCCTGCTACATCCTGCTAACCTGTTCTAGCTTGCAGGATCACTTCAGTTGTCCTCTAGGCTTCACTGGATTCCAGAGCTGCTTCACAGGGCCTGGGAACGTGGCTGCCTAAACTTGGGATTGCAGTTACACAGCACCAGGTCATGTGTCTCCATTTCCAGCACATTGAACTCCTGCATCTGGCGCTCAGGGTCAAATAACATCATGGACCCGTCCCTGACATATGGCTGTAGGCTACAGTCAGGAGCCTGACAGTGCCAGAAGATGGCCCACGCAACGTTATAGTTACTCACATCTACGGATAAAATGTTGTTTCTTTCACTTTGATTCGATTAAAATGTTGTTTCTGTCATTCCAATATTTAAAAAGGGATCAAAATCTCTGCCAGGTAATTATAGGCCAGTGAGCTTGACATCTGTAGTGGGGAAACTATTTGAAGGATTGCTAAAGGTATACACTCAAGAATACATCTTGAACCAGAATATGATTGGTAAAAGTCAACATGGTTTTGTGAAAGACAGGTCTTGTCAAACAAACTTAATAACATTCTATGAAGAGGTCAGTAAAAATATAGATCTAGGTGTGGCAGTTGATGTGATCTATTTGGATTTTGAGAAAGCATTTGATACAGTTCCACACAAAAGGTTACTCTACAAATTGAGAGAAATAGGATTGGGGGCAAATGTGTGTATTTGGATTAAAAATCGGCTAAAAGATAGAACACAAAGGGTTGTTGTAAATGGAAAATCCTCAAATTGGACAAGGGTATTAAGCGGAGTACCTCAGGGGTCTGTTTTGGGCCCTCTTCTTTTTAATTTGTTTATTAATGATCTGCCACATTGTGCTGAGAGCCATGTCTCCGTGTTTGCGGACGACACTAAATTAGGTAAGGCAATAAAGACTAATCTTGATGTTTTCTCTTTACAGGAAGATTTGGACAGAGTGGGGGACTGGGCAGTAAAGTGGCAAATCAGGTTCAATATAGACAAATGTAAAGTTATGCATTATGGGAAAAATAATAACAAAGCAACATATACGTTAAATGTTTTTTCCCTGGGAAAAACTACTAATGAAAAGGATTTAGGAATAATTATAGACAACAAACTTGGCAACAGTGCCCAATGCCAGTCAGCAGCTGCAATGGCCAATAAGATATTGGCATGTATAAAATGAGGTATAGATTCATGGGAGGAAGATATCATCTTGCCTCTTTACAAATCAATGGTAAGACCTCACCTTGAATATGCAGTACAGTTCTGGGCACCAGTCCTAAAAAAGGATATTAAGGAACTAGAAAAAGTGCAAAGGAGAGCTACAAAATTAATAAGGGGTTTGGAGGATCTTAGTTATGAAGAGAGACTTAAAAAATTTAATTTATATACGTTAGAAAAAAGGCGTCTCAGAGGGGATATGATAACATTATATAAATATGTGCAGGGCCAATATAAAGAGCTCTCCAGTGACCTGTTCATTAACAGAAAGGTACAAAGAACAAGAGGTCACCCCCTCAGAGTGGAAGAGCAAAGATTTCATAGACAGCAAAGGAAGGTATTCTTTACGGTTAGGAGAATAAAGTTATGGAACTCCCTGCCAAGAGAGGTAGTGCTATCAACCACAATAGATGCATTTAAAAATGGTTTAGATGTTTTTTTTAGGAAAGCAGAACATACAGGTCTATTAATAATAGAATAAGCATTAATAAAAGAGCTTATTGATCCAAGGAGAAATCTGATTGCCTCTTGGAGTCAAGAAGGAATTTTTTCCCCCATGAGGCAAAATTCGAAATAGCTTCCTTAGGGTTTTTTGCCTTCTTTTGGATCAAAAGCTGTAATGATAGGTAGAAGGGTTGAACTTGATGGACTTGTGTCTTTTTTCAACCTAAATTACTATGTTACTATGTTACTATGTTACTTTGTAGAAAGAGAGGCCTAATCTTTTTAGAAGGCTCCAGCTTGACAGTAGTTGAATATCTTCCAATTTCCAAGCTATTGTGGAGGAGGTCATGTCCCATCTCCATGTTCTGGACATAAATATAAATGGGGGGGGGGGGCTTACCTCACTCTCAATCTGTCTCCAAGGAGAAAAATCAACTGCTGATTCAGGACATCGGCACATTTTTGCAATCTCTTGGCATCCCACAGATACCGCAGCAACCTGCAACAGATCAGCCACACATACAAGGACTACCTGCTACAACACTTCAACCCAGTCATGCTTAGACACGACTCAAGCACCTAATAACTGCTTTTAACTATTGTCTCCACAACTAATTTAACAGCACACAGATGAGAACCAAGAATCATTAAAAGAATTACTGTCTTTACTCAGCCATTATATTATACCCTGTGTACATAGTATGTTCCCCCAGTGTGCTCCCCACACTCTATACCGGGTGTAGGGATATTTTTACTGGACCACACCTGGTGGTACCAAAGCTTAATTTTTTTATAGTAAACCCTTGTAACAGCTGGTATCCCCCCCTCTTGGGTTACCCCTTTTTTATTTTCTCCTACCTATTTTCCCGCTTTCTGTCTTTAACTCTTGTTTTCCTGATTTCCTTCTCTCGTTTCTGTACCTTTATGTCCTTTATCTCTCTCCCTCCTCTTATGCTCTTTCTGACTTCTTCATTTCTTCTTCCTTTTTTATTTCTTCTGTGTTTTTTCAAGTTAGAACTTTTCCTCCATTTTCAGTTTATTATTTTCCAGACCTGGTTATTTACAATGTTGACCACAGGAGGACAGTGTTTTCATATAAATGGAAGGCTTCTGGCATTCTCTTGTACTAGCAGTATTTTTTACACTGATACTTATTTTTACGCTCTCTCAAGGCTACTCAAAGTTGTCTGTATGATTAAGTAGTCGACACTAAAATATTTTTAGTATGCAACCTACTTCATGAAGAAGTATTGCCTGATAGGATCGACTATGCTGACACGCTGTCAAAGTCTTGAGTTTTAAAATACAATTATGGGTGACCCAATGCGCATCGATAATCGGCACCAAAATGGTACCTCTGAATTGCGGCCAGATTTCGGGCATGTGCCCGCCATTTGAACATCATTGTTTCCACACTGAAACCGAAAGCAAATCAGAGATGCCCGAAACTCACCAAAGTGGTAGCCTCTATCCTCCACATGGACTACTATGGGGAGGATAGACACTCTTGTTCCGAGAACGTCGGCTATTGTGAAAATAGCCAACGTCTTCCTGAAATAAAAATAAATAAATATAAATAATAATACAACAATAAAAATAATAATGGAGGCCAGGGCAAGTAGCATACGCTAATATTTGTTTTCATGCAATATTTTGATAGTTTTCAGGCCAAAGTCGTTTGACAACTGCTGAAAGCCAAATCTACCTTATTGGACTGTCTTTGTTAAATTAATTCATGAAATACCATTAACTTAAGAGCAACTCCATAAAGAGACAATTGCCGGGAGTTGCAGGAAATTCTCCAAAAAAGCTGAATGGTAGAATTTTCCCAACTCAGATACTTTGGCCTTACGTTTAAAATTCCTGTCTCAATTCCCTGCACTTTTCTCTTTATTGAGTAGACTATCAAGGGTTTTGCAAGTGCAGAATGAGTTGATGGTGATAAATAAATGAAAATATTTGCTTATTCACTAAAAGTGAACCATGAGGAATTGACAAGAAAGTTGCAAGTAATGTCAAAGTAGCTGAGCTGGAAATATAAGCAAGATGGACAATGTTTCCAAACTCGGCTACTTTTCCCTAAGTTTTGCAAATTGGTTTAGTGGACAAGTCCCAGTTCATTTAGTGCTAACATTATTTACAGACCCCACTGGCCCCTTGAATATGAGAGGCCTCAAAAACTAACTTTCTCTCTATCTTCTTTCATGTGGTTACATTTGTATATTCAGGGACACCAATACGACAAGGTTACATTGTATAGAATAAAGACTGCAGACCAGCCCATGACCAGCCCAGTCAAATTATAGATACCTTTTACTGATTACAGCCCTGGAGCATACATTTTTCAAGTGTCCCTGAAAAAAAAAGTGCTGTGTTTACACTAACTCTCCCAGTGTCATAGAAATGTTGTGAGATTACCAGCTTTCTCCGTCATAACAAGTTATGTGAATCAACCTGATGAGAGAGAAGGAAGACAGGGCATTGTGTATGCATACTTTTATACAAATTCCCAAAGGACTCTCAAAAGAAAACATGTCTGGTTGTTTGTTATGAATGTCATGGCATTTCCCATAATCCTTAACTTTCTTATTGCTGGGTGAGCATCATGTGCAGTGCAAGTGCAAGTGGTTCACGACACTAGGGGTGAAAAGGTTAACCATCACTAGGTTTTTCACCTTGACCATTTTTTACCAACCACATCTAGAAGTCATATGTGATGAGATGGAGATTGAATAACAAATTAATGTGGTTCTGGAATAGTTGTTCCTGGTTTTGTTCATTGATTTCCTTCTGGTCGCATATGACCTGTACACACTTCAAGTGTGTAAAAGTTATATGTGGCTGTACAAAATGACCAAGGTGCCAACTCTAACTATCACTGTCTTTAACACTTTTAAGAATACATCTTAGCAAGGCAAATTATGGCTTGCTAAGCATCACTGGAAATGCAGCTAATAACAGAAATGCCAAAGGTCACAATTAGTTTTCCAACTCCGTTGTCAATTCACCACAGTTTCTTGTCTGGTTAACAGACCCCACTTTGTTACAGTGAACAAATCACTGAGATTTGTTACAACAATGCTAATATCATTTCTTTATTTGTTTGGTTTTATGCCAAAGGTTTAAAATGAACAAGAAAATATTATGATAATGAAGACCTAACCTAGTTGTTATCATTACTGATTACTGTTGGAACATAAAGTACACAGGGTAGGGACGGTATTTGATAGGAAGATAAAAGGTATCTTTTAGGTTCATAGGGATTGACTTATTCTGTAACACAGAAGATACAATCTTAGCTTAAGACTGTAACACACCATAAACTGGTTTATTATCACCTACCTTATAATCTCAGTGAGTCTAAAGAGCAAATAAGAAAAACATATAAAACTCCCCATCAGATAAGCACGTAATGCAAGTTTCCATTTGTGAACTCTAATGTGCACTTTCTTCTAGAAGTTCAACCTGGCCTCCCTTTATACAGTTATTCATGTCACCCCTCCTCTGTTATTAAATATATTTTCTCACATTTTTAGTTCTTCTATCATTTATTAATAGTTAAATGCTGAGTGGGAGAGTCAGTGGAAACTGCAAACCAAATATTTACAAATTAATAGAAATACAGATGCTCAAATTATAATAAATACAATAAATTATTTAATTTTAATTTGCATGATTAAAGTAGGTAATGTTTAAGACATAGTGGTGCTTTAAAGAGCACAAACCATAGGCACGAGGTTCCAAAGGCATGAACCATAGGGAGGGGATAACCTCAGAATAGTTTAAAGTTGGCAACAGAACTAGACAGGGGTATCCACTCTAGCCGCCTTCAAACTTACTATCTATAGTGCCATTAGCAAATGAAATTACAGGGAATGGAAAATTAAAGGGTTTCAGCCTAAATCCGAGGAATGCAAAATATCACTTTATGTGGGTGATGTCCTAATTACACTATTTGATCCAGTCAGGTCTATAAAATAATTAATAATTTAAAAACAAAGGAAAAGAAGAAATAAAAAAGATGTATCATTTTTTGTGGATAAAAAAACATGTATAATATCTGGGTATTAACATTTTGAGTAATTGAAATAAGATCATGGGAATAAACACTCTCCCCTTGCTAAAACAGACTAGCAAAAAGCTTAAGAATTTAAAAAAACAGCTGTTTCCTGGATAGGCAGGTTAAACATTATGAAGTCATACGTCTTACTGAAACGGAGCTATATTTTCCACGTTTACCTTAAAACATGACAAAACCTTGGCTCCCGCTGATTCAATAAGCCTTTGAAAAATATATATGGCTAAGAAATAAGTCTAGAATGAGTCAAAATCTAAAGCAGTAACATAGAAACATAGAAACATAGAATGTGTCGGCAGATAAGAACCATTCGGTCCATCTAGTCTGCCCAATTAAACAGTAGAGTTTGGCATGCCGAATATAATAAAGGCATACGTGTCCTGTATGCTAGCTCACTTATGTACAAGTCTAAATGAAAGCTTAATCAAGAAAGTGTGTGCACAAATAGAATCAATTAGAGCAAGGTCCCGGATCTTTAGAGAATTTTTTGGAATCTACCAAATAAACGAAAAATCAATAATATATTGATTTTGGATCATTTATACTTAGTTTGGATAAAACGTAAGAAAATATTTAAGCTATAGGATTAAATTATTGATAATTTACCATTAAGTATTGTTTCAGATAATGTAGAGGACTTAAATCTGAAGCTATGGGTTACTAATGGCATAAATAGGATCCAACAAATAGTTACAGAGAATACGATCAGATATTTTGATGACCAAATATTGTTGTCTTGTGTCAATATACATAAATTGAGGAATCATTGTTATAAATTGTGGAATAAGATTAAATTTTTCTCTTACATCTATAGTATTACACATAGGCTGGCCGGTTATGACTAGGGTTAAGAAAAACGTATTGATCCATATTATTACAGCGACTAAAGCTGCAATTGCTAGGGACTGGAAACACCTGATGTCCCTGCTTGACCGATGATAAAAAGTTAAGTCATAGACCAGTGTAAAATGGATATCGGAATCTTGAAAAAGATAATTATATAAATGTGATGATAGAACTATGGAACAAATGGGTTATATTAATAACACACTTTATGTGTTTTTATATATATATATATATATATATATATGTATATTTTATATCTTATATTGATAGTTTGTAGGTTTATGAAGATTAATTTAAGCCAGATCTATGTTGTATTCATGATTATTTCCATATAAGTGCTTTTTTGTATGAAATCACGTTGTATAACTAAAAAAAAAACAATACCTGAATTATTTAGTAATTCAGTATTTAGTTATTTAGTATATAATACTTTATATATGTTGTTTATTTTATGATATCCAAAATTTTGGACAAAAAGAAGCATCACAATTCCATTTCAGATGTCATTTAGATGTTGACAGATGTCAACATTTCCACATTTCTAGACATTTTGGTCTGAATAAGTAAATTTTAATCAATTCAGTATCCAGGGACTCAAAATAGATTATCAACCCTTTGATCTAGCTTAACATATGAAACAAAGGTTGTTTTCCTTTTAAATCTAGAATGCCACTTGGACTTTACTCATAATCTGATATGTGACATCATTATTGTTGAATACGGACAAGTGAAACTCATGTACACTAATGAGATAATTGATCAACTACCATATACATGGGTATTGTTTATGTACGTTTTAATGTTTCTTTTTCTTTTAATATTATTTATTTTCTCTTATTTTACTTATCAATCAGTTACACCGGTGTGGGGCAGTATTTTGGATCACTCACTGATATACAAATGTTTGGGAACTCATTACAGTGTAATATATCACAGATTTTGATTTTGCTCCACCTGTGTGTTTCCACTAGTCTACGAGTAAGTGTCATAGCAACATGAAATGCATATTTCTGGTTTCTGGAGCATGCAATACTGATTGTTACAACGGATTTTCCTCCATCTGCATTGAAGTTTTTGTTTTATAAGATACTGTCAACCTTCCACATTCTCGCACCTACATTTTTTCTTCATTGATGTGGAGTCATGTTGGTTACAGGGGCATTCGAAGATGCTAATAAAGTGGTATGGTTCTAACCAGGGTCATAGGAGCCAGATTAAAACACATGGTATCAGAAGTCATGCTGGTATCGTAGGCTTGACTTCCAGGAAAATATCTGTGTTTGTAAAAAAGTGTGCATTCCTTCAATCACCCCGTAGTTGATAGTAAATTACCTACTATGTTGTACTAGGTCAGTGATGACAAACCTTGGCACTGCAGATATTTCTGAACTACAAATTCCATGATATGTAAGCCATTAAAGGCTGACTGGAGCTTCAGGGTATTTGTGTGACCAGCTTTTGGATTTTGTTCCTGGCCTGGTTAAATTTAAGTCCTCTATATTTTATGATTTTATGTTAGGGGATTTTTCTTACTTTGCAACATTTTTTTCATGCAGCAGGCCATTTTGGGCATTATTTTACCTTAACCCCTTAAGGACAGACTGTTTTTGGAATGTTGCTTCTGTAGGACAGAGGCTGGTTTTAAACTGTAATTTGTGTTTAGCTATATATTTTTTCTTTCTTATTTACTGCACCCACTCAAATTATATATATATTTTTGGTGTGTGTGTGTGTTCAATGGTAAAAAAAACAAAACGTATTTCCTGACTTTTTTTTGAAACATCTTCTCCTCATCGACAAAAGTGAACAAAAACAACCTGCTAAATAGATTCTACTATGTCTCCTGAGTACAGGGATACCACCCATGCATAGGTTTGTTGGGTTGTTTGGGGGCTAAAAGGCCACATTTGGGAGGTGCAGTTTTTGGTTTTCCAACTTGAAATTTTCACATGCAGACAACCTGCACCCATGTCCCATTTGGGACCTATTTGAAGCCAGCTAGTGTATTTTACCCCATCAACCCATATATTTTTTAAAAGTGCACACCCTAGGCTATTTCAAATGGTGATATTTTAACACTTTCCATGCATTAATTCTACCACCAGCCTTTGTCAAAGTTTGTAGTAGTAATTTTTTGGTGTTTTTTTTTCACAAACATTGTACTTCTGACATAAATTCACAGATTTTGGTACGTGTCACTGCCAAATAACACCCCAATATGTGTTCAGCAACTTCTCCTGAGTACAGGGATACCACCCATGCATAGGTTTGTCTACTTTTTCGGAGGTTAAAGGGCCACATTTGAGAGGTGCGCTTTTTGGTTTTCCAACTTAAAATTTTGACATGCAGACAACCTGCGCCCATGTCCTTTTTGGGACATATTTGAAGTCAGCTGGTGTATTTTACCCCATCAACTCATATATTTATTAAAAGTAGGAACTCTAGGCTATTTCAAATGGTGGTATTTTAACACTTTCCATGCACTAATTCTACCACCAGCCGACCACCATTGGTTCTTGGGAGCATCATGGTGTTTTTAAATGGCTGCGGGGAGTGATCGTGACGCACCCCTACACTTTTTTTTTAATGTTGCACAATGCCTCTACCTAGAGGCATTGTAGCAACACTGATAGGTCGCTTTCTTTACTCTATTTAGTGCATGACGTGCCAGGCACGTCATCTGTCACTAAGGGGTTAAATAACCATTGCCTGTTTTGTGTTTTGTTTATGTGTAATTTCATGTATATTTATGTATATTTAATTATATGTATTATTATTATTATTATTTATATGTATTAAAGATTATTTTTTGCTCATAAATTTGATTGGTATTGCTTTTTTATTTTTCATTTATTTAGACTGATTAGTGATGTTCCTCTTTATTTATTTGTTTTTTTCCTTATCATCAGATTCATTAGAAATAAAGAGTTGTTACTCCTATAAAGGTTTTTATATATACATGGTCTAGCAATACTATACATGATGCGATGCCTCTATATTTGGTTATCTTTTACCCTCTATTAGGTAATGTTCAATTATTTTATTATTATCACTTACTGCACATTTATTCACATTTGGTGTTTTGATTAAGCTTTTGTACCTTAGTTTATTTATTTCCCAAACAACTGTTTTACCAAGGTTAGCCTTCATAAAATGTGTCAGGTTAAATCATGGTTATAAAATCCTCATAGTTTTAGTCAACTGCATGTTTTCAATGACTAAAACTAATCAATTACTAAATAAAAATAACATAATAGGACTTAAACAATCACTAAAATCCATTGCAATTTTTGTCAACTGAATAAAATGTGACTAAAATGTCAGGGAGGGATTTTGCATTTACCTATTTTGACTTCTGGTTCCCATGGGTCTCTGCCAAAGCCCAGTCCCCTGACTCTATAGGCAGCCGGATTGGCTCCCTATACCTGCCGCCGGATTGGCTCCCTGTACCTGCCCCCTGGACCAATGCCCTGCAAACTGCAGAGGAAGAGGATACTCCTACATCTGATTTGCTTGGTACTGTCACGTGAGTGTTTCCCCTCCATCTCCGTAGCAAGTTTACTTAACACAGTGTAACAGCCTTCTCAGACTTGTTTCCTTCCTCCATCGTTGACTTAGACTAGACTAAACAAAAAATAAAACAATTAAAACTTAAATTAAAAATTAAAATGGAATTAACATAGCATAAAATATATTGTCACATTATTTTTCATTCTGGTATTTAATTCACAAACTGTGTGCTGTGGACATGGCTCCCAATAGGCTGGCAAATTAAGAAAACAAAACTGGTTCTGCATGAGTCAACCAAATACCAGTATAATCTTAAGGGAACACTAAGCTATTACTTCTACCACAGAAGCAAACATTAATAAAAACAACTTTAGTGCCACTATAAGATTAGCAAATAACATCCAGGATTACTTCTGAGTGAAATTCCTATGAGAAAAAAAATCCAGGCTGAGCCCCAGGACGGTAACAGGTACAGAATATTTAAGCATTACATGTTCTTGGAAATATACGGATTAGTGTATTTATTTTTTATCTTTAATTTAAAATGTAAAGAATATATCTACAGTGGATATAAAAAGTCTACACACCCCTGTTAAAATGTCAGCAAATGTCAGCAAATCTTGCCAAGTCAAAATGTGCCATGCTGATAGACTCATACCCAAAAAGACTGAGTGCTGTAATAAAATCAAAAGGTGCTTCAACAAAGTATTAGTTTAAGGGTGTGCACACTTATGCAACCACATTATTTTATTTTTTTATTTTTTCTTCCCTCTACCTAAAATATTTCAGTTTGTTTTTCAATTGAGTTGTACAGTTTATAGGTCACATTAAAGGTGGAAAAAGTTCTGAAATGATTTATCTTTGTCTCATTTTTTTACAGCACAGAAACCTGACATTTTAACAGGGGTGTGTAGACTTTTTATATCCACTGTATGTTCTCAAAGAATACAATTTTGATTTATTACTATCATTTTTATAGTGAGATATACAACAGGAACATGTTTTACTAAATGAAGTCAAACACAAATTTGATCAAACTGTAATGTAGCCCCCAGACAAGGTCGGGGAGGGGCAATCATGACAGGGTGCTGAGAGGATATGTCAGCCTATAGTGGGAATCAGTGGGAGGAGTTGGGAGAGTATAAAAGATAGGAACAGGAAGTTCAGGGGCCATTTTAGGAAAAATTTTCCCCATATACCTGTTGTGTGTCTGGTCTGTCTCCCTTCTTCTTTTCCAGGATCATGGAGGCTGAGATTGATAGGATTCTCGCTGAGATGAAGGCTGCTGCGCTGCTGAAGGGACCTGGCTGGCTGAAGGGACGTCTGGAGGGACCTGGAGCGGCAGCAGGGCCGGCTACCACCGCATCTGGGAGGCCTTCGCGTTCGGTGAGGCCTCCCCGCCGCCTGAGCCCTGGGGATGCCATCCTACCAGGCCCCAGCGGGCTCCAGGCGGCTAGGAGCCGCTCTAAAGCTCCCCCCAGGATGACCGGAGCGGGATCGCAACCCGGGGAACGCCTGAGGCCGGCAGCAGCGCGGGTAGGCCGCAACCGGAAGTCGGCGGCGGCGGGAAAGGACGAGACAGAAGTGACCAGCGGGAGAGTTGCGGTCGCGCAACGGGATGCTCCGGCGGGCAGGGCTGCCGGTCGTAGGAGCAGAAAGTCCGGGCCACCAGGCCCCAACTCATCAGAGCCAATGCCTGACGCTGGTGGAAGAGGAAACGGCGGGAAAGGCTCCAGTCGGCCGGATGGTGCAGCGGTGGAGGCAATCCATCATCAGGTGAGCAGGCCCAGTAGAGGGGGGGGAGCGGGAGGCCCGGATCACGCAGCACGCCCCCCGGTGGCCAACCGCGCCGCTCACACCTCAGCTAGGCCGCATGGGATGCTAGGAGGTCAGTCACAGGCCACATCTAGGCCCTCTACCCCAGACTTCTATTCAGATACTAGTAGGGCCCCCACGAGTTTAGGTACAGCGCGATGGGGGTCAAGCGACAGGGGGTCCATATCATCGGGTGGTTCTTCCCCCCTCACACCAAGACAAAGGTCGGTGTCCCCGTTATTGTTCTCCCCGCCCCCGTCACCGGCTAGGTCCACATCCCCCGTGGTGAGTGAAGGGTCTCCTATCGAAGTAGACGGGGGTGAGTACAGTGGGGATGGTGGTCATCAGCCAGGCGGTTACGGTGGCGCAAGGCAGCAGTACAGGGGTCGGGACAGACACGCCCGGGCCAGTCGCGCTTCTCCAAAGGCAGCCAGGCGTACGGGGGGTGCGAATGCACAACAGGGGGTTCGCAGTCGCTGTAGGTCTCGGCGCAGGGTCCGATCACCGGGAAGGGGAGCTTCCTCCCCAGCAGATGCTAGCCCGCAACCCAGGAGAGGGGTTCCATGTAGGCCACGGAGGAATGCGCGGTGGGAGGGGTCACCTTCATCAAACCGTTATGAGTCCCCGGTACCTTCACATTGCTCTCTCTTTTCCAGGCGTTCCCAGGATTTGGAACAACAGCGGGCCGGAACGGCCCCCGGGAGCCGCGGTGTCCATGGGAGGGCACCGGACAAGAGGAAATCGACTTCAGGAGGGGCACTTACAACAGGGAGCGCAGGTCCGAGCGATCAGCAGGCCAGCTCGGCTACGGGGCCGATTGGTGAGTTGATTGTAACCCCTTCTCCTGATAGGCAAGGGGAGGCAGAACTGATGGGGGGGCTGCGCGCCTTTCTAGATTAATGGGCCAAAAGGAATGACGCGGGGGTGGCCGAGACAGTGGTGGCAGCTTGGGTTCCTCCGGTATCAACTCCCCTGCCGAGCAGTGGGTCAGGGGGCACAGAAGGGGTATCGGCTGGGGTGGCGGGGGCGCCTCCTCAGGCGTTGGGGGTCAGCTCACAAAGTCTAACAGGGGTGGGGGCCCCTCGATTTCCGAATTAGGAGGGACCGATTTGGGGTCGGTTAGCATAGCGGAGTCAATCGGGACTCTGGTGGGAGGTTCGAGGGGAAAGTGGTACCTCGAACCTCAGGTATTGGGGGCATTGGGATATGTCCAGGAACATGGACTTCGGCAGCCACCTGGATACACTTGCAAGCTTGATTGGTTTTCCTGTATATGGAATGTTTTAATATTTATGTTTATGTTATGTTTAGTCATTGTATTAATTATGGATATATATACATAGGTGGAATGTGTATATATATGTGTTATATGATTGTAAATGCAATGGCTATTTAAATAAAGTGCTGTGGCCGTTGTTTTACCCCACAGTCTGGTTTTAAGTTCAGTTATTTCTAGGCGAACACATATCCTCAATGATAGAAGCTACCATGTCATGCCTTTACTACAAACATGTCAGATTTTTTCTTGCACCTCTCAATTCTCTGACATTCGCACCCCAGTCTGTAACTCAGCATGCACAATTACGCGGCCCTACTCTTTACTGCGCCCATAATGGAGGTGATCTTTGACTTGTTTTTGTTTTTTTAAAGAATGCAGCTTTTCTTGTTCCATAATTTCTGTGTTTTAGCAAAACCTGTTAACAGATGCAGGAACATAATCCTGATTGTCCAGTTTAAGGGGTCCCGGAGGCCTGAGGAAAAAGGTGAGAGTTGGTACCATGTTAGCTGTAGAAACACAGGAGACAACTGGAGTCAGGTTGATACGTTTACTGGTTAACTGACTAGGTTTAGAGTGTAAGGTCTCAATACCTCTTAGGTCCCTTCTTCCGGCATGTTATAATGGGACAGAAATCCTATATCACAGTTGAGGACATAATTTAAGAAATGTAACTAATTACACAAATGGATGAGCCACACCAAGTAAATAAATCAAGATATCAAATTTATTGGAACACATAAATGTAATAATCGCATAAATAATAAGGGCAAAAATTGCCACATGTCAAAGTGTACAGACAAAATGCAAAATTTACCAAGTATGAATTCACATAAATGTAAGACAAAACTTGCTATAAAGAATCAATACCCCAATATTTTGGCTGATGTTGGGGTATTGATTCTTTGTGTTTATTCCCTGGTCCAATCTATAGTGAGTTTTCTTATTGTTGATGTGATTTTTAAATTTATGTGTTGTTCTAAGAAATTTGATATCTTGATTTATTTACTTGGTGTGCAGCTTCCATTTGTGTAATACTGTATGCTTAAGGTTGTTGTTGGGGACCGACCAGTGGCTTGCACCCAGCTGTTATTTTGGTGATGTATTTTAAATTCCCATGGTCCTACCTTACTTTTTGTGTTAATTTAACTTCCCATATTCTCCTTTCCCTCTGAGTTTGGACCAGTCCCATTAATATAGTTAGTCTGATGTCTCTGACCCTGTGTACATTTTGGCAAAAATAATCGCCCATTGGTGTCTCTGTCCCTTTGTTACCGGCCTGCTTGTAAAATACCAGTTGTGTGGCAACCCTACAGGCAACTGTACATAAAACTCAGTTGACAACTGTGCATTCTAGTCCACATTTTGATTGTGAGATGCTCTTGCTCACACTAGGCAATGACAGGCAATGCTCCTATACGCCATATCAGCATGCAACCAATAGATTCCCTGACCCTGTGCTCTTCATTATGTTGTGAATGCATGGATTGTAAAATCTCCCTTCTGAAACTTAGCATTGCATTGTCAATTCAGTCTTGGATTTGGGCAAACTATTACATCAGGGGCAAAATGTCCTCTTCTGGGCTGTCTCAGTGTATGCAGGCAGCTGAAAGCCCTGCATAGGTTGTAAAATAGTTTCTTAATTTCCAGTACTACTCCACTGATTGGCCTATTTAAGCAGCATAATCAGTACTACTGTTATGCCAGGCCAGTAGGGTTGCCACCTTTTCTTCAATTACATACTGACCATGCTGTTGCCTCCATAGACTTAATATTAGCCTCAAGTCCATTTTTTACTGACCTACTGGTTAAATACTGGCTGGGTGGCAACCCTACAGGCTACTAAGCAGCATTTTTTACTGGCTTACTGGTTAAATACCGGCTGGGTGGCAACCCTGCAGGCTAGTAGGCAGCTGTGCATAAAACACACTTGGCAAGTGTGCATTCCAGTCTACAATTTGGTTCTGAGATCGTCGTGATCACTTTGTAGTTCTTGCGGGCTACAGATTACTTTCTCTAGACATGATGAAGCATCCTCTTCCTGCAGTTTATTTAAAATAGTTTGTTATATTTTCTGCGAAATATGACCAGTGTTCTCTAGTTTAATTAAGGTTCACACTGGAAAATCAAATCTGATAATATGTTTACAATTTAACTCCAATTAGGGGTTGGCAAACTCTATGTTACCAACTCCTGTTGAGTAGATTAATGATGGGGCAAAAGGGCAGTTGCTCAGGACTCTTAGCATCTTGCAGGTAAATTTTAATGGCTAACAGCAGCTAACTTTTACCTGCAATTAATCAAACCATGAAAGGCCTGCAGTTGGTGTGCTTTGTGTGAAGAAAAGAATGAGCTATAATTTCCATTTATTATTTTGTTGGGGCCTTTTTAATGGCGTTGCGTCAAGACTGCAGCTTTTCCAGTTATTTCTGGCTGCTTTGATCCATAAAATGAATGTTAGTTAAGGCGGATTGAGCATGATGGGAGTTTTAGCCCACAGCTGATGGAGTGACAAATTGCTAATTACTTTCATTCTTTTTATTCTGATCTACATACCTATCTTAATTGAACGTTTTTAGATTATTAACAGTTCTCCAAAGCATGTAATGTCTAAATTCTACTTTGATCAGCCTTGAAGACAGATATTACATTCTGTAGACATGTATTGTCTAACATAGATAATGACATCTGTTATGAGAATCACCAATGACCTTCATTAGCAGCCATTTCTAGTTTCTTTTTTCAAATTGAGAATATAGTAAAGGTTCCAACAGTACAAAATATCACAATGAGTTCTGTTATCTAGTGAGAAGAAGCTTAATAAAATAAATTGCATCACAAACAAAGAGACATCTCTGGCTTTTCTTGGAAATATAGATTAAAGGTGAGAAAGAGAGCAGTACTGGGACGCTGAGAGCAAAAAATAATTAAAAGGGGGGAGGGAGGTAATGCGTTAGTGTTGGTGGGTGGGGCTTTGAGAAACTTAAACAGTTAAATTTGTAATTCTCTAGCATTCCCATTTGGTACCACATCAATAAATGTGAACCTCAGTCCCTTCCCATGCGGCATGCCAAATTATGAATGTCACGGACCCCCAATTTGTAGTGTTTGTCCAGTTTATTAGGCACAACCCTAATATTAACGAATAGCATTTTTTATAAATGTTAAACACGTCTTCAGTACTTGTGTGTCTATGTCAGTCTTTTGAAACTTTGTCCAAGAACATGATCCACCATTGACATCTGAGATTTTTCCATGGAGATGATTAAGGACTTGAAATGTACATGAGCACATGTTCATTGTACTGGATTTTTCAATAGGAGAAATGCTGAGTATGCACATAAAAGAGTATACACCTGTACACCAGGAAGTGTACACATAAGACAGTGGTGTCAAGTAAAGGTAGTAGGAAAACATATTTACACATTTAAGAAAACAAGTATTTGAAATAAAATCCATTGCAAACACTGCCTTGTATTATATAGAGAGGATTTAGTTGGAGTCAACTATAATGTAGACGGTTTATGTAAAGTCTTATTGTGAATAAATTCCAATGTATTAAGCTAAACATGCTGTTTACAAGCAAATCCTCCAATACCTTCTGAAATATGAATGTCCCCTTTCATATATTCAGGGTAACTAATTCCACATGACGAAAGTTATATGCAAATGCCTGGCACTTTCTTAAAATGTCTGCAGCCAGGCTTTTCATTCTGCAGCAGCAGATCAGTGCCAACCCTTTGTGTGCAACAAATAATGTCACTATGACTTGTCCCTAATAATAACCTTAGGGTCTACCCAATAGACTCTAATTAGTCCAAAATGTTATTCGGGATGGACACTTTAGCCAAATTTCACATATCTACATAATTCTGTTACTCAGTATCCCTGTATTCTGGCATCAGAGGCGTTCAGATCATGTAATGTGTAGTGAAGAATCATTTCAAACATTTATATACAATGCAGCATCCAACACTGTGGAAATAAAAGGGTAACATTACCAGTGGAAGTGTGTGAGGTCTGAAAAACAAGACAGACACCAATTAGTACGTTTAAATTCATTTTTAATTTTGATTTGTAATATTTATATATTTTTTGGTATTCTTTTTTTATATTATTTAATTCTTTCATTTATTTTGTCTTTTTGTACTTTTATTTTTTCTTTCTTTCTTGAACAAGCCCAGTGTAGGGAGGGGCAGTGAGAGGGGGGAGTGATAGGAGTGGTAAGTAACTATGGCTTCCCAGAGGCAATCGTGTGCTATGATGAGCTATGCAACTGTCTAGCAATGTCAGTATCATTGTCCTCCATCCAGTCTGGGAAGTGGTGAAGATACCCCTGTTAAATATGCCATTTCTCCCCCTTAAGCTTGTCTTCTTGGTAGCTGCCACTATCACCCAGTTGCAGTGTTGGCACAGCTTCCTCACTGGTGCCACATTCTCCTCTTCCTGCACCTTGGCTTGCCATTTATTCATTTGTTTCAATTAATTTTGCAGCATGCTGCTATGTGCAGATCCTGCTCTATGAAGGTGATCTTGACATGCGCTCAATATACACAGATTTCTCAACAATGATTGGTTGTTAGTAAAATCTATTAATATTTTGTATCAAATTCTTGAAGCTGGGCCTATTTCCTTTTTCAGATTCAGATTCCTTCCATTCTAGGAAGGGATATATCCAATCCTCCAGTAGATGAGTCAGACTCAACGTTTTATGAGAAATCAAGTGCTCTCTGAATAGTACATGTCAAATGTGTCAATAGCTCGTATAGTTCCTTGACACTGGAATCCCACCAGAGCAGATATAAGAAAAAGCACAATTTAATACATAATAAAATAATACAATTATACCTGTAAAATATGAAAGCGCGCTTTGTCTAATAAACTACATAAATGTGAAACCACACAATATAATAAACCACTTGTTCAACAAGTCCTCCATAGTACAGTAATGTGTTTCATCAATAGGTCCAGGAGCAAAAAGAAGACAGAGAGCAAGCTATATAGAGGGGCATGGGCTAAAAAAAAACGCAAATATATTTTATGTGAAAAACTATTTTTGTGCTTTGCTCCTTTTGAAATGTGCTAAACATTTAACACATGCAGTAAATATGAGCAAATTGTGAATAAAAACGGGCAAGTTTGCAAATATTTTCTACTTTTTTTTATTAGCACTTGCAAAGAGCTGGTGTCATTTTGAAACGCAAAATAAGGATTATTTTTCACTAAATATTCGCAAATGTATTTGGGCAGACTAGATGGACAGAATGGTTCTTATCTGCCGACACATTCTATGTTTCTATGTATTTAGCATGCGCAAATATAATCACAATATCTTAGGGCAACCGGAAAAATGCACACTACATAAAAATAATCGGAAGAGGCACAAATCGAGGAAAAAAGCGCAAAATGTTACAAATATTAGAAAATTGCACCTTACTCATGTTTTACCTACTCCCCCCCCCCCACTGCACTTGTTTAGTAGATGACCCCCATTGTGCAGAATATTTATTCAGCAATAAATATTGATTACACACAGAAATGTATTACATCTACTCACATATTTCAGAGAAAATAATGCATATTTGTAACTTTAAGAAGGCACGGAAAGGAGAAAATACTTAAGGCAGCAGATATTAACCAAAATATTTAATAAAACATTAGAATATGACATTTAAAATTGCAGAAAAAAAGTGAAAGGTCCAAAATTGAATGTCATCTTCTATATAAGGCTCCCACTGGACTACACAACACATTTCACCAGCATCCTCTAGGTGTGTAACGAGAAACATGAACACTGCCTTATAAGTAAATTGGAAAACTACAGCATACAGAAAACAGCACAATGAATTTCACTTTTGATTTTGGCTTCATCAGGTGAAAAACAAGTTAAAAGATTTAGAATTGCAGTCAATGTATAAAAAAAATCCGCAGCCTAAAAGCAGAGGTTCCTCTCCCTCACTGACAAGTATCGGGAGTTATAAAACGGCACAATTGCAGTTATGCATTGCACATGGCGATTCGCCTCTTTGTACGTCTCCCGACACTTTGCAGTGCGGGATTTTTTATACATGATCCCCAATATGTATACACTGAGCTCTTAAGCATATCTTACAACACTTTGTAATGTACCAGTAGTGATGCACTCAAATTTATTATGAAAAAAATGAATGAAGGTTACTATACTTAATAGGAATACTACCAAAAATATTCTCTGTGTTCCTCGGGAATATATTTTTGGGCTTATTACACAATCAGGGATGTTTTTGGCAGAATAAGAAGCAGTCTATTTTCCTGTGCACTACCATTTTGTGGTAACTTGTCAAACCAAATGATCATAATGGGTTGTAAGAGTTTCTGTGATTTAGAAACATAGACTGTGTCTGAGATAAGATTTGGCCCATCTAGTCACCCGATTTCTTATGCCTATCCCATGCATGCTTAAGTTTAAATGATACTCCTTAAACATAGACAGACATTGGTTATAAAAATTATATTGTCATGGGCTTGTTTGCAAGTACTCTGAGAAAGGTATAAAGTAAGGGGATTACGTATAATGCGGCGATGCATGATTGCCAAAAGGCCTGGATTTTCTGGGACAATTTAAGTGTGCCAGCTTGCCTACTGCTTAGACACAGTGCTCTGCACTGTACACAGGCAGGATTGAGTTTAACTGTATATGTCTGAGGGAGCTGTACAGCTAATGTTCAATCTTGCAGGGTCACACAATGTTGTGTGAGCCGTCACCTGGTGTCATGCAAACCTGCACACTTTAGGTTCTGCCTCCTTCGTGTCCCAGGATCTTTATGCCAGCAAAGTTGGCAAGTATGGGTTTTTGTGTTTAATTGCATTACATTAACATTTATTTATATGGCGCCAACAATGTCCGTAGCGCTGTGTGCAGAGCATAGAAGGGAACTACACATTAGGCTAGATGAACTAGAACAGACTGATACATAAGGTAGAGAGCCCTGCTCGCAAGCTTACAATTTAGAGGGAATGGGGTACATGAAACACATAAGGGAGTGAAGAGGTCAAAGGGAAGGAAGTGGTACTAACACTAATATGGATGGTTGGCGCTAGGTGGGTTTGGCCAAAGATTAATAGTGTGCGTTCTGGCTTTATAATTTGTAAGCTACCTGATACTAACAGTGATTGAGGACAGTGAGAGCTAGGTGGGATTAGCTATAGGTAAATTAATAGGTATTCTAGTGGGATGGGTAGTAAGCTTCTTTAAAGAGATGAGTGACTTTTTGAGAAGGAGGGAGAGAGCTGGATGCTCTGCGGAAGGGAGTTCCAGAAGGGGCACCTCGGGTAAAATCTTGCAGACATGTGTGCCAAGAGGGGATTAGATTGGAGGAGAGCTTTAGGAGAGTGCAGAGGTCATGCATAGAAGTATCAGTTAAAGAGGGAGGCAATGCATGGAGGGGCCGAGGACTGAAGGGCTTGCAGGTTAAAGATAGCATTTTATCCTAGAGCAGACAGGGAGCCAGTGGAGTGCGTTGCAGATAAGAGCCGAATCGGACCTAAAGAGCTGTTTTATTGAATAAATTGCATGGGAGAAATATGAGCCAGAGGTAGTACAGTCAGTATGCTGTTACAGAAATCAAGGCAAGTGCACTAGGATTTTGCCGGTTTCTTTGCTGAGGAAAGATTAAATGTGTTTGATGTTCCTTAGATGTAGATGACAGGATTTGGCTAGAGACTGAATATGGGGAATGAAGGTGAGAGCATAGTCCAACGTGACCCAAAGACATCGGACACGGTCAGTGGGTACAATTGTAGCATTTTTAATGGTGAGTTTGAGGGATATAAGATGATCAGCTCCATTTTAGAAAGATTACATTTCAGGTAGCGATCATACATCAATGTGGACATGGCCTACAGACAGTCACCCACACATGACATGACAGAAGGAGTGTGGTCATGGGAGGAGAAGTAGATCTAAGTGTTGCCTGCATGCAGGTGATATTAGAAGCCAAAAGAACTGATGAGTTCTCCCAGAGAGGAGGTGTAAAGGGAAACAACAGGGGGCAAGTGTGTGCCAAAGAATAATATTAACCCCTAAGAACAATCGGGAGTTAGTGCTATGTGCGCTGGTCCTACACTGCCGAGTTGCTCCAGTGCACCTGGAGCTGGTGCAACCCATGTATAATCTAAATGTTTGAACATCGGCTATTCTTTAGAGGTGAAATTCCCAAACATAAAAGGTCAATCAATTCATACATAAGAAGCTAATGAAAGCTTAAACATTAGCCCAGATACAGTGGTACTTGTTAAACAAATAAGTGGTGGTTAACAGGTAAAATCAGAAACAAGTAAAAAATCCCCCCCCCCCCCACACACACAAACTCTCTCTCTCACTCACACACACACACAGTCACATAGACATACCCACATACAGAGGCAGTCACATAGACAAACCCACAGACAGTCACATAGACATACCCACAGACAGACACAGTCACATAGACATACCCACATACAGAGACAGTCACATAGACATACCCACAGACAGAGACAGTCATATCTTATGGGAAAAAAAGAGTGCATAATTCAATGTGTCCCCCTTCCCTGCCTTCCCTTATTACACAAGAGGGGGATGCTTCTACCACAGACTGGTTTGCCCGGCACAGAACAGCCAATCTCATATTCTTCCTGAGACCCAGGTTGTCATGTGACACCCAGCTCTGACGTTACAGCATATGTGCGAGGGGGTAGAGCTAGCAGTCTGTGCAGGAAGCACAGACTTTCACCCTTGCGCTGTGCTCAAGTCTGGAGAGCCTGTGTCTTCACTCCTTCATGTATGCATGACACAGATGCACACAGCGAGCTACAGGCACAGCAACATTTGTATCATGAAGACTATGCAAATGCATAGTCTGCCTTCTCTCCGTTCCCCTGCTGCAAAAAATACCGCCAGTATTTTGGTTGTGCCGGCACCGACTCCAAGAGGTGGAATACCAGCTGTGCCGGTAAAATTCCAGCCGGGTGGCAACCCTAGAAACCCTACTAAAAGGAGGTATAAAACTCAAGGCCTGAACATTACGAAAGTCCTCCTCTGCTAGACTTCTCCCTCTTCTAACACATAACCTCCATATTTATTAACTCACCAACTAATAACAAAAGCTGCCAGTCACATCTCCCCAAGCAACATTCCATCCTCAAAGAAGCCGGGCTTAGTAGCTCCCCTCTAGTGAATAACACTTAGGGGGCTATTCACTAAAAAGTAAGTTGCAGATAAGAGGAACATTTCATCTCACAAATTTAGCTTTGTTGTGCAGGTACACACTTGCTGTGTTGGCATAGGGGAAAACTCAACAGGTTTGTCCCTAGACATGTGCAAAACTAAAATTTTAGTTTAGTTTTCGTCCATTCGGATGAAAATGTTATTTATTTAGTCTAAAACGAATTTCGTTCATTACTGCATTCGTTTCACACGAAATTTGTTCATTATTTTTGTTTCGTTTCATTCGTTTGTACGAATCAATTGGCCTACACATTCCATAAACCGAAAGTCTATAAACCAAACTTCGTTCAGTTTATAGACTTTCGGCTTATGGAATACATGTAATGCTATTGGCTTTCTATAAACCGAACTAGAGTCCCCATTCATAAGAATTTCTTATGAATGGGGACTCTAGTTCGGTTTATAGAAAGACAATAGTATTACATGTATTCTATAAGCCGAAAGTCTATAAACCGAAGGTCGTTCGGTTTATAGACTTTTGGTTTATAGAATACATGTAATTCTATGCTATTCTATAAGCCGAAAGTCTATAACCAGAAGGTCGTTCGGTTTATAGACTTTCGGTTTGTAGAATACATGTAATTCTATGTATTCTATAAACCGAAAGTCTATAAACCGAACGACCTTCGGTTTATAGACTTTCGGCTTATAGAATACGTGTAATACTATTGGCTTTCTATAAACCGAACGAGAGCCCCATTCATAAGAAATTCTTATGAAAATGGTATCACAACGGCCTGATTCAGTGACATCAGCGAGAGAGAAAACACAGAAGGCAAGCTGTCTCCCTCTGCAACAGGTTTCTCATGCTTTTACCTCTGCCCTAAGGCCTCCTAAACATTCATGAACACTGGATGGGACAGAAAGTAGCTAATTTTCTAGTTGCTTAACTGTAAAACAAGAAAGACAAGTATTATTTTTTTACTTCAACCTGGTTGACATTGTAAGGGTATTTAGTATGCAAGTGACATGACTCTATGTACTCATAGAGACATACCTCACAACTATTCCCCCCGGAGAATCAGTGTAGTGTAGAATAGCTCTGTGATACACAGCAAACATTTTGAGCTATCACAAAAAATAGGGTTGTCAGAGGGTAGTAAAAAGGTACATACTGGCTTGGATCCATAATATGACACTTGGCAGTTATGCAGCAGTGACAGATAACCTTTGGCACTCAAGGTGTTATTACATTTCTCATGATGTTCAGCCAACAAAACTGATGGCTGAGAATCACAAGATCTGCAATCCACAGCAGCTGTAGTACCAACCCATAATGATATAATAGCTAAACTTTGGGACACAAGTTGTTGAGTACTGAGTTTCCCATGATGCTTAACATAGTAGACTAACTAAGAGTGGGAAATGTAGTCTCCATAGCTGGAGTGTTAAATAACCCTAGACCTATAGCTTCCATCAGTATATAGTTACATGTAACAAATAGTTTAGATATGACATATTCTATATCTTTTTATATATCTCGTGGATACCATTGTTTTTTTAATTCATTTTAATTCATTCTGTATGTCTGTTTTAATAGTACAATAATTTTTATTACAACAGAGCGACAGAAGTGGCGATCAGCCGCTTCCAAACCTTTCGCCAACAACAGGGGAGTGCCATTTCTTGTATGGTGCTATGGTTGCCACTTGGCCGGTATAAAATTGGCTTGAGGCCAATGTTAGGTCTATCGAGGCAATAGCATGGCCAGTATTTTTTTGTTGAAAAGGTGGCAACCCTATATGGTGCTGCTCTTCCAGTGCAGCACATACTTTCGCTCCAGACAGCGATCATATGAGTGCCGGAGAGGGAGTTTCATGGAGGCATCACGGCAACACCATCTGATTGCCTCTAGTGGCCTTAAGGGCTGATGTATGTTATGCCGTCGTTAAGGGGTTAATAATAATACATTTATTGAACAGAATGTTTTTTCTGCTGTAACATGGAAGTCACAAAAATATGGTGATAAAAATACATATACATTTTAATATACATGCCATTTTTATCCTCTGATGCAGTTTTGTTATTAGTTTTCACCTGGATGGGCTGCACATAGGAAAATAGTCTTTTGCTAGCAATTTAGCCTATTAGTAAGTGTCTGCTTTCTGTCTATGCTGGATTGTTGGGCTTATCAAGTGGAGCGCCTCTGATGCAAGATACTGCTTTATAAATAATTTTGATCATTTGAGTGCCGACACTTCTTTGTTTGTATTTACTGACTTCAACTTACCGCTAGAGCTGTGAATGACTCTTTTGTTTATATCTAATCAGTAGAGGGGACCCTAGTTATAGCCGCTCTATTGATTAGATGTAAAAGTGAAGGTCATTTAGTAGCAGTGAGAGATAGCTGACACATGTCAGTAGCATGGCGGCACACATTAATATCAGCTCAGCCTCAGGCGATTGTAAATCCGGAAAATGTAAACATAGGGAAATGGCCCATCTGTTAAGGTACCAAAAGGTAAAACAGAAATAAAAACATTAGTGACACTCTAGGCCACATTCCCTGAGTAAATTTGGGTTTACACTCAGTTATTTTTAAATTTTGCATTACCAATACAAACTTTAGTGCCACTTCAGACACTGCCTGAAGTCCTGGTGGCCAAAGTTCATTAAATGTGCAAGGCAAGTTCTGTAAGTGCATGGTAAGTCCTGTGAGTGCAATATTGGTGCATGGCAAGTTCTGTGGGTGCAATATTGGTGCATAGCAAGTCTGTGGGTGCAATACTGGTGCAGTGGCAAGTCATGTGGGTGCTTTAATGCGGTGCTGTTATGAGGTTATGAGGGTGCAATATTGTGCTACGGGTGCAATGGCAAGTGATGTGGGGGCAATTATAAAGAGGGCAGAGAACTGGAATGACCTGAGACAGAAGAAGGAAATAATTAATTTCAATAAATGTTTAATTAAATATGAAAAAAGTTTACATCGGAATCGATATTTATTAGCAAAACTTTTTTCTTATAGGGTTGCCTTATATTTAAGCCTTTTCTTTTACAATACATAAAGGGAATGTCTGGTGGCCAATACTTATTTTTCAGGTCTTAATGCATATTAAAGTACCAAAATATTGCTGTAATATGTATATTTTATAATTTTCATAACTTGAAAATGAAATTTGATGAACTTACATTTTAAAGCAATTTGCAGATCTTGAGGCTTTTGAAGCAATCAGGAACGGCCACTTTCACTTTCCAAAAGTGTGACTATTTTTCTTTTTTTTTCTGCTTTAACCAATCAAATCCATTCCCATTCATGTGAATAGGAATGAATACTGAGCATGCTCCCTATCACTGACATCTCCCAGACACCCCCTTGCTCTCCGTGAGTCTGGCACGCTTCCGATTTCGACTGACAAGCAGCAAGGAAGAAGGTTTGTTACTTACTTCCCAGTTGCTAAGTGCTATTCACCACCAATAAAATGAACTATACATCAAAGTGTAAAGGGGGTCTCTCTCTCTGTCGTGGTGAAAATTGAGAATCTAGTCTACCCTTTGGTGCCTACAAGTTGTGCCAAAACAGATAGTCAGGGTTCTGACAGGTTGTGTACAATATGCATACACCTAGAAAAACCCAATGTAAACTGATAAGTGCTGCCCTAGGAAGACTAAACGTGGGTACCCCTAATTTAAATTAACCACACCCTTCCTGTCAAGGCCACACCTCTTCCTGTTTAAGACCCACCCCTTCCAGATACAATTAAAATGAGCAGATAACATTAAAATGAGCAGATAAAATGAGTAGATAAACTTAAAAATGAGCAGATAAAATGACCAAATACAATTAAAATAAGCAGATACATTAAAAAGAGCAATTAAAATTACCAGATGCCATTAAAATGAGCAGATAAAATTAAAAAGAGCAAGTAAAATGTCCAAATACAATTAAAATGCCCAGATAAAATTAAATAGAGAAAGTAAAATTACCAACTACAATTACAATGACCAGATAAAACTAAAATAACCAGGTAAAATTAAAATGAGCAGATTTAATTAATTTTGTAATTTTAAAATAAACATTTTCAATTAAACTATGTGATGGATCTAATGTCCATGTTTCATTTAATTTAGATTTTCTATAATGCAGATTTGTAGATTTTAGTGCTGTGGAATTCTGAATATCAACCAGAATATTTTAACTGTTTAATATATATATATATTTTAATGTTTAAATCTTTATTACAAGATTTTTTCATATTACAAAAACATAGACATAATATCTCAAATATGTAAATTAATTACATTTCTAGTAAATATATTACACATGTAACATACATTATAAATCATCATACACTTACATTAATACAACACATATAACATGCCCTTGATCCATATTAACCTTAATGGCAGTATAAGGGTCTTCTAGAATATGCACATTTCTAGAGGTATATTGTATAATCTATATCAGTTTTAGTTCCTTTTTTCCATCTCTAGTTGGTAAGGAAAACTCTTCCTATCACAGGGTATGCTATCATTTCCAAGCTCTGTAAATTAGTTCTTTACCTGCACCTGGGTAGCCCATAGACACCACCCTGCCTGCCACTAGACACCAGGCAGTTGTAGGTGCTGGCTTGGGTAAGTCCTGGCTGTGCAATGTTGGTGATGGGGCATGTACTAGGATAAGTGACAGTCCTGGGTCTGCAATGTGGGTGATGGGGCACTTGTATTAGCTGCTCTAGTCTTCCTTAATTTATGTGTTAACATACACATTATGTGTTTATTTTATCTGTTTTGTTTCCTCTACAATAAAAATGTAATTGTAATTTGTTTATGTTTTGAACTATCTTTTCCATCAAGCGTTCTGAATTTTTCCATGTACCGTATTTGCTCGAATATAAGACAAGGTTTTTTTCAGAGCAAATGCTCTGAAAAATCCCCCTTGTCTTACATTCGAGGTCTTCTTATAATCTGACCTCAAATTGAGGTCAGATTATAAAACATGGATCCAGGTCCCCAGCAGAGCTGCAGGGGACCTGGATCCCCCTCTCTAACAGCAGGGGATGTCTGCGCGATGAGCGCAGACTCCCCTGCTTCCGCCCGGCACGACCGCCGGGGCTTCTATGAAGAAGCCGGGTACTTCCGGCTACGTCACAGAAGTCCCGGCGAGCGTGCCGGGCGGCAGCAGGGGAGGTCTGCGCTCATCGCGCAGACATCCTCTGCTGCCCCACTAGCCACCAAGGAAAAGCGGGCAGCTGGGGGATGTCTGCACTATACGTGCAGACATCGTCCATGCTGCCCGACACCTCCGTCTATTATGACGGACCAGCTGTTCGTCATAATAGACGGAGGTGTCGGGCAGCATGGAGGATATCTGCACGTAACGTGCAGACATCACCCAGCTACCCCCACTAGCCACCAGGGAAAGGGGGGAGAAAGAGGATGGAGATAGAGAGAGGGGGGGAGATAGAGAGAGAGAGGGGGGGAGATAAAAAGAGAGAGAGAGAGAGAGAGAGAGGGGAGATAGAGATAGAGAGGGGGGAGATAGAGAGAGGGGGAGATAGAGAGAGAGAGAGAGAGAGAGAGAGAGAGAGGAGATGGAGATAGAGAGAGAGGGGGGAGATAGAGAGAGAGAGGGGGGAGATAGAGAGAGAGAGACTAGGGGAGGGAGGGGGGAGATAGAGAGAGAGACTACGCTGGGGGGGGGGGGGGGGGAGAGAGGCCGCAAGGAAATAAAAACAAGAAATGCATTTGTATAATATCAATTTTTTATTACATATTAAAAAGCAATTTACATATATACAAGTTAAACTTTTTTTTTCCCTATAGGGTAGTCTTATATTCAGGCTTTAAGTTTTTTTCCTAAAGGAATATACAAAGTTTGGGGGGTCGTCTTATAATCAGGGTCGTCTTATAATCGAGCAAATACGGTATTTCTTTTATCTGGTTGGCCCTAGATAGTGAAGGGTCTGCTTTATTTACAGAAGAAATTTTGATATATTTATAAAAAGGTCTCCATATCTGTTTAATTTAGAATTCAACTTAATCATATGTTCCCTAAGAAATTATTTGTAAGCACACCAATTGATAGCCAGTGAGGTATCATACTTTCCAAGTATTCTTTGTTATCTTTATTGTATAGCAGGTAGTCATTCAGTTTCCACGTGATTCTGATCTGATTAGAATATTTGTCCTTGATCTCTACTATCACAATACTGTGATCCGACTAGGTGTTATCTATTATCAAAGTATTTAGTACTTTGCTGACCAAACTCATATTCCCCCTAAATCATATCTAAATGTAAGTATGAACAATTAACCTTGGAAAGATGGTTATAGGGGTTAGAAGTTGGGTTTGGGGTTAGTATTAGGGCTTAGTATTGGGGGTTAGTATTAGGGTCGGGGTCAGGGGTTAATTATAGTGTTGGTATTAGGGCTCAGGGTTAGTTTTAAGGGGGTTTAATTTATTAGAGGTGGGTTATTACTGTATTTGTAAGCACTGACAGTTCAGCATTTACACTGCCACGCTGCCATACACCTCTGACAGTTCAACACTCAAACTGCTGCACTGAACTGTCAGTGATGAACGGTCCTAGACGCTATTTGAAGAACCACTAAAGATGAGGCAACCACTTTGCTCAGAAGTTGTGACTGTCATCAGGAACAGGATAAGCTGATAGCAAAGTACCAAAATCACAGAGCCAAAATCCTGGTACAGGGGTCAGGACATGCAGCAATGGTCAAAGTCCAAAAGCCAAGTTTAGAACATATTTCTTAGAGCCAGGATACTCTAACAGAACAGCAGTGTATGAACGATAGAGCAGGCAATGTAGAGCTTATTTAGAAAGCAGGAAGGAGTAGGCATACACCATGGAGTCGATAACTTGAGTATATTGACTACCAATAAGAATGTGCAATAGAATGTGAATGAAAACAAGGATGCAAATGATAACAAAAATGCAAACGGGAACAAGGATAAGAATGTGAATGAGAACAGGGTTTATAATGAAATCAAGGATGTGGATGAGAATGCCTTAAGGCCACAGCATGAGACCTACAAGTGGCTTGCTGGATAGGAATACAATCTGCATGCCATGGGTGTCTGAATGGGAAGGTGGAGACATGACAACAATGCCCATGGCTACAGATACCAACTTTTTATCCCACAAATTAAGAGTTTTTATTAAAAAAAGAGTTTGTTCAAAAAGAGTTACAAATGTTAACACAATAGAAAAATGTTTATTCCCTGGATTTTATTATTATTATTAAATCAAACTGATATATTATATATTTATAGTTAACATTTCTGAACCAAAACCCTCATATTTTTTTGCCAAACAACCAAAAAACTATACTGTATATCTAGTTGTGTGTCTGTTTGTATGTGGGTTTTTAAAACATTAACATACACTCTAGCACTCACCGGATTTAATTGATGAAAGTGAGCTCAGAATAAAAATCAATATTTCAAACTTCTATTGGACCTTTATCAAAATACCATTAGTAAATAAAAGTGAATTTATGCAGGTGAGAGTACTGGAGTAGTAGGATAAATGAGCAATTAAGTTAAGTACCCAGACAGTGTAGATTATAGACACTGTCACTGCTGCATGGGAGTTTAGAGGGAAGATGAACACTTACATGCGTTGGACATGGTATAAATGTTTGATAGAGGTAACAAAGGTTAGCAAAAAACATTATCAAAACATGTGTCCCCATTAGCTGACTTGGGTCAGACGAAAGAATATTCAAATGAAGTGTCTGGGTAACATGTCTGCACTATGATAGAGGTAAAAGGAGCTAAGAGGGCTCAAGATTATGCATTAAGGTATTTCAGGTTGAACTATTTAAGTTCATTGAGAACTTAATCCACCATGTTATTTTTCTAGCTGCAGTTCATTCCTAAGCCATACCTTGGATAAGTTCATCTTTAAAATTCACAACCACCTAATGATGTGAGATAGAATAATATCCATGGTGCTGGACAGGAACCACAGCTCATCGGAGTATCAGCAGATGGACATTGTGACGGATACCATTTTGCTTTGGGGGACCTGGATCACCTTTGGGAAGGCTGGGTCAATGGACAGACATTTTCATCTAACCCTTTCCATGGATCTGTTACTTTTGGGTCTACTGGAACCAGAATCTGTTATGGGTTAATTTTTGGTGGTGTGTGTCAGGGGATCCATATGATGAAGTTTCTGGTATATTTGCCTCCTCTTACGCCTAAGTCACCCTGTGCCTATTTGGAGTACAGGGTGTCCAGGAATACCAGCCAGGGCTGCATAAGCAGACCTCCAGGACTGAACTAGCATTGCCTGCTGCAGCCCCCCACCAAAACTCAGGGCTGCAGATGACATCCTGGTGTAGGAAAAAGCCTGATTGTTTTATTATGTGAACTGTTACTTGCTGAAAATCTCATTGTGGAGGTATATATTAGACATGTGCATTCATTTTCGTCCATTCGTCCGAAAAACGAATAACGAAAATGCTAAACTAACGAAAGACGAATGAATGAATGGTTAATAAACGAAAATCATTCGTCCATTCGTGCTATTGGCATTCTATAAACCGAAATAGAGTCGGTTTATAGAATACCAATAGCATTACATTCGGTTTATAGACTTTCGGTTTATAGAATACATAGAATTACATGTATTCTATAAACCGAAAGTCTATAAACCGAACGACCTTCGGTTTATAGACTTTCGGCTTATAGAATACGTGTAATACTATAGCCTTTCTATAAACTGAACGAGAGCCCCATTCGGGACTCTAGTTCGGTTTATAGAAAGCCAATAGCATTACATGTATTCCATAAGCCGAAAGTCTATAAACTGAACGAAGTTTGGTTTATAGACTTTCGGTTTATGGAATGTGTAGGTCAATTGATTCGTACTAACGAATAAAACGAAACGAAAATAATGAACAAATTTCGTCTGAAACGAATGCAGTAATGAACGAAATTAGTTTTAGACGAAATAACATTTTCGTCTGAATGGACGAAAACGAAACAAAAATTTTAATTTTGCACATGTCTAGTAGATATACATTTACACATTCGGAGAGAAAGTGAATTGTACCATGTGCAGTGTTTGTTTTAGTTATTGTATTGTTTGTTACTGTTGGAAGGTGTAATGCTACTGTTGAAAGGTGAACATGTTTGCTGCAAAGCTGGAGAGAATATAGACATCTACTGTCCCCCCTCCCATCTTCGGTATCAAACTCCATCTCCTCAACATATGGTCTCATTTATTGTTCATCCATGGGATGGGAAATTAATTGATAAACTGATCCACAATTGAATCCTATCTAGCCTCATCTCTCTATTTTGCTCAGCCCCGCCATTTTCATAGTAAATGAGCTCTTCTGTCTCTCTAAGGCTGTTTACCCTTTAAATCCAGTCACTTATGGAGGGGCTACTTTCCTGTTTTCACTTGCTGGTGATGGTTTCTTTTGCCACATTTATCATTCTCATTGTTAATGAGTGCCTTTTTAATGTTTCTGTTGGCTAATGGTGTGGTACAAGAATACCGATTCCGGTGTCATTTTAAAACCTGTGTCCCTGACTTTCTTAATTATGTCTTCTATCTCCATTCAAAAACCTGTTATAATAGGGCACCCCCAGAAAATATGCATGAGGTTGCCCTTTCCCTTTTGACATCTCCAACAATTATCGCTCAGTGACTCTGAGAACCTATGAAAGTTGGTTGGGACTCTATATAATCTTGTTAATAATTTATAAGATAGTTCCTGATGTTCCTTATTAATTTGATACACTTTCTCCATTCTTCTCTATTTAAGCTCAAATTTAAATTGGCTTCCCATAATCTAAAAAAGTATAGGAAATCAAGTCCTTCTGATACATTGAGTATTTTTTATATTTTGGACAGAGGGTAATTTGCAAAGTTGAGGTTTGTGCACATAAGCTTTCATTTCTAGTATAGTGTAGTGGAATGTGATATTGTGCTGGCATTTTGTACTCTATATAAATTTGTTGTAGATATTGACTCTGAACCATAAACCAGTCTTAGCTAGCCATTAGTGCAATAGGTTGCTCAACTCTTGACACACATAAATATAATGTAGAAAATACCCATGTTCAGTTGGCTGTAAAAAGATGCCAAGATAAGAAATGAAGTTGTCAAGAATTCAAGAGACATTTAAAAAAGAATTTAAGCGTTTGCATTTTTGCCGAAAAGGTAGGTAGACCAGGGGTATTAAATTACAGCCTAAGCTGTTTGAGGACAAAATATCCTACACTACTACCAGCCACTTCGCTGACAAACAATTATGCGATATGTAAGTCATATGCAGCTGGAAGGCCAGAGTTTAGGTAGACCCAGGGGTTAGTATTCCTTCAACAGGTGTTAGGGCACAAATTGTATGTATAATATTGATTAATTGGCAGATGAATATGACTATATGGATTATAAAAAGCTATGGATAAAATGCACAAAAGTATTATTGTGCCATTGGGGTGGTTCAATCTCTACATATTACTTCAGGGTCTTCTCAATAAAGAGAGAATTGCAGGGAACTGAGATGGGTAAGTCAAATTTTAGGCCAATTGTAGTGGGCTTAGAAAAATTCCCCAATAGAGGTAAATGGGAGATTATTTCCAACTCAGCTACTTTGGTCTTAAGTTTGAAATTCCTGTCTCAGTTCCATGAAATTCTCTCTTTATTGAGTAGACACTTCCTAGTTTATCTCACACTTCAATATAATTTCCATATCCTCACAAATTAACTATCAATGGTATATTCAAGCAAATATGGTAGCTGTTCCCAGAAAGGCTTTGAAAATTGACACAGAATTGATATAATACGTTTCCAGGTAAAAAGGTAATCATTTATCTCTTTGAGAGGTGTGTTGCAGTCTGTGTCAATCCCAAGCCACTAATGACTAACCTTTGGCACTCCAGCTGTTTAGACGTTTCCAAGATACTCATGTGGTTCTCTGAGACTTGTGGGAACTGTAGTCTACAACAGCTGGAGTGCCAAAGGTTAGCCATCACTGCTTTATGAAGTATAAATCAGAGGAGTGGGAGGTGGCAGAGTGTTTGACAATTCTTGCTGTGCTTGCATCCTGACTTACTTCATCAATACTGCATGCAGCTGTAGAGAGCTGCTTGTGTTCTCTGCTGCAAACCAGGACAAGCAGATTTTCTAATAGCAGCTCCCAGTTAGCCCCCTCCAAATATGCCCAGCCCCTCCTTCTCTGCGTTTTAAATGCTCCAAGTGGAATACAATGCAAAGAATTTACAGCTCTTTCTGTGTCAGTCAGGCTGAGGTGTCTGCAGGAGTGGGGAGCTGCTGTGCCAACTACGTTATTTCCTAAGGTAAGAGACTTCAGATCTTCCTTAGCATGTCATGCTCACTGCTAACTTGCCAAGTGAGGGATGGACAGATAGTAGAAAACCTGCAGTTATCCTCAGCTGCAAGGCTCCTGTATTAGCAGAATGCAGGTGCTCATAGCATGCCAAATGGTACATCATATGATCAGGTACCTTGGTTTACTGTGGTTGCCTCATTGAGAGAGTAAAAGCATCGCAGGGATCAGAACCAGACATAGGAGAACATTTTAAGCAGGGCTATATATTGCTTTTAAAACCTGAGATTAGAGAAACATGCATCAAAACATGCTAATCTATGCTAAAATTATTTTGGTGCCAAAACACATAATAAAAACAGGTCATTCGAGTTATGTCTTGGCTGGTGTTTTTTTTATCCCATTTTTAATATTTCAGCTATTATTTTGAATATCTGCATCCAGAAACCTGACAGTGTGGATGAAATGCTAGATTTATACATTAATTAGGGACATTCATTACACAGCATTGTCTGCATGATATGAGTCCAGAAGTTCTAAACATATATTGGGAGAAAGTAATATTCTGTTACATTATCATCATCATCATCATATTAATAATTAGTTTTTATGTCGCACTTTTGCCACAAGGGGAGTAAAATATGTTTATAGCAAAATGGCTAAATTGGTCTCAGTGAATAGTTTAAGAAAGCCATTTATTCAAGGTCTTTACATTTGGTGACTTTATATCGGGCATTTTTAATTTTTTTTAATGTCTGATCCATATAACCTGTGCCTCCATAAAAACAGCAACACAGCAATATTACTTGAATTTATTTTCTGCTAAGGAATGTGGGGTCTGCTTACCCAAAGGTGAGTTGAGGTAAGATAAACATTTCGAGGGTCAAGTGAGATTAGAAAAAAAAAATAGGTAAAACATGAGTTTCGAGCAATTTGCAAATGTTGTGTTAATTTTTTGTTAAATTCCATTTTGTGCATTTCCGGTTATGGTAATATCGTTTGATTATTTTTTGCACGCTAAACACTTTTGCACATTTTTTGGGGAAAAGTAATTCTTATTCTTATACAAATTACACTAACTTTTAGCAAGTGCTAACAAAGACAGAAAAAATATTAGCAATGCACACATTTTTATTTGCAAATATCATCGTTTATATTCACAATTTGCTCTTATATATAATTTGAGTGTTATCTGTTTAGTATATTGCAAAAGTAGCAAAGACCAAACATAGTTTTGCACATAAAATGTATCTGCTTTTTTTTTTTTTTTTTTTAAAGTACATTCATTTTTGCAAGGACAAACCTGGTGAGTTCCTCCTGCAAGAAGAACAGTGTTGGCCCTGCATAATGCATTGTTTAGTAGTGGAAGTTTCTTTGTAACAAATTGAACTATGTATTGTCCACGGCCTGCTGTGCTCTTCTAGCAACAGAAAAAGAACAGAACAAGTTTGTCCTGCCACAATGCAAAGTTGAATCAGTGAGATGAAATATTAATTTTACCTTCAGTCACCTTTTAGTGAATAGACCCCTGTGTCTATTCCAAATGCTCCAAGTCTAGTGGAAGTAAATTACGGTCTATGCATTAACATCTGCTTCTTTAAATAAAGCATTTTATAAATCCATCTCTAAATGTCCGAAAACCAAAATTAAAGTATTTCAGCCACCTTCTTTCTTCAGAAAATGCCTGTCTTGTAAAACTCGTAATATATTATTATATTAGAGAATATATATGTGAATCTCTATTATATCCCTCCTCATCCTATTCTTTTGCTATACATATTTAGTGCTTTCGTTATTTATTAATGTTCTGCCATGAAGTCTTTGTGGCAACTTAGTTGCCTCTTTTTGATATCTCCTATGTAATATTTATGTCTTTCTGCATCATGGGTACTACAACAGGAACAGCAAGGATGATTACAAAGCTGTCTAAAATAAGAACTAATGTCAAAGGTAACCAAGGCCTTTTGCCTGCAGCGCATAGTCCAACCAAAGCAACCCTTCTTTGAATTTTCTTGTTTTTCTGAAGAAACGTATTCTGGGGTTGAATAGTGAGTTAACAAATAGCATTGATAAGCTTTTCCTGTGAGGTGATGTAAGAAAAACATCTCATCAATGTAACAATACATTACAAAGGGCCAAACTGGGAGAGTTTCTCATATAAGAAGAGCTTTGTCAACCTTAATGCAAAAAAGATGTTCCATACCATCATAACAGACAGGCTCAAACAACAATGGCTCCCCACAATCAGCTGTGTTCCAGATCCCGCTGCAGATACTTGCAGCGGGATCCTACAAGTCAGATGAGGCATCATTGAGTGGCCTTATTCTGACTGGTTAAAGATAGCTGATGCTCAGAGTGATTACTGGCTACATGTTGTGTAACTTTACAGTGCCCGAACATCCGCGTGTGGGCACAACTCCGTGAAGGATTGCGCGATATTGTCAGGATCCACAGTGTCTGCAAAGACCCTGATTGGGTTTCTGCCTCAGTGTCCTTGGCTACTGATCACTCGGGCCCAGGAAAACAAAAAAGCCATTTGTGTGCTTTGTGTCTATTGGTGTGATTTGTGTCCTTAGGGACCAAAACACCATATGATGTTGTGTTGTTATGGGGTAAAACAGTGAATGTTTATAAAATATTTAATATTACATCACGCAGAGCCAATTTAGCCATGTTTGTCCCTGCACAATGCTTAGTTAACTCCCTTAGATAAAAACTTTATCTCACCTCAACTAACAATTTGCGAAAGAGGGAATTACAGGGAATTGACAAGGGAACTACAAACTTAAGATCAAAATAGCCACGTTTGAACAATTCTTCAAATCTGTTATACTTTAAACTCAGCTAATTTGGCTGTAATTTAGCAATTCTCTTGTCAATTTCCTTCAGTTCCTTCTTTCATGATTAAAGCCATTATTTATGTGTGTTTGGGTCAGATTACTCAGTTCTACCTATGTTAAGTCTCTAAAACCTACTTGTTAGTGACATTCTCTGATTGCCAAAGTTATCTCTGAAAATCTATGACCAGTTTGAGGCTCAATAAACAGTTGATTTGAACAGCCAATCTCATAAGTGAATATTCACTAAAGTGTTAATTTGACAAACAAGTTTTAAAAGTTTTTCCAGATTTATAACTAGTTCACCACTGTGTTGACCTTTTTTTCCTCAAGAGGAGTTTTTCTTTTCTAATTTTTGTATCACTGCCAGAGGACTGTTTTGCTGTTCTGGTGATGACTGTGTCAAATCCTTTCTTTGAGTTTGGAACTATTTTTCTTTTGCGTTCTGCCCTGTTGTTTGGTCTGCTTTTTGTGCCATATATGCATACAGTGATTTTCAGGAAGCTAATACTGGACATAACGTCACATTCATATATTGTCTTGGTACCATTTTAACTTCACTATTGGTTTTATAGTTTCACTGGATGGATATACGATTTTTTTTAATCAAGGTCGCCTGTGATCAATTAAATTATATTAAAGTTGTACCACACAATTTTGTTTGCTAGTTTACTGCAATTCACCACAGGCTTTATTGAATAAACCTCAATAAATGAAATAAAAAAAACAAACATTTGCGTTGGTCAACCTTTGTCCTTTATTATAAGAACATGGTTCACAAGGGTTCACAAAGGTTCACAAGGATGTCATACCTGAAGATACAATTCCTACAGCTATCTCCCTTTTACCCTGATCTGCTGATTGTCTGTGCTTAGAGTATGAATCCTGGCCATCAGGTTTTTCCTATATAATGCATGTAGAAAATAATAGTCTATGCATTAATTCATTCTTCTTGAAAATATAAGGTTTGTTTTACAGTATATGGATCACAGTCTTGTTCTGATGTTAATACTTTTTGTGTAAACATGAGTTGCGAAAGAGGGACTAACCCCCAAGTCACTTTTAATCAGATGTAATAGGCCTTTGCAATTTGCTTTTATTTGGAAGCTTCAGACTTCTAGGCTACCATGTCACCAAGCTGAAGCATTGTGGCACCTAACTGTGATTGGTGTCCAAGATGTCAAACACACCTCCAGCTGGACAGGAGATGAAAATGATGCTATTTTTAATGCTTCAAAAAATATTACGTATGATATTCAACAAAACCAACTAGACATGTAATGTTAACAACATTTATATTCCATGCCCCAGGAATTATTCATTATATTTATCATCCCTTATGAATTGAGTGCAGAGACCGTGCTGGTGTTATGGTGTACTGTGTTATAGAACAGGTTAATTGGCTAATCCAAAGGCACTTTGGCCTATTTAAGTATCCCTGCTGCTCTAGCAAATGCACATTATTATATGCTAAAGGTGTACCACTGTATAATATCCTGGTAGCCAACAATATCCTGTCTGGAAGTTGGCCACATTTCACACAGCATTTTATCTGGAGGAAAGGACTCAGTCAGTGCCAGAAAGGAGTGACTTACAGAAATAAGTTGGGAAATTACCTGATGCTTATACACTCATTAATCATGGCCGCCATCAGAAATTTTGGGGCCCCTTTCGGAACAAACAGTCTGTCCCCCATGAATCTGGCACTTACCCACTTTTGAAACATAGAATATGTCGGCAGATAAGAACCATTCGGCAAATCTAGTCTGGCCAATTTTAGATTAACTTAAAATAAACAAGTTAAATTATTAAATAAACAAACAAAAAATTGCAACACTTTCATTAGTTCAGGGCCTTATCTCATAGCTAGGGTAGGCTTATGCCTATCCAATGCATGTATAAACGCCTTCTCTGTATTAACCTCTACCACCTTAGCTGGAAGGCTATTCTATACTTCCTTATATTAATTTTAAACCTTTTCTACTCTAATTTAACACAATGAGCTCTTGTTGTGGTAGCTTTTCTTCTTTTAAAGGACAAGTAAACTTTTTTTTGACTCAGTGTTTTGCTCAAGGTCACCCTGCAGAGACGTTGCTACGATTACCCACCCCAAATATCATGTGTTATGTTTGGGGTGGGTAATGGAGGTAAGACAGTATAGCCTATGGAATGCACTATAGTGGACATAATAAGGTTAGGGTTGCCACCTTTTCTTCAAAAAAAATACCGGCCTCGGTACTGTCTCCATAGACTTAACATTGGCCTGATACCAATTTTTTACCGGCCTGCGGGTAAAATACCGGCCAGGTGGCAACCCTAAATAAGGTGTAGGTCCGGGGCAGCGTCACAGGTGTACACTGCAGTATAAGGAAATGACTAGCTTGTCAAACCTAGTAATACTCCAAAGTGGAAGGACAAGGTACACATGCCACTATGCACACAAATAACACATTTAGCTTCCCATTAAAAATAACAATTACAAATTCTAATAATGTGGTAATAAGCATAAGGCATACGTTGTTGGTGGGTCCCTCCCAGTTCATGATACTTTTAGGAGCTGGGGTTCTCCATTCAGGGAAGCTCTGCTTAGTCCACATGGCACAATCCCAGAACAATAGAACTATAAAAGCAGACTATGCATCATGGCCTAATAAATAATATCATCTCTTAAACACAATGAAACAGAGCCCCTACTGAGACCTAATAACTCACTTATCCTAGCAAAATAAATAGATGAAGCAGTAGATAACATTTAATATCTTAAGCATGTCAAAAACAGATTTGAAATCCGTCCCTTTCACACAAGCTATATCTATACTTACCTGTCTGGTTGCCAGGAAATGAAGTGACATCACTTCCCTTGCTTGAAGCCATTTACCAGCCTGTGGGTAAATCTCTGTAACACATTGGGAGTAATTATGTGCACAAAAGGGTGGGGCCACAAAGGGTGGAATTACAGATGGGGCAGATTCACTCTGTGTCCCTATCAGATGGAGCTTCAGACTCCTTGGCACATGTACCGGGTGCCTGGATCTCAATTCTCATTATGCATATACTTCTCACTGGCATAAGATATACACCCTGTTCCAAATTATTATGCAAATGATATTTTTCTCATTTACCTAAATAATTTATGTAAATAATAGTCAGCATAATTCTCATGTTATCAACTATTAAGAGTACAATTCAAATTTTATTGAACAAACCGGCTAATGATAACAGTATTTTTTTTATACATAAAAAACTTACAATGCACTGTTCCAAATTATTACGCACAGTAAATTTCAAAACACTTTATAGGTTGTAAAGAACTGAAAATTGTCATTTGTTGTGTTTGCAGCATATTTACTGAAATCAAAAGCTATTTCAATCAAACTTATAACAACATTTTACCTTTTTAAACATTTTAACAGGTCACGTTACATTTTAACATAGGACCCCTTATTTGATAGCAGCTTCACAAGTCTTGCATCTATTGAACCAGGGCCGATTCTGGGCGGGTGCACGGGGTGCACCATGCCCAGGCGCACAGGAGGAGAGGCGCTGAAGGAGGGAGCTCTCTCCCTAGAACGTCCTCCTCCTTGTTAAACCAAGCACAGCGCGACGGGTGCAAGCTCCGCCCCGTCGCGTTCTGTGATTGGCTGCAGGGAGGAGGACGTTCTCTATAGTATCTGCCAAGGCAGTGCACTTGCATCTTGTTTCTTCTGCCGGATGTGGTGTTCTGCCTCTGCAGACACCATAGAGAACGTCCTCCTCCCTGCAGCCAATCACAGAACGTGATGGGGCGGGGCTTGCCCCCCGTCGCGCTGTGCTTAGATTAACAAGGAGGAGGAGGTACTAACAGCATAAGTTGGGGGGGGGGGGGGGTTTGAAATAAAAAAATAAAATAAATGTGTTGTAGTGTTTGTTACTATGTATGTGTTAATATGTGTGTTACTGTCTGTGTAAGTGTGTGTACACAAGTGTCTGTGTAAGTGTATCCTGTGTCTAAGTGTGTAAGGGTGGCTGTGTGTGTATTTATGTTTGTGTGTGTATGACAGTGTGTGTATGACAGTGTGTGTATGACAGTGTGTGTAAGGGTGACTGTCTGACCGTGTGTGTAAAGGTGGCTGTGTGTGTGACAGTGTGTATAAGGGTGTCTGTGTAAATGTATGTCTGTGAGGGTGACTAAGTATGTAACTGTTTGTGTGACTGTACGTATTTATGTGTGACTGTGTGTAGGTGTGCTCTTGCCCGGGACCCTCACTGCGCTCATCAATTTATCACATGGAAGGCACCAGTTCCCAACCAGCCGGCGCCTATTTCCCATCTCCTGCATTCAGCTTGCGTAGAGGGAAGACTGTGCGGAGGAGGCGGCCGGGGACACGAAAGCAGCAGCAAGGTGAGTACTGGGGAAGGCAGGAGAGGAGATAATGCTTTTATTGGGTAAACTAACCGTGGCATATTGCCTGTGGCCTATTAATTGGCAAACTAGCATTGGTATATAAATGAGAAAACTGTCTGTGGCATATAAGTGGGCAAATTGGCTGTTGTATATTAATGAAAAAACTGGCTGTGGCATATTAATGGGGAAACTGTGGCATATTTTAATAGACAAACTGGCATTTTTATTGGGCAAACTGGCTGTTGCATATGTTAATGGAAAAGTGACTGTGGCATGTTAATTGGTACCTGACTCATTTAATGAGTGGAGAGAGAGAGACAGACATGGTGTATGAGTGGAGAGAGAGACGGACATGGGGGTATGGGAAGAGAGAGAGAGACGACATGGGGGTATGGGAAGAGAGAGAGACGGACATGAGGGTATGGGGAGAGAGAGACGGACATGTGGGTATGGGGAGAGAGAGACGGACATGAGGGTATGGGGAGAGGGAGACAGGCATGAGACTATGGGAAGAGAGAGACAGGCATGAGGGTAAAGGAAGAGAGAGAGAGACAGGCGTGAGGGTATGGGAAGAGAGACGGACATAAGGGTATGGGAAGAGAGAGAGAGACGGACATGAGGGTATGGGAAGAGAGAGAGAGAGACGGACATGAGGGTATGGGAAGAGAGAGAGAGAGAAGGACATGAGGGTATGAGTGGAGAGAGAGAGAGATGACATGAGGGTATAGGAAGAGAGAGATGGACATGAGGGTATGAGTGGAGAGAGAGAGATGACATAAGGGTCTGGGAACAGAGAGACAGACATGAGGTTATGGGGAGAGAGAGACAGGCATGAGGGTATGTGGAGGGAGAGACAGACATGAGGGTATGAGTGAAGAGAGAGAGAGACGACATGGGGGTATGGGAAGAGAGAGAGACGGACATGAGGGTATGGGGAGAGAGAGACGGACATGTGGGTATGGGGAGAGAGAGATGGACATGAGGGTATGGGGAGAGAGAGACAGGCATGAGAATATGGGGAGAGGGAGACAGGCATGAGGGTATGGGAAGAGAGAGAGAGACAGACATGATGCTAGCTGAGCATGTTGCTAGCTGAGCATCACAGAAATAAATAAAACCTCTACACAGTATCATGGCCAAATATATATCTTTATTTAAAATACAAGTTTGTGTTGGCCCTTTACAGCAAAATAACATTTGTGCTCTCCTCCCCCTCTCCCCAATAATAAAATGGGCATGTCTGGAACAGAAATGTCTAAAGTGGAGGAGTTTGTAATAAAGCCATGCCCACCTGGGGGCGCCAAAAGAAAACCTGCACCCAGGCGCCCGTGACCCTAGGATCTGCCCTGCATTGAACTTGAGTTTTTGGACAGTTTCTGCTTGAATTTGTTTGCAAGATGTCAGAATAGCCTCCCAGAGCTGCTGTTTGTATGTAAACCGCCTCCCACCCTCATAGATCTTTTTCTTGAGGATGCTCCAAAGGTTCTCAATAGGATTGAGGCCAGGGGACGATGGAGGCCACACCATGACTTTCTCTCCTTTTATCCCCATAGCAGCCATTGATGCAGAGGTATTCTTTGCAGCATGAGAAGGTGCATTGTCATGCATGAAGATGATTTTATTATGGAAAGCAAAGTTCTTCCTTCTGTACCAGGGAAGAAAGTGGTCAGTCAGAAACTCCACATACTTTGCAGAGGTCATCTTTACATCTTCGGGGACCCTAAAGGGGCCGACCAGCTCTCTTCCCATGATTCCGGCCCAAAACATGACTCCACCACCGCCTTGCTGATGTCGCAGCCTTGTTGGAACAGGGTGGCCGTCGACCAACCATCCACTACTCCATCCATCTGGACCATCCAGGGTTGCACGGCACTCATCAGTGAACAAGACTGTTTGAAAATTAGTCTTCATGTATTTTTCTGCCCAGTGCAGCCGTTTCTTGTGAGCATTGGTTAGTGGTGGCCGAATAGAAGGTTTATGCACAGTTGCAAGACTCTGGAGGACTCTACACCTTGATGTCCGTGGGACTCCAGAGGCACCAGCAGCTTCAAGTATCTGTTTGCTGCTATGTAATGGTATTTTAGCAGCTGCTCTCTGGATCCGATGCATGGATCTGGCATTGAACTATTTCACTCTTTTCGGTAGCAGAGAGAGCCTTTTTCTTTCCCATATTGCATGAAAATGGTGCTCTGCTTAATAATGTGGAACACCCTCCTTTAGTAGTTTTTCCTTAAATTGAGCTCACCTGGCAATCTAATTATCACAGGTGTCCGAGATTGTTTTCAGTGATCAAAATAGCCCTGAGACACAGTGCCATCCATGAGTTAAACTGAAAAACAAAATATTTAATCTTTGTGACACTTAAATAGAATTTGCATAATCATTTGGAACAGGGTGTATATTTGTATATCATGTCAGTGAGAAGTGTGTGTGTGTGTATATATATACATATATATATATATCACACACACACACACACACACACACACACACAAGCAAGCTGTCTCATGCACGTCCACACACACAAGCAAGCTGTCTCATACACACACATACACACACACAAGCAAGCTGTCTCACACACTCATACACACACATACAAGCAAGCTGTCTCACAAACACACAAGAACGCTGTCTCACGCACACACACACAAGCAAGCTGTCTTACACACACACAAGCTGTTTCTCCAGAATGACTTCCACAGTTCAGAAACAGACTGCAATATAGTATGGAATATAGTATACTGGAACAACAACTGATGATAAAATATATTGTTCCCATTGTGAGGACAGTTTCTGCTTGTAAAGATCTGAATCTGTAACTGCACACTGTGTCACTGATTAATTGTGCTGCATGTGTAAAATAAACAACAGAAACCTCTAGGTTTATACTTGGCCAAATAATGCATGGGGCACCAAACTGAACAAGACATTTCATGTCATGTTGTAAGGCTATCATTATCACACAATGAGCCAATATACAGTTACTTACATGCTGCTGTTGGAAAGTTAATTTTTTTGGTTTCCTTTCAGGGCCGCAATGTGTACGCTGACAGTGTGCGCCTTGGTACATCCAGACAGAGAATCTCATACCTCAGTCAGCTGCCTCACACTTCCTGCGCGTAGTGATGATGACACAGTGCTTCTTATTCCAAAGCTCACGAGAAGTACGACTGCACGACGCACCTGACTGTCAGTCCTGCAGCTGGATGCCTGTCAGGTTTTCCCGAGCAGGGGCCGATTGGACCCCTGCCGATATCACACTGATCCTTCTTTCCATAAAGCAATACCTGCATTGCATTGCTGGTATTGTAATTAGAACTCAGAACCGAAGCTGTCTGTGGCGCCATATAAACCTGAATTCCACGATGTGTAATTTTATATCTAAAGCCATTTGCCATGATGAGCCGAGTGTATGCATCTAAAGTTGATTGCCATGGTATGCAAAGTGAATGCATCTAAATATGATTGCCATGAAATGCCAAGTGCGCTATACCCAACACTTATCACACTATATAGTTACCCTTTTCAGTAAGTGAAGCTTACATATGTGTTATCCAAAGGGAAAAGAAAAAATTAAAACATAATATAGTGTAGTATTTAAAATCAAATGTGATATAAATAATAAAGTCTGTTAAGTGACCACTCACATGTGTCTGAGCAGAACCCTGCTCAGAAAAAACAGCATCAGGGAGCCCAAAAACTGGTAATGGATCACCATATACAGTTCACAGCTCCAGGAATTATACCCATGTACATATGAGGAGAGAAAGCAGGAATGTCAGTACAAACACGTTTAATACACAGATGTAAACACATTAAAATCTTACACTTAAAATCGCAGGAGTCTTCTCCAAAATTAAAAACAATGCAGATCATGCAGCAAAGTGTCCACTGATCAAAAATCCCTTCTGTCTCGTAGCACTACGCGTTTCACCTCAAAAAACTTTCACTTACTGAAAAGGGTAACTATATAGTGTGATAAGTGTTGGTATAGCGCACGAGTCACTTCCTTTTTTGTTCTGGTTTACACATGTTTGCTAGGAGTGAAACACTAGCTGTGTCTAGGTGCTGCTCACGCCATCACATTTTATGAAATGCCAAGTATATGCATCTAAAGCTGATTCCTTATAAAATATGCATTATAAGCAAGTGCGTCGTGAAAAAAATTACCATTTTCAAAATGGGATGTCGGTCCATAAAAGTTTGGGAAGTCCTGCTATAGGGTCTACTCAATAAAAAGAGAACTGCAGGGAATTGAGATACAAATTTCAAACTTTAGGTGAAAATCAGTATTTTTCCAACTCAGCTACTTTGGCCTAATGCTTTAAATTCTCATCTCAATTCCCTGTAATTCTCTCTTTACAGAGTAAACCCTTATATATTTTAGAACTCCCAATCTCTAATGTTATTCTATAAGCCCAGGTTCAAGCACTTGTGATAACATAACATGATTCAATATGAAATATGTAGTAATCATATGTAATATGTTTGTTATAGTAATACAATATGATGAAATATTTGCTTGGAATGCAAGAAGTAAGCAATAGTTAAAAGGGAGATTTTTAGAAATTCCCTTGTCAATTCCCTGCAATTCTCTCCTTTCATGAATAAAGATGTTTGTTCCCTGCCACATATGGCTGGTAACATTTACTCTTAGGGAGTTTCCAATAGTATTTAACGGAGAAAATCAAAGATTAAGAGATGCTCAACTGAGAATAAATGGAGCTAAGGATCTACTCACTGAAGTCGATGGAGTATACAGCTGTCTTTCATTCAACTCTGACTAAGAGGGTCCGGCTATCTTCTTTCAGAATTATTTTCAAAATGAAATAAAACAGAGTTAATATTTTAATATCATTTAGAATTTACCCCTTTTTTAAAATAACACCATGGCGCTTAAAACAGAACCCAGCATGCAACCACAGGTTTTGCCAGAGCACCAAGATTGCACAAACATGACTTGCAAGGCACCCAGCTTCCACACACTGGTGTTGCCGATACCTCCCTGGACGACATTTGCGCTCCTCAATGGGACTAAAACTCTCCTCCAACCTCATCACCACTTCTCACTTGCGTCTCCAAGATTTCGCCCGAGCTGCCCCCTCTCTCTGCAACACCCTTCCGCAGAGCATCCAGCTCTCTCCCTCCTTTTCAAACTTTAAAAAGTCCCTCAAAATGCATCTCTTTAAAGAAGCTTACCACGCAACCCACTAGAATACCGGTCACTTTACCTCTAGCTAATCCCACCTAGCTGGAACACGCACAATTCATCTTTGGCCTATCCCACCTAGTGTCACCCATCCACACTACTGATACTACAACTTTGATCCCTCTGACCTCTTCAATCCCTTATGTGTCTTATGATCCTATTCCCTCTAGAATGTAAACTTGGGAGCAGGGTTCTCTACCTTATGTACCAGTCTGTTCTAGTTTGTCTAACTTAGTATGTAGTTCCCTTCTATGCTCTGTACCTTGCGCTACGTAAATTGTTGGTGCTATATGAATAAATGTTAATGAAATGTAATGTTGCCAGAGCACCCAGCTTGCTCCCACTGGTCTTGACAGCAGAGGTGTCGCTAGGGGTGGGCTACTGGGGCTATAGCCCTGAATCCCCCTTGCATAGCCCCGAATGGAGAATCTGGGGCTAAAGTATACGCCTGGATTCCAATGCTATCATTGTTTAAAAAAAAATGACACAGGGGTGAGGGCCGATCGGGAGGAGAGGCTGCTATAGGGAGCTCTCTCCCTAGCCCCTCCTCCTCGAGGTGCGGCCCACAGGCAAGTGCCTGCGGTGACCGCACCTCCTGGCCTGGCCATACAGAGCACAGTGCGACGTGTTCAAGCTCCGCCCCTGTCGCGCTGTGAGATAATCCGCTTGATAGATGTCAGGGGAAATCCGTCAGAGGATCCAGCTGCAGACACCGCCGAAAACGTCCTCCTCCCTGCAAATAAACGGAATTTAGCAGGAAGGGGGACCAACAATAAGGTAAAAAAAATAAATAGAAGAAATGTGTGACTGTGTGTGGGTGTCTCAATGTGTGTAAGTGTGTGTCAGGGTGTGTAGGTGTGTGTGTCAGGGTATTTGCGTAAATGTATGTGTGTGTGTGTGTCTCAGTGTGTGTCTGGGTGTCTCAATGTGTGTAAGTGTGTGTCAGGGTGTCTAAGTGTGTATGTCAGGGTGTCTAGGTGTGTGTGTTAGGGTGTCAAGGTGTGTGTGTCAGGGTGTGTAAGGGTGTTTGCGTGTGTCTAAGTGTGTGTCTGAGTGTGTGTCTGAGTGTCTCAATGTGTGTAAGTGTGTGTCATGGTGTCTAGGTGTGTGTGTCAGGTTGTTTGCGTAAGTTTATGTGTGTCTCAGTGTGTGTCTGGGTGTCTCAATGTGTGTAAGTGTGTGTCAGGGTGTCTCAATGTGTGTAGGTGTGTATGTCAGGGTGTCTAGGTGTGTGTGTCAGGGTGTTTGTGTAAGTGTGTGTGTAAGGGTGTTTGCGTAAGTGTATGTGTGTGAGTGTGTCTCAGGGTGTCTGTGTGTGAGAAAGAGAGAGACAGTGTGTATGAGAAAGAGACAGAGAGAGATGGTGTGTGAGAAAGAGAGAGAGACAGTGTGTGAGAAAGAGACAGAGACTCTGTGTGTGTGAGAGAGACTCTGTGTGTTGTGTGTGAGAGAGACGCAGTGTGTGTGTGAGAGAGATATGGAGTGTATGTGTGAGAGAGAGATCATTTGAAGACCTAGCAATGCCCCGGCTTGACAGAGCACCTATACTGCACATGCAGGACATGTCCCAGCACCCAGTTTGCAAATCAGGACATGCTCCACCAAGCAAACTGCACACCCAGAACATACCCCAGCACCCAGATTATATACCCAGGACTATAAACATTTTATCCCATATACTGTAACGCAACAATGGATGCTGACTTTCCAGTTTATTGCAATTATGCTGTTGGAGACAGATGATGTCCATCCTTATAAAATTCAGGTCTTAATTTGTTAATGCAGACTTTGCAGACAATTGTTAAACCAAATCGCTGTCCAAACATTTTTATATTTCAATCTTATTAAAAAGTACTACTGTATGAGTTTTTTTAATTGGCATTTTATATTGACAGTTAAAAAGGGATAGTGATAGACTGAAAAGGTGGCTGGCTGGAATGTTGAAATACCATTGTTACAGATAAGTAGATCCTGTCAATTTAAAACCACAACTAGCTCCACCGATTACTCATAAAACAGCCATGGTCCCATTAAAGCCTGTTTCACAACCTGGATGTGCAGACAAGCAGAATATGGTACTGTGATAATAAAAATATCATTCACCTACAAGACAAAACACCAATAGGCAAAAAAAGCTGTTTATATGTTTTCTTAACTTTTTTAAATGGTCCAGCAATTTATCATATTTACTTTTCATTTTAGAATATGATATTTACTAGTTTAGTCCACTGTGAGTTTTTTTTTTGTATTTGTAGTAATCCAGAAACGTGGCGCATGTACATGTAGGAAAAAATAAAACACTATAGTGTAACACTATGCATACAGGAATCAGTGTATGGTGGGGGATGATTGCACTCACAAAAGTACATATACAATAGGCTCTTCGGGTGTGTGTGTGGTCTTCTTTAGACAAGCTAAGATCCTCACTTTTATGGCTCATCCAAAAGACATTAAAATGCATACATAGTTGACACCTTTTAAAGAAGAGTGCATTGTGCGTGTACTATACTGATTGCACTCACAGACTTAAGCTTCAAGCAGGTTCATTGAGATAAATATTCATCACATTTTGTGGACAACAGGCAATGTTCCTCTTCCCACCCATGATCTACATATATCTGTAGGCGTATATATGTATTTGACACACACTGATATATTATGGAAAACAGACACTATTCATGGAATTAAAGGTTCACTGCAGTATGAAAAAATGGACAAATAAATACATTCTATAGTAGACACTTTAAAAATAAATTTGCATCTATTTGTTCCAATATTTGGTTTTCTAGTTTTTTCAATACTTGGAAACTTTCATCCTCTTGAAACTTGGATCTGTGTAAGATGTCAGTGATGTCAACAATAACATTACACCAGTATCCTGCTCCACCAATCACTGCTCTCAAAAAAACTAAATATAGTTGCAGTTTCCTACTGAATGCGGTTGTCCCTGTACAAGATCACTGCAAGAGGATCCAGTTCATCTGCACTGATTCTTCTGCAATGTTTACATTTGCTTTTTACAGAAGATGGCTAGAGCTGGAAACATTGATAGGCATTCCCAAGAAGAATCTCTATTTTTTTTTATACAATGTACTGGTTACACACTAACAAATGCAATCACTGTGACACCTGGAGTGTCTCTAAAATTAATACAAATATGTAGACAATGTAAAAGAGCAGCGGCAAATGCTAGCAGAATGCTTGGTTGCATAGGGAGAGGTATTAGCAGTAGGAAGAGGGAAGTGCTCATTCCACTGTACAGAGCACTGGTGAGACCTCACTTGGAGTATTGTACACAGTACTGGAGACCGTATCTCCAGAAGGATATTGATACTTTGGAGAGAGTTCAGAGAAGGGCTACTAAACTGGTTCATGGGTTGAAGGATAAAACTTACCAGGAAAGGTTAAAGCATCTTAACATGTATAGCTTGGAGGAAAATGTAACTGAGGGATATAATAGAAACATCTGAATACATATAGGGAATCAACACAGTAAAGGAGGAGAGTATATTTAAAAGAAGAAAAACGACCACAGCTAGAGGACATAGTCTTAAATTAGAGGGACAACGATTTAAAACCATATTTAGTTAACCGGGGAGTAAAAAAAATATTTAGAAAATTGCGCAGACTAGATGGACCGAAAGGTTCTTTTCTGCCAACATATTTTATGTTTCTATATTAAGACAGTGTTATCTATACTGATAAATCAATTTATTATGTATCTAAGTCTTAGACATGTCTTATGTCCTATTTGCAAAGGTTTTTGTGGTTTGTTTGTTGACTCCATACGTTTTAAAGCGTATTAACAAGATCTTAATTTATTTATTTTATAGTATGTCTCTCCCAGATGCTTCCATCATGTCCAGTATCTGGTGAGTCACCTGTCTGCTGAGAATCACTTAATGTCCTTGTCTATTTGACTCCTACATTTATCTCATCATGGGAGGATGCTTCTCTAAACCTAAACCAGGTGAGCTTATGTAAACACTAAATTATTTATCACATGTCATGGGGTCCTGTACAGTGACCTATCTTAAGCATACAAACTCTCTGCGGTTACTGCTGGAAGGAATGTTAATTCTACGCTCTTGCCGGGAGGATTAAAGAGCGCTCTAGGTTACAATTAATCCTAGGAAAATTACACTCTACCAGTGAAGCCTGCACTGTAATGAGTTTGGCCCAATGTAACACGCTTTGTACTGGTCACTATACTGCTAAATTCTTTTGCAGTTTGGAAGCAATAACAGTGGGGTGTAGTTTGATCCATGCACAGTTTTGGCAGCTCATTCTGAATTCAAGAAAAATAACTTAATTGCAAAAGATTTAGCTGAATAGATTAGTTTGCTATTTTGTTTAATAAAAAAAAACTTAATACATAATTAAAAATTGTTTCATAATTACCTTAACCCTTTAAAAGCTTGAGTACTTTGTTAAACGTTTCTGTTTTTACACACATCCTTCAAAGTCTGCAGAATATTTGTTCCCTCCCAGCTCCAAACTATAAAATTGTTTTTCTGACCAAATCGACTTTAAAAGCAGAAGAATTCGAGCACTTGTACTAGTAATAATAATAATGAAATATCAGTAATCGGAAGTGGATGGTAATTTTGTGTTTTTATGTAATGTCTAAATCTATTTAAGAGGTAATGTCATATCTTAGAGCCTTCATAATAAATATGCTGCAGACACATCTTGTAAGCCTTTAACCCCTTAATGACGTTAGGACGTACTATGCCGTCCTGACTTTAAGTGCCTTAAAGTCATTAGGACGGCATAGTACTCCTGTATTAAACAGCGTATCGCGACTCCCCGCGATGAGCTGTTTTCGGATCCCGCTGCAGGCACTTGCAGCCGGATCCCACCTGTCAGATGAGGCCACTTTGAGTGGCCTCAGTCTGACAGGGGAAATGTAGCCGGTGCTCAAAGCGAGCACCGGCTACATTTCTCCAAATCGCGCCGTGCCCGAACTTCCGGGCACGTCTCCGTGACGTCACACGTGACGTCCGGAGGTCTCGCGATTTTTTTGCAGGGACCCACAGGGTCTATTAAGACCCTGATCGGGTCTCTGCCAGAGTGTTCCTGGCTACCGATCACCTTGTGATCGGTGACCAGGAACCAATCGTGACGTTTTGGTGCTTGCATCGTTTGGGATGCAAGCACCTTGCGTCACGAAGGGGTTAATAAGTCTAAATGCACTGTCTATAAATCACATAGGATACAATCTATGCTGCATTCTCCAAGGGGACCTGTACTTCAATTCCATTAAATGCATAAAGGCAGTTAACAGCATGACAGTAAGAAATGTGTAAACTGAACAACATGAAATAAAAGTAGGCGATAAAATAGGGAAAAGTATTAAACTAATTTATACTAGCACCTAAGAGTCATATACATTACTTAACAGCAGTGGACAAGGATACGAAAAGGAATGAACCTGAAGGACTTGAGTATGTTTTAAACCTAAATTACTATATCATAATGTTAATTATATAATTAATAATCTTACATCCAGAGAAAGCAAGAATAGCAGTAAACTTGTATTGTGTCATTATGTTGCAACTGATGGTCTATGCTAAAAGATTAATAACTCTTCCTCACAGACATGGCTGATTTTGCCAATAAATATTGGGGTATTATTAATGCAAAATGAATGTAACATATTTCCACAGGAAAACAAATATTTCTATAAAATGTATATTAAATATTGAGCAATCCATTACCCAAAATATTGATATTTTTTTTTATTGGCCTATGATATTAAGGATTATATATAATTGATTGAGGGGAGTGATTACAATGTTACATCTTTAATCTTGTATTATATCACCTGAGATATTCATTATTATATTTAAATGCACAAAAATGTAAATCATAGGCTGTTTACATTTTTTAGTACTACAAATAAAATTCTTATATACAAAAAAAAAATGTTCTATGTGGCAATGAATTACATTTAAGTTACAGAAGGTTATTTCCCTGTAGATGTGGGTACTGCGGAGTTAGTTTTCAGTTTTAGTGGACTTACATAATGTAAAATCAAATATGCTATGGCATACACCCAAGATTTTACATTTTAAAAGAAATCAATATATTAGCAGGATAAAATAGATATTTAGGGAGTAGACGATAAGCTTGTTCAAGAACAGTCCTCTTCAACTTGTTGTTCCTGTATGCCTAAATTCACAATTCTACCACCAAGTTGTATGTTGTGTTTGCCCGTTAAAGAGCACTGGCGCATATTTTAATGCATTAATGCTTTATAAATAAACTTGTGATGTTATGATCTACAAAGCTATAATACCCCTTTTCTTACAGTAGAAATAAAAGTTGAAGTTGTTCTACCAGAGAAAGAAAGGGAAAAAGAAGACATGTCACCGAATGGCAAAGCCAGCCCACTTGCCTATAAAACAAATGGGACAACGCGACACTATCACCATGAAGAAAGGCCCATCACCCTGAATCCTTATACAAACCCCAAAGATGTAGTGGAAGCATCAGTATGCCACGTTAAGGACCTGGAGAATGGACAGTAGGTGCTAGAAAATAATAAGTAACCTAATATAGCACTAAAAAATAGAATATATGCTTACTTCAAGGGAAATAACATGTACAACAATTTGGTCATAAATACAAATAAAAAGAGCTGTTACCACTGCCACTTGCTTTTTAAAAGAAAATATGAACTTGTAATCTTTTCATTTGGTTATCAAAAATATAAAATGGTGGATGAATAGATGCTTAACCAACATTTTACAACGGAGGTAGCTTATTTGTTTTCATCACAAATAAGTAGTATAAATTAGCTCTGATCAACGTATTAAAGGTTGGTGTGGTTTTTCTAATGCTTCTATAACGGATTTATAGTATTTTCCAATATGGCCAGTAACTTACCTATTATCAAACATGATTAATCTATACTTCATGTCATAAATATGTTATTTGTTGAATTACATGGATAGTGGAATATATGTAGACATAGTGACATAGTAAAAGAAGTAGTCACTGCATACCTTCATGGACATGAAGTATTTGTAATTTGGACAGTGTGTGAGATTGCCAATTTTAGAAAGGCATTTATTCACTTCAATGAAATGTATCTATCGTTAAAAATATTTTTTCAATTTCAGTCCTAGTATTACGAAGTAAATAATGGAATCAGTTATGAGTGAACATTTAAGTACAGTATTTAGTCTCTTGTTTCTGTAAAACCTATCTTTGCAAAGGTCTTCCTCTCTAATAAAAACATTATCCTGTACTGGGGAAGGAATCCCTCTGGGAAATGTTGGCATTTTATACACATACGTGTAGGATATTCTATGAGTAAATGAGATCTCTTAAACAAATACTTTAAAACTTGATCTGTTGCTTGGCTGCAGAGAATATTGATGGATTGTTGTGATGAGTCTTGTGAACACTATTATATATAACCTGTTATATATTTGTCCAAAATAAATTACTGAGTAAACGTAACAGAATCCATGATTTTAATGTTAATACTATCGATTCTGGAGTAATGCTGTGTCTCTGCTAACTGTTGTCATTTTTCTGTACCATCAGGATGCGGGAGGTTGACTTGGGCTGTGGTAAAGCTTTACTAATTAAGCAAAATGGAGAATACTACGCAATGGGACACAAGTGCCCCCACTATGGAGCGCCGCTAGTGAAAGGTTTGCACATAGCATATTCATTACAGCATACAGAGTAACAATGCCCTAAGAAATATACTTAATTTGAGATGCTTGCTCTGCCTGGCTTTATAAATTGTAGACTATTTACAGCCTTACATTATGATAGGTGTAAAGAAAATCAAGCAACCCCAAAACATGAGTTTTTATTATCACTTTCATTCTCTTGACTCTACTGCTTTACAATCACTTTAAAGCACTTTTGTGTTTTTAACTTGGATGCAGTCACTATCTCAGATGCATCCTTGCATCCTGGATATGGGTTTTTGTTTTGTTCTCTCATATTTTTTAGCTTGTGCTTTATTGTCTAAGCATATGCAGGAGGAATGTACTGTCCTATTGTCACCAGAATGCAACATGACTATTGCTATAAATACATTTAATATTTTCCTTCCTTTACTACATGAAATGTATTCAGTACAGACAGTACTTAACATGCTACCCTTTTTTTTGGGGGGGGGGGGGGGGGGGACATTGGAGGAGCACCCTTTGCTACCCCATTTTTTTTTCTTTTACTGGCTGTGTTCCCTACAGCACTATGTTAAGCAGGCTGCACATTTAACGCCGAGTAAAGCTGGCGGACAAAAAAGGACAAATTATGTCCTGGATGCCTTTTCATTGAATCATTGTTTGTGCAGTAGTTACCACACAAAATGATGTTTAAATACTGTCTTTTTTCCCCACTATGCTAAACCTCCATGAAAACATGGAGGTATTTAGCAGATGTGGTATAAATATTACCATACCCGTTACTGGAATTAGAGTCGGGCATAGAATCAAAACTGCCTGTTAATTTACCACTAATGCCACTATTTAATGTAACAGGGACCATTGAATCTGGACCATTTTTTGGTGCTTTCAACATATGCCAAAAAAGGCTTTTGATCACAATGACTGGGCCTTTCTCAGGGCCATCATTGAGCACATGGGTTTAAGCCTCAAGATGCGCTCCTGGATAAAGGCATCATCTATCTCAGCATGTGTCTAAACAAATGGAATCCTGTCTCAACCCCTAAAGATCTCAAACGGCACCCGAAAAGGCTGCTCACTTTCTCCTCTCTTTGTCCTCACATTATAGCCCATCTTCAATGTCATAAGAGTGAATGATGGCATTCATGGTATCCTAATAGGTCCATCCCAATACAAAAAAACAGTATTTACTGATGACATGTTGTTTCTCATACTCAACCTTTAAAATCAATTGTTATGAGGGGAGGGGCTTTCCAGTGCACCTCTCCTGATGTCATAACCCAGATAGGAACAATATTTCCATACAAACGATATAGTAATTGATAGGCGTCTGTCTCACGCCTGAGTTTCCACACATTTACCAACTAATTTCTCTCCACTACATTAAAAATTTTAATCAGGCCAAAAATGATGGACTTTCCCAAATGTCTCCTGGATGGAGAGATTAAATGCAATTAACGTCTTCTCCTGTGCCTACTGTATTTATTTCAAATCTTGATGTATCTCACTATTGAAATCATTCTTTACTGCCATACAAAACATTGTCACTACTTATGTCTGGAAGGGCAAAAAAGTAAGACTTAAATACATGCTCTACTATCAAGCTTTCCAAAAAAGAGTTATCGACTGATTAGTATCCCTTAAGCATAAACAATGGGTCCAGATAGACTATCACATAACTAAGGGTTCGTCGTGGCATCTTAGTGACTCCATCAGAGAAATTGGATATTGCCATACGTAAACTAGTAAATTTTGTCTAGTCTTCGTGGCTAGTAACAGACCTTCATAAAATAATAAAATAATCACATCTGAACAATCTTGCATAATTGCATAGATAAATTATTTATTATACATTCTTTTTTTTTTTTTACTTTACCAAGCAAACAAACAGAATCCCACTGTAATATGGCTTTTGGGCATTTTTTTTCACCTCCCAGGTGTGCTATCCAGAGGTCGGGTACGTTGTCCATGGCATGGTGCATGCTTCAATATTGCAACAGGTGACATTGAAGATTTCCCAGGTTTGGATGGTCTGCCAAAATTTCAGGTACAAACCAAATCTATATAAATTAAGGTGGTTGTAGATCTATTTAGCTCCAAATATTAAAAGCATGGTTTTTTTTTTATCTAAAACATCCAATTTCATAGTGAACTTTAGTCTTTTATTTTAATTAATTTAAATGAAGCATAAACCACATCACAAATCATTTATGTGATTATGTGACATATTAGTAATTGCTTTAAGGATGAGCAATCCATGGCCATTTAAATGTGTTGCAAACCATGGCCCCTAGATATGTCTATAAGTCCACATTTCATGTGCTTATTTTAAATGGCACTACTGAGAGTGATACTGTCCTTGCTTTTATATTTGGAAAAAATTGAAGTAGTATGGCTTCCACTTCAAAGCAGCATACCTGTTTCATAGATAGACTTGACCTGGTCAATGGAATCTAAATATGTTGGTGTATGTGCAGTGGTTATGTAGGAAGGAAAAAGAGGCTGAAGGTAATCAACTCACTGAATTGTTATACATATTCACAAATTGCTTATGTGTCTCCCATTGTGTTAAAGAAAAAAACTTATTTAATGACTACTTTGCACTAGCTGCTACTACACTTCAATAGTACATCCAACACTTCCTGTAACTCCTGCTACAATCTATCACTCTTCTAATTATTTATAGAAACATAGTTTGCTATGGACTATAAGAACCAGTGGGACCTTTAAGTCTGCCTGTAATAAATTCCAGGATAGTTTTATTATTAAATCCAATTATTAGAACTCCTTAAACTTGTTATCCTATTATTCAAGGTATATACCACCCTTTCTGTAAAATTGTATTTTTTCCACTTTCGCCCCTACTTTTCCACCTTCCTGCTACAAATGATGCCCTTTTGTTTATAAAACACTGATGTTTTCTGCTGTCCCGGTAGTTTTACTGATAATGTCACGGAATATTCAACGTTCAGAGTCAAGTGCTATGATAAAAGCCACTACATAGTATATGTGGCCCACAATTAACTTTTTAAAATCAGTATATAGATAGCCTACGCTAAGGTCATTATATGTATCACAACCATTGTCTGTAATTTACACGTGCAAGAAATGTACTTGAATTACTCTAATTTTTAGCTACTAATTATCTATTTTTAAAACCCTCAGGTGAAGATCGAGAAGGAGAGAGTTTATATTCGGGCAAGTAAACAGGTGAGTGACAGCTTTACAGTAGGGATTTTTTCAAATAGTGTGTACTTTTATTATCTGAAGACAATTATTATCTGTCAAATCTTAAAGTGTTTTTTTTAATTTTTTTATTTTAGGCTCTTCAATCACAAAGGAGGACCAAGGTAATGGCTAAATGTATAGCACTCAGTAACTACAGCACAGCGATCACCAACATCCTGATCATTGGAGCAGGTAACATTACATTAACATTTAGATACAACTAACAATATACACAGCCCTTGGTACAAAGTATACATACTAATTACAGACCACGTCAGATGAACAGAGACACAGTTATACATGAGGTTGGGTAATACATGTGCTTGCAAGCTTACACTCAACAGATATTGCATATAGCAAAATATTACATTATACATGTATTATTAATATACATTATTAATGTATTAAAGGTTAGTAGTAATTTAGCAAAATACAATACTGTTCAAAAGTTTAGGATCATTTAGAAATTTGGGGTTGTTTTATAGACCTACTTAGGTGGGTTTGTTGCTCTACATTTCTTCTGTCTTTTAGAAATTGTTTAATCTCACCAATTAAAATAACATAAAATGGATCACAATTACAGTGTATACATTACTGTTGTAAATAACTATTGACTATTTAATGACTGTAAATGGATAATTTTTTTAGAATATCTACATAGGGTTACAGAGGCCCATTAACAGCAACCACGACTCCTGTGTTCCAATGGCATGTTGTTTTAGCTAATCCTAGTTTATCATTTTAAAAGGCGAATTGATTATTAGAAAACCCTATTGCAATTGGGGAACAGCTGAAAACTGTTGTACTAATTAAAGAACCAATTAAACTGGTTGTCTTTAGACTACTGAATGTCTGGAGCATCAGATTTTCTAGGTTCACTCATAGGCTTAGAATAGCCAGACACAAAGAACTTTCTTCTGAAACTCATCAGTCTTTTCTTGTTTTGATAAATGAAGACTATTCCATGCAGAAAATTGCTGCAGCACAGCTCATCGCGGGGAGCCGTGATAAACGTTTACTGTTAGGACAGTCTATGCCGTCCTGCAGTTTGTCATTTTGAGCATCAGCTACACTTTCTGTGTCAGACTGAGGTGTCTGAAAGTGGCCTCATCTGCAGCAGGATCTGGACATAGCTCCTCGTGGTGAGTCGCGATGAGCTGTTAAATGCAGGACATTCTATGCTATCCCACAAGCCTTTGGGCACTAAAAAGTAGGATGGCATAGACCGTCCTGCAAGCGGGAAGGAGTTAAATAGTACACACAAAATACTGGTCTCAACATCAACAGGGAAGAGGAAACTCTAAGATGCTGGTATTCTAGAAAAGCAAAAGATATGTCAGACTGGTCAATACAAAGAAAAGATTAAGATAGACAAAACAACACAGACACTGGACAAAGGAAGAATGGAAAATATGTTATGGACAGTTTGATGTGCTCAAATCACAAAGAAGAACAATAGTGAGATGCAGGCCACATGAAAAGATGCTGGAGGAGTTCTTGATGCCATCTGTCTAGCATGGTGGAGGCTATGTGATGGTCTGGGGGTGCTTTGGTGGTGGTAAAGTTGGAGATTTGTACAGCGTAAAAGGGAAGAAGAAAGGCTATTACTCCATTTTGCCACACCATGCCATACCCTTTGGATGCATTGGATTGGAGCCAATTTCCCCCTACAACAGGACAATTATCCAAAGCACAGCTCTAAACTATGCACAAAATATATAGTTAAGTCAGCTGGTATATATAATGGAAATAGAAATTTCTAAGTGACCCCAAACTTTTGAAAATTGTATTCATATTTTGGCTGACAGAGATATAAACCACACTCCTGTCAGCACACTCTTGTGCCATGTTTGTGCTCATAGGTGATTATTATTATCAAGGTCAGATTCTTCATAAAGCACAATGAGAAGTCTTCTTAATGGCATTACAGAATTCTATAGCGGGCCTATCCCTAACATGTCTGCACCAACCATACAAAGAATCCTGTCTTTTTTTGCTTTCTGTGAATTATATTCCTATTATATACATATTTTTTGTATACACACAAACATATAACAAATAACAGAATACTCAACAGATTATAATGAGCTATTTTCCCTTTGACAGAAAGAATGCAATATGTCATTATGACTTGAATGCACCCATGCTCTAATAAAATACTTGTTTTGTCTACTTTAAGGACCTGCTGGATTATTGTGTGCAGAAACCCTAAGACAGGAGGGATTCTCTGATAGGATTGTAATGTGCACTTCTGAAAAGTACCTACCATATGATAGATCCAAACTAAGCAAGGTACGTATCGGCATAATTAAACTGTGTTTTGACATATATAATGTCATAACTATTATTACCAAATTACTAATCTTGTAATGTTAATGTTAGTAAAACAAAAAGCTAAATGAGTCTACTTTCTTTTCAATGCACTTCCAGTGTCTTGATAATATTTAGCATACCTGTTAGAGATATATAATTTGATTTGTTTGCTTGAAATGTTTACATTCTGACAGGATTATGATCCTCACTGATTGTTTTTTGTTTAATCCTTTGCGTCAATCCTTTTAGAAGCTAGTTATGATCTTATAGTGAATTGATTCAATTTGACATCAAGTAACATCACCACCGCTTTTTTGACAATAATGATCATCAACTTCAACTAGTCATTTTTGTAAAATGTTTATAGTATTGTAATATTTAAAAATTAATCTGTTCACTAGTTGTTCCTAGGAAAAGGTGAGCCATAACATTCACTTGAATCTGTGGTTCCTTAGTTTTACACAAAGTTTTATGTTAACATGGTCTTTTGTTTTTACTGTATCAGCCATATCTAATATCACCTCTGAGCTATTTAGTGTGAGTTCTAATTTTAGCCATTGGGTCTCCATTTTGTTGCTCACATAAATGAAGCAGGCAGTTATTGACTATATGATAATTTTGTGTTTTGGTAAAAACTTTTTTACAATTTGTTCAAAATCAACAGCATTATTGAAAAATATATAGTTAAAGTAAGGATTGTAATTTTGAGCTACCCTTTTTTTCCATGATACTAAATAATGAGGTGAATCGTTTCATATGTGGTATGTTCGCAGAAAAAATTAGTTAACATAGAAAACAGAGAAACATAGAATGTGTTCGGTCCATCCAGTCTGCTCAATTTTCTAAATACTTTTATTAGTCCCCAGTTCCCTATTTTATATCTCGGATAGCCTTGTACCTATCCCACGCATGCTTCACAACAGAAGACTTATGCTGTAACTTTTTTTACTGAGATGACACTATGGGCATATTCTTGATATCATACTAGCCAGAATCCTATAAAATGAATAGATTAAATGAAAAATTTACATGAAGTTTTTTGTGTTTAATTGAAAACCTCAGGTAACACTAGTCATACTTGTGTTTGGCCTGGCAAACTGCATAGATGAAATTATGTTTTTTTCCTTAATGTGGATGCCCAGTCCTCTAACTCCATAAACCCATAATACTTAATACACTAGACCACAGGGATACATTTTTTTTCTAATCAAATGTTATCTTGTCTACTGCAGTCAATGGACTCGCAGGCTGAGCAGATTTTTCTTCGCTCCAAGGACTTCTTCCACACATATGACATTGAGGTTTTGACAGAAACACAGGTAAGGCATTTGAATAAAAGTAAAACTGGATCATTTCAATAATTATCTGTTCTCTATCTTATTCATAAGGATGAAAATATATGTTCTGCGTTAATCTATAATACTAAAGAAAACACAATACCATAATTGATATTTATTGCTGTAGCTGGCTAGTCAGATATTTTTAGTCTTCACATGGCTTCTTAAAGGCCAGAAAGTAAGGCTATTCCAGTTTAATGTGAAGTTATGTCAATCAGTAGATTGTTTGACTATCATAACCATACTTAAGTAGTCACATGCCATCCAGTACTGACTTTCACCCATAAACTTTAAAAGTCATTGTTCACTATAAGATCCAGATGTGTAGAATGGTGATGTTCTCAGGATAGCAGTCAAATGTAGTTTTATGACATTAGTAAAGGTCCCCAAAAATAATGTAGTGCATAGTAAATCAAGACCGTTGCGCTTCAGACACTAGGAAGACCTCAGAGTGTTGTATGAAGCATTATGTTTGTTATGGTAAATATTATAATAAATACAAAGTTTATGTGTATTAAAATCAGTGCATTTGGAAGGACATTTTGAATTCACATTCTGCAGAAATGATTTCAGGTTGTCAATGTGGACACAAAAAATAAGATGGTGCTTTTCAAAGATGGATTCAGAATGGAATACAATAAACTGCTGATTGCCACTGGAAACACGTGAGTTGATAACCACAAAGCTGGAGATTACTCTTGAATTAACTACATTAAGCACTACATGCTGTGTGTGTGTGTGTGTGTGTGTGGGGGGGGGGGGAATAAATGCACCTGTCTGAGCTGTAGTGCACTCAGCAAACAGGTGGGTGAAGAGCAGCCTTCTTGTTTACCCAAACCAGACAAATTGTTCGTGTTACAGGACCTGGTCCTGGGACACTGCATTATCATCAATCAACAGTATGAAAACATGTATGGTTTAATAAAAGAGAGTAAACTCTCACTTTGTCTCAGGAAAATGTAACTCTTTACCCCTTTCTTGTGAAACCAACACAAGTCCGTACTATTTGATAATATGCTTCAGCTCTGTTTAATCTGTGGTTTATTGATTTATATCAGTCCCCCATAGACCAATAGAATAACATTATGGCCAGGAACTGACTGATTAGAAACACAAATTTACACACGCTGCTTGACAATATGATGCATGGCTAAAATAGTGAAATAATTATTTCATGGTTGTAACCTACAGTCCCAAGACCCTGACTTGTAAAGGGAAAGAACTGGATAATGTCTTTACAATACGAACGCCAGAGGATGCCAATCGGGTGGTGAAATTGGCAAGCAGCAGGAATGCTGTCATTGTGGGGGCATCCTTTTTGGGTGAGGTGCTAATTCAAAGCCAAAATGTAATAATTGTACTTGTTATATTTATCTGGTATACTAACAATTCATTACATTTATTACTCTACATGAGTGAGACACCACTCCTATCAACCACAACAAATTATGTCTTTCTCTGTATATATATATAAACACTGAGCCCTAATTAGCTAGAACCCACTCATCAACAATAACTGCGGGAAAGTCTGACAAAAGACACCCTCTCCTAAATTCCCAAGGTGATATAATCTTACATTTTACAGGAACAAATATTTAGTGCATTTTTTAACACTGTGTTTTACTTTTCCAATATTAATATTCACATTATTCTTTCCATTATTAACATGCAAGGCACTCACTCACTACCACATACTTTATTTCATATAAAATGAAATATTTGGCCAAAAATAACAGGAGGGTGATCACGGGGTCAGCTTTTTGCCCAATGTTTCATTTTATTGAATTGCCCTTAATAAACTATTTGTTTAACGCTATGTAGCGTGAGTTCCTAAGTTTGTCATTCTTACTTTTCATAACATGAATGTCTGAATTAGCCAGTACCTCATCCTGTGTATGGTATTGTTTTTTCTGTCTCTAGGTATGGAAGTTGCAGCCTATTTATGTGAAAAGGCCCACTCTGTCTCTGTGGTTGAACTGGAGAATATTCCCTTCAAAAAATTCCTCGGAGAAAAGGTTGGACTTGCCATTCTAAAGGTAATTGATATATTTCAACAGCCAATACACAAAATGAGGGAATTCACTTAATGGTAACACCCTTGGTTGAGCCACAGTTGGTAGACCACCGAGGACTTAGCTGCCCCACAACTGTAAGACTATTTAAGAGGAGTTCTGAGGAACAAGAACAAAGTAGGGTACCAACGGACATAGAGGCATAGAGGATAACCGGAATGGAAATTGGTCAGTACAGGTGAAAATCAGGCAAGCAAATACACAGCCAGGGATTGAGGTTGGCAGAGCACGTGCAGACAGTTCCACATAGACACACAAGAACCCGCGCTCCACCTCCTTTGGCAAATAATCGCTGCACCAGGTGAGTAACCTTGGAGATCCACTCCGTGAATGGTAGACTGAAATGCAGTACAAGGCAAATGATAGCAGAGCGGTTGCTCACCCATGAATGATTGGTCTTAGTCTTAGTGCTCCAGTACAAATACCTATTTCTTTATTGATCCATAGTTTAAAGCATAGCAGTGGCACAAAGCTCATACGACTGAGTTCATTGTTGTGACGAAACGCGGTGTGGGATGTCAAGTCCATATCATCTGACTCGTGCCTCTCCGGCACTGCGGGGATATCGTTCATGCGGATGGAATGCCCTGAGAGCGATGGATGAGTCCCCAGGTGGCAGAGACAGGCCCTCGAATCCATGATCGTGGGGGGACCCTCTGAGAGGACAGACCCCTCTGCGACAACAGCGCAATGGCTTTTAAAGCATCATAACCATTGCATTAAAAAAAATGAATGAACCAAAACATTATAAAACACCCAGTTAATAATAAACCAATGCATATATATCTTGCATATCTCACTGCTTGTGTGGATATCTATATACTGAAAGGGTTTTCAATACACGGTTACCCACACAAGCAGCAGGAAGCTTAGCCTCATTCCCAAAGCCTGTCCTGATAAGCGACACTTAGAGTGATAGACATTTGGAGGAAGCATGCAAAACAATAATGAAGATCAATTTCTAAAGTTCCCTGTATAAATGGATAAGATTAGGTGAGACTATAAAAGTAAGCAGAGCCTGAGATCCTAGTCTTGAACAGGAGAGAATTATGTAGAGAAAAGGATGGATAATTTGTACTTAAATTGGCAGAGCGCCCAGAAATAAGAACAGATCAAATTTACCTTTCTAAGTCCAGTTTGGATCAAGACTAAGTATTAACATTTAAGGAATTTTAAGCTCAGTCGCTCTACACTTGCTACACTTTATCAAGTACCATGACGAATTTAATTAACTAAGTGTAACAAGAAAGTATCCATACTGGCTGTCAGCCAATACACAACGTTTTATTGAACTACTCCACAAGGGGACAGCCATTAACAAATATTCAAAAATACTCTTGTAAGTTACTCATATTGTGATAACTAACACCAGCACCCTAACAGCTTATTAATGAACAAGCTATGTTCTATCTTGGTGTGAAAAAAGTGCTCAAGTGTTAAAAATGTTAAAACACTAATCGAACTATCTAGCAGGCCTTCTAAGCATTCATTTGTACAGTCCTTTAATTTGGGCATATATTGCAAAACACTTGGAAGCAGCATAAACTCAGCCCAAGAGACTGTCATGAAATGTAGGTGGTACTTTGTTACCCCATTCAGATTTAAAACAACCATATATTTGGTGTTATTAACACCGAAATGTTTTTTTTACATACATTTTGTATTTTTTAAATACTTTTTTAAATACTAACAAAAGTGAAGTTTCATATATCTAGGGAGTATCTACTCTATTACATAAGTTAGCTACATTTTTTAAATACACACTTTTAAAAAAATGTATACAGGAATGTAAATCAAAATAATTTTATAGTTTGATAAAGTGTAAAACAATTATACAGATTATACTTGAGACATAAATACTTATCTGATGAGAGAGAATTAATGTGAAGAAAATAGGTTGGCTCTGATTGTACAAACAAATCTCAAATTGTACTAACAAATTTCTTCTCTATATTCCAGATGTTTGAAAACAATAGAGTGAAGTTCTACATGCAGACAGAAGTTTCAGAACTAAGAGAACAAGAAGGAAAGGTATATCCTAATTTTCGTCAGTTGCTATAAAAACAATAATATTTATTAGGTAAATAATTTTAACTTTGGCCAGATGAGTCTGTTGCCAGTAGAATCCTACTCTGTATGACGACATGTATGCATCAATATGAATTAATATGTGGGTTGAGAGACTGGTATAAGTGCCATGTTGTGACAGTGTATATCCACATACAGTTAACCTTTTTTTCTGTTATCTCTGTCAAGCTAAAGGAAGTGGTGTTGAAGAGTGGAAAGGTTCTCAGAGCTGATGTGTGTGTAATTGGCATAGGTAAGGGAACAAAACTCCTTGGGCAATGCTGGGCTACTCTCATGGGATCTGATTAGAACACTGCCAACCAACGGCTGCTATGAAACTGATACTAAGAAATGTCTTGCCACCTTAGTAATACTTTACTGTAATTTACATTTTTTGACTCTAGGGGGGCTATTCACAGAAATGAGAGTTGAGGTGATTTGAACATTTAACCCCTTAGTGACAAGACTGTTGCGGAATATTTTTACCCTTCATGAAAATGGCTGTTTTAACATTTCTGTGGTGTTTGTGCTTAGCTTTAATTTCCCTCCTAGTTCACACATATCACATACTGTTTTTGTTGCCATGAAAATTGTTTTTTTTATTCCATTATATTCCAGCATATCATATAATTTACTACAAACAAAATGATAAAATATGGTGAAAAAACCCCAAAACTTTTTCCATCTTTGACCTGAAAAACCTATTACACAATTAGAAAGACACTGTCAAAATTTCGTCCTGAGTTTGGAAATATGCATGATTACATGTGTTTCTGTTATTTTTTGCAATTTATAGGGCAATAAAGTAGTGATTTTTGTTTCCTAACCATTTTAGGATGAACGGTGATCTTTTGACCCCAACCGTAACCCTAATTCCTCTGTAACCCTAAGAGGAACTTTTAACTCTAACCCTACATCTATTATTATTAGATCTGGGGTTAGCTTTTTCCTTTTTTTTCAATGTAATGTTAACTCTAGGGGCAGTCAAGCAACAGTAAAAGAGGGATGGAATTAAATTAAAAATGGAACAATCAGTCAGAACTTTCTAATTGTTTCCATGGTGATTACTCCACATTTAGAACTTTGGCCCACAATTGCTCTTTACACATGGATTTGTTGTGGAATAAATAAACCCACTGATTATGGAAAAAACAAAAACAGAGTGACGGAAATTATTTCTTAGCACTTCTGTCACTCTTTCCTGATACGGGCAAGTACAATATTAGACGGCTGCTCCATGCTCATTTTAGCACAGGACATACCAGGTAGTGGGGGGAAACTCACCAGGTTTGGCCCTGCACAATAGATAGATAAAATGGTGAGATGAAATGTTGATCTCACCTCAACTCACCTTATCTCAGCTGCAACTCACCACAACACACATTTTAGTGAATGGCCCTCTATATTGTATACCCAAATTTACTTGAAATGATTAATATCTTTCTCATATAAGAAAAGGTAATGTTTACCAAATGTTATGTAAAATAACCATCACTAGCTTCTTCCACTGGTTGTTATTATTAGGCAGGACAATTAATTAAACTGTAGGGCACTCTTATTATATTTGGAAATGTAAAACATGTTTTCACATTAGGTAAAGTAGTTTAAAAGGTTTATAAATTGCTACTATATAAAGCGGGTTCTCGTGTCGGGGTGCAGGTTGTCAGGGGGAAAAGTGAGCAATACTGTGGAGGGTACTCTAGATGCTACACTGATAAACTCTAATACAGAGAATTTAACAGTACATATAATTTCTGACATAGATACGAGTCACATTAGGTCATTTTTTCTACATAATTTTAATTTATTTTGACTTTATTTCTACTTAATTTTGATACTAACTTTTGTGCTTAAACTCATTATGGTGCAAGATGAAGATTACTGCTTGTTTAGTGCACAGGTTTTTTTCCAGTGTGATTTGATAAATCACATATTTAATATTTTACTCAAGCCCTTCCCAGTAATTACTCTGCATGCATACTGTAGGTGCTGCAGCACTGATTATATAGACACTGAGCACATAAAGTTTTGTTTCATTTAGTCACATCATATGCTGCTGGTATTGAATACATTGTGTGGACTGTAATAGACTTGTTATTGTACACAGTAGGAACATTTAACAGTGCAACACATTGATGATATCACTAGAGAGACAGGAGATTCCATTCATTTGAATGAAATTATTCTCATTGGTTGCTGCAGCAAAAAAAAAAAAAAAAAAAGGAAATTGACTTTTACTTAGCCAGTGTGGGTAGTCCTAGTTTCTTGCAAACTGCTATAATTTCACAATTTCATCTAGCCGTAAGTATTTTATATTTTAAACAAATCAAAATGTAAAACACATACTTTGAAAGCACGTTAATATTCATTAATATTTGGAAGGTGCATTTTGGGACTGTCTATCCCTTTAACATGCCATCTTAAAAATACAAAATTATTAAGGGACTGTGTGTATTACATACTTTCAATTACTTGTAATAATTCTTCAAAATAAAATCTATTTTTTTTTCAGGAGCAAGCCCTACTACAGGATTCTTAAAACAAAGTGGCATTACCATCGATTCCAGAGGTTACATCCCAGTTAATAAGGTAACCGAGCACAAGTATGGGTATTTGGGTATCTTTCTGTCTTCTAGAACATTGCGTACATAGTAAATAGAAAAGAATATATCTGTTTTGAAAATGGGAAGTATGGCCTTGGTGACAGTTTATCTTTATACAGCACTGACTGTACAGTTTCCACCTGTAATTAACACAGCAGAAACAAGTTTTATTAACCATCCTATAGTGGTAATGGTCTAATTGTGGAAAATAGAGATCCCTTCTGGATCACTCAAAAAGGAATCCTCAAAAGCAAAACTTGATGTTCTCATCTACCATCACATCCTATGTTTCAGTGGGATAGCAGTTTACTGAGGACACTGGGAACCCTTGGGTCAGTCTTGAAACTGATTTATGTGTGATGATGTATCGGAAGATAAAAAATCCATTTTTCTTAATTAAAGACTGAATGAAACCAATTAACCACTACATGTTATTTAAGAAATGTTGAACGATTCCCTAATTTACTGGGGCACACAATGCTTGAAATGTCTTCTATAATAATGTTTCTTATTCTCCTAGATGATGCAAACGAATATTCCTGGTGTGTTTGCTGCAGGAGATGTTGTAACTTTCCCATTGGCCTTTCGGAATAACAAAAAGGTGAATGTGCCTCACTGGCAGATGGCGCATATGCAAGGTATTCATTATTGAATGAATGCATGTTCTTTAGGGGTGCTGTGAATTAAATAGTGTGCAGGACATGGAAATAAAATGTATATCTTATGCTAGAAAAAGTGTAAGCAAATGCTTAAAATGATAAATCGGGTGACATCAGTTTCTCTTTAGACAATCATGAGTCATTTAATTAGGTGATCTGCTTTCTACAGCACATAGTTAATTTGTATAGAAAGTCACATGATCAGGTCATAAAGATGAAGACAACCATTTGAAACACCCTTTTGGTTTAGTTTTGTTAGCACAGGGTGCTACAAATTCCAGATTTTATTCTACCCTACACCAGTGCTGTCCAATCTTTTAATGTGGAGGGCTGCATACCATTTAGAAACTGAGGCTATGGGCTGGGAATTATTATTTATATGAGGTTTTATGATGTTCTTGTGAACATATGGGCTTTATAGCCAGAATAGGGGTCGCACAAACGCACATGAGGGCCACAGACATCGATTGTTTTAGAACTTGTACATCAATGCTCTACACATTATATTCAACTGCTGTCTTTTATAGTTTTACAGTAAAATGCACCCTTTTTGCTTTTTTCCCTTTTGTAGATGTTATGACACCACTTTAAAGGGCGATGGTTCTAAAGAAAAAACAAAATATTTAATATCTGTAATATTTTAAATTACCCTGCCTATTAAAAGGGGGATGTATATCGGTAATGTTATTATCAGCCCATGCTTTCCTGTGTTGTTTGTTTCACATTATGTCCTGTTGCCATTGCTTTCTCTTTTTCTAAGGCCGTATAGCAGCCCTGAATATGTTGGCTCAGGGTACTGAGATTAACACTGTTCCCTACTTATGGACTGCAATGTTTGGGAAGAGCATACGATATGCAGGTAAAAAAATGCTTGAAGACTTGGATTTTTAACGTGCTGTATGTTTGTAATTATGAATTACTAATTGAAAACTACTGTTATTCCATATAGCCTTCATTTTTTGTAATGCAAAATAGACATTTTAACCTCAGTGATCCCTGCACCTCACTCCTAAGGTATAGATTTATTATTTCAAGTTACTAGGACGTAATTGAATAATTTTAGCGTTATTTTTTTATATTTTAATATATTAAAAATGTTTGAGAACTTGAATTTCCCAAAACTACCTGTACATTATATTACATGGCTAATATCACTGGACATATTTACTCAATGCAAGTGCCAGAAATAGAAAATGCTGGTTTAAGATTGAGAAATCCCTATCAGAGCCAGGCTATCCTGGAGCATGGATCTGGAATACCCCCGATAAAAACAGTAATAAGGTAAACAAAAATAATTGTATTCTTAAAAATCTGTTGACAGCATGAGGAAAGATTAAAAAAAATAGGGATACACAATAGGATAATTGAGCCCCTGAAATTAGAAATCGATTGAGTCTAATGTGATGTTACTAAGAGCTTCGAAGGAGAAAGGAATAGATAGGTTCAGAAGATTAGTAATAGGAAAAAAGATTAAATCTTTTCCACAGCTGTCACGAGAATATGCACTCCCGAATAGGGAGATTTTTGTATATTTAAGAGTAAAACATTATTTAGATACATTATTATTCAAGAGAAACAGAAAAGTAACTAATTCTTTGACAAACATATTCAGATACCAAACTGAAACTCAGGTCATGAAAAAGGCCCACACATTAGTAGGATTGAGATATGGTAGATATATCAAAACTAGGCAAAAGTGGAAGAAGATCCTAGGAATAGAAATATCCCAAGAAGATTTGCTGAAAGCCATAAAAGGGCTTAACAATTCAATTCATTGCGTTAGTATTTTGGAAAATCAATTTAACATGGCAAATTGTTGGTATTTAGTGCCTTCCAAGATTGCAAGGGTCTCACCAGGGAAAAGTAATATATGTTGGCTCTGTGAAAGTAAGGTGGGTGATTATTTACACATTGATTTATGGGGATGCAACCAAATCAAGGCTACATGGACAGAAGTTTTTAACAACGACATCATACACCTCCACCCCTTTAGCGTGTAGTTGGTATCTTTCAGTGGCACCAATATGTTTACTCCCACATATATCTTCTATTTTAGGTGTGATTTTAATACCTAAATACATAAGTTTATTAGTTTTCCATTCAAATTTATAGCACTCCCTTATGATCTTACTAGTCTGTTTATTTACTTTAATTAGCATAATCATTGAATTACTAATATTTATTTTATAATTAGATATTTCCTAATATCGATCTATTACCTCCATCAAGGCGAATAGTGATGTCAGAGGATCACATAGGGTCATCACGTTGTCTGCATACGTACAGACCTTATGTTCTCCCTGCGCATTATTTGATCTTATTCTCAGTGCCATAATCTCTATTGTCAAAATATATTTAGAGGTGACAATGGGCACCCTTGACGAGTCCCGTTGCCCAGGGGGAACCAGTCTGCATGCATGTTTTGTCCTATTAACCAGGCGGACGGTCAATAGGCATCTACTGCTAACAATACCAGTTCTTCCTCAGTATGTGTTACTGTATCTATGATGTAAATAATCATCCTCATGTTATTAGTTGAACTATGACTCAGAACAAATCCTATCTGATCTTGATATCTCTTGAATCATGCCATTCAGCATTCCCTGCATCTCTTTCGGGACCTGCGGAATTGCCAGATTGTTCATAAATAGTTGCTATAGTAACTGTTAAAAGCATGTCCTATCTCCTTGGGAGCTATGCTAATCTTATTCTTATGTACTATTTTGTCTATTCTATTATGAGCCTGTCTCTTTTTGAGTACTGGTTAGCATCTTATTAACTCTATTATTCTTAATGTACCATGATTGTTTTAATCTTTCTAAATTCCTATTAATATTTTCCATAATGCTCTCATTTATTTTACCCCTCAATGTATTAATCTCACTAGTTCTGTCTTTATTAGGTGAGTCTTGGTTTTGTCTCTCCAATTTATTTAGCTCCACGTTTAAGGCCTTCTAGTCTATTCCCTGATTCTTATTTGCCTTATTTGCCAGTTTAATAAATGGCCCCTTATAACAGCCTTATATGCACACCATCTGACACATGGTGTACTTTCCTGGTTCTCTCCAAAGTAAAATTGTGTCAAATGTTTAATGTATGCCCTATCCTTCATTAATCCGTCACTTAGCCTCCATCCTTTAGGTGTTCTTTTTGTATTATCAATCAGATCCCTTATAACCTCTAAGTGATCAGACCAGGTTACGGTTTATGAAAAATGTTAATATTTTTTACTGTTCCTATATTACCAATTACTAAATCTATGATTGAGTATGAACAATTTCTGAATTAGTAGTGAATATATTCTTTTTCTTTAGGGTGGCATAGTCGCCATACATCATAGAGCAATGATTGTTTTATAAGGGAAGAAAATGCCTTTGCCTGACGACTAAGGGATTGGTCTGAAACTTTCCCTAATCTGATTTTTTTTATCCATCATGGTATCAAGAGGACAATTGTAATCTCTTGCAACAATCACATTACCGACTCAATTTGAAGCGTAAATGTTGACTAAAGTGTACAGTGCCTGATTCATTTTGCACAACAGAATTAATTATCTAGCATATCACCCTCTTGATATATCAATTCAAAATCAATATCTTTACCAATCCATATTGCGACTCCTTTTCTCTTCCCTTTTTGTGAAGGTGCATTATACAATTCTGCCATTTGCTTTCCCAAGAAGAATTTTTGATCTGAATCCACCCAATGGCTCTTCTGGAGAAAGCAGATTTGGGCCTTTTTTTCCCCTAATCAACTCTATCAATGCAGATAAGTTTTGTGGCTTATTGAGACCCTGTGTATTCAATGAGAGCATTGCAGTGTTTTAGCTACCTTACAACAATATCATTCCTTTCAAGCCCAGAGATAGAAGGCCAGAGCAGAAGCATGAGAGAAAGACAGAAAGAAAAGGAGAAGAGAGAGAAGAAGAACACAATCAAAGAAGCATCCTTTACCTTACTCCCCCCAAAAAAGATATACTCAACTGACTGTGCTTTATATTCCATACATTGTGTTATTACAATATTACATAAGTGTTTTTATCTATAATTCCAATCTCTATGATCCCCTCCCTCCCCTCTTTTACTGTATTATCACATTATATTCTACTCAAACCTATCCTACTCTTCCCCTCTGCTAGTAACCTCATGGTGACTTGTTATCAATCTACTTATTATGTCTTGTATTCACCACCCTTAACTTCCTCTAGAGTTCCCCTATGATTTAGTTACTCCCAAAAACTCTCTATCCACAACTTTAAGTGTTTGAGTGTTTAATTTAATGTATCTCCCTTCTCTGTTCTTCCATAGGGAAGAGAAGGGAAAAGAAAAAAAAAGGAAAAGCTCTCTACTCTACCCATAAGAGAATGTCTCAATTATATACCATATATTGCATAAATTGTATAATTACATTGTTTATTGTGCCCATTCTCCTATTGCATTCTACTTAAACCTATCTCACTCTTCCCCTCTTCTCATGCCCAACCAAGATAGAATAAGTAGATTGTAAGCCATCACGAGGCTTACAATCTACTTATTCTATCTTATATCTACACCCCTATCTTCCCCTAACATTCCACTATGATTTAGTTACTCCCGAGTAACCATCTTTCTACTACCTTGAATGTTTACGTGTTTCTCAAAAAAATTAATATTATTTTTTCTTCTCCCCTCCACTCCCTTCATCTATTTCTCACATTCTCATTTACTCTGTATCCTTAATTCTATTTTAAATCTTTTTCTTTCAACCAAATTATTGCTTTCCCTGGCTCCTTGAAACTAACCACCATATCATCCTTTGTGTTAATCAGTTTAGTGGGGTAACCCCATCTATACTTATTCCGTAATATTTCAGTAACAGGGGCACACATTTTCCTTTTTTTCCTGGTCTGCCATGAGAGATCTGGAAATATTTTTAGATCTGCAAATTCAGAGTCCATCAAATTTGATTCTCTGTGCTTTTTTACCACATGCTCCATAAAGCTATAGTGGTGGAAGCAAATAATAAGGTCTCTAGAATATGTCTCTGGAACCACCTTTGGTTTAGGCAGACTATAAAATCTGTCCATTATTTTCTCCTTTCCTTCTGTTGCAAGTCCCAACTTTAGAAACAATTTATACAGAAAGTCCTCCATCCTTTCTCCATCCAGACTCTCCTGTACACCCTAATCCTGACATTGTTTCTGCGGTGACGGTCTTCCAAATCATACACTTTATTCTCTAAAGCGTCATGCCTTTCCAGTAACAGAGTGTTATGATCTTTGATTTCGCTTTGTTGAAAATCTAAGCCTCCAAGCCTATCCCACTTGCATTCTTTTGTAGTTCGTATGTTATTTTTTCTGTTAGTTGGGCTGGAGGTTGGCTGTATGGGGTTGCGTCTGTCTCCCCTTCTTCTGTTGTATTTCCTTCTAATGGGAGGCTTTTAGTGGGCTTGGTCTCTGTACCTCTCTTAGAAGACATATTATTTCCCCTTTGCATACAAACTTATATACATAAATATGTATTTCGTCTGTTTCCTTAAGGATTTTGTGCTTTATTACATACGTTACCCCACCACGATATGTGGTCTTAAATATCTTCATATAATAATCGGTCTGGTAGCACCTTCTTTCAAAAAGTATCAGTATCGCTGTCCCGGACCACAAGCACCTTGGGGCCCCAGAGTATGAGCGAGCTTTACTTATTACCAGGGGCGTAGGCAATATTCCTGTGCGATTTAATTCCACCTCCGCCCATACTCGTACTCGGTGTCCGGGTCTCTTGGCATCTCAAACGCGACTCCGCTCACAGGGACTTGACAATGCTGCACTGCCACATCCTGGTCACAGTTTTGCGCCACGAGCATTTGGCAGATGTTCTATGTCATCACGTCCCGAAATTTGGATGAAAACTATTTTGAAACTGTTGATGCACAGTTAAAATGCAGTCAGCCTGCAGAGTTCACGTATTTATATAGACCATGTTTTCTGCACATAAACAAGCTATACCAAAACATGTTATGCTAAAGACATTTCTTAGAAGATTTTGTTGACATTTTGACTACATGCTTCACACCAATATGGACTTCCATAGGTCTTATCACAGAAACATTGCTTAACCCTGTCCCCCAGTTGCTTTGTGCTTCTTAACTGTATCACTGGACCCTTCATTTTCATTTGTGATTAAGTAATTTCCCTTTTCTTATAAATATTTTAAACACTGTAGTAAACATTTGGTTCTGTGTTATCTCAGGGAATGGGGAAGGCTTTGATGATGTCATCATTCAAGGGGATATTGAGGAATTAAAGTTTGTGGCATTTTACACAAGGTAAGAAATATACAAAACAGTATTTGTTTAATAATATACAGTGAAGTGTGTAACAATTTCAATGTAAGATAAATCAGTTGTAATATCTGAACTAAGTTTGAACTAAATCTTAATAGGAACATTTTACAGCTCGGCCTTAAGTTTGTAATTCCCTTAATTCATTTTTTCAGGAATAAACCCCTTAGGGAGGATTTGGGGAGTATAGGGGGGAGATAGATGCAGGTGGCAGAGTTTAATGCATAAGGTGCCAGTGGTGACATTTCAGGTTAATGAGCTGAGTTTGTAGCTGGGATTTGAGGTAACCTAGTTGGTAGGTTGGAGCATTACAGTGTAGTAGGTGAGATTGTGATATTTTATGGTGAAGATTTTACACAAGGAGCAGTGTTTGTGTGGCACAGTTGGGTGATGTTAATATCACTGTGTATTGGAGGCACATTATGTATGAGAGAGAATGGAGTTAGAAGCAGACTGCACCTTTGTAACATAAATCAAGGTTTGGGTGACCTGTAAGAGGCATAGGAAGCATTAAAAAATAATACTAATAAACTTTGTGTGGATAATACACCACAATAGTGAAACAATGCAACGTTATGATAGGACTTCATGTGAAACCAACCAGTGGGAATGAAAATCTCATGTGTGTATGATGTGGTATGGCTGGTAAGATGGGAGCCCACAAATAGATATTTGGCCTGGTCCCATTAACATTAACGACGGCCTTGGTCAGCTCAGTAAACAAGATATAGATAACAAATAATACTTGCTAACCCAAAGGACACATGGAAAAAAAAAAACACATTACAGGTGGTTCATTGTTCAGTTTTTATACATTTGTCATAACTATTGTTAAAAGAGCTGTGCATTATTTTACTATTCAGGAAACCAAAAAGGAAGTACAATTACAATAGTACGATGACAACCTGCGTAGAAGGATGGAGGTAATGTTGGGAGCACTCAAAGACTCCTGCGTAAAGGTTATCTCTCCGGGTTCTATCTGGACTGAGCACTAAAGTCACTGACCTTAACCTTTAACAGACACATTAACACGATAGAGTCTACTCAATGTATGCCAATGTAGCCGAGTTGGAAAAATTCTTCCATGCAGCTGAATGAGAGAATTTCTCCAACTCAGCTTACTCAGCCTTACGTTTGAAGTTCCCGTCTCAATTCCCTGCAATTCTCTCTTCATTGAGTAGACCCTTGTATCTATTATACATTAAACTCTGTATACTATTCTATAAATTAAATTGGACTTATTTTAAAGAATAAAATATTAATTTAAAACACCCTAAGCTGACTGCGGAGACTTCACAAAAGAGATTGTTTTTTTCAACTCGGCTATTAATGCCTGATTTTTGCTGTTCAGTTGTTGTTCACTTTTGCTCAAAAGCTCCCAGGGACAATATAGCTTTAATCTCTTTAAAAGGAAGCTCAGTTGCACTGAGAATGTGTGTAAGTATGCACTGTGCTTTTTCCTAATTAGAACAGCAAGTGAATCAACCACAATAAATCATAATCTAATCACAATTTTAAAGTAGGATTAAGCACTCATTGTAGTTTTCTTGCTACAACTGCCGTGCCACTCACTACATAGGAGTCAAATCATGCTACATGTTAATAAACGCAGTAACTCTACTGACCAGTCCATCTGTAACAATTTTTCACATGGGATTTTCAAGCCATACGGTATCTCTGTTCTAATTTCTGTGCCTTTGTGCTGTGACAAATTTGAGAATGTAAAAAATATGTTGATTGATACACGTATAAAATATTCTTTCTCAGTTTTTAATAATGCAGAATTCACATAGATTCATTTCTGATATTAGAATCACCTAAACCTTTCACTAAAACTCTTTTTAGCAAAAAAAAAACATGAATTGCAGTTTTATATAAATATTTTTAAAAATGATATACATTTAAATCAGGATGGGTCTAGTGAGTTTAATATGTACACCATTATGTTTCCATGTTGCAGTAAAGAATGTAGAAAGGTAAGAAATAAATTAGGAAAATATTTAAAGAAAGGAAAATAAGAAAAGGGATTGAGAACAGAGGAGAGAGAAGTTCTCAGCAAGTTCTGTAGCAAACAAATGATTTAATAGTATACTGCTCAGGTAAATTAAGGACAAACCTCTAGCCTGCCAAAGTCTCTATAATTGTTGCATGATCTACAGAATGAAACTCAAAATGAGCAGTAACACAATAATTTGTGTTTTTTTTTCTGGGTATCTCTTAATTGCTATAATTTCACTTTCTCTTCCTATTTTTTATAAATATATATTTATTAAGTTTTTAATATCAGAAATAAGTATGACATATGTTTCAATAGTGAATATGATGAGCATTACCAGTCTAAGCATTGTGTAGTAACATAGTAATAACAGTGGCTTATATTCAAAAGTATAAAGGCCAAGGACAAAAAGAGATGAAAACTAGAAATCTAAGGTGAGTGAAAATTTAAAGGAAGGGAGACAACTAGAGAGTCTGGGACAGAGAAGAGCACCTACGGCATACGAAAACAAGGGCCAATCAGGTCATAACAATGACCTCGATTCCCAGTCCACAATTTCAAATAACTTGCAAAAACTTTGCAGAAAAAATAAAAATGCATGATTCAGCTATTCTCAAAGCCATTCCTGAGCCAAAGCGCCTTCTGCATGTATTGGGTCCTCATAGCTGTGTCTCAATGAGATGTTGCATGGGGATGGTATTCCAGATGTCTCGAGCAACTCAAAGAATTAAATGTTCGGTGAGAGCTAGCCAGATGCATGAGAAAATATTTACACGAGCAATGTCCATGTGGAATAGTTATGTTGTGTATGGACTCTTTATTTTCTGTTCTGTGGTAGGCGGTAATTTGTAGTCCAGGAAAGATGCAAACGTCCCAATACTCCAGTACCACCACAGAGGCTAAACATAACTTCAAATCCATCAGGGAACACAGAGAAAGTCCATGTATTTATTTATTGAGCAGTGTTGCAGATGTTCGAGCTGGAGCTATTGAGTGGGACTATGTGAGAGATGGATTTCGACCACTCAGGCACAGAAATGTTCAAGGGACTCAGGATGCTGAAGAATGTCAGGAGGTCCCTCAGGTGTTTCAGTATGTGGTTCCTGTTATCTTTTCTGACATGCAGACCAGAGGGAGCTCCATGTGTAGGCAATTTAAGCTGCTTTAAGTGCTAAGGTTATTGGCTTGAGTGCTCTGCGAGCCTGTAAGGTTGTCATCGACAGATATATTTCAGTAGGGGGAGTCGGTCCCTTTTGTATGATTGAGTTTATGAGTACATGGATTACACTTCCCAGTTCTTCATCGGTGACCTGCTCATGGACTCCCCACACCCGTAGGTTACTTTTTTTGGGTGTGATTATCAATCTCTTCCAGTTGCTGCTGGAGAGTACCCTTTATATTTTAGTAATCCAAGTCTAGTAACGGAGTTCTAAATTGTTTTGTTCAGATTATTTTAATGGGTTGTAGATTCCAAGTTGGCATTTGAATGCGACAATCAACATGTTTTATTCAGAAAATGGTGGGGTCCATGCTTGACCAGTCATCTGGTCATCTGCCCCAGGAATCTCCTCAATCCTTTTTTAGGTGATAGTGTAAGTGCTGATCTAGCATGAATTAGTTGTGGAGCCGGTAGACCACACTGCTTTCTACCTTGAAATAAACCTAACAAGAGAATGAAATCATGACCAATGCCCAAGTTCATTCAGCCATAAAGATGGCACGGTCTTCTCGTTCCTTCATAATATACTACCTGGTAAAGGTGTTGTAGTTGGGTTGATTCAGTCAATAAAGTTAAGGTGAAGGTAAATTCCCCATTGCAGCTATTGCTGAGTATGCTTGGCAGGGTTCCTTTTTTATAACTTAGCATACAATAAAGACCAGTTATATAAAACATATATATTCAAATAATTGGTGTTTCTGCAGTGCTAAAGAGATACAAGCTGCAACCCATACAGTGTAACCCTAAATCACACAAAGAGGAACATCAAAAAGGAAAGCAAAGGGTATAGGTGCGCTATAAATAAAATAGTGAAAATGTTATGGTGTCCCCACCATGTGATAATTGGTGCACACATTTTTTTTTAAAAAGGTACCATACAGCTTTGATAAGCATATGTAGATGGTATCTCCTCTGAGAGGTATATTGTGGTGTGGTTTAGACCAGTGTTTCTCAATTGGTGGGTCCTGACCTAAACATGGGTCATGAGCTGATGTGGAATGGGTTGCGGACATGTGCTTTGGCTTCGTCAAAATGTCTGAGGGCTTCATAATAGAAAGCAAACCTGCAACAAGAGTTGGTTTGTCTACTATCACCCCAGACTTTGAGATCAGGAGCAAAAAGCATTACTAGCTTTGCCATTAGTTCTAATAAGTCTCATATGTTTCACTGTGGAATAGTTACAATAGTAATAGTAAAAAAAAAAGGAACAAATAGTTTTGAGGACTAAATTATAATGTTTTGGAAATTAAACTATTTTTTTGGTCGTGACTTCATTATCAAGGACAAATGTGGGTCCTTAGGTTAAACTAAATAGACAGCCAAATAACCATTTTGTTTAGTTTTTCATTGAGCATTTGTGTTGAACTATTTATTTTGTTCCCATGTCAGGTATTTGTTAACCAAAATAACAGTTTGTCTTATCACAGCAGTGGATTAATGTACTATAAATCACATATACCGTTTTTAACTAATTGTCTAGAAACAGTATTTCTCGCTTTTACACGTTTTCTCCTGCTGAAAATCAAATAAGAAAAATAATGTGACATTTTAGATAAACAGTTTTGTATTGGATCGTATTCATTGTATTTATTGGCCTGTTATTCATTTAACAAAAACAATTCTATTAAAATGCACATACTAAAGAAAATGGGATGCAATTGTTTCACTGTACCATAGGAACGATGAGGTAATTGCTGTTGCCAGCATGAACTATGATCCCATAGTGTCCAAAGTGGCAGAAGTAATGGCATCCGGGAAAGCAATACGCAAACGGGATGTTGAGTAAGTAATCCATTTTCATGTATTATGAATATATCTGTTAAAGGGACAGAATCACTAAACAACATTTTAAATATTGATTGTTTAGCATACTAAAATATATACACATGAAACATTTTATAGAAGGTGTAGCCTATAAAAATCTTTACTGATAAAAATTGTTGCCAATTTCGCATCAACATATAATTTCCTGAGCACATTAATACGATTCTGTGCTTTTAGACTGTCCGCCAACATTGCTGACAACATTTTTGTTTATCATCCGTTCTCCATGAAGCAATGAAAACAAATGAACATACTCCATTATTTGTAACATTAAGCAGACAATAGCACATGGATGTCTCAGTAAGCTTGTCGAACAGCCAGCCAAGTGTCCTAAAGTGTTGACTGTACTCACTTGTGTTTGGCATCTGCAACTCAATTAATTTTCATTTGTAATGTATTTAACCAGACACAATGCATTCACTTTCTCTCTATTTCATCTGGTTGACAAACAGCCCAAGTGTTAATTCCAGAGCATTCAGGTAGCACAGGAATTGTACAAGAAAAAAGGGTTTCTGACAACAAAGGATTGGGACCAACTCACTGGACACTTTGGGGGCCATGTATAAATGTGGCGCACGCGCCGATAGAGCCGAATAATGGCGCCATCGGCATGTGCGTCAATGTATAAGGCAGACGCCCAACAAATTCCTACAATTTCTTCCGAATCAGCCGATTGCTTACTTTTTGGTTGTGCCGGTGCTCATTGTGCCGATGTAGCGAAGGCATAAAATCGGCAAATTGCAAGGACTTATGAAAAAGGAGTAATCACGTCATTTGGCGATTGTGCCTTTTTATACCCGTCCCAACACAGTTTTTAGAAATGATCACCTTTACATTTCTTATTAATAAAATGATAATTAACCTTTATCACTGGTTTTGCATAATTGTATTTGATTTGCGCACCTTTAGCTAGGACGAGATGCCATGATGCTGTGACTTCAGTGAAGAAAACCAGTGTACCATTAAAAAGACTGTTAAAAGACAGTTTGAATGAGACAGCTGGGGTCTTCACTTTCATTAAAAAATAGGTTAAAGGGGCTAGTCTTTCTTTAAATCCTGTTTGCATTGATATAATGCACAGGAGTCTATCTGTTAAAGCGATAAGATTTATAATAAATACTGAAAATTCGTTTTTTTAATGCTTCCATCAAAAAAAGGATGTTGATCCATTATGGCAAGTATGTACATTCTATGTAAATGTTATGTGATGTGATGTGTGCTGTGTAATGTATTGTCCAAGACTATGACTAAGAAATATGTCTGCCCAATTATCTGAATAGCTTAATTTGTCCCTGGCCTAATCTTATATATATCTATATATATAGGATAGCTTTATGAATATGCCATACATCCTTAAACTCCTTTACTGTGTTAACCTCTTCCACTTAGGCTTCCATGCATCCAGTGCTTTCTCAGTAAAGTAATTCTTCCTGATATTACTTTTAAACCTTTGCCTGTCCAATTTAAGACAGGGGCTTACCAGTTTTTTCATCATATAATTTACTGCAAAAAAAGTCATAAAATATGATTAAAAATAGAAAAACAAAAAACCTTTTTCTAACTTTGTCTTGAAAGATCTTCTTCACAATTACAAATGGTAAAAATATTCGAAATAGTTTATACATTTTGAGTCGGCAGATAAGAACTATTCAGACCGTCTAGTCTGCTCAATTTTCTAAATTCTTTTATTTGTCTGTGGCCTTAACTTATGCCTATCCCACGCATGCTTAAACTCCTTCACTGTGTGTTAACCTCTACCACTTCTACTGGTAGGCAATTGTATTTTGGTAGACACCTTCCACTATGAGCATATGATTAGAAACCTAGACTGTGTAGATAAGAATGATTTAGTCCATGTATAAATTATTAGCGGTGAAGGTCTCTTGAATCCTTATATTTGATGACACAGGGTCATTGAATAAAGCTGATCAATGAAAGTTTACGAAGGTAATGAAGCCTGATAAACAGGCTTTGGTGCCAATCTGATCAAAATGGGCAGATCCGTGTAATACTTGGAAATTAACCAAATTATGAATTTTTCACCATTAAAAAAGTACCGGTAGTTTATCTATTCCCTTAGCCTATTTTTACCATGTATGTACATTCCTTTTAGATTAGAAAATACACCTGAAGTGAGTTTGAATATAGTCCATATTATGAGTGATCTTTGTATTTGTATAGTTCTTGTAGATTCATGTTCATATGCTGTGCTTGTATGAGGAATGATTGTTTGCATGCCTTTTTTAATCTGTATTTTCATTTTAGAACTGGAGACATATCCTGGTTAACAGGGAAAGGATCTTAGCACCTAAAGGTGTGAAAATGGAATTGAACTAAGGAAAATGCATGCAGTATTCAAAATAAGTACTGTATCATACCAGACAAATAACATTCTTTAAAACACTTCAAGGCAAGAATGATGCACCTATCAAGGTGAAGATGCCATTTGTATAGTAAACAGACTTCCAGAAACATTATAGTTATCACTTGTTGGGGTTTATAGTTATAACTGAATATATGAATACAAACTGGATGTTTTTTTTTTTTATTATACTTATTATGGGAAACCATTGTACCTTTTATATATGATTGCTCCTTTTGATCATGATTCCATCTTATTAGCAAAAAAACCCATTTCATTTGTCAGTAAATATAGAAGTTTTATTTCCTTATATTGATTTGTAATTTTCACCAAATGCAAGTTTTATGCAATTTCAAATTCCTCATTAGCCTAAAAGACACTATATGTACAGTATGACCCACCAGATCTAAAATGCTATCATTTAAAGCTTCTGTTTTAAAATGGTAATAGTATTTGCACTGCTTGGTCTCAGTGCTACATATTTCAGCATGTGTACAATTGTAATATAATAATACATTGTGAAACGCTTTGTTTATGTTCAGATAAAACATCTCAAATGGGACATCTACTGTAGACTTTAACTCCCATTATGCTCAGTGTGCTCTGCAGTATATTCCACAGCCGATGGAGTACCATAAATTGTTTATTGCTGGTTGTGGATTCTCCATTCAGAGAGCTGTTTCTGTGTACAGATTTACCATCACAAACTGTAGTTGATCAGTGTGCTGTACTGACTGACACACTTGGTTTTACATACAGTGGTGACTGTAATTGATTATAGTCAAGCACTTCCTACAGGACAAAGGCCCAGCGCATGACATCCTAGTAGTAAGGAGGTATTTCTTTCCTAGTTATTTAGGTGATAAAGTTTTTATTTTATAACTATTTATATAGCCATTGTGAGATGGAAGTGGATATATTAGTACAATATATCTTTGTGCTCATTGTTTTTGTCATGAAAGAAGAAAAATGATGTCCTGCAAACAAATGTAATTAGCCTAATTACATAATAGGATGAACTGGAAAATGCATTATGGAATTAATTATTTTTAGCACATATTAGAAAGAAAAAAAAACAAGAATGTATTTTTACATTTATTTTCTTTGTACAAAATGTATATAATGACAGATATTATATTAAACATTTATTTTATAAGATGGCTAATATAAAGAAATATATTGATTATAACATATTCCATATATTATTATGGAAAATGTGATGCATTTGAAGTTTGTTTATGCAATTACTAACATGGGGAGATGTTAACCCCTTAAGAACTGGCCGTTTGGGACAATTTTGGTCATTCTGGCCAATGGCTGTTTTTACATTTCTGCTGTGTCTATATTTAGTTGAATTTTCCTCTTTCTAATTTAATATACCCACACATATTACATACTGTTTTTATTGCCATAAGTATGGCTTCCTTAAGATGCCATTGTTTTTATCATATATAATTTACTATAAAAAGAAATAAAATATGATGAAAATAATGCATAAAAACCACCTTTTTTCTAAAATTGACCTAAAAAATCTATTGCGCAATTACAAACAGTAAAAAAGACCGCATCCAATATAGTTTCTAATATTTGTCCTGAGTTTAGAAATACCAAAGTTTACATGTTTTTCTGTAGTTTTTTGCAAGTAATAGGGCAATAACTAATAGTAGTGTTTTTTTGTTTCCTAACCATTTTCTCCTAAGTGATCTTTTGACCCCACCCTAAATGTAACCCTAACCATTAATACCCTTACCCCAAATATAACCCTTGCACTAACCCTAAATCACCTGTAACCCTAACTGTAACTCTAACCCTAACCTAAATTCTAACCCTAGGGATGTAATAGAGCTATGGTTTGCCATTTCCTCTTTTTTTTCAATGTAATATTGCTGACTGCCTCTAGGGGCAGTCAAGTAACAGAGCGACGGAAGTGATTTCTGATCACTTCTGTTTCTCTTGCCAGATACAGGCAATGCCATATTGTAGGAGCATGTGTCCTGGGGGGCAAATTTTGATATGGCATGATGCCTATGCATCAAGGCATCATATCTGCACTGTTAAAGCATTGTTCGCTGCCTATGCAGCATTTTCCGCATGACGTGCCAGGCAACTCAATTGTCACCAAGTGCATGTTTTTGCGAGATGTGTCTGGCACGTCATGTGTTGGGAATGGGTTAAAGATTTATCCAGTGGGTTCAAAACAAAATGTTTTTATGTGGAATTTAAATTTGTATGACATCTGTTATCAAATGTTAGAGGATGTGATTGCTTTGAGAATATTTTTTTGAATCATTTAGTTTTACTGTTTCTAATAAAGCAAACAAGTATGTACAATTAATTTGTAATGGGTGTAAATTGGAGCTAATTGGAAGAAAGCAGAAAATGACACTCCAGGAGCCAATTGGAAGGTGAGAAAAAGTATTTAATCTTGCATAAAAAGTAAATAATTCCACAACAGCAGTAGTGCAGGTGTCAGATATGTGATAAGGCTTGATGCGTTTCGCGCACCAGGCGCTTAATCATAAGCTAAATATCAAGTGAAATTGGAACATTTAAATAGTGACAGTGTGTAACAAAACAGACCAATCCGTTTCGTGACATTTATATTATAAATATTTCTATTTTTTATATGTTATATTAATATGTCTATTAATATATTAACATTACATATAACCAGGCCCGGACTGGCCATCGGGCACACCGGGCAAATGCCCGGTGGGCCGCGGTGGCCATGGGCCGAGGCCGGCAGGGGAGGTCCCAGAATCTCCACTGCCGGTCTATGCAGGGCCGGCACTATCCGAGCGCCGGCCCCGCTTTTTGACATGAAGGGCCGGTGAGGACATCAAAGATCTCCCTCACCGGCCCACATACCTTCAAATACGGCCGCCGGCGGGGAGAGAGGGAGGGAGAATGGAGAGAGGACCCGGCGGAGCTCTAACTTGCAGCTCCACCGGGTTCCTCTCGCGAGATCCGGAGCATTGCCATAGCAACGACCGGATCTCGCGAGAGTGAACTCTAGCCGGCAGGCTAGAGTTCACTCACCACGAGGGAACATTGCCACCGCCAGTCGCAGGTACCAGCGTGCCGGTCCCCCCCTCCCAGGCTAAAGGTAAGAAAGGAGTGATGGGTGTGAGAGTGCTGTGTGTGATAGGTGTGAGAGTGCTGTGTGTGATGGGTGTGAGAGTGCTGTATAAATGTTAGAATGGATTGTGTGTGTGTGTGTGTAGGGGGGGGGGGTAGGTAAATAAACAAATAAAATAACAGGCATTATGTCCCCATAATGCCTGTTATTTTATTTGTTTATTTACCCCCCCCTACACACACACACACACACACAATCCATTCTAACATTTATACAGCACTCTCACACCCATCACACACAGCACTCACACACCCATCACACACAGCACTCTCACACCCAGCACTCTCACACACACAGCACTCTCACCCATCACACACAGCACTCTCACACCCAGCACCCTCACACACACAGCACCCTCACACACAGCACTCTCATACACAGCACTCTCACACCCAGCACTCTCACCCATCACACACAGCATTCTCACACAGAGCACTCTCACACACACAGCACTCTCACACCCAGCACTCACACCCATCACACACAGCATTCTCACACAGAGCACTCTCACACCCATCACACACAGCATTCTCACACCCATCACACACAGCATTCTCACACACACAGCACTCTCACACACAGCACTCTCACACACACAGCACTCTCACACCCAGCACTCTCACCCATCACACACAGCATTCTCACACAGAGCACTCTCACACACACAGCACTCTCACACACACAGCACTCTCACACCCAGCACTCACACCCATCACACACAGCATTCTCACACAGAGCACTCTCACGCCCATCACACACAGCATTCTCACACCCATCACACACAGCATTCTCTCACACACAGCACTCTCACACCCAGTACTCTCACCCATCACACACAGCATTCTCACACAGAGCACTCTCACACACACAGCACTCTCACACACACAGCACTCTCACACACACAGCACTCTCACACACACAGCACTCTCACACCCATCACACACAGCATTCTCACACAGAGCACTCTCACACCCATCACACACAGCATTCTCACACCCATCACACACAGCATTCACAGCATTCTCACACCCATCACACACAGCACTCTCACACACATCATACACAGCACTCACACACATCACTCTCACACACCGCCCCCCTCACACACCGCCCCCCTCTCACACACCGCCCCCCTCTCACACACCGCCCCCTCACACACACACATACTGCACCCCTCACATACACACAGAACCCCCCAACACACTGCACAACAGACATACACAATACTTACATATATATATATACACACAGCACCCCTCACACACATACTGCACCCCTAAACACATTACATTCCAGACACACACTGGATCCCTTACCCAACTCTGGATCATCTACACACATACACACACTAGATCCCTGTATACACTCTGAAACCGTTATAAACACACACTCACTAAATCTCCTATACACATTCTGGGTCCTTCAAACACACACTAGACTCATATATATATATGTATATATACACACACTAGATTCCTTGTAAGCAAACACATACTACACCCCTAAACACACACTACATCTATATATATATTCACACACACACACTATAGCCTGTATGCACACACTTGCTATATCCCCTATACACACATTCTCTACAGCCCCTAGCCACATATGCATCACATTACACCACAAACACAACACAACTAAAACCGAACCTTATTACACAATAGCACACCACAATCAGCTCACTCTACACACATGCAATCCCACAAGCAGGCTCCAAACACATGCTCAATACTCTTTCCTGGCATTTTTGTCTCTTGGTATCCATTTATAGAGACACCAGAGACAAGTTGCAAGGAAACACAGTGCAAGCATGTTATTACATTTGCTTGCACTGTGCAGAACACATACAGGGCTTTTTTCTCATGCTAGAGCTCTTCAGCAGAGCTCTGCGCATGGTCTGCCCTGGAAGAGCATTGAACCAATATGCTCACTTTGAGAGGGAGCGTGTTTGTCATTGGTGATGACAAAACACACCTCCTCTGCCCCGCCCCCTTCTTAGTGGGCCGCTGTGATCAAAAAATGCCCGGGCCGAATTTTTCTCCCAGTCCGGCCCTGCATATAACATATTAAAAATAGAAATATATGAAATATAAATGGCCTTAATTTGCATATCTGCCTATCTTTTTTCCACCTCTCCCTTATTGTCTGATTGTTTATAATGATAAAATTATAATATAATAGTTTACCATATGGACTTTAAATATCTCTGTTTGTAATAGGGAATTGAGTATTCCCCTTCTTGAACAATCACATGTTATTTATCCTTTCTGTGTCACACCCACTGATTTTTTTCAATCAATTAACAAACCATTGCATCTGTAAAGGGGTGTTACACGAAACGGATTGGTCTGTTTTGTTACATACTGTCACTATTTAAATGTTACATTTTCACTTGATATTTATCTTATGATTAAGCGCCTGGTGTGCGAAATGCGTCAAGCTTTATTACATATCTGACACCTGCACTACTGCTGTTGTGGAATTATTTACTTTTTATGCAAGATTAAATACTTTTTCTCACCTTCAAATTGGCTCCTGGAGTGTCGTTTTCTGCTTTCTTCCAATTACTCATTGATTAGTGTGAGTCGAGCACTAGCAGGAGGTACCGGAGACCTGGTGAGGGCAGAAATCGCTTATTCCAGGAACACTATTTTTCTTCTGTAAATTAGAGCTGCCATTCTTTTTAATCAAGACCCATAAATCATGATGAGCTCTGTGAATAATATCAGGAAATTATTTTAAAATTACTTGTAGACAAAACATGATCATGGCTGTGTATCTGTGATAAATAATGCTATGCACAATTGATTGGAAATGAAAACGTGTCAGTTGCTTTATGGACTTGGTTAACCTAATGTTACTGTTTAGATACAAAGGAACCATTATTTGTTTTATAATTGTTAGATGTGACCCTCACACTCCATATTTTGGTTCTCTGATAATAGGGCACGTCATTTTATTTTAATCTCATTTTAAATAATGTAATAAAATATTGCATTTAAATTCAGAAACTAAGTGTAGTGTGCTTTTTATTTCTTCTTCAAATAGGAAATTCAATAAGTGAAATGTAACTTGTTATCCACTGGGCAGCACACATTACGTTTTATTTGATGTGCATGCCTCTGACTTTGAATGCCTATGAATGGATGACCTTCCTTTTTAATGGCTAGCTTACTTGAATATTTGTCAGTTAAGTTTTAGTGAATTGTCCCAGAGTGTCTTGGCTTTCCGTGCTCCCAAACTATAGTCTTAAAGAGAAAATAAGCTACACTTCCCCAATGTGTTTACCCATATAGTAGTTAATAAGAATTATGTAAAATGGTGTTTCTGTCAGAAATGTAGCGTACCATAATCCCCATCTACTCCAATGTATAAAATTATTTCAGCCAGAAAAAAGCCACTGTGCTCTAAAAAAAGTGATCTAATTATTGTTTATTAACTATTAACTATATTTAATATTTTGTAGAACACTATGTATAAAAAAAAGTTGCAAAATTTTGCCTATTTTACATAACTTTATTGGACTACAATTCTCTGCCAGTCCTAATCTGGCTTTATCTGCCCTGAACTAAAAGCAAACTTTTTAGTGAGACTAAAAAGTTGCAAATTTAGAATAAAAGGTTTTAGTTTTGAATGGCGCCTCAGAGTCCTTCCCTTTTTCCCACTTTGCATTATATTTTTGGCTTTGCAGTGGGACTTTACCAACTCTTGTTGTTAGCAACGTCGAACTTTAGGGACCAGGGCTGACGTTGACAAGCCTAACATTACAGCATTATCCAGTGGTTGTCAGAAGTCAGAGGATCAAAACCTAGAAAAAATGTGCAGCTCCAAGAGAACAAAATAAGACATGATGCCACGATTAATGGCAGAGCTGCCATAGCAGCAGTACTTGCATCCACTAACTAGAGAGAGTGAGGGGGGCCACGCCATACTGCTAAGCCTAGACACAGAAAAGGTGTTTGATTGTGTGGCGTGGCCACACCTGATTTGAATACTAAATTTCCAATTTTATGGGCAACCATTTCTGAACCTCTTCAAGAAACTTTATAAAGGCCCCACACTCAGGAATATGTGTTAAAGGACTGGACTCTGAGCTTAATACCATGCATAGGGGTGTGCGGCAGGGGTGCCCCTTGCCACCCTGCTAACAATATGTCCTCGACCTATCATTAGAAACAATCATACATCACAAGTCTATCATGGAATAAAAGTTGATTCCAAAGAGTTCGGAACAGCGTTTTTTCCGACGATGCTTTAGACGCTTGGGAGAGGGTACACTGATTCAAAGTTAATAAACAAAATTCCCAGGCATTGTTCATATTGTCGGCTAGACTTCCTAGCCATCTACCAATGTCCGACTTGACACGGGCTCCCAACTCCATAGACTATCTGTGGATACGTATTCAGTACAATAAGAACAGCCCCACCATTATACAAAAAAGTCAAACACAATTACAGAAATGGGACAAACTTGTTTGAACTTTTTCAGGAAATCTATTTCTGATAAAATTCATATCATCTTTCCAAAGATACTTGGCTAGCTCTAGCTGTTACTGGTACTACTGACAAATTCAGACAATTAATGGTTATTACGAATATTCAGTAAATTTACCTGGAAGGGCAAAAGGGCGAGAATAGGTTCTATACACCTACAAATAAAGACCTCATGGGACTGAACCTCCCAAACTCCCTGTTTTAGTCATGGACAAAATTAGACATGTAATGGACTGGTTATGACTTAAGCCCATTTTTACTGGGTTGGAAAGGACAATCTCAACAGAAATATAATTAGATACACTTCTACATGAGTACCATTAAACTGGGTAATAATAACATCTCTTGGATGTTGGAAAAAAGTAACATCCCTAGGATGTACTTGGAAACCAGAAACTATCTGAATGCATCTTTCTGGTTAAATCATTTGTTATTATTATTATTGGCCAATATCCTGCCAAACTGCCGACTGGGCGTATAAGACGACCCCCCAACTAAGTCGTCTTATAAGCCTAAAAAATCGCATCTATATTTTAACCTTTTAGGTTAAAATATAGAGTTTGCCACCCTCCTCCCCCCTTCCCCAATCCTCAATCCCCAGTACTTACCTATTTTCTGCTCTGTCTCACGCTGTTAAGCCGGTCCGTGGCTGTGAGGGAAGCGTTGTGAGCTCCCCTCAGGCTGCGCGGACAATAAAGTTTTGTTTAAAAAAAAGTTTAAACAGACTTTATTGAGCCGCGCGGCCTGAGGGGAGCTCACAACGCTTCCCTCACAGCCACGGACCGGCTTAACAGCGCGAGAGGAGACAGAGCAGAAAATAGGTGAGTAAATCCCAGTACCCGGCGTATAAGACGACCCCCCAACTTTTGAGAAGATTTTCAGGGGTTAAAAAGTCGTCTTATACGCCGGAAAATACGGTAATTGACAATCCCTCACTGGGCTCTAAGTTACAAGCCTGAAACAAAATGATCCTATCTGTTGGGATAAACCGGCAATGAATCCCTTTTCACACCTGGATGGGCAACCCCCGACTTTCAACTGAGTAAAGTACACATTCCATATAAAACTTGGTCCAAGCAGGGTGTGAGACATATTGACAGATTTTTTGATCTGGTTAACAAGTTCTGCCTCACATATATCCAATCTAAGGAAAAGTTTCCAGACATAGTTATACAAATATTCACTTATTTTCAAACTGATTACATTAATGACCTGAAACCTCACTACATTGACTCAGACTGGACTAATCCACACAAGTGTTAGGTGCAGTTCTAGTAGTTTTTACTCTACCAAGGGAATATACATACTACTGCATTTACACAGGGCGGACTTCTTTGAGATAAAGGGCTTGAGTAAATGGAAGTATTATATCCCTTACTTGGATAACCATGAAGCAATTAAATCAGACTTACAACTAACTAAAAGTCTGCCGGCAGCCATGTACACATTATATGTATATTTCCCTCTTAAGACAATTCTGACTGTCATTGCAAGACATAGGCACATATTCTGCACCAGCGGCAGATTTGTTTAATTGTTTTTGGAACCTGTCACAAATCTCTAACTTTTGGAAGCAGGTTCAGCTATTGGAAAAGACATAGATATATCACCCTATATATAGATATCACCCTAGAAATAGTGGGACAAAACAAATATCCAAACTCTGAATTTATTATAGATACTCTTAGCAGGTGCCTGCAAGAGTATTTTACTCCTTTGTATTAACTCATCACCTCTGACTATAACCATCCTGCAAGAAAAACTAAACCTTACATTTAAAATGGACTGGTTTGTAATAAAGAAATGCAAAATGCAGATCCAATTTTTTTTTCCATACCTGGTCGTCTCATATCAGTTCGCTTGATCCCCATATAAAATCACTACTGCAAAATGCATTCCAATATACAAATTGGTACTGCGCACAAATACTCTGAAATAATACACCCCTTATCATTTTAGTCACAAACTAAAGAAATATAGAAACGTAGAAATAATTGCTGTTATTTTGCCAATTTTAGTGATAAGACGTCCTTGGAAAGAAAAATTCTGAGAGTGTTAAATTGACTGTTCAAATAAAATGTTTTATTTAGTTAAATTAAGTTTGCAGGAAAATGCAGAAAATGGCCACAATGACTAGGCTCCCAACTATCTAGTAATCAAGAGTGGTGATAGACACTCTTGAAGTAAGTGGAGTAGTTAGATGTGGTCATATAACCCACGTTGTCCTTTAACATAAGGTGGTAATTTACTTCAAAAATTTACAGTGATCCCAGTGATTTTAAACTCACAGTTGAGCACTTTCACGAATAATTATGATTATATGCATTTAGTACCATCTAGTGGCTATTGTTAATAACTACAGTCTATATTTTAAATGTATTTTGTTGCCTTTCATGAATGAAAGGCTTTTTAAGCATTATATTATTAAAAGTAAATTTTATCATATGTATGTAATTGGGGACGGACGTACCCATTTATTTTCAAAACTACAGAGAAGTAAGATATTCACACAGGCTTCAGGCTACCTTCAGTAAAACACTAAGACTTTAGAGAAAGTAAGATCACAGAGATGGATATACAGGAATTTTTGTCTTGTAGTAAGGAGTTTTAAAAGGTAAATGTAGCAGTAAATGGCTAGTAGTTATTGTGCATAGGCCCATATTATTTGTGTGGCTGTAGGCCCCTAGAATTAGTCAAACTCAATCATCTTATTGATAGCCCTGTGTTCTTGGCCATTCACCAATACATCAGGGGCGTACCCTTCCCCTGAGTGATACATTTGTATACTTTTCATGCTGGTTGAATTGGCAACAGAGTGAGTGGTTCTGATGCTGAATTTGCTGCTGCCATCGCTCTCTCAGATATATTTAGTGTATTTATACGGTTTATGTGCTGTCTGTCCGGAGCACAAAACCTCCGGAAATACACTGCAAGGATGTGCTAAGTGTGTGGAGTGAAAACAGAACTGCAACTGAGGAAGAACAGAACTGAAATACAGAGTGCAGGGCTACAGGACAGAGACAAAACATAAGCAAGATAAAGCAGAAACCAAACTAAGGATAAACAATACAATGCTCAGGGCTGGTGAAGACATAGAGAATACGCACCTGCAATACATGACTAATTGTTGGTGTATTGGCACCTGCTGCATCCCAGTCCGACTTCTGTATATAATGAAAAGTCCAAAATGTTATTTAATACAGATTTCAATATTTTTTGTGTAGGGAAATGTATTTTCTCACTGAAAGTAGGAGGATATATCACATTACATTTATTTGTATAGTGCCAGCAATTTATACTTGGTAGTGAGTATAAAGGGAATTACAGACTACATTAGACAAACAGAGACACACTGAATACATGAGGTAGAGGGCCTTACTCACAAGCTTAATCTAGACACATATTTGAAGATTCAATTTTACTGCACAGAAGTTGCACCTCCCACTTTGCCTCAACCTAAGTTTGCAGGCAGGTAACCTCTAAACACTGAACAAGTTCCTGTTATTGTAAAATGTCTAGAGATGAGCTTTTAACAAAGATATTGATAGATCTACATTCAATACATTCACTAAATAGACCTACATTCATTACCATATCAATGGGGTGAATCTGGGGAAATAGGTTGTATTTCAATATTTGTAATTTACAGAATATATCATATGGCACTACATTGTTACTCAAGGCAACTGCCGTCCGTTATTCTATCAATGTTTAACAAGTTATAGATATTTTAAAGGATGCCTTTTAACACCTTGCAAAAGAAACTAATTTCATGTGAGAAAAATAGATAAGGAAACAGCTGTCTTCTCTGCAGGTCATTCCAGAGCTCCCCATTGCCTGAGGTAGTGGATTGCATCATCAATCACCATAGTAGGAAAGAGATTATACCCCTGCATGGAAAGTGGCTTCATCCCATTTTAGCCAGACGGGACTACTTGGCACTTTGCATTCTGTAAGATGAAGCAGGGGTTAGTATTGTGTTTCTTGGCGTTGTATCTTGGTGTCAATGCAACAAACAATGAGACCGAAACTGTAGACATCGAAGACACTGAAATTGCCAGAGGAACCATCATTGTGAGTATAACTTAGTTTTTATTGTCATTAAACATTTTTGAGTTATTAACATTATAATATATATTATAGTAACATTTCACCTTTAACTTCATTTTTTCAACTTGTTCCTGTGTTTATAATTAGCATATTATTGCTTTAGCTTTAGGCCAGATCCTATGTCAAGACACCTAACATAATTTAGATTAGATTTAATTGGTACAATTATTTAAGTAGATAAATCTATTTCAATAAGTTCTAATTGCCTGAGGCAATACCAGTGAGATATTTACTGAACAGGCTCTAGTCACCAAGCAAAGGTAAGCTTATGGGAAAAAATAAGTAGCCGAGAATATCACATATGCAAGCATTATTATTACAAACATAACTATTTCTTTGTTTGTAAAACAGCTTATTTTTAATATATCACTTTGGTTTTAAATCCAGTTTGAGAGAATATATCCTTATTGAGATTTTAATTTGGTTTTTAAAATGAGTTATGTTTTTTTAATAAATAGGGATGCAACATTTTTAAGATATCTCAAAGTCAGCTAATATAATTAATTGAGTGCTGACCATGCATTGCTCCAAAAGAGAAGTGATCATAGACATATAAAAACCATATTGAGACCGATACATTGACACAAAACATCAATAATTACTCGTTTTTAACTCACATTGTTATATTGCAGTATATGGTTTTCATGACATGAGATAAATGAAATCATTGAATGGACCCCATTATGTCTGCTTATATTTAATCAGACAAACTCAAAAGGTTAGTGGCCAGAGACATTACAAATATCAAACAAACAAAATATTTTAGAAGCATAGTCTCCCTTACAAGACGTCAACAGAAGTCTTGTAATTTCCTTGATATTTTTCTAAACTGAAGTTTTGCATGGCCCTCTTTGTTTAGAAACTAGTATGTTTGCATTAGGTAGATCAGGGCCACATTTAATATTGATTGGACACTGGGCATGAATTTGCTTGGGCCCGCTAAATGTAATAAGAATGTTTTTACAAAATTGCATTTCTTGTTTTTATTCCCTACTTCTGCACCTACATTGCACCTAACATACTTAACACTGCACCAAACAGTACTCACAGCACTTGCCATGCACTTAACAATTAGCTTGCACTGATAGTGCACACACATGATTTGGAATGCCACAGTGTCAATTTGCCCCATAGTACATATTATTTTTGCCCAACAGAACATGTCACAGCATAACTTTGCCAATTAAAATGAGCCATAATCAGGTACCAATTAACAAACCATAGTCACTTTTCCATTAAAATATGCAACAGCCAGTTTGCTAATGTAAAAATATGCCACAGTTTGTCCATTAAAATATCCCCCAGCCAGATGCCCATTAAAATATGCCACTGATAGTTGACCAATTCAAATGGGCCACAATTTGCCCATTAAAATATACCACTGTTAGCTTGCTCATTAAAATGTGTCACTGTTAAATTGCCCATTAATATATCACTGATAGCTTATCCATTAATATGCCACTGACAGTTTGCCCATTAAAATGCCACTGCTAGTTTATACATTAATATACCACTGTTAGTTTATCCATTAATAGGGCCACTGTTAGTATATCCATTAATATGCAACTGCTAATTTGTCCATTAATATGCCATTGTTGATTTATCCATTAATATACCACTGTTAGTTTATCCATTCACGTGCCACTGTTAATTTTCCCATTAATATGCCACTGATAGTTTATCCATTAATATGCCACTACTAGTTTATCCATTAATATGTCAACATTAGTTTATCTATTAATATGCCACTACTAGTTTATCCATTAATATACCAGTGTTAGTTCATCCATTAATATGCCTCTGATAGTTTATCCATTAATATGAGGTGTATGTTAAACCATTAATATGCCACTGATAATTTGCCTATTAATATGCCAGTGTTAGTTTATCCATTAATATGCCACTGCTAATTTGCCCATTAATATGCCACTGATAATGTGTCCAATAATATGCCACTGATAATGTGTCCATTAATATGCCACTGATGTCCAGGTGGCCATTATCATTCTCTTACAGAGTGAACAATAATTTATGTTAGAAGGGGTGGGACATTCACATGTGTAAGGAGAAATATCACAGGATGGGAATGCACCTCCTTAGCCCCAAATGATATGAGCCTATATAAAAGTCACTTTCCCCTCTTCTCTTTGTCCCAATAATCGTACAAACACAGGTCTCAGGTACAGCCGAAAACAAAAAACATTTATTAAAGCATAACACATAGAATATATACAGTAGAACATCTTGATAAGGTTGATGGCAAGAACCTGAGATTCCAGGCCCTTGCTAACCTCTCTCCTCCAAGTTCTCCCAGTGTCATCTCCAAGGTGAGAACATTCAGATAAGCAAGTGAATACATGAGATAATATTGTGAGTACGTGTCATCTAATTAAACTGAAGCCAAACAGGTGCAAAATCAAAACTAACTCTTTCAGTTAACCCTCACAATGCTAGGTTACCCCTTCACAGATTAAAATAAATTGACTTGTCCCCCTATGGCTTGGGGCTGGTGCTATGCCTTAAGCCCCAATTAAATAAAATGAATGGCCCCGGTGTTTGGTGCTGGCAATATACCCCAAGTCCTGATTAATTAAAAATGTAATTCCCCACCCTCTCCCTTGTGCCAAATGTCCCAGGCACAATAAATAGAATACAATTAAGTATATACCTACCTCCCCCTACCTCTAGATTGTCCATGGAGAGTGGGGCATTAAATTATCCTTGGTTTACTTCATCTCACTCAAGAGGCTAAAATGGTGTTACAAGGCACTAAGTTATGTTATACAGTTAAAAGTATAGCTCCCATATGTGTGTTTTGGATCTCCACATCGAAATAATTGTTTACAATGATATTCATTAATGCTTCCACATATTTTCTTCTACAGGCTCCAAGTGTGGTGGGATGCTACATTAAAAGCATGCCAGAACTGTATCACTTTATGATGAATATCTGGGCATTATAGTATCCTTTTACATCTGAACAAATTATTTGCAGACTGACCTCACTACAGAGTTTGGTTTTGCTTTTAGTTATCATGCTACATGATGCAGAGAGAGACTCTGTGCTATTGCTACTGGTGATTACAGTAAATGTTAACCCCTTGAATGTGTGCCAGATGTTACCTTCCCCACTAGACCAATATTTAGCTGATATATTTAGGTCTCTACATTTTGTTTTATAGTTAAGCTGATAAAGACAGTCTACTTATTCATCTTTCTACTAATGTTTACTATTGTCCCTTCATTGGATTTCTTATTGCTTTGTTATTGTTTGATTGTGTTTCCTATTTTATTTTTCAATGCTATGTTCTAGCCTTCATTCCAAAGGGGAATGGATAGCAGAATCGTAGTTCTTCTTGAAGCCATATAATGCAATAAATTACTACACAGTGCAATACCGTTAAAATATACAGGTTATAACCATTTATTATAGGTCCTGCCAATATCCAGCAACTTCGCACAGCCATTGAAGAGGAGTGGACCAACATTCCACAGGCCACAATCAACAACCTGATCAACTCTATGTGAAGGAGATGTGTTGCACTGCGTAAGGGACATGGTGGTCACACCAGATACTGACTGGTTTTCGGACCCCACAGGACCACCCTGGACTACCCCAATACAGTAAAACTGCACGTTCTAGAGTGGCCTTTTATTGTGGCCAGCCCAAGTCTATGTACACAAAAAGTCTATATTTAGTCTATATTCAGAGTTCAGCTCATGAAAAGTGGGGGCAAAAACAAAAGTGTTGCGTTTATAATTGTGTTCAGTATATACACACACACACACACACATGTATATATATAATTATATATATTATTCTTTGAATGAATGATAAATGAATACAGTCCATGCACACATACATTTCTAGCGAAGTGGCTCTTTGCAGAATAAACTTGGACACCCCTGATATATGCTATCTGTAGTATTGGATAAATTTATCATATACCGTATTTTCCGGCGTATAAGACGACTGGGCGTATAAGACGACCCCCCAACTAAGTCATCTTATAAGCCGGAAAAATCGCATCTATATTTTAACCTTTTAGGTTAAAATATAGAGTTTTCCACCCTCCTCCCCCTTTCCCCAATCCCCAGTACTTCCCTTTTTTCTGCTCTGTCTCCCGCTGTTAAGCCGGTCCGTGGCTGTGAGGGAAGCGTTGTGAGCTCCCCTCCAGCCGCGCGGTCAATAAAGTTTTGTTTAAAAAAAAAGTTTAAACAGACTTTATTGAAGCCGCGCTGCCTGAGGGGAGCTCACAACGCTTCCCTCACAGCCACGTACCGGCTTAACAGCGCGAGCGGAGACAGGGCCGGCGCTACCGTAAGGCAGCACAGGCGGCTGCCTTAGGGCGCACCAATGGGGGGGCGGGAAAATCGCCCGCTCCCCCAGACCCCAGTACTTACCTCCATGCTGCTGTTCATGTCCGTGGCTGAGAGGGAAGCGCTGTGCGCTCCCCTCAGGCCGTGCGCATTCAATAAAGTGTGTTGAAACTTTTTTTTTCAACACACTTTATTGAATGCGCACGGCCTGAGGGGAGCTCACAACGCTTCCCTCTCAGCCACGGATCTGAACAGCGGCATGGAGGTAAGTACTGGGGAAGGGGGGAGGAGGGAGGTATAACGAGCATCTGACTGGCATAATATTCCTGGGCATCTGACTGGCATAATATTCCTGGGCTATGACTGGCATAATATTCCTGGGCATCTGACTGGCATAATATTCCTGGGCTATGACTGGCATAATATTCCTGGGCTATGACTGGCATAATATTCCTGGGCATCTGACTGGCATAATATTCCTGGGCTATGACTGGCATAATATTCCTGGGTATCTTAATGGCATAATATTCCTGGGCTATGACTGGCATAATATTCCTGGGCATCTGACTGGCATAATATTCCTGGGCATCTGACTGGCATAATATTCCTGGGCATCTGACTGGCTTAATATTCCTGGGCATCTGACTGGCATAATATTCCTGGGCTATGACTGGCATAATATTCCTGGGCTATGACTGGCATAATATTCCTGGGCATCTGACTGGCATAATATTCCTGGGCATCTGACTGGCATAATATTCCTGGGCTATGACTGGCATAATATTCCTGGGCATCTGACTGGCATAATATTCCTGGGCTATGACTGGCATAATATTCCTGGGCTATGACTGGCATAATATTCCTGGGCATCTGACTGGCATAATATTCCTGGGCTATGACTGGCATAATATTCCTGGGTATCTTAATGGCATAATATTCCTGGGCTATGACTGGCATAATATTCCTGGGCATCTGACTGGCATAATATTCCTGGGCATCTGACTGGCATAATATTCCTGGGCATCTGACTGGCATAATATTCCTGGGCATCTGACTGGCATAATATTCCTGGGCTATGACTGGCATAATATTCCTGGGCATCTGACTGGCATAATATTCCTGGGCTATGACTGGCATAATATTCCTGGGCATCTGACTGGCATAATATTCCTGGGCTATGACTGGCATAATATTCCTGGGCTATGACTGGCATAATATTCCTGGGCATCTGACTGGCATAATATTCCTGGGCTATGACTGGCATAATATTCCTGGGTATCTTAATGGCATAAGATTCCTGGGCTATGACTGGCATAATATTCCTGGGCATCTGACTGGCATAATATTCCTGGGCATCTGACTGGCATAATATTCCTGGGCATCTGACTGGCATAATATTCCTGGGCATCTGACTGGCTTAATATTCCTGGGCATCTGACTGGCATAATATTCCTGGGCATCTGAATGGCTTAATATTACTGGGCATCTGACTGGCATAATATTCCTGGGCATCTGACTGGCATAATATTCCTGGGCATCTGACTGGCTTAATATTACTGGGCATCTGACTGGCATAATATTCCTGGGAATCTGACTGGCATAATATTCCTGGGCATCTGACTGGCATAATATTCCTGGGTTATGACTGGCATAATATTCCTGGGCATCTTAATGGCATAATATTCCTGGGCTATGACTGGCATAATATTCCTGGGCATCTGAATGGCATAATATTCCTGGGCATATGACTGGCATAATATTCCTGGGCATCTGAATGGCATAATGTTCCTGGGCATCTGAATGGCATAATGTTCCTGGGCATCTGACTGGCATAATATTACTGGGCTCTGACTGGCATAATATTCCCATTGAAATACTGGTAAGTTTGTTGATTTAACTTTACTTCATTTTAAATATTGTATTTGTTCCCATTTTGTTTCTTCACTTCAAAATAAGATATATGCAGTGTGCATAGGAATTTGTTCATAGTTTTTGTTTTTACTATAGTCCGGCCCTCCAACGGTCTGAGGGACAGTGAACTGGCCCCCTGTTTAAAAAGTTTGAGGACCCCTGGGCTAAATACTGGCATATTGAGTGGCAAAATAGTGTGTCTCAGGTTATGTGTGAATTGGTGTAACTGTGTGTGTGTAAGTGGTAAGGGTGTCTGTGTGTGTGACTGCAAGGGTGTCTTTGTGTTTAAGGGTTTCAATGTGTGACACATTTAGAGCATGCGAGTTGAATATTTAGATTTTTTTTTCTACACTATACATTATTTATATATGTATATATATATATATATATATATATATATATATATATATATAAATATATAATATATATATATCATTTAAGGAGGCTTAATGGTGTGGGAGGCGTGGCGGATCAGAGCAGGGGGGCACCAAAATGCACCTTCGCCTGTGTAGACGAAAATCCTTGCACCGGCCCTGAGCGGAGACAGAGCAGAAAATAGGTGAGTAAATCCCAGTACCCGGCGTATAAGACGACCCCCCCAACTTTTGAGAAGATTTTCAGGGGTTAAAAAGTCGTCTTATACGCCGGAAAATACGGTACATTTGTACCAGTCAAAAAAAATTACATCAGTAGGCTATTTTGCAAATAATCTCTAACATGATCATTTTTTTCTAACAATTTGCTTCAGTAAATATTTGATAATCTGGAATGATTAGCTGGTAGATCCAGCTACAAGGAAATGCAATATTTTAAGAATATGCCTTTTCCTTAACGCTTACCTGCACAGCCACAATCTTAAGTATGACTCCAAACAAGATGAAGAACCTCGCTTGATCTTCTACAATTATAAAGATGTAGAACTCAAGGTTTGTATTGTGCTAAAGGATTTTTTAAAGATGTGTTTAACCAGTTTCTACAGACCAATGTTCTATGTCACCCTCAAATACTGACCAAAATGTATAATACCATCCAGGGCCGGCCCAAGACATTGTGCTGCCTGGGACGAAAAACGAAATGCTGCCCCCCCCCCCCCCCCCCCAAAAAAGCCCACAGTCATAATAATTCAAACTAAAATCAAACTGATCAGGAAGTGATAATTTAATGCAAAATTATATGGCACAAGTATTGGCAGGCCATGATTGAAATGTGTACCCTAAATGTTTTTGCATTTAAACATAATGTACACTATTTGAATTATGTTATAGGTCAGTGGCCAAATAGGCTATATTTTTATAATAATGTTTGTTTTAACACTTCTTTCCTTTCACATCGTGGGTGAGGTCTTAGAAAAAATATGTTAGTTTTATATGCCCACTAAAGCACGTCTTATATACAAAATAACATATTTTTTTCAAAGAGCTCACCCTTAAGATGAAAAGAAAGTAATGGTAAAACATTATTGTGATAATACCCTGTGCAATTCCTTAAAACATAATGTGATCAGTGACATATAACAAAATCCAGATGGATATAGTCAGTGTCAGAGGAATTAACCCCTTGGTGGCTAGACAGATCTAGGCAGTGTCAGAGGAGTTAACCCCTTGGGTGGCTAGACAGATCTAGGCAGTGTCAGAGGAGTTAAACCCTTTGGTGGCTAGACAGATCTAGACAGTGTCAGAGGAGTTAACCCCTTGGGTGGCTAGACAGATCTGGACAGTGTCAGAGGAGTTAACCCCTTGGGTGGCTAGACAGATCTAGACAGTGTCAGAGGTGTTAACCCCTTGGGTGGCTAGATAGATCTAGGCAGTGTCAGAGGAGTTAACCCATTGGGTGGCTAGACAGATCTAGGCAGTGTCCAAGGAGTTAACCCCTTGGGTGGCTAAATAGATATAGGCAGTGTCACAGGAGTTAACCACGTTATCCGCACACTCCCTCAAACACATACACAGACAGTCTGTCACTCACAAATACATTCACACTGACAAACACACACTCACTCACTCACACTGACATACACACACACTCACTCACACTGACATACACAAACACACACTCACTCACACTGACATACACACACACTCACTCACACTGACATACACATACACACACCCTCACACTGACATACACTCACTCACACTGACATACACATATACACACATTCACACTGACATACACACACTCACTCACACTGACATACACACAGTTTAACTTACCTGGTCCAGGCATCTCTGTGCTTTGAGCTCCTCGTGTGATGGAGGGACTGAGCTAATCACGGTCACGGGAGGCTTCTGAACTTTCAGCCAATCAGGAAAGTTGAGAGGTCTCACCTGATTGGCTGAGACCTCCTTCGATCAAGCTCCCCCAGGAAAAAAAAAAGAAAAAGACCGCCTCTGCTAGGGTCAATTAAAGGGCCCTCCCTCATACCATCACCCCTTTATGCTGAAGATGTGGTAGCTCTAATGCAGATAATATTCATATTGGGTGGTCGTGTGTTGGGGTTAGGGCATAGTGGTCGGACCTGGTGGGCCAAATCAGAAGACTCACTGGAAAGAGACTGGAGCCAACGCCAGTGGTTATATTCCTCCATTTAAAATGGACAAAAATGAGAAAAGATGAGACTTCTCTAATTATACACATTCATATTGCTGCTAAACTGCTGTTGGCGAAAAATTGGAAAACTTTAAATATACCTACTTGGAAGCAAATAAGAAACCAAGTCACATGGTCAAATTAAAATGGAAATGGGATTACTTAAACAAACTTCTTATAATAGTTCAAAAATTGTAGCCTGGGTTAAATAGATAGGAAAATTACAGAACTAACCCGAATCTGAGGACTTCTCTTTGCATTTTTCATGTTATAACTTCTGTAGTATAATAAGATGATTATCCTGTTGTAGTAAACTATGAAGACAATATTTACATTATATATTTCATGCTGACCATCATATGCTATGATAATGTAGATTTATATGTATGTTGTCCTGTCATGTTATTTATATGTTTTAATTATTCTTTTTGTATTTTTGTACTAAAAAATGAAAAAAAAATATTAAGCTGAGTTAGAAAGATAGCCAAGTTAGAGACATTTTCCCACTGAGCTATTAATGCCTAATTTTTTTGCAGTTTACCACAGTTAATTTTCTAGTGAATAAATATGTGTGTTGGGTTCCTGGAGGAATGTCTTTTGTGTTAAATGCTCTGGGAAAGAGAGGACATTGGCACCTTAGCAGTGAGTTGAATGTTGGAGAGGATAGCTTAGCCCTATACACTGTATATGTATGATAATCCAGTATGTCAGTGATACTGCATTGGATTGATATGATATCATTCATATATACTTTTTGTATCAATTTTCCAACTTTTTAGGTGATAAAAATAAAGGATATGAAAGCTGCTGAAATTAGCGCCATACTTGACGAGGCGGGTTTTTATCGGAAGTCTGTGAAGGGAGAAGAGGTCCCTAAAGAATTCCAGCACTTTCCACTGAACGCACCACGGGATGAGTTATAAATGTTAATTTAATATGAATACCAGTGAAAGGCTTGATAATTTAAATGTTCTAATGGCAATTACAGTACAAACTGCAAGATCCTCACAAAAGGAAATTGTCTCTTTAGAGAGAAGAAACATCATGTGACTTTGTCTTTTTACAACATGATAATGTAATAAAAATAAATTGCATTTGTACTTGCCTTGAATTTAATAAATTTTGCTTTGTTTTCAGCTTTTTTGATCTCATTAGCTAATTTATGCATAGTATTTACCAAATTGGCACTTTCCATGAACAATATTAAGCCATAATCCAAGAACTGCTGTACCAAGGTACCAAAAGCTTCAGAAGTGAACAGTTCTCACTTCCACAGATCTGTTGCTAGATAGCCACTAGAGGCTGTCAGCAACATTGCAATACAAAATGCTAAATTAGCCTTAGATGTAGTGTTAGGATTAGCATAAGGATTAGGGTTAGAGTTACATAAGGGTTAGTGTTAGTGCTAGGGTTATGGTTAGATTTAGGGTTAGGAAACATAAAACGCTACATTTCTGCCCTATAACTTGAACAGAAAAACATGTAAACATGGCATATTTCTAAACTCAGGATAAAATTTCCAAACTATTTAGACAGGTTATTTTTTTATGCCACTTATTAAACAGAATATAAGTTAAGGAATAGCCTCGTGCACATACATTTAGTGATACTGTTTTTTTTTCAATTGACCATCCTTAAAATCTCATAAACCATATTTCTCAACTTCTACACTTTCTCACACTTTGACTTATTTTGGGAAGATCTTGGCTATTACAGAAATAGCTGAAGTCCTCCTACTGTTTTGTATGGGAGGACTTCGGCTATTTTCCGTAAGTCAAGGTCCTCCCAAAATGACCCCGAAATAAGCTTTAGTTTTCCCCTCCCCTCTTCAGTATGATTGCTGAAATTTGGGCCAGAATTTCGGTGCAATTCAACTCATCTGAATGGAATTCCTGAAATGAAAATAATGGACGAATTTTGTCCGGAATAAATGCGTCAGTGGAAGGCCCAGAGGGATGACAACCAGGGAACATTGCTTGCTGATCCCAGCAATGATCTGACCTGGGTTCAGAGTGCCTAGGCACATGCTTGGAAAGGGACATCATGGAAAGGTACTCTTTCCCATGTGGCTATCCTGGATTTATACCAGCACATAAGACAGGAGGGGAGCCTCTGACTGGAATTAACCATTCAATACTTGGGCTGTGAGATTGTTAGCAGTACTGCATCATCTAGGTTCCCTCTCCCTATGCCGCCCGAATGCATGCTTTGTGGAGATTCTCCTCCTTTGGACATCATGTCCTGCGACTGGAGGTTACGCTCTTGCGTTCGTGTTAAGTATGAGACCCTTGGAGCCACGATTGCAAAAGGATTTTCAAACCTACGTTTTATTGAATATATTTAAAAATAGGTAATAGACATGTGCAAAACTAAAATTTTCGTTTCGTTTTCGTCCATTCGGACGAAAATTTTATTTATTTCGTCTAAAACTAATTTCGTTCATTAATAGATTCGTTTCAGACGAAATTCGTTCATTATTTTCGTTTCGTTTATTATTATTCGTTCGTTTTATAGAATACAATGTAATACTATTGGCTTTCTATAAACCGAACGAGAAATTCTTATGAATGGGGCTCTCATTCGGTTCATAGAAAGGCAATAGTATTACTTGTATTCTATAAGCCGAAAGTCTATAAACCGAACGACTTTCGGTTTATAGACTTTCGGCTTATGGAATACATGTAATCCTATTGCTATTCTATAAACCGAACGACTTTCGGTTTATAGAATAGCCATAGGTTTACATGTATTACATAAGCGAAAGTCTATAAACCGAAAGTCGTTCGGTTTATAGGCTGTCGGCATTTAACTATACAGAGACAGAGTCTCCATTCATAAAATTATGAATGGAGACTTTGTCTCCGTTTAGTAAAATGCCGAAAGCCTATAAACCGAACGATCGGTTTATAGACTTTCGGCTTATGTAATACATGTAATCCTATGGCTATTCTATAAACCGAACGTTCAGTTTATAGAATAGCAATAGGAATACATGTATTCCATAAGCCGACAGCCTATAAACCGAACTTTCGGTTTATAGGCTGTGGGCATTTTACTACACGGAGACAAAGTCTCCATTCATAATTTTATGAATGGAGACTCTGTCTCCGTGTAGTAAAATGCCGAAAGCCTATAAACCGAACGTTCGGTTTATAGGCTGTCGGCTTATGGAATACATGTATTCCTATTGCTATTCTATAAACCGAACGTTCGGTTTATAGAATAGCCATAGGATTACATGTATTACATAAGCCGAAAGTCTATAAACCGAAAGTCGTTCGGTTTATAGGCTGTCGGCATTTAACTATACAGAGACAGAGTCTCCATTCATAAAATTATGAATGGAGACTTTGTCTCCGTGTAGTAAAATGCCGAAAGCCTATAAACCGAACGATCGGTTTATAGACTTTCGGCTTATGTAATACATGTAATCCTATGGCTATTATATAAACCTAACGTTCGGTTTATAGAATAGCAATAGGAATACATGTATTCCATAAGCCGACAGCCTATAAACCGAACGTTCGGTTTATAGGCTGTGGGCATTTTACTACACGGAGACAAAGTCTCCATTCATAATTTTATGAATGGAGACTCTGTCTCCGTGTAGTAAAATGCCGAAAGCCTATAAACCGAACGTTCGGTTTATAGGCTGTCGGCTTATGGAATACATGTATTCCTATTGCTATTCTATAAACCGAACGTTCGGTTTATAGAATAGCCATAGGATTACATGTATTACATAAGCCGAAAGTCTATAAACCGAAAGTCGTTCGGTTTATAGGCTGTCGGCATTTAACTATACAGAGACAGAGTCTCCATTCATAAAATTATGAATGGAGACTTTGTCTCCGTGTAGTAAAATGCCGAAAGCCTATAAACCGAACGATCGGTTTATAGACTTTCGGCTTATGTAATACATGTAATCCTATGGCTATTCTATAAACCTAACGTTCGGTTTATAGAATAGCAATAGGAATACATGTATTCCATAAGCCGACAGCCTATAAACCGAACGTTCGGTTTATAGGCTGTGGGCATTTTACTACACGGAGACAAAGTCTCCATTCATAATTTTATGAATGGAGACTCTGTCTCCGTGTAGTAAAATGCCGAAAGCCTATAAACCGAACGTTCGGTTTATAGGCTGTCGGCTTATGGAATACATGTATTCCTATTGCTATTCTATAAACCGAACGTTCGGTTTATAGAATAGCCATAGGATTACATGTATTACATAAGCCGAAAGCCATAGGATTACATGTATTACATAAACCGAACGATCGGTTTATAGACTTTCGGCTTATGTAATACATGTAATCCTATGGCTATTCTATAAACCTAACGTTCGGTTTATAGAATAGCAATAGGAATACATGTATTCCATAAGCCGACAGCCTATAAACCGAACGTTCGGTTTATAGGCTGTGGGCATTTTACTACACGGAGACAAAGTCTCCATTCATAATTTTATGAATGGAGACTCTGTCTCCGTGTAGTAAAATGCCGAAAGCCTATAAACCGAACGTTCGGTTTATAGGCTGTCGGCTTATGGAATACATGTATTCCTATTGCTATTCTATAAACCGAACGTTCGGTTTATAGAATAGCCATAGGATTACATGTATTACATAAGCCGAAAGCCATAGGATTACATGTATTACATAAACCGAACGATCGGTTTATAGACTTTCGGCTTATGTAATACATGTAATCCTATGGCTATTCTATAAACCTAACGTTCGGTTTATAGAATAGCAATAGGAATACATGTATTCCATAAGCCGACAGCCTATAAACCGAACGTTCGGTTTATAGGCTGAGGGCATTTTACTACACGGAGACAAAGTCTCCATTCATAATTTTATGAATGGAGACTCTGTCTCCGTATAGTTAAATGCCGGCTTTTAACTATACGGAGACAAAGTCTCCATTCATAATTTTATGAATGGAGACTCTGTCTCCGTATAGTTAAATGCCAGTTTTTAACTATACGGAGACAAAGTCTCCATTTATAATTTTATGAATGGAGACTCTGTCTCCGTATAGTTAAATGCCCACAGCCTATAAACCGAACGACTTTCGGTTTATAGACTTTCGGCTTATGTAATACATGTAATCCTATGGCTATTCTATAAACCGAACGTTCGGTTTATAGAATAGCCATAGGATTACATGTATTACATAAGCCGAAAGTCTATAAACCGATCGTTCGGTTTATAGGCTTTCGGCATTTTACTACACGGAAACAAAGTCTCCATTCATAATTAAAAAAATTTTCGGCTTATGTAATACATGTAATCCTATGGCTATTCTATAAACCTAACGTTCGGTTTATAGAATAGCAATAGGATTACATGTATTCCATAAGCCGAAAGTCTATAAACCGAAAGTCGTTCGGTTTATAGACTTTCGGCTTATAGAATACAAGTAATACTATTGCCTTTCTATGAACCGAACGAGAGCCTCATTCATAAGAATTTCTTATGAATGGGGCTCTCGTTCGGTTTATAGAAAGCCAATAGTATTACATTGTATTCTATAAAACAAACGAATAATAATGAACGAAACGAAAATAATGAACGAATTTCGTCTGAAACGAATGCATTAATGAACGAAATTCGTTTTAGACGAAATAAATAACATTTTACGTCCGAATGGACGAAAACGAAACGAAAATTTTAGTTTTGCACATGTCTAGTTTATAGGCTGTCGGCTTTTAACTATACGTTTGTCTCCATTCATAATTTTATGAATGGAGACTCTGTCTCCGTATAGTTAAATGCTATTGTATTCTATAAACCGACTCTATTTCGGCTTATAGAATGCAATAGTACTACGAATGGACGAATGAACGAATGATTTTCGTTTATTAACCATTCGTTAATTCGGCTTTCGTTAGCTTAGCATTTTCGTTCTTCGTTTTTCGGGCGAATGGACGAAAATGCAATTTTCGGACGAAAATGCATTCGTCCGAAAACGAATGCACATGTCTAGTATATATTCACATGAAAATTGCTTTTTTAATAAAAAATTATGATATAAAAAAATTCTTGTTTTTATTTCCTTTTATGTGACAATGCTGCCTCTCTCTTTCCCTTGCCCCCAGATTTGTCGCTCTCCCCCCCTTAGTGTTGTCTCTCTCTCACCCTCCCTTTGGCTCCCCCCTCGCTCCCCTTGTGTCTGTCTCTTCCCCCCTTCCCTCCCCCTGTTTCTCTCTGCCCCCCTCCCCTTGTTTCTGTCTTTTCCCCCCTCCCTCCCCTTGTTTCTCCCCCCCCCCCTCGTTACTCTGCCCCCCCCTTGTTATTCTGTCCCCCCCTCACCTGTTTCTTGCTCCCTGGTGGCTAGTGGGGGCAGCCGGGGGATGTATGCACTATACATAATAGACGGAAGTGTCGGGCAGCATGGAGGTTGTCTGCACGATTCGTGCAGACATCCCCCAGCTGCCTGATTCTCCCTGGTGGCTAGCGAGGCAGCGGAGGATGTCGGCGCGATGAGCGAGACCTCCCCTGCTGCCGCTCGGAACGACCGCCAGGACTTTTATGAGGAAGCCGGAAGTACCCAGCTTCATCATAGAAGTCCCGGCGGTCATGCCGGGCGGCAGCAGGGGAGATCTGCGCTCATCGCGCAGACATCCCCTGCTGTTAGAGAGGGGGATCCAGGTCGCCTGCAGCTCCGCTGGGGACCTGGATCCAAGTCTTATAGTCTGACCTCAATTTGAGGTCAGATTATAAGACGACCTCGATTATAAAAGGGGTATTAACACTTCCCTTGCTAATCACAGTTTCTTTTTACTGTGATCCGTTTCCTTCCAAGTTTATGGACCTCATTTAGTTTTTTCTAAATAAATTTTATTTTGTACATTTTTACTATATTACTTATATTCTTTTCATGTATTAATGTAATTACAGTTAACTCCTACAAGCCTGTGCTGTGATTATGACCAGAGCAAACGTTAACCCATTCGTGACGTTGGGACGTTCTATGCCGTCCTGATTTTAAGTCCCTTAAAGTCGTTAGGACGGCATAGTACGTCCTGTGTTAAACAGCTCATATCGCGGCTCGGATCATGCTGCAGGCACTTGCAGCGGGATCCCACCTGTCAGATGAGGCCATTTTAAATGGCCTCAGTCTGACAGGGGAAATTTAGCTGGTGCTCAAAAACGAGCACCAGCTACATTTCTCTAAATCGTGCGTGACGTCCGAAGGGCTTGCAATTTTTGGGCAGGGACCCACAGGGTCTATTAAGACCCTGATTGGGTCTCTGCCATAGTGTTCCTGGCTAACGATCACCTTGTGATCAGTGGCCAGGAACAAATCGTGACGTTTTGGTGCTTACGTCATTTGGGACGCAAGCACCATGCGTCACAAAGGGGTTAAAACTCTCCACTTTTTTCAATTTATTTTTTAATACTAAATTCAAATCATTTCATGCTATTGGCAATTCTATAAACCGAAATAGAGTCGGTTTATAGAATACCAATAGCAAAATACATAAACCGACATAATGAACGAATTTCGGTTTATGGAATTGGCAATGGCATTCTATAAACCGACTCTATTTCGGTTTATAGTAATGCCATTGCAAATAGCATTATACATTCCATAAACCGAAAGTCTATAAACCGAACGTCGTTCGGTTTATAGACTTTCGGCTTATTGAACAGCAATAGCATTACATGTATTCTATAATCCGAACGTCGTTCGTTTTATAGACTTTCGGCTTATAGAATACTATTGGCTTTCTATAAACCGAACTAGAGTCGAGTCCCCATTCATAAGAAATTCTTATGAATGAGGAGGGACTCTAGTTAGGTTTATAGAATGCCAATAGTATTCTATAAGCCGAAAGTCTTTAAAACGAACGACGTTCGGTTTATAGAATACATGTAATGCCATTGCTGTTCTATAAGCCGAAAGTCTATAAACCGAACGACGTTCGGTTTATAGACTTTCGGCTTATAGAACAGCAATAGCATTACATGTTTTCTATAAACCGAACGTCGTTCGTTTTAAAGACTTTCGGCTTATAGAATACATGCAATGCTATTGGCTTTCTATAAACCGAAAGAGTCCCCATTCATACGAATAGGTCAATTGACCTATTCGTATGAATGGGAACTCAATTTCGGTTTATAGAAAGCCAATAGCATTACATGCATTCCATAAACCGAAAGTCCGAAAATGCATTCGTCCGAAAACGAATGCACATGTCTAATAGGTAATACAATTTGAAAATATGAGTCAGATGTGCTCTGTGTGAAGTGTGAATAAACTCATAATCCCTTAGTTTCAGTTTCTATAACACATTTTTAAATAAATTCAATAAAAGTTAGGTTTCAATATTCTTTTGCAATAGTGAGACTTTTCACCCCACCTAGCAGATTGCATCTTTTATATAATAAACTATAATTGTGTGGTGATATACTGTTCATATGTGTCTGTTCCTCAATGTCCTGCAGAGTACATTTTATAGTAGACAGACCCACACAGATTGTAATTTACTATGATTAAAAGTAAATATTATTAAAGTAAACATTATTTACTTTAATAAAAAAAAAGCTTTATGGGCAAAATTAATTTAATTAGAATTCATTACCTAACTGAATTACATTAGAGTGCGAGCTTTACTGGTGAACTGAATTATATTAGAGTGCAGAGGCGGACTGACCATAAGGGGTGCTAAAGTTTAATTTAAAATGTATTTTTTTAAATATGGTTCTATATATCCACCTTTTCAGCATGGTAGTTTCAAATAAAAAGGGCGAATAAATCCATTACATTAGAGTGTGAGCTTTTTTTGGCTAGGTGAATGACATTAACATGCAAGCTAAATTGGCAAAATGAATTACATTAGAATGTCAGTTTTTTGGGCTGTGTATGCATGATTTTGGTTGGCATGACTTTAGGGCGAGGAGGGCAGCATTTAATCTTTGGACACAGGCAGCACAATGTTTTGGGCTGGCCCTGATTAAGAGATATTCAATAAGGTTTTAAGAAACAATTTAATTCACTTAACTTTTTATGAGACTTAAACATTGTGACATAGACACACTGTTAATTTGAGTGAAAAAGTCACACATTCATCAAGTTACCCGCATCTATTCTCCTTATGTAAAAAGCAAGGATAGATTTACAGGGAAAAAAACACTCATAGACATTATCTCCACTCATAGAAAAAAGCCTAGCTCCACCCGACACCACAACTTTTTTTGGTAGTGAATTCCAAATTTTTTACACTCCTAAATAATTTTGGATGTATATGTAAATCAAACATTTAACTGGTATTAAAAAGAGACATTTTTATTAGCTTTACTGTTTCTACTGATCCACTGTACATAGATTTATTTGATTTTGCCATGTTGATGTTGCTTTTTTGATACTTTTTTAGGCGGTTCTCTGGGGTCTCCAAGGGTTAAGACAAGCTAAATCAGCTTTTTTATGTGCAGACAGTAGCTGAGTAATCGGCTACTGAACAGACAGGAAGAAATCCTATTAAGACCTGTTAATTAGCAAGAGAGGCTGACATTAATCTTGACATCTGTTTAGAAAGACAGAGTCTGCTGTGCAGGAGCGATGCCGCTTTATAGTCCACTGCCATGCAATGTGCGACATGGCCTTGCAAGTATCAGTGGCTCAGTATTCATCCAAAACAAAACCAGAGACTGTGGAGAAGGAAAGTCATATCACACAGGTAATAATAACAGAGCATGACAAGTTATGTGCATCGTCTGTCATATTGTATTGGAGGAATTGTTGTGAGTTGATATTATGAATACAGATTAGCTCACTGAGTGCAAAAAGTGAGTTCAGTTGCCATCTTTTCTTTAAAACATTACTGGTTTGCTATTGTGCCATAGACCTAACATCGGCCAGTTAAATATTGTCTGGGCAACCCTAAGCACACTTTAAAGAGTTCATTAAGGAAATCATGAACTGTATAAATTGTATTGGGAAATCAGTGATTGTAATATTAGCAGTGCTGTATTTACCGCGAGGATGCCTATGGCGGCAAATTTTGGGGGGCGGCAGCGCCCCCCAGCACTGGAAAAAAAAAAAATAAAAAAAAAAAAATCTGGCCCTTTAAAAAAAAAACAAACCCCACCGCGCTTGCAGGCAGAGACGGAGGTGAGAGGGGATCGCAAGATCCCCCCTCACCAACGCTCTGCCTGCCAGGCTGCACGGGGAGCCGAACAGGCAGCACAGAGAAACCTCCGTGCTGCCTGTTCGGCTCCCCGTGCAGTGTGCCGACACGGAAGTGCCGACAGGTCACGTGACGGGCGCGCTGACGTCATACGCGCGCCCGGTCACGTGACCTGTCGGCACAATCGCCGGGAAGCCGAACAGGCAGCATGGAGGGACCATGCTGCCTGCCTCCCAGGGAAAGGTAAGTGCTGATGGGAGACTGTGTGTGTGTGTGTGTGACTGAGTGTGATGGGAGTCAGAGTGTGTGTGATGGGAGACAGTGTGTGTGACTGAGTGTGATGGGAGTCAGTGTGTGTGTGATTGGAGACAGTGTGTGTGAATGAGTGTTATGGGAGTCAGAGTGTGTGTGATTGGAGACAGTGTGTGTGACTGAGTGTGATGGGAGTCAGAGTGTGTGTGATGGGAGACAGTGTGTGTGACTGAGTGTGATGGGAGTCAGAGTGTGTGTGATTGGAGACAGTGTGTGTGACTGAGTGTGATGGGAGACAGTGTGTGTGATTGGAGACAGTGTGTGTGAATGAGTGTGATGGGAGTCAGAGTGTGTGTGATGGGAGACAGTGTGTGTGACTGAGTGTGATGGGAGTCAGAGTGTGTGTGATTGGAGACAGTGTGTGTGACTGAGTGTGATGGGAGACAGTGTGTGTGATTGGAGACAGTGTGTGTGACTGAGTGTGATGGGAGTCAGAGTGTGTGTGATGGGAGACAGTGTGTGTGACTGAGTGTGATGGGAGTCAGAGTGTGTGTGATTGGAGACTGTGTGTGACTGAGTGTGATGGGAGACAGTGTGTGTGACTGAGTGTGATGGGAGTCAGAGTGTGTGTGATGGGAAACAGTGTGTGTGACTGAGCGTGATGGGAGACTGTGTGTGACTGAGTGTGATGGGAGTCAGAGTGTGTGTGATGGGAGACAGTGTGTGTGACCTGTGTGTGATGGGAGACAGTGTGTGTGACTGAGTGTGATGGGAGTCAGAGTGTGTGTGATGGGAGACAGTGTGTGTGACTGAGTGTGATGGGAGTCAGAGTGTGTGTGATTGGAGACAGTGTGTGTGACTGAGTGTGATGGGAGACAGTGTGTGTGTGACTGAGTGTGATGGGAGTCAGAGTGTGTGTGATGGGAAACAGTGTGTGTGACTGAGCGTGATGGGAGACTGTGTGTGACTGAGTGTGATGGGAGTCAGAGTGTGTGGGATGGGAGACAGTGTGTGTGACCTGTGTGTGATGGGAGACAGTGTGTGTGACTGAGTGTGATGGGAGTCAGAGTGTGTGTGATGGGAGACAGTGTGTGTGACTGAGTGTGATGGGAGTCAGAGTGTGCGTGATGGGAGTAGGAGTGTGTGACTGAGTGTGATGGGAGTGTAAGCTTGATGTGAGTCTGAATGATGGGGCATGTCTTAGGTGTGTAACGTGGGTGTGCAGCTTGGGTAGGGGGGTGCCCGGATTTTGTCTGCCTAGGGCAGCACAAAATCAAGATACACCACTGAATATTAGCACTATTACTTAAACCCACAGACTGATTACCATGCATTCTCTGCATGTTTATGCAATATAGATGGCAGGCAACAGGCTATAGAAGCAGGCAACTAGTCCATTGAATCACCTACCATGCATTATCTACATTAAAGTAAATTCCTGCTTCGTTCTATGCATTAGTAGTTAATTGCAGAGTTTAATGCATGTAATGCCAGCATTACTTTTTGCTGTAATGCGATTATCAACATATTTCTGTAAATCTGGACTTAAGTCTTTCACACGATCTCTGTGTAGCACATCTTAAAACGAGTTTCACCAAAGCGAGATTTTACTCTTTATTCTCATTTCTTTTAGGGCACGATGTGGCAGCAAACCTCCCTCTTCAGATGTTGCTATATTTTAACTCTCTGTTCTTTCTTTTCTGGTTTGTATCTGAGATTATCATGCTAGAACTCAAGGTGAGGAATAGTGATTCACTGAACCAAACACAGTGTAACATATTTTATATTTTTATGTTTATTATAAACATTATATTATATTTTATGTATATTTGAAGTGAGTCATAATATGGAGAGCTGGCTTAAACTGAATTAAACACAGTGTGCTTAGGGTGCTGCTTATTCAGTGTTTATTATAAGTAAATATTTATACTTTGTACCAAAAAGAGGCACACACCTTGACTAGTTGCAAACATGTTTCCCCAAGACGTGTTCTTTTTAGTAACTTGTGTGCAATATTTTGTAAAGCTATTTTCTCCATAAAGAAACATTGGTAGAAATGACTGTTACAATATCCAGTCATGGGAAAAAGAAAGTACATCCTCTTTAAATTGTATGGTTTTACATATCAGGACATAATGAGGTAAATACAACCTCAGATGAACAACAACACGACATATTACACAGTGTCATGATTTAAAGTCAAAATGGAGAAGTCATGTGTGAAAAACTAAAGAGCCTACTCAATAAAGAGAGAACTTCAGGGAACTGAGATGGGAATTTCAAACTTAGGGCCAAAGTAGCTTAGTTGGAAAAATGCTCCCATTCACCTGCACCAGAGATTTCTTCCAAGTAGGTTAAATTGGCCTAAAGTTTAAAATTCCCATCTCAGTTCAATGCAATACTCTCTTTCTCGAGTAGACCTTAAGAACAGTCAATGACTTGTAGAACCACACCTTTAGCAGCAATAACTGTTTCCATTTTGTATTCCTGTCTATTCTATACCTATTATTCTTCTTTTTACTAAATCAATTTCATATCTGGTTTTCCTTTATATCCCTCTTATCCCTATCTGTTCCTTCTAGTTACCATCCTCCATTGTTTCTTTTTTTTATCCATTTCACTATTTGTTATCCTAACACTTTCACCTCATAATTATTTTCTATTTAATATAGATCAGAAAATAAGCAACTTAGTACACAGTTATTAATTTGGATTATTACTGCAAAGGCAGGGTCATCCCTGTCTAGAACTATTAGCAGTAGGGAACATGATAAATAAGTGCTGTGTACCTCATGGGAGAAGAAAAACAAAAATGGAGCTGAAGTGAACAACTGAACAGAGTCTTGGAAGAGAAATGTGAACGTATATAGGTTAACAAAATGCAGCTATTAAGCCTTGTTGCTTTTTGATGCAATCATGAGAGCCCACTATAAACATAATACAACTTGAGTGCTGTACAGTTGAAGTGATACTTTAATTGGCTAAAGAGGCTGAGTTATGCAAAAAAAAGGTTTCACTAATAATGTACATGTGTTTTCTTTCAGTATCAGCTGCTCTCAGGGTATTACCAGGTTCTTTTTATCACAGCACTGACCACTCTCACATTAGTTGAATGTTTAAGACTGTACCTTGGATGGATTGGAAATTTATATGAGAGGGTAAGACTTATTTTAAAAAATACCTCACTTTTCTATTTGAACATGGAAGTGGAGAATTGGTTAGTAGCATTGTAATGATGTATTCCTCTTTTATTTATTGCTATTTATATTGAGCATACTAAAAAACCTACAAGTGTTCTACAAGACGGACAAGACTTTATATGCTGGTTCACTGGGAGAGGCATACAAACGCCAGTGGGATTATTGTAACAGTGTTACATTCATATGCCTTAGGTCCATCACCATCCTCTGCCCCCGAGTCGTATGAAACTACATGAATATGGATTTTGGTATTACAGCTTGGAAAAATTTAACTTGCCACAGAAAGTATTTTACAATGTATTCATTGGGACTTGCTGGCTCGTGAACAGTAAAGACAAATGACCATGGAAATGGGCACACTGCAAATACCTTTTAAACAAGGCTAATCCCAATAACTAGGATCTTGAAAATAGAAAGACCCTGAATGTACACTATCTGAGATGGAGGTGAAAGATGCATGTCAGTTTCCTTCTCTTTAAGTTATATACTGATATGTGCTGTGCCATTTCTTTCAGAAGTCAGCTGATATTTCTTAAATGAGTGGTTTCCAAATATGTGGGACCATGCCCCCTTGTAATTATCAACAAGGTTTCAGTCCTCCACCTCAACATTTCTACCCCTATTGGCTCTTAGTTATTCAAGAAATGACAAAATGGCATTGGAGTTCCTGCCAAAACACACCTGATCTACCAGAGACCCCAACACAAAATTCTGAACTGATTTAAATCAGAGAATCACTCGATAATATACCGGTCAAACGTGATTTCACTGAACTCTTAGCTCAAGTGAAAGAAACACTCTGCCAAGAGATAGCCAATCTTAGGACGGACCTCACTAAAATAGATGACTTGCAAACAGAGTTTGAACAAGCCCAAGACAGTATGGGTAAAGCTTTAGCTAATCTTGAATCCCACTATACAAGAATACAGGGAACAGCTTAAAACTGCGATAAACCACTCGAAGATCTCAACAGCCAAGAAAGAGGTCTTGTAATTCTGCATGACCCCTTTAAACAACTTTTAGACATACCAGAAAAAGAAGGTCCTATACATTTTAGTGCACCAAAACTTCACATTATGTTACCATGAAGTTTTACCTATTTTCTTTGTGTCTTCGCTGATGTAGACCTTCCCTGGAAACCTAACACCACCTCTGTACTTTATGAGGCATAACGCACGTCAGACAGGCTACAGCTGGCAGAAATGTATTTTTAATATCTAGTTTATGATCTTATATTGAACAGCAACTTGCTTTGTGAAAAGGTTAAGATGAATAATCTATAACTAGATACTTTTTCTTTAAAGCAGGTACCAGAGTTGGCTGGATACCTGCTGTTGACCTTTCTGATACAGATACCTCTCCTTCTCTTCATTTTCATCGATGAAGAAATCCTTATCCTACCACTGGAGTTTGCAGTTCATGCAATTTACATGATGTTCCTTAGTGTTGAGTTATTTATTTCATTCTTTGTGCTAAAAGTCATGACAAGACAGCTTGCAACTAAATTCTATTTAAATCACTCAGCAGACCTAGAAAACAAAAACATAGGAGCCAAGACCACCTGTGAAAGAATGCAGTTTAATACCAACAAAATTTCAGAACAACAAGAGACAGATGCACTAATGTACTGACCTAATCATGCCAAATCATGTCATGGTGCTTAAATGTGTATATGTAGACTAGCATTGCTCACTTATTTCAGTGTAAGAAGTAAAGAGGTGTGCAAGATCAACTATTGTTACAGCACAAAACATTATATTTGCGTGCCTTATTGTTGATGGGCTGGAAACAGGAGTTTTTGGAGTGACGGTGGCTGGACTTCTAGAACATTTTCCAGACCGGACTTCTGTGGTGTTTGTGTTTAGGTGTAATTATCCTACTTCTTATTTACTATATCCACACATATTAAATACACGCTTTATCCCCATAAAAAAGGCTTTGATTAGATACCATTTTTTTCAGCATATCATATAATTTTGTATAAAAAAAATTGTAAAATGTGATTTAAAAAAAAATCACCCCTTTACTATCTTTTATACACTCAAAAGTCTTATATTTGTCCTGAGTTTAGAAATAGCCCTACTAACATAGTTAATGTTGTTTTCTGCATCTTATAGGGCAATAACTGAAAGTAGCATGTTACTTTTTCGTAACCATTTTCTCCTATAGTGATGTTTTGACCCCAAACCGAACCCTAACCCTAGATGAGGAGGCTATTTATACTGGAAATTGTTCAAACAAAAAGTCTATTGGAGGGGGATGTAGGTTATTACTTTCAATAAACTCTCAGATGATTTGCTTTATTTAGAACTTTCCATTTATTGTTGGTGTGAATAGTTAATAGAAAAATACTTTTGTTTATGTCCGACTCCAAGAGAGTATATTCTATAAAATAACTCTTATTTGTTTGACCAGCACCATTTTTACAAGATTTATAAATGGAGGTTTACTTTGTATATTATGTTATAATTTAACCATTGATGTTGTTTTATTTATATATAGTTAATAAAACGTTCTATGATTAAGCCTGTCAAGGTGAGATGCTTCTCTCTGCTGTGATGTTCTTTTATATTTTTTTGTACAATAAAGCCAGAATCGATTTTTTCAAATAGAGTTGGACTTTGTTTGTAATTTGTGCTACCACTGAGTGTGTTCGAAACACATGCTTATTTTTTTTCTATGCCTAACTGCGTGGTGAGCCTCTCTGCTATTACTGATTTGAAGGGTATGCCTGATTAGCCCAGACTCTATTCATCGTTATATATTTATACATTGTTGTCGGGCAAGCTTTTCTGCCTATCCTAATTTCCATCCTGCTTTATATATGTAATTGTTTCAAAACCAGCATTTTGTGTCCATGTTATTCCAGTTTTATTATCATTCATGATGGATGATTTTCTGTAAAATGTAACATTTGCAGCAAGATGCTACTGTATTGCTCCTTTTTTATTTATTTTATTTTGTGTTCAAAACCCTTTGTTTTTAAGGTGGTATCCTTTTAATACAGAGCACTCGAGTAACTCTGCCTTCTTTTCAGACATTCTCATATGGATCTGCACATCTTGCTAATGACCTATTTTTTTAATTTAACCTAGTTTAGTGGGTGTAGGCCATTACCCACATCTGAGTCCAAAACGACATAAAGCATCAGGTGTCTGCGGTTTGGCAGTCAAGGTTAGTGTGCTGCTGCTATTATGATCTGCTCTGTCTGATTTTAAGTGGCTTCAATAAACTAGAATTGCAATCCCTTGGATTCTGTGTGATGGACTCTGGAAACAGTGAAGAAGTGTAATATAGTTTGTTGATATTTATATGTTTGACTGGCTTGGAGCTACGAGGATATATTTTAGCCTGCTGATTAGTCATCTGCGAGTCACCTCTCACTACAGAGATATCGTTGACATATTATTTTCTTTGACTGTTTACTAATATTTCAATATAACAGTTACGTTACCTCACTTTGAAAATGATTACGTTGAACTGAAGATATATCAGGATAAAATACACAATGTTTTGTTCACAATGGGTGAGCATTTAAAAAGAAGGCACATATGCCATCAGAGGACCAATATATAAGGCTAACTGCAGTCAGGAGGAAGTGCAAGGTGTACCTACATTATTCTTCAGGGTGACTATTGTACACAGTGCTGGAGACCGTATCTCCAGAAGGATAAAGATACTTTGGAGAGAGTTCAGAGAAGGGCTAATAAACTGGTGGATAGATTGCAAGATATACCTTACCAGGAAAGGTGAAAGGATATTACCATGTACAGCCTGGAAGAAAGATAAGACATGGGCACATTATAGAAAAATTTAAATACATAAAGGGAATCAAAACTATGAAGGAGGAGAGTATATTTAAAAGAAGAAAAAAACTACCACAAGAGGACAGTCTTAAATTAGATGGGAAAAGGGTTATAGCAATATTACTAAGTATTAGTTTACTGAGAGCATAGTGGATGCATGTAATAGCCTTACAGCAGAAGTGGTAGAAATTAACACAATAAATGAGCTTAAGTATGCATGGGATAGGTATAATGCTAGCCTAGATATAAGGCTAGGGACTAATGAAAAGTCTTCAGAAAATTGGGCAGACTAGATGGGCCAAATGGTTCTGCCAACACAGTCTATGTGAGCACCTTCTTTATAAAGGTCATAAAAACACACTGCTCTTAATTAGAGTTGAGCGGACACCTGGATGTTCAGGTTCGACGAACTTCGGAAAAAAGTCCGGGTCCGTGCTTGAACTTGACCCTGAACCCAAACCCCATTGAAGTCAATGGGGACACGGACTTTTGGCCACTAAAATGCCTCTAAAAAAGTAATAGAAAGGGCTAGAGGGCTGCAAAAGGAAGTAAAATGTGGGTAAGAGTAGGACAAGTGCCCTGCAAGCAAACGTGGATAGGGAAATAACTTCAAATAACATAAAATACATACAAATTACAAATACAGCTGAGCCATAAAATAGCACTAGATGGAATCTTTGATTTTAGTTTTGGAAGAACATAAATCTAAATCTAAAGCATGGCTGCCAGGAGGATCAACAGAATTATCCATTTGAGAGAGGGATGGAGTGCAGGGTATTCTCTTTCAGTTTACACTAAGTGACCCATAGGTTGAGGAGGCGGTGACCGTGGCGGTGTAGGTGGAAGCTGCGCTGGAGGAGGAGGTAGCCAGAATTTTTCAAAGTGCGCTGTAAGCACAGTATTGGACTGTTCTATTTGACTCTCAGATATGAAGTGCACCGCAAGATGCAAACGTACTATTTAGCACCCAAAACAATCAGAATTTTTCAAAGTGCGCTGTAAGCACAGTATTGGACTGTTCTATTTAAATCTCATATATGAAGTGCACCGCAAGATGCAAACGTACTATTTAGCACCCAAAACAATTCGAATTTTTAAAAAAGTGCGCTGTAAGCACAGTATTGGACTGTTCTATTTGACTCTCAGATATGAAGTGCACTTTTAAATGTATAAAGTCCGTGAGATTAAATGTGCACCTCCACTGCAAATCACATACATGTCACTTTTAGTATATACCTCTTTTTGGGTAACAATGAGTCCCAGGACTGGAGTTTAATTGATAAATAAAGTTTATTTCACTTTAAGGAAAGTGGAAAGATACGATTAGACAAACAACATGCAAAAACTAGTGACTCAAATAATTCTGTCATTTCTGCGGTCTGTCACAATATGGTACATTGTCGAGAAGAACGTCTTTTCTTGGGTTCAACACTGTAAAAAATAAAAATGCAGTAGTCCGTTAAACAACTGACAAGAAACAGATAGTATGATTGTTAATCTGATTATACCATACAGATTTGTAAACAGTGGAACACAGCAATGCATGGAAGGGCAACTGCTGATATTACATCATCACATGTTATTATAACAATATTTTAGTATGGCCTTTACATAGTTTTCTTTTGAACACAACCTACAACATGTCATGTACGCCATCTGCAAGCCTTCTACTAGTAGTTATGGTCTGGGGAGCAGCTGAGATCTTACCTATTCTGTCACTATCTTTGTAAACTCCCTGAATAATAGTAGTTCTTAGGAGAATTTCAACATCAGCTCCATATTTCATTAACTGGAAAACAGAGAGAAAAAAAATAAAAACAACTAAGTTTAACATTCGATCAAGAGACATATGTAATACTACCTAATCTACTGTAAATGTGAGATACCAAAATAGTTTCCATGATGTTATGGAAATTGGGGAAAAGAGTTATGCCGTGCTTAGGGCGGGCAGGGGAGGCGTGAGAAAAAAAATAATCACAAATCATCAGTGATCATTATTGCATTGTTTACAAATTAAAATATGCATCCAAAGAATTAACCATCTTTGAATGTTGTGTAGAAAAGATGCTGAACATGTGGAAGGCCACTTCCAGAATGAGGAGAATGTGCTCCATATAAAAAGACGATGAGAAATGACCCTGTGACACTGGGTGGAGTAGGTTTGTGATGATGGGGGAAAGACTGTCCAAATTCATCCGTTGACATTGAAAGGAAAATGAATAGGGTTGGCGGTTTTAACATTGTATGTTTTTATAAGCAGGAGACATTTAAGTTTCTCTACCTCATGTACCAGTTTGTCATGGTTCATTTAACATGTAGTTCCCCTTTATGCTTTGTACCAAGCATGATGGATATTGTTGGTGATATTTAAAATAAATATTGTAATATAAAAAAAAATCCTTTGAATATTTTTATACTGTGAATGCAGTTGGACAAACCAAATCCATATATAGTATACAACCCAAGGATGGAAATAGCTTCCTTACCTCGGATATTTTCTCTGGACATGTTTCACTTTTGCTCTTTTGGAATTCTTCATTGATTTTTTGTCTTGTAACTATACTCAAAAACAATAGAAACGTGTTATTTTAGGCACATTCAATTAGCATAAACAAATGAATGTCTATTAGCCAAGCACCCAGGTTATTCAAGTGTAGACCTCCTGTTGTAACTTTACTATCAAGACCGTGATTCTACAACTAAGAACCATCAGACCTAGCACATCATCTGGGAAATAGACAACTCACTAGAGTAGGGCAGTTCACATACAGATTTTTAATTGTATGACTTTTTGTGGAAGTAAACCCCCACCACCTCCCATCACACTAACTGTTAATGTGTATCTACTTAAAAACACTGTTTAAAATGAAAATACATAATATATACATGTCCCTTGTCAAACTATGCAGAAAAGTCTAATAGATAAATGTTAAGTAACATTTAAATACCTGCTAATGCTCTGTTATCATTTTCAAACACAGCCAGTCGTGTCCTGTGCAAAGTTTTAAAAAGTGTCAATACCTGTGAAGAGAGAAACAAGCTAGATAATAATTGCATAAAGTGCAAACAATATTTGCATACAAAGTGCATTGAGATATTTCATGGTTTTCGAGTAGGTCCTAGGGATGTTACCATCACCTAAATTAATGGTACTCATTTTACCTGGATGAAGGGCTGTGCTGATTCTCCTGAGAATCAAATTTGCAACAGAATGTTATTTCATCTCAACATTCTATTACATTTGTAAAGTACCATTTGCAGAGATGATTTTCCAATACGCCAGTGTCTATGAAACAGAATTGCAGTCTTAAACCTGTTCACTTGAGAGCTAGTGATTTAAAGGAGAAAATAGAAAACTAATAAATAAAAAAATGGAATTAAGCTCCCAGCATTTTACTGTGCAGAAATGGGTGAGACTTTGGGTGCAGTTAAGTCCTGAGGTAAAATAGTCTACCAGAAGAGGCACAGATCCTTGCATTCACCAAGGATAACATAGAAACATAGAATGTGTCGGCAGATAAGAACCATTCGGTCCATCTAGTCTGCTAATAGTACTTTTATTAGTCCCCCGTTCCCGGTCTTATAGCTAGGATAGCCTTGTGTCTATCCCACGCATGCTTAAAATCCTTGACTGTGTTTACCTCTACCACTTTTGCTGGCAGGCTATTCCGTACATCCACTACCCTCTCAGTAAAGTAATACTTCCTGATATTACTTTTAAATCGTTGCCCCTCTAATTTAAGACTATGTCCTCTAGTTGTGGTAGTTTTTCTTCTTTTAAATATACTCTCTTCCCTTACTGTGTTGATTCCCTTTATGTATTTAAATGTTTCTATCATATCCCCCTGTTACGTCTTTCCTCCAAGCTATACATGTTAAGATGCTTTAACCTGTCCTGGTAAGTTGTATCCCTCAACCCATGAACCAGTTTAGTAGCCCTTCTCTGAACTCTCTCCAAAGTATCAATATCCTTCTGGAGATACGGTCTCCAGTACTGCGTACAATACTCCAAGTGAGGTCTCACCAGTGCTCTGTACAATGGCATGATACGACCCCATTAACTTTCCCTCCCATACCTGACCTATTATGGACTACAATTTCCATGATGTTCAGAACATTTAGCTACTTCAGCATCATGGGAAATGTAACATAAGTGCAGGAGTGTCAAAGTACAGCCATCACTGACCCTGGTACGCCATCTAACTGAGTATCATGGGCTCTATATAATCCATGACAGTTCACGTGCCAAAGGTTGTTTTTTACAGTATTTGCCAGATTAGTGTGGACCACATACTCTGTGATGCTTCCTTTTAATATTTGACACAAGTTTTCCCTTGTGATTACTCTGCATGTTTACTGGCAGCCCTGATTACATGGGCACTGAGGATATCCAGTTTTGTTAAATTTAGTGACTTCCTTTGCTGCTGGAAAATAATACATTGTGTGGACTGTGATAAACTTGCTCTTGTACATAGTAGGATCTTTTAACAGTACAAAGCATTGACAGGAAATTCCATTCCAGCATTAAAAAAAAAAGGGAACGACTTTTACTCAGCTAGTGTGGACTGTTCTGGCTTCTTGCAAACTGCAGTAATTTAACAATTCCATTAGCTGTAATTATTTTAAGAAATTTAAAATAGAAAACATGCATTTTAAATTGCTTTTAAAGCATATTAATATGCATGAACTTTTAGCAGATGAATCTTGGGCAGTCCCTTTAAGAGATCCTACTGTTTACAATAGCAAGGTCACTTAGAGTCCACACAATGTATTCAAGTCCAGGAGCACAGGAAGTGACTAAATGAAACAAAATGTATATCCTCGGTGCTGCCACACCTGCAGTAAACATGCAGAGAAATCACTGCGGAAGGTTTGAGTCAAATATTGAAAATGTGATTTATGCAGAATGCCTGCATCACATAACATTGGAAAAATGCCTGTGCATTATGCTGGCAGTAACATTAATCTTGCATCAAAAAGTGAGTTTGGGGACTAGACTGTCGCTAACATTTGTAAAGAAATGATGGATACAAGTAGAGACAGTTATTACGTAATGATGATGCACAGAAAATGTTTGACTACAGAACCCCTGCAAGATTGTGTCTCGCTTTGAAGGAGTTATGCAGTAAGGAACCACTAGCTTAAAGGCTGACTTCGACCTTGAGAACGCACTGACAACAAGCAAATGCAGATAACATATACAGATACAATTTTATGCACCAGTACTACACCTTATCTATTTAACCTACAAGCACAAAAGGATACACATGTATGTCGATATTAAAATGTTTGTCTATATCAGCCCGCAGGTTAATTTTGCTGCTGGCGCAATTAAATACATACAATAAATACAGTGTTATTGCATTGCAAATCCATGCATACCTAATACACTCAAACTCACCTTAGTTTTATTCGCCATGCCGTAACACTCACAGGAACAGCTAATTTGTCATTCTCTAACCAACCCACTACTTGCACTCACTCGAATTCGTCCCCTATCTGTGACAGAGCTGCCGCCATTTTTAAATTGGGCAAAATATTGCCTTTCATTATTTATTACATTTGCATTTCCCTCTACAAAGAAACTACACGACTTTGCTGTAAATTTGTATTCTTCTGACTTCATACTTTTTTGCTTGAATGAAAAGTACACATGTCTGAACTGAAAGTCTGGAATGGCCCTTACATTTCCCTTATAAATTTGTACCAATAAATTCATACAAGGCGTTTTTTCTGGCACATTCCCCTGACACCTAATTAAAATTGGTAGTTAACGCTGCGCCTTTTTAAACTCTTAATCAATAGTTAATAGTGATGACGATAAGATAAACGCCTAAAGTTATTGAGAAAAAAAGCCATTACCTTGGTCTCCAGAAACATGGACGTGCGTTGCATTTAAGTCAAATATAAATCCATTGTGCCAGCTCAAGTGTATAGAACTCAGAACACATGTCACAGCTCAGATAGCTTCCTGTAAGCTCGGCCACACCCCCATTTAATATCCTGGCCGCTTCTGCTCTGAGGTTCTTTGCTGCAGCAGTCATGGCTGATGAAATTAGCAAAGCCCAGGCTGCGCGCCCTGGTGGGGACACGATTTTTGGGAAAATCATCCGCAAAGAAATTCCAGCTAATGTTTTCTATGAGGATGAACAAGTATGTTGCGTACTTGTGGTGTAGTATAATTGCCAGAGACATTAATAGGGAATAGTCCCGGCTCTGTAATAATTGCAGGTTCCAGCATGCTACGAGGCCGATATGCATATGATGGAAGACAGAAGGGTGATACATTTGCCTTTGAAGAGATTTCCTAATGGCAAATACTCTGGCAATGTTGGGACTGTAGAGCATAACACATTTTTGCTTATGTTAGCATAGATTAAAGGGACTGGATCGCCTAAATATTTGTTTTTACTGTGCATGGAAAGAATAAAAAATGATTGAAATTATCCATACATTGTATATGCAAAATTGCAAGTAAATGCCTAAACGAGGACTAAAATGTGATTTAAATGTGTGTGTGGAGTCTCCCCTATATGAGATCACCTGGGCCTAATATGAAAATTGACTGGTTTTCAGTGGGAAATGTGTAATTTGCATTTTAGGCGACAGGTGATGTCATAAGCAGGAGACTCCACAGACACATTTAAAACACATTTTTCTCCTAATTTAGGAATTTGCTTGCAATTTTACTAACAAAATGTATAGATCATATTAACTCATATTTTTTTTATTCTCTACTTTCATAATATAAGCAGTGTTTAGGTGATACCACCCCTTGAAGTGGAAAAAAGTGTTTCAATCTGGCTATGCAAACTCCTGCATATTGCATTGGGGCATGATAGGGAAAATGTTCATCTTCTACACTGAAATATATTTGAATATGAGGCTACAATTTATGTCATACTGGAAAAGACAGAGTACCTTTCAGGTTTGAAACCTAACTAATGCAATTATCCTCTTTTTACAAAAGAATAAGCCAATTCTGATTTATTACATTATTTTAAGTCAGATACATGATAGGATGCAATGTAAGCAGAAGTCAATCTGCTTCTGGTATTTGGCATAAGTAGAGGAGGACATTTGATTATACTTGGCTGTGATAGCTAACTCTAAATCGAAGGACACGCAAAAAACATACTTGCTAGTATGGAAAAAGTACTAAGATTATTTACAGTGAAAATTTAAATAATAATAATGGGCACAATCTAAGTATTGAATTGCAGTGGGTTACATGAGCCACATTTAGAACTTTACAACACTGATTTAAGACTTCTCTTGTCCTGTAAAACATTCATAATACTATGTTGTACATTAACATATAGAAAATGTACTAGAATTTAATCATTACTGGTTATTACAGCTGAAAGAAAATGTTTACACTAGTAAACTATATGCTAGTAAATATATGTTAAAAGTAAATGTTTCCTGTCCATAAACTCAAGTAAATACTCTTTTCACATAGTCTGAGCACCATTCTGATAATTACCCACTAGATGGTGCATATAGTCAGCCTTTTGTTTTTGCATGATGGATTTATTTACTCAGGTGAAGCTTGCAGTTTGTCTCTACCCATGTACAGCAAGTCCCTATATTGATATTAATGGGCTGCAATTTTGTATTTATTTATTAAATATTTTTATCATAAACAAATAAAGACTTTACAAATAAATAAAGAAAAAGACAAACATAAATTTCCATTCATACACAGGTACCAAGGAACAGTAACATTTGGATGATACCTATTAGATCCCTGTTAATTATAAAATTGGTTTAAGGAGAACTTGTTATATCTTTGGGGTTCTTAAGAATAGTTGCAACGTTTGACTATCTCTTCTCGGAGAACATCTTTCCCCTTCCTTTGGTCCTTCCCTTTTCCCTCATTTGTTCCCTCTCTTACCATTATATCTCTTATTTAGTTCTTCCTTAGATTGGTTAATAATATATTTTTAGTACCTTGTATTGACTTATTGAGTGACAGGCTTAGCTTATCTGTAATGAAGGCCCATTTTCCCCATATATTTCTATAAAGCCCATATTGATTTTCAGGCTATAGAATCCTTCTTCCATTATAAATTGGTAATCAATCTGTGATAATACTTATCACAGCCTAATGGGCTGCAATTTAACTTGTATAAGTATATATAAAGTACTGGGGAAATGATGACTTAAAGGGCCCTTTCATCGTAACATTTCTTTGTATTTTGATGAGAATACTGTTCCAAAAAGCCTTTATCACCTAAGCATTGTGTGCACAGTGAATATAGAGAATATAAATTAACTATTCATTGTGATAGCAGAATAGCAAATGCATTATAGTTTGAGACATTTTTACATTTCTGTCTATAATTAGCTACTTTTAATGGGAAATGCGTAATTTGCATATCAATCAACAAGGTGATGTCATAGAACGCATTTAAAACATATTTTTCTGCTAATTTATCATTGGAATGTATTTGTAACACTTTATAAAGAATGTTTAAAGGACAACTAATTCTTTTTTTCTTTTAACCCTTGCTTCCTTAAATGGAAGGGCTAAAATATTGTGTTCCTGTCCCTCATGTAAACCTGGCCTATCTTTAGATATATATGGACTTACTCTCAGCTCTGCCTCACAGCTGACTGCATTGCTCTGCCTGTCTGATGGGGGTCTAAATTGTTTTTACATGGGATCAACAAAGGAGATCTAGCTAAGGTCTGGAATTAGGGGAGCCAATAAGGGACAGTAAGAAACATGAGCACATCAAAGAATCACAAATCAGAAAAAATGCATGGGCAAACCAGAACAAATTTTGTTGTCAAATGTTTCTACTGAGCACTCAAAACTTAGCATCATACTCTTAAGTTCTAAAAAAATGGCCCTTGTTTTTACATGGGATCAGCAGAGGGGAGCTTGTGAAGCACAAGTGGGGAAACAAAGTTAATTTTCCTTTTAAGTGACAGTTCCTTTAAAAATTGATTATTTTTACATGCCTAGTTATGCACACTGTTTGTATAATTGAGCATGCAATAAAATTAACTGTCTCTGCCCCATGGCTAAAACTGGATATTCTGAATGTTCATCTGTATGCTCAGAACTGTGCTTGCTGCGTATGTCTACATAATAATAGAAATAATAATGTGGGCCACACTGAGCATGTGCAATGGTGTCACCATGCATCGTCTTCATGGAGATGCATTTAGAGTCCTTATGCCCATGTATGTGTAATGAGCACCAAGCATCTCAATGAGGGGCCTCTGATCGTCTCTTGGGAGGTGCTGGGGCCACCTCTTTCAAAGTAAGTGAATTGGAGAAAAAGACTGCAAATGGTATGAATTCCAAAAAGTACAAACTAGCACAATTACCTTTAAAATGTGACCTTTAATATCCTTTAGTTGGCTTACTTTGGGGGAAGCTAAGATGCACTTTTTAAGAACATTACAGTACTGTCCAGTTAATTCTCATTTCTAAACTGGTTATTTGTCTTTTTTTTTTTCTTTTAGTGCATTGCTTTCCATGACATATCTTCACAAGCCCCAACACATTTCTTAGTTGTGCCCAAGAAGGTTATCACACGTTTATCTGAAGCAGATCCTGCTGATGAAGCTGTAAGTGGAACTACTTTAAATGAATAAATGTATAAATTGTTTTAACAAGAAGAAAGATGAGTGAATGTAAATGTCCACACATGAAGGCTAACTTGACATTTGTTCACTTGGGATCTATTAAACGACAACTGTTGGCAATAAATTAACTTATGCTTAATTGGTAGGTCGCATGAAGTGCAGGCATTTTAAATAGAAATGTTCTCATGAAATAATAAAAATAAAGCACCTTATTGAGTCCTCTTTGTTCTATACAGCTCAGAGGGCAGACATGTTGAGTCAGATTTTCATTTAACTGACCCAATATGCTAACCAAGAGGTCTGCCCCCTGATAAAGCAATACAGCATATAGAGGACCCAATAAGGTACTTTAATCTTATTCCTTCATTATAGCACTTTTATTTTAAATTAAATATTTCAGTTAAACAGAACTTATTTTTTGCCAACAGCTGGCCTTCCAGGAGGAGAGTGGTACTACAGGTGAAATGTACTAGGCACTGATTTTTCCTGGGCTCAGTGCATGTTTACATGTTTGGCACTCATTTGTAATTCCCTTCTCTTGTGACCTATATAGGTACTGATTTGCTTAGTTATATAAGCCTTTGGCTCATGTTTATCATGCGATGTGGGGTGGTCCCACTTCTAACTGTTGCGTTACTTTGAGTGAGATTTTAAGGTGAGAGATTATTTTTTAAGGTGAGAAATTATTCCAACTTGGTCTTACCAGCTGAGTGAGATTTAGTGAATAAAACCCTTTAATCCAGCTGTGCTGTTTCCTGTGCTGGACATTTTACATTTGGCAGAAGTGATTTGAGGGATAAAGGTTCTATATAATAATCTAATATGCAGGTATTATGTAAATATGTGTGCATGCAGTATACATATTTAGACATAAACCTACGTCATCCTTGAATGTACATGTTTTCATGTATAACAGCTATTGTGCTTTGATAAAATTAGAGGATGAAGCCTTTGTTTTGCAACAATAAAACCAAATGTTTGCATGTGAACAATTGATCAGCAGGTAATTAATGTGTACGGATAAAAAGAAGAAATTACTAGGCACTCTTTAAATGCAAAAACGTGAATTTATTCCTAATGTGAAAGAACAGTAACATATAGTGGGTAGAAGATGTTTTGCAAATAATAGTGCTTACTCATAAGTGAGTTGAAGACGTTATGCGTTTCACTTTATTTATCAACTCATGATTAAGTGCTAGTAAACGCAAAATGCGCAAGTCAACTCACTTATGATTAAGTGCTGGTAAATGTGAAACGCCTAAAGTCTTCATGTCATCACTGTATGTTGATGTTCTTTCACATTTGGAAAAAAATCATGTTTTGGCATTTAAAGATTGGAGTGCCGAGTTATTTCTTCTTTGTATCTGTGGATTGTACGCTTGTTAATCAGCAGCAGTCTCATAGCATCCTCTTCATTATTGAGACTGAGAACGGTATCCAGTTCCGTGACAATTGTAGGTTATAAGAACTTACAGCTAGATGAAATTGTGAAATTACGGCAGTTTGCAAGAAGCCAGGACTGTCAACACTAGCGTGGTAAAAGTCAATTTCAATTGCAATGTGTTACACGATAAAGAGATTTTAAAGTATACAAGATCAAGGTCACATACATTCCACACACTGTATTCTTTTACAGCAGCATGGGAAGTGAAACAAAACTTTGTACCCTCAGTGTCTACACAATCAGTGCTTCCACACCTGTAGTATACATTCAGAGTAATCACTGGGGAAAGGCTTGAGTCAAATGTAAAAAATGTGATTTATGCAGAATGCCTGCATCAAATCACACTGGAAAAAAAGGCTGTGCACTATATAAGCAGTAGTCTTCTTCAACTTGCACCAAATTGAATTTGGGGACTAGACTGTCTCTTTAATTCCTCCTTCCCTCCATCCCTAATTACAGAAAATGCTAAATATAGCTGTTAATTGCCTTCCTGCTATCTTGGCAAATTATATACACACTGTTCAAGTATATTTAATTTAAAAATCGTGGTTATCCTAAATTGAAAAAATTGCCGTAATGACAGCTCACACTCCCCACTAAGTTTCAGGGTTCACTTAAAATTCCATTGCAGACAATAAGTAATTACACATAAAGAAATTGTGGCTACAAAGATCCATTTGTTATACTGTCCTCAATGATTTTAATTGTTTGTTTGCTTTTTACATAATTGAAGCGAGATAAACCTATTATAGATTTTAAAATTTGTTTTTGAGCATTTTATGAAGTTGATAAAAAAACAACTTATTTTTCGATTAAATATTTTCTGAATCACTCATGAAAATTATTCTATATTCCTGCTAACTGCTCTTTAACATTTATCTTGGGATTCAAGGAAAGTATAATGTAAATAATAACATGGAAATATTACAATTAAAATCTGCTCTTTATGCACAGCTTCTTGGACATCTGATGATCGTTGGCAAGAAGTGCGCTGCTGATTTGGGTCTGACGAATGGCTACCGCCTGGTAATAAATGAAGGACCAGATGGTGGGCAGTCCGTGTACCACCTTCACCTGCATGTTCTTGGCGGACGTCAGATGGGCTGGCCTCCAGGCTAATAGCTTGCAGTGCATCACCTACTAACAGAGCATCTTAATTTTTTCCTGTCTGATGAAATGCGCTCACTGAAGGTCCTTTTTATGAAAAGGTGGAGTGGGAAAAAATGAAAGTTTGCTTCTTCACTTTGTTTAATTGGAATGAATGCTTTATGGTCCTTTTATTTCCTTATTCCCACTGCAGAATGTTGTTTCATTAAAGTTATTAAATTACTTTTTTTCTTCCCTGTCGTCATTTCTGAAATCGTCAGTTTATTGTCGAATATTGGTGAGATATATCCATGGAATCAATAACAGCCAAAGTGATATCGTGAGAAGGCAGAACGCAACTTCTGACAGCTCAACACATATTGTGCTATTAGCGCAAAATATCCTCCACCCACAGTACCCCCAATACCTCCTACCCCCTCCCCATTTGTTTACCTTTGTTGGCTCAGGAGAGGGGTTTCCTGGTGGGAGGCAAATGTTAAAAAAGTTACCCATTAATAGCATAATTATATAACCATGTTGGTAGTAGCTAACAGACCAGCATATACCTCAGCATCATAGGAAGTGTACAATAGCTGTGGTGGTAAAGATCAGCCACTATTGCCCCAGTCTACTATTTCTATGGTATTCAGCCAGTAATGGGCTGGCTGTTTATCATGTGAGCTACAGTCGACAACAAAACAGTTATTGTGCAGTGTACCAATCCCAGTCTGTAACAACATCCAATAAAGTTAAGGTAGCAATATGGCTGGTTGAATATTATTATAGATTCAGTCAACAAAAGTTAGTGTTTGTACTGTAGACTTACTGTAACCCCATTGCTCCCTCCTTCTTGCACAGCCCCATCCACAGTTAACAACTAGCAGTGGTACTTGCTCAACATCATGGGAGTTGCAGTCAACAAAAGTTAATGTTGAGTTGTGTACTGCAGCTCTGTGATCATGGGAACTATTACAAAAAGGAATACTGTAAATTGTTTGAGTATATTGATGCATTATCCACCAAGAGTATATATCGCAATTCTCCCTAGGTCATATGTGCCACCTAAACCTAGCAATATATCACATCTAGTCTAGCACATATAGTGATAATCACCCACTACCAACACTCCATTTTGGCACTGACTGGGTTAAACAAAAATAAACTATTCTTACCAGTTATCAGCTCCCCCACAGGCATAAGAAACATGAATTAAGAATAGGGAGTAAATAAAAACCAGCCAAGGTAAAGGAAGTCAGAGTGAATCAGAGAGAGACCAATAGGATGAAAGGAGGGATCTAAGGGAAGCTGGCCAATAGGGTGAAAGACGGTTAGTGACCAATGGGGTGAATTAAATCAATGGCAGGTGGAAGAAGCTAAGGGATCTTGGGCAAAACGATCATGAAAGGGGTTTTGTGGTGAGTGAGGGAAAAAATAAAATGAAAAATTATTTAAACCAGTATAAGGTCATCCACTAAAGACAGCTCTGACAGAGCAGACCAAACCACTCTGACAGGAGGGTGTATAGAATTAAATAAAATATTTTTTGCTGCAATTCCCTGGCTAATGTGTTTTTATGATCTCTATGTCTAGTTAACCAAACATAAGCAGCCTACTGCTTATCCCTCCCTTACTGCAGGTCTAATTTCTAAAGGGGCGGGGCAAGTTAACCCCTCTTGTCCCTCCTCCTGTGGATGGCTGTTTTGACATTTCTGGGGTGTTTGTGTTTAGCTGTAATTTTTCTTCTTTCTCACTTACCATACCCCCAAATTATATATTGCTTTTTTCGCTATAAGAAGGGCTTTTGTTAGATACCATTATATTCATCATATGTTATAATTTACTACAAAACAAAATCATAAAATATGATGGGAAAAAAACAAACACACTGTCATGCCAAAGCATGAGTTGGCATTCATATAATTTGTTATGCTTATGGTGGAATAGCCTTTATTGTAGGCTTTGATCCACCACCAGGCCTAAGCCATAAAGTGTAACTAGCAGATAGCCATCACCAGAGCTGGACTCCGTGAGCTGGGGTCATAAAAGGTAGTTGAGCATGTACTCTGACATTGGGTGAATCAGAGGACAACCAGAAAATATGAAATATGGTGAACACGTGTATATATTGTGTGAGGGTCCAGTGTGTATATATATATAAATATATATTCAGATTGTCCAGGTTGTATTCCTTTGTTTGGTACCAAACATGGCCAGCGGAATGTGTTACTGTCACGAGAACCGAGAATGAGTACTTTCCAAACTGTTAAAACATCCATATTTGGTGTCTAAATACTTCTAAAAATATATGGAATGTGATCCTAACTAAATTATGGTGTTATACAGTACATGACACGTTTTGGTAAGCTTATTGTGTTTGTAGGTAACAATCCACACTAGTGCCCTGGACAGGTATGATGGAGTGGGCCAAAAACTGTCAGGCCAAGCCCCTCTGATCCACCCAGGGGTGCTGATCTCTTAGAAAATCACCAGGGATCTATATAATCAGAATGTTGGATTGTACAAATTGAGATTTCTTTTTAACAACTGTATGAAGAACTTTACCATCTGAATCTCCCACAAGGATTATATATATCGGTAATTATATGTAAGGATTTCTTGTGTTTTCTCCTATTTTATTTTATGGACTGTTTTGCACTTGTACTTTGTATTTCTGTATTTTTGTACAAGCACTGTGAAGCCTTTTTCAGATTAAATGTTTACTTAATCAGCTCTTGTCTTTGTTCTCTAATATAAACTCACTCTTCTGAGGATAGCTCAGGTAGAACACGTCACCAGAGGGTTAATTATATATGTGTCTGATCATTAAAGTAAGGTTGTGATACTATATTGTACTGTGTTTGGGGTAACCGAAGATGCCCGCATATAAAGTCTTGGTGGTGGCAGCAAATTGTGTGCTAGTCTAATAGTGTAGGAGGTATTGCAGGGGTTAATTTAGTGGTTGCTGGGACTAGCAACAGGTAACCAGGGCTCTGGTGTCATTAACCCATTCACTCCCACACTCTTTCCACTGACTCAGCCAGGCCAATAGCCCGTGTTCGTGACACACATTTTTTCCAACTTTGACCTACAAAATAATTTACACAAATACAATCATAAAAAAGACCTGGTCTAAATAGTTTCAAAATTTTCTCAAGTTTAGAAATATGCTTGTTTCCATGTTTTTCTGCAGTTTTTTGTGAGTTATAGGGCAATAACCAAAAATAGTATTCTTTTTTTTTTTTTTTTACCTACAGTGACCGTTTGACCCCAACCCGAACCCTACATTTAACCCTAACTCTAACCCTTATGCTAACCCTTAATTTATTCTAATATTAATTTAAATTTTAACCTTAATCCTTATGCTAACCCTAATTTAATAGTAACCCTAACCATTATTCTAACCCTAACCCTAGATTTTTAGCTAATTAAGTCTGCCTCTTCGGGCAGTCTAGCAACAGCATCAGTGTGACGGAAGTGACATTTTTTTCACTTCCGCTGAATGTTTTTGCTTTTTCATTGTTTAAGTCGGCACTGCAATACTTCTACTTTTATGCATTATAAGTATAGGCAAGATGTTGAAAGAAAAACAATTTTCAGGTAAGACATTTCAATTTTAAGGTTACTCCCTCCCTATAAAAGCCAATCAATTGTAAAATATGTAAAACTACCATTCAAATGGTTCTTTAGTTCCATATCATTGAAGTTGAAGCCAAATATTAATGTGCCAGGTGCTGTAGGGCTAGCAGTCAGGTTTCATAAAAGTCCTTATGTCTGCTTAGTATAATATTAGTTGCAAACCAGCAGCTTTAAAGAAAGGGTAGTAGATATGGCTTGAATAACTTATCAGTCAAAGCATTAATAATAAACAAAATGCCAGGGATATAAAAATATACTTTTAATAATCTGTCCCTGTTCTGTTAATTGAGTCACTTTTTAACCCTTTTGTGATTTAACTTTTAGAAAATTTTTGGTCGTTCTTGACAATGGCTGTTTTAACACTTCTGCGGTGTTTGCGGGTAGCAATAATTGTCCTCTTTCCCATTTCCTGTACCCACATAAATCATATATATATTATTTTTCGGGATAAGAAGGGCTTTATTTAGATAACATTGTTTTGATCATGTCATATCATTTAATATATTGTTTTAATTATAAAATAATAATAAAAAAAAAACACTTCTAACTTTTACTTAAAACATCTTTTCAATATCTACATATGCTAATGAACCCCCCCCCCCCGCTAAGTAGATTCTAATATTCGTCCCGAGTTTGGAAATACCCCATGTTTTTAACTTTGTAAACTATTCCAAGGTATTAAGTAAAAATAGTGCATTGCTTTATGCTAACCTTCGTTTCAGAACCCAAAACAATCAGCCCCAACTGATAACCTTATCTGGCATGCATGCTACAATTAGATCAACAATAATGTGTATAGGGAATTTTAGGTGGCAACATAGGAAACTGAATTTAAAGCAGCAAATCTCTTCGTTAGTGCCCAGCATCCTCACACAGCACTAGAAAATAGATGGATCTGTGACTGTTCTCTCATTGGCAATTACCATGTGTTAAGTGTTCTTTTCAGAACTCAAAACAATCAGTCCTGATTTACCCCCAACTGATGACCTTCTTATCTAGATTGCATTCTACAATTTAATCATTGTGTCCATAACAATATATCGGCCTAATTAAGTAACTGAATTTTTCTGCATTGAAGATATGTGCATGATAACCCCATTTACATAGCATTTCAGGATACAATGGTATCATCTCTGGTTATTCTGTGCCACATTCTCAGTAGAAGGTTTCTTTCTCCTTGATTACTCAGCCCTAGTCACAGGGCCAGACATTATTTCTACAAACACTCAGAACTTCTAATGAAGCCCTGTTAGGGTTAAAGCATCAGGTCCCCCTAGAGTGCTTTTTATCAACTCAAAAATACTTATTTTGTATCTAATTATCCTGTCCAAACACCATATATGCCTGTTATTATATGATAACAATATTTTCTTCTATACATGATTAAATATTTTTGTACTTCTGTAGTCTGTTCTTTATGTTATTAGACATCATTTCAATTTATTCCATATTTATCCCTTCTTTTGCGAACATTCTGTTGAAGTTTGTATTAGCTAGTATTGTTTATCTGCCTCATCTATCCCCATTCTTTTTCGTTCTTTCTCTGTTCCTCAATGTTGCAATCTTATTAAACTCCAGGAGTTACTGTTACAGAGCATACTAACATTTATGGTGAGTCCAAGGTGTTCACTGCATCTGTCTTCATTTGTTCCAAGGGTGTTTCCTGTGTGAAGAAACTTTGATGATTATATGCAGTTCTCGTGTATTTTGCACTAGCGCACTTTAACTTTTTCTGTTTTTTTTTTTTGTATTTTTGATTTGGGAAGGTTACTGGGTTAAGTGCTGTTTCTGGTGTTGGCGCTGACTTATTCTGTTGTATTCTTGAATACCAATGTATTATTAGTTTTAACATTTTGGTGTTACTCCTTCTTTAACTTCTTGACACAGCATGTGCATTTTGTCCTTTAGAACAAAACTGGTGAATTGTGTTTCTGGCCCTGATCCCAGACTGGGTCCCTGCAAGATAATCGCAAGTTCTGGTACGGCGCAGTACTATAAAATGTAACCGACTCTCAGTTTAAGCGTTGGTAACATTTTCAATGTCAGACTGAGGCACTCAAAGTGACCTCATCTGACAGGTTGGATACAAAGCTCACGAGCTGTTAAAAAGAGGACGGACTATGCTGTCCTTTTTATTTATTTATTTATTTTTATTGCAAGATTCAGAGATACAGAATTGTGAAATATAAAAAATGTCATGCTTCAGTGATAAATAATATCAATATCGTCGACATATCATATTGTGCTTTATATCTAGACAGTAAACAAATGTCCTAACAATTATTGTTAAACCTATCGTTATGCCCTGTACTCTCACAATTATCCATACATTATAAATCATTGTGATTAAAACTATCAAGGTACAAAGTTATCAGGATATCACTACTGTCCATTGTTTATGATGAGTAAAAAGCATAACATGTTCAAATTGTTATCCCTACAACATACACATACAGTCAGGTCCATAAATATTGGGACATCGACACAATTGTAATCTTTTTGGCTCTATACACCACTTCAATGGATTTGAAATGAAACGGACAAGATGTGCTTTAACTGCAGACTTTCAGCTTTAATTTGAGGGTATTTACATCCAAATCAGGTGAACGGTGTAGGAATTACAACAGTTTGTATATGTGCCTCCCACTTTTCAAGGGACCAAAAGTAATGGGACAATTGGCTGCTCAGCTGTTCCATGGCCAGGTGTGTGTTATTCCCTCATTATCCCATTTACAAGGAGCAGATAAAAGGTCCAGAGTTCATTTCAAGTGTGCTATTTGCATTTGGAATCTGTTGCTGTCAACTCTCAATATGAGATCCAAATAGCTGTCACTATCAGTGAAGCAAGCCATCATTAGGCTGGAAAAAAAAAAAAAACCCATCAGAGAGATAGCAAAAATATTAGGTGTTGCTGAATCAACTGTTTGGAACATCCTTAAAAAGAAAGAACGCACCGGTGAGCTCAGCAACACCAAAAGACCCGGAAGACCATGGAAAACAACTGTGGTGGATGACCGAAGAATTTTTTCCCTGGTGAAGAAAACACCCTTCACAACAGTTGGCCAGATCAAGAACACTCTCCAGGAGGTAGGTGTATGTGTGTCAAAGTCAACAATCAAGAGAAGACTTTAGTGAAGTGAGTGAATACAGAGAGTTCACCACAAGATGTAAACCATTGGTGAGCCTCAAAAACAGGAAGGCCAGATTAGAGTGTGCCAAACAACATCTAAAAAAGCCTTCACAGTTCTGGAACAACATCCTGTGGACAGATGAGACCAAGATCAACTTGTACCAGAATGATGGGAAGAGAAGAGTATGGAGAAGGAAAGGAACTGCTCATGATCCAAAGCATACCACCTCATCAGTGAAGCATGGTGGTGGTAGTGTCATGGCGTGGGCATGTATGGCTGCCAATGGAACTGGTTCTCTTGTATTTATTGATGATGTGACTGCTGACAAAAGCAGCAGGATGAATTCTGAAGTGTTTCGGGCAATATTATCTGCTCATATTCAGCCAAATGCTTCAGAACTCATTGGACGGCGCTTCACAGTGCAGATGGACAATGACCCGAAGCATACTGCAAAAGCAACCAAAGAGTATTTTAAGGGAAAGAAGTGGAATGTTATGCAATGGCCAAGTCAATCACCTGACCTGAATCCAACTGAGCATGCATTTCACTTGATGAAGACAAAACTGAAGGGAAAATGCCCCAAGAACAAGCAGGAACTGAAGACAGTTGCAGTAGAGGCCTGGCAGAGCATCACCAGGGATGAAACCCAGCGTCTGGTGATGTCTATGCGTTCCAGACTTCAGGCTGTAATTGACTGCAAAGGATTTGCAACTATGTATTAAAAAGTGAAAGTTTGATTTATGACTGTTAATCTGTCCCATTACTTTTGGTCCCTTAAAAAGTGTGAGGCATATATACAAACTTTTGTAATTCCTACACCGTTCACCTGATTTGGATGTAAATACCCTCAAATTAAAGCTGAAAATCAGTTAAAGCACACCTTGTTTGTTTCAAACCCATTGTGTTGGTGTATAGAGCCAAAAAGATTACAATTGTGTCGATGTCCCAATATTTATGGACCTGACTGTATCTTAGGAAGTCCAAAAATGATTGTCATTCCAAATTTGTATCAGACTTTCAAACATCACCAAAATTCATTACTCTTCATTCATACTCATTCACACACATTCACATGCCCATGGTGTATATTCAACCATGGTGACCAAATTCTGTAGTACGCCTCAATTCTGTTCATATTATTCAAGTAATATCCTTTCTCCATTTTGGCCTGGTATTCTATTTGTACATATATATTTTCAAAATTAATTTTTCCCTCTGTTTTCCAAATTCTGTCCATAACTATTTTTACAGCTGAGAATATTTGAGTTAACATCATTCTATGATCTGCTTTAAACTTATTTAAGCCTATATGGAACAGCAACATGGTTGGGTCTGTTCTACTTTGATTTGAAGAAATTCCGAGGCTATCTTTACAACCTGTTTCTATAGGTCTCTAACGTGTTAACAGTCCCACCACAGATTGAATAGCGTTCCTTTACTATCCCTACATCTCCAGCATCGGTCATCCACATTTTGGTAGCATTTTTTTTTTTTTGTAATTTAACGCTTTATTCAATAAAGACAAAAAGAGATACAAACATTACATCAATACATAAAACATATATGGGGGTACATCAATCAGGGGGAGGGGTGTGGGATTGGAGTTCTTTCGCGTACTCTCGAGTCATTTGTGTTCAGTTGTCGAAAAAATAGAAACAGAAGGACAATGGGGGGGGGGGTGAGTGGAGCTATCACATTGAAAGCATAAAACATAAATTGTCAGTTCACGACATATATACAGTTTCTCGATCTATATACAGTTTTGACTCATATATGTGCGGAATACTAATATAAATATATATATATATACATTTTGTTTTCCATACGTATATGTATAAATATATACCTATTTATTTATTTATTATTGTTGTTCTTTTTTTTTTTTTTTTTTTTTTAGATTTATTTATTTCAAGTTGTTATTTTTGTTGGTTATGCTTTCTATCTTATACTTTAATACAGACTCGCAGTGGGTGTCACCCCTGTCTAGGGAAGATTTGAGAATCAAGATGTGGAACTGCGTATAGTAACCACCTATCCCATATTTCAGCATTCTGCTTTATACGTTTGAGTCGGAAGGCCGCTTTAGTTTCCATGCTTTGGACAAATTCAATTTCTTCTTTAAGTTGGGCGATTGTGGGGGGGTGGGTAGATTTCCATGACCTTGCTAAAAGTCGTTTAGCTGCCCCTAGAATGTGTAGTATCAGTTTTCGCGTGGGGGGGATAATCTTAGTGGGTAGCATGTCTAATAACGCTATTTGGGGGGATGGAAGCCAGGGTATGTCTAGTAGCGAGTTAATAAGGTGGAATACAGATGACCAATAACGCCTAATACGTGTACAGTTCCACCATACATGACTCATGGTACCCCTATCTGTGAGGCATCTCCAGCATTTATCGCTGCTAGTTGGGAAGATGGATGTGATTCTAGTGGGTACCAAATACCATCTGAATAGAACTTTTCGGTCTGCCTCGAAATGGTTGCTACATCTGGAGACGCCTATCATAGCCCTAATGGCTTTGTTCCATTGGAGTGGGGTAAATGACTTACATAATTCCTTTTCCCATTGGAGCATGTAAGGTAGTTTCGCTGGAGCTGAGGCCAGAATCAGGGCTTCATATACCGCAGATATGGCTCCCTTAGTTGTTTTGGGGGAATTCATTAATTTGTTTAATTTGGGGTATCTATTTTGGGGCGGTTGAATCTTCAAGTCCCTAATAATGTCCCTTACTCGGATATAGGTGAAATGCTCTTGATCAGGTAGGGAGAATTCGGCTTGTAGGTATTGGAACGGAACCATAGAGGAGTTCGTGAGGATTTGTGACACTAGTGTTATTCCTTTCTTGCTCCATGAAAGGAGTGACAGATCGGTGGTGTGTTGGGAGAGCATTGTGATAGGGGCATAGTTCAGTGTTTCATGGTTGGGGAATAGAGATCCTATACGTTTTTTCCAGACAGACAGCGAAAATTTAGTGCTGGGGAGGGATCGGGTCAGTTTTGGCCATACCAGTCTTGGGAGCCAGAGGAGGTCACGTATATGACATGGGTTAGTGAATTGTGATTCTAGATCTAGCCAGAGAGGTGGTTCTGGGGATTTGTACGCAGTGAGTAGTTGTGCCAATATTGAGGCTGTGTAGTAGCTTTGTAGGTCAGGGACCCCTAGGCCTCCGGCTTGTTTTGGTAAGCGCAACGTTGTATTTGCTATTCTAGGGTTCTTGTGGTTCCATATGAACCTGGTGAAGTCAGTTTGGTAGCGTCGGATAATGGAGGCTGGGACGGGGACAGGTAGTGTTCGGAATAAATACATTAATTTGGGCAGTGCTGCCATTTTGGCTGCCGCAATGCGACCCAGCCAAGAAATTTCGAATTTGGTCCAAGTGTGGAGATCTGATTGGATTTGGGGCCACAATTTATTGTAATTAAAGTGTAAAAGAGCATGGAACGTCTTAGTTAGTCTGACTCCTAGATATAGTAGAAAATCTTTTCTCCAGTCGAAATCATATAGTTGTTTAAGTGAGTCTACTATGGGTTTGGGGGTATTGATGGGTAGTGCCTGAGTTTTAGTTGCATTGTTTTTATAGTAAGAAACCTGTCCATAATCGGAAAGTAATTGGAGAAGGGGTGGGATAGAATGTTTTGGGTTGGAGATGGTGAGAATGATATCATCCGCAAATAATTTTAATTTGTGGGGTAGCTGGCCTATTGATATGCCTTCAATATCTGGGTGGCATCTTATTGCATTTGCTAGTGGTTCTAGCGCCAAGTCAAATATCAAAGGGGAGAGGGGGCAGCCTTGTCGGGTTCCGTTTGTAAGAGAAAAAGTATCGGAGTAAAAGCCAGAATAGAAAACTTTGGCTGTTGGCTTGTCGTATAGGGCTTGTATTGCACGGATGAAGGGTGGAGGGAAATCGTATGTCTCTAGGGTAGTTAGGAGGAACGTCCAGTTAATTCGGTCAAATGCCTTTTCAGCGTCGAGGGAAATTAGGAGAAGGTCTTGCTTAGTAGATGATACGGAAGAGATTAGGTCAATTATAATTCTGGTGTTGTCTGGGGCTTGTCTATTTGGGATGAACCCTACTTGGTCTTGGTGTATTAATGAGGGAAGATATACGTTCAGTCTGTTGGCTAAGATTTTGGCATATAATTTAATATCTGTGTTTAGGAGGGATATGGGACGATAGTTTGCGCAGTCTGTTGTAGGTTTGCCTGGCTTTGGAATTGTAATAATGGAGGCTTCTAGCATTTCTGTCGGGGTATGTCCACTTTCAAAAAGGGCATTAAAAACCTCAGTCATGTATGGGGCAAGTATGTGTCGGAAAGCTAAATAGTATTCATTGGGGAATCCGTCAGGTCCTGGGGTTTTCGTTGTTTTAAGTGATTTGATTGCGCGTAGTGTTTCATGTTGGGATATTGGTTTGGAGAAGTCAAGTTTTGCATCATGTGATAGAGTGGGCATGTTAACCTTGGCAAGGAAATTTTTAATCTCGGTGAGATTGGGTGTATGGGTTGTGTTATCTTTATCTAGGTTGTATAGTTTTGAGTAGAAAGCCGCGAATTGGTTGGCAATCTGTTTTGGGTTTCGTACTATGGTACCGGTCGGGGAGTACAGGTATGGGATTTTGGAGGCTAATTGTTTCTTTCTTAATTTACGAGCAAGTAGTCTGTCTGCTTTGTTTCCTTTAGTGTAGTACAGTTGTTTTAGGGCTGTCATAGAGTAGGCTATTTTGTCGTGTACTAGTCGGTTGAGCTCTTCCCTGGCTTTACTGATTTGTTTGGCTAGCTGCTTGGTGGGTTGGCGTTTATTCGTTGTGTCTAGTGTAGCTAGTCTGTTCGTCAGTTCTTGTTTCTTGTTCTCTCTAAATCTCTTGTCTTCGGCTCCTTTTCGTATAAGGACTCCTCTTACGTATGCTTTATGTGTCAGCCAGGTGGAGATATTAGAAATATCTTGTGTAGTGTTCTGTCTGAAAAATTCTGCAATAGTTTGTGTCAATTCCTCTCTAAAGGTTGCGTCTGCTAGGACTGAGGTGTTCATTCTCCATCTCCCTCTTCCCCTCTGGGGTATGGAGATCGGGAAAGAAGTCCACACAGGTGCGTGGTCCGACCATGTTATTAGGCCGATGTCTGAACTCGATATATGTTGTAGCGTGTATTTATCTGTGAGTATGAGGTCGATTTGTGTGTATACATTATGTACGTGTGAGTAGAAGGTATAGTCTTTGTCTGTTTTGTTTAATATTCTCCATGTGTCTTGTAGTTCGAATTCTAGGAGTAGTTGTTGGAAAGATTCAGGGCTTTTGTGGGGATTTGTTGGTCGAGGTCGGCCAGTCGTGGATGTCGTGTCCAAGTCCCTGTCTGGGACCATGTTAAAGTCTCCACAAATAAATAGTCTAGTAGGTTTCAAAGACATAATTCTCTCAAAACACTTTCTGAGAAAGGGGAGTTGGGCTGAGTTTGGGGCGTAAAGGTTTGCGACTGTAACGGGTTCCTGGTCTAGCTTACCATTGATGATTAATAAACGGCCTTGGGGGTCTACATATTTATGTTGTAGTTCAAAAATGCAATCTTTATGTATGAGGATAGAGACGCCTCTAGTTTTGTTCTCGGCCATCGCGGAGAAATGGGTGGGATATGTGGGGGAGAAAAAAGTGGGTGCTTTGTTTCTGGCAAAATGTGTTTCTTGGAAACAGGCTAATGTGGCTTTGGAGGATGCAGCTTCTTTTAGTGCTAGTTTCCGCTTTTGTGGAGTATTTAAGCCCTTAACATTAAGGGACATTAATGTGACAGCCATGTTAGTTGGGTGTTCTTGTGATGTGTATGGGTGTGGCATACCTGGCGTCTAGGGTGCTGTAGGTGTGGGGTTGCATCCATGACCTCCTCTGGTCTTCCTGTACGTGGCAGATTGGGGTGTATCTCGGTTTCGTGGGTTCTCTTGTTCATTGGCTTAAAGCTCATGTTTAGACATCTAATAGCGTCCTCTCTCTCTGCTTCCACGTTTGTTTCAGGGGGATGGTATCTGTCTGGGAAGTTGTCGTCTGTATTTAGTGTTAACATACATATGTAGTATTTGTAAGATCTTAGAAATCTGTAAGACAATCTCGAATAGTTTGCTCCAATGGAAAACATAATGACAATCATGACATACATTAAATAAAAAACACAAATGTTGAGGCGTTGAACTGCCTCTATGTGGGGGTGAACTTCACCTCCATCAGTAGTGGGGACGGAGTGGCAACCTGGGGTAGGTCGTTTTGACAATTCAACAAACATTAAGGATCATATATTAGGGGGTAGGGTCCTGTGAGGGGTTTGCTCGCACCTTAAGAGGTTCTGGCGGTCATTGGGTAGGTAACAGAATTTGGGTTAACAAGCGAGTAACAAGAAAAATACTCATAACACTTAACTGGGGTTCTAGACCCTGTACCGTATGGGTGACTAGGACAGCATATGGTGGCGCCCAGGTCTAAGTCTTTGAGTCCTGTATGTGGTACCGCTGGTTTCGCTGGTCGTGTGGGTGCACAGGGACGTATCAGTCATTATCTTCAGGGGTGCGCAGGTGTTGTCTAAAGATCGTCCTTTGTTGTGTTCGTCTTATTTTTCTGACCAGTCTTTGCGCAATCTGGTGTCTCGGATCTTCGCTTTTTCGGTTGGTGGAGCCGGTAAGTTCCATGCTCTTAGAGCTTCCAAGCCGGCTGTAGGTGTTGTGAGGATCTTCATAGCGCCATTTCTTGACACCATTAGTTTAGTGGGGAAACCCCATTGGTAGATGATGCCGTGTTGCCTCAAGATGGAGGTGATAGGCTGAAACTCCCTTCGTTTGGCCAGCGTGTATGCCGATAGGTCTGCAAATATAGTAAGCTTGGTAAAGGGTTCTTGTAACTCTTTAGTGTTTCTGGCAGCTTGTATGATGCGTTCTTTGGCCTGGTAGAAGTGTACTCGTGTGATGACATCTCTGGAAACGCTTGCTGGCAGGTTTTTTGGTTTTGGGAGACGGTGTGTGCGATCTAAGGTGAGTTCCAGATCTGTTAATTCTGGTGCCAGGGCTTTGAAGAAGCTTTTTATGTATGCCTGAAGCTCCGCTGGCTGGACAGACTCTTCCACTCCTCGGATCCTGATGTTATTGCGGCGGTTTCTGTCTTCTAAAGCCGCAAATTTGGATTTGAGTGCCTCATGGTCTTCTTCCAGTCCAGCTAATTTATCCGCTAGGCCATTATGGGCGTCTGATATTTCGTCCATGCGGTCTTCTAGTTGGGCTGTTCTTTCTCCTACCGCTTGTATTTCTGTACATAGGTCTTTCACCATACCTTTCATGTCGGCTTGTAGGGATGAACGGAGCTCCGCTAGCAGTTTTTTTAGTGTGCTTTCCGATAGGGCAGCCGTCGGTTCCTCGTCTGGGAGCCTGTCAGAGGCTGGAGAGGATTCTCTGGATCTCTCGTTTTCGCGCCCTTTTTCAGCTGCCATTGCGCGTGGTGTGAAGAAGGAGTCTCTCTGACCTTTTTGTCTGTCCCTCTGTTTGCCGGAACGCGCTGCCATCGTAGCTGGGATTGTTCAGCTTGCTGCTGTGAGCAGGTAGGGTAAATTTCGGCGTGCTGTGTGTCTGTTAGTCGCTTTTAGGGCCTCAAGGTGACGGAGCTAGTCTCTCATGCGACCATCTTCCTCGGCTGCTAGGCCACGCCCCCTGTAGCATTTTTTTTAATATCTGCGGAGACAAATGCCACCGGCATTTTTTTTATAACCGGCAACTCTCCAAAATTGGTCTCTTGCATTAAATGGTTTAAAAAATTCCTCCATTTCTATATTTTCTTTTTGCAAGCCTGAGGTTACCTTTTTTTCAACAAAAATTTTCAACCCAAGATATGTATAAAACTCTTTCATTTGGAGACTATATCGGGAAACGGGACCACCTTATTATTTGCGAGAATTTGATCAATTGAGACTATACTGACTTTCTTCCATGCTTCCAAATTTATATCCGGAATAAAAGTCTCAATCAATCCCATTAGCAGGTATCTTTCTATCTTAAACGATGGTAAGTATTTCTTTCTTACGCTTTTCCATGTATAAATCAAGTCCTCCGAGCTTGGGTTGTTTAGTTGTTTTATACTATTCTCACTCCAGAACAGATTCTTGGTGATACTTGAGCCTCTCTGCTCCACAAGAATCCACGTATCTCTAGCTGGGTCCAGGTGGGTCCATTTGGCCATAGGAGACAGCATCGTGTATTTTAACTAAATCCGGAACTCTCAGACCGCCCTGTTCATGCGTTCTAGACAGGGCCAATCCTAGGGCCTGGGTGCAGCTTTTCCTTTGGCGCCCATGGGTGGGCGTGGCTATATTATGAACTCCTCCCCTTTAGAAATTTCTGTTCCAGACATGCCCATTTCAATATTGGGGAGAGGGGGAGGGAGAAAACGTTATTTTAATGTAAAGGACCAACGTTTATTTTAAATAAAGATATATATTTTGCCATAATACTGTGTAGTGGTTTTATTTATTTCTATGATGCTCAGCCAGCAACATGGGAGACTTTTTGCTGGCTAGCGGAATGAGTTTTAACTACCGTTCCCATGATTCCCAACCAGCCAAAGTCTCTCATTAGTCTGGCTGAGCATCATTGGAAAAGAAGTACATAAGGAGTGATAAATAATATTCCACCAAGTCAGTCACTCACGTGTCTCTCTCTCCCCATACCCTCATGTCTGTCTGTCTCTCCCCATACCCTCATGTCTGTCTGTCTCTCCCCGTACCCTCATGTCTGTCTCTCCCCATACCCTCATGTCGGTCTGTCTCTCCCCGTACCCTCATGTCTGTCTCTCTCTCCCCCCATACCCTCATGTCTGTCTCTCTCTCCCCCCATACCCTCATGTCCATCTCTCTCTCCCCATACCCTCATGTCCATCTCTCTCTCCACTCATGCTCCATGTCTCTCTCTCTACTCATGCTCCATGTCTGTCTCTCTCTCTCCACTCATACTCCACGTCTGTCTCTCTCTCTCCACTCATACTCCATGTCTGTCTGTCTCTCTCTCTCTCTCTCTCTCTCCACTCATTCCCCATGTCTGTCTCTCACTCTGCACTCATTCCCCATGTCTGTCTCTCACTCTGCACTCATTCCCCATGTCTGTCTCTCACTCTCTACTCATTGCCCATGTCTGTCTCTCACTCTCCACTCATTGCCCATGTCTGTCTCTCACTCTCCACTCATTCCCCATGTCTCTCTCTCTCTCTCTCTCTCTCTCTCTCTCTCTCTCTCTCTCCACTCATTCCCCATTTCTCTCTCTCTTTCTCTCCACTCATTCCCCATGTCTGTCTGTCTCTCTCCACTCATATCCCATGTCTGTCTGTCTCTCTACACTCATATCCCATGTCTGTCTGTCTCTCTACACTCATATCCCATGTCTGTCCCTCTCTCTCCACTCATATCCCATGTCTGTCTCTCTCTCTCCACTCATATCCCATGTCTGTCTCTCTCTCTCTACTCATATCCCATGTCTGTCTCTCGCCAGTCATATTCCATGTCTGTCTCTCTCTCTCTCCACTCATACCCAATGTTTGCCTGTCTCTCTCCACTCATACCCCATGTCTGTCTGTCTCTCTCCACTCATGCCCCATGTCTGTCTGTCTCTCTCCACTCATACCCCATGTCTGTCTGTCTCTCTCTACTCATACCCCATGTCTGTCTCTCTCTCTCCACTCATACCCCATGTCTGTCTCTCTCTCTCCCCCATACCCTCATGTCTGTCTCTCTCTCCCCCCATACCCTCATGTCTGTCTCTCTCTTCCCATTCCCTCATGTCCATCTCTCTCTCCTCATACCCTCATGTCCATCTCTCTCTCTCCACTCCATGTCTCTCTCTCTCTACACTCATGCTCCATGTCTGTCTCTCTCTCTCATACTCCACGTCTGTCTCTCTCTCTCTCCACTCATGCTCCATGCCTGTCTCTCTCTCTCATACTCCACGTCTGTCTGTCTCTCTCCACTCATCCTCCATGTCTGTCTGTCTCTCTACCTCCACTCATTCCCCATGTCTGTCTCTCACTCTCCACTCATTGCCCATGTCTGTCTCTCACTCTCCACTCATTGCCCATGTCTGTCTTTCACTCTCCACTCATTCCCCATGGCTGTCTCTCTCTCTCTCCACTCATTCCCCATGTCTGTCTGTCTCTCTCTCTCTCTCCACTCATTCCCCATGTCTGTCTCTCTTTCTCCACTCATTCCCCATGTCTGTGTGTCTCTCTCTCTCCACTCATACCTCATGTCTGTCTGTCTCTCTCCACTCATATCCCATGTCTGTCTTCTCTCTCCACTCATATCCCATGTCTGTCTCTCTCTCTCCCCACTCATATCCCATGTCTGTCTCTCTCTCTCTCTCTCTCTCTCTCCACTCATACCCCATGTCTGTCTCTCTCTTCACTCATACCCCATGTCTGTCTCTCCCTCTCCACTCATACCCCATGTCTGTCTCTCTCTCTCTCTCTCTCCACTCATACCCCATGTATGTCTCTCTTTCCACTCATACCTCATGTCTGTCTCTCCCCTCATCCCTTATATCTTTTTCCATGTGTCACGGTTATTCTGAGTTTGTGGCTGTTTAGTCTTCTACCTCTAGTGGCCGCTATTGTTGTGTACCCATTCTACTCCTGTTGCCAGCTGCCTCGTTATCCTCAGCCCTTCCCTATTTAAACCTGCAGCTTATGGCAATCAGTGCCTTTGCATTGCTTTGGTTGCAGCCTGTGATAGTGCCTTGTTTCTAGTTCTAGCATTTATATTTTGATTATTGATTTCCCGGTTCTGACTCCTGCTTGATTTTGACTCCGCTGTTTTCTGCCTGCCTCGACCATTTTGCCTGTCTAGTGACCTTGCCTTCTGAATTCCTACGTTGTACCTTGTTCCTGTTTTGGGTATGACCCGGCCTGCTGACTATCCTTCTCGTCCAGTACTCCCTGTGTATCTCTGCTTCAGTGTGCGGTTGCAGTCAGTGTACAAGTCCTGGGTGGTCATTTACCTGAGGCTCAACCATAGGGTATAATACCATTCAGGTGAATAACACTGTTCTGTTTCCAAACCTGTTGCAGTAGCTACCTGTCCCGTCTTTGTTCCAGTCTCAGTTACTTGTCCTGCCTCAGTCCGGGTCTCAGCTACCAGTCTTGTCTCAGTTCCAGTCTCTGCTACCAGTCTTGTCTCAGTTCCAGTCTATGCTACCAGTCTTGTCTCAGTCCCAGTCTCTGCTACCAGTCCTGCCTTAGTTCCAGTCTGTTACCTGTCCTGTCTCAGTCCCGGTCACAGCTACCAGTCCTTCCCAGTTATGCATCGTGGGATGCAGACAGACCCCACACCCTGCCCTGCAACGAAGCTCCTCCCTGGCCTGTTATCTGAGGTTGTGACACCATGTCTATGTTTCTGTTCCCCATGCTTGTTCTGCATGTCTCTGTTTCTCCTCCTATATGCCCATGTATATCTCCCACATGTCTCTCTCACTCCTCATTACCCCCATGTATCTGTCCCCTCATGTCTCTCTCTCCCTTCTCATAACCCCATGTGTATCTTTCTCCCCCCACTCACCCCATACCCTCTATTTGACTCTTTGTTCCATGATCCCCATGTCTGTCTGTCTCCTCTGTTCCTTTAATATGTCTGTCACTCCCCCATATCTTTCTCCTGTACCTCCTACCTACCATGTATTTGTCTCTTCCCATGTCCCTTTTCCATGTCCCCTACTGACCTCATTGCAGAACTAAATTAGCGCTGCCTTGATCTCCCCGCACATAGTGATGACTCTGACCATTATGTTCCGACGCTCTAAGTCATCACTGTGCACAGAAAGAGCAGAAAGCGCTGACTGAGGTCTAAGGGGAAACATGGCACCGATCTGCAGAGCTGGCTCTGAGAGGCAGCAAAGCAGCACATGGGCAGCTCATTTGCAGAGGTGTACTAAGGGTACACTTTTCCATTAACATAAGCAACAGCTAATTTGCCTATTAAAAACGTTACAGTTTGCCCAATAAAAATGCCAGTTTGTCCATTAAAATACGCCAGTTTCCCCAGTAATATGCCTTTTATTTTGCCCATTAATATGACACAGCCAGTTTGTCCATTAATATACAAGAGCCAATTTGCCCATTGATATGCCACAGACAGTTATCCCATTTAAATACCAATGCTAGTTTGCCAATTTATAGGCTACAGCCAATATGCCACAGTTAGTTTACCCAATAAAAGCATAATCTCCTCTCCTGCCTTCCCCAGTACTCACCTTGCTGCTGCTCTCGCGACCCCGGCCGTCTCCTCCGCACAGTCTTCCCTCTACGCACGCTGAGTGCAGGAGGTGGGAAATAGACGCCAGCTGGTTGGGGGCTGGTGCCCTCTATGTGATAAATTGATGAGCGCAGTGAGGGCCCCGGGCAAGAACACACTTTCACACAGTCACACATAAATACACACAGTCATACATAAATACACACAGTCATACATAAATACACACAGTCACACATAAATACACACAGTCACATAAACACAGTTACACACTTAGTCACCCTCACAGATGTACATTTATACAGACACCCTTATACACACTGTCACACATACATAAATACACACAGTCATACATAAATACACACAGTCATACACAAATACACACAGTCACACACTTAGTCACCATCACAGACATACATTTACACAGACACCCTTATACACACTGTCACACATACATAAATACACACACAGCCACCTTTACACACTTAGACACAGGCTACACTTACACAGACACTCATGTACACACACATACACAGACAGTAACACACACATAGTTATACACATTGACACACACATACACACTTATACACATTCACACACACTTCCACAGACACTTCCACACTTTCTTTCTTTTTTTATTTTAACCCCCCCCCCAACTGTTATCACCTCCTCCTCCTTGTTAATCCAAGCACAGTGCAACGGGGGAAAGCTCCGCCCTCATCGCATTCTGTGATTGGCTGCAGGGAGGAGGACGTTCTCTATGGTATCTGTAGAGGCAGAACACAGCATCCGGCAGAAGAGACAAGATGCAAGTGTCCTGCCTTGGCAGATACTCTAGAGAACGTCCTCCTCCCTGAAGCAGCCAATCACAGAACGCGACGGGGGCGGAGCTTGCACCCGTCGCGCTGTTCTTGGTTTAACAAGGAGGATGACGACAGGGAGAGAGCTCCCTGCTTCAGCGCCTCTCCTCCTGTGCGCCTGGGCGCGGTGCACCCCGTGCACCCGCCCAGAATCGGCACTGGTTCTAGATGCCACTCTTGCTTTCTTGACCTTCCAAATGAATTTATTGAATCTTGCCTGAATTTGTTTCAGAAAACTGAGGTCTACTCTTAAAGGGATTGACCTAAACAAAAAATAAAGGCGCGGAAGAACATTAATTAAATGTTAAATAACATTAATTCTGCCTAACCAGGACACATATAATGACTTCCACTCATTTAATTTATTGGAAATATCATGCAATAATGATAATTGTATGTTATGATTTTTTGAGGGTCACACGAAATTTGGATTCCTATTACTATGCTGTCCTAAGGGTGTTTGTGCCCTGTTATTTTAGGATGGCATAGAATGTCCTTATGCAAAAGGGGCTAAGCTAAGGGAATAATCTACCAACCATTTTAAATGTTCCAGAACATTGAACTGTACTCCTACAAATTAATAAGTATCCTTATAATACTGAAGACATAAGCATTTGCCTAAAATAATAAAAGAGGCCAGAAAATCCTGGCAACACTGATTTTAAACTAATTTAAACTCTAAAAAGAACAATTGCGTTTGTACACTGCAAATTTATATTCTGGAGCAACCAGGATTAAACTTCAAAAACATTACTTTTCTGAAAATGTTACAAAGTCTGCTTTATCTTATTTTAGGGAACCAATCTAATATATTAGAACTAAAATGAATTCTTATCGCTTCCTGCTGTTCCATTCTTAACAAATGACTGTGGCTCAGTGTTCCTTTATGTTTTGTTAGCTAATGTGTTTTTATCTCTTTAGGATATTTATCATGGCCAAACTTTTACTTTGCTTCAAGGACGTAATAGAATTTATAAAAATACACACAGCCTCTAGTCAGGTCAGCTAGTCAAAGAAGGGATATAATTCACTGAAGTCACTAGAGAAACTATTGTTCCTTTATATTTAATGTGGATAATGGACAAAGTAATGAAAAACCTGGACAAATAAAGACAAAGTAAAGATGACAATAATCCTTTATTTGTTCATGTATTTTTTTTTTTTTTTTTTAAAGTTTGCTGTAGGTTAAGGGCTTCCCAACAGAAAATCTTAAAGGGACTGTCTGGTGCCCAAAATGTGCTTAAATGCATTTACATTTTGATTTGTTGAAAATATGAAAATCTTACACTTAGATGAATTTGTTAAATTACAGCAGTTAAAGTCAATTTTCTTTTTTTGTTGCTGCAGGAACCAATGAGATATAATTTCCTTCAAATTATTGGAATATTCTGTTTCTCTAGTGATGTCATCAGATAATGTGTTGCACTTTTAAGAGATCCTACAGTGTACAAGAGCAAGGTCACTTAAAGTCCACAGCACAGAAAGTGACTAAATGAAACAAAACAAAAAATGCTTCGTGTCTATATAATCAGTGCTGCCTAAACTGTAGTATACAGAATAATCACGGGGGGAGGACTCGAGTAAAATATAAAAAATTAAATTTATGCAGAATACATGCATCAAATCACACTGGAAAAAAGCCTGTACACTATACAAGCAATAGTCTTCAACATGCACCAAAGTGAGTTTGGGGACTACACTGTCCCTTTAAGCTCTCTCTGTAAAAATGGAAGTCCCCACTATACCTTGGGAGCCAATGAGAGGGCATGTCCCCTTCAAATGTTCAAGATGTAAGTAGTGTCACCAGGGACACTGTCCTAGCTTGAATCACTGCTGTCAAAAAAGAGAAAACAGGGAGGAGTTACCAGTTACTGATTGAAGAAATTACTGCACAATATTTCCTGAAAGATCATTTGAATTTATCCTTTTAGATTTGGTTTTGTTTAATAAAGAGGGCCAAAAACTTTATAAGACAATACAATGGATTTCCTGAATGTATTTGTAAGCAAAATACAATAACAATAAATAAATGCTGCATTAGCATAGTTGGATGCCTGAAGTGCCTCTTTATTCAGGTTAATGATAATTAAATAATACTGATTCAGAAAGTGTGATTGAGAGGGATCACTGCTTTAGTTACAAGTAACAAAACAATGCAAAAATAATGTTCCTGGATTGAGCCTTTAAGTGTGAATTCAAGCAAAGTCAATAACAAACAGAGAAAAGGGAAGACTGGGCTAAAAAGTATCTTGTTCCTGATAAAATCTAAAAATCCAAACAGGAGGCAGTGACAAGAACAACAGCTTTCAGACAAGAATGCATAACAAATAACAGGCTAAAAAAAGATAATAAAAAGTAAAATAGTTCTAGTAAGTGTTTTCTAGTAAATAAAATACTATAAAACACAAAATCCTTAGTGTTATCACCTCATCCTAATAACTGTAACTGAAATCTGACACTCAACAAAGAATGCTACACAGCCGCTCCAGATAAACCTTGCTGAAGTAGACTATTCAGGTACCACAGGGAAACACACATGTGAACCTCACGATCGCGAACATTCTCGTCAGGAATTTCTTTGTCAAACTGTCAGAAAGCCAAAAATCAGGCCAGGGGCAGCACACCAACGACCCACAAAAAATACACCGAAACCTACCGATCCTGCTGCATAGGTAAACAATTACAAATCCCCATTAGAACTGGCGTCTTCCTGCCAACACGATCTCCCATTATATTGAGATAAAAATGATCTCCAAACAACCAGGTTGGCTCTCATAACCTTCGTTATACGGATGAAATAATTATGATTCTTAACTCCGGTCATTGCTCATGATAAACAGCGACAGGAAATTCTGCCCATTGGTATGATCCTTCAAAATTGAAAGATCTAAGCAAAGACTGAAAGAGCCTCAAGGTGAGCTTGCGAGCCCCTACTAAAAAAAATGCTCATCCGCATTTTGATTGCTCCGGAGGCCGATTGAAATGCTGGTTTTAAAGGAGCAGCGCCTTTGAACTGATGGGTTTTAAAAACGAGCATAGGAAGCGAATTTAATAACTTCCTATGGTTCCATAAGTGTTGCTGACCTGCCTCGCAAGTCAAGACAGTCAGCAACACTGAAAAAAAAGCCGGATCTTGGTCACTGTGTGACGCTGCCCTTTTAAGGTGCAAGAGGACAGAAAGCAAGAAGTAACTGCTTCCTTTGCTCTGGAGGATGTCACACAATTGCCTGACCAGACTGTCAGGCAGTGGGGATACTCAGATGAGTAAACAAGATATTGATCTGACCACTATGAAACTGCCTCCCTCTCCTCACATTTTTTTTTGTATTGCTGGAGAGAGACAAATCAATGTAAAAAAAAAAAAAAGTTAAAATAAAAATAATTAAAATAATAAAGATAAAATAAAACAATAATAAAAAATTGAGACCCAATGGCTTTTATAAAAGCATGCGTAAGCAGTGATCTTGCACATCAGCGCATATTTTGCTATTTTTTGTACTGTTTGCCAAAGATCATTGCTTACACAATGTTATTGATGTCAAAACAATTTTTATCTGTCATATATTTTTGATTATTTTTTTTTACACCTGCTAGGGGTTACATGTAAAGTAAAAATATTTTAGATTTTTTTAAAAGCTGTCTGACTGCATGTATAGTGATCAGTAACAGCGAATTAGAAGCAAAGGCGGTTTGGTGATTGCTCAGATGAGCATCAACAATATTCACCATTTGTGAATATTGATCTGACCAATTTGGATCTGCCTCCCTCTCCTCACTTACATTTTTGTGAGGGAAAGTGACAGATAAGTAATAGTGTTAAAATAAAAAGCCATTCACTGTGTATTAACCCCTTCCCTCCCATTGATCACTTGTTAAAGCAGTAATCTTGGACAGCCACACTTTTTTTTTGCTGTCTGCATTTTTTTCAGGGATTAATTTATTTGTAATTTAATGTATTACAGTACTACATACTCTCTTCTAAGAGCCATTAACCCCTTCACACATATTGGCCTGAAGTACAATGAATGTGGAAACAAAACTCAAAAAAATTACTAACCAAAATTTTGACAGAGGCTGGTGGTAGAATTAGTACATGTAAAGTATTAAATTACCACCATTTGAAATACCTTAAAATGTCTAGATTCCAAAAATACATGTTTTGATGGGGTAAAATACATTGTTTGGCTTCAAATATGTCCCAAATGGAACATGGGCACAGGCTGAGTGCATGTCAAAAATTCAGGTTGGAGATGCACACCTTCCAAATGTGATGTTTTAGCCCCAAATCAAACCAACATACCTATACACGAGTTGTATCCCTGTACTCAGGAGATGTTGTTGAACACATACTGAGGTTTTTTTTTTGGCAGTGACACATGGATCTGCAAATTAATTTGTGTGTACATTCACATGCTGCTGGTAGAATAAGTGCATGGAAAGTGTTAAAATACCACCATTCGAAATACCCTAGGGTGTCTAGTTTGTGGGGTACAATACACTGGCCAGCTTTAAAAATGTCCCAAATGGGACATAAACCCAGGTTGAGAGCATGTCAAAATTCCAAGTATGAAATACAAAATGTGCACCTCCCAAATGTTGCCTTTTAGCCCCCAAACAACCTAACCAACCTATGCATGGGTGGTATCCCAGTACTCAGGAGATGTTGCTGAACACATATTGAGGTTGGTAGTACCCCTTCACATGTTCAGGAAATGTTTTCCCTGCAAACTTTGGCAAAGGTTGGTGGTAAAATGGCTACATGAAAAGTGTGAAAATACCCCAAGTTAAATGCCTTCTAGTTTTTCAAAATATATGTACATGTGTGTGTGTGTGTGTGTACAGATATCAGTGTTACAATGTCACTATTGCCAATTTATAAAAAAAGGATTTTGAAATAGCATTGCACTACTTATAGTTCTTGCCCTGTAACTGGATTAAAAAAACACAAAAATACAGGACTATTTCTGAACTCAGGACAAATATAAGAAACTATTTAGCAGTGTTTTTTTGTTGTCTTTTGTAGATGAGTATACGCTTTTAAAAAAAAAGTCAGAATTTTTTAAATTTTTTTTGCCATATTTTATTATTTTTTAAATATAAATTGATATGTTATTATCAACATTTTGATATGTGTAGCTTGTTCATGTTTCTTTTCTTTACAAAATACATATTTATTGCGTTCTTCATGCTATGAATTTAGTGCTTTATTCTTCTTTTCAACATTTCACAGCTGTGAATTCCTTAAATACAAATCCCTTCATGTTACCAGACTAGGGTTACAAGCAATCGATAGAGGTATGGACTCATTTTTGTTAGGGGGTGTTCAGATTTATACAAGGGATCTCCCTTGTGTGAAGCTCCCCACCCCTTAACAAAAATGAGAATTATACCTTGTTCACTTCAAGTTTTAAAAAAAATCGCCTTGCATGGCAAAAATAGTAAACTACAATCCTGTGCCGTATATAAAGTACTAGTCTAGCAATCGCCATGGAAACCAGGAGAATGTTTTTGCTGGATACTCTGCCTTTCAAATTTTGCCTCAATATTGCTATATATATATATATAACTGACTGTTTACACAGAATCTGGAGAATGTGCCTGGGTGCAACTCACATCTTCATAGTGGTAGAGGTAAACACAGTCAAGGATTTTAAGCATGCGTGGGATAGACACAAGGCTATCCTAGCTATAAGACCGGGAACGGGGGACTAAAAAAAAATTGGGCAGACTAGATGGACTGAATGGTTCTTATCTCCCGACACATTCTATGTTTCTATGTTTCTATGTTCATACAAACAACGATCCAAACAGCTTTGGGAATGCACTCACAGGACTTGTAGTTGTCAGACAAAATATTTATTCCATCACAAGCATTGCTTGACAAAGGGTAGTGTACTACCCGAAACGTCGATATTGTGATGGAATAAATATTTGGGCTCACAACTACAAGTCCTCTGAGTGCATTCCCAAAGCTGTTTGGATCATTGTTTATATATATATATATATATATATATAAATAATAAATGTTACATGAAGCACATGTAAAACATAAAATTGTTTTATAAAACACAAAATTATTAATGCAAACCAGCCACCATACCTGTGCTACAAAGGACAATTCTAAAATGAAAATACAGGAAACACAACTGAAAGTAAATTATGTGCATTACTAAGCACATCATTTTCGTACACAGGCCACATTTCTGGGTTTCTCAGGAAAACACTGGAACTGTTAGTAGCTTTTGAGATGGTAAATCTAACACTGTGGGACTTTCTACAATTACATTTAAATATTAAAAATAGAAACTCACCTCTTTTCAAATTTGTCACCATTATATGTAACAACTATTTCAGTATATACAGATTTTTTCTTAGATTACTTAGTACAAATGATTTGGCACAATGCTGTACCCTAGCTTTTTTGCAACATATAATGTAATAGGTGTTTTACATGTCCATGAATGTATGCCACGTATACTACTTTTTCCACACAGTTGCAAAAATAAACAACAACGGGAAATTACCCCACAACAAATAAAAACCCCATGAATATTCAATGTTTGGCAAAAAAAGGTCTATGAAGCTCCACAGAACATTATATTGTCCATAACAAAAAATATTTTGTCCATAACCTACATGCCAATTAACTACTACATTGGATAAAGGCCTATTTCTAGGGAATACATTTGTAAGTGAAAGACACTCTTAAAAAGATAATAGACAGAATATTTTAACAGGTAAAGTAAGATCCTCCATCTAAAATAAGGAGTGTCCATAAAGGTGATGACCAAGATAGCAGCACGCAGAAGATGGAGGCCAAATCTAGCACCAATCACAGGTATGTGCCAAGATGGTTCAGAGACTGGTACAAAGTTTTCTATACTGCTACCAAAACCTTTTTAATGTGTTGGAGCAAGCTGCAAGCGGACAAAGAGGAGCCAAACACCTTAACTGTGCAAGCAGGGAAAAGAAAAATGTTGGTGTGCTAAGCTAGTCACAGGTTTAAATAATGTACATATATAAACGATGCCTACCAAACAGGTGTGAACATTCTGCAAATACAGTGTAACTGGCTGTACAGTGTATAGAGAGCGTACATTGATGTTGTATCATTTTACACTGGTATAACAAGTTTAGCGTACCAACACTTTTTTTTTTTTTTTACTATTTTATTATTAATGTTCATATCTCTTTAAAAATAGTCGCAATTAAGATGGCTGCTACAATGAAAGACAGCGTTTTCAATAATTTCCTGAATATTTTTCAACACATAATTTGTAATTGGAACCATGTGTACCATTTAAAATTATGTTTGCTGCCCTGCAGTGCTACCAATGGGCTTTGTATTTTGGTTTTAAGTGTATTCTGAATGATCAGACATTCTGTCATACTTAAAATACATATTAACAACAAAAAACCTTCCCTCCAATATGATATATGTTTCAAGCAAGACAACACATGCATTGAGCTGTCAAATGAATTGCCCTTGGTGATTCGTTTTTGCAATCATACCATGCAACACAATTATACAGAGAGATAATTAAGAAAGAAGCTGTTATGTATAATGTCCCCATCTAATATTTTCATTACACTGTGGAATTGCATGATGAGTTTACATGCCAGTGAATGAGTGCACTTAAGTGGTTTAGAAAGACATGGGAACACTTCTAATCACAAACACTGACAAAACAAACTGTGCAGAATAATAAACACATTCATTGTGTTCCAAGGATTTCTATGGATTTCATTGTAACAATTTATTTATTTATCCGTGTGTCATTGTTTAGTATAATGCAAAGATCTTTATGTGCAGCAGGATCTGTCAATTAATGGATGTACTTTGTAACAGGGTTGTCCACTGCAAAACTTTTAAAGGGACTGTCTACTGCCCAAAATACATCTTCCAAATATGAATGCATATTAATCTGATTTCAAAGTACATTAAAATGCATATTTTACATTTTGCATTGCTTAAACAAATTCTTACAGCTAGATGATATTGTGAAATTACAACAGTTTGCACGAAACCAGGATTCTTTGTAAATCCACTTTTGATAGTACACGGCAGTTTATCCTCTGACCGACAGCTGCCATGCTTCTATAGGAAGCAGGCAGCACTCTGGTCGGCGAGTGGTTCTCTCTGCTAGCGCAGAGAGAGCCCCTCGATTTTGCATTTGGATCAGTAGGGGGGACCTTAACTAGGTCCCCCCTGCTGATCCTGTGCAAAAACAAGGGTCTCTCTCTGGGCTAGCAGCAAGAGACCCTTGCATTCGGCTGTAACATGTGACACACAGCAGATAGTAAACCTGCGTGTCTCTATTAAGATACACATTGGGTTGAATTAAAAGTCCAGGACAAGCAAGGGTTAAAAAAAAGTGCAATGTTCCTTTAATGACGCATAAAAAAGGAGGTTTAAATATCAACCTGTCTTTTTCTTTTCTTTTGTGTGTATGTATTAGTGTGTTCATGTGTTATTCACATTTGGGGTTTGAGGACATGGGGTGGTCCACAGGCTTTTGGTGCTGTAGGCATTTAATGCTCTGCTGTTGGATGATTGCCATGGTGGGGTGGGAAACTTCACGTTTGAGGTCTGAGCTAGGCAGACAGATACACAGATGCCAAGGTAGGGTCATGGGATAGAGGGATGAGAAAAAGACAAATAGTGGAGGTGGATGAACGAGACAAAAAAGGGGGTGAGAAAATAGAGACAGCTGTGTGGTGAGGGGAGCAAAACGCGTAAAGGAATTCTACATGAGAATATCCAGACCGTCATTTTTTTTGAAGGGTGCATACCCTCTTGAATTTCCTTGATATATCCCTGACACTCAATCTATAAGGCGCAGAAACATGTAACTTTAGTAATATAGGGGGCCAATACCTATGGGACACTCTAACTTTAATATAACTTGCTGCACTATATTGTGTGTGGTTTGTTCCTTTTTGTCTTTCTCCATATGTGCTAACAGCAAGTGTTCTCCTATCTAATGTGTCTGATATGGCAAAGATATTGCTAAAAGACAAATGAGAAGTCTTAAATGGTGTGTCAATATTTGGTGTATTATATTACATATATATATTAGAAAGGAGTAAACATCTAAGTGGTTTTGCTGCATGAGTTTACTTTGTTACACATAGCGCCCCCCCCCCCCCCCAAACTAGACGTGTAGCAGAGCTGGGGAGGGGCGGATGGCAGATAGGTCAGTCTGTCCCAGGCGGTACTTTTTTGGGGACGGCCCAAAATATGCTAAAATGCTAAGATTACCTGAAGCGGGATCTCACCTGTCAGATGAGGCCACCTTGAGTGGCCTCAGTTCAACAGGAAAAATGTAGCTGATGCTCAAAGCGAGCGCCAGCTAAATTTTACAAAAATTGCGCCATCAGGGATGCCTGCGTGGCATCTAGAGGTCTTGCGAGTTTTCAGCACGGACACATAGGGTCTGTTAATACTTTGAATTAATACTCTGCCACTGTGAAAACATTATTACCAGTAAAACCTTTTTAAGCATATGCAAATAGGATGTGCTTGTTTGGGATTTGTAGAGTATCTCCTAGCAAAAAGAATTAAAAAAAGTTCACATTAAATAACAATTATGATCCTGTTTAAAAAAAAAAGAATCAATACAAGAGAGTGAAATGCTGCACAGTGCATGGTAGACTTGGCAAGCTAAGTGCTGACGGACAGTCAATACAAAAGTAAATGTCCAATATTCCAGGCTTGTAGATTTGTCCTTGGTAGTTAATTATATGGTCCTAGGCATGAGACCAAATCTTGGCACATGGACAAATCTATTAAGTTGTGTTCTATCATCAAACATCGTTTAGCAAACTGAATCTATTATAGCAAAAAAAAAAAAAAAGTATTTAAAACACAAGTAACAGCTTTATAATGCATTAGATGTGTTTTTAAATATTGCACTGAACTGTATCTAAACAACAATGACTGATAAAGGGGCCAAGAAGAGCAAATGCCACATTTGGCCTTAATATGCAGCTATTGCTTTCATTTAAATGAATAGATGGAGCAGCAAGCTGTAAAAAATAGGAAAGTTCCAGCATAGTCACATGATTAATTACATTGACAAAAGACACAGAGTTCTACTACAGATTAGTAGATGTGAGGGAAAGAAGAATGATGGGTAGCAGGAAATAGCTATACAACAGAGGATGTGAACCAGCCTATTTGAAAGATATGTAACCAATTTGGAAGTTTGGGTACTTGGTAAGTTCACTGATGAGTCAATAAAACTTAAAGGACCACTCCCACTTTAAATGACCATATTGTCCCAATAAATGTATCCTTTTGTTTGAATAAAGTTAATTTAAACTTTTGTGTTAATGCTAAATAACCAAAAATGGCTATCTCTCACAAGGTATTCTTCACTGTTACTGTAAATTAAAAAAACAATAATGTGGCCCAACACGGACATGCATTTGTGATTATGTGGCCCACTTCAGAAAAAGCTTGGAAGCCCCTCACCCTAATTCATGGAGAACGAAAATCTTCTTCCTACTAGAACATTTTTTTTAAGAAACCAAAGGAGATGAGAGCTGCACATTGGCACATAGGCATTTATGAGTCTCCAGTCAAGCCCAACATTTGTGCTGAAGAGCATATGTACTTTAGCACTGTAGTAAACAAGAAGAGCAGTTTATGTTTTGAAAAATATGAAAAACAAAAAAGATCCAAAGGCATTCCAGAAACTCAAGTTTCGACTTTAGAGGTCGACTTTCATTCTGAGACCAAGTCAAATTCCGCACCCGAGTTTAAATAAACCCCAGGTTTGAATCTTCCCATTTTAAAGTAATGGGAGGCAAAATTATCAAAGCGATTTTTGAAACTGATTCAAACTTAGTTGATGAATTCGACTTAGTCTCCAAAATAGCTTTGATCATACACAAAAACACATTCCTCAGTTAAAATAAATTAAAAAACACTACCGGTCGGCTCTACCAAAGTGTATAGGGTACTTAATCGTATACATTTGGTTGGAGCTGACCGCTAATGAAACAAGTTTTTGTAATGTATTTTGACTGAGGAGTGTGTTTTTGTATATAATAGGTTTGTCTCATTTACTATTTAGGCAGCTTTTGACAAAAGCACATTTAGGGGGTCATGTACAAAACAAGTGCAGTGGGAAAAAAAAGTAGGTAAAACATGAGTAAGGAGCAATTTGAGAATATTTGTAACTTTCTGCACATTTGTAACCTCTTCCATTTATTTTTACTTAGTGTACATTTTTCCGGTTGCACTAATAAATTGCGATTCTATTTGTGCACGCTAAAGAGCTTTGCAAATATTTTGTGAAAAATAATTCTTATTTACGTGTGAAAATTACACCAGTTTTTAGCAAGTGCTATCAGAAGAGGTAAAAAAAATGCGCAAAATTGCCTGTTTTTATTCGCAATTTGCTCGTATGTACTATTTGAGTGTTAAATGTTTAGTAAATTGCAATAGAAGCAAAGCACAAAAATAGTTTTGCACATCAAATATATTTGTGCTTTTTTTTCGTACATGCCCCTCTTAGTGTGAAATGCATTAAGCATTTGCCACTTTTTCACTGTCATTTGAATTAACATGTACTAGTCCTAATTGCTGTATTTTTATTTTGAATTATCTGCCAATGTTTTCGACAAAGACCAAGTTCTAAATTAATGAATGCTGTCGGACCTTTTTTGTTTTGCATTCTTATGAACTGCCACATGAGAGCAGCAGAGGACTATATGCCAAAATCCTTATAATTTATGTCCCATATCTTAAACCAAATGTTTCATTTGCAGCTTCCACATCCTCAGAGATAGAATACTGCAAATCTGAACTCTAATTCCCTAAATCTGGTACCACTAAATTAGTATGTGATGTCAGTTCTGTGTTAAAAATGTTTCTAATGAAAAATCAACCATGCAGCAAAATAGAAAGTATGACATTAAATTGCCTAGTTTAGAATAGTTTTACCTTGATATAATGAAACTGCAAAAAAATTAAATAGGAGATGCTACTGTCGCTGCGACAAAGTGATCACACAAACTAACCTATAAATTATAGCAAAATAATTGGAAAATTAGTATGGACTTTCTAGATAATTAGTTCTATACAGAGACATGGAGTTATTTGTATTTGGCAGAGTAACACTCATAATTATGTATTTAGATATTGGTATAATCTGTAAGAATGTCAGTTGTGAATGAAGTTGTAAAAAGAAAAATAGAATACATTTTTCGGATTTGTTAAACCTTTTAATGTGAATCTTTCCATTATGGATATAACTGATTGCATGTGTTAGGATGGGTTAAATATTAGTTGGTGAATCATTTCATTCAATGAGTATTATATGTAATAACATTTTTATAACATACGTGTAAGTCTTTGTCAGATGCTTATAGGTAGCAGTGTGGGTTGCAGGGATCGATAGGATGTCCATTTAAGAATATCAGTATCCTTGGAAAGCTCTGTGAAGAGTCCTAGAACATCATCAAATGAATCCCACAAATGAAAGTCTAGTCAATGTCCACCAAGGACAAGTGTGGGGCCTTCCCTTGGTAGGTAGTTCCAAGCAGAGGTTAATTAAAGCCACCAGAGTTTAAAAATATTTTTTTATGTAATTGTTTTATTTGTAGGAACCTGCACCTTCTCTCAGAGATGGTCTGCTGTTGGCATGTATTGTGTGTATCAGTTTTCATTTGTATTCAAGTGAAATCAGTATTTGGCATACCCTATATTTACTTGATCTAAAATAAGTCTCTCACTGTGGGTAAAAACCCCCAACACAGATTGAAATTTAATGGTTGCCATTTGGTGACACAAAATGGAAAATAACAAGAAGATACATGCACCCCCCCCCCCCACTTTATAGTATATAAGTGATTCAAGTCTCAGTTACTAATTATAGTAAACAGCTATAATATTAAAACAGTTAAAATGTGCTGTCTTTTACACACCTTAGTAAATGCAGCAGGTACACACTCTTCAGTATGGAATATACTTTTACCACTATAGTTGAGGCAAAAAGTATACATACATCAAGGCTAAAGAGATTCCAAATCACATATTTCCATCCAAGTCAGTTAAAGCATCTTCTCAATTGACATCAGAGGTAATAATATAAGTAATTGATTAGACAAAATTATTACATTTTTTATAATGTCAAAACGTTTACACTGTTTGTATATGGTGGTATTTCTGTTTGATTGCTTAACTTAAATCAAATGTTTGGGGTAGCCCTCCACAAGCTTCTCACAATACTTGAATTCTTGCCAATTCCTCCTGACAGAATAGGTGTAACTCAGCCAGGCTTGTGGGAGGACTTTTTCGGACATGCCTTTTCAGTTCAGTCCACAAATATTCTTTGGAGTTCATGTCAAGGCTTTTGTTCTTATGTATGCTTAGGATCACTGTCTTGCTGGAAGACCCAGTTGCATCCAATTTTTTACCTTCTAACTAATGACTTGAGGTCTTGCTTTAGAATTTCTAGATGATACTCTTTCCTCATGGTGCCATCTATCTGATGAAGTGCCCCTGTCTCTTTTCCAGTAAAACACTCCTACATCATGAGGCTGTCTTTTTTTCTGATGTCCTAGGGTGGCAAATTCAGCACTGAAAAAAATAAAAAAAATAAAATAAAAAACCCGGCCCTTTAAAAAAAAAAAAAAAAGACCGCACTTGCAGGCAGAGACGGAGGTGAGAGGGAATCGGAAGATCCCCCCTCACCATCGCTCTGCCTGCCAGGCTGCACGGGGAGCCGAACAGGCAGCACAGAGAAACCTCTGGAGGGAACATGCTGCCTGCCACTAGCCACCAGGGAAAGGTAAGTGCTGATGGGAGTTAGAGTGTGTGTGATGGGAGACAGTGTGTGTGACTGAGTGTGATGGGAGTCAGAGTGTGTGTGATGGGAGACAGTGTGAGTGACTGAGTGTGATGGGAGTCAGAGTGTGTGTGATGGGAGACAGTGTGTGTGACTGAGTGTGATGGGAGTCAGAGTGTGTGTGATGGGAGACAGTGTGTGTGACTGAGTGTGATGGGAGTCAGAGTGTGTGTGATGGGAGACAGTGTGTGTGATGGGAGTCAGTGTGTGTGACTGAGTGTGATGGGAGTAGGAGTGTGTGACTGAGTCTGATGGGAGTAGGAGTGTGTGTATGATGGGAGTATGAGCTTGATATGAGTCTGAATGTTATGTGTTATGTGGGGTCATGAAATGGAGGTGATGGGGCATGTCTTAGGTGTGTAACGTGGGTGTGCAGCTTGGGTAGAGGGGTGCCCGGATTTTGTCTGCCTAGGGCAGCACAAAATCAAGATACACCACTGATATTAACGCCTAATTATAACAATTGGCCAATCAGAATATCCTAACAAGTCATAACATCAATTTCTAGAATCTTCCAGACTGTTTAAAGACACAGTTAACTTGATGTAAATAAACGTTTGACTCAATGGAAGTCTGATGTAGTGTATTCAAGCTGAAAGAGATCTCTGTGTATAATCAATTGTTTTAAAATGATCTCTGATGTGAACAGAGTAGATGCCTTAACTGACCTGTCAAAAATACATTTATGGTAACATGAAATGTGTGGCATTGTGAAAGCTTGAATTTGAATGTCTTTAGCCTAGGTGTATGTAAATGGTGGCCTCAACTCTAAATTCATCCTCTCAATGCTATAGAAAAAATGTAACTATAATGATAGCAATCTTTTCATAAATAATGTAATTTGTCCCTGTAAATTTAACTTCACACAAATTGAAATTTAAAATGCCTTCCTATGATCCACATGGGTCATCAAATGTGTTTTATGGTAATAATATTCAAAAAAGTAAATGAAAAAAATGACAAAGCAACACAAAACTATCTGAATAAATGGCCGCCTTGAACATCTGTTCACACCCTATCTACATCTACAGCCCTTTATGACTTTATGAGGTCATTCCTTCTCTCTTCTATTTCTCCAATTCTTTCCACATTTCAGCTCTTAGTCAGTTTGTGCAATACTACACAGTCAAGAGCCCTACTCAGAAACCTTTTATATAATTGCGCTAAACTTTGTTTAGCTGTGTATTGTTAACGCATAATTAGGAATTTTGCTGTTATTCGTGCCAGATGAATGGAAAAAAGGGGTGGTATTGATAATTTGCACGCAAATTCCGAACTATTTCTCTACTTAATCAATGCTAATAATTTTTTTAATTTATATTTTGTACTTATATCAAAACACATGCTGTAATTAATTAAACAGGTTTTTAAAATGTCACAGAGCTATTAAAAGGCTAATATAATTAATCTAAATTTCTAGGGAGTTTATTTAACATTTTTGTAACACAATCAATACTGCATGTTATTGGGAGTTGCTCCTATTATATATAGGGTGCACCCCTTTGAGCAGCAATAGGAAGTCCAAGGTCAGAACAAGTAAAATTAAATATTGCTTGTTTGAGAAACGTATTGCTATCATGTTCCTATAAATACAGCCCTGAGGATATGGGACCCAGGCCAGCAGACACGCTTGAGTAGAGGAGCTCTCTTCCACCTGGATATAGAAAGGATCTCCTTCCAGGTTATAGAAATACCAGTAGGCAGACTGCAGTTCTCTAGCTGCTATTGTAAACCATTATACGCCGATAAATGCGGTATTGGTATTTGGCAGAGAAACAGCCATAATTATGTATTTAGAAATTGGTATAATCTGTAAAAATGTCAATTGTGACAGTGAACAAGGATATATCTATCTATCTATCTATCTATCTATCTATCTATCTATCTATCTATCTATATATCTATATATATCTCCTTGTTCACTGTCTTATTTCATAGGAAATAGATGGAAAATGCCCTACTCTAGGCAGGGAAGTAACATATATGACTATATACATTCAAACATGCTGCTTTAAATCTGTCAGTTTTTTTGTACAGGGAGTGCAGAATTATTAGGCAAATGAGTATTTTGACCACATCATCCTCTTTATGCATGTTGTCTTACTCCAAGCTGTATAGGCTCGAAAGCCTACTACCAATTAAGCATATTAGGTGATGTGCATCTCTGTAATGAGAAGGGGTGTGGTCTAATGACATAAACACCCTATATCAGGTGTGCATAATTATTAGGCAACTTCCTTTTTCTTTGGCAAAATGGGTCAAAAGAAGAACTTGACAGGCTCAGAAAAGTCAAAAATAGTGAGATATCTTGCAGAGGGATGCAGCACTCTTAAAATTGCAAAGCTTCTGAAGCGTGATCATCGAACAATCAAGCGTTTCATTCAAAATAGTCAACAGGGTCGCAAGAAGCGTGTGGAAAAACCAAGGCGCAAAATAACTGCCCATGAACTGAGAAAAGTCAAGCGTGCAGCTGCCACGATGCCACTTGCCACCAGTTTGGCCATATTTCAGAGCTGCAACATCACTGGAGTGCCCAAAAGCACAAGGTGTGCAATACTCAGAGACATGGCCAAGGTAAGAAAGGCTGAAAGACGACCACCACTGAACAAGACACACAAGCTGAAACGTCAAGACTGGGCCAAGAAATATCTCAAGACTGATTTTTCTAAGGTTTTATGGACTGATGAAATGAGAGTGAGTCTTGATGGGCCAGATGGATGGGCCCGTGGCTGGATTGGTAAAGGGCAGAGAGCTCCAGTCCGACTCAGACGCCAGCAAGGTGGAGGTGGAGTACTGGTTTGGGCTGGTATCATCAAAGATGAGCTTGTGGGACCTTTTCGGGTTGAGGATGGAGTCAAGCTCAACTCCCAGTCCTACTGCCAGTTCCTGGAAGACACCTTCTTCAAGCAGTGGTACAGGAAGAAGTCTGCATCCTTCAAGAAAAACATGATTTTCATGCAGGACAATGCTCCATCACACGCGTCCAAGTACTCCACAGCGTGGCTGGCATGAAAGGGTATAAAACAAGAAAATCTAATGACATGGCCTCCTTGTTCACCTGATCTGAACCACATTGAGAACCTGTGGTCCATCATCAAATGTGAGATTTACAAGGAGGGAAAACAGTACACCTCTCTGAACAGTGTCTGGGAGACTGTGGTTGCTGCTGCACGCAATGTTGATGGTGAACAGATCAAAACACTGACAGAATCCATGGATGGCAGGCTTTTGAGTGTCCTTGCAAAGAAAGGTGGCTATATTGGTCACTGATTTGTTTTTGTTTTGTTTTTGAATGTCAGAAATGTATATTTGTGAATGTTGATATGTTATATTGGTTTCACTGGTAAAAATAAATAATTGAAATGGGTATATATTTGTTTTTTGTTAAGTTGCCTAATAATTATGCACAGTAATAGTCACCTGCACACACAGATATCCCCCTAAAATAGCTAAAACTAAAAACAAACTAAAAACTACTTCCAAAAATATTCAGCTTTGATATTAATGAGTTTTTTGGGTTCATTGAGAACATGGTTGTTGTTCAATAATAAAATTAATCCTCAAAAATACAACTTGCCTAATAATTCTGTACTCCCTGTATAATGATTAACTAGACACTCTCTGGTTCTCTTAATGCATTTACTTTAAAGTTCTAACAAAATCCCAAATTACATACAGTATTAATTGTGTTACACAGGCCCTAAGTAGTAAAAAGGTTAAATGAGCTCCATTACCAAGCTTTGAATTAATCATATTAGCCTTTTAAAACAAACTTGAAATAGTAGTACAATTTTCTGTTTTTAGATAGCTGGTGATCTGCATAAATGTATTTTTGTCTGCAGTATCCTCAATGTTAAACATGTTTTGGCACTTGATTTTTTTTTGCTCTCCTTCCATAACCCATCTACTCTATGTATTCATCTTCAATTTTGCTCTAGCAGCTTTATCACAAAATATGCAGCCCTAGTTGGCAATGGCATCTGCAGGGAATGGTGCCCACTTCGGGGGCTCATACAGTAGAAAACAGTAGATGTACTTACACAGGCATCTGATGCAGATTAATGTAATTGATTATCATGCTTAATATTAATAATCAAAGTGTTATCAATGTAATTAGTGACAGAAATAGAAAAAGACGAAGAAACAAAGGTCAAACCAAACACTAACGTCATGTATTTTCCATTAAAACACTCATCGATAGTCCATATAAAACAGTAAAATACACTCTAATTAAGTTAATATTAATTAAATTAATATTATTGCTTGACATTTATTGTATTTCACATTTATGTAATTGTAAATATTTTTGTATTTTGCATTTTGTATTCATTAGCAGCAATAGGAAATATACCTGATAGGTGTAAAGCGGGTCAGTAACCGTAGGTCTGTGCCTGGGATATAAATATTTGAAACAAACAGAAGAGTTTGCCGGTTTTATGGATTACGGAGATATTTGCCATTTGCATGTCATCAGTAACATAACATCCTTCCATGGTGGCATTAAACAGAGTTAGTAGTTAGTGGTATTACACTTTGCTCCAAGTGCTGTATAATGTTGTTGACATGGGGAAATTATTTGAAGGATTGCTAAAGTTATACACTCAAGAATATATCTTGAATCAGAAAATAATTAGTAAAAGTCAACATGGTTTTCTGAAAGACCGGTCTTGTCAAACAAACTTGGTGTGGCAGTTGATGTGATCTATTTGGATTTTGCTAAAGCATTTGATACATTTCCACACAGAAGGTTACCCTAAAAATTGAGAGAAATAGGTTTGGGGGCAAATGTATGTATTTGGATTGAAAATTGCCTAAAAGATAGAACACAGATGGTCGTTGTAAATGGGAAATCCTCAAATTGGCCCAGGGTATTGAGCGGAGTACCTCAGGGGTTTGTTTTGGGCTCTCTTCTTTTTAATTTGTTTATTAATGATCTCCCACGTTGTGCTGAGAGCCATGCTGATGACACTAAATTAGGTAAGGTGATAAAGAATAATCTTGATGTTTTTTCTTTACAGGAAGATTTGGACAGAGTGGGGGACTGGGCAATAAAGTGGCAAATGAGGTTCAATATAGACAAATGAAAAGTTAAGCATTATGAGAAAAATAATAACAAAGCAACATATACTTTAAATGGTATTTCCCTGGGAAAAAATACTAATGAAAAGGATTTAGGAATAATTGTAGATAACAAACTTGGCAACAGTGCCCAATGCCAATCAGCAGCTGCAAGGGCCAATAAGATATTGGCATGTATAAAACGAGGTATAGATTCACGGGAGGAGGATATCATCTTGCTCTTTACAAATCAATGGTAAGACCTCACCTTGAATATGCAGTACAATTCTGGGCACCAGTCCTTAAAAATGATATTAAGGAATAATAGAGCTTATTGATCCAAGGAGAAATCTGATTGCCCTTTGGAGTCAAGAAGGAATTTTTCTCCCTAGGAGGCAAAATTCAAAATTTCTTCCTTAGGGGTTTTTGCCTTCTTTTGGATCAAAAGCTAGAATGAAGGGTAGAAGGGTTGAACTTGATGGCCTTGTGCCTTTTTTTCAACCTAAATTACTATGTTACATGAGTTGCATTAAGAATGGAGTTTTCTGGGGAGTGGTTATATAGAGTAGAGTAGTAGTGCGACAAGCCAGAACCGCAGGGGAACACGTGAGGTGCACGGTGGGCCGATGAGAGACAGCAATAATACAGTTCATCGGTTGACTCACGGTTAGCAGAAAGCTTCCCTGGGCCGGTCGCACAGTGAAAGGGAAGATAGCACGAAATCCTCCGGGGCACGCTCTGCGATAGGGAAACGCCAGCCGAGATGGTGGTTGAGGTGCCCGTGATGACAGGGGTGTTTAGAGTGCTTGTGGCGGCTGGGTCCCTTGATGATATTTGTCGTGACGCCAGTACCGTTAATGGTAGTACAACCAGTTGTAGTAACAATGTTAAAGAATGAGGTAGACAGTGGCAGAATACAACTCACAACTTTTACTGTGTCCGGTTTTGGTTGCAGTACAAACATCCAGTTAGAATACAGTCTCTGGGTAAATAGAGGAGTTCTGCTGATCCACTGCTAATAGGCTTTAGTGGGTCTGGACTCAGGCTGTGGTTCAGTAATAATGCTCACTTGTGTCTGGTCCTTTTTGAATCCAGTGACATGGGTGAGGTTGCCGGAGGCTAATAAATCCTTCACCTTTATACTCAAAGGTCTTTGTTGCCGATTGATGGCTTTTATCCTTTGATTTTATCAGTTTAAATGTGTCCCTTCTCTGGACTGACCTTCTCTCACCTTCACATTTTTCATTCTTTTTTTTTTTTCCACACTGCTTCCTGTACTCAATCACTGACCACAGATAAGCCTGAGCTGGGATAGATTTCCCAGAGTGGTGTTATCCCCATCTTGTGGTGGGAAGTATAAAGCACACCTGACCAGCCTATGAACAGGGATATCACAGGTATACAATGCAAAATGACATACAATAAAGCAATGACAAAGAAGTAATACTTTTGCAAATCCCACATGTCTTGAGTGGGACGCTGCAGTAGGAGTGAAATGTGTTTCTTTAGCGATCTCAAATGGGATTGTAGTAGATTGGCCGTTTGGTTTACGGATACTGGGGATGATTCTCGAGGCTAGCTGGGATTCAGGGATGAGGCTAGCAGTTTATCGCCTTGTTGCCCTTTTCATAAAACATACGTTTAGTGTATTTAAGTGATTTGGCAGTTTCTGATAATGTCCTGGGTCAGTTGGCGGGGTGGGGGGGGGGTTGGGGGGGGGGGAGTGGTGTGCTTTGTTTAGCCTCTCTAGATTAATCAATTCTGATTGCAATTTAAGGGAATTGGCGGCTTTCTGTATTTTAATATTAGAACATATTGCTATGGTATGACCCCTGATAATTGGTTTCTGCGCGGCCCAGTTGGTGGCGAAGTCTTGGACCGAGGGAATGTTCAGTTTGAAATACTCAGTAACTGTTAGTTTTAGGGTGTCAGTAATACGTGGGTTGTGGAGAATTGATTCATTTAGTTTCCAGAACCAGTGTCCGGAGTAGTTGGGTAGCGTAAGGGCGAGGGTGAAATCTGCATGATCGGACCAGGAGATAGTATGTGGAGTAGGCAAAGGGGAGTAGTGTCTTAGAGATAAGGAACAGGTCTATTCTAGAGTAACTAAGGTGCGGGTGAGAGAAAAAGGTGTAGTCCCTTGTGGATGGGATGTGTAGTCTCCAGATGTCCAGGAGGTCAGGAGGTCCAGGAGAAATTTGATCAAATGGACATTTGGGGGATGGCATATTAATGGCAAAAGTAATAATGGCATATTAATGGCAAAAGTAATACTGGCTTATTAATAGTAAAAGTAATACTGGCATGTTAATAGCAAAATAATACTGGCATATTATTGGGCTAATTGGCTGTGGCTGGTATTGTTTGTCTATTTATGATTTTGTCATGCACTGGTTTTGTTTGTCTATTTATGATTTGTAATACACTTGCTTTGCACACTTGTTTGGTTTTAAAGGTAAATAAAGGTTCTAGTTCTTATGTTCTGTGTATGCACTTGAATTTATAACTTCATTTTTATATATTTTTGCTTGTGGTGTGCAATGGTATTCTGGGAAGAGCTTTGGTGTGTCCTGGGTGAGAAAAGATTGAGGATCACTGCCCTAAGAGGCAAACAGAGTAAAACATACAACAACAAAACAAGTAATGAAACTAGCAATAAAAACATGAATGTTCAAAGATCAAAATGGCATGGTTCCAGCAGTTAGTAAGGAAATGTCTACTTTCCCAAACAGGAAGAAAGGCGGGTGTGTAGTCCAGTTAGATTGGACTCCTTCGCTGAGGGATGCCTGGTGGAAGAGGATTTTTGGGGGTTCGGTCCATGGTCTACCTTCAAAGAGGTTGGGTCTGCTGGGTGCCCTTTAACTGCTACTGGATGAGGAATGCCAAGCCTCCAAGAGTGTATAGAGGCACTGGTGCCAGGAGCGGGTGGTGTTCCTTACATTTGGACGGCATCGCATCTCCTGGGGTTCTCGTGCCCATGGTGAACCGGGGGTGTTGGTGATGAATGTCAGTGGAGCGGTGGACATGGCCGAGAGTGCAGGGCGGCTGTAGATCCCCTGTCCCTCTGTCGCATGGTGGGAGTATATGTGGGAATGTGTCCTTTCCATGCCGTGGGATCCGAACATAAACAACTGGAACAAGGCTCAAAGTGAGTCTCTGGCGGAGGGGGCCATGTCTATCTAGGTAGGTACGGTAACAAGGTCTACCATTGAGACATCAGCACGTGTGGGCTAGAGTCATAGGGGAGGTGCAGGGTGCAGATGTCGTTCGGGTGTGAGCTGGTGTAATGGGTCATACTTGCCCACATGTCTGGTCGTCGAGGCTTTTCTCTGGCGGCATATGGTCTGTTCTCTGGGGGGATGAAGAGTGTCGGTATAGGTGGACAGGTCTTCATATGTGTCGAAGGCCTTCATGGACCGGCCTTGTGCCCCCATTATTTTGAAGTGAAAGCCACAGCTGTAATTTAAGCCAGCAGCCCTGAATTTGTCAGTAAGGGGGTGCCATTGTTTGTGGTGATATAGTGTGGCAGGTTCAAGGTCTTGAAAGATCTGCGTGTTGTGGCCCATATATTTTTTTTATTTTTGTGGCCCCTATATTTTAACGACGGGTGGCAGACATTACCGTCGCTTTTGAATCATAGTAGTGTAAGCGGACTATGACGTTGCGTGGTTGTGAGCCTTGTGGGCCAGGGGCTCTAAGAGCTCTGTGAGCCTTGTCCATGAGGAGCTTTTCAGAACGAAGGTTTGGGATAAGATCTGAAAACATTTCCAAGAGAATGGTCTGCAGGGCCTCCATCCCAACAGTTTTGGTCAGGCCCCGTATGCAAACATTATTACTGCTAGATCTGTTACCTAGATCCTCCAAAGATGGCTCTAGGTCTGAAACGCGTTGATGCAGGTCCACTGTGTCATCTGCAGCTGGTTATTATCCGTGTTAGCTATTGCAGCTGGCCCGAGTGGTCATTAACCTGTGATGGTAGACCTTGGATATCTGTTCTCATAGTTGTTAGAGCCAAGTAGATCTCCTCCTTTATGAGGGTTTGCATTCTCATGAAAAGATTATCCATGTTTTGGCGAGTCAAGGGTTGTTGCTGTTGGTAAGCGACGACGCCCTTGTTGGTGTCTGCGTCGGTGGACACCACCCTTTCTTTTTGTGATGTGCGGAGGATGGGGGGCCCATCAGACCATATTTAGCCAGGTTTTGCTGTTGTGAGCTATATTATGCACTTGAGGAGTGCAGCAAGAGGTTTAAGCGAATATCTTCGGCAGAAGCCACATTTCCCTTCCCCAGATTTGGTTTTAATTATGGGGACACTGAGGGACTGTGGGTCTAGGAATACAACAGTTACTATTAATCTATTCTTCAATTTTGGGAACGTCCTAAATTACCATTAATCCAATAATATCAAGATGTAAAATTATTTTCACATTGGAGTCTTTAAAAAGTGTTTAATCAAACCCTGTTTAAGGTATATATTAAATGAGACTACTAAGGAATTTAATTTTACCTCTACGTGAAGAGGCTTCAATCAACCAACTCCCGGTCCCGTATATAATAAGATACATACAAGATTCATTTAAGTATATTTTCCGTTTTTTTGCGTGTTTTTTTCACATACTTTATACATTATTTCAAAACTTCATCGCTCCAGTTTTTTTTACATATCACGAAGGTTTAGAGTGGATTGGTGGCTAACCCTTTTTATCTGTGAGCTGCTTTATATTTTTGGTAAACATTATTGTATTCATATTATTTTACACGTTGTTTAATTTAGTAGTGCCATTGTTTCACCTTTTTCTTTGTATTCACAGTGGCTATCTACCTATAATAAACTTGAAACTGACTGCTGCTTATTTGCTAGTATATCACCTTAAAAAATACACCTTAAAAATATAACACAGAAAAGTGCAATAAAACTATGTGTATTGTTCAATAGTTATTAAAAAGTAGACGATTATGGAAACAAAATTGGCTGGGACCTGCTTATGGCAAGATAACTGTTCTTCATCCTTTAAGTAGTTTTTTTTTTTTAGCATTCTCTTCGGGTCATGAATATTCTATAAATTAGAGTACCTGTCAAGACAGCTTTGTTTTGAAGCTGTAAAGAGTATAGAAATTAGACATGTGCATTCGTTTTCGGACGAATGCATTTTCGGACGAAAATAGCATTTTCGTCCATTCGTCCGAAAAACGAATAACGAAAATTTTAACTAACAAAATCCGAATGAACGAATGGTTAATAAACGAAAATCATTCGTTCATTCGTCCATTCGTCCATTCGTGCTATTGGCATTCTAAACCAAAATAGAGTCGGTTTACAATACCAATAGCATTGTACTACATTCCATAAACCGACATGAATGACTTTCAGTTTATGGAATGCATGTAATGCTATTAGCTTCCTATAAACCGAAATTGAGTTCCCATTCATACGAATAGGTCAATTGACCTATTCGTATGAATGGGGACTCTTTCGGTTTATAGAAAGCCAATAGCAGCATGTATTCTATAAGCCGAAAGTCTTTAAAACAAACGACGTTCGGTTTATAGAATACATGTAATGCTATTGCTGTTCTATAAGCCGAAAGACTTTCGGCTTATAGAACAGCAATAGCATTACATGTATTCTATAAAGCGAACGTCGTTCGTTTTAAAGACTTTCGGCTTATAGAATACTATTGGCATTCTATAAACCTAACTAGAGTCCCTCCTCATTCATAAGAATTTCTTATGAATGGGGACTCGACTCTAGTTCGGTTTATAGAAAGCCAATAGTATTCTATAAGCCGAAAGTCTTTAAAACGAACGACGTTCGGTTTATAGAATACATGTAATGCTATTGCTATTCTATAAACCGAACAACTTTCGGTTTATAGAATAGCCATAGGATTACATGTAGTACATAAGCCGAAAGTCTATAAACCGAAAGTCGTTCGGTTTATAGGCTGTCGGCATTTAAATATACAGAGACAGAGTCTCCATTCATAGATAGCATAATAAGGGGGCAAGCATCCTGGTGAGGGCTGCCTCATCTTGATGGGATTTGTGATCCTCCTGCTGCATCAATAATACAGCAGGAGGATCACAAATCCCATCAAGATGAGGCAGCCCTCACCAGGATGCTTGCCCCCTTATGTCCCGACGCCCCGTGTTACTTACCACCTTAAGAACACAACAACGGAAGCGCGCATTCCCAAACGGCTGGATAGGCGTGCATTCTATAAATTAGAGTACCTGTCAAGACAGCTTTGTTTTGAAGCTGTAAAGAGTATAGAAATTAGACATGTGCATTCGTTTTCGGACGAATGCATTTTCGGACGAAAATAGCATTTTCGTCCATTCGTCCGAAAAACGAATAACGAAAATTTTAACTAACAAAATCCGAATGAACGAATGGTTAATAAACGAAAATCATTCGTTCATTCGTCCATTCGTCCATTCGTGCTATTGGCATTCTAAACCAAAATAGAGTCGGTTTACAATACCAATAGCATTGTACTACATTCCATAAACCGACATGAATGACTTTCAGTTTATGGAATGCATGTAATGCTATTAGCTTCCTATAAACCGAAATTGAGTTCCCATTCATACGAATAGGTCAATTGACCTATTCGTATGAATGGGGACTCTTTCGGTTTATAGAAAGCCAATAGCAGCATGTATTCTATAAGCCGAAAGTCTTTAAAACAAACGACGTTCGGTTTATAGAATACATGTAATGCTATTGCTGTTCTATAAGCCGAAAGACTTTCGGCTTATAGAACAGCAATAGCATTACATGTATTCTATAAAGCGAACGTCGTTCGTTTTAAAGACTTTCGGCTTATAGAATACTATTGGCATTCTATAAACCTAACTAGAGTCCCTCCTCATTCATAAGAATTTCTTATGAATGGGGACTCGACTCTAGTTCGGTTTATAGAAAGCCAATAGTATTCTATAAGCCGAAAGTCTTTAAAACGAACGACGTTCGGTTTATAGAATACATGTAATGCTATTGCTATTCTATAAACCGAACAACTTTCGGTTTATAGAATAGCCATAGGATTACATGTAGTACATAAGCCGAAAGTCTATAAACCGAAAGTCGTTCGGTTTATAGGCTGTCGGCATTTAACTATACAGAGACAGAGTCTCCATTCATAGATAGCATAATAAGGGGGCAAGCATCCTGGTGAGGGCTGCCTCATCTTGATGGGATTTGTGATCCTCCTGCTGCATCAATAATACAGCAGGAGGATCACAAATCCCATCAAGATGAGGCAGCCCTCACCAGGATGCTTGCCCCCTTATGTCCCGACGCCCCGTGTTACTTACCACCTTAAGAACACAACAACGGAAGCGCGCATTCCCAAACGGCTGGATAGGCGTGCGCATGCGCTGTGTATCGCTGTGGTCGATGATCTGGTAAGAAGGGGTGTGCGGGGGGTGTGAGGGGGGCGGGAGGTGGGTTGCGCAGCTGGCGCATGCGCGGTGGTCACAAAGTTACAGCTGAGTTATCAGCTGTAACTTTATGCGCATGCGCAGTGAGCAAATTCTCCTGCGATTGCGCAGGAGAATTTGCTCCAGAAATTTGTCAGAACACCGGCATTTAACTATACGGAGACAGAGTCTCCATTCATAAAATTATGAATGGAGACTTTGTATCCATATAGTTAAAAGCCGACAGCCTATAAACCGAACATTCGGTTTATAGGCTGTGGGCATTTAACTATACGGAGACAGAGTCTCCATTCATAAAATTATGAATGGAGACTTTGTCTCCGTGTAGTAAAATGCCCACAGCCTATAAACCGAACGTTCGGTTTATAGGCTGTCGGCTTATGGAATACATGTATTCCTATTGCTATTCTATAAACCGAACGTTCGGTTTATAGAATAGCCATAGGATTACATGTATTATATAAGCCGAAAGTCTATAAACCGATCGTTCGGTTTATAGGCTTTCGGCATTTTACTACACGGAGACAAAGTCTCCATTCATAATTTTGTGAATGGAGACTCTGTCTCTGTATAGTTAAATGCCGACAGCCTATAAACCGAACGACTTTCGGTTTATAGACTTTCGGCTTATGTAATACATGTATAGAATAGCAATAGGAATACATGTATTCCATAAGCCGACAGCCTATAAACCGAACGTTCGGTTTATAGGCTGTCGGCATTTTACTACACGGAGACAGAGTCTCCATTCATAAAATTATGAATGGACACTTTGTCTCCGTGTAGTAAAATGCCCACAGCCTATAAACCGAACGTTCGGATTATAGGCTGTCGGCATTTTACTACACGGAGACAAAGTCTCCATTCATAATTTTATGAATGGAGACTCTGTCTCTTATTAGTTAAATGCCGACAGCCTATAAACCGAACGACTTTCGGTTTATAGACTTTCGGCTTATGTAATACATGTAAACCTATGGCTATTCTATAAACCGAAAGTCGTTCGGTTTATAGAATAGCAATAGGATTACATGTATTCCATAAGCCGAAAGTCTATAAACCGAAAGTCGTTCGGTTTATAGACTTTCGGCTTATAGAATACAAGTAATACTATTGCCTTTCTATGAACCGAACGAGAGCCCCATTCATAAGAATTTCTTATGAATGGGGCTCTCGTTCGGTTTATAGAAAGCCAATAGTATTACATTGTATTCTATAAAACGAACGAATAAAAATTAACGAAACGAAAATAATGAACGAATTTCGTCTGAAACGAATGCACTAATGAACGAAATTCGTTTTAGACGAAATAGATAACATTTTCGTCCGAATGGACGAAAACGAAACGAAAATTTTAGTTTTGCACATGTCTAATAGAAATTGTGGATTTGTTTTCGGACGAATGCATTTTCGGACGAAAATAGTATTTTCGCCCATTCGTCTGAATAACGAATAACGAAAGTGAAAAACCAATGAAATCCGAATGAACGAATGCTATATGAACAAAATTAATTAGTCCATTAGTTCATTCGGATGCTGACAGCCACTCTGATATGTCGAATTCGAATTTCGTCTCAATTTCGGCTTAAGGTAATGTACTGTATTCTATTTCCCTCTATTTCGGTTTATGTAATGCTATTAACATTACATAAACCGAAATAGAGGTGAAAAAGGTCAGTTCGAATTCAACTCTATTTCCCCTCTATTTCGGTTTATGTAATGCTATTAGCATTACATAAACCGAAATAGAGGTGAAATAGAGTCGAATTCGAATTGACCTGTCGAATTCCACAGAACAGAGTCATCAGACACTCAGTATTCATATTGGATTAGTTTTTATTCTGAATAACATTATACTGTGCAGAAGAAAACTGATCCTAAATGAATAATGACTGTCTTATGACTCTGATCTGATCTGTGGAATTCGTCCATTCAGCAATTCGGCTTAATTTCGAATAAAGTGAGTCTATTCCACTAAAATTAGAATTTAGTGGTCGACTTCCAAATTCAAATTTTAGTCAATAGACCAACTGACTCCATTTCAACAACATTTCACTCAAATTAGACTCAATTTCGAATTTAGTTGTTGTATTGTAATGCTATTAGCATTACATACAACAGCCTAAAAGCTGAACTGAATGAATAGACGAATTACACAGCTCAGACAAACTACTAGTATAGGGTTGGGGAATTGCTTTCAGTTTGAATAAAAAAAATCTAATATACTGTATGTCTGTCTGTATTTGTCAGTTTTGTATAATGTACACTAAGCATTTTGATAATTATGGACGTGAAATTTATAAACTTTTTTAACATGTAACATTTTTTTTTAAGGTTTAAGTTTCACATCCATAATTAGCAAAATACTTAGTAATACAATCTATGTTATATGTTTATATAAACTGACTTTGCTCTGATTGCTCTGACCAGTTCATTATACTGGTCAAAGTTGCGACAGGCGCAGGGTTTCTCCCAAATCTGGTAGGTCTCGGGCTCGGCCCAGTAGGAGTGGGAGGAGTTCATTGTAGTGCCATTGTGTCTGGATCCACATTGGGTGATGGCAGGTATAGCCACGGAGGTCTTAGAGTTTCAGGGAGCACCGATTTAGAAGTTCTAGATCCTGCTCTAGAGTTAGGGGTCATAGGTCGGGGAGTTCAGGGACCAGGACACGGGGAGGTGGGACAGGGATAGGGAGGGGCAGCTTTCAGCGGCACTCACCAGGTCTGATTCACCTTGCAGGAGGACTGGGACAAACAGCGGACAACGGGAGACCGGCAGTTCGAGTGGGGCTACAGCCAATAGAGCGGTTCCTGAAGTTTACGGAGTATTTTTTTTCTGAAGTATTTATAATAATAAATAAAATGGCTGTGGCCTTTTCTACCAACTACATCTGAGCCATGTGTTTTGATTTATGGTAAGATACAGCCTGGAAGTCGAGGCTACAAATGTCATGATAACATATTAATTCCCTAATTCGGGCCACTTGAAGACCCTGGTAAAGCTGCAGATCGATGGATATTGACAGGTGGAACCGTGACATCGGGTCGAGGAGATCCATTTTTGTCCACATGCACCACACACTATTAGCCATCCCCTTAACTGCTAGAGTACAGGGTCTGGAAGGATTTTTTTTACTTTGTGATATAATTGGGTATAAGTGTCCAAAGGTTTTTTCTCCTTCCATGTAAAATAAATAGAATCTTAACACAAATCCCAATTCTCTGTTTTCATTTCATTTTGTCTCTTTTAATGTACACCAACCACAAGGTTCACATTATATAACATGGAAATGCAGAAGACATAAGATGGTAACATGGGATCTATATTCTCATGGTATTACACTATGGACTGAATAAGTCATTCACACTGCAATTAATCTTATAGTTATAGAGATAGAGAGATCAGCAGCAAAGGTAGAGAGAGTGGGGCAGTTGAAACAGAAGCTGGTATGGTCCATCAATACATGTATTGGTGAAACAATGGTCCCACGCTCCTCCTCTTCCTTTTAACCATGGGACAGGTGGTTGAAGGCAGGACTGGACCTGAAAATGGACAGGCCAGGAACACAAGGATAGGGGCGAAGTAGAAAGAGTCATCAATATTTATTACAACTACTTAATAAAAGACAAACTTGCTAATTAGCTTTTTAAGGATCAGTCTTAATATTGCTACTTTGTTCCTTGAGAAATAGAGCTATCTTGAAATTTCTGTTATGTTTTTACCTGTGATTTTATTTCCCCCCCCTTTAGAGCACTTTCCTATAATCACTTACTTAATATGGCCAATTATTACAAAGAGGGGGAAATGTGAGAACATTTTTTTTGTTCATATCACAATAATATGACGCAGGGAAGTGTAATTTAGATATTAGGCACTGCTCTTACACTGTGATCACTGGATGGATGTTCCTTCTACAATGTACAATGTAAACATTTGTTTAAGGGATTATTCAATATTAACCAATTGGTAAAAAGAACCGAATTTTGGAGTTTTCCAAAATTTGGGTACTCACAATCAGGGCCGGACTGGGAGAAAAATTCGGACCGGGCATTTTTTTATCACAGCGGCCCACTAAGAAGGGGGCGGGGCAGAGGAGGTGTGTTTTGTCATCACCAATGACAAACACGCTCCCTCTCAAAGTGAGCATGTTGGTTCAATGCTCTTCCAGGGCAGACCATGCGCAGAGCTCTGCTGAAGAGCTCTAGCATGAGAAAAAAGCCCTGTATTTGTTCTGCACAGTGCAAGCAAATTTAATAACATGCTTGCACTGTGTTTCCTTGCAACTTGTCTCTGGTGTCTCTATAAATGGATACCAGGAGACAAAAATGCCAGGAAAGAGTATTGAGCATGTGTTTGGAGCCTGCTTGTGGGATTGCGTGTGTGTAGAGTGAGCTGATTGTGGTGTGGTATTGTGTAATAAGGTCGGTTTTAGTTGTGTTGTGTTTGTGGTGTAATGTGATGCATATGTGGCTAGGGGCTGTAGAGAATGTGTGTATAGGGGATATAGCAAGTGTGTGCATACAGGCTATAGTGTGTGTGTGTGTGTGTGTATATATAGATGTAGTGTGTGTTTAGGGGTGTAGGATGTGTTTGCTTACAAGGAATCTAGTGTGTGTGTATATACATATATATATGAGTCTAGTGTGTGTTTATAACGGTTTCAGAGTGTATATAGGGATCTAGTGTGTGTATGTGTGTAGATGATCCAGAGTTGGTTAAGGGATCTAGTGTGTGTCTGGAATGTAATGTGTTTAGGGGTGCAGTATGTGTGTGAGGGGTGCTGTGTATATATATATATATATATATATATATATATATATATATATATATATGGAAGTATTGTGTATGTCTGTTGTGCAGTGTGTTGGGGGGTTCTGTGTGTATGTGAGGGGTGCAGTATGTGTGTGTGAGGGGTATTCCTCAGTAATACCAGTCAGATGGCCATTAAATATGCCACATACAGGAGCCCCACAAATTATGTCACACTCAGGAGCCCCATAACTATGCCACATACAGGAGCCCATAACTATGCCACATACAGGAGCCCCATAAATTATGCCACATCAGAGCCACATTATTTATGCCTCAACTTGGAGCCCAATTAATTATGCCACACACACAGGAGCCCCTTAATTATGCCACACACACAAGCGCCCCTTAATTATGCCACACACACAAGCGCCCCATAATTATGCCACACAAAAGAGCCCCTTAATTATGCCACACATGGTGCCCAATTGATATGCCACACATGGGACAGCCATTAATTATGCAACACACAGGAGCCCCACAATATGACAATTGTACAATTCGAAAACATTACATATCTATAAACACAGACATCTCTCTATAACTAGTTGCATATATACTTATTTAAATTTTTTTAATATTGTATTTAATAAAAATGTTATTGAAAAATTGCATTACTATATTTTTTTCCCTTCCTCTGCACCCACATTGCACCTACAGGACTTAACACAGCACCATACAGTACCCACAGAACTTGCCATCCACCTATATTGCACCCACAGCACTTGGTTTGCACTCATATTGCACCTACATGATTTGGCATGCCACAGTGTCACTTTGCCCCACAGAACTAGCCAGTGTCACTTTCCACATAGTACTGTTATGGCAATATGACATAAAATGGACACTTGCTTGTTTTAACTGTTAAAACGGTGCTTAGAAGATAGAGACATTTCCTTACAGAATACAACCCCCCTTCTTTCCCCCTGTTGCTTGTGCAGCTTTACTAAGATACGGGTATATTTGCATAAGCACACCTATTGTCCTACATATAACCAATCAACTAGTGGTACAATAGACGCCCCCTTCCTATCTCCTGAAGTGTATATCAAGCTGTATCACACCCAATAAAGTAGAGATTTGCTTTGACTCCACAGAGTGTGTCAGTGTCTTTTCTCTCCGTGCACGTATCATATCTAACTAATTTGGACCAACACATCAACATAACTGACCCTTGATCAGATCCAAAACAGTTGGAGCCCAACGTGGGGCACACGAGAGACCTCCTGGCGGGACACCCCCCAAACCATCGGACAGAGGCGAGACACATCAACGGACACCGGGACTGCAGCCCGTGATTGAGGTGAGGAAGTTTATCATCTTACCTACATGTGTCACTTGATGTAGTCTTCGTATATCTGTCCGAGGGAGGATGTGACGCCAGCCAGAGGCATCGTGTGGGCATGACAGTAAGAATCCCCATATGTTGAAAATATCTTGATGTGTTGTATATTGTGAGGAGAACTTTGAGTGACTTACCTATATCTATGTATAATAATAAGTCTACCTCAAAATTCCTGTACCACGGGTTAGCCCAGTTGTCTACCCGTGGGGACAGATGGGGAGGAGGCGGTCAGAGTAAGCACAGGTGTGCTGTGTATGGTCACAGAGAACTGTACAGATCAGACTCTGACTCAACAAAATATACGTAATATATGGTGAATCACAAGATTAAGTTACGGAACCCCCCCATATGTTGAAAATATCTTCATGTGTGGTATATTGTGACGAAGAACTTGGAGTGACTAACCTATATCTACGTATAAGAATAAGTCTACCTCAAAATTCCTGTACCACGGGTTAGCCCAGTTGTCTACCCGTGGGGACAGATGGGGAGGAGGCGGTCAGAGTAAGCCCAGGTGTGCTGTGTATGGTCACGGAGAACTATACATATTAGACTCTGACTCAACAAAATATACGTAATATATGGTGAATCACAGGATTAAGTTACGGAAAGTCCCAGGAAGTGACTAAGTGAAATGGATAATAATGCAAGTGTCCCGAAGGGTTACTGCTTGCCTAAGCAGTACGTAGCGGACAAAAGAGGGTGGCTCGCTGTGTAGTACCACATGGCGACAATTGTTAAGTGATAAAAGAGGCAAACTGCTAGATGACAATTTGCCACAAGCAGTCGAGGTGTGGCTTGACTGTAGTAAAGAATTTGAAAGGACAGGAGGGAAGCAAAAATATTTTGAGAATTCAGGAAGGCATTATTGCAAACCTGGTAAAATGACTGGGCTGAGGCAGCCACCGCCCTATAATGGCGCCGACAAGAAAGAAGGTGGTTCCATATGTGGTCAGCAAAACCCCTCTTCCAGAGAGACGTGTTTTACGTGTGCTCCACATAGCCACACTTTTGTAGTTTCCCAGCACGTCCCCCAAGCCCCAGCAGCGGCGCCATCTTATCCTCAGCTGACGCCCACGGCTGGACCTTTAATTCCCCTTAACCCCTACCCTCCTGTCCAGCCCGCTCCAATGGTGCATCACCTGTATCCCATGACTAATACAGATGGTATTTTCTGTACACCCCCCACACGGCCCGCACCGCCACCTCCCATAACCCAGCTGATGGTGGCTGAGGATGATGAGGGGGAGGATGATGAGGGAACCATTCCCTATACTAGTAGACACGCAGACCTTACTCCCTACACTAGTACCCCAGGAAGTGCGGCACATCCTACAACCCCATAACACTATAGCCCATTACATCACAGTCAGATCAACACCTTGAACATGAAATACAGGACTTGAGAACACAAATACGCACCATAACTGGGGAGCAAGCTGAATTCAATAGATAGGCCAATGAATCTATGACCGAAGTTAGAGAAACCCAGCAGGGATAATTTAGCATGTGATATAGTGAAATAGAAAGTGAAGAGGCAGTAAGGAAGGCAAAGAAAGTAACTAAGATATGTGGTATCAATATGAATACCGGTGGATGGCCTCAGCCAGAGGACTGGCGCAGACTGTTGAAAGGAAAGAAGGAATGTTACAAGACAATAACCTAGTACAGACAGCAGAAGCCTGATTCAGAGTTGCTAGGGAAATTCACCAGAAAAGGTGGATAGTAGAAGAGATAGACATGGATGAACAGAAAGTGTTTTTAATGGTGGAATTAATTTGCTACTACATTTGTGTAAATGTATCTTTAAGTAAGAAAAAGAATTGATTCGTGTTTTAAAGCAACTTTTTGCCCATCCTATATAATCTGTGGTAACCTGCATACACTGTAATAGTTTTATCTTTTTAGTGTAACTAGAATTCGTGTACAGCGCTACTTACACTGTTGGTGTTATATGAATATAACATTCACTATAGGGATGTTAGATTGCTAGGTAAAGAGCAATACGTATTTAAATAGACACAGAGATAGCATTTGCATTCTATCACATTTATATACAGTAAATGCACACACGTGCAAAGATATAATGTTAATCTGTTGCGTTCTAATTTTTGTTACTATTAAGGCAAAGTACCTCATGTGATACATAGTGAGAGAATATTGAGAAGTTGTTTAACGTTTTAGATGCAAGACAAGTTTTTAATGTCATGTTTTTAGTGTCGTGTTATAAACAGACAAGTTTTTAGGAGTTAATAGTGAAGCTGAGAGAAAGCTTCCCCAGAAGCCCCCCTTGTCTCTGACAGTCTATTTGCAGATAAGAGAATTGTAGCAGCAGCTGCAAAATTATTATTATTTTTTCTTTTTGTGAAGGGAGGGGGAGAACGGGCCAGAATTCCAGATACTGTTAGTTGTTGAGAAGTTCTATGTGTTATGTGCTATGGTTATATAGTCTAATCATGATATGTCCTAATGGTAAAGAGATACATGATTATTATGTATGAGAACATATTCTCACATTATCAATTGATTCAACTATGATTATAAGATGGTAATAATATTTCAAGAATGGTACAGTTTGACAAGTTTTTATAATTATATTGCAACACAGACTAGCATTAATAATATGTTTTAATTATATTTTAATGTGAAGATTAATAAGATGTTTAGTGAAATATTGCATGTTACTAACTGTCATTTTTTCGAGTTTTATTTTCATATAGATTAAAGCTGTACAGCCAACAAAAGACAAGTTCAAAGTGCACCAACGAATATAATGCTGATCATAATTATTTCTAAAGAAAAGTTTATTTTTAAAAGAAGAAAAAGTTTTCCAACTCATGTAACAGGATTCTCACAAAGTTTATCGGAATATTGTTGTGAAAGTTGTTCAAATCAATTCCTGGATCCACGTTATTTACGTAAATCACATTCCTCTACTGACAAACAGGCCAACAAAGGAGCAGCAATTTAGTATTTTGATGGACATAATAATCCCTGACCACTAGCCAACATAAGCCAAGATTTTACCTTAATGGGTAACCCGTAAACAAATCACTCAGGAGTCTGCAACAGATACAACAGTCTACGACAGATCATCATTGTTGGGAAGTATATTTTCATTGAGTATATATGTATAAAATTGTTATTGATGATTTGTAAATTTTATGTTAAAGATTTGTTTAATTGTGTTATTATGGGTATGTTTGAAGTATAGTGACATTTTGAAATTTAACAATTAGACCTGCTCTAACAAAGAGGATTGAGTCGACCTATAAAGAAATTGTATTTTGATAGTATTTTTGCGGAATTTTTTATAGAGAATGTTAGGAAGTTTTTTTCAGATATTTTAAAATGTTTGTTTTTGTAAAAAAGTTTAATCGAGAAGCATTATGGATTTAAGGAGCGGGTTAAAAAGTGTTCACAGGTAATCCGTGAGATCCCCTGGGACTGGGAAATTGGCTAGGATCACTTGGAGCGAAACTTGTAAGTGGTTTGGCATGTGTGAGATCAGTGTTGCTAATTGTCTGTGTTTATGTTGTTTGTTTCAAGGGTCTCATCCTCAAGTGCATCCTGACCACTGACATCATGCCCCTACGAGAAGAATGGAAAACACTGCTCAAATATTCCCCATTATGGAAGCTTACAGTGCAACTAAGCTGGATGACCTACCAATGTGTGAAATTAAGGAAGTGTGCCTTATAACCTTGGATACAATGATTATGTCCTTAAAAACAGACAATGTCAATTTCTAAGAATAAAAGGGGAGAAGAGTATGAATATTAAATGGACTGTAGGGGCCTCTGGAGTCACGTCGTGGATGGGAGACCATATTGTTTTGTCCGCTGCCATTTTGTCTGACTGACGCTTTATGTTCTGAATGTATGCCATCTTGTGTGTTCTGAATGCATGTTCAGCTTTGCTCCAAGTCACTTTAAAGTATTTAGTCAACAACAGTCCTGGGGAATGGCAAACTCCGGAATAATATGTTTTATTTTTTTACTGATACTAATAAAGGGGTTTTATTAGGCAGGGTAAGAGAAGCAATGAACAACAGATATTTAATTTGTTTTGCTCCAGCAAGAGCAATGATATGTGCATCTTATCTCAAGGCAAGGACATGGGCAGCAGATGTTCTCTATTATCAGTATATCCTCCAGAACATTCCTGTACCAGCCTAAATAACAAAACCAAGTATGTAATGTTTGCTTTGCACATATATTTCTGAATACATCTTTGGTGCCTCTATGTGCAAAATTATATAGTTTTGTGACCACATGTGTTTTTGGGTCATCAGGTTATGCCATTATGTAACATTATGTAACATAGTTAGATAGTTATGGCAGGATTTAAGAGAGAGAAACTTTGAATTTTTTTAGATTGTAAGTCCAATATCTCTGCTGAGCGAAGCCAAGGTCTGCTCAGTCGCCAAAGGTCTAAACCTAATCAGTATTGTCCTGAGGCAGTCCGGTAAAACAGGACAGCCATAGTCGGTTATTATAAGATTTATTATGGATGTGGTATTTTTGATTGAATATGTTGTTTTAATTTATCGGACCACTCTAATTTTATCCTACAGTAGTTAAATAATATAAGAAAAGTGGTCACAGATCTCAAGTAGGCCACAGGTTTTGATTGAACATTTGGAATATGTTCATGGTTAGAAGATCGTTAAGTGTTTTGTTTTAATAATAGTAGTTATATGTGCTTTTTATATAATCATACAATGCGCTAAATGCACCATTGCTAAAGCTATGCAATCAAGCAAGAGAAAGCCTTCAGAAAACACTGGCCTTCTCTAGGATAAATCAAAGATGGCAATAAAGTTATTCATATTAGCATTTGGATAAAAGAGTGGAACTGAAGGGTTAACCTGGGATAGCAAGGGTTAAAAAAAAAAAAAGAGCTGATTTCGCTTTGATACTGTTTAGCTTAATTTTATTAGAGACATGTATTCATCTCTTATCTGAAGAGTTCTCAGCCTTGAAATGGTACTAGGAGGACCAGGAGAAGAAAAGTTGGCTAAGGGCCTGGAACTCTAAGTCCATAGTATCACTATTTTCTATTATCACCCGAGCTCATTAAAACAGTTTTTATTGTTCACCTCACTGTTCAAGGCCAAGATATAAGCAACAAATCCTTTTTCACTGTCAGCAGAGTTCTTTCCAAATTCTGGAAAGAATTCTTTTAGATATATGTGTAACAGTTATTTGTAACAGTAACAGTTATTAAGCATAGCACCTTAGGGACAGCATCTGACTTCCCTATGTGCAAAGTCTGTAACAAGGGGGGTGATGGACAAGCCATCACTCGTCTAACGTGCAGCAAGAAAAGAGTTCCGAGGCACATTGGGACAGATGAGCTAGGGCCCGATAGGTGTCAGGGACAGTCTACAATCAAGTGATCCAAGGGGGGACTGTTATGGCAATATGACATAAAATGGACACTTGCTTGTTTTAACTGTTAAAACGGTGCTTAGAAGATAGAGACATTTCCTTACAGAATACAACCCCCCTTCTTTCCCCCTGTTGCTTGTGCAGCTTTACTAAGATACGGGTATATTTGCATAAGCACACCTATTGTCCTACATATAACCAATCAACTAGTGGTACAATAGACGCCCCCTTCCTATCTCCTGAAGTGTATATCAAGCTGTATCACACCCAATAAAGTAGAGATTTGCTTTGACTCCACAGAGTGTGTCAGTGTCTTTTCTCTCCGTGCACGTATCATATATAACTAATTTGGACCAACACATCAACATAACTGACCCTTGATCAGATCCAAAACAGTACATGTTATTTTGCCCCACAGACCATGCCACAGCATCACTTTGCCAATTAAAATATGCCAGTATTTAACCCCTCGATATGCCATGATTTAGCCATTCAATATGCCAGGATTTTGCCCCCCAATATGCCATTTAATATGCCAGGATATTGCCCCTCAATATGTCAGGAGTTTGCCCCCCAATATGCCATTTAATATGCCAGTATTTTGCTCTCAATATGCCAGGATTTTGCCCCCAATATGCCATTTAATATGCCAGGATATTGCCCCCAATATGTCATTTAATATTCCAGGATTTTGCTCTCAATATGCCAGGATTTTTCCCCCAATATGCCATGTAATATGCCAGGATATTGCCCCCAATATGCCATGTAATATGCCAGGATATTGCCCCCAATATGTCTCCCGGTGCTCTGAAGGTCCGTTGCTGTGAGGGAAGCGTTGTGTGCTCCCCTCTAGCCGCGCAGAACAATAAAGTTTGTTTAAAAAAAAAGTTCCAACAAACTTTATTGACCGCGCGGCTGGAGGGGAGCGCACAACGCTTCCCTCACAGCCACGGACCAGCACCGGGGGACAGAGCAGGAACGAGGTAAGTTTTTTTTTCTGAAAGCCAGGGACGCCACTGCTGGGACCTCCTCTGCCGGCCTCGGCCCTTGGCCACCGATGGCCAGTCCGGGCCTGCTCACAATAGATTTTGAGCATGTTTTTGTCCATATTCGGTTCAGAGATTTCGGCCCTGGGAATCCCATGCATCCACCCTACTAAAGAAGGGCGAAATCCCAACAAAATGAGCCCTAACGTGGCAAATCCAGCAGAATTTCTGGCATTTCAGTTAAAAGCTTGTTAGGCAGTCAGCGACATGTCTTCCTGGATGTGTCTGGCATGTCCAATGTCACAAACGGGTTAAAGGAACTTAAATATGATGTATAATGTGAATTTAGAGAATAAAAATGATCTATACTTTGTGTTTGCAGAGATGCAAGTAAATGATGTGTTTTGAATGTGGCTGTGGAGTCTCCTGCTTATGACATCTCTTGTGACTTGATATGCAAATTATCTACCTTTCAATGAAAAACACTTAATTTGCATATGAAGCCACAGGTGACGTCATAAACAGAAGACAACACAGGTACATTTATAACACTTTTTTTTTTTGGGTGGGGGGGGGGGCGGGCATTGGCACCCTGCATTAACACTATGCGCAGGAAGCATGAGTAGCACTTGCTGAGTGCTGTGTGTGTTTAACAAACAGAGCTCATGCTGCCCACCGCTCCTTTGTGAAGCAGACGTCTCTCTGCTTTAAAGGGTGGGAGCAGACCACTCACCTGGTGCTTCACCCTGTCCCAAGATCCTCCACTCAGGATGTGTAGAGGGCTGGTGAGGGGAGATATTTTGATCTCCTCAGCCAGTGCCTACCGGCTAACATTTTTAAAAAAAACTGGTGCTCTTCCCGCTGTGGTGCCCTAAGACGGCTGCCTAGGCCCTGTATCCTGGTCAATGGACTGGAGAATATCAGGATAGTCTGGGAACAAGATTCAGATTTTATCTGGTCATTTTAATTGCTCTTTTCAATTTTATCTGCTCATTTTATCTAGTTATTTTCATTTTATCTACTCATTTTAATAGTATTTGGTCATTTTACTTACTCATTCTAATTTATTCTGGTAATTTTTTATTTTTTTCTGGTCATTTTAATATTATCTGGGCATTATCATTTTTCGATTGTTTTAAACACAAGTCAAAATTAGAAATGTTCAAGTGATCCTACATTTTAAATTGAATATTAATAACATTATAATTACACTTATATAATACTACTGATTCTAGGTCTGTGCACATATCAGGACTACTATTAAAACAGTATGTGGCTATCTACTCATTCAGAGGGGAAATATTGTGCAATGGCATTCCTACTGTATAAACTACTACAGGGCCACCATCAGAAATTTCAGGGCCCCTTACAGAAAACATTTCTGCCCCCCCCCTCTAGCCCCCTTACACTTTCATTCATTTTATCCAGGTCCTTGTATTTAATGCCAGTATTTTAAATACACCCCAGAACATGTCCCATCATTTGTATTGCACATCCAGGATTTGCTGCTGCCCCATTACCCGCATTGCATTTTCAAGACTTATTATGTCACAGCCAGTGTTAGTTTATCCATTAATATGCCACTGATATTTGTCCATTAATATGCCACTGATAATTTGTCCATTAATATGCCACTAATAATTTGTCCATTAATATGCCACTAATAATTTGTCCATTAATATGCCACTGATAATTTGTCCATTAATATGCCACTGATAGTTAGCGGGGAAAGTGCGTAAATAAAAAAATAATAGATGTTGATGACGTAGCACACATACGTCTCCAAAGCTGGAGAGGACACTATGCAAGCTGGCCTCTTGATCCTCCATTAGCCACTAATGGACATGGCATCACCAATCCAAGTAACCGCAGGCATACCATCTCCTATGAATTGTGAATTGAGAAACTAAAGCCGACTCCTCTTTTGAAGTTACGCCTAAAGCCATCACAGTGAAACCACGTCTGCAGTCAATAACCAGCTTAACGAGAGCAGTGGTCCTCAAGTCTCTCTGGGAATCCGGTCTCTTTTGGAACGGGCAAGTAAGGAGGCGTGAAGGCCTAAATCTTCATATAAGCGGGACATTACTGTTATAAAGCCGATATTCTCCCAATACGGGCTACATTGAGGGTTCACACTGCCGGTGTGAAGTAACCTCTGCCTCACAGAGGTAGAAAATTCAGCAGAGAGCCTGTTTGTCTGGCTATTGAGCCCGACAGATCTTGAAATAGAACTGCAAATATTGTAAATAGTGCATAAACCACCCTCAGCGTACATACTTGTTGGAGGGACAAAGACATCCCTTCCCTATTCAAGAAGAGGCTTTATCAGGAGGAAGAACAGATAGCCTGCTTGCTTTGTGAGTAAGCATGTTTCCAATCAGAAAGTTATATTTTCCTAAAAAAGTCTGCATTGAAGGTTCACATCTATAGAGTGAAGCTATTTCTGCCCCACACAAAGAAAAGCTACAGTAGAGAGCCTGCATGTCTGGTTACTGAGCTCTATAGAATCTGAAAATAGAAATGTAAAACTGTCTATAATATATATAATATTCTTTGTGCGTCAACCTGCAAGAGAGGCCAAGATATTCCTGCCTCACAGAGGTAGATAATTCAAGTTGGTGGATGGATAGAAAGCCTTCTTGCTTTGGGTTCAAGCGTATACTTTCAGAAAAGGGACAATCCCCCGCCACCCTTGTAAAACTCATAGTGTGAAACTACTCCCATTTATCAAAGGCAGAAGATCAAGCCCTGTTTGACTGGTGACTGAGCTCGATAGAGCCTGAAAGCAGAACTGTAAATAGTGTAAATAGCACATATAACATCAGTTGTGTCCGAAGGGTGAAGATACTCCAAACAACCCACAGAAGCAGAAGCCTTAATAAGTGGAAAAACAGACAACCGGCTTGCTAAGTGACTAAGCTTTAACCCCTTAACGACAGATGACGTGCCAGGCACGTCACGGCAAATCGAGGACTTGCCGACAGCTGACGTGCCTGGCACGTCATGCACTAAACTGAGTAAAGAAAGCGACCAGCGGTCGCTTTCTTTACTCTAACGGTGTTGCTACAATGCCTCTAGGTAGAGGCATTGTGCAACACCCCCCAAATGTGCAGGGGCGCGCTACGATCACTCCACGGAGTGATCGTAGCAGCCATTTAAAAATGGCTGCGCCGGCTGCACACATGTGCTTAGAAAGCGAACGATCGTTCGCTTTCTAAGCATCTCCGGTGTTGTTAAAGTGCCTCGCCAGCGAGGCACTTAACAACACCGTTCTGCTCCCCAGAGCCGATGGTGGTCGCTCTCCTGAGCGACCCCATCGGCTCAGTAGAAGGGAACGCTGCCTATACAGGCAGCGCTTCCCTTCTAATGGCAAGAGCATCGGAAGTGAAAGTATTTCACTTCCGATGCTCTAGGGGGAGCCAATCGATGCCGGCACAACAGATCTATGTGATCTGTGTGCAGGCATGTATGGTAAGTGCTCTGATGAGCACTTATCATACTGTCAAAGGCAATATTAGCAAATATTGCCTTTGACAAGTATTGATCTGCCTCCCTCACCTTACTAGTTATAGTAAGGGAGAGAGACAGATCAGATAAAGTAAAAAAATAAAATAAAATAATAAAACAAATATTTAATAAAATTTTAAACACCAAGGGCTTTTATAAAAGCCATTTAACCCCTTCCCTGCCATTGATCGCTGTGTACGCAGTGATCATACACAGCAGCACATTTTTTGCTGTCTGTGCATTTTTTAGGGGTTAATTTTTTTTACTGTAATTCATTACAGTATAAAAAAAAGCTCTTTTAAGAGAGATTAACCCCTTTCTTGCTGTAGATCACTGCCTAAGCAGAGATCTGACGCAAATGCAGCAATCTTGCTGCAGAAGCATTTTTAATTTTTTTAAAACTTTTTTATTACACCCGTCACGTGTTAATTATACCCGCTAGGGGACTACATTTAACGTAATTTTTTTTTTAAATAAGAGCTATTAACCCCTTCCTTGCCGTATATCACTTCCTAAGCAGCACATATGGTCACTGCCTAAGCAGTGCATATGGTCACTGCCTAAGCAGCGCATATGGAGCAATCTAGTCGCAGAAGGATTTTTTTTTTGCTATCAGCATTTTTTTTGTCAGACTCGCTAGGGGTTAATTATACCCACTAGGGGATTACGTGTATTCCTTTTGAAGCTGTCTGAACACGTGTATAGCGATCAGTAACAGCCGATCAGTGGCAAAGGTGGTTTGGTGATTTCTCAGATGAGCATCACCATTCGTCTGGTTCGATCAATATTGGTAAATATTGTTCTGACCCATATGGATCTGCCTCCCTCTCCTCACTTGAGTTTTAGTGAGGGAAAGAGACAGATCTGTATAACATAATTTTTTAAATGTAATAAATTAAATAAAATGTTAAAAAAATTGTGAGTCCCAAGGGCTTTTATAAAAGCCATACCCTTTGTATAGTGTAGTGTATTAACCCCTTCCCTGCCACTGATCACTGCACAGCAGAATTTTTTTTCTTGTCTGTGCATTTTTAGGGGTTAATTTTTTTGTACAGTACTACAAAGGCTCTTATAAGAGCTATTAACCCCTTCCTTGCTCTACATGTTCAAATTCCAAGTTTGAAAATCAAAAAGCGCACCTCTCAAATGTAGCCTTTCAACACCCAACAAAGCTGACAAAGCTATGCATGGGTGGTATCCCTGTGCTCGGGAGATGTTGCTGAACATATATTGTGGTATTGTTTGTCAGTGACACATACCGAAATATGTGAATTTGTGTCTAAAGTACAATGTATGTGGGAAAAAATACACAATAAAATGACTACCACAAACTTTGACAAAGGCTGGTGGTAGAATTGGTGCATGGAAAGTGTTAAAATAACACCATTTAAAATAGCCTAGGGTGTCTACTTTTACAAAATATATACTTTTTGGGGTAAAATACACTGTCCTACTTTAAAAAAAAGTCCCAAATGAAAGATGGGCTCAGGCTGGCTACACGTCAATATTCCAAGTTGAAAATGCGCACCTTCACAATGTGGCCCTTTTAGCCCCCAAACAACCCAACAAACCTATGCATGGGTGGTATCCCTGTACTCAAGAGATGTTGCTGAACACTTATTGGGGTGTTATTTGGCAGTGACACATACCAAAATCTGTAAATTCATGTCTGAAGTACAAGGTTTGTGAAAAAAAAACACAAAAAAATTACTACCATAAACTTTGACAAAGGCTGGTGGTAGAATTAGTGCATGGAAAGTGTAAAAATACCACCATTTGAGATAGCCTAGGGTGTCTACTTTAAAAAAATATATGGGTTGATGTGGTAAAATACACTGGCTGGTTTCAAATATGTCCCAAATGGGACATGGGTGCAGGCTGTCTGCATGTCAAAATTTCAAATTGGAAAACCAAAAACTTCACCTCCCAAATTTGGCCTTTTACCCCCCAAACAATCCAACAAACCTATGCATGGGGGGTATCCCTGTACTCAAGAGATGTTGCTGAACACTTATTGGGGTGTTATTTGGCAGTGACACATACCAACATCTGTAAATTCATGTCTGAAGTACAAGGTTTGTGAAAAAAAAACACAAAAAAATTACTACCACAAACTTTGACAAAGGCTGGTGGTAGAATTAGTGCATGGAAAGTGTTAAAATACCACCATTTGAGATAGCCTAGGGTGTCTACTTTTAAAAAATATATGGGTTGATGGGGTAAAATACACTGTCTGGTTTCAAATATGTCCCAAATGGGACATGGGTGCAGGCTGTCTGCATGTAAAAATTTCAAGTTGGAAAACAAAAAACTGCACCTCACAAATTTGGCATTTTAGCCCCCAAACAACCCAACAAACCTATGCATGGGTGGTATCCCTGTACTCAGGAGAAATAGTAGAATCTATTTAGCATGTTTTTTCGTTCGCTATTGTCGATGAGGAGAAGTTGTTTCAAATAAAAACAAAGACATTTGTGTATTTTTTTTTTTTTTACCATATTTTATTATTTTTTTTTAATAATATGATAAGATATGATCAAAAATATGGCATCCATAGAAAGCCCTTTTTGTCCCGATAAAAACAATATATAATATGTGTGGGTACAGCAAATGACAAAGAAGAAAATTACTGCTAAACACAAACAGCACAGAAATGTTAAAATAGCCATTGTCCAGAAAGGACAAAAATGTTTCAAAGGCTCTGTCCTTAAGGGGTTAAACAAACAAAAAATGGAGAAGTAAACACTTGTAAATAGCGCAAACAACCCGACCTGATACATACCGGTGGACCAGAGATACAGGCAGCTCTACTAATCACGCCCCCTAAACAAGACAAGAGCGAGAAAATTAAAACCTCTCATATTAACGGTGCTGCACTCAAAACTGGAAGCGATTCAATCAAAATGTAAATCAGTGACCCTGGGTATTTCTAAACTTGATATGAAAGTGGCAGACCTGGAAGATGGATCCCATTGTCAGGACCTAAAAATTCGGGGCATCCCGGAAGATATCACAGATCTCATCGCTTTTATAGAAGAACTTCTATCTACCTATGTTGATCCCAAGTTATTACATCACTAGGTAGTGGAAAGGGCCCACAGACTACCGAAACCGGCTACCCTATAACAGTATCAAATGGTCCCCGAGATGTGATAGTCTGCCTATGCAGCTCCAGACTGAAGGAAGATCTAATGAGAGAATTCCAGAAAAATCCATCAAGATCATCTAAGTTTGCATCCCTCTACTTGTGTACGGATTTATCATTTTTCACAAGTCAATCAAGACAAAAATTTGCAGACTCAACCATCTGTCTACGGGAAAATGGAATTCAATATTCTTGGGGATTTCCAACTAAACTTAGACTTTACTATCAAAATAAAATTCACTTATGTCACGACCCGCAACAAGCCTGAGAAAAACTGGCTATGTGGGGCCTGAAGAATCTTCAGTGAATAATAGACTTGTACCTGCATTACTCTTTCTTTTTGCTTCCTAACGGGATAGTGTTTAAGCTTGTATACTTAAATGACCTAGTAGAGGGGAAGAAGAGGAGGGTGAGCTGGGAGCAGGGACTATAGGCAGTGGATGAAAGATGGAAATCTAACAGATTAAGAGAGAATAATTATCTAGGAAGAAATACTCATCTCTATGGTGAAAGGACTGAGGAGGAGGGAGATAGATTATGGATGGCGGAGAATAGAAAGAAAGGGAGGGGAAAGAGGGTGGCTAGGGGCCAGTAGAGGTGGGAAATAAAGAGGGTAAGGGAAGCAGGGAGAAATGTATAAATGCTGTGATTTGGACACAAAGAGGTGGAGTTTTTTTTCTTCTTCTTCTCTTTTTTATCTCTCCCTCTCTAAATAGAAGAGCGCAAGATAATCACAGGAAATATTGTAACATTTTTATTGATGTTTTAAATACTTAACTACACCATATAAATTAGCACAAAAGATTAACACTACTAAGAGACTATTATAATTACGAAGCAAACTTAGAAAAAAGATGCTTATCACTATTGACTTAACTACGGGACACACACATGTCCCACACAATACTAATATGACAATTTCACAAAAATATTAATTAACAGCTACCTTAAGCGAAATAAGATTTTGAAATACCATATTTTCCGGCGTAGAAGACAACTTTTTAACCCCTGAAAATCTTCTCAAATGTTGGGGGGTCGTCTTATACGCCGGGTACTGGGATTTACTTACCTATTTTCTGCTCTGTCTCCTCTCTCGCTGTTAAGCCGGTCCGTGGCTGTGAGGGAAGCGTTGTGGGCTCCCCTCAGGCTGCGCGGCTTCAATAAAGTTTGTTTAAACTTTTTTTTTAAACAAACTTTATTGACCGCGCGGCCTGAGGGGAGCTCACAACGCTTCCCTCACAGCCACGGACCGGCTTAACAGCGGGAGACAGAGCAGAAAGTAGGTAAGTATTGGGGATTGGGGAAGGGGGGAGGAGGGTGGCAAACTCTATATTTTAACCTAAAAAGTTAAAATATAGATGCTATTTTTCCGGCTTATAAAATGACTTAGTTAGGGGGTCTTATACGGCCAGTCATCTTATACGCCGGAAAATACGGTATATAGTTGCCTAGAGCACAGTTATTTGCTATAGACACAACACAATAGGGTTTCTATTATAACACAAACTAAGAACGAATAGAATTATTTCAATGTAACTTTAAGAGTGGGGAAATTATTTGTTTAATCTGGATTACCTGTGTAATGATTTAGTAACTTAAAGTCTTTAGAAAATGTACTTCCTTTCCTCTTCTCTTATGGTTGTTTCCTTTTTTAATTCCCCCCCTCTCTTCTTTTTTCTTTTTTTGGTATTTCAATAATATTCACTAGAGCTATAGTTATCCTGCATACTGTTATTGATACATTGGGTCCAATTATATGTGGATTAATGATATTAGAATCCTCTGCAGCAGTCTGGCGCGCCCACCCATGAAGAAACGAGGATTTATTGTTTCAGCTCCTCTTCGCCCGCAGCGGTAGAGACTACTCTCCCGCTGTGTAGTGAGGGTGAACATGATGTGTGTATGGGTGTGAATGAGGTGGTTCTGGATGGGCAGTGGCCAACGGGTGGGGTGGGCACTAGGGTGGGACCTGTTAAAGGGGACATGGTTTTTTATATCCCTTAAAATAATGTCAATCAATGCCCAGGGACTAAATTCCCCATATAAACGCTCCTTTCTGTATGAGATGTTGGAGAAGGAACAGGTTGATGTCGCTTTTATTCAGGAAACCCACTGGGAACAAGATCTAAAAACACTATCAAGATATCATAAATATCAGAACCTGTACTCTTTCTCTTTACCTAACAAAAAAAAAAGAGGCGTAGCTATAATTATTTGTGCCAGAAATACATTTGAATATTTATATCATGAGACAGATCAAGAAGGTAGGAGAGGGATTTTGGTCTGTAAGATAAATGATGTAATATATACATTGGCGAACCTGTATGCACCATCAGACAGACCAATCAGACTTATTATGACAAAGAAGGGGGTGGGTGCTACAATGCCCGAGAACAAACAGTACTGCAATAGTCTGCAGAGGAACCATTGCAGAGGAACCACCCCATTAACATATCAGACTGATCCCACCCATAAGGGCAGTCCAGACCCAAAATGCATGGCTAGTATCCTCTGCACGAGGCCAGGGACCCACGGCCATAGGCATACCCTGTTACTTATGGCGACAAAGAAGGGGGTGGGTGCTACAATGCCCGAGAAAAAAACAGCACTGCAATAGTCTGTCCTGTAGGATAATACCTACTCAGGAGAGCAACTCCATTTTTTCCCTGCTTACACCATTGCAGAGGAACCACCCCATTAACATATCAGACTGATCCCACCTATTAGGGCAGTCCAGACCTGAAATGCATGGCTAGTAACCTCTGCATGAGGAACACAGCAAACCACAGACGTACGTTTCGGCCTACAATGGCCTTGTCAGTGTGGTATGGCTAATGATCCGCTAGGTGCAAGCAGGCCAGGGACCCACGGCCGTAGGCATACCCTGTTACTTACTTTCAAGTGGTACTACAGCAACAATCGAGTGGGAAAGGAGTTGACTAGAAAAATCAAAATGTAAAATGCTGGGAATAGAATAAAAAAATATAATATATAAAGATAAATCATGTATACAGGTAGTGCAGAATTATTAGGCAAATGAGTATTTTGACCACATCATCCTCTTTATGCATGTTGTCTTACTCCAAGCTGTATAGGCTCGAAAGCCTACTACCAATTAAGCATATTAGGTGATGTGCATCTCTGTAATGAGAAGGGGTGTGGTCTAATGACATAAACACCCTATATCAGGTGTGCATAATTATTAGGCAACTTCCTTTTTCTTTGGCAAAATGGGTCAAAAGAAGAACTTGACAGGCTCAGAAAAGTCAAAAATAGTGAGATATCTTGCAGAGGGATGCAGCACTCTTAAAATTGCAAAGCTTCTGAAGCGTGATCATCGAACAATCAAGCGTTTCATTCAAAATAGTCAACAGGGTCGCAAGAAGCATGTGGAAAAACCAAGGCGCAAAATAACTGCCCATGAACTGAGAAAAGTCAAGCGTGCAGCTGCCACGATGCCACTTGCCACCAGTTTGGCCATATTTCAAAGCTGCAACATCACTGGAGTGCCCAAAAGCACAAGGTGTGCAATACTCAGAGACATGGCCAAGGTAAGAAAGGCTGAAAGACGACCACCACTGAACAAGACACACAAGCTGAAACATCAAGACTGGGCCAAGAAATATCTCAAGACTGATTTTTCTAAGGTTTTATGGACTGATGAAATGCGAGTGAGTCTTGATGGGCCAGATGGATGGGCCCGTGGCTGGATTGGTAAAGGGCAGAGAGCTCCAGTCCGACTCAGACGCCAGCAAGGTGGAGGTGGAGTACTGGTTTGGGCTGGTATCATCAAAGAGGAGCTTGTGGGGCCTTTTCGGGTTGAGGATGGAGTCAAGCTCAACTCCCAGTCCTACTGCCAGTTCCTGGAAGACGCCTTCTTCAAGCAGTGGTACAGGAAGAAGTCTGCATCCTTCAAGAAAAACATGATTTTCATGCAGGACAATGCTCCATCACACGCGTCCAAGTACTCCACAGCGTGGCTGGCAAGAAAGGGTATAAAAGAAGAAAATCTAATGACATGGCCTCCTTGTTCACCTGATCTGAACCCCATTGAGAACCTGTGGTCCATCATCAAATGTGAGATTTACAAGGAGGGAAAACAGTACACCTCTCTGAACAGTGTCTGGGAGGCTGTGGTTGCTGCTGCACGCAATGTTGATGGTGAACAGATCAAAACACTGACAGAATCCATGGATGGCAGGCTTTTGAGTGTTCTTGCAAAGAAAGGTGGCTATATTGGTCACTGATTTGTTTTTGTTTTGTTTTTGAATGTCAGAAATGTATATTTGTGAATGTTGATATGTTATATTGGTTTCACTGGTAAAAATAAATAATTGAAATGGGTATATATTTGTTTTTTGTTAAGTTGCCTAATAATTATGCACAGTAATAGTCACCTGCACACACAGATATCCCCCTAAAATAGCTAAAACTAAAAACAAACTAAAAACTACTTCCAAAAATATTCAGCTTTGATATTAATGAGTTTTTTGGGTTCATTGAGAACATGGTTGTTGTTCAATAATAAAATTAATCCTCAAAAATACAACTTGCCTAATAATTCTGCACTCCCTGTAAATCATGATAGCACATGGCTATCCTAGCTATAAGATAGGGAACTGGAGATTAATAAAAGTATTTAGAAATTTGGTGGTTCTTATCTGCCGACACATTCTATGTTTCACGTATACAGATAGCAGAGTCCTTCAGAAAATACTATGGGTCTCTATATAATCGGCCATAGGTGAATTCCTCCACAGCAGAGGCGTTGCTAGGTTTCCAAAAGATCTGGGGCTATAGCCCATGAGACTTTTTTAGTTTTTTAAATGGAACCATACGGGCACTTACCAATATATGCTCACCGCTCTGAGCTTCATGCCAGTTTTGTAATATAGGAGCCTTTACAGGGCCGGTCCTTTAATGGGGCAGCTGCCGCAGGCAGCACCCTGCTAGGGGCGGCACGTTGCTGCTCTATGCAGCAGTCTTTTTTTTTTTCTTGTGTCCAGGGGAGCTTGATTCAAGGATCTCAGCCAATCAGGTGAGACTTCTCAACTCTCCTGATCGGCTGAGAGTTCCGAAGCCTCCCATGATTGGCTAAGACCTCCTTTACACTGAGCTCAAAGCAAAGAGATGCCTTCAGCAGGTAAGTTAAAAACCTGACAGTGTGTGAATGAGTGTGTGCATGTCAGTGTGAGTGTGTGCATGTCAGTGTGAGCGAGAGTGTGTGCGTGTCAGTGTGAGCGAGAGTGTGTGCGTGTCAGTGTGAGCGAGAGTGTGTGCGTGTCAGTGTGAGCGAGAGTGTGTGCGTGTCAGTGTGAGCGAGAGTGTGTGCGTGTCAGTGTGAGCGAGAGTGTGTGCGTGTCAGTGTGAGCGAGAGTGTGTGCGTGTCAGTGTGAGCGAGAGTGTGTGCGTGTCAGTGTGAGCGAGAGTGTGTGCGTGTCAGTGTGAGCGAGAGTGTGTGCGTGTCAGTGTGAGCGAGAGTGTGTGTATGACAGGGTGAGCGAGAGTGTGTGTATGTCAGTGTGAACGAGAGTGTGTGCGTGTCAGTGTGAGCGAGAGTGTGTGCGTGTCAGTGTGAGCGAGAGTGTGTGCGTGTCAGTGTGAGCGAGAGTGTGTGTATGACAGGGTGAGCGAGAGTGTGTGTATGTCAGTGTGAACGAGAGTGTGTGCGTGTCAGTGTGAGCGAGAGTGTGTGCGTGTCAGTGTGAGCGAGAGTGTGTGCGTGTCAGGGTGAGCGAGAGTGTGTGTATGTCAGTGTGAACGAGAGTGTGTGCATGTCAGAGTGAACGAGAGTGTGTGCATGTCAGAGTGAGAGAGAGTGTGTGCATGTCAGTGTGAGTGTGTTGTGTGTGTATGTATGTAACTGGCTGTGTATGTGTTGTGTGTGTGTGTGTATATTTGTAACTGTCTGTGTGTGTTGTGTGTGTATGTATGTAACTGGCTGTGTATGTGTTGTGTGTGTATGTAACTGGCTGTGTATGTGTTGTGTGTGTATGCATGTAACTGGCTGTGTATGTGTTGTATGTGAATATGTATGTAACTGGCTGTGCATGTGACGTGTGGGACACATTAAGGAATTATTTTTTTATTTAAAAAAAAAAAGAAAACTTGCTGACTGGTGTGTGTGTGTGTGTGTGTGTAACTGGCTGTGTATGTGACTGACTGGATGTCTGTGAGGTGTGTGCATGTGATTGTCTCTGTGTATGTATGCTTTTCTGATGTGCCATTGTCTGGCTCCTAAATTTTTTTGCTGGCTCCTAAAACTAAATAAAATTTGTCAAGCCCTGATATAAACATAAATCCTTCCTATGCTGTTTGGCAGTCCTGTAATAAAACATGTCACACATACACATAACACACATGTGTGACGTTATTTATTACAGGACTGCTAAACAGGATAGGAATGATTTATGAATATATATATATATATATATATATATATATATCATAAATCACTTATTTACATCCACCTTTGTGTATTTAAGCTATATATTGTTGGTTTGAGATTCCTTATTACAGGACTGCCAAACAGCATAGGAAGGATTTATGTTATATATATATATATATATATATATATATACACACATATGTAACATGAATCATTCCTATGCTGTTTGGCAGTCCTGTAATAAGGAATCTCAAACCAACAATATATAGCTTGAATACACAAAGGTGGATGTAAATAAGTGACCCCAACCTCCCCTCTCTCCACCATACCCAGAGCTTACCTGAATGGGAATAGACCTGCTCTGCATCTCCCACAAGGTGACAGCCAGTAAGGATATCTTCAGAGCTGCTTCACTGTCCCACGTGGAGCTTCCTTCACATCCCTGTCATGATGCTGTGTAAAAGCACTGCACTGATAGGATGCTCAGTGATGTGTCAGCCAATCAGTGCAGGGCTTTCACACACAGTAATAATGCTGTGTAAAAGCTCTGCACTGATTGGCTGACACATCACTCAGCCTCCTATCAGTGTAGGGCTTTCACACACTTTCTGTGTGATGTCAGGGGGCGGAGCTACACGGAGCTGCAGAGACTCGGGGCTTTGATCATTACATTCGGGGCTTCAGCCCCCTTAGCCCACCCCTAGCGACGCCTCTGCTCCACAGCAGACGTCACCAATTACTTGGAATCATTAAGACTTCCCAAACTATCCAGTGATAAATTAGCTACCTTAAATCTTCCATTCACAGCTACAGAAATTTATAATGCTCTCAAGGACCTTAAAAAGGGCAAAGCCCTGGGTCGCGATAGGTTATCAACGCTATTTTATCAAACCTTAAGCTCTGATATCGCCCTTTCTGTCCAGACTATATAACACAATTTCGCCAAGTAACGGGTTCTTACCAGAGATGTTAGAGGCCTCAATTTCACCAATTCCAAAGCCAAGGAATGATCCTACTTTGGTATCTAATTATAGACCTATTACCTTCCTTAATTTGGACATCGAGATGTATTCAAAATTTCTGGCCAATAGACTAAAGGGAGTGATTACAGATCCCATCGACCCAGATCAATCTGGTTTTATTTCGGAGAGAACAGTAGCAGACAACATCCGAAGGGTTTTTGTAAAAATGGAAGTTATACATGATAGGCAGTCTCCAGCGATTATAATGGCCCTTGATGCAAAAAGAGGCCTTCAATAGGGTTGACTGGAGATTCCTGTAAGAGACCCTTCTGGCATTTGGTATAAAGGGCATTTTTAAAAATTTTTATCATGGCCCTTTATTCGAACACATGAGCAAGGATAGGCTGGCTTCTGACTTAATTTCTATTAAGAATGGAACGCGACAAGGATGCCCTCTGGCCCCTCTTCTATTTGCCGTGACAATTGAACCCTTAGTGGAGCAGCTGAGACAGTCTAATCTGGTTAAGGAAATACAGATTTGAGAGCAGAAACACTCTATAACATTATACGCAGATGACGTGCTTCTAACTTTATCATCACCTGAAGTGTCGATCACAGGTTTGCTCGAGTCTATTGACTTATATAGCTCAATGTCCAACTATCGCTTACCCTATCTAAAACACAGATCATTCCTCTATTTTTATAACCTAGTCAATATGCCTCCTTACAGAGATTTGACATAAGAAATAGATACTATCGAATATTTAGGAGTGAAGATAACTTCTCAGATTGAGAAAGTGGTCTGAACAAATTATTCCTATCTACTTCTTGACCTACAAAGAGAAACTAAGAGTTGGGTCCTGGCTTGGAAGCATAAATACTTTGAAAGGATATATCCATCCGAAACGTATCTATTTATTCAGAGTCATTCCGTACAGAGTTGCACCAGGGAGTATTAGGGACTTTGAACTGTTGTTCTCCAAGTTTGAATGGGGAGCAGTCTTAAACAAACTTTGAATAAGGATGGATTGGGATACCCAGATCTCAGCAAAACCCTTGAAAGTTGCCAAATAGAAATCCTCCGTGGATGAATACAGAGAGACACAAAGTCAGATAACAGATTTATCTCTAATTCTGTGGCTACCACCCAAGCTATTTAAAAACCTGAATATTTAAACTAAAATAGTACAAGATATTATGTTAACATTTTATAGAATTAAAAAGTCGAAATCTATTACTAACATTCTTTCTAAACTGGCTCCACTTCAAGCGATCTCTTTGTGTATTCCAGATCTGAATAGCTGGCAGATAGGGGGATTGAGACAATAGGGGAATTGGTTTCAGTTCGAATTAAAAAAATCTAATATACTGTATGTCTGTCAATTTTGTATAATGTACACTAAGCATTTTGATAATTATGGATGTGAAATTTATTAACTTTTTTAACATGTAATTTATTTTTTAAAAAAGTCTAAATTTCATATCCATAATTAGCAAAATACTTAGTAATACAATCTATGTTATATGTTATATGCTTATATACACTGACTTTGCCTCCAATTCACTCCCTGTACGTCACATATTGATTGTGAAGTACAGAGAGAGAATGACAGAAAAATGACAGTGAAAGGGAAAAAAACGAATTCCTGTTTAAAAAAAGTTAACCCTTTCCTTGCTGATCACAGTTTTTTTTTTTTTTTACTGTGATCAGTTTTCTTCCACGTTTATGACGCTCATTTAGTTTTTTCTTATTTTTTTTGGTTTGCAATTTTACTGTATTACTTATATTCTTTTCATATATTAATTTAATTACAGTTAACCCCTGCAGGCCTGTGCTGTGATTCTGATTGCTCTGACCAGTTCATTATACTGGTCAAAGTTTTTTTTCTGTACTTTTTTGGGGGGTTTGGGAACCTATATATTTATTATTATTAGCTAGTTAATTGGGCTTAGTGGGCCAGTATTAGTGTTGTACTTCGGTTATAATATAGTCATAAATGTAAACCCTGATGAGAAAAGGAAGCCCTATCAGGACATATAAGTATCATTAGGAACTGATTACTGAAAGAGTTCAATTGTCTTCCCACCATTTAGTAGCCATGTGCATTCACATAATATTTAGTTTAACATAGTAGTTGTGAAATAATCATAATAAATAGGCAATGCCCATGAAATAATCACTATAGCAGGAAAAATCCCATGCAACATTAAGGCAAATTAATCTGACTGCCATATAACTGTGTGGCAAAAAAGAATGAGAGAATAGGAATTGTTACTTTTAAATTATGCAGCTGTCAATCATGCTGTGTAAAGATAAAATCCTAACTCTCTGTTGCCAACATTCAATACATTTAAAAAGTTTGCCAAAACAGTTGTAACAAGGTGATTCCTGCTATCTGTATAGGATGAAAAACAAATATCTGCTGTATAAATTTTGATATCAAAATGATTGATGTAGTATTGGTTTGTTTTGTGGTGCAGCCAGGTCAGCCCACTAATTAGATGGAAGTAAAAGTTTTTTTTTTTTTTTTTTTAACACTCAGATATTGAGGCACTTGTATTTAAGTTTATATAATCTCACTTCTTTGCGCCTTCAATTCATCCTTGTGTATTTTCCTTATTGTATTGTATTCTACTTTATTATTTTCCGTATATAAAAAGAAACATAGAAACTCTTAACTTTTTAAACATTATATCAGCTATTGTGATTGAAACCCCGGATATTCTACCGGGTTTCCCTCACCAATATCCGAATATTTTACTATATACTCCTTACAAATATCTACGTATACATGACAGACAAAGACGAACAAACACTGCATCACTGAGAAAGTCTACTTTCTCTTTCTTTTTTCTCTTTTACTTTTATCTTAGAGATCTTTATCCGGGTATCCTACTTTCTTTAAGGCATGATAAGGCAAATTAATCTGACTGCCATATAACTGTGTGGCAAAAAAGAATGAGAGAATAGGAATTGTTACTTTTAAATTCTGCAGCTGTCAATTAATCATACTGTGTAAAGATAAAATCCTAACTTTCTGTTGCCAACATTCAATACATTTAAAAAGTTTGCCAAAACAGTTGTAACAAGGTGATTCCTGCTATCTGTATAGGATGAAAAACAAATATCTGCTGTATAAATTTTGATATCAAAATGATTGATGTAGTATTGGTTTGTTTTGTGGTGCATCCAGGTCTGCCCACTAATTAGATGGAAGTAAAAGTTTTTTTTTTTTTTTTAACACTCAGATATTGAGGCACTTGTATTTAAGTTTATATAATCTCACTTCTTTGCGCCTTCAATTCATCCTTGTGTATTTTCCTTATTGTATTGTATTCTACTTTATTATTTTCCGTATATAAAAAGAAACATAGAAACTCTTAACTTTTTAAACATTATATCAGCTATTGTGATTGAAACCCCGGATATTCTACCGGGTTTCCCTCACCAACATCCAAATATTTTATTATATACTCCTTACAAATATCTACGTATACATGACAGACAAAGACGAACAAAACACTGCATCACTGAGAAAGTGTACTTTCTCTTTCTTTTTTCTCTTTTACTTTTATCTTAGAGATCTTTATCCGGGTATCCTACTTTCTTTAAGGCATGGTGTCTAATTTCTTTACCCACTCCTCCCAGTTGTTTTTATCCATCTTCGTTGTACCAAGCTGGTTAGATATCCCTTGTTCCATCTTTATTTGGGATAAAACTTGATTTTTTATCTCACTCCACGAAGGTACCTGTTTCGTTCTCCAATTCCTAGCAATTGATAATTTAACTGCAAGCAATATATGTATAATGATCTCCTTCTGTGTTTTTGTCAGGGCGCTGTCTGAATAAATGCAGCAAAAATCCCCCTGGGTTTAAGTTTATATCTACTCCCGTTTTTTTTGTATTTTCTGCCTTATTTGTTTCCACATTGTAAAAATCTCATCACAACCCCAGAAGACATGCAATAAATCCCCCTTTTCCCTTTCACACCTCCAACATCTATCAGTTGTATCTTTCTTTATTTTAGCTAGGCGAGTTGGGACAAGATACCAACGATTCATCATTTTAAAATGGATTTCATCAAGATATAGGCAATGTACTGTTTTATAAGTTGCTCTAAGGGCTGATACCCAATCATCCTGTGTTATTTGTATGTCTAGATCTTTAATCCATTTCTCTTTTCCTTTACATATTGTCTTCGGTTTAGTTCCTTTAATCAGTGCGATGTTATAATTTCGTTATCATATTTTCCATATTTTTAAGGGTCAGTAGTTGTTGCAAAGTTTTTTCGTTATCCTTTCTACACTGTCTAACATATTTCTTAGTATAATATTTTAGCCTCAGGTATGTAAATAGTTCGTTGTTTGGGATCTCCGAGTCTTCTACAGTTTGTCCAAACGTTTTCATTTCACCGGTATTATATAGGTCTTGTATCTTATGGAACCCACATTCTTGCCATTTCTTTAGGCTCATGTCCTGTATATTAGCTGAAATAGTTTTCAATGGTAGACCTATTAATATATGATTTTTTTAACTTCATGTTTTTCAATAGTTTTATCCAATTTTTTTATATATCATTTAATATTGAGCATCCTGCGGTGTCTAGATGTTTCATTCCCCCCCCCCTTGTGTAGAATTTGAATCCTATTTTATTAACCAAAATATTGAGCCCAGGTCCAAATGTTGTACCATCTGTTGTTCTAGTTTTTACCAACTCTCTTGCTCTATTCCCTCCTGTTGTGTAGAAATTGCTTGTGCTTTCATACATGCCATTGAATAATCTGCTAATATTGGAACTCCCAGGCCTCCCTATTTTACTCCTAAGGACATTGTGTCTAGGCCAATTCTTGGGGGTGAATTCTGCCAAATAAACTTTTTCATGGCTGATTGGACCATATCCAGCCAGCTCTTTGGTATCTCCCTATTAATCATTTAAAATAAATATGTCCATTTGGGCAGAATATAAGATTTAAGAACATTTATCCTCCCCCACCATGATAACCCCATTGGCTTCCATTCTTTTAATTTCTTGTTTGTCTCACGGAGGAGAGGAATAAAATTCAATTGTGCTACATCTGCTGGGTCAGGACCTATTTTTATTCCCAAGTAATTTATATAATGTTTTGCCCATTCAAATCCGAATCTTTGTGATAGATTAGTCATCATGGTGTGATTTATATTGCTGGGTATTGCCAATGATTTGTCCATGTTAAGCCTGTATTCTGAATATGCGGAATAGTTTCTAATTTCCTCCATCAGACCAGGGAGAGAGTTAACCGGGTCTCACAAGGTAAGTATCACGTCGTCCGCGTATACATTTATTTTCATATTTTCTCCCATAGCCACAATTCCCCCAATTCTCTGATTATTTTGGATCTTTAGGGCCATGGGTTCTATGGATAACAGGTACAATAGGGGAGACAGGGGACAACCCTGTCTTACCCCATTATGGATACTGAACCATGTTGATTCAAATCCCATTCCCTTTACTTTTGCAGTTGGACCTACATATAAAGCCATTATGTTCTTGAGAATCCCTCCTTCCAACCCAAAGGACTTGAGTGTATGGTACATAAAATCCCAGCTGACCCTGTCAAAGGATTTTTCTGCATCCAATGACAGGGTCAGCATGGGTCTCCCATCCTTTTTGGCTATCTCCAGAATATCCAATAGTTTTCTAATATTATTTATTGAGGATCTCCTTGGGATAAATCCGGTCTGATCCCCATGAATTATTGATGGCATAATTAACTTTAACCTCTCCGCCAAAACTGACGAATACAACTTAACATCAACGTTCATTAATGCAATCGGTCTTTATATTTTCTGGGGTTTTGCTATTGGGATTATAAAGGCCCTGAGCATTTCTTGGGGAATTCCGTTCCTAAATTCGTTAAAAGCATTGGTCAAATCAACTTTTATCTGATCTTTTAATAATTTATAAAACCCATTATCGAAGCCATCTGGGCCCGGGGCTTTTTTCTGCTTTAACTTATTGATAGCCTTTTCTACCTCTTCCACTGTAATCAGTTTATTTAATGTATTCAGCTGTTCTGATGAGATTTTAGGAACCCCCGCACCATTTAAATAGTCCTGTATTTTTAATTCTGCTTCTTGTTTCGGTAGAGTATAGAGGTCACTATAAAATTTCATGAATGCTTCGCCAATCTTATCTGGCAATAATATGTCTATATTTCCATCTTTGATTTTTGCTATGACTCTTTTACGATTTTCTTGTTTTAGTCATTGATTTATGGGCCCTATTTCCATGGAAATACCATGTTCTGAGCAGTGATTCTAGAGTTCTATTGGCCCTAAAAATCAATATTTCATTAATATCTTTCTTGACATCTTCTATGATCTTGGTCCCTTGCAGACTAGGATTTGCTTTATTTTGGGCTGTGGCTTGTTCTAGACGTATATATAGCTGTGCTAGGGGTACGCCTCTCAGTTTTTTTCCCTTTATCTCTGAACTTATTAAGTGGCCTCTTATAACGCTCTTATAGGCGCACCATATCATAGGTGCAGTTACTGCGTCCCCTCTATAATCCCGAAAATAGTTTGCTGTCATTGTAATAATATTTAGCAAAATGTCCGGCTTATTTAGATAATATTGTTGTATTTGCCAATCCTTCCTAACCCTTCTACGCTGTTCCTTTAAGTCCATAATTATCGGATTGTGGTCGGAGCATGTAAATTCTGTAATCAATACTTTACTAACCCTACCTGTCAATTGTCTTGGCCCTAGTATAAGATCAATTCGGGAATAGGACAAATGTGTCTTAGAGAAACATGAAAAATCTTTCTCTTTTGGCTGAAAAACCCTCCAAATATCTAGTTGTTCATATATTTTCATGATCTCTCTCAGACGTCTAGCATTGCTGATGGTATTTTTGTTCATCCCAATCCAGTTAGAGCTTGCAATATCCTGGTGGGGGTCCATCACACAGTTAAAGTCCCCCAACAAGATTATAAAACCCTGGGCAATTCTTTGTATTTTTTTACAGATAAATTGAATAAACTTAATCGGAGTCTGATTGGGAGCATATACATTAGTAATTGCATATAGTATGTTATTTATCTCGACTATCACTATAATATACCTCCCTTCCGGATCGCACTCCTGGTATCTTATGTTGACTGCAAGTTCCCTAGCAAACAGAATGGCAACTCCTCTCTTTCTCTGATGGGGGAGGGAGGCATGAATCAATGTTTTTATCTTTGAATCTTAATGGGTCTGTCCCTCTCCAGTGAGTTTCCTGGAGGGCACAGACCATTATTCTCTCTTTTTAGAGGAAGTAAAAGTTTTTAATTACAAAAAATTGAACGGGGGGCTGGCACCACATAAGCCAAAACCAAACTGCAAAGATAAATGTGCACAGGTAGGAGTGGGGACAAAAGACCCTGGTCCGACGCACGTTTCACTACCACCGTGGCTTCGTCGGGGTGTAATTCCCCGTTTAGAACGGGGGATATATATCTGGTTTTGACAAAGGCTATGCGAAGAGCCAGCTCTGATTGGTCAATGATCACAAAGTAATACTGAACTCTGCCTAGATTGGCGTGTCAATGCTCTGATCATACTGGGGGTATGACATTTTCTTTTTTTTAAAAAGAAACCGCGCTCTTGCGCTTCTGTTCAATATTAAATAGGCACCTAAGGTGACATAATTAAGCAGTGAAAAGAAAACACAGAAGACTCAGCACACCGTTTAAGGGAGTTTAATCCACCAAAAAATAACCACGTTCCAGCCCAGCACTGAGCTTTTTCAAGTCTCAGTGCTGGGCTGAAACGTCATTATTTTTTGGTTGATTAAACTCCCGTAAACGGTGTGCTGAGTCTTCTGTGTTTTCTTTTTGCTTTATCGGCGTGAATGACGCTCCCTCGTTGCACCCGATACTTGTAAGTGTGCAGACCCATTCATACTTTTCATAATTAGGGAGTGAAAATCAGCTTATGTAGAATGTATATTAATTGAGATATAAACTGACTTTAGAGGGATAACTGCCGGAGAGGAAACACAGATGGTTGTAAAAGTGTCTGAATGTGAAAGTCACTGTGTTAGGGAAGAGAGATGAAATGGATATAATAAATGAGTACCGTATAATGAAAAGAGGAATTATAATGTAAAATGAGTGACAGAACACAACACTGTGAGGACAGAACTAGTGGAAATGGCACAATATTACTGTGCCATTTATTAATTAAATAAAAAGAAGTGGGTTATGTAAATGAAAAAAGCCTAGATGGCTATAAAAGTATATCAATGTGTAATTGTGTAATGACAAGGTGCTTGTGAAGAGTGATGGATTGGATATGCTGCAAAAGTGTAATGAAAGAGGGTTATAAACTATAGTATGAAATAAATTAAAATGTTAAATTAAAAGGGTTAATGCATGTCTTAGTAGTATCCCTGAGTTAATGGCGTAATATACCAGTAACATGCTCTAAGAATTTACACGGGACAGTTCTGATTTTCGGAAGAGAGGTAGAATTCGTCAAAACATCGGAAATAAAAACTGCAACACCATGTTCTTCATCTGTTCACTGGTGTCTGGGACACTGGAGACTGAATACTGTGCATGCGCAGTGCTGCCTGGTTGTGTGACAGCACAACTGCGCATGCTTGGTGGCGCTGTCAATATACCTCCCAGGGATACTGTCAAAGCATGCATGAACCATATATCTTAAGGGGTCACTAAAGGGTATACTCCATGAGAGAAACTGTAGTGATTTGAGACAGGAATTTCAAACTTAAGTACAAAGTAGCCTTAATAAAGGTTACTGGCCATTTAAAGCCAACAAATAATGCTTGAAACGGTCAACTGTGAATATTGTATAAATCACAGGTTTTATTTAATATGCAACATATCAAATATTTTGTATACACTTTATTAATATCATTTACACCACTAAAATGTGACTTTCTATGTTTCTATCAGTTTGATTTCAACAAAATGATGTCCATAAGCTTCTATATCTGAATTTCCCAACCACTTAGAGTCAAATTTCAACAGCTCAATAGCATAGGTAAGGGATGAAATTCGAAAATTTCGACTCTTTCAACCGAATTCTCCAACCTTATACTAAGTGAGGCCATTTTCGTCCATTGCTGCATTCATTTCACCATTCAATTCGGATGAATGAACATTTCACCTATGTTCATTCAATACATAGTATAAGGTTGGGGAATTCGGATGAAAGAGACAAATGTCAACAGCTCAATAGCATAAGGTAGGGCATGAAATTCGAATGAAATTCAGATTAATTAGACTCTTTGAACCAAATTCTCTAATAGGTGAATTATTTTCCATTCGTACGAATGAATATAACGAAACGAAAATAATGAATGAATTTCATCTGAAACGAATGCAGCAATGGACGAAATTCGTTTTGGACTAAATAAATAACATTTTCGTCCGAATGGACTAAAACGAAACGAAAATGTTAGTTTTGCCCATCTCTAATAGATTAATCCTAGACAGAAAAGATTATCGACCTTCACTGGAAATTTAACAATCACTAATGTTGCCGTTTAGACATTAATGAAAAAAAAAACTAAGAATTTTATTAAAGTATTAAATGCCACAAAAGATTAAAATCATTATACATAAAATGTGAGCATGTTTTGAAAAATACGAATTGCTGTTTACCTCTGATATACAGACAAGCAATTATTTCTTGCAGATTAATTGCAATTTTGTTAGACATCAATAATGCTAAACATCCTGGCAGTGAAATGTTCATGAAAAATTGCTTTCAGATAGTGTACTTGATGTACATAAGCGAGAAGATTAGTTCTGTTCTGTTTTTGTAAATGTAAAATGTTACAGTTTATAATATATAATAATTAGTCCAGCTCCATTCTAATATTTATTGCTCCCAATGCATTAATGCATTAATGTCCATTAATGATGATTCTATATACATTTTAATATAAAAATAAAGATAAATGCCTGGTAATGGGCAAAACTACTAATTTAAAAGAATGTCCTTCAAGTGGATGTAATAATGACTAACATTAACTAAAATCATTAACTAGACAGAAATAGAGACATATTCCCTCCCATCAATACTTATGTCTACTGTAAGGCCTGGTATGTCAGCAGAACACTGTAGAACATATCCCCACATCCCAGAAACATACACAAAAAATAAGTTAGGGCTCTGTGGTATTGATACCAAAGGAGGCAATATATATATTACCATTCTTAGTCTCTACCCTACAAAATATTTGGAAATATACTGGGGAGGGGCTGTTAGAAAATCCAACAACCACTCTAGGGATATAGTTCGGTGTAAGACTCAAATTGTAGAGATGGAATGTAGTTGAAGAGATTAAAATAAAGCTTTATTTAGAACTACAAAAAATTTAAACAATAAAAGTTGGTTTTCAATTAGTGACAACTCAGCAGGATGTCTGGACAGTGCAAGTGACTTCAATAAGTCATACAAAGTGTTGATTGCTGTCAGAGCTCTTATTGATATCAGATAATACAAGCTATTTGTCTATTTGGCCTTCCACACTATAGAGAATGTAATCTTGTTGCAGAGTACAGGAAGATATATATTTAAGTAAACAGAAACAATTCAAAGTAGAACTATCTACTGCAATGGTTAAAGTGTCCTAGTAATTAGCCTCAAATTAGAGGGAGAACATAGGTTTGCTATTCTGTGGCTAGTTCTAGAGTAACACAGGTGTGCGCTCTAAATAAACAGTGTAGTAGGGCTGGGGGGTGGGGGTGGGGGGGGGATAGCCTCAGTGGCTAGTTAGAATGGTTTCTTATCAGAGAAGTTACAACACTTGAGAGAAGACAATACTGTAGTATAACAGTGCAATAGATAGTGTTACATCATTTTAACACGCAGCAAGGATAATGCTTCCTTAGTAGCCAGAGTTGGGATACAAAACATCAGAGTGCCAATATTTATTTTAGCTACGGATATAATTTTTATGTAGCCCAGTGACTGGTCACAGATCAGACCCCTGATTGCTAGTGATTTTGGTAGCTAGTTAATTTCACCCCAACACTCCAATGAAAGATTATACTAACTGTTGTTTAATGGACCTATCTAAATGAATGAGGTTCCCCACTAAAGTATCACACTCTACACTGCCAGTATGATTTTTAATCGGCCCATAGCCTACTATTTGCAAACAGGTACAAGAGCATCCCTATCCCTGAGTTCCCTTATAGAGACTAGGAGACCGTTCATGTCCCCATAATCACCACTTGCAGATTGTTGCTACCCAATGGTGTCACCCCCCCTGGATTTCCTCCAATACCATGCCAAACAGATTCCTTAGTAATGCCAGTCAGATGGCCCATTAAATATGCCACATACAGGAGCCCCACAAATTATGTCACACACAATAATAATATGTCAGTATTATTTTGCTGTTAATAAGCCAGACAATTTTCCTAATATGCCAGTAAGATTGTGCCATTCAGATGCCAGTAAGATTGTGCCATTAAGATGCCAGTAAGATTGTGCCGTTAAGATGCCAGTAATATTGTGCCATTCAGATGCCTGTATTATTGTGCCAATGAGATGCCTGTATTATTATGCCATTGAGATGCCAGTAATATTGTGCCATTCAGACACCAGTAATATTGTGCCAATGAGATGCCTGTATTATTATGCCACTGAGATGCCAGTAATATTGTGCCATTCAGACACCAGTAATATTGTGCCATTCAGATGCTTGTATTAGTGTGCCATTCATATGCCAGTAATATTGGGCCATTCAGAATCCTGTATTATTATGCTATTCAGATATCTGTATTATTGTACCATTCAGATACCAGTAATATTGTGCCATTCAGATACCAGTAATAGTGTGCCATTCAGATGCCTGTATTATTGTGCCATTCAGATGCCAATAATATTGTGCCATTCAGATGCCAGTAATATTGTGCCATTCAGATGCTTGTATTAGTGTGCCATTCAAATGCCTGTATTATTGTGCCATTCAGATACCAGTAATATTGTGCCATTCAAATTCCTGTAATATTGTGCCATTCAAATTCCTTTAATATTGTGCAATTCAAATGCCTGTATTATTGTATTATTGTGCCATTCAAATGTCTGTAATATTGTTCCATTCAGATGCCTGTATTATTGTGCCATTCAAATGCTGTAATATAGTTCCATTCAAATGCCTGTATTATTGTGCCATTCAGATGCCTGTATTATTGTGCCATTCAGATACCAGTAATATTGTGCCATTCAAATGCCTGTAATATTGTGCCATTCAAATGCCTGTAATATTGTGCCATTCAAATGCCTGTAATATTGTGCCATTCAAATGCCTGTATTATTATGCCATTCAGATGCCTGTATTATTATGTCATTCAAATGCCTGAAATATTATGCCATTCAGATACCAGGAATATTGTGCCATTCAAATGCCTGTAATATTGTGCCATTCAAATGTCTGTAATATTGTGCCATTCAAATGCCTGCATTATTGTGCCATTCAAATGTCTGTAATATTGTTCCATTCAGATGCCTGTATTATTGTGCCATTCAGATACCAGTAATATTGTGCCATTCAAATGCCTGTAATATTGTGCCATTCAAATGCCTGTATTATTGTGCCATTCAAATGTCTATTATATTGTTCCATTAAGATGCCTGTATTATTGTGCCATTCAAATGCCTGTAGTATTGTGCCATTCAAATGCTTGTATTATTGTGCCATTCAGATGCCTGTATTATTGTGCCATTCAGATACCAGTAATATTGTGCCATTCAAATGCCTGTAATATTGTGCCATTCAAATGCCATAATTATTATGCCATTCAGATGCCTGTATTATTATGTCATTCAAATGCCTGAAATATTATGCCATTCAGATACCAGTAATATTGTGCCATTCAAATGCCTGTAATATTGTGCCATTCAAATGCATGTAATATTGTGCCATTGAAATGCCTGTATTATTGTGCCATTGAAATGCCTGTAATATTGTGCCATTCAGATGCATGTATTATTGTGCCTTTCAAATTCCTGTAATATTGTGCCATTCAAATGCCTGTATTATTGTGCCATTCAGATACCAGTATTATTGTGCCATTCAAATTCCTGTAATATTGTGCCATTCAAATGCCTGTATTATTGTGCCATTCAGATGCCTGTATTATTGTGCCATTCAAATGCCTGACATATTATGCCATTCAGATACCAGGAATATTGTGCCATTCAAATGCCTGTAATATTGTGCCATTCAAATGCCTATATTTTTGTGCCATTCAGATACCAGTAATATTGTGTCATTTAAATGCCTGTATTAGTGTGCCATTCAAATGCCTGTAATATTGTGCCATTCGGATACCAGGAATATTGTGCCATTAAATTGCCTGTATAATTGTGCCATTCAAATGCCAGTAATATTGTGCCATTCAGAGCCCAGTAATATTGTATGGTTACAGTGCTCGTTTTCTTCCTCCCTCCTCCCTCCGTTCCCCAGTACTTACCGCCTGGCTGCTGCTCCGTGTCCCTGGACACCTCCTCCGTGCAGTCTTCCCTCCTACGTCACATCCGGTCGCAGGGCCTTTTTTAAACTTTTTTTTTCTGGCGGCTGCATCCAGTGGATGCGGCTGCCAGAGAAAAAAGAATAAAAGTAGAGGACCGCGATGGGCTGCGGGGGGATGCCGGCAGCACTGGTGTCACCCCCGTTGGTGGGGGTCCGCATACCCCGCACCCCCCTCGGGACACCACTGCCTGCTTTTTCAAAGACAAACCCCATCTGAGGAAGACCAGGGTTTTAGATATGTGCTGTTGTGACTGCTGAAACACCCCTGCAATGGGATGGATCCTACGATATTAGAACTAACAGTGGAGCGTGCATTAAGTACATAGTACTAAATATGGTGGGAAATAACCCCTGTACTGCCAAAAAAAGGATTAAGTCCAAAGTTTCTTTTATTGTAAAAAACCCTGCAAATAGTGTAAACCACTGTTATTGGGTATCAAATAACGATGGGCAAAAGCTAAAGAGATAAAAATTATAAAGATGATCAAATGAAAGATGTAGGGGGGGAATTGGTAGGTGGAGAGGTTCATATGATGAGCTAGTATGTTGAAAGGAGTGCCAGGTACCTCATTCTTTGAGGAATGAAGAATAATTAATTCCTTCATTCAGACCTTTCGGGGATAGAATATCAAGAGTATATATGGACCTAGCCTCCCAATTGTTCACTGTTTCAATTTCCTTTCGGGTTGTTTATATAAAATTTCTCAATGGCTTGAAAGGTTAGAAAATTCAGATCACCGTTGCGAGTCTCCCCCAAATGTGTCTTGAAATAGGTGTATCTAATTCACTTCTGATCGTATGTTTGAGCACTCTAACCTTATTGGCTTTCCTGGTTTTTCCTGCATATTGCTTACCGCAATGACAAGTCATCAAGTACACTATGCCAATCGTATCACAGTTGATAAAAGAAGATATTGTAAAATTTTTCTAATACTATTCCTGTGAAATGTCTTTGAAGGTCTTATGTATTTGCAGGCCTTACAATGGCTGCATTTAGAGCAGCCCTTTAAGGGCTGGTTAAGCCATGTATGAGTAATACGTTCGGAGTAGTGACTAGGTATCAATTTGTCGAGGAGTGATTACCTGAGAAAGAGTGGTGTCAGATGTAAAAATTGGCCAGCATTTTGGCATGGAGTGTTCTTTGACAAGCTTTTTTAAGGGTTTTTTTTGGGGTACCCTTTTTCCGGAAATTATTTTCTCAAATCCCGGATCTCAGATCTAGCCCCAGTTAATTTTGAATAAGGTGTTCAACAAAGGAATGATAATAAGGAATTCCTGTGAAATCTCTACCCTGCTTAACTAATTGGATTCTGTCTGGGCACATATGCATCCTACAGACTGCCGTTATTCACGTTACGTGTTCTTTCTGCAGGCTGTAGAACACACACTGTCTTACTTGGTGACATAGAGACAGGTGTTGCTCATCCTTCCAAGCACAAGGATGAAATGAGAACAGGTTCCAAAGGGGATGGAGAATCATAAAGTGATTCATAAAGTGTTTAGCCCTATCATTTTTTATAGGGCAATCTGGAATGGGATCTTGAACCGCACCATATGGAGGCCCTAGAGTGCCCCTTAGCAGCCATATCACATTAATACATGTTCTTGACCTGCATTTCTAGAAGTAAACAACTGTAAAAGGAAGTTGGCTGAGGGCAAGAGGCAATAATGGTGTCGATTTGACCATAGAGAGCAGTGTGTCACCCTTGCAATGTGGGGGGTGGAATTTAGCCCTGAGTGAGATTAGGGATCGCAGTCAAATTGGCAGTCCCGCCATCTTGACAGAATTTTACCATTACTGAAAAAAATAATACATTTATGCTATTCCCAATTTCAAGTGTACTGTAATAACATTGCTTATGCAAAAACACAATGTACATCCCTCTGGGACTCAGTTGCCATGGACACGTTTGTCATCTAAGAATTATAATTACAGTACAAAATACTGATAAGCTAGATAACACTACATTTGAGAAATGTGTTCCTTTTGTTCTACACCTTTGCCATTGTCAGTCACTTCTTATCCTAGCAACTTGTTTCAGTCTTTTACTAACTTGCTGCCAATGATAGACACATAATATGAGCAATGATCTCAGTGGCTCTGTTCTGTGGAGAATGGGATGGCTGATAAGAGTAGAAAACAGGAAGACTGTGTTTATTAAAAACATGGTTAACGACAATGGATGTGCCAGGCACATCCCTGAAAAACCTCCCATTGGTGACAAAGGTTTTGATCGCAGTATGCCTGTTGGCATACCACGATCGGGGTAAAACTGACATTCTGAGTGCTTAAGGACCAAGACACTCCAGCCTTGTCTATAGAGCCCCCCTCCATTACATCCAACAGCCAATTACAACAACTGCAAGTGTTTAGCTGTCAAAGCCAGTGTTTTAGGCTATAGTGCCCCATGACAATCATGGGGCAGAGAGAGACTAATTAGAGTATGGACAACTTGTCTAAGTCCCCCAAGTAAGTCACAGCCCCTCAGATATATATCAGATATATATATATATTTTTACATTTATTTAATTTTTGCACATTTTCAGAATACAAAACATTAAAATTTCTAGTAGACTCAACAGTAGACAAACATTAACATTGATAACAAACAGAAGATGAAAACAAGACATGCTTAAGATTATGAGGAACTGAAAACAAAGAAAAATGCTTGCAGATTATATTTCGTCCTGTTATCTATGAATAAACAATAACATACATACACAGTGTCTTGGTGTATTTATACAATAATATTTTTTCTTATCCTTAAGTGTCGGGAAAGGGAGGGAAAGGGACCCAGATACTCTAAAGTGCAATATTGACATCAGTCACTCAGGGGTTACAGACCACAAGGGCTTTACATATATATAGGGTGATAGGTTTTATCAGGGGGGGGCAAAATTTATATATTTGCTCCTGGTGCATCTCCATCTTCCAGAGATTGTATGCCTCCTCTGGGAGATTAGATCGTTTCCCACTAATAAACCGCTATCTGGTTCCTACATATCTCCCATACTGGAACATATGTAGATTTCCAGTTTCTCGCAATGAGAATCTTTGCTGCGGACAGGATATGTTCAGCTAGATACTTCTGTATTGATGTCATGTTGGACCAGTAGAGGTGGAGGATACAAACTTCATATTGTCTATTCATTTTAATTCCCAAAGCTTGCAATAGCTTGATTATCATCAAGCTTGGGCATGTCCACTATATACGTCTGAAGGTTTCTACCTCCCTGCAACCCCTCCACCATACATTAGACGTTCCTTGATATCTCTTCCCTACCCTCTCAGGGGTCATGTACCATCGGTACATAATTTTATAATGTAGTTCGAGAAGATTCAAACAGTGGATCTATTTCCTCTGAAACCAATCTGAAAGGTTAATCTCACATCCCATTTCAATCTCCCATTTTCACGGAGCATTAGGCTTATTTATAGTGGCTTTAGTAAAGATTTTACTCTTTACCAGTCTTTAAATCTTGATTTCCTCTTTTAAGGAGTCCTGAAAGCTCTTTTTTTGCTCCTTTTGCCTTCCCTGTTCTCTTAGTATGAAGACTCTAACTCTCAATTAGCTGTAATGCACGGGGTCCAGGATGGTAAGGGACCCAAGTCTTTGCAGCCACAACCAGGCCCTGTGAAGTAGCTGCTGCATCCAGGTCCCAGGGCTAGAGAGGAAATGAACTAAGTGATAGCCAAGCAGAGCTAAAACAGAAAAGTGACTGAGGGATAGCCAGGGCCGGTGCAAGGATTTTCGTCTACACAGGCGAAGGTGCATTTTGGTGCCCCCCTACTCTGATCCGCCATGCCTCCCACACCATTAAGCCTCCTTACATTATATATATATATATATATATATATATATATATATATATATATATATATATATATATCTATATATATATATGAATAATGTATAGTGTAGAAAATAAATACATCTAAATATTCAACTTGCATGCTCTAAATGTTATTGAAACCCTTAAACACAAAGACACCCTTGCAGTCACACACAGAGACACCCTTACCACTTACACACACACAGTTACACCAATTCACACATAACCTGAGACACACTATTTTGCCACTCAATATGCCAGTATTTAGCCCAGGGGTCCTCAAACTTTTTAAACAGGGGGCCAGTTCACTGTCCCTCAGACTGTTGGAGGGCCGGACTATAGTAAAAACAAAAACTATGAACAAATTCCTATGCACACTGCATATATCTTATTTTGCAGTGAAGGAACAAATACAATATTTAAAATGAAGTAAAGTTAAATCAACAAACTTACTAGTATTTCAATGGGAATATTATGCCAGTCAGAGCCCAGTAATATTATGCCAGTCAGATGCGCCGGGAATATTATGCAAGTCAGAGCCCAGTAATATTGTGGCAGTCAGATGCCCAGGAACATTATGCCAGTCAGAGCCCAATAATATTATGCCAGTCAGAGCCCAGGAATAGTGTGCCAGTCAGATGCCCAGGAATATTATGCCAGTCAGATTCCCAGGAATATTATGCCAGTCAGATGCCCAGGAATATTATGCCATTCAGATGCCCAGGAATATTATGCCAGTCAGATGCCCAGGAATATTATGCCATTCAGATGCCCAGGAACATTATGCCAGTCAGATGCCCAGGAATATTATGCCATTCAGATGCCCAGGAATATTATGCCAGTCAGATGCCCAGGAATATTATGCCATTCAGATGCCCAGGAACATTATGCCAGTCAAATGCCCAGGAATATTATGCCAGTCAGATGCCCAGGAATATTATGCCAGTCAGATGCCCAGGAATATTATGCCAGTCAGAGCCCAAGAATATTATGCCAGTCAGATGCCCAAGAATATTATGCCAGTCAGATTCCCAGGAATATTATGCCAGTCAGATGCCCAGGAATATTATGCCAGTCAGAGCCCAAGAATATTACGCCAGTCAGATGGCCAGGAATATTCTGCCAGTCAGATGCCCAGGAATATTCTGCCAGTCAGATGCCCAGGAATATTATGCCAGTCAGATGTCCAGGAATATTATGCCAGTCAGAGCCCAAGAATATTATGCCAGACAGATGCCCAAGAATATTATGCCAGTCAGATGCCCAGGAATATTATGCCAGTCAGATGCCCAGGAATATTATGCCAGTCAGATGCTCGTTATACCTCCCTCCTCCCCCCTTCCCCAGACCCCAGTACTTACCTCCATGCTGTTGTTCAGGTCCGTGGCTGAGAGGGAAGCGCTGTGCACTCCCCTCCAGCCGCGCGGATCAATAAAGTGTGTTGATTAAGACTGTATTGATCCGCGAGGCTGGAGGGGAGTGCAGAGCGCTTCCCTCTCAGCCACGGACCTGAACAGCAGCATGGAGGTAAGTAAAGGGCCTGGGGGAGCGGGCGATTTTCCCACCCCCCCATTGGGGCGCCCTAAGGCAGCCGCCTGTGCTGCCTTACGGTAGCGCCGGCCCTGGGTATAGCAGAACTGAAATGTGCAGGGCTACAGGACAAAGGGATAACATAAGCAATATAAAGCAGAAACCAAACTGAGGGTAAGCTTAAGGAACACAAAAGGCACATACAAAAGAACAAACATAAATACAGGAACTAGTTTAACACTAAGGATGGTAAAGGTGGGGGTTTGGTTCAACAAATTGGCCAATTTAGATGTTAGATTGCCAACCACCTCAAGGTACCCCAGATTAGGCAAGTCCCTAACTAATACATAATATTAGCAAAGCATAAATAGAATCTAAGACACATAAATTACATTGAACTTAAACATGAGAAACTACCTGTAGACTGCTGCAAAGGACTGAACAGAAATGGGTGTGTTTTAAATAATAAATTGAAGAGGCAGAGTTAATAAGAAAACCTGCAATGGACCATAAGGACAGGCAGAGAGGTATACAGTGCAGGACAGGTATACAGGGCAGGAATAAACATAAATGATAATCAAGAAAGAAAAGCAAGAAGGATTAAGAATTGCGTGGATACAGCCTGGATGAGTCTGCACAAGGGTGCATGGTTACAAATACCTCACTAGGTGGTAGTGAGAATTTGTCTACTAGCCAGTGGCGGATCCAGGGGGGGGGGGGGCAACGGGGCAATTGCCCCCCCCCCCCCGAGAAGAGAGAAAAAAAAAAAAAAGACACTTTAAAAAAAAAAAAAACGCGCTTGCAGGCAGAGACAGAGGTGAGAAGGGATCGGAAGATCCCCCTCAATCTCTCTGCCTGCCGGCAGGCTGCACGGGGAGAAACCTCCGTGCTGCCTGTTCGGCTCCCCGTGCAGTGTGCCGACACGGAAGTGCCGACAGGTCACGTGACCGGCGAGCTGACGTCATACGCGCGCCGGGTCACGTGACCTGTCGGCACAACCATCTGTGAGACGAACAGGCAGCATGGAGAAGACCATGCTGCCTGCCACTAGCCACCAGGGAAAGGTAAGTGCTGGGGATATGGGGGGAATGTACTGGGGAAAGAGGCAGGGGCTTATTAATGATAGGAAACACTGGCATATTACTGGGCAAATTGGCTGGGGATATTAAATGGCAAATAACTGGCATATTACTGGGCAAATTGGCTGGGGATATTAAATGGCAAATAACTTTCATATTACTGGGCAAATTGGCAGGGGATATTAAATGGCAAATAACTGGCATATTACTGGGCAAATTGGCAGGGGATATTAAATGGCAAATAACTGGCATATTACTGGGCAAATTGGCTGGGGATATTAAATGGCAAATAACTGGCATATTACTGGGCAAATTGGCTGGGGATATTAAATGGCAAATAACTGGCATATTACTGGGCAAATTGGCAGGGGATATTAAATGGCAAATAACTGGCATATTACTGGGCAAATTGGCAGGGGATATTAAATGGCAAATAACTGGCATATTACTGGGCAAATTGGCAGGGGATATTAAATGGCAAATAACTGGCATATTACTGGGCAAATTGGCAGGGGATATTAAATGGCAAATAACTGGCATATTACTGGGCAAATTGGCAGGGGATATTAAATGGCAAATAACTGGCATATTACTGGGCAAATTGGCAGGGGATATTAAATGGCAAATAACTGGCATATTACTGGGCAAATTGGCTGGGGCATATAAAATGGCAAATAACACTGGCATATTACTGGGCAAATTGTCAGGGGCATATTAAATGGCAAATAACACTGGAATATTATTGGACAAATTGGTTGGGGCATATTAAATGGCAACTAACACAGGCATATTATTGAGCAAATTGGCAGGGGCATATTAAATGGCAAACAACACTGGCATATTATTGGGAGAATTGGTAAAATTGGTAGGGGCATATTAAATGGCAAATAACACTGGAATATTATTGGGCAAATTGGCTGGGGCATATTAAATGGAAAATAACACTGGAATATTATTGGGCAAATTGGCTGGGGCATATTAAATGGAAAATAACACTGGAATATTATTGGGCAAATTGGCTGGGGCATATTAAATGGCAACTAACACTGGCATATTATTGGGCAAATTGGCTGAGAGAGCCATACATGGGAAGGGAGAAGAGAGAGACATAAATGGGATGGTAGAGGAGAGACAGACAGACATGGGTTCGCAGAGGAGAGACAGACAAATATGGGATGGCAGAGGAGAGACAGACAGATATGGGAAGGGGAGAGGAGACAAACAGACATGGGAAGGGAGAGGAGAGAGACATAAATAGGAAGGGAGAAGAGAGAGACATAAATGGGATGGTAGAGGAGAGACAGACAGACATGGGATGGGAGAGGAGAGACAGAGAGATGGGAAATGAGAGAAGAGACAGATGGACATGGGAAAGAAGAGGATACATAGACGGACATGGGAAGGAAGAGGAGAGAAACGGGCATGGAAGGAAGGGAGACAGAGGGACACGGGGAGAGAGAGGAGTGCGACAGACATGGGAAGGGAGAGGAGCGTGACAGAAGGACATGAGAGAGAGGAAAAGACAGACGGACATGTGCCCCTCCCGAGATCAGACTCTGGATCCGCCCCTGCTACTAGCATGGAGAAAGATTTAAGATTCTCTGCTTCCCATAGTTGTACATATTTCATTAGGCTATACTCTGCCCAATTGGCCATCCTTATATTAGTTATATTCTTATCAAAGAAGATGAGAGAGGAGTTCGAGAAGGGGGAAAATCAATATCCATTTTCTTCTTGAATTTACTCCAGAAGGTTATCAAGCCAGTAAGAATTAAATTCGTTTATATTTTTGAGCTATATACATTTCTTCAGTGGTGTATCTTGGTTTTGTGCTGCCCTAGGCAGACAAAATTTGGGCACCCCCCCTACCCATGATGCACACCCACGACATGACCCATAACCCACGTTGCACACCAAGGACATGCCCCATCACCGCATTTACATGCCTCCATCACCCCATCACATTGCCAATATTTCCCAGCAAATTTGCCCAATAATATGCCAGTATTATTTGCCATTAATAAGACACAGCCAATTTGCCTGATAATATGCCAGTATTTGCCATTTAATTTGCCCCTGCCAATTTGCCCAATCTTATACCAGTGTTATTTGCCATTAATATGCCCCAGCCAATCTGCCCAATAATATGCCAGTATTTGCCATTTAATATGCCCCTGCCAATTTGTCCAATATTAAGCCAGTGTTATTTGCCATTAATAAACCGCTGCCAATATTCCCATATCCACAGCACTTGCCTTTTTCCCTGGTGGCTAGTGGCAGTGTCCTCCATGATGCCTGTTCAGCTCCCAGGCGGTTATGCCGACAGGTTATGTGACCGGTCGGCACTTCTGTGTCACACTGCAAGGGAAGCCAAACAGGCAGCCCAGAGGTTTCTCTGCGCTGCCTGTTTGGCTCCCCGTGCAACCTGCTGGCAGGCAGAGGGAAGGTGAGGGGGGATCTCCGATCCCCTCTCACCTCCGTCTCTGCCTGCAAGCGTGTTTTTTTTTTTTTTTTTAAATGGGCGGATTTAAAAAAAAAATAAAAAATTTCCTCTCCTCAGGGCTGGGGGGCGCTGCCGCCCCCCAAAATTTGCCGCTCTAGGCATCCTTGCAGTAAATACAGCACTGCATTTCTTCTTTTTTTATTGAGGGACAATAAGTAACTTAGATCAGGAGTATTAAGTAAGTTGGCTTCATATTTATACCACTCCTCGTCTATCTCATCTTCCGACAGCCATTTCGATAGATGCCATATCTGTGTTGCATCATGATATGATTGTATGTCGGGTAGACCAATACCTCCCTGTTTGACATTTCTTTTTAGGATCTTTTGGGCAATACGTCATCTATTCACTCCCCCTACATGATTCTAAAATAATGGCTGTGTCTCCCTCAACCAAGCAGAAGGAAAGCATAATGGAATCAACCTAAACATATATATCCATTTTGGGAGAATTTACACTGTTATACTATTTAACCTCCCCCATCAGGATACTTCAATGTTACTCCAGATCTTCAAAGTATCTCTGGTCTGTTGATACAGGCTTTTAAAATTGTTCTCTAAGAGGTCTTGCGGATCAGCCCCTCAGATTTCTTAAAAATAAGAAATAGTTTTAAAAACTATTTTAAAATTAACCATATGGCTAGATTTGGGGTTAGGGTTTGGGCTAAAACAAGATGGTTTGTAAAACACAATTCACTACTTTTACTCATTGCCTTAAAACAACATAAAAACATGGAGTATTCTTAAACTTAGGACAAATAACAGTAAATAAAACAGAGTAAAATTACAGCTAAACACAAACACTGTAGAAGTGTCAAAATAGCCATTGTCATGAAGTGTACAGCATTTCCAAACTTACAAAAATTAACACAACACACCGCTATGCTTGAAAAGTAAAAAAAAAGTGTTTAATATCCAAAAACAATGATATGGTGAGAAGAAATTCCACTGAACTTGTCTGATCAAAAAAGGATTAATGACAATTTTTTCTTCAATTCTCCAATTCATTTCTTCAACTTAATTGGCTTAACAATGAAATTGTAGATAATTACAGAAATCTTAAAACAAGAGTATATTGTTCCAAGTCATCATAGCAGTTTATTGTGTTGAATTTTTATATGAGAAGCAAATATGATTAAAAAAAAAGTACTTTATTGTATTAGAGCTTGCAAAACAAACACAAATTAGTATTTGTTTGAATAATATTGGACCACATTGATTGTGATCACTATTCTTGAATTTAAGATCATATTCCTTATTGACTGTGCTAGTATGACACAACTCACTATACATTAATTCATTTCAAATGCTTATGCAGAACTTATGCAGTGACCTGCACTAAATTGCAGGGCAATGTGCCGAAAGCCATTTTGCACAAGGCAGTAATGAAATGCAAGATGTTTGAAGGTCACATCTCTTGATATTCTATCTGCTAAGGTGTGATATGTGCCTGTTTATCAGGATTGTAAGTGACAAATATGCGCCTGAAACTCCTTGATACCTATTACTGATCAAGTAGAGTAGAGAAGATGGACTCACTGAAGCATTACATTAAAAGATTGCACTAATAATTTTATAATTGTGTTAATGGAATTTAAATATCAGGTGATGATAATGCAGACTGCTTTTTGTTCCCATTTTTCAATTAACAGAGAGGTCTTTGAACACTCTTTAATTGTGTTTCTGTTATAACTAATCAGGCCTGCCTGCTCTGAGTTATGTTCTCTTCTCTTGTTGAGTTGGCCAATGTGATAATGTAACCTGCTTTTTGTGCAGTGAGATCTTTATAAATTAAGCTTTTCTGGAGACACCATATTTTCATGCACAAAATATGTTTGAAATCCTAGTCCTCCCAAGCTAGGATTTCATTCTGTGTCTGCCCTTCATTGAGGGCAGAAGCTAAAGAGATAGGCTGCAAGTTTGTTTTTGTTTTTTGCCGGCACAATTTTTTAAAAAATAGGTGTATTATTTATTTTTATGGATGACCCACTACATGTACCAAAGCTCAGGATACAGGGCATCGCTTGACATCTGATTTAAGTATTTATTGCCAACAGGGAACACTTTGCGTTCCAAGGGGCATGAGCAGTGATTTTCATTCACTCAAAGAATGTTTTTTTGTCCCTGTGGTGTATCACCCACTGTTTGAATTATGTACGCACACACATATAAACTCTGGTCCGTCTAATTTAACCCCTTAGTGACAAGACATTTTTAACTTGACTTTCCCTTGGTGACAATGGCTGTTTTGACATTTCTGGAGTGTTTGGGTTTATCTGTAATTTTCTTCTCTCTCACATACTGTACCCACACAAATGATATGTTGTTTTTTTTCGTTGTCATAAGAAGGGCTTTTATTAGATACCATTATGTTCATCATATCTTATAATTTACTACAAAAAAAATCATAAAATATGATGAAAATTAAAAAAAAACAACTTTTTCTAACTTTGACCTAAAATATAGTTTACACAAATACAATCATTAAAGAAGACCCCATCGGAATAGTTTCTAAATGTTGTCCTGAGTTCAGAAATATGTATATTTCCATATTTTCCGGTATTTTTTTGCGAGTTATGGGGCAAAAACCAAAAATAGTGTTTTTTTTTTCTATATTGACCTTTTGACCCCAACCTGAACCCTAAATTTAACCCTAACACTAAATTTAACCCCAACTCTAACCCTTATGCTATCCCTTAATATATTTTAATTTCATTTTAACCCCATCCCTTATGCTAAAAATGATTTAATTTTACCCATATCGGCTAACATATTACTAGTTTTAAGCTAATTAAATCTTTTTTTTTTTTTTACATTGAAATGTTGCTTGGCTGCCTCTATGGGCAGTCAAGCAGCATATTCAGAGCGACGGAAGTGAATTTACTTTCACTTCCGAAGCTCAGACCACCAGAAGGCATAGCCATATTGACAGAGCATGCTGCTCCGTCAATATGGCTCCCACGATCAATCCGTGGGGTGATCGTGGGTGCCCCAGATAGGGAATTTCGGTTCTGGCTATTGCCTCGACATCGAGACAATAGACCAGCACTGTTAAAACGGTTTTCGCTATCAAAAACCGCTTGTTTCACCACAGGACGAGCCAGGTACGTCCATTGTAGGGAAAGGAGTTCCCGCCAGGACGTGCTTTAATGGCATTAGCGGTGGGTATTGAATCATAAATGCCCTTTAATTTGCCACTAAGCCCACGGGAGCCATTGAAGTTACCCCAATCCCTTTTGAATGGTTTAAGAAACAACAATGAAAAAGCATTTTATTTACTTTAATGCAGTGATTTATGTATGAAAACAAAACAAAACATTTTTTGACTTTGCTCCCACTTTAAAATCTCTCAAAGCTTCCTGCCATGAGCTGATTTTTAAAACATGTAGTGATTATAATCCTGCATCTAATCTCTAGTAAGAGCTTTAGGAAGGTGCTCATTGACAGCCATGACCTCCTTTTCACAAAAGGCAGGTTTTAGCAAAAAGCAAATAAATATATTAATTTAATAATTAATATATAAAAACAAACAAACAAGACATTTAAGATTTGTTACACACTTTGTACTCAATTTTCAAATCTGTTCATCATTTTTTTTTTTTAAATTAAACTACATGCAAACAGAAATGTCATAGGAAATTTCTGATGACAAGTACACTTTAACCAGATATAATAAATGAACAAAAAATATATTTATAATGTATTACAATACTAGTCCTTAACCTACCCTTGGTTTGGGGATTATATGATTCCATTTATTGTAAATCCTATAATGGTGTCTGGGCTGTATCCTTCATTGTTGAAAAAAATACAAGATTTTGAAAATATTGAGTCTGTTGTACGGAATAACAAGTTGCATGCTGGGTCGAAATGCAATGTTAATCCAATTATGATAATGCTTTTTGTGGATGTGAATATTTTATTGAGAATGTCTAGGATTTCAAGAATTTCAGACTCCTTTCATTTAACAAAAGAGAACAAACTTTCAGATCAGCCAGAAATTATATCTGCTTTACCGAGACAAGCATTGCTGCAAGCTTCCCACGATATATATATATATATATGATTGTGTTGAATCAGAAATAACAGAGCACAACATACATAGTACAATAGCCTCAGTGCTTGTCTGCTTGTCATTCACAAAGCATTTCAATCTGTTCTGTGGTGAAAAGCCACTAAATATGGAGAATTTCATGTGGCCCTAATCCTGGCTAAAAACTCCATAGATTCTATTGTATTTCCTCACAAATGTTATTTAGTTTCGACCCATAACCTGAGCTTCTTCATAACATGCTGCCCTCCCTATTAAAAACATGAACAACACTGGTTTGATGATTTCCTGATTTTCCTTGAGCTAAAGTATAATGCAATGTTGAAGAGTAAACTTGCCATGGCACAGAGTGTAATACAATAAAGTTCATTTTATGGATTGCTTTGCACCACAAGGTTCTTAGACACCTTTTAGACGTTTTCCAATTAAATGGAATCTAGAAATCAACAGACAATGAGTACAAGGGATTCTCGTTTCTGTATTACTACTTACAACAAAAAAATAGTAGGGTTTATTGTGAATCTTACACTTTGCAATAACTTCCTTAGGCACCATGGAGGCAAGTCTGAAACACCAGGAAAAGGTGCTGTCTCAGCCTGCAATAGCAGTGAGGATTTTAATATGTCTAGTGACATATCACAGGGGATAGAAACATAGAATGTGTCGGCAGATAAGAACCTTTCGGTCCATCTAGTCTGCCCAATTTTTTTTTTTTTTAGTACTTTTATTAGTCCCCCGTTCCCGGTCTTATAGCTAGGATAGCCTTGTGTCTATCCCACGCATGCTTAAAATCCTTGACTGTGTTTACCTCTACCACTTCTGCTGGCAGGCTATTCCATACATCCACTACCCTCTCAGTAAAGTAATACTTCCTGATATTACTTTTAAATCGTTGCCCCTCTAATTTAAGACTATTTCCTCTAGTTGTGGTAGTTTTTCTTCTTAAAAATATACTCTCTTCCTTTACTGTGTTGATTCCCTTTATGTATTTAAATGTTTCTATCATATCCCCCCTGTTACGTCTTTCCTCCAAGCTATACATGTTAAGATACTTTAACCTTTCCTGGTAAGTTTTATCCTTCAACCCATGAACCAGTTTAGTTCCAGGATGGGACAGTTCATCGCGGCTGCATCAACGTAGTTGCTTCACCGTCCCCTCGTGCGCGTTGGCCACTTCATCGTGCAAGAGGTCATTGTGGGGACGGTTCATCCAGGATTGCTGAAGGCAAGTATTATTTGGGGGGGGGGGGGTGTAGCATTAGTATTTGGGTTCATTTTAGTATTAGGGTTTGGGGGGTTTATTTTAGGTTTAGGGTTTGGGGCGAGTTAATTTAGTATTTGGGTTCGGGGGGAGTTAATTTAGTATTGGGGATTGGGGGAGTTAATTTTAGTATTAGAGCTCGGGGGGGTTTATTTAGTATTAGGGCTCGGGGGTGTGTCAATTTTAGTATTAGAGCTCGGGGGGTCAATTTAGTATTAGGGTTTGGGGGGAGTTAATTTTAGTATTAGAGTTTGGGGGGATTCATTTTAGTATTAGGGCTCGGGGGGGTTAATTTTGTATTAGAGTTGGGGGGAATCACTTTTAGGGGGTTCATATATTGGGGGGTGTAGGATTGTAAGCTTTGACAGTTCAGCACTTATATTGCCGCGATGAAGTGTTCATCTTCATCGCTGACAGTTCAGTGTTCAAAATTACACCGCGAAGAAGTGTCCTAGACCTCATATCACAATCCATTGCCTTTCACCCCCAAATGTGGGGATATGGGTGGGCTGAGGTGATCCTGGTTGCCTTAACAGTTAGGCAGACCAGGTTCAACCATTATTTTTTTTGCATTTATTAATGTGATCACTGTTAAAATCAATCACACTGATCAGATGGAATAAATGCAAAAAATACTGTAAATGACAATCAGTGTTCTGTAAACACTGACTGTCAAAATCCTCCCTTTCTCTCACTGATACACTTTATTCTTACATCATAGAGAGAGGAGATAAATATACTGTGTTCCAGAAAAAAAAAGTAAAAAAACACAAAAAACACCTCTGTGCCATTTTTATACTCTTTATTAAATTGCATACATTACACAAAGGGCTAAATCTCAAAAGAAAGCCCTATCTGTCCTTAAAAAAACAATATGTAATAGGTGGGGAATCTGGGGATTTATTTAAGAAGCAAGTGTGCACTTTAATTTTAATGCACACATAGCTCAAGTAGCAAAATAGCTATTGTCCATAGCGGACAATTTTTTTTTTTCATGTGACAAAAAGTTATTTTGACACAGTTTCATCAGATAACGTGAATGCTCGTCATAGTTTGAGACTTTTAGTTTACATCTATGATTAAAAACCTTATTCAGTCATGCCTTAATAAGCATATTAAGAATTATGACACAAACTGCCCATACCATGTATTGGCCATTATTAAGCTTGTTCACCATGCTCATGTTGAAATTGGTCAGTTTTACAAAAAAATAATAAAATTGATTAGTTACCATGCTCCATACAGGCAGGAAACATGTAAAACTATGTTTAAGTGCAATTTCAAGAACTTACCACCCTGGGTGATGTACTGTGCCTGGGAGATTCCTGAGGCATATAAAAGCCAGAACCCTGCTACAGTGGAACTATTGAGGCTGGGAGTGGACCATGGTCAGTTTAACACACACCAAAAAACCCTGCAATGGGATTGGATCAAAAAAGGACTCAAAGGTTTACAGAGATTTTTTAGTCTTAGAGAGGCCTGGTCTCCATGGCTGTTACATGTGAGCCCAGTAGTTTACCACATCTATAAAAAGATGTGTGATGAACTGGTAAGTTAAGTATTTCCTCATATTAAACCAAATGTAGGTAAATCCCATAAAGGTCCATTCAACAGGATGTTATTCACAAAAGGCAGTAGCATATATTGAAATCTGAAAAAGATGACTTAATTGTTATTTATATCTGAATAATAACACAGGTTAGGGTGGACACCTTATGAACCAAAGCTTCAGTTGATTTAAAATGATTTGATTAATACCACAGGGATTTTGAATGTTTACTAATCATCCATTCTGGGGAATAGCTTCATTAGTCTGTACTTATGCATTCAATAAGGCATTTTTTGCAAACGTGGACGCAAACATATTTTGATTCCAAGACATACACAAGAGTTTACACATGCATGTTGACAAACAAGAGCATAATCACTTGCTACCTTGGCAATAGTATTATTCATGATTGGATTGAGTGATCAAATTCCCGTTCATCATATACCTTTAATTAATAGCTGTACCATTCATTTTAAATGAAAAAGACATGATTTGAAAAAAAAGCACTTTCGCCTGTGTAGCAAAAAATCCTTGATACAAGCTTGCAAGTCAGCTCAGCTAATAGTTTGTTTTTATCTTTACTTTTGATTGTATTATAAACTAGACATGGGCATTCGTTTTCGGACGAATGCATTTTCGTCCATCCGTCCAAAAAACGAATAATGAAAATGCTAAACTAATGAAAGCCGAATGAACGAATGGTTAATAAGCGAAAATCATTCGTCCATTCGTGCTATTGGCATTCTATAAACCGAAATAGACTATATATATAGTAATAATAGTAATGAATCCTAAACTGACTCGCACTACTAAATATCTTTATTAACTTTAACGCTTATATAGTTAGCAGCATGTCTTGGGCTAAGATTGCTTTCCTGCTCAGAAAGACGCCCTTCCCCCATACACCTTATTTATTAATCTCAACTAGTAATTTGTTGTTTAACCCCTTCGTGACAGATGACTGCGCCCCCTGCACACATGTGCTTAGGAAGCGAACTATCGTTCGCTTCCTAAGTACCTCCGGTGTTGCTAAAAGGCACTTAGCAACACCTTCGGCTGCCCCCAGAACCGATGGTGGTCGCTCTCCTGAGCGACCCCATCGGCTCAGTAGAAGGGAACGCTGCTTATACAGGAAGCGCTTCTCTTCTACTGGCAAGAGCATCGGAAGTGAATGTATTTCACTTCCATTGCTCTAGGGGGAGCCAAACAATGCATACACAACAGATCTGTGTGATCTGTGTGCAGGCATGTATGATAAGTGCTCTGATGAGCACTTATCATACAGTCAAAGGCAATATTGGTAAATATTGCTTTTGACAAGTATTGATCTGCCTCCCTCTCCTTATTAGCTTTAGTAAGGGAGAGAGACAGATCAGATAATGTAAAAAAAAAATAAAAAAAAAAATAAAAAAATATTTAATACAATTTTACACACCAAGGGCTTTTATAAAAGCCATTTCAAATGTTTAACCCCTTCCCTGCCATTGATCGCTGTGTACGCAGTGATCATACACAGCAGCACATTTTTTGCTGTCTGTGCATTTTTTAGGGGCTAATTTTTTTTACTGAAATTCATTACAGTATAAAAAAGGCTCTTTTGAGAGCTATTAACCCCTTGCTTGCTGTAGCTCACTGCCTAAGCAGCGATCTGACGCAAATGCAGCAATCTTGATGCAGAAGCATTTTTACTTTTTTTCAAAACTTTTTTATTACACCCATCACGGGTTAATTATATCTGCTAGGGGATTACGTTTAAAGTAAAAATATTTTTTTTAGCTTTCTGAGCGCATGTATAGCGATCAGTAACAGCTGATCAGTGGCAAAGGCGGTTTCGTGATTGTTCAGATGAGCATCATCATTCACCTGGTTAGATCAATATTTGTCAATGTGTAGATCTGCCTCCCTCTCACTTGAGTTTTAGTGAGGGAGACAGACAGAGCTGTATAATGTAAGTTTTTAATTATAATATATTTAATAAAATTGAGACCAAAGGCTTTTATAAAAGCCGTTTCCAGTGTTTAACCCCTTCCCTGCAATTGATCGCTGTATACGCAGTGATCTTACACAGCAGCACATTTTTTGCTATCTGTGCATTTTTTTAGGTGTTCATTTTTTTTTACTGTTTTTTTTTTACAGTATATCAAAGGCTCTTTTAAGAGCTATTAACCCCTTCCTTGCCATATATCACTTCCTACGCAGCACATATGGTCACTGCCTAAGCAGTGCATATGGTCACTGCCTAAGCAGCGCATATGGAGCGATCTGGTCGCAGAAGGATTTTTTTTGCTATCAGCATTTTTTTTGTCACACTCGATAGGGGTTAATTATACCCACTAGGGGATTACGTGTATTCCTTTTGAAGCTGTCTGAACGCATGTATAGCGATCAGTAACAGCCGATCAGTGGCAAAGGTGGTTTGGTAATTTCTCAGATGAGCATCACCATTCGCCTGGTTAGATCAATATTGGTAAATATTGTTCTGACCCATATGGATCTGCCTCCCTCTCATCACTTGAGTTTTAGTGAAGGAAAGAGACATATCTGTATAATATAAGTTTTTAATTGTAATAAATTAAATAAAATGTTAACAAATTGTGAGACCAAAGGGCTTTTATCAAAGCAATACCCTTTGTATAGTGTACCTTGTATAGTAACCCCTTTCCTGCCACTGATCACTGCACAGCAGAACATTTTTTCTTGTCTGTGCATTTTTAGGGGTTAATTTTTTTGCACAGTACTACAAAGGCTCTAATAAGAGCTATTAACCCCTTCCTTGCTTTACATGTCAAAATTCCAAGTTTGAAAATCAAAAAGCGCACCTCTCAAATGTAGCCTTTCAACCCCCAACAAAGCTGACAAACCTATGCATGGGTGGTATCCCTGTGCTCGGGAGATGTTGCTGAACACATATTGTGGTACTGTTTGTCAGTGACACATACCGAAATATGTGAATTTATGTCTAAAGTACAATGTATGTGGGGTGTTATTTGGCAGTGACACATAACAAAATCTGTGAATTCATGTATGAAGTACAATGTTTGTGAAAAAAAAACACAAAAAAATTACTACCACAAACTTTGACAAAGGCTGGTGGTAGAATTAGTGCATGGAAAGTGTTAAAATACCACCATTTGAAATAGCCTCTACTTTTAAAAAAATATATGAGTTGATGGGGTAAAATACACTGGCTGGCTTCAAATATGTCCCAAATAGGACATGGGTGCAGGCTGTATGTAAAAATTTCAAGTTGGAAAACCAAAAACTGCACCTCCCAAATTTTGCATTTTAGCCCCCAAACAACCCAACAAACCTATGCATGGGTGGTATCCCTGTACTCAGGAGAAATAGTAGAATCTATTTAGCAGTTTTCTCATTCGCTTTTGTCGATGAAGAGAAGATGTTTCAAATAAAAGTCAGGACATTTTTTTTTTTTATACCATATATATATATATATTTTTTATATAATATTATAAGATATGTTAAAAATGATGGCATCCAAAGATAGCCCTTCTTATCCCGATAAAAACAATATATAATATGTGTGGGTACAGCAAATGACAAAGAACAAAATTACAGCTAAACACAAACAGCACAGAAATGTTAAAATAGCCATTGTCCAGAATGGACAAAAATGTTTCAAAGGCTCTGTCCTTAAGAGGTTAATCCCTCTCTTGCCAACTCATTCCTACAAATCACACATTCTTCATTCAGATCACACAGCATCTACCAACTGTGGGGGGCGGTCGCCACAAATTATTAAACATTGATATTTTATAAAGAAATTACAAGCTAAGAAATACAATTTTATATTGCACTTGAAGTAGTCACCACCTTTAACAAGCATAGTGTACAGAAACCATAAAAGTATAACTTTATAAACAAAGAATTATGTTTCTTAGTGCTGTATCATAATGTAAGTTTGCTCTAGGATGCCAAACTATAAACCATAACCCACTAAATTACATCATCTACACAGAAACATCAAAACGAATGTCAGTTCTATTACAACACAGAGCCATGCTCATAGATCAAATGGAAATGTGAATACCCTAAATGGGTGTATTTTTAACCCCTTAGTGACAAGACATTTTCACCTTGACTTTCCCTTGGTGACAATGGCTGTTTTGACATTTCTGGGTGTTTGTGTTTAGCTGCAATTTTCTTTTTTCTCAGATACTGTACCCACACAAATTATATGTTTTTTTTTTATCGTCATAAGAAGGGCTTTCATTAGATACCATTATGTTCATCATATCTTAGAATTTACTACACAAAATCATAAAATATGATGAAAAAGGTTTAAAAAACACTTTTTCTAACTTTGACCTAAAATATAATTTACACAAATACAATCATTACAATCTAAATAGTTTCTAAATGTTGTCCTGAGTTCAGAAATATGCATGTTTCTATATTTTCTATATTTTTTTGCAAGTTATGGGGCAAAAACCAAAAATAGTGTTTTTTGTTTTTTTCAATATTGATCTTTTGACCCCAACCTGAACCATAAATTTAACCCTAACACTTAATTTAACTCCAACTCTAACCCTTATACTATCCCTTAATATATTTTAATTTAATTTTAACCCTATCCCTCATGCTAAAAATTATTTAATTTTAACCCTATAGGCTAATCTAACATAATACTAGTTTTAAGCTAACTAAAACTTTTTTTTTAACATTGAAAGGTTGCTTGGCTGCCTCTAGGGGCAGTCAAGCAGCATATTCAGAGCGATGGAAGTGAATTTACTTTCACTTCCGAAGCTCAGACCACCAAAGGGCATAGCCATATTGACGGAGCATGCTGCTCCGTCAATATGGCTCCCACGATCGCTCCGTGGGGCGATCTTGGGTGCCCCAGATAGGAAATTTCAGTGCTGGCTATTGCCTCGACATCGAGGCAATAGACCAGCACCATTAAAGCTGTTTTCGTGATCGTTGATCACGAAAACCGCTTGTTTCACCACAGGATGTGCCAGGCACGTCCATTGTCAGGTACAGAGTTTGTGAACAGAGATGTTTGTGTTTAGCTTTAATTTTCTTTCTTTCTCATTTGCTGTACCCACACAAATGATATCTTTTTTTTTCAGGACAAGAAGGGCTTTCTTTTAATGCCATTATTTTGTTCATATTATCATTTATTGTATTATGAAAAAAATAGTAAAATATGGTGAAAAGTTTTAGAAATACAACACTTTTTCTGACTTTTATTTGTAAAATCTTTTACTTAGCTCCAAATGCTAATGCAAAAACCGCTAAATAGATTCCAATATTGGTCCTGAGTAGAGTTGAGTGAACCCGAACCACAAAGTTCGGGTTCGTACAATACATTACGACTTTTGGACCCCGGACCCGAACATGGACATTCCACTGTATGTCCGGGTTGGAGTTCGGGGTTCGGCGATTCATATCGCCTAAACAAATTTAAAATTACAAGTGATTGCTGCCCAGTCACTAGTGCAATAAGGGGGGGGGGGGGGGGGGGCTGGCACTGGTAAAATCCTGCTGCTCCTACCTGTGCCAGCCCCCCCTCCCTGCAGTAGGGGCATGTCACCTAAACAGCAAGCAGCCAGTGTCTGCTCGCTGTCATAAAACTAAATATAAATCAATATGGGGTCAATAGGACCCCCATATTGATAAAAATGAGGTTAAAACCTCTCCAATGCCCCTACTTGTGGCATGCCGTGAGTAGGGGCATATCGCCTAAATTTACATTTTAATCTACTAGTGACTGGGCGGCTATTGCGGCCCAGTCACTAGTAAAATAAGGGTGGACCTGGCACAGTGCCCCCCCCAGGTCCCCATCCATTGCCCGCTGGTGGGGACCCTAATAATGTTAGGGGGGACCTAATGTCCTATCGACCCCCATATTGATTTATATTTAGTTTTATGTCATTTAAACTTACATACGGTATAAGTGATAGAGCCATGGTAAGAGTATGGGAAAAGTAGCTATTTAAATCCAAATAGCTACTCTTTTCCTATTGCAACATTGTTATAGTTTTACTATAACATTTTGTTACATGTTCTCTTACCGTAGCTCTCACTCACTTCTATGTAAAATACTGTTTTAAATGACAGCGAGCAGCCACTTCTCGCTGTTTAGGTGACTTACCGCTACTGCAGGGAGGGGGGCTAGGGCTGTCACAGGTAGGGGCAGCAGCTGCATTTGCAGCCCTCTAGCCCTTTCCAGGACTTTTTTAGAGGCATTTTAGTGCCCAAAAGTTTGGGTCCCAATTGACTTCAATGGTGTTTGGGTTCAAGTACGGGGTCAAGTCTGAGCCCGAACCCGGACTTTTTTTCGAAGTTCGGCCGAACCCGCCGAACCCGAACATCCAGTCCTGAGTTTAGAAATACCCAATGTTTATATGTTTTTTTTTGCATGTTATAGGTTAATAAATACAAGTAGCATATAGCTGTCATCTGTCATAAACCCTGAATAACCCCACACATGTACACATTTTTATAAAGTAGACATCCCAGGGTATTCAACTTTGGGTATTTTGACACTTTTCATTCAGTCATTTTACCACCAATCTTTAACAAGTTTTGGCATAGTAATTTAGTGTGTGTTTTTATTTCCACACACTTTGAACTCTAAAGGGGTTGTTCTATTTTATTGCCAAACAAAACCCCAATATATAGCTTTATAATGTGTATTTTTTACGTAGCCAGCCAAAAGCTACCGTAGCATCATAGGTAATGTAGTCTATAGTAGGAAGCACAGATGGTTGCTATCCTTAGTGTTCAGTGCGGATGCCTAGGGCGGCAAATTTTGGGGGACGACAGCGCCCCCAGCACTGAAAAAAAAAAAAATGAAGCACAAAAAATCTGACCCTTTAAAAAAAAAAAAAAAAAATGCACTTGCAGGCAGAGACTGAGGTGAGAAGGGATCGGAGGATCCCCCCTCATCTTCCCTCTGCAGGCAGGCTGCACGGGGAGCCGAACAGGCAGCACAGAGAAACCTCCGTGCTGCCTGTTCGGCTCCCTGTGCAGTGTGACACGGAAGTGCCGACAGTCACGTGACCGGCGGGCTGACGTCATACGCGCGCCGGGTCACGTGACCTGTCGACACAACCGCCTGGAAGTCGAACAGGAAGCATGGTGCACTAGCCACCAGGGAAATTGTGGGATATTATGTGGGATATTAAATGGCAAATAACACTGGCATATTATTGGCAAATTTACTGGGGCTTACTAAATGGCAAATAACACTGGCATATTATTGGGCAAATTGGCGGTGGGATATTAAATGGCAAATAACACTGGCATATTATTTGCAAATTTACTGGGGCACACTAAATGGCAATTAACACTGGCATATTATTGGGCACATTTACTGGGGCATACTAAATGGCAAATAACACTGGAATATTATTGGGCAAATTTACTGGAGCATACTAAATGGCAAATAACACTGACATATTATTAGGCAAATTGGCTGGGCATATTAAATGGCAAATAACACTGGTATATTATTGGGCAAGTTGGCTGGGTCATATTAAATGGCAAATAACACTGGCATATTATTGGGCAAATTGTCTGGGGCATATTAAATGGCAAATAACACTGGCATATTATTGGGCAAATTGTCAGGGGCATATTAAATGGCAAATAACCCTGGCATATTATTGAGCACATTGGCTGGGGCTTATTAATGGCAAATAACTGGCATATTATTGGGCAAATTGTCAGGGGCATATTAAATGGCAAATAATACTGGCTTAATATTGGGGAAATTGTCTGTGACTTATTAATGGCAAATAATACTGGCATATTATTGTGCAAATTGGCAGGGGCATATTAATGGAAAATGATACTGGCATATTATTGGGGAAATTGGCTGTGACTTATTAATGGCAAATAATACTGGCATATTATTGTGCAAATTGGCAGGGGCATATTAATGGAAAATGATACTGGCATATTATTGGGCAAATTATCTGGGGAATATTAATGGAAAATATTATTGGCAATGTGTATGTAATGGGGTGATGGAGTCATGTGGGGCATGTCCTTGGTGTGCAACGTGGGTTATGGGGCATGTCGTGGGGGTGCCCAAAATTTGTCTGCCTAGGGCAGCAAAAAAAAACAAGATACACCACTGTTAGTGCCCTGTGGCTACATTGATTATATATGCAGCTGCTGCGGGCCCCTATCTATTGCTGGGGGAAAATGCAAAGCACTGGCCCCATTATCAGTCTATTAAAAAAAAAGAAAATATCCCTAGAGGATCATAGACAGACATAACATGACACTGGTCCTCTACAGAATAACGTCTTATTTTTATATACCGTATTTTTCGCTCCATAAAACGCACTTTTTTCTCCTGCACGGAGAAAGGAAACTCCGGTTGTGTTTTACAAAAAAAACTTTATTGAAGTTGCAACCGGAGTTTCCTTTCTCCCTGCACGGAGGAAACGACTGAAGAGCAAACAACAAGGAGGTAAGTACTGGGGAATGGGGGGGAGGAGGGTGGCATTAAACAAGCAAAATCCTGACATATTAAGGGGCAAAATCCTGGCATATTGAGGGGCAAAATCCTGGCATATTGAGGGGATAAATCCTGGCATATTGAGGGGCTAAATCCTGATCTATTGAGGGGCTAAATCCTGGCATATTGAGGGGATAAATCCTGGCATATTGAGTGGCAAAATCCCAGCATATTGAGGGGCTAAATCCTGGCATATTGAATGGCTAAATCCTGGCATATTGAGTGGCTAAATCTTGGCATAGTGAGGGGCAAAATCCTGGCATATTGAATAATTAAATCCTGGCATATTAAATGGCTAAATCCTGGCATATTAAATGGCTAAATCCTGGCATATTAAATGGATAAATCCTGGCATATTGATCAAGTTCAATGTAAAACAATCAAACAAGCTAGAGGCAAGCAGTTTAGGAGCCCTGGCTCTTGGGATTTGTCAAGCCCTGCTTTATATCACAGTTATAAAGTCTAAATATGTTTTTGGGTTTGTTATCCAAGTCTTATCCGTATGAAACCACTGCAGCTAGACGTTTTTTCATTTCACCATTGATGTCTGTCTCTGTTTTATCTCCACCCCTTTCCCTTGATAGAGTGGTATCTTTGAGACTGGCTTTGCTAATTTCTCATGTTTCTTTGAAATACCTTTGTGAACAGTGTGTAGTAAAACATAGAAACATAGAATGTGTTGGCAGGTAATAACCATTCGGTCCATCTAGTCTGCCCAATTTTCTAAATACTTTTATTAGTCCCCAGTTCCCTATCTCATAGCTAGCATAGCCTTGTGCCTATCCCACGTATGCTTAAAATCCTTGACTGTGTTTACCTCTACCACTTTCGCTGGAAGGCTATTCCATACATCCACTACCCTCTCAGTAAAGTAATACTTCTTGATATTACTTTTAAATCATTGACCCTCTAATTTAAGACTATGTCCTCTAGTTGTGGTAGTTTTTCCTCTTTTAAATATACTCTCTTCCTTTACTGTGTTGATTCTAGACATGTGCATTCGTTTTCGGACGAATGCATTTTCGGACGAAAATAGCATTTTCGTCCATTCGTCCGAAAAACGAATAACGAAAATTTTAACTAACAAAATCCGAATGAACGAATGGTTAATAAACGAAAATCATTCGTTCATTCGTCCATTCGTCCATTCGTGCTATTGGCATTCTAAACCGAAATAGAGTCGGTTTACAATACCAATAGCATTGTACTACACATTCCATAAACCGACATGAATGACTTTCGGTTTATGGAATGCATGTAATGCTATTAGCTTCCTATAAACCGAAATTGAGTTCCCATTCATACGAATAGGTCAATTGACCTATTCGTATGAATGGGGACTCTTTCGGTTTATAGACAACCAATAGCACCATGTATTCTATAAGCCGAAAGTCTTTAAAACAAACGACGTTCGGTTTATAGAATACATGTAATGCTATTGCTGTTCTATAAGCCGAAAGACATTCGGCTTACAGAACAGCAATAGCATTACATGCATTCTATAAACCGAACGTCGTTCGTTTTAAAGACTTTCGGCTTATAGAATACTATTGGCATTCTATAAACCTAACTAGAGTCCCTCCTCATTCATAAGAATTTCTTATGAATGGGGACTCGACTCTAGTTCGGTTTATAGAAAGCCAATAGTATTCTATAAGCCGAAAGTCTTTAAAACGAACGACGTTCGGTTTATAGAATACATGTAATGCTATTGCTAAACTATAAACCGAACGACTTTCGGTTTATAGAATAGCCATAGGATTACATGTAGTACATAAGCCGAAAGTCTATAAACCGAAAGTCGTTCGGTTTATAGGCTGTCGGCATTTAACTATACAGAGACAGAGTCTCCATTCATAAAATTATGAATGGAGACTTTGTCTCCGTGTAGTAAAATGCCGAAAGTCTATAAACCGAACGATCGGTTTATAGACTTTCGGCTTATGTAATACATGTAATCCTATGGCTATTCTATAAACCGAAAGTTCGGTTTATAGAATAGCAATAGGAATACATGTATTCCATAAGCCGACAGCCTATAAACCGAACGTTCGGTTTATAGGCTGTGGGCATTTTACTACACGGAGACAAAGTCTCCATTCATAATTTTATGAATGGAGACTCTGTCTCTGTATAGTTAAATGCCGGCTTTTAACTATACGGAGACAAAGTCTCCATTTATAATTTTATGAATGGAGACTCTGTCTCCGTATAGTTAAATGCCGACAGCCTATAAACCGAACGTTCGGTTTATAGGCTGTGGGCATTTAACTATACGGAGACAAAGTCTCCATTCATAATTTTATGAATGGAGACTCTGTCTCCGTATAGTTAAATGCTATTGTATTCTATAAACCGACTCTATTTCGGCTTATAGAATGCAATAGTACTACGAATGGACGAATGAACGAATGATTTTCCTTTATTAACCATTCGTTCATCCGGCTTTAGTTAGCTTAGCATTTTCGTTCTTCGTTTTTCGGGCGAATGGACGAAAATGCAATTTTCGGACGAAAATGCATTCGTCCGAAAACGAATGCACATGTCTAGTATATATTCACATGTAAATTGCTTTTTAAATAAAAAATTATGATATAAAAAAATCTTGTTTTTATTTCCTTTTATGTGACAATGCTGCCTCTCTCTTTCCCTTGCCCCCAGATTTGTCGCTCTCCCCCCCTTAGTGTTGTCTCTCTCTCACCCTCCCTTTGGCTCCCCCCTCGCTCCCCTTGTGTCTGTCTCTTCCCCCCTTCCCTCCCCTTGTTTCTCTCTGCCCCCCCCCCCTTGTTATTCTGTCCCCCCCTCACCTGTTTCTTGCTCCCTGGTGGCTAGTGGGGGCAGCCGGGGGATGTATGCACTATACATAATAGACGGAAGTGTCGGGCAGCATGGAGGTTGTCTGCACGATTCGTGCAGACATCCCCCAGCTGCCCGATTCTCCCTGGTGGCTAGCGAGGGAGCAGAGGATGTCTGCGCGATGAGCGAGACCTCTCCTGCTGCCGCCCGGCATGACCGCCGGGACTTCTATGATGAAGCTGGGTACTTCCGGCTTCCTCATAAAAGTCCTGGCTGTCGTTCCGGGCGGCAGCAGGGGAGGTCTCGCTCATCGCGCAGACATCCTCCGCTCCCTCGCTAGCCACCAGGGAGAATCGGGCAGCTGGGGGATGTCTGCACGAATCGTGCAGACAACCTCCATGCTGCCCGACACTTCCGTCTATTATGTATAGTGCATACATCCCCCGGCTGCCCCCAATAGCCACCAGGGAGCAAGAAACAGGTGAGGGGGGGACAGAATAACAAGGGGGGGGGGGGCAGAGAGAAACAAGGGGAGGGAAGGGGGGAAGAGACAGACACAAGGGGAGCGAGGGGGGAGCCAAAGGGAGGGTGAGAGAGAGACAACACTAAGGGGGGGAGAGCGACAAATCTGGGGGCAAGGGAAAGAGAGAGGCAGCTTTGTCACATAAAAGGAAATAAAAATAAGATTTTATTTATATCATCATTTTTTATTAAAAAAGCAATTTACATGTGAATATATACTAGACATGTGCATTCGTTTTCGGACGAATGCATTTTCGTCCGAAAATTGCATTTTCGTCCATTCGCCCGAAAAACGAAGAACGAAAATGCTAAGCTAACTAAAGCCGAATGAACGAATGGTTAATAAAGGAAAATCATTCGTTCATTCGTCCATTCGTAGTACTATTGCATTCTATAAGCCGAAATAGAGTCGGTTTATAGAATACAATAGCATTTAACTATACGGAGACAGAGTCTCCATTCATAAATTTATGAATGGAGACAAACGTATAGTTAAAAGCCGACAGCCTATAAACCGAACGTTCGGTTTATAGGCTGTGGGCATTTAACTATACGGAGACAGAGTCTCCATTCATAAAATTATAAATGGAGACTTTGTCTCCGTATAGTTAAAAGCCGGTGTTCTGACAAATTTCTGGAGCAAATTCTCCTGCGCAATCGCAGGAGAATTTGCTCACTGCGCATGCGCATAAAGTTACAGCTGATAACTCAGCTGTAACTTTGTGACCACCGTGCATGAGACAGATGCGCAACCCACCTCCCGCCCCCTCACACCCGCCGCACACCCCTTCTTACCAGATCATCGACCACAGCGATACACAGCGCATGCGCACGCCTATCCAGCCGTTTGGGAATGCGCGCGTCCGTTGTTGTGTTCTTAAGGTGGTAAGTAACACGGGGCGTCGGGACATAAGGGGGCAAGCATCCTGGTGAGGGCTGCCTCATCTTGATGGGATTTGTGATCCTCCTGCTGTATTATTGATGCAGCAGGAGGATCACAAATCCCATCAAGATGAGGCAGCCCTCACCAGGATGCTTGCCCCCTTATGTCCCGACGCCCCATGTTACTTACCACCTTAAGAACACAACAACGGACGCGCACATTCCCAAACGGCTGGATAGGCGTGCGCATGCGCTGTGTATCGCTGTGGTCGATGATCTGGTAAGAAGGGGTGTGCAGGGGGTGTGAGGGGGCGGGAGGTGGGTTGCGCAGCTGGCGCATGCGCGGTGGTCACAAAGTTACAGCTGAGTTATCAGCTGTAACTTTATGCGCAGTGAGCAAATTCTCCTGCGATTGCGCAGGAGAATTTGCTCCAGAAATTTGTCAGAACACCGGCATTTAACTATACGGAGACAGAGTCTCCATTCATAAAATTATAAATGGAGACTTTGTCTCCGTATAGTTAAAAGCCGGCATTTAACTATACGGAGACAGAGTCTCCATTCATAAAATTATGAATGGAGACTTTGTCTCCGTGTAGTAAAATGCCCACAGCCTATAAACCGAACGTTCGGTTTATAGGCTGTCGGCTTATGGAATACATGTATTCCTATTGCTATTCTATAAACCGAACGTTCGGTTTATAGAATAGCCATAGGATTACATGTATTATATAAGCCGAAAGTCTATAAACGGATCGTTCGGTTTATAGGCTTTCGGCATTTTACTACACGGAGACAAAGTCTCCATTCATAATTTTATGAATGGAGACTCTGTCTCTGTATAGTTAAATGCCGACAGCCTATAAACCGAACGACTTTCGGTTTATAGACTTTCGGCTTATGCAATACATGTAATCCTATGGCTATTCTATAAACCGAAAGTCGTTCGGTTTATAGAATAGCAATAGGAATACATGTATTCCATAAGCCGACAGCCTATAAACCGAACGTTCGGTTTATAGGCTGTCGGCATTTTACTACACGGAGACAGAGTCTCCATTCATAAAATTATGAATGGAGACTTTGTCTCCGTGTAGTAAAATGCCCACAGCCTATAAACCGAACGTTCGGTTTATAGGCTGTCGGCTTATGGAATACATGTATTCCTATTGCTATTCTATAAACCGAACGACTTTCGGTTTATAGAATAGCAATAGGAATACATGTATTCCATAAGCCGACAGCCTATAAACCGAACGTTCGGTTTATAGGCTGTCGGCATTTTACTACACGGAGACAGAGTCTCCATTCATAAAATTATGAATGGAGACTTTGTCTCCGTGTAGTAAAATGCCCACAGCCTATAAACCGAACGTTCGGTTTATAGGCTGTCGGCATTTTACTACACGGAGACAAAGTCTCCATTCATAATTTTATGAATGGAGACTCTGTCTCCGTGTAGTAAAATGCCGACAGCCTATAAACCGAACGTTCGGTTTATAGGCTGTCGGCTTATGGAATACATGTATTCCTATTGCTATTCTATAAACCGAACGACTTTCGGTTTATAGAATAGCAATAGGAATACATGTATTCCATAAGCCGACAGCCTATAAACCGAACGTTCGGTTTATAGGCTGTCGGCATTTTACTACACGGAGACAAAGTCTCCATTCATAATTTTATGAATGGAGACTCTGTCTCTTATTAGTTAAATGCCGACAGCCTATAAACCGAACGACTTTCGGTTTATAGACTTTCGGCTTATGTAATACATGTAAACCTATGGCTATTCTATAAACCGAAAGTCGTTCGGTTTATAGAATAGCCATAGGATTACATGTATTCCATAAGCCGAAAGTCTATAAACCGAAAGTCGTTCGGTTTATAGACTTTCGGCTTATAGAATACAATTAATACTATTGCCTTTCTATGAACCGAACGAGAGCCCCATTCATAAGAATTTCTTATGAATGGGGCTCTCGTTCGGTTTATAGAAAGCCAATAGTATTACATTGTATTCTATAAAACGAACGAAAAAAATTAACGAAACGAAAATAATTAACGAATTTCGTCTGAAACGAATGCACTAATGAACGAAATTCGTTTTAGACGAAATAAATAACATTTTCGTCCGAATGGACGAAAACGAAACGAAAATTTTAGTTTTGCACATGTCTAGTTGATTCCCTTTATGTATTTAAATGTTTCTATCATATCCCCCCTGTTATGTCTTTCCTCAAAGCTATACATGTTAAGATGCTTTAACCTTTCCTGGTAAGTTTTATCCTTCAACCCATGAACTAGTTTAGTAGCCCTTCTCCAAAGTATTAGTATCCTTTTTTTTTTAGTTCTCTCTTCACAGAGATACTCCACATTCTGCACCATGTTAGACTGCCAAACACTTTTCAAGAACTTCCTGGGAAATGGTTTGCTATGCTCATTAAAGTGCAATCCTTTTAATAGATTCAAAATAAGTGTTGTGAACCACAAGCCACAGAAGTGGCAGCCCACAGTGGTACATCTCTCATGACAAGAGGACTGGAAATGGGAGGAGTGGCTTTTTATAAATATTTAGCTTTTACATTATGCCTTGTGGTTTGGTGTTGTATGTTTGTGTGGAAACACCAGATTATTCTCTGTCTTTTATATCTACAGGTTGGGATTTTCTCTGTGTGTTGATGTGAATCACATCTTTAATTTTGGTGACCGGTGATTCAATATCAAGACAACTGGATTTGGGTCCGAAAACTGGGTAAAGATGTTGTATGCTGACTGGAAGCGATCGTTATACCTTGTAGGGACGATGGCTGTAGATCTCATGCTGTGAACAGCTCGATCCATTCCAGCCCCACCACTTGGAAAATCACAAGGATGAGAGGCCGTTTAAATGCAACCAGTGTGACCGGAGTTACCGACATGCTGCTAGCCTGGTCAGACATAAAAAGATTCACTAAGTCGGACTCCACACATGTGTGATTTGTCAGAAACAGCACTCTAACCCTGTGGGCTTGATAAATCATCTACGGACTCACTCAGAGGACAAGCGCTTCACAAATTATTAATGCGGGGAGAGTACAATAGTTTTGAAGGCAACAGACTCGTCAGGAATGGAAGAACCTGCCCACAACCACACAATGGATTACCGTCCGTATAAATGCGAAACTTGTGGCAGGACTTACAGACACAAATGTAGCTTTCTGAATCATAGGCTTACACATAAGACTGGGGTCTACAAGTGCTCGCTCTGCCCAAAGCAATACCTCAACATCATGGCACTGAGAATTCACCTCCATTTTCATTTCAGGAAGCACAGCAGGAGAAGCGGCAAGCCTAAATTATTAAAAAGCAGGGACTATGGTGCTGCTCAGAAATAAACATAAGTAACCTGTCTTCAGACACACAGTTGCTTGATTATCATGGGGATAGGCCTGAAGGATTGGAAAGACTACAGACGGAGAGCCAGACTTGCAATAAGGCAGTGGTTGCTACTGCCACAGAGGAGGTAACCATTGCCTTGAGAGATGATCCTTGGCCACCTGTGGATTTTGAAAGCAGCGGTGGCCAAGTAAAAGAGCATCAGGACAAAGATTCATAGAGTCCAGAACACATCGGAAAGAGGGTGTATGGATGTGACCTTTGTGGAAAATCCTACAGGCATTCAGGCAGTCTTATCAACCACAAGCTGTGTTGCTAGGAAGCCTGGCACTTTAATGTATACGATTTGGACAACCAATCCAACATAACGGATACCAATCTAGGCAAAATGTGTTACAATAATCTTAGTTTTGTTCATTTTTTTATTCCGTTTTTGATAAGTCGATGATAGAAATCTACAAATTACCCTCTTCTAGGACCAATTGAGATAACAATGGTTACTGACATATGTCAAGATTATTAATACAATCTATTGAATACATGCTTCATATATTGTTGTTGCATATTCTGTTTTTAACTCGTTCTTTTAAAATATATAAAACTGAGTCATACCACATACTTGCAATTGTCTACTTGGAACATATGTACCTTTGTGAACTTTTATTTGACGTATCTTACTGTGTATTGACTCAATAAAAATTTACATAAAAAAAATAAATACTACAATAAAAAAAAAGGGGAAAACCAGAATTCATCAGACCAGAGACTACGCCCGTTCTGTGTTATCCAAGCACGTACATTATCTGGCTGCCTTAAAATATCACCTCCGATTTCCCCACAAAGTCAGAAGGGGGAAACCAGGGTCCATAGCTAACCATTCCGGGTACCCATACGATAGTATGTATTTTTCCCAAGACAAAAATGGGTTGAGGTGGTGTGTGTAAACTGTGAAGAAGTATTCCAAAGTAATGACCTGGTTGTTCATCAAGTGGTGCATGTGGGACTAGAGAGAGATCCTTGGAGCCACCAGCCTGAAGATGCAGGGCTAGATGACCCACAGACAGGCCTGGCCAAGGAGCCTGGCATGACTGACTATAATGACAAGGAATGTTCGAGTAGTTCTTACGATTACCACAAAAAGCAAAATGATATTGTTTCCCCCAAAAAAGATATCCAAGCTCTTGCTTATCCATGTGATGAGTGTGGGGAAGGGTGCACCAGTTCGGAGGCTCTAAGCAACCACAAACACACCCATCAGACGGGTATTTACCAATGCTCGTTCTGCCCTAAAGAGTATCCCAATCTCTTAGCCCTAAGAAATCATTTCCAGACTCACACAAAGCCACAGATCCTCTGAAACCACAGCAGAGAAATCCAAAACCACCTGCGCCATCACCCAAAGTGTAAGCTGGAGGCTGCCCCCACCAATGTGGACGAGCTATACTTTGTTTTTCTTTTTTTGAATGTCTTCTTATTTATTATTATTTTTTTAAATAGTACAAAATACACAAGTACATAAAACAATAACGCCAAAACATGTACTTAGACCAGAGGTGTGAGCATCCTATATTACACTGTACGACCATGTTTGAGCAAATACATGACTCAAAGAACTAAGTGTGCCATGTTTAACCAAAAATGTAAATACAACACACTCCTGTCTCTGTAAAACATAATACAAACAAATTTCAAAAATAATTGGCCTGGAGAGAGTGTCTACAAGCAGAGATACCTATTCCACTTTCTTTCCCCCCCCCCCCCGCTAACCGCTATTCTTTATCGTAGCCTTTACCTTTTTATCTTTTGAGATCGGGGGGTGTTTTACTACGTGGACAGGGATAAGATGCCAATCCACCTGTCCCAGTTTTATCTTCTCTCTGGGGTGGATGAATATGGTGAGTCCCCTTTCCATTTTTAATTGGAAGAGGAGATGGTTTTTCACCTCTTCCCATGATGGCAAATTTGTTGATTTCTATTTCCTTGTCATGGAAATTTTTGCTGCTATCAAAAGGTGGACTACAAGTTCATATATGCATTTAAGTGTCTTTGGGTGTCTTAAGTGAAGCAAAAAGATAAGATAAAAGTTTGAAGCTAAATCACACTGCCACCAGATGTGGAGATAGTCTCCTTTTTGTGAGTCACATCTCCAACACCGGCTAGAGGAAGGCCGGCCTTAGAGGTGTGCGACAACACCCCAGGGAGAAGGCAGAGCTAACCGTGGGCAGCAAGAGAAAGTGCTGCTTGAGCTTGCAATAAGCATGGGGAGCCGAGCAGCACTTTCTCTTGCTGCCTGTGGCTCCCCATGAAGCAGACGCTGCTCTACTTCACACTGTGTGGGCGGAGCTACACCTCTCCGCCAGTTAGCCCCGCCCCCTCCCTGGATCCACTTTTGCAGGCAAAGGAAGGGGAGGGGGGAGAGACAGAACAGGGGGGAGGGGGGGGAGAGAGACAGAACGGGGGGAGAGAGACAGAACAGGGGAGGCAAGGAGGCAGAACAGGGGGAGGAGGGAGAGACAGAACAGGGGAGGGGGAGAGAGAACAGGTATGGGGGAGATAGCGAGAGACAGACATGGCAAGGAAGAGGAAAGAGATAATTATGGGAAGGGAGGGAGACACATACATAGGGAGTTGAAAGAGACGAGGGCCCCACGGGGGGGGGGGGGGGAGCACAGGGAGGCCCGCACAGGGCACTGGAACACTTAAGGCCGGCCCTGGCTAGAGGCCTCAGGATACATCATGTTGAGTATGCTGGGGACCCAATATAAATGATTTGAGAGCTTAAACTGTACCTCCGTTAGGGTCAAACAGTGAACAAATCTGCAGAGCTTCTGCATTAAAGGTCTCCTGCTTATCTATTTTAAGCCCTAAATCTTTTTCCCATTTACCAATGGCTGAGGGCCTAATATTTCTGTAACTTATTCTTAACCAACTCTTTACTAAGTTAATATCTACTATATTAAATGTTAATTAGAAAGTGGAGAGAACCCTAAGACCTTGTTTTACAATTTATGCTTCTTTTTTTTTTAAATATGTTCCAAACAGCAACCCTCCCCAGTTATCCAAAAGCAGCTGAAAGTGTTCTTTTGTTCTACCAAATCGGTCTCTATCTTATACCAATTTTCTTCCAGAGCGGAATTTTTGTGTGTGTTAATGGTGTGAGCCAGGGTGTTAGCCAGAAAGTACTCTTGAATATCAGGCATGGCCAATCCACCCTGGGACACGCTTAGTATTAGCTGGGCGATCTCTAACCGGGGTCTCCCCCTCCCACGAAACAAACTGCCTAAATAAATACTGAGTCACCTGTTCAGCATGGGGAGCAAGACCATCCAAAATTAATATAACCCCTTTGGCAAAATATAAGATCTAATTATGTTTATTCTACCGTGCCATGAAAACTCCATCTTACCCCAATGTTTTAGTTGTTTGTCTTGCTGTTTAAAAAGTGGTAAGGCGTTAAATTCCATTATGTTAGATACTGCCAAGCTGACCAATATAATATTTTCTTTGTCTCCATAACTGTCATATTTCTACCATAAGAATTATTAAGCAATCTTATTGTCTTGCCAAAAAAACATCCGAAAAACTAATTTCACATTGTTTTATTAAAGTCCATAGGACCAATATCAAAGCTATGCTTTCTTGATGTTATCCGTTGTGATGTTAAAAAGAAAATCAGAATTTGCAATAGTTTTTTATACATCTATCAAGTTAAACACTCCCCTAATTTATGGTAATAAAGAAGTTACAAGAAGGTGTGTATATATGTATATATATGTTCCTTTTCTGTTTTTAGCTCTGCTTGGCTGTCATCTAGTTCATTTCCTCTCTAGCCCTGGTGCCTGGATACAGCAACTGCTTCACAGGGCCTGGTTGTGGCCCCAAACCTCCAAGTGATTGCAGTTACCCAGCACCAGGTCCTGTGTCTCCACCCTGCACCGTAGCTCCTGATCTCGGGCGCTCGGGGTCCCTTTACCATCCTGGACCCCCGTGCGTTACACATATAAACTTGGCATATCATTGCAAAAATGGCATGCAATTCATCACCCACATTGCACATTCCAGAACCCCAAGATATGCACCAACACCCACATAGCACATACAGGATTTACCCCAGTATATGCCCCATCACCCACTTTGCACACCTAGGATTTATCCCAGAACCCCAAGATATGCACCCTCACCCACATTGCACGCTTAACACTTACCACAGGACATGTCCCATCACCAACATTGCACATACAGGACTTATCCCAGTATATGCCTCATCACCCACATTGTACACCTAGGATTTACCCCAGAACCCCAGGATATGCACCATCACCCACATAGTACATATAGGACTTACCCCAGTATATGCCCTATCACCCTCTTTGCGCACCTAGGATTTATCCCAGAACCACAAGATATGTCCCCTCACCCATTTTGCACATCTAGGACATACCCCAGTCTGCACCCACCATTTCCTGGTGTCTTGGAGGCAATATGGTGGCTGTGCACTGCCCAGACACCTAGCTATCCTACATAGAGCAGCAGGAAATGCTAGCAGAATGCTTGGTTGCATAGGGAGAGGTATTAGCAGTAGGAAGAGGGAAGTGCTCATGCCATTGTACAGAGCACTGGTGAGACCTCACTTGGAGTATTGTACGCAGTACTGGAGACCGTATCTCCAGAAGGATATTGATACTTTGGAGAGAGTTCAGAGAAGGGCTACTAAACTGGTTCATGGGTTGAAGGATAAAACTTACCAGGAAAGGTTAAAGCATCTTAACATGTATAGCTTGGAGGAAAGACGTAACAGGGGGGATATGATAGAAACATTTAAATACATAAAGGGAATCAACACAGTAAAGGAAGAGAGTATATTTAAAAGAAGAAAAACTACCACAACTAGAGGACATAGTCTTAAATTAGAGGGGCAACGATTTAAAAGTAATATCAGGAAGTATTACTTTACTGAGAGGGTAGTGGATGTATGGAATAGCCTGCCAGCAGAAGTGGTAGAGGTAAACACAGTCAAGGATTTTAAGCATGCGTGGGATAGACACAAGGCTATCCTAGCTATAAGACCGGGAACGGGGGACTAATAAAAGTACTAACCGGCAGGAGCTTTTGATAAGAGAACTTCTGATCTTCCCAGCCAGAGCCCCTCCCAGCAATTCTATTTAAAGACCTGTACACGGCTGGGCCTATTTTCAGGTAGGGGACTTGAGCTGCAGCTCCATCAGACCCTATGTTAACCTGGCCGTGTTAACCTGGCCTCATCCAAATTGAATATTTTCTTAAAGCAAGAAGATAGTTATTCTGTTTTCAAATGATAACATTTCCACTGGAGTCAATTGAGGAAAAGTGGATTGTTGGCTGTTTGCACAGGAAGGTTTTTCTATAATGCTCTGGATCGGTCCCTGTGCTAGCTACAGCAAAATGGAGTCAAGCTGCATATATAAGGAACATTTGGGTTGGTTAGCAGTTGGTTAATATAACGTTTAGTTCATTCCCCTACTAACTGTTATTTGTCTGGGTGTGGATCGATTGTAATTCAGCTATATTTAGCCCTGTTTACTATCTGGTTTATCCTTCTCTGTGTGGATTGTCAGAATTCTGATTCATGCTATTTAAAAGATTGGTATTCTGACGCAAATAAACTGAATGTCACACAAAAGACAATCGGCTCCCTACTTGCCATTTAATTAGTAGACCGACCGTACATAGCTAATACTGAATTATATTTGCCTTCGTTGTCTAAAATATTATGCAAAGAATTGGACATGTGGCTTTATAAAGATTGAAATACAATCTTTCACAATCCAGTCACTGTTCCATTATTATATGCACGGAAGCACTAAATGTTCTATAAAAGTAACATTTTGCAATGAACTTATTGAGATAAGTGATTTCTTTGTATGTATCCAGTAATGCAAAGTCAGGGTCAACAAGGTGGCCTGTTAATTGGACAGGAGGTACAAAAAAATATTACATTTCTATAAAAAGCCTTTGCTAATGGTTTCTAAAACTGTTCATAAATATAGGTCAGCTATACGGCAGACATGCTAACCAATTTAGATACATTTATTTCAAGAATTGTTGTATAACTCAACTGCAAAAGGTCAAGACGGGAGAAAAAAAATTGTAGCCACTTGTAAATGGCAAAATTTGAATTATACCTGAAACTTTTAAAGGAAAAATGTTTTTAAAATACATGCTGTTTTCCTCTGTGCCGTCCACTATTATCTATTACCAGGACAGACAGCAACCTCAACAAAATGAATTCATAGGCCCCTGAAGACAACAATTTTAATTTAATACCACAGTTTGTGTGTGAAATATATCTTTAATTGGGTATGTGTAGATAGCTGTATATATATTTAGTGTTGCACTGGGCACTACACACATTACATTGCAGACACCAATATTGTATATGTGCAGTCATTGTGCAACATGCACCAACCTTGGTTAGACTGTGATTGAGGTTATTTATGTTTATACCGATTGCAAAGGTTAATTACAAAGACAGATTATGAAAAAATATATGATGGTGCTACTATCAGTGACAAATAAAAAATGTGACAGCTCAAACAGAAAAGTAAGGTAACCTAATTACCACACCTGGAATTAACCAAATATCCAAAGTGGAAAAAAAATGAAATACATTTTTTTTAGAGTTCTCTGTATATATCCAAATGTGTTAAAGTTCTGAAGGGATCTGGCAAATGACCATTTACAATAAACAGAGCAATACAATTGCTTGTAAAAATGCACATAATATGATGCCCTCCATATAGGCCTTCTGTAATGTTGCACTCTCATACACTTCTTGGCTACTATTGGATGTCTCCTATGTATTGCTGGGAGTGAGTGACAGTACGGAAGACCTATATATTTGGCACCATATTGTGCGCATTATTTGAGCAATTTTATTACTCTGTCCAGTGTAAGTGGTAATTTGACAGATGCATTCAGATCTTTATTTATTTGTATATACAGAGAGGACTATTCTTTTTTTGTTATTCTCAACCCAAACATGCTCCACACTGTAAAGAACATCTCATGTCATGGATTTCCAAGTTTTTGAATTTGTGTATATTTTTTTTATTTATATATTACTTTGCTTTATTTAATTAACTTAAATATTGAATTGAACGTTTTACTTTAGTCGCTCCAGGATATTTTGTTACACTGTTTACATAGGCAGTTTTCTCCGCACATGCATACAACTGGCTGGGCAACAGGTTAGCTTATTGGATAGCTAACTGTCTTGCTATGTTACTGGTAGGTTAGGCTACCTGTCTTGTTGCCAAGCAGGTAAGTGGTAGGTTGGCTCTCATACATGACTCGCAGGAAGACAATGTGGCTCACTGACAAACTCACTAACGTGGCTAGAAGGTAATCATGATAACAGTTGAGGGACACTCTGCTTTTTTTTTGCTGGTGCTCTGTCTAAATGTGTGACTGGTGATCTACCTAGGAGACTGGTTTTTGAACCTGCAGGACATCTATGTGGCTGAATATGTAGATGGCTGATACACTGGCTTGGTTTATCTGCTAGCAAGAAGCAAGTATATCTGGAAAACTGAAGCACGTTCACAGGTTACAGACAATAAGATGAAAGCAGTAGTGTCCAATTCATTATGTTCTTCAGTATATTCCCAAAGGAACCAATGTCAGGGATCTTGCAAGTAAATGAGAACAATTTACATGCAAATCCATGAGCAATCCAAGTCCAAGAGCCATTAAATAAACTAAAAATAAAGCAGATGGGATACTTATGTACTTAGTATGAGCCATTAATTTTAGTCTTTAAATATACCATTTCAACTGGAGTTGTTCCACTGAGTTGGAGGAATGTAAATGTGATGCCCTTATTCTATAAGGTGTCTAATGCAGAGAGGGCTACAGTGACCTACCCGGATACCAGAAGTGCCCTGTAGGCCCAAACCTTAGCCTGCTGTGGCTGCTGCTTCCTTTATTGTTGCTTGCGCATGGTGCAAACCATAATGTCCATGTGATAGGCACCAGTATCAGTACTTAACGGCTCTGACTCCTCAGGAAGCTGTGTGCTGTATATCCTGCCTGACCCACACCTTTGCCTGGCACAGACCTGCTCTTCTCCTGCACATGAGTGGTCTGTGAGAGTGGGGATATTATATCCCTGCCCCTGCATGAGAGATAGGCTGACATCTATGCAGTGACAAACTATAGACCTCCAGAAATATGATTCCCTACCATGGATGACCCACTTGAACCACAATGGGTAGCCTTCCCAGAGTTAGGGAACAGGGAGGAGGGAATTTGTATTGGACCAGCTATTGACAGTGTTTCATTTGATGCTTAGTTAGTATAATGAAAGCTTTGGACTGTCTAAGCATCATGGAATAATAATTAAGATATTAATTACCATTTTTGGGCCTGTAAAATCCTTCCATTGACCTGCTACATTTTTTTCCAGGGCTGATTTTATTTTCTCAGTCCCTGCTTACAGAGCATGGAAATTATTGAGCAGTAAGCTAAACATTCATAGTGGGAGAATTGTTTGAAGGTTTGCTAAAAGAGGCAACTTATCTCATGTAATAATATCATATGTTTTTATGGAGAATGAAATAAAGATTGCCATGTTTATTCGGGATTGCCTGTGACTTACAAAGCTTGGGATAGTGGGGAGGCACGTTATCTGCATAATCTCTGTATATGACGACATGTGAACACTGCTAATGGCTGCACTCTGCACTATCCACCATCTGCAAGGCTCTACTTTGGTTCAGTGAAGTGACCACTTAGGTGGCTACGCTTATCTTTGGACAATAAGCAATCAGCTTATTAAAATTGTTAAAATCACTGGTCACGGTTGACGGGACACCTAACTGAGCATTACCTAGAGAAATTAATCAATGTTAATCCTTCCCCTTATATAATCCTGTGTAAGAGGTGTTGTAGGACACTCCTAAGAGTAATATGTAAAATCTCAGCAGTATTTTTAAGAGGTTCACTAGACTCTTGATACACCTTGAAGATGACATTATATGTGCCGAAACCAGTCAGTGGTTAAAATTGGACTCAATAAAAAACACCATTGATTTTTCATCTACATCTCATTTTCATTATGTATTTAAATCTTACTTTGATGTTTTGAACATTTATCTGAAATACACCTGTGTCAACTTTGAACGGTGCTCCTCTGTCATTTTATACACTGTTTGTGAGTGCCCCAATACAAATGCTAGCAGAATAAAATTAAATTGTCATAGGCAGAACCTCAATCATGCACAAAATGCACTAAAAAGAGCCCATCTCTTGCTGATGGATTTAAATACACTGCTGAATAACAAACACAATTGGCCTTTCAAGTCATGCAATGGTTTTATGAAAGTGATGTAAGAATATAACTTGAAATATCATCCTGCTTTGCATGATATTCCCTGCTCCTTTATTTTAATGAGAATGGTTACACACAGTTTGATTTGGAGGCTGTATCATTAAAAAAAATGTTGGTGAACCGTTAATTGCATCTCTCTATTGGTGGACAGTTTTATGACCGGCCAATGCATTAACTTCAGGGATAAGGTTTCTCTCAAACCAGTGCAAAATCCCATCTTCTTAGAAGTGGAGAAATGCAGTCATAATCTTAAAGAGACTCTATCACCTAAACAATGTTACTGTGAATGTAGAAAAAAAAAAAAGATCTATACATTGTGCTGTGCAAAATTGCGCATAAATGACAGAATTAGGAGAACACTGCATGTTAATTGTGTATGTGGAGTCTCCAATTTATGACATCACCTGTGGCTTAATATGCAAAATTACACATTTCTCATTGAAAAGCAGCTCATTTGCTTATCAAGCCATAGGTGATGTCATAAATCACATTTCTGTCTGTTCACAGTATATTACATTGTGCTTAGGCAGTATTAGTACCAGGACCAAATTTGACCAGTACAGGACCCCAATTTTGAGAATATCTTGCAAATTTAATTTTAGACCTGAAATGTAAGAAAATGGATTAGTCAAATAGCAAGTGGGGTTTTGTGACTTATAAATGCAAATAAATGAATATAATAAGGAATGATTATGTTTTCATTGAATTAATAGAAATAATATGACTTTTAATACAATGTATAATAATAGACAATATAATAGATCACACTGAAATACAGAATTAATATAATATTAATTGGCAAATGTCTCACCTTACTTCTTCCCTCCTTCATTCGCTCAGGAAATGAGCTCTGTGACATGAGGAATGGGGAAGTGTTTAGATGAGCATAGCATTGTATTCCCATGCACATACATTGACATTGTTCACGGGCGGTGTATTTAAAGGGACTCCATCACCTAAATATTATTTATACATTGTAGATAAAAATGATCCAAAATCATATATACATTGTGTTAGCAGAATTATTTTCAATAACAAAAATAGCAACAAGGGCAGACCTCTATTATTGATAGGCCTTGATGATTTATATATGCTCTGAAATAATTATTTCCTATTTTTAATGACATATGTTTGCATATTGCTTTATAATTAACATAATTAAAAGCATCTTAATTACAAGCATCTGGCAACTATAAGTATAGAAATTACTTTATTATACTGTAGGCTCCTGTCATGTTTATAGGTAAGGAGCAATGTTCTGTTGAGGACACAATTAAAAATAGATGAGCAATTCCATGATTGGTACAAAGGTGAATGAAGATCAGCATGCTTCATACTAAATAATTAATATTGTGATGATGATGAAGATAAAAGATGTTAATAATTTTCTGTACTATACTCAGCTTTATTTCCTTATCAAATCAAAACTCAATGAGATGCATTATTTTATCTAAACATTTTCATTTTTTGCAGTTAGACAGGAATCTTCTATCGGTAATTACCACACAAACAGTGATTTAATGTCAGCCGGCAAAAACTAAAGGAAACAAAAATCTTTCATTTTTTGCCCCTAAGTTTACCAATATGCACACTTTCAACCTTTCGGTTCTGTAGGGCAGTGCACCGCAACCAGTGTGCCACAGCACACTAGTGTGCTGCTGGATGATGGGAGGTGTGCGACGAAGCATCCAGTGAATGCCGGCCGCCGGGCCCCAAAAGGAGAGCCTGATCGGACTCTCCTCTCTGGGCCCGGCGACTAGCATCCGCTGGATGTGGCAGCAGAAAAAAAAATTGCCACCAGATGTGACAGTACGTCATATCCGGTGGCTGTGTATACCTCCTCCATGCAAGTGGGAAGACTGCAAGGAGGAGACGACCAGGGACATGGAGCAACAAGGAGGTGAGTACTGGGGAAGGGGGGGGGGGGGGAGGAGGGTGGCATATTATTAGGCAAATTGGCATTGGCTTATTAATGGCAAAGCAACACTGGCATATTATTGGGCAAATTGGCTGGGGTATATTTAATGGCAAATAAAATAATACTGGCATATTGGGCGAATTGGCTGGGGTATATGTAATGGCAAAATAATACTGGCATATTGGGCAAACTGGCTGGGGCATATTAAATGGCAAAATTATACTGGCATATTGGGCAAATTGACTGGGAAATATTTAATGGCAAAATACTACTGTCATATTATTGAGCAAATTGGCTGGGGCATATTAAATGTCAAAATAATATAGCATATTATTGGGCAAATTGGCTGTGGCTTATTAATGGTAAAATAACACTGGCATATTAATGGCAAAAGTAATACTGACATATTAATGGCAAAATAATACTGGCATGCTAATGGGCACATTGGCTGTGGCTGGTTTGGTTTGTCTATTTATGATTTTGTAATGCACTAGTTTTGTTTGTCTATTTATGATTTCTAATTCACTGGTTTGGTTTGTCTATTTATGATTTGCAATGCACTTTTCTTGGTTTGTCTGTTTATCATTGGTAATGCACTTGTCTTGGTTTGTCTGTTTATCATTGGTAGTGCACTGGTTTGGTTTGTCTGTTTATCATTGGTAGTGCACTGGTTTGGTTTGTCTGTTTATCATTGGTAGTGCACTTGTCTTGGTTTGTCTTCTTATCATTGGCAATGCACTGGTTTGGTTTGGCTATTTATGATTTGTAATGCACTTGTCTTTGTTTGTGCATTCGTTATTTATTTTGCACACTTGTTTGGTTTTAAAGGTAAATAAAGTCACTTGACTTTATAACTTCATTTTTATATAATTTTTTTTGTGGTGTGCCACGGGATTCTGGGAAGAGCATTAGTGTGCCCTGGGTGAGAAAGGTTTGAGGACATATTTGTGAGATGCAAGACATATTTTTTTAAACCTTGCTTTCTGCATGGTTCGGAGCTTGATTTTATACCCCTGTGGTAATGTGTCTGATTGAAACACCTGAATTCAATAATTACTTTAAATAATCCCAGGTCCTTATACAGCAATACAATAGGTGGATAGTGCAAGAAAATTATAAATAAACAGCACAATAAAAACCACATTACATTTATACTTTAATAACAGTCATTCAATTCTTGTCAAATAGCACAGAAACATGGCCTGTATATTACCCTGGCTGAAATCCACTGTTACTATAGAAACATGGAATTGATTTCACAGTGCTTTTTCTTATCTGTCAAAGTATCATATTGTTGTTTTTATAAATACAGTGCAAATTTTAATATTTACAGAAGACTTAAAAGTCTACTGTAGACTTACCCAGCTGTGTAAATATTATATTGGCCACTCAGTAACATACATAAATATTTATTAGCATTAATATTTAACAGCTTTTATGTATTTACAGGAACCTGGGAATTATTACATATCTAGAAAAATATGAAATATTGTCAGTTGTGCTTTCTTATACTCTCAGTTTTTCTATTATTGTTAGTTCAAAGATATTTTTTATTGCCTTTCAAAACTATGCATTGTAACTGTGCATTCTCAGCCATACATCTCAACTATAGCAGAGTAGAAAAACTTGAAAGAAAGAGACACTTTATAGATATACTGTTGAGTGCTGGGATCCTTGGAATAAAAGGTGTCTTTATCTTTTTTTATAAAGAATTCTAGAGTATAATTACACACTTGAGATTCAATTTAGAGCGTTTAACTATATTTAAAAAATCAAAAAAGGCCTCATTTTTATTTTTGTGTAGTGTGCATCACATTTTCTTTTTACCTGTACCTTGCTCAGCTACTAATATTCTGACAACATAATAGACCTAGTGTACCTCACATGATTGTGATATGTAATCATAAGCATTGTCTAATTTTGTACATACATAGACTAATAATAAACAATATTGCAAATCAGTGGCGTACTGTAAGTAGGGTGACAGGGTGTAGAGGAGTGCTGTTGTTACAAAACCAGAAATAATTAAGAAGCAGTAGATCAGTAGATCAACTTGCACCCAGGGCCAATTACAGGGGAGCATGTAGATATGAATCAACATATCTCTGCCGACAGCCCTACATGCTCAGTATGAAGCCTGAATGGAGGGAGCAGATCTCTTCCAGGGAGAGCTGCCCTATCCACAGCTCTGCCAGCCCAGGAGCATGTCCATACAGACCACCAAGGACTAGATGAGCCTCCCCCAGGACCGGAATGTAAGCATTTTATTATTTATTTAAAAACGTCTTTTCTGCTGTGGACTAACAGGGCAGCATAATGAATGTCAATATTTTAAGCAGTTTGCTTACACTGGATACTGATTGTTTTGATGAATGGGAGTTCCTTGTACAAGTGACAGCTGCTGTGTGGTGCCCTCTAAGACTGATGTTTCTGTCTACAGTGGCTGCTAGGAAATGCGCTCCTGGGCAACACACCAACTTCCATAGACTTATTAAACATATTGCTTATTGCTCACATAAGGTGTCTATGTTTCTTTCACCAAGTTCTAAACACAGGAGACCTTTCATTTAAAATGTAAATGATCAGATCACATCCTACAGTAACTGCAAACACAGACACCAGCACCCTTTCATTTAAACTACAACATTCTCTTTATTCAAGTAAAACTTAATATCACTAAGCAGTGAGCACCAACATACATATCAGCATACACTTAGACCTTTCATTCCTGACTACAAGATGACTCCTTCGTGTTTGTGTTTTTCAGTTCTCAGGACTCTTTGTAATTAAGCATTTTAATTTCAAACCACTTTACATCTGCTTGTGACAGGAGCATGACAGATAGACAACCACCAAATTAATAGAAATGAGACCTGCTGGATTGGAAATGGTTGCAAATTTATTGGGGGATAAAACCGGAAACATAGATAAGAAAGATGCACAATGTAAGCATATCTTATGATATTACTAAATTAGCATAAACTAATCCTTGCAATAAAAACACAATATTCCCAACTTAAACACAGAATGTAATGCATACCATGTAAGAACCTCCTAGTTTACTAGGATAGGGTCCCTGGGAATATGGACGTAGGCGTGATTGATGAAATTGCTGCTACCACCCGTGTTGGCCATATCTATGACAGCCAATTCCAGCACTGGTTTCAAAACAAGGAATCGTGGAAATATCTGAGGGGGGAGAGGAACTTATACTAAGATAGCATAATGACATCATGAAGGGATTCTATTGAGCTAACAATATATAAACGAATACATTTTGGTGATTGACAGTCAGTCCAGTCATGCTGACCGTGCATGCATGCTACACTTCAGGCCAGTGCTATATACATCAAGCACCTTCCCCATTTTGAAAGCTGTGCTTAAATATATCTTTTCTTTGGGGTCTACGAAAAGAGTTACTATTTTCATTATGAAAATTTGACCTCCGATTTATGGCCTCAATAAAAATGAACCCGAATTAGCCCGAATATTCGGGCCACTTCTGTATTCTTGGGCCCTTTAGGAAAACATACTATCCACAGGATTCCTGAAGCCATGTTCCCCGAAACCAAAAATTGGTGGAAATTGACATTTTCGAGCCAAAATTGTCCATGTTCAATAGTCGAATTGCAGATTTCTCTGCAATTCAGGTATTAGCCGCGATTTGGTCTGATTTCATTAGCTGTTTGCTACAAATCACATTTTCCCAGTCATTCAAATAAATACATTATAATTGTAATTATCCTAAGCAATGTACTCCACAAAAACAAAGAGTATAAACTGATGGGAGCTATACTGTAACACTAGCTACTCTAAAAGAGTGATGGCTCACTTTAGGAATAAGTGAGCATCATGGGATATGTAGTTTTCAAACATTTACATATTGCCAAATACAATAGAACAGTATGTTAAGTTTGAAGCATGGATCCACCTCAGGGAGACAAATACTTGAGGTATGCTCTTTCGTAATTTAAATATTGTCTTACAATGTTCATGAGATTTTAGAACTGTACATTACAATTCAATGTTGGTTTAATAAAATATGTTTATCTTTATCTTCAAAGTGGACCTGTCACTTACCTATGCCACTCAACTTCTGCCCCCGGGAAATCTGGACGCCTGGGGGAAGAGCTTGCGTGCACTAATAAGATTGTTACATGACTCCTGACCATGTAACACATCACCACATGATACCACCATTGCAATACACCCCCACTGTCCACATACTAGTAAGTGCTTGTAAGTGCAGTGATCGCAAGTTGAAAATCAATTTACCAGGTATCAACTGGCGAATTGAAAATCCTGAAATTCAGATTTTTGGCATAATATTACTGGGCTCTGACTGGCATAATATTACTGGGCTCTGACTGGCACAATATTACTGGGCTCTGACTGGCACAATATTACTGGTATCTGACTGACACAATATTACTGGCCTCTGACTGGCACAATATTACTGGCCTCTGACTGGCACAATATTACTGGGCTCTGAATGATACAATATTCCTGGTAGACATGTGCAAAACTAAAATTTTCGTTTCGTTTTCGTCCATTAGGACGAATATTTTATTTCTTTCGTCTAAAACAAATTTCGTTCATTACTGCATTCGTTTCAGACGAAATTCGTTCATTATTTTCGTTTAGTTTAGTTTTATTCGTTCGTTTTATAGAATACGTGTAATACTATTGGCTTTCTATAAACTGAACGAGAGCCCCATTCATAAGAAATTCTTATGAATGGGGCTCTCGTTCGGTTCATAGAAAGGCAATAGTACTACATGTTTTCTATAAGCCGAAAGTCTATAAACCGAACGTTCGGTTTATAGACTTTCGGCTTATGGAATACATGTAATCCGATTGCTATTCTATAAACCGAACGTTCGGTTTATAGAATAGCAATAGGATTACATGTATTACATAAGCCGACAGCCTATAAACCGAACGTTCGGTATATAGGCTATCGGCATTTCACTACACGGAGACAGAGTCTCCATTCATAAATTTATAAATGGAGACTTTGTCTCCGTGTAGTGAAATGCCGACAGCCTACAAACCGAATGTTCGGTTTATAGGCTGTCGGCTTATGTAATACATGTAATCCTATTGCTATTCTATAAACCGAACGTTCGGTTTATAGAATAGCAATAGGATTACATGTATTCCATAAACCGAAAGCCGTTCATTATGTCGGTTTATGGAATGTAAGTGTACTATGCTATTGTATTCTATAAACCGACTCTATTTCGGCTTATAGAATGCAATAGTACTACGAATGGACGAATGATTTTCGTTTATTAACCATTCGTTCATTTGGCTTTCGTTAGCTTAGCATTTTAGTTATTCGTTTTTCGGACGAATGGACGAAAATGCTATTTTCGGACGAAAATGCATTCGTCCGAAACGAATGCACATGTCTAATTCCTGGTATCTGACATTGACATTACATTGTTATTGTTTTTAAGTAGCAGCACACCTGTCTCTCATAACCAGGATACGCCCCTGCAAACACATACATGCACATGTATTTGTATGTTTGACTTACCATAGAGAGGTGAAGAGGAAGTTGACACCAAGGCCAGCAGAGCCATAAAACCTTGTGAAGTCGGAGGAGGAGCTGACAGGTCTTGTGTGTCCTGTGCAGGCTAAGTGCAGGCCAGACTACACTAATGGTTGTACAGCTGCAGATGCCAGGAGTGAAGTGAGAGAACAGTGTTAATACATATCAATTGACATACATAACACACCAATGAACGTTCAATACTTATGACCAGGCAACACTTTGTTCTATCAGAAACATGTAAAGCTTTGTATTGTAATATTTGCTGAATTTTGAATATTGAAATGAATAAATAAACGGACATATGTTCCATTAGACAATATAGAGTATAGTTCAGAGCAGATTGCACTACGAAGGTCTCACGCTGGGTACCACTTTGCAAACAGAAGTAAAGGTCAGAGAACAAACCATTTCCAAGACAGTATTTTGATGAATATATATTTTTTCATTTCTATTTTTATGATTTTGGTATGAAGTTAGTGAAGCACAAGCACAGCAGTCTGTAGAATGTAATCCTTTCCTCATTTTCTTTTTGTAATGGTTTAGCATTGTAAGTCAGCAGTAGATTAATAACTACATTTAATCTAATCTCTTTTTATAATTTTCCTGTGCATTCTTCACTGCTTTGTGTTTTTCACCACATGGAGCCCAAGGTTTATAAACCTGTTTTATTTTAGACAATAATAACTCTGCTTTATGAAACACTTTGGCAAAATTGTCATTTGCTATTAAATACAGAAGGAGAATACATAACTACTTGGACAAGATTAGAAAGGGAAAAGAATTTGATTCTTATGTAGTTTTAGCTCTGTTTCTTCAGAGATTAACATTTACATATGATAGACTAGATTTTACACGTTCGTAAACATTGATTTATCTATCAGTACTGAAGGAGTTAAAATATACTCTTACTCAATGGCAGGAGCCACAGATGCAGTTAAGAGAGATCGAATGATTTGATAAATAAGGTTTATCTTTTTGAGAATGGAACTATGTATCGCACAATAGATACAGTTGAAATCCAAAGAGCGGTTAAACAGAGTGGCAAAATCATACAAAAGATTCAACTGCAACTGATAGAGTGACAAAACCATACAGGAGACCAGGTTGAAATCTATAGAGTGGTAAATCCATGCAACAGACTCAGTGGAAACTCACAGAGACTCACTTGCAACTCAAATACAGCAGACTCAGCTGAAACCCATAAAGTGGTCAAATTAAATAACAGATCTAGCCGAAATTTATACAGTGGCAAAAATTTTTAACGGATATAGCCCAGACTCAGAAAGAGCGAGACAAAAAGATGAAAAAGAAGAGAAAAAAAAAACTGCAGAACCACACAATTTAGTTGAAATTCATTATATATATTCAACTAAAACCCAATCAGGATCCTACAAATATAACCTCAGCATCATTCCTGGAATCTCTCTCTGTAGGTAATTGGGGAGCCAAAGTCCATGAATAGTAAACTCAGTCGAAATCTATAGAGTGATAATTAGTAGGCCACAAATACAGCTAAACCATTAACACTGGGATTACTTACATCCATAACAGATGGGTAAAGGAAAACAGTTAAATACGTTATCTTACTCTTAGGGCATTAGAAATAAACTTGGGGAGGATATAGGGATTTCTTCACCTTTCCACTTATGAAACGCTTAAGATTCACTCTCTGATTATACAGGAGAAATATTTTATTTTATTAGATCACACTATCATAGCTTTTGGATTTACAAGGCGTTGATTGTGAACTCTGGGGTAGAATAAAAGGGGGGAAAATTAGGAATAAAGGTAACATAAAAGATTTGGTGTATATTATGGGATTATCACTTAATATAGAGGGGGGGAAATAAATCACTTTGGTAACATACCTAAAGCACCAACTGAACCTCCACAATAGATAGGAAATAATGAAAAATAAAAATGGATGTTGACACTATAAATTTGGATTGTCAACAACCTCTAATGACACAGTTGGGGAAGTTGAATTCCTTCATCCTATAAATATTTAATTAGGTTTAAGTTGTATATTATTTAGAACTATGATGAGAAGATTAAAGTAAGGAAGAGGAAGGGGAAGGGAAGGGAGAGGAAGGAAAGGAAGGGGAAAGAAAAGGGGAATTACAAAGGACCAATAGAATGCTATTGTGTCTCGCTGGAGGGGTATTTTTTTTTTATTAAGAGACAAGTAAACAATTAATAGACTTCTGACACAGATAGTATTCTTGAAATCTGAGATTATAAAGAGATTATAGTCATTGGTGTATTATTAGGTGGTCACAGTGAATATTTTTTTTCCCCCTCTTTGGGGATTATGGGACTCATGGCACAAAAACTCTTAATTTTTTTAATCCGGGGGGGGGGGGATGTTATACGTCATATGGAATGCCGTAGGTGACACATTCCCTGGGGGGCACCAGCACAAGTATTGGCTCCGTGCCTTTTATTACAGGAAGCCGGAGCTTTCTTTAGGTGACTAGATTCACTTTATTGGTTGCATGTTTGTGAGAATGGATCAGAATGAATGGGTCATGGCGTTTTTTTTCCCCTTGCGATTTGGACTAGCATCTGGGTTGAGGGGGGATGGGCTGTCTGGTGCACTCACTGAAGCTTAAACTAGTTGGTTTAAATTCTCCCCAAAGTAGAGCCTATTTATGTGACATGATGGTAAGGGAAGGTATCCATTTAGGTTTTGTTCAGCAGACACATTGGGACCGAAGAGGGCAGCAACTGTGGAAATACCACAAATATGAGAACTTCTATGTATCGAGGGGGAACCATAATAAAAAAAGAGGCAGATTAGGTATTTTTCTGGTGTCGTTGAATTGTATAATATAGCAGACGTATGTTCTATCATATGTTATGATCATGTGCTACATTTTACAGGTTAACACATTTTTCTAATACATTTTTCCTTTCATAATCAAATCAGACTGTTGTGATACATGTTTACAGCAGGACTTCACATCTTAATGGTTTTATCATGCTGTTTAACCTATTTATGTTTGTATATTGAATAAAAGCATATGCAACCTCCTGTAGAGATAACTTTGCAACAAATAGGTTTGGATTGTTGGCAGCAAAACACAAGCAATGGAATGAAAAGTCTTTCATTTATATAATTTAAGCCTATTTTGTGTTCTGTAAATTATTGTTCCAGTTCATTCCTCTGAAGTGATGTGAAAGGACTCAAATATAATGAGTCCTGGTGTGTTTAAAGTCGTTGGACTAATTCCTATAGAGAACTGAATAATAAAGTTTGCTTTGACTGTTGTTTAATGTGCACATTAACGAATTGAATTAAAATTGCAGTCAAGCACTAGCACCTGATGTAGGGTGTTTGGAATAAATCCACGACTCATCAAGCGATTTGTTTGTGTTGAAATCTAAAATTCCATTTGTATGGAACAAACATGGACTTTTGAGGATTGTGTTTCACCATGGGGCAGCATGTTATTTTATCCATTGTACAGAACATAAAAAGTGTAGGTAGTAAAATAAGATGAGATGAGCTTTTGTGTAATGAAACAAATAATGTAATAAACATGTCTAACTGCAAAAAAAGATCAACATGATTATGTAATTGGTTTTGTGTTTGAATCTAACAGATCATGGTACCCGCTGGCTTTAGGGTAACCACTGCAAAAAGGTTTTGGTATCCTCTATGGATCTCCTGGGTTTGACCAGTTGTTCATGGTAGTAGATGTTTTTTGATGACAGTATGGACAGAGGATTACAGGTGGTCTGGCCTGGTACATCTCATGAATGCATGCCACAAACACTTCTAATTTTTAGCTCTTTTACCCTATTTATTGGTGGAAGCATTTTTTTTACAACTGGAGGGAGTCTCAGATGTGTCTGAGGTCACAGGCTGAACACCTAGGGAACTCTTTTTCAGCAGGTTGTTTTATAAATTGCTCAGGTTGAAGTAAGTATTACAGAGACCAGAAATTTGGTTGCCATGGCCAATGACGTGCTCACAGGTGAGAGCATATCTCTGTGTGGAATAAAACTCCTTTTAGCAGTTGAAAGAAAGGGATGTGCACTAAGTGATATACTATGTGACATGTGTTCAAAGGGAGACAAAAATTTGTACTTGCATTAAAAATGCTTCAAAAATAATGGTTTAATAATTCAGTATTTGAATTACCTATATTTAACCCATCAAACAGGATTATTTCTAAGGTTTAACTCTTTTCTTCAATTTCATTATTGCAATAGTAAAACAAACAAGAACAATTATACAATACTTTTAAGTTTATCTTTTATACTTAAAAAACTACCATGGAGGGGTGGAGTCAGCCAGAGACCTGAATGGTTGCACTTTATGAGAGCCCCTTCTATACAGATGGATAAACTTGATATTTTATGGCCACATTGTCTAAACAAACTGGACCTAGTTCCCACAGGTCTCCCTCAGACATGGGGAAAAAGAAAGAGAAGAAGAAATATAAAGTATCTTGGAGCGGAGGCACAGATATTGGGACACTGCTCTTGAAGAAGACTAGGTCCTGACAAGCCTTTCCACAGACTGCACTGGGAACTACAGGCGCAACATCTGAGGACTCCTCCGAGAATACGGATGTGTTGTTTAGGACACACAGTTGAGAAACACAGCCTGATTTACCATCTAATAATGCTCGCACCACTAATGGAGATCTCTGTATACTATACCGTGACCTACAAGCCCTCAGTCGGAACGGACTCCCCATCTTTTACACTTTCTCTCTTTATTTTTTCTTCAATTATTTTTTACTTGACTTAATGAGTATATATGATTAACAATAACAAAAAACAAACAACTTTATATGACCTGCCTGCTGTATGCATAGCTACAGGCAGCTCCTCCCAACGATGAAACATGAGCTTCACTCTGACCCACCATAAACCCCAGCCAGAGCTTATCTCCACAAGCCTCATGGCAGCATTTGCAATTTCTTCCTCCAGCACTGGTTACCTGCGCCATGCTGTGACAATCACTGAAAAAACAAAACAAAAACACATCAACAATACCAATATCCCCAAATCAAGGGAAGGGAGGGCAGGAAAGTAAGTACAACCTGCACCAACAAGTGGCAGTTGTAAACTGGGGGTAAACCACCCCCTGTTGTGCCTGCCAGCCAATGAATGCCCGGGATTCAAATTCAAATCATGTGACCCCCAACAGGCATAGACCAGCATTCATGCTCCCCTTCCCTGTAGTCCAGGGGATTGCTTGTTCATGCTATGTCTCTTTTTGCTTATTGCCCATTGTTAGTGACACTGTCTCTTTTATACTTGTTCTTTTATACTGTTATTCACGTTGATACTGTATTGTTATATTTGTCAAAAAAAACAACAACCCAGTAAACATAGAATTTATATTTATAAAAAGTATAATAACATACAAAACTGTTAACATATTGCTTGTTTAAAGGTAAAACAACTAAAACTGGTCTACCATTTTGATTTCTTATTAGGCGACTAGCATCCATTAATGGGAGATGTAAATCATGGGGGAGGATGTAACTCAAGCTATTTTATAGTACTTTGTATTCCACATTGAAAGATTAAATCAACGACCTGGCAGTATGATAGTATATTGGACTATTGACTCAGTAAATTAGAGAGAAGTAGCTTCAAGAGAATATAAATTACTCCGCAAAGTGAAATTCCATATATGCATTTCGCTGCCTGGTATAGCAACGTTGTTATGGGTCTGCCGAAAGGGGACTAATTTAATTTCTTTTGAAACTGCCAATGCCAAATTTACTGAGTCACTACACAGACAACTAGAATCAGACAAAAATTCATCCTGGAAGAATAACGTTCTTATTGAAGTGACACTGAAGAAGAGAGTCAGTGCAGTAGCATACCATACCTGCAATATACGACAAAATACCTATTTCTCTATGGTGACACTAAAACTGTGTTGTATTTAATGGAACAGGCTCTGAAACATCCTTTAAATAACGTGCTATGTGGGTTATCCATCAGTGTGGACACATTACATACCTCCCAACATTTCAAATGGCCAAAAAGGGGAAATGCTAGTGGAGTGGCTAAAGGTGTGGCTAAACAAGAGGAATATTTAGGTGACTTTATGGCCGATTTAGAAATATATATGAAGCTTGGTAATGCATTTAGAATAAGAATAATAAATTTTATTTACAAAAACTTATATAAAAACACATTTATTAATTTATTACAAAAATAAAAGACATTACATCCAATAAAAACAAACAGCCCAATCTGTTGTCATTCTTGTAAATACATATAAACATATAACAAGAAAAAAGAAAAGAAAAACAAGTGCTGTTAAGAGAGGGAAAGGTTTATTCCAGGCTTCTATTGCTGTACTATATCCAATCCTTGATTCCGATTTATAACCATACCATCCTACTTTCCAGATATCTTATCTATCAGATTATTCCACATAAAATAGTTTTTGTCATTAAATATATTTTCTTACTACACCATTTTCTCTTTTTAACAGAGGTATAATTTGTTCTCTAATCAGGGGGAAGGATGTCAAATTCTTTGATTTCCAGCTTTGTGCAATGCCAAGCTTCCTTTTTACCAGAGTTTTTACCAGAGTGGCACTTAAGGGATTCGTAGATGTAATAAGGCATCTTCTGGATTATAGGGAATTGGGACCTGAATTAGCTCTCCTATCTGCTTAAAGGTATCTTGCCAATATGGTTTAATTATGGGACATTGCCACCACATATGAATAAAATTACCCCTTTAAAACCATATTTCCAGCAGTTATAGGGAGTTCCTGGATAAAGCCTAAATATCATAGAGGGAACCAATTACCATCTATTGCTCACTTGTAAACTGTAACACTCCCATCTCCTGATAAGCATTATGCAAGATCACCTTAACTGTCAATCTACCAATTTCCATGCTTTTTGCAAATCAACTTTTCCACATTTGTGCACCTTTAGGGGGATTAGGTAACAAATATCTATCAAAAAAATATTTAAACCTCAAGTAGGTAAACAAGCTCCTTATTCGATTTGCTTGTCTCCATTCCCAGTTGTGGGAAGAGCTTAACTCTCCATAACATCCCACAACATAATAATCCCCCTATGTAACCATCAGTTCAAGTTAAGAATTGTGTGACAAGATCCTTAATGGTAGTTCAGACAAAATTCCCCTATAAATCCCTAATCTGAGTACAACTGATTTAAACTCTTTTTTGGCTGCTTTTGTATTGATGCTAAATCGCAAGACATATTTAAATAAGAGAAAATATGTTTCTAATGCTAAGAAAAAGAAAACCAGCACATTACACATATAGATGTCCGAATATGCAGCTCACTACAGAAAAACATGGCCGCCCCCACACTAGTGTCTAAAATTATATTGTGTACTCTCATACCAACACTGAAATATTTATTCCAAATACAAATGAAACTTAATTTATTCATGGGAAATATTTAGTGCTACAAAACACAGCAATGTAATTTCTCGGGTTATAACATCTTAAAATGAGAGATCAATTATTTTATCTCATAGGTCTATTTATTCCTATATTTACAAAAACATATTTTTCATTTTTCAGATGTTACTATGCACTTAATTTACACATTTTTGGTAGCTGTTTTATTATTTGATTGATCACTTCCATTTTTTTTTTTTTACCAGTGTGAAATATCCTCAAATCTCTTTTCTCTAAAGAAAAATAAATTTCATATGTTACATTTTCCTCAACAATTATTTATCAGCTTATAAGATGTTATGCTTCATTTAACTTACATGCATTTTATTCAAATTAAATAACTCCGAAGATGGTTCTTCAACAGGTGCAACATGAGCAGTGGTGTCCTTCAACCATAGTAACTGTCTGTTGTAGGCCCAAATAAAAGTAACCATCAACATCAGTGTTATAAAACCTTAATATATATTACATTATGGGAATATGGACTATAAGCTCGATATCAAAAAATCAGTGAATATATTTCTGAAAGGTAACTCAGGCAAACTCTCCTCTTTAATAATAAATCTATCAGTTTGTAAATGTGCAGAAAGTGGGGACAATACACTGCTGTGAACTGAAAGCGAGTCCAGGTTTTTGCTAGAATTGAAATGCATATGTATTTGTTCATATTTCCTTTTTAGTTATTAGCAAATTGAAATGAGTATATTAACGCATCGTAACTTGGAAGCAAAAATCCATTATTCTCCCCCCACATATTAAGGTAAAGCTAAGGCTTTTACATCTTTTATTTCTTGATTTGTATACAATTGTTGTAAAAGCCGGAATAAGATCCCATAGTCTTATATGCATCCTTAACAATCTCGGCTGGAGTTAATGTTTTGATTCTGTAGTTTAATGTACCTCTCATTTCCTGCTGAAGATAAACACAAAGTCACTGAAGCTCTTTATGTAGATGGTGAGTTCAATGATCTGTATAGCATTGTGCTCCTGCAGGCAATGTTACCATAGCACAGGGAAGTCCTGAAAATGCTTTAAAATCCCATTGCTCCCATTGCAGGCCTAAATTGCTTTTTAAATTATGAATGTAAGATCTAATGTTCAAAAAAAAAATTAAGCTGAACAGAAATTGCATGAATAGCTAGATCCATTAGTGATTTTTTTTTTTACCCATTTTAGTTTTGCCTTGAACGATTAGATGTATTTCAAACTGGTTTGATCTAACACTTTAGGGGAAAACAATAAATCATTTTATCCACTGTTAAATTCCTATCTGAATATATTCCTCTCTATTAGGCAAAGCAATATGACCCAAAAAAATATTCTTTGTGATTGTTCATAGTTGTCGCCAACTGTTTACTTTTTCCATAAAGGTTATCCCAAGAACTGTGACCAATAGGTACATTTAATTATCATTAAAATCACAACTGTTCCATTTGCCAAATGGTACGGGCTCATTTGCAGGCTGTTTTCAATAATTTGAAAATGCCACAATGTATAAAAATAGCTATGATCAGGAAGCAGAAAATATATCTGTTACACTCATGGTAAGATGGGCAATAAAATACAAGCTTTTAAAATGTTTGTTATTCCAGATCATCAGTTTGCTAATACTTACACAAAATAACAGTCAAAATATTTTAAGTATGCAAAAATATAATCAAATAAGTTACCACAACTGGAAAAATTGACACTTATTAAAAATAAATGCAAGAGGTGCAAAATGGAAAAAAGCAAAAAATGTTACAAATATTCACAAATTGCCCCATACTCATGTGTAAACCTTTTTTTTTCATTGCATATGACCCTCATATAATTATTGCTGTTTCTATAGCAACAGTCCTGCCTATCTCTCCAACCTCTCCTTATTGCATGTTACAGAATCTAGAGTTCCATGTGAACTGTAAATTATTTTAACTTAACAATAAGTGCATTTCACATATATTAACCACATGTATGGTTTACAGAAAATAAGCTTTGTGGGTAAAGACCCTTTAAAAAGTAAACATATTCTTGAATCTAAATATAATTGGGCACTTCTTAATGTTTTATATAACTGTTCAAATTGTGACTGCTTTTGTTGGGAAAATATACAAACCGTATTTAAAGGTGTACAAATGACTAACCTCATTAAGTGGTGAATTCCTTATCTTAAATTTGTTGAAAAATGTTACTGTGCTGTAATTTCAAAATACATTTTCACTCATCCTAAGGGAAGCACTGGCTTTATCTCAATAATTTAAATTAGTCTATTAATTGCATTCCATTCATTGCATTATTAAGTTCAAGCCTGACTGCCATCAGGATACCAGTCATCATTTGAAATCATATCCCGTTGCGTTTGGTAAGGTTATTTTCACACTGTTCCATTTATGAACTCTCTGAAATGAACAAGCACAGGCAAATCCATACAAATGGTTTCAAATGCATGGCATCCAAGAGTTCACTCAAAGCTAGGTCTACACTGAATGGATCAGAACATAATTAAGTATACCAATCTATAAAACTATGGGCTCTGTTACATTAGCCACAGAAAATCATGTGGTATGCTAAATGATTACCAGTCAATATAGGGGTTTTACTTTACTTGGCCAGACCTTACTTATCCATGATAACCTCTTTAATGTATATCGCCTCTAAAGTAAACGCCTTGCTGGTGTTGCAGTGTTTTTTTTCCCGCCTAGAACTATACAGCAGGTGCCACATAAAAACATGCCACGTTCATGTTCCCAATACAATATGCCATAGTCAGGTGCCCACTAAAAACATGCTACAGCCGGTGCTCATTAAAACATTCCACAGTTGGTGCCCATCTAAAACATGCCACAGATGTGTGCTCATTATAATATGCCACAACAGGTGCCCATTATAATATGTGACAGCAGATTCCCATTACAAACATGGAACAGTTAGGTGCCCATGAAAACATGCCACAGCCATGTGCCCCATAAACCATACCACAGCCAGAGCTATATGCCACATCCATCTAACCCTCACAACTTCCCAGTGTCCCCCACCCCTTCCTCATTACTTACATTGTGATAGGTACTATCTGGATAGGACCTGCACCCTCTACTTTCCTGTCAAATATTATAAAACTTACTATTTTATTTAAGATTGAATGGAAAATTGTCTGCTGCTTTGTGGTAAGCTAGCTATAATGTCACACAATGTTAGTGCTAAACTCATCTATTGGCCAGTTAAAATAATATTTACTACAGTGCTTATGAAATTTGAAGTTCTATCTCACTTAAGTAGGTCACACTAGGTTAATGACGCATACAATATAAAGTAACACACATAAAAAGCATGACTTTTTTATTACTTGTGTCTTATTAATGCAAACCATTTTTGATCTGTCTTGGTTATTTATGAAATTATTATTAGTGATTTATGCATTCTTCACATTACATGTTAATTGACCCTTTATGTAGTTCTGTAGGTAAAAAAGGGAAACAAATATTGCATGCTGAATTGAAATAGTAATAAATAAGTCATAAATCCCAGAATACCAGTTTATAGTGCAATTCTTTGACATAAAAAGTCCATCGAACCTCAGGTAACATCCTACAGCAATGCCGTTAGACTGGAGTAGCTTTTAGAGTTGAGTTTCACATTAATGTTTAATAATGTACAACGAATGAATATTCAGAGAAAATGACGTAATATACTTTCACCACCTTTCTGTACAAACCATTCATCATGATTTGAAAAGCAAAAAGGTTAGAGATACGCCAGTATCATTATGGTTTAAAGTACCCGACTAATTCTACAACTTCTTCCCACTTCATGAATGATTTTGTGTCTCGTAACTTTGAAGTTTTCCAATAATATGATGCTAATGATCTGGAAATCCCTAGCTGATTATAAGGTCTAAAAATGGAAGTGTATAGATTTAAATCAGTCACATTTTTAATGCATGTTCCAGTTTTGCAGAATTTCACTACCCTACTATGAGACATTCTTTATTGTCACAAGCATTCCCCCCCCCCCCCATTGTTCTCTTGATCAAGATACATCAATTAGAAAAAAACATCTTTGTTTTCCTGAAAATATTGCTTAAATTAAATCTATGCTCTTTGCCTTTCTGCAGAGATATTTTTAGTTTAAGATTTTTATATCAGAGCATGTTGTTGTTGTGGACTAAAGCTTACTGGCTGCCTGGAGTTCTAGGCATTAAAGGGACTCCATAACGTAAACAATGCTTATTCTGTGGTGTCTCTTGATTACGACATCACCTGTGGATTGATTTGCAAATGAATGTGGGACTCTTTGAAGTTAATTAGATCCGCTATTGCGCTGCGTTCATATATATCACTCAAACTAACAATGTTTCTGCTAATGTACAATGTTCTATAATTTTATAATCTTTTTATTTTATGATACATTTCACATATCAATATTACAACATATAACACATACATAAATATGCAGTAAGATTCAAAGGCTTCCACTCAGAGGAAGGTGGGCCAACAGACCATCCTGGCCATCCTCCCCTATTGTACTCGATGCTTAAAGAAGGAAAGAAAGAAAACACCCAACAATATAAAAAATACAAAACATATGAATCCACTACATACAGCAATTATCATCTGACAGGGTGGCATGGCAAGAGGGGGGGCAAGGGAACCGGTTCTCTCATATGCCCCATACTAGGTATTTAACAAAAAAACTGTTTAATTCCTTTCAGTGGTTATTGCAATATTAATCCATTTATCCTAAATAGCTTTCCTGTCTGGGTGCATTGTTTGGTGGGCTATAATGCCCTTCTCCATTTTTATTTGATATGACAACTGTCTTCTAATCTCCAACTAGCTAGGTGCCAACGTTATTTTCCATCTCCTTATAACTGAGATCTTAGTGGTCATTATTAAATGTATAATAAAGACTAGTTTATCTTTCTCCATTTTAAGTTTAGGTGTAACAAAAATACTTCAGCCGCAGAGCAAGCTCCACATTGGTGAATTTTTTAATTAGGGCAGTCTTAAATTCCCCTACAGCCTCTCTGAATCTATTTGAGTTGTTAAGCAAGCTTCTCTGGACACGTTTATTACCTCCTGATTTTTTTTATACATTATTGTGTCCATGACACAGTTAAAATCTCCTAGCAGAAAGAGAGAGCCTTGTTTAGTTCTGTCAATTTTTATTATCATTTTCTTTAGAAACCACATGGGAGACTGATTTGGGACACAGAGGTTAGCAATTGTGTAAATACAGTTGTTTATCTTGCAAATCAAGATCACATATCTTGCCTCTGGATCTTCTACCGTGTGTAAAATTTACACTGTTAAATCTTCAGAAAAGAGGACTGCCACCCCCTTTTTTATTTCCACACAGCGAAGAGCTGAAAACCATTGGGAACTTTCTTGAAACCATTCTTCTTTCCTCCCCTTTTAACCAATGGGTCTCTTGCAGAGCACATATTTGGATCTTGTTTTGCTTCATAAAATTATTAATAGTAGATCTTTTCTGTTGGGAATTCACCCCCTGAGCATTGATAGTGCATAGTTTAAAAAACACTCCAGGTCCCAGTTCCCCTCTCCCTCCACGCCGCAGCACCAAATTGACATAAACATAATAACAAAACAGTACACACAAACAATTAATAACCCCATTGTTATCCACCCCTCCATTAGCATATCAGACTGATCCCACCCATAAGGGCAGTCCAGACCCGAAATGCATGGCTAGTACCCTCTACACGAGGAACACAGCAAACCACAGACAAACGTTTCGGCCTACAATGGCCTCGTCAGAGGATCATCAACCATACCACACTGACGAGGCTATGTAGGCTGAAACTCTTTGTCGCCATGAGTAACAGGGTATGCCTACGGCCGTGGGTCCCTGGCCTGCTTGCACCTAGAGGATCATCAGCCATACCACACTGACGAGGCCATGTAGGCTGAAACGTACATCTTTGGTTTGCTGTGTTCCTTGTGTAGAGGGTACTAGCCATGCATTTCGGATCTTGACTGCCCTTATGGGTGGGATCAGTCTGATATGCTAATGGAGTGGTTCCTTTGCAATGGTGTAAGCAGGCAAAAAATGGAGTCGCTCTCCCGAGTAGGTATTATCCTACAGGACAGACTATTGCAGTACTGTTTGTTCTCGGGCATTGTAGCACCCACCCCACTCTTTGTAGTTATACATGTTTTCCTCGATTTCCGTTTGGGATCTGTTTTTTTGTATTTTCTTTGCACCAAATTGATGACCACTTATTAAGTGGGTATTGGAAGGTCAAGGGATGCCAGTTACTTCTTGTTGTTCTGGTCGATTGCGTTTTTCTACTGCACTTGATGGGTGGCTAGCAAGAGGAGGGGAGGTTTAGGATCCGGGTTTCAGTCGCATCTCATCAGCATGAGTGGATCATCAGAGGAGGCAAAAAACTCATGTCGCCGAAGCAGGTACCCATAAAACCCCACAAAAACACAGTGTTTGTCACTACGTCATCACTCCAACCCCCCAAAAATGTTACCTCCCTGGACCAACTCGGGAAGGGGAGGGCATGACTTTCAAACCCAGTAGGTATGACCAGCACTGTTTAAAAAAGTAACGTAAAGCTGCAAGTTGCCCACTGGGGCTGGGGAGATGCTGGCTGCAGCGGCTAAAGGTGCATCAGCCTGGCTGGGCTCTTGGACACATTTGGGTGACAATGTGATTGCAGGTCATAGGCCTGCAATTGGCGAGGTAAAGTTTATAGCAGTTGCTGGTGGTTAATTAATAAAGCATTGGCCAACGCCCTTATACAACTTATATGGTCTATATGTGTATTTTTTGGGGGGTGATTGGCTGGGGTGGGAGTGTTATCTGGGTCTTGAAGTCAAGCAAAAGAGATCGCTAATGCACAATATTCTTTCTCGAGTGCTCCGAAAACAAGCGATTCTAGTGCCGCAACAGTACAGTTGGGGGATAAATGAATAAATAACATGAATAAAATCTGCTGATACACTGTATATTTTTTTTATCCTGTATAGTCACATTCAGTATAAACATTAATTTAGTGTTTATCTCTCGAAAGTGTGAGTCTACATAGCTACATACTTGATTGTAAATATTTTATTGGTGAAATCGTGCTAACCCAAGCTCCCAAGTATTAAAGAGCATCAACAATTTAGTTAACTTATAATATAGTAGTAAAATAGCTTTTTCATAAACAAAGAACTTTTGACTTGGCTACAGATTTAAAACATTCTCTAAGCCACTCAGTGCGCAGAATAAAAAAAATAGACAACTCGCTTACTACAAATATTACTTTTAAAATTGATTCAGCTGAAAATAATGAACACGTCATAATGGTGTTTCTCCAAGCTTTCTCTGTTCATAATAGAAACACCATTAATAATGACAATTAATTCCCCTAGATCTCTCAATTCTATTAAAATAAAATACTGCCTCTTCAAACTGGAGTTCACACAAAATCATACACCCACCTAGTGTGTACTTAAAAAAAACAAACTTCCATCTTTATAAATTCCTTAATTTAACAGAGTTTATTTTTATGGCCCACTTGATATTACTTTGGCCAACTCGTAGCTGCATGCATAATGGTTGATTAAATTTTAATATGGATACATCATAGTGTGATTAAAATGTCTAAACCAACTCGGCTAGGGAAGTGCAATGCATCCCTTTTCTAAAAAAATGATTCTCACCGATGAGCCTTTAAATCATATTCACAGACAGATTGTTCTTATTAGTATTACCCAATAAATTTCTTAATGGTATTGTTCTATAACACACCAACTTTTCTGCATAGTATTACGTTCTAAAATGCAGATTAAGAAAGACACTGTGAGTGCTGTTTTGGCAGAGAGTTTATATCATGAAAGAGAAGCTCTGGAAAAAAAAGAAAACTGAGCATTCCATAGCATGCCGTGTACCTGCTGGTTTCAATGGAGATAAAAAGTTGATTTAGAGCAAAAGAAAATGGTCTTTTGCAGTTGACGGCAAAAAAAAAAAAAGGGTTTTATTCTATTTAATTAAATATCTCGGCCCCTGGAGTTTTAAGTAAAAAATTATTTTGACGTATTTTTCAGCCACTGAGGACATTACATTAAAATTAATTCATTTTGCCTTTTTATTTAGGATTATTAGAATAACCTTAGAGTTCAGATTTAGAGACTTTGAATTCAAATTGTTATATGAAACCATGCTTAAATCAGTAATACTGTGTGCCAGTGTGGCAGAGCTAGGTGTTAAAGGGACACTCCAGACACTAAATGTACTTTATTCATACTCTTACAACAATGTTGTGCTGGTGTATATTTTAATTATTTATTTTTGGAGAAACTGCTTACAAATAGGGCTATTTGATTCACTACAAACTTTCCAGATTTTTAAATAATTCACCAAAACCTACTTATTGAAGGAAGAAAGTGACTGTTTCCACATTGAGCCTGGGTAGTTTGTCTTATAGGGTTTGGAGAGAGAGGCTGCTTAGATTACAAGTAATAGACAAAAAGATGGTGCCAGCATACCTGTGGAAATACAGCAAGCAATCTGTTTATTGATTAACTGGCAACTTGATCACAAGCTGTCAAAACCAGTTAGGTCCTATCCTTGGTCATTAATAATGAAGGGACTTGCAGTCAAATTTCCAGTTAACAGTTGACTCTTTCCATATACAAGTGATAACAAGTGAGATCCAATCTTCTCTTGAAGTGAACCTGTGAGTTCATACTAGCTATTTTAGTGCTCTTGTCAGTTCAAATTAAACGTTTTAGTCTTGTCGGCAAGGCTGGATTAGTGAATATGTAGGAGTAATCTACCTGCAACCTGCAGATTCATCCCACTGTTATTATCTGTGAAGTTAAAGTGTCTAATGTATATTCATTAGCTTTATGCAAGGTACTAAAACATGCTGAAATTGGTTTGAGCGCAAACCAATGCATTGATTACCCTTTCGGCAGTCGACGGAGTACGGTAAAAACTAATATTTGGTGAAATATACCTAGAGTTTTGAATAAAAAGATGAACTCAAGCTGAAGTAATGTTAAACTGTATTATTGATATATGATTTATTTGTCTATAGAAAGCAAAGTCTGAAGGAGGTCAATAATTCAACAGAAACCAATGCACTGCTGTTTTGACAGGCCTCTTGTGTATGCCTTTTTTGTTTGAGTAGAAGACGATCCTTTCTAATTATGACAACCCAGAATTTCTCTAGCGAGGAGCTTTATATTACTGAAACATTTGAAGTCGGCAATCTTTGATCTCTGAGGAATATTTTATTTCATTTCTCATAAATTCCTGTTATTTTCATTTTATGTCGATGGCAAGAATCATATTTGTTTCTCAAAAGTAATTTTCTTAGGATGCTAGATAAAAAAACCACAGTCAGTAGAATGATAGCAAAGCTAACTGCAAACATATACAGGTTTTTTCAGGTGTACATTCACATACATTTAGAAAAATATAGTGTATAAATGGAAATGGTCATTCATTTTTAAAGAACATTTAAAAATAATATTTAATGCAATGATTAAAGTTGGAGCAACACAAAACTATTAATAAATCTGCTTAAATGTAAACAATGTTCTATTGTACTATTTTAGGGGGGTGGGTCAGTTGAGGTACATCTATATTGCACTGGATCAAAATAACTATATAGCAAAAATTATTCACACCAGCACATGGTGTCTTAAGAAAAAATATAAATATCCCACTTAAGTACCTAAAAACATATGCTTAACATGCACATACTGTATGTCTGAACATCTTGATTGTAATTGGCCAAAGGTATATACAGTTACAAGCAAGCAACAAAAAACAGAGGCAGTTACCATCTGTTGCATAATGCAGCAAACTACAAATGCTCAATTGTTAGTAATATTCACTGCGTTGAGCGTGCTCAAGGATTGGGTGGCGCACAGCACAGACACATCGGCTGCGTGTATCAGGTAGGTGAGGCAATCGTCTGAAATAGCATGGATGCAGTAGCGGGCCTGACACTAACAGATGCATCAACGTTAGTTTGATGTCTAAATTGTCCTTTAACATTTTGTACTAAGAGTTGCATAAATTGTTGACACAATTTTTTTGTTAATGTATTGTAATGCAGACTTGGATTAGCCTGCCATCATGGTTTTCTTATAAATGAACTCACTGGTTTTGTTCCTATTTCTCTGGAAGAAAAATATGTGTCCATTGCACAGTTTAACTTCCATTCCAAGCTACAGATGAAGTTCCACACGGTTGTTGCATTTTTTCTTGTAATACTATTTGGAAAATTACCTAGCAAATTTACTGCTGTTGTACTGCTATATAGAGGGAGGGTATTGCAGAAATGCAAACCTCTTTATTCCTTGCAGTACAACTTGCTTGTTGCAATGACAGTACCATGCCTGTGCTAGAGGGAACCTGGTACTGAAGCCACTGAGTGGGCTCCCTGCAATCCTAAGCAATCCCTCTAGCCCATGTATATCCATGGTAGGTGTCTCAAGGACCTTCAATGACTCCCTGTAGGCCCGTGATGCACACCTCAGCAAACCTCAGTCAGATCTTTAAAGATGCCATATGAAACGTGCGTCAACAGGAAAAACTGTGTGGGCAGGTAGTCTACATCTTGGGTCTTACATTTTCTAGACACTTCGAACCACCTAGAATCAAGAAAATCTAGGCATCCTCTTTCTAAGCCTTAGGGAAAAATCCCCCCTCCAGGATGTTAATATGTTCATCCATGCTTCCACAAGGCAGTTCTGTCTTGGGCTCATCCAACTCCACTACCCAGTCACCGTGGTAAGCCAAATATGAAGTTCCTGATTTTGGGGGGCATTTTTTTTGTAAAGATAAATATGAATTTGTTAAAGCCTGTTCAATATGTACTCACTTTAAGATACCCAGAAAGAGGCCTGCAGGTCTCACAATGAGTAATGTCAGGTGACTCCATAGATGCATTCCAATACATATATTTCTCTGATGTATGCATTTACATTCAATTCGGATTACACTATGTATAGATCAGTTGTATCTATTTATATATGGACATTGTTTAGGTGATGCTGTCCCATTAACATTATTAGTTACATTTCATCTAGCAATCAATGGTTGTGTTGTAATTAACATGCGTTTTCATCATTATCACCGTATGGGGTGAATATTAGTGGGTGTGCTAATAATTCCTTATATGTATAGGGATTTCTAATGGCTGCAGTCATTTTTAACAGGTGCAGTCATTTTTTATATTGATTGTAGCACACACGTTAACCTCGTTGTTGGCAGGCACTGAATCAAAAATGTCTGGAAAAATCCAGCTAACGCCACTTTTACATTTAACGGGGCATTTGAATCTGCCCCAATGTAGGTTAATCAGTTCTAATGATATGAGTAAAAATTTACATTTGGTAGAAATGGCTATGGTGCTATGGATTGACTGGAGATTTGTATTTTAAAAATAACTGTAAAACTGTTCTTAATATTTACAAATTGAGAATAGATTTATTTTCCCTCTTAAATGTATAATTAAAATACTTTGGACCATTAAATGGCAGATCCAGTATGTTATATTTTTGTTGTAAGTGAAATGTAGATATTTAAACTGTGCACAGTTACATCAAGCTGGGTAAACAGATGGCAGTAAGGTCATGCACTACAATTAATACATGTAGCACTGGGTTTTGTATGAGCTCAGGAGCAACAGTGCAGTAATAATCAACACAGGACAGATAGACTGCTGCACACGTTGTGATTTTAGCCAGCATGACTTGATCCCAAATGACCACAGCTCTATCTCATTCATTCTTGCCTAATATAAAAGACATGGGCATAGACAATATAAGCAAGGGTTAACAAAATCTAGTTGCCCTTTAGTGTGGGACTGTAATGAGAATCTTTGCACTTTAAAAATAATTTGCTAGGTATTGATAATGTCTAGGTTTTATAAAACTAAGTGAAATATTTCTACTAAACCTATATTTCCTGTAATATTTCTTTAAGCACAAGGGATTGGCAACATTGAACCCTTTTGTACAACGGATTGCTGAATGACTCGAATGTTGAAAATCGATGTTATGACTGAAAGCTGGTTAGTAAACCGTAACTGTCATAGAAAGTTGACTGCATGCATAACATTTTTTAATCCAGTTCAGTGTGTGTGCAAATAAATGTGTCTGTAAAGCCCCCAGTTTTGGTGAGGATCTTATTTGCTATTCTGAATCCTGGCCTCCCAGACATATGTACTGGTGACCCGAATCGGATAGCTCTCAAAAAATACAAGATCTTAGGGACAATATACACTTTAAGAATGTTAATCTGACCCAACTAGAATAGCTCCAAACCTCTCCAATTCACAAAAAGGTCCCTAAGCTACTGTACGAAACATTCAAAATTAAACTCCATAGTTTGTCTTAAATCTTGCCAAATATTAATACCCAAGTAATTAAGTACTTTATTAAGTATTAAGTACAAATTTATATGACCAGTTTTTTTAACTCCCTAATTTGTAATGGGGAAAGATAAAACATTATTGCTTGGGTTTTCATGAAGTTTAAAATTTAGTCAGTGCTATAACTTCAGGGACAGGGAGATGGAGATGTCAGGGAGAGGACAACATCATTGCCTTACAGGGCTATGTTGTCTATAAGTTTGGTATATTCAATTCCCTTGACGTGAGGTGAGTTCCTAAAAAAAAAAACAACCTCTGTACAGCTATAAGAGACTATGAGTATGCAATAACCTCTACTTCTGATCAATGGTCAAAAGTAGATTTGAGCTCAAATGTCGTATACATGCACAAAATTACTCTCCAATGAAATCATAGGTCTGGCAGATAGCAGATAATCTGGTCAGATTATGCGACCTGAATTATTTTGTACCAACCCTCTTTAACTCAGTGCTAATTACTTCTGCATTACTATCTGCATCCTGCTTTGGTTATTCCTATTGCATTAGTCTTGCAGTGACTCAACCATCCAATGCATTCCTGCAGAGTCATCCTTTCTAATATTATGCAGTGAAATGAGTGAAAAAGACCAATATTGAGTATCAGACAGTATGTTGTCAAACCGGACATTATAGACTTGTTTTTTCATTATACGAAACATTTCTAGCACCAAAGGCTTTAATGGCCACTACACATTACTACAATTTGCCATTCATGAATTTCATACTGTGTACAATTTCATGCCTGTCACTGGGATGGTAGCTTTAGGCTAACCTGCATTTATAATTTAATTATTATATTGAAACCTGTGGGTCACTGTATTCAGCCACTTCGTGTCATGCAGAGTGAAGGTAATACGAGTACACCAAACTAATATTGTACCTGTAATAGATGGAATTACATTTGTTGTTATAGTAGTACACTAGTGTGTTTAGCTTCTAGTATATTATCAATCAGATTAATTAAAAATAAGTCATAAATGATGGAAAATAATTTGCAACTTGGTTCAGAAATGCAACACATTAACAATTATCAACTCAACTCTAATTTCTTCCATAATCATGCATCTGTTAACAAATGGGCTATTATTAATAATACACGAGACATTACCTTTTGAAATATTCTGTTTAAAGGAATATAATGATTACTCACAACTTGGTTAGACTTTGACCCTCTCATTGTATTAAAGTGTTAAGTTATATTGTTCATCTAACACCTAAAGAGTTAATAATCTATCATGGATTAGTGACATCTTGATACCTTGATCTTTTATAATATTTAAATTTTTTTAGGGTTCAATAAAAGAAATGAAAAGAAAGTATATATATATATATATATATACACACACATCGATTATCTATAACATTGGTGCCACTGGGTATTGTTCTGATGGGAAACCTTGGGTCCTGCCATTCATGTGGATATTACTTTGATATGTAGCACCTACCAAAGCATTGTTACAGACCATATACACCCTATCATGGAAACATTATTTCCTGATGGCATTGGCATCTTTCAGCAGGATAGTGCACCCAGCCACAAAACAAAAATGGTTCAGGAATGGTTTGAGGAACAGAACAATGTTCAAGTTCAAGTTGTTGACCTGCAGGACTTAAAAAATCGGTTGCTAAAATATTGGTGCCAGATATCACAGCACATCTCCAGATCTAATGGAGTCCATGCCATGACTGGTCCAAGTGGAGAGTTATACAGTATTATGCAGGTAGTCAGGGCCGCCATCAGGGGGAGACAGGCAAAAAACCAGTCCCGGGCCCGGCAGGCCCCGCCCTTGAGACATTTTTACCCTGACTTTCCCTTGGTGACAATGGCTGTTTTTACATTTCTGGGGTGTTTAGCTGTAATTTGTTATAACATATATGATATGTTGCAGAGCTGCAGGGGACCTGGATCCCCCTCTCTAACAGCAGGGGATGTCTGCGCGATGAGCGCAGACTCCCCCTGCTGCCGCCCGGCACGACCGCCGGGACTTCTATGATGAAGCCGGGTACTTCCGGCTTCGTCATAAAAGTCCCGGCAGTCGTGCCGGGCGGCAGCAGGGGAGACATCCTCCGCTGCTCCGCTAGCCACCAGGGAGAATCGACCAGCTGTCCGTCATAATAGACTGCCGTGTCGGGGAGCATGGAGATATCTGCATGTATCGTGCAGACATCCCCCGGCTGCCCCCACTAGCCCCCAGGGAATTGATAATTTTTTATCAATTAATTATAATTAAGTTGAACTTTTTTCCTATAGGGTAGTCTTATATTCAGGCTTTTAGTTTTTTTCATAAAGGAATATCCAAAGTTTGGGGGGTCATCTTTTAATCAGGGTAGTCTTATAATCAAGCAAATACGGTACTACAAAAAAAATCATAAAATATGATGAAAAAGTTTTAAAAATACACTTTTTCTAACTTTGACCATAAATATAATTTACACAAATACAATCATTAAAAAAAGATCCCATCTAAATAGTTTCTAAATGTTGTCCCGAGTTCAGAAATATGCATGTTTCCATATTTTTCGGTATTTTTTTGCTAGTTATGGGGCAAAAAACAAAAATAGTGTTTTTTTTTCCTATATTGACCTTTTGACCCCAACCCGAACCCTAAATTTATCCCTAACACTTAATTTAACCCCAAGTCTAAGCCTTATGCTATCCCTTTATATATTTTCATTTCATTTTAACCCTATCCCTTATGCTAAAAAATATTTAATTTTAACCTTGTAGGCTAATCTAACATAATACTAGTTTGAAGCTACTTAAAACTTATTTTTTTTTTTTTTTTACATTGCTATGTTGCTTGGCTACCTCTAGGGGCAGTCAAGCAGCATATTCTGAGCGACGGAAGAGAATTTACTTTCACTTCCGAAGCTCAGACCACCAGAGGGCATAGCCATATTGACGGAGCATGCTGCTCGTTAAAGTGGTTTTTGAGATCGTTGATCGCGAAAACCGCTCTATTCACCACAGGACTTGCCAGGCACGTCCATTGTCCCAAAGGGGTTAAACAAAAATCTTTAAAAAAAATATGCGTGGGCAAACTGGGCAGCAGCCCAAATTATCAGTGGCATATTAATGAGCAAATTATCAGTGTAATATTAGTGAGGAAATTATGAGTGCCTATTAATGAGCAAATTATAAGTGGCTATTAATGAACAAATTATCAGTGGCATATTAATGGATAAACTAGGGGGAGGGGGAGGCCCAGATTTTTTTTCAGTAAGGGGCCCTGAAATTTCTGATGGCAGCCCTGCAGGTGGTTATAATGTTATGGTATATATAAATATGGCCCTTGCCAGATTACTGTCAGATTGACAATTGTGAAATCAGCACTGATAGTTCATTACCTCTGTGACCCAGCTCTGCTGTGGACTAGCACCAATATATGTCAATGAAAAGTTTTTATCCATTAAATGGTTTTAAAATTGCTAAGTTGTCTGATGTTGCCATGCCTGTTTTTCAAGGCAAGCTCCTGCTTGTGAATGAGTCAATAATGGGCACCTGAAAGCAAACAGCAATATAGTTTGAGTCAGACTTTATGTCCATTTCTTTTCTCCCCAATGCAATTTTCTGTTCCCTGACACACGGCGCTGTGAATGTTATTAGAGACAGCTGTGAGAATAGTATCCAGCAGAAGGGGGTGGATTTATCCTTTTTTTAAGTTCTGTTCAATCCCCTTCTCCTTTTGTCTCTGAGCCTTGGAAACAATACTACAATTTAGATATTGGTTCCCTTGTAATCTATGCATAGTATAGTTTAACATTAAACATCATCATCTAAGTGATTTATACAATATTTGTTTTATTTCATTGCCTGTTTAATCTCATTTAATAAGTATTGTAAAGTTGTAAATAAGTGTTTATTTTTGTAAGCAACAATGAAAGAAATCAGAGATCATATGCATGCTTTACACTGGAAAAGGTAGTGTAGAAAAATATGTGCCAAATTAACAGTGAGACAGAGGAACGATTAAAAATAAGTGTCTATATTAGATTGTTCCTTTGTGGGTTAAAGCTTTAATAGGTGCTTCTAATTTAAAATAATTACAGCATATGAGAGGTGGAATAATGATCTGTATTGATAAACCATTCTGCCACATGAGACACTTTAGCTGTCTCAGCTGTAAGATGCTGGAATATGTGCCATAGAATCGGATGGACAATTATGGCCATGGGTGCTCTAAGTAGTAATGGAGTTCTGCTAATTCATCATCCAGACAGTAAGTAATAGGGAAATTGTCTCCTTTGTAATTCTGACAATATCCAATGTTTTAGAGTTATACACTGACAAAACACGTTTTATTATTTTGATAGGAATTAAAATTAAAGATTGAAATTTCAGTAATTAATCAACTGTCCAATATCATATATATATATATATATATATATATATATATATATATATATATATATATATATATAATGATAAAGCATTTGTTTGAAATACTGCCCTGATCTGCGACTGAAGAATAAAAGATGAACTATATTGTAGCCACTGAAAAAATGTCTATTTGCTGCTGTCACATAAATTGGATATATTTAACTTGGCGTTCTTCGGGCTTAGCCACCTGGGGCATGCATTTTGCTTGTTGTGTGGCTTTGCTTGCTGTGCTGGGGACCTGTCAAAAAGATTAATGAGAACAGGTACTGCTGAGTTCAAAATTCGTCTATTGTCCCAAAATGTGTTCTCCACAAGGTACAATAGCTTTCTGGACACCTGTTTATAATACCGCCCACTGTTTGTGCATTACATCAAAAGAACTCCTTTATCCTTTAAGCCTATAGAATTATCTTAGCCTCCTGGTGCTCTTTTATGTGCTATAATATAAAATAAAAAGTACAAATACATTCATGATAAAACATGTACTCGTGCTCTGTTCAACCATTTGAAATCTCTTTGTAAAAGCGAACAGTATTTTAATGTAGAAAGATAACCTTTACTTTTAATATACCGTATTTGCTCAAATATAAGACAACCCTGATTATAAGGCGACCCCCCAAACTTTGGATATTCCTTTAGATAAAAAATTGAAAGCCTGAATACAAAGTTTAACTTGTGTTTATTCACACGTAAATTGCTTTTTCATATTTAATAAAAATGATGATATAAAAAAATACATTTCTTGTTTTTATTTCCTTTTATGTGCCAAAGCTGTTCCTACCCCCAGACATGCCCAATGCTCCCCCTCCCCAACAATGCCTCTCTCCCCTCCCACCCTCCCAAGTTGTTTCTCTCTCCCCTTCCCTCACCCCAACCTTGTCTCTCTCTCCCCCTCCCTCCCCTAACCTTGTCTCTCTTCCCTCTCCCTCCCCCAACCTTGTCTCTCTTTCTCCCCCTCCCTCCCTCCCTCCCCCAACCTTGTCTCTCCCTCTCCCCCTACCTCCCCCCAACCTTGTCTCTCTCTCTCTCTCCCCCTCCCTTCCCCCCAACCTTGTCTCTCTCTCTCTCCCCCTCCCTCTCTCCCCCCAACCTTGTCTCTCTCTCCGTGGTGGCTAGTGGGGGCAGCCGGGGGATGTCTGCACGATACGTGCAGACATGCTCCATGAAGCCTGACAGTTCCATCTATTATAACGGACAGCCGGAAGGTCATGTGACCTCCCGGCTTCCGTCATAATAGACGGAAGTGTTAGGCAGCATGGAGGATGTCTGCACGTATCGTGCAGACATCCAACGGTTGCCCAAATCTCCCTGGTGGGTAGTGGGGGCAGCCAGAGGATGTCTGCACCATACGCGCAGACATCCTCCGCTGCTTCCCCACACTTACGCCGAAGCCTCTATGATGAAGGAGGAAGGTCACATGACCTCCCGCTTTCCGTCATAGAAGTCCCAACAGACGTGCCGGGCAGCAGCGGAGGATGTCTGTGATCATTGCGCAGACATCCACCGCTGCTTGCGAGGGGGATCCAGGTCCCCTGCAGCTCTACAGAGGACCTGGATCTGAGTCTTATAGTCTGAACTCAGTTTGAGGTCAGACTATAAGATGACCTCGATTGTAAGGTAGTTTTTTCAGAACTTTTTTCCGAAAAAAACCTTGTATTATAATCGAGCAAATACGGTAATAAGTTTACTAGTTCTTCTAAAATGCACTCTTTCATTTTTATTATCATTCATAACATGACAGTCACTAAAATATAGTGTTAACCAAATACAAACCAAGGTCACGGTGAAGCGGCTGCAATGAAGCAGCCGCAAAGAAGTGTCCCATCCCCCACATGGCAACATACAATAATTAGTGACAGCCCAACAAATGAGTCAACCTTTCCCCAAAACCAGACATGTATTAATGGGCATTGGTGTACGCAGGAATTTTTTCCAGGGGCAATATATCGTATCCACCCCAATACTTCCTTACCTGCTCCCCATTGCCAAACGTGTTGGCTCAGGAGAGGAGTTTCCTGGTTGGAGGCAAATGTTACCTATTAATAGATGAAATTAGGTCAGCGCTGATCCATGTTTACAATACACTACTACCAGATCACATAGAATCACATTGGATACAGTTTTACACTATGGAACATTGTTTCTCTTTTGTTTTCTAAATCCTGTGTCTAGATAGTGCTGCCCAAATTAATGAATGAAAAGTAAATGGGCCCTGCCGGTTTGTAAAGTATTTTGGAGATTGCTAGCAGGTCAGAGGGGTCTGGGACAGCTCATCTGAGCCATTTCACCACTGACAATTCAACATGACAGTTTCAGAGCTGCACTGTCAGATGTGTATGACAAGATGGCATGGCTGTTTCACCACAACCCTACCAACCCTAAAACCAACCCGACCCTAAAACAAACAATGAATCCTAATACTAGTCCCTAATAATAACACCTAATACTAACACCGAACCATAACACTAATCCTAATACTAAACCCTAATACTAACCCCGAACCCTTATACTAACCCCTAATACTAAGCCATAGTAATAACCCCTGATACTAATCCTAATACTAACCCCGAACCCTAACACCAACCACTAGTACTGACCATAGTACTAAGCCTTAATACTAATCCTAATACTAACCCCGAACCCTAATACCAACCCCTAGTACTGACCCTTATACTAATCCTAAAACTAACCCTGAACACTCATACTAACTGGTGCGAAGAACTGATCAGCGATATCTGTCCATCGCACTGAGCTGCTTCTGGTGAACTAGTTTCGAGGAAGCAGCTGCGATGAACTGTACCATCCCCGTGTCAGGCTTTCATTTTTACTTTTTGGTTTTTTTCACTCGCGATCGCGTCATTAGGCCACGCCCCCTTCATTAGGCCACACCTCTTTCAATTACGCGATCTTCCTGTGACTATAAATAACAGTCTGCAACAGACACAAATCGCTGAGTATTGTCTCTAGCAGCTGTTGTTCCTGACTCCTTAGCTCCAAGCTACCTTAGAGTATCTTGCTACTTTCATTTTTGATTACCTGTTGCTGACCCGGATATCCTCGACCATTCTGATTTCTCCAATCCTGACCTTTGGCTTCCTGAATCGAATTGTGTACTTCTCCTATCCTCTGAATACGGACCGTCCCTGTTATCCTGAATTTTTTTCTATCACCTAATCGCAAGTATCTTCCATATCTTCAATCAAGTGTTCCATCATATTTTTTACTTTATACTTCAATCAAGTTACATATATTTTTCCATATTACTTCAAACCATTTATTTTTTCTCTGCAATCAATATCAGTCAGTTTTTCTTCTTTTTGCTGCTAAAGTTTAATACAAGAATTGCTTAAACGATATACCTTGTGTGGATTGTCATTTATTTCTGCAGTTGAGTTTCCAAATATTCTTAAAGTCACAGCTACCCTGACAAAATACTCAGCCCACCAAATGGAACCAGCAGAAATGGCATCCCAAATTCTTTCATTAACTCAAAGAGTGGATCATCTCACTCAAAGTGTTCAGGATTTAAGTGTGGCACACGACCGCCTACTTTCATACACCACTGAATTGCAAAGCAGAAGTTTCACCACTCCCCTCTGCTCCCCCAAGGGAATATCCAGAACCTTCTGTGTGTACCCCTGAAAAATTCTCTGGAGATAGATCCAAATACAGAGAGTTTATAAATTCCTGCACCCTTCTATTTTCCCTGAAACCCAGATCTTATCCAACAGACAGGATAAAGGTGTGTACAATTATCTCATTTTTAAGAGGTGAACCCATGTCCTGGGCTCATACTTTTTTGGAAAGAGATGACCCTATCTTCGATTCATTAGACCAGTTCCTCACCGAAATGTCTCTTTTATATGAGGATCAAAACAAACAAGCCACAGCTGATATGACCATCCGCTCCTTGTCTCAAGGGAAACGTCCTGTTGAGGATTATATTGCTGAATTTAAGAGATGGGCCGTAGACACTGAATGGAACGATATTTCCTTAAGGAATCAATTCCGTCTCGGACTATCTGAAGCTGTAAAGGATGAATTAGCCAGGACTGTTCTTCCTCCTACTCTAGACGCCACAATGCAATTGTCCATCAACATCGACAGACGTATTAGAGAGAGGAAAGCCGAACGGTCCTCTACTAAGAATCCTTGGAAGAGAGCTATAACCCCTGTGAAACAAACCGACAAGACTTCCCCGCCTGAACCTATGGAGCTGGGAGTTATTCGTGGTCCCCTTTCACAGGATGAAAAGATAAGGAGGAGAACATTAAACCTCTGCATGTACTGTGCTTCCCCTGAACATTCCGTGGAAAATTGTCCTATTCTCTCCAGAAACAAGAGTGATAAGCACCTCTCTTACAGAAACCTTCTCTACATACCCCAGAAATCTCTTCCTCATCTTTCCCTCTCTCTCCTCTTACAGTGGGACAAAGAAAGGATATATACTGAGGCCATTCTGGACTCCGGGGCTGCTGGTCTCTTCATAGATCAAGACCTCGTGAAGGAAAAGAATATACCTCTAATAAAGAAGATTTCCCCTGTATCTATCCGACTTGTTGATGGATCCATGTTATCCTCAGGACCCACTACTTTCGAAACGATTCCTCTAAAGATGACAGTAAATCATCATCACATAGAATACATCAAATTTGATGTTATCTCTTCACCGTTATACCCTGTAATCCTTGGAATGAATTGGTTGCATCTACATAACCCTACTATCAACTGGGAAAATCTTGAAATACAGCTCGATTCCCATTACTGTCAAAAGACCTGTTTCCTCCATACTCCACTTCTACAAATTACAGAAGAACAACTCATTCCTCCATGCTATTCTGATTTTAAGGAAGTCTTCTGTAAAAAAGAAGCCGAAACTTTACCACCACACAGGATATATGATTGCCCTATCGATCTGATTCCTGGGGCTCCCATTCCATTCGGGCATATCTATCCTCTGTCTGATAAAGCATTAGTCACCCTCAAGGAGTATTTGGATGAAAATCTACGCAAAGGATTTATCCGTCCGTCAACCTCTCCTGCAGCCTCTGGGATGTTCTTTGTCACAAATAAAGACAAAACCATCAGACCCATTATTGACTACAGACAACTTAATAAAATCACTGTAAAAAATCGTTATCCTCTACCGCTAATCCCTGAACTTCTTGAACGATTATGTACCGCAACCATCTACACCAAGATTGATCTTAGAGGAGCATACAATCTAATAAGGATAAAGAAAGATCACGAATGGAAAACTGCTTTTCGCACCCGATACGGGTTATTTGAATATTTAGTTATGCCATTCGGATTGTGCAACGCCCCTGCTACATTCCAGCACTTCATAAATGACATATTCCGGGATCTTCTAGATGTGTGTGTCATTATATACCTTGACGACATTTTAATCTATTCAGACAATCTAGAAGAACATCGGAAACATGTACGATGGGTGTTGTCAAGGTTACGGACTCATAGTTTGTACGCCAAACCAGAAAAATGTATTTTCGAGGTGACAAAAATCTCATTCCTCGGATACGTCATTACCCCCCAACAAGTACATATGGACGATTCCAAGATTCAATGTATACTCAATTGGCCCATACCTTCAAATGTGAAAGAAGTTCAAAGTTTTCTTGGATTTGCCAATTTTTATAGAAAGTTTATTAAAAACGTTTCTTCTATAGTCCAACCTCTTACTCTGCTCACCAAGAAAAATACTTCTTTTGTCTGGAACCCCCAAGCTCAAGAGGCTTTTGAAGTTTTAAAAACAAAGTTCACTTCCTCTCCCATCCTCAAGATGCCCAATCCTTCTTTGCCCTACGTTCTCGAAGTTGATGCCTCTGATTTCACTCTTGGTGCTGTTCTATCTCAACAGAACACTCCCCAATCAGTCCTTCATCCTGTCGCCTTTTTCTCCCGTACATTGACATCTGCGGAAGTCAACTATCCTATAGGGGAAAAAGAGTTACTCGCTATAAAATCAGCTTTTGAAAATTGGAGGCATTTATTAGAAGGAACAGAGGTACCTATCGTTTTTTACACTGATCATAGAAATCTCGAATTCCTTCACAAGAGCAGAACACTCACCGCCAGACAGGTTCGTTGGAGTCTATTCTTCGATAGGTTCAATTTCCAGATTGTATATCGACCTGGATCTCATAATAAAAAGGCTGATTCCTTATCCCGAATCCCAGGAGTCAAACCAGAAAATCTTACCTCTTCAGACATTCTACCACCCTCACGATTTATTGGTGTCCTTTCTTCCACCTTCATCAATCAACTCAAAACCTTCACAAAAAATGAAGCAACCAAGGATGACCTATCTGATTTACAACAGGAAGAAGGACTTTATTTCAAAGATACCAAACTTTATATACCTCCTTCTTTACGAGTAGACATTCTCCATATGTTCCATGATTCTCCTACAGCAGGACATCCTGGAGTAAAGAAAACAAATGAGTGATTAAAAAGACAATTTTGGTGGCCTAAACAAGGAAAAACCATCAAGGATTATGTATCTTCCTGTCCGACATTCCAAAAGAATAAACCAAGTCACCAACAACCCTTTGGGTTATTAATGAATCTACCTACACCCAATACTCCATGGAGTTCCATATCCATGGATTTCATAGTCGAACTACCTCCTTCCGATAAATTTACCACTATCCTGGTTGTTGTAGATAGATTTACAAAAATGGCTCATTTAATTCCGACAAATAAACTACCCTCTTCCAAAGAATTATCCTCACTATTTATTAATAACATCTTCAAATTACACGGATTACCTACCGAAATTATCTCTGACAGAGGAACTCAATTTACTTCTCATTTTTGGAGAGAACTCTGCTCAACTCTTCAGATATCACCCAAATTCTCCTCAGCATATCACCCTCAGTCAAATGGACAAACTGAGCGTGTCAATCAATGTTTAGAACAGTTCCTACGGTGCTACTGTTCTCATCTTCAGGATGACTGGTCTTCCTTCCTGGCCCTTGCTGAATTTTCGTATAATAATACTCTCCATTCCAGCACAAAGATGACCCCCTTCTACTCCAATTACGGGTTCCATCCTTCTTCCTTCCCATCCATTTCGTCACTACAAAGAAACCCCACCGTTACTCACCAAATTTCAGAAATGGAAAAGTTGTTCGAACAACTGAAAACTAACCTCAACAATTCTCTCCAAAGCCATAAAAAATGTTATGATCTTAGAAGACGACCAAGTCCTTCATATCAGATTGGTGATGCTGTACTTCTCTTTACTAAGAATATTCGTACTTCTCGACCTTCCAAGAAATTGGACCAATTATACATGGGACCTTTCCTAATCGAGAAAATCATTAACGAAAATGCAGTCAAACTCACCTTACCCTCTTCACTTCGTCTTCATCCCGTTTTTCATACCTGCCTCCTAAAACCACACGTTCCCGATCTTTTCTCCAGGAAAGTATATGTAAACCCTGATCCTGTGAGTGTCGAAGGACAACCTGAATACGAAATTGACAAATTACTAGATTCCAGAGTGTTCAGACGAAAACTTCAATACTTAATCCGATGGAAGGGTTATTCACCTGAGGAGGACACGTGGGAAGATGCAACCGAGGTACATGCTCCTAATCTCGTGGCCTCATTCCATAAGCGATTTCCTGAGAAGCCTCGGCCCTAAGCACCCTGTGGTTGCTCCTTTTGGCGGGGATCCTGTCAGGCTTTCATTTTTACTTTTTGTTTTTTTTTACTCGCGATCGCGTCATTAGGCCACGCCCCCTTCATTAGGCCACACTCCTTTCAATGACGCGATCTTCCTGTGACTATAAATAACAGTCTGCAACAGACACAAATCGCTGAGTATTGTCTCTAGCAGCTGTTGTTCCTGACTCCTTAGCTCCAAGCTACCTTAGAGTATCTTGCTACTTTCATTTTTGATTACCTGTTGCTGACCCGGATATCCTCGACCATTCTGATTTCTCCAATCCTGACCTTTGGGTTCCTGAATCGGATTGTGTACTTCTCCAATCCTCTGAATACGGACCGTCCCTGTTATCCTGAATTTTTCTCTATCACCTAATCGCAAGTATCTTCCATATCTTCAATCAAGTGTTCCATCATATTTTTTACTTTATACTTCAATCAAGTTACATATATTTTTCCATATTACTTCAAACCATTTTAATTTTTCTCTGCTATCAATATCAGTCAGTTTTTCTTCTTTTTGCTGCTAAACTTTAATACAAGAATTGCTTAAACGATATACCTTGACACCCCGCTGGGAGATATTGGGAAAGAAGTGTTTTTTAGGTCTTGTATCACTGTAAAGCCAGATGACATTTGTGCCCTTGACACCTGCAGAATACAATTTTAAATGTCGTCAGAACTGTGGAGCATTGGCGGTTTGGTTCAGTGTAAAAGGGCAATCCATTTGCATCCATTTGAAAACATATAAACAAAGTAATTAACGTTTTGAGGGCTTTAAGTAAAATCATAGAGTTTCATATTCCAATCAGCAAAACTTGAATATACACAAATCTATTACATCCAATTAAATGTAATTGGTTTAATTATAAATAATTTGTACCAACAGGTGAAATTATTTCAATTACCAAGTACTTCAATGTTTTGATTGAGAGTTTTGGTTCTGCTTTTATTGAGTTACTTCTAATTTCAATTTATTTAGTTAGCTTTCACAAAAGTGAAGCCGCCAATAAATATATTTGCTACAAATTCCTTTTTTTCTGACATTCAGTCACAGTGAGCGATATGTAACTAGTGATAATTTTACCTCAGCAGATCGTGCTCACTGGCATGTGGGAGTTTCTTATTTTTCTAAACTCACAACCTCATCCTATACCAATTTTGGAATAGTAATGCAAGTAGTTAAGATGGATGTTTTTACTCTAGGTAAGGTAGCTATCGTATACTGGTTATAGTAATACTGATTATATTAATCTTTAAACATAAACACATAGAGGGTGATTACTAGAACTTAACAGATAAGTGAACAGCTAAAATCAGGCATAAATTGGACAAACAGGCAAGCTCTGCCTAGTTTTTGTAATTCATTTATTTGTTCACTTGTAGTGAATGTCCCTCATGGTTTATAAAAAATACTCTGTCACCTAAACATTGTTTATACTGTGAATAAAGTACTATAATAATAAAAATAAAGAGTATAATAAATCATCCAAAATAATCTATCCAGAATTGCAAACAGATGCAACAGAACAAAATGTATAGATCATATTTGTTTATTCTCTTCATTCTTAATATTTATTATATTATTATTATTATTATTATTAACCCCTTAACGACAGATGACGTGCCAGGCACGTCACGGCAAATCGAGGACTTGCCGACAGGTGACGTGCCTGGCACGTCATGCACTAAATGGAGTAAAGAAAGCGACCAGCGGTCGCTTTCTTTACTCTAACGGTGTTGCTACAATGCCTCTAGGTAGAGGCATTGTGCAACACCCCCCAAATGTGCAGGGGCGCGCTACGATCACTCCACGGAGTGATCGTAGCAGCCATTTAAAAATGGCTGCGCCCGCTGCACACATGTGCTTAGAAAGCGAACGATCGTTCGCTTTCTAAGCATCTGCGGTGTTGTTAAAGTGCCTCGCTAGCGAGGCACTTAACAACACCTTCAGCTGCCCCAGAGCCGATGGTGGTCGCTCTCCTGAGCGACCCCATCGGCTCAGTAGAAGGGAACGCTGCCTATACAGGCAGCGCTTCCCTTCTAATGGCAAGAGCATCGGAAGTGAAAGTATTTCACTTCCGATCCTCTAGGGGGAGCCAATCGATGCCGGCACAACAGATCTATGTGATCTGTGTGCAGGCATGTATGGTAAGTGCTCTGATGAGCACTTACCATACAGTCAAAGGCAATATTAGCAAATATTGCCTTTGACAAGTATTGATCTGCCTCCCTCACCTTACTAGTTATAGTAAGGGAGAGAGACAGATCAGATAAAGTAAAAAAATAAAATAAAATAATAAAAAAAAAATTTTATAAAATTTTAAACACCAAGGGCTTTTATAAAAGCCATTTAACCCCTTCCCTGCCATTGATCGCTGTGTACGCAGTGATCATACACAGCAGCACATTTTTTGCTGTCTGCATTTTTTAGGGGTTCATTTTTTTTTTACTGTAATTCATTACAGTATAAAAAAAAGCTCTTTTAAGAGAGATTAACCCCTTTCTTGCTGTAGATCACTGCCTAAGCAGCGATCTGACGCAAATGCAGCAATCTTGCTGCAGAAGCATTTTTAAATTTTTTTAAACTTTTTTATTACACCCGTCACGTGTTAATTATACCCGCTAGGGGACTACGTTTAACGTAAAAAATTTTTTTTTAGCTGTCTGACCGCATGTATAGCGATCAGTAACAGCTGATAAGTGACAAAGGCGGGTTGGCGTTTGCTTAGATGAGCATCACCATTCGTCTGGTTAGATCAATATTTGTAAATATTTGATCTGACCCGTGTAGATCTGCCTCCCTCTCACTTGAGTTTTAGTGAGGGAGGGAGACAGAGCTGTATAATGTAAGTTTTTAATTATAATATATTTAATAGAATTGAGACCCAAAGGCTTTTATAAAAGCCGTTTCCAGTATTTAACCCCTTCCCTGCAATTGATCGCTGTGTACGCAGTGATCTTACACAGCAGCACATTTTTTGCTGTCTGTGCATTTTTTTAGGGGTTATTTTTTTTTACTTTGATTTATTACAGTATATCAAAGGCTCTTTTAAGAGCTATTAACCCCTTCCTTGCCGTATATCACTTCCTAAGCAGCACATATGGTCACTGCCTAAGCAGTGCATATGGTCACTGCCTAAGCAACGCATATGGAGCAATCTAGTCGCAGAAGGATTTTTTTTTGCTATCAGCATTTTTTTTGTCAGACTCGCTAGGGGTTAGTTATACCCACTAGGGGATTACGTGTTTTCCTTTTGAAGCTGTCTGAACGCCTGTATAGCGATCAGTAACAGCCGATCAGTGGCAAAGGTGGTTTGGTGATTTCTCAGATGAGCATCACCATTCGTCTGGTTCGTAAATATTGTTCTGACCCATATGGATCTGCCTCCCTCTCCTCACTTGAGTTTTAGTGAGGGAAAGAGACAGATCTGTATAACATAATTTTTTAATTGTAATAAATTAAATAAAATGTAAAAAAATTGTGAGTCCCAAGGGCTTTTATAAAAGCCATACCCTTTGTATAGTGTAGTGTATTAACCCCTTCCCTGCCACTGATCACTGCACAGCAGAACCTTTTTTCTTGTCTGTGCATTTTTAGGGGTTCATTTTTTTGTACAGTACTACAAAGGCTCTTATAAGAGCTATTAACCCCTTCCTTGCTCTACATGTTCAAATTCCAAGTTTGAAAATCAAAAAGCGCACCTCTCAAATGTAGCCTTTCAACACCCAACAAAGCTGACAAAGCTATGCATGGGTGGTATCCCTGTGCTCGGGAGATGTTGCTGAACATATATTGTGGTATTGTTTGTCAGTGACACATACCGAAATATGTGAATTTGTGTCTAAAGTACAATGTATGTGGGAAAAAATACACAATAAAATGACTACCACAAACTTTGACAATGGCTGGTGGTAGAATTGGTGCATGGAAAGTGTTAAAATAACACCATTTAAAATAGCCTAGGGTGTCTACTTTTACAAAATATATACTTTTTGGGGTAAAATACACTGTCCTACTTTAAAAAAAAGTCCCAAATCAAAGATGGGCTCAGGCTGGCTACACGTCAATATTCCAAGTTGAAAATGCGCACCTTCACAATGTGGCCCTTTTAGCCCCCAAACAACCCAACAAACCTATGCATGGGTGGTATCCCTGTACTCAGGAGATGTTGTTGAACACATATTGGGTTATTGTTTGGCAGTGACACATACCAAAATCTGTGAATTTATGTCTAAAATCCAATATTTGTGAAAAAAAACACACAAAAATTACTACCACAAACTTTGACAAAGGCTGGTGGTAGAATTAGTGCATGGAAAGTGTTAAAATACCACCATTTGAAATAGCGTAGGGTGTCTACTTTTAAAAAATATATGGGTTGATGGGGTAAAATACACTGGCTGGTTTCAAATATGTCCCAAATGGGACATGGGTGCAGGCTGTCTGCATGTCAAAATTTCAAATTGGAAAACCAAAAACTGCACCTACCAAATTTGGCCTTTTACCCCCCAAACAACCCAACAAACCTATGCATGGGTGGTATCCCTGTACTCAAGAGATGTTGTTGAACACTTATTGGGGTGTTATTTGGCAGTGACACATACCAAAATCTGTAAATTCATGTCTGAAGTACAAGCTTTGTGAAAAAAAAACAAAAAAAAATTACTACCACAAACTTTGACAAAGGCTGGTGGTAGAATTAGTGCATGGAAAGTGTTAAAATACCACCATTTGAGATAGCCTAGGGTGTCTACTTTTAAAAAATATATGGGTTGATGGGGTAAAATACACTGGCTGGTTTCAAATATGTCCCAAATGGGACATGGGTGCAAGCTGTCTGCATGTAAAAATTTCAAGTTGGAAAACAAAAAACTGCACCTCACAAATTTGGCATTTTAGCCCCCAAACAACCCAACAAACCTATGCATGGGTGGTATCCCTGTACTCAGGAGAAATAGTAGAATCTATTTAGCATGTTTTTTCGTTCGCTATTGTCGATGAGGAGAAGATGTTTCAAATAAAAACAAAGAAATTTGTGTATTTTTTTTTTTTTTACCATATTTTTTTTTTTTTTTTAATAATATGATAAGATATGATCAAAAATATGGCATCCATAGAAAGCCCTTTTTGTCCCAATAAAAACAATATATAATATGTGTGGGTACAGCAAATGACGAAGAAGAAAATTACTGCTAAACACAAACAGCACAGAAATGTTAAAATAGCCATTGTCCAGAAAGGACAAAAATGTTTCAAAGGCTCTGTCCTTAAGGGGTTAAATATTAAAACTATTTAGGTGACAGACAGACACACTAAATAAAATGTTAGATTTGTGATGAGTCCACTTTATATCTCTATCTAAGTAGTTGTTTTGGAGTATACCTTTATTCTTATTTTTAAATTTGAAAGGTGTGCTTTTAAAAAGCTTGTCAGAAAAAGTCTAGTAAAAAAAATGCAGCAATTGACTTAAGTACCTATTTTGTACACAGCAAAATGCTGGAATGCAATTTCCTGATAGCAACGCGTTCTCCTAGGAGTTTCTATTCTAGCTCTGTCTGTCATTGGTACAATGTAGATTGTCATGATTCATGGTGACTGCACATTTGGCCACAAGGTTATGAGTGTTTATAGGAATTATAAGCTAGTACATTCAAACAAAGTAACTGGAATTGTGAAAATGGAAAGACGTAAAAAAAAGTTATAAAGTTGTCTTGGTTATTTTATTTATTTACTTGGAGGTGACAGGTAGATATAGCTGTGTTCTTAGTCTAGATAATGACAGTAAGAACAAGGTCATTTAAAATACAAGTTATGCTAAAATTCCAGGGAAAAGAAAAGTTATTGTCAAATGTTAACATTCAGCAGTGACTTATTTAAAACACGTCCTTTGCCAGGAAACATGCTACTCATTTTAAGCACAGATGGCCTTGTGCTACCTGTTATTGTTCCTTAGGGTAGCATAAAAATTGGGAACTTGTTACTCACTAGAGTTGAACTGAGGCTTACACCTTCTCACTTTTAACTGAGATTATCACTCTTGAAAATGCATGCACAACCCATAATGTTAACATGTAACATAAATCATTGTTTTACATCTTTGGGGACTATTCACTAAAAGGTGAGATGAGGTGAGTTAAGGTGACATGAAATTTTCATCTCATCAATTTAGCTATACATTGTGCATGGACAAACCTGGTAAATTTGCTGAGCAGGGAGAACTGTTAGTTCCTGCACAATGTAGAGTTAAATTGGTGAGATGGAATGTTCATCTCATCTCACCTGCAACTCACCTTTTAGTGAATAGTCCCATTTGGAAGCTAGTTTCTTTTTATTTACCAGATCAATGTATCAATCCTTTTTGTTTTAAGAAGAAATAGACTGTGATATGGAGTTCTGGAAACAATAATCCTGGTGAGGAACATGTATAACCTTGATTATGACTCTTTAAATATTTGTTGTTCCTTTAGATTCCAAAAGCAAACTTTGATAACACCTCTGAAATGTATCAAACATTGGCCACTATTTAATGACCTGAGTTCATTTTTTTTTAAATACTAAAATATTCATATGTGAATAATGACTCTTTTCCATTCTAGACCCCAAGCAGCCTCTTGTGTATTGGAGTATTCTTATACCTAAGTAGCTTTCCACTCTCAAACATGAAACAGGTTTGAACGTTTACAGAGATCTCCATTTGAACATAATAGAGAAAGCCTGCATTCTTGAAATGTTAATGGTCTTTGAGGTGGCTGTTGACCACTATGTCCACCTAAAAAAACATTAAGCCTTTCTAATCTTCAAGAAAATAAAACAAAACTAAAAACAGAAACCCTATACCTCTGTTTTTATGTAATTATTTAGAGTTAACAATTAATTAAATCCCATATTTCTCATTTCATTGATCAACAACTCATGTGCTCTTAACAAAGGGTTTATGGTTACCCTGGAGACACATTATAGGCCTATAGAACATGAAACACAAAGTTTCTGACTGGATTTCCAAAATAAAAACCTAATTGTTGCTGGAACATTTCCTTTATGTCACAGCATATTTGGTGGATAAAATTGGATATGATTTTAAAATTGGATCTCTGTTACAGTGGTTACCACAAACATATTATGCTAAACTAAAGATAAGATCTCAGGTGGTTAAGGACGTCATGTCTGCCTGGTATAGAACTAAAAAAGCACTGCAATTTGATAATCATATCTCAAAAGTAGCTCCGCTGCAGATTCTCACAGCTTGTATTCCAGACTTAAGTTTGGATAGATGGAATGAGGCGGGGATAATGGACATTAAGGACCTATATATAGAAGGTCAGGTGGCATCTTTTGCAGAACTAAGTAGTAAATTTGACCTTCTATCTTACAAAATGTTTAAATACTTGAGGGTTAAGTTCTTTCTTATGGCTAATCCTCCAGTGGAGGCTACATCCTGGGATGAACATATTCTTCCCCACGTGTTAAAGAACCTGGTTTCAAGGTCTATAACATTTTTCGAATCCTATGTTCCAAGTGAAAAACCCGGAGCCATAATACGTTGGGAAAGGGAAATAAGGAGGGAGTTCGATAGGGAGGTTTGGTGTAAATCATGGAGAGAAACCAGAAGGGCAGTTCACTGTTTAAATATTCAAGAGCAATTTTATAAAATCACCCATAGATGGTACCTGGTCCCAGTATGATTGGCCAAATTCGCAACAAACCCCAACTGTGTTGGCGTTGTAATAAAGACCCGGGAACACACTTGTATATTTGGTGAGAATGTGATATATTAAAAGGAGACAAAGAGAAATTAATGGATGTATTTTCAGTTCTGTTCAGATACAATAAGGAGATTGCTCCCCATATATTTCTATTTCATTTAGAATTACTGTCTACTGACAGATCTATCAGAAACCTAAGCATTAACATCTTAACGGCCTTTAAGATATGCCTGTCTAGATACTGGAGATCTATGGAGGTCCCATCATGGGAGGAGGTAAAAGCCCAAATCGAATTCCAGGCAGCCTCTGAGAAACATCTTTTTGGCCAAGATAAATTAGGGAGAGAAAATTACAACAGGGTTTGGTCACGGTGGACCTCCTTATAATGGTTGAGACGTAAGGAAATTTAACATGCGAGTTGAGATTACACCATTTGGGAATAGAACTGTAGACGGTCATGCTGGATCTCGATTATATGGTTACACTGCGATCATGAGTCCCCATTTCTCGTGCGCTGGAGCCCCTCCCGATTGCTGACTGTTTGTTTGCGTGTGTTGCGTGGATGAGTGTGTGAGGAAGTGAATGAGATAAGTTTATATGATAAAACGCATCTGATGTTAAACCAGCTGTTAAAAAACAATGTACAACGGTGATTCTGGTTTCATAAATAAGTAATGATTGTGGGTTACTGTAAGAGTAATCTAGGGAAAGGAAAGAAAAAAAAGAGGGAAGGGAAAAGGGGAAAGGAAAGAGGGAAAAAAAAGGGAAAAATGTGATGTTTGACCTGTTTCATACATGATGGATATTGTTATATCTCCTTCCTTTTTTTTTTTTTTTATATGAAAACTAATCAAGATTGAAGGCCAAAGAAAGAAAAAAAATATTGGATATTATATCCTTGCTGTAGATCAATGTTACACTTGCCCTACCAGACATTATTTTTACACAAAACCTGTAGCTCAAAAAAAAAATCTGAGAATAAAAAAACATCATGTAGGTATTCTTCTTTGACTAGATTTACAGCAATGCATGAATATTTTCAACAAAGATAAATTTGTCTGTATACATTCTTAAAACTAAGTAGTGATTAAAGTCTTGCATCAATTTTACTCCTTCAGGATATTGCAATCAGTTTGTGCCTCAATACCTTGTATGATGCCATTATCTGTGTAATACCTAGCTCTCATTGTTTTCCCAAAAATCAAACCAAATAACTTATTCTTGATGTTACTTTGATTGTGGCATCTCTGAAGGTTTTCTTCAGCAGCATTGCTTTTGTGTTTCCCTTTTTGTACAATTTTTATTACTAAGATCTTATCTTATTTTAATATTCTTTTCTCACCAGGCTTGCACTGAAATCCCTTATCTATGTTTATTTAATCTTAATAATGTCTCTATTTATTATCTCTATAACAATTTCAACTTTTCAACTTGGGGAAGAACAGCATTGGATATCAGTTTTATTAAATGTAATGTGGTATTGTTCTTATGTGATTTTACCACAGATTGTATACATTCAGCAATAACATGAAATTAATTTTGTAACTAGAATATGTTTGTAATATCGATTGAATCAATTTATTTTAGTTTGAAAAATATGTTTAACTCATTCAATGCATGATGTTTTGCTCGACTTTTCACCTTTTCTTGAAAACAAAACAAAAACGGCCATATTGTTTCCTTCATAGACCGGATTTTAGGGTTATATCAAAGATCAGCCAAACTTTGTAATAAAAGAGAAGCCTTACTATTGTTTGTAGTCTTGTGGTGTATGCTAGTGTATCACACAGCTCCACAGTAATAAAGCTTACAGCAATGTGAGGGTACTACACTGGTACAGAAACTGGGTATATTAGAGTATAAATGTCCCCTAGCTCCACTCATAATACAGCTACAATGGATGTTTGGGCACATGTTTTTTTTTAACACTATAATGTAACAGTTAACAACAAAAAGGAGACATTCAATTGCTGTTCTGGAGTAAAGGAGGATTTCTTCCCTTTTCCAAGTAAAATGGAAATATCTTTCCCTTATGTTTTGCTTTTTTCAATAAACAACAGCATTGCTTACATATGGTAGTGGGTACAGTTAGACATCTTTCATTTAATGTACTACAAAGCAAGTTAATGTGTCTTTTGGGCACGTGCACTAGAGAATGGTTGTATGTGTGCACCCTTATTGCAACCATTTATGCATATGAAATTGCCAGATGTGTATCTAGCTTCTTATCATTCTTGTGAGACCAGTGGAATTTTCATGTTTATTTGCAGAGGTGAATTTTCACTAAGTTTGATCTTCCATGGAAAACCATTAAGAGAGATTGAACTCTCCATGTCATCTTTTAATCGCACAGCAGATACTCCAATGGAGTACCATTCAAATGGAATTTGTGTTGACTTCTATGCTGCCATGTCACTGAAATTATTATTTGGCACTTGGCAGCACTGATAAGTATGTAGTGTCTCTGATGCTAAATACAACTCAATTCGGGGCGATCATCACTGACTGGCTATGTGGCATGTGATTGGTGCACACTCACACCAATGACAGCGAGAGACAGCTGATGCTTCCACAGAACTGTGCTCCATGAGATGAAAGCACTGCTTTAGTGCACCATTCAAATTACACATTTGTGTAACTATAAAAGTGGCTCTCTGCCTCAATAAAAGAAAAAATAGCCTTACTCCCTCTTTAAACCTTTTCTGCATTTCAAAATGTTTGTTTTGTTTCTTTTCTTTAGATACTTTTTGTCCATAACCACCTAGTTAATATTATAGATCATTAGATGAACTTTGATGGACTGATGTCATTTGTGTACACCATGATTGATGTGGAGACCTGTAATTTGCAAAAACAAAAAAGGCTTTTCTTTCCAGATAATAGCATAGTTTGATCTTGATTTGGACATTTTATTGTAGTTATCAGTACAAAGAATCAATATTCATGTGTTACTCTTTAAAAGACCTTTTGGAAGACGATTAACAAGTGAGCAAATCTCATAGGAAAGGCTAGAGATTAGTAACATGTGTCCACCAGAGGAATATCTCCTGCCAAATCTCAGTAGTTTGCTAAAGTGTTTCTGTTTGCAAGCATTTATTGCTGACACCCTATATCCAATTCTTTACAGATATGGGTATATTGTAAGATTTCTTTCTGCAGGAATGCCAATGTCAAAATAATAGCCTACTAAAATGTTTGTTTTAGAAAGCTACATTTTTGTTATTGCAATTTAATCTTTTTATGACATACACAGAGGACCAGATGTACAGTAGTGGTACCTCTGTCCAGTGCTGTATTTACCGCAAGGTATCCTAGGCGGATGCCCAGCACTGAAAAACCAAAAAATGTAAAATAAAAATCTAGCCTTAAAAAAAAAAAAAAGACCGCGCTTGCAGGTAGAGACGGAGGTGAGAGGGGTTCGTAAGATTCCCCCTCACCTTCTCTGCCTGCCTGCAGGCTGCACGGGGAGCCGAACAGGCAGCACAGAGAAACCTCCGTGCTGCCTGTTTGGCTCCCCGTGCAGTGTGACACGGAAGTGCCGACAGTCACGTGACCAGCATGCTGACGTCATACGTGACCTGTCGGCACAACCGCCTGAGAGCTGAACAGGCAGCATGGGAACACCATGCTGCCTGCCACTAGCCACCAGGAAAAAGGGTAAGTGCTGGGGAGATGGGGGGGGGGGGGGGGGGCAAATTGGCTGGGTCTTATTAAATGGCAAATAACTCTGGCATATTGGGCAAATTAGCAGGGGCATATTAAATGGCAAATAACACTGAAATATTGTTGGACAAATTGTCAGGGGCATATTAAATGGCAAATAACACTGGCATATTATTGGGCAAATTGGCTGGGGCATATTAGTAGCAAATGATACTGGCATATTATTGGGCAAATTAGCTTGGGAATATTAAGGGCAAATAATATTGGCAATGTGTATGTAATGGGGTGATAGAGGCATGTAAATGGGGTGATGGGGCATGTCCTTGGTGTGCAACGTGGGTTATGGGTCATGTCGTGGGTGTGCATCGTGGGTAGGGGGGGGTGTCCAAAATTTGTCTGCCTAGGGCAGCACAAAACCAAGATACACCACTGCCTCTGTCAATATATAATCCAATCACTCCTGACTAGAACTTAAAAGATAAATTTAGGCGGGGCTAAGGCAAGATAGGTCAGGATATGTCACTATAAGGTAAGAAATTATGAACTTGGAAAGGATACGTGGAGAGATACTTTTGGAAATGTCCAACTTTAAGGCAAACCCTGCCTCAATACATATGTTTATTAATTCAGGTGACCCGTGAATTTGTGAGTATGAATGTCATAAACTGGACAACATTATTTATCTGATTCTGCTCCTGTGCTGATCCCATGTATCAGGTTCATAAAATGTGCAATGTTTTCTTTTTTTCAGAATGTGTGCAATTAATTTCTCACCTCAACATGCAGTTAAAATCTATAGCAGTAAACTAAAGACACAAAGTACAAGAGAGGAAGATATTGTATAATATTTACTGAACAATGAAGGGCTTCCCTATTAAAAATATGTAGGGTACTCACATATCTACTACTAGGGTTATCATATGCAGAAGAGAGTCCTGTCCATTTCACAGTCCACTCTTCGCACTTTCAATCTGGTACGCTCATGTTAAACTAACCTGGAACGCAACCCCAGAAGCTGTTATATATGGACAGTGCAATTGTATATCCTGGAGCAGGCATTGAGGATAGCCCTGAAGAATAGTGTGCAGGATACTGTGGGCTGAGACAGGCAGGCTAAACAGAGGGATAGCAGAAAGACAAGCTGAGATAGAACAGAATACAGAGTACAGAGCTAAGGAAAAACTTGACATAACTGGGGGATTAAACATTGGCAAGGACCAAAAGCAGAGTACTGAAGCAAAAGCAGAACTGAAGCATGCATGAGCAGGGCAAAGCAGAAACCAAACTGAGGGTAATAAGTAATACAGACCACCGGGCAAAACACAAATACAATGAAGGGACAGAAAGGGCAAGACAAATGGCATTGCTACAGAACCTAAAGGAAAACACAAACACTGAAATAAACATAAAAACCAAAAACAAGGGGAAGACAACATAACAGAGATACAGACATAAATAAATGAAGTAGCCTATAACTCTCAGGGTTTACTTCACCTGATGACTATGTGATGATAAGCTTGCCAACCACCATAATGGTAACTCACAAATAGACATGTGCATTCGTTTTCGGACGAAAATAGCATTTTCGTCCATTCGTCTGAATAACGAATAATGAAAATGAAAAACTAATGAAATCTGAATGAGCGAATGCTATATGAACAAAATTAATTGGTCCATTCATTCATTCTGATGCTGACAGCCACACTGATATATTGAATTCAAATTTGTCTAAATTAAGTTAATGTTTTGTATTGTAATGCTATTAGCATTACATAAACTGAAATAGAGGTGAAATAGAGTTGAATTCGAATTGACCTAACTGTCGAATTCCACAGAACAGAGTAATCAGACATTCAGTATTCATATTGGATTCGTTTTTATTCTGAATAACATTATACTATGCAGAAGAAAACTGATCCTGACTCTGATCTGATCTGTGGAATTGGTCCATTCAGCAATTCGGCTTCATTTTAAATAAAGTGAGTCTATTTTACTAAAATTCAAATTTAGTGGTCAACCTCTAAATTCGAATATTAGTCAATAGAGAAATTGACTCCATTTCAACAACATTTTACTCAAATTAAACACAATTTCGACTTTAGTTGTTGTATTGTAATACCATTAGCATTACACACAACAGCCTAAAAGCCGAATTGAATGAATGGACGAATGGACGAATTCCATACCACAGACAAACTACTAGTATAGGGCTAGGGAATTTCTTTCAGTTTGAATTTAAAAAAATTAATTTACTGTATGTCTGTCTGTATTTTTCAATTTTGTATAATGTATACTAAGCATTTTGATAAATATGGATGTGAAATTTATAAACTTTTTTAACGTGAAAGATATTTTTTTTAAAAGTTTGTTTCATATCAATAATTAGCAAAATACTTAGTAATACAATCTATGTTATATGTTATAGGCTTATATACAGGGCCGGTGCAAGGATTTTTGTCTACACAGGCAAAGGTGCCTTTTGGTGCCCCCTCCCTCTGACCTGCCATGCCTCCCACACCACCAACCCTCCATACATTTTACATATTTGAAAATATAATGTATAGTGTGGAAAATAAATACATCTAAATATTCAACTTGCATGCTCTAAATTTGTCACACACTGACACCCTAACACACACTGAAACCCTTAAACACAAAGACACCCTTGAAGTCACACACAGAGACACACTTACCACTTACACACACACACACACACACACACACACAAACACCCTTACACATACACAGTGACACACAAACACACACACCCTTACACAGACACAGTGACACACTTACACACACACACCCTTACACAGAAACAGTGACACACTTACACACATATCCTTACACAGACACAGTGACACACTTACACACACACCCTTACACAGAAAGTGACACACTTACACACACCCTTACCACTTACACACACAGTGACACCAATACACACATAACCTGAGACACACTATTTTGCCCCTCAATATGCCAGTATTTAGCCACTCATTATGCCATTATTTTTCCTTTTAATATGCCAATATTTTGTCCCTTAATATGCCATTTAATATGCAGGATTTTGTCCCTCAATATGCCATTTAATGTGCCAGGATTTTGCCCCTCAATATGCCATTTAATGTGCCAGGATTTTGCCCCTCAATATGCCAGGATTTCCCCCCTCAATATGCAATTTAATATGCCAGGATATTGCCACTCAATATGCCAGGATTTAGCCCCTAGTATGCCAGGATATTGCCATTTAATATTCCAGGATTTTACCCCTCAATATGCCAGGATTTTGCCAACCAATATGCCAGGATATTGCCATTTAATATGCCAGGATTTTCCCCCTCAATATTCCAGGATTTTGCCCCTCAATATGCCATTTAATATGCCAGGATTTTTCCACTCAATATGCCAGTTTTTTGCCCCTCAATATGCCAGGATTTTGCCCCTCCAATATGCAATATAATATGCCAAGATATTGCCCCTCAATATGCCAGGATTTTCCCCCTCAATATGCCAGGATATTGCCATTTAATATGCCAGGATATTGCCATTTAATATGCCAGGATTTTGCCCCTCAATATTCCAGGAATTTGCCCCTCAATATGCCATTTAATATGCCAGGATTTTTCCACTCAATATGCCAGTTTTTTGCCCCTCAATATGCCAGGATTTTGCCCCTTCAATATGCAATATAATATGCCAAGATATTGCCCCTCAATATGCCAGGATTTTGCCCCTCAATATGCCAGGATATTGCCATTTAATATGCCAGGATATTGCCATTTAATATGCCAGGATTTTGCCCCTAAATACGCCAGGATTTTGCCCTCAATATGCCAGGATTTTGCCCCTCAATATGCCAGGATATTGCCATTTAATATGCCATGATTTTGCCCCTCATCATGCCAGGATTTTGCCCCTAAATATGCCAGGCTATTGCCATTTAACATGCAAGGATTTTGCCCCTCAATATGCCAGGATTTTGCCCTCAATATTCCAGGATATTGCCATTTAATATGCCAGGAATTTTCCCCTCAATATGCCAGGATTTTGCCCCTCAATATGCCAGAATTTAGCCACTCATTATATCAGGATTTTGCCCCTCAATATGAGAGGATTTTGCCCTCAATATGCCATTTAATAGGCCAGGATTTTGCCCCTCAATATGCCAGAATTTAGCCACTCATTATATCAGGATTTTGCCCCTCAATATGAGAGGATTTTGCCCTCAATATGCCATTTAATAGGCCAGGATTTTGCCCCCTCAATATTCCATATAATATGCAAATATTTTGCCCCTTAATATGCCAGGATTTTGCCCATCAAAATGCCAGGCTATTGCCATTTAACATGCCAGGATTTTACCCCTAAATATGCCAGGATTTTGCCCCTCAATATGCCAGGATATTGCCATTTCATATGCCAGGATTTTCCCCTCAATATGCCAGGATTTCCCCCCTCAATTTGCCAAGATTTAGCCACTCATTATGCTAGGATTTAGCCACTCAATATGCCAGGATTGTGCCCCTCAATATGCAAGTTTTTTGCCCCTCAATATGCCAGGATTTTGCCCCTCCAATATGCAATATAATATGCCAAGATATTGCCCCTCAATATGCCAGGATTTTTCCCCTCAATATGCCAGGATATTGCCATTTAATATGCCAGGATATTGCCATTTAATATGCCAGGATATTGCCATTTAATATGCCAGGATTTTGCCGCTCAATATTCCAGGATTTTGCCCCTCAATATGCCATTTAATATGCCAGGATTTTTCCACTCAATATGCCAGTTTTTTGCCCCTCAATATGCCAGGATTTTGCCCCTCCAATATGCAATATAATATGCCAAGATATTGCCCCTCAATATGCCAGGATTTTGCCCCTCAATATGCCAGGATATTGCCATTTAATATGCCAGGATATTGCCATTTAATATGCCAGGATTTTGCCCCTAAATACGCCAGGATTTTGCCCTCAATATGCCAGGATTTTGCCCCTCAATATGCCAGGATATTGCCATTTAATATGCCATGATTTTGCCCCTCATCATGCCAGGATTTTGCCCATCAAAATGCCAGGCTATTGCCATTTAACATGCCAGGATTTTACCCCTAAATATGCCAGGATTTTGCCCCTCAATATGCCAGGATATTGCCATTTCATATGCCAGGATTTTCCCCCTCAATATGCCTGGATTTACCCCCTCAATTTGCCAAGATTTAGCCACTCATTATGCCCGGATTTAGCCACTCAATATGCCAGGATTGTGCCCCTCAATATGCCAGGATTTTGCCCCTCAATATGCCAGGACATTGCCATTTAATATGGCAGGATTTTGTCCCTCAATATGCCAGGATTTTGCCCCTCTATCTACCAGGATTTTGCTCCTCAATATACCAGGATATTGCCATTTAATATGCCAGGATTTTGCCCCTCAATATTCCAGGATTTTGCCCCTCAATATGCCAGGCTATTGCCATTTAACATGCCAGGATTTTGCCCCCCAATATGCCAGGATATTGCCCCTCAGTGCCCATGTTCCGGCTGAGTTATTTTCCCCTGTTCTAACTGTGCATTTTGCATGTATGGTGCCCTGTTAAAGAGCCTAATCCCTTGTACCCTTTCCCCAGGAATGTAGCTTCAGCGGCCACTTCACAATAAAGGTTTATCCTGGCTGCTGAGCTCATTCTCTTCTTCAAAAGGTAGGCGGTTTTCCTATTGGTCGCTCAAGACCAAGCCCCAGTGTAGGCACTGTTCTGATTGGTTTCTTAGTTAAATGTCCAATTTGAATATATTTGCTGATCTGTGGGCACGCCCCCTGCTGGGGATTGGTTGCTACTAATCCTACCTTTCATCTGATTGGCTGCCAGGTACTGTCCTTTTGTGTAGGTGTGAAGAAGTTCTTTTGTTCAACTTATGTTATCAAGATGTTTTCCTGTATATATGTCCTGTGTTTTGAGTCAATAAACAGTTATTCTTGTTTTCCCAACACGACCAGTCACGTCTGCTATGTTGGGGCAATTGCTTGCAGGGACGCATTGATCATAGCCCCGTTTGGCTATTCGATATTTACCGGACCTGAGGAGTGATTTTGTGGAACTGTTTCCGGTAGGAGCTACCCATCTAGTAGCCCTCCCGTGACAGGCTTGTTTAACGTTTTTTCAGGTATTCTGATACCCCTGATCCTGGTCTGTTTATATCGTTCCACTGCTTCTCTGGTGTACCCCAACTTTGGAAGTTTATTCCTGCTTTTGAACCACGCAGTATTGGATTACAAGTGTGTTATAGCCCTGTATTTAACCCATGAAGTATTGGATTACAAGTGTGTTATATTCCTGCATTTTAACCCACCCAGCATTGGATTACAAGTGTGTTATATTCCTGCATTTAACCCGCACAGTATTGGATTACAAGTGTGTTATATTCCTGCATTAACCCGCGCAGTACCGTTCCTGTTCATTTTATACTACCACGTGCCTTTCTGTCAAGCTACGGGTCAGTGTTAGTTCTCCCTTTTTGTATATACAGTATACCCTCATTATTGTGTATAGTCCGCCTTAGTGTTTACTGTTGATCCTGCATAGTGGCCTCTATCCAGCATCCCCTATCATCACAATGCTATACTAGCACCACTGGAGAGAGAACATAAAATGAACCCAACTAGGGAAGTCACAGAGAAAGTTCAGGAAGTTCAAAAAGAGATAGTTCGGAGACTTAAAAATTACAATGACTTTATGCTCTCTCGATTGAAAAACAAGTGGTACTACAGCAACAATCGAGTGGGAAAGGAGTCGACTAGGAAAATCAAAATGCAAAATGCTGGGAAGAGAATCAAAAAAATAAAATATAAGGATAAATCATGTATAAATCATGATAGCACAAGGCTATCCTTGCTATAAGGGAACTGGGGACTTATAAAAGTATTTAGAAAATTGGGCAGACTAGATGGACCGAATGGTTCTTATTTGCCAACACATTCTATGTTTCTATGTTTCACCTATACAGATAGCAGAGTCTTTCAGAAAATACTACGAGTCTATATATAATCAGCCATAACTGAATTCCTCAACAGCAGACGTCACCAATTACGTGGAATCATTAAGACTTCCCAAACTATCCAGTGATAAATTGGCTACCTGGAAGGTAGATAGGGTAATCTGTCAAAGTTAATGGTAGGTGGGGGGTCCTTAAAAATGATTTTAGAGAATAGGAAATAAGCTGAAGGAAAGGACCTCCAAGTTAATATTCTCAGAAATATTACCAGTATCTCGCGCTACGTCAGGGAGACAGCGGGAGCTTAGGGAGGTTAATGCGTGGTTGCGAAGGTGGTGCAAGTAGGAGGGATTTGGGTTCTTGGAGCAATGGGCAGACTTTGCAGTTGGCTACAGACTCTATGGACGGGATGGACTGCACATCAATGATGAGGGGGCTGCAGTGTTAGGGAAGAGGATGGCTAGATAGTTAGATGAGCTTTTAAACTAAGCTCTGGGGGGAGGGTCAAGATCAAAATGAAGCAATGGCAGCTAGAGTAGATTGGAAGGTGGGTCTAGCTATTGGAAAGGAGGAGGAAAGCACTGGTGGGGTTAACATATATCTTAGGGAGATACATACAATTAAACCTGCGGGCATTATGTGTTTGTCAACTAAACAGAACACAACTAGTTCCGCCAGGGGCAGCACGTTTCTGGACCTGCTTATAACAAATTTATGGCACAATTAGTAGACACCCCAACTAGAATAGTTGCCTGTCTGGATTTAGCAATAACAAACAATGAGCAGCTTATCTCAAACATCAAAGTAAGAGAACACGCGGGGAATAGTGACCATAACATGGTTTTGTTTGAGATTAATGCAAAAAAGCAAACTGGTAACTATGCCACCAAAACACTTAATTTTAGAAGGACCAACTTTGATGGACTAAGGGCATCAATGGAACATTTAGACTGGGAATGATTGTTTTCTGGACTAAACACAGAAGACAAGTGGAATGCCTTTAAGCACACATTACAAAAGTACACATCACAATAATTACCTTTGGGAAACAAATGCAAAAGACACAAATCAAAAACAATGTGTCTTACCGGTAACGTGAAACAGGAAATGCAAAACAAGAAAATGGTATTCAAACATTATAAAAGCAAAGGATCAGCATTATAATTTATAAAATACAAAGATGCCAACAAAGCCTGCAAAAAGGCAATTAAAATGGCTAAATTGGAAAATGAGAAAAGGATTGCTAAGGAGAGTAAAATAACCCCAATTTTTTTTATAAGCATATAAATGGAAAATAGCTAAAGAGGGAAAATGTTGGGCCCTTGTTATCCCAAATGGGAAATTTGGTAATTGAGGACAGAGAGAAAGCAGACATTTTAAATACTTTTTTTTTCTTCTGTTTATACTAAGGAACAACAGATGGATGAGCCCCTGCTACCGGAAGTTACAGAACAGTCACTGCAAACATGGGATTGGCTGATACAGGAAAAAGTGCTTAAGCAATTAAAATCTGTTAAGATAGACAAGGCCCCAGGGCCAGATGGTATACATCCAAGGGTCCTTAGAGAGTTAAGCATAATTCTATCCAGACCAATATTTATGATCTTTAGGGATTCTTTCAGTTCATGTATAGTGCCAACAGACTGGCGAAAGACAGATGTCATTCCAATATTTAAAAAGGGATCACAATCTCTGCAGGGTAATTATAGGCCAGTGAGCTTGACATCTGTAGTGGGGAAATTATTTGAAGGATTGCTAAAGGTATACACTCAAGAATAAATCTTGAATCAGAATATAATTAGTTAAAGTCAACATGGTTTTGTGAAAGACAGGTCTTGGCAAAAAAACTTAATAACATTCTATGAAGAAGTCAGTTAAAAATATAGATCTAGGTGTGGCAGTTGATGTGATCTATTTGGATTTTGCTAAAGCATTTGATACAGTTCCACACAAAAGGTTACTCTACAAACTGAGAGAAATAGGATTGGGGCAAATGTATGTATTTGGATTGAAAATTGGCTAAAAGATAGAACACAGAGGGTTGTTGTAAATGGAAAAGCCTCAAACTGGACCAAGGTATTGAGCGGAGTACCTCAGGGGTCTGTTTTGGGACCTCTTATTTTTAATTTTTTATTAATGATCTCCCAGGTTGTGCTGAGTGCCATGTCTCAGTGTTTGCTGATGACACTAAATTAGGTAAGGTAATAAAGACTAATCTTGATGTTTTTTCTTTACAGGAAGATTTGGACAGAGTGGGGGACTGGGCAAGAAAGTGTCAAATGAGGTTCAATATAGACAAATATAAAGTTATGCATTATGGGAAAAATAATAACAAAGCAACATATACCTTAAATGGTATTTCCCTGGGAAAAACTACGAATGAAAAGGATTTAGGAATCATTGTAGATAACAAACTTTGCAACAGTGCCCAATGCCAGTCAGCAGCTGCAAGAGCCAATAAGATATTGGCATGTATAAAACGAGGAATAGATTCATAGGAGGAGGATATCATCTTGCCTCTTTACAAATCAATGGTAAGATCTCACCTTGAATATGCAGTACAATTCTGGGTACCAGTCCTTAAAAAGGATATTAACCCCTTCCCGTCCTTATGACGAGTTAACTCGTCATAAGAGCCGCCGCGTTAGCGACCTTATGACGAGTTAACTCGTCATGCAGTCTAGCCGGCGGTGCGCTTCGTGGGCACCGCCAGCTAGTCTGCAACGGGTCCAGGACTAATCCTCGCACCCGAGGCAAAGCTCCTGGACCCGATCGGTCAGTTTCCGGGCATGTGATCGCGGTGATTGCTCAATCACTGCGATAACATGCAAATTAGATGGCAAAGTCAGTGTGTTCACACACTGACTTTGCCTCTAATTCACTCCCTGTGCTTCACATTCTTATAGTGAAGCACAGAGAGTGACCTGTAAGTAAAAAGAAATTAATTACATACACATAGGTAAAAAAAAAAAAAAAAATTAACCCTTTCATTGCTGATCACAGTTTTTAACTGTGATCAGTTTCCTTCCACTTTATGGCCCTCATTTAGTTTTTTTTTAACAGATTTTTTTATTTTTACAATTTATAAAGTTTTTTTTTTAATAAATAAAGGTAATTTTAATATATTTATTTAATAAAATTTAACCCCTGCATACCTGTTGCATGATTTTTACTGATCTGACATCGCACTCTTCAGAGTTTTTTTCTGTCTTTTTTGTTATGGGGGGTTTGGGAAGCAATATTTTTCTTTTTTATTAGTTAGTTAATTAATTAGGGGGGATAAGTGGGTTTGTGTTGCACTAGTTATGTAGGTTATAAACTTTTTTTTCCTCAAAAATTTCCTCTTTTATATTTATTTTTTAATACTAAAATGTAAATCATTTTTATGTATAGGGTATCAAAAGAAAGCTCTAACTGTCCTTTAAAAAACAACATATAACTTGTATGTGTACGTTAAATGAGAGAGAGGAAAATTATGTTTCAAAAACCGCGTATTAAAAATTGAAAAACGCTCTGGTCCTTGGCCCAGGAAAATCCCTGAAGAAAAAGTGCAAAGGAGAGCCACAAAATTAATAAGGGGATTGGAGGATCTTAGTTATGAAGAGTGACTTAAAAAAATTTGATTTTTTTTACTTTAGAAAAAAGGCATCTTAGAGGGGATATGATAACATTATATAAATATGTGCAGGGCCAATATAAAGAGCTCTCCAGGGACCTGTTCATTAACAGAAATGTACAATAACAAGAGGTCACCCCCTGAGACTGGAAGAGCAAAGATTTCATAGACCACAAAGGAAGGGAGGACAATAACGTTATGGAACTCACTGCCAAGAGAGGTAGTGCTCTCAACCACAATTGATTCATTTAAAAATGGTCTGGATGTTTATTTTTTTTAGAAAAGCAGAACATACAGGGCTATTATTAAAAGAATAAGCATTAATAATAGAGCTTATTAATCCAAGGAGAAATCTGATTGCCCTTTTGTAGTCAAGAAGGAATTTTTCCCCCTAGGAGGCAAAATTCGAAATAGCTTCCTTAAGGGTTTTTGCCTTTTTTTGGATCAAAACGCTGAAATGATAGGTAGAAGGGTTGAACTTGATGGACTTGTGTTTTTTTTCAACCTAAATAACTATGTTACTATGTTACCTTAAATCTTCTATTCACAGCTACGAAAATTAATACTGCTATCAAGGATCTAAAAAAAATGGCAAAGCCCTGGGTCCTGATGGGGTTTCAACCCTATTTTATCAAACCTTAAACCCTGTGATATCACCCGCTCTGTCCAGACTATATAACACAATTTCAAGTAACGGATTCTTATCCTACTTTGGTATCTAATTATAGATAGAGTTGAGCGGACAGCTGGATGTTCGGGTTCGAGAGGTTAGACCGAACTTTGGAAAAAAGTCCGGGTCCGTGCTCGAACTTGACCCCGAACCCCATTGAAGTCAATGGAGACATGGACTTTTGGCCACTAAAATGCCTGTAAAATAGTCATGGAAAGGGCTAGAGGGCTGCAAAAGGAATTAAAATGTGGGTAAGAGTAGGACAAGTGCCCTGCAAACAAATATGGATAGGGAAATAACTTCAAAAAGCATAAAATACATACAAATTAAAAATACTGTACTATTTAGCACTCAAAACTATTAGAATTTTTCAAAGTGTGCTGTAAGAACAGTATTTGACGGTTCTATTTGACTCTCGGATAGGAAGTGCACCGCAAGGCGCAAATGTACTATTTACCACCCAAAACTATTAGAATTTTTCAAAGTGCGCTGTAAGCACAGTATTTGACGGTTCTATTTGTCTCTCAGATATGAAGTGCACCGCAAGACGCAAATGTACTATTTACCACCCAAAACTATTAGCGTTTGGAAGAAAAAATCCGGGCTCCACCGAAGCAAAGAGGTGCAATACTCAGTCCAGGTGAACAAGAGCTGGGAAAGATAATCCAGGTGCAGTCCTCATACGCTAACCAAGCGTCAGTAACATGCAGCAACAGAGAGAAAAGGAAAATTGCACTCCGGATTTCAGTGAAACAAAAGGGTCATTTAATGGCAAAAACATTTTTGGTCTTATGATTAAGCGTGTTAAGCACGCGAAACGCGTCAAGTGTTTCTCCTCCTTTTTTTGCCCACACATGTCACGTTTATTCGCTGTTTACTTTTTTACGAATTCCACAGCTCAGACAACTACTAGTATAGGGTTGAGGAATTGCTTTCAGTTTGAATTAAAAAAATCTAATATACTGTATGTCTGTCTGTATTTGTCAATTTTGTATAATGTATACTAAGCATTTTCATAATCATGGATGTGAAATTTATAAACTTTTTTAACGTGTAATATATTTAAAAAAAAATATTAAATTTCATATCAATAATTAGCAAAATACTTAGTAATACAATCTATGTTATATGCGTATATACACTGACTTTGCCTCTAATTCACTCCCTGTAAGTCACATACTGATTGTGAAGTACAGAGACAGAATCACAGCAAATTGACTGTGAAAGGGAAAAAAAAACGAATTTCCTGTTTAAAAAAAGTAAACCTTTCCCTTGGTTTTTTTTTTTTTACTGTGATCAGTTTCCTTCCACGTTTATGGCGCTCATTTAGTTTTTTTTTCATAATTTTTTGTTTGTTTGCAATTTTACTATATTACTTATATTCTTTTCATATATTAATTTAGTTACAGTCAACCCCTGCAGGCCTGTGCTGTGATTCTGATTGCTCTGACTAGTTCATTATACTGGTCATAGTTTTTTTTCTGTACTTTTTTGGGGGTTTGGGAACCTATATTTTTATTTTTATTAGCTAGTTAGTTGGGATTAGTGGGCCAGTATTAGTGTTATATTAATTGTGTACTATATTATTGGGAAAATAGTTAATATATTTTTTGGTATCCAACCAAAGAAGATTCTAACATATAACTTGTATGGGTGCGTTAAATGAGAGGGAGGAAAACTAAGTTTAATCAGCCACTTATCAAAATGGAAAATCGTCTGTCATTAGCCCTGGAAAATCCCTGGTTCTTTAAGGGTGAACACATGCCTTAAGATTATATGAATGGGTGTGAAGTCTTGATAGATTAATACATGACTTTTATTGGTATTAGATAAAATGACACATGTATAACAAATAGTGTTGAGCGAACCTGAACCGCACTGTTCGGGTTCGTACTGGACATTACGGTGTCCGTGCCACGAACCCGAACCCGGACATTTTACTGTATGTCCGTGTTGGAGTTTCGAGGTTCGGCTATAAACCGAAAGTCTTTAAACCGAAAATCATTCGGTTTATAGACTTTCGGTTTATAGAATACCTGTAATGCTATTGGCTATTCTATAAACCGAAAGTCTATAAACCGAACGACATTCGGTTTATAGACGTTCTTTTTATAGAACAGCAATAGCATTACATGTGTTCTAAAAAAAGAATAGCAATAGCATTACATGTATTCTATAAAATGAAAGTCTATAAACCGAATGTCTTTCGGTTTATAGACTTTCGGTTTATGGAATACATGTAATGCTATTGCTATTCTATAAACCGAAATAGAGTCCCCATTCATAAGAATAGGTCAATTGACCTATTCTTATGAATGGGGACTCTATTTCGGTTTATAGAATAGCAATAGCATTACAAGTATCACATCTGAGAGTCAAATAGAACCGTCAAATACTGTGCTTACAGCGCACTTTGAAAAATTCTAATAGTTTTGGGTGCTAAATACTACATTTGCGTCTTGCGTGCACTTCATATCTGAGAGTCAAATAGAACCATCAAATACTGTGCTTCCAGCGCACATTGAAAAATTCTGGCTACCTCCTCCTCCTCCAGCGCCGCTTCCACCTACACCGCAACGGTCACCGCCTCCTCAACCTATGGGTCACTCAGTATAAACTGAAAGAGAATACTCTGCACTCCAACCCTCTCTCAAATGGATAATTCTGTTGATCCTCCTGGCAGCCATGCTTTAGATTTAGATTTATGTTCTTCCAAAGCTAAAATCAAAGATTCCATCTAGTGCTATTTTATGGCTCAGCTGTATTTTTAATTTGTATGTATTTTATGTTATTTTAAGTTATTCCCCTATCAACATTTGTTTGCAGGGCACTTGTCCTACTCTTACCCACATTTTACTTTCTTTTGCAGCCCTTAAAATAAGTCTCGCACGCCCACAGACAGGGCTGGCCTTAGGGGTGTGCGACCTGTGCGATCTACCCCAGGGGGCGCCCACCCAGCCCAAAAAAAAAAAAAAGAAGTTTGCCGGTGGAGGGGGCGTAGCTCACTGGATGAGAGCTGGGTGTAGCTCCGCCCCCACCCTGTTTCACGGGGAGCCGCAGGCAGCATGAGAATGTGCTGCTCACGCTCCCCACACATAGTGATTATGCAGGGTATTGGATTTCCTATACCCTGCATAATCACTGTGTATGGAAAGCGCGAGCAGCACCGAGGCTCCCCGTGAAACAGGGTGGGGGTGGAGCTACACCTCTCACCAGGTGAGCTCCGCACCCTCACAGAAAGAACAGAACAAGGGGAGGGAGACACAGAACAAGGGGAGGGAGACAGAAAAAGGGAGCGGAGAAAAGACAGAACATGGGGAGGGAGACACAGCACAAGGGGATCGGAGGAGAGACAGAACAGGGGGAGGGGAAGAGACAGAACAGGGGGAGGGGGGGAAGAGAGAAGAGGGGGAGACAAAACAGTGGAAGGGGGGAGAGAGAAAAGTGGAAGAGGGGGAGACAGAACAGTGGAAGGGGGAGAGAAAACAGGGGAAGGGGGGTAGGGCAATAGAACAGGGGAAGGGGGAGAAGAGAACATGAGGGGAAGAGAACAGGGGGTTAAGAAAACGTAGGGGGAGAGAGAGAGAGAAAAAATATGGGGAGGAGTGGGAGAGAGAACAGATATGAGGAGGAGGGGGGGAGAGAGAACAGATATGGAGAGGAGGGGGAGAGAGAACAGATATGGGGAGGAGGGGGAGAGAGAACAGGTATGGGGAGGAGGGGGAGAGAGAACAGATATGGGGGAGGAGGGGGAGAGAGAACAGATATGGGGGAGGAGGGGGAGAGAGAACAGGTATGGGGGAGGAGGGGGAGAGAGAACAGGTATGGGGGTGTTGGAGAGAGACAGACATGGCAAGGAAGAGGAAAGGGACAAACATGGGAAGGGAGAGACACATACATGGAGAGAGAGGAAAGAGACAGGCATGGGGGGGGGGCGCCACGGGGAAGGCCTGCACAGGGCACCAGAACACGTATGGCCGGCCCTGCCCACAGATAATCAGGTATAAATTGATAAACTGTAGATAATTATCTAAAGCTTGGTATGGGGTGCAAGGACAGTAATCCGGTTACACTATAGTCATAAATGTAAACCCTGATGACAAAAAGAAGTCCTTTCAGGACATATAAGTATCATTAGGAACCGATTACTGAAAGAGTTCAATTGTCTTCCCACCATTTAGTAGCCATGTGCATTCACATATTATTTAGTTTAACATAGTTGTGAAATAATCTTAATAAATAGGCAATGCCCATGAAATAATCACTATAGCAGGAAAAATCCAATGCAATGTTAAGGCAAATTAATTTGACTTGTAATAATATAACTGTGTGGCAAAAAAGAAGGAGAGAAAAGGAATTGTTACTTTTAAATTATGCAGCTGTCAATTAATCATGCTGTGTAAAGATAAAATCCTAACTCTCTGTTGCCAACATTCAATACATTTTGCAGTTTTCCAAAACAGTTGTAACAAGGTGATTCCTGCTATCTGTATAAGATGAAAAACAAATATCTGTTGTATAAATTTCTATATCAAAAAGATTGATGCAGTTTTGGTTTGTTTCGTGGTGCAGCCAGGTCAGCCCACTAATTAGATGGAAGTAAAAGTTTTAAACTACAAAAATTTGAACGGGGTCTGGCACCATATTAGCCAAAAGCAAAAACCAAACTGCAAAGATAAATGTGCACAGGTAGGAGTGGGGACAAAAGACCTTAGCCCGATGCACATTTCGCCACCACTGTGGCTTCGTCAGGGGGTAATTCCTCATTTAGAATAGGGGATATATATCCGGTTTTGACAAGGGAGGGAGTATGTGAAGAGCCAGCTCTGATTGGTCAATGATCACAAAGTAATACTGAACTCTGCCTAGATGGGCGTGTCAATGCTCCAATCATACTGGAGGTATCATTTTTTTTTTTTAAATATTAAAATAGGCACTTAAGGTGACATAATTAAGTAGTGAACATCGGCTTATGTAGAATGTATATAAATTTAGATATAAACGGACTTTAGAGGGATAACTGCGGGGGAGGAAACACAGATGGTTGTAAAAGTGTATGAATGTGAAAGTCAATGTGCTAGGGAAGGGAGATGAAGTGGATATAATAAATGAGTACCGTATATTGAAAAGAGGAATTATAATGTAAAAATGAGTGACAGAACACAACACTGTGAGGACAGAACTAGTGGAAATGGGAAAAATAATTAAATAAAAAGTGGGGTATGTAAATGAAAAAAGACCAGATAAAAGTATATCAATGTGTAATTGTGTAATGACAAGGAGCTTGTGAAGAGTGATGGATTGGATATGCTGCAAAAGTGTAATGAAAGAGGGTAATAAACTATAGCATGTGTCACGAAGTGAAGACCGTCTACCGGACGAAGTAGACCCTCTGTCCGTTGTGGGAAATCACCTCCTTAGCCCCCCAATTACAGCTCAGATGTCCTGTCTATTTGGGTACAAAGAGCAAGGGTCCAGAAAGACTTGCTGGGTGAAGTCTTTCTGGACCCTTGCTCTTTGTACCCAAATAGACAGGACATCTAGCAGTTAGGTACAGCAAGATTGAAGAACTCTTTTATTTGTGTTTTACACAGCACATATACACCAAACTGCAATCAGATAACACTTGATTAAACAATAGAAAACTTAAACACATCACCAGTAAAGCAGTATCTAGCCACTTTAATCTGGAGCCAGAAGCAAGGTAGTCAGACTGGGTGTCTGACATAATTAAACAATGGAAGGCTTAAACACATTACAGACAGGGTCCATAATCTACAGGGAGGTGTTTGGCCCTCAGGCCCCTCCAAGAACCCCAGTCAGGCAGACTGTCAGAATTCACTTCGTGACAGTATGAAATAATTTAAAATGTTAAATTAAAAGGGTTAATGCATGCCTTAGGAGTATCCCTGAGTTAATGGCGTAATATACCACTAACATGCTCTAAGAGTTTACGCAGGACAGTTCTGATTTTGAGGGTCTGTCCCACTGTCTTGCTGAGCTCTACCTCTGTTCTGCTTTTCGGAAGAGAGGTAGAATTCATTAAAACAGCGGAAATAAAAACTGCAACACCATGTTCTTCATCTGTTCTCTAGTGTCTGGGACACTGGAAACTGAATATTGCGCATGCACAGTGCTGCCTGGTTGTGTGACAGCGCAACTGTGCATGCTTTTTTATTTTTTAAAATTTAATATACAACATATCAAATATTTTTATACACTTTTAGAAATATTATTTTAATCCCACTTTTGGGTTTACACAAATCTACACCACTTAAATTTGACTTTCCATGTTTCTATGTTGAAAAAGCCTCTAGAGGAGGCGAAACGCGTTGTGCTGCAGGAGACACGGGACCTTAAAGCACTGGACACTTTTCAAGAGCTTCTGTGATTTTATGAATTGTGAAGATTCTTCCGTTTTTTTATGTAAGATTTTCATGTTTTTTTAGCCTTGTATTAAACAGTGTTTTTCTGACACCCATGCCTTCTCTCCTCATGTGTTGAAACAACTTTGGAGTCATCATACAGGAGGTGTCTGGCCATCTTATACCCATCCACCGGGCTCCCTTATGCTGATATCCCTGAGCAGGTTGATGCTTAGGCTGATGTGAGTGGTCATTTGGCACGATTCACTTTATTGTGTTCCATGTTTACTTTGATATACTACACCATAAAATATTTTATGTTTCTTTTTCCCTTTATATAACACTGTAAGATTTCACTTACTGAAAAGGGTAAATATACAGTGTGTATTTGTGTTGGCTGTAGCGCACTGGTCACTTTTTTCTGTTTTTTGTACTTACCGGGCTGGACGTGAGACACTAGCCGTGGCCTGGTGCTGCACACTCTGTCACATTGAGGCGCAGTAATTTATACTTTTTTTTATGTTTCTATCTGTTTGATTTCAACAAAATGATGTCCATAAGCTTCTATTTCCTAATTTCCCAACCACAAATTTCAACAGCTCAATAGCATAGGTAAGGGATGAAATTCGAAAATTTCGACTCTTTAAACCGAATTCTCCAACCTTATACTATTGAAGTGAGGCCATTTTCATCCATTACTGCATTCATTTCACCATTCAATTCATATGAATGAACATTTCACATATGTTCATTCAATACATAATATAAGGTTGGGGAATTCGGATGAAAGAGCATAAGGTAGGGCATATAATTCTAATGAAATTTGAATGGAATTCAAATAAAATTCATATTAATTAGACTCTTTGAACCAAATTCTCCAATAAGTGAATTATTTTCCATTCGTACGAATGAATATAACAAAAAAAATGGACGAATTTCGTCTGAAATGAATGCAGCAATGGACGAAATTCGTTTTGGATAAAATAAATAACATTTTCGTCCAAATGGACTGAAACGAAATAAAGTTTTCATTTTGCCCATCTCTACTCACAAACACACTATCTAATCCACACAAACACACTCACTAAAACACACTTACACTAATATACAGATACACACTCTCACACATAACACACCTTTCAGTTCCTGTGGCCCCTTTACCCAGCACCAAACAGCAAACTTAGGTCTTGGGGTGGGCCGCATCCCCTCTATTTACACGTGCTGAACTTGGCAAGCGCTTACATGTTTGTGACGTCATGGGGAGCTTGTCCTCACTCGTGACATAGCATCATTTAAAGGGGAATCAGTAAGGATTGAGGAAGAGGGTGGCACTCCATTCACGCCACCTCTCCATGCACAATCTGGAGGGGGCCTCTGATTGACAGACCTATAAATTCCATGCACACACTTCAGACAGAGCTTGCTTGTTAAGCTGGGTGACTGTTTGCAGTCCATTTTCCCCTTGTGATTCAATTAATTGCTTGTTTTTAATCTGTTGGCTTAGCTCTACTGGATCATTCTAATTTATGTTGCACTGTCTCTCTGGCAACCTATGCTGTTGTAAGAGCCTGCTGATCGCTATTCCCCACTGTCTTCCGGGTTTCATGATGTGTAGGCTCCGCCCCTTTCATGGTCTTCCCTGGCCTTATAGGGAAGCCGTGCCATGACACTCACTCCGAGTTATATTGTTGCAGTCTCTGTAAACAACATGCCGGCTTAGCTCTCATACCTTACGTGTATTGCCCTGTGTACCAAACATTGCCTGTTTCCTTGACCATGCTGTTATCTCCAACCCTCAACCTCAGATCTCTTATATGTGTCTTGCTGACTTCTTCACCACTGGACCTTGGATTTTTTAAACGGTTTTCTAAAACCCTCCAAGTTTGGTTGCCTACAAGTAATCAAAAGCAGGTAAACAGTTCCTATTACCGCATCTGCTCTGGATTACATCCATTATGCCTTCCCAGCTTTCAAACTACTGACATTTTGCATTGCAACTCACTATTTAACTTCCATCACATGCTTACTAGTGAATTCTATTGTCTCCTTTACTACCATATACTAATCTTACCTAAATCCAGTGGTATTCCTGAAAGTGATCAACACACTATATTTCTGCTGTGTTGTGTGTGCTGAGTTCTATTTATTGATTCTACTAAATCAGAAACTGACAGCTGTCTACCATGGCCTTCTGGGTAATTTTGTTACCATTCTTGTGCCTCCTTCTTTAGTTGTGATATTATCTCGTGCTCCAGTTTCTAGCCTATTTATCCTCACAGCTTTGGATCACCACCCTGTACCTTGCTGCCAACCCAGTCCTGACAACTCACTAATACACCTATCCGCTGACCCTTAACTAGATTGAGATTTTGGTTCTTTCGTCTGAATTTCCTACCGCTAATCTAACCTTGTTTTACTTATTCTGAAATTAAATTTGGCACAATTCCATTCATCCAAATTGAATTGTTGAAAGGAAAATAATGTTTGGGTTTTGTCCAAAAACGAATCCATCAATGAATGAATTTCGGTGGTTCCCAAATCTAGAAACCAACACTCTTCTATAGCATACTAGCATGCTTCTGCACCATTTCAATGAAAATTATGAGAGCCAGTGTCCAATGCTACCATTTTGGAACAGATTTTAATTTATACAATGACTAAGGGAGATGGCTCAGAAGATGTAATGATTTTCTGTATACGTTCCTCTGTTCATGGTCTAACAATAAATCAACATAATCATCTAAATGACAGAATATCAGTACTGAGTGACCATTATCATTTGATGAATGCTCATTTGAACATTAATTTACTGTAAGTCTTGCCTACGGACACAATCACCATAACCAGTTGCCAGGTCCCACATTGGAGATCACACCTCCCTCACCCAGCCCCTGGTGCACACTCTGCCTGAGGGGCTGGAATGTAGAATGTAGACATACAGCTCCAGATGGACTAGGGCATATTCTTGCAACACTTGGACTCCTAAGAGGCGTGCGGTTGTTCAGTGAAACTGGTGCCTTGCAGCTAGAGGGGAACAGCTGAATTCTATCAAGAGGTGTCATAATAAATATTCCCTCAGGCCACAAACCTCACCAGTAACTGCCCCAGGCCAGCATCAGGTCTGCCGTGGCATTCCTCTTTGCAGTGCTTCTCCAGCCCCCAGGCCTCAGAGGGGCCTTCAGCATGCACCCTGCACTTCCCCTACCCACCATCCAATGACTACATGGGCACGAGGGGCACCAGTTTTTAAAGACACCACTCCATTGCCACGGCAATGGAGGAGGCAACATCACTCCCTGGTGTCATGGGGGGAGGGCTTACTGCCATTTAAATTTCCCTGGTGCCAAATCCTCCTTGCTCAGTTATCTGCTGTTTGTACCCTAAGCGTTTGTATCCTGATCCCTTCTGAATTACCTGGATTGTTTTCACCTCCCTGATATCTGGCTTCCTGACCCACGGCTTCTCTACCTGACTATCCTGATCTCTGGCTCCCCTCGACTTTATGGCTTCCACCCTGACTATTCTACTATCTGGCTCCCAAACGACCCTGGCTTGTTCCTGTACTATTCTCCCTCTAAAGGTACCTGTCTCAGCAAAACTTACCTTCAGAAATCCTGTCGCTGTTTCCCACGGAGATCGTCACTTTCAGCTTATGCCGGCTGTGTCTGTCTTGTGCTGAAAAACTGAGTAGATCTGTTATTGCAACAAAAGACTACTTTGCATAGCCTGCAAAGCCCCCTCCTATTGACGGAAGTTAGTACTACAACCCAAGACATCCTGTCAGTTCCATTGGGACTCCTCATCAGTACCAGTACCACTACATCATACCTTTTCTGGGCACTCATACCAATGCTACATTCCTGAGGACCTGTACCAATTTGGTCCTACCAGGTATATAGTGTATTGTAAGAGTGTTACTTCTGCAACTGGGCTCCACATCAGACCCACGGTATGTGATCCTAACAGAATAACTGAGCCTTACCATGGATCCCGCATGAGTAATGGATGTCCTTAAAACCTTAACTAGACATATGGCTATTCTCTCACAGTCTGTCCAAGCAGGACAAGCAGACTACATGATTTACAAGAAATACATCAACAGCCACCCATTGGACCTGCTCCAGTTCCACAAAATCAACACCAAATAGAAGCAGCAGCCCCAGAACCTAAAGTTCCATTACCGGAACGTTTCACCGGTGACCGTACCCGATACAGATCCTTTATGACCTCCTGCCATTTTCTCAACAACCAAGGACGTATGCTACAGACTTTGTCAACATTCGTACCATTATCTACCTCCTAAGTGGTGAACCACAGACATGGGCCCACCACCTACTACATACTTAAAGTCCTATTTTGGATTCCTGGCAAGCATTCTGTCAAGCTATGGATACTTTATTCGACGACCCCTTACGATCCACCTCAGCTCAGGCAGCCCTAAGATCCCTCCAACAGGGCAAAAGGCCTGTAGAAAAATATGTCACAGAATTTTGCAGCCTAGCATTAGAGAGTACCTGGAATGAACCTGCGCTCCTGGATCAATTCCATCTTGGCTTATCGGATCAATTGAAAGATGAACTATCACGCATTGGCATCCCTGCCTCTCTTGAAGTTTTGATCCTAATGGTAGTGCAGTTAGACCGAAGACTCAGAGAATGAAGGTTAGAACGTGCGTCTTTCTCTGCTACACCATTCAGATGGTATACTCCTTGCTTCGAGCCATCCAGTACTCCAGTTGCTTCATCATCTTCAGAGGAACCCATGTAAATTTGGTTGGCCCGAGGGCCACTTACAGAACGTGAAAAGACACATCAACGAACTAACAACCTATGTTTGTATTGTGGAAAATCTGGCCACTTAATCAGCTACTGCCCTCGACGTCCATCCAATCCTCGAGGTAATGACACTCCATCTGACTTTTGTTTAAGCTCTACATAATCCTGGGGGTACCATCATCTAACAGTGACTTTACTCTTGCAGTGGACCAATGATGCAGCTTCCATCCTCGCTATCATAGATTCTGGAGCAAGCTGCTGCTTTTTAGACCTTGAGACCACCAACAGATTACAGATACCTACCCGAACCAAAGAAAATCCCCTCCAAATACAAGTAGTGGATGGTAGTCCGTTATGTTCTGGACCAGTGATTAAAGAGACTTTACCTTTACAAGTACAACTGGGACAACACCACACAGAGATTTTATGCTTCGACCTGGTGACTTCACCACTCTTTCCGGTTATATTGGGGATCCCCTGGTTATGTCTCCACAACCCTACCATCAACTGGAGTCAAGGATCCCTCACCTTTTCCTCAACATTTTGCCAGAAACAATGACTTCAGACATACTCCCCGCTACTTCTCTCACAAGACACTCCCACGGGGACAGCCACAGTCCCAACACCTTATGCTGATTATATCAATGTATTTGATAAAAAAAAAGGCAGACCTACTTCCTCCGACCTACTTCCTCCCAGAGGCCCATATGACTGCCCGATCGATCTCCTGCCCGGAGCTCCCATACCTTTTGGTAGAACGTATCCCCTTACAGAACCAGAGATGCACCATCTAAAGGACTATATCAATGAAAATCTCGATATAGGGTTCATCCGTCCCACCACTTCTCCAGCTGGGGCAGCTATATTCTTTGTCGGGAAGAAGGGTTGCAAACTTCGTCCCTGTGTGGACTATAGAGAGGTGAACAATATTACCATCACAAATCGTTATCCTTTGCTACTCATTCCCGAACTACTCAACAGAATCAAGGAAGCCATCTTCTTTACCAAGATTGATCTACGGGGTGCCTATAATTTGGTCAGAATACGTAAGGGAGATGAATGGAAGACTGCTTTCCGTACAAGGTATGGTCATTTTGAATATCTGGTAATGCCATTTGGCTTATGTAATGCCCCTGCTACATTCCAGCACTTTTTAAATGATGTTTTTAGAGAATATCTGGATACATTTCTAGTTATCTATCTGAATGATATACTCATTTTTTCCTCCAATATGACAGAACATTGTGTACATGTCAGACAAGTCCTGGAAAAACTCTGCCAACACCAAATGTATGCCAAGTTGGAAAAATGCCTTTTTGAAGTTTCTCATGTTGAATTCTTAGGATACATTCTGTCTCCAGGTAACATAAAGATGGACCCAAAGACAGTAACTGCAGTCCTAGAATGGCCCACACCCACAGATAAAAAAGCAGTACAACGCTTCATTGGTTTTTCCAACTACTACCGCAAATTCATACGTGGATTTTCTCAAATTGTAGCACTTATCACTCAGTTAACCAGACAAGGCATACAAATTTTCTGCACCAAAGATGCCCAAAAAACGATTTACTAGTGCTCCCATTTTGATTCAACCTAACATCACACAACCTTTTTTCTTAGCGGTAGATGCATCAGAGACTGCGATAGGGGCTATCCTTTCCCAAAGACATGGGGAGAAGGTTTTATTAATCCTGTAGCCTACTATTCCCATAGACTATCAACATCTGAATCCAACTACGATGTGAGAGATCGAGAGTTGTTGGCTATAAAACAAGCCCTGGAAGAATGGAGACATCTACTAGAAGGAGCCCAACATCCTGTAACAATCTTTACAGATCATCGCAACCTAGAACACCTTCGATCCGCCAAATGCCTATGACCCAGACAAGCAAGATGGGCCCTCATTTTGCTCACTTCAATCTACACATCACCTATAGACCTGGTACCCATTAACACTAAAGCAGATGTGCTATCCAGTCTATCTCCTGCCCTTCCTAAAGATGTACCGATACTATATTGCCCCCTCATCTCTTCTTGGCCACCCAGTCTGCCTTACTTGATCAAATTTGCTCCCATACTGTATCCATATCTATCCCTGTCACAGTACCTCCTATCTGCCTGTCTAATGGTTACTTTAGTTTCAGAACCAAGATATTTGTACCTAAATCAGTCCGTCTCTCTGTACTACAAAATTGCCATGATTCCCTACTATCTGGACATGGAGGGATCACGAAAACTACTGAACTTGTGCAAAGACATTTTTGGTGGCTTTCGTTATCTAAGGATGTTACACTGTATGTACGTTCTTGTGACATCTGCGCCAGAACGAAAAGACATCCCATTCCAAACCAGCAGGATTATTACGCCCCCTTCCAGTACCATCCATGCCATGGTCTGACATTTCCATGGATTTTATAGTAGAACTTCCTCCTTCAAACAAACATGACACCATCATGGTCATTCTAGATTGTTTCACGAAAATGGCGTATTTTATCCCAACCATGGGGGTTCCTACTGCATCTATTGCAGACAATCTGTTTCTCTCAGTGGTCTTTCGACTACATGGCTTACCCCAATCTATAACCTCTGACAGAGGGTTACAATTAATGTCCCGCTTCTGGAAGTCTTTTTGTCAGAATTTGCAGATCCAACCAACCCTGTCCACGGCTTTTCACCCCCAAACCAAGACTGAATCAGATTTTGGAACACTACTTGCGATGTTACACTACGTACCTACATGATGACTGGTTTCAGCTCCTATCAATGTCAGAATTTACCTACAACAATAAAATACAGTCTTCAACCAAGATGACTCCATTTTTTGCAAACTACGGGTTTCACCCCACCACCTTACCTGGGATACCTACCGATCTGTAATGATACTGATGTTAGCAGGTTTGGAGTCCTGCAGCCAGATCGGCAAAGTCTTCTGCCAGAAGTAGCCACTCGTTACCCAGGTGGTTGAACCCCTGAGCTGGGAGTGACAATCAGGTCTTTAGCAGAGCTGTGAGGCTGGAACAAAGAGTATAAGCGTAGTCAGGCAAGCCGAGTTCAGTAGGTAGGAGAAAGCAGAGTAGTCAGACGGTCAAAATCGGTAACAGGTAATTAAAGATCAGTAGAAAGCTTGATACACTGCAGGCAGGAACCACAATAATCTGGCAAAGGTACAGTCACAGAAAGAGGCTTTTATAGGCCAAGAGTGAGCACAGGACTAGACACAGCTGAGGAGAGTTGATGATAATAACAAGGCAAGGCTTTGTATTTTCATTGTTACTAGAACATAGGCTAAAATGTGAAAGACAGGCTGGCGAACTGGTAAAAAAGAGAGCTAGAAACATGGAAGTCAGATTTCAAGTCAAGGTACGGTCAGTTCCTGACATCACCCCCTCCTCTACAGGAGCGGCCTCTGGACGCACTTTTTCCTGGTTTATCAGGGTGCCGCTGGTGAAAAGCCGTAATTAGACGTGGAGCATGAACATTCTCCACTGGTTCACATGACCTATCCTCATCACCATAACCTTTCCAATGAACCAAGTACTGTAGTTTATTGCGGAAGATCCTGGAATCAAGATTTTTTTCCACCTCATATTCATCTTCACCATCCACCAAGACAGGTGCAGGGGCAGACAAGGTCCGTCCACGAAAAGGATTTTCATAATAAGGTTTTAGCAATGCAGTGTGAAATACGGGATGTACTCTTATGGAATCTGTGATTAGGCGAAAAGTGACAGAATTGATCTGAGCAATGATCTCAAAAGGCCCAATATATTTCTGACCCAACTTATGAGATAGAATATGAAGCTTGAGTTTCTTGGTGGAAAGCCATACCTTATCACCAATTTGATAAACTGGGGCCTCTTTCCTATGCCTATCAGCTCAGGAATATGTGAGTTCTCTCATATACACTTGTTTCATACACTAATATTACAGTAAAGTACAAGGGTAATCACTGTGTAAAGTGTTTTTTGGTTGTAGCGCACATTTTCACATTTTATAAGTAAGCCGTTCTGCCACTGCAGGAAGTAGTAATTGGAAGACTCACTAGAAAGTTTGGATGGTAACCATGTTATGGATGTTGTGGATACTGATGTTAGCAGGTTTGGAGTCCAGCAGCCACATCAGCAAAGTCTTCTGCCAGAAGTAGCCACTCATTACCCAGGTGGTTGAACCCCTGAGCTTTGAGTGACAATCAGGTCTTTAGCAGAGCTGTGAGGCTGGAACAAAAAGTATAAGCGTAATTAGGCAAGCCAAGGTCAGTAGGTAGGAGAAAGCAGAGTAGTCAGATGGTCCAAATCGGTAATAAGTAATTCAAGATCAGTAGAAAGCTTGATATACTGCAGGCAGGAACCACAATAATCTGGCAAAGGTACAGTCACAGGAAGAGGCCGAGAGTGAGCACATGACTAGACACAGCTAAGGAGTGTTGATGATAATAACAAGGCTTTGTATATTCATTGTTACTAGAACATAGGCTAAAATGTGAAAGACAGGCTGGCGAACCGGTAAAGAAAGAGCTAGGAGCATGGAAGCCAGAATTCAAGTCCAGGTACGGTCAGTTACTGACACGATCAGTCTGTACCTGAGGTTACCAATCGCCTGGCTGATCTCACACAACAGTTCCGCACCCTGCGAGAAACCCTTTGTAAAGCCCAAGAATCACAGAAACTCTTTGCAGATCGGAAACGTTTCAGCCCACCTGCATATCAACTCAGAGACAAGGTATGGCTATCTACTGCCCATATCCAATTGGCCTGTCCATCAAAAAAACTTGGCCCTAAATACATCGGTCCCTATCCCATCTGTAAGATGCTAAATCCTGTTACAGTCCAGCTACGTTTGCCCCCGACCTGCAAAATCCATCCTGTATTTCATGTAGCCCTATTGAAACCTTGTATTGCCAATCCTTTCCCTGGCCGCCACCAGCTCCGGTCCTAATAGACGGGGAAGAAGAATTTGTTGTCCAGAAAATACTGGATTCCCGATGGCATAGAGGTCATCTGGAATATTTGGTTCATTGGCAAGGTTATGGCCCTGAATCTGGGAACCCACATCTTACATTCACGTTCCTACTCTGATATGTACTTTTCATGCTAGACCCATCTCGCCATAATCCTCGCAGCGCCCTGAGGTCGCGTTTAAGACGGGGGCTCTATCATAATAAATATTCCCTCAGGCCACATCAGGTCCGTCGTGGCATTCCTCTTTCCAGTGCTTCTTCAGCCTCCAGGCCTTCAGCATGCACCCTGCACTTCCCCTACCCACCATCCAATGACTACACGGGCACGAGGGGCACCAGTTTTTAAAGATCCCACTCCGTTGCCATGGCAATGGAGGAGGCAACATCACTCACTGGTGTCATGGGGGGCGGGCTTACTGCCCTTTAAATTTCCCTGGCGCCAAATCCTCCTTGCTCAGTTATCTGTGCTGTTTGTACCCTAAGCGTTTGTATCCTGATCCCTTCTGAATTACCTGGCTTGTTTTCACCTCCCTGATATCTGGCTTCCTGATCCACGGCTTCTCTACCTGACTATCCTCATCTCTGTCTCCCCTTGACTTTCTGGCTTCCACCCTGACTATTCTACTATCTGGCTCCCAAACGACCCCTGGATTGTTCCTGTACTATTCTCCCTCTAAAGGTACCTGTCTCAGCAAAACTTACCTTCAGAAATCCTGTTGCTGTTTCCCACGGAGATCGTCACTTTCAGCTTATACCGCCTGTCTTCTGCTAAAAAATGGAGAACACCTGCTGGTCAAGATCTGGTATTGCAACAAAGACTACTGCATAGCCTCAACTGGTGACTTTTCGGTACAACATCTAGAACCTGATTATTACCCCTCCTATTGACGGACGTTACTACTAAAACCAAAGACATCTTGTCAGTTCTATTGGGACTCCTCATCAGTACCAGTACCACTACATCATACCTTTTCTGGGCACTCATACCAATGCTAAATTCCTGAGGACCTGTACCAATTTGGTCCTACCAGGTATATAGTGTAATGTAAGAGTGTTACTCCTGCAACTGGGCTCCACATCAGAACCACGGTACGTGATCCTAACAAGAGGACTGCTAAGGCGACCGGATCCTCCAGGTAATATAATGTGTATGATAGGGTTTTCTTCTATTGACTGCAGGAATGTGTTTTGACCACTACAGAAAGCACAATGCACCTGCCTGATGTAAATATTTTGGTGCAAAGGTATCTGTTGCATAACAAGGATCCTGGTAATGCTGGTGGGAGCTTGGTGATTTAATTTACACTGTGATAAGTAGGTGGAGTTAAATTATGCTGATTATGTGGAGTGGGTGGATCTTTTGACAGTCGCTGTGGTAAATTTTAAAGTAAGTAATTGGAAGTTGAGCTGCAAAGGGTCTCTGGAATTTTTTTTTCAGATGTTGGCTATGCTAAGTACAATTGATTAAAAAAAGATTGAGGTTATTCATAAAACTCAGTTCTGGATCAAAGGTCTAAAATTCATCCATGCAAAACATTCACTGGTAGATATTTTTGCATCAAAACGGACTGTTATAAACAATCTCCTTTGTGTATTTTATGTTTTTTTTAAAGAACAGTCATAGTTATAATTTTGTTTATCACATTCGGATATTGTGTTTGTTAAGTAACTAAAAGGAATCACTGTGGCGTCTACACCATATTTTTCAACTCTTTTTTTTTAATTTTTTTTATTTTTTTATAAAATATATTTCATATCGCTGCTGTATAAACATACAAGTTCACATTTGTTTCTTGTATTACAATACAAATAATACATGGAAGACAGCTGAAAACAAAATATAAAAAAAAGAAAAAATTAAAAAAGCTCCAGCAAGATAGCAAATGGAAAAATCTTTTTTTTTTTTCCTGATGTTACAACATGCGCATATACAACATATTCATATAACAAATGAATGGGACTCTGTCTCCTAAACACATTGTACACACTATAAAATCTAGAGAATACAAATTCCTGAAAATTCAATCTGTAAACTGTATTAGAACTTACAGAAGCTTACACTAAGAGAAAAATACATTTCAAAAAGTGTCTGTAATGTCTCCCGCTCGTGACATCCTCGCGGCTCAATAGGCAAACTACCCTTCCCCTTTGAAAAAGTACATTTGCATTCCAAGCCGCAGGTGATGTCACAAGCAGGTGACAGGCAGACCACATTCAAAACATGTTTCTCTTATTTTATGCATTTTCTTGTAATTCTGCTAAGAGAGTATAGAGACTGTTTCTTTTATTATTTTGTATGCTCTACATTCACTGCATAAACAGAAGTTTAGGCGACTGAGTCCCTTTAAAACAACAAAAATAAAAAATAAATCACCTTTAAACATTCCTTTAATCCAGCTACTTGGGGGGGGGGGGGGGTTCAGAGTTTTTCAACTCTTTTTAAGCTCCTTGCAACAATATATTTTTCGATTTATATTCAATTATTTTTTTAGGTGTAACAGCACCTCCCAAACGCTGCAAGTATCACACCTACATTGTTAAAATCTGTCATCATTTTTTAAAATGTCTACATGGTTCTTAGTAATTCCTATTTCTTTGACTCATGCCAGCTTTTTACATTAGTCCCATTCAAATTTCAGGGGCAAAATGTTAAGGTCATTAAAGTAATGCTCTGGGAATTACTTATTATAGTTTATGTGTTCCTCAGTTCCTCGTGGCTTTCACACTTTGTATTGAGAGCTGTGATGTACAGTTGATTTGCTGTCTTACTGCGCAGGAATTTTTTAAATTATACATTTATATTTGAAGTCTACAAGGTGCAATAATTTTCTCCAGTGCCAGTTTTTTATTTTTCCATTATTACTTTGGAACCTTTATTTCCTTTTTCTGCTGGTCAGTGCTTTATCCTGAAATATCCTAAATCTAAAAATAAACTTGTGTCCTCTATTCTTTGATTCTCAGGTTTATTGATCTCTCTTTCTGTTGTTGCATCTTTAGCTGTCTTGTTCCTTTTCAAAAGTCAGCAGCATCATTTTTTTGTTCTCTAGCATTTTCATTTATTTACTCACAATACAATGTTCTTTGCAAAAACCTTCAAAATAGATCCTTGCAGCACTACACTCCCATCTCCCAGCATTCAGCAATATAAAAGCACAAACTTTTCTGAATTGTTAGACTTAGCACTGAAACAGATTACTAAAATGTTTGAAATATGCAATGTGAAAAAAATAACTGCATGAGAGTCAAAGATTTACAATACCCAATTTTACCACATATGTGGTTAACTGACAACTGAACTGCTAATATTTTATCAAATAACTACACCGGAACAATTCTTTGAATTTCAGTTCACTTTTTAGGGAGATTCGTATTCCTACATAAAGGGAAATATGTTTCCTATTTTATAGCATTATTTTCTCTTCAGGGTCTATACAATATAGACTGAGCTGGCTTGAAATGGGGGCAAATCAGTGTTTGTAGTCGAATTTTGCAATTTTCCAAAATTCGGCTACTCAATATGACCAATTTTGGCCCAAAATCAGCCATTTCCAAGAGTAGATTGGCGCAACAATTGTAGATGTGTTGGAGATGGAACAAAAGGGTGACAAGAATTTTCCACCCATAACCAGGAAAGTGTAGAAAGTTCTTGGAGACATTACTGTAAATCCAGTGATTTCCCTTACTTTGTGTCTTGTGCATTATTTGGAATCTTTGTTTTAGCCTCTCATTAATACCTAAGGTACCACTTTCATTTGGCTTTGACTGTAACTCTTTTGATATTGCACACACATGCCTGTACGTTATCCAACATACTACTCCTACTTATTCTGTCTCCTAGTACTGTAAGCACATCCATAATCTATCTTGACAGCTGATTATAAATTGCATTTCTCAACTTAATGGTGCTCATTTTATTGATTTCAGATGGATGATAGACTATAGCATCTACTCAATAAAGAAAGAATTGCTGGAAATTGAGAAGTGAATTTCACACTTAAGGCCAAAGTAGCAATAACATTCTCCCATCCAGCTGCATTGTAGAATTTTTCTTATTTGGCTACTTTGGCCTTGAGTTTGGAATCCCATCTCAATTCTCTTTATTGAGTAGACTCTTACAATGTTATGGTAATTAAAGCTGCATTACATGTGGAGCAGTTAACGAGCTACCATATCTCCCAAGAATATCCTTCTCTATCATTCTCTGTTTTCCCATGTTCCCCTTTTCCCCCTCAAATATCTTTCCCATTTCCCTCTTTCCTTTGTGTAATGGCTGTTCCAGCCACAAATTATTAAACATTGATATTTTATAAAGAAATTACAAACTAAGAAATACAATTTTATATTGCACTTGAAGTAGTCACAACCTTTAACATGCACAGTGTCAGTCATAAACCATAAAGTATAACTTTATAAACAAAGAAATATGTTTCCTAGTGCTGTATCATAATGTAAGTTTGCTCTAGGATGCCAAACTATAAACCATAACCCACTAAATTACATCATCTACACAGAAACATCAAAACTAATGTCAGTTCTATTACAACACAGAGCCATGCTCATAGATCAAATGGAAATGTGAATACCCTAAATGGGTGTATTTTTCACAGTGATGTTGACATTCACATCACTTGGCTTAACTCCGTTTTTTTAGTACTGTTAATAGACATTCTTGAGATCAAACTGAACTTTATCCTAATAGTAAATAAATGTTACTTTATGTAATCATGTATTCATTTTCCATTTGAGTTGACAGACTTAATTAATGTAAAAGTGTAATTATTTCTGAACTTGATTCATTATTTTAGTAAAGTGCTAAACCTTGTCATTCATTTGAATTTGTTCTATTTATTTAACATTAAAACGGAGCCTGATTGTGTCATTTATTTGTTAGCAGGTCAAATCAGCACTAAGGCTTTTAAGCAAGTTTTGCAATGCATATTTTTTTCCCTTCCTATCAGCTAGTAACATGTGCTTTGTCCTTTTACAGAAAAGGTAAATGACAATTTAATGTTATAAAAAAGAGAGGTTGGATAACATCCTTCCATGTAAATGACTGCAGCTATTTGGGAAATCGGTATTAATTATTTATTATTGCAGAGCAAGAAAGTGCTGCCATTAAATGTAGCAGTCGTCCATTGCTACACAGCAGCAAATTAAACAAAACAGAACTGCTGTTTGCATGCCAATTTCATATTAATGTAGTCTTTATGTTCACCTGCTGCACACTGCAGTCTGTTTCTAATTAGTTCATTAATACAGCTGTGTAGTGTAATGTGTTTGATGGTGCTTTACAGATATGTGCACAAAATGATTGGACAGCCACAGTCTGAAAAGCTAAATTTAGTAACGTGAACAAATAACAGGCCTTTATAATATAAATTCATATACCCCGAGTGTGCACTGCAGATAATGGGACATGTCCTGGGTGTGCAATGTGGGTATTGAGGTTTGTCCTGCATGTGGAATGTGAGTGCTTAATCATGTCCTGGGGTGCTGGTGCTAGTTCTGGGGTGGGCAATCTGGGTGCTGTGATATATCCAAGGTCTGCAATGTTGGTGCTGGGGCATGGCCTGGATGTGCAATGTGGGTTATGGAACATGTCCTCACCATGCAATGTGGGTGCTGGTGCATGTCCTTGGTGTGAAATGTGGGTTATGGGGCATGTTATGGGCTTCTGGGGTATGTTCTGGTTGTGCAATGTGGATGCTGGGATATGTCCTGTGGATGCAAAGTAACTGCTGGCTGTGTTAAGTCCTGGGTGTGAAATGTGTATTCACCTTTTCAGCCTGGAAGATTCAAATTTAAAAAAATGGATAAACAAAACCATTTATTGGGGGGAGGGAGAGCCCCAAATTCAGCATTGCCTAGGGCAGCATGAAACAGAAAAGAACCATTTCACTTCCAAAGTGTAGATGGCAGCATTGATGTGCAATGCAACTTATCACACTGTGGAAATAAAAAGTACCATTAATTGCGACAATATGTAAGGTGTGGATGAACCTGAAAATGAATAGATATGTTTAAATGAATATTTTTTATTCTTTTTTTTTAAAGTTTTTAATTTTGCTAAAAGGAACATTGCACCTTTTTTTAACTTGAAGGAAGCAAGGGATAAACAAAACATGTCCCGATAATTTGAAGTAAACCCGATGTGTATCTTAAAAGATACATGCAGGTTTACTATCTGCTGTGTCCCACATGCGAGACACAGTAGTTCCTGGTTGTCGCGCGCTAGTTAAGGTCTCCCCTGCTGATCCCATGCAAAAACGAGGAGCTCTTCCTGCGCTAGCAGAGAGAGCCATTAGTCGACCAGATGGCTGCCCTCTTCCTATGGAATCATGGCAGCTGTCAGTCAGAGGATAAACTGGCGTGTACTATCAAAAGTACAAGCCAGTTTATCCTCACAATAGGAAAAACTAAAATTTCACTGGTGCTTCTAATAGTTATAATGTTTAGTTATAATAGTAGTTAGTAACATTTAGTGTTCCTTATAAATCAAAATTTATTTTTTATTTATACAAACCCAAGGCAGGAAGGGGCAGTGAGAAGGGGAGAGAGTTTTTCGACAGAAGAGTACAACTGAATGATAGAAATGGTTAGTAACCAAAGGTTCCATGGCTACTCACAAAAGTCAACAGTGTGATTTACTTGTCATGACTGGATGAGGAATATGTACAAGGCAACCATCTATCAATGTCAGTATCATTGTCCTCCTCACCAGACTGACTTTCAATCACCTGGTGGATGTTACACAGCATTCAACAAATTATTTATGTACTGGTGGAGGGATGTTAGGTGTGCAAGTTGCCTCTGGAGCAGCGATATGCTCTAACGTAGCAAGCTTTAGGGCCAATTTTGAGTGCTTGTACCTCAAGAGTTGGTTGCGGTGTTCAATTTTAGACTAAAACTAATGCTGGTACATCAATCTCATAGGCTCCAGATTCACAATGTCCACAACTAAGTGGCTTAGGAACTGATCCTGTCTCTCCATCATCTGGGCATGGAACTGATCCTGGTTACTCACCATGATGGTCAGTTGCTGGTTCATCCTTGAGATGTCCTGCTGCGTCTGAGCAACTGGAGGTTGTGGATGAGCTCCTGATGTGCCATCAAAGCTTGGATCCACCACTGTGAGGAGGATGCTTTCCTCATCCTCAACAGATCTTACTGCAGGAAAAGAAGGAAGATGGTTAGAACATTGCAATACAGATTGTATTCCTCTCATTTATTTACAGTTAACATGAAGGTTATATGCATCCTGAAATATTGTACATTGACATTCCGCTAATACTACAAAAATCAATTTTAATCAAACTTGTTTTTGCATGTATTACAGTTATTTCATGAACTTGTTTGCTAAACCTGCTATTGAACCTATGAAGAGTTCAACATTCTAATCATTGTAGGGCACAATTACATATAGGTCATACTACTGTACATCTATGTCCACATTTCTGCAAGTAGATGTTGTGCTACAAGTAATTACCTACATTTGCATTACCATCTAACTAGAATGATGTGGTGTAAATGGGTATCTACCTTGAGGGGTGGATCCCATTTCCTCCACATCTGGAGCTTGAAGTTGGTGGGAATAATCTTGTCCCTTGTTGGAGATGAATAAGAATGCATTGTTAGTGTTAGTAGAGTGCCTATAGTTTGGTGCAAAATGTATTACATAGACATTTGCATTGGGCTTAATTCATGAAATTTGAGAACTGCATGAGATATGGATATTCCATGGCATTTCATCTTTCATGAGTTAAGCACTGTCTATTGCACATGTTTCTACTATTGTTGACATGCAAACACATGCATAGGTACTGGTGGCAGGTGAAGAGGAAACTGCCACCAAGGCCAGCAGACCCGGCTGACCTGGTGACATCCAGAGAGGAGCTGCCAGTTGTGGGTTGGCCTATACACAACCAATGAAATACCACCATCGGGCACTAGGATATGCCTCCTGCAGGCTGCAACACAGAGTTTCTGAATTGCAGATGTATCTGGAGGCACATTGGAGCTACCTGTCTAGCACAAATTGTTTTTTTTTTTTTTTTTTCATGCAAGCGATGTGATCCGAACATTTTGGAGGCATAATTTTCGATCCAATTATTGGCACATATTGGTTAGACCCTAGAAATATTAGCTCTCTCTGTATTAAACAGGAGAGTATAGAAACTGGGAGTTTTTGAATATTAGAGCAGATTTCTGCTTTCATTTTTTAATAAAAGCGAAACATGAACACAATTTGTATCAAAAGCTGAGCCAATCCACAAAATGTGGAAGAAAGTTAAAGACCAACAGTGATAATCAGTAGGTACTGGCAAGTTCAGTTTCATGTGATTGAGACATGAAAAAAATCCTTGTTTTAAATCGTATTGTGCATAGTCTGCCAAAGAACTGTAATCATCATATACTTGTTGCGCCTCCTTGGGTCTGAATGAAAGTGTCAATTATCACTTTGGTATGATACTAAAGTGTCAGTGCACTGCAACAGCTATCTTCATCTTGAAATAACATCCAATGGATCCAAGTGGTGGAAGACAGACAAGTAATGCCCTTATTAAAACATAAATGTTTGTTAGGAATTATAATAAAACATTTCTTACTCTAATTCTATGTTCAGATATTCTTTGTGCCAACAATGCAAGTCCCAATAAATACAAGACAAAAAAACAGTGGTTAATCCAGACCACACTGTAGATCTAAAATGAACTGACTAGTTTAGGCCTTTCCACCCTACAGTTTCTATTTATGCCCATGCGTACATGTATTCCTATAAATGTATGTATATACATGTGAGAACTATAAATCATATTTATTATTCTTCGCATATCTAACTATATTTGTACATATAAATATACATGTGTTTATGTGTGTGTATATATGTCTGTATATATACAATGCATGCATATACACACATTAAACTTTCCATTTTGTCAGAAGATTGGGCACTCAGGTCCAGAAATGTTCACCATCACTGATCTATATATTCCAAAGAGTATGTGTATAAATTGGATATTGAGGCAAAAAAGTGATCATTATTGGCCTTATATACCTAAACACACAATTCCTTGTGGTCGTGAAAGCAGAGGTCTGCTGATGTGTCTGGGATATGATAGAGGAGGAGTCTATGCCAACTGCACTGGAAAGTGGTGCTAACTAGCTGTGAAGAAGGCACTGACAGGTTGTTGGTCGCAAGATGATACAAGATGGCAGTTTGGGGTTACTGATTTGCTGCTTGGTGCCAATGATGGCACAGGCAGTCTGGGGTACTGACAGGCTGCTTGGGGCAAATAGGGCACAGAGGCTGTTTGGGGGCAAAGATGCTTGTTGGCATCATATACAAAGGTTCTGCATTTACTGCTCATTGGAAAAGTCTATTTAGGTATTTCATGTATGCATTTACTACTCATTGTCATGCTATATAAAGTTTATATATTTACTGCTAATTTGCATCATAAACAAAGTTTATTTATGACAGATGAGGTGTAGAATATACATACAGGAGGAGAGAGGTGACGGGGTGGGGGGAGAAAATACATACAGGAGGAGAGAGGTGACAGGGGTGGGGGGGGGGAGAAAATACATACAGGAGGAGAGAGGGCACAGGGGTGGGGGGGGGGAGAAAATACATACAAGAGAAGAGAGGTGACATGGGTGCGGTAGAAAATACATGCAGGAGGAGAGAGATGACAGGGATGGGGGGAGAAAATGCATACAAGGGAAAAGAGATGACAAGGGTGGGGGAGAAAATACATACAGGGGAAGGAACAGATGACAGGGTGGGGGGATAAAAATATACATACAGGGGAAGGAAGAGATGACAGGGATGGTGGGAGAAAATACATACAGGGGAAAGAGATGACAGGGGTGGGTGAGAAAATACAAAGGGAAATAAATGACAGGGGTGGGGGGAGAAAATACATACGTGAGTGAATATGTGCTTCCCGGCAATAAAAAGAGCAGGGGACTCGCTATTGATAGTTCTATTGATTTTGTAGCTCTGTTATGACAACTGTGAATGGGTGTATGTGTTGGTGCGTGTATCTGACTGTGTATATGTGTGACTGTACGTGTGAGACACAATATTTGTTTCTCAGGGCAGAATCAGCCAATGGCGGCAAAATATGCAGGGCAAAATATGTCAAATCTGGCACCTTTTCTTTCCTGCATGCACCATTGATTGGGTGTCCATCTGAGTGCTAGGGTAATTGCTCCTGGGTGCTAGGGCAAGTCTTGTGAGTGCATTATCCCTGTTGGGGCAAGTGCTGTGAGTTCAATTTGGGGGCTGAGGCACGCCATGTCAGTGCAATTTGAATGCTGAGGTAAGTCAATATATACACCCAATATGTATGCAAGGTTATATCTCATGCACTGATATATACCCCTTCACAGGGCAATACATGCTCCAGTATGTACACAAAGTTATATCTCACACACTGCTCTGGTATATACCCCATGCACAGGTCAATTAATGTAACCTTGTGTACATACTGGGGGCTATGTATTGCCCAGTGCAGGTGTATATATCAGTCGTATCTATAACTAATACACCCTTCAAATGTGCTTACAAATGCGTGTTTTTCCCTTTTCTAAACAAGAATCTATTGACACACTGTTATGGGGCTGGTATACAAATATTTCCAGGGCTGGTTTTTGAACCCAGTCTGGCCCTGGATGTGCATCGTGTCTGGTTGTGCTTAAAATATTCCTTATTTGTAGTTCTCATCAGTGCTGTATAGTAAAGAAGATGTCATAATTCAGAAGAGAAGACATGGTTAGAAAAACTGTTATAAACTAAAAGGATGTTATGTGTCTCACTTTTATGGATAGCACCTCACAAGAGTTGCGATCCTATAGAGGTTTTGCATGTGAGCTTACAATCTAAAGGAAGTGAGGTGCAGTAGGAACAAAGAGAATTCTATTATGTATGGACAGAATATATTTGTTAAATGTTGATTTGTGCCATATACAGCCATATATTACCAATACATTGTGCCTCAGCAGTAGTATGTCCAGGGAGCCATGTACAAGACAATTTGTTTATTTATTTTTATTTAGACTATTTATTGAGTTTTTTGAAAAAATATTTAGTGACAAAACACTAACATATAAGAAATTTACATACTGAAAAAAAATTTGTAGGTTCGACATAATACATACAAATTGTTAGATAAAAACATTCAATATCTCCAAGCCGAGTGTAGAGGAAGGTAATAGGAGTGAGAGAGAAAGGCCTGTGTAAATTAAAGAGACACCAGAGTCTACTTCAAAGGACAAAACAATGTAATGCAAGTTAACAGATAACAAATAACATGATATACATAGACGTTGGTGTTATAGTGAGCTTACAGAATAATGTTACAAAATGAATCATATAAAAAATGTGCATACATATACAAGATGGTTACCCGTTAACAGGTAATGAAGGCTCATTTTGATTTTAATGTGACTGGTACTGAAGTGCTAAATAAATATATACACATTTTTTTGGATTGACTCTCTTGAATGTAGAGTACAACAATCAGGCTTATGTGGAAATATAGCAGAGAAATATCGCACTTGCAAAGCACTTAATACTTAATATGATTCAACTGATTAACAGTGTAATATACATTTATCAGTCACTCATTGTTATAGCTAGGATGCAACTCCTCAGTGTTTTACTCTAGTCATAGCTGCATTCTGTGTAAAATATCATTACATTGTAGCTAGTTCATGATTTAATACAGCATTCAATTAGCACTTGATACAAAAATATGTATTTGTTAGAACTGGGCTGTGCACCAAGAATGTCAAGAAATAAATAGACCAGCACATGACAGCAGTGGTGTATCTTGATTTTGTGCTGCCCTAGGCAGACAAAATCCGGGCACCCCCCTACCCAAGCTGTACACCCACGTTACACACCTAAGACATGCCCCATCATTCAGACTCACATCAAGCTCATACTCCCATCACACACACACTCCCATCACACTCAGTCACACACTCCGACTCCCATCACACTCCGTCACACACACTGTCTCCCATCACACACACTCTGACTCCCATCACACTCAGTCACACACACTGTCTCCCATCACACACACTCTTACTCCCATCACACTCAGTCACACACTCCTACTCCCATCACACTCAGTCACCCACACTGTCTCCCTTCACACACACTCTGACTCCCGTCACACTCAGTCACACACACTGTCTCCCATCACACACACACTCTGACTCCCATCACACTCAGTCACACACACTGTCTCCCATCACACACACACTGTCTCCCATCACACACACACTGTCTCCCATCACACACACACTGTCTCCCATCACACTCAGCCACACACACTGTCTCCCATCACACACACTCTGACTCCCATCACATTCAGCCACACACACTGTCTCCCATCACACACACTCTGACTCCCATCACACTCAGCCACACACACTGTCTCCCATCACACACACTCTGACTCCCATCACACTCAGCCACACACACTGTCTCCCATCACACACACTCTGACTCCCATCACACTCAGCCACACACACTGTCTCCCATCACACACACTCTGACTCCCATCACACTCAGCCACACACACTGTCTCCCATCACACTCAGTCTCTCACACACACACACTCTCCCATCAGCACTTACCTTTCCCTGGCAGGCAGGCAGCATGGTCCCTCCATGCTGCCTGTTCGGCTTCCCGGCGATTGTGCCGACAGGCCACGTGACCGGGCGCGCGTATGACGTCAGCGCGCCCGTCACGTGACTGTCGGCACTTCCGTGTCTGCACACTGCACGGGGAGCCGAACAGGCAGCACGGAGGTTTCTCCGTGCTGCCTGTTCGGCTCCCCGTGCAGCCTGGCAGGCAGAGCGATGGTGAGGGGGGATCTTCCGATCCCCTCTCACCTCCGTCTCTGCCTGCAAGCGCGGTCTATTTTTTTTTTAAAGGGCCGCGTTTTTTTTTTTTTTTACATTTTTTTTTTTTTTCACATTTTTTTTCTTTTCAGTGCTGGGGGGCGCTGCCGCCCCCCAAAATTTGCCGCCCTAGGCATCCGCCTAGGATGCCTCGCGGTGAATACTTCACTGCATGACAGATGCCTAAGATTTTCAGTTCAGGTGGAGTGTATACTCTCAATAAACCTATACTTCATTGCTCAAAATATATGCTGTCACGCAAAAAAAATAAAAATTAGATTGCCTTGTGTGACAACAACATGCCTTGTTTTTATGCAATATCATTGGCTAGATGAACCGACAGTATAGAACGTGACTTTAGCAGTTAAGATAGCCATGGTTAGCCTTGATGGGACTACCATAATCCTCAAGATATTTTGATCTGAGAGTAATCACTCTGTAGTGCTCACTGTACACATATAGGTTAAACTGAATGCCAGGAGTGCTGATAGTGCCAATATGAAAAGTACTTAAAAGTGCTTCAAAAACAGACTTTTCACACAGTGACTATCAATTAGGAGCTACCATGCAACCCCACAACTCTTTTTGATTGTGCAATGAAGAAGACATTTTAATAGGTCAGTCATCAAGTATATTTGTAAACAATACATTATATTTTCTAATGTATGGCCACATACTTGTAAACATTTTCTGTTGTGCAATGCTATAGGACTTGTTAGCACTTTTAGAACTTAACAACTTCTGTTGGTGGCAAAGGACATGCATTTTTGTCTGTGGTGTGCTACCTCTCTGTGGAGATCCCCTGTCAGGCCCCTGACTAGAGACATATGTCAGAGATGGGTCCAGGATATTATGGGACCCTGAGCACCCGATGCAGGAGATCAATGTGATGGAAATGGAGACACAGGGCCTGGTGCTGGGTAACTGCAATCCGTCAGTGGTTTGAGACCCCCAAGTTCATGCAGCCACATTCCCAGGCTCTGTGATGCAGCTGTGGAATCCAGTGATGCTTAGGTGTAACTGAAGTGATCCTGCAAACATATGAGCCAAGCAGAGCAAAACAAGTAAAAAGGGACTGAGGCAGAGCAGAGCAGACATACATAGTGCAGGGCTGCAGGACAGAGCAAAAGGTGCAAAGGAAGAACTAAAGCATACAAGGAACTGCAAAGGATAATACATAACTAAGTTGACATACAGAGATACATATATAACACAGAACAATATACAGAGGACAGGGTAAGGGCTAAAGGAACACAAGGGATGGAGTGACGAGCTGAGATCCTCAGACGCTTCATAATGGGTACCGAGCTGGACATGGGGTTAGGGGAGAGGAACCAGGATCCTCAGGTGCTTCAGGGAGAGAGGATAAGGGAAAATATATATATATAAACAAACAAACATGCAGGAACTTAATTAACAATCTAAATTAACAGTGAGGATTTAGTTAATTATGGCCATAACGTTAAGCTTGCCAACCACGTCAAGGTACCTCATAATAAGGCAAGTCCCTATGCTAAAACTGAATAGAAAACTAATAACAATACACAGACACGCAAACAGAGAAATTACCTGAAGAGCTGATGGAAACAAACAGAGTAAAAGGGTGTGGTTGCATTTATAGTGGAACTAAGCAACAGGAAACTAAGAAAACCTGGAAAGGAGCAATAGAGATAACAGAGAGCAAGAAAACCAGAAATGGATCAGAGAAGAACCTAAAGTAACAGGAACATGAGAGTTTAACAGATCTGAGACAGGGCTGAGAAATACAGGGAATCAGGATACAAGGCATAAGAGCAGACTTAGCCTACAATTACATGAGCAACCTCCGGAGGCGACCAGCACTACTGCTTTGCTGGATAACTTCTTTAAGGGAATAGAAGTTATCACACATACAGATTCCCTGGTCATATTTCACAGAATTCTCACAGGTAGGGGCTACTCTGGAACAGGGCAGGATCCGGACTGTAGCCGAATTGGGAAGGTGCCACTCTGGGGGAGAACCAGTCGGTGGCCAAGCAAGGGAAGGTTTGCCACTCTGTGGGGGATACCTCTATGTGGCCGAACTGGAGAGTGATGCCACTCTGTGGGGAATACCACTATGTGGCCGAACTAGAGAGGGATGCCACTCTGTGGGGGATACCCATATGTGGTTGAGCAAAGGAAAGGTTACCACTTTGTGGGAGTGCAACTCTGTGACCAAGCAAGAGAGGGATGGACAAAGTACAGGTATGCAAAACAAAGGTAGGAACAAGCATAGGTAATAAGCAAGACCTGAAAGGAAAGCAAAAGCAGGAAGGAGCATAGGAAATAAACAAGCGAGCAAAGCAAAAGTATTCTGAGATCACTGGAACAGCTTGGATGAGTCTGCAAACTGGGTGAGGCCTTACATCCCTCAGTCACATCCGATCACTATGATAAAAGCCAATCATAGCAGTCAAATGTGTTTAGCTGTCAAAGTCAGGTGGGTGTGGCCAAATTTGTCCAAATCTGAGATGATCTTGAACACCAAACTCAGTCTATCGTAAACAGATCCCTGTGTGTGTTGCTTTAGTCACTTAAAGCTTGGGTATCTTTGATGGATAATAAAGGAAACTCAGTCATAAAACTACTCCTCACCATTACATGGAGTAAATTAACTGCACCTCCATGAACAAGCCCAAGAAACCGAGTTGTACATCTGGCTTTCACAGTTTATCACATCAGAAGGCAGCTATTTACTGCTTTCTTTTCTGGCTTTATAAATTGCATCAGGGATCTAAAAGTGACAGCACCTCTTCAATCTTCGCTCAGTCTACATCAGCCTCGGCCCTCTGATCTTGTTTAAAATATGTATAAATAACTTCTGAAACACTGACAGCAATGATCCTTTTACTTTCCATACTTTTAATGTCCCCTCTAACTTTGGAGTCAGCTAGTTTGTTTTCAGTGTTAATAATCAGTAGAAATTATGAGGAAGTAAGCAGCATGAATTACCATGAATTCTCCTTTACTCTGACACAAACCATCTTCTACTGTGTTGGTAATTGGTCTTTACTGCTGAATCTAATGTTTAATCGCTAGGTAATTGTGTGCACATTCAATTGGATATGTTTCTCATCATCAGGAGCAGCAGTTGGTGGGCTACACGTTGTCCAGGAGGTGATGTATTTCCATAATGGAGATGAAGAAGAATGTATTGTTAATTCTGAGTTTATACAGAGGGAAGCAGAACATAGCAAATATTATATTTGAATAGGGCGTTAATCATAAAGAGGGAATTTCATGGAATAGAGAAGGGCATTTCAAACTTAAGGTCAAAGAAGCAGAGTTGAAAAAAAATCTCCCGTTTAGCTAAATGGGAGATTTTTTTAAAATGTGGACTTAATCTTGAAATTTCCATCTCTATTCCATAAAATTCCCTCTTTTATGAAGAAAGCCCAATGAAAATGTTTTTGTGCAATGTTCAGTTTCCATCTTTATGAACTCAACATTAACAGTACATTCTTCTTCAACTCCATTAAGGAAATCCACCATCCCCTGAATTGCATAAATCCAGCCAATCACAATGCTGTTGTAAACAAGGGATCAGCATTATCATTTATAAAATACAAAGATGCCAACAAAGCCTACAAAAAGGCAATTAAAAAGGCTAAATTTGAAAACGAGAAAAGGATTGCTAAGGAGACTAAAATTAACCCCAACATTTTTTATAAGCATATAAATGGAAAAAAGCCAAAGAGGGAAAATGTTGGCCCTTGTTATCCCAAATGGGAAATTAGGTAAGTGAGGACAGAGAGAAAGCAGACATTTTAAAAACGAAATAGTATTCTAAATAGAGTTAAGCATATTTCTGGCCAGACCATTATTTATGATCTTTAGGGATTCTTTCAGTTCAGGCATAGTGCCAACAGACTGGCTAAAGGCGGATGTCATTCCAATATTTAAAATGGGATCAAAATCTCTGCCGGGTAATTATAGGCCAGTGAGCTTGACATCTGTAGTGGGGAAATTATTTGAAGAATTGCTAAAGGTATACCTCAAGAATAAATCTTGAATCAGAATATAATTAGTAAAAGTCAACATGGTTTTGTGAAAGACAGGTCTTGCCAAAAAAACTTAATAACATTCTATGAAGAATTCAGTAAACAAATAGATCTAGGTGTGGCAGTTGATGTGATCTATTTGGATTTTGTTAAAGCATTTGATACAGTTCCACACAAAAGTTTACTCTACAAATTGAGAAAAATAGGATTGGGGGCAAATTTATGTATTTGGATTGAAAATTGGCTAAAAGATAGAACACAGAGTATCGAGTGGAGTACCTCAGGGGTCTGTTTTGGGACCTCTTCTTTTTAATCTGTTTATTAATGATCTCCCACGTTGTGCTGAGAGCCATGTCTCAGTGTTTGTTGATGACACTAAATTAGCTAAAGTAATAAAGACTAATCTTGATGTTTTTTCTTTACAGGAAGATTTGGACAGCGTGGGGGACTGGGCAAGAAAGTGGCAAATGAGGTTTAATATAGACAAATGTATAGTTATGCATTATGGGAAAAATAATAACAAAGCAACATATACCTTAAATGGTATTTCCTTGGGAAAAACTACGAATGAAAAGGATTTAGGAATCATTGTAGATAACAAACTTGGCAACAGTGCCCAATGCCAGTCAGCAGCTGCAAGTGCCAATAAGATATTGGCATGTATAAAACGTGGCATAGATTCACAGGAGGAGGATATCATCTTGCCTCTTTACAAATCAATGGTAAGACCTCACCTTGAATATGCAGTACAATTCTGGGCACCAGTCCTTAAAATGGATATTAAGGAACTAGAAAAAATGTGCAAAGGAGAGCTACAAAATTAATAAGGGGATTATAGGATCTTAGTTATGAAGAGAGACTTAACAAATTGCCTTTATTTACTTTAGAAAAAAGGCATCTCAGAGGGGATATAATAACATTACATAAATATGTGCAGGGCCAATATAAAGAGCTCTCTAGGGACCTGTTCATTAACAGAAATGTACAAAGAACAAGAGGTCACCCCCTGAGACTGGAAGAGCAAAGATTTCATAGACAGCAAAGGAAGGGATTCTTTACGGTAAGGACAATAAAGTTATGGAACTCACTGCCAAGAGAGGTAGTGCTATCAACCACAATGGATGCATTTAAAAATGGTCTGGATGTTTTTTTTTAGAAAAGCAGAACATACAGGGCTATTAATAATAGAATAAGCATTAATAACATAGCTTACTGATCCAAGGAGAAATCTGATTGTCCTTTTGGAGTCAAGAAGGAATTTTTCCCCTTAGGAGGCAAAATTCAAAATAGCTTCCTTAGGGGTTTTTGCCTTCTTTTGGATCAAAAAGCTGGAATGATAGGAAGAAGGGTTGAACTTGATGGACGTGTTTCTTTTTTCAACCTTAATTACTATGTTAATATGTTATGCTGAAAAGTATGTATCTGAGGTATGTATTTTTAAATCCTTGCTATCTATTCAGTAGCTATGATTTTCGGTATACAGCCGCAAATCACACATGACAGCTGAATGGCCAGAAAAAGAAGTAGCCCCAAGAGCCTCATTATATCCTATAGAGAGATTTAAAAAAATAGCAAAGAACTACCACACATCCAAAATGTAACCAAAATACACGAAAACATCCACAGGAAATAGACCTAGTTTCAAGAAAAAGAAATTATAGTTGCAATCAATTTATAACCAATCAATGTCGAAGAATGTTAGTATAAATAGTTAGCACATGGCAGTGACCACCATTTTAGAGTAAGATTACAGACAAGATTAGCAAACAATGGCATGAGTCAGGACAGGAAGGGGACCAAGGCAACAACCAGGCCTCTGGTAGCCATAAAGTGGGGGAGAGCAGGACCTAAACCCTATGCCCACAGTTTTTCAATGGAGAAGAACAGGCTTTGGTGCAGCACCTGTGCCAACGCAACAACTGGGAGATAGACAGCGATCAAGAAAACTAGCCAGAGGAAAGAACCAGCTCTGGCAAGAGGTTGTAGATGCAGTCAATGCAGTAGGTGGGAACAATAGAACCAATGAGGTGTTGAAGAAACAGTAAGGGCATTTAAAATATCATTACACTATAGGCCTCATGTTAAATTGCACTGCACACATAACCCACACACTAAATCTTAAAAAACAACTTCCAGCCCAGCACCTGGAACCGCATCCCTGACAATCACATAAACTGTCTCACACTCACATAAGCTGTCTCTCTCATGCAAGCCGTCTCTCTCTCACACACAAACTTTCTCTCATAAACACAAGCTGTCTCTCACACACAAGCTGTCTCTCAAAAAATGTATCTGTCAAATACACAAGCTGTCTCTCCTATACAAGATCTCTGTCACACCAACAAGCTGACTCCCACACACAAGCTGTCTATCTATCACACACACAAGCTGTATCTCTCTCACACACACACAAACTGTCTCTTTCTTACACACAAGCTGTCTCTCTCTCACACACAACCTGTTTCTCTCACACACAGAAGCTGTCTCTCTCACACACAAGTTCTCTGTCTTACACACAAACTGTCTCAAACACCCCCAAAGCTGTCTAACACCCACAGAAGCTGTCTTTCACATACACAAGCCATCTCTCTCACACAAGATGTCTCTGTCACACACACACATGATGTCTTTCTCACACACAAACTGTTTCAAACACACACGCTGTCTAACACATACAAAAGCTGACTCTCACACAAGATGTCTCCGTCACACAAGCTGTCTCTCTCACACTCAAACACACACAAGCTGTCTACGTTTCATTGCAGCTGCAGGGAGCAATTTTCATGTTGAGCTGCTCCTTTCTGAGACATCTGAGCACAGCTGTCAGTGTAGGGCAGCTTGCAGGGTGGTAGAGCGGGTCAGGAGCAGAGAGGTCCCTGGCATGGCAGTGAGGGAGGCATGGAATTCCTAGGCATGGAAGACGTAGGAATTCCTAGGTCTTGAAGGGGTTAATAGATACACTCTGGTTTACTCTCTGCTGTGTCTCTCAGCTGAGACACATCAGACTGTAGTATTTTTTGGCACAGAGATGGCACTCGAGAGATATTGTGACTATTCTAGGTTTTCAGGGTATAAGTTAAACCAGAAAAAAATACCATATTGGCTGCTAACATATCCAAAAATAAAGAAATACATTAGTACAGATGTAATCCGCATGAACGTTTATAGTTTCTTTAAAATTAATTAAAATCTCCAAATATTAGAATTATTTCTAATGGGAAAGGTTCCATTGATAATGTACAGAAGAGCTGTGACAGGGTGACCTAGTGCCATCACTAAGCTTAAACCATTCAGAATTCATTCTGCTCATGTCCAAAAAAGAATTTATAAAACAAAAAACTGCTGGATAAATATGTTAAACAGAAATTTAAAAAGTGCTGCTTGTTCCCTAAAATTTCCTGTAACCACCAAAGAAAAGCTCAAAAGAAGAGGGGGAGAAAGATATTAATTGTTACAAATGTACTCACATTGATAGAAGATTCCTTCACAAATTCTGACGAATGAACAATGTCCTACATCAGAGGTCCTCAAACTACGGCCCGCGGGCCAAATGCGGCCGGCACCCCCCCGCTGTTTACCTTTTTTTTTTTCTTTTCTTGCAGCCGCAGTGGATGCGGCTGCAGGAAAACGAAAAAAAAAAATCACCGCGACCGGAACGGACGTTCCGTCACATCCGGATCCGGTAACTGTGTTTCCCTCCTCCATGCAGGGAGGAGGGAACACTGCGCGAGACGTCCGGCCGGGGACACAGCAGCTGGAGGTAAGTGATGGGGAAGCGGGGGAGGAGGGAGGTATAACGAGCATCTGACTGGCACAATATTCCTGGGCTCTGACTGGCATAATATTACTGGGCTCTGACTGGCACAATATTCCTGGGCATCTGACTGGCACACTATTCCTGGGCATCTGACTGGCATAATAGTACTGGGCATCTGACTGGCATAATATTCCTGGGCATCTGAATGGGATATTATTCCAGGGCATCTGAATGGCATAATATTCCTGGGCATCTTAATGGCATTATATTCCTGGGCATCTGAATGGCATAATTATTCCTGGGCATCTGACTGGCATAATATTCCTGGGCATCTGAATGGCATAATATTCCTGGCCATCTGACTGGCATAATATTCCTGGGCATCTGACTGGCATAATATCCCTGGGCTTCTGACTGGCATAATATCCCTGGGCATCTGACTGGCATAATATTCCTGGGCATCTGACTGGCAAAATATCCCTGGGCTTCTGACTGGCATAATATCCCTGGGCATCTGACTGGCATAATATTCCTGGGCATCTGACTGGCATAATATTCTTGGGCTCTGACTGGCATAATATTCCTGGGCATCTGACTGGCATAATATTCCTGGGCATCTGACTGGCATAATACTCCTGGGCTCTGATTGGCATAATATTCCTGGGCATCTGACTGGCACACTATTCCCATTGAAATACTGTTAAGTTTGTTGATTTAACTTTACTTCATTTTAAATATTGTATTTGTTCCCGATTTGTGTCTTCACTGCAAAATAAGATATATGCAGTGTGCATAGGAATTTGTTCATAGTTTTTGTTTTTACTATAGTCCGGCCCTCCAACGGTCTGAGGGACAGTGAACTGGCCCCCTGTTTAAAAGGTTTGAGGACACCTGTCCTACATATTTCATTTTATTATTTTTTTCATAAAAATAATGAAGCTTTAAAGACATTTTACTGCACAACATGGCCATGGTCATTTTAAGGTATTGGCAATATATTTCATGGTTGACATTATCACAGCATGCCTCCATTATCACATTTCTCTGTATTCTATATATACACTAGATTTCCAACTAAACACAAATAATATGTGTTTCAATATATACTGTGACTTATGGTGGGGCACTGTTGCTACCAGGGAAGCGCTGGCAACTTTTGCACAAAATTAGTGGCCCATCGTACAACTTCACCAGTCCACCCATTTCACATCAGAGGTATTCACAAACAGTAAGGCAAGACAGATATGCTTATAGACAAGGTTCAGAGACTAACTGTCAGACAGGCAAGACAATTGGATAGACAGAGAGATAAGGCAATCGTTGGGCACCAATGTGTTTTTACCCAATTTACACTAGGATTTTATCACCCCTTCTCTACCACAGATCCATAAATGTATGTGTGTGTACATATATAAATACACCAATATTGGACACCAGCACCACCTAATATTGTGCAGGTCTCTTTTTGACGCCAAAACACCTTGATCCATCAAGGAATGAACTCCACTAGACTTCTGAAGGTGTGCTGTGGTATCTGTAACCAAGACATTAGCAGCAGATCCTTTAAGTACTGTACTCTAAAATGTGGGGCCTCCATTGATTGGATTTGTTTGTCCAGCACATCCCACCATTGCTTGATTGGATTGAGATCTAGGGAATTTGGAGGCCAAGTCAACACCTTGAACTTGTTGTATTCCTCAAACCATTCTGGAGCCATTTTTTCTTTGTGGCAGGATGTAATATCATGCTTAAATGTCATCAGGAAATACTGTTTCCATGAAAGGGTGTACATAGTCTTCAACAATGCTTAGGTAGCAGCAGGGCTGCCAAAAGAAATTTTGGAGCCCCTTGCAGAAAAAATTATCTGGGCCCCCTGTCCGTATATCTCACTCTCACCCCACTACCCTCCCAAAGTCATTTTACTGAATCTTTGTATATCATGCCAATGATTTAAATGCAGCCCAGGACATGCCCCATCACCCACATTGCACATCCAGGACTTTACACTGCCCCCCAGGACATGCCCCATCACCCGTATTGCACGTCAAAGACTTACCCTGCCCCCCAGGAGACTGTAAAGGTGGAGGCCTGTAAAGGTTATTGTCGGTAAAGGTGAAGGTTTCAAGGGACTCTACTGTTATATATGTGCATCTGTATGAGGTCTGTATGAAGGTATGGAGCCTATTTAACCTCAGGCTTTCTATCCTAGTGATAGGATAGCCACAATCTTATTTGTGGAGGATGTCAGCATAGCCTACAATATTCTATTTGATTTAATTCCCTGTAAATGCATTGTTCTTTGCCTGTAGTGTATGTGCCAAATAAAATATATTTTACTGAATTATATTTTTGAAAGCTTTCTGAATAATAGGTATTGTTTTAATTTTTAATTGGATTTATTTGATGGCTAAATATGACTTCTCAAGTTAACTTACTGTATTTGCTCGATTATAAGACGACCCTGATTATAAGACGACCACCACATTTTGGATCTTATTGAAAAAAAAAAGAAAGAAAAGGCCTGAATATAAGACTACCCTATGGAGAAAAAAAATCAAAACCACTTTTTTTGCCATAAAACATTGTTTCATCGTTAAAACATGTGTCTGGTACTGTAAACACAACAAGAAGACACTAGTCATGCTATTCTGTTAGTGTATATTGTATGTGTATTGCTAACGTGTTTTCATAGTAATGTTATTTTTATTCCAAATAAACGTATGGTACGTTACGTACTAGTACCTTTAAACACTACCAGCATTACTGTACTTTTTTGAGAGTAATGTACATACAGTGTATGTTTACTACAATACTGCTGGTAGTGTTTAAAGGTACTGGTACGTAACCTACCATACATTTATTTGGAAACGTTTGCAGTGAAACTGACACTCTACCATAAGCACACTTACACTCTGACATGCACTCCTGTGCACAATTACTCTGACATTACTCATAAGCACACAGTAAAATCTGCTACTCACTCATATGCACACTTACACTAACACACACTCATACTCACACTTTCACTGACACACACTCATAAACAATCTGCTACTCACTCATATGCACACTTACACTCATACGCACACTTACACTCATATGTACACTTACAATTTGACACTCACTCATAGACACATGTGTGAACACCAGTGTGGGGGTAGTACTGGGGGGTAGGACTAGGGTTAATAATGTGTGTATATGTGTAAAATGTTTTATTATTTTTACTTTAAAGTACAGACCTGTCGATCTGTCAGTGGCTCAGAGATGAGTAGCACATCTTTAGGTACCACATGTCCCATGTGGGGATATGTGGTCACCCTTAAGGCACTCTGTGAATAATGGGAAATGTAGTTCATTGATGTGTCCTCCCATTTTTTAACCAGATCCTCTTCACAATTTGTGAATGGGTAGGCAGGGCTATAGAACTACATGCTGCATCATGCAGCATTAACTTCTTACTAAAAGAAGCAGAGTCACGTGAGCACTGCATGATCCACGTGACTCGTGCTATGGGCTGAAACTTTATCTGCAGTGAGCCTGTCTTCGGGCTCAATACAGATACAGTTTCAGCCCCTAACGTGGGTCACGCAATGCTCACGCGACTCCACTTCTCTTAGGAAGAAGTTAATGCTGCATCCGCTTCTGTGAAGCCTGATGGGAGTTCTGATGGGGCTCCGGTGGCGGCGGTGGCGGCGGTGTGGGTGGTGGTGGCGGCGTTGGTAGTGGCAGTCGAGGAGGCAGCAGCGGCTGGCAAGGACATTGGAGGTAAGAGGTATCAGAGGGGCTGATCTGAGGTCTGATAAAACAATGACCTTGATTATAAGACAAGGTCATTTTTTCAGACATTTATTTCTGGAAACAACCTCGCCTTATAATCGAGCACATACAGTAGTTTAGATATAGCTATTAGCCAAAGGCTAATTTGCTAGGAAATCTTGACCAAACAGAATCAAATTTTACATTGTTATTTTAATTTAATTCAATCCTGTAATTAAATGCATAAAAAAATACAAATTGGCAACAACTTGTAACTTGTTGGCAGCTGAATTTGCAAATGTGTTTATCAACTGAAGTCTGGTTTTCCTGATAGGATTATTTACCCTTATCTGTACTGTATGTTGCCAGGTTAACCAAATCTGTGTTCCAAATATGATTTTGATCACTAATGAATCTATTAGATTTCGTAGGTCAATATAATTTCTATTTCCCTTTTACTTAGTACTTACTGCTGCTCTGACTGGTGCGCTTATTGTGCATCACAATTGTGAATAATGTCACAAAACTTTTGATAAATGTCAATTTGCTAGCAGCTAAATAGCCATGGGTTCATAAATGCAATTTTGCAATGGTCTTTTTTGTCAATCTTTTTTTTTTACATGTTTATTTATATAGTGCCAATAATTTATGCAACAAACTGAACCATCCTCAACCACTTTTAATCAGACAGAAGCCTAGGGATCACATTCAAAAGTTATCATTTATTTAGAAATAAATAAATTGCCACTGTGGACGTGTATTTTCTGACATTATTGGGGAAGCTGGGAAAAGGAAAGGAGGGAAAAAAAGGCAAAGGAAACTAGTAGCTTTAGACACTTAAGGGCAATTCCCAATGCCCAAAAGAAGAAAACCATTTAGTGGACATAACGGGTGTAAGCGCACTATAAAGAGAGAGAAAAAAATTGTGCTATAAATATAAAAATACACTTATAATATGAATATGATTCAACATACAAATTCACAGACAGTATATAAATAGTAACCCATTGAAGGTAGTGGGTCAACACAGCCTTATTGGGCCAATGCACTAGTTGAAAGACATAGGTGCATTTTTTTTTTCAACTTATAAGAACTAGACTGACTTTTCTATAGAGTCTAGTATATCTCTGATGATTAAAGCTAGGAAATTAAATCATATACATATTTCTTCAAGTTCCATGTATCTAAATATATTTCTGTGATGGAACCCTCCAGCACTGGGGTTCTTGGAGAGAAGTAATGGACCCCCTCCTCCCTATAGATTATGGGCCCTGGCATTAAAAAGGGGTTCTGTCTTGGGGGATGTGGGTACAGTGGTTAAGTTTAAACTTTGCATTAACTTTACTCGTGCACCCAGATTGTGCCCTCTGTAATCCTGACTCACCCTGGGTTATGTGCTATAACTGTATACTTTAATATGGTTATTTAGTCAGATTCTGTTAGTATATTGGTTTATGTGTAATGCATAATTCTGTGAGTAGACCACTCTGAAGGATTACAATGTGTCACAAAGGAGTCAGTGACAATTACTGATATTTTACTCCAACATCCATTGTTCTGTGTTAATTAAATTTACTGTTAAACTGATTTTGATGTGGTTTTCTATATCTGTAGCAATACTGGTTAATTGCTGTTTGGTTTATGTTGTGTTGCATGTTAATATCTGGGTTGAGTTATGTTAACTTGATTATGTGTATATATGACTCTGTTTCTGTTCCAATAAAGTTGTTATTCTTCATCCTACACTAAGTGCTTTGGCTAGTGGTCTGGATGGCTGGAGAGGTCAGGAGATCCAGAGGGATAAAATCACTGGTCTCAGGCCTTGTGAGAGATGAGGGTCCCTAGGAAGCAGAGACTGACGGAGGTACCAAGCCTAGGTACCAGAGTGTTCTGTCACAGTTACGTTATAAAAATTAAAAGGTTGGAATAAAAAAAAAACAATCAAAGGAATGTTTAATTTCATAACAGTCAAATCATACAATGGTAATACAAAAAATCATAAACATTAAAAAGGTGCAACGTTTTTAAAGTAGAAAAGGTCTCACCGGAAAGATTTCTGATTTTCTTCCTCATGTTTATTACATTTTGTAGAGGGGAAAGTAGTTTTTTTTTAGCTAAGTATGCAAATTTTTTTTTTTAATTTAGATTAATAGTAGTTTAACTTTGCATACAGCCTTGGTCTAGTGAATACGGTTTGGCTGTTACTTACCAGTGATATGTCCCTTAGAAAAGCCAAACTAACTATATTTTATATATCCAGAGGAAGTGGCTATAAATTACAAAATAATACCTTATGTTCATGTTAGCTCTGTGCAAATCTTACATAGCTATATTTTCAGGAGAGTTTACAATAATAGGAGTTGCAAAAGGTCAGGCCCACTGCCAGGATTTACAACATAAACAAAACCATTTCATATGTTCCTTCATTTCATAACATATTATTTTCTGACAGCTTTAATTCATTTTCTGTAGGTTAGCGGTATTGATCACTGTAACAGTTCTGTTATTGTGCTTCGAACACAGTCACATAACTGCCATGTTTCAAAATTTATAAATGAGAATTACCTCAAGTCAGATATTATTTTGCCAAATTTTTATTTTACGCTCACCAGTGTTTGTTTCTACAATTCTAAAACAATTGTAATTCAACTACGCTGCTAGCAAACTTTTATACAGTCCATTAACTTTACCTGTTACATGCGCATTCATCATAAGCCACAAAATGTTCTTATGTACGGGGCTTTACTGTTAATTTAATGAAATGTACTTTGCAAAAAGTATTTGCATCAATCTGTATTTTCAAATAGCACTTGGAAGATTAACGAAATCTTTAAATGGAAAAATATGATAAAAAGCTTTCACATTATTGCCCAAAGCCAGCAATTCCCTGGGAATGTAAAAATTGTAAGTCTAAATAATAATCTGGCTTAAGATGTTTATGAAAATACAATTATTTTTATTACACATATTTACTGGTAAAGTTATGAGTAGTTGAAAATATACTGCTGGTTCAAGAGAATGTACACATTATTAAGGAAGACGTATAACTATGTTTTTGCAATTTGTTTTATAGCAGATTTAAAGGAAATGGGTCACACAATAACAAGTCAAAATAAAATGCTTAGACATTATAATTTCCCTTGATGGCAAACACAATCAATGAAAATGCCTGCTGCAATTGTGAACACAGCTTTAGATTCCATTTATTGAGACTCACCAAGCAGCAAAGACTGAAAGGAATCCATTTTGTTGGAAATTGCAGTCAACGCTTTGACTCCAATAGAAAATCCAACGATTCACATATTTATCAATAAATCATTTGTGGAAAAATGCAAAGAAAATAAAATCTATAATATGTGCTAAATTCTCAATAAAGAGTTTCTTGCCTGTTGCCAATAAATACTATTTATTTAAAGTAAATGTATTAACCATTTTTTTTTATTAGCTATACTGAAAGCTCTTTTTATTAAACAAATGACACACTTTAGTTACATGTCTATTTTAATAATGTGTACATTTTTATGCAAGTACCAGTATATGCTGATTTAAAAATCAACCAATGGGATTTACTGATAGCTCAATAAACACAGATTTGTCTTGAATTAGATTTGAGTTGGTCATTTTAGCTGAAATTCACAAATTCTTGAAATGCAGCTACTTAGTATTCCTCAATTTGGGTCCGAACCAGCAGTTCGGGCTGTTTGGAAACCAAAGCATTGGACGCCATCTTATCAGTAGATTTTTGCTATAAAAAGCATACAATTTTCTTTTCGAAAATGAGTTTTTATTTTTGTTTTACACATAGAAATTAATACGATCAGGTTGGGGGAGGGAGGGGATACAGAATATGAAAAAAGGGGGGGTTAGGGCAAGGGCAATAAGTTACAAAGTCATGGTAAGGTCAAATATGATAGGGTATAGGTGTATTACAATATAATGATGCCTGAACAATACAATACAGCAAAATATCAAATCAAATACTAATCGTGGGGAGGGGGGAGAGTGCCGGTTCTTGCTACATGGGGGGCAGCTGAAATAGCGGAATCGGGTAGGGGAGGTTTTTTTTGGAGGTATGGGGCCATTGTAGCTGGGGTCCGTCGGCATCTCAGTCATTATTTGCAAAAAGGACTGCATGGACGTCCCCTGGAGAGAGAGAACGTCGGGTTTCCTGCTGCAGGACAAGAAACCAGCTCTGTATTTAGCACGAGGCAAACAAGACAAGTGCATGTGGTGATGGGGAGGCATGTAATGTGGTGATGGGGGTGATGTAATGGGGGCATTAAATGGGGGCATCTAATGGGGTGATGGAGGCATGTAATGGGGGTGATAGACGCATGTAATGGGGGTGATGGGGTGCATCTAATGTGGTGATGGAGGTATGTGAGGGGGTCATGTAATGGAGTGATGTGGGTTATGGCATGTTGTGGGTATGCAGCGTGGGTAGGGGGGTGCCGAATTTTGTCTACCCAGGGCAGCACAAAACCAAGATACACCACTGCCGGAGGCAGAGTGCGAATGTCAGATATCCTCATGGCAATGAGGGCACTGCACTAAAGGTAACCTGGGGTGCCATAGGTTTAAAGCACTCCTCAGTGAGGGACAATCACGCTTGGAGCGGGTCATTTCATCAGCACCTTGGAGCAGGTCACTTTGGCAGCTGCAGTTCTATAAATGTTCTACATTAACTATTTTCAATGGATTTAGGTAATGTAGAACCTTTTAGGACTGGTGCTGCCAAAATTATCCTTTAACCGGAAGTATCCGTTATCCGAAATGCTGCTGGTCCTAACCATTTCTAGAATATTCAAATTGATGCTTTATGGGAGTGGATATAGCTCAGTTATTGATCAAGAGAATGGTATTGGTGACAGGGGGTGCATGTAATGATATCATAATTGTCTAATTATGTCATTTCATGAGCATCTTAACAGTATAATGTTCAATTGTACATATACTGGTGATTATAGCAGGGTGCCTTCTTGTCACATGATGCACCCATATTTCCTGTTTTACACCTATGATTTATATATGTGTGCATGCTTGCACTCATGAATCCCAGTTGGCAAGAGGTATGTTCAGTGATATAATTGATATAAATGATTCTCCACCATCACCCTGACCAGGGCCACCATCAGAAGGTGAATGGTGATACATCCGTCACAGGCCCGGCATGCGCAGGGGGCCCACTTGGGCCCTGGCCCTTTTTAAGTAAAAAAATGTTGCACAGAAATGCTTCCATGCTGCCTCTCTCGCACTGTGCGCACCCTGATCTGACGTCAGAGTGCCAGGGTCATGTGACCTTCAATTGCTCAATCAGATCAGTGCGTGGGGAGCATGAGAGAGGCAGCATGGAAGGCTGCTGTCTCTCGCAGAGGAGGTAAGTACCGGGGAAGGGGGAGGAGGGTAGATGACTGTCTGTATCATTTTAATGGGCATGCTGTCTGTGGAATATTAATGGGCATACTGGCTGTGGCATAGTAATGAACATACTGGCTGTGGCATATTAATGCGCAAACTAGCTGTGTCATATTAATGAGCATACTGGCTGTGGCATATTGATGGGCATACTGTCTGTGGCATATTAATGAGTATACTGGATGGGGCATATTAATGGGCATACTGTATGGGGCATATTAATGGGCATACGCTCTGTGGCATATTAATGCGCATACTATCTGTGTCATATTAATGAGCATACTAGCTGTGGCATAGTAATGGACAAACTGGCTGTGACATATTAATGGGAAAACTATGGAATATTAATGGAAAAACTGACAGTTGCATGTTAAGTCTTGGATGTGCAATGTGGCTAATGGGGCATGTCCTGGAGGCAGCAGCAAATCCTGTATGTGCAATACAGGTAATGTCCTGGGTGTATTTAAATCATTGGCATGATATACAAAGACCTGGATAAAATGACTTTGGGAGTGGGACGAGAAGGACATTTTTTTTTTGGGGGGGGGGGGCAGATTTGTTTTTAGTAAGGGGCCCTGCAATTTCTGATGGTGGCCCTGACCCTGACTATGTACAGTTCCTGATATTCCCACCTGATCTTCCACACCCAAATACTTGACACTGTGTTGCTGTGCACACCTGTTGGTTTTGCATTTCTCATCTTCTTTAGCACATGTCTCCTGATATCTGGGTACCTGAAATATGACAGTAGGGTATGCTGAGTTATGTGTGTCATCATGTAGACAACTGGCTTCGTCCAAAAAGTTGTACTACAGCTGTGTTTGTTATCTGTGGATGGGAATTGTCCACATTTAGTGTTCTGCCCCAAATTTTAAGGGTTAATAAATTAAAGAGGCACCACAATCAATGAAAACATTTGCTGCAATTGTGAACAAAGCTTCAGATGCCACTTACTAAGATTGAAAGGTGCATTGTTTGAAATTGCAGTCAACACTTTATTTGAATCCAATAGAAAAGAACATTCAGTTGCTATTCTTCAGGATCTAAGGCATGAAAAAACGATAAATGAAGTAGGCTAATTGTTGCTGAAATCTTAGTGTGATATAGAATATCTTCTAAGACGCATTCAATGAAATATTGTTTGAAGCTACTGTATTCGCTTCACAGATTGCATGCAGTGGATCTCATTTCTGAGATATAGAAAGATAAAAGAAGGCATTGTAGAATTATTACCATGGTTCCACCATTATTGTATTAAATTGTAACATTAATACATAGTGGTTCCTAAATAATACATTCATTTTAGTAAATATGCAATTGCACTGAAAGTTGATCTGGGATCCAAATATACATATTTTATATTTTTTTTGCAATGAACAGATGTGTTGTTTTTTTCACTCTAATATTAAACAATAATTTTTATTTGATTAATAGGTTGTTATTGGTTTTGTTGGAACTATACAAAAGATATAGCATTTGCTATATCACAAAAGATTGGGTTTTATTCAGGTATTTTAATTTTGCTTCCTGTTTTGTTTCCACTCTTCACGTATCCTATAATTATGAAATAAAGTAGAGCTTTTACCATTGGATTGTTGATGCACCAACATTTCCTGTCTCTTTATCCGATATTGATAATCTCGGCAAGTGCTGCATGGATGCTGATAATCCAGAGTTATAGCATGGTAAGTCCACATTTGATTTTTATTAATGGATAATTCATAAGCTTGGGCAATCTTTAATTAATTACAGCTAGACATGTGCATTCGTTTTCGGACGAATGCATTTTCGTCCGAAAATAGCATTTTCGTCCATTCGTCCGAAAAACGAAGAACAAAAATGCTAAGCTAACGAAAGCCGAATGAACGAATGGTTAATAAATGAAAATCATTCGTTCATTCGTAGTACTATTGCATTCTATAAGCCGAAATAGAGTCGGTTTATAGAATACAATAGCATTTAACTATACGGAGACAGAGTCTCCATTCATAAAATTATGAATGGAGACTTTGTCTCCGTATAGTTAAAAGCCGACAGCCTATAAACCAAACGTTCGGTTTATAGACTTTCGGCTTATGGAATACATGTATTCCTATTGCTATTCTATAAACCGAACGTTCGGTTTATAGAATAGCAATAGGAATACATGTATTCCATAAGCCGACAGCCTATAAACCGAACGTTCGGTTTATAGGCTGTGGGCATTTAACTATACGGAGACAGAGTCTCCATACTATACGGAGACAAAGTCTCCATTCATAATTTTATGAATGGAGACTCTGTCTCCGTATAGTTAAAAGCCGACAGCCTATAAACCGAACGACTTTCGGTTTATAGACTTTCGGCTTATGGAATACATGTAATCCTATGGCTATTCTATAAACCGAACGTTCGGTTTATAGAATAGCCATAGGATTACATGTATTCCATAAGCCGAAAGTCTATAAACCGAAAGTCGTTCGGTTTATAGACTTTCGGTTTATAGAAAACATGTAGTACTATTGCCTTTCTATGAACCGAACGAGAGCCCCATTCATAAGAATTTCTTATGAATGGGGCTCTCGTTCGGTTTATAGAAAGCCAATAGTATTACATTGTATTTCTATAAAACGAACAAATTAAAATTAACGAAACGAATGCAGTAATGAACGAAATTCGTTTTAGACGAAATAAATAACATTTTCGTCCGAATGGACGAAAACGAAACGAAAATTTTAGTTTTGCACATGTCTAATTACAGCTATAACTTATAATGTGCTTTTGACTCCACATTTTCTACTGTAGTCTAAAGTATTCAATGGCCATGGATAAATTAGCTGAGATCAATTTATAGAGCCAATTAAGTTAACTTATTAGATACTGGGCTCTATACTAAAGTTTGAATTTAGTAGTCGAGATGAGATTTTATCTTGAATGCCATACTAGAACAGACTCAAACTCTCTCTCTTGGCCCATCTTAATTTGAAAAAATGTTATCCATAAAGCATTTTTTTGAGGTCACGATTTAGCGAACAAAAGAGAGATGAAGGTTGAGTGAGAGGTCAAGTTTAGTTTTTGAGTTTGGAGGTTGAGTCTTTCTTAGTCTCCAAACTCACACCGATCAAAACACCTCCCATTGGTCAATAGGGAAGACATGAAACTTTTGGTTTTTGAGATTAAGTCTAAAACGAGCATCTGAAATGATGAGTTTGACTTTCGATTTTGACTTAAGGATTTACTCAATAAAGAGAGAATTGCTGGGAATCGCAGTGAATTATGATGGGAATTTCAAGCTTTAGGCCAAAATCGACTTACAATTTTTCCAACTCAGCTACATAGGCCTTAAGTTGGAAATTCCCATCTCATTTCCATTCAGTTCTTCCTTTATTGAGTAGACCGTCACGTTTAAAAAATCACAATGGTCAAGATCCATTAATAACTTTTCAACCATTAACATTTTTCTCCAGCAGTTTAACATTAGAAATAATTGGCCTGGAATAGTCAAATTATGTGATTTTTTTATTTTTTTATTACAGATATATATATATATATATATATATATTTTAAATTCTGATGCATATACAATTTGTATTAACAAAATTGTTTCCCTCTCTTCCACTTCATACAGTCATGAAGTCATACAGTAGGTGAAGGTAGTCAAGTTCAATTTTGAGGCTGTCAAACTCAACCTCCCAACTCGACCACTTTGAGCCAAACTCCAACTTTAGTGAATAGCTCCCACTGTGTGAACCTAATGTAAATGTGATTACTTTTCTAAACAATTTTCAGCATCATGTATTTAAAAAGAAATGCAGAACCATTTAATTAAATAAAATGTACTGTGTTTGATTGTAATTAAAGTTGGCTGAGCTTTTACATAATTTCCACAACATGTACTGCAAGTGGAAACTAAAATTTAAATTCTTGTATTGCTGAAACAATTCAGTCCACATTGTTTAGATTAATGATGATGATAAGCAACACAAAGAAGTGGATCGAACAACAGTGTTGACTTGGAGACTCAAGTAAATCCCACAGCAATATTATTTAATTAGTGAACATTGTTTGTAGTTGAAGTCAAGGAATTAAAGTTTGATCATCATGGGATTTTATGTTAATGTTTCAAAGTTTCATTACACTTTTACCTATTTTTTTAAACTCTGAAAACACCATGCATGTATTATTTACCTTTAAACTCTGGTAAGAATAAGAAACCAAATATTTATGGCAAGAACAAAGTTTTTAACCAGGAATGGTATGTTCAGATATTCTCGGATTTTCAAGTATGTCCTCGGGATGTTACTCCAATGCCATCACCCCATGTAATTGTATTCATTTTATCTATATCAGAAGGATGAGGAGCTTTTGATCACTGACCAGGCCAGTGAAGGCCGAAAGGTACGTCTGTTGTTGCTGTATTCTTCATGCAGGGAAGACCTGCCAGGCAATTTCGATGGGGACCAGTCTGTTATACTGATGGAGAGGTTCCTCTGTAATGGTGCAAGCAAGCAAAAAATTGTGATTCTTCTCACAAAGTTACAACCTATAGGGCTAGTTACACAAGCCTATCATAACACAGGATAAGCGGTTATTTGGGTTTCCAACAGTATATAAACATAAAACACATATGGAAGGAAAATTATATATGGGGAAAAGAAACATAGAAACATAGAATGTGTCGGCAGATAAGAACCATTCGGTCCATCTAGTCTGCCCAATTTTCAAAATACTTTTATTATAAAGGCTTAGTAATCAATAATTCAACAGTAACCATCAACGATGACATTTTGATAGCTTACATATATTATACCTTCGAAAAGGCTAAAAAATACTATTCTCTCCAAACTTCTTAAATCTTATTTTAGAAAACAGAGATAAAAGCATCCATTTCAATAAATGTTTCCAAGGTAACATATCACTGTCATACATTTAAAACAGATCTACTTAGTACCAGCAAATTTACTTTAACCCCTTAAGGACAGAGCCTTTGAAACATTTTTGTCCTTTCTGGACAATGGCTATTTTAACATTTCTGTGCTGTTTGTGTTTAGCAGTAATTTTCTTCTTCGTCATTTGCTGTACCCACACATATTATATATTGTTTTTATCGGGACAAGAAGGGCTTTCTATGGATGCCATATTTTTGATCATATCTTATCATATTATTAAAAAAAAAAAAAAATATGGTAAAAAAAAAAAAATACACAAATTTCCTGACTTTTATTTGAAACAACTTCTCCTCATCAACAATAGCGAACGAAAAAACATGCTAAATAGATTCTACTATTTCTCCTGAGAACAGGGATACCACCCATGCATATTTTTGTTGGGTTGTTTGGGGGCTAAAATGCCAAATTTGTGCAGTTTTTTGTTTTCCAACTTGAAATTTTTACATGCAGACCGCCTGCACCCATGTCCCATTTGGGACATATTTGAAACCAGCCAGTGTATTTTACCCCATCAACCCATATATTTTTTAAAAGTAGACACCCTAGGCTATCTCAAATGGTGGTATTTTAACACTTTCCATGCACTAATTCTACCACCAGCCTTTGTCAAATTTTGTGGTAGTAATTTTTTTGTGTTTTTTTTTCACAAACCTTGTACTTCAGACATGAATTCACAGATTTTGGTATGTGTCACTGCCAAATAACACCCCAATAAGTGTTTAGCAACATCTCTTGAGTACAGGGATACCACCCATGCATAGGTTTGTTGGGTTGTTTGGGGGGTAAAAGGCCAAATTTGGTAGGTGCAGTTTTTGGTTTTCCAAATTGAAATTTTTACATGCAGACCGCCTGCACCCATGTCCCATTTGGGACATATTTGAAGCCAGCCAGTGTATTTTACCCCATCAACCCATATATTTTTTAAAAGTAGACACCCTACGCTATTTCAAATGGTGGTATTTTAACACTTTCCATGCACTAATTCTACCACCAGCCTTTGTCAAAGTTTGTGGTAGTAATTTTTGTGTGGTTATGTTTCACAAATATTGTATTTTAGACATAAATTCACAGATTTTGGTATGTGTCACTGTCAAACAATAACCCAATAAGTGTTCAACAACATCTCCTGAGTACAGGGATACCACCCATGCATAGGTTTGTTGGGTTGTTTGGGGGCTAAAAGGGCCACATTGTGAAGGTGCGCATTTTCAACTTGGAATATTGACGTGTAGTCAGCCTGAGCCCATCTTTCATTTTGGACTTTTTTTTAAAGTAGGACAGTATATTTTAACCCAAAAAGTATATATTTTGTAAAAGTAGAGACACTAGGCTATTTTAAATGGTGTTATTTTAACACTTTCCATGCACCAATTCTACCACCAGCCTTTGTCAAAGTTTGTGGTAGTCATTTTATTGTGTATTTTTTCCCACATACATTGTACTTTAGACACAAATTCACATATTTCGGTATGTGTCACTGACAAACAATACCACAATATATGTTCAGCAACATCTCCCGAGCACAGGGATACCACCCATGCATAGCTTTGTCAGCTTTGTTGGGTGTTGAAAGGCTACATTTGAGAGGTGCGCTTTTTTATTTTCAAACTTGGAATTTGAACATGTAGAGCAAGGAAGGGGTTAATAGCTCTTATAAGAGCCTTTGTAGTACTGTACAAAAAAATTAACCCCTACAAATGCACAGACAAGAAAAAATGTTCTGCTGTGCAGTGATCAGTGGCAGGGAAGGGGTTAATACACTACACTATACAAAGGGTATGGCTTTTATAAAAGCCCTTGGGACTCACAATTTTTTAACATTTTATTTAATTTATTACAATTAAAAAATTATGTTATACAGATCTGTCTCTTTCCCTCACTAAAACTCAAGTGAGGAGAGGGAGGCAGATCCATATGGGTCAGAACAATATTTACGAACCAGACGAATGGTGATGCTCATCTGAGAAATCACCAAACCACCTTTGCCACTGATCGGCTGTTACTGATCGTTATACACGCGTTCAGACAGCTTCAAAAGGAATACACGTAATCCCCTAGTGGGTATAATTAACCCCTAGCGAGTCTGACAAAAAAAATGCTGATAGCAAAAAAAAATCCTTCTGAGACTAGATTGCTCCATATGCGCTGCTTAGGCAGTGACCATATGCACTGCTTAGGCAGTGACCATATGTGCTGCTTAGGCAGTGACCATATGTGCTGCTTAGGAAGTGATATACGGCAAGGAAGGGGTTAATAGCTCTTAAAAAAGCCTTTGATATACTGTAATAAATCAAAGTAAAAAAAAATAACCCCTAAAAAAATGCACAGACAGCAAAAAATGTGCTGCTGTGTAAGATCACTGCGTACACAGCGATCAATTGCAGGGAAGGGGTTAAATACGGGAAACGGCTTTTATAAAAGCCTTTGGGTCTCAATTCTATTAAATATATTATAATTAAAAACTTACATTATACAGCTCTGTCTCCCTCCCTCACTAAAACTCAAGTGAGAGGGAGGCAGATCTACACGGGTCAGATCAAATATTGATCTAACCAGACGAATGGTGATGCTCATCTGAGCAAACGCCAACCCGCCTTTGTCACTTATCAGCTGTTACTGATCGCTATACATGCGGTCAGATAGCTAAACAATTTTTTTTTACTTTAAACGTAGTCCCCTAGCGGGTATAATTAACACGTGACGGGTGTAATAAAAAAGTTTAAAAAAATTTAAAAATGCTTCTGCAGCAAGATTGCTGCATTTGCGTCAGATCGCTGCTTAGGCAGTGATCTACAGCAAGAAAGGGGTTAATCTCTCTTAAAAGAGCTTTTTTTTATACTGTGATGAATTACAGTAAAAAAAATTAACCCCTAAAAAATGCACAGACAGCAAAAAATGTGCTGCTGTGTATGATCACTGCGTACACAGCGATCAATGGCAGGGAAGGGGTTAAATGGCTTTTATAAAAGCACTTGGTGTTTAAAATTTTATTAAATATTTTTTTTATTATTTTATTTTATTTTTTTACTTTATCTGATCTGTCTCTCTCCCTTACTATAACTAGTAAGGTGAGGGAGGCAGATCAATACTTGTCAAAGGCAATATTTGCTAATATTGCCTTTGACTGTATGGTAAGTGCTCATCAGAGCACTTACCATACATGCCTGCACACAGATCACATAGATCTGTTGTGCCGGCATTGATTGGCTCCCCCCAGAGCATCGGAAGTGAAATACTTTCACTTCCGATGCTCTTGCCATTAGAAGGGAAGCGCTGCCTGTACAGGCAGCGTTCCCTTCTACTGAGCCGATGGGGTCGCTCAGGAGAGCGACCACCATCGGCTCTGGGGAGCAGCAGGGTGTTGCTGGCGAGGCACTTTAACAACACCGGAGATGCTTAGAAAGCGAACGATCGTTCGCTTTCTAAGCACATGTGTGCAGTGGGCGCAGCCATTTTTAAATGGCTGCTACGATCACTCCGTGGAGTGATCGTAGCGCGCCCCTGCACATTTGGGGGGTGTTGCACAATGCCTCTACCTAGAGGCATTGTAGCAACACCGTTAGAGTAAAGAAAGCGACCGCTGGTTATAATGAGTTATAATTTTATGAATGGAGACTCTGTCTCCGTATAGTTAAAAAGAACGTTCGGTTTATAGGCTGTTGGCTTTTAACTATACGGAGACAGAGTCTCCATTCATAATTTTATGAATGGAGACTCTGTCTCCGTATAGTTAAAAGCCGAAAGCCTATAAACCGAACGTTCGGTTTATAGACTTTTGGCTTATGTAATACATGTAATCCTATGGCTATTCTATAAACCGAACGTTCGGTTTATAGAATAGCCATAGGATTACATGTATTACATAAGCCGAAAGTCTATAAACCGAACGTTCGGTTTATAGGCTTTCGGCTTTTAACTATACGGAGACAGAGTCTCCATTCATAAAATTATGAATGGAGACTTTGTCTCCGTATAGTTAAAAGCCGACAGCCTATAAACCGAACGTTCGGTTTATAAGCTGTCGGCTTTTAACTATACGGAGACAAAGTCTCCATTCATAATTTTATGAATGGAGACTCTGTCTCCGTATAGTTAAAAAGAACGTTCGGTTTATAGGCTGTTGGCTTTTAACTATACGGAGACAGAGTCTCCATTCATAAAATTATGAATGGAGACTTTGTCTCCGTATAGTTAAAAAGAACGTTCGGTTTATAAGTTAGTTATAAACGTATAGTTATAAAGAACGTTCGGTTTATAAGCTGTCGGCTTTTAACTATACGGAGACAAAGTCTCCATTCATATGAATGGAGACTCTGTCTCCGTATAGTTAAATGCCCACAGCCTATAAACCGAACGTTCGGTTTATAGGCTGTCGGCTTTTAACTATACGGAGACAAAGTCTCCATTCATAATTTTATGAATGGAGACTCTGTCTCCGTATAGTTAAAAGCCGACAGCCTATAAACCGAACGTTCGGTTTATAGGCTGTGGGCATTTAACTATACGGAGACAGAGTCTCCATTCCGGTCTGCTTTCTGATACATCATCTAGTGATGTATCAGTTGCTGCTGAACCCTTGCCACAAAGAGTCGTGGGTGTCTACTTTTCAAAAATATATGGTTTGGTGGTGGTAAATTAGATTGGCTGGCTTCAAAGATATATCCCAAATAGGACATTGGCGCAGGTTGACTAGATGTCAGAATTCCAAGTTGGAACACTGAGATGCACACCTCACAAATGTGGCCTTTTAACCCCCAAAAAATCCCAACAAACCTATACATGGATGGTATCGCTGTACTTTGGAAATGTTGCTGAACACATATTTAGGTGTTGTTTAGCAGTGTACCAGAATCTGTGAATTCATGCCTGAAGTACAATGTATGTGGAAATAAAACTCAAACAAATTACTAACCAAAACAAAGGCTGGTGATAGAATGAATACATGTAAAGTATTAAAATACCACCATTTGAAATTCCTAGGATGTCTAGTTTCTAAAAATATTTGGTTTAATTGGGTAAAATATATTGTCCGACTTCAAAAATGTTCCAAATGTAACATGGGTGCAGGCTGACTACATGTCAAAATTCGAAGTTAGAAATGTGCACATCCCAAATGTTGTCTTTTTGCCCCAAAACAAACCAACAAAACCTATGTACTCAGCAGATGTTGCTGAACAATCACCATTTTATTATTTTTTTGCTGCAAATTCTGGCAAAGGTTGGTGGTAAAATAGCTACGTGTCAAAATACCCAAAGTTAAATGTCCTGAGTTGTCTAGTTTTGAAAAATATGTGTGTGTGTGGGGTGGGGGGGGGGGGGGCATTCATGGATTTAGTACAAATATCAGTGTAACAATGTCACTATCACTAATTTTTTGAGAGGGAAAGGATTTTGAAATAGCTTTGGACTACTTATAGTTCTTGCCCTGTAACTTGAATTAAAAAAAAAGCACAGAAACATAAAACATGGGCTATTTATGAACTAAGAACAAATATTAGAAACTATTTAGCAGTGTTTTTTTGTCTTTTGTAGATGAGTATACGATTTTTCAAATAAAAGTCAGAAAAAAGCCCTGCTTCTGCTGATAAAAACAATATATAGTTTGTGTGGGAACACTAAATGAGATAGAAATAAATTACAGCAAAGCACAAACACCACAGAAATGTTAAAACAGCCTATGTCACCAAGTGTCAGACAAGACAAAAAAGTCAAGTCACTAAGGGGTTAAAAGGTAAAATGCAATTCCTATGTGGCAAAATTCTGAATCTATTAATTCGTTTGTGTTGCCTACTTTTGGATCAACAGCAGGAAAGAGAAGTAGCAGGACTGAACCTAATATAATTTAGTCTTAGTTTTTTCAACCTAAATTACTGTTACTAGGCCATGTTAAAATGTCCCCAAATTGCATTCTACTCTATGAGGGCTGACTTATGAAAAATAAGTAGACTACTCTTGCCTAAGAAATTTCTTTTGCATATTAAAGCTCAGTTCATATAGTTGTTATGACTTAACACAAGGTGCAACAATGAGTCATCTGGGAAGAGTTAACTAAAGCAGCCAGGTCAGTTCTCTTCTTACAATAGGGAAGGTCAGGATTAACTACTGACATAGTCAGTAGGACATTTCTTACCACATTTATTGTTTTGTTTTGTAAAGATGTGCTTACTATAATAGGTTTGCTTCTCTGCACTATAATTTCTGTTTACCCACTTCTATTTCTACTTTCCTGTCTCATTTGGTTTTTAGTTCCTTTAACTCCAAGAAAGTGTCATTTTATTTATAACAACTTTAATTTAATGTAAAAAAGGTTTGGTGATGTAAGTAATCATCTATTACTATATATAGTCATATGTGAACATGGGAATGCAGTTCTTAATAAATCCTAGGAATATAAAAAATAAATGCACTATGTGAGAGCAGTGGTACATAGAAACATACAAAAGTCAAGGCACATATATTTCTTGTTATTATTATTGATAGTTGTTGGTGTATGCTGATAAGCATCATTAAATACACTTCTAATCACTGACCAACTTATGAAATGCATCATATTTTGACACTGTAAAGACTGTGAAAGCTTAGCCTCATAACTCTTCTGTGAATTCTTGCTTTAATCGCGTGTTAGTAAAGATTGAGCTTAAATATCAATCCAGCCTGCTTTGTGCAGACGTTCTTGCTATTTTTGTTCCACCATAAATAATGGTTGCAATTAGACTTGAATGGATCTCTACTTAACATTTTAGATTACTGTAGGACAAAAGAAAAGTCACAAAAACATCTGCTAGCTATTTTTAAACAGCCCTGATTAAATGTCCCAAACACTTCACACAATGTCTACAGAAGCTAGAGTGCATTGAAATGTGCTGAAGTGACTATCTGCTAGAACACATTAATATTGCTGAATGATGGCAGAGTATCGATCAATTTAAATTAGAAAGGATATACTGAATATTCATCTCCATTGTGGAAAAGATCTATTAACAGTGCTGGTTAGCAGTACTTACCAATAAGTTTTATGCAATCTTACATCAACAAAAATACATTGGTTAACCCCTTCCCACTTGTAGGGCATTCAATGTCTTCCAAATTTTCAGGGCTCAATAGCTTGTAGGATGGCATAGAAAGTCCTGACTGTAACAGCTCATAATTCCCCCTCCCCCTCCCCTCCGATGAGCTGTACTGCGGATTTTTAATAGAATACTTTTTCATATACATATTCATTTCTTATAATTTGAGGTTATTACAACATCATATGTGTTGATATTTGACCTGACGCATTTTACCGTTACACCACGGCTTCCTCAGAGGATCTCAAAGGTTACAAGAGAACAGGATCTGCCAATAATGCACAACAAAACAAATTGAATACAATACATGAAAGTCAATATAGAATAAACCTAAACAATATTCTTAAGGTGACTGGAAGTTGGTTCTGACATTTTAACCACAACATTCCAAGTTCCCCCACTCCTTTGTAATTTTGATCATTCAGTCTATGTTCCTTTAAGTTATATGTTTCTTTTAGACCACACGGATATATGCAGAGCAATGTACTTAAGTAAGTACTTCTCTAAATAAAAATATTAAAATAGAAATATATGTGTAATTACCATCACTCCATCACTTATCATATTCTTATAATCCAAACTCTAATCTCACCAAACAATATTTTTACTTATATCTATATGCTACACAGAATTTTTTTTTTTTAGATAAATCCTTATTTTAGGTCTCTTTCGACAATAATTCCCAACAATGTTTATTATGCCGTTACATATGGAGTTGTAATAACCTCAAAATATAATACATTCATATGTACAGATTTTATGTATTTTAAGGATCATTGTTTTAAACTGTATCTTTTATAAAAAAAAAAATATATTCTATTAAACATTACTGTATTTTCTGGCGTATAAGACTACTTTTTAACCCATGAAAATCTTCCCAAAAGACGGGGGTCGTCTTATACGCCGGGTGTAGTCTTTTTACTTACCTCGTTGCTGCTCTGCAGGTGCGCGCGGCTGTGAGGGAAGCGTTGTGTGCTCCCCTCCAGCCGCGCAACTTCAATAAAGTTTGTTTAAACTTTTTTTTAAAACAAACTTTATTGAAGCCGCGCGGCTGGAGGGGAGTGCACAACGCTTCCCTCACAGCCGCGCGCACCTGCAGAGCAGCAACGAGGTAAGTACTGGGAAGGGGGTAGGAGAGGGGCAAATCCTGGCATATTGGAGGGGCAAAATATTGGCATATTAAATGGCACAATAAAGGCATATTGAGTGGCAAAATACTGGCATATTGAGGGGCAAAATAGTGTTTTCTCAGGTTATGTGTCTATTGGTGTCACTGTGTGTGTGTAAGTGTGTCACTTTCTGTGTAAGGGTGTGTGTGTAAATGTCACTGTAGGAGAAAATGCTTGTTGGAAGAGGGGTAGTCTTATACGGCGAGTATATCCCAAACTCTAAATTTTAACTGGAAAAGTTGGGGGTCGTCTTATATGCCCAGTCGTCTTATACGCCGGAAAATACGGTAAGCTAAATTTTGAAACAGTTTTTGCCAGCATCTGACATTTTTTTATCAGTTTTTTTAAAAAAAAAACCCTTATTAGAAATAAAACACTTTGTTCTTTCTCCTAGCTCTCCAACTATTTTTCCTTGTTTGCGTCTACTTTTTGTTGTGCCCAGAGAACAAATCCCTGGTGATTAGGTAGCTGCTCCAAAAACATTTCTCCTAAGTGGGGTCCATCATCACTATTTTTTATTAACATAAGAAAATGTATTATTGGATGAGAAACAGATATATTTGTACTAATACATTAAATATAATATATAAGATATAGTGACAGCTAGAGGCGTAACTAGAAACCACCGAGCCCCAGAGCAAAAAATGCCTTTGGCCTCCCGACCCCACCATGCAACTCCACCCCAGAAATGCCACTTACATGCCTCCCAACTGTTCTGCTTTGTGCCTGGCCTTGTCTTATATCTATGGTAGCTTTATGCCTATCCCATGCATGCTTAAACTCCTTAATGCATTAACCTCTACCATTTCTTAAGGAAAACTATTCCATTCATCCACCACCCTATCAGTAAAGTAATATTACTTTTTCTGACCACAAAAAAAAATTAAAATATTTCCAGCCTTTTCAAAAACTTGAGGAGGACCCCAAATATATGTATATAACTAGCTACATGTATACTTATATGAACTTTTTAATATTATATTCAACAATTTTCATATGTAATATGTTATTGAAAAATTGTTCATTTCTTATTTTTATTATGTTCCTCTGCACCCACATTGCACCTAAAGGTCTTAACACAGCACTATTCAGTACCCACAGCACTTGGCTTGTACTCATATCGCACCCACACTATTTGGCATGCCACAGTGTAAATGTTAGTTTGCCCCACAGCACATGCCACACTATCACTTTGGCCACAGCCAATTTGACCATTAATAAGCCACAGCCAATTTGACCATTATGCCACGATTAGCCTGCCCATATATATGCCACTATTAACCTGCCCATAAATATGCCACAGCAAGTATTATTTTGCCCATCATCTGTTAGTCATATTTTGCCCATGTGCCAGTGTTATTTTGCCCATTTGCCACTCATATTTTGCCCATTTGCCAGTGTTATTTTGCACATTTGCCACTCATATTTTTCCCACATGCCACTCATATTTTGTCCATTTGCCAGTGTTATTTTGCCCATATGCCACTAATATTTTGCCCATCAGCCACTCATATTTTGCCCATATGCCACTCATATTTTTCCAATATGAGACTCATATTTTGCCCGTGTGCCAGTGTTATTTTGCCCATTTGCCACTCATATTTTGCACATATGCCACTCATGGCCGTTTGCCAGTGTTATTTTGCCCATTTGCCAGTGTTAGTTTGCCCATTTGCCAGTGTTAGTTTTCCCATATGCCACTCATATTTTGCCCATTTGCCAGTGTTATTTTTCCCATTTGCCAGTGTTATTTTGCCCATTTGCCAGTGTTAGTTTGCCCATATGCCACTCATATTTCGTCCATTTGCCAGTGTTATTTTGCCCATATGCCACTCATATTTTGCCCATTTGCCAGTTTTATTTTGCCCATATGCCACTCATATTTTGCCCATTTGCCAGTATTATTCTGCCCATTTGCCACTCATACTTTGCTCATTTTCCAGTATTATTCTGCCCATTTGCCAGTATTATTCTGCCCATTTGCCACTCATATTTTGCCCATTTGGCAGTTTTATCTGCCAGTATTAATATGCCAGTTATCCATTGGATGCGGATCTCCCGGCTGCTGCCCGATAGTGACTCTCTATCATGTGTGATGGGGGCCCATGGGGAATGGGCCCTGTGCAACTGCCCCGTTTGGCCACATTTTTTAAAAAACGTTTTCTTTTGCAGGGGTCGCAGCTTGGCCGGGCCCTGCACTAACGGTATATACGTCACTGGTGACAGCAATGTTTGTAAAACATTTTTACATACTAACGTATAATAAAAAGAAGGCAAAATTAAAAGACTAAAAAAAAAACACATATACAGGATGAATAACTCTAATTTAGAACTGAACTAAAGTGAATTAATAATGAAAAAAGTTATAATTATAATGAAATATATATATAAACATTTTACAGTTATTCAAATCATATACCACACAGTTCTAATAATTTCTTTTTTAACTAGTAGTGATACAGATATTATAATCTTCTACAACCTGTAATAAATATGTATGCTCATTATCTGTTGCCATTCTTTTAGTAGATTAAAAGTTCATTTTTTTTTATTTTGTAATTGTATCATACAATTGTGTCATCTACCATAGGGTCCACTCAGTAAAGAGAAAACCGAGGGAACCCCAAACTATAGACCTGGGCAACCGAGTTGGGAACATCCCCCAATGCATTTGAATAGGAGAATTCTTCTAACTAGGTCACCCTAGACCAGCTGTGGCGAACCTATAGCACGCGTGCCACAGTGGTGACCAACGGCCCGGTTCAGCTCTCACCGTTTGTCTGCTCCATCCGAGAGGAACAGGCATCATTGTAAGAGACGGGCACCGCCGGTCATCTGCTCCTCCTACAGATAATTGGGCGATGGACAGAGCAGATAAGCGGTGAGAGCTGAACCTGTAGGTGTGTGTGTGAGTATAAATATAAGTGTGTGTGTATGTATGAGTGTGTGTGTGTATATGAGTATGTGTGTGTTTATGAGTATGTGTGTGAGTATGAGAATGTGTGTGAGTATGTGTGTGTGTGTGATTATAAGTCTACAAGTGTATGTGAGTGAGTATAAGTGTGTCTGTGAGTATGAGTGTGTGTGCGAGTATAAGAGTGTGTGTGTGTGTGTGTGTGTGTGTGTGTGCGAGTATGAGTACAAGTGTGTGTATGCGGTGTTGACAATTTGAAATCTGCAAATCGCTGTCGACCAAAAATTGGGCACTTGGGCCCAAAAAACGTTCGCCATCATTGCCCTAGACCCAAAACTGAAATCACCATCTCAACTACCTGAAATTGTATCCCTACTGAGTAGACCCTCATGTGATTAATATATGCTGGTCGTGTTGACTGGTAAGCATACACTTTGCTGGAATACAGGTTTTGTTTTGGCCATTTGTGGCACATGTATTTGTGGGCAATAATAATTTTGTCTGTCTATCTGTCCCTAACACTAAAAAACAAAGATAAACATTGCTGACTGTTCAAAGCTAAAGGCCTGCTGCACACAGAAAAGCAATGTGCTCTCTGGCTTTGGAGAATATTGAGTACCAGATGGGTGAGTAATATATATATATAGATTTTCCCTCTGTTAGGTATAGAGTTAGTAATTAGACCTAAATATTACTGTAACAAGATTACTACGTTGGGACATACAATTTCAATAAAGTGAGTTAAAAAAGATTTGAGAGAGATTGTATTATTACTATTTAAATCATAGGCAGCAGTAGTAATCTAGAAAACAATACATTGTACAAGGTTCGTGATACACGTGATTCAAAGGTTTTGGATTACAATTATCACTTTCATCAGCTTTCCAATCTACTGTCACCACATTTTAAGGTCTCTTCACTTACAGTAGGTGCTTCATAATATAACCTTCAACTATTACATTAAAAATATGTGCTATATTGTTTTTCAACTAATTTTAACTGAGTAACAGTAATTAAACATGTTGTATACACAGCTCACTATGTTTCTTTTTTTTTTAAATATCTTTTATATTATTACATTTTAGACAGAATCTTAAAAAACATTACACGTATAGTATCAAATGATCTCAGAAAAGTATAGTAAAAACATACAAACATTTAAAAGTTTGGTGATGCAGCTACGCTCTGGAGGATAAACCATTTATTAAGTAACTCGTTTCTTATAGCTCTTTCAAGGATATTAGTAAAAAATGGGATTTGTGGATTAATCTATTCTTTGGGGTTGCAGATTGAAATAGAATAATTCCTTTTTCATGTGAAAAAGAAGTTGGTTTTTAACATTGCCCCAAGATGGAGAAAGTGATGACTTCCATTTCGTAGCCAATGTAATTTTTGTGGCCAACAAGAAGTGAACCACACATTCATATTTACTTTTTGGGAGCTTTAAATGGAGTAAGAAGATTATCAGATCCATTTGCAGATCTATTCCACTAATGTCACAATTTTTTGTGCTACCTGGGCCCAAAACTTATGAATTGTATCAGATTTTTGCCAGATATGTAGGGTGTCACCTTTTTGTACTTCACATCTCCAACACTGACAGGGGTGTTCTGGGTAAATCTCCCTCCTCCTCAGCCCTTTCACCATAGATATGAGTATTTCTTCCTAGAGAATTATTCTCTCTTAATCTGTTAGCTTTCCATCTTTCATCCACCGCCTATAGTCCCTGCTCCCAGCACGCCCTCCTCTTCTTCCCCTCTACTAGATCATTTAAGTACAAGCTTAAACACTATCCCGTTAGGAAGCAAAAAGAAAGAGTAATACAAGTACAAGTCTATTATTCACTAAAGTTTCTTCAGGACCCACATAGAGAATTTTTCTCTGGCTTGTTGCGGGTCGTGACATGAGTGAATTTTATCTTGATAGAAAAGTCTAAGTTTAGTTGGAAATCCTCAAGAATATTGAATTCCATTTTCCCGTAGACAGATGGTCGAGTCTGCAAATTTTTGTCTGGATCGCCTTGTGAAAAATGATAAATCGGTATACAAGGTGAGGGACGCAAACCTAGACGATCTTGATGGATTTTTCTGGAATTCTCACATTAGATCTTCCTTCAGTCTGGAGCTGCATAGGCAGACTATCACATCTTGGGGATCATTTGTTTGTGATAGGGTAGACGGTTTCGGTTGTCTGTGGGACTTTTCCACTACCTAGTGATGTATTCACTTGGGATCAACATAGGTAGATAGAAGATCTCCTATAAAAACAATGAGATCTGTGATATCTTCCGGGATGCCCGGCATTTTTAGGTTCTGACAACGGGATCCATCTTCCAGGTTTGCCACTTTCATATCAAGTTTCGAAATACCCAAGGTCGCTGATTTACATTTTGATTGAATCGCTTCCAGTTTTGAGTGCAGCACCGTTAATATAAGAGTTTTTAATTTTCTTGCTCTTGTCTTGTTTAGGGGGCGTGATTAGTAGAGCTGTCTGTATCTCTGGTCCCCCGGTATGTATCAGGTTGGGTTGTTTGCGCTATTTACAAGTGTTTAATTCTCCACTTTTTGATTGTTTAAAGCTTAGTCACTTAGCAAGCCGGTTTTCTGTTTTTCCACATATTAAGGCTTCTACCTCTGTGGGTTGTTTGGAGTATTTTCACCCTTCGGACACAACTGATGTTTAGTGTTGAGCGAACCCAAACCGCACTGTTCGGGTTCGTACCGGACATTACGGTGTCCATGCCACGAACCCGAACCCGGACATTTCACTGTATGTCCCTGTTGGAGTTCGAGGTTCGGCTATAAACCGAAAGTCTTTAAACCGAAAGTCATTCGGTTTATAGACTTTGGGTTTATAGAATAGCCAATAGCATTACATGTATTCTATAAGCCGAAAGTCTATAAACCGAAAGACATTCGGTTTATAGAATACCTGGAATGCTATTGGCTATTCTATAAACCGAAAGTATATAAACCGAACAACATTCGGTTTATAGACTTTCTTTTTATAAAATAGCAACAGCATTACATGTATTCTATAAAACGAAAGTCTATAAACCGAATGTCTTTCGGTTTATAGACTTTCGGTTTATGGAATACATGTAATGCTATTGCTATTCTATAAACCGAAATAAAGTCCCCATTCATAAGAATAGGTCAATTGACCTATTCTTATGAATGGGGAACCTATTTCGGTTTATAGAATAGCAATAGCATTACATGTATTACATCTGAGAGTCAAATAGAACCGTCAAATACTGTGCATACAGCGCACTTTGAAAAATTCTAATAGTTTTGGGTGCTAAATAGTACATTTGCGTCTTGGGGTGCACTTCATATCTGAGAGTCAAATAGAACCGTCAAATACTGTGCTTACAGCGCACTTTGAAAAATTCTAATAGTTTTGGGTGGTAAATAGTACATTTGCGTCTTGCAGTGCACTTCATATCTGAGAGTCAAAAAGAACAGTCCAATACTGTGCTTACAGCGCACTTTGACAAATTCTAATTGTTTTGGGTGCTAAATAGTACATTTGCATCTTGCGATGCACTTCATATCTGAGAGTCAAATAGAACAGTCCAATACTGTGCTTACAGCACACTTTAAAAATTCTGGATACCTCCTCCTCCTCCAGCGCCGCTTCCACCTACACCGCCACGGTCACCGCCTCCTCAACCTATGGGTCACTTAGTATAAACTGAAAGAGAATACCCTGCACTCCAACCCTCTCTCAAATGGATAATTCTGTTGATCCTCCTAGCAGCCATGCTTTAGATTTAGATTTATGTTCGTCCAAAGCTAAAATCAAAGATTCCATCTAGTGCTATTTTATGGCTCAGCTGTATTTTTAATTTGTATGTATTTTATGTTATTTTAAGTTATTTCCCTATCCACTATTGCTTGCAGGGCACTTGTCCTACTCTTACCCACATTTGACTTCCTTTTGCAACCCTCTAGCCCTTTCCATTACTTTTTTAGTGGCATTTGAGTGGCCAAAAGTTCGAGTCCCCATTGACTTCAATGGGGTTCGGGTTCGGGTGAAGTTCGAGCACGGACCCGGACTTTTTTCCGAAGTTCGGTTGAACCTCTCGAACCTGAACATCCAGGTGTCCGCTCAACTCTACTGATGTTATATGTGCTATTTACAATATTTAGAGTTCTGCTTTCAGGCTCTATCGAGCTCAGTTGCCAGTCAAACAGGGCTTGATCTTCTGCCTTTGTGTGAAACGTGAGTAGTTTCACACTATGAGTTTACTCCTTCACTGCAACCCTTATTACAAGGGTGGCGGGGGATTGTCCATTTTCTGAATGTATAGAGCTTGACCCCAAAGCAAGCAGGCTTTTTATCCTCCTGCCAACTTGAATGATCTACCTCTGTGATGCAGGAATATCTATATATATATATTATATACAGTTTTACATTTGTATTTTCAGATTCTATAGAGCTCAGTAACCAGACATGCAGGCTCTCTATTGGAGCTATTGTTTGTGTGGGGCAGAAATAGCTTCACTCTGTAGATGTGAACCTTCAATGCAGACTTTTTTAGGAAAAAGACTGGAAACATGCTTTCTCACAAAGCAAGCAGTTCTTCCTCCTGCTTAAGCCTCTGCATGAATAGGGAAGGGACCTACCTCCAACAGGTTTGTACGCAGAGGGCGGTGTATGCACTATTTACAATATTTACAGTTCTATTTCAAGTTCTGTTGGGCTCGATAGCCAGACAAACAGGCTCTCTGCTTAAGTTTCTACCTATGTGAGGCAGGAGTTACTTCACACCGGCAGTGTGAACCCACAATGTAGCCCGTATTGGGAGAATATGGGCTTTATAACAGTAATGTCCCGCTTATATATGAAGTTTTAGGCCTCCACGCCTCCGTACTTGCCCGTTCCAAAAGACACCGGATTCCCAGAGAGGCCTGAGGACCACCGCCCCCCCATCGAGTCTCGGACCGGGGCTCTCGTTCAGCTGATTACTGACTGCAGACGTGGTTTCGCTGTGATGGCTTTAGGCATAACTTCAATAGATGTCAGGCCCATACCTCGCAATCGTGGGCCTCTTCCTCCATCTCATGCTACAGTGGGGGGCGTGGATCCATCATGCTTCTTGCCATCTGTGTCTTCACTCCAGTGTCCTCACGAGGAGAGGGAGATGGCGATGGTGGGATGTTGCAGAAGCCTTTGTTCCATGACGTCGACGCCCCCTTCTCTGGATATAGTGAGTGGTGTGTGCCTGGGGGGAGTGGCCTGTGATGTATTTCATGATGTCACGCTGGACAGCCCCTATATAAGCCCCAGACTGCCCTAAGGCCAGTGCTCAGTTATTGATCAGCCTTGCTACTGACCAGTTGTCCTGTTCTGTGCTCCCTGTTTGTCCTCCTGCTGAGCTCCCTCTCTCCCAACCCGGATTTCATCTGACCTCTCCTTTTGCCAGCCTCCTACCACTTTGACTCGGATTGCCTATTGACCTCTCCTTTTGCCAGCCTCCTACCACTGTGACCTGGTCTGTCTATTGACCACTCATTTTGCCTGCCTCATACCTTTGTGACCTTGGATTACCTTATTAGTACGTTTTGTCTGCTGCCTGCCCTTGTGACCTCGGATTGTCTGTGACTACTCTTCAACTGCAGTTTACCGCTGCATACTCAGTTCTGTTTCTAACCATTTCAGAGTGCACTGCCATTCATCTCCTGTGAGTACTACTGTTTGTTTATTGTATTCTGTATATTGGGCTCCTTTCCATTGAACCCCCACATCGGGGCGTTACAATACAACAGCTTTAGTTTCTTAATTCACAATTCATAGGAGATGGTAAATCTGCGGTTAGTTGGATTGGTGATGCCGTGTCCATCAGTAGCTAATGGAGGGTCAAGAGGCCAGCCTGCATTGTGTCCTCTCCAACTTTCCGGAACACCCCTCACATTCAACGTGTGCGTGATACGTTATCAACATCTATTATTTTTTTATTTATGCACTTTCCCCGCTTTCTATCAGTGGCATATTAATGGACAAATTATCAGTGGCATATTAATGGACAAATTATTAGTGGCATATTAATAGACAAATTATTGTTGGCATATTAATGGACAAATTATCAGTGGCATATTAATCGCCAAATTATCAGTGGCATATTAATGAACAAATTATCAGTGGCATATTAATGGATAAACAAACACTGGCTGTGACATAATAAGTCTTGAAAATGCAATGCGGGTGATGGGGCAGCAGCAAATCCTGGAAGTGCAATACAGATAATGGGACATGTTCTGGGGTGTATTTAAAATACTGGCATTAAATACAAGGACCTGGATGAAATGACTTTCGGAGTGGAGGGGGGCTAGAGGGAGATAAATGGCAGAATTTTTTTCAGTAAGTTGCCCTGAAATTTATGATGGCGGCCCTGTAGTAGTTTATAGCAGTAGCAATGCCAGTGCACATTTCCCCTCTGAATGAGTAGATAGCCACATACTCTTTTAATAGTAGTCCTGATATGTGCACAGACTTAGCATCAGTAGTATTATATAAGTGTAATCATAATAAATTCTAATTTTGACTTGTGTTTAAAACAATCAAAAAATGATAATGACCAGATAATATTAAAACAACCAGAAAAAATTAAAAATGACCAGAATAAATTAGAAAGAGTAAGTAAAATGACCAAATACTATTAAAATGAGTAGACAAAATGAAAATAACTTGATAAAATTAGTCGATAAAATTGAAAAGAGCAATTAAAATGAACAGAAACAATCTGAATCTTGTTTCCAGACTATCCTGATATTCTCCAGTCCATTGACTCTGTTAGAGCGCAAGTTTAAAAAAAAAGTTAGCCAGTAGGCACTGGCTGGGGAGATTAGAAGATGTCCCCTCACCAGCCCTCTACACATCCGGAGTGGAGGATCCTGGGAGGGGCCAAGCACCGGATGAGTGGTCTGCCCCCACCCTGTAAAGCAGAGAGACGTCTGCTTCACAAGGATGCCACGGGCAGCATGAGCTCTGTTTGTTAAACACACACAGAGCTCAGCAAGTGCTGGTCACGCTTCCAGCGCATAGTGTTGATGCAGGGTACCAATGCCCCCCCCAAAAAATGTGTTATAAATGTACCTGATTTGTCTCCTGTTTATGACATCACCTGTGGCTTCATATGCAAATTACATGTTTTTCATTGTAATTTGCATATCAAGTCACAAGGGATGTCATAAGCAGGAGACTCCATAGTCACATTCAAAACACATCATTTACTTGCATCTCTGCAAACACAAAGTATAGATCATTTTTATTCTCTAAATACACATTATACATCATATTTAAGTTCCTTTAACCCGTTTGTGACATTGGACATGCCAGACACATCCACAAAGATACGTTGCTGGCAACATAGGAAGTTCTTGACTGTGGAACTAGCGGTGCAAGCTTTTAACTGGAGAATTGAAATGCCAGAAATTCGGCTGGATTTGCAACGTTAGGGCTCATTTTGTTGGTATTTCAGCCCTTCTTTAGTAGGGTGGATTCATGGGATTCCCAGGGCCGAAATCTCTGAACCGAATATGAACAAAAACATGTCCAAAATCTATAGTGAGTACCCAAATTCGGTTCTTTTGATCGATTGGTTAATATTAAATAATCCCTTAAACAAATGTTGTTGATTTTTCCCCTTAATTCCTTCACATGCTATGTAATATTATGTAGACAAAATGACCCAAAAAATAGGAGTGGTAGGTGCGCTAAGTGAACCCTTAGTGCAAATAAAAATAAATGTAATATTTGCCTGAGGAATGATGGTGTTGCTGTACACCTTGCAGATGATCCTCAGTATGTATACAGTGTATATATAAGAAAAAAAACCAGAAAAAAGCACATAGATCATAGCATAATTCTGTTATATATTAGTGTGGTATTTGGAGGTAGATGATTCAATTATTATTACATTTATTTTTATTTGCACTAAGGCAGGGGTCCTCAAACACAGGGGATGTGGCATAATATTCCTAGGCATCTGACTGGCACACTATTCCTGGGCATCTGAATGGCATAATATTCCTGGACATATGAATGGCATAATATTCCTGGGCATCTGACAGGCAAACTATTCCTGGGCATCTGACTGGCACACTATTCCTGGGCATGTGACTGGCATAATATTCCTGGGCATCTGACTGGCACACTATTCCTGGGCATCTGAATGGCATAATATTCCTGGACATATGAATGGCATAATATTCCTGGGCATCTGACAGGCACACTATTCCTGGGCATCTGACTGGCACACTATTCCTGGGCATCTGACAGGCACACTATTCCTGGGCATCTGACTGGCACACTATTCCTGGGCATCTGACTGGCATAATATTCCTGGGCATCTGACTGGCATAATATTCCTGGGCATCTGAATGGCATAATATTCCTGGACATATGAATGGCATAATATTCCTGGGCATCTGACAGGCACACTATTCCTGGGCATCTGACTGGCACACTATTCCTGGGCATCTGACTGGCATAATATTCCTGGGCTCTTACTGGCACTCTATTCCTGGGCATCTGAATGGCATAATATTCCTGGGCATCTGACTGGCACACTATTCCTGGGCATCTGAATGGCGTAATATTCCTGGGCATCTGACAGGCACACTATTCCTGGGCATCTGACAGGCACACTATTCCTGGGCATCTGACTGGCATAATATTCCTGGGCATCTGACTGGCACACTATTCCTGGGCATGTGAATGGCATAATATTCCTGGGCATCTGACTGGCACACTATTCCTGGGCATCTGAATGGCATAATATTCCTGGGCATCTGAATGGCATAATATTCCTTGGCATCTGACAGGCACACTATTCCTGGGCATCTGACAGGCACACTATTCCTGGGCATCTGACTGGCACACTATTCCTGGGCATCTGACTGGCATAATATTCCTGGGCATCTGACTAGCACACTATTCCTGGGCATCTGAATGGCATAATATTCCTGGACATATGAATGGCATAATATTCCTGGGCATCTGACAGGCACACTATTCCTGGGCATCTGACTGGCACACTATTCCTGGGCATCTGACTGGCATAATATTCCTGGGCTCTTACTGCACTCTATTCCTGGGCATCTGAATGGCATAATATTGCTGGGCATCTGAATGGCATAATATTCCTGGGCATCTGACAGGCACACTATTCCTGGGCATCTGACTGGCACACTATTCCTGGACATCTGACTGGCATAATATTCCTGGGCATCTGACTGGCACACTATTCCTGGGCATCTGAATGGCATAATATTCCTGGGCATCTGAATGGCATAATATTCCTGGGCATTTGACAGGCACACTATTCCTGGGCATCTGACTGGCACACTATTCCTGGGCATCTGAATGGCACACTATTCCTGGGCATCTGAATGGCATAATATTCCTGGGCATCTGACAGGCAGACTATTCCTGGGCTCTGACTGTCATAATATTCCTGGGCATCTGACTGCCATAATATTCCTGGGCATCTGACTGGCATAATATTCCTGGGAATCTAACTGGCATAATATTCCTGGGCTCTGACTGGCATAGTATTCCTGGGCATCTGACTGGCACAATATTACTGGGCTCTGACTGGCATAATATTACTGGGCTCTGACTGGCATAATATTACTGGACTCTGACTGGCATAATATCCCTGGGCATCTGACTGGCACACTATTCCCATTGAAATACAAAAGTTTGTTGATTTAACTTTACTTCATTTTAAATATTGTATTTGTTCCCGTTTTGTTTCTTCACTTCAAAATAAGATATATGCAGTGTGCATAGGAATTTGTTCATAGTTTTTGTTTTTACTATAGTCCGGCCCTCCAACGGTCTGATGGACAGTGAACTGGCCCCCTGTTTAAAAAGTTTGAGGACCCCTGCACTAAGGGTTCACTTAGCGCACCTGCCACTCCTATTTTTTGGGTCATTTTGTCTGTCTATTTCACCACGTGTGTACACAGAGAAACACACAGGCTGGTGCTGCTTTGTATAGGATTAAGCGCCAGAATCTACCCCCCCTTTTTTTATGTAATATTATGTGTTATTCCTTGTAGAAGCAACATCCATCCAGTGATCACAGTGTAAGAACAGTGCATAATATCTAAATTACCCTTCCCTGTGTCCTATTATTGGGATAAGAACAAAAAAAATGTTCTCACATTTTCCCCTCTCTGTAATAATTGGCCATTTTAAGTGAGTGATTATAAAAATTCATTTGGGTGGGTGCACTAAAGGGGGAAGAAATAAAATCACAGGTAAAAACATAACACAAATGTCAAAATAGCTCTATTTCTCAGGGTGCAAAGTAGCAATGTTAAGACTGATCCTTAAAAAGCTAATTAGCAAGTTTGTCTTTTATTAAGTATTTGTAATAAATGTTGCTGACTCTTTCTACTTTGCCCCTTTCCTTGTGTTCCTGGCCTGTCCATTTTCAGGTCCAGTCCTGCTCTCAACCACCTGTCCCATGGTTAAAAGGAAGAGGAGGATTGTGGAACCATTGTTTCACCAATACATGTATAGATGGACCATACCAGCTTCTGTTTCAGCTGCCCCACTCTCTCTACCTTTGATGCTGATCTCTATATCTCTGTAACTATAAGATTCATTGCAGTGTGAATGACTTATTCAGTCCATAGTGTAATACCATGAGAATATTGGAAGATCCCATGTTACCATCGTATATCTTCCTTTTTATATAATGTGAACCTTGTGGTTGGTGTAGATTAACAAAGTGAAATGAAAACAGAGAATTGGGAATTGTGTTAAGATTCTATTTATTTTACATGGAAGAAACAAAAATCCTTTGGACACTTATACACAATTATGTCACAAAGTAAAAAATGTCCCACTGTGGAAAGGACTACATGTTTTACCAGTTCCCGAGAGTCTGACGGATGGGCCCTGTGGGGGAAAAAGAGCAGTTGCTCGCCTGATATGGCCCTATACAGTACACTCCACATTAAGAAACAGAGGGCGTTGAAGATCTTTAAACCTAGGTCCGGGTTGTATGCTGTCCTTCACCCTTTTACGGAGCCTATTCAGGAGGATGTGTGCACAATTCCCCTCACCCCAAGATTTGGGGGACATTTACACCTAGTTTAATGGGCTTACTTCCCTATGTATTCATGTGAGCACTAGGAGGGGAGGAAGCTCCTATCTCACAGGGCCAACAAAATTGGTTGATCCTTGTATACTATAATTTATCCAGTTGGCTGGCACACTTTATGTGGTTCAGTATATTCCCCCAAGTAACTTAGTGCCTAGACCACATGGTAGGCCCCCTTGTCTGACACACTGGGAAGATGGTAACATTCGATCTTTTTATTCCCCCCCCCCAACTGTGTCATGAAAGCATTGGTACCGTACTTTGATTATAATTGTCCCATTCTACCTTTATCTGTTACAGATGACGCTCAGGACCGTTAGGCACAGTTATGCCAATTTGATTTTCTTACTGTATTTTTACTGTATTATTGTACTATATTGTTGTACTGTTTTGCCATATTTCAATACATATTTATTAAATTTTGATGGTTTCTTTTTAATTGTAATGTCTCTGGGCCATCTACGTTCCATCAGGGAGACCTAGTGTCTTGATTCGACTTTTGTTTTGTGGTCTGTTGCCAGACACAATTACCCATAGTTTTGACCCACCCCCACCCTGATTACCCCGACCGTTCTCCCTCTCTAACCCCCCACATACACCCCCACACACACATTTCCTATTACCCATTTTGGAATTTTATTATCTTTCTGACAATGGCAGTGATTCCCAGCCCACTCATTATATACACTTTGAATGCAAGAGGCTTAAATACACCGGAAAAGAGATCTAATCTTCTGTGAGATCTTAGAACGCACAAGGTTTTGATCTCTTTTGTCCAAGAAACCCATTTTCTAGACAAAAAGCATTCTTCCCTGTCAAACAAATACTTCCCCCAGGTTTTTTATAGCAATAATGGGGAGAACAAGTTGAAAAGTGTTGCAAGCCTTCTCTCAAAACATCTACCCCTAACTGACATCGAGACCGAGACGGACTCAGAGGGTCAGTATCTGTTCTTAAGGGGCAGCCTGTTAAACAAGAGGTATACTATAGCTAACATTTATTTTCCCAGTGATAAGCAACTCCCTTTCCTAAGGAGGGTACTACACAAATTGGGCAATTTCCAGGAACGATCTTTGATTTTAGGGGTGGATTTCAACGTACCCTTAGATCCAAAATTAGACAAGTTATCCTCATCCCCCAGATTTCCAGCTATGATCCCCAGAAAAATGAAGGCTTTATTTGCCATGCACCAGTTGGTGGACAGCTGGAGAGCGCTAAACCACAATATGCATGACTACACTTATTACTCCACTCCGCATAAAACATATTCCAGACTAGACTACCTGTGCATGGCACATAGAGATCTTGAAACACTCACCAAGGCATCTATAGGGCCTATTACTTGGTCCGATCATGCCCCTGTTCTGATACAACTAACCTCACCTCTGACCAAACCACAACGAGCCACATGGAAATTGAATTAATCTCTCATACTAGACCCCGTCCTGTCCGTTGACACATCCACAGTGCTCCAGCAGTATTTCACAGAAAATGCAAACCCAGATGTGGCCCTACCGGTATTATGGGAAGCCCAAAAATGTGTGGTGCGGGGGCATTTTATCGCTCAGGGCACAAAACGGAAAAAAGAACATTCCATCAGACTCATAAAATTAACTAGGGAAATCTCCACACTCGAAACAACACATAAATCCACACAGCAGGCCGAACTATACCAAGCACTACTATCCAAGTGTAAATAATTGGCAGAACTTCTAAAGGCCAAGAACCATTTTATACAACAACGGACCAAACACTTCTTTTTTGAGCATAGCAATAAAAGTGGAAAGTATCTAGCTCAGTTGCTATGGAAATGTAGCCATCTAGCTCACGTACCCAAGATTAGAAACGCAAGTGGCCAATTGGTTCTTACCCCCACTGGTATTGCCAACGTATTCAGAGATTATTATGAAACCCTCTATAATTTACAAGTGCACAGTCCCAGACCCACTGCATCTTCTGAGGTACACGCCATCCATAATTATCTGTCGAAACATATTCACAACACCCTCTCACCAGAGGTTGAGGAAAACTCTCTAGAAAACCCAGTTACCATTGAGGAACTGGCGGCAGTAATTCAAGCTTCCCACACGGGCAAGGCCCCCGGCCCAGATGGCCTCCCACTTAGTTACTATAAATCATTTTTCTCCACCATTGGTAAATACGCTATCAACACCAAGCTTAATATGACCTCCTTCCCATCTCCTATGACACCCCTACACTATAATCCCGACTACACCCCAGGTATCCGGCTATTTCCCGCAGAGGACACACCTAAAACGCATCTGTATCAGGTTATGCAGGGTTACACTCTCTAGCTCCTATCACACACCTCACTAATACCGCCCAACCAACTTTTGTAGACAATTTTAGATACTATCAGCTGACCTATTATTTAAATTCACTTACACCGAAACATAGAGTCATTTGAGAACTGACAGAGTTTGAAAGGGAATGCACACAGCCCTACCCACCCCCCAAAAGGTATCTCAAGATTGTATAACTTGCTCCTCCAGTCCGCTAATGCCTCTAGTCCCCCTTCCATGGGTAAGTGGGAGAATGCACTGCGCACAACATTCACGCACCATTGTTGGGAAAAATACTATACCTCGCCCATCAACACTGTCTACTAAATACCAAGAAAATGCCTATAAATTTCTTTCCATGTGCTACAGAACTCCTGTTAGGTTACAAAAGTTCTCCCCTTTACACGACGGCCTTTGCTGGAGTTGTTCTTCAGCTCCCAGCACTCTCCTCCATTTGTGGTGGGAGTGTGACCACATACAACCTTTTTGGAAGGCAGTCCATGCCATCATAACCCAACTCTCTGACAAACCACCCCTGGACAAACCCGAATACCTTTTGTTTCACAACACGCCTCTGAAACCCTCACAATATAAAAAGATGTTACTGCCGAATTTACTTATTGCCCCTAACAGTCCTCTTCACTGGAGGTCTGCTAATATTCCTTCAATTAAACAATGGATTGACAGAGTAGAGGAACTGTGCACAATGGCGGAAGTCCCACTTCAATCCCCAGAAGACACGACCAAGCATATTGGCATTTGGTACTATTGGCTAGAATTTCTTAATTCCACCATGTTACTCACGCATGTTGAATAGAGATGCTGCAGACCATCTTGACTCCTTTCAAGGTCTCTAACTGGAGTCACTGCTTCACCGCTACATACCTATCCATTGCCTTGACAGCCTCCCCCTCACCTGCCATACCCCCTATCCCCCTGAATATACCATGAGAATAGTTATATCACCTGATTGTTATTTTTTATTTTTTTTTATATTTTTATTTTTCTTCTTTTTCTTTTTTTCTCTCTATTTCTGTGAACCAATCAGATTGTATTCCTATCTGCCCTATACCCTCCAATGAGAATATACAAAGAAGCTGTTCTGTATTATATGTCTATGATGTATTATTTGCCTGCCTCCTGTCCCCTACCCCTCCATCCTCTTTTCTTCTGTACCCTTCCCCAGACACACCCCTGTTTTTTTATTTAGTAAGAAAAACTACAAAGAAAATAATATTGAAACTAAAAATAGAATATTAGCAGTTCTGGGTCAAATATTCCATGTGACTGAGTAGAAGGATAATATAGTGGAACAGACAATTTGAACAGAAACAGTGCAATTATATCAGAGGCTAAATGCAATCTGAAATAATGGATTACTGGTGGACCGTGGGACTGCAGCTAAAAATAAAATCTATGGAAAACCACGAGAGGAAAGAATGAAATTTACCTCAAATACAAGTTACAGCTCATTTATATATAACTGCATTTTCATATCAAGTCCATTATCTTTCTATCACTTTGATTAGCAATAAAAAATATTTGGTGAGTAATTACTCAAATTAAAATGTTCCGTTATGGGCTGCTCGCATAGTTTGTTAATCATCTTTTGTGCAATCAGAACCTTGACAATATAATCCACTCTGATTTAGTCATTAGTTTAAAGTTTTACATGTTTCTTATTCAGATTCAACCCAGACAATATAAACTATGTTGGCATTAGGATTTTATGTAAAATGGACGTTTTATCCATCAAATTAAGACCTTGTTGTGTCTCCTGCACATGAAAAGTATTCAGAATATTATAATATCTTCTTAAGAAATTGTTATTATATTTGATTATACATTTTTATTTAAAAGCATTTGTGAATATTTTAAGTAAATTGAAATTAGACTTACTGTAGATATTTAAAAGTATCACCAGTAAGTTGCCATTCTGAAAGAACAACTACAACATATAGTCAAAGTATTTTGTTAATGCATGTTTCTATTGGCTGAAGCTAAGATCCGTCCTGCAATAAGGTTTAAAGTTATGTTTTCTTGTCTCTGACATATGGCGGAAATTGCACATATTGTTTAATATGCTGTTTTTCCCATTTTAGCAACTTACTTGCATTCAGAGCAAATGCCTGCTTTGAGATAGCTTTTGGTTGCATTTATTTTATATACTCCGTAACAGCCACTGGATGTAATCAAATAAAGTGCTTTAATAATCGAATGACAAACAGTAGGGATACCTCGGACACGGTGTACAAAAACAGGGGAAAGACTAGGCACAAATCTTTTTTTCCTTATTGCTAATATTCACGCTTGATCCACGTGTGGAGCACCTGTTCTCAGCATTTATGGATAGGAGTGGAGCCGGCTTGTGCTAACTATTGCTGACTGCATTTATTTTATGTCCTCTTTGCATTTTTATGTAGATATTATGGAATGGTCTGGATCATTATTCCATTTGAATATACAAACTCATGAAACAGCTTGAACAAAATTGAATGCTATATGCGTGAAACAACGATTTTCACAAAGGTTTTACAACTAAAAGTTTAAAATGTTCCACATTTTGCATTCACCTAGACAGTCCTAACTTATACAATGTAAACAGGAAAGACATACCGTATTTGCTCGATTATAAGACGACCCTGATTATAAGACGACCCCCCCAAACTTTGGATATTCCTTTAGGAAAAAAACTAAAAGCCTGAATATAGGACTACCCTATAGGAAAAAAGTTCAACTTGTATATATTAACATGTAAATTGCTTTTTTAATAAAAAATTATGATATCAAAAAATGCATTTCTTGTTTTTATTTCCTTTTATGTGCCAATGCTGCCTCTCTCTTTCCCTTGCCCCCAGCTCTGTCTCTCTCCCCCCCTTAGTGTTGTCTCTCTCTCCCCCTCCCTTTGACTCCCCCCTCACCTCTGTCTCTTCCCCCCTTGTTACTCTGTGCCCCCCTCCCTCCCCTTGTCTCTCTCTTCCCCCATCCCTCCCCTTGTCTCTGTCTCTTCCCCCCTCCCCTTGTTTCTCTCTCCCCTCCTCCCCTCCCCTTGTTGCTCTGTCCCCCTTCCCTCCCCCTGTCTCTTCCCCCTCCCTCCCCTTGTTGCTCTGTCTCTTCCCCCCTCCCTCCCCTTGTTGCTCTGTCCCGCCCCCTCCCCCTGTCTCTCTGCCCCCTCCCTCCCCCTGTCTCTTCCCCCTCCCTCCCCTTGTTGCTCTGTCTCTTCCCCCCTCTCTCCCCTTGTCTCTGTCTCTTCCCCCCTCCCTCCCCTTGTCTCTCTGCCCCCTCCCTCCCCCTCACCTGTAACTCGATCCTTGGTGGCTAGTGGGGGCAGCTGGGGGATGTCTGCACGATACGTGCAGACATCCTCCATGCTGCCCGACACGGCAGTCTATTATGACGAACAGCTGGTCCATCATAAGAGACTGCTGTGTCGGGCAGCACGGAGGATTACTGCACGTACCGTGCAGACATCCCCCAGCTGCCCGATTCTCCCTGGTGGCTAGCGGGGCAGCGAAGGATGTCTGCGCGATGAGCGCAGACCTCCCCTGCTGCCGCCCGGCACGACCGCGGGACTTTTATGACGAAGCCGGAAGTACTCGGCTTCATCATAGAAGTCTGCTGGGGACCTGGATCCCTGTCTTACAAACTGACCTCAATTTGAGGTCAGATTATAAGATGACCTCGATTATAAGACGAGTGGGATTTTTCAGAATTTTTTTTCTGAAAAAAACCTTGTCTTATAATCGAGCAAATACGGTACTTCCACCTAGATTCTAGATTATGAGCTGAGATCATTGGTTTGGTTTGTCTATTTGAGTTAGTAACTACCCTTTCATAGTTGTCAACATCATCCATGTATACAGGGACACATATTTGTTCCACATGATGCAGAAAGAGCATGCAAAGTGCAGCTCGGTAGTATGTAGGATGGATATACGCACAGACACAATCCAATTAATTAATCATGGTAGGTCCTAAGAGATCTCTGTCTGTGGGTATATCCATCCTACATACTACCAAGCTACACTTTGCATACTCTTTCTGCAGCATGTGGAACAAATATGTGTCTTGTATTCGAGGTCGTCTTAAAGTCCTGGCGGAAATGCCAGGCAGCAGCGGAGGATGTCTGAGAGACAGACACAACGTGGGGGGGGGGGGGGGGGGGAGGGAGGAGGATAGACGGCACAATGTTGGGGGGAGGGAGGGGGAGAGAGTGACAGACAAAATGTTGGGGGGAGGGAGGGGGAGAGAGTGACAGACACAACGTTGTGGGGAGGGAGGGAGAGAGAGAAAGAGAGACAGACAACGCTGGGGTCAGGGAGGGGAAGAGAGAGACAGACAACGAGGGAGGGAGGGGGAGTATTGGGCAAGTCTGGGGGGTAGAGGCAACATTGGCACATAAAAGGAAATAAAAACAAGAAATGCATTTTTTTATATAATACTTTTTTATTAAATATGAAAAATCAATTTACAAGTGAAAATATACAAGTTAAACTTTTTTCCTATAGGGTAGTCTTATATTCAGGCTTTTAGTTTTTTTCCTAAAGGAATATACAAAGTTTGGGGGGGTCGTCTTATAATAAGGGTCGTCTTATATTCGATCAAATACGGTAGATGAATAAAAAGTATATATAGAAATATCAGCTTAGTGTGGCTTTTGGCCCAATAAAATAACAATCTACAAGTATCTGCAGTGCAGAAGGACACAAAAAGAACATAGTAGTTTATCTTTTGGAATTCATATCCATAGGTAAAAAAAGGTATCTATCCTATAATGAGTTTCAGTAAAGATTTAAGTTCGCCAAGAAAGGTGCGCCTTATTCACATATCAAGTATTTTTTTTTCTTTTCCTCCTTTAATTTTAAATTCTTTATTGATTTTCATAATACAACATGGATTTACAAATAAAAAATAAATAAAAAAAGAGATCTAGACAAATAAAAATAAAAATAGATGGTTAATAATCAGATATGATACAAGATCTCATACCAGCAATAAAGTGCAATATAGGGCATACTAACATAATATCTTTTCCTTAAATACAGCAGTGCACAATTCTGCAGATTATTCTGAGATCAGAGATACAATATAAACCATTGTTAAACAGAAAAGGGAACAATGTACATATAAGAGCATTAAAAAATAAAAGACATTCGAGGAGTGAGGGAGATAGCAAAGGACTGACAAGTGCTACAACTTAGTATAATACTTATTGGTCTTGTTTGAACACGTCAGGGGAGGCCAATAAGATTAATTGGGCTTTACTCATTACTTCATTCCAAATTTTATATATTTTTGAAAAATGCCCTATAGAATAACTTAGAGCTTTTTACATTTTACATTGGTAATCCAGTTGGTTTAAAAAATTGTGCCAGACCAAACCATTTCTGGATTTACAATTTCTGGTAATCTCGACTTTGACAGCCAATAAACAGTGAATTATTAGATATTGGTCGCTACAGTGCATAGTTAGCCAGTCCAAATGCAGAAGTATACAATCAGGGGCGGGTCTTAATCTATGGCCAGTAAGATCGTTAATCAAATCAAGCATCCTATTCCAAATTTCTATAATAACTTTGCATCCCCACCATATATGAATGAATATACCCTCTTGGGCATTGCATCTCCAGCAGCAAGATGCGTTGGTGGTGTAAATTTTAGCTAGCTTGGTCAGAACCAAGTACCACCTATTGGCGATGGCAATTTTGAATTGGGTCTCTTGAAGGTTAAGGCAGTGTACAGCATTATTTACAGAGAGTAAGACATTAATCCAATGTTCTGATCCAATCTCACGGCGGAGTTCTCTCTCCCAAATTTTAGATGCCAGAAACATTCCTTCTGGATGACTCTGGAATTCTGGAGGATTTCAGAACTTTTTGACATTATTTTATCTATCTCCTCTAGTTTTAAGATAGAGATTAATTTGTTGCTGAAATTAGTGTGTTGCATTACTAAGGTTTCTGTCAAAAATATTTTTTATATGCAGGTAAGAAAATACCTCTGTACCTTGTCAGAGATAAGTGTAATTATGAAAGATTAGATGCCACTAAAGATGGCCAATAACCATTCATAAAAACAGTATCTCCCAAGTTCGTTTTACAAGGCGATAATATGACATACACTTAAACCACTATAAATATGAAATAAAGCATACGGTAAAAAAATATGAAAATGTATTAACACTCTCTAATATAGAAATAACACACAATAATAATAATACATTGATTGAGCCAATACACCAACAAACAACAACCTATTGTTAGTCAATACAAACAAAACAGTTACAGACCTGAGAATTCAATAGGTTGTAAAGCAAAGGCAGTGGCTGAGTAAACAAACAGACCAGACACACACAATCTATCAATAGCAGCTTTACTGTGAGCAATGTAGTGACTTATACCCACACAATCCTAGTGTATCAGAGTAACCAGCACTAATGCATACCCAGAATCTACTAAAACCCAACATTACACTAACTGATCTAACCTTACTGAAAGACCATAAATATCAGTGCGCAATGGTATACATAGACTACTAATATGTTTATTTTAGTATTTCAGCATATAATGAGTACAACACATATGATAAATCAAATATTCTCACTTATAAATATTAGAATTGGGCTGTTATTTAATATCTTCATCTGTAGAAATAAGGATATCAAGCTACAGCATGCTAGGTCTAATGGCTTAGAATTTAAGCCAGTATAGAATTTGATTTACCATACAAGATTGCAGAAATAACAAACTAAAATATAAAATTCAAAGTAGACTATATTTACCAAGGTATAACCAATAGTTTCTGGATCTGTTCCCTCTGGAATGATGTTGGATATCGTCAGTATGACCTCTTTGGATCAAGACACTCCCCAGCTTAGATCTTCCAGACTTCTTCACTAAACTCTCCCCTAGCGTAATTTTATCCCAAATTTCCATCTCTATACCACACCCATTGAAGGTACGTCAGATATATGTGTTTTAATCTGGTTGGTTCTCTGAAAACACTCCTCTCTTAATATTTGATTAGGGTATAATAATATTAATCAAAAGGTGGCGCTCTTAGCTCACAGATCTGACCATGTTTAAATCCCAAGTGTTCTAATCACCAGGGTCCCACCTGAATACAGTATAATATATATGTGCCCTATAAGATTTAAGCATATAATTTCCTAAATGTGATAGAAAACCCAGAAAGCATTCAACCTATTCTTGATTGTAGGCATATGAATATATATATGACCGCATTACAATTAAAATTAATATAAACAATCATAACATTCCATGGCAGAAGCTAATCACTTCTACTACACCACATGTACCAAATATATTGTTCTATGATATTTCATTGCAATATTCATGGTTAAGGTATAGTAAATGTAATAAATTAAATAGATAATCAAAGACTGTATCTTATTAACAAAATACAGAATATCTATTTATGCATTTAAACAACCATACATGTACCAATACATCTGCCTTTACATATGGATGTAAATATACATGTAAACAGATATCTATATACGTGTATATTAGTTATCATGTTAGCAGGTCACATCTTAATTCATTCCATTTTCTAGGCATTTGTTAGTTAGATTTCTCAGGTTTCTATTTGCACACCTTGTATATACCTATCTCACACTGAGCTCTCTCAGGATGGCCATGGATCTATTTGAGTTTCTCATCATAAAATATACCCCTGCTGAGCACGATTGCTAACTTAAATTGTCCCATTGTCTTCTTAAAGCCTTACCCAAACATCACTGAAAGTTGGACAATGATACTAAGTAACAAAGCAGAAGACTGAAACACAGAGGTCAATTAAAGGTTCTTCTTAATATCAGAATATGAGTGCATTTTGTCCCCCATAGTATGAGATGTATTAAAATACCCTGACAACCTGGGAGAGAAAACTCCTCAGACAAATGGGGGAATGTCTTGAGTTTGCCTGATACTAGGATCTGTTTTAAGTTAACAATGCCTCTGCTTCTCCAGGCTTGTAGGTTCATCTCTTCCACATAATACTCAAAAGAGTCAATATTCAAATAGTCTGGTACTTTGTTTTCCAAGCCACTATCTTTTCTACGGCAAGGCCAGATTCCAAAAGTGTGGTCAAGTACCGTATTTGTTCGATTATAAGACGACCCTGATTATAAGACGACCCCCCAAACTTTGTATATTCCTTTAGGAAAAAGACTAAAAGCCTGAATATAAGACTACCCTATTGGAAAAAAAGTTTAACTTGTATATATGGAAATTGCTTTTTAATATTTAATAAAAAATTAATATTATACAAATGCATTTGTTGTTTTTATTTCCTTTTATGTGCCAATGCGGCCCCTCTCTCCCCCTCCCCTTGTCTGTCTATCTCCCCTCTCCCTTTGTCTGTCTATTTCCCCTCTCCCTCCCTCCCCTTGTCTATCTATCTGCCTCCTCCCTCCCCTTGTCTGTCTTATTCCCCCCTCCCTCCCCTTGTCTGTCTAATTCCCCCCTCCCTCCGCTTGTCTGTCTAATTCCCCCCTCCCTCCCATTGTCTGTCTAATTCCCCCCTCCCTCCCCTTGTCTGTCTAATTCCCCCCTCCCTCCCCTTGTCTGTCTGTTCCCCCTCCCCTTGTCTGTCTAATTCCCCCTCCCTCCCCCTCACCTTGATTCTCTCCCTGGTGGCTAGTGGGGGCAGCTGGGGGATGTCTGCACGATACGTGCATACATCCTCCATGCTGCCCGACACGGCAGTCTATTATGATGGACAGCTGGTCCGTCATAATAGTCTGCCGTGTCGGGCAGCATGGAGGATGTCTGCACGTATAGCGCAGACCTCCCCTGCTGCCGGAAAGGCACGCTCGCCGGGACTTCTGTGACGAAAGTGGAAGTACCCGGCTTCTTCACAGAAGCCCCAGCGGTCGTGCCGGGCGGAAGTAGGGGAGTCTGCGCTCATCGCGCAGACATCCCCTGCTGTTAGAGAGGGGGATCCAGGTCCCCTGCAGCTCTGCTGGGGACCTGGATCCATGTTTTATAATCTGACCTCAATTTGAGGTCAGATTATAAGACGACCTCGAATATAAGACGAGGGGTATTTTTCAGAGCATTTGCTCTGAAAAAAACCTCGTCTTATATTCGAGCAAATACGGTATTAAATTCGATTTTCTTGCCATTTTTATTCTGTTTTGTACTTTTTGGATGAGAAAGTAATAGAGTCAGGTCTTTTATTTCAGCGGCCTCAGACTCTAGCAAATACCACCCTTCTTTTTTAGCAGTCACCAATTGCATCCTATAGATATGGAAGAGAGCGGTTGCCCTATAAATCCTCTTAATATCTGGGAAATTAAGCCTGCCTTTTTCTGCTTTTTGGCTTAGCAGTGACTGTTTCAAACGTGGCTTTTTGCCTCACCATATAAAATTTGCGAAGCTCTGATATATCATATTTAACCAATTGTCTGGGACCTTTAAAGAGACCATTTGAAATAGATTGGACCACCATGGGACTACATAAGAATTTACAGAGTTTCTCCTCCTCAAGTGGAAATTTTAAAATCTTTGTGTTTTTTTTTAGTCAAAGCCAGAAGATGAAAAAGTAGGCTGTGTTTCAGAAAATTAGGAGGGTGTTAAAGCCCACCCAATTCGATATTAATAGCACCCCTAAAATCTAGGCAATTTTCTAGTTTTCTTCATGACAAATCCCTCAAGATACCATTTAAAAAAAATCAAGGCAGGTCATCTGATTTTAAGAAAAATAGATTATGGGTGAAAATCTCTAGTCATTATATAAATGGTAATTAGCTCTATTGAAATGACAATAAAATAACAAAACAAAAAATAGACCATAAATGGTTAAATATGTAAATAGTAACGTAAAAGCACAACATATTAAAATTAGCAATTAGATTAAACAAATAATTTAATATAAATGTTAATGAGTTAGTGCAGAGTTTTCATACATAATTGATTCACTAAAATAACAAAACTCAGAAAATTGCTTGTATGAGGGACTGATTGCTCTGTGTTAGCGTTGTATCTCATACTGTGATAATTTGTTAATGCATTAACATAATAGTTAACAGATGAGTTAACTGTGAGACAATCAACTCATCAGTGACAATCATACTGAAAAAATATCTGGAAGAATATCAAAGTAATTTCTGTCCAAACCAAGATCCTTCCCATATGAGATTACATATTCTTTAACAAATCCAATGTTTCTCAAGGAAACATGTCTGCATACACTCATAAGGAAGTATTGATGGCGCTCTTAGTTTGAATTGTCAGCTTAATAATGTGACATATCCAAAATCCATTGTACTCAATTATTAGAAAACTTTCTATTTAAACATTTTTCTATCCACAAATCACATTCTCTTTTATTTAATTAAACATTTAGAAGACTTCCCCAAATATAATTTTTTTTTTGGCATAAATTCATTTTCAGCTAAAGGAGTTCTTTATTTATTTTCAAATAGATTTTTTTCATGATAAATATCAGATAACCAATTTATTTAAACTGTTATTCCTCATTAATATTCCCCCTTTATACAAATGCCATAGCTGTTCATAAAATAAATTAAGTATTCTGGCTATATGCTTTAAAATAAATTAATAATTATAAATAAAAATAATAATTACAAAATTAATACATGACTGTAACCTTAGTATTCTCTGATACAAGTGAAAGGCCCTGTCATTTAAAAGCAGATATTAAATCTTTGTATTGATAGTGAATATAACACTCCTAATGAGTCTAATTGTCTTATGTAAACATTCCTCTGGTATCCTTCTGCTTGTTATTGTATATGGTACACGTCAAAACTACTTTATATTCCAAATTTAGAAGATAGCAAATAATGAAGCCAAAACATGTAATCATACATGATGAAAAATGGAGATCATGTATGGAAATGTACATCTGAATTAAACATAACTAATACGCACTGAAGTAATGTTAGTTAATGATCCAAACCCCTTTAATAAAGTTCTTAAAATATTACATATGCTAAGTGGATAAAAAGTGTGTCAAAATTAATTTTGTTGATTTATATCTGTATAGTTTATTTGATAAAATGTGAACTAGACCATAAAGATATATCGGGGATATTCCCTAAATGTGAACATCATAAGAAATATTATATATATATATATATATACATAATAATATGTGTAATATATACATTAATGCAGACAAAAACAACTGATTTCAGTTGACTAGGAAAAAAATGTGTTCCTTTTGAATGTCAAATTAGAAATGGAATCGATGAAGTTTGTTCCTTTACCAAGATCAATAAGGTCATTTGAAAACCTGATTGCACTTTGCTCTTGCTCCAATCTTTTAGGCTAGGTAATATTGACTAATTGTCCCTACGTGTTTTAATGGACAGCAGGATACAAATGAAAAACGAAAGTGTTGTAGCTAAGCCTACTGAGCATTGTATTTCTAAAGATTAGACAATGGTAAAGGCATACATGGGCTTCTATACTATTGTCTACAGAGCATAGATGCTCTATAAGAATGGAAGCTAATAAGGACATTTGCATAGAGATTATTTTATTTCAAGGTAGCTAGCAACACTACATGTTCTAGAACTGCATGGGACAGCACTGAAGAGATACATGTTTATGTTTAGAACTAGATGCAGAATATTTCACATTGTTCACAAGGAATAAACAACTTTGGTGGAGGTGAGGCTTGTACACATTGGTGGGGATTTATTAAGGGTGTTTCAGGCATATGTGTCAGAAGAGTGATAAAAGGTGCAATAATCTTTAATGTCCTATTTATAGCAGTCATTGCCCCTGTTTGTACATCCCCACAATTTTTGCGTCTGAAATTGTGCCTCCGCCATGCGTGGGTTGGTAGAGATTTTAAATTCAACACTTCTGCAACTTTTCCCCCAAAGGAAACACGCTCTATGGTTTGTGTGTTCTTCATTTATCGGCAACTGTGACAATAACACTTAAGCTACAAATGAAAACTATTTTAGTAGCACTGACGTCCTTTTTCAAATTTTCATTTACTAAATTAATAATAATACATTTTTTTTTAACTTTGGCCTCTTTATTTTGTTGACTGACCATGAAACTCCTGTATGTTCATGCCCCCACATTTACTCAATGCAATGATTGTCACAGTACTTACTGTGCTACTATATAAATAAGAAGTACATATGCTTACTGTGAAGTTGCACTTATTTGTATTCATCTATATAATTCTGAAATTTATTTGTTATGTTGAAAGCTACAGACACAGATAAATATAGCATTTTTTTGCAGCATCAAAGCTTTTGATAAATCAGAAAATGAACAGGCACCAAGAATAAATCAATTTCAAGCAATAACCATATTTGGAGTCTTGCCCGATCCCTTAACCCCTTAGTGACATGACTTTTTTGGCTTGTCCGACGCTTGGTGACATGGGCTGTTTTAACATTCCTGAGGTGTTTGTGTTTTGCTGTAATTTATTTCTGTCTCATTTAGTGTACCCACACAAACTATATATCGTTTTTATCGTTATAAGAAGGGCTTTCTTTTGATACCATATATATAATTTGATGTAAAAAGAATAATAAAATATGGCAAACAAATAAAAAACTTTTTTTTTGATGACTTTTATTTGAACAATTGTATACTTATGTACAAGAGACAACAAAAAAAACTGCTAAATAGTTTCTAATATATTTCCTGAGTTCAGAAATAGCTCATGTTTTATGTTTTTGTGCTTTTTTATTCATGTTACAGGGCTAGAACTATAAGTAGTGCAAAGCTATTTTAAAATCCTTTTTTTCAAAATTAGCGATAGTGACATTGTAACACTGATTTCTGTACTAAATCCATGAATGACCCCCAACATGTACATATTTTTGAAAACTAGACCACTCAGGGCATTTAACTTGGGGTATTTTGACACATTTCATGTAGCCATTTTACCACCAATCTTTGCCAAAGTTTGCAGCAAAAAATCTTTTTTTTTTAATTTTTCACATAGATTGCAATTTAGGTAAACATTACCTTAAAATGTGAAGGGGTATTTCCAAATAACACCTCAATATGTGTTCAGCAACATCTCCTGAGTACAGGGATACCACCCATGCATAGGTTTGTTTTGGAATTCTGACATGCAGAAAACTGCGCCCATGTCCCATTTGGGACATTTTTGAAGCCCCACAAAGCCATATATTTATGAAAACTAGACACCCTAGGGTATTTCAAATAGTAGTATTTTAACACTTTCCATGCACTAATTCTACCACCAGCCTATGTCAATGTTATGGATAGTAATTTTATTTCACATACATTGTACTTCGGGCATGAATTCACAGATCCTATTATGTGTCAGTGCCAAACAACACCTCGATATGTGTTCAGCAACATCTCCTGAGTACAGGGATACCACCCATGTGTAGGTTAGTTAGATAATTTGGGTGTTAAAAGGCCACATGTGAGAGGTGCGCTTTTTGGTTTTTCAACTTGGAATTCTGACATGCAGATAACCTGCGCCCATGTTCCATTTGGGACATTTGTGAAGCCAGAATGTGTATTTTACCCCACAAAACCATACATTTTAGCAAACTAGACACCTGGTAGTATTTTAACACTTTCCATGCACTAATTCTACCACCAGCCTTTGTCTAATTTTAGGTTAGTAATTTTTTAATGTTTTGTTTCCACATACATTGTACTTCGAGCATGAATTCACAGATCCTGTTATGTGTCAGTGCAAAACAACACCCCAATTTGTGTTCAGCAACATCTTCTGAGTACAGGGATACCACCCATGCATAGGTTTGTTGGTTTGTTGGGGGCTAAAAGGCCACGTTTATGGGGGGGGGGGTGAATTTCCAACTTGGAATTTTGACATGTAGTCAGCCTGCGCCCATGTTCCATTTGGGACACTTTTGAAACCTGTCAAAGTATTTTAACCCATAAAACCATATATTTTGGAAAACTAGACATACTAGGGTATTTCAAATTGTGGTATTTTAACACTTTCCAAGTGCTAATTCTACCACCAACCTATGTCAAAGGGTTGGAATGTTATTTTTTTCCCACACACATTGTAGTTCAGGCAGGAATTTTCAGATTCTGGTATTTGCCACTGCCAACCAACACCTCAATATGTATCCAGCAACATCTCCTGAGTACAGGGATACCCCCCATGCATAGGTTTGTTGGTTTGTTTTGGGACTAAAAGGCCACATTTAGGGGGAGCGCAATTCCAACCTGGAATTTTGACATGTAGTGAGCCTGCGCCCATGTTCCAGTATTTTACCCCATCAAACCATATATTTTGGAAAACTAGACATCCTAGGGTATTTAAAATTGTGGTATTTTAACACTTTCCAAGTGCTAATTCTACCACCAACCTATGTCAAAGGGTTGGAATGTTATTTTTTTCCCACACACATTGTACTTCAGGCATGAATTCACAGATTCTGGCATATGTCACTGCCAAACAACAACCCAATATGTGTTCAGCAACATCTCCCGAGTACAGGGATAGCACCCATGCATAGGTTTGTTTTTTGGCTAGACGGCAACATTTGTGAGATGTGCATCTCAAAATTCCAACTTAGAATTTTGACATGTAGTCAACCTGCGTCCGTGTCCTATATTGGATATATCTTTGAAGCCAGCCAATGTAATTTACCCCCACCAAACCATATCTTTTTTAATGGTAGACACCCATCACTCCTTGTGGCAAGGGCTCAGCAGCCACCGATACATCACTAGATGCTGTATCAGAAAACTGACCAGGGTCAAAATTGAACCCTGAGTCCGCGGCCTCAGAATCAGCAGTGATCTCGAGCAAAGAAGGGGTTAATAGCTCTTAGAAAAGCCTATCTAGTAATGTAATACATTACAGTACAAATAAATTAATCCATAAAACGGTGCAGACAGCAAAACATACTGTTGCTGTGCAAGATTACTGCTTATACAGTGATGAATGGCAGGGAAGGGGTTAAAACACAGTGAAAGATTTTCATAAAACCTGACAAGTCAAAAAAAAAATTATTTTATATCACCAATACTGATCTGTCTCTTTCCGTCACAAAAATGTAAGTGAGGAGAGGGAGGCAGATCAATATTTGTGAATATTGATCCGACCAATTTTGATCTGACCAGGGCGAATGGTGAGCTTAACTGAGCAATCACCAAACCACCTTTGCCACTAATTCGCTGTTACTGATCGCTATGCGCTCAGACAGCTTAAAAAAAAATCTCAAGTATTTTTACTTTACACGTAATCCCCTAGCGGGTGTGTGTAAAAATAAAAATAAAAAAAAATATGCAAGATCAGTGGCAGGGAAGGGGTTAAAGGCAGGGAATTGCTTTAATACCATTTTTTTAATTGTTTTATTATTTGTGTGTTGTGTATTTATTATTTTTTTGTACTTTTACTTACTTTTAAAACTTTGATCTGTCTCTCTCCCTCACTAAAAAAAATGTGGGGAGAGGGAGGCAGATCCTAACTGGTCAGATCAATATAGGGTTAATATTGATCTGACCAGGCAGTGGGGGTGCTCATCTGAGCATCCCCACTGCTTGTCAGTGTGCCTGCAGTCACTGATTGCCTCTGTGAAGAGGCAATCGTGTGACTGCAGGAAGAGCACAGGAAGCAGGTACTTCCTGCCTCCTGTGCTCTTGCCCTTAGAAGGGCAGCGCCATCTTGGTCTTGCTTTTTTTTTTGTGTTCCTGATTTCCTCGACTTGCGAGGCAATCAGAAACACTTACTGAGCATAAGAATCAAAAAATTTGCATCCTATGCTCGTTTTTTAATGCCCGTCGTTTTAAAGGCACTGTGCCTTTAAAACCGGCATTTCAATCGCTCTCCGGAGCGATCGAAATACCGACGGGCATTTTTTTCAGTACGGAAGCATCGTTATAATACCATTAGAGCACTGAAAGCGGAAAAACTCCGCTTTCAGTGCTCGTTTTGACACAGGACGGACTAGGTCCGTCCTGTGTCACTAACGCCTCGGCACACAGGACGGACCTAGTCCATCCTGTGTCGCCAAGGGGTTAAAACAAAACAAAAAATACACAATTGCAGTACAAAGGAATAAGTGCCACTGCCTCCAAAATGAGGTTTTGAGGAGTGCATAAGACTCAATTTTAGTAGTCCAGTCAAAATGTAAATATTTTCAATGTTTTTGATCCAAGTTTAATCTGATTCCCTAAACAATGGTAAAATGCATACATCAAAAAAAAAAAAATACTGTTCAATCCCAGTAGAATAGCTTTATGGAAATTGAAGGACCTTAAAATATATAGTTATGTATAGTGGTATATAACAAATGGTAAAAAAAGAATCCTAAATAAAATTACAATGTACAACATTTTATACAAAGGCACTGAAAAAGTCACTTTAGTAGTAGCTTGTTTAATGAATGTGTCACTAACTCCATATAAATTTCATGAGATAAGGATGGAGTCCTCTCTCACATCTGCTTAAACACAAAAGATCATAAAAAGGATAGTCTCCAGAGAATGCTTGTATACAATACAAAAGCCACTTGTTACAATAAGGTCTGTTTGAAAGGCATTGAGGCTCAAATCAATCTTTGCTTTCCAATTACAGTATGTGGGAAGGAGGTTTTGTATGTGAATAAATAAAGTAAAAGCTAAGCTATTGAACACTTTTTACAATACATCTTGTATTATACATGTGAACTCGGTCAGTGGGTGTGTTAACCTGGGAAACAAACATCTCAGGATTTTTTATGATAACTACTCAGAGTTAACAATATATACAATTTCAAAATTACTAAGAATATTAAAAAAAACTGTTTATAGTATTAGTTGCTAGATGAGATTATTTATATCTGTTCTCTTATTGTCTTCAGAAAGGTAGTTGTAAATCCTTGTTATTTGAAAGCACATGTTTTAGTTCATTTGTGGTCATTGGACCTGATTTAATGACCTAAAATATCACTTATCTCAATTTTTTTAATTCAAATGTCTCTATCGCAGCCAGACTAAAAAAAACTAAAAATTGCCCCGGGGCCCCCTGACCCCACCATGCATCTCCACCCCAGAAATGCCACTTACATGCCTCCCAACTGATCCACTTTGTGCCTGGCCTTGTCTTATATCTGGGATAGCTTTATACCTATCCCATGCATGCTTAAACTCCTTCACTGTATTAACTTCTACCACTTCTCTTGGAAGACTATTCCATACATCCACTACCCTCTCAGTGAAGTAATACTTTCATTAGTCCCTGACCTTATCTTATATCTAGAGTAGCTTTATGCCTATCCCATGTATTCTTAAACGCCTTCATATATTAACCTCTCATCCATCACCCTCTCAGTAAATATTACTTTTCTGAAAATAAAAAAACATTAAAATATTTCCATCCTTTTCAAAATCTTGAGGTGGACCCCAAATATATGTAACTAGCATCTATACTTATATGAACTTTTTAATATTATATTCAACTATTTTCATATGTAATGAAAACGTTATTGAAAAATTGTTAATTTCTTATTTGTATACGTTTCCCTGCACCCACATTGCACCTAGAGGTCTTAACACAGCACTATACATTACCCACAGCACTTAGCTTGTACTCATATTGCACCCACACGATTTGGCATGCTACAGTCTAAATTTGCCCGCCAGAACATACCACAGTGTCACTTTGTGCCACTGAACTGCCCCTGCAGAACATGCCACTGTCCCTTTCACCCATAGTACATGTTATTTTGCCCCACAGAACATTCCACAGTATCACTTTGGCCACAGCCAATTTTCCCATTAATATGCCACAGCCAATTTTCCCATTATGCCACACTTAGCCTGCCCATTCATATGCTACAGCCAGATTGCCAATATGCCACTGACAATTTTCCCATTAATATACCACTATTCACATGCCCATTAATATGCCACAGCCAGATTGCCAATATGCCACTATTAAGCTGCCAGTTATTTTGCCCATTTGCCTGTGTTATTTTGCCCATTTGCCAGTTATTTCCCAATTTGTCAGTTATTTGCCAGTGTTATTTTGCCCATTTGCCTGTTATATTGCTTATTTGCCAGTGTTATTTTGCCAATTTGCCAGTTATTTTGCCTATTTTCCAGGGTTATTTTGCCAATTTGCCAGTTAATTTGCCTATTTTCCAGGGTTATTTTGCCAATTTGCCAGGTATTTTGCCTATTTGCCAGTGTTATTTTGCCCATTTGCCAGTTATTTGCCTCTTATTTTGCCCATTTGACAGTGCTATTTGCCCATGTGCCAGTGTTATTTTGCCCATTTGCCATTCATTTGCCCATTTGCCATTTATTTGCCCATTGCCAGTGTTATTTTGTCCATTTATTTGCCCATTTGCCCGTTTAATTTGCCCATATCCCCCCTCCAACTTACCTGGATGCTGCTCGGCCATCTCGCAGACGCTGCGTGCAGGAAATACAGCCACCGAAAGTGACGTTTCCGGTGGCTGAGACGATGGATGCGGATCTCCCGGCTGCTGCCCGATAGTGACTGTCTCCGTGTGAGACAGTCACACGGGCAGCGGGGGCCCACGGGGCAGCTGCCTTGGGCCCCAAGAATGAATGGGCCCTTGGCAGCTGTCTGGTTTGGCCGCACTTTTTTTTTTTTTTACATTTTTTTTTTGTGTGCAGGGGTCGACAGGGCAGCCGGGCCCCTGGAGTGACGGGCCCGGTTGCAGCTGCGACCCCTGCACTAATGGTAGGAACGCCACTGATTGCCGCTCATGGTATTCAATGGTAAGAGATAAAAAAATTAGGTCATTGAATAGATCCCATTATTTTGACAGTACATGTGCAGGGCCGGTAAACGTGTGCAGGTCTTATGACTATTGTGACAAACCACCTCTTTTACATATAGGATTTTGCCACCGATCTTGCAAAAAACCACAGCCTTCTAGGGTATACAAAGTCCAGGACACATTCAGTTCGGTTTTCCTTTTCTTTATTCGTTAGGAAAACAGCTGCTTCAAATAATAATAAACAAAAACAAAATTCCTTGCTCTTACTTGAGCTCTTACTAGACAGAAATTTCTATCTATAATTGGGTGGCTTTCCCACTTACCAATTTCTTCAAAAAAACAAAAACAGCTTTGCAATAAACAGAAGTATTGTTTTCAATGTCTCAGCTCTCCTAGCTGACCTTTTTTTTCTTCCCCCTTGTAGCAGGCTGATCTCTTTTTTTTAAAGGCCTGTCTGCTAATTGACCAGCTACAGGTGAGTGCCAATTAGGAAACTCTGTAGTCAAATCTAAATCCTGGTCTGTTACACAGCAACTAGTGCTGTTGGAGCATTGGCCCACCCTGCTCTCCAAATACTCCGCCCCAGGGACCCATACCGTGGTTTGCAGAGCATCAGCAAGGTATATTGCAAACTTTAACATCCCTCCCTGGGGCATTTAACTGAAAATTATCAGGTTACTGTTGAGCAAATCAGGCCTGATGTATCTTCCATCAACCACGATTCCACTTTTTCGCTCACACTATCCACTGCAGATTCCTCAAAATTATATCATTTTACCTATACATGTGCTTGCAATTTGGCTGACACAATTCATATATGTAAAGCTTTCTTGCTCAAGGCAACTAGGGGCCCTGCAAACCAATTTTAACATTCTTACTGGTCTGGAGATACAATGATATTCTGACTTGTTAGGTGCATGGTTACATAACAGGTATTCGTTAATAGGTGAACAGAATTTTACTAATTTTGCACTGAAAGGAGCTTTACAAGAATTCCTTGGTTATTTTGATAGAGTTCTGCAACATCACAGTGACTCATGAGGTGCTGGAGCCAGATGCCAATGGAAAAATATATAATAACAATAAAAGACTTGGGACTTCAGACTTGGGAATCGTGCAGTTTATTTTATTTAGCACACAAAATGTATATCACTGACCATCAGGATACAAAAAGGTAGAGTTTGTATGCCAGTGCTATAACCGTTTTTCAAGTAGCAGTGCAATGTAGAAAAAACCGAGAAGATGAAAAAATACAAAAACAAAGTATCTGCAAAAGAACAGACTAACAGTCCCAAAACCTTGGCCAATATAACTGATATCACTCATAGACATGAGTTTCAAAAAATATTGTGCAGATATATATATATATATTTTTTTTGCAAACAATGAGCAGTGATAGATTGCAATCATTTAACAAAAACCTTTGGATTCATAACTATAAAATGCTCTTGTTTGCTACTGAAAATAGGATGGATCTCACCCAATCAGCAAGAAACGTATGTCTGCTTGTAGAGGATATCAATTAGACATGTGCATTCGTTTTCGGACGAATGTATTTTCGGACGAAAATAGCATTTTCATCCATTCGTCCGAAAAACGAATAACGAAAATTTTAACTAACAAAATCCGAATGAACGAATGGTTAATAAACGAAAATCATTCGTTCATTCGTCCATTCGTCCATTCGTGCTATTGGCATTCTAAACCGAAATAGAGTCGGTTTACAATACCAATAGCATTGTACTACATTCCATAAACCGACATGAATGACTTTCGGTTTATGGAATGCATGTAATGCTATTAGCTTCCTATAAACCGAAATTGAGTTCCCATTCATACGAATAGGTCAATTGACCTATTCGTATGAATGGGGACTCTTTCGGTTTATAGAAAGCCAATAGCAGCATGTATTCTATAAGCCGAAAGTCTTTAAAACAAACGACGTTCGGTTTATAGAATACATATAATGCTATTGCTGTTCTATAAGCCGAAAGACATTCGGCTTATAGAACAGCAATAGCATTACATGCATTCTATAAACCGAACGTCGTTCGTTTTAAAGACTTTCGGCTTATAGAATACTATTGGCATTCTATAAACCTAACTAGAGTCCCTCCTCATTCATAAGAATTTCTTATGAATGGGGACTCGACTCTAGTTCGGTTTATAGAAAGCCAATAGTATTCTATAAGCCGAAAGTCTTTAAAACGAACGACGTTCGGTTTATAGAATACATGTAATGCTATTGCTAAACTATAAACCGAACGACTTTCGGTTTATAGAATAGCCATAGGATTACATGTAGTACATAAGCCGAAAGTCTATAAACCGAAAGTCGTTCGGTTTATAGGCTGTCGGCATTTAACTATACAGAGACAGAGTCTCCATTCATAAAATTATGAATGGAGACTTTGTCTCCGTGTAGTAAAATGCCGAAAGTCTATAAACCGAACGATCGGTTTATAGACTTTCGGCTTATGTAATACATGTAATCCTATGGCTATTCTATAAACCGAAAGTTCGGTTTATAGAATAGCAATAGGAATACATGTATTCCATAAGCCGACAGCCTATAAACCGAACGTTCGGTTTATAGGCTGTGGGCATTTTACTAATAAGAGACAGAGTCTCCATTCATAAAATTATGAATGGAGACTTTGTCTCCGTGTAGTAAAATGCTGACAGCCTATAAACCGAACGTTCGGTTTATAGGCTGTGGGCATTTTACTACACGGAGACAAAGTCTCCATTCATAATTTTATGAATGGAGACTCTGTCTCCGTGTAGTAAAATGCCCACAGCCTATAAACCGAACGTTCGGTTTATAGGCTGTCGGCTTATGGAATACATGTATTCCTATTGCTATTCTATAAACCGAACGACTTTCGGTTTATAGAATAGCCATAGGATTACATGTATTGCATAAGCCGAAAGTCTATAAACCGAACGTTCGGTTTATAGGCTGTCGGCATTTTACTACACGGAGACAGAGTCTCCATTCATAAAATTATGAATGGAGACTTTGTCTCCGTGTAGTAAAATGCCCACAGCCTATAAACCGAACGTTCGGTTTATAGGCTGTCAGCATTTTACTACACGGAGACAAAGTCTCCATTCATAATTTTATGAATGGAGACTCTGTCTCTTATTAGTTAAATGCCGACAGCCTATAAACCGAACGACTTTCGGTTTATAGACTTTCGGCTTATGTAATACATGTAAACCTATGGCTATTCTATAAACCGAAAGTCGTTCGGTTTATAGAATAGCAATAGGATTACATGTATTCCATAAGCCGAAAGTCTATAAACCGAAAGTCGTTCGGTTTATAGACTTTTTGCTTATAGAATACAATTAATACTATTGCCTTTCTATGAACCGAACGAGAGCCCCATTCATAAGAATTTCTTATGAATGGGGCTCTCGTTCGGTTTATAGAAAGCCAATAGTATTACATTGTATTCTATAAAACGAACGAAAAAAATTAACGAAACGAAAATAATGAACGAATTTCGTCTGAAACGAATGCACTAATGAACGAAATTCGTTTTAGACGAAATAAATAACATTTTCGTCCGAATGGACGAAAACGAAACGAAAATTTTAGTTTTGCACATGTCTAATATCAATAGTGTCCAGACGGTGAGCATTGAGAGCATCCAAATAATATAAAGAGACAAGCTGCACTTCGGTAATCAGAAGAAGAAGTGGGGATTGTGTAGCCGGAGATGCATGCAAGGATCTTCACTGGCCTTGTAAAGACTGAGTTGTCCATGACAGGCCTGTTTTTTTTTTCATTTGCTGTACTGCCTTTGATTAAGACCCAGCTGTCATGTTTCGAAATGTCAGGCTAACCATTAAGTGATATTTTCAACTTTATTCTTAATTTAACCTTTTGAGTGCTGGGTTTGCACCTGTGGATGTTTTTAAGGCCCATCTGCTACTCTGGCACCTGCTCACAAATCAATTTTCTTTCTTTTGTGTCCAAACATCTACCTCTATTTTTGCTGTCACCTCTCAATATGATTTTTACTGCAATGTGTTTTTGAGACTAAGTCAAACTTGGGTGCCGATTTTGACTTACTCTCAAAAATCGCTTTGATCATTTCACCTCCCATTACTTTCAATGGGGAAGATTCGAACCTGGAGTTTTTTCTATGTCAAACTTTGGTGTCTCAAAAGTTGACCTCCAAAGTCAACATCCGCGAGTTATTCTCAGATTTTAGTGAAAAGACCCAATAGTGTAACTAGGTTCACAGGAAGCCTTACTCATAATAAGCTTGTTAGTTATACAGTAAAAAGGTGCACTCTGACAAGGCCCTCTCCAACATCGTGATATGTTACCTTAACAAGGGGGAGTATGAAACACATTTTCCGCTTCTAAATGTTTTTCACTGTTTAAAGAGATGGTATTACTGTTATTGAGAAAACTATTTTTGTTTTTCATTGTTTTGGCTGAATGAGTGACTATACTTTCATGTGAACCATGTGTTTGTTTTTTCACAGCACCGTTCAATGATGGCTTTTGGGCACTAGCCCAGATACATGATGAACCATCATCCTCTATGGATAAGGTAGCCAGTGACAAATAGGAGAAGGTGCCACTTTCTATATCTTGTTTTGATAAAATTGTATTGGAAAATGTAAAATGAAGGCGTTTAGGTCTAATTGGGAAAATGTAGAACCCAGACATGCTGTGTGATATAATGATTTAGTACAGATACTAATACATATATAGATGTTTTTTTTATTATTTGGATCCCATTACAAGAAACCACAAAAAAAATTGTGCACTTTTCTCTATCTTTCTCCTCTCTTGCTCTCTCTTCTTCATCAAGGCTAATTATACTAAAACATAAAACTGAAATGGTAATACATCCAGTAGGTGAAGTATATATGATTTATTAAGCAAAGTTTACGGTCTGGTTTCTGTGGGAGACTTGAAGCTATAATAGTGATAACATACACAGTTGGGGACATAGAGGAGGAGAGTTCTCTGGTACTGTATTAAAGATATAGACTCTCTCTCTTGGTTGCCCATTACTGGCTATTTAGGTATATAGTCGCTTCACGTAGCCCAGAGTATGGGGGGCAACATCAAATAAAAAGAAAATACCAATAGAACAGTTTCCCCCCTATCTCCATCTTTTACATATATTTACATACCGACATTGTAAACAGAAAAAAAAAAACATTTCTAGGTTGTTATATTTGGGATCTCTATCTCCTGTGGTGGCTGCAGGATAGTAGGGCTAACGAGGGAATATGTATTTCTGTTTGGCTCTAGTGAGAATTAAAGGTTGAATGAATGTGACGAGTATTTTATGAGGGCCCGGTGGAGAAGAAATTTTAAAGGTAGGAAAATGGAACAAACTGCAAACCACAGTCCAGTGAGATTTTTAGAATCCCTGATAGATAAAGTAGAGCTGATAAAAAGACGGACTTTGATATTTGGTGGAGATCTGAATTGTCTGGTCGACCCAAAGGTGGACCGTAGTTCACATGGACATAAAACAGACAGAGAACGTAAAACTACACCACCAAATATCCAACAGTTCTTGAACAAAAACACACTGTATGACTGCTGGAGAGTATACTACCATACAATAAACCGGATTACACCTTCTTTTCTAACTTACACCAGACATATTCACGCATTGATTATTTCTTGACAAACCCACAAGCTCTGAATACGACAATAAGTACTAGAATAGGATCCATCACACGGTCGGACCATGCCCCAGTCTTTATGGAAGTCTTAAACAACTTACACTACAAAATTAGGAATAAATGGAGGCTCAATGAAAATCTTCTAAAATATGAGCAAAATATACAACACTTAGATAAAGAAATATAACAATTCCTACTATCCAATGACAACGGTGAAACTTCAGATATTGTATTATGGCTGACTTTTAAGGCACATCTGAGGGGCCTATTAATTCAACTACGCTCAAGAAATAAGAAAGAAAATGGGGCAAATCTTGCAGAACTATACGTTACCCTGGCAAATCTGGAAAGAGCTAATAAGGCCATAATACATATTACAACAACCCTAAAAATAAAGACAAATAAAGCTGAAATTGCCATAAAGGAAACAGAAAAGAATTAACCGCTTATTGATATATCTGAAACAAAACTGGTATTACTCTAGCAACAGAGTAGGGAAGTTCTTAACAAATAAATTGAAAAACAAACGGAAAAATGAAACCATTCGGAAAATCACAGTTAATGCAAACATGCACTTAACCCTAAGGCAATTACCAACCCATTAATGTCCTACTATAAAACATTATATAATATTCCAGGGCCTCCTGAACCTGTTTGAGACATGGAAGCTTTTCTTAGCGGGCTGAACCTCCCTCAAATTTCAAACCAACAAAGGGAAGCCCTTAACAAACCTCTGTCATTATTCGAGGTAAACACATCTATTAAAGATTTAAAACCAGGTAAATCTCCAGGCCCAGGCGGTTTCTCAACATTATTTTTCACAAAATTCCAACAAATTGTAGCTCCAATGTTGTTGAAACAGAAGTGCAACAGATAACACCAGGAAAATACAAAATTTGATACAAAAGCCAAAGAACAGAAGATCGGGGTCACTTTTATAGCACTGGATGCTGAAAGGCTTTCGACCGCATAGACTGGAAATAAATTGAGACAACTCTACAGATGTTTGGTATTACTGGACTCTTTTATGAATGGATGATGGCCCTGTACATGAATCCAACAGCAAAGGTGGTGGGTCCAATGTTAGATTCTGAGAGGTTTTCCATCATAAATGGCACCAGCCCACTGTCACCACTGCTGTACGTGCTGAGCAGGGCCGATCCTAGGGTCACGGGCGCCTGGGTGCAGGTTTTCCTTTGGCGCCCAAGGGTGGGCGTGGCTATATTATGAACTCCTCCCCTTTAGACATTTCTGTTCCAGACATGCCCATTTCAATATTGGGGAGAGAGAAAACTGTATTTTAATGTAAAGGACCAACGTTTATTTTAAATAAAGATATATATTTGGCCATAATACTGTGTAGTGGTTTTATTTATTTCTATGATGCTCAGCCAGCAACATGGGAGACTTTTTGCTGGCTAGCAAAATGAGTTTTAACTACCGTTCCCATGATTCCCAACCAGCCAAAGTCTCTCATTAGTCTGGCTGAGCATCATTGGAAAAGAAGTACATAAGGAGTGATAAATAATATTCCACCAAGTCAGTCACTCACGTGTCTCTCTCTCTCCCCATACCCTCATGTCTGTCTGTCTCTCCCCGTACCCTCATGTCTATCTCTCCCCATACCCTTGTGTCTGTCTGTCTCTTCCCCATTCCCTCATGTCTGTCTCTCTCTCCCCGTACCCTCATGTCTGTCTCTCTCTCCCTATTCCCTCATGTCTGTCTCTCTCTCCACTCATGCTCCATGTCTCTCTCCCTCCACTCATGCTCCATGTCTCTCTCTCTCTCCATTCCTCTCTCTCTCTCCATTCATGCTCCATGTCTGTCTGTGTATCTCTCCACTCATACCCCATGTCTGTCTCTCCCCTCATCCCTTATAACTTTTTCCATCTCTATCTTTCTGTTCTCCATGCTGGCCTCTTGTACACACAGTCATACATAAACACACACAGTCACACAAACACATTTACACACTTAGTCACCCACACAGACATACATTTACACAAACACCCTTATACACACTGTCACACACATACATAAATAAACACAGTCATACATAAATACACACAGTCACACAAACACAATTACACACTTAGTCACCCTCACAGACATACATTTACACAGACACCCTTATACACACATACATAAATACACAGTCATACAAAAATACACACAGTCACACAAACACAGCCACCTTTACACACTTAGACATAGGATACACTTGCACACTTGACACTCATGTACACACACTTACACAGACAGTAACACACACATAGTTATACACATTGACACACACATACACACTTATACACAAACATTTACACAGACAGTAACACACACATAGTTATACACATTGACACACTTATACACATTCACAGACACTTCCACACTTTCTTTTTTTATTTTATATTTTAACACCCCCCAAACCCCTCCAATTACCTCCTCCTTCTTGTTAGTCCAAGCACAGAGCAACGGGGGAAAGCTCCGCCCCCGTCGCGTTCTGTGATTGGCTGCAGGGAGGAGGATGTTCTCTATGGTGTCTTGGCAGATACTCTAGAGAACGTCCTCCTCCCGGCAGCAGCCAATCACAGAACGCGACGGGGGCGGAGCTTGCCCCCGTCGCGCTGTGCTTTCTTTAACAAGGAGGAGGACAGCAGGGAGAGAGCTCCCTGCTTCAGCGCCTCTCCTCCCGTGCGCCTGGGCGCGGTGCACCCCGTGCACCCGCCCAGGATCGGCCCTGGTGCTGAGTATAGAGCCTCTGGCCACCAGTATTAGACACTCTACTAAAATCACAGGCATAAAAATTGGACCAGAATCATATAAGTTATCCTTATCCACGGATGATGTGCTTCTGTCCTTGAGCTTGAATTGCTCAGGACTAGATATAATCTGAGACAGAGAGGACAAAACATTGATTACTTGGGCATCAAACTGAATATGGACCTGAATGAGATGGTGGATTATAACTACAGTCTGTTACTGTTAGAGATTAAGAAGCAATTGACTAGCTGGCAGGGCCTGGAGATTTCCTGGTTGGGCCGAATAAACACGATTAACGCATACATAATTCCAAAAATCTTATAGTTAGGACAATCCCAATAAGGGTGAACTTTAAATTTATAAATAGTGTTGAGCGAACCCAAACCGCACTGTTCGGGTTCGTACCGAACATTACGTTTTTTGGACCCCGTACACGGACATTCCACTGTATGTCCGTGTTGGAGTTCGGGGTTCGGCGATTACATTGTATGTAATGCAATTGGCTTTCTATAAAACGAAAAAGAGTCCCCATTCATAAGAAATTCTTATGAATGGGGACTCTATTTCGGTTTATAGAAAGCCAATAGTATTACATGTATTCCATAAGCCGAAAGTCTATAAACCGAACAACATTCGGTTTATAGAATAGCAATAGCATTACATGTATTCTATAAACCGAAAGTCTATAAACCGAATGTCGTTCGGTTTATAGACTTTCGGCTTATGGAATACATGTAATGCTATTGGCTTTCTATAAACCGAAATAGAGTCCCCATTCATAAGAAATTCTTATGAATGGGGACTCTATTTCGGTTTAAACAATAAACAATACTCTTTTTACTATTAACAAACTAAAAACAAAATGCAATATAGAGAACTTTCTATTAACCTCTACTCCAGTATAAGCCATCCAATGCTCTATGATTAATATAAACCTAAAAACATGAATACAAATAGGGATAACACAACTGAATAAAATCACTAGCTGTAATGGTATATTCTCTTTTCCATATCTGCAAAAACAGTATAAGCTACCTTGGTCTGAGACTTTCAATTACCTTAGATAACTATATTAACCAAAAAACTGTGATAATAATTCCATATGTAGAGAAATGGTGGATGGCACATAGAAGAGCAAAGCAAATCTCAAGAACAAACAGACTAATACAACAAATTACATTAGATAAAAATGACCCCCCCCCCCCCCCATTGACTAGATGGGAGACAGACTGAATGTTTGACTCTACTCTTGAAGAATCGCTGCAGGCCAATGTAATCACAGAAAAAGTATACATGCACTAAACTTATTTGAACTTTATTTTAAAATTAAAACGTGCTGGTATTTAACCCCAAAAAGATTAAATAAGATCAATAATTTAAATACAGATAGATGATGGCGATGTTTGATACAAGAAGGCACGATTAGACATATTTGGTGGGACTGTCCAGCATTAGACAACATGAAAAATGCATTAAACAGTCTTCAAGTAGACTTCTTTCAATATCATGATATAATTTTGCCCTGGATGTTCCTTTTCCATTTGGAGATAGGTATATTTAAGAGAACACAACAGAATCTCCTTATTCAAATCTTCACAGCCGTTAAAATTACGATAGATAGATGTTGGAAACAAAGTGGCCCACTACCTTGGGGAGAAGTACTGAGTCAGACAAAGTTCCAATACCTAATGGAAAAAGGATACTTCACGAAACATGATAGATCCCAAGAGTTTGAACAAATATGGGCTACCTGGAAGACCTATCACTAACCGTAAGATTAACATATACACATAATGAAAATGTAAGAAACATCCAAGATAGAAACACAGAAATACCCACATAAACACAAACACACAAATAAACACATTCTTGTTTCCATTATGGGAACCTCTGCTAAATTAAGAAGGAAACAAGCCTGGGGGAAGAATGGTGAATGAATGGGTGGTGAAAGTAGTGAGCAAATAGACTCATTACTGAATATACTCTTTAGTCCAAATTTTGAAAGACATTAAAAGGATTTTAGTACTTACTAACATAAAAATACTAGAAGAGATTATAACCATGTAAGCACTGCACTTATTTATGATGCAAAGCCAGTAAGCAAGACAATAAGGTAACATATAATTGGATATTTACAATGTATAAATACTGTGTTTGGTAAGCTATTTAAAACATAACGCTTGTAACTGACAAAAAAAATAGAATGAATATATTTATCTATGATTCTACATCTGATTAAATGTGCATGTAATGTAATTGAATACATGCAGTAATTTATCTGTTATGAATGCATCTACCAATGTTTTACATCTATTTATATTTATATGTAACTTAATTGAGGTTTATAAATAAGAAATAAAAACAGGAGAAGGTGAGTTTCTGTTATAAAGCAGTTGTTGTTGGGTGACTCTATCATAAGAGGTGTGGAGTTGGACAATAGTGGCTTAGTGAGATGTCTTCCTGGAGCTACTGCTCACAGAGAAAGGAGGCATATTTTTAATTCTATTAAGCAAATCAGGAAGGCGAATTGGATGTACTTGTTCAGTTAGGGACACATGAGTTAGCTTACAATGAGGATTCAGATGTGAAGGCAGTTTTTCATATTTTTGCCAATGACATACGGCAGGTTGTGTCCACACTGTCATTTTCTGAAGTTCTGCCTATGTATTAGACATGTGCATTCGTTTTCGGACGAATGCATTTTCGTCCGAAAATAGCATTTTTTTCGTCCATTCGTCCGAAAAACGAATAACGAAAATGCTAAGCTAACGAAAGCCGAATGAACGAATGGTTAATAAACGAAAATCATTCGTTCATTCGTCCATTCGTAGTACTATTGCATTCTATAAGCCGAAATAGAGTCGGTTTATAGAATACAATAGCATAGTACAGTTACATTACATAAACCTACATAATGAACAACTTTTATGGAATGCATGTAAGTCTATTGGCATTCTATATACCGAACGTTTGGTTTATAGAATAGCAATAGGATTACATGTATTACATAAGCCGACAGCCTATAAACCGAACGTTCGGTTTATAGGCTGTCGGCCTTTCACTACACGGAGACAAAGTCTCTATTCATAAAATGAATGGAGACTCTGTCTCCGTGTAGTGAAATGCCGACAGCCTATAAACCGAACGTTCGGTTTATAGGCTGTCGGCTTATGTAATACATGTAATCCTATTGCTATTCTATAAACCGAACGTTCGGTTTATAGAATAGCAATAGGATTACATATTACATAAGCCGACAGCCTATAAACCGAACGTTCGGTTTTAGGCTGTCGGCATTTCACTACACGGAGACAGAGTCTCCATTCATAAATTTATGAATGGAGACTTTGTCTCCGTGTAGTGAAATGCCAACAGCCTATAAACCGAACATTCGGTTTATAGGCTGTCGGCATTTCACTACACCGAGGCAAAGTCTCCATTCATAATGAATGGAGACTCTGTCTCCGTGTAGTGAAATGCCGACAGCCTATAAACCGAACGTTCGGTTTATAGGCTGTCGGCTTATGTAATACATGTAATCCTATTACTATTCTATAAACCGAACGTTCGGTTTATAGAATAGCAATAGGATTACATGTATTCCATAAACCGAAAGTCTATAAACTGAACGTTCGGTTTATAGACTTTCGGCTTATAGAAAACATGTAGTACTATTGCATTTCTATGAACCGAACGAGAGCCCCATTCAAAAGAATTTCTTATGAATGGGGCTCTCGTTCGGTTTATAGAAAGCCAATAGTATTACACGTATTCTATAAAACGAACGAATAAAACGAAACGAAAATAATGAACGAATTTCTTCTGAAACGAATGCAGTAATGAACGAAATTCATTTTAGATGAAATAAATAAAATTTTCGTCCGAATGGACGAAAATGAAACTAAAATTTTAGTTTTGCACATGTCTACTATGTATCACATTCAGACTGATATGCTGAAGCGTATTAGGGACATTAACTTGTGACTTGGGGAATGGTGTCGGGAGCAAGGATTTGGCTTTGTTTCTCATGGTAGTTCTCTTTGGAATAGAAATGAACTGTATAAAAAAGATTGTTTGCATATTTTTTAAAAGGGAATGAATGTTCTCAGTGAGCAGTTTAGAGGTTTTGTTAGGAGGTTTAGAGGGTGGCAAAAGGGTGATAAAACATCAATCCAATTGCCCCCCAGAATATGGACAGAAGGTGCATGTAGTAAATGTGCTGAAACATGATACATGATACACTTAGAGTCATGTCTACTTTAATCAGCACCTTTAAACTTTAGAAGCATGAAACTAGCATTACCTCAACAGTTACCAAAATTGTAAATGCTGCTTATTTTAACAAAAGTAAGTTCTTAACTATTTAATGAAGTAATTTTCTTTCTTGTATATGACATCTTAAATCAAACTGTAGCAAAAAGTACAGCTGTTAGGTGTTACAAACTGAGGTCTGATTATAAGGCTAGGATCCAGGCCTCCATATCGCTGCAGGATGTCTATGTGCTGCTTGATATGCACAAACATCCTTCAATGCTGCCTTTCACTGCTGCATGTTTTGTGACTCATGTGATCTCTTCACTTTTGGCAATAAAGGGAATCCTCAGAATCTCCTGGATGTCAATCAGTGGTTTCCCATAGAGGTGCATGAGGATGCTAACTGCACATGTGTGGTGACATCGCACAACCATTCTGCCCTCAATTTCCTGCTGTCAAAAAATAAAAAAAGAAGGCAATTACTAGCTTCTGAATGTATTAATGCTCTTCAAATAAGCAAAAACACATGGAACACTTAGAAAGCAAAATATTCCTAAGGGAGGTCTGCATGCATTTGTATTCAATAAAAGCCCTGTGCAATGTACAGGTTAAGCACTAACAGATGAACCAAAGGTAGCTTGCTGCCTGGAGTTTCCCTTTCAGTAATAATAAATAAATAAAAAATAGTAGAAGCATGAAGCTAACATTACTTGAACATTATCCAAAAAGACACATTTGTAAATGCTACTTATTTTGTAAAAAGTAGGTTTTTAACTATGTAATTGAGTTATTTTTTTCTTTTCTATCACATCTTAAATCGAACTGTTGCAAAAGCACAGCTGTTGGGTGTTACAAATAACTTGTTCACTTTTTTACAATGATTTAATGTATTGATTGGTACACGAAATAAAGCCATGTGGGAATGTCAATAGATAATAATAAAGACATACCTTGAAATATAAAAAAAAAAAAAACATTTTCTTTCAAATGGTAATAAAATACATATTGGCAAATAAAAACTAGTTCATGTATAATGACCAGTCTTACATTATTGTTGTACTGGTTATACAATGGCAGTCATGCATTTTTAAACTTAAAAACTTGTTGTCAAATGTTTGCAATTTGCTGATGTTCATTAACAATTACCCAATGTTTTCCTTAATGAGAATTTACTGTAAGCCAAACTTATGTAGTGCTTATAAATTTCTCTTTATGTTATATTTTGTTTTTGAAGGAATATAACACACACTTTTCTGTTCTGCCTGTCAGCATGCTTGCAACTTAAGTGGGGATTTCATATATATTTTAGTATGTTGTGACTTACTCAGCTTTTGATATTGTTGGATTTGTTTTTGTTTTTAAAATGGAAACTTTGTGGGCTCTATTCACTAAAGTAAACTGGAAAGTTAACTGGCAAATGAACTGTAAACATCGGGCATTAAAGGGACAGTCTAGTCACCAATTTAACTTTGGTGCTATTTGTAGGTAATTGTTACCAATACCACATCCCGAATGACTGGTACTAGATCTGTCTCTTTAACAGTAAATCATATAAAACACCCGTGTTCCTGGATTTTGCCATCTCTAATTAATGCAAGAACTCACGCAAGACATTACCAACTTTTGTTTAATTGTGTGCAACTGGAGTATAACTGCCAGGCTGCTGAATATTTGAGGCATGCATCTGAGTTTTAGAATTCTCAGTTTAGTATTAGAATTATTATTAATTATAAGTTTTAAATAATTCCATTAGTTTATGGTTACATTACTCAAACTGTGCTCGATATAACACATGGAGCAAATTAAAAGCAATGAAATTGCAGGCACATATGTAAACACCAATTTTTAATCTGAAGAAAACCAACAGGTTTCAAGAGTGATGGAATTCAGCACATAAAAAGTGGTGAATGGTTATGTTACAGGCAGGAGAGGCAGGATCCACATAGGTGAACGTTTCGGATGGCTCTAGTGAAGCTGAACGTGAAGCGTGGTGTCTTTCATTCAGTTCCGCTTTTGTCTCTATTTCGACAAAAGGCTTGTGAGTGCATTTCGTTATATTTACATTTCATTTATTTGGGACGTATCACACTATTATTTTTAATTTTCTATTTCTAGTTCATTTTCCATTTATTTGTAAGTATATATTTATTTATACACTCATTCGGTGTATTTTTAGGTGCAGCTTGCATTGGGTTCATCCTTTATTTTTTGTCTATATTTCCAGTATTTTTGGTGTGTGCATTACTTCTGTTGCCTAATTTTTTGTCCATCTCCCATAATCTTCGTTTTTTCTTATATTACTCAGTACCTGACTGATCTTGCTTTCTCAATTTTTTATACGTTTGCCAAAATGCCAGAACTGTTGCCATTTTCTGTTTGTTTTGTGGTGCAAATGATGAAGTTCTTGGCAGCACATCACTCATCCCTCCATGTGACAAAATAACAGAATATGGGGTCTGGCAGTAGATTGTAGTTCAATGAAAAATAAAAACAAACTCTGCATGACAAAGGTTTCTCTAGCCACACATTTGATGCTGAAGTACTAAATCATCAGAGCACTGAGCTTTGTGCAGCTTTGATTTGAGGATGTGTAATCAAAGTCCAATTCAATATGAAAAAGGAAAGAGAAAAATTTAATCGGTCAGTTTTAAAATATGGGTATTTGTTGATGGTTCTTCATAGGAAAACTTTTGACAAGTAAACCATAAATGATCTATTCTATGCCACTGCATCCTGGATATTTCAGATACAAAAGAAAAGATTGAAAAGCAGGTGTATAATTAAAGTAGCGTGTGCTGACATTGTATCCTATATTGCCCCATAAGTGTTTTAGATCTGTCTTTTTTTTTTCCTTTTATATATCCCTAAAGTATATTTTACAGATGGCAGTATGCTGTGAAAATTACTAAATCTATCAAATTGTCAGTTTCACCATCTGCAGAAGTATTCTGGGTTTCTGTAAGGCAATGTAAAAATAGCTACATTTAAATGCTACTTTTGTTATTTCTCTGAAGAATTTAAACAGCTATACTAAAGATGATTTGGAAAATATATGAGTAGAAAAATAATTAAAAGAAAAAACAGAACAGGACAATAATCTAAAATTTAACACAAATATATCTGGTACCGGGAACACATTTAATAGTTTTTTTTACAGTGTCCAGTGCACCGGTAATATCCTTTAGATCCTTTGGGACATTGAATGAACAGATGAACATATGTTCTGTATTATTCTTCAATAGATTTTATATCATTGGGTCAAGGGAATAAAACATAATCAGTGATATTTATTAGCAAGACTATTATTATATCAGTTTAACCTAGTGATTTAAGATCCACTGGACAATATTACACTTTTGTTATAATATCTCACTGGATCCTTTTTAGGATATCTCCACATACAACACAGCACACAAAATGACTGGCTACAAATAGAAACATATTTTCAATGTCAGCACATACATTCTTAAAGATACAGTGATTGAATTTTGTGTGAAGTTACTATAAATGTTTTATTATCAAGAAGCAGTAAAGTAATGGCTGCATATTTTGTTTGCCTTCGTTATTAAGAACATTTTTTAAAGAATTATTCAGAAAAACATTACAAAAAATATAGTATATATATATATATATATATATATTTGTGGTCAGGGCATAAAGCCGTAGCAATAGTAACCTAAGACAAACAAGGAAGGAAAAGGTCAGTTGTGGTGTGCCGTAACTGACGAGGTAGAAGGCCTGAAATAAAAGAGGGCCTACCTTAAGAAATGCTTATAAAAGGAGGTGTGGTGGGTGGGACAACTCACCAGACCTATGACGGTAGTGAGGGAAGGGCTGGTGCCCCTTAAGAAGGGGAACCAAGCCCCTCCCACAACTTTAGGCCCCGCCTTCCATTTGTGGTCAGGGCATACAGCTGTAGCAATAGTAACCTAAGACAAACAAGGAAGGAAAAGGTCAGTTGTGGTGTGCCGTACAAATACATCATATTACATCACATAATCATATTCTTAAATGCCAGGCGCACCTCTTGTACTGGCTGAGGAATGTATCTAGTGTAAGCCGTGGATTTCCATCGGCCTAATATTTTAATGATGTGCGCCGGGATATTCCTTTTAGAAGCTGTAGTAGCTGCTCCTATCCTGAATGAGTGACCAGAATAGTTTGCTGGGTTCAAGCCTAACCGAACCAACAACATTCTAACGTAGAGCATGAACTTATTCGTAGGGAGTCTATTACTGTGTAAGGCTAGCAGTGGTTGTGTTGGAGCCATTGTAACGATGGAGAGGTATTTGTCGAAAACTTCCACCGGACACCATTTATTACTAGTGGGGTAATATGGAATAGTGACCCTCTGTCCTTTGGTGCTAGTTTTTGTATGGTGTAGGAACAGTATGGTGATTTGACCAGGTTTGACCTGGTGATGAAATGGGGGGAGTTGTAGGTAGCAGTGGTAAATTCTTTGGGCCGAAGAAAACCGTAAAAAGCCAAATAGATGGCGGTTTTAATGACATGGTTAGTATGAGTTTCGAATGGCGAGGTGTCTAACAGGTTTGACAGTGACTGAAACAATAGATCGTGGATGGGTAATCTGGATGGTGTGGGTATAGGGGTGGAGTCCTTGATACCCTCAAGTATGGCTTTCACTTGGTAGGATGATAGGAAGCGTTGTCTATTAGGTCAAGTGGTGAGGATGTGATGTTGAATACCGGTGATATATAACTTAATGGTATTGAATGATAGTGTTAGGTGAAGGTGGCAAAAGGAAATAAATGCAATCATTGTCTCCATGGAAAAATGGTCTGTGATATGAAAGTCCAGCAAGAATCTATTCAAAATATGAAAAGCCCTGCCATATGCCTTCCTGGTGTTATCGGAGAGACCAAGTTGAGAAAGTTGGTGCCCGTGATTGAGTAGTTTTTCAGTCCCAAACCATCTCCTGCCACTGCGGTACCGGGGTTGGTATCAGAGTAGCTGTAGGAAGTGCCGCCCGGAACTCCTGAAACCGAGATCGCGATAAGTGATCAGCAGCGATATTCAGAACCCCAGGCACATGTATGCAAGTTAAGAGAAAACGGTGTTTTGCAGCTAGCCACGTGAGAGTCCTCATAAAACACATGATGGCTAGGGACGAGGAACGACCCTTATTTACAATATGGCACGTTGCCATGTTGTCCGAGAAGCAACGCACCGTATTCCCAGACCAGCAAGCTCCCCACTTAACTGCTGCTGCCACAATTGGGTAAAGCTCAAATAATGCCGAGGTGTCCTTGAACCCAGGGATCTCAGTAATTTCCCCCGGCCATTTACCCCACATCCAATCATTGCCACAAATGGCGGCAAATCCAGAAGTGGCAGCGGCATCCGTCCAGACAGACACCGACCTATCTGTCCATACTGGAATAAAAATGCTTTTCCCATTCCAATTCAGCAAGAATTCCCTCCACATGCGTAGGTCAGCGGTGGCATGTATATGTAACGTAACGCGGGAGGAATCAGATTGTAATAGGGGAAATAAGCCAAGTAATCGGGATATGAATGCTCTCCCCTGTGGAATAATTTTCATTGCAAAATTAAGTGACCCCCAACAGGGATTGCAACTCCTTCCTATTACAAGAACCCCCTGCAAGGTAATGGTCAATGGCTGAAAGGACGCAGTCAATTTTCTCCCCGGGGAGGCTGGCCTGCATATGCACAGAGTCCAGCACCACCCCCAAGAAGTTGATGATGGTATCCGGGCCCTCAGTCATTGTTGGTGAAATAGGAACTCCTAGTTGTGTGAACAATCGTGTTATAGAAAGGAGGCTACTGGGTGGTAACAGGTTACTTTCTATGGTCAGAAAATCGTCTAGGTAATGGATAACGGTGGGGCATGTACAGATGTTTAGCAGCATCCAGCACAACGTCTCAGCAAATATATCAAAAATCCTGGGGCTGCTCTTGGAACCAAAAGTGAGACGCGTGAAAAAATAATATGAACCTTGCCACTTAACACCATGTAAATGCCACAGGGACGGATGGATGGGGAGTAATTTAAATGCATTCACAATATCCGTTTTGCTGAGCCATGCCCCTACCCCAGCCGAGAGGATAGCAGTGACGGCATTATCTATGGTAGCATATTGGAGAGAAAATTCTTCTGATGGAAGAGGCGAGTTAAGACTTGGGGTAGGAGATGCATGGGGAGCAGAGAGGTCAAGAATTAACCTTTGTTTATTGGATGATTTACTTGTGACCAGTCCTATGGGGTTAGTTCTCCAAACCGCGAAAGGCGGGGAGTCAAAAGGGCCAATTAAGAATCCCTGTTCAATTTCTTTCTGGAGAAGTAGGTCAATTGTGTCGGGAGCGGCCTGGGCTGTCTGTAAGTTTTTACACTCTAAGATTCCAGTAGGCATATGAATAATACCCGTATGAAACCCCAAGGTAAACCCTGCCACCAAAAAATTCTACAAGATGTTGAGATGGGTGACCACCCAATAACTCTTTCAGCAGGGAGACATTAAGAGTCGAAAGGTACTGTTTGGGATAAAGTTTATTAGGGCACATTACTTTAGAGTGAGCCCGGAAACATTGGGAGCAGACATGGAGTAGTCTGCAGGCACTGTATCCGCAAGCGCCAGTGTTAAAATTGTTACAAACTTGGGATTTTCCCAAAAACACTATATCATGTCCCAGTTTGTCTTTCAGCACCCTGCCTGTTCTCCCAGTGGGCATCATATTAGTAGGGGGAAATAAGGAATTGACCTCTGGAGAGGTAGGGCAAAGATTAGCCGTGTGGGAGTTGGATGAACAAATAGCACACGCTGGGGCTTTAAGGCCTGCAAAGTGTCGACAAAACAGCTCCGTATCAAGCACACCCCAATCAGATTGATAATTGAACTGGGATAGAGCAGCCAATGCCTTTGCGGAAAACGCACGGTGGTAGTCGTAAAAAGACGTACCACCGTACTTATGCCCCAAATCCACCAGCTTGTGGAGATATAGGTCCAATTCTTCTCTCCTATGAGGAGATACAGAGCATATCACATCTCTGTAGATCCCGAAAGCCAACACAAATTCGGGTATGGACAGCTTGCGATTCAACCTGGGGTCCCTAGATTTTAACACAACCGACACATCCCCATAAGCATATGTCTTGTTTTCAAGGACATCTTGCGAGGCAATAAGAAGTGATACCAGATTGATATCCTTCCCTTCCAAGATGTCCTTTTTGATGTTAGTAGGCACCATATGTGCCGGGTTAATAATATGTGGGTCTTTCAGACCGGTAGGAATATTACCCGCTAGGGGGTCTGGGCGAACCGGAGCGATCGGATTCCCCAGTGCTGAAGGTGACCGTTGTTGGCTATCCGCATCCATCTTATCCAATCTGGCCATAATCTGACCCAAAGAGGTCAGGACCGAAGATAAAACAGTATTAAGATCAGCCGACTGGCTGCTACTGGATCCTTCCCCCGCCCCCGAGTTATCAGTCTGAGTATTCAGCAGTCTATATAATTCGGCTTTCCTAGCCGTAGCTGGGAAAGGAATGTTTCTCCTTCTCAGTTCGGCAGTGATCCTAGGAATGGTCCATGCCCTGAGTGATGCAGGGCTTGCGTTGTCGTCACCCGGGATGGAGTGACCGATCTAGCCGGTGTACTGGGGATGGACAAATCTTCCCCGCCTTCAGGTATTTGAGACATGCTAAAACACAAAAATATGACATGTAACCTGGGGCATTACCCATCTGGCAGATGTAACTAATGCCAAGTGGCGAAAGTATTAATTAGATACGTGACAGGTGAGGCCCTGCTAGTTGCCAAGCGGCTTTGAGAGGCACTATCTATGATTTGGCTCGTGTGGGTTAAGTGGCCATTGGCATTATGGCGGGGTGATGGCCTCTCCGTTACTTGTAATAGCATAAAACAGAATGGGGGTGACAAGTGAGGCCCTCTCTATGCAACCAAGCGAGGCGGCTACCTATGAATTGGCCCGAGGGAATGCCGTACCTCCGAAATGAGGATGGGTGTTGGCCTCGGGGGAGCACTAACGTAAGGCGTAGAAGGCCAGGAAAAACATACCTAGAGGCTCCTATGTGCGACCAATATCTGGATTATTTACCCGAAAAGGGTAGGAAGGGAAGGAGAATATATCGAGAGACACATGACGTACCTGATGAGCAAAAGGCAAGGTAGTAGGATAAGGTAAACAGGCGATCTGTAGTAACCTACGAGAGTAATTATGAGTTTCCAGGGTTATATCAATGAAACTTAACTTGTACTCATCATATCCCCTGCTAACAAGCTACCCACCGGTAAATATTCCCACAATAAACACATAAGGACCCAGGTCCTGCGAGACCATCAGAGGATAATTAATCGTGATAACTGACCCATGACAGGAGAAAAATTGGTGGATGCAGAATATCGTGGATGGTGTTGACACTGAAACATAAGAGGATCATAATCTGTAATAGTATCTAGCCTCGCCCGACCGTGGAAAATCTGTGCGTACATACTTAAAATGAAACAAATATTTAATATTCCTAAAGCACAAAAAAAAAAAGGAAATGCCACATGCCATAACCCTTATGACCACCAGGGGTCAGACAGACCGAATCAACCCAATGCAGACAACACAGCCAGCCACCAGAGGTCGCCCTAATACCAATTTACAAGCTGAAAACCAAAGAAAGACCCGAGATGTGCTATAATGCGTGCGCCCGTCGACCAATTGATGACGAAAGACGGCCGTGCTGAACATGCAACGGCCGTAGGACTCACGATTTAGCGCTCGGGTGCCTCCACGAAAGACCCCACGTCTGATTACAAATTCAGACAGCTGGAACCGGAGGAACAGGACTCGGTGGGACCCTGGAAGCAGCCCAGGAGATGCAGGTAAGCTGAATGGAGTGAAGCCCGACCGGAAGCCACGAAACACACCACAACTCACCAGACCTATGACGGTAGTGAGGGAAGGGCTGGTGCCCCTTAAGAAGGGGAACCAAGCCACTCCCACAACTTCAGGCCCCGCCTTCCATATATATAAATTTCTATATATATATACATACATACAAATATATATATTTTGTGACACAAGGAATTTTGCATGATTACTAATTGATGTTATGAAGAAGATTAGCCCCATGAGATGTGTTATGTTAAACCTTGAACGTGCTCCCAATGCAATGCATTGATGACAATGTCTGTACAAATACGGACTGCGTTTAAAAATGCGCAATCGCTGCATTTTCCCCACAATTCCCACTATTTTCAGCTCTTCTGGATGCTTCACGAGTGAAAGCATTCAGGGAATAAAAAAATAAAAAATGGCCGGTCTTAAAGTGACAGGCCAGTGTCAATAGTCACTGACCTGTCAATCACACCCCCTCACCTTATGCAAATCGGGTGAGGGGTGTTTCAGACTGCCTTTGATTCAGGAAAGTCTGAAACACCAAGAAAAGTGTCTGTCTTACCTGCAATAGCTGAGGCAGGCTGCCTCAGCCATTGCAGTGTGGACTGTGATTGCTGTAAAGGCTAATCACAATCCATTGCCATCGTCCCCCAAATGAGTAACCATTATTTTTTGCATATATGATGTGATTTATGTGGAAATCAATCACATTGATCACATGCAATAAATGCAAAAAATGTAGTAAATAAAAATCAGTGTTGTGTAATCACTGATTATCAAAATCCTTCCCCTCTCTCACTGATTCACTTTGATCTTGTATCAGAGAGAGAGAGAGAGGAAAGATATATACTGTGTCACAAAAATAAATAAAAAAAACACAATTTTTTTTTATTTTTACACTCATTATTAAAATGTATACAGTACAAAAAGGTTTGTTTAAAAAATGGTCTCAAGTGATAGCCCTATCTGTCCTTAAAAAAACTGTATATGGTATGGTTATAATTTAACCTTTTGACCTTGTCTTTCCCTTGGTAACATGTTTTGACATTTCTGAGGTGTTTGTAGCTGTAATTTTCTTCTTTCTCACATACTGTACCCACACAAATTATGTATTGTTTTTATCACCATAAGTAGGGCTTTCATTAGATATATCTTATAGTTTACTACAAAACAAATCATAAAAGAAAATGAAAAAAGAAAAAAAATCTTTAGAAAAACTTTTTCTAACTTATACCTACAAAATAATTTACTCAAATACAATCATTAAAAAAGACCCCATCTAAATAGTTTCTAAATTTTGTCCCAAGTATAGAATTATGCATTTTTCCATGTTTTATTGCATTTTTTTGCGAGTTATAGGGCGAAACCAAAAAAAGTGGGTTTTTTTCACCTTAAGTGACCTTTTGACCCCAACCTGAACCTTAAATTTAACCCTAACCATAAAATTAACCCAAACTCTAACCTTTATGCTAACCCTTAATGTATTCTATTTTAATTTTAACCCTTACCATTATGCGAACCCTAATTTAATTGTAAAACCATTATTCTAACCCTTACCCTAGATTTTTAGCTAATTATGACTTTTTTTTACATTGCAATATTGCTGACTGCCTCTAGGGGCAGTAAAGCAACAGCACAAGAGTGACGGGAGTGACATTTTTTTCACTTCCAACTCTCTATCCACAAGAGGGCAGAGCCATATTGGAGGAGCATGCTGCTCTCCAATATGGTGCTTGCGAATCACTCTGTGGAGCGATCGCGGGTGCCCTGGGCACCAGAATCCCTTGTTACTTTACAGCTTGACGCATTAAAGCATCTCTATTTTAGGGGTGTTTGCGATCTTAAGCACACACATAGCTAAAGTTGTAAGAAAGCTATTGTCCAGAACGAACATCAAAACAAAGAAAAACATTTTCCTGAAGGTGCATTCAAGTGAGTATTCCACTTTCTGTAAGTGTGTATGTTTTGGGCCCTGGGGCGGAGCACTTGGAGAGTAGGGTGGGCCAGTGCTCTACTCCACATTGAGATTGCTGGAAGACTGCAGGTGAAGAATCTGGTTCTGGTTTCCATCAGTCTGATTTACCTCACCTGCAAAATATCATTTAGTAGCAGGTGCTGTTAAGTACTCCCCTACCAAGAAGGAGAGTAGATTGTGTTTTGGATCCTGTGAGGTGTTACATGAGCTACTAAAAGAACCCAAGACAGAAAGGTAAATATTTCTTTTGGGAAGAGTAAGGACTTTTGTTTTGTTTATTTTAATATACTCTACTGTAAGCTTTTGAATTTGGAGCCACAATAAAAAGTAGACATGTGGTAGAATCAAACCAAAAAGGTCCCATGGCAAAGTTAAAGAAAATTAAAGACCGATTGTGTGTGATATATTGCTAGGGATATCTTAACAAAATGTCCATTTGGCTACATATAGATCAAAAGTAACGGAGCAAATCTGCCCCATCCTAAGAGCATTTGGGGCATTTAGAGTCTGTGGCAAGCCTATATAAAACCTCTGTTTTTGAATGGGATAGGTCTGATGTAGCATCTTAGATGACAATTCAGAGTAAGACATGGGAGCCAAAATCCTCAAGGCATCATTAGTTGCTTCAATGTTTGATCAAGCTCCAGAACAGGCACACCTTTAGACCATTTCACTAGACCCTGTTTAATTGAGAAGTTGACTGTAGACATTTCACTAGCCCACGTTTGGCTAAATTAATAATTGATCTAAATATTCTGTAAATAGATGACATAGAGCATTTAACAGCATGAGTGGATATCTTTTGTCGATCCAGTGAATTATCAAAATCTTGTGTAGCAAGTTGTGAAAATATTTGCGTCATATGGCTAGATAATTGAAGATGTAATTGTTGAATTGTTACTGGGTTCTATTTAGTAGTTAGGTCTGTGTAGAATATTTTCGTCATTGTGTCCTGATTAAATTTATGCAGAAAACTAAATAACTGCTGTCCACCATTGTTATATAGCACACAGAAGAGGTGATCTGTTTTGCCATTTTTGGAAGGCTAGATTATTTGTTAATGACTTATGACTGACTTCCAAGCTTTTGAGCAATGATCTAACAGAGGACTGGATACATTTCAAGTCAGTCAGATAGAATGCTTTAGATGAAGGAGGGAGGCAACATTTATAACTGGTGACATTTGTTATTTCATTTGGGGCCATCTAAAATCCAGTCAACCATCATGCAATAATAGGCAACCAGATTATATTCTAAAGGATTTGGAAAATGAAGGCCTCCTTGGTTAAGTGGTTTCTGAAGTTTAAACAAATCAATTCTTACGTTTTTCGTTCTGCCATATAAAAATGTGTAATGTTTTGTTGTGTTTTTGGATTTCTGTCTTCCTGAGAGATAGAGGAAGCATTGATTGAGTGCCACTGACTTGGGGGGCGCTGGTTACCTTTTTTTTTTTCTTTTTCAGGCGGCCGAATCCTCTGGATGCGGCCGCCGGGTGAAAAAAAAAAAAAATTTCACAGCTACCGGATGTGAAGATACGTCACATCCGGCGACTGTGTTTCCCTCCTCCGTGCAGGAGGGAAGACTGCACGGAGGAGTCGTCCGTCCGGGAGAAGCAGCGATTTGGTAAGTGATGGGGGGGGGGAGGAGAGAGGAGTGGCACAATATTACTGGGCATCTGGCTGGCACTATATTACTGGGCTCTGGCTGGCACAATATTACTGGGCATCTGGCTGGCACTATATTACTGGGCTCTGACTGGCACTATATTACTGGGCTCTGACTGGCACAATATTACTGGGCTCTGACTGTTACAATATTCCTGGTATCTGACTGGCACAATATTACTGGGCTCTGACTGGCACAATATTCCTGGGCTCTGAATGGCATAATATTACTGGGCATCTGACTGGCACAATATTCCTGGGCTCTGAATGGCATAATATTACTGGGCATCTGACTGGCATAATATTCCTGGGCATCTGACTGGCATAATATTCCTGGGCTCTGAGTGGCACACTATTACTGTGCACTGACTGGCACAATATTCCTGGGCACTGACTGGCACAATATTACTGGGCATCTGACTGGCATAATATTCCTGGGCACTGACTTGCACAAAATTACTTGGCATCTGACTGGCATAATCATGGGCACTGACTGGCACAATATTACTGGGCATCTGACTGGCACAATATTCCTGGGCTCTGAGTGGCACACTATTACTGGGCACTGACTGGCACAATATTCCTGGGCACTGACTGGCACAATATTACTGGGCATCTGACTGGCATAATATTCCTGGGCACAGACTGGCACAAAATTACTTGGCATCTGACTGGCATAATATTCATGGGCACTGACTGGCACAATATTACTGGGCATCTGACTGGCACAATATTCCTGGGCTCTGAGTGGCACACTATTACTGGGCACTGACTGGCACACTATTACTGGGCACTGACTGGCACACTATTACTGGGCTCTGACTGGCACTATATTACTGGGCTCTGACTAGCACAATAATACTGGCTCTGACTGGCACAATATTCCTGGGCACTGACTGGCACACTATTACTGGGCTCTGACTGGCACAATAATACTGGCTCTGACTGGCACAATATTCCTGGTATCTGACTGGCACAATATTACTGGGTTCTGAGTGGCACACTATTACTGGGCTCTGACTGGCACAATATTACTGGTATCTGACTGGCACACTATTACTGGGCTCTGACTGGCACAATATTACTGGTATCTGACTGGCACACTATTCCTGGTATCTATAATTGTACAATTTTCAAACATTGAAAAAATTGTGGGTGTTTTCTTGCATTTTTATTATGGGGGGGGGGGGGGGGGGTGCCACACTCAGGGTCCGCCCCGGACCCAAATGCTCTAGGTACGCCCCTGTCTCTACTTCCAAAACAATGTACTCAGTGTTTTAGGAAATCATGCTGCAAGGAGGATTTTCTTCATTATAACAAACAGCACACCAAAACTAGGAAAGGACACAGAGAAAATAGAGTAAAAGTCTGTGCAAAGTAAGCAGCAATAAAGTGCTGTGATATAAGGGATAATAAATACTTACTCCAAACAACTTTGCACCAGTGAAAGAGCATCGTATTAGTGGATCAAGAGATAAGTGTGTTTTTTTTCTTTAATTTTGTTCACCCTCACTATCACATCAAATTTTAACTTGTTTACTAACTAATTAAGCAAGGAGCTTTCTTAATTTGTACACACATTAGTAACATAGGGATTAGAGGGAGTTTGGAGACATTTTTGAGATGTCTCTAGACAATCATGCTGTTTATAAATGTAATCATTCTATTAACATAGAAAAATTAGCATTCATGATAGATTTTGTTTTACTAAGTTGAGTGTTTTTCACAACATATGTTTGCATATTTGAGTGCCAATGAGATTAAGTTTTTATCAACTAATTATTCTTCCCATAATTACTTAGACACAGTGGCGTACTAAGAGGGGGGGGCGGGGGGGTGCGGCCCGCCCCGGGTGCCACTGACTAGGGGGGTGCCATGACTTCCAGTGTCATGTGTCACCCCCCATCATTACGCTGCGCACAGCCGCAGCACCTTTGCGGCCCGGCGGAACTTACTTCATGGAGGATGAGAAGGGGGAGGAGTGTTGCGGGCCGCAACGTCGCGCAACATAATGACGGGGTGTGGATTAAATAATTAAAGGGGGAGGTTTAATTAAAGGGGTGTGTGGATTAATTAAGGGGGCTGTGGATTAATTAAAGGGGGTATGGATTAAAGAATTAAAGGGGGGAGGTTTAATTAAAGGGGGTGTGGATTAATTAAAGGGGGGGTGGTTTAATTTAAGGGGGTGTGGATTAATTAAAGGGGGTGGATTAATTAAAGGGGTGTGTGGATTAATTAAAGGGGGGTGCAGCGCGGGGGAGGTTTATTTAAGGGGGGTAGGTTTAATTAATGGGGGGGTGCAGGGTTTTTTTTAATGAAGGGGTTGCAGTGTTTTATTCATTAAGGGAGGATGTTCACTGCAGAAAACATTGTGGGTCTTTTCTTACATTTTTATTATGGGGGGGGGGAGTGCCACACTCAGGGTCCGCCCCGGGTCCCAAATGCTCTAGGTACGCCCCTGCTTAGACAACAAAGGTTACTCAAACCTATTTTATAAGGTTTACAGAAGGTTATTAGAAGCACAAGTGAAAGAAAAAGTTTAGTTGTCCTTTAAAGTACTTTTTCCAGATTATGAAAGTGGAGGCTTGAATTATTGATTAACTTGCTAATAATACTGGAGACATTTACATTTCTACTGGAAACCAATGAATAGAACAACATCATTGCTAATGAATTTGACCATTATTTCATAAATATAGAATTAGGGACTCATTCATGTTAATTAGTCTTTTTCCAATTCTGAGAATTTATTTTAAAATGTTGAATTTCTTTGATTTATAGTGCATGTATTTGGGCATGGACTTTTTAACTAATGCTTGTAGATTACATATTATTTAGGAGAAACGTGTTATATATCACAACTAGTATCCTTTCACAATAAGTTATTTGTAATATTATTATTAGGTAATTTGTGATCAGCAATTCATTCTATTTAGATGCAACTATGTAGTGTTCTAGTATTGAAAAGAGTGATTTAAAAATAGTTTAATCAGTTTTATTAAAAAAAATCTTGTACGATTTATATGGCATCACAAGGGTTTTTAAATAGGGATTACATTTTAAATATAGTTAATCATCCAAATGAACATTGCTGCCTGATTAAAACACCTTCTGAATGGAGATTCCCTTCTTCAGAAGTCTAATGAAGACTTCAAATCTCACCTGATCTTCTCCACCATTATTGATTGTGCGTGTAGCAGTTGACAAAGAGGACTTTTTGAATGACTCTCTTTGTTGCTGCATAGCTGACCTCTGACACATTTGTATTATTAAAATGTAAATATCTTTGAAATGGTACATAGTAGTACTGTGTGATTATACATCTATTTTGGGTATGGTACTTTTTTAACCCCTTCTTGCATATGAACGTTATAAAAAATATGCCATCATAAAATACATATGCATTGGGCTCATATGCACTTAGGACAGAATAGAATCTCATTGGTTTAATGTTCTCCTGTGATGAGCTGTGCTGTGGATCACAATGCAGGGGACTGCAGCGGAATTCCATATGTCAAATGAGGCCACTTTTATTCGCCTTGATTACTAAAATGTAGCAGCAGATCCTTTAAATTCTGTAAGTTGTGAGGGGGTTGCCTCCATGGATTGGACTTGTTTGTCTAGCGTATCCCACAGATGCTCGGTTGGATTTAGATCTGGGGAATTTGGAGGCCATGTAAACACCGTGAACTCGCTGTTGTGTTCCTCAAACCATTCTGGAACCATTTTTGCCTTGTGGCAGGGAGCATTATCCTGCTTAATGAGACCAATGCCATTACGAATACTGTTTCCATGAATGCATCACAGTAACACCCATCTATGTCAGTGGTCATAATGTTATGGCTGATTTGTGAATTGCATCGTACATTAAAAAATAAAGGTTTTATAATATAATGAATTTGGTCTTAATAATAAAATGGCAGTGTACAAATATTAAACTAACCAATAAAATAAGTAGACACGGTGTCTTTTATGGATACAATTAATGTCTTCTAATGAACTTCACAGCAGGTTCTGCATTTCACTATGTTTTTTTGCAATTAAGAGAACACAGATAACTAATTTTCTAATATTGTTGAAATTACTTAAAAATAAAGTATTGAATGGTTATATTCTGCTTTTTTAATGTATGCTAAAAATACATTCTGAAATCCATGAAATATTTTCACAGTCACAATATGTTTTATTGCTGATTCAATGGTTTGTATAATATTCCTTCAACAAAGATGGCAGTGAGTTGACAGTGTCAGTAAATATTTTATAGGAAGAAAAATATCCAGAGATACCGGTAAGATTATCAGTACCTAAATAGCTATTCTGGGCTGCTGTCTTGCTACTCATTCTTTCAGTAACATGTTCTGTTTCTGTCTTCAGAACAGTATGTCCTCTTCGCATACAGTATGATAATTATAAGAAGGGTTTTAACCAGGCAGGGTACTTTCGGATACTGGGGAACATTCAATTGCCCAGCTGGTTCAGGTTGTGAGTTTTCCTGCAAACAGACATTGCGGTTCCATATGTGGACTTGTTTTCATTTGCTGTTGTTTGTTATACATCTTGTGAGTGTTCATAAGTGGGGGCCATATTCAAGCCCAACATTGTGGCCCTGCACATGTGTATGTTTTAAATCTTTTTCAGAATTATTAAAGATATTTTGAAAACAATCAAGTGATATCTGAGATGCCCTATTATTAAGATATGTTTGTGAGTTTATAAATTACCACCAGTATTATTATCTTTTATGAATCACAGTGTTGCACTACTATTGTGTTTATTTCTATATGTTTAAGGTTCCAACAGTCCAGCACTATTCTGTTTTTTTTTTCTTGAACATTCAATGATGCCTGTTAATGTGAAAATTGCAGTATATTAACAGGCACCATTGATTTATTGCTCTTTTAAAGGGACTGTCTAGTGCCCAAAATGCATCTTCCAAATATTAATGCATATTAATGTGCTTTCAATGTACTTTAACATGCATGTTTTACATTTACATTGCTTACAATATAAAATACTTATAGCTAGATGTAATTGTTAAATTACAGCAGTTTGCAAGAAACCAGGACTGCACACTTTAGCGGAGTAAAAGTAATTTCCTTTCTTTCTTTTTTTGTGCTATAGTAACCAATGAGAATAATTCCATTCAAATGAATGAAATTTCCTGTCTCTCTGGTGTTGTCATCAGACAATGTTTTGCACTGTTAAGAGATCCTACAGTGTACAAGAACATGTTTATCACAGTCCACACAACGTATTCAAATCGAGGAGAACAGGAAGTGACTAAATGAAACAAAAATTTTTGTATCCTCAGTGTCTACATAATTAGTGCTGCCACACCTGCAGAGTAATCACTGGGGAGGTCTTGAGTCAAATATTAAAGATGTGATTTATGCAGAATACCTGCATCAAATCACACTTTAAAAAAAGCCTGTGCAATGTACAAGCGGTAATCTTCGTCTTCCACCAAAGTGAGTTTGGGGACTAGACTGTCCCTTTAATGGGTGAGATAATGATTTTCTTGCACTCTTTAATGCATTTAACAAGGAGCTATGAATACAATAAAAAAGCATATCTACATGCTAAGTAACACACAAAGGCGATCCAATAAACGGGATGAAAGCTTAACAGGCAAATAAAATAATAAAAAGATCAGTTTTTGACCGTTGTCAACACCTCAATGAAATACAACTAAAATGTACAAAGGTTGCTTAATGCACATTCACAGTGCTCCCCTGAAGGGTCACACCTACTCTTACAAAAATGTTTGCAGAGTCTTCCTCACACCCATCCAAGCTGGGGGGACCCAGCAGGTTCAAACTGGGTAATATGGAACAAGTTGGAAAATACATATTATCATAGATTATTATTATAGAATGCTTCCTATAGTGAGGAACATGTTTACTCAATGCAACTGATGTATTGATATTTGATGTGTGTAACATGAAAATTGTTCATGGTAGACAAAACATGACTTGGTGAAGGACACCATAATGAGATGCTATTGATTTTCACAAACCGTGTCATGAACACTGCCTATTCCAGGTTTTTACTGTAACCAACGGCCATCAGGGTCTGCCAGGTTCGAATCTTCCCCATTGAAAGTAATGGGAGGTGAAATGATTGAAGCTATTTTTGAGTCTAAGTCAAATTTGGACCCTGACCTCCTCGAGCTAAAACCCAAATTTTAGTGAATAGACCAAATACAGGCTATATATACTATACTTCACACAAGAACCAGAAAGCACATTTTTATTTTCAAATCTTCATTATTGAAACAGTAGCATGATACACACTGATCTTAATGCAGTTTAGCAAACTTTCTGTTTGTAGCCAAATAGGCTGACATTTTTTGGCTCTCTCTTTCTCCTCACACATTTCAAGTAGCATCATATGTCAAATTTCTTTGGGGTATTCACCATAATTCATATTCATGAATACCCAAATTAATATATATTTGACAATTAAAAACATGTCGAGGCTTTGCAAGTTTATCTTGTGTGAATGTGTACTGATTTACAACTACCACATTATGTTTCAGCACTTAAAAACCAGAAGAAGCAACAGAACATTGCATTGTGCTTAAAAAGTCATTAGGTTTGTAAAGGGTTAATTTGGAGAAATTCTGTAGAAAACATTAAGTACTTAAAAAAGAAAAGATCTGAAGAGATTGAAATTGAACAAGAGTCTCTAAAAAATGGAAAAGCTGACCCACAGTTAAAAATAAGGAAGAAAAGCTTTTAAAAAAAGACTTTCTGACAGATCTATGTGGGGAAGCTGAAACTTTCCCATTTGATGCCTGGCCTTGTAAGAGAGAAGATTAGTGAGAAAAGATGCTGATGTAGCAACAGAACAATCTGTCACACGATAAAATAAAATGATCCAAAATATAGCCCTGTTGAAAAGGTTCAGAAGATCATATATTTTAACAGTCTGAAAAAAGGCTATTTGCATTTTAAAGCTTGTTTGTTCAACTTTGGCCCACCAGATGCAACAGGACTACAAGTATAATTTTCACCATAATAAGTCTTAGACTAGCAGAGAATTATGGGAGTTGCAACTTAAAAGTCCCTAATAGAACTATTTATGAGCTGTATATTTTGTTGTGTGATCTTAGCAGTAACTCCTAAGCAATCTTCTGAACAATATACAAAATAATAATTTTAATTAGGGCTAAGCCTCACCGGCAGTAATTAAATTATATATTCTGCTTTAAGCACCAAACACGGAACCTTGTTTCGTTAAAGGTACTAGAAATATAGAGAAAACAAAGGTGCAAGGTCTCTTATTAATGACAGATAAAAATGTATGCATATACAATGGGTGTAGGAAACAAAGTTGTCTAAAACGAAATATGTTTTACAAATAATTACATACTTTAATATAGACAAATAAATGCATATATGCCTGTATGTGTTTTTGAGTGTGTAATGTGAGCCGTTTCATTGCATGGTCATAATTAATTAATGTATTATTGGGAAAGGAGAACAGAAAATAACAGAAACAATTTATATTTAATGTTATGTTATTCTTGACCATGCAGTTTTTGCATTAAAAAAAAAGAAAATCCATCTAAACTCTTTTTTTTTTTTTACAAACTTGTTATTCACAATCATCTATTACATATTTGTTTCTGCCTTTGTTGTACCATATTTTATTTTCAATATATCCTGTGTAGGCTCTTGTTTCTTGGCCCTATTTCCAATGTCATTACTAATGGCCTCTGTGGTTTCCTCATTTTTAAAAACTGAACAATTATTATCATATCTGTAAGTGTTGTTTTTTATGTATCACTAGCAATCAGGTTTGTTTTTTGCAGATACTCCTGCAAATAAAGATCTGCATTTCGTTTTTACATATTTTACATGGAGAGAAACATACTAGGGCTAAGCAGGGCACTTGTAGTGATTACATTTATATTAATGGCTATCACTGATCTGACAGAAAGTTAATCTTATTTTAAAATAGATAGTGTTGTGCAATATGTGTGGTCAACTTTGTGTTTAGTCAGTTATTTCTAGATTTGGGGCTTTATATCAAAATGCCTCAGAATTTGGTCATCATCCGCAAATAAAAGCCAAATTCGGGTAAATTGAATCTAAATAGAGCCAAGTCGACCTGGTAAACTTCTATTAAATTTCATACAGATTTTACCGAACTGTCCATAGAAAAAATGGGCTCAAGTTTAAGAAATTGCTACAAAATAATGTTGAAATCAACTGACAGCCAATCAGTGTCCAGGAATGTTTGTAGAAATCGTGAGCAGATGGTTAGACCACCATTTTAGAGCAGACCAGACTGCAAAGAAGGAGCCAATAATGAACTATTGGCTCCAGCTCCAATAGTTGGGCAGAAAGTGAAATGAGAATAATCCGCTGAATGTCGGTGCTGCTCCCACTGTCTGTCTTCAGCCATAGTCTGCAGTATACCATAAACAAAAAGAAAAGGGAGATTGTGGCACTCATGCTTTGCAATGCAAATCCTTTTATTTCAAGTGTCCAGAAGATAGTGAAAATATCAGTGCAAAATCAATCTCTGAAGTAACAGGCAAACTGGGAAGCTCCCAGTTAGTTTTGCCTGTTATTTCACGGATTCATTTTGCACTTTATATTTATGTATTGTAAGATGCCTGCTACTGGAACTAAATGGCTGACTTATCTACAAATAATTGACCACCCTGGGATCCGTTCACATAGATGTTTACAAATAAAATGGGATATTATGTAGAGATAATGATAGATTAGATACATACAATAATTATGGGTTTCTGTTATAGTTCAGCATAATAACAGACAAGTGAAGAAGCTGTCCAACAAAAATGCATTGGCGGTGGACCACCAGCCAACTTACCTGTCATGGGGACCAAAAGCGTCCTGGGATTGAAGGGGCCATGTATGCCAATGCACCTGCTTCTAAGTATGTAAAATCTATAGATGTGCTATATAGTTCAACTGTTATTTACACTGGTCTCTCACTTTACTTCTACCATTTTGCATCATGGTACAAATACCATCATCATCAGTAGAGGAAGAGGCTCCATGGCCTAGAGAGGGCGAAGAAAATCCCTTAGCATTACCCTCTTCTTCACTTGTAAGTCAAACAAACAATCATCACCTCCTGCACCACCTGGCTCCCACCAATTACAGGTTCCTTATGGGCAGGCCCTACTATCCATCACCCAAGTTAAGTTGTCATTAAGACCCCACTACTGTCACACACATGATTCATGTTTGATGTTGATGTTAAGGCAAATGTAGTTAGTTTCCTGTATAAAACCATCTACATACTACTGTTATTTTTTTTAAATTCATATTTTATATACATTTTTAGGGCTACAGAACAGAAATAGGAGATGGGGAAAAAAAATACATGTATATTCCAAAACTATATTAAATAATAATACTATATTAAATAATACTACTATATTAAATAATAATACTACATTTAAAATCCACACTAAATAAAATGCAATCACTAGATCTAACTGATCGTGTGCATGCACAGCTCTCCCGATTAACACCGACAAACCTTTTTTTCTGTGCACTCACACAGATCGCACACCCAAAAGGTCAGCAATGGTTGGCAACCCAAACATGTCTAACCAAGGGAGGAAGGCTGTTATGTAGGGTCCACCTTTAGACCCTCAAATTCATAAATCTGATGACACTGATGACTCTGAATCCAGCTATGTAAATCTTTCATCAACTAAACTTTAGTTCTATCATGGCCATTGCATTGACCATCTGATTATTTTGCCCACATACGATTTGACATTCTCTTTCTCAGATTTGAATTCTATTAGGGTATCGTCTGTATTTGTAATTTGTTTTTTTTCAGTTACAGCACCCTCCTTTTGGAGGAGAAATAGATGAAGTGACAGTGAGCTGGTCATTTTATTTTAAGCCTTCATTTGTAGATTGATAGACATGACATTTTAGTAATACATAGCATAGCCTAGTTCAAGATATGTTTGCTTTAAGAATACTTTATATATCCAGTAATTTCCTGTTGTATTATTTAAAAAGCCTAAAATAAGTAGATAAACTGACACAGCCACCTCTTCAATGCTGATAAGAAATCCTATGCATAGGTTAGTACATAAACTTGGCAGAATAATGGATACGCTTTCTCACCTCAGTATGTATAACCCAAAAATGATTCCTGCTTATGCTGTAATTGAATAAACTGCCAGGAGACATATTAATGCGACACAGATACTGTTTGGTTGAGCACTTTTATAACTGACATCTTCAGAATGCCAAGATGCGAAATGAACCATGTTGAGGGATTCTAAAAGGTCAAATTAGTTGTCCATCAATATTTCTATTTGTTCTCTACATCAGGACACAGGTTAAAGGAACATTGCTTCTCATCTTCAAAGTACAAAAATCTACGTGCAAAGAATTTGGATTCTAAGTGTCACAGCCTATGTCCCATATTTGTAACTTAAAAAGTAAACCCTACCTTACATGTCAAAAACATCTTCTCAGTTGACACGTAGATGTCCCAGTTTGTTTGCAGGAAATATTGTAATTATTTTCTCATTATTAAATGTTGGCTGTCATCTGATTTTACTTTGAAATGGCTAGAATAGTGTAACATAATCATTTTCTGTACAATTCTAAAATTAGTTAATTTAATTGTTTTGCTTATCATGAAATACCTAAAGCTTGCAATGTCTAGTCACTATAGATAGCGCTCTTAATTCATTCTTATTATTGAAATGATTTGAAAATCTTGACACCTAACTTACTTTATATGCTGACCATGATTAGACTGATCTGAGAGTCTGCTCCTGGGTTGATCTGAAATTTGGGCCAGATGACCTCTAATGGATCACATGTAGATCTGTGTGGCAGCTGCATCGATAATATAATTGTGTCATCAAGGTATACACTATTGCATGTGCCAGCCCCCTTAGAATGTGAACTATACAGAGCACTCTGGTTGATCCCGTTCTGGATTGCAAGTAACGCTTCAGCATGGCAGCCACATTTATGATCTCCTTATTGCATCTCCAACAACTAAACAACATTTCCTGTACTGTTAGTTGAAATCATTTTTCCTCATAAGAGCCCATATGCCAGTCCTCGTTCACTGAATTTGTAGACATTTGTGAGTATATTTGTATTCTTTCTAAAAGCATAAACATGGCAGTTTTACAGTTTAACTGCATTCAAAAAAGAAAGTCATTTTATGGAAAAAATTGAAAAATTTCAGTCAGGATTTCATTCCATTCCATCCCCCATCATGTTCTTCAGTTACCTAGACTGATGTGAGTGTATGATATAGAGCAAATATAAATTTGCTTTAAAATGTACCATCAAATATTTTCTTTAGAGCATCATTTCATACTTAAAAACTATTTTACATGTTGTTAATCATTCTTAAATCTGTTGAGCTGTTTTCTAATCAAACTGAGTAAATTATCTCTGACAGAACTGTTGTAGCTGTCCAATTTTTCTTTGGAAACAGGATGCCGATCACATCATTTCTTCCTGTACATCCCGGGTGCATTGTTCAGTCTGACTCGTTGTTTGTCACATCATTTCTCCTATTTTCCACAATTATACTGCCATCTTCACTTTGTAATTATACATTTATTTAGCTTGGTTAGATCAAAATAACATTAATCTATTGTTAACTGCGTTTTAGAAGGATTTAAGGAAAGATCTTTTCAGATGGCAGATCATATTTTTCACATTTATTTCCAAACTTTATAATTACAGTCTTGTATACATGATGTAGCATTCAAAGATGACTAATATTTTTGCAGTTTAGAAGAAAAATAGAAGCAATAGCTGATTCTAGCTCAACCCACTTTGTATAAGCTCAGCTGACCCCTGTGACTCAAACCGTTCCCAGTTTTAAGCTCTCTCTATTTACTATTAAACTATGCTGTTCTCACAAAAGGTAATCTAAACATTTGTTGTATCAAGATCAAAATCTGAATAATGTGAATTAAATGGGTCTGTGATGTCTTGCTTAACATGCAAACACACTATTTTAAAGGAATGTGTTTCATTTGCATATGAAAACACAAGATAATGTCATAATACAGAGGCAGCACTCGGGCAGACATGCTTAAATGGTATTTTCTGTCTAATCAGTGGAATCGATTGTAATTCAGTTAATGCAACACCTCCCATCTTTCCCCACCGGTGAATTGGGACACCGGGAGTGGGTCTTGGGAGGTTGAGCATCAACCATAGCATTGTCACTGAAATTGACAGTGTTACCTTGCATGCGCACCATGCCATCTCTGGTGTCTTAGACACCAGTGAAAGTGATCAAGACCACAGGAAAGAGCTAGAGCTCGGGATAGACCAAGTGTGCATGGGAAAGCATTGGTCAAGTTTGGGGGCAGATGGCTAAGTGTGAGGGGGATGCATAGGCTAAGTCATGGGGATAAAAAACACATAGACATACAATGGGTAGTATTCACAGGTAGGGATTAGCTGTATATTTTCCCCCAAAAGAAACACACTCACACACTCTAGAGCCTAAAAGTACTGGCTCTAAGTATATCTAGCAGTTGGACTATAAGTCCCACCATCCACGTGTGTCGGGCTCGACTCCAAGTTCCAGCTCGTTTTATCCAGAGGATGAGTTAGTTGTAAACGGATTAAGTGGAGTGTATTCAGTGGTAAAAAATTATTATTTATTTGCCCCTATGTATAGTAAGGCTTAAAAACACATATAACTACTCCATAAAATAAGTAATTAAAAAACGGGAAATTAAGAACAAAAAAGGAAAAAAGAGAAAGAGCAGGTCACCAGTCTTCCCGTGTTCAGCGTGTTTTACAGGCGGTGTGCACCCTCCGTCTGCTGTCAGCGGGGACTCTGTTGGTGCCTCTCTTCCGTAGTCTTTAAAGTTCCTTTTCAAATGTCCTCAGGCGAAGCGGCGCTTCGCCTGAGGACATTTGAAAAGGAACTTTAAAGACTACGGAAGAGAGGCACCAACAGAGTCCCCGCTGACAGCAGACGGAGGGTGCACACCGCCTGTAAAACACGCTGAACACGGGAAGACTGGTGACCTGCTCTTTCTCTTTTTTCCTTTTTTGTTCTTAATTTCCCGTTTTTTAATTACTTATTTTATGGAGTAGTTATATGTGTTTTTAAGCCTTACTATACATAGGGGCAAATAAATAATAATTTTTTACCACTGAATACACTCCACTTAATCCGTTTACAACTAACTCATCCTCTGGATAAAACGAGCTGGAACTTGGAGTCGAGCCCGACACACGTGGATGGTGGGACTTATAGTCCAACTGCTAGATATACTTAGAGCCAGTACTTTTAGGCTCTAGAGTGTGTGAGTGTGTTTCTTTTGGGGGAAAATATACAGCTAATCCCTACCTGTGAATACTACCCATTGTATGTCTATGTGTTTTTTGTCTTTTTATGTACAATCCCTCTGGAAGAAAAACAGTTTTGGGTACAACCCGACTGGAATCTCTATTTCCAATACTGAATCTTAAACTCGATAAGTATTTCCACATTTATATTTAGTTTATATATATATATTTTGTCTATTTATTATTTATTCATTAATTGCTTTACCAGATTGGTATTATTGATTTAAGCACTTATACACTGTTTTGAATTTATATATTCTTTTGAATTCATATTACTGACCTGCGCAACACTTTACCACTACTATTACTTTTGTCTTGTGTCACCCTGGGGGAATTACACTAGTGTTTGCAGCACGTCCGAATTTATTTATTTATTTATCTTTACCTCTATTTATATTGATCCTTAGTAGAATAGCGCCTATCACTTAACACGTTTGTAAGTCATGGGGAGCTGAGTGCTAGGTGTGTGGAGGGATGCATTGGCAAATAAAATGAAATAAAAACAAGAAATGCATTTTTTAAAACTATAATTTTTATTGAATATGAAAAAACTGTTTACATGTGGATTAATATTTACAAGTAGCATTTTTTTTCCTATAGGGTAGTCTTATAGTCAAGCCTTTTCTTTTTTTTTTTCCTAAATGAATATCCAAAGTTTTATATTCAAGCAAATTCGGTATCATTACTAGATGTAAACCACAATGCTCTTAGATGAAAATTTGTCTTAATAGTATTAAAGGAGTAGTTTCACCTAGCTAGATTTATGTATGTTGCATATGTGAAAGGCAATTTTTTAGGCACATTTTAGTTCTTTGGTGATAATTTTTTAGGAGTATCGAACATTTAATTCCTTTACAATATTTTTCTACTGTCTTTTAACTTTTTGATAATTGCTCCAGAAAAAAATAGGTTTTTGCTTCAACCTGGTCTGAATAATTATTTTAAATTAGTATGCCAATTACTAATCCAATACATGTCCAGAATTTGCTTCAAAACACTAGTGAGTAGCCAAAGGTGCAGAAACATGTGGCCAGTAGAGGAAGGGAATTGGAAGACTGTTATTTGAGATTAAGAAACTACAGATCTCAAAATCCAATTATGTGAAAAAATAATCTGACAAGAAATATGATACATATATATATATATTTTTTTTTATCAACTGGTGTTTGCTTTTAATTCCAGGGTGACAGGTCATCTTTCACCATGAACTTGTAGAGTGAGGAAAAAAAGTGTCACCTGGAGATTATCTTTCTAGTCTAAAAAATGTAAACAAGAATTGATACATTTATTTATGCATTATTTATGCAGGTTGAGAATTTGAATACCAAGGACTTTTCTACATTTCTGTGGCAGGAGGTTATTTTTTTCTCTACCGAGGCAACATTTTTATTAGCTTCAATATACAGCATCATTATTTTGGGACCAATATTATTTTTCTATGAATATAGAGAACACATAATTGAAGCAAATAAACAGAATATTAGCATACAGGTTTTCTTTCTCTGGCCCATCTGACCCGTTCCACCTGGTCTATGGATTTGCCACTTGTGAGCAAAGTTTTATTTAATGCCAGGGTTCACTCAGTCTCTCAGAGTGATGGTACCAAGAGAGGGTTAAAATGCCGCTCTTGTACTGTTGCCTGTTTATTGCTAAATAACATCTTAGTGACATTAGGGACTCTTAACAGCACATGCTGGGGGCAGCTCATAAGAGTAAGCATTCCCAAATGATTAACTGAAGCAGATGGCTGTGGTACCCCAGATCTTCAAGGTGATCTATCACTCTTTCATCTTATTCTCTGGTTATTCTCAGACCAGTACATAAGAAAGGGGCAAAGATAGGCAAAATGTCCGTATAACGACACCAGTGCACATTGCAGTGTATGAAGATCCATAGAACATCATTAAAATGTCACAAAGTCCGGAAAAAATGTCTACATTGCTAAATGCTAATGCCGATCCCTGGAAAGAGAGAACTAGATGTCGACCAACTCCAGCAAGAGAGATCACTTTGTATTCTTCACATTTACAGAATACACTATATTTAGGTGATCGAGTGCCATTAAGAGAGATAAATATGAGATCTATACAAGCGCTAGCACATACATCATAGTTAAAAATATTCATCTTTTTAATGTTTGTAATAGTAAAAAAACTTTCTCATGAACATTTTTATATGTAAAAATGGGGATATATTTTTTGTTTTACATTTCCTTTGGCACAGAGGAAAAGTAAAATGTAAAAAATTGTATACATTTCAAATACTAAATATATTTATCTTTCAAAAAGAACATTTTGTTTTATTTGCTAGTGTTGCTTTCCAGAGTGTTGTGTGTAGGCATTTGATTTATTTTAAAATGAATACCATTGTTTGTGTATTATTAATTTAATATGTCTGTTTCATCTTTTTATCTAGACTTTATTTTATTGCTTCTCTACTGTACATACTGTTGAAATTGATTGTCATTGTTGAGATACTGGTCCACTCATTAAGTTCATTAATGTAATTTATTATTTTTCATTTATAATGAGAAAATGAGAATCATACTACAGGTAACCTTACATTTAATTTGTTACTTCACTATACTGTCTTCTTTAGTGAAAAGAAATGTCCTAGCGTAAATTTATTCCAGTTTATTTTTTTTTCGGTTTCAAAATGCACTTTGCTACTATGATATTACACAAGATATGTGTAGGAATATGTGTTGTTGAAAATGTATAGAGAAACAAATACAAATAATTAAAATGTCAGTCAGTGAATACAAACAATTGGTGATTAATCAATCATCGAAAAAGAAAATGTGCTCTTGTACCCAGTGCTGTATTTACCGCGAGGCATCCTAGGCAGATGCCTAGGGCGGCAAATTTTGGGGGGCGGCAGCGCCCCCCAGTACTGAAAACAAAAAACAAAAAAACAACACCCGGCCCTTTAAAATAAAAAAATAGACCGCGCTTGCAGGCAGAGACGGAGGCGAGTGTGATGGGAGTCAGAGTGTGTGTGATGGGAGACAGTGTGTGTGACTGAGTGTGATTGGAGTCAGAGTGTGTGTGATGGGAGACAGCGTGTGTGATGGGAGTCAGTGTGTGTGACTGAGTGTGATGGGAGTCAGAGTGTGTGTGATGGGAGACAGTGTGTGTGACTGAGTGTGATGGGAGTCAGAGTGTGTGTGATGGGAGACAGTGTGTGTGATGGGAGACAGTGTGTGTGTGATGGGAGACAGTGTGTGTGACTGAGTGTGATGGAAGTCAGAGTGTGTGTGATGGGAGACAGTGTGTGTGATGGGAGACAGTGTGTGTGACTGAGTGTGATGGGAGTCAGAGTGTGTGTGATGGGAGACAGTGTGTGTGACTGAGTGTGATGGGAGTCAGAGTGTGTGTGATGGGAGACAGTGTGTGTGATGGGAGACAGTGTGTGTGACTGAGTGTGATGGGAGTCAGAGTGTGTGTGATGGGAGACAGTGTGTGTGACTGAGTGTGATGGGAGTCAGAGTGTGTGTGATGGGAGACAGTGTGTGTGATGGGAGACAGTGTGTGTGTGATGGGAGACAGTGTGTGTGACTGAGTGTGATGGGAGTCAGAGTATGTGTGATGGGAGACAGTGTGTGTGATGGGAGACAGTGTGTGTGACTGAGTGTGATGGGAGTCAGAGTGTGTGTGATGGGAGACAGTGTGTGTGACTGAGTGTGATGGGAGTCAGAGTGTGTGTGATGGGAGACAGCGTGTGTGATGGGAGTCAGTGTGTGTGACTGAGTGTGATGGGAGTCAGAGTGTGTGTGATGGGAGACAGTGTGTGTGACTGAGTGTGATGGGAGTCAGAGTGTGTGTGATGGGAGACAGTGTGTGTGATGGGAGACAGTGTGTGTGACTGAGTGTGATGGGAGTCAGAGTGTGTGTGATGGGAGACAGTGTGTGTGATGGGAGACAGTGTGTGTGACTGAGTGTGATGGGAGTCAGAGTGTGTGTGATGGGAGACAGTGTGTGTGATGGGAGACAGTGTGTGTGACTGAGTGTGATGGGAGTCAGAGTGTGTGTGATGGGAGACAGTGTGTGTGATGGGAGACAGTGTGTGTGACTGAGTGTGATGGGAGTCAGAGTGTGTGTGATGGGAGACAGTGTGTGTGACTGAGTGTGATGGGAGTCAGAGTGTGTGTGATGGGAGACAGCGAGTGTGATGGGAGTCAGAGTGTGTGTGATGGGAGACAGTGTGTGTGACTGAGTGTGATGGGAGTCAGAGTGTGTGTGATGGGAGACAGTGTGTGTGATGGGAGACAGTGTGTGTGACTGAGTGTGATGGGAGTCAGAGTGTGTGTGATGGGAGACAGTGTGTGTGACTGAGTGTGATGGGAGTCAGAGTGTGTGTGATGGGAGACAGTGTGTGTGACTGAGTGTGATGGGAGTCAGAGTGTGTGTGATGGGAGACAGTGTGTGTGACTGAGTGTGATGGGAGTCAGAGTGTGTGTGATGGGAGTCAGTGTGTGTGACTGAGTGTGATGGGAGTAGGAGTGTGTGACTGAGTGTGATGGGAGTAGGAGTGTGTGTGTGATGGGAGTATGAGCTTGATGTTATGTGTGAGTCTGAATGTTATGTGTGATGTGGGGTCATGAAATGGAGGTGATGGGGCATGTCTTAGGTGTGTAACGTGGGTGTGCAGCTTGGGTAGGGGGGTGCCCGGATTTTGTCTGCCTAGGGCTGCACAAAATCAAGATACACCACTGCTTGTACCAGTAATAGATAAGGCCTATATTTCTGACTACATTTTTGCTGCCTTTTTCACATTTTCCCTTCCTCAGGCTTTCCTTTATTCACACCAATGACACAGTGGTGCATTTAGGATTTGTGCTGCCCATGGCCTTACTAAACTCAACACCGAACCCCAATATGTTACACTCTTTTTTCTTTAGACTCCATCCCTTGCTCTTCATTACAGTGTGCCCCTAACATGGATGTGCAAAGTAACAATGGCAAGGTATGTTTATAGAACAACATTCATTTGTACGTCACAAAATCCAGTCAATGTCTACCATGAAAAGTGTTGGTGCTTACCCATCCAAATCACCTTCCGCAGTGCCATGGAGCTCCGCTGTTGCATAAATACATGGCTGCTTTGACCTCTCTCCACATTAATGTTTCTTTATATAGACGTAACAATTTTTTCTGCACTTCACGCAGAACTTAAATGAGATATAAGGATTTTACACAGCGCAGGAAGAGTCCTGCGCTTAATCTTCCAATCAAGGGGTTGTAGAGAAGAGGAGATAACTGATGTGTTAGGAAAGAAGGTTTCTGATAGGTAGGTAGGATTAGTTGAGTGATACAAGGACTGAATTATATGTATCTTTGAAAAGTTGAATGTGGGATTCTTTAATAACTGGGAAAGTTGTAGTCAGAGAAATTTCTGACTGGTTTCTGGTAAATTAAGTGTACTTGGATCTTTTGAAAAATACTTGAATGCATTAGAACAAGTTGTGGGGATGGGTGAGCATGGAGCCAGGCCAATGAGTATATTTTTATTTCATTTGTTTGGCATTTAGGGAAGAATTGGCCTGTAGTAGGATCTATGCAAGATAAATTGCACAGTTATATGCACTATAGGAGAATGAGACAGAAGACAAATAAATAGACAGAAGACAGGGATATATTGAGATAAAGAGTAAGAAAAAGTAGGTGAAAGGAAATAATTATGACATACTAAACTTATTTTCTATTACCTTCAGTCCTGTGCATGATGCTTGACCTATGCCTGCTGGATTGTTCCCGGTGTGTGCATCAGTATACCTGACATGTTACTGGTTTATGACATGTAGGCATGCGCATCTCAGATGTACTTGCATTGCATTGCAGTGAGACTTAGGACTTAATTTTGAAGCACAAATTAGTTGATTCATGATTTGGTAAACCAGATTCAAAATAACATCTTTTTTTTTTAAATGTTCTCTCACAAGATGAAAAAAATTGCTTAAAAATGTGTTAAAGAAATAAATCCCCTTAACTCTAGGAAGTAGGCACATGTCTGCTATTCTGTGTTAGTTAAATTAATATTTTGTATGATATGGTGTCTTTGGTAAGCTTCATGTAATCATTTTGGTTCAAGAGATCAACAGAAGTGAGAAAGAACATCCTTTCTGTGAGTCTCAGACAAGAACAAAAGAGAATCTACCATGCAAATAAAGAAATAAATGCATGAATCATAATAATAATAATGTCATACCATTGCATTTCATCAATGCCTTGTTATAATAAATACCTAGAAAACATATAGAATATGAGTTGCCACCTTGTTCCATACAAGTAGTCCTTGCCTTTCAATGCTTTGGTTTGACATCTTCCTTTATAGGAATAGGATACTTAGTCACTTTAACCCAAAAGTGTTGTAGAGCAGGAGACAGTAAACTACAGCCTGCGAAACCGAGTCAGGCATTTCTATCCAACCTGCAGTCCCCAAACAGAAGAATCTAGTGGTGTACATCCTGCTGTCCTGCCAAGCTCTACCTATTTCCCAATTTTTTGGGACAGAGCTAGAGCACAGTAGGATAGTTTGATTCAGCACCGCAATCCTGCATGTGCAGCTTTGTGTGTATGCGCCGTATAACTGCTCGTTTGAGTGACAGTGCTATGATGTATGAGTGGTAATGCTGACATTAAACCACCAAAGCTCCACCCCCTGCATGATATGGCCCACATTCACATGCCCGACTTTGTATTTGGTATGCGAGTCAGAAAAGGTGTATTTGAAATTGTTTCTGAGTAGAAATGTGTTAAGAAACAAGAAGAATAGTACTGCAAATGCATTTTGACACAAAGTTCTTATATATTGTTTTGTACTTTTCTAGTAAATATTTGACAGTAATATTCTTACAATATGAAAGGCATTTTCATTTTTTTTATTTTTTATAACTCATTCATGTATATGGCTTTCATATAAATTGACAGCTTGCAACACATACACTTTTGTAAATGTAAAATTAGAAGCACTCGGAATCGTTTAAGGTTTTATAGAACAGTTCTTTTTACATGTCTCTCACTCAGCATGTTTACTACATGCTCATAAATTTGAACTTGGGGTGAATTCAGACAACATTGTCAATAAATTATCTGCTAGGCATAGATTCCCTCTGAGAGTTATAAATGAGGGATCAATACTTGTTTGTTGTATTGAATCAAGAAGGTGCTTATCCTCAATGGACATAAACAATGAAATATTGTTTTTTTTTTTTGCCACTCTGAATTATGCAAAACATGCTGTGGTTGGGATGAAAATATCAGAACATAAGAGAAGGCTGCAGCCTTTCATTTTCACAATACTTACAATATTTATTTTACTACAGGAGCTATGAAAAAAACGCATTAACCAGCATGATAAACTTATAGGACAATTACACTTTTTTAAACTCTTGCTTCATTGGAAAATAATGTACATATATACAATTGTCTTATGCATTACATTCCAAAAAGACAAACCTAAAAACAACATAATTTCCTCCTTTGAAAGTATTTTGGACATATGTGCTTATGCTCCTGAAATCCATGAAGCTATACATTTGTGCTATAACTTATTTCTACATGGAAACTTTCCTCAAAAGACTAATTATATGATAACATGGGGAAAAAGAGTTACAATTGGAATATGTAAACCAATATTAAAATTATGTATAGATAATACCCAGCTAGGATGGCAACATTTTACCCAGGAGCATATTGGCAGTGTAGTTGTATTTCTTGAAATATGCTACATATATTTCTTTACTGCAGTAAAATCTGCATTGCGAGAAAATGGCAACTAAATACAGTACCATCAATTATGGAAGTATTATTACAAATACACACCAATTATTAATACTTGGAAAATGATACAATGCTCTATAAAAAAAAAAAACAATCCGTCTTCCTTGGATCCATTACTATGAATTAGACCTAACATCTATATTTTCAACTGTTCCCCTCATATAATTGTAGTATTTTTATTTTCAAATATTTCCTCTTCCTTTCTAATTTGATCTATTTATATCAACAATGCTATATTCAATTTATGTAAATCAAAATCAGTGTTAACATAGAAATAATAATATTGCTAAATTTATTTTAATGTACTTGAAATTATATAGATTTATATGATTTACTGTGTATACAATGCATACTCGATCTTCATGTTTTATATTTATATTAGATTACTTATCTATTATGTTTTCTGTATATGTGTTCAATTTATGATAAAACTGTAAACTAATGTACAGATTAAGAAAAAAATTTGTTCAAAATGTGTCCTGTTAATAAATCTTATCATCATATATTTCATATTTAAATTAATATAAACACCTTAAGTATATTTAAATACCGTATTTATCAGCGTATAACACGCACTTTTTCTCCCTGAAAATAGGGAGAAAATAGTGTGTGCGTGTTATACGCCGAAAAAAAAAAAATCTAAAACTTACCTCGTTCCTGCTCTGTCCCCCGGTGCTCTGAAGCTGCGTGGCTGCGAGGGAAGCGTTGTGAGCTTCCCGCCAGCCGCGCGGTCAATAAAGTGTGGTTTTTTTAAAACAAACTTTATTGACCGCGCGGCTGAAGGGAAGCTCACAAAGCTTCCCTCACAGCCACGCAGCTTCAGAGCACCGGGGGACAGAGCAGGAACGAGGTAAGTACTGGGGTCTGGGGAAGGGGGGGGAGGAGGGTGGCATAACGAGCATACTAAGGGGCAATATCCTGGCATATTGGGGGCATATTAAATGGCATATTGGGGGCAATATCCTGGCATAATAAATGGCATATTGGGGGCAATATCCTGGCATAATAAATGGCATATTGGGGGCAATATCCTGCATATTAAATGGCATATTGGGGCAATATCTGGCATATTAAAATGGCATATTGGGGGCAATATCCTGCATATTAAATGGCATATTGGGGGCAATATCCTGCATATTAAATGGCATATTGGGGGCAATATCTGGCATATTAAAATGGCATATTATGGGCAATATCCTGCATATTAAATGGCATATTGGGGGCAATATCTTGCATATTAAATGGCATATTGGGGGCAATATCCTGGCATATTAAAATGGCATATTGGGCTTCAAAGTTCTTAATTTAAGTTCTTAAGTTTTTTTTCCTGAAATTTCCTTCTTAAAATTAGGTGCATGTTATACGCCGGGGCGTGTTATACGCCGATAAATACGGTACTTTAATCTGTGGTATGATTTTTAGTCCTCTTTGTTATATCAATGTTTTAACAAGGAGTTTGTTTCAGACCAATAAAGCAATGTATCAATAATCCTAACAAATTTGAGATTTGAGGAGATAATGGAAACAACTCATTGACTGGAAGACCAGGGGAACTTCAACAAGGAGGTGAGGACAAACACATTAAAACCCAGTGTAGACAATTTAAGAGAGGAAAAATATTGAGGTCACTAACTTATCTCAGTCCTGTATTGTCGCAGTATAACTGAATTACTATTGGCAGTATCCAACACATTCATGGTGAATTGCAATAAAGAGTAAAGAACATACAATATAGTCAATCACCTTTCATTAAGCATAACACTGCATTGCCGTAGCCTCACTGACTGCCTTTTTTGTTCTAGATGTGAAATGTGGCACACACATTGCATATTGACATACATGGATACCTAAATAAGGCGCACAAATCTCCCCATCAGTTTGTACTTGTCCAATCAACCTTTTGGTTAATACAAACCTGGTTTATGGAGATGTCTCCCTACCCTGAATAACAGCACCATGCCATTGTGATATGGTGAGATTTTGCCACTGATAGCAATGCTTCCACTGGCTAATACATTTAGAAGTGGGATCTGCTTCGTACTGATTATCAGCAACATTTGGATATTAGTAACTGGGGAGCAAATAGCTGGTCTCTGATGATATACATGGATCTCTGCTGAAATGCACATATTCACCTCCTGAAATTAAAGGGTATTGTGACATTGTGTCCCAGGCAGACTGTGATAAGTCAAAACTAGCAGAGAGAGATTGTCAGCAACTTTGCCGGTGGCAGGATATACTGACATGTACATTAAAATGTCTTCTATATAAGAGGTAATAGACTGCCTGGCAATAACATATTTTATAAATACCCCTCAATAATAAACTTTAACAGAAAGTTACATGGAAAACACATCTGTAGGAATACAAACATCATAAAATGCAAGTAAAAAGGAAACCACATCCCACAAACTAGCAATAGAATAATTATTTATATTAGCAGTAAATCTATTATAATTTGACTTTAATACAATTAATACTTTTACTAGAAAATAAATAACTTCTAAAATATATTGGCCTTGATCTTAAGGCAGAACTGTTGTTTTGATATAACTAATTTATAGTAATCTCCTAGGCCATGCAAGCAAGATTGAGATAAATTGTGATAGATCAATTCAGAAACATGGCTTGTTTACACAGGGTATGTGCATCATAATTTGCATCATAATTCTGTGAATTATTTCACAAAACAAGCTTTATAATCTCCTCTTTACATAAGAGAATGGTGCCATGAAAAAAGCAAGCTTTTTCTGTCAAGAAAAAAAGGAAATATAATCAGATGATTGCTATTATAAGTTATTGAACCATTTAGAGATGGATATTCCAACAATTTCTTCCCAGCAAGAAGAAAAACAAGGTATGGAAGAGATTTAATTATTACAGAAATATGCAATTAAAAATCACTGCAAAGTTTTACCAGAGAATACAAGTCTTGTCAGAAAGTATTTTACCTTAGTCATCTGCTCATTGTTTCTGAGTAGAAATGTGTTAAGAAACAAGAAGAATAGTACTGCAAATGCATATTGACACAAAAATTCTTATATATTCTTTTGTACTTTTCTAGTAAATATTTACTAGGACCTGGGGTGTGGGTATTCAGACAGGCCAGGGCTGCTACTGGAGATTGCCAGCCAGTCATGCAGTAGAGAGCAGGGCCATCAAAAAAAGCCTAGCCAGTATCAGAGCTATGGGAATGACAAACAACACCATTTAGACATGAACATGCTGTGTGGGAAGAAGCACACATGGAACAGACAGGAGGTAAGACCTCAAGTTATGCAACAGATAACATGACAGACCATTGAAATAATATTTTCTTTAGAGATTAGAGTTCATCAGCATATACATTTTTTTGAAGGCTCAAACCTCAGGTTTATTCAGACAATACACCAGATAATAACTCAGTCTGACTTGTATATATGAGTAAAGACTGACAGGGATCTATTCTAAATTTTATGGCGTCATTTGGTCTCAGTTGGTTTTTATTGCGATCAAGGAAACCTTGATACATAATATTGTTGAATATTCTATTGAAATTTGATATTTCTTTTCGTTGAAATTTTATATACAAAGCCCTATCTCCATCCTGCATTAGTATAGCTATATAGCAATTATATTTGAATCATTTTGATGATGACAGCGATGCACTCTTCATTACAGCGATAATTGTTAGAGTGCACATCTAACAAAACAAAGTAGTACTTTACTGAAGTGCATAGTGGAAGAAATATTTATTGTAAGGATAATTATATAGATATTATAATAGATATGAAAACCAGTATTTCATGCTAAATGAAATGTTACTTAAAAAAAAAACCCTGTATGTCTTCAATCAGTATAATGCTAATAAGAGTACAATGCCTAATTTTAGAAGGACCAACTTTAACCCCTTCCTGCCGGATGATGCTTTGGTCCTTAACAGTCCTTAAGAGTGACCGAGAGCCAGGAATACATACACAGACACACCTATAGGCGGGGTAGGTGCCGGCCTAGGGTGCTTTTTTAAAATGGGAGCCCATGTGTCAAGATGAGAGAGGCAATTGCGGCAGGGGGAGAGAGGCGGACCGCACCAGGTGCAAGGTGAAGGTCCGCCCCCACTCGTTTACATCAGCGAGTCGTCATGCATCTCTGGGAGCAGCCGGCAGTACTAACTCTGTATGTTAAACACACACAGAGATTAGATAGTGCTGCGAAAGTAGATATTTAAATAAACTTGTTTTCTTTTTACTCAAAGTAAAACCCATGCACCTGCAAGCTGATTTTAATTAACCTTTACATAAAAAAGGAGTTTGGCTGGTGCAGAAAAAAATGCTTAAAGGGACTGTCTGGTGCCTACAATGCATCATCCAAATGTTAATGTATATTAATGTGCTTTCAAAGTACTTTAAAATGCATGTTCTACATTTTGAATTCAGGAAACCAGGACTGCCCATAGTAGCTAAGTAAAAGTCAGTTTCCTTTTTTTTTGCTGCAGGAACCAATGTGAATAATTGCATTCAAATGAATGGAATATCCGGTTTCTCTAATAATGTCATCAAACAATGTGTTGCACTGTTAAGATATCCTACTATGTACAAAAGCAGGATCACAATGTATTCTATTCCAGCAGCACAGAAAGTGACTAAATGAAACAAAACGTTATATGCTCAGTGTCTATATAATCAGTGCTGCTGCACCTGCTGGAAACATGCAGAGTAATCACTGTGGGAGGGTTTGAGTAAAATATTAAAAATGTGATTTATGCTAAATGCCTGCATCAAATCCGACTGGAGAAAAAGCCTGTGCACTAAACAAGCAGTAATCTTCAACATGCACCAAAGTGACTAGACTGTAGGGACACTAAACTTTTTTTTCCACTTGTGCTTCTATATTAGAAATGTAAGTTGCTCTTGTTGTGAGGATGAACTGGCATGTACTTTTCATAGTACACACCAATTTATCCTCTGATCGACACCTGCCATGCTTCCATAGGAAGTAGGCAGCCATCTGGTCGGCGACTGGCTCTCTCTACTAGGTCCCCCTGTTGATCCCATGCAAAAACTAGGGTCTCTCACTGCGCATTCAGCAGTGAGAGAGGGGCGAGCCCCCTCTCAGCACGCGACAACCATGAACTGCTGTGTCTCGCATGTAAGACACAGAAGATAGTAAACCCAAAGTTTACTATCAAAGTGCAGGACATGTTTTGTTTAACCCTTGATTCCTTGAAGGACGGAAGCATTCGTCAAACAAGTTGGAATGTCCCTTTAAGTGTTAAGGTAGACAAAGCCACACAGCTAGATGGTATACACCAAAGGGGACTTAAGACTAGTTCTGGCCAAAACATTATTTTTGATCTTTACAGATTATTATATTACAGATTTACAGATTATTATAGATCTGTAGTGTAAAGTTATTTGAATGGTTACTAAATGTATACATGCAAAGATACTTCTTGAATCAGAGTATAATTAGCAGAAGTCAACATGGTTTTTTGAAAGATGCTTTCAAACTTACTTAACTGAATTTTATGAAGAAGTCTATAAAATATAGATATGGGTGTGGCGTCAGATGTCATATGATTAGACTTTGCTAAAGCATTTGCTACAGTTCAGCACAAAAGGTTACTGTGCAAATTGTCAGAAATTTCCTTAGGAGCAAACGTATATCACTGGATTAAAAACTGTCTAAAAGAATGCAGAAAGATAGTAAATGTATTAAATTGAGTACCCTGGTGGTCTATCTTAAGTACACAATGAGACTGAACTTTCAGAAACATTCAGTTTAATGAAAATCAGCCAGACAGGGCAGCCCAAGACACTGTGCTGCCTGGGTCCAACGATTAAAGGCTGCTACCCCCATGATAATTAAAACTAAAATTAAACCTATTAGGAACAGTACCTTGTCTATAAAATGATACGAAATGCCATTAAGCTGCCAATGAGCAGTAAATTCATAAACTTTAGATATGATGCCAATGAGCAGTAAAAGCATAAACTTTGTATATTATATCAATGAGTTTTAAATACATAAACTTTGCACACCATGCCAATGAGCTTTAAATCCATACATTTCATCTAGCATGTCAATGAGATTTAAATGCATTAACGTTGTGTATAATGCCAATGAGCACTAAATGTCTGTACTTTGTATATCATGACAATGAGCTTTAAATCCTTAATCTTGAATATCATGTCAATTAACTTTAAATCTTTAAAAGCATTAACATTGTTCAATGAACCCCCAATGGACGGGCAGCATGCCACCCCCTGAATAGCTGCCTGGGTCAATGGACCCCCAGATCCATTGTAGGACTTGCTCTGCACCCATAGAATCATACATGACATTCATATTAGTCACTGTATGCAAATTACTAATTTAATACGCCTAATAATACTTATAATGAAAGTTTTTTTAATATCAACAATTAGCATTTTTTAATATCAACAATTACCAGGTTTTAATACCAAAAATTTGTGACATTCTAGTGTTATCAGAATAAGAAGTAAAGGTAACTGTCAGGCGAGGATCTCTTACCGTATGGAGGAGTCCCACTGCAGGAGATAGTGATGAGCCCAAGTTTGCGCTTTACCTGTTAATAGCGGGATGACTGTATGTATACGAATGTAGTCTGTAGAGTATGTTCTAGGTCGTAGTGAAAAAAGCACCTGACAGGCCATGATAAATCTTTGGTACTGCACACGATCACCTGCAAATTTTCAGGTAGTGGGATTCGAGGTTCATGCACAAAGACTGCTCCCTCGGGTTGTAGTGGAGGGTTGACATGAGGGGCTGCATCTATGGCGTTCATGGGCTGCAGGGCTTGGACTTGAGCTCTAAGCTGATTTTGATTAGCTTGTATATCCAACACTGTCTGGTTGAGATTGGTGACCTGCTGTGTGAGGGCCGTAATGGCGTCAGCCAATCCTGCGGACTCCATGAAGATGGCTTCCTGATTTTGTCAGACAAGGATCTCTTACCGTATGGAGGAGTCCAGCTGTAGGAGATAGTCCGCACACACGTGCAATTTGAAACACCCACTCACTCACTGAAGATGGGGACAGTGAGCTGATGGGTGAGTGAGTGCACTGGGGCAACCAAAAATAATCCAAAGGTGAGGTACACAGGGATGAGGCAGGAGGCTTGGTCAGGCGGAGCTGAGGTTGGGGTCAGTGGCAAACTCGTAGTCAGTATCCAAGCAGGGGTCAAAAACACAGGTTAACAGATAAACAGAGTATAAGGCACAGTAGCAAGGAGTACTTGCGTACTGGCAGCTTCATTAATCAGGAAGCAATGATGGTTTTGCAGAGAGGGTTTATATAGGGTGTGTTATACTTAAATTAGTGGGAGGTTCAGCACAGGTTATCCTGTGTGAGCAGGATAGATGTGAGCAGGTTGCTGCTTTGGAAAATATAATATAAGATCTAAAGAGGCAACTGGCAACACTTAGGGACATAAGCAACATGGAGCAGAGTTTACTGCTCACGGAGCAGGCATTGGCTGGGGCCAGTGTAGAGGAGGGTGATGATGGAGGGGAAGAGGTTTCTAGGGCAGAGAGCTGGGTTAGTTGTGTAAGGGGCAGTAGGGGTCGGAGAGCTAGGGAGGCTTGTTCTGAGCTGGTTCACCCCAACATGATTGCCAGCTTGTGTGAGGATGCTGGGGGGATTAGCTCAGAAGAGGCATTTCTGGGGCAGGCGGACTCACCTAGCAGCCAGGTGAGTAGCCTCTCCAGCACAGTTGGGAGCCAGGACACTAGGAAGGCTAGACAGGTTGTGGTGGTAGGGGATTCTATTATTAGGAAGGTAGATAGGGTAATCTGTCGCCAGGACCCTGAATGCCGAACTGTATGTTGTCTCCCGGGTGCTCGGGTTCGGCATGTTGCGGACCTGGTAGGCAGATTATTGGGAGGGGCTGGGCATGATCCAGCGGTCATAGTACACATTGGTACTAATGACAAAGTAAATGGTAGGTGGGGGGTCCTTAAAAATGATTTTAGGGAACTAGGAAAGAAGCTAAAGGAAAGGACCTCCAAGGTAATATTCTCTGAAATATTACCAGGGCCACGCGATACGTCAGGGAGACAGCGGGAGCTTAGGGAGATTAATGCGTGGTTGCGAAGGTGGTGCAAGCAAGAGGGATTTGGGTTCTTAGAGCACTGGGCAGACTTTGCAGTCGGCTACAGACTCTTTGGACGGGATGGGCTCCACCTCAATGACGAGGGGGCTGCGGTATTAGGGGCGAGGATGGCTAGAGGGTTAGATGAGCTTTTAAACTAAGCTCTGGGGGGGAGGGTCAAGATCAAAATGAAGCAATGGCAGCTAGAGTAGATTGGAAGGTGGGTATAGCTATGGCAAAGGAGGAGGAAAGCGCTGGTGGGGTTAACATAGATCATAGGGAGGTACATACAATTAAACCTGCGGGCATTACGTGTTTGTCAACTAAACAGAAAATGGGTAGTAATCTCAAATGTCTTTTAGCAAATGCAAGAAGCTTGACAAACAAAATGGGTGAGCTGGAGATACTGGTAAGTGCTGAACAGTATGATTTAATCGGAATCACGGAAACGTGGTGGGATGAGACCCACGACTGGTCAGTTAATTTACAAGGCTACTCACTTTTTAGAAAGGACAGAGTAAATAGAAAAGGGGGATGGATATGTCTATATGTAAATCCTAAACTAAAGCCCAGTATTAAGGAAGGTGTGCATGACGTAACTGGAACTGATGTGGAGACACTGTGGGTGGAGATTAGCTTAGACACTAAAAAGAATCACACATTACTTGTAGGTGTATGCTACAAGCCACCAAATATTAGCATTGATGGAGAAGATCAGCTTTTATTACAAATTGAAAAGGCTGCAAATCTGAATGAAGTTCTAATCATGGGAGATTTTAATTACCCAGATATAGATTGGAATTGTGGCACAACTAGTTCCGCTAAGGGCAGCAAGTTTCTGAACCTGCTTAATAACACATTTATGGCACAATTAGTAGACACCCCAACTAGAATGGATGCCTGTCTGGATTTAGTAATAACAAACAATGAGCAGCTTATCTCAAACGTCAAAGTAAGAGAACACTTGGGCAATAGTAACCATAACATGGTTTCGTTTGAGATTAATGCAAAAAAGCAAATTGGTAACTACGCCACCAAAACACTTAATTTTAGAAGGGCCAACTTTGATGGACTAAGGGCATCAATGGAACATTTAGACTGGGAACGATTGTTTTCTGGACTAAACACAGAAGACAAGTGGAATGCCTTTAAGCACACATTACAAAAGTACACATCCCAATATATACCTTTGGGAAACAAATACAAAAGACACAAATCAAAACCAATGTGGCTTACCTGTACCGTGAAACAGGAAATGCAAAACAAGAAAATGGCATTCAAACATTATAAAAGCAAGGGATCAACATTATCATTTATAAAATACAAAGATGCCAACAAAGCCTGCAAAAAGGCAATTAAAATGGCTAAATTGGAAAACTAGAAAAGGATTGCTAAGGAGAGTAAAATTAACCACAACATTTTTTATAAGTATATAAATGGAAAAAAGCTAAAGAGGGAAAATGTTGGGCCCTTGTTATCCCAAATGGGAAATTTGGTAAGTGAGGACAGAGAAAAAGCAGACATTTTAAATACTTTTTTTTCTTCGGTTTATACTAAGGAAGAACAGATGGATGAGCCCCTGCTACCGGAAGTTACGGAACAGTCACCAAAAACATGGGATTGGCTGACACAGGAAAAAGTGTTTATGCAATTAAACTCTGTTAAGATAGACAAGGCCCCAGGGCCAGATGGTATACACCCAAGGGTCCTTAGAGAGTTAAGCATAATTCTGGCCAGACCAATATTTATGATCTTTAGGGATTCTTTCAGTTCAGGTATAGTGCCAACAGACTGGCGAAAGGCGGATGTCATTCCAATATTTAAAAAGGGATCAAAATCTCTGCCTGGTAATTATAGGCCAGTGAGCTTGACATCTGTAGTGGGGAAATTATTTGAAGGATTGCTAAAGGTGTACACTCAAGAATACATCTTGAATCAGAATATAATTAGTAAAAGTCAACATGGTTTTGTGAAAGACAGGTCTTGTCAAACAAACTTAATAACATTCTATGAAGAGGTCAGTAAAAATATAGATCTAGGTGTGGCAGTTGATGTGATCTATTTGGATTTTGCTAAAGCATTTGATACAGTTCCACACAAAAGGTTACTCTACAAATTGAGAGAAATAGGATTGGGGGCAAATGTATGTATTTGGATTGAAAATTGGCTAAAAGATAGAACACAGAGGGTTGTTGTAAATGGTAAAGCTTCAAATTGGACCAGGGTAGTGAGCGGAGTACCTCAGGGGTCTGTTTTGGGACCTCTTCTTTTTAATCTGTTTATTAATGATCTCCCACGTTGTGCTGAGTGCCATGTCTCAGTGTTTGCTGATGACACAAAATTAGGTAAGGTAATAAAGACTAATCTTGATGTTTTTTCTTTACAGGAAGATTTGGACAGAGTGGGGAACTGGGCAAGAAAGTGGCAAATGAGGTTCAATATAGACAAATGTAAAGTTATGCATTATGGGAAAAATAATAACAAAGCAACATATACGTTAAATGGTGTTTCCCTGGGAAAAACTATTAACGAAAAGGATTTAGGAATCATTGTAGATAACAAACTTGGCAACAGTGCCCAATGCCAGTCAGCAGCTGCAAGGGCCAATAAGATATTGGCATGTATAAAACGAGGTATACATTCACGGGAGGAGGACATCATCTTGCCTCTTTACAAATCAATGGTAAGACCTCACCTTGAATATGCAGTACAATTCTGGGCACCAGTCCTTAAAAAGGATATTAAGGAACTAGAAAAAGTGCAAAGGAGAGCTACAAAATTAATAAGGGGATTGGAGGATCTTAGTTATGAAGAGAGACTTAAAAAATTGCATTTATTTACTTTAGAAAAAAGGCGTCTTAGAGGGGATATGATAACATTATATAAATATGTGCAGGGCCAATATAAGGAGCTCTTCAGGGACCTGTTCATTAATAGAAATGTACAAAGAACAAGAGGTCACCCCCTGAGACTGGAAGAGCAAAGATTTCATAGGCAGCAAAGGAAGGGATTCTTTACGGTAAGGACAATAAAATTATGGAACTCACTGCCAAGAGAGGTAGTGCTATCAACCACAATAGATGCATTTAAAAATGGTCTGGATGATTTTTTAGAAAAGCAGAACATACAGGGGTATTAATAATAGAATGAGCATTAATAATAGAGATTTTTGATCCAAGGAGAAATCTGATTGCCCTTTTGGAGTCAAGAAGGAATTTTTTTCCCCCTAGGAGGCAACATTCGAAAAAGCTTCCTTAGGGTTTTTTTTTGCCTTCTTTTGGATCAAAACGCAGAAATGATAGGTAGAAGGGTTGAACTTGATGGACTTTTGTCTTTTTTCAACCTAAATTACTATGTTGCCATGGAGTTGGAGTGACTGTGAGGCCACACACCCTTGATGACCATGCACCAATAGGAGGTGAAGGGATGTGGTCCTGTCTTCCCACTGTGGTATCTGGAATGATTGTTTTGTTAAGCCCATATGGGAGTGTCTGGAGTTTGATAGGGCTATGACTGAGAGTTGCCATCTTGAAGGAGGCAGGTGGTGGAGATTGAGTCCACCATCTTGGTTGAGGCGTGTATCGTGTCCACCATTGTGGATGTTGTTTGGGGCATGATTGCGTCAGATAGGGACTCCGATCCAGGTAGGCATGACAGATCCCCCCCGTAAGGCGCGCACTCCGTGTGTGATTCGGGTGGTGACGGTGAAAAGAGCGAACACGACGGTGTGTGTACGTTGGAGGCTTGTTCCCAAGACCGTTCTTCAGGCCTGTAGCCCTTCCAATGCAATAAATACTCGAGTCGGCCACGACGGTAGCGAGAATCAACAATGTACTGTACCTCATATTCTTCAATGTTCTGCACCAGGACCAGAGGAGGAGGAGGAGGAGGAGGAGCCGACGTACCGGCAGTAGAAGAAGTTGGGGACCACATCTTTAGCAGGGAGACATGGAAAACAGGGTGGATCCTGTATTGCGGAGGAAGAGCGAGTTCCATGGTCACTGGGTTGACTATGCATACTATGGGAAAAGGACCAATGTATTGCGGGCCCAACTTTCATGTAGGACAGGACAACTTTAAATGGGCTGTAGATAACTGCACCTTGTCCCCTATTTTGTAGGATGGTGCTGGATACCTGTTTAGGTTGGCATAATGTCGTTGTGCTTGTTGAATCTTTGTCAGGGATTGACGTAGCATGGTATGCGTTTGAGTCATTTGACGTGGCCTATTGTTGAGGTCTGTTATTGGACCACAGACGGGAGTGCCCGGGAGCATGGAAGGATGGATTCCGTGATTGGCATAAAACGGTGACATATTGATTGATTGATGTTTCTGATTATTGTATGCAAATTATGCAATTGGGAGTAAACAGCTCCAGTCATCTTGGACATAGGAGGTGAAACATCGGAGATATTGCTCCAGAGTTTGGTTGGTGCGTTCTGTCTGGCCATTAGATTGTGGATGAAACGCTGTGGAGAGAGCCCTTTTGATATGAAGGGCGTGACAAAAAGCAGCCCAGAATTTGGATGTGAATTGCGATCCTCTGTCAGACACAATGGTTTCTGGGAGTCCATGTAAGCGGAAGATGTGCTGTATAAATAACCTTGCTGTTTCATTGGCTGTGGGTAGTTTAGGACAGGGTATGAAGTGGGACATTTTGGTGTAGCGGTCCACCACCACCATGATAGTCGTTTGTTGTTTGGAAGGAGGCAGATCGACTATGAAATCCATTGGTAGATCCACCCATGGACTTGAAGGTATTGATAATGGACGTAGTAGGCGGATGGTTTGTTCCGAGGTGTCTTGGATTGGGCGAAGGTAGTGCATGAACGGACATAATCGCTCACGTCTTTGTTCATAGAGGGCCACCAAAATGTTCTCTTGATGAGATCAAGGGTCTTTTTGTTTCCTCCATAACCGGCCAATGGGGTGTCATGATGATATTGAAGTCCCTGTTGTCGAACAGTAAGGGGTACATAGATGTTGTTTAGGTGAAAAAGCAGACCATGCGCTTATTGTCTTTGTGATGGGAGACGTCTCCTTGCCCGTTTCTTGTTTGAGAAAGTCCCAGAATGAGGTGGTTAAAGAGATAAAACATTGTGGAGAGAGAACTGGAGATGCTGAAGGAGACACTTTGGTTACATCTTCATGGAATTCTGGAGAGGACGTCCGCTTTTCCATTTTTGCTCCAGGTCTATAAGTTATAATTAGGTTAAAATGGCAAAAGAACAGAGACCATCTTGTGAGGCAGGGACATAATCGTTTAGCGGAGCGTAGATATTCTAAGTTTTTGTGATCAGTGAATATTAGGATAGGGTGTTTTGCACCTTCTAGGAGATGTCTCCATTCTTCCAAGGCTTTTCTGATCGCCAAAAGTTATTTTTCTCAAATGCTTTAGTTTTGTTTGGATGTGGTGAGTTTCTTGGAGTGGTATGCCACAGGATGCAATAGATGTTTTTCTCCTCTCCTTTGGGAAAGGATGGCGACTGTGGCAGAATCGGAGGCATCAACTTCCACGACGTACTGTTCGTTGGAGTCTGTAAGCATAAGGATGGGAGCTGTAGTAAACAAGTTATTTAGTGTATCAAAAGCAAGTTGGGCTTGAGAAGACCACCAGAATATTTGTGTTGGTCTAGTGAGTTCAGTTAAAGGCCGTACTACAGAAGAGAAGTTCCTAATGAATTTTCTATAAAAATTAGAGAATCCAATAAATCGCTGCACATCTTTTCTACAGGTGGGTTGGGCCAAGTCAGGATGGTAGACACCTTACGAGGATCCATGGAGATACTGTGTGGGGTGATGAAATAGCCAAGAAATTCGATGGAGTCTGCATGGAACACACATTTTTCCAGCTTAGCATAAAGGCGATGTTGTCGCAATCGACTTAGTACTTGGGTTACATGTAGTATGTGTTCTTTAATTGAGGGGGAGAAGATGAGGATATCATCCAGGTATACTACCACAAAATGATCCAGGTAGTCATGGAAAACATCATTCAGAAATGCCTGGAAGGTAGCAGGTGCATTGCAGAGACCGAACGGCATCACGGTATATTCAAAATGCCCGTACCTGGATCTGAACGCCGTCTTCCATTCATCTCCTTTTCTAATTCTGACTAGGCTATAGGCCCCTCTTAGATCGATTTTGGTGAAAACATTTGCTGTACACATACTATCAAGTAAACCAGGAATCAGAGGCAGCGGGTATCTATTCTTTATGGTAATCTGATTCAATTCTCTATAATCAATGCAGGGACGAAGGCCACCATCCTTCTTCTCTACAAAAAAGATACCAGCTCCTGCTGAGGAGGTGGATGGACGAATAAAACCTTTACGCAAGTTGTCTTCGATATATTCCTTTAAGACAGTTAGTTCGGGCTCTGAAAGTGGGTATATCCGTCCGAATGGGATGTGAGCACCTGGGGGCAAATCAATAGGACAATCGAATGAGCGGTGAGGTGGTAGGGTGTCTGCTCCTTTTTTCTCAAAGACGTCCTTATATGAAGAATATTCATGAGGTAAAACAGGGGTGTCTAAATTGGTGTATTCATATGCAGGTATTGGAGATCGGTTCTCAAAAGAGGAATGAATACTGTTTGGGGTCCTGCAGTGAGAGGAGCAGTAGGGGGAATTGAACGTCAAAGACCCTGACTCCCAATCGATGAAGGGGTTGTGTTTTCTGAGTCAAGGGATACCCAGAATGGCAGGAAAGTGAGGTGATTCCACAAAGTCAAAGCAGAGGTATTCTTTATGTACAGTTCCAAACGATACGAGGAGGGGAATCGTCTCATGTGCAATAGGACCAGATTTTAAGTGAATGCCATCTATTTATTGTATATGCAGTGGGCTGAGTTTTTTCTTGATGGGGATGTTATGTTGTCTCACAACCTGTTGATCCAGAAAACAGCCACTGGCTCCTGAGTCTAACATGGCGTGTATGGTGATTCTCTGTTTATCCCACTGTAGGAGGAAAGATATTGTAAGATGAGGTTGGATATTGCCAGTAACAGGTAAGCCAGAGAGCATAGGATAGGGATGCTTACCCACAGAAGGCTTGGGCTTGATTCTGCAATCTTTGAGGACATGACCTGGTTTCCCACAATAGAGGCAAAGGTTGTGAAGCCATACCGATTTGCATGGGCTCCTCTTGAGACGTAGAAGAAGAGGGAGGTGAAATTGGAACAGATGGAGAAGGAGTATACATTGGGGAACGGCGTTGAGGAGTGCTGTGTTCCAATGTTTTCTCCTGTTGCCGTTCTCTGAAGCGCCGGTCAAGTTGGATCACTAGTGTGACGAGGGCTTCAAGTGACCTTGGTGTTCCTGTACGTGCAGGCTCATCCTTAAGAGCCTCGTTAAGTCCCCATCTGAATTGCTCAAGCAAAGCTGTTTCATTATAGCCTGTTTCAAGAGCCAGGCTTCTGAATTCAGTGATATAGTCCTCGACAGGTCTTTTACCCTGTTTCAGATGTCTGAGGGAGACTTGAGAAGTGGCAGTTTTGTAAGGATCATCATACATAGCTTTGAAAGCCCTGGAAAACGATTGCCAAGATTCGAGGATAGGGCTATGGGTTTGTATCAGGTGATGAGCCCAAGTTTGCGGTTTACCTGTTAATAGCGAGATGACTGTATGTATATGAATGTAGTCTATAGAGTATTTTCTAGGTCGTAGTGAAAAAAGCACCTGACAGGCCATGATAAATCTTTGGTACTGCACACGATCACCTGAAAATTTTTCAGGTAGTGGGATTCGAGGTCCATGCGCAAAGACTGCTCCCTCGGGTTGTTGTGGAGGGTTGACATGAGGGGCGGCATCTACAGGGAGTGCAGAATTATTAGGCAAATGAGTATTTTGACCACATCATCGTCTTTATGCATGTTGTCTTACTCCAAGCTGTATAGGCTCGAAAGCCTACTACCAATTAAGCATATTAGGTGATGTGCATCTCTGTAATGAGAAGGGGTGTGGTCTAATGACATAAACACCCTATATCAGGTGTGCATAATTATTAGGCAACTTCCTTTCCTTTGGCAAAATGGGTCAAAAGAAGGACTTGACAGGCTCAGAAAAGTCAAAAATAGTGAGATATCTTGCAGAGGGATGCAGCACTCTTAAAATTGCAAAGCTTCAGAAGCGTGATCATCGAACAATCAAGCGTTTCCTTCAAAATAGTCAACAGGGTCGCAAGAAGCGTGTGGAAAAACCAAGGCGCAAAATAACTGCCCATGAACTGAGAAAAGTAGAGCGTGCAGCTGCCACGATGCCACTTGCCACCAGTTTGGCCATATTTCAGAGCTGCAACATCACTGGAGTGCCCAAAAGCACAAGGTGTGCAATACTCAGAGACATGGCCAAGGTAAGAAAGGCTGAAAGACGACCACCACTGAACAAGACACACAAGCTGAAATGTCAAGACTGGGCCAAGAAATATCTCAAGACTGATTTTTCTAAGGTTTTATGGACTGATGAAATGAGAGTGAGTCTTGATGGGCCAGATGGATGGGCCCGTGGCTGGATTGGTAAAGGGCAGAGAGCTCCAGTCCGACTCAGACGCCAGCAAGGTGGAGGTGGAGTACTGGTTTGGGCTGGTATCATCAAAGATGAGCTTGTGGGGCCTTTTCGGGTTGAGGATGGAGTCAAGCTCAACTCCCAGTCCTACTGCCAGTTCCTGGAAGACACCTTCTTCAAGCAGTGGTACAGGAAGAAGTCTGCATCCTTCAAGAAAAACATGATTTTCATGCAGGACAATGCTCCATCACACGCGTCCAAGTACTCCACAGCGTGGCTGGCAAGAAAGGGTATAAAAGAAGAAAATCTAATGACATGGCCTCCTTGTTCACCTGATCTGAACCCATTGAGAACCTGTGGTCCATCATCAAATGTGAGATTTACAAGGAGGGAAAACAGTACACCTCTCTGAACAGTGTCTGGGAGGCTGTGGTTGCTGCTGCACGCAATGTTGATGGTGAACAGATCAAAACACTGACAGAATCCATGGATGGCAGGCTTTTGAGTGTCCTTGCAAAGAAAGGTGGCTATATTGGTCACTGATTTGTTTTTGTTTTGTTTTTGAATGTCAGAAATGTATATTTGTGAATGTTGAGATGTTATATTGGTTTCACTGGTAAAAATAAATAATTGAAATGGGTATATATTTGTTTTTTGTTAAGTTGCCTAATAATTATGCACAGTAATAGTCACCTGCACACACAGATATCCCCCTAAAATAGCTAAAACTAAAAACAAACTAAAAACTACTTCCAAAAATATTCAGCTTTGATATTAATGAGTTTTTTGGGTTCATTGAGAACATGGTTGTTGTTCAATAATAAAATTAATCCTCAAAAATACAACTTGCCTAATAATTCTGCACTCCCTGTATGGTGTTCATGGGCTGCAGGGCTTGGACTAGAGCTCTTAGCTGATTTTGATTAGCTTGTATATCCAACACTGTCTGGTTGAGATTGGTGAGCTGCTGTGTGAGGGCCGTAATGGCGTCAGCCAATCCTGCGGACTCCATGAAGATGGCTTCCTGATTTTGTCAGGTGAGGATCTCTTACCGTATGGAGGAGTCCAGCTACAGGAGATAGTCCGCACACACGTGAAATTAGGGTTTATATAGGGTGTGTTCTACTTAAATTAGTGGGAGATTCAGCACAGGTTATCCTGTTGCCATGGAGTTGGAGTGACTGTGAGGCCACACCCCCTTGATTACCATGCACCAATAGGAGGAGAAAGGGGTGTGGTCCTGTCTTCCCACTGTGGTTTCTGGAATGATTGTTTTGTTAAGCCCATATGGGAGTGTCTGGAGTTTGATAGGGCTATGACTGAGAGTTGCCATCTTGGAGGAGGCAGGTGGAGGAGATTGATTCCACCATCTTGGTTGAGGCATGTATCGTATCCACCATTGTGGATGTTGTTTGGGGCATGATTGCATCAGATAGGGACTCTGATCCAGGTAGGCATGAGAGTAACAAATGTAAAGAACCACAGGAACCAACTAAGTATACCGACATACATCAAAGGGGTAATGTTATTCGGCCCCACTATGCACACCACTATGTGCATATATCTGGAATAGAACAGGGCATCATTGTTGGGAGGCTGTCACTCCAGTGTGCCACAATCTGTTGCACACTGGTGACTCCTCTTGTTCTTTGTCTATGGTTTGTCAGTTATCCTGCTGTTACATGGCAATCACTGTAGTTTTATTAAAACCAATAAATACAGCAAGACACAACACAATTTTTAACATACACCAAGCCAACAAAAAGGTTGTGGGAGCCAGTCCTCTACGAGAACAAACAGTACTCCAATAGCCTATTCTATAGGATGGTACCTACTAGGGAGGGGCATAATCTGGTTTTGCTCACTGTCACCATTACAGAGGAGACCTAACTATTAACATATCAAACTAATTCCACCCATAAGGGCAATCTAGATAGGAGATGCATAGCAAGCCTCCTCTGCACTAGGAACACGGCAATCACAGACATCTGTTTCGACCTTCATTGGTCTCGTCAGTGTGGAATGGATGGTGTCCCTATAAGTGCAATGAGCCAGGGATATTAGGGTATGCCCAGATGTGTGTCCCTTTCTCACTGCACCTAGAGGTACACCTGCTCTTATGGGATGGGACCAGTCTGATATGCTTATGTTTCCTTTGTAATGGTGCAAGTGAGAAGAAAATGGTGATACCACTACCGAGTAGGTACCATCCTATAGGACAGGCAATTTCAGTGCTGTCCATTCTCAGTGAGGCGCGACTCACACTTTTTGTCGCCATACACCAAGTCTTTTAGGGTAAGTGTTAAATATGTTTCTCAGTGGGAAACATAGGAGCAAAGAATCTTTACATAAATACATGTTTATAATTATTTAATTTTCATGTATGTACTTAGTGGGGACTGTAATGCATAATAAGAAATATACAAATTCATCTATCCTAAACCCCCCCAATAAAGACATACACCAAATTTGGATGAAACAGGACACAATATCAATTAATATTAACCAGAGAGGATCTACCTGGTGAGGTGTCAGGTAGTAGTTTTTACTTGCAGCAGCACACAAGTGTGTTACCCCAATCAAAAAGAGGGAAAGAGTTAACCAAAGCAATTTAATGAACGACCCATTGACCAAAAGCTGACTCAACAGGTCAGATAAAATCAATGAAATTCTAATTTTTATTGAAGGTGGTGGGTCAGAAGCTCAGCCAGTTCTAGTTCTTTACAGCTAAATACAAACCCATACTGGGTGGTGTGGTACAGAGTAGCTTATAAATATACAGCCAAAACACTTTAAAAGCCAAGAGTATATTCTGTTTTGAGAACACTGAACCTCATATTTAACCGGAATCAAAGCAACTCCACAAATAAATGAAGGACCCAAAGACCAAAAGTCGACTTAACAGATCAGATAAAATGATGTAAATTCTCATTTTTCATTGAAGATGGTGGGTAAGAAGCTGAGCCAGTTCTAGTTCTTTACAGCTAAATACAAACCCGTACTGGACTGGGTGGTACAGAGGAGCCTATAAATATACAGTCAAAACACTATACCAGCTGTAGAAACTTCTGCTTCAGAAATGGGTTGATTCGGGGAGCGGGGGAATGACGTAAGACGCTGATAGGGAGGAGCGTCTGAGGTCCTGGCGGGCAGCGGAGAGGAGAAGGTATGCGCTGGCTAAGGAAGTTTGCACAGCCACGAGTCAGAGACCAGGAGTCGGAGCTTCGGAGGTTTGGTAGTCGGCTCTCTGCACATAGGAACGGCATCCGAACGCAGAGTTCCTGCTGAGACTAATGAGAGCCGGGTCACCGGTGGCTTGAAGCCATAGACGGAGTGAGAGGAGGAGGAAAGAAGAGGGGCAGAGAAGGCAAGGGGAAAGCGAATGAAAATCCATCTAACATTACAGAGGTACCCTGTCTTGCCATCTGATCATACTCTTTCCAAAACAGGAGCACCCTGATGTTGCATTGAAGCTGACCCCCCCGCTTAAGGCAAAAGTGAGTCTGCTGGATATTCTGGAACATTGTGAGTTTTATTTTTATTTTTTCCGCATCTCGCATGGATATACTTTGTTAAGTACTGCTGAATGCCTCTCCCCTGCTTCGCACCTCTGAATAGCACTGGAACTCTCTGATGAGGTTCACAGGTCAGACAATATTGGGCACTAATGTGCGTCTCTTATAGGGTTTATTCATGGTCGAACTTATACTTATTGCTGGTGAATTTCAATACAAGCTCTGAATATCCCTCTGCTGATTAACATTGGGAGCCCAAAGAGTCAATTAAGCTTGACCCACATAACATCGAGGGGCAATTAGGAGCTGACGAACATTGCTGAATATATGTGTATATATCTGTCTAATATCGTTAAAACTCTGCTGGAATTTTTTATTGCATATCTTTCTTAGCCAGTTCTAAGCATTAATAGGAACCTCCTACAAGTTGCATTGGTGAAAACACTCCTGGTTATGCTGCCGAATAAAATTGCAAGTTTAACAGAGTTAAGACCTTATACTGACTAAACAATACCATATTGGAGCTGACTATTTTTGCCACTGAAGATTGCTGCTATTCCTTGTGGTGCTCTGAGCATGCTATCCCTTTAAATTGCTTTGTGACCACTGATTAGAACTTTTTCATCAGGTTGCAAATAAAAGAGACCAGATGGGTAATTAAATCTTCTGGCACGGTCTGAGACAAAAATCGGTCGCTGAGTGTGTGACTCACCAAGAGTGGATATACAATCTCACTAGATCTCGAGAAAGAGGAACAGTAGGAGACCTTCAGAGCTAACTATCAAAATGGACTCAAAGAGGGAGGAAAAGAGTAAGAGGGAAAGGAAGAAACCGGAGATCGAGCTAAAGAAGGATAAAAAAATGGCCTCGATCTTCTCTCCTCAAAATACTCTGAAAGGAGATCTGCCACATGACTTATTACAGACCTCAGGAGTCCTGGAGCTAGATGAAACAAGTAGGCAATCTCTAAGCCCAGTCTCACAATCGTCACACTTGATAACCCAAGAATACCTACAGCACTGCATGGAAAAGCAGTTAACCAACTTCAAAGTGGAGCTCGAGAAATTATTTGTAGACATGCGAGAAGACATGATAAAAATTGGAGAAAGAGTTAAAAATAATGAACAAAAAACGGACTCGCTGGAATTTGAGCTAAAAGAGGTTAAAGAGGACTGCACAGCTTTAAGAGCCAGAATTGACACACTTGAACTCAAAGCGGCTGATACAGAAGACAGAATGCGGAGGAAGAACTTAAGAATCCGAGGCATTTCGGAGCAGATTGATCAGGCTAAACTAAGAGACTGCATGTTGGATCTCTTTAAACACATGGGCTTACAAGAGGTTGCCAGGGATGAGATCATTGAAAGGGTGCACAGAATCTCTAGACCCAAGAATGTGCCTGAGTCCCTACCCAGGGATATAATTATAAGATTCACCTCCTTTTTTATCCGGCAAAAAGTCTTGGATGCTTCGAGAGAATTCCGGCCAGAGAAGGAAGAGTTTAAAAAACTGTTTTTTTTCAGGATCTATCTGCAAGCACTAGACAAAAGAGACTTGCTTATAGGGACTGCACGTCAATCCTTAGGACAAGGAATATTAAGTATATGTGGGGCTTCCCAGTAAAACTTATTGTGCGTTGGGAAGATCAATCTGTTGTTTTCACCACACCTGAAAAAGCACGGGAGTGGCTAAAAACTCATCCGGAGTCTTGAGGGAAAGAAAGACCAGTGTGGCCACTGCTGACTTGATTTTGGAATAGCGTATGCCATATATGTGACGGGGGGAGGGGGGGGGAGATCGAGTAAGGGTGCTTCTCATATGTATATATATATTCGAGTTCATGTGTTTTTTTTTTCTTTTTTATTCTACTTAACACTGTTTAGTCTAAATGTAGGGATATCCCTCATGGGACTTTAATCTGGATTGCACTTACGCACGGTGTTTCACAATGAGATGCCTGAAGGATAATTTAAATGAGAAAAGATTTTTTGATAATAACACTGAAGGCACGTTCAACATGGGAGATTGTTGACATTCAATATATTTTTTTTTTTTTTTTTTTTTTTTTAGCACTTACCCCTGTTTAGTCCAAGTGTAGGGATACCCCTCACTGGACATAGCTTTGATCTGGAATGCACTTACGCACGGTGTTTCATAATGAGATGCCAGAAGGATAATTTAAATGATAAAAGATTTTTGACAATAACACTGAAGGCACGTTCAACATGGGAGATTGTTGACATTCAAATATTTTTTTTTTTTTTTAGCACTTACCCCTGTTTAGTCCAAGTGTAGGGATACCCCTCACTGGACATAGCTTTGATCTGGAATGCACTTACGCACGGTGTTTCATAATGAGATGCCAGAAGGATAATTTAAATGATAAAAGATTTTTGACAATAACACTGAAGGCACGTTCAACATGGGAGATTGTTGACATTCAAATATTTTTTTTTTTTTTTTTTTTTTTCCTTCACGGAAGGCACATCCTAAATAGGGAGTGTTGATATTCAAATCGAGACATTTAATATAGTTATTCACGATAGGAGCACTTTTGATAAGCTTAGCTTCACTCTTGGGGTATTCCTCAGTTGACGTATCCCCACATGGGAAACGCAACTACAAACAGTGTCTCCCAATGTAACGGTAGGAAAGTAATTGGTAAATACGTAAGAATGTAACACTACAGGTACGTAAAATATTGCGTTGGTTTCTTTTTTTTTTTTTTCTTTTTTTTTTGTTTTTTGTTTTTTGTTTTCTCCTCCTCTGCTGGAATATATTGCTCTGATTGAGAGAAGTTGTGACTTATACTGTTTATGCTTTAGGTACACTTGAGAATGCCGAAACATTTTGGGATTATAATATAGTTGTTTGATATGCTTGGGTTTATTGAATCTCTGGCTGCATCTCGGGGGGGTTTGGCTTGCTGCGGATGTAGTCGCCACGGTATGAAGTAATTATCAATAAGTATGCTGACAGCTATGAAATTTATGTATTGTTGAATATTAGAAGAGATATAGTTGGCAGGAGAACACCATAGATAGATTTAGGTTCAACAAGAGAGGACTGTGTTAGTTTTCAGATACAAGTATGTATAACACAGATTGTTTCCATACATAGATGCAGGGGACTCTAATCTGCACAAGTTGGATAAGAATTCCAATAATAATCCTGGTCGGGCAGGATTGATTTGCTGGCAGTGTAAACCACCTTCTTAATGGCAGGAAGGCAGTATATCCGCATTGGGACAGTCCCCCTAATATGTATATACGTATATGTATAGGATATATAGGAGCGGAATGTTTTTTTTTTTTTTGTTTGTTTCTGCCCTTCTCCCTCCCTCTCTCTCACCCTATCTGTCTCATAAGAAAATAATACCGATACCCGCCAGGGCCTATACAACACTTATCCTCCTAATTTTACACTGGGAACAATGTTTGAGGCCCGACTGAGGTCCCTTTTGGACCCTATGTCTGAGCCTGCAAACAAGGGGAGGTATGGCCTTTATAAAAGGCTTTTTCTTTTTGTTTATATGTTAAGTGTTTTATATATGTATTGTTTAATATGTGTTTCGCACTGGGTGGCCTGCTTGTTGATTGTTGTTTCGAGGATTCCCGAATGGCTCCCCCGATAAAAATCCTGACACTTAATGTGCAGGGATTGAACGCCCCGCAAAAACGCTCCTCAATGTTAGATTTCTTAGCTAGTCACCATATTGATGTATGCTGCTTGCAGGAAACACATCTGATGGATAATGATATCCAAAGGTTAAACAACAACAGATATACAGTAGTAGAATATTCATCGTTTCCCCTTAAGAAGAAAAGAGGAGTAGCAATTTTAGTTTCTAAAAGCATAACAACTGAGATTTTATACAAGCAATCCGACAGGATAGGTAGGTTTGCCTTTATTGTGTGTAGATTAGATGATAGGCTTTTTTCAATCCTCAATGTTTACGCTCCTAATACACAACAGATGAGGTTTATAAATAAAATCTTGGGAAAAGTGCAGGATTATATCCAGGGTACTTTTATATATCTGGGTGATTTTAACTGTGTTGCGGATAATACCTTGGATAGATCAAGCAGGAAAGCAGATAGACTAGATAAAAGGCAGATGGAGGTGGCAAGATCCTTTCAGGAGATGTTGGGTAAATATAAGCTTTATGATATATGGAGGACTTTGAGACCCACGGAACGAAATTACACATACTTTTCACATAGGCATCAATCTTTCTCTAGGATCGACATGATTCTTGTCAATGTTGAATCGGTCCGGGAATGTAAGAGCACTTACATAGGGGAATTTGCTTGGTCTGACCATGATCCAGTGTGTCTGGAAATTAATAGGAAATATGGGAGAGGAGAAGTTACGTGGAAATTAAAAGAATTCCTTGTTTCAAAGGACATAATAGATGAACTGGTAAAGGAATCAGGACAGTTCTTTATGGAAAACAACACAGGCGATGTAAGCTGGGGAAATGTTTGGTCAGCATATAAGTGTGTGGTGAGGGGCTTCTTTATTAAAAAGGAAGCATACCTCAGGAAGAAATCAGGGAAAAAACTAGCTGATTTATATATCGCCCTGTATGATACAAAAAATAGGTGTGCTTCTTCCGGGGATACCTCATTACTGAAAGAGATGGAAAGAATCAAAAAGGAAATATTAGACGTACTGGTTAAGAAAGCTAACAGAAATCTGGTAAAGCTGAAACAAAAAGTTTACTATATGGGAAATAGAGCTGAAAAAATGCTCACCAACCAACTAAAAAGAAGGAATCTAAAAGAACGGATACTTAAAATTGAGGTGGGTGATAAAGTATATCGTAGCCCAGAAGAGGTGGGTAAAGCATTTCATGACTTTTACGCCAGACTGTATAACATTCCAGACCAGGAACAAGATAGAACCCAGATAAAAAAATATCTGAAAGATTCTAGCCTAGGGGTGCTCACAAAGGATCAATCACAATTATTAGAGGCCCCTTTCTATAGCCGTGAAATAACTGAAACCATTAAAAGGCAAAAACCACACAAGGCAGCCGGCCCGGATGGGCTGCCGGCCATTTTCTATAAAAAAATGTTAGATATCGTGGCTCCCTACCTACTGGACACATTTAATGAGATCAAGAAATCAGGGATATTTCCAACAGATATGCTGAGAGCAGCTATATTGCCCATTCCGAAACAGGGTAAAGATCCAACAAAAATAACAAACTTTCGGCCAATCTCTCTAATTAATACCGACACAAAGATATACTCCGCTATCTTGGCCGAACGCCTGAAACATCTATGTCCTGTCCTGATTAATAAAGACCAAGTCGGGTTTGTCAAGGGGAGACACTCTAGTGACAATATAAGGAAGTTAATCAATCTTGTTGAGTATTCAACGTTGCAAAAAATTCCTTCACTATTTGTCTCCTTAGACGCCGAAAAGGCTTTTGACAGAGTTGGTTGGATCTATCTGGAAGAGGTTCTTAAGAACTATGGATGTGGGGATGGATTCACCAGCTCTGTCATGGCCCTATACAGGTCCCCGAGTGCTAGAGTAGTTGGACAGGGGATCTGCTCCGGCTGGTTTACAATTGGCAACGGAACTAGACAGGGGTGCCCTTTGGCACCCCTGTTGTATATACTGGCTCTGGAGCCTTTAGCCAACCGGATCCGCCAGAATCCCAACATAAGGGGAATTAAGATAGGAGATCTAGAGAGCAAGCTCAGCCTATACGCAGACGATGTTTGTGTGTCACTTTATGATCCCACTGAATCGCTGACTGCATTGATGAAAGAAATAGGGATGTTCTCTAGATTCTCTAATTATAAACTGAACACAAATAAAACTCAGGTAATGGCTATTGCTATGACAAAAAAAGAGAGGGAGGAGCTGGTGGCAAAGTATGACTTCCAATGGAATGAGAGTGGCATCAATTATTTAGGAATTACGATCCCAAAAAATACTGACTTAGTGATTGAGGTGAACTACTCGGTCCTTCAGAAAGAGTTTGTCCAGAAAATGTTGGAATGGAAGGGTCTATTTGTTTCTTGGCTGGGGAGACTGAACATAGTGAGATCATATATAATTCCAAAATGGATGTATTTACTCAGGTTGATCCCTGTTAGACTACCGACTAGCTGGACAAACTCTTTCCAACTCAGACTGATGGATTTTATATGGGCTGGTAAGAAGCCGAGAATTGCCAGTCGCTTATTATGTGCCAATCGAAAGAGGGGAGGAATGGGGGCTCCTTGCCTGGAGAGATACGCACAGGCTAACATATTTATCCACGCACTGAAGTTACAGGATACAGAATCTAGAAGCCAGGATTGGTTCTATATAGAGCAGACAATAATAGGGATTAATAATCTGGCTTGTGTACTATGGTTAAACCAAGATAGAATTGACTTATTGAATAAAGTCGGATGGCCAACTGCTATAAAAAGCTGTTTGGAATTCTGGTCATACCTAAAAAGAAAGATTGGTTTTAAAGATAAAGTAGTGGAGAACTCTCCACTCGAGATTCTACAAAGCAACATAGCAAATTTAAGTCTGAGAGAGTGGAAACAATTCAGCGAGAAAAGGGTAGCCGATCTTCTTATAGGGGGTAGATTCAAATCTTTTGACCAACTGGCCCTAGACTTCGATCTATCAAATAAGGAGGCGTATAAGGTGTTTAGGATAGGGCGCTATATAAAAACCCAGAATTTTCACTGTAAAGGGGATAATGCGTCATGGAAGATTATGGAAATGTTTAATAACAAGATGGGAATAAAAGCTCTCAGGAAGATTTACGACCTCCTTGAATTGATAGAACCTCCCCCAAAAATCTTGGCGTTGAATAGTTGGGAAAAAGATTCGAAAACTAAGATCAAACAAGACCTATGGGTTCATAGTTTAATAAATATATCCAAGATTACACACTGCTTGAATATGGTCGAGCTCCACTACAAAATAATGTTCCGTTGGTACTTAGTACCGACTAAGTTGCATAGATTCTCGCCAAATTGTTCAGACCAATGCTGGAGATGTGAAAGGGAACTAGGATCATTTGAACATGTTTGGTGGTCTTGTAATGGGATAACTCAGACATGGAGAGAGCTTTTTGGCTTACTGTCAAGTGTGTTGAATATTATCGTCCCACTATCTATACAAAGAGCATTGCTACATTTAGATTTATAATTTCTCCCGCACAGAGATAGAAATCTGTGTATCCAGGCGTTCCTCGCAATGAAAATTGTTATGGCTAGAAACTTGCGGCAACGGGGAACAATACATATCGAGAACGTAGTTAATCAATTGCAATTACAATGTCTCATGGAGAAGGGTTATGCATACGCTAGTGGGGCGATTGAAAGTTTCTCTGATACTTGGGCTAAATGGTTGCTCAGGTACCCGGGGAAGGATTAGTTCTGTTGGTTAAGCAGAACTTCGGGAATTAGCGATTTGGAGTTGTGGAGTGAGCCGGCCACTCAGTGCGAATTGTCATGTGACGTTTGTTTGTTATGTATGTTTTGTCTTACTTATTCACACGGGTAGCCCAATGCAGATAACTTTTTGTGATTAGCAGTTACTAAGGAGAGAAATCATGTGCATCTTTCCGTCTGTTATTATATGTTGATCTATTTCTGTGAAAGAACCTGCCGGTGTGATTTGTCATGTTTGTAAAAATAAACTAATAAATAATAAAAAAAAAAAATAAAAAAAAAAAAAACACTATACCAGCCAAGAGTATATTCTGTTTTTAGAACACCGAACCTCATATTTAATAGGAAGTAACTACAATATATTTTAAAACTCCAGACCCAATTGTTGTGTTTCACATAAATAAGCCAAGAGAGCAAAAATAGTAACAAAAAGTATTTAGAAAAAACAGTTACTAAAGAAAGATTAAAAAAAAGAGTTGAAACAGGAAGCAAAGCAAGACAAAGGGGTTTACTCCTTTTTCTCTACAATGTCCAAAGAAGACAGAGACAAAGGACTGGATGAATCCACCATTGTATATTCACGTCTAGAGGGATCTCCGGAAAGCGCAAAAGTACAAAAGGTACATACATAACTACTACACTCCAGCTTAACAGCAACTTATTGGAAATCAAATTCCAGTTTGGGGAAGCAACTAACAAAATAAATATTCTAGAAGACAAACTCAATACCCTAGAGCTTCTCAACCAGACCCTGAAAGACCAAAACGAATTCTTGAAAAAAAAGATGGATTTGCTAGAAGTGAAACCAGGAGACCTGGAAGGATGTTCAAGGCATAATAATTTGCGGATAAGAAACATACCAGAAACAGTCAGTCAGGAGAAATTGAAGGAATTTCTGGAAGACCTATGGAAGGCATGGAATACAACATAACAATGGCAAGATGGCACAGAACCTTTAAACCGAAAACCATTCCAGACAAATATCCTAGGGATATAATCATCAACTTAGGGATATAATCATCAACTTTCAGTCCTACCAATTTAAATACCTTCTACTAAAGACAAGTAGAAACAAAAAATCCCAAGGCGACAGACACAAAGACATTATTGTGCTTCAGGATCTCTCCTACCCCACCAGAATGCAAAGAAGGAAATACAATCATATCACGACAATTTTTAGGAAAGAGAATATTAAATTTGCTTGTGGATTCCCTATTGCAATCAGACTGGTGAAAGATGGTCAGTTAGAAATTCTGAACTCAGTGGGAAAAGCCAAAAAATGGCTGAAAGGTAATATTATAACATCACTAGAAACCCCACAGAATAACGCGATATAAGAAATATAAAGGGTCCCAACCAAAAATAACTATTGTACCCAAAACAAAATAAAAGAACTTCCTAATAGCCCACCCGCTCCCTATGTCCTGTTTTTTTTTTTCTTTTTTCCATGTGAGCATGATAAACTGGGACTTTGAGCAAGGAACAAGTATGTTTTATCCCCCACTGCTGCTACTCAATTGTGCTCCAATTGTGGTATGAGGCCCTGAGGCTCGTTTCTCCATGCTTGAATTATGAGTCAATGTGTTACTTTTACAGGAGGAAAAGGAGAAAGTTATGGGGAGGAAGGCTCAGCCTCATTTCACATCAAATGTAAAGTTAGTGTGATAAAAGTAAACAAGACACATATAGGGGAATTAAGTGTTTTATTAGAGGGATAAAATGTGTTGATCTTATAAAACATAAGAGGGAATATTCTCTAGCATCACTTCACATCAAAATTATAGTAGATTAACCCCTTCATGATAAGACTGTTTATGGAATGTTGTGCGTTAGTGACCAAGGCTGTTTTAACACTTCTGAGGTGTTTGTGTTTAACTTTAATTTTTTTCTTTCTGATTTGATGTACCCACACAAATTACATATCGTTTTGTTTTTTCAGAACAAGAAGGGCTTTCTTTTGATGCCATTATTTTGTTCAGCTAATGAAAAAACATTCTAAATAGATTCTAATATTGGTCCTGAGTTTGGAAATACCCAATGTTTATATGTTTGTTTGGCATGTTATAGGTTAATAAATACAAGTAGCATTTAGCGGTTTCAAAATATATATATTTTTTTTAATTAGCATTAGTGACATTGTAACACCGATATCTGTTATGAACCCTGAATAACCCCCCACATTTTTATAAAGTAGACATGCCAGGGTATTCAGCTTTGGGTATTTTGACACTTTTCATGCAGTCATTTTACCACCAATATTTGATAAGTTTTGGCATAGTAATTTTGTGTGTATTTTATTTTCACACACTTTGCAATTTAGGTATGAATTTAAAGGGGCTGTTCTATTTCCTTGTCAAACAAAACCCCAATATATGTTCAGCAACTTCCCCTGAGTATAGCGGTACATCACATGTATAGGTTTGCTAGGGTCATGTGGCAGGTACAGAGCCAAATTTAGGATTTAGGTAATTGCAGCTTTATAATGAGTATGTTTTATGTAATTCTTGCAGACTACATTTCCTATCATACTCAGCCAGCAAAACGCTACCGTTGCATCATAGAAAATGTAGTCTATAGTAAGAAGCACAGATTGTTGCTATCCTTACTACCCTGCCACTGCATGGATCATTTATCCAGCTGCTGCGGGCACCTATCTAATGCTGGAGGCCCCATCTACTTCTGGGGGCCAATGCAAAGCACTGGCCTCACTAGCAGTCTTTTTTTTAAAATACAATATTCCTAGCTGAGGGGAGGCTAAAGGTGCTTTGTGGGGACCAGGGGGAGACTTGAAATACTACATTTAGTCTCTCCCTGCCCCACAATCGCCTGGAGCAGGGAAAGACTATAGCTGGCAAAGCAGGCACCTGCTTTGAAAGCTATTAAAAACCGGGTGCTGTGATTGGCTGTCACAGTGCCCGGATGTTTCCGGGGGGACCTCAATGGACATGGCTGAAGTGTCCCGGTATCGAGACACTTAGCCATGTAATTTGTTATTGTGATCGCGGTATGCCAGCATGATTTCCTCGATCGGATCTGCATGATGGTCCTGGACCGTCATCGGTCACCAAGGGAGTTTTGCTCTTGGGGTTAATAGAAGGGACACATACAGAGGAATTAAGTGTTTTATCACATGATCACAGTATGTTTTTTTGATAATAAGATAGAAGAAAAATAAAGATGAAACCACTCAATTCAGTAAGTGGTACAGTATAGGTAAAGCGCAGTTAATTTGACACTGAAATTCTTTTTTTTTTTGTCACGGGATGATCAGTAAAGAAAGGATTGAGGACAGATGTGTTTACTTACTGTATAGGCAGCACAAATGAAGAAGTACTCTAACGATTGTTAAATAAGAATTGGTTTAAACACACAGCCTCTCAGGTTTAAAAAGGGATCCTCTTTCATGCTCTCCCCTTTAGCACGAATTAAGGAAGTCATGTCTGGCGAACGCATGTGCACTCTGAGGGAACTACTGCCTGACACTACCCATTCTTTCCTGATACAACTGAGATACACACAACTAAAACACTACATACAATCCATCCCGCAACAGCTAGCTATAAGCAGAGATCTCACGTATGTTGAACTTCTATGCAACAAAACTGAGCCCCCAATACGAGGTATCTCTAGACTATACAATGAGCAGTTGCCAAAAGACGAGGCTTCCCTCCCAGGATATACCACCAAATGGGAGGAATATTTGGGTATACACCTCACCGAAACACAATGGGATAAAATATTGATATTAACACATAAGTGCTCTTCCTACACAGCCATACAGGAAAATGCGTTCAAAATTCTATCACTATGGTACAGGACACCCTCCCTTTTGCACAGGATGAACCAATCCATCCCAGATTTCTGTTGGAGATGTGGGTCAATAGGGGGCACCATGCTCCATTTATGTGGAACTGCCCAAAATTAGCACCTTTTTGGCATCAGATCGCGGACGCAATCACCCACCTGACTGAGGAACCCCCACCTTTTAGTCCGGAGGTCTATTTACTGCATCACACCACACAGTCTATAAAGGCCTACAAAAGATCACTTGTCAAACACCTCCTCAGCGCAGCCAAATTACTGATCCCAATTCATTGGAAATCATCAACCCCACCCACTTTTACTGAATCGGTCCTGAAAGTAGAAGAAATCCGGGTGTGGGAGGATCTATCTGACACCTCTACACTTAAAAAAGAACATTACTACACAACATGGTTTCACTGGATGGAATACACAAAGAGCACACACATGCCAGGGACAGCACCCTAGTGTGTGAACCCGGGACCTCCGGACCTCCTCCGATAACTGTGTGATGGAGGGAGTCTGGAGTAGTACGGGCCACACACTCGAGGAGCTGGACAATGGACTGACAGCCAAACTAGATCACAAAAACCCACTTGGGACATTGCAATTACATGATCCCCTATATGAGAATTTAATATAAAGGCTGTTTCCATAGTAAAGGGATGAGTTATGCAATAAAGTATGTTGTCAGATATGCGAAGGTATTATGGGATGCTTTCCGTGTAAGATGATGTGATCAGAGATGATCCAAATAGGATCATTGTGGGATCCCTCCCCTACCCCACCCCTTCTCCATTTTCTGTTTCCCCCCCCTTACATTCGTGATACACTGTTTCATTTTAAATGTTTTTGTATGTGTACCCATCTTGATTTTCTGTACCCAACCCCCCATTTATTCTACATGTATCAATAAAGAAAAAATTTCGCAAAAAATTTAAAAGGGATCCTCCCAGAAGGGGGTCGACTTCGAGTCATCTAGACTCAACAATACAAGACCAAAATTACAATTATATTTGCAAGAAGCCCTAATTACACTAAATATAATAAAATCCCACGATGTTACTTTATTTTATATCATGTAAGAGTATCCAATGTGCTACTTCCATAAAGATGCTAGAGACACTGTATAGGGAAAAAGCTTTGTTTTATTTACCATTAAATTTAAAGTAAGTTAGTAAAAGAGAATCACAAAGAAGAAGAAAGTCCCCTACCACAGGAATTAAAGTAGTCTTTGTAATAAGCATAAAAGATAAAATACAAATGAAACAATTTAGGATTAGTTCACACTGTTAAATAGACAAATATAGTTACATGGAGGGGTTTTTTTGACGAGAGAAGGAATGAGTGAGAGTAGAAGAAGGAGGGGGGATGGAGAAAGGGGTTAGAAAAAAGACAAGAAACAGGTTTGGACTATTTGATGTGTGTCTGAAGTAAAGAGTCCAAAGGTAGTGGCACTGAAAAAAAAAACTAAGAATGATCGGGCTGCCCGTGCTTTTTATTCTTAGGGGAGGCAGAGTGATGACAGGTCATGTGACCCGACGTGCACCGGGTCAACTGACCTATCCACTCTCACCGCGGGGAGCTGAACATGCAGCATGGTAGGACACCATGCTGCCTGCCACTAGCCACCAGGGATCAGGGTAAGTCCTGGGGGTGAGGGGGCATATGATGGGGCATGTAATGGGGTGATGGGGTTAATGGAGGCATGTAATGAGGGTGATAGGACATGTTATGGGGGTGATGGGGTTAATGGAGGCATATAATGGGTTGATGGGGTTAATGGAGGCATGTAATGGGGGTGATGGGGTTAATGGAGGCATGTAATGGGGGTGATGGGGGCATGTAATGGGGGTGATGGGGGTATGTGATGGGGTCATGTAATGGGGTGATGTGGGTTATGGGGCATGTCGTGCGTGGGTAGGGGGGTGCCTACATTTTGTCTGCCTAGGGCAGCACAAAACCAAGATACACCACTGGGCAGAGCGAGAGGGGAGACCCCTGCTGACTCTGTCTTTGGATGCGGCAAATGCGTTCGACAGGGTTAGCTGGGGTTTCATGAGTCACTCTTTGGAGGCTTTTGGAATCTCTGGGTGGATAAATTCAGTGATAATGGTGCTATACGGGGCTCCTAGAGCAAGAACAGTGGGTTCCAATATTTGTGTGGACTGGTTTGCGCTGTAAAAATGCACAAGGCAGGGATGCCCCTTGTCCCTCATTTTATATGTTATAATCATAAAAATTGTAGTAGTTAAAATTAGACAAAATAAGTTCATTGTGGGTTACCCTGCAGGAGGAAAAGACCCTACAGATCTGAAAAGTTATCTCCCTGATAAATGTAGATATCAAGCTATATGCCTCTATTCTGGTTGAAAAGTTGAAACCAGTCCTTCCCAATATAATTCATCAGGACCAAATAGGCTTTATTTCAGTTCGGATGGCAAGCAATAATATCCGTAGGTTGCCCCCCAGCACTGAAAAAAAACCCCAAGAAAAAAAACACGGGCAGCCTGATCCCGATTATCGGGCAGCCTTTGCGTTTTTTCTTAGGGGGGGGCGGAGTGATGACAGGTCACGTGACCCGACGCGCTCGACTGGTTTGCGCTGTCAAACTGCAAAAGGCAGGGATGCCCCTTGTCCTTCATTTTATATGTTATAACCATTAAAATTGTAGCAGTTAAAATTAGAGAAAATAAGTTCATTGAGTGTTACCCTGCAGAAGATGAGGATTTAAAATTATCCCTATATGCAGATGATATAGTTATCACCATACTGAACTCTGTTGAGTCTATCAAATCTATTTTAAATGAGATCAAGAAATATAGTGAGGTCTTGAATTATAAGCTAAATCTATCTAAAACAATAGCCCAGTTTTGCCACCTGAGTAAATCTGAGAAGAGGCTGATCCAAGATAAATATAAATTCAACATCCTGAAGGTATTCCAGTATCTGGGAATAAAAGTCCCAAGGAAAATGGAAAAGATGGCTGGGGTTAATTTCATATCCCTGTTAAAACAAATACCGTATTTATCGGCGTATAACACGCGCCGGCGTATAACACGCACCTAATTTTAAGAAGGGAATTTCAGGAAAAAAAACTTAAGAACTTAAATTAAGAACTTTGAAGCCCAATATGCCATTTTAATATGCCAGGATATTGCCCCCAATATGCCATTTAATATGCAGGATATTGCCCCCAATATGCCATTTAATATGCAGGATATTGCCCCCAATATGCCATTTTAATATGCCAGATATTGCCCCAATATGCCATTTAATATGCAGGATATTGCCCCCAATATGCCATTTATTATGCCAGGATATTGCCCCCAATATGCCATTTAATATGCCATGATATTGCCCCCAATATGCCAGGATATTGCCCCTTAGTATGCTCGTTATGCCACCCTCCTCCCCCAGACCCCAGTACTTACCTCGTTCCTGCTCTGTCCCCCGGTGCTCTGAAGCTGCGTGGCTGTGAGAGAAGCGTTGTGAGCTTCCCTTCAGCCGCGCGGTCAATAAAGTTTGTTTTAAAAAAAACAGACTTTATTGACCGCGCGGCTGGAGGGAAGCTCACAACGCTTCCCTCACAGCCACGCAGCTTCAGAGCACCGGGGGACAGAGCAGGAACGAGGTAAGATTTAGATTTTTTTTTTTTTCGGCGTATAACACGCACACACCATTTTCTTCCTATTTTCAGGGAGAAAAAGTGCGTGTTATACGCCGATAAATACGGTAGTGAGTAAACTGGAGAGGAATGGAAATCTCATGGTGGGGCAGAGTGAATACCCTGTCATCCTATGTCCTCTGGAAATGGATCTCCCTGTTTCGCATGCTGCCACATCTGGATCCAGATGGTCAAGTCTGCTTTCACAAATCTTGTATGGAGAGGGAAAAACAAAGAATAAAATTACAAACCATGGTGAGCAAGATAAAAAAAAAAAGGGGGTAGGGGTCTACCATTGGTACTTTTTTTTTATTAGTCCATGCGTTCCCGGTCTTATAGCTAGGATAGCCTTGTGTCTATCCCACACATGCTTAAAATCCTTGACTGTGTTTACCTCTACCACTTCTGCTGGCAGGCTATTCCATACATCCACTACCCTCTCAGTAAAGTAATACTTCCTGATATTACTTTTAAATCGTTGCCCCTCTAATTTAAGACTATGTCCTCTAGTTGTGGTAGTTTTTCTTCTTTTAAATATACTCTCTTCCTTTACTGTGTTGATTCCCTTTATGTATTTAAATGTTTCTATCATGTTATGTCTTTCCTCCAAGCTATACATGTTAAGATGCTTTAACCTTTCCTGGTAAGTTTTATCCTTCAACCCATGAACCAGTTTAGTAGCCCTTCTCTGAACTTTCTCCAAAGTATCAATATCCTTCTGGAGATACTGTCTCCAGTACTGCGTACAATACTCGATACATGATACAATACATGAGCACTTCCCTCTTCCTACTGCTAATACCTCTCCCTATGGAACCAAGCATTCTGCTAGCATTTCCTGCTGCTCTATTGCATTGCCTACCTACCTTCAAGTCCTCTGAAATTATTACTCCTAAATCCCTTTCCTCAGATGTTGAGGTTAGGACTGTACCAAATAGTCTATATTCTGCTTTTGGGTTTTTATGCAAAAGGTGCATAATCTTGCACTTGTCCACATTAAATGTCAGTTGCCACTGCTCTGACCATTTTTCTAGTTTAGCTAAATCATTTGCCATTTGGCTTATCCCTCCATGAATATCAACCCTGCTGCAAATCTTTGTATCATCAGCAAAAATACATACTTTGCCAACAAGACCTTCTGCAATATCGCAAATAAAAATATTAAAGAGGATGGGTCCAAGTACAGATCCCTGAGGTACCCCACTAGTAACAAGACCTTGCATCGAATATACCCCATTGACTACAACCCTCTGTTGCCTGTCACTCAGCCATTGTCTAATCCATTCAACAATATTGAAATCCAAACTCAAAGATTTCAGTTTATTAATAAGCCTTCTATGTGCGACAGTGTCAAAAGCCTTACTGAAATCTAGGTAAGCAATGTCTACTGCACCACCCTGATCTATTATTTTAGTCACCCAATCAAAAAAATCAATAAGATTAGTTTGGCATGATCTCCCTGAAGTAAACCCATGCTGTCTCTGATCTTGAAATCCAAGCGACTTTAGATGTTCAACAATCCTATTCTTTAGCAAGATTTCCATTATTTTCCCCACTACTGAAGTAAGACTTACTGGTCTATAGTTGCCCGCCTCCTCCCTACTACCTTTTTCTTGTGAATGGGCACAACATTAGCTAATTTCCAATCTTCTGGAACTACTCCCGTTAACAATGATTGGTTAAATAAATCTGTTAACGGTTTTGCTAGTACACCACTAAGTTCTTTTAATAACATTGGATGTATCCCATCAGGTCCCATCGATTTATTTGTCTTTACTTAAGACAGCTGAAGTAAAACCTCTTCCTCTGTAAACTTACATGCATCAAAAGACTCATTAGTCTTTTTCCCTAAATGAGGTCCCTTACCCTCATTTTCATTTGTAAAAACTGAACAAAAATATTCATTAAGGCAGTCTGCTAAGCCTTTATCCTCTTCTACATAGCATCCTTTTTTTGTTTTTAATCTAACTAATCCTTGTTTTACTTTCCTTTTCTCATTTATGTATCTAAAAAATGTTTTATCCCCCTTTTTCACTGACTGGGCTATAGTCTCTTCTGTGTGTGCTTTAGAAGCTCTTATAGCTTGCTTTGCCTCTTTCTGCCTACTCTTATAGATCTTTCTATAAAAACGTGTAGGGCATGGCTAGTGGTTGAACTAATCCTGCATTTATTTGGTTTGCTTAGTTGGAGTAGGAGTGTTCCGGAGCCCTCGTAGTTTTAGTAATAGTGTGGAGCGAACCCGAACCGCAAAGTTCGGGTTCGTCCCGAACATTACGATTTTTGGACACCGGACCCGAACACGGACATTAGCTTATTGCCCACCCCCTCACTATTATTAGGGTGAGGGGGGGGGGTAGGTAGGAATTTTGGGGGGGTAAGTGACTAGTGGCTGGTCACCCCTAGTCACTTTATTTGTGGTCCCCACCCACCGACAATGGGTGGGGACCGGGGACGACGACACTAGATCCCCCCCTTATTATTATTATTAGGGTCCCCACCCGCCGGCAATGGGTGGGGACCAGGGGGGGGCACTAGGTCCACCCCTCATTATTATTGTTAGGGTCTCCACCTGCCGGCAATGGGTGGGGACCGGGGGGAGACACTAGGTCCCCCCCTCAGTATTATTAGGGTCCCCACCCGCCGGCAATGGGTGGGGACCGGTGGGGGGCACTAGGTCCCCCCCTCATTATTATTATTAGGGTCCCCACCCGCATGCAATGGGTGGGGACCGGGGGGAGACACTAGGCCCCCCCCTCATTATTATTGTTAGGGTCCCCACCCGCCGGCAATGGGTGTTGACCGGGGGGGGGGGCACCAGGTCCCCCTCATTATTTTTATTAGGGTCTCCACCCGCCGCTCCTGGGTGGGGACTGGGGGGGGACACTAGGTCCCCCCCTCATCAATATTTTTAGGGTCCCCACCGGCCGGCAATGGGTGGGGACCGGGGAGGACACTAGTTCCCCCCCTCATTATTATTATTAGGATCCCCACCCACCGCTCATGGGTGGGGACCGGGGGGGACACTAGGTCCCCCCCTCTTTACCCTAGGATGTTCGGGTTCAGGTTCGGGGTCAAGTTTGACCCCGTACCTAGACTTTTTTTCCTAACCCGCCGAACCCGAACATCCAGGTGTCCGCTCAACTCTAATTTCTAGTTTTCTGAACTTTTGGCCACTAAAATGCCTCTAAAAAAGTCATGGAAAGGGCTAGAGGGCTACAAAAGGAAGTAAAATGTGGGTAAGAGTAGGACAAGTGCCCTGCAAGCAAATGTGGATAGGGAAATAACTTACTTAACTCAAGTTCGAGCACGGACCCGGACATTTTTTCGAAGTTCGGCCAAACCTGCAGAACCCGAACATCCAGGGTCTGCTCAACTCTATTCAGTAATAATGACAGGAAGTATGAAGTTGGGGGGGGGGGGGGGGTAGTAAGTGAGCAGTATAATGATTCATATGCAAACTTCATAATGTACAAAATATCAAAAATAAATACCTATTATACAGGGAAGCTGGAACAACTAACTATGGATACATTTTAGATTGAAACAATAGTAATAATGGCAAGAGATAAAAGGCTGAAAGGATGAAATATTAAAGAACAAGTAAGCTAAACCCTGGTAAAAGGTAAAGCAAGAAGTATTACCATTATTACTAGTGGCAAAATGACTACTTATCTGAGATTTCAATTCCTGGACTTCTGTACTGGTTAATGGTTTTCTAATACGTGCTTTAAGTTGGTGAGTTGTACGCCCCACATTTTGCACTCTACCTTCTTTACAAGAAATTAAATAAATAACATTATCTAAAGAGCAGTTAATACATTCCGTTACTGGATGGGACTCTTCAGTGACACATTACACAAAGGATTTGATATATCTACAAACCTACAGCATAATAATACAGATATTATGGCTGCAGGGAAACTTGCCAGTACTTACAAGCCATGCCTGTTTTTTCTTCTCTCTGTTTAATTGACTAGGGGGCAGCCTATTTCCCAACGTCTGTAACTTTCTAGGGTCATATTTAATGCCTTCTCCAATTACCCTACCATAAATATCATCTGATTTCAGAATCGCCAAATGCTTCTGCAAAAGATTACAGATTTTATAGAACTCCAGGCTATTTGCTGTTGTAATGATGACACTTCCCCTCATTGCAATCTTTGCGTCAGTATTTACAAACTAATTTACATTATCACAAAATCCTTCGCTGTCAGCTAGAAGGTCATCTCATGGCCTTTTTATGCAAAGTCAAGCGACCTATCTATACCTTGTTCCCCTGTAAGCCCTAGCGAGGAAACACTGCCTCAAATCCATTGCCTGAGTTTCAAATGTTTCTTGGGATGAACTATTTATTTTCAAACGTATGAATTGTCCTGTAGGGACACCACGTGATACATTGCATATGTGGCAGCTCCTTGCGTGCAAAAGTATGTTTCCTGTTACCTTTTTTTCATAAGTCGTGGTGATCATAGAAACCACTATCCACATCCTCTTAAGATTCATAAATGAAATATTCTTTTGCTGGTATTCATGAGTAAATTACAAATGTAACCTTTTATTACTCAACAAAAAAACATCTCAACCCTCTCCCTGGCACCTGACCAGAACACCAGCAGGTCATCAACATCGCGCCAATAAAAAATAATGTCATTTTTAAAGGGATTCTCTGCATAGAAAATGTAATGCTCCTGCCACCAGGATATACAAATATATATTTGCATATGGAGGTGCAAAGCGCACCCACTTCGCCGTTACAAGAGCTTGAAGGTAATATCTATCCTCAAAGAGGAAGAAATTGTGATTTAGGTGAAATTCTATTGCCTGGCACAAGTCAGTGTTGTACTCAGTATTGTTACTGAAGTACATCAGGCAACACCTAATAGATTTAAGGCCTTTATCATGCAGCATGCAGCAGTATAAGAATGTTACATCTAATGAAAACCTACCACAACTCTCCAGCTAGGATATACCAGACACCACTTTTGGGTTACCACAATAGGTTGCAGGTAAAGATCCACAAGTTCTGATAGTACTCCCCAAGGTTACCAATGCCAGATCTTATAGGCCTGCCTTGAGTCTTGTGGTAACTTGTGGACCTTTGGCAAGAAATAGAGTAATACACTCAGGTGATTCTCATTCATGTGTTATACCCTCAGAGAAAAGAATGTTTCTTAAAAGGTTAGTTTTCTAATGAAATTGCCTACATCTAGTAAAGTACCAAATAAATTAAAATGGGCACTTGGGGCAAATGTCAAAGCAAGGCTCAGTGCTCAGATAAGTCCTGGCTGGAAAGATTAATAACACTCAGTGTCTCTTCTTTCTCTGTTCTTGTGCTTTTCTGCCGCTGTGCTCTTTTTTCTCCCTTTGTTGGGCTAGGCCCCTTACATCCAGTCAAGGGAAACCTAAATGATATGAAAGGAACAGTTTGGGGAAGGCCGTCTCTATCCCAGCATGACTGTGCCTACACAAAGCAAGGTCCATAAGGACATAGTTAGATGAGTTTGGTGTGGAAGAACTTGAATAACCCACACATATCCCTGACCTCAACCCTCATAGAACAACTTTTTTTAACTGGAAAAGAGATTGCGACCATGGCCTTCTCGTCCAACATCAGTGCCTATGTAGCAAAGGAAAGTTGAGCACTCCAGTATACTAAAAAAAATAGCAAAAATGATTTAATGAAAGCAATAGCTAAAGAGAAAATACAAAACCACGTGTGGTTAGGGAACACGCACAGCTTGTCATCACCTGACGCATTGTGTACCAATCAGGCACTTAATCACACAGCAGTGTCTAACCTCACAAATGCTCTAGTGGATGAAGGGACAAAAATTCCCACAGAAGCCCTCCAAAATCTTGTGAATAAGCCTTCCCAGAAGAGTGGAAGTTGTTATAGCTGCAAAGAGGGATCCAACTACATATTAATGTCTATTGGGTCTATTCACTAAAAGAGACCCAATAGACCCAAGATTGACTTTAATTTTGAGGCTAAGTCAAATTTGGCACCCGAGTTTAACTTAGAAAAAAAACCCGGGTTCAAATCTTTGCCATTGAAAGTAATTTTTTTTTTCAATTTTGAGGCTAAGTCAAATTCGGCACCTGAGTTTGATTCAAAAATAGCTTTGATCATTTTGTCAAATTTTACTGAATAGACCAATCTGTATTTAACATTCAATGTCATAAAAGTCTCTGTTGGTGTAATGGTCAGGTGACCCAATATTTTTGTCCATAAAGTATACATTATAAGATACTTGAGCCCTCAGAACTCTCTGCCCAGTTTTTATTTTTTACATTCCCAAATAAATTAAGTTAAAGCATATGTGATTAAATAAAATGTGTGACACACATATAGAAAAGTTAAGTACATTTTATGTATCTGAGACATATGCCCCATCACCCACATTGCACCCCACTACTAACCCCCCTTGTATGCCCCCATTGCACAGCTCCCTGGGATCAGTGGCAGGCAGCATGGAATGTGTGCGCTGCCCAGGTGCACAGACAAGTATCCATGCTGCCTTCCTTGCACTCCCTGAGCACAAGAGAGGCAGCATAGATACTTGTCTGTGCCCCTGGGCAGCGCACAAAATCCATGCTGCCTGCTTTCCAACAGAGAACTGGTGAGGGGAGATCTTCAGATCTCCCCGGCCAGTACCTCTGTGGCAAGCTTTTTTTTCATCTGCCAAATTAAATAATGGGCTTGAGCTGCAAAGCCCATGCCTTAATTTGGCCCTGTACATATACATATGCAGAAGGGTATATATAACCTAACAGGTGTTGACGGTGAATAATAATTGATGTGCAACCTATAACTGGCATGACATCACCGGCATTGGTGTACCAGAAGAACTGTTATGACATAACATATGTTGCTTTATGTACATATATAATAAAGCATATGTTATTTCATAACAGCTCTGCTGGTGATGTCATGCCTGTTATAGGTTGCTCACCAATTATTATTATAAACATTATTATATGTGGACATTGCACGCGTGTTTTATCTCTTGCCATCTCAGAAGTTCGAAATAATGTCAGAGTGCAATGATATCAATTTGAATATTTATAAAATGGACCATATTTTAAAAATAAATAACACACATAATAGGCTTTGCCTATTTACTCTCAAATGAGACTTATACACTTTAAAATAAGAATGCATAATGAACTAAAGTGTAATTTTCTATTAAGTTGAGAACATTGGTCTTCACAAATATCATAAGTTAGATATTTAAAACATTTAAATTTCTAATAAATCTCCATAACTGATCACAAAGGAATTATTGCTGGAACATCTGCCACAAACACATTAACACTGTAATGTTAGAGACAGGGCATATCAATTAAATTTACATCTACTAGTTACATTTTGAGGGGGAAAAAGTATAATTTCCCCAGTTCTATTCAATCCCCAGCTATTGTATAAGACAGCTGAACTCCATATTATATTTAAAAGCTTTCTGTCACATTGCCTTGCATTTTGCTGAAAACTAGCTAACGGTAAAATGGATATTTTTCTTTACTATTAAAAATAACATTGTTTTGATTTCAGTTTTAGTTGGACGTCAGTTGTTTGTGTTCTGATAACATTCATTAGCAACAGAAATAACTAGTGATGATATTACATTACACTAACTTTTATTTATATAACGCCAACAATTTACATAGCACTAGGTATGGATTTGGTCTCCATACTAGTAAGAGGAATAATAACCAACCAATACATGAGTTAGAGAGTCCTGCTCACAAGCTTATAGTCTAGAGCAGGGGTCCTCAAACTACGGCCCGCGGGCCACATGCGGCCCGCCGAGGACATTTATGTGGCCCGCGGGGGGTGCTGCCGGCACCCACCCCGTTTACTTTTTTTTTTCTTTCTGGCAGCCGCAAAGGATGCGGCTGCAGGAAGAAAAAAAAAAAAAAAATTCACCGCGACCGGATGTGACGTTATGTCACATCCGGATCCGGTAACTGTTTCCCTCCTCCACAGGAGGACACCGCGCGAGACGTCCGGGGACACAGCAGCTGGAGGTAAGTGATGGGGAAGCGGGGGAGGAGGGAGGGATAACGAGCACTATTCCTGGCCTCTGACTGGCATAATATTCCTGGGCATCTGAATGGCATAATATTCCTGGGCATCTGACTGGCATAATATTCCTGGGCTTCTGAATGGCATAATATTCCTGGGCATCTGACCGGCATCATATTCCTGGGCATCTGACTGGCATCATATTCCTGGGCATCTTACTGGCATATTATTCCTGGGCATCTGACTGGCATATTCCTGGGCATCTGAATGGCATAATGTTCCTGGGCTATGACTGGCATAATATTCCTGGGCATCTGAATGGCATAATATTCCTGGGCATCTGAATGGCATCATATTCCTGGGCATCTGAATGGCATCATATTCCTGGGCATCTGAATGGCATCATATTCCTGGGCATCTGAATGGCATAATATTCCTGGGCATCTGACTAGCATCATATTCCTGGGCATCTGACTGGCATCATATTCCTGGGCATCTGACTGGCATCATATTCCTGGGCATCTGACTGGCATCATATTCCTGGGCATCTGACTGGCATAATATTCCTGGGCATCTGACTGGCATATTATTCCTGGGCATCTGACTGGCATAATATTCCTGGGCATCTGAATGGCATAATATTCCTGGCCATCTGACTGGCATCATATTCCTGGCCATCTGAATGGCATCATATTCCTGGCCATCTGACTGGCATAATATTCCTGGGCATCTGAATGGCATAATATTACTGGCCATCTGACTGGCATAATATTCCTGCGCATCTGACTGGCATAATATTCCTGGGCTCTGACTGGCACACTATTCCCATTGAAATACTGGTACGTTTGTTGATTTAACTTTACTTTAAATATTGTATTTGTTCTCGTTTTGTTCAAAATAAGATATATGCAGTGTGCATAGGAATTTCTTCATAGTTTTTATTTTTACTATAGTCCGGCCCTTCAACGGTCTGAGGGACAGTGAACTGGCCCCCTGTTTAAAAAGTTTGAGGACCCCTGGTCTAGAGGGAGTGGGGGAGAGGAGACATAAGGGTGTAAAGAGGTCAAAGGTAAGGTGGTGGCAGCGCTAGTGTTAGGGATGGTTGGAGATAGATGGGTTTGGCTACAGATTAATTGTGTGTGTTCTAGCTGGGTTTAGTTGTAAGCTTCCTTTTCCTAACAGTGTTTGAGGACAGTAAGAGCTAGGTGGAATTAGTTGATTAACAGGTATTCTAGCAGGATGAGAAGCACGCATTTGTAAATAGGTGAGTTTTGAAGGACTTTTTGAAGTTTGAGAGACAGCTGGATGCTCTGCAAAAGGACACAACCTTTTGTTCCTAACATTTTCCTTCTATGGAAATTAAACATTGTGTCAGTGCCCTTTTTACATTGTATTTAATTAATGTGTATCTAGTCAAATAGAAAAAAATATTGCAGTTGCAGCAACAGTACTGTAAATGACCTCTTACAGATGACCTACAGAATTTGTATTTGTTTTTTACTTTTTGAACGTGATTATAAAACTTGTTTCTTTGAGACTTGACCTACCCAGAATACATGGCAGAGCACTAAGATAGCAAGTCAATCATATGTTCTTCGTGTTTCATGTCAGCTTTCTCTCTAAACAAAAAAAAAATTAAGTATACGCCTGCTGGACTAAAGTTTCTCACCTATATTTAGCTTAACTTCTTCCTGCATTTGGACATTCTATGCCTTCCTAAAATACAGGGTTTGAACACAATACCCATTTTCTGTCTATTAGCTCATCGCGCCGCACATGATGAACGGTGATGCAGATCCCCCTGCAGGAAATTGCACCACTTTGAGTAGCCTTAGTCTGACAGGAAAAATGTAACTGATCCTCAAAGTGAGCGCCAATTATATTTCCTCAAATCATGCAGGGCTCAAACTTCAGGCATGCCTCTGTGACATCACATGGGGTCTGTAACGGCCCATATTGGGTCCTCTGTGTCCCTGGCTTCTAATCACTCTGGACACAAAATAACATTTTTGTTGCTTTGGCGTTAAGTGGATAAAGGTTTCCATCACCTAAACATTGTTATTACTGTAGAGAAGAAAAAAGTATCTGTATCGTGGTTGAGAGAATAACATCTTATAAATGCATCTGTGTTGTCTTCTTTTTAGGACATCATCCTGTGGCTTGATATATAAACCAATTACTTTTGATTGGAAATGCACAGTTTATCTATGAGACAATAAATAAATAAGAAACACCACACTGATATTCCACTGTTTAGATGAAAAGAGTTCCTTTAAGTATGGGGGAAAAAAATACTTTTTATGGCTGCAAAATGTACAAATTCAACACATTTATTTATTTTTTTCGATTTTATTTCTTATATAATTATTTAATTGTATTATATGATAAATCAGGTAACAAAAATATACATTTTCACTTCTTTTCCATCTGTAAGACTTCTTAGGCATCATACCATAGTTAGAAAGATATCAGACATAACCACACTGATGTGGTCCATAAAAGCCAAATCTTACATCTTGGGTTCTTGGATCCCTCTCCACAGGAGATAGATGCCTATGTAAAATGCACTAGCCAGTAAAAAAATATATTTTAGGCCATATTAGGGAAGAAATGGTCTTTTAAAATACGACACGACCATGTCTTTTTTTATATTTGGTATAATGATTTAATGACTTCACAACAATTGATGTGCCAGCGATGTCACACACAAACAGGGCCGGACTGGGAATAAAAACCAGCCCTGGAAATTATAGTATACCAGCCCCATAGAATTGCATATTTATTTTCTTGTTCATAACGGACAATCCATACATTTGAAAAGTGTATTATTTTATAGATAAGACTGGTACATACCCCTGCACAGGGCAAAATATGCCCCCAGTATGTACACAATATTACAACTAACGTACTGCTCTGATATATACTCCATGCACAGGGCAACACATAGCAACCAGTACACAAGGTTATATGAGTTGCCCTGTGCAGGGGTATATATAATTATGGAATTGTGTGAGCTATAACCTTGTGTACATACTGGGTGGCTATATTGATTTACCCCAGCACCCAGACTGCACTCACAGAACTTACCCCAGCATGCAGATTGCACTCATAGGACTTATCCCAGCACCCATAACTTGCCACCTTTTCTTCAGAAAAATACCAGCCTTGGTACTGTCTCCATAGACTTAACATTGGCCTGAAGCCAATTTTTTTTACCAGCCTGTCGGTAAAATACCGGCCAGGTGGCAACCCTATTCAGTACCCACAGCATTTGCCAAGCACTCATATAGCACCCACGTAATTTGGCATGCAACAGTGTTACTTTGTCCCACAGAGCTGCCCCTGCAGAACAAACCACAGTGTCACTTTGTCCCACAGAGCTGCCCCTGCAGAACAAACCACAGTGTCACTTTGTCATACAGAGCTGCCCCTGCAGAAAAAATCACATTGTCACTTTCCCCCATAGTACATGTTATTTTGCCCCACTGAACATGCCACAGCATCACTTTTCCAATTAAAATAAGCCAGGTACCAATTAACATGCAACAGCCACTTCGTCATTAACATATGCAACAGCCAGTTTGCCTATTAAAATATGCCAACAACCAAATTTGCCACTAATATAAGAGTATCATTTTGCCATTAATATGCCACAGTCAATTTGCCCATTAATATGCCAGTATTATTTTGCCATTAATATGCCACAGCCAATTTGCCCATTAATATGCCACAGCCAATTTGCTCATTAATATGCCAGTATTATTTTCCCACTAATATTCCACAGCCAATTTGCCAGTATGATTTTGCCATTATTATGCCAGTATTATTTTGCTATTAATGTTACAGTAAATTTGCCCGTGAATATGCCAGTATTACTTTGCCATTAATATGTCAAAGTCAATCTGCCCTTAATATGCCAGAGCCAACTTGCCAGTATTATTTTGCCATTAAAATGCCAGCATTATTACAGTCGATTTGCTAGTCACTCGCACACTTATACAGCTATACAGAATTATGTGTATGTCTCTGAGAAACTGTATTTACAAAATAAAAGGATTTGGGATATATAGGAAGTTAGGTTGGGAGGTGGATGGGGTGTCAAATATACAAACTGACCCAGGTGACTCTTTAAAATCATATGATTTTTTTTTTTTAGCTCACAGTGTCCCTTCAAAAATCTGGTGCATGAATACACCATATAACAGTGGTGGTGCCCTGCTTTTTAATATTAAAACCTCTTAATCACTCCACTCCGCACCAATATTATGACAAAATATAGCAAGCAATGCAATCATTGTTATTACTGTAGAGAAGAAAAAAGTATCTGTATCGTGGTTGAGAGAATAACATCTTATAAATGCATCTGTGTTGTCTTCTTTTTAGGACATCATCCTGTGGCTTGATATATAAACCAATTACTTTTGATTGGAAATGCACAGTTTATCTATGAGACAATAAATAAATAAGAAACACCACACTGATATTCCACTGTTTAGATGAAAAGAGTTCCTTTAAGTATGGGGGAAAAAAATACTTTTTATGGCTGCAAAATTTACAAATTCAACACATTTATTTATTTTTTTCGATTTTATTTCTTATATAATTATTTAATTGTATTATATGATAAATCAGGTAACAAAAATATACATTTTCACTTCTTTTCCATCTGTAAGACTTCTTAGGCATCATACCATAGTTAGAAAGATATCAGACATAACCACACTGATGTGGTCCATAAAAGCCAAATCTTACATCTTGGGTTCTTGGATCCCTCTCCACAGGAGATAGATGCCTATGTAAAATGCACTAGCCAGTAAAAAATATATTTTAGGCCATATTAGGGAAGACATGGTCTTTTAAAATACGACACGACCATGTCTTTTTTTATATTTGGTATAATGATTTAATGACTTCACAACAATTGATGTGCCAGCGATGTCACACACAAACAGGGCCGGACTGGGAATAAAAACCAGCCCTGGAAATTATAGTATACCAGCCCCATAGAATTGCATATTTATTTTCTTGTTCATAACGGACAATCCATACATTTGAAAAGTGTATTATTTTATAGATAAGACTGGTACATACCCCTGCACAGGGCAAAATATGCCCCCAGTATGTACACAATATTACAACTAACGTACTGCTCTGATATATACTCCATGCACAGGGCAACACATAGCAACCAGTACACAAGGTTATATGAGTTGCCCTGTGCAGGGGTATATATAATTATGGAATTGTGTGAGCTATAACCTTGTGTACATACTGGGTGGCTATATTGATTTACCCCAGCACCCAGACTGCACTCACAGAACTTACCCCAGCATGCAGATTGCACTCATAGGACTTATCCCAGCACCCATAACTTGCCACCTTTTCTTCAGAAAAATACCAGCCTTGGTACTGTCTCCATAGACTTAACATTGGCCTGAAGCCAATTTTTTTTACCAGCCTGTCGGTAAAATACCGGCCAGGTGGCAACCCTATTCAGTACCCACAGCATTTGCCAAGCACTCATATAGCACCCACGTAATTTGGCATGCAACAGTGTTACTTTGTCCCACAGAGCTGCCCCTGCAGAACAAACCACAGTGTCACTTTGTCCCACAGAGCTGCCCCTGCAGAACAAACCACAGTGTCACTTTGTCATACAGAGCTGCCCCTGCAGAAAAAATCACATTGTCACTTTCCCCCATAGTACATGTTATTTTGCCCCACTGAACATGCCACAGCATCACTTTTCCAATTAAAATAAGCCAGGTACCAATTAACATGCAACAGCCACTTCGTCATTAACATATGCAACAGCCAGTTTGCCTATTAAAATATGCCAACAACCAAATTTGCCACTAATATAAGAGTATCATTTTGCCATTAATATGCCACAGTCAATTTGCCCATTAATATGCCAGTATTATTTTGCCATTAATATGCCACAGCCAATTTGCCCATTAATATGCCACAGCCAATTTGCTCATTAATATGCCAGTATTATTTTCCCACTAATATTCCACAGCCAATTTGCCAGTATGATTTTGCCATTATTATGCCAGTATTATTTTGCTATTAATGTTACAGTAAATTTGCCCGTGAATATGCCAGTATTACTTTGCCATTAATATGTCAAAGTCAATCTGCCCTTAATATGCCAGAGCCAACTTGCCAGTATTATTTTGCCATTAAAATGCCAGCATTATTACAGTCGATTTGCTAGTCACTCGCACACTTATACAGCTATACAGAATTATGTGTATGTCTCTGAGAAACTGTATTTACAAAATAAAAGGATTTGGGATATATAGGAAGTTAGGTTGGGAGGTGGATGGGGTGTCAAATATACAAACTGACCCAGGTGACTCTTTAAAATCATATGATTTTTTTTTTTTAGCTCACAGTGTCCCTTCAAAAATCTGGTGCATGAATACACCATATAACAGTGGTGGTGCCCTGCTTTTTAATATTAAAACCTCTTAATCACTCCACTCCGCACCAATATTATGACAAAATATAGCAAGCAATGCAATCAATGGTGTGGCTTAACAATAAATCATGTAAGCTACATCTGGTCAAGATGTTCCACTCACTCACACACTTACACTCTGCCACTCGCTCACACACTTACACTCTGCCACTCGCTCACACACTTACAACTTTTATTTATATAATGCCAACAATTTACATAGCACTAGGTATGGATTTGGTCTCCATACTAGTAAGAGGAATAATAACCAACCGATACATGAGGTAGAGAGTCCTGCTCGCAAGCTTATAGTCTAGAGCAGTGTTTCCCAACCCAGTCCTCAAGGCACATCTACCAGTCCAGGATTTAGGGATTACCCAGTTGTGTCTAAGGTGTTTTTTTTCTCGCTCACACACTTACACTCTGCCACTCGCTCACACACTTACACTCTGCCACTCGCTCACACACTTACACTCTGCCACTCGCTCACACACTTACACTCTGCCACTCGCTCACACACTTACACTCTGCCACTCGCTCACACACTTACACTCTGCCACTCACACACTTACACTCGGCACTCACATACTTACACTCGGCACTCACATACTTACACTCGGCACTCACATACTTACACTCTGGCACTCACTCACTTACACTCTGCCACTCGCTCACATACTTACACTCTGGCACTCACATACTTACACTCTGGCACTCACATACTTACACTCTGCACTCACATACTTACACTCTGCACTCACATAATTACACTCTGGCACTCACATACTTACACTCTGGCACTCACATACTTACACTCTGGCACTCACTCACTTACACTCTGGCACTCACTCACACACTTACACTCTGCCACTCGCTCACATACTTACACTCTGCACTCACATACTTACACTCTGGCACTCACTCACATACTTACACTCTGGCACTCACTCACATACTTACACTCTGCCACTCACATACTTACACTCTGCCACTCACATACTTACACTCTGCCACTCACATACTTACACTCTGCACTAACATACTTACACTCTGCCACTCACATACTTACACTCTGCCACTCACATACTTACACTCTGCCACTCACATACTTACACTCTGCCACTCACTCACATACTTACACTCTGGCACTCACTCACATACTTATACTCTGGCACTCACTCACACACTTACACTCTGCCACTCACTCACACACTTACACTCACTTTCCCCAGCGCCATACTGTATATACCTTACCCTGCAGTCCGGCAGCTTCCTCTCAGGTTGCAAGCAGCAGAAGCCCCCTCCCCTTCCTCTCCTGCTCAGCAGGCTCTGGGTGAAGCCGAATTTCTTTAAGGGAAGCGGCTGCCGAAATTTTAAAGGGACGCGGCTGCCGAAATTCTTAAAACAGCCCCAGAGTAGGCGGCCTACCGGGATTTTTCCCGGTATCCTGGTAGGCCAGTCCGGCCCTGCACACAAACATACCCTTTGTGACAATTTACATGCCAGGCAAGTCATGTATTAGAAAGCACACCGAAAGCGATCAATGGTTGCTTGCTTTGCTGCTTTGGGGATGCTGCAATGCCTCTATTTAGAGGCATTGAGCCACACTAAATAAAAGTTCAGCAACGCCATGCCCCTGGAGTGATCGTAACAACATTTCCAAGATGGCGGTGCCAGGTACACACATTTGCTTAATAAGTGAAGAAAAATGTACTTGCTAAGCTCTAGTGGTGTTGCTGAAATTCTTTGTTATTGATGCATTTAGCAACACCAAACAATATTCAATTTCTCTCTCCAGTGAGTGAGCACATTTGCTGCACAGAAGGGCACGAAGCCTGTTAAAGATGGTGTTGCCCTTCTACTGCCAAATGCAATGAAAGTGACGAAGGGGCATTGCTGGATGTGAGCACACCCAATCATTGTGCCAGAATACCTGCTGAGTGATCAGATGTGCACTTACCATTTACAGTCAAAGACAATACAAATATTGCCTTTGACAAGTGTGGATGTCAGGGGTCAATGTTTTTACTGTGACTTATTAGTCTTCTAAGAACTATTAACCCCACCCATTCCGTATATCACTGCTTAGGCTGTCTGCATATTTTTGTTATATCCACTATGGATTAATACTTGCTAGGGGGGTTACATGTAAAGAAAAATTTTTAGATTTTTTTTTTTACTATGTTGCAGTGCATGTATAGCACTGAAGAGGCTTATGCCATTCTCGCCTCAAATTCTAAGGCCACTGACTTAGGGTCCAATTTTGACCCTGATCAGTCTTCTGATACATCATCTAGTGATGTATCAGTGGCTGCTGGGACCCCTGCCACTAGGAGTCATGGCACTCCGGCTGGCAGTGCCACCGAGGAATGGATAGTAAAATACACTGACTGGCTTCAAAAAAATGTCCCAAATTTGACATTGGTGCAGGTTTTCTACATGTCAAAATTTCAAGTTGAAGAACTGAAAATCTCACAGCCCAAATTTGGCTCATTAGCCTCCACACAACCCAACAAACCCATGTATAGGTGGTATAACTGTATTCAGGAGATGTTGCTGAACACTGATTTGGGTGTTGTTTGGCAGTGACACACACCAAAATCTGTGAATTCATGTCTGAAGTACAATATGTGTGAAAAAAAACACACAAAAAATACTACCCAAAAAAGACTGGTGTCAGAATTAGTGCATGGAACGTGTTAAAATGCCACCATTTGAAATACCCTTGTGTGTCTACTTTTAAAAAATATATGGCTTTATGGGGTAAAATATGTTGGCCAGCTTCAAAAATTTCCCGACTGGTACAGGTTGTCCAGATGTCTAAATTGCAAGTTGGAAAACCCAAAAGCACACCTCCCAAATGTGGCCTTTTTTCAATGTGAAATACCTTAATCTGTGAGACCAGGGCTGCTTTAAGACCCTAGTGGGCCCTGGGCAAAGTATTAAGCAGTGGGCCCCCTCAACCCAATTTTTCTAAAGTCACATTAAAAAGTTTACATTTACATATAGTTTTTTATATTATCATATGCAACTATTTTAAAATCACATTCAACTATTTGTATATGTTATTACATATATAAATGTATTTGTTATTACATTTCTTGTTTTTATTCCCATTTGCACATAAAGGACTTAACCCAACACCATTCAGTATCCACAGCACTTGCCATGCATTTATATTGCACCCACAGCACTTGACTTGTACTCATATTGCACCCACACGATTTGGCATGCCACAGTGTCAATTTGTCCCACAGAGCATACCACAGTGTCACTTTCCCTCACAGAACTGACCCTGCAGAACATGCCACAGTGTCACTTTGCCCCACAGTACATGTTATTTTTCCCCACAGAAGATACCATACAGTCACTTTGCCAATTAATATGAGACGCAATCATTTACCAGTTAACATGTCACAATCAGTTTGCCATTAACATATGCAACAGCCAATTTGCCCATTACAATATGCCACCGTTTGTCCATGTGGCACTGTTTATCCATTAATATGCTACTGGTAGTTTCACCATTAATATGCCACAGCCAATTTGCCAACTAATATGCCACAGCCAGTACGCCCACATTTATACCATGGCCAGTATGCCCATTAATATGTCACTGTTCATTTGCCCATTAATATGGCACAGCCTGTATGCCCATTAAAATGGCACAGGCAGTATTCCCATTAATATGCCACTTTTAATTTGCCCATTAATATGCCATATCCAGTATGCCCATATGCCACTGTTCATATGTCCATTACCATGCCACAGCCAGTATGCCCAGTAATGCCACAGCCAGTATGCCCAGTAATATGCCCCTGCCAGTGTGCCTAGTAATATGCCACAGCTAGTATGCCCAATAAAAAAATCCCCACTTCCCAGGCCCCAGTACTTACCTTGCTGCTGCTGCTGCTCTCTCAGCCACCTCTTCTGCAGGAGGGACTAACAGCTGCCGGATATGAGACAGTCCCGCAGGCAGCGCGGGGGTTGGGGGGTTTGTTGTGCCAGTGGGGGGGGGGGGGGGGGCCTTTAACCAGTGAAACTGAAGTTGCTGGGAACTTCCAAAAAGTGCAGCAACTCACAGAAAATCCTTAAGTATGTTGTACATTAAACTCACCAATAATTGGCTCCAGAGAGAGTTTATTCTGCAAGTTATACCTGAATAATAGGTTATGAATACCCAACAATGATACCTGTTGCAAATTATCATTCTGGAGTCATTGGTTAACACCTTCGCGACAATGGACGCGTCAGGCACATCCTGCCGGGAACTCCGTTCCCGACAATGGACGTGCCTGGCATGTCCTGCGGTGAATCAAGCAGTTTTCGCGATCAACGATTGCAAAAAATGCTTTAACGGTGCTAGTCTATTGCCTCTATGTCGAGGCAATAGTCTGCACTGACATTTCCAATCTGGGGCACCCACGATCGCCCTACGGAGCGATCGTGGGAGCCATATTGAAGAAGCAGCATGCTCCGTCAATATGGCTATGCCCTCTGGTGGTCTGAGCTTCGGAAGTGAAAGTAAATTCACTTCCGAAGCTCTGAATATGCTGCTTAACTGCCCCTAGAGGCAACTAAGCAGTAGTTCAATGTTAAAAAAAGAACATTAAGATTTAATTAGCTTAAAACTAGTATTATGCTAGATTAGCCTATAGGGTTAAAATTAAATAATTTTTAGTATAAGGGATAGGGTTAAAATTAAATTAAAATGAAAATATATTAAGGGATAGCATAAGGGTTAGAGTTGGGGTTAAATTTAGTGTTAGGGTTACATTTAGGGTTCGGGTTCGGGTCAAAAGTTCAATATAGGAAAAAAACAAAAAACAGTATTTTGGGTTTTTGCCCCATAACTTGCAAAAAAATACAGAAAAATATGGAAACATGCATATTTCTGAACTCGGGACAACATTTAGAAACTATTTAGATGGGGTCTTTTTTTAAGATTGTATTTATGTAAATTATATTTTAGGTGAAAGTTAGAAAAAGTGTTTTTTTTTAAATATTTCATCATATTTTATGATTTTTTTGTAGTAAATTATAAGATATGATGAACATAATGGTATCTATTGAAAGCCCTTCTTATGACGATAAAAAAAACATATAATTTGTGTGGGTACAGTATGTGAGAGAAGAAAATTGCAGCTAAACACAAAAACCCCAGAAATGTCAAAACAGGCATTTTCACCAAGGGAAAGTCAAGGTAAAAATATATTGTCACTAAGGGGTTAACAAAGTCATGTAAGTCTAATTTGGAATAAGAGCGTCTCAATGCCCATTTCAATTCCCTGCATTGTATTGAGTCGATCCTTACACTTGTATATACAAAGCTAATGAAATGTGTTTGTGTGCATATGATAAACAGTTAATACACATATATTTATATATTGAACTGAAATTATGGGAAAATTAGCTGTGGCATTTTATTGGGCATACTAGCTATTGCATATTTAGCAAATTGACTGTGGCATATTTATAGGCAGATTGGCGGTTGCATATTAATGGACGAACTTACAGTGGCATATTAATGGGCAAACTTACTGTGGAATGTTAATTGGTTCATGACTGTAGCTTATTTTAATTGGCAAAGTGATGCTGTGGCATCTTCTGTGGGGTAAAATAACATGTACTATGGGGCAAAGTGACAATGTGGCATGTTCTGCAAGGCCAATTCTGTGAGGCAAAGTGACACTGTGGTATGTTCTATGGGGCAAATTAACAATGAAGCATGCCAAATCATGTGGGTGCACTATGAGTACAAGTTAAGTGCTGTGGGTGCAATAGAAGTGCTGTATTAAGCCCTTTAGGTGCAATGTGGGTGCAGAAACTGGGAAATACAATTTGTATTACATATACAAATAGTTGAATATGATATTAAAATAATTGCATGTAATATTATAAAGTTTTCATTTTCATACAGTTTTTTACATTGAGACTTTAGATAAATTGGGCCGAAGGGGGCCCACTGCTAAAGACTTTGCCCAGGGCCCACTCTTAAAGCGACCCTGAATAAAGGTACACATTAAAAGACAACTTCCCTCACTAGACATTCCTTGGGATACAAATCTATCTATATCTCATCTTTTAATTCACAATATATATGGATATATAATATGGATCCAACACAGTCTAAAATAGTGGGTTGAAAAATAAGCAAGATTTTGTAATTTGGCTGCCTACTCCCCATTATTTACTGTAAAAAATGTAAATTAAACAGTCAGTTAAACCAATTTACCACCCAAACCATCACTGACTCAATGCAAATGGACACACTAAAGGCCTAGCTCAATAATACTCAATAATACTTCAAATTCATTCTTGATCTGATTTCACTGGTTCTCTAGCCCAGCTTTGGAGTGACAGGATATTGACCATCCAAAATATGGACCCTGGGGACTAGCAGACCTCACCCATACACTTGTCTGTTAGATCCATATCACATACAAGATGGATCTACAGAGCAACGCCATCCATTACAGGAATTAAAAACTCTCAAATTCCTTACTTATTACTGCATAAGCAAATGGATTAACTAACTGTATGTTGCCATATTTGTATATTTACTTGTCTTGCTTAACAAATATTGTTTGTATAGTAGATTATAGGAACAGACAGGTTTGATTTGAGTCATTCACATGTTGCGAGATACACCATATTTAGATACACATTTCCACTGTTGCAAAATAATTTTTATTTAAGTTTAATTAAAATATTGCATCAAGAGTAATCATTTTAGTTAGAAAATATTTAATGAAGGAAAACAAATAAAGTGCCCACTTTGCCCATTGGTTAAAGCGGCCCTGTGTGAGACTACATTCTTCAGTAGCAGTATTCGCAGAGGATTGGGTGGGCACTATTTTTGAGAACTTTACACTTGACAGTGATGTTACTGATTAGTAGAAGGTGTGTGATTAATTTATTTACAGAGGACAGATAATCCTGGCCACCTATCAGTATCTATCAATCTACATATCTGAACGTTAGAAAATTATTTACCCAACTATGTTAATTTAAATGATCAAATCCTTCTATTGATACAACAGAGGATTTGTAAATATCATATGTGTGTAATCTAATCCTCTACAACAAATTGCAAAAGTGGATATAGTAAGTTGGAATAACTGCCCATCACTTGACTACAATCTCATAAATTTGTAAAACAAATGGAGAAAATAAAGCTGTACTTAATCGTAGGATTAACATTGTTGGGCAACACATAATTGAAGCCAACTATTACTGGCACTATTATCTAAACAATGGTGGGTGATGAGATATGTGGATCTAATTGGACATCAAAGTTAACTGGTTTAACTAAAGTGGTTACTGCAAAGAATTCTGCTGCAATTACCACATAGCATTATGTATGTTAATATGTATTTTTTTTATGGCTATAAATGTGAAAATCTCTGTAACACCGTTCTGGATTTGGTCCCAAGAACATAGGTTAAAATGAGAGAAATCTCACTGTATTTTTGCTGGCAAACCCCTTTCTAAATAAACAAAAAGACGGAAACAAACTTGCAAATAAATAAAAAAAATCATCTATTCCTAATATAGATTAAAATGGAATTATAATGAATGAAATGTCAAATACTTACTGATTATGGGTCACTATCTCACACCTAATGGTAAAACCTGAAAAAAATAATAGGAAAGCAATTGAAAAGAGTTCTGTAGCTAAAGTACTGTTCCCTATATAGCTAAATATATTTTCTTTTTGAGATGCACCTATAATAAAGACCAGGCACCAAATGAGGTTTCTATTGCAACCCCTTGGCTCAATGACTTCTTTATCTCAGAAACAGATTCACAAAATCTCCTCCAGTAAAGTAGTGTTGCAGTCTAACATTTCAGATGGTGCTTGTTTCAAATCTTTGTTTATTTGGCAGTATGAAATATGAATTGCCTGCATCCTGTGTTCTGTGCTTGCAAAAAAAAAACCAAGAAAAAACAATCTATTGGCTTATTGTTATCAGTGGGGCTTATGCCAGTTTTAAACAGTTTTCTTTTAAATTATTGTCCATATTCTTAAAAAAAGATACACAATTCACATTGTCCCCAGGGAGCAAGAAATAAATGAGAATTTGTTTTGTTTCTCAAATCATTTCTGCCTTGTGTTATTATTAAAATGATCATTTCCCTAAACCTTGGAAAGATGTTTTGTTTATTTTGGTTGCTTTTTTTGTTTAAAAAGCACATGCTGAGTTTTGGCCCAGCTCAAAACACCTGTCCCTTCTTACTCATAGCTCACTCTGTTTCTCTTTTACTTGAAGCCCCTCAGATAAACTGCTCTTTTCTTATTTCTAGAAACAAAAAACTGTGAATATGTATGCCCATTCTCAAAGCCACGCAGAACTGCTTTCATGTTATTTAAATACCCTGCATAGCTATTGCATTGAATCAGACATCTTTAAGAAATGTGATCATGTCAAAAGGATTTTCAAGTCAGAAGCTGCAATTTTCTAATTGAACATTTCTTTCTTTTTCTGCAAATTGAAGATCAGTGTTTTTAAATTTCAAAAATGTCTGAGAAAAAAATCCTACTCAAGATTAACAGACACTGATATGTGAAATTTTAAACTTGATGGACTTGAATCTTTTCTCAATCTAAATTACTATACCAGAATAATGCCCCTCTCTTTTTTTGGCTTGGTAGTCCCCATTTCTGACTGGGCAAAGCATTATGTGCATCTGCAGAATGATTAATTACCATGCAATGTGCAGTGGTTAATTGGCAATGAAGAATGTCGGAGACCGATTTTGGAATAAATCCGGGACTATTCTCTAGAAGTGAACTGACAAGTGAACTGAAACAATAAGGCATTAATAGCAGAGTTGGAAAAGTTAGAGAATTTTTTCGAATTGAGCTTTTAAAGCTTGATTAACACAGTTCTCTGGTCAGATCAGTTTTAGTGAATCAACAGTTGGTGCACTTATTATAAAGGTTGAAACTTCAGTGTCTAGACATATCTGATATTTTCACTAGGATAACATTAATATTATAGTTTTCATCTGAAAAACTATATACATTTTTTATTGGTGATTGGTACAGGGACTTATTAGGAAACGCCAGATGGATATTGTATCCCTTAAGAGATTTTGTGTGGCCCCTATGCTGGTTGAATAATCCATAGGATTTATTGTATTACCTTATAAACAGTGACCAGCTTCCAGCTTAATATGCTGTATGACATGCTGCCCTTCACTTTCAAAAGATTAGGGTTTTAATTACATTTCCTTCCTTAAAGATAAAAAAAAATTTGTTGATCACTTGTTAATGTTAATACACTATCTTATTATGCATGTATTTACTTAAATGTATGCCAGAAATTATTTGACCATTATATTGTTATTTAAGTTGAAAAATGGCATATAGTCCATCAAGTTCAACCCTTCTGCACAGCCACATTTATTGATCCAGTACTTATAGACTATCAGAAAAATGGACAGCGCTCAAAATATATAAATAACACAAACATACAGCAAATTATATGGAATATAGAAAATATCTATTAATGTTTATTATTGATTTATTAAAAAAAACTCACAATTAATCTTACAGAATTCAGAAAAATAACAGAAAAACAACTAAACAATTGTGCATATATTAGGTGGAGAAATCCTTCAAAGGTACACATACATTGAATGGAAAATATATTCCTCAGAACAAAATATATCAAATCTAAAATACAAAAAAGCTTAAGACCAAACAAACACAATATGTATATATGTAAAAATATATACCTTTAAGCAGACACACTATCCAAGAAATAGTAGATAGTGAATCTGGCCGTGAAAGCACAGAGGCTAAAACAAACAAGCAACGCATTTCGATAGAATCCTTTTTCAAGCAGAGCGTTGCCTCGGTGTGTCTGGATTCTAGACTATATTGTAACTTAAATATTCAATATTGTAGTACTTATTGATCTGTTCTGAGGTGCTTATTTACATCTATTTTCAGATGTACAATGATAAAGATTTGGTGTAATATAGTGACATTATTATATGTTTTTAGGGCATGGATTACCTGGTTCCCTGTATTTTAGTTTTAATTCTTAGAATCAGAATATCGGCACAGTTATGAAGCAGCAAATAAATATACTCAGATTCAATAAACAAACTTATACAAATCACTACATTTGTTGTCTGGAATTCATGTTCACACATTAGCAAACATTTTGAAGACATGCCAAGTCACAGATTTAAAATTAGATCATTTGTACAAACTACAATTGGCAATGATAATGTACAGATGCAAAACACATTTGTCTAATAAACAACATCTGACTTACATGGGGTCTTTGTATAAATTATTAGTTTATAGATGTTAGCAATACTTCCATGATTTCACTTCCTTATCTACAACTTTGTGACAAGTAAACAGAGTACAGCACTAATATAGTAATACAGTGGCACTAATACATTTTATACATATTGCTTCTTTAACCCCTTAACGACAGGTGACGTGCCAGGCACGTCACGGCAAATCGAGGACTTGCCGACAGGTGACGTGCCTGGCACGTCATGCACTAAATGGAGTAAAGAAAGCGACCAGCGGTACTCTAACGGTGTTGCTACAATGCCTCTAGGTAGAGGCATTGTGCAACACCCCCCAAATGTGCAGGGGCGCGCTACGATCACTCCACGGAGTGATCGTAGCAGCCATTTAAAAATGGCTGCGCCCGCTGCACACATGTGCTTAGAAAGCGAACGATCGTTCGCTTTCTAAGCATCTCCGGTGTTGTTAAAGTGCCTCGCCAGCGAGGCACTTAACAACACCGTTCTGCTCCCCAGAGCCGATGGTGGTCGCTCTCCTGAGCGACCCCATCGGCTCAGTAGAAGGGAACGCTGCCTGTACAGGCAGCGTTTCCCTTCTAATGGCAAGAGCATCGGAAGTGAAAGTATTTCACTTCCGATGCTCTAGGGGGAGCCAATCGATGCCGGCACAGCAGATCTATGTGATCTGTGTGCAGGCATGTATGGTAAGTGCTCTGATGAGCACTTACCATACTGTCAAAGGCAATATTACTAAATATTGCCTTTGACAAGTATTGATCTGCCTCCCTCACCTTACTACTTTTAGTAAGGGAGAGAGACAGATCAGATCAAGTAAAAAAATAAAATAAAATAATAAAAAAAATATTTAATAAAATTTTAAACACCAAGGGCTTTTATAAAAGCCATTTAACCCCTTCCCTGCCATTGATCGCTGTGTACGCAGTGATCATACACAGCAGCACATTTTTTGCTGTCTGTGCATTTTTTAGGGGTTATTTTTTTTTACTGTAATTCATTACAGGATAAAAAAAGGCTCTTTTAAGAGAGATTAACCCCTTTCTTGCCGTAGATCACTGCCTAATCAGCGATCTGACGCAAATGCAGCAATCTTGCTGCAGAAGCATTTTTAATTTTTTTAAAACTTTTTTATTACACCCGTCACGTGTTAATTATACCCGCTAGGGGACTACGTTTAACGTAAAAAAAATTTTTTAGCTGTCTGAGCGCATGTATAGCGATCAGTAACAGCTGATAAGTGACAATGGCGGGTTGGCGTTTGCTCAGATGAGCATCACCATTCGTCTGGTTAGATCAATATGTGTAAATATTTGATCTGACCAGTGTAGATCTGCCTCCCTCTCACTTGAGTTTTAGTGAGGGAGACAGAGCTGTATAATGTAAGTTTTTAATTATAATATATTTAATAGAATTGAGACCCAAAGGCTTTTATAAAAGCCGTTTCCAGTATTTAACCCCTTCCCTGCAATTGATCGCTGTGTACGCAGTGATCTTACACAGCAGCACATTTTTTGCTGTCTGTGCATTTTTTTAGGGGTTATTTTTTTTTACTTTGATTTATTACAGTATATCAAAGGCTCTTTTAAGAGCTATTAACCCCTTCCTTGCCGTATATCACTTCCTAAGCAGCACATATGGTCACTGCCTAAGCAGTGCATATGGTCACTGCCTAAGCAGCGCATATGGAGCAATCTAGTCGCCGAAGGATTTTTTTTTTGCTATCAGCATTTTTTTTGTCAGACTCACTAGGGGTTAATTATACCCACTAGGGGATTACGTGTATTCCTTTTGAAGCTGTCTGAACGCGTGTATAGCGATCAGTAACAGCCGATCAGTGGCAAAGGTGGTTTGGTGATTTCTCAGATGAGCATCACCATTCGTCTGGTTCATAAATATTGTTCTGACCCATATGGATCTGCCTCCCTCTCCTCACTTGAGTTTTAGTGAGGGAAAGAGACAGATCTGTATAACATAATTTTTAAATTGTAATAAATTAAATAAAATGTTAATAAATTGTGAGTCCCAAGGGCTTTTATAAAAGCCATACCTTTTGTATAGTGTAGTGTATTAACTCCTTCCCTGCCACTGATCACTGCACAGCAGAAATTTTTTTCTTGTCTGTGCATTTTTAGGGGTTAATTTTTTTGTACAGTACTACAAAGGCTCTTATAAGAGCTATTAACCCCTTCCTTGCTCTACATGTTCAAATTCCAAGTTTGAAAATCAAAAAGCGCACCTCTCAAATGTAGCCTTTCAACCCCTAACAAAGCTGACAAAGCTATGCATGGGTGGTATCCCTGTGCTCGGGAGATGTTGCTGAACATATATTGTGGTATTGTTTGTCAGTGACACATACCGAAATATGTGAATTTGTGTCTAAAGTGCAATGTATGTGGGAAAAAATACACAATAAAATGACTACCACAAACTTTGACAAAGGCTGGTGGTAGAATTGGTGCATGGAAAGTGTTAAAATAACACCATTTAAAATAGCCTAGGGTGTCTACTTTTACAAAATATAGACTTTTTGGGGTAAAATACACTGTCCTACTTAAAAAAAAGTCCCAAATGAAAGATGGGCTCAGGCTGACTACACGTCAATATTCCAAGTTGAAAATGCGCACCTTCACAATGTGGCCCTTTAACCCCCAAACAACCCAACAAACCTATGCATGGGTGGTATCCCTGTACTCAGGATATGTTGTTGAACACATATTGGGTTATTGTTTGGCAGTGACACATACCAAAATCTGTGAATTTATGTCTAAAATACAATATTTGTGAAAAAAAACCACACAAAAATTACTACCACAAACTTTGACAAAGGCTGGTGGTAGAATTAGTGCATGGAAAGTGTTAAAATACCACCATTTGAAATAGCGTAGGGTGTCTACTTTAAAAAAATATATGGGTTGATGGGGTAAAATACACAGGCTGGTTTCAAATATGTCCCAAATGGGACATGGGTGCAGGCGGTCTGCATGTCAAAATTTTAATTTGGAAAACCAAAAACTGCACCTACCAAATTTGGCCTTTTACTCCCCAAACAACCCAACAAACCTATGCATGGGTGGTATCCCTGTACTCAAGAGATGTTGCTGAACACTTATTGGGGTGTTATTTGGCAGTGACACATACCAAAATCTGTGAATTCATGTCTGAAGTACAAGGTTTGTGAAAAAAAACCACAAAAAAATTACTACCACAAAGTTTGACAAAGGCTAGTGGTAGAATTAGTGCATGGAAAGTGTAAAAATACCACCATTTGAGATAGCCTAAGGTGTCTTATTTTAAAAAATATATGGGTTGATGGGGTAAAATACACTGGCTGGTTTCAAATATGTCCCAAATGGGACATGAGTGCAGGCGGTCTGCATGTCAAAATTTTAATTTGGAAAACCAAAAACTGCACCTACCAAATTTGGCCTTTTACCCCCCAAACAACCCAACAAACCTATACATGGGTGGTATCCCTGTACTCAAGAGATGTTGCTGAACACTTATTAGGGTGTTATTTGGCAGTGACACATACCAAAATCTGTGAATTCATGTCTGAAGTACAAGGTTTGTGAAAAAAAACCACAAAAAAATTACTACCACAAAGTTTGACAAAGGCTGGTGGTAGAATTAGTGCATGGAAAGTGTAAAAATACCACCATTTGAGATAGCCTAAGGTGTCTTCTTTTAAAAAATATATGGGTTGATGGGGTAAAATACACTAGCTGGCTTCAAATATGTCCCAAATGGGACATGGGTGCAGGCTGTCTGCATGTAAAAATTTCAAGTTGGAAAACAAAAAACTGCACCTCACAAATTTGGCATTTTAGCCCCCAAACAACCCAACAAACCTATGCATGGGTGGTATCCCTGTACTCAGGATAAATAGTAGAATCTATTTAGCATGTTTTTTCGTTCGCTATTGTCGATGAGGAGAAGTTGTTTCAAATAAAAACAAAGAAATTTGTGTATTTTATTTTTTTTTTACCATATTTTATTATTTTTTTTAATAATATGATAAGATATGATCAAAAAGATGGCATCCATAGAAAGCCCTTCTTGTCCCGATAAAAACAATATATAATATGTGTGGGTACAGCAAATGACAAAGAAGAAAATTACTGCTAAACACAAACAGCACAGAAATGTTAAAATAGTCATTGTCCAGAAGGACAAAAATGTTTCAAAGGCTCTGTCCTTAAGGGGTTAATGGAAGCAATCCTGTGTTTATGCTCAGCTCTATTTCTCAACTGAGGCAGAGCTGTTCTTCCTGAGATGCATGCTAACAATCAAGTTTAGTGGTTCTTCTGATGCCATCTAAGTTAAACCATCTTTACTTGATAAGAATGTTGCTTTAACTCCCATGGGGTTTTTATTAGGCAGAGAATTTGAAGTTAAAAACAAGAAGCTTTATCTTAAGTAATGGACTGAATGGAAGTTGGAATTCTCTTCCATTCAGTTGAATGGAAGAATGGGAGGAAAGAAAATGGGACAATTCGGCTAATTTGGCTTTAAGTTTGAAATTGAGTATGAGCAAACGGCCAGAGCTACTTCCGGATGCCGGCGTGGATCTGTCCTTAAGTTTGAAATTCCCATCACAATTCCCAGCAATTGTCCCTTTTATGAATAAAGCCCTTAGTTTTACACACTGTGGACTTAAATATGTACTTCATACCTTCCAGCTACCAGAGTTCTACTAACCAGTGTGAAATACAGAAAAGAAGGAAAAACAGCAGGCTTCAAAAACGCTGAAACTTCAGTAGGAAGAAATGTGACATACTTTATTAATTAAAAAAATAAAACATCATGCTTTGTAGTACAGAAAAATATAGACGTTCTGAAAGAACAAAACAGCTTGGCAGGCAATCACTGTATATTAAGCCTCACAGCTGAATGTCCCTTCAAAATATATATTAATGCAGATGTGGCTGGGCGCGCAAGCGAGATGGCTGTTGATCAGTGAAGTTCCGCAACCCTACCCGCCACAAGGCTGTACACATACCAAAATAAACCCCAATTCACCGGCCGCAATGTTGGAAGTATACCCTGACTACAGCAGGAAATCCAAAAAGGTGAAGGAGCAGAGACATCTCCAACAGAAAGGTCTGCAAACTTACTTCAAGTCTAGCCTTCTTTGTGATCAGGCCGCACAGACAACCAGAAGTGAAGCCTCTACCGCCATGTCCTCCTCAAATGCCCAGATTGAAGATTTAGCACCTAGCACCAAAGCGGACCTTGCGAAGCTGACTCATCTCTTGACTGCCTGGAAGCAAGAAATTCAAGCAGAATTTAAAATGAGTCTAGCTCCACTGGTGCAGGATATTGCCCACATCAGGTCATTCACTGACGAACTGTAAAAAAACCATGATGAAACAACAGGAGCCCTAGCAGCGGTTGAGGTGGAGGTGGCACACCTGAAGGAAGAAATCTACACCCTCTAATGTGCCCAGGAAGATCTTGATAATCGCTTCCACAGAAATAACCTGCAAATCTCTCACTACATGCTGGAACTCTTCCAAAACATGCTACCACAGACACCGAAAGAACAAATGAGCATGGGCCCACAGAGCACTGCTGCCAAACCTGGCCCTAGAGAAGAGCCTAGAGAAATAATGGATTTCCATTCAAACTAACAGTCCACAGTAATGTGTGCTATACTCGATCACAGATGCGGAAGAAGGCCCTGACTTGCTCACAAAACCACGCAGGCCTAGAGGACAGCCTCCAGCGACCACCAATGACTGGATCCCACCTGCAAGATTCATCCCAGTTAAGTTGTTTGCCCTTTGCTTTTTAGCTGCCCACTGATCCAGGCCCTCTGTGGCAAAAATAACGACATGGAAACTCGACAACCCACCGGACTCAATCTGTTTATACACCCCACCCAGCCCAGGTCTCTCCGCTAACACAGAGACACTCAGGACCCCAATACCAACCTTTTTGTTTGCATACTAACTAGAACATGCAGACCACTTCTCCACGAATTCCTAACTCACCACGGGAGGTGAATGACTTCTACCACCCTCCATTCCAGCCCTTTTGACTATACAAGGTGAACTTACTTAGACTGCTGATTACCCGAACACCCTGCAAAGCCTCCCTGGTTCGGGTTCATCTCACCTGACGGGCAAGCTTTATATTACTTAAGCTTACTATTTTTGTTATATATTTTGTCATACTATGTGATTCCATTAAGGTCACTTACACCGTTTACAATGCTATGTGTGTGGTGGGTGGCGGGGGAATCGGCAGACCACCCCGCTCACCCCTCACTCTCCCTGCTCTTGGTACTTCCACCCTGGAGCATTTCAATAGCGTGTTTTGATACCCACGAGGCATCTCGGGGTGTTAGATACTTACACCTGTCTCTAGGTACCTCTTTTCGTTTTTTGTCTCCCATCTTTCCCGTATGTATCTCTCCCTTTGTATATCCCCCCCACCAACATAAAAATGTGTTAGATGCAGGGCTGATACTCATGGGTTCAAATATACAAGCAAGCCCATCCAACTTTGCCAGGTTTCTGATGTTAATCCATCAGTGCCTAACTGTTTTATCGCATATGGCTATTAAAATAAGATCGCTAAATTGCAAGGGTCTGAACTCCCCTGTATAAAAGGTGCAAAGCAACTCGAGCTCTGATACACTCTGGGGTTGATATAGCCTTACTCCAAGAGACCCACTTTACAAGACACGGGTTCCAAAATACTGGGAAGTGAGATTTCCCACCCAATACTATGCCGCGGGGTCACAAAGACAAATGGGGTGACGGTTCTGATTAGAAACCACGTAGATTTTAAACTTGACAAACTGTTCCTAGACAAACATGGAAGATATGTAATTCTTAGATGCTGGATCCAAAGAGCCTTAACAGCTAATATCTATGCACCCAGTGTCTCAGATCCACACTTTTATCAGAACTGATCTCTATTTTGGAACAACAAGGTGATGCACACTATATTGCAGGTGGTGATTTTAATGTCGCAATGGACCCCTACCTAGACCACCTTTTGTCTAAAAAAAAACTGTTAAACCCAACCCAAATCACAAATACGTCCTGTCCTTTCTATCAGACTTAGGTTTTATTGACAGTTGGAGAATTCACCATCCCACTATATGTTTTACTCCAACCCACATGACAGCTATGTGAGAATTGACTATATCTTCCTCTCACAGTCCCTGATTACGCATTCTACTGATGTAACCTTAAATTACTTTGCTCGTATCACCAGGTGCCTCCACTGAACACTCAATGACACCCTCCTGAGGCTTCCAGAGCTGACTGAAGAGCTTAAATTAGCTCTTCAAAATAATTTTACAGAAAACTCTACCGCTGATATTGCTTCCTCCGCTCTGTGGCAGGCCCATAAAGCAGTAATTCGTGGAATCTTGATCAGCAAAGCCACACATCTTAAGAAAGAATGTAGGAAACAGCAAGAGACCCTGATGACCACCCTTATCGCACTAGAAACACAACACAAGAGAAACCAATCACTCCAGACTCTCTTCAAGCTCACTAAAATTTGAGGAGAGCTCAACTCCCTCCTGACGGAAAACACCCTCAAAGCCCTAAAGATGACTGGGCAAAAAAACATTTGAAAAGGGGAACAAGCCTGATACTCTCCTAGCATGGAAACTTCAGGTTAACAAGACAGAGAATAGCAGCGATTAAATCCCCAAATGCCCCGCTGGAACATGTTTGGCACATACTACTCCCAGTTGTATGCAGGTCACACCACTGGCCATAACGGGCAACACTCTGCCTCCATACAGAAATTCCTGGAGTGCCTCAATCTCCACTCCCTCACTATCAGCTGACCTCCCTCAATTACCCTATCTCCCCTAAGGAAGTTTCCCTAACTAAAAAACAACTAAAACACTTTAAAGCACCAATTAAAGGCCAATTTCCCTAATCAGCACGGACGTCAAACTCTACGCTAAGATATTGGCTAACCATTTGTCCTCGGTCCTAGCTACGCTGGTCCACCCTGATCATGTGGGATTCATTATACGTCGGGGGGCTCCAGACAATATTGGATGAGTTTTAAACCTGCTAGAGGTCACCCATGTCTCTCCCATGCTAGCGATGCTACTGTCCCTCGATGTGGAGAAGGCCTTCGACAGAGTGGACCTATATGTGGCAAACACTAGCTAGGCCCGGTTTCACTGGAACATTCTTGACTGGAATCAAAGCACTATACCGAGGCCCTGAAGCCAAAGTCTATGCCAGTGGTGAAGAGTTGGCTAGTTTCCAAATTTTAAACTGAACCCGGCAAGGCTGTCCACTCTACCCGCTCCTTTTTACCCTCAGCATCAAACCCTTAGCCCAGGCAATACGCAAACACCAAGAGATCATGGGAATCACTGTGCAAGGAGAACTATTTAAAGTGAGTCTCTTTGCAGATGATATCTTATTAACTCTGGCGTCCCCATTAGTATCCCTCCCTAACCTGTATATTTTACTGACCAAATTTTCCTTAATGTCAGGTTACAAAATCAACCACGAGAAATGTGAGGCTCTCAACCTCACCCTCCCGAAAGCGAAGTTGATTATCCTCAATTTTGACTTTCGCTGGAATGAGTCCCATTTTAACTACATGGGTATCAAAATCCCCAGTCACATAGGTCAAGCCTACCAGGCTAATTATCCACCCCTCATTGCGAAATTGAAAAGAGATCTTGTCTAAAGGGGAGGGCATAATATCTCATGGCTAGGCTGTAAAAATGAACACACTGCCCAAAATTCTGTATCTTTTCAGAACCCTGCCCATCCCATTATGTGAAAAGAAAAACCAATCCCTTCAATGAGCAGTCCTAGACTTTATCTGGAAAGGCAAGTGCCACCGACTTTCCAAATCTCTACTTTACAGACTTAGTCTGGGGGGTGGCTGACAGTACCCAATTTGCCTGCTTACTACACTACGGTTAGGTTCACTCAGATGATACAATGGCAATCCCCAATCGGCAGGACTCGCTGGGTCGATATTGAGAAACTGCAAACACCTCATATCTCTCTAGGCAGGCTACCCTGGCTTGAACCCTCCAACTGCCCCACAGACACTTTCCCTACCATAGTCAATTATTCGTATCAACTCAGCACCAAACGCGGGAGACGCAAACAACTTATCTCAAAGCACTCCCTTTTCCTGCTGTTTAATACAATCTGAACCACTGTCTCCCTTTGTTTTTATTGTACCCTTCACGTACCGCTATACTGATGACTTGTACCATTTGGGCTGCAACCTACGCATTCTAAGCACTGCCATGTAGTAGCCCACAACAGTAACAAAGTGCACTTATGAAGACTCACTCCCCCAGACCCACATCAACTTATTTTCATCTTAGATGTAAACTGTCCGTAAGCTTTCTGTCTGCTTTTTATTACATTCCATATGCTGATATAATCATAACATTGTGCCGACTAGCATTATTATCTGTAGCTATTATGTTATATTGTTATACCGTTACCTTGTATTGTATTATTACTATGCACTATATGCATATAATGTAATACAAAATTACAAAATAAACAAGCTTTAAATTTAAAAAAATACATATTTACTTAAGGATAGCAGAATTTTTCAGTTATCCCAGGGTTTAAAAAATATACATATATACTTCAAAATGTGAAAATGTGATACATGAGCAAGAAGATCGGCAAGAATTTTTTTCTAAAAATTGCAATACATTTCTGGCTATGCAATACTACTACAAATGGCACATAGACATGTGTTACCAACTGATCAAGTTAACAGACTGGGAAACATTTTATTTTCTATTACAAACATGAATATCTATATATTGACATTACTTAACCAAATGTAATTAAATTAAATAAATAATCATTGTATTCATGTTTAATTCTGGAGAAAAACAAGATGTGATGGGGCCAGCAGACAGCCACTGGGCCAAGGGGGTACTTTAATTTTAATTCCTGGAGCCAAGGGTATTTGGCAAGCCCCTGACCCAATGCGGCCAATTTTATTTAATTTATGGAGCCACTGGCATTATCCAGAGGAGTTTGGCTGCCAAAATTCCACACAATAATCGTTCACAATGGCCGATTTTAGTGCCAATTCAGTACCGCATTGGCGGTGCTTGAGTAGGCCAAATTTAATATGTGCAGTCTACCCTAATATCATCTGGGCTGGGAGCTGGTCAAATGCTCCAGGCCCACTAATATACTAATATAGTGACATTATTATAGGTCTTTAGGGCATGGATTAACTTGTTCCCTGTATTTAAGTTTTAATTATTAGGATCAGAAGATCGTCACAGTTATGAAACAGCAGAGAACTATACTCTGATTCAATAAACAAACCTACACATTTGCTGTCTGGAATTTGTGTTCACACATTAGCAAGCATTCTGAAGACATGCCAAGTCACACATTCAAAATAAGATCATTTGTACAAATCTAAAATTGGCAATGATAATGTACAGATGAAAAAACACATTTATCTAATAAACAACATCTGACTTACATGGGGGTCTTTGAATATTTGTCACTAATTTATAGATAAGGAAGGAAATCATGGAAGCATGGCTAACATCTTTAAACTGCTAATTTATAGAGATATAGCAGTCCTTAAAATGACACTAATCTATTTTTCATTTATTGCTTCGTAATCGAAGCAATCCTGTGTTTATGCTCAGCTCCTCTTCTTAACTGAGGCCCAGATGATCTTGCTGAGATGCATGTTAAAGGACAACTGTAGCATGCCATTGGCATTATCCAGAGGAGTTTGGCTGCCAAAATTCCACACAATAATAGTTCATTATGGCCGATCATAGTGCTGATTTAGTATCACGTCGGCGGTGTCTGATTCGTCCAAATTTAATATGGGCAGCCTACCCTAATTTCATCTGGGCTGGGAACTGCCAAATGTCTCACCGGTAACTCACCCACTATCTTCATAAATTGCCCAAATATTATCCCCCAATACTGTAACAATGTCTGGAGGCTGCCCCAAAGGAGAAATAATTAAATATAAATTAAACCCTACATACTTTCGGACCTCTATTTTGCTCAGGTAGGTGGACATGAATCAATAAAATTACCCTACAAAAAAACATTCTTTGAATGTGGAATTTTTTTTTACTTTTAAGTCATGTCCATGATGACTGATGCCTTGGATCCTCAGCTTTGACCAAGGGAAAGAAGCCATCCAAAAAAAAAAAAAAAGATCTACCTAAAGCGTTGGCAAAACTTTTTTTTTAAAATGCGACAAAGTTACTTCTAAAGCCTCTTTCCTCAGGGAAATCTCACCCTATAATCTCAGCTGAGATTAAAACCAGCTAATAGTTGAGCTCAGACAGAGAGGTTTTTGACATTTTAAATCTCAGAAGGCTGAGATTTTTTTACACATCCATCCTCCACTGAAGAAGAATGCTTTGGAAGTAGCTTCATCATAGTATTTGTGCCGGCGAATTTTGTTTTAGAATAGGAGGATTTAAAAATATTTTTTTGCATGACCATTTTCCCCGGGCTGAATATGAGAGTCCAGGGCACTGGGGATCATTGATGGACATTACTTAAAGGTAAAGGCTTCTTTCCCATGGCACCCTTGGCAGTGATTTTAGTTTATGGCACTCAAAATGTACTTTTTTTTACAGGACTATTTTATTGATTCATCATCCCCTATCTGGGCAAGGTAGAGGTAGGGGGGTAGATAAGGTTAATTTTAAATATTTTATGAGAGCCTTAGGGGAACCCAAGTCTCTCACTCACACATACACATAAACACACAGCTTCTCACTCACACATACACACATACCATCTCTCACTCACACATACAAACACACATTATCAGAGTTCTTACCTTACATGGTGCAGGCAGCCTGCTGCAGCTTTGAGCTCCATGTGAAGAAGAGACTGAGCAAATCAGGAGAGCTTATGAACTCTTAGGCAATCAGGAGAGTTGAGAGGTCTCAAACAAGACATAAAGTTCCATTGCGGGGCTATCCCTGGCAATCCAGTACATGTGGAGAGTCTAACCCAGGTTAAGGCACACCATGTTGCACAGTATCGGTAAATACAGAATTAAAATCACTATTGTCTTATGTCCCAGTGGGGGAAAACAATAAATAAATAAACATAGAATTATTTTTAATGAGACATATACATTGATAGATACTTGCTGTATTTTTAAATGCAATCCAGTACAGGAAGCAAAAGAAGATCATTTGGTAGTTTGCAATAAGAAACAAATTTGACTTTTTTGTCCACCTCTAACAATGTCATTCTCTTCTAGAAAACATCTGAGATTAACAAACGCCTCTTGTTGCATCTGTAGCATTGACTAGATCATCACTTAGAATACCTTACTGGATTGGCAGTGAATTTAATTATATTTCCAACATTACATTTTTCACTGTGTCAGAGTTCTGTTACAAGATGTTGATTCAGCTAAAACATGTAAAAAAAAAACCATAATTACATAATACAGTTAGTCAGTAATGTCATTTCATATACTTTTCTGGTTTATTTTAAATGTAATGAGCTGATATATTACATACAAGTCAAAGAGCCACTGCTCTGGTGTCAGTCATTTGCTGTTGGTATAAGGATTGTATTAAATGGCAACTGAAGTTAATGACATCAAATGTTACTCTTAAATATGCTGACTCAAAATCTATGCCAAAAAAATGCAAATCATTTATTTCAGTTGAAAGATGACCCTTCACTGTTTTTCCACAGCAATAATAATTTAAAAAAAATAACATTCTTATTTTTAACACTTTGGAGCACATGTCTCTACTTAAAGATACAGGCCTGTTCATTAAGTGTAGTTTAAGGCAAAATTTTGGTAACCGCTGTATCTTCTGGAGGTCTGTTCAGTCCTGGGATTGAGGATCTTGCCTTTGGTATATCCCATGCTTGATTATGTTGCGCAACGTATGTTGTCACATTTAGCGCTGAGTGATGTCTATTGCTTAATCAAGATGACAAGCCAAAAATGCTTTCAAGCTGGGATGATTTTTTTTAATTAGAAAATCACAGTATACTTATACAGAGTAGGATTTACTTGTCATTAGATGCAGGGAATCCTGTATGACCATGGAGCCCAATGGTAATAGAAAACTTTGGGACTCAATTACTGAGAGAAGGAACACATTATTAAATTAAAATATATCTAAATGTGCAGTCTTAAGTTGTAGACTTTAGCATGAAAGGTCTTAGTTCCCTGTCAAAAAACCCCAAAAAGAGTTATGTTACATATTCATAAATAAAGCACATTTATTTCTTATATTTCTACAACATAAAACAGTTTAGTGAGTTTATATGGCCAATCATTAGTGTGTGGTCACACCATACTTTAGGTACACTTTAGGTACATACTCAGGTGCATTTTTAAATGAGACTAATGGATTCTACTGCCTCAGTGTGTCAGTATATATTAAATTAAAGATTACAGATTCTTTTTATGAATTGACTGCACTGGTGCAAAATCCAACTGTATATTCTGTAAGGGAGGCTATGTCGAAAATAGCACTAATGTCTGTGCCATAATCGAAGAGCAAAAATGTACTAATAATGGAAAAATGAGACCAAAAGAGAGATGCTACCACAAAACAATTCCAGTACATCTCCATTAGGAGAGCATTGCTGGTAGGGGTATCAGAATATTCATGCTAGATGAGCTATGTGTGCTGCAAGGTAGTAGATAGTGCGCTAAAATAACTCCCACCAAGTTATTTCTAACATGCTAGTAAATGAATAGGAGTATATTAAAATGGGACTTTGTCCATTTTAAAGTTTCCATTTTCGATTAGGTTAGCAGATGGAACAAGAATGAATACATTCTTCAAATATAGAGACTGAGTTTTATACTTCTCATTTAACCTTGTAGACTACAGTTAGTTTGCATGAAAACAAACATAACTAACACTTTTTCCCAGTGTTGAAAATACACCCTACAATATAAATCAACAAAATATATTACTGAAATTGTATGTGTTTTTAAATAAATATAATTTATTGCAGCTTTGAACCAAAAAAGTCGCTTGGCCCACAAAATGCAATACCTCAAAGCTTGCAGGAAAAATAATCTCTCTCCCCTTCCAGTCAACTGTAAATATTTATAAATCTTCATACTTGCAGAAGACTTTGTATATTTTCAGGATGAAAGATTTCAAATTTCAAGCCTCTCTGACATTACCCTTTATTTTTTTTATAGGTTTATGTGGGCTTCAATATTTATTTCCAGTAATAACTGCTACACATATCACTCCCATATATCACTAACACTCGGCATTCTGATCCCTTATCAGTTGTATATCTTACCTCATCTTTAAATAGTTGGCTTCAAGCAAGAGAATCCTTTTGTGTAATTGCTTATTTATTTGCTTACTTTTTTTTTTTGCACTATAGAACTTTCTATTGCACACTGTGACTGTGATAACAAAGATCTTCCTGTACACAAGCATAGTAACCCACTCTGCCCATTTGTTCCTCATGACATGGGCATTGGAAAATGTTCCTTGATTGTCATGCATCAAGCTCTGTGCCTAGTGTTTGCCCTATGCTTAGTGTTTAATAGATTGGATAGATAAATATATTTTAATCAAGATTGCAAACAGATTTAGTTTATTGTATTTTTTTATTGAAGTTGAATCTGCACCATGCAATGCACCAGGACAGAAACAATTGTGGCACAGCTTTGTTACTGGGTTATGCATGGCTTTGTTGCTAGACTAGGTGTTTACTAGACATGTGCAAAACTAAAATTTTCGTTTCGTTATCGTCCATTCGGACGAAAATTTTATTTATTTCATCTAAAATGAATTTCGTTCATTACTGCATTCGTTTCAGACGAAATTCGTTCATTATTTTCGTTTCGTTTTATTCGTTCGTCTTATAGAATACGTGTAATACTTTTGGCTTTCTATAAACCAAACGAGAGCCCCATTCATAAGAAATTCTTATGAATGGGGACTCCATTCATAAGAATTTCTTATGAATAGGGCTCTCGTTCAGTTTATAGAAAGGCAACAGTACTACACGTATTCCATAAGCTGAAAGTCTATAAACCGGAGGGCGTTCGGTTTATAGACTTGCGGTTTATAGAATACATGTAATTCTATGTATTCTATAAGCCGCAAGTCTATAAACCGAAGGTCGTTCGGTTGTTCGGAATGATACTAGTTTTTCGGTTTATAGAATACATAGAATTTTATGTATTCTATAAACCGAAAGTCTATAAACTGAGCGACCTTCGGTTTATAGACTTTCAGCTTATAGAATACATAGAATTACATGTATTCTATAAACCGAAAGTCTATAAACCGAACGACCTTCAGTTTATAGACTTTCGGCTTATAGAATACATGTAATACTATTGGCTTTCTATAAACCGGACTAGAGTCCCCATTTATTAACCATTCATTCATTCATCTTTCGTTGGTTTAGCATTTTCGTTATTCGTTTTTCGAATGGACGAAAATGCTATTTTTGGACGAAAATGCATTTGTCCGAAAACAAATGCAAATGTCTAGTGTTTACCTAGAAACTCCTGCATGAGTAAGCTGTACAAATTTCCTGATTATAGAGTTCAGAGTTCAAGAGTTTTTAGAGCTTCAGACAAACAAACATGCAAACAGACTGTTTTATATATAACATAATAAATCAAGCCTGATTTACATTTCATGTCCTTAGCACTGGATTTGTGATGTCTGTCTCTTACCTGTATTTTATGTCCTCGAGTAACCAGAGATGATGGTCCATAACTTATTTAATAATAATCCACACATTTTTAGTTCATGTCCACCAAACAAAATACAAATTCCCAGGATATAGGAAATGTAACAAACACGCAATCACCATTTGAACTCTCAGATGCTGGTGTCCAGCTCCAACTCATGACACAGTAAAAAAACATCTAAAATAATAATAGATAGCAAAATGGTAAAAATATACCAAAAGCAAAATCCAGGAAGCAGGCCAGGGTCAGGATGAAGAGGGTAGTCAGACAAGCCGGAGTCAGGAGAATGGAGATCAGAGGAGTCAGGAACAATGCCAGGATCAAGAACCAGAAGAGAAGTCAGCCGAGCTGGCTCAGGAAGACAGAAATCATGGGAAACCAGGAACTGCACTTTGAAGCTGGAAAAAACTGTGTTGAACCGCTCTGCTCATTAATACCAGCTGGTTAACTCACTGAAGGAAAGGGTTTCTATTTAAAAAAACAGCAGAGAAACCTTATAGTTCTACATGGAGCATGGAGCACTTAGAGAATTGATCAACAACTATCAACAACTATGAAAATGACCGTATTGCCACGGGAGAGTCGCAGATCCACAATAAAGTCCATGGACAAGTGTGTCCAGGGTCGTTCAACATTATAGTTTGCAGGAGGCCCCCTTTAAGTTGTCGGGGTGTTGTAGGGCTGGAGCAGAGGGAGCATAGCGCAAGGAGCGGAAGACACTTGAAGTTGGTCACAATTCTTTCTTTGCTTCACGACAGGAGGGAAGATACAAAGAGTGGCCATATAACGGTCCAGAGGGTTGAGGCAGGCTGCAAAGGTTAAAGGGTGGTTAGGCAAATCCAAGTCAGGTAACAGTGATACGGGAGATCAGGGTTAAGCCAAAGGTCAGTACACGGGAGTTCAGAATAATAAGCACTTTCAGGAATAAGGAAGGAAGGGGACTGAGAACCGGTACCACAGCTCAACAAGTAAGCATGGTCTAGAGTGCTTGCAGGGGTTTTATAGAGCCATCCATCAAGGAACCCCTCCCCTGTGCACCTGGTATCTGCCCGCATCACATACAGAGTATAGAGAGGGGGAGTGGTAACCCCCTGAGTTGCTCATGGACCTTGACCAGGCCATCAAAATTGTCGAGAGATGGCCCATATTAACTGATTTTTACCTTGATACCCGGCCGCTTTGGAGTTGTGATATGTGCCCAATAATTTAGTGCAGAGATGAGCTGGTGCAAAGCAACATCCACTAGGTTTCTCGGGAGTAGCATTAATTTGTGCAGCCAGAATCTCCTCGCCTAGAGGTGAGGTTAGGTTAGTGGGGATAGTTGCCAGTATATGGTCCGCAGGAATTACAGGAGTAGGAGCTGTCTCCTCCTTGGATAGGAAGGAGAACTGTCAGGACATGGCATCAGCCTGAATGTTTTTAGTACCAGGAAAATAGAAGACCACACAATTAAATCTTGATAGGAAGAGAGCCCACCTAACTTGCCAAAGGGAAAATCTTTTTGCATCGTAAATGTAAGATTCTTGTGGTCCGTGAGAATGAGAAATGTCACTAAAGTACCTTCAAGCAGATAGCTCCATTCTCTGAGAGCTAGAATTATAGTTAGGAGTTATTTATAACAAATCTGGTAATTATTTTGCATCAGGCTCAATTTCTTCGAGCAATACCCGCATGGATGCATGGAGCTCTCAGGGTTAGGATCTTGAGACAGGAGGGCGCCTACTTCCATCTCAGACGCATCAACTTCGAGGATGAATGGTAAGGGGGGGGGGTAAAGGTGTGCCAGTATAGGAGCTGCAGTGATGGCGGCTTTAAGATATGCAAATGCTGTAATGGCCTCCTGAGACCAATTGCCATTTCTCCTGGTCATGTCTGTGAGAGGTTTGACAAAGGAGGAAAAGTTAAGTATAAACTTCTGATAATAATTGGCGAAGCCAAGAAATCACTGGATGGAGCAAATACCCGTAGGTCAAGGCCATTGTACTACAGCAGAAAGTTTTTCTGGATCCATAGAGAATCCAGTATCAAAGATAATATAGTCCAAATATGTAACCTGCAAGACATGAGAGACGTATGAGTGGTGGTTCTTGAAAGATATGGAATGGATAGGAATATCATTGAGATAAACCACCACACTTTGCTGCAGCATATCTCACAGGAGATAATTTGTAAACTCCTGGAAAACCATTGGAGCATTACAGGGTATTCGTAATGTCTGCTCCTAGTGTTGAACACGGTTGTCCATTCGTGGCCTATCCTGACCAGATTATTTGCCCCTCTTAGATCCAGTTTAGTAAAGACTGTAGCTCCATTGAGGAGGTTGAATAACTATGTGATCAATGGGATGGGATATGCATTATTAATTGTGAGATAATTGAGACCCTTATAATGGATCCAGGATCTCAACTCTCCACCCTTTTTCTTCACAAAGAAAAACTGGCCTTGCCAGAAGAGGAAGATTTGCGGATGAATCCCCATGCAAGAGCATCAGCAACATACTCCTCCATGGCTATATTCTCTGCATCAGACAGCGGGTAAACTCGGCCACAAGGAGGTATGGCACCAGGTCGGAGGTTGATAGTGCAGGACACCAGCCTGGCCCTTGTTAAGTATGTCTTGGAACTCTTGGTACTCAGCGGGCAACAAAGAGACCGAAGAGGTGCAGAAAACTTTGACTGGTTTCCAGAGATAAGTGTAAGAACATTGCAGTAACCAAAACAATAACTTAGATCTCCGCCAATTGTATTTATCATATAATACAACTTTTTTAGTCTCTCTTCATAACTAAGGTCCTGCAATCACCTAAAAAATTGTGTAGCCCTCCTTTGCACTTTTTCTAAATCCATTATATCCCTTTTAATGACTGATGTCCAGAATTGCACTGATGAGGTCTAGGTGAGGTCTTACCATTGACTTGTAAAGAGGCAAGATTATCTCTTACTCCTGTGAATCAATACCCAGTTATACATGCTCCTCCAATCCCCTTATTAATTTTGTAGCTCTCCTTTGCACTTTTTCTAGTTCCTTAATATCCTTTTTAAGGACTGGTGCCCAGAATTGTACTGCATATTCAAGGTGAGGTCTTACCATTGATTTGTAAAGAGGCAAGATGATGTCCTCCTCCCGTGAATGTATACCTCGTTTTATACATGCCAATATCTTATGAGCCCTTGCTGCTGCTGACTAGCATTGAGCACTGTTGATAAGTCTGTTATCTACAATTATTCATAAATCCTTTTCATTATTTTTTTTCCCAGGGAAAAAGTATAGGTTGCATTGTTATTTTTCCCATAATGCAGAACTTTACATTTGTCTATATTGTCCTTCATTTGCCACTTGATTGCCCAGTCCCCCACTCTTAATACCCTGGTCCAGTGTGAGGATTTTTCATTTGCAACAACGCTCTGCATTCTCTCTTTTAGCCAGTTTTCAATCCAAATATAAACATTTTGCCCAAGCCTATTTCTCTCAATTTGTAGAGTAACCTTTTGTGTGGAAAGGTATCAAATGCTTTCGCAAACTGCCACACCTAGATTTATATTTGTACTGATTTTTTCATAGAATGCTATTAAATGGTTTGACAAAACCATTTTGACTTCTACTTATAATATTCTTATTCAAAATGTATTACTGAATGTATACCTGTACCAATCCTTCAAGTAATTTCCCCACTACAGATGTCAAGCTCACTGGCGTAAAATCGCCCTGCTGAGATTTTGATCCTTTTTTTAAATATCGGCATGACATCCACCTTGCACCAGTCTGTTGGCACTATACAGGAACTGAAAGAATCCCTAAATATCAAAAATAATGGTCTGGCCAGAATTATGCTTAGCTCCCTAAGTACCCTTGGATGGTTACCATCTAGCCCTGGGGCTTGTCTATCTTAACAGTGTTTAATTGCCTAAGCCCTTTTTCCTGTGTCAGCCAACCCCATGTTTGTTGTATCTGTTCCATAAATTCAGGCAGCAGGGGCTTGTCCATTGGTTCTTCCTTTGTATAAACGGAAGGAAAAAAAGTATTTAAAATGTCTGCTGTCTCTCTGTCATCAATAAACCAATTTCCCATTTCATATAACAAAAGCCCAACATTTTCTGCCTTTAGCAATCCTTTTCTCATTTTCCAATTTAGCCTTTTTAATTGCCAAACCCATGTTTGCTGTATTGGTTCCGTACATTCAGGAAGCAGGGGCTCATCCATCGGTTCAGGGGAGGGCTGGCAGCCTTAGGCCTGGGGGGCAAATCAAGTCAAGTGGCCCATTGCACAACTGAATCGCCTCCCCATCCATGGCCATCTTTTCCTAGTTTTATAACGAATATTGCCAGTATTTTCCCCCACAATATGCCAGGATTTGCCACTTAATATGCCAGAATTTCCCCTTACAAAATGCCAGGATTATGCCCCTCAATATGCCAGGATTTTCCCATCAATATGCCAGGATTATGCCCCTCAATATGCCAGGATTTCCCCCCCAATATGCCAAGATTATGCCCCCTCAATATGCCAGGATTATGCCCCCTCATTATGCCAGGATTTTCCCCTCAATATGCCAGGATTTTCCCCCACAATATGCCAGGATTATGCCCTCTCAATATGCCAGAATTTTCCCTTACAAAATGCCAGGATTATGCCCCTCAATATGCCAGGATTTTCCCATCAATATGCCAGGATTTTCCCCTCAATATGCCAGGATTATGCCCCTCAACATGCCAGGATTTAGCCACCTAATATGCCAGGATTTTCCTCTCAATATGCCAAGATTATGCCCCCTCAATATGCCAGGATTTTCCCCTCAATATGCCAGGATTTTCCCCCACAATATGCCAGGATTTTCCCCCACAATATGCCAGGATTTTCCCCTCAATATGCTAGGATTTTCCCCCACAATATGCCAGGATTTTCCCCTCAATATGCCAAGATTATGCCCCCTCAATATGCCAGGATTTTGCCCCACAATATGCCAGGATTATGCCCCCTCAATATGCCAGGATTTTACCCTCAATATGCCAGGATTATGCCCCACAATATGCCAGGATTTAGCCACCCAATATGTCAGGATTTTCCCCCACAATATGCCAGGATTTTCCCCTCAATATGCCAGGATTTTCCCCCACAATATGCCAGGATTTTCCCCTCAATATGCCAGGATTTTCCCCCACAATATGCCAGGATTTTCCCCCACAATATGCCAGGATTTTCCCCCACAATATGCCAGGATTTTCCCCTCAATATGCCAAGATTATGCCCCCTCAATATGCCAGGATTTTGCCCCACAATATGCCAGGATTATGCCCCCTCAATATGCCAGGATTTTACCCTCAATATGCCAGGATTATGCCCCACAATATGCCAGGATTTTCCCCTCAATATGCCAGGATTTTCCCCCACAATATGCCAGGATTTTCCCCTCAATATGCCAAGATTATGCCCCCTCAATATGCCAGGATTTTGCCCCACAATATGCCAGGATTATGCCCCCTCAATATGCCAGGATTTTACCCTCAATATGCCAGGATTATGCCCCACAATATGCCAGGATTTAGCCACCCAATATGTCAGGATTTTGCTCCACAATACACCAGTAATTTGCCCCACAATATACCAGGATTTTGCCCCTCAATATGCCAGGATTATGCCCCATAATATGCCAGGATTTTCCCATAAATATGCCAGGATTATGCCCCTCAATATGCCAGGATTTTCCACTCAATATGCCAAGATTATGCCCCTCAATATGCCTGGATTATGCCCCTCAATTTGCCAGTATTATGCACCTTAATATTCCAGAATTTAGCCACCCAATATGCCATGATTTTCCCCTCAATATGCCAAGATTATGCCCCCTCAATATGCCAGGATTATGCCCCCTCAATATGCCAGGATTATGCCCCCTCATTATGCCAGGATTTTCCCCTCAATATGCCAGGATTGTCCCCCACAATATGCCAGGATTATGCCCCCTCAATATGCCAGGATTTTGCCCCACAATATGCCAGGATTATGCCCCTCAATATGTCAGGATTATGCCCCTCAATATGCCACGATTATGCCCCTCAATATGCCAGGATTTTCCCCTCAATATGCCAGGATTATGCCCCTCAACATGCCAGGATTTAGCCACCCAATATGCCAGGATTTTCCTCTCAATATGCCAAGATTATGCCCCCTCAATATGACAGGATTTTCCCCTCAATATGCCAGGATTTTCCCCCACAATATGCCAGGATTTTCCCCCACAATATGACAAGATTATGCCCCACAATATGCCAGGATATAGCCACCCAATATGTCAGGATTTTGCCCCACAATACACCAGGAATTTGCCCCACAATATACCAGGATTTTGCCCCTCGATATGCCAGGATTATGCCCCACAATATGCCAGGATTTTCCCCTCAATATTACAGGATTTTGCCCGACAATAAGTCAGGTTTTTGCCCCACAATACACCAGGATTTTGCCCCCCAATATACCAGGATTTTGCCCCCCAATATACCAGGATTTTGCCCCTCAATATGCCAGGATTTACCCCCACACCATATTGAGTACTTACCTCCTTGCTGCTGCTCTGTCTCCGTCTCCCGGTGCTCTCATCTGCCTATCTGTGGCTGTGAGGGAAGCGTTGTGCGCTCCCCTTCAGCCAAGCATCTTCAATAAAGTTTGTTTAAACTTTTTTTTCAACAAACTTCATTGAATGTGCATTGGCCACAGCCACGGACCAGCAGCACGGGGACACAACAGCAAGGAGGTAAGTACTGGGAAAGTGGGTGAAATTTTTTTGGCAGCTGCCCCAGCGTTAAAGACGGCCCAGCGGCCTCCTTGTTTGTCTATGTTTTATTTCAAGTAATAGGGCAATAAAGAATATTAGTGGTTTTTTTTTTTCTAACCATTTTCTTCTACAGTGACTTTTTAACCCCAACCCTAAATTTACCCCAATTCTAAATTTACCCAAACCCTAAATCTACCCCACCGCTTAATCTAACCCTTGTAATCATCCGAACCCCCCTGTAACCCTAATTATGACCCTAACCCTAGATCTAGGTTTAGTAGATCAAGGGTTAACTTTTTCCATTTCTTTTTTTTATTTATTTATTTAATTCATTTTCTATTTCTAACTGTAATATACTTAACTGCTTCTAGGGGCAGTCAAGTAGCAGTTTCAGAGCGACGGAAGATACATTTTTTTTTCTCTCTTCCGTCGCTCTCCTCTGGGCACGCTGTATTGGACGAGCATGCTCCTCCAATACAGCACCCACCAGGGGGGCACACAAGGTGTCGATCGAGGCATCATTGCAACACTTTAACACACATAGGCAGTGATCAGCTTTCACTGCCTATGTGTGTAACGCGCATACGATCACATTCGCGGTGATCATATGCGCACGGGGGGGCGAGGGGGGGCTGAAGGCACTCTTAGAGGATTTCCTCTGGGAATAGCTACAGATATGTAGTGTTGCGCTGAGGAACGCAAAGCTACATGAAAACGGACCTAAAGGACCATGCTTTTCAGGACGTATATATACGTCCACATGCGTTAAGGGGTTAAGGAGGGCTTGGAGATATAGGCAGGACTGTTGTTATAGCAACATCAAGAGCTCTATTACACTTTATTTGCAATTATTAGGCGATAGGAAGTGTTAAGGAAAAAGCTGATCAGACAGATTTGTTTCTTTTCTTTGCTTTACATGAGTGAGTCATTTTCTAAAATCCTTTTTATTTTGGACACTGTTGGCAGAATTGCACCTTTGACATTGGGCCGAAAGTTTATTAAGGTTATAATTTGCATATTCGTGAAAGAAGCACTACATTTTACAATCAAAAAATGTATTATTTTCAGCCTATAATTGTGATAGTTTGTTACTGATCAAGTAACAAGGATGTCCTTTCTTTCTGTAGAATAGCTGTTGTTAAGGAAAGTTAAGGAATTTTGGATTAATATGTATGCAGCTCTGTCTATTGAATTAGATTCAATGGAAAATAGATAACTAGACAGAAGGAATCTACAATACTGCCTGCTACCAGCTATGTCTATTGCAATTGTCTATTCAGTAATTACAGTCAGTGTAAGGTCAAACTGATTTCTTTTCCTGTTGTGCATAATATTGTGTGCTGCTATCGCAAGTTATTATGTATCATGTATTGATGGCAGAAAGGCTTAATACTACAATATACCATGGAACCCAAAGGATCTTAGCTGCAGAGCTGGTATCACAATTATCCAGAACGTCTAAGAAATGCCACCGAAAAAAAAGTTGTCTCACTGCAACAAATCCTTATGTTCTCTTTTTTCACAGAATAGAGTATTTTATTTCCTCGAAGAATTGCACTAATTTTGTCTTGATAGATTGATCACTTCATCAAAGCAAGGGTTTAATTAATATACAAATGACGAGTCTGTAACTAAATTAGAATTGCTGTACAGAGGACTAATGAATCTTAAAACAAATTCTCAGCTTCATCAAACCACTATCAACAGGATAAGTGATACTGGATGAGAAGGAGGTAATTAAACTTGAAGGGATGAGTCAAAATAATTGTGTTCTGCTGCAGCCATTTATGGAAGAGTCCCTAATCTACTATAAAGCTTGATAATAAATAGAATCAATTAGTTATTAATAAGATCATCTGGACATACCGTTAATAGATTAGAAGACAAATAAGGAGGTTAGAAAACAGCCAGTGTGATAAATTAAGTTAGATAAATAAATGTTTTTATAAAAAAAATTGGCAAACCGTCAAAATCAATAAAAAAAAAACCAATATATAAATGCCAGTGTATATATGCCAGTCTGTCCAATGCGTGCAGACATCCTCCAGTGCTGCCCAGCTCTTTTATGATGGAACAAGGGAGGTCACATGACCTTCTGGAGGTCTGTCATAGAAGACGGAAATGTCGGACAGCATCGGAGGATGTCTGCGCGTATCGTGCAGACATCCATCAGCTACCCCCACTAGCCACCAGAGAGATTGGGTAAGTCTGGGGGAGGGAGGAAGCAGAGGCAGCATTGGGAAAGTCTGGGGGATTGGGGGAAGGGTGGGAGGAGAGGCAGCATTGGGCAAGTCTGGGGGAGGGGAAAAGGCAGCATTGTCTGTGGTGACATTCTGTCATCAAACTAATGGTGACAACTGGTCATGTGACCAAGCTCATGTAAACCTTTCTTTACCCTTTGACATGGTAATTAGGTAATTCAATACCTTTACAAGTTATGAAGAGACCATCACTTCCCCTATCTCTCACTTCTCTCTCTTCGTCCCTGGCTGTAGATGTGAGCAGACATGGGTTAGGTTTTATCCTGGTGAAGTGTGGGTGAGATCTGATGATTTTTACTTATAAGGTTTAGTTGTTATTGTTGTTTAGTTGTTATTATTGTTGTTCTAGTTATTTAGATTGTGTGTTATTATTTGTATGTTGCTGTAGTTTTGTCTGTTCTAAATGAATTATTATAGTTAATTTATGAACTAAGAAGAAATGTTCAACTTAAGGTGCATAAATATAGTAGTAGTATATAATAGTATAATACGTTGGTTGATCTTACCCCTGTTAGAGACAAGGACTAGGAAATAGGTCTTCAAGCAGTATCTCAGTTACTTTGGAACATTCTGTCAACAAAAGGACAAGGGAATTAAGATCTAAATCTAATATTCAGTTGAAATAATGGTTGAAGTCAAGACAAATTTCCTCACATTTTCCCACCGCTAAAAATAGTGAAATAAAATTTCTTGGAAATTAACCAATTGAATTTTATTTGGAACCATTCAGGATTGTTGACAAAAGTGGGAGTCAATTGTAATTTCTAGATACAAACAGGTAGGGCCCTAAAAATAATGAACAGCTGCATTAAGTAGATTGTATGTTTTTTCCCTTTGCAGTGCCACTGGTGAGAAGTTAACTCACTTTACAATACACTGAAACATTTTGTTAGGTAATACTAGCCTTCACTGGTATGTATTGTGATAATACGTGCAGGTTCAACTTTATTAGCATAATCTTCATGATTTAAAGTCTTGAGATACAATTTATGGACAAAAGTATTGGGACACATCACTTAAATATTGAATTCAGGTGTTTCAGTCAGACCCATTGTATTAAATCAAACACCTAGCTACGCAGTCTGTATTTACAAACATTTGTGGGAAAAGTGGGTCGTTCTGAAGAGCGTTTTTGAAATGTTATCAATTGAAAGTCCCTAACCATCCATCTCTTAAATGCTGCCAAATCCATTCTCCCTCTGTATTGGAAACAGACCCAGACTCCCACATATGCTGAATATGATTGTTTGGCAATAGAGGCTAATAATTCAATCAACTTGTAGTGTCATGCGTGTCATCAGATTTGTCGGTGGAAATTCAGAACATGCAGTGTGTATAATATGCTAATTGCATAGTCTGTGAAATGTGTCTCAACAAAAGATGAAACATTTTAATGATGATTTCTGTGATTTAATAGAATCAGGGTAGAACTAGGTGTAGATGGAGTTTTATTGAACCATAGATTGTAAAAAAACAGACTTTTCTGTTCCGAACACACAGCCCTGTATTTTATTTGTCTGTCATTCCTGAAGTATTGATATTTTTTCGTTTGTTTGCAACAGAGTAATACATTCTATTTTGCCTGGATGTATATTTTTCAAGTCCAGCCACAAATAAAACAACAAATAAAGTAGAGCTGAATAAAACTCCGAACATAATTACCTACAAAATAGTTAAAATATAAAGTGCTCTGCAAAAGTTTTAGGCAGGTGTGGAAAAAATATGTAAAGTAAGAATGCTTTGACAAACAGACATGTTAATAGTTATTTTTTATCAATTAACAAAACAAAGTGAATGAACAGAAAAAACAATCTAAATCAAAATATTAGGTATGGTCAGCCTTAAACGCTTTGCCTTCAAAAAGGGATCAATTCTTCTAGCTAGACTTGCACATATTTTTTGAATAAACTCAGCAGAAAGGTCAGTCAAAACATCTTGGAGAACTAGCCACAGTTCTTATGTGGATTTAGGCAGCCTCAGTTGTAATTCCAAACAGACTCGATTATGTTGAGATCAGTGCTTTGTGGGGGCCATACCATGACTTCTAGAACTTCTTGTTCTTCTTTATGCTAAAGATAATTCTTAATGACTTTGGCTGTATGATTACAGTCATTGTCAAACTTCAGATTACATCTGGGGTTAATCAAATACCTCCTTCATGGTATTGCATCATGGATAGGTATCTGCCTGTACTTCTCAGCATTGAGGAGACCATTAATTCTGACTAAATCCCCAACTCCATTTGCAGCTAATCGTGTTAACTGAGTTTGGCTGTTCCCCACCCAGTTTTATTCTTCCTACACAACCTACCTATTAAACTGATGATCCTTAGCAGTTGGATGATATAATTGTTTCATCATATACCTGACTGTATGCCTACAAAATCCCTGAATTCGTTCTAGTATACCAAGAACAATTGATGGTTCTAGGTACATTAGATGCTTCAGTTATAAAAAGGCCATATCTGGCTGTATTGAAAGAACATTGTTATTGCCCAGTTGTTTTATATATTTTTATTTCAAATGTTTATATCATTAAAAACATAGAAATGCCATATCCTCTGAATAATATTTAGGTGACTGAGTCCCTTTAAGCTTGTAAATTTTTTTTATAGTATTTGAAGAAAATGTTAAATTGTTTCACTGCAAACATACACTGTTCATAATTATACTTTTATGACCTATTCATCAGAAAAAGAGTCCCTTAAATTGAGTAGTAGTTCTCTTCTGTATGCTGAGCTGAACAGGCACAGTGGAGTGACCATCATCTTAATGAAGTAGCTAATGAGAGATGCTATTACATTTTAATTACATTGTCTGCTATTAGCGGTAAATGATTACTTTATTTCATAGAAGGGACAAAATACATATAAGTTTCATTAATCAAGTATAATCAACCTGCCCATTCATTTGCCTGTTAATTAGACTATATGAAAGACGGGTATCAATGAAAAGATTTGCTGCGTCAACCTATGATATTTTGCAAGTTCAAATATTTCTTGAAAGGAGAATGTGACTTAAAGTTTAAAATGGATTAATGGAGCAGGAAATAAACAACTATGCCTGGTCCTGGTTGTGCAATGTGGGTAATGGGGCATGTCTAGGTGTGCTGGGATATGTTCTGGTTCTGCAATGTGGATGCATGGCTTGGGTGTGCAATGTGGATGGAAGGGGGTGTGTGCCCAAATTTAGTCATGCCTAGGACAGCTCAAAACCAAAATACATCACTGACCATAGCTGGAAACATCAGTAGTGCATTGAACTGAAGTTCTTAACCCTTAGAGCTTACATTTCTACAGAGACAACCAGGGGCGTTGCTAGGTCTTCGGATGATCTGGGGCTAGAGCCCAGATGAGCTCGGTCACACACAGGGGCGTACCTAGAGCATTTGGCACCCGGGGCGGACCCTGAGTGTTGCACCCCCCCCCCACCCCATAATAAAAATGTAAGAAAACACCCACACATTTTTCAGTGTTTGAAAATTGTACAATTATAGATACCAGGAATATTGTGCCACTCAGAACCCAGTAATATTGTGCCAGTCAGATACCAGTAATATTGTGCCTTTCAGATACCAGTAATATTGTGCCAGTCAGATACCAGGAATAGTGTGCCATTCAGAGCCCAGTAATATTGTGCCAGTAAGATACCAGTAATATTGTGCCACTCAGAGCCCAGTAATATTGTGCCAGTCAGATACCAGGAATATTGTGTCATTCAGAGCCCAGTAATAGTGTGCCAGTCAGATGCCTGTAATATTTTGCCAGTCAGAACCCAGTAATATTGTGCCACTCAGAACCCAGTAATATTGTGCCACTCAGAGCCCAGGAATATTGTGCCACTCAGAGCCCAGTAATATTGTGCCAATCATAGCCCAGTAATATTGTGCCACTCACAACCCAGTAATATTGTGCCACTCAGAGCCCAGGAATATTGTACCATTCAGAGCCCAGTAATATTGTGCCACTCAGAACCCAGTAATATTGTGGCAATCATAGCCCAGTAATATTGTACCAATCATAGCCCAAGAATATTGTGCCACTCAGAACCCAGTAATATTGTGCCAATCATAGCCCAAGAATATTGTGCCACTCAGAACCCAGTAATATTGTGCCAATCATAGCCCAGTAATATTGTGCCACTCAGAACCCAGTAATATTGTTCCAATCATAGCCCAAGAATATTGTGCCACTCAGAACCCAGTAATATTGTGCCAATCATAGCCCAAGAATATTGTGCCACTCAGAACCCAGTAATATTGTGCCAATCATAGCCCAGTAATATTGTGACACTCAGAACCCAGTAATATTGTGCCACTCAGAACCCAGTAAAATTGTGCCACTCAGAGCCCAGGAATATTGTGCCACTCAGAGCCCAGGAATATTGTGCCACTCAGAGCCCAGTAGTATTGTGCCAATTAGATGCCCAGTAATATTGTGCCAATCATAGCCCAGTAATATTGTGCCACTCAGAACCCAGTAATATTGTGCCACTCAGAGCCCAGGAATATTGTGCCACTCAGAACCCAGGAATATTGTGCCAATCATAGCCCAGTAATATTGTGCCACTCAGAACCCAGTAATATTGTGGCAATCATAGCCCAGGAATATTGTGCCACTCAGAACCCAGTAATATTGTGCCAATCATAGCCCAAGAATATTGTGCCACTCAGAACCCAGTAATATTGTGCCAATCATAGCCCAAGAATATTGTGCCACTCAGAACCCAGTAATACCCACACACACCTAGACACCCTGACACACACACACACACACCTAGACACCCATACACAGTCACACTTTTTTTTTTTTACTTACCTTACACTTGGTCCGTCATCCAGGACCTTCTGCCGGATGTCCGTCCACCTGACATCCGGCAAGCAGCTGACACAGCGGGACGGGGGCGGAGCTTGCACCCGTCGCGCTGTGATCTCTATGGCCAGGAGGTTGAGGCTAGGGAGCGAGCTCCCTATAGCAGCCTCTCCTCCCGATCGGCCCTCACCCCCGCATGAGGTTAATCCTCCGATTCTGGGACTATGTCCCAGACGGAGGAAAGCTCACCGGGGGATTTTTTTTTATATTTATAGCCCTGGAGTCTCGGGGCTAAAGAATACTTTAGCCCCAGAGTCTCCATTCGGGGCTATGAAGGGGGGACTCGGGGCTATAGCCCCAGTAGCCCACCCCTAGTGACGCCTCTGGAGACAACACCTGCAGACTGGTACCTAACTGCTCCCATCAGGGAAATTACAATTACTAGCCACCACTGAACAAAAAAAAACTGTATGAGGCCATAAATGGTATGATATTGAGGAGTTTATGCATATTGAGAGTCCAGCTAGATTAATTGCTGCTATTACCTTTTTAGTGTCTAGCTGCACAGATTTCCTGAGTTGTGTACTTTTAAAGTGACTGTATTCCCTTCACTCTCATTGAATTGCTGCTTATCTCTGGATGCAATTGACTATGCCTTACTGGCAACTAACATCCTGCTGCTTTAGTGCAATATTAGCATCTGATTACTAATAATCAATTTTTAAGTGCAATATTAATTGTCTTTGCTCTCTGGGGATTCTTTTTGTTATTTTTCTGTATTATATAATGTTGTACACAGAGGTATGTTTTATGCTTTAGTCTACTGTATACTTAGCAATAGACAATTTTTTACATTTTGCATATCGTGCTGAGTATTGTGATTATTTACCCACTAGTTATTAAACTTATTACAAATTTTACAATTATTTTTATGGTCCTATTTCTTCTATCTAGTAAGCACTGTTTACTAGATCTTCTGGGGTTGGCATCTTTTGGACATATTTGAGAAGACCTTACTGTAAACCAACTAATCGATAAAAAAAAAAACAATTTGAAGAAAAAAACACTTTTTCTAACTGTTACTTGAATTTTTTTTTTACAGATCTACAAACACTAATAAAAAAACAGTAGTCTACTTTAGATTTCCACATGAAATTTTTGTTTCACTTGTGCTTCTTATACACTGGCAAAGAATAAACATTATTATTGTTACATATGTAATAAAACATTTATTGAAAAACATATATTTCTTGTTTTTATTTACTTCCTCTGCACCCACATTTGCACCCAGGACTTACCCCAGCACCTAGATTGCACCCTAATTTACCTCAGCACCCAGGTTACACTCACAAGACTTTACCTCATCACTCGGATTTTAACTCACATAACTTTACCCAGCATCCAGATTTGCACTCAAGACTTGATCTGGCACTCAGCCGCTACTGCCTGCCAGGAGCCGAACGGACATTTCACTGAGCACCGGGTTGTCACGTGACACCCGGCACTCTGATGATTCACACAGAAGGGAAAAAAGGTCATGCATGGTGCAAACCTGGAATCCAATAAATAATCCAATAAATAAACCAGATTAGAGGTGTGTTTTCGAGCTACTTTGAATTATAAAAAAAAAACATTTAAACATTTTGAGTTTACTATTCACAAGAGGCATCTGCTGATGTGAAATCTCAGAAGCCCTTTGATCAAGAAAGCTGGAAAGGATTACAAATTCATCAGTCCACAGTTAGTGTAGTTGTTTAAAAGTGGAGATAATTTCGTACCATGGCTACTCTCTCTAGAAGTGGGCACCAAACCAAGATGAATCCAAGGGCACAACACAGAATTTTTCACTAGGTAAAAAAGAACCTTAGAGTAAAATATAAAGGCTTGAAGGAATCTTTGGAACTTGTTAACATCAATATTCAAGAGTCTACCATATACAAAACATTGAACAGACATGAGTCGACGGCAGGACACTACACAGGAAGCTCCAAAAAAACATTCCTGTGCACCCAAAGTTTGCCAAAGAGCACTTTGACTCTCCACAATGCTAGTGGGAAAATGTTTTGTGAACTGATGATACTAATGTTAGATCTCACAGTAAGAACACACAACACAGTTTTTGGTGTAAAAAGGTACCACATATCAACATGAAAACATCATCCCAATTGGGAAGTATGTTGGAAAGAGCATCATGATTTGAGGCTACTTTGTTGTCTTGGGGCCTGGACAGCATGCCATCATTGAGGGGGCAATGATTTGCCAAGTTAATCATTCAGGATAATGTCAGGTATCGTAGAGGATAATGTCATGGTGGCTGTCTCCCAGCAGAAGCTTGGTATGGTTGATGGAAATCACATGACCCTAAACACCAAAATAAATCTACTACACAATGGCTTGAAAAAAGAAAATGTGCCTTTCGGAGTGGTCAAGTCAGAGTCCAGACCATAACCCAATAAAGATGTTGTGAAATGACCAAGAGGACTGTTCACACCAGACATCCAAGAATGTCCACCAGCATGATGAATGTTTAATTGATGTATTGAGTAAATACATAAAAGATTTCATGGTTTGTGTGCTATTAGCATGAGTACATTGTGTTTGTCTGTAATGGTATAGTGGATGAAGCTCAGATCACATTTTATGTCCAATTAATGCAGAAAAACAGGTCATTCCAAAGGGTTCACTTACTTTTTTGCCACTGTAACTTTTCGATGAAAGTAAACCAAGCTGTCAAGTGGTGTGTAGAATAAGTTACAATACCAGCAAACACAGTGGCCAGGCTTCAGTCCCAGCGGTCCCCTCCAAGGACAAAGTTGGTTTTCCACTTCCAAAGTTGTAGCTGCAAGAATTAGAAGTCACATTGGTTACTATTGCCCATTATTTTCTTGTGTTAGGTCTGTGAGTGTATTCACAGAAAACTCAGGCATTAATAGCTAACCAGGAAAGATATTGGAAACAATTTTCAACTCAGCTACTGCCTCTTTGCTATTCACTTGTAAGTTTATTTTTAGTGAACATATCACACTGTTCAGTTAGCATGGTGAGTGAGGCAATCTCTTCGTACAAGGAACATAGGTGAAATGCTGGTACATTTAGCATAATGTCATAATAGATACACAAAACAGACATGGATATCATGGAATGAGAATGTAAATACTTATTATTGTGCAGAAATACTGCACAATAGAACTACTCTAGTAAATAGCAAGACATGAAACTGCAAAATCAGCTGAACACATGGAAAACTCTTGGCATTAAACAGGTGCAACAACAATCATAGTTTTGTTGTTGGAAGCAGTAAAGCTTATAGCATTTTGCCAAGTGACTTAAACTCATGTCATAGTGTTGCACCTGCTCTTCCATTTTATTTAAAAGAGTTGGGCATTCTTTTTGAGCAAATCCCGTTTCGGATAAAATTCTTCTTTTTTATCCAATCAACTTAAAATGAATGTAGACCTGGACAACAAATGAATGGACAAATACAGCATGAAGCAACATCATTCGTTCATTCTTCCATTCCTGTAGTTTGTTGGACCACTCAGGAAGCTCTGATTTTCTATAACAAAATTGGAGCTTTGAGTATCAGGCTCAATTAGATCTTTTCAGTGATCATGGTAGCCCTTATATTTGTGCTACTAAGAGATCTCTGAAGTGCTCTCTAATCAGAATTTGGCTGCCAAAATGGCTGCAAAATAAGCCAAAGTACTCCCAAAATTCTATAAAATTAAATTAAAAGTAAACAAATAAAATATAATAAAAGTTAAGAAATTACCATGTATACATTTATACATACATTATTGTATATGATTTTATACACTGCCAGAACAGCTCTTGTGGTATAACAATGTTGGTGATGTCATGCAATTAAGTTGCCATCACATCACTGGTTATTGTTCATCGTCAACAGCTGTTAGGTTATACTTACCCTCCCGTCCTCATGTCTCGTGTGTGACAGCACCTTCATTTTTTATATTATTATGCATTTATTATATTTTTTTAATATTACATTAACATTTATTTATATAGCACCAACAATTTACGTAGCGCTAGGTACAGAGCATAGAAGGGAACTACATACTAAGTTAGACAAACTAGAACAGACTGGTACATGAGGTAGAGAACCCTGCTCACAAGCTTACAATCTAGAGGGAATGGGGTACTTGAGACACATAAGGGATTGAAGAGGTAATATGTATTTATTTTTATGTATTTAATTTTTTTTCATATGTTTTATTATAATATATCTTTTTTTAATTTCGTACCATTTTGGAAGGACTTCAGCTATTTCCATAATAATCGAGGTCCTCTCGAAATGGCTCTCAAGTCCTCCACTTGTCCTAAGGGCACAAGAAGTCATGCCATATCTTTGATTGTACCATTTCATACACAAGGCTAGACTTCTATGGGGAGGACTTTGGCTTATTTCAAGAGGACCTTGGCTGTTACAGAAATAGCCGAAGCCCTCCTACTGATTTCTATGAGAGGACTATTTTAATGGGGAGGACTTTTGCTTATTCCATGGCCATTTCAGCAGTCAAACTCCAGAGGAGTATGAATGGAATTCCCTAAATGAAAATATTGGGCAAACTTTGTCTAAACTGAATGTGCCAATAAGCGAAATTCAGTTTGGACAAACCAAAATTTACTCTCATCTGAATGTATTCCGATGAACGCAAAATTGCAGCAGCCCACTTCTAGAATATAATCATGTAGTAAATGCAAGATTACAATATATATATAAAAGATCTCTGAAGTAGCTCTAATACAAAGTAAGGACACTTCAACTAGGGGATAACCCTAAAACTAGACAAAAATTATTTGGATGTGAGTGAAGTCTTGCCAGGTTAAGACGTAACTTGTTTTAGTACTTGATAAAATGACACATATAAAAAACAAAATTAGTGGGGAAAAAAAGTGAAATAAGTGGTGATTTGAATAAAAACAATATTGCATGCCTGTAGATAATAAAAAGTAAGTTGATCTAGTATAGATAGTTATCTAGAATGTAGAATGGGGTGCAAGAACAGTAATCCAGTTATAGTACTATCATAAATATGAAGGCTGATGACAAAGTAAAGTAATATCAGGACATAAACATATCGTTAGAAAACCGATTACTGAAAGGGGTCTGTTGTCCTCCCACCGTTATACAAACTTGTGCAATAAGCCAGGAGGTAAATCACGTATTAGATTGTTAATAAGCAATATCTTGCCCATGGATAAGTAAGGTACACACTATAGCAAAAAAAAGCATAATTGTTATAGCGGGTTCACGGTAAAGAAGAAATATATATACACAATCAAAGTGGGAATAGACTCCCACCTCAAAAAGGACTGACGTCACCGCTATGTATAAATACATTTGGCCAAGGCTATAACATTTAGCCAGCAAAATATATAATAAATAATGGCGAATAGGCAGAACTAGTGAGAGAGGTCCCACTATTTATACAGTCATGATCTCGAACTTATAGTAGTATGATTGAATGGCAAAAGAGGAGAAAAAAGAAAATGTTACTTTAAATACTGCAGCTGACATAAATCATACTGTGTCAAATTAAATAACTAACTCACTGTTGTCAACAAACGATACATTTAGACAAGTTGCATAAACAATCATACCGTGGTAATTCCTGCTGTAAGTATGGAATAGAGTGCAGGTACCTTATGCATAAACTTGATATCAAAATTAGGCATTTAACTAATGTGATTGTAAATTGATTAGTGGTGCAGCCAGGTCTGCCAGTTTGTTTAAATAGATGTAAGAATTAAACTTCAAATAAGATGAAAGGAGAAATGGCAGAACATACACCAGAAACAAAAAAAAACAGACTCCAAAATCAGTTATGCCCAGGTTGGTTAATGCAAGATCCCTAAATGTATTTATTCATGAAATGCTTTACTATAAATAACATCTTAAGATGTCTCTTTTCAGATATGTCACAATGGCATATATTTAAAAAAAAAACAAGTTAACTGGAAAAGTCAGACACTAATGGAAGATTTGCAAAAACTCCTGCCTGCCTGCCGGCATTTCCAACTCCCCTATTCATGTCTGAGTTTTGCCATTCACTTATCAGTTTAACACAGTGAATCTTTTAGTGAAAGAACACTTTAAGTTAATAACATGTAGCAGTAAAACGCATATCTCTGTATGTCAGAAGAAAAAGCAATACGTTAGTCACCCAGTGGGGTCTATTCACTAAAAGGTGGGTTGCACTTGAGATGAGGTGAGGGTTACACTTGAGATTCATTTTTAATATCACAAATTTAGCTATACATTGTGCAGGGGCAATTCTGGTAAGTTTCCTTAGTGAGGGAAACTCACCAGGTTTTTCCCGGCACAATGTACAGTTAAAACTGTGAAATGAAATATTAATCTCACCACAGCTCAACTTTTACTGAATAGCCCCCATTGTCTCACAGCTGCTGAAATGGTAGATTTGTGCAGTTTGAGCTGTAGAAGCATATATTTGGTATAAGAATTTTTTTTTTTTAATATTAATATTAAGTCATTCTATATGACCAAAGGGACAAGAAGCATATCTTACTAGAAACCAGATACAAATATTGGGTATCTTAATGTTTTGAAGATTTAAAAACAAATAGTTTGTAAATTCACTATGCTAGTTTTCCTAGAGACTTACAAAATAGTTCAAGGAAAACTCTTTATGCCACAACATCTAAATGTAAAAACAAAATTGTAACCAAGGTAACTTGGTGTAGCCCTGACATCACATCACTACCCAAGGAAAATAACATAAAACAGATACACACATTGAAACATAACTGTTTTGAATGTATCCAAATAGTTACTGTGTAATATCACATTTTTGCAGAGGTCGCACACCCCTAAGGCAGGTCCTGCATGTAGCTGATTCACAACAGATACATTAAAATTCAGATCTTGAGAGATCACATATCATGGTCAATGCCAAGAATGAAGATAATCCTAAAATAAAAATACACAATATTTTTGAAGATGCAAAATATTTAACAGTTCTATACAATATAAGGAGCCACAAACAACTTGACATACTGTATACCTTATGTAAAATAAACCCTGCTCTTTAGAGCTTATTGTTAGTGTTTTATATATTCCACAGTGCTGTGTAATGTACAGACTACATATATTAGTCGGAGACATTACAAATAATGCATAAATCACCTATGTTATTATAATAGCACACCAGGGATCTCACCTGTGTAGGAAGAGCATTCCTGATATTAAATAGGAGAGTACACAGAAGTCATGTTCTCATTTACTGGCAAATGCTTTCTGTTTTTGTGAGTTTAATAAATCCACTTTATACGCATTATTGGATCTGGTTGGAACTTTTATGTTCTCTCTGTTCATTCTCTTTTATGCCCTCAATGCTAACCATGTGCCAGTCCTTTATTACAGAGGAACTCTGACATATACACTATATAGTGTGACAGTTAACAAGCAGTTTTCTATCCAGCTTATGTGCGCTATTTGTTCCCCTTTTATTGCTTTCACCCAGAAATATTATGCTTTATTTTTATGATTTGCTTCTCTGCTTTTTTTATCATTAGTTAAAGATATTTGAGTCTCTTTACACATCCCTGAAATTACCATTTTCATTACTTCTCTAATCGACACTATACCTGTCCCAGACGTCCATAAAAGTGCAGCTATGTCAATGTTATAATCATAATTTATGCTATAATACAGAAGTATATACTTTATTTCACCTAATTTGAATTTTTTTAAACTTGTATTGTATTTTACATGAAACACACCAAATTCCTACCTTTCTGTTTATATTTATCACTCATTATTATCCATTTAGTTAGAATTGGTCTGGATATCTGCACTTTACCTTCATTCTCTCTTCCTTCCTTTCTAGCACACCCAACCATGTTTTCTATTTGTCTTTCTCTAGCTCTGTCACAGCTTCATCAGGAGATAAATGTGCATTATAAGATATGATGAACATAATATTATCTAATGTTAAGCCCTTCTTATGGCGATAAAAACAATATATAATTTGAGTCGGTACAGTATGTGAGAAAATTACAGCTAAACACAAACACCCCAGAAATTAAGGGGTTAATAAAATAGTATTAAGACCATATAACTTTACAATGAAGCTAATATATTTTACACAAAAACATTATGGCATTCACCACTGCATGTTGCAAGACATATTATAAATTTGACCCTAAAATAAATAACATGTTTAAAAGATATTTAAAAAAAAGTTAACCATCAATACATAGACCATGTTCCATATTTTTTGCATAACAAAATCTGTTGTAGATGGATAAGTTTCTTATAAATGCTGAGGGATAATTTTTCCTATGACTATCATTTATTTTATAATGTTTCCATATACTGCCTTAGAAGACGGCACATCCAGAAACCTCATCTCACTTGAAAATTAACTCCTGTAATGTTATGATTGATTCATCTGTAATTATTAGCTTTGATCACGTGTATCCTGTACTCGCGTGTCTAGGCTGCTGATAACTTCTGATCCCTCTCTAATCAAACCCCTCTAAACTTATACACAGTCATCTTCCATTTATCAGAGCTGTCAATCCTCTTACTAGACTAACACATCATATCGTTTTTGCTTTTAGGGCTAAAAAAATTGCTTCACAACCACATTGATCTGTTTCTAAAAGCTGCCTGATGGTATACATTTCCCACATACTTCCTATTGTTAAATGACTGTAAGAGCTGTAGATTGAAACCCTCTTTGGACATAGCCTGTCTCTCCTTTTTGTTTAAATTGTCACTTCCCCTATTATTTGTATATTTTGTTTACCCCTATGCACAGTATGATAATGTATCATAAACAAAAAAGTAAATATATTTCCCATGGTACGCATAATCATTAAGTTTAATGTGAATTTATGTTTTATTTTATTGTGTATTTCATAACTGTATTTAAAAAAAAAACATTATCGTTGCTTTTATATAGTTTGATTAATCATTTTATAGTTACTATTATTGTTAAAACACTTTACTTAATATATTTGTAGAATGTTATGATTTTGCTTAATTTTACTAACATTTCTATATCAAACCAACAATAAATAGTAGGCACTTATTTACCCTAGAATGACCAACTGCAATAAGCGGTATATACAAACATGAGGGCCTGCTGAATTGCAAAATGTATGTATTGTAATATGAAAAAATAAAGCACCATTCTAGCCTGGATTTTATAAACAAGTAAATAAATGTTAAAGCTGACATGTTGAAAAAATATGCAAAACTTAACTTGAAAATCAACCTTTTATGGCATTTCATTCAGGGGTCTGTCTTTGTCTTGGACGTCTTATTATTTTGTTTTAACATGGCACCAAATGAGATTAGAGGGCTCCCACAGAAATATATGAAGATATCCAACAGACATATAAGTAGTGTCAGCATCTGAATCTAAGTTCTGATTTTTGTGGTCTAACTTACTGGCTAAAAACTAAATATTTACAACATTTCTTAAAAAAAAAGTCTAAACAAATAGAACTAAACCTAAGTTATTTAAGCACTAATGTGTTCTTTAAAACACTGTATTCCTCCTTTGCACTTTTTCTAGATCCATAATATCCACCTCATGTGCCACTTGTTTGCCCAATTCCCGCCCACCCTGTCCAAATCTTCCTGCAAAGAAGGCCATCCAAAAATAAAAACTAGTCCGCTTATAACTAAAAAATAAAATAGCTCCAGAAAAAAAGCACACTCCTGTCTCTAGACATCTGTTCGCAGAGGAGTACAGATGTAGAAAAAAAATCCCTGCCTGGTAGGGTGGGGATCTCATTTTAAATGAAGAGGAGATCTGAAAAGTAGGGTGGATAGGTAAGATTGTAATTTAATTTAAATAATTTTATCTGGTCTGAGGGCCGTTGACCATTTACCAGGCCCCATGGGGTATGCATATTATTTGGGGTGTGCAGACCTTTGGCCAGACTTTGTAGGTATTTACTTTACATGGGGGAGTCTGGAGACATTTGGCCAGACCCTGGGGAATTCATTTTTTTCACAGGATTAAAACTCACAGTGTCTGTGAATGTATCAAAGAGCTCCACAGCAGCAAAGTTCATAGTAATGTGCAGTGTCTGTGTGCATCATAGAGCTCTGCAGTAATGTTTATCACAGAGCTTCATGGCAATAAAACTGAAGCATGAGTTACTAAAAACCCTACAGCTTGTTCTTAATGATTTTGATTGTTTTGCATAACATTATGCCACAACAATTTGCTCCTAAAGATATGTGTCAGTCCCTGCATTATGTGGTTTGGATGTTCAGTATAAGCCCATATTTAGTCCATGCATGCTTACATGCCTCTAACCCTCTAGATCAGCGGTTTCTTAACCTGTGGGTTGCGACCCCTTTGGGGGTCGAACAACCCGTTCACATGGGTCGCCTCAGACCATCGGAAAACACATATTTCCAATGGTCTTAGGCAGGGCTCGACAAAGCCCAGGCGCCAGGTTGGGTAGGATCCATCAGCACATGGCGCTCCTCGCCCTGAGATTAAAAAAAAAAGTATTTTACCATCGCAGCACGAAGGTAAGCAGAGTTTGTGCTTCCTGCTCCGCCCCCTCGCACTGTGATGTTGGATCAGCGGGTGTCACGTAACATCCCGCAGCTCAACAGTAGCGTGCAGGTGGTCTGTGTGACAGGCATGGACCAGAGTGCAGCAGAAATCCCCCTCTCGTGCAAAGAGGTAAAACAGCAGGGAGGGGGCAGTCATTGATAAAATTGCTTTTTCCCCCCTTTTCTTTAAAAACAAACAAACAACTGATGGCTTATGTGTGTGTGTGTATGTATGTATGTCTATTTGTGTGTGTGTATGTATGTATGTCTGTGTGTGTGTGTGTGTGTGTGTGTGTGTGTGTGTGTGTGTGTGTGTATATGTATGGCTCTGTGTGTATGTGTGACAGTCTCTATGTGTATGGATCTGGCTGTCTCTGTATGTGTATGGATGTGACTGACCGACTGTCTCTGTATGTGACTGACTGACTGTCTCTGTATCTATGTGACTGACTGACTGTCTCTGTATTTTTTGTGACTGACTGACTGTCTCTGTATGTATGTGACTGACTGACTGACTCACTGTCTCTGTGTGTATGTGACCTGACTGACTCTGTGTGTGTGTGTGTGTGTGTGTGTGTGTGTGTGTGTGTTTGATTGCATGAATGTGCAGTTGTCTTGTCCTAAATCTGAATTAAATTTGATACATCCTGCATATCAGATATTTACATTACAATTCATAACAGTGGAAAAATTACAGTTATGAAGTAGCAATGAAAATAATGTTATGTTTGGGGGTCACCACAACATGAGGAACTGTATTAAAGGGAATTAGGAAGGTTGAGAACCACTGCTCTAGATGTTTAAGACATAATATATAACATTGTATATTTGTGTCTATATATATATATATATATATATATATATATATATATATATATGCACACAATATGGACAAACGGTTTGGACACCTGACCATTACACCAACAGTTGGTACTCCCCTTTGACACTTTAACAACTTCCACTCTTCCCCAAACTGGTCCCAGAAAGTTGGAAGAATATCATTATCCAAAATGTCTTGGTAAGTGGAAGCATTAATATTCCCCTTCACCATTATCCCTCCTTCACCAAACTTTACTGTTGTCATACTGCAGGTAACGTTCTCGAGGTATCCGCCAAACACACACTCAACCTATAGACTGCAAACAATGAATCGTGATTCGTCACTCCTGTTCCAGAGTCTAGTGGCAACATGCTTTATACCATTCAATCAGATGCTTTGCATTGTACTTGGTGATGTGAGACTTGCATGCACCTGCTCGGCCATGGAAAACCCTTCCATGAAGCGCCGACCCCACAGTTTTTGTGCTGATATTAATGTCAGTGGTACTGAAGTTTGAAACTCTTCAGCCATGGAATCAGCAGAGCATTGGCCACATGGTGACCCCGCTCTTTGACGTTACATGGTCTTCCACTTTGTGCATGAGTTGCTGCTGTTCCTTAACGCTTCCACTTTTAAATAACACCACTCTCAGATGACTGTGGAATATCTAACAAGAATTCAATTTTACAAACTGACTTATTTCAAGGGTGGCATCCTATCACAGTACCACCCTTGAATTCATCAGAATGACCCATTTTCTCAGAAATGTTTGTAAGTACAGACTCCATGGCTAGGTGCTTAATTTTATATACCTCTTACAATGGGTCAACTTGAAACACCTGAATTCAGTAATTAAGAGGTGTGTCCCAATATTTTTTGTCCATAAAGTGTATATATAAAAATGTCTGTGTGCATTGTGTGTTAAGCGAGTGGCAATACAGATCTGTGAAAGTTCCCAGGGGCTTTAGCCCTGGATCATCTAGAAACCAAGCAACGCCTCTTTGTGTGCATATAAATCTGTCATTGATCAAACTATCATTGGGCAACTCAATTCAACACCCCATTGGCGCCCTCTGACCATCTCCAAGTAGTGCTCGACATGCCCTCTTTAGCAGAAATGGAAAAAAGAAGATTTATCACTGAGAAGAAAAGCTATAAAGGTAACTATTGAAAAAACACAGATTAAAATTAAGCAGAAATGGAGGACATAAGATTTATGTCTGAGACAAAACCTGTAAAAAGTAACCCTTAATAGTGAGCAGTTAAAAAAAAGGGCTCAAAGAAAATAATTAATTAATGTGTATTTTGTAATACTTATTTCACATTCCAGATAGCATCAGTTAAAAAATGAAATGTAATATAATTGTTCTTTGAGATCCTCTTCCCTTTAAAAGGGAAATAAAAATCACGAGTAAAACATTACATTAAAATATAGACTCAAATGCCTCCACCATATTTTAATAACTGCTTTCACGAGGATAAATGTTCTATCATTTTAAGCTTTTAGATGGAATGTAGCAGGAATTTATTCAAATTTAAGCCAGGAAAAGTGCTTCTTTATTTCCTTAATAATGTTTTAAACATCAAAATGGCTATGATGATTGTCAAACGACCAAGCCAAATTACATGTCATGCAGAATGGTGTCCGAAATTATTTTAAAACAATGGTGCTCTAGCATGTAAAATAAATAAAAAGAACCAAATCTGTTTTATCAGTTTTTTCCTGAGCACTACCTGTCTCCTAAAAACTGCATAAAGAGTGTAATACAGTTATTTCTGTTGAGGCAGCAAGAGTTCTGACGATCTCCCCAACCCTCCTTTTTGTGTTACATCACTGCACACAAAGAGGCCTGAGCCAAGGCTCTCTGCATTCCAAACACTTGAAACAGTTGAGTTCAGCAGAGAGATGTATATTATGTAGAGGCCCCGAATTGGCCAAATTTGGGGAAAAACTTCATATTCAACCAAAATTCGGTGATTCTTCATAGCCAATTTTGGCCACATTTAGGGTTTTTCTTCCATAATTCAGATGAAAAACTCTGTGCTTCTCCCACTAATCCTATAGCACCAAATTTATAAAATTCTGAAATTATTTCAAAATTAGGGGAATTTCAGGTTTCCTAATATTATTTGGTTAATTGATATGGAAATTGCTAAATATATGCCATAACAGCATATTGAAAAATAAATATGGGATGATTGGATTATTTTTCAAAATAAAATATGTGGAGATGAAGCTAACAGCTACTACTATGAGGTTGATTCATGTAGCTCTGAACTTCATAGGTAAATTCAGAGCTCCAAATCTCAGGGCCAATTCAGTGATGCCTGAAAAGCCTGATTTAAAGGGGAATTGGGATCAACAAAATTATTCAAATTGCCCCAACATTCAGAGGTCCAAATTTTGCTATGAAATACAGCGCTACATGATTCAATCACATAGTAGTAGCTAAATCAGATCTTTATCACAGAGCAGCATACAAAATTTGTTGCAGCAGGTATTGATCAGCTTCTGTGTCCTTCCTCTCATTGAGGTCATTGAATTTTTGAAAGACCGTGCAAAATTATTTTCAGTATATAACAGCATGAGAATTGTAATATGTTTAAAGTCAAACAAGTGAATTTCACATATATTAAAAACATGAGCAACATACTGAAAGGTGGAACTGCTCCTTTAACTATTTGGATTTCAGAAGTATGCAAGCAAGGCAGAATGTCTTATAGCTACTATAAAATAAATGAAAGTGTTTTAAAATTTCAAAACATTGACAGCCACTTAATATGCCCGATTCAGTAGGATTAATTTCCGTTTGTGATGAAGAACAGTTTAATGCCCCCACTCATTTAGTTATCTCTGAACACACCATTTTTTTTATTTTATTTTTATTGCCATCAAAAACCGTATTTGCTCGAATATAAGAATAGGTTTTTTCAGAGCAAATGCTGTCTTATATTCGAGGTTGTCTTATAATCTGACCTCAAATCGAGGTCAGACTATAAGACATGGATCCAGGTCCCCCGCAGAGCTGCAGGGGACCTGAATCCCCCTCGCTAACAGCAAGTGGATGTCTGCGCTATACATGCAGACATCCTCCGCTGCTGCCCGGCACGGCCGCAGGGACTTCTATGATGAAGCCAGGTCCTTCCGGCTTCATCAATTGACCTATTCGTATGAATGGGGACTCTATTTCGGTTTATAGAATAGCCAATAGCATTACATGTATTCTATAAGCCGAAAGTCTATAAACCGAAAGACATTCTGTTTATAGACTTTCTTTTTATAGAATAGCAACAGCATTACATGTATTCTATAAAACGAAAGTCTATAAACCGAATGTCTTTCGGTTTATAGACTTTCGGTTTATGGAATACATGTAATGCTATTGCTATTCTATAAACCGAAATAGAGTCCCCATTCATAAGAATAGATCAATTGACCTATTCTTATGAATGGGGACCCTATTTCGGTTTATAGAATAGCAATAGCATCACATGTACTACATCTGAGAGTCAAATAGAACCGTCAAATACTGTGCTTACAGCGCACTTTGAAAAATTCTGGCTACCTCCTCCAGCACTGCTTCCACCTACACCACCACGGTCACCTCCTCCTCAACCTATGGGTCACTTAGTATAAACTGAAAGAGAATACCCTGCACTCCAACCCTCTCTCAAATGGATAATTCTGTTGATCCTCCTGGCAGCCATGCTTTAGATTTAGATGTATGTACTTCCAAAGCTAAAATCAAATGATCACTGACCCGGACATTTTTTCGAAGTTCGGTCGAACCTGCCGAACCCGAACATCCAGGTGTCTGCTCAACTCTACTAACAACCTTCTTCTGTTATATGATTTAGTAATTAACATAGTATTTTAGGCTGAAAAAGATGTGATTGGTTGAGGAATAGCATCGTAATGATAATTTTGGGTTCATAATGCTTGTAATAGGTTTATGTTATAAACAAACAATACAGTATACTGCGCCAATAACTGTGATGGAGTAAGCTAGCACTTGTGCACAGCTAGTGTCTCACTCCTAGCAAACCAGTGAAAACAAATACAATAAAGTGAACATGTGCGCTAGTGACCAACACTAGAAAAAAAAGAGCATTATCCTTTTCTATGAGACGAAATGCTCAGATATTATGCAAAGGGAAAAAACAAAAACAATAATAGTGTAGTATATCAGTGCAATGATATAATAGTGCAAAGTGCATAAATGGTACACTCACATTTACATGAGCAATACCCTGCTCAAGATAAACAGCGTGGGTGAGCTCAGATAAGAGCAGGTAGATCTTGTAAACCAGCTCCAGAGGCACTTGAAAAAAGCCTCAACAAGAGGGGAAACGCGTTGTGTGAGAGGAGAGGAGTGCACAGACAACACTATTGGTTTTATGGACAAGCATCTGGGACTTTTAAAACGTTTTTAAATGTAAGATCTTACTGTTTGTTGGTTTTATTGCTTATATATTAAAATACTTACTTGTGCAATCCTGCCTTCTCCTTCCCATGTGATCTGGATATCTGGGCTGCCTCTGGAGCTGGTTTACAAGATCTACCTGCTCTTATCTGAGCTCACCCACGCTGTTTATCTTGAGCAGGGTATTGCTCATGTAAATGTGAGTGTACCATTTATGCACTTTGCACTATTATATCATTGCACTGATATACTACACTATTATTGTTTTTGTTTTTTTCCCTTTGCATAATATCTGAGCATTTCGTCTCATAGAAAAGGGTAATGCTCTTTTTTTTCTAGTGTTGGTCACTAGCGCACAGGTTTATGTTATGCATGTCTCAAATGATAACACCCACAGGGTTACAGCAAATTGTTTAGATAATTGTTTATTACATTTTTCCATGATACACAAGACATAAAAACGTTGCATATTATTACCATTTAAATTACAATGATATTGAGATAATATAACAAACATACATACAAGAGAGAACCAGACAGACAAAAGTACTTACGGATGGAGGGAGACATGGAACCCGACATATTGTGCACTGTAAAGTGAAGAATCCATCATATATTCTGGGGCTGATATTATTAAGTGTGGAAAATAAACAGCATACGTGTTCCAAGAACTATTCTGTGTAGACCAGGGCTCCTAGCCAGGGAGACCAATATTTATTAAAGTAATCAATATTTCCCCACTGAAAGGCAATACTTCTTTCCATGTTATATTGAAATTAAAGCTGGTTTAAGACTTGGTTCCATGTATGAATATCAGTCTTTTGCCAGTATCTAGCAGGGGCGTAATGAGCCCTTGAGTGACAAGCGTGCTGACAATCCGGAGAATACCTGTCACTCAGGGGCACGACACATCACGTGTATTTCCAGGGGTTTGTGTGCTACGAACAGCCAGCACACAAGCCCCTGGAAATACATGAGATACACTACAGGGGCCGACGGCAGCTGCAAATTTGGCACCAGAGTCACTAACTCTGTTCCCAATTTGACAAGCAGGAAAATTTGTATACTTTTAGTGCTTGTTGAATTAACAAGTGAGTGACTCTGTTGACGAATTCACAGCAGCAGTTGCTCTCAACGTTCGGAGCACACAAACCCCAAAAATACACATTGCGGCTGCTCCGTGCTGGCCTAGCACATATGGAGCACACACCGCTGGTCTCTAGAAATAACGACTTTCTTGGCCATCACAAGATGGCCTACCAGAGGACGTTTTCAAATTAGGGAATCTAGATAAATTAAAATGGAGTAACGCAATCAACAGGGTATCACCAAGATCCTCTGTTACCAGGCTCTCTAATTCCTTTATACTGTAGACCAAAACGGACATATTTGGTGGGACTGTGCCCAAATTAAACCCACAGGGTTACATTTTAATCTTGACAAGACTGTATTTTTTTAGAGCATTGGCTGCCAATTCTAAAACAACATTTATTTGTAAATGCTTTTCCTGCACATTTTATGCTAAAATCCAAATCTGCATCTAGCAACAAGAGAAAGGAAAAGACAGGCCTGAAATTAACATTGTAATAAAAATAGAACAAATTGAAATAACTTTATCTGGCCTTCATTAAAGACATTGGAGCTTGTATAAAAAATGACAAAGCTGTTGCAATATGTTATCCCTGTTATTGTATCCGCATTAGTTATTTCTGTATGGTTGTTGCCTTCATTGAAAACCATGAACATTCAATCTTTATTACAGAAAGCTCAGCATATCTGATCCTAATTTAACTCAAGCAACCTGTTTATCAAAAACAGTAATCATAATATTTTATTAAAATATATTCATAAGGTGTGCTTAATTCACATATTTTTCAGTCACAACACGGAATAGATGTGTCCTTCTGGGCTATCAAAAAAGAAAATGAAAGATAATTATATGGCGAAATTATATATTTGAAATGTTCTTACTGGAGAACATTAGAGCATTAGTGGGCAGTTATTTTGCACTGAATTAGCTGGGCAAGATAGAGGTGGGGGGGGTGGGGTAGACAGGGTTCATTTTATTTATTTATTATTTATGTTGTCCGGGGACTTGTGGTTGGGGTCTAGTATAGCCGCCAGACAGGGAAGGGTGTTCATCTTGGGGAGGGGCTTTTATATTTTGGGGAGGGGTGACTATTATTTATTTTTGTATTGTTGCTTTGGGCAAGAATTCAGAATCTTAAATGAGAATATATAGTGTATAGGGTGCTAACTATAACACCCATCACTGTGCTTGGGGTAGGCGCTATATCTATTAACAGGCCAGAAAACCTGACCTTGCCCCATGACCAGCCCTGTTCATTGTAGCGAGGGGGGTTGCATTTGATTTGCACCAGCAGCTCCCAGCACTGTTTTTAGGGGAAGCCAGGTCCACTTGGGGAGCTCCTATGACCAGGATTAGGCAGGGCAGGGGGGGGGGGGTGTATTTAATTTTTACTGGGTAAGGACTTTTCAGGCTAAATTCAACTCAACTTAGCCTGAAAAACATTTTTTCCTTCCCCTACTAAAATAAATGGGAGCTCATTTCATCTTTCCCCCATTTAATTCAGCATGCTTCCCCACATCTCAATTTTTGCAAAATCATTAGTGAAAACCATAGATTTAAATGTCTCATAAAGTTACTCTGGGTACAGCACATACAAATAAGAAATAACTAAATATTATATCATGCTATTAATACAAGATCAAATCAGTCATAAGGGTGCATTAATGAAATTTTTGGGAGCAACTTATAAATATTGCAATGCTAGATTTTTCATGTTTTGTTCTTTCTTACATGTATTTTCTATACCTGGAGTTATTTTAGAAACCATTTTAGAGTTGGGAAGTATAAACTGTGTGTGATTTTTTTTTTAAATGTTTATTTTGCATGATTGTATCTAGTTATTTTGAGCAGCTCTAAAAGTTTTTTGCTGCAGCACTTATATATAATTTAAAATATTGAAAAACAGCATTTTCCACTTTTTTGTATTGCTTACTCATACACATGTCAAGAAAAATATGCTGTGAATCAACACATCACAGTTGGAAGTCAGTGGAAGAAGTTTACAATTGCTATGGTTATGTTTAAAGCATAGTTAGAAATAGCACATTAAAATAAATCAAGATTGTGTTGGATGTACATAAGGCTATCCTGAAGAATAGAAGTCTATGTTTTATTATGAGCATACTAGGTCAGCAATTAGTCCTTACCTGCATCCATATGATTTTTTTATGTGAGGGGTGGTCAACAAAGTATTACACTTTTGCCATGACCCCTCTTGACTGCCAGGTTCCCTGGTTACCCATTCCTTGGGTGCCCATAATGATGGACTTATACTGTTACTACAGCTCACATCAATAGGCAGCATTATAATAACTCAGCCTTAGATTACCTTTAATTTTATAGATCTGTGGATGAAAAACTAAATTTCTGCAGTAGGTTACTAGGCAACTTGCCTGTGCTCCTCTCATATGTCTTTTAGTGGTCTGGGAGCCACTGGGCAACTTTAAGCCCAGATTTTTTAAGAGGAAAGGGTCAGGGCCACCCATATGTATTTCATGGCGCCAGGAGACATTGGGCACCTACTAGACCCTGTTATGATAAGGGAGGTGATCAGGGCCATTTGCCCTGGCCCTCCATATACATTAGATATCCAGGGCCATTTCAGAAGCCCCTGGACGTGGTTTCTAAAGGGGGGATTTTTATGATTTTTCATTTTTTTTTTTAAATATTTTACTTTTATTATAACGGAGAAGCATTTTCTATTCTAAGTCCAACTAGACAGTTGGTCTTAGCTTGAAAACCATTATTTTTCTTTCTGCTATTGAAATGAATGGGAGCAAGTTGAAACTCACTCCCCTCCATTTCTGCTGGCTTCACCACAACCTTGAGGTTGGATGAGTCTAATCTCAACCTCCAATCTCAAACATTAGTGTATAGAGCCCACAATATGATGTAGGACATGCTATTTTCTTTCCTTAAACCAGCTACCAAACCTCAAAACAGGTGATTACTAACTACACCTCTGGTCTAAAAATTTCAACTGAAATATTGGCAGCGCGTTTTTTCATTCCCAGCGAAGCTCTCCATTTAATACCACATTTTAACAATATGGAAAATCTTAATTAATTGTTACATTATTTCCAATACATTAACACAGCACTCTATGTTATTAACACCTTTGTTACACAAATTATGGTTGCCAGCTACAACAAAGACATTCTTTATCCACATGAAGGTCACACAGCTTGATTATACTTTAAATGTATTTTCATACATGCAGAGCCATACAGTTTCATGTAAATTTATTGTTGGAAGGAACAGTTTTCTGATAGTGAATTAAGTAGTGATATTCAATTTAAAATCTTCAAAAAAGAAGACTTTGATGATTTATGATTTATTGTTTGTTTACTGTTATCTTGTATACTTTTTTATATTTTTTTTTCTGGTCTACACTGATTAAATATCCAATATCATTTTGTATGCCCTCAACTTAAACATGAGAAGATTGATTGAACAAGTCAAGGAAAGGTTTTGTAATCAACGTAATGTACAATGCATGTGACACAAGAAGAAACACAACCAGCTGGTTCAAAAATTCAATCATGGAGATTGCATTAAATAAATAAATAAATAAAACCCAAAGAGTTCAGAAAATGATGAATTGACTTTCAGTTTCCTTGGTTTTGTTAAAGTAATGGGGGCTGAGTAAGTAACAAGAGAGTTCAAAAGAATTACCGCCCCTTAGTAAGAAAACAGGTATTGTTACACTAACTTTAATGGCATATCAGTGTTGGAGTCACATTTAAAGTGAAATATAAATATCAAACAATCTAGATCCTGAAGTCAGAGTGATGTAGTGTATAGTTATACTGGAGTGACTGGTGTGCAACTATACTTTTTTGTTGAAACGTCTACATTATAAGTAGTATCATGGAAATAATGAATGCAAAGGAATGCAATTGTACAAATGCTAAAGAGGCAGTTCAAAGTGGCCTCATCTGACAGTGGGGTCCCTGCTGCAAGTCCCTGAAGCGGGGTTCGCACACAGCTCATCGCGGGGGCCGGAATGAGCTGTTTAATGTAGGACGTTCCATGCCGTCCTACTAGCCTCTAGGCACTAAAAAAAAGGATGGTATGGAATGTCCTACAAGCCGGAAGGGGTTAATCAGAGGCTGTATCTCAAATCAATTTATTTATTTAAATAAATAAGTGTAGTGTAATACTATATTAAATTCACACTGATGGTTTCAGCAGGTTACACCAATTATACATTTTGCAGACTACGAGCAAATGCACATCTTATTTTAATAGAACAGCTGCAATCACTAAACATAGACTATGAAAAACAAAATTGCAAGATGCAGAGTGATTTATGTAGAAATGTCACGTGTCATGCTATAAAAAAAAGTAAATATTATCACATAAGATTTGCTTTGGGGAAGAACACAAAGGACTTTAAATTACAGAAAAAGTCAGAGGATTCCAATGCATTACATTAAGTAATGAATTTCATGGATCAATGAATTTATCGATATTAATGACAAACACATGTATTTAATAGAGTTGTCAGTTTTGCCACAAAAAAGAAAAGGATGGAGCGCACTGAAGTAAATATAGTTTAATTTTAACAAAGGCTTTCAATTCTTGAGCTATAATAAACATAATTTACAGCCAATAAAAACATAGTTACATTATGGGATCCAGGGCACAGTCTATTGGATTTTCTATATTATTTTACTTAAAATGTTTTATCCACGTATTGTATTGTTTTTTTTATCAGGCAGTTGAATGAAGAATTTCCAGTCATGGACCAAAGACCTCGGGATATCATTCTCCAGCACAGAGAAGGAAAGCCAGGTGAATTGTTGATCAAAGAGCTTGGGACCTTTACATGATTGTTGGCTTTTGATATTACACACTTGATTTGAAATCCTGTATCTAATAATTGATAGGACCACGGGGATATCATGTCATATGTTGTACTTTGATAAAAAAAAAATATTTATGGAGCATGAAGCACACAGTAACATAATAAGAAAACAACAACTAATCGTCTCTCAGTTGGGTAGACAAAAATGAAGTAATCAGAAAAGGTGAAAAAAATCAGATGGTGTTTTCTTTTGGTCTTTCTTCAAATAAATAATGTTTTTGTCTTGACTGAATTAGTGAGTTAGTGCCTTATTTTATTGTTCAAAATATTATGCACAAGACAGTGCAGTAACACTGGTGAAAATAGAACTTGGATGCTCCCATGAATGGAAAATGAGGGATTTTGCCCCTTCTGATCTGTTAGGAAATGTAGGCAATCGTGAAGGAGAAACATGAGTACTTTTATTGAAAACCCTCCCAAAATTGCCTCCCTGATACTACCCTGTGAGACATATACGTTCCTCAAGTGGGCTAAGGCTCTCCTTGTCACTTCTTTCTATTTGTGCCTGTGAAACTACGACCAGACTCCTTTCTCTGGAACTCACATCTGTAGAGACTACAGCTATCTTCAATCTTGAAAAAATCCCAAACATGTAATTTTAATAACATAAGCTATTTCCTATTATAGTTTCCTATTATACTATGCACCCTCAATAAGTAGTCTTGATGTGAAGAGCTACAAACACTATAAACAATAGTTGCATTATGTTCCTTCTACTACAGTTGTAGTTGTGTTCTCCTTGTACTACAGTGCCAACATCTCATGTCTGTCTCACTGTCTGACTGCTCCCTACTGCAACATTCTCATACTTCATAGATGTGTATATGAGCATTGACAAATGCAGTTGCATACGCATTTGCATCCACTCCTGCTCCACAGTCACCCATGCTAACTGTTCAAATTGGCATTAGCATTCACACAGACATTTGCTTTCCCATTCATGCATACTTTCCTCCCTCCCATCAGGGCCGTCTTTAACATTGACTGGACCCTGGGCAAACATTTGTTTGGGGCCCCTGGACCCCACCCCTCATTCCCGGCATGCAATCACACCCTCCACCCTAATACCTCCCTACAAAAAAATAAACACACACACTTGCTTTGTGTGTGTGTGTGTGTGTAATATATATATATATATATATATACATATATATATATATATATATATATATATATATATATATATATATATATATATATAAACTTACACAGACAACCTTACACAGTCAGATAGACACACTTACATACACAGACTTACACAGACAAACTTACACAGTCAGACAGACACACACACAACCTTACACAGTTAGACACACTTACACAAACAGACTTACACAGTCAGATAGACACACTTACACACACAGTCAAACTTACACACACTCGTTTGTCCCACACCTTGCTCACTTACCTTACATTTGTAGGGAAGGGGCTGTTTCTTCTGTGCGTGGCTCCATGTGTTTTGAGCACCAGTATGTCACGGACATCCGGTGCTCTAACATGCTCTATGAGGGGGCGGAGATTTTCCCCCTCACGTGACACACTTACACATATATATTCACTTACACAGACACCCTTACACACACAGTCACCCTTACATACACACAGTTATACACACCCTTACACACAGTCACACTTACACAAAGATACACAAACACTCTTAGACATACACAGTCACACTTACAGATACACTTACACACACACACACTCTTAGACAGCCTTACACACAGTCACACACTTACATTTTATTTATTTTTACCGGAAAAATATATATGCTTGTGTGACACTAACAGTCACACTTACAATTATACACACAGTCACACTTACATACACACACATACACACACTGTTATACACACCCTTACACACAGTCACACTTACACACATAAATGCATGCCCACACTTAAGACACACTCTTAGCCAGCCTTACACACAGTCACACCCTCCCCAGTGTTCTTTCTATCCCCCCCTACCCAGTGTTCTTTCTATCCCCCCCCCCCAGTGTTCTTTCTAACCCCCCTCCTCTGTGTTCTCTCTATCCCCCTGCCCACCCATAACGTTCTCTCTATCACCCCCTCCACTGCCCTCCTTACCCTAGCGATCTCTCTTCTCCCCACCTCCCTCAGCGGGGAGACGCAGGCAGCATGGGCTCTGTGTGTGTTAAACACACTGAGCGCTCAATCCATGCTGCTTGCGCTCCCCGCCTGTAGTAATGACGCAGAGCATCGTATTTCCGATGCTCTGAACCAACACTACGCGTGGGGAGCGCGAGCAGCATGGATTGAGCACTCAGTATGTTTAACACACACGGAGCCCATGCTGCCTGCGCCTCCCCGCTGAGGGAGCCGGGGAGAGCAGAAAACGCTGGCCGCACCTGTACTATGCGATCAGTGCTGATCGCATAGTGCAGGTGCTTACGGAGGGGCAGCGGGACCACAAGGCAGCTGCCTTGGGCCCCCAGGAATAAGTGGGCCCGGGGCAGCTGCCCCGTTTGCCCAGCGTTAATGACGGCCCTGCCTCCCATTAGACATGATTGACAAAGAGACACACCACTAGGAATGACCAATGTTTGTTTTTTTACAAAGAATATGGGATATCTTTTGAATGGTATTTTTTAGAAGTATGATTCATAAAGGATATTAAAAAATGTGGGGGTTTACACCCTCTTTAAGATTATTCAGTTTTAAGATTAGACACAGATAAAGGTGCAATTGTCCAGCATTTTTACAATTATGCACAGTTATATAGATGTATACCTTACACTTTTTATACATAGAAGTTTTGCACATATTTCTTATCTTCTATCCAAATGTACTTGGAAGGGTTGGTCAAGTTGAGCATAAATGAATTTTGCTTCTGTAGAATAAAAACAGCTTATTTAGATAGTGTAAGAAATTGAACTTTTGTAAAATAGCCAAAATTTGGTTGTAAATAGCTAAATGTCACCTTTAGCTATGTGTATGTCTTTTGTCCTAGGGAGCTGCTCATATCCTAAGCTTGAGCAAGTCAAATGTGGATTAGACAACCTCCAGTACATAACGGAAGATGAGGAGAAATGGGATCTTGGAAGTGAAAAATTCAAAGAGTATATTATGCAAGAGTGAAAGAATAGTGATCAGTATTAATATAATACAAAGTCACCTATGAAGAACTTCAGCACACTTGAAAGTAAAAAAATACATACACATAGCTAAAGGTAACTGTAACAAGAAGGCTAGACCGCCTGATGTTACTTCTCGTTTGTAATGGATTCGATATCTCCTCAGCCCAAGTCCTTAGGAAAAAAGTCTTGGCTTCCTCGCCAACCCCCTGGACGTCAACCAAAATATAGTGATCCCCAGAAGTAGCTACCAAGGTTTGTCACAAGCAAAAATAACAGTTTATTGTAGACAGGACAGCACATTTATACAGTAACATCTTGATAACAGGGGAGATTGAACAAGACACTTGAAGGGATTAACTTTCACACAATGGGTAATACAATTAAACCTGGCACCAGTCTGGGAGGTGGGCTAATGAGGATACACAAGCATACAATCACAGTTTAACACACTTTTCGCAGCTGGCTTTCAGAGTCACGGTGTTTCATGACAGTAACATTCGGCTATTTACACACAAAAAAGTCAAATCCTACAGTTCAGCAAACTTTCCAGTTAATTGAAATTCCAGCATTCAGTGGGATTTCAACTTCTTACACTATCTAAATAAGCTGTTTAATTCTACAGAAGCGAAAGTCATTTATGCTCAACTTGACCAACCCTTCCAAGCTTTTGTTCTATTGAAGAGTTGTAGTATACATAATGTGGTTGCGGAAGTCCATGTTTCTGAAAGGAACTTTTACATGCATACCTTATGTCCCTTGGACTATTCATGTAGCATGTTTATTTGAATGATGTCTCGTCTCATGTAGACCACCACAGCAAGTAATGTGAAAAGGGAAACATACAACATCACTTTAGGCATTATTGCATTAAAAGGAAAGGAAAGTGGTTGTGATTTTAACTTCTCTCAGAATGACAAAGGTAAATGATCACTTTATCATTTAAATTGATTTAATCAAAAAAGTAATTGTAGAATCATCATGCTTAATTTGCATAAGTGATTGTTTATTTGATGTATGCTATGCAGAAAGTGGCCTAATTTTCCAATCAGCAAATCGTGACAGATGCAGTAAATAAAGATGACTAGTTTCAGCTGTAAATAGGTAGCATAAGCTGCCTTCTTTGTATATATGAAATATACATTTATCTTTTATGTTTCTAAATTTGCCAGTGTGAGGCATTTGTCTAAAAACGTATATTTGCAGTTGCCACCTATGTTGTGGTCATAGCCTGATTTATGCTAAATCAAGGAAACAATATTAATTAAATAATTAATAACCATAACTTACACAAACAAGACTTCTAGTGCAACAATAAAAGTATTTGATTCCAGAAGTGCACATATTACAATGTTTGGGGTGGGAGGGGGGTTGCCTTTCTCTTTCATAACTCTGGCAGGGAAAACAATATGGCTAAAGGATATGACAACAAACTGTGACAGAGTGCAAGGTATGGTGCAAAAAAAGTATGCATTTAGCACCAAGAATACTACATTGTTTTTACCCCTCAGAGTGGGAAAACACAGCCCCAGGGAAATGTATGTAAGGTTCTTGCACCTTTTAATGGTAAAATGTGTGTTTTGGGTCCCTGGGGTGGAGTATCCGGAAGAGCAGGGTGGGCCGGTTCTTCATCCCACTTTCCGGGAGTGTGAGTATACAAAGTTTAGGCCGGGTTTTGTATTAGACCTGGCTGCTAGAAGCAGGGTGGTTAAGCTCACCTGTGTCAATTAGAGGGAGCTTTTTAACAGACAGGAAAATTATGGTCTGGGCCTAGTGTGTTTAAAAACTTGGAAGGAGAGGTCGACAAGGATTGTACATTGTTTGTTCTAAAGAATGTTATGATCTTTGACCTGTTTCAACCTTAAATAAACAGAGCTGTGCATTTGGAAAAGCCCATCAACGCTTCTGAAGATTACTTTGTATTCCTGAGAAAGACTGTGCGGTATCAAAGATCCCAGATAAACCTATGCCGTCAGGAACAGGTTTGTCACATATGGTGGAGTATGCAGGCACTGCACTGAAGAAGTCTAAGGATTTGCAAAAGTAAAACAAAGAATTGTCTAAGGATGGAGGAAATGGTGAAGGCCTTACTGCAGGCTGCTGCTGCACAGCAACAGGCCACTACCAAACAACAAGAGACTGTTAATGCTTTGCAACAGCTGATTCTCTCCCAGAAAGAAAATACTGATGCCATGATCAGACAAGCTACATTGGTCTAAGCCGAGGCCACTCATCTGCTCAGAGAAGAACAGCAGCAGGCTACCAGGGTGGTGCGACAGGAGATCCAGGCCTTGTCCGAAAGGCTGAACTAGGACCCTCATCAGATACACCAAGGACCCAAGAGAATCCGGGCAAGTTACTACCTTCAGAAGATGGTACCCACAGACGATGTTGAGGCATGTCTTCTGGCGTTTGAGCATACTGCTGAGAGAGAGGAATGGCCACTGGCATTCCTAAGTGGGGAACCCCAGAAGTCCTACTATGACTTAGAGCTAGCACAAGCAAGTGACTACAGCAAATTAAAGGCTGAGATCCTGGCACGTCTGGGCGTCACTGCTGCAGTCCAGGCCCCGCGGTTTCATGCATGGGCTTATTGTCCAGAGAAAGCTGCTCGGTCTTAGATGTTTGACTTGATACACCTTGCTCGGAAGTGGTTACAACCCGAAGCTAATTCTGCAAATTATATTGTGGAACTTTTAGTGATGGAGCGCTTTATGAGAGGCTTCCCTGCTACCCTACGACGATGGGTCAGCCAGAGCGACCCCCAAACAGCAGATCAGTTGGTGGCCCTTGTTGAAAGATATGTTGCTGCAGGAGAACTGCAGCATCCTTTTTGGCTGGAGCGGTCCCAGAGAATAAGGAACCAGGATATCACTGGACCCGGTAAGACTGTTCTAGGGTCAAGGGGAACTATGGAGCAGAATAAGTATCCAGAGGACAATCGGGTATCTCCCACTAGAACTGTAATGCCTAAAAAGGGAACCAAGTGGGTGGCAGATTATAGTGTAAAATGTTTTCGTTGCAATGGACTTGGGCATATTGCAAAAGACTGCCCTTTAACAGATGAGCCAATATTCATGTTTGCTAAAATGTGTGTATTCTGCGATTGCTAATTCTTGTGATAATCCACACATGTGCTATATAAATGTCATTGGGAAAATGGCTCATGCATTACTAGACTCAGGAAGTATGATTACACTGGTAGCAAAGTCCCTTTTACCAGATATAAAGGATGACATGTTGGAGAAAGTCAGCATCATTTGTTTGTTCATGGTGACAAGCGTGAATATCTAACAGCTATAGTTGAAGTTGAAAGCACTTGTGGAACTATAAGCTATAGAGTGGGTGTTATAACCATGTTCGCCCATGAAGTAGTATTAGGGAGGGACTTCCGCCACTTTTTGGAGCTATGGGAAACTACAGGGAATAACAGTAGCTCTGATACTGTATTTCCCTTTTCTGAGTTAGAATTAGAGGCGGAGGAGGCATATACTGAAACAAAAATACTGTCCCCTATTCCAGCATTAGTGGGGGATAACCAAAATTAAAACACTGAGGAGTCTGGTAATAGTCAAGATCAGGATGGAGACTTTTCAGAGTTAGAAGTCAGCCCTGTTAATTTCAGAAAAGCCCAATGGGAAGATCCCACTCTAGTTGGGGCCAGAAACAATATCCAGGTTTCTAATGGTACCCACGACCGAACCAGAAAAAATGCTTACTTAACCTTACTTTGAGGCACAGAATAATTTAATTTATCGAGTTGAAAAGAAGGGTCTTGATATAATAAAACAGTTATTGGTTCCTCAGTCTTTCAGACACACTGTGCTAAACTTGGCGCATAGTCATGTTTTAGGAGGGCACCTAGGGATAGAAAAAACAAAAGATACGGTCCTCCAAAGGTTTTATTGGCCAGGTGTGCTTGCCTCTATCACAAATTACTGTACTTCCTGCCCTGAGTGTCAACGTACAACTCTTTTCAAGGGTTATCACTGTCCACTAGTCCCATTGCCCGTAACAGAAGTCCCTTTTGAGTGGATTGCATTAGACTTAGTGGGTCCACTGATAAAATCGGCTAGAGGACACCAGTATATATTGGTGGTCCTGGATTATGCCACCAGGTACCCAGAGGCAATACCACTACGTAACACAGCTGCAAAAACAATTGCAAAAGAACTGATGGTTATGTTTAGCAGAGTAGGCATCCAAAAAGAGATCCTTACCGATCAGGGTACCCCATTTATGTCCAGAGTCACAAAGGAGTTGTGTAAATTGCTCCAAATTAAGCACCTGAGAACCTCGGTTTATCATCCGCAGACTGACGGTTTGGTGGAACGCCTTGACAAAACCCTTAAAAGTATGTTAAGTCAAGTAATTGAAAAGGATGGTAAAAATTGGGACTATTTGTTACCTTACCTTATGTTTGCCATAAGAGAAGTACCACAAGCCTCAACTGGATTTTCGCCTTTTGAATTGTTGTACGGGCGACATCCTCGGGGGCTTCTTGATATAGCTAAAGAAACTTGGGAACAAGAACCAGCCCAATATTGTAGTGTCATTGAGCATATAGCTCAGACGCAAGACAGAATGGCAGCTGCTATGCCCATTTTAAAAGAGCCTATGCAAAAAGCCCAAAAGGCACAGAAAAACTGCTATAATAAAAATGCTAGGGTCAGACTTTTTCACCCAGGAGACAGAGTATTAGTTCTGGTCCCTACTGCACAGTTATACCATGTTAACTTATTAAAGCCCTGGAAGGACAGGGAGGTTCTAGTTACGTTAAAACCCACAAACATCCCTGTGAGTGAACCAGAAGTCAATATTGCAGAAACTCTATCTGTCCATCAGAAACAGGTGGTCAGGTATTTCATCAGGAGAAATAGAGATGTGTTCTCTGTAATGCCTGGGAGAACTAATGCTATCAAGCATAATATTACTACTGAACCAGGGAAAAGGGTGAATCTTAAACCTTATAGAGTTCCTGAAGCTCAGAGAAAAGCTATAAGCACAGAGGTTAAAAAAATGCTAGACCTTGGTGTTATTGAGGAATCGCAGAGTGAGTGGAATAGCCCTAATGTACTGGTTCCAAAACCTGATGGGTCAGTATGATTCTGTAATGATTACCGCAAATTAAACAGTATTTCTAAATTTGATACATACCCAATGCCAAGGTTTGATGAGCTAATAGAAAGACTGGGTAAAGCAAGGTACCTTACAACTCTAGATCTAACGAAAGGTTACTGGCAAGTCCCTCTCACTGACCTGGCAAAATAAAAAACTGCATTTTCAACTTCAGAGGGCCTATTCCAATATACAGTATTGCCATTTGGGTTAGTTATGCGGCAGCATAGTTAGATGATGTAGTTATACATAGCTCAGACTGTGAATCCCATTTCCCAAAGGTACAGGCTGTCCTTAACTCTATCGGCTCTGCTGGTTTAACTGCTAATCCCACAAAGTGTACCATAGGACTAGAGGAAGCCAAATATCTAGGCTACTCCATTGGGAGAGTGCTAGTAAAACCTCAGACAGCAAAAGTAGAAGCCATAAAGGGCTGGCCACAGCCCCTTACCAAGAAGTAGGTCAGGACTTTCTTAAGATTTATTGGTTACTACAGGAGATTTATCCCAGATTTTGCAACAATTGCAAGCCCCTTAACTTACCTCACAAAAGCAAGGGCACCTGTGATGGTTAAGTGGTCCACAGAAGCCGATCAGGCTTTTTTTCGACTAAAGGAGTCTCTGTGTACTCAGGCAATACTGGTAACACCAGACTTTTCAAAGGAGTTTATTGTACAGAAAGATGCGTCTGAGGTAGGACTGGGTGCAGTACTATCCCAAGAAAGTCAGGGTGCAGAGCACCCAATTATTTTTTGAGCAGAAAGCTAAATGCACAAGAGAAAAATTATTCCATAGTAGAGAAAGAGTGTCTTGCCATAAAATGGGCATTAGAGAGTCTGAAATATTATCTCATGGGCCGAAAATTCAGGCTAGTCACTGATCGTGCCCCTCTGACTTAGATGAGCCAGAATAAAGACAAGAATGCTAGGGTGACCAGATGGTTTCTAAGTGTTCAACCGTTCCACTTTACTATAGAACATAGGGCTGGGACTAAACATGGTAACGCTGATGGCCTTTCCAGAGTTCATGCACTGATGTCCATGGTCGCTCACCCCACTGGGTCTGAGCTGGAGGGGAGGATGTGTGACAGAGTGCAAGGTATGGTGCAAAAAAGTGTGTATTTAGCACCAAGAATACTGCATTGTTTTTACCCCTCAGAGTGGGAAAACACAGCCCCAGGGAAATGTATGTAAGGTTCTTGCACCTTTTAATGGTAAAATGTGTGTTTTGGGTCCCTGGGGTGGAGTATCCGGAAGAGCAGGGTGGGCCGGTTCTCCATCCCACTTTCAGGGAGTGTGAGTATACAAAGTCCAGGCCGGGTTTTGTGTTAGACCTGGCTACCAGAAGCTCACCTGTGTCAAGTAGAGGGAGCTATTTAACAGACAGGAAAATGATGGTCTGGGCCTAGTGTGTTTAAAAACTTGGAAGGAGAGGTCGACAAGGATTGTACAGAGTTTGTTCTAAAGAATGTTAAGATCTGTACAGGTAGACCATGACTATATGCAATATAAAATTGCATTAATAGACACCATGTGTACTTACTGTAGCTTCAGAGTGAATCAGCGTACAACAAGGCTTCTTTGATGTCCATAGTCCACAGTGACTCTTGATACTAGGTTGCTAAGGAATCCTTGAAAGTAGTCCTGCAGTAATTACATATTAATTTTAGTTATAATAACAAGCAATAAGTAGCCATCTTTTGCACCTCAAGTGGAAGGACAACTTCCTATTTCATCATTTTTACTCGAAAGTCTCTCAGAGCTTCCTTCCTTCCTCCCTCCATTACTTCCTTGCTTCGTCTATGTTCATCTTCAAATCATCTTGTAACCCTTGTGCAAGCTCATCCAGGCTTTATCCAGGCATTTCTGTATCCTTCTTGCTTGGTTTGTTGTTCATTATTTATGCTTATTCCTGCAGTGTTTCCATGTTTCCCTTGTTCTCTGTTCTGATCTATTTCTGGTTTTCCGTTCTGCCTATCATTGTTCCAGGTGTTCTATGATTCCCTTTATTTGCCTTGTTAGTTTACTTCTATTTAAACCACATCCGTTTCTGTTAAGTGTTTTGCAGTCTTAAGTCCTGTGCAGTTGAATCTACAGGTATTCTGTTTCTGTGTGAATGTGCAATGTTAATATTTTGATTCTGTCTTAGTTAGGGACTTGCCTAAATGTGGGGTACCTTGACGTGGTTGACAAGCTAACATCTAAATGGCCAATAGGTGAACCAAATCCCCATCATTTTACCATCTTTAATGTTAGGCTGGTTCCTGTATTTGTATCCATGAAAATTCCAGGGACCCTCCAGCTTCCTTCTCCAATCTGATATTTTGAGTATCAAGGTTCCATGTCTGAAGCCCTCCTGCAGAGTGGATCTCCATCCAGTCTTGAGTATCTGAAAGAGATGACGTCACTGGTGTGGATTGTTGCTTCCTGAGCAAGTCAAGAGGACTTCATTGGCATGGTCCACTGCTTTTTGAAGAAGTCACTCTGAAAAGATATCTATGTTCATGCCCAGAGGTCACTCATTGAGAAGGAAGGATGCTTCTGAGTATGCTGGTTCGTTGTCTGAACCCCCTCCATGGAAGTCTGTATGAGACAACTTCCTAGTCCTGGTTCATCTTGTCAAGTTTCTTTAGGTAGTTTATCTGCTAAGCAGTGCCGCTAATTGCACCCCAAAGGTCGCTCTTTGAGAAGGGGTACTGTCACGAGACAACTCGCATGTAGGCTCAGTCAAGATGTATCCTGGCTTTTCAGTATCTTTTTTGCTTTGCTGCTGTCCTGTAGCCTTGCACTCTGTATTTTAGTTCTGTTATGCCTTAGTTATTTTTCTGATTTCACTCTGCTTAGCTATCACTAAGTTCATTCTGTGCTAGCCATGTAATCAGGATACAGCAGCTGCTTACACAGGGCCCTGTATGTGACTGCACAAAACCTGTATCCCCAAGCTACCAGATAAGTGCAGTTAACCAGCACCGGGCTCTGTGTCTTCATATCTGCAACATAGCTCCTAATATTAGGTGCTCAGGGTCTAGTACCAACCGGGACATCTTCTTCCTTTCATAGGAAGTTCATAGGAACTTCCTCATTTCCCCATGGTTACTGTTTTTGTGACTTTTCATGAACGCAGCCATTACATATTGTCTTAGATAAACAAGAGATGTACACATCATAACTCGCTCCCTAGTGCTACCTGGTGTTCATTTTTTTTTCTTCTTTGGCTGAATGAAACTTGTGGTGAATATTTTGTCTGCAACAAATATGCCATTTGTTGGAGGAACGTAGAATTGGTAGATGGAGACATGGTAGATTCAACTTAGACAAACATAATAAATAATAAGGCAGTGAGACATGGGGATAGGCTAAGCTTGAGGAAAGAACGAGGTAAGACATTGTTGAGGTTAAACAATGCAAATGAGGTCAAAATGGGAAAGGATTTATTCTATGTAGAAGTGCGGAGGTACGGTACGACAATGTGAGAATTTTGCATGCGTTTTCTTGTATGGCAGTATATGAGGAGCATTTGTGTGTAAGAATCAAAATTGTATACCATAGCGCCTCAGATAGGTGAATACCCAGACATTCATCCCATTTGGTGCTATATCCTTCGAGAGGGGCCTCAGCCTGCGATAACTGAGCAGTGTACAACCTGGAGATTTCCCTATGGGGTGGTTCAGGTTTAATGCAAAACAGTTCCTTAAATGTGAGGTCCCTGCTGATAGCAGGTTGTTGTAGAATAGATTGTATTCCATGTTTAAGTTGGGCAAATTGCAGCTTAGTGTGGAAAGAGTGTGTAGTGTCCGGGAGTAGTTCCCACAAAGTCCAAATCCGGCTACCGGACATGACCTCTCTGATCCGTGCCAATGGGGAGTGTCACGGGTTATTCTGGGTTTGTGGCTGTTTTCATCTTCAACCTCTAGTGGCCGCTATTGTAGTGTACCCATTCTACTCCTGTTGCCAGCTGCCTCGTTATCCTCAGCCTTCCCTATTTAAACCTGCAGCTTATGGCAATCAGTGCCTTTGCATTGCTTTGGTTGCTGCCTGTGATATTTCCTTGTGTCTAGATCTAGCGTTTGTTTATTGATCATTGATTCTCCGGTTCTGACTCCTGCTTGTTTTTGACTCCGCTGTTTTATGCCTGCCTCGACCATTTTGCCTGTCTAGTGACCTTGCCTTCTGAATTCCTACGTTGTACCTTGTTCCTGTTTCGTGTATGACCCGACTATCCTTCTCGTCCAGTACTCCCTGTGTATCTCTGCTTCAGTGTGCGGTTGCAGTCAGTGTACAAGTCCTGGGTGGTCATTTACCTGAGGCTCAACCATAGGGTATAATACCATTCAGGTGAATAACACTGTTCTGTTTCCAAACCTGTTGCAGTAGCTACCAGTCCTGTCTCAGTTTGGTCATAGCAACCAGTCCTGTCTTTGTTCAAGTGTCTGCTACTTGTCCTATCTCAGTTCCAGTCTCAGCGACCAGTCCTGTCTCAGTTCCAGTCTCTGCGACCAGTCCTGTCTCAGTTTGGTCACAGCTACCAGTCCAGTCTCAGTCCAGTCCCAGTTATGCATCGTGGGGTGCAGACAGGCCCCACACCCTGCCCTGCAACGAGGCTCCTCCCTGGTCTGTTATCCCAGGTTGTGACAGGGAGAGCATTAACGTCGAGCCAAATGTCCCCTCTCTGCCAGGGGGAAAAGCTGCATTGTAGTGTATGGGGCTCATTGTTTTTGCACCCCTCCCACTCCCTTGGCTTCAAACATTGGTAACCCTCCCCTAAAACTTAGATATTTTATGTAGATTTAAATAGTGAAAGAATATGCAGATATATCAGTATTTTTCCCTTAAAGGGACTGCCTGGTGTCCGAAAATAGATCTTCCAAATGTTATTGCATGTTAAAACACTTTCAAATAGTACTTTAAAGTGCATATGTCATATTTTGCATTGCTTAAAGTGTATATAAAAACTTACAATTAGATGAACTTGTGAAATTACAACAGTTTGCACCTATTCAGGAATGCCCCCATTAAAAGTCAGTGTCCTTTGTTTTCTGTTGTAGGAACCAATGAGTACCCATTAATTTTAATGGGATTTACTGTTTTTGTGATGTCATCAGCAGTGTGCTACACATTGCCATGTCCTCACTCTACAAGACCATGAAACATTCGTTCTCTGTCATTGTGTGTTACAAGGATACATGCTTTATGAGAATAACATGGCAGTGGGATTATGATTTAATCAGTAAGGCTATCATGGGCATGGCAGTCATTATAACTGCAGTATGATTGTGGATATTACAATCAGTATCAAGGAAATATGATTATGATGGGCATTGAGGTATACAAAATGTCACATATGCAGTGTGCTTATCATGTGTGCATGTACATGTAAGGGCTGCTTTTATACAGCTCAAATTGAGTGAAGGGTGTTCCTCTGATGGAGGCAAGTTTGAAACACTCTGAAAAGGCACTGTCTTAGCCTGCAATAGCTGAGACAGGTTGTATCAGCCATTGCATTTTGATTAGTGCATAATGAAATCCCTGCTCTGAGAGCATCTATAGTGTTGATTTTAGTCTATCTATCTCTACTACATTCTAGCAAAGGAATGATTCATGCAAGTACTCTTAACCTGCACCAAATCTACTTAGTATTTTTAGATACCACTCTTCAGTGAAGAAAGATAATATATAATTATCTTGTGTCCTGTGTTTGTCAGACATTAAGTGATTTCCGGTGGTTTGGAATAAACTATGCTAGTTTGGATTTTTTTAAAAGAAAAAAAGTTAGGATGTTCATGGCGTCAAAAACATTCTTGTAAGCACACTGTATGTGGGAAATAGAAATATTTCAAACATTTTCTGCAGTTTTACAATAAGAGATATTTCCCAAGGTAATATATTTTGTTGATTTCATCATCAACTGAAAGAATGGTATACAAAAATAATATTTACCCTGCTATTAGCTAAAGGATCTAACCAATATGCTCCGGATTTATTCGGATTACATTGGTTGCACGAAAACATCCGAATTTACTCAGGTTGCTCTGATGCGCCTCCGCAAATGTCCACAATTGGAAACCATAGGCAATTCCACACTAATATCTTCCAAAATTAAAGTATTCTTAACATGCCCAAAATGATCCGAACCGAAATGGTAGCCTCAAATGACCTTTTATGTCCTATGGGATCTTTTGCACACAGAAACAATAGCACACAGAAAAATTAGCCGAGATAGCACCAGAAATCCTACCAAAATAAACCAAACAGCCCACAAGAAAGAGGCCCACGTTGAATAAATCAATACAAGTTATTAGTGCAATCAACTGAAACTAATTTACTGTAAATTTAAATAATAAGCACATATCAAGACCACCCTTTCCTCCATTGGGAAAGTGGATCTGCAGCAAGGGAGGAAGAAGAAGAAGCCATTTAGATAAGGTTAACTAGACAGAGATCATAAAAAATACTGCTCTCTCAGGGCAGTTTTTACCACTGAGCAAAAGGGGAAACTGCTCTGAGTTCAGACAAACTGCGGGGACCACTGAATCTGCTACTTGAGCCATATAGTTTCTGAATGTTTTTTTTTTCCAAATTCTCACTTACCAGGGTGAATGATATTATACTGGTTTTAAATTATTATTTATTTTATTATTTCCCTCACTCACAATTAAAACCCTTGCATTATAGTATTGCCCAAGTTCCCTTAGCTTCTTCCAACTACCAATGATTTAATTTACCTCACTGGCCACTAACGGTCTGTCTTTCATCTTATTGGCCAGCTTCCCTTAGATCCCTGCTTTCATCCCAATCACCTCTCTCCCATTCACTATTACTTGTTTTACCTTGGATTTGCCTCATTTTGTTAAGTCCCTCTTTTTAATTCATGTTACCTCTGTTTGTGCAGGAGCTGATAACTGGTAAGAATATCTTTTTCAACCTTTTCAGTGCCACCCTTATGACAATCAGAGAGTGGTGTGCTGCTATTGAAAACAACAAAACATGGAGTGTTGGTAGTGTGTGATGACAGAGTGCAATGCAAAGGTAGCAAAGTCACACTTCAGCTATATGCTGGTGGGTGCATCACATTGTAAGGGGTATGATGATAATACAGGATGAAATAGGTGACTTGATATAGGAAGTGAGCATTAGTGTCACCTTCTATGCGAGAGAGAATGGGGTTTAGAAGAGACTGGGTGTGAAATTATTTGCCACCACCCCCCCCCCCCCCCCCCAAAAAAAAGAAAAAATTGCGGACACCCATGGTACAAGCAGAGTTTCTCAGTGGAGGAAAACCAGCAGCAAAGAGGACAGATCAAAGGAGGAGGAATGAGCTCTGGCAGGACCATATACATGCTAGAAGCATTTTAAATTCACAACCTCCTGTGCATGCATGCTTGTTATATGACACCACGCACTTAACTTACACACCTGTAGTTGATTTAACACATGTATTAGCTGTTTTATGGTTAGCTAGGACTGTAGAAATAGGGAAAGTTGCACATGGTTTCACATGTTAAAATGGCTGCCACCCAAGGGTATGTGTAGTGAACTGAAGCTGTGCAGAGCCACACATTACAGCAAATGAAAACTGCAAGTAGCTAAGGGCCATGGGAGTTGCAATAGAAAGTAGCAGTGCATATCAATGTCTCTGTATCAGTAAAACTGTACATCTGTGTTAACACTTGTACATAAGTAAGTCCATATATGTGTATATTCATCAATAAGTGAACACATGCATAGAATAATTTCCATGGTACACCAATATAGGAAACCATCTGTTTCTGCATTTGTAGCCCTGTGGAGTCCTGATTGCTGTATCAACTAACAAAGAATGAATAGATTCATCAGGTGGGTGAAAATAAATGTAGCAGAGGAAAATACTTCAGTAAGAAAATCATTATTTTTATTCTGGTGGCGCAAAAAATGATTAAAGCATTTTAAACAATATTTCAACAACCATGAGGTGGGTTGGAATTTTAAAGATTAACTAAAAAGATTTCTTAAAAATAAATGGCTTTGGGAATTGTATCCTCCCTGGTTATATTTATATATATATATATATATATATATATATATATATATATATATATATATATATATATATATATATATATATATATATTTAGTGTCGTCCTGTTATACTATATTTATTTCAAGACATGTAAAATATGTGAAACATGTTCCAATCCCCTGCATTAGGAAATGCCTACTCAACTGGCCGTCTCTGGGAAATAGGATAAAATGTCAAAAAACCCTCACCTCACCATGCATAGGCAGTACAATTCTGGGCACCAGTCCCTAAAAAGTATATTATGGAACTAGAAAAAGTGAAAAAATTGCTACACAATTAATAAGGGGATTGGAGGATCTTAGTTATGAAGAGAGACTGAAAAAAAATGCATTAAAATATGTTAGAAAAAAGGCGTCTCAGAGGTGATATGATAACATTAAATAAATATGTGCAGGGCCAACAGAAAGAGCTCTCCAATGACCTGTTCATTAACAGAAATGTACAAAGAACAAGAGGTCACCCCCTGAGACTGGAAGAGCAAAGATTTCATACACAGCAAAGGAAGGGATTCTTTACAGTAAGGACAATACAGTTATGGAACTCACTGCCAAGAGAGGTGGTGCTATCAACTAAAATAGATGCATTTAAAAATGGTCTGGATGGTTTTTCTTCTTAGAAAAGCAGAACATACAGGGCTATTAATAACTGAATAAGCATTAATAATAGAGCTGATTGATCCAAGGAGAAATCTGATTGCCCTTTGGAGTAAAGAAGGAATTTTCCCCCCTAAGAGGCAAAATTCAAAATAGCTTCCTTAGCGGATTTTTTGCCTTCTTTTGTATCAAAAGCTTGAATGATAGGTATATCATTCCATATTTATATACTCTAGAAAAAAGGCGTCTTAGAGGGGATATGATAATATGATATAAATATGTGAAGGGCCAATATAAAGAGCTCTCCAATGACCTATTCACTAACAGAAATGTACAAAGAAAAAGAGGTCATCCCCTGAGACTGGAAGAGCAAAGATTTCTTTGATGGCAGAGGAAAGGATTATTTACAGTAAGGACAATAAAGATAAGGAACTCACTGCCAAGAGAGGTGGTGCTATCAAATACAATAGAAGTAGCAAAAAGGTGTGCACTCCACGCTCCAGGATGGTGAAAAATAAGGTGCTTTATTATCTTTAAAAATTATGCATACAAATGAGATGAATAACATCCATGGACTGGTAAGTCAAAACGCAGGGGGAGGACCACCTGACGCGTTTCACGTGTTGCCACGCTTAGACACCTATGAATAAGCGTGGCAACACGCAAATGCGTCAGGTGGTCCTCCCCCTGCGTTTTGACTTACCAGTCCATGGATGTTATTCATCTCATTTGTATGCATCATTTTTAAAGATAATAAAGCACCTTATTTTTCACCATCCTGGAGCATAAAGTGCACACCTTTTTGCTACTTCTGTGTCTACATATTGCGTCTGTTCAGTGCTGTGGATTCATGTGTTGGATTGTGTGGAGTGGAGCCGGATTGTGAGCCTTTTTTCTTCAAATTATCAAATACAATAGATGCATTTAAAATGATCTGGATGTTTTGTTTAGAAAAGCAGGATATACAGGGATATTAATAATAGAATAAGCATTAATAGTAGAGCGTCTTGATCCAAGGAGAAATCTGGTTTTGGAGTCAAGAAGGAATGTTCCCCCCTAAGTGGCAAAAATTGAAATAGCTTCCATAGGGGTTTTTGCCTTCTTTTGGATCAAAATCAGGAATGATGGGTAGAAGTGTTGAACTTGATTGACTTAAATCTTTTTTTAACATAAATTACTATGTTACTATGTTACCCTTCTAAACTGTCCATTAATGAATATTCTAATTTCTTTGTTCCTGGACAATTGTGAATTCACTTACAGTGTTAGCATTTACTTCTTCCTCATGGTGTCTGTGATTGCATTTTTATCATATGCTCTGTGTCACTCTGAGTGATATCTTAATGCTACAACTATTTTTTACTTTTGTGAATAGCCAAATTTATCACTAAAATGTTCTAATATAATTCTGAACTGTGTACCCTTAAATTTCAGTTTAATGTATTTAAGATTACATATGCTTCAAGCTGACACTCTTTATTCAGTGTTTTCATTACGTAAGTCACTGGAGAGTCTACCAGTGTGTGTACCTTATTCTCCTATTGACGGCAGGCAGCTCTGCCCCCCCAAAAAAAACAAAAAACCTGCATTTCACATTACTTAGGGCATCACTCTTACTGTATTATACTCTTATGAAACATAAAAGCTTAATTTGTTGAGCATTGAAATACTTTGATTTATCACATTTATAGTCAGCAGGTGGTTTTATTCTACTTTATGGTATCTCAAGTATTTATCATTAATTCTGTTTATTTATGGCATCCATTAGCCAAAGCATGTACATCTGTGGTTATTCTGTAGGATTTAGCATTCTACGCTCAGTGCAGCTGTACAGGTGACACTTCTGTCTAAGAATCTATGGTATATCTGAAGAAGCATCATCAATACTGCAGTTTTTCCTCATGAGGATTAATTATAAGAATATAAAATAATGTTCCCAGTTTACATGAACACTTATGAAGAATTTATATAATTATGGAGGTTACTGGAGCACGTGGGCAATTAAGTGTTTAGTTGCCCTAAATATAAGTAATGCATTGCTTCCAGCATTTAAGCGGCTGATATGTTATATCTTTGTTAAATTAATTCCACTTTCCCTACATTTCACACTTTTCATAGATTCATAAACCATAAGTGTCTGCATCTTTACAGCTGAATGAAATAATACGCAAGTCAGTCATCAAACTTTTTATTGACATTATTTACAATCCAAGAACTAAAGGGCAATATTGCTCTATATGAAAGGACATTTATTGGCACTCTTATATTTGCATATATATGTACAGTAAATATACAAAGAAAAAAGAAAGCTTAGCAGGCGACTGTAATATACGCTGTTCAGCAGCTCACTGATCACCTCCCAGAGATCCTACTTGACACTCCATGGTCTGACACTGCTCCCGGAACCGTGTGCAATACTCTTATGCTGACTTCAGCATGAAAACGTCTTCTGGAGTTCAGTGAAAAGGGCACCATGGAACCAAAAGGACACTCGCCACAACAGTTCACGATAAAAGAATCCACTTTATTGAACATGTATAAAAAATATGTATGTACAGTACAGTGCAAAGGCTTCAGATAAGTGTGAAAAAAAGTGTGCTATGCAGTAAGAATGGATTTTGTATGTTCCCTTACTTTGTATTTTTATTGATAAAAATTAACAATTAACATCTATTTTTGAATCATTCACACTTTATAGCATGTTTTCACACTTACATAATACTTTTTCACAGTACTATGTACAGGGTAACGTTTTAGTACTTGGACTTCACGACACGCTCAATTTCAGATTTATTTCACAAGTCTGAATGAAATATTAAATTTTCAGTCTCATTTTTAGAAACCATCATGTTGAATTTGTTAAGGGTCTGGCAGTCTGGTAGAGGAACCTTACCACAGATTAGCACTGCACTTCCAACATAATTCACGTTAACACATGGTTAAACTGGTTTGATTTCATTTATTGTAACTTGAATCAGACACAATATTGATTGAATAATTCAGTTTGGGACCTAAAGGAGTGATTGTCTTTAGAGAATTAATATTAATTACTACATATATATTATATAAAACAAAACCAGAGTAGAAACGGGCACCAATTGCAAAATTTAAATAAATAAGTGAAAACTAATTAAATTAAGAAAATTAGATAGTGCTCAGCTGCAATCACAAGTGTGTTCCCCCGCACCAAAAATATAGAGTTAAGGTGATGCGTTACATAAACATTAAATAAAGTTTATACATATATATTTTGCATTGGCCATTATATTTATATTACAACTACAGTACATACACTCATAGAAGTATTATATTTCTGATTCACATTTATATTACACGTATATATTTTGTATTCAACAACAATAATAATAATGTTTACCACTAAATAACATAATTTTGTGTCTTATTATTGACTGGAGTAGGTAGATAAATTAGTATTTAACATATTAGCTTGCATATAACACAACTGAAAATAGTGAACAGGTAATTTGAGTCAGAAACAATATAATTTAAGAATGTTGGTCTTACATTTGCATTATATAAGCCCCTCTGGATGAAGAACATTGTCAGAGCTGGACGGGAGCACAGTGCAGGCAGCTCAGCAACTGCAAGAGGGATAACTTGGCTGGAAGTAGAAGAATCAAGCAAGCATCAAAACAAGAAGATAAGGCAGAAGGGTGGTCAATAAACGGTTTGAAGCATCAGGGCAGGCAGCCTAGAATCTTGAGCATAGTAAAATAATTCAACGGAAGGAGAGCGTAACCAAATATTGGAAGCCAAGGGTCAAAAGCAAAGATGGTCAAACACAAGTAACAGGATCAAACCACAGTTCAACTAGCAGGCAGGAACTGGAGGGTGTGAAAGGAATTTATAGACACCCCACTTTCGTTAGCCTTCCCAGACCTTCCGTGGGATTCTGCATTACCAGGGTGCAATGCACCCTCTCACCATCAGTACCGTGCATGTTAATCAAGGCCAGGGATGCAGTCTATCCTGCGGTTGTGCTGTTGCAGCACAAGAGGATTCCGCATCCGAGATTGCCGGTTGGTGCGAGGATCCCCAGCGCAAAGTGAGAGGGGGGACCTTAGGCCTGACAGACATATCAGGAATGTCACAGGATTCTGTCTCTTGAGGATGGAGGAAATTCCTGATTTGTCCTCTCTTCTACAGCTCAGCGGTCTGCAGTGGGATCCCATTTGTCAAACTAAAAGTGGGCTCACTCTGAAGAGGAAGATGTAGCTGATGCTCATCAAGTGAATGCTGGCAACATTTTTCGAAACCTCTCCACCTCCACAATTTCATGAAGTTTTGCAAGCTTTCAGTGGGGACCCACAGGGTCTGTAAAAGACACAAGTTCAATGCAGCGTAGAGGGACAAATCATATATGATAGGATTTTTTCCCACTTAAAAAATCTTTTGTGTATGTAGGTAGAATGGTGCCTAATATATCAGAATTTAGTGATTTACTTTAAAAAGTCAACTAAACATACATGATGAATTAGCAGCATTTAAAACAAATGTGTTTTAAATGTGTCTGCGATATCTCCTGTTTATGACATTATCTTGTGCCTTGATATACAAATTATATGATAGATGATGTCATAAACAGGAGAAACCACAGACCCATAAAATGAAATGTTGTCTTCATTTATACCTTTGCTTATTCTCCTGCTAATAGAGGCAGATATTATTTACATTTGTTATTCTCTGTTTTCACAGTAAACACTGTTTAGATAACAGAGATCCTTTAAGAGGAGCATGTACACTAACTCAATGTTTAATTTGGTGATCAAGTAATATCCGGGGACAACTTTAAATGATTGTGGAGAGTGTTTTCTCTTTGTCTACTATCACTATCACCTGTCACACTGACATCTTTCTACATAATGTAATTTCATCAGCCAGCAGCTGGTATGTCTGAGAAGGTGACAACAATACATCAAACTATTTCAATCTGCATTCCCTACTGCTTGTAGCATAAAAAGTATAGCTGATCATACCCCAGAAACATGCATCTCTTTACTTTCTATGTTTGCCATTAACTTGAATCTTATTTCTATAACCACAAGCTCAGTTGTCATTGTTACACTTCAATTACGACCTAACAATTGCTTTGTGTCAAAATGTTATGTCTGTTTCATAGCGCCACAAATTGCATATTAACCATGGTTTAATCATGAGCTGGATGGAACCAAAAAGGGTGTATTTTGAAATGCTACAAATATATGCTGCAATTTACATCAAATGTCCATTTCACTGCAATTAATTTTCTATTAATCACCATTCTAATTCTAATAGTATAATTTAGATATTTAGTTGGGCTGTTAAATCCCATATATACTGATCAAAAAGTATCTGTACATTGTGAATTGCACAATGTACAATGCATACATTAAAGGGACACTCTCACCAAAAAATGAAAAGGGTTTATCTTTCTTATTTTGTATTGTTGATTTCAGATATGTCTTTTCTTTTTCTTATGTGACTGTATTTAATAAAATAAGTAACTAAACAAGTGTGACTGGGCGCCACCATTTTCTGAAATATAGTGTTTTTTGGTGCCAACCCCCAGAGACTTTACAGCACAAATTTCTCACTTTCGGGCTGGGGACACAGAATGCAGTCTATAAGTCTGAATTCTGACCATAGACCTGCATTGAATAGGAGGGTAATGTAACTATTACAGCACAAGGGGGCAGAGTTATGATCTTGTTTGATCAGGTCAATCTCCTCTCTTTGTGTTGGTACAAAAACATTATACAAAGCCACCTAGTCCTGACCACTAAGATACACAGGAGCCGGTAAGAGAGCAGGGGTGTATCTTATGACATGCAGGCTTTGGCAACAGTTGTAAATTAAGACTGGCTGGAAGATGTTTGGATGATGTTGCATCATGAGAAATAATCAGAAAAAGGAGCCAGAGATAATGGAGATAAACACCTAATTTTATTTTTCCTTTTATTTGTAATTAATTAAATCATATTAAAAAAACAGTAGCATATGATTTATATATAAAAAAAAAAGAAAAAGAAATGAAGGAGAGCAGAGGATATTCAATATAAATATGTGCAAACAATGTGCCAAAAGAAAGAAATAATACTTGATGTTATCTTTGTGTAGAAATTGCCAGAAGATCTTCTTCCATATATTATATTTATACTGTACCTTCTCTTCCTTTTAGATTGCAAGCATGTTTGATCAGTGCTGTCCTCAGGTTTTGTTCCAGTATTTTCTGTTATGGTAGGTGCTATTTGTAGGCTTTGTTTGTCCATTGTACTATGTAATGTGATGGCACTTAAATAAATAATAATAAAAAACAACATATAAAATAAGCAAAATAAAATTATTATTCCATAATCTATTTAGGTTTTTAATTGCAAGGGTTCTACTAACACAACGTCATTCAAGTGAAAAAGTTTGCTTATTACTTGTTTAATATTGTTATATGATTTAGGATTCCTACTAAGATCCCTAATCTCAGGTCTTTGTAGAGTCTTTCTATTCCACAAAACTTAATTTGTTATTTCTTAACATTTATTTCTATTTCTTCTATGTTGAAAGGTGATTGTAGATGTTTTGTGTTAAAAATGTTGTTCTTCTGTGATAATTTTGATTGATGCAAAACGTGTTCAAGTTTTCTCTTTTTTCCTTCTTCAATTTTGCAATCCAAAATTACAAACTGCCAGTATTTTATTCCTATATTCAATAGATGTGGTAGAAGCAACACAACAGAGTGGTAAAGTGCCCGAGTCCCCACTAATCATCCACAGTATAAAGAACAAAAAAGTGAAGTGGAATTTATTTAGTCGAACGGCAATGTTTTGACCTAATGGGTCTTTATCAAGCCGTGACACACAAGTGAATATAGTGCATTTTTTAAATAACACAAATGTCAATGGGCATGTATCAATTAAAGTGAATAAGTTAAACACAGCACAAAAATAGCATTTAGTTATACATATCAAGCACTATAACATGTATATGTTTATCAAAACATTGTGAATATGTATACGTAAGAACAGCATCTCAATGCAGCAATATTAAGGGCATATAACTCCCATATTGAAATAAATAATTCATTGTAATATCACTATCTCCAAATCGATCAAGTCTATCATAGTGAATACATTAATATTTTACAATTTTACAAATTAATTCATCACAAAAAAATTTAACAAATTTATTTTATTCAAGCAAGACAAGATCCAATATGCAGCTGTTCCAGTAGGGGTCAACTGCAATGAAAATTATATATGTATTAACTAAAAAAAAAATTCAAAAAAATACATTACTGAACGTACAGGAGCAGCTGTGTCTAAATATGGAATATTCAACAAAGCCCTAGATTTTCATATAATCTGAAACAAAAGAAGGGGTAATTATGTCAGACATCTCACATAGGAACAATTGGCAATATGTATCAAATATATTTTCTCATTAATATTAAACTGCATATGTGTTATATTTGTGAATCACCAATGGGTGTTGTGTGATACTCTGTATATGGGCCAGACAAAAAAATAAATAAATAAAGATTCTTTCTTTTTAATCCATAAAGAATTTGTACTGAGAGATTGAGAAATTTTTTGCACAGTAAATAACAGCAACATATATTTTATAAAAATATAAATGTGATGTTTATTTCAGTGAACAATAATAATTATACTGCGAGATAACCAAAATATTTTAAAATAAATCACAGCATTTCAATCAAAATAGATGGGAAGCAATCATATATCAATGTATGTTTTCAGCCATAGATATAAAAAAAATAATATGAATGCTATATGACTACATCAGGTAAGCAGAAAATACAGTTTACTATGCAGTTACACTTCTTACCCCAAGATGGCAGTATGCATTTCATGGGACCCTGTACATGGTCCATCAATCTATCAATATGTCAGTTACAATTTCCCACAAGCAAATTAACTCTGCTTAAAGGACTTCAGAATATCACTTGATTATTAAACTCCTGAACAGTGATATATCCTATACATACAACTCAATTTTCTACACATAGACCCCTATTCTGGTAATCATAATGGCATACATTCTCTCTAGTCAGGCATGCTAATAATGAGAGGCTCAATTAAATCTCGTGGATATTAGTTATTAAGTGTTTGGGTGGATAGCTATAAAGGCATTTATCTCATCTCTTTATGCAGTTAGAGCAGGGGTCCTCAAACTTTTTAAACAGGGGGCCAGTTCACTGTCCCTCAGACCGTTGGAGGGCCGGACTATAGTAAAAACAAAAACTATGAACAAATTCCTATGCACACTGCATATATCTTATTTTGAAGTGAAGAAACAAAACGGGAACAAATACAATATTTAAAATGAAGTAAAGTTAAATCAACAAACTTACCAGTATTTCAATGGGAATAGTGTGCCAGTCAGATGCCCAGGGATATTATGCCAGTCAGAGTCCAGTAATATTATGCCATTCAGAGCCCAGTAATATTATGCCAGTCAGAGCCCAGGAATATTGTGCCAGTCAGATGCCCAGGAATATTATTCCAGTCAGATGCCCAGGAATATTATGCCAGTCAGAGCCCAGGAATATTATGCCAGTTAGATTCCCAGGAATATTATGCCAGTCAGATGCCCAGGAATATTATGCCAGTCAGATGCCCAGGAATATTATGCCAGTCAGAGCCCAGGAATAGTGTGCCTGTCAGATGCCCAGGAATATTATGCCATTCAGATGCCCAGGAATATTATGCCATTCAGATGCCCAGGAATAGTGTGCCAGTCAGATGCCCAGGAATATTATGCCATTCAGATACCCAGGAATATTATGCCAGTCAGATGCCCAGGAATAGAGTGCCAGTAAGAGCCCAGGAATATTATGCCATTCAGATGCCCAGGAATAGTGTGCCAGTCAGATGCCCAGGAATAGTGTGCCAGTCAGATGCCCAGGAATATTATGCCAGTCAGATGCTCAGGAATAGTGTGCCTGTCAGATGCCCAGGAATATTATGCCATTCAGATGCCCAGGAATATTATGCCATTCAGATGCCCAGGAATAGTGTGCCAGTCAGATGCCCAGGAATAGTGTGCCTGTTGAAGTGAAGAAACAAAACGGGAACAAATACAATATTTAAAATGAAGTAAAGTTAAATCAACAAACTTACCAGTATTTCAATGGGAATAGTGTGCCAGTCAGATGCCCAGGGATATTATGCCAGTCAGAGTCCAGTAATATTATGCCATTCAGAGCCCAGTAATATTATGCCAGTCAGAGCCCAGGAATATTGTGCCAGTCAGATGCCCAGGAATATTATTCCAGTCAGATGCCCAGGAATATTATTCCAGTCAGATGCCCAGGAATATTATGCCAGTCAGAGCCCAGGAATATTATGCCAGTTAGATTCCCAGGAATATTATGCCAGTCAGATGCCCAGGAATATTATGCCAGTCAGATGCCCAGGAATATTATGCCAGTCAGAGCCCAGGAATAGTGTGCCTGTCAGATGCCCAGGAATATTATGCCATTCAGATGCCCAGGAATATTATGCCATTCAGATGCCCAGGAATAGTGTGCCAGTCAGATGCCCAGGAATATTATGCCATTCAGATGCCCAGGAATATTATGCCAGTCAGATGCCCAGGAATAGAGTGCCAGTAAGAGCCCAGGAATATTATGCCATTCAGATGCCCAGGAATAGTGTGCCAGTCAGATGCCCAGGAATAGTGTGCCAGTCAGATGCCCAGGAATATTATGCCAGTCAGATGCTCAGGAATAGTGTGCCTGGCAGATGCCCAGGAATATTATGCCATTCAGATGCCCAGGAATATTATGCCATTAAGATGCCCAGGAATAGTGTGCCAGTCAGATGCCCAGGAATAGTGTGCCAGTCAGATGCCCAGGAATGTTATGCCAGTCAGATGCCCAGGAATAGTGTGCCTGTCAGATGCCCAGGAATATTATGCCATTCAGATGCCCAGGAATAGTGTGCCAGTCAGATGCCAAGGAATATTATGCCATTCAGATGCCCAGGAATAGTATGCCAGTCAGATGCCAAGGAATATTATGCCATTCAGATGCCCAGGAATAGAGTTCCAGTAAGAGCCCAGTAATATTATGCCAGTCAGATGCCCAGGAATATTATGCCAGTCACAGCCCAAGAAAATTATGCCAGTCAGATGCCCAGGAATATAATGCCAGTCAGAGCCCAAGAAAATTATGCCAGTCAGATGCCCAGGAATAGTACAGTGCTCGTTATACCTCCCTCCTCCCCCTCCTTCCCCATCACTTACCTCCAGCTGCTGTGTCCCCGGGCCGGACGTCTCGCGCAGTGTTCCCTCCTCCCTGCCCGGGCCGTAGTTTGAGGACCCCTGAGTTAGAGGATAGATAAATTAGCCAAGCTAAGTAGTATATCCAGAATTGTAGGATTTATTAAATTCACCCATAACAATAGACTAATTTCTGGCCATATAATTAAAGTTGAGATGCAAAGGCTTTGGATGTCCTTCAGTTGTTGAAATGTTTGTGTGCAAAATAGCCTAGCTATGTGTAGAAATAAAGTTACGGTATTTGCTCGATTATAAGACGACCCCCCAAACTTTGTATATTCCTTTAGGAAAAAAACTAAAAGCCTGAATATAAGACTACTCTAAAGGGAAAAAAGTTTAACTTGTATACATGTAAATTGCTTTTTAATATTTAATAAAAAATGTATATTATACAAATGCATTTCTTGTTTTTATTTCCTTTTATGTGCCAGTGCGGCCTCCCCCCCACACACTTCTCTCTCTCCACCTACCTCTTCTCTCCTCCCCTTGTCTGTCTCCCCCCTCCCCTTGTCTATCTCTATCCTCCCTCCCCTTGTCTCTATCTATCCCCCCTCCCTTTTCTCTCTTCCCCCTCCCTCCCTCCCCTTGTCTGTGTCTCCCCCCTCCCTCCCCTTGTCTGTCTATGTCTACCCCCCCCCCCCTCACCTGGTTTCTATCCCTGGTGGCTAGTGGGGGCAGCCGGGGGATGTCTGCACGATACATGCAGACATCCTCCATGCTGCCCGACACGGCAGTCTATTATGACGGACAGCTGGTATCGTGCAGACATCCCCCGGCTGCCCGATTCTCCCTGGTGGCTAGCGGCGCAGCGGAGGATGTCTGCGCGATGAGCGCAGACCTCACCTCCTGCCTCCTGCCTCCCGGCATGACCGCCGGGACTTTTATGACAAAGCCGGAAAGACCTGGCTTCATCATAGAAGTCCCGGCGGTCGTGCCGGGCAGCAGCAGGGGAGGTCTGCGCTCATGCTATGCCAGAAAAACATATGTGGCCTTTGTTATCAGTTTATTGAAGGGTGAAGCAGTAGCCTAGGCATTACCTTTACTAGAACAGAAAGTAAGATGCGGATGCATTCAGGGCATTTTTTCATGCTCTAGGAAGGAGAATCTGCAGTGTCCAATTTAAACAACTTAAACAAGGCAAAGGAATGGTTTCTCAAAATGCAATGGCGTTTCAGACAGATTGGAATGCCTATGGTTAAGGGACACTTTTCGCAGGGGTCTAAATAAGTCACTTAAGAAGACACTTACCTAATGAGATTTGTCTCGTAATCTAGGTCTTGTGCCTTAGGCTAGGAGTCCAAGGTCATGAAAGCAGAACAAGACCATGAAAGAGAAAGAAAACCTTGGCCATACCATCCATTCAGTTGTCTCCCCTGTGTGTCTGTACCAGAATTGAACCAACAACTTGTAGATCCTATGGAAATTGGTTTGTTACTCCATTTATAGACAAAGAAAAAACTACTCTGAAGAACCATGGGTTTATGACTTTATTGTGGGCAAAAAGGATAAAGGTTTGCCCTAATAAGTTAGGAAATGCCCAGGCTTAGTGATGCTAAGAAAACTCCACTCGGCATTATATCTTTTTTAAAACTTTAAGGGACAAAAAAAAAACAATACACTCATGCCAAAAATAATTATAATATAGGTAATCTAGAGGCAGTTTAATGGCAAAGCAATTCTCAAATGCAGCTGAATGGGAGAATTTTTCAAACTCAGATACTTTGGCCTTTGAGTAGACCATTATATCTTATAATATTCAGATTTGTATTATACTATTCATTCAGTCTTTTATTCAAAAACATTATATATCTTTAAGTCAATGTCTTGGGTATTATTAAAATGTATACAATTGAAGATTATGCTAGCTTTAGTGTACTTATAATCTTAATTTTAATAATGACAGGAGGCGACTATTTTGCATAATCTCTCTTTACTAACTCCATAGCAGCAAAGAAAAAACGTTTGAAATAAGAACCAATCAAAATGCAACAATAGGTATAGTGTCCACTGTGATCAGACTCCTCCTCCTCTTTCAGCTAGCGACATCACAGACGGAACAGTTCAAATAACGATCATACGAAATCCATATTAATGCCAACGGGCAGGATCCAACAAACTAAGGACCAAGAACTTCTGGAAACACCAGTCAATGAAGAAATCTTCTACTTGGAAGAAAAAGAGCTCCATCTAGAATTAAACTGAAACGAGAGTGTAGGAATAGTTAGGAACATATCTTGAAACTAGACAAAACAAGTATTGAACCTTCAATGTAATGAGTGAGAAAAACTGATAATACAATCATAAAATGATAATTATTTAAATAATCATGTGAATAAAATCTGTCAACATATATATGAAAAAACCCATACATCTGACCATATATATAAGTACTAGATAATAGTAAGCACAAAAGGACTGCTTTGAGCAAGCGAAGGAGGTAAGTATAAGACAGAAAAAAGAATATTCAAAAGGGAGGGAAGGGAGGGAAAATAGTCGCCTCCTGTCATTTTTAAAATTAAGATTATAAGTACACTAAAGCTAGCATAATCTTCAATTTTATCACATGACAGGAGGCTTCCTATTTTGCATTTTTAACGCTGATGTATAAACGAGAAGACCGCGTTAGGAACCGGCCTATAGTAGAAGGTACGAAACGTGGATTCCCGAGACCAATCTGCCATACGGAGGATATCGGTCAAAGACGCCCCAGCCGTAAAAGCCGACGATGCAGCTGCACCACGAATAGAATGAGCTCCAAATGAAGCCTCCACTCCTGCCAGAGACAGGAGCCAGCGAACCCATCTGGCGAGGGTAGTAACTGAAACAGGGTTATGGGGTCGTACATAGGAAACTAGGAGCTGTCCCGAAGGAGAAGTTCGGAGAGAGGTTGTAGCCTCAACATAACTCTGAAGAGTAGAGACCACACATAGCTGAGGATCAGCAGGAAAGAAAGGATAGAAAATGGACGAAGAATCAGATTTAGTGCGACGAGATATATGAAAAGTGACCCCGTCCGGGGAGACCGAGAAGGCCCCAATCTCGAAAGCTCTTACGTCCGAAACGCGTCGAAAAGAAACGAGACAAAGTAAAACGGTGAATTTCACTGAATGTTGACGGAGAGATAACCTGTCATTGGGAGGCCAGTCTCTCAAAAAACGGAGTACGACCTCCACGTCCCATAGATGTGAATATTTGGGACCTGGGGGACGTTGTAAACGGATGCCTCTTAGGAGTCGACACACCAGAGGGTCCTTGCCCACTGTAATACCCTGAAGCGGTACGTGAGCTGCTGAAATAGCCGAACGGACTACATTAATAGACCGATAAGAACGGCCCGAGGAGAACAGGGAAGATAAGAAGTTCAAAATAGATGCCCAAGGGGCTGTAAAGATCCCGTTCCATGCACCAAGCGGACCATGAAGCCCATGCAGATAGGTAGCAACGTCTTGTTCCTGGAGCCCATGAGTCCCATAGGAGGTCCTTAGCAGTCTGCGATAGTTCGCCGACCTGCCAGGCACCCCGGAAAGAGTCCAGGCCACCAGGGTTAGTCGATCGTTTACTAGAAGTGGGTGAGGATTTCCTTGCGGATCCGTGAGAAGAGTTGGATACGATGGAAGTAGGAGTTCATCCTCGTGTGACCACGCTAGTAGGTCCGGAAACCACGGTTGACTCCGCCATAGGGGTGTGATGAGCAGTAGAGATATCTGATGCATTTTCAGATAATGGAGTGTCCTTGCGATCATTGCAAAAGGGGGAAAAGCGTATGCCCCGGATTGTGGCCATGTTTGTAAAAAGGCGTCCACTGCTAGGCATTCCGGATCTGGGAGCCAGCTGAAGAAGTCCCGGGTCTGTCTGTTGATGCGAGAGGCAAAAAGATCCAAAAGGAAAGGGCCTCTCTGGGCCGAAAGGAGGTTGAAGATCGGGCGATCCAGCATCCAATTGCTGCCGTCTCTCCAGTGTCGGGAGAACCAGTCTGCAGTGAGATTTGTCTCTCCCGGCAGATACTCCGCCGTTAGGGAGATGTTGCGAGGGAGGCAAAAATCGAAAATTTCCTTCGTAATCACCGACAACAGTCTGGACCGGGCTCCGCCTAAGCGGTTGATTTAACGGACCGCTGAGATGTTGTCCATCCTGAGAAGGATGCAACAATCGGTCCTGTCCCTTGCTAGGCTGCGGATGGCGAAAGAGCCTGCTAGGAGTTCCAGGCAGTTGATATGGAGGTTGAGTTGCTGAGATGTCCAGGTACCTCCTGTTGATCTGTCTTGACTCGTTGCTCCCCAACCCCATAGGCTGGCGTCCGATTCTAGGACGAAATCCGGACTGGCGCGGAATATGGCTCGGCCGTTCCATGCTTGCATACTGTCCAACCACCATTGCAGTTCCTCTCTGACTTCCTCCGTCACCGGCACCGGTTGGTCGTAGGTTGGGTTCTGGTGAAGGAATGAAGCTTTTAGGCGTTGCATTGCTCGGTAGTGGAGAGGTCCTGGGAAGATGGCTTGGATAGATGCCGAGAGAAGGCCCACTATTCGAGCGAGTCCACGGAGTGGAATGGTATGGCATCGTAGGATTCTGCTCAATTCTTTGCGTATGGCTGAGATCTTTGACACGGGAAGACGAAGTGTGCTGGTCGTGGAGTCGATCTCGAAGCCCAGAAATTGTATTATTTGAGAGGGAGTCAATACTGACTTCAGGCGATTCACTGCGAATCCCAGTGATTCCAGGAAGTCCACCGTGTATAGAGTGTGCTGTATTAATCTGGGCTTGTCGGAGGAAAACAGCAGGAGATCGTCCAGGTAGATAATGCAGCGAAAACCTCTTTCTCGAAGATGAGAAACCACCGGTTTCAGTAGTTTGGTGAAACACCAAGGGGCTGAACTGAGGCCGAACGGAAGGCACGTGAACTGCCACGGAGCGTCTTGCCACATGAACCTGAGGAAACGTCAACAAGAATGATGAACAGGTACCGAAAGATAAGCGTCTTTGAGGTCTAACCTGGTGAACCAGTCTCCTTCTTGTAAAAGGTCCCTCAAAAGATGAATTCCTTCCATTTTGAAGTGACGGTAGACAACGTAGGTGTTGAGTTCCCTTAGGTTGATTACCGGACGAAATTCCCCAGTCTTCTTCTTTACCAAGAAAATTTTGCTGAAGAATCCCTTTGGGAGCTCCGGAGCGGGTTCGATCCCACCTTTTGAGCGGAATTCCCGTAATTCGTTGTCGAGAAAAAGAGAATCGTCCGCGGAGCAGTTGATGGGTTTGGGAGGTTCTGATTGGAAAGGGGTCTCGGTGAGATCCAAGACATAACCCCGAACCGTTTGTAGAATCCAAGCGTCCGTGGATATACTCGTCCAAACCTGAAAGCAAAGAGAAATGCGACCTGCAATACGGGAAGGAAACTGAGTTAAATGGTAGCTTACCTGCCGAGGAGCGTGCTCTGCCACGACTTCGATATCCACGGCCTCTGTCAGATCCCCTTGAATAGGAAAAGGATTGTCGGTAGCCAGTCTCTGGATAGAAGGGTTGGGGTCTAGAGGAACGGGCACCAGATGGCCAGAAACGGCTGGCCGCACGACCCCTGTAGCGACCAGCCCGTCCAAAAACCTCTCTTGAGGGATTGCCTTTAAAGACCTTCTTTAAAGAGGTTTGAGCCTTATTTAAAGAGGTGAAGACATTCACATGTCTGTTGAGCTCTTTGAGAAAAGAGTCTCCAAATAATTTGCCCTGTCCATAGGTCCAAGTTCCTTGGTGCCCAAATCCACCAACTTTCCGTCAATGCGGAGTAACGCTGCTTTGCGTCTCTCAGAAGAGAGCGCTACATTCGTGTTTCCGACAAAATAGAAACAGCGTTGTGCCCATTCACGGATATCGTGAGCCCATTCTCTGATAGTGCTGGTATCAAATTCATCAGCTCTCATAAAGGCGTCGTCTGCCAAATACATAATTCGAGATAAAGGCCCGATTGAGTCCAAAAGTTTATCTTGGACTCCTCTGAATCCTTTTTCCACCCCTCTGCGGGGGTCACGCCCGCCCTTTGTCATGAAGGTGGACATGACCTGATCAAACTCCGGGGTCTGGGCAACGTTATCAGGCAGAGAAGGGCGAGGGCATTCTGACCTTAGTCTGTTACGTACCGCTTTATCTAGAGGTTTGCGTAACCACCGATGCATACATTTATCCAGGTGTTCTGGAGGTGTCCTGTCTCCTGGTCTAGGGTGTCTAATGTTCCGAGGATCAAAAAGCTTCTGGCCTGTCGGGTCTAGAATGGTATCCTCTTCCTCTAACGGAAGTCCCCAATCATCTGTGTTTCCCCCAGAAAAGTATCTGGGACATCAGGGGGGTGAGATTCTGATCCCCATGCATCATCTTCTGAATCTGCATTCCATTCATCCAAAGTGGCCATGGCGTAGTGCGGCCTATCCTCCTCATCCGAGGAATAGCCCTGCTGTGGGATAGATGTAACAGCTGGAACAGGTTTGTGTCTTTTGGCAGGTGCTTTGCCCTTGCTCTTCGAGGGTTGCCCTTTCTCCCCTTTCCAATGACGTTTTTCAGGGTGGTTCTCCCTGATAGATTTGGAAACTGAATCATCAGAATCTGAGTCCTGACGTATAGGCTTTGAGGGTATGGTCTGATCCGTTGGGACCGTCATAATTCTAGCAATGGCTTTTTCCATTGATGAGGATACAGCCGCGTTGATCATGGCCTGGAAGTCCACAGGGATACTCTGGGAGTCTTCCATGATTTAATATATATATATATATACAGAGCGTATGGCACAGGGTTAGCTGTAGATTTTTATTGACAGTACCAGCAGTACTAAAAATAATAATAATAACCCCAGCAGGGTATTATAGCCTGAACAATTTTTGAGCAAAGTACTATCAGTACTATAAAAAATATAATAATAACAAAAATAATAACAATAACCCCAGCAGGGTAAACAGGCTGTATTGGGGTTTTTATCTGGAACAACCAGAAAAGAGGTTGCAAAAGCAGCCCTCCAGTTCAGCAGCAATCACAGGTGCTACACACCCAAAATATGCATAGGAAACTGAGCCCTACATGCACACTAGAGCTATCAGATAATGAATGAAAACGATCATAAATGACTCTTGCCTGATATCCAACGATGATAGTATGAAAAACGAGTTGTTTGCATGAAATACACCAACGGAATGAAATATCTCACTGAACGTGTGGAAAACGCGGGTATCCTAAAATGGCGGCCGCGAATCTCACGATGAACGAGATCCAAGATGGCGGCCGTCATGAGAGAAACGAAAAAACGCGCACCTGAGCGCTGAAACATAAACCAGACCTTGGAGAAAAAAACTCCAATGTGAGTGGTCAGTAGGGGAGAAACAAAAGTGGGGGCTTTTGAACAAATAAAAGTAGTGCAAAGTAACAGTACATGCAAATTAACTCAACAAAATCTGAGGTAAAATAATGATTAATAAACCATAATGAAACTAGGGACTAATGAGTAAAACATTAGTTAGTGATAAACATCAAATACATATAATGAGCAATATAATAAACAGTCACATTTGAAATAAATGAAATAATTAGGAGAAGAGCCAAAAACTCTGACCTGTCTGCTGATGGAGCAGCAAAGAAAGAGGAGGAGGAGTCTGATCACAGTGGACACTATACCTATTGTTGCATTTTGATTGGTTCTTATTTCAAACGTTTTTTCTTTGCTGCTATGGAGTTAGTAAAGAGAGATTATGCAAAATAGGAAGCCTCCTGTCATGTGATAAAATTAGTTACATTTCAGTACTACAAGCATTTAAATATTAACTAGTATATATTTCACTGATACAAAGGCATCAGCATTTTTTAAGGCCCAATAACCATACTTTGATTTAAGTTCCTGAATGATTCATAGAACTTTATTGCTATAACAGCTATCCTCAAAACACATCAATTATTTTTTTATTGAAACCCCACAATCCAAAGCCCCACACAGCTAAGAGATTATAAAGCTTTTTATTCAATCATATTGACCTTCCCCTAGTAATCTTAAAACAACTGAAAAATGAACTTTTACCTGATAAGACCGACTGTCAGTGAAGTTTAATTGTGTACTGCAAGGGAGTGATTCGTTTTCATGCACTTCCCTGTCAATGCTCAAACTGGTTTTGGTTCCACCAAAAAACCTTGTACTACATCAGTTCTGACAGTTATATCTGAGAACAGAGATTTGCTAAGAACCTTTTTATGTGAGTGAATTTTATTGTCTTTGCAATATATCTGTGAACTGCAACTAAAAAACTGCAACACTTTCACAATCAACACTTACATGTATTTGATTTCTGTTTCTACACCTAGAGATAATTAATTTCACATATTAGATGTCAATTACATTATTTAGAAAACCATAATTACTTGTAAACATTCTTTCCCAATTAATATTTTTTATGCTAATATTTTATAGAATATTGATAATAATTTGCTAATACGGTATATAGTGTTAGTAGAATGGCACCATTCACAAAGGCTCAGATATGTACTGCAATGAACCTTAAATGTCTATGGAATTTTTAGCAGTAACAAATTGAATTTTAGGATCAACCACATATACAAGGACATTGCTTTTATAATTTAAAATGTCCTACAAATATTATTTTCAGACATGAGCAAATTCATGAATATGTGTGGGGAGTTGCTAGAGTGCTATTAACTTTGCTAAATAATGAAAAAATATTAAATAAAGTGAACATGTGCGCATTGATTAATTAAAAAATATATTTTGGACCCCTTTTGTAATAGGTTACCCACCCAGCCAGTCTATGGAGGCAATAGCTTAGTCGGTATTTGTCTGAGGAAAACATGGCAACCCTGTTTGTAACACAAATAAGGGGGTCTGTCCTAGATGTCTGATAATATTGCAGGTTCAAAATCAATAGATTTTGAACGTTGGTTATTAGTGGATATTTTTGTAGTAGAGTTTTTTTCTTTAAAAAAAAATACGGATTACGCTAGTGCCTCCATAGACCTTGTCTTCATGTCAATTTCTAATAACCTGCCGGTAACATACAGGCTTGGTGGCAGCCTTAGTGGTAGGTATGGAAACATTTGTGATGTCAAACAGCACTCCCAGTGTTAAAACCTGGCAGTACAAGACTGAGCAGGTTAAATTCCCAGACATTGTAATAAGGCCACTTACAATTCTTACATTTTTAAACAGTTATTTGAACATTCTAAAATAGAATATTTAAGAAAATGCAAGGTAAATAATAGGTTAATGCTGTAACTGCAGATTCACTCATGTTAAAAAGATTACATTTGCAATTAGTTTGTAAATGCAAAACTTTGACTACTGAATTCAATATTCCATTGTTCAAGTCCAGTTAATTTAATATAAAATAGTAATTGAACATTAAAGTAAGGATAGTAAAGGTTTTGATGATTTTGCTGCAGAGAGAATGAAATATAGCAGGTCATGAAACCCTGGATCATTGAGGCAGTTTAAATTAATTTACCCTTCTCTCACACTCATTCTCTAGCTGTAGTCATCACAGAGCATGACAGAGTTCTCAATCACTCTGAATTTCGATCAAACCAGGAAAAATAAATCAAAACACTTGCTTGCCAATATGTTTTGGTTTAGTGTTTATCAACTGTAGCATTACCTTCTAGCAAGGTTTACGAACTACATTTCAACATCTCTCTATGATTTTTTTTAAATGTTATATATGCTGCATGTGTCTGTCAAGTGATACATGAAACCTTAGAAGTGCCAGGGAACATGTGTAGCAGACCACAATGACTGAAAGAGCGAACAAAGATAATGCAAACATTTTGTTAAATGTTTTTAACTATAGTACTTGTTTAAGTCTTAAATCTTGTTACTGACTGAATAAGTCATACGGCATTTAATTATATACATATTTAGCAATGCTGGTTATTTTTGATCTTTAAAATGGCACTAAAGGATATTTTCAACTTTTGCTTCACTAAACAAATCCTTTCTATTGATGGCAGGTAAAGCCAAAGGTCAAATGGTGACTGGGTCAGCATCCGTGCTTCACAGCCAGTCAGAGGATAAAATGATATGTACCTTCAAAAGTACATGCCAGTTAATCCTCATACTAGGGTCTTTTATCTTAGAAGCACCAGTGGGTAAAAAAGTTTAGCAGCTCTAGTTAATAACATAATCGTTTAAAAGGCCAGGATTGGATAGTTTGCTTTGTAGCTATTTTTGCACACACAGTTAAAAGCTGAAGTATACAACTGTACAATTTTCTGCTAAACAGTTATATTGTAGGAATTTGCATAGATCAAAAGCAGTCAAATACATTGACCTGAGCTATAAATCACTCCAGTAAATGAACAGGGAAATGAGAGAGGTTGGCTGTAAGTGTAAGAATTTGGTCCATGAGAATAAAAACAAAAGAAAAAAGCAGACACATTTATCGAACAAACAAAAACAAAATGATTATGCTGCATTACCTGTGACAAGAAAATGCAGCATAATCGCTGCATTTTCAACAGATGTAATTAGTAACCAAATGATTATGAATGACTATATTAATAATGAAAAATATATGGTCTAAACAAATTCTCATATTAGGATATTGCATAAAGAAATCCATAAACAAAATGTTATATTGAAAAAATGAAGAGAATATTAATAATAATTATTTTATTTCCACTCAAGATGTCAATTATATTGTCATTTCAACTGTCGCCAGCAGGAGGACTGAGATAAGATGTAGTTAATCAAGCTGGACTTGATTTATTCAGCTATATATACATTTTTTGTTTAAATCAAGGTACTAAGGTACTTGATCACCTGGGCAAATGTTGCCTGAGCTCCCTTTTGTCGCATGTATGTAAAAGTCCAATTCTCCAAGACCATAGACATATAACTAGTATAAAAACTTAGGGTTATTTCTCATAACATCCATATTTATTAAAGCATAACTAGATCTTTAGTTTGCCTAACATTGACGTATAACTGGAATATGTTTATCTCTAAGCATAGGCAACTTGTGTGTAAAACAAAAATATCAACCCTTTTTCTATTTCTTGTTGTACATGTGAGTCTAAATGACTTTGGGCCAGATTGGGGCATTGAGTATACCCCTTATATCTTTAAAATCATAGAAACATAGAATGTGTTGACAGATAACCATTCGGTCCATCCAGTCTGCCCAATTTTATAAATAATTGTATTAGTCTCTGGCCCTATCCTAGATCTAGAATAACCTTGTGCCTATCCCACGCATGCTTAAGTAACCGATTAACATTTTGCAGTACTGTATATATATCTACCACTTTATATATACATCCTCACTTGAAAAGCATACACAAATAAAAAGGGGGGGAAAGGGTACGATGAATAAATGTATAACGTTGTCCCCATGTATATTATTAATACCCCCTCATACAAAACACATGCTCATATATGTAAAATATAAGCACAACAAATTACTTTACAGCTTTGCAATAAGATAGAGTACCGCTTTAAACACATACATTTATAAAACCTTTCTCCAATGACCCGAGAATGGAAAATGAAAATCGGGAACATGGGATTGTGTTCTCAGATCGGGACTGTCCTGTTCAAAACTTGACAATTGTGGGGCATGTGTCCTGTTTATTGCTCCTATTTTATTTTGTCAGAGGTATTGATCAGTAATCTTGGGACTGGTACATATGAATAAAGCAGAAGAAAAGGATAACAAGATGGATGCCAGCAGCCTCCATTTTGTGTCAGTTTTTGGAAATCCTTCTGTGTGTTCAAATCTTATTCTGTGTCCCTGAAGCTAAAAGAAAGTCCTCCACATTCCTAACTCTGTTATCTAGTATCACTGAAACAGATAAGGTGGGCATTGTTAGTCATTTATGACTCTCATTGTATTTCTAAAGACACAGCTGTGTCTATATACATATTAGAGGGGAAGGCGGGTTTCTCTGCAACTTGCTAGCCCACCCAAACTGGCAGAAACTTACAAACACAGACACACTGAGATTATTGGGATTTTTGACTTGTAGAATCTAATAAGGGTTATTATAAATAAACCTAGTTGATTCAAATCACCCATTAAAATATATAATGATATCACACCTTCACTAATAAATATGTAAAGTATAATTAATCCTACATATTAATTAGAATATTGTTTTTATTGTTTTATTAGTGTGGTATACATTTTATTATACATTTTTATTTAATGTGCAATGATAAGAATAAGAATATGATACATATTTACTCTAATTTCAAATTGTATTAACACTTTTAGACATTTAAACATATATTGTCTTATATTATACTCACAATCCAGGTGTAGCTATAAACCATGACATCATCTCATTTAAATTAAATACACCCATCCATTCAATTGGCTAGAAGTTACAGAAACAGGGTGTGAGTCTGAGATAAGATTTGGTTGATAAGTGGATACAGGGGGTGTAGAAAGGGAAGACCGGAGACACCTGTAAAAGACCTGGGAGAGCTGCGACTAGTGGGGTGAGAGATGGGAATGTTTTAGAAACGGGCTGAGTCTCTCTCCGTTTGGGGAGAGCTCAGGAATATGAGGCTTTTAATAGCACATGTTCACTATAACAATAGAAATCTCCATACCCATAGTATTGAGCTAAGTCCCAGGAGTAACTCCCATCACTCAATTCTTCAATGGAAGGAGTCTCAACTGCAAACCAACCTCTGCCGGTAATGTATAAATGTGGTAATTTGTTTCTAGCATAATCTTTTTTTTTATGGATGTCATTAATATATATATTTGGGTAAATTAAACTTAAATCCCACACTTTCTGGGATCTATATGTTTTAGCCTGGTGTTTATCTGTCATCCTTTCTGCAGAAGGAAGCCAGAGGAATATCCTATAGATATTAACAAAAGAACCATACGTTCTTATAGTCTAGCTATTTACCCAAATATGTCATATCTAATCTCCAGAGATTATCTAAGATTCTCATTCTTAAAGTCTAAACTAGAATACATACATTATCATTTACCGAGCAGATTAAGAAATAGCCACCTTGAGTAGTGATTGATTTAGTAATATTACCTTACCTAAGCAGAGTATATGTTGGTAATTTGTAGGTAATTATGGTGTACTATCATTAACCATTTTAAATACTAATCATTAACATTGTAAGTTGTATCCAAATAAAATGCATGGCCATCTTACGGTCAGAAACGTACTGCATAGTAAATTCTACATGCATGTTGATATAGGCACAGAGCTTCATAATTCATGTTTTGTCCTACTTACTTATGTTATAAGTCCTACATGTGAATTATGATTAACATCTATTGATATGGTATTTTGTGGTTATGCTATTTTGCTTACCGTTTGATCTTTATTCTATGTTCAATAAATTCATTATTATTTTATTAATAATTGTTGCATTGTATTTACTTTTGTAAAAACGTCATCCAAACTCTCACATACATAACGAATTCTTGATATGGGTATTTTTAGTCGGACCCATATATATGAATCATCAATTTTCATATTTTTATGATTCATAATTAATAACTCATATTCATATTTTTATGGTTATTAATAATCCGACAATTTCGACTCACCTCCATGGATGAAGTACACAAACACTGTACTCAAATTATAGAGTATAGTGTATAGTGATTTCTGAGGATCTAGAAAGACCTGTTAACTTACCTTACGTTTCGTACATAAAAATAATTACAGTCCATATATGCATTTATTATCTTTTAGAAGATGGCCTACTAAAGGGGCAGTTTGGTTACCAAAGGCCCAAAATTATATTTTTCCTCCCTGGAATAAGTCATTGCTCAGCTTTTAAGTTGAACATTGTGTTGGATTCATCAGAGGCAAATTTAAAGAATAGCTATAATACATGTGTGTTCAGGTGTAAAATAAGGCATTCATTTGTATAAAACATGTACAGGATATGTAACTCGATCTTGGAATAAAACAGAAATATATTTGAAAATATATACTAGATGCATACAACAGATTTATACAACTCAAATATCAAATATAATAGTTCCAGTGCTGTTTGTAAAATTGTTCATATATTAAATCTAAACACTTCATTTTTAAAGATTGAAAAATACAACAAACAAAAGTCTGAAAAAGGTCACAAATTTTACAATAAATTATATAGGAGACAGATACATTTTTTGCATTCAATATAATTCCAAACTGACATTTGTTGTTCCCCAAGTACTATATTATTTAGATTGAAAAATGTCTTCATATTCCATTTTATCCCTGATTTATTTTACTCTAAACTTCAAATGTGTTCCTAAATGTCAGTTCCAGTAAAAATACCTTATTAAAGCCTGGCTATCATCCTAAACAGATTAATTAAAACTATTTAAATTCATTCAATCAGAAATGTTCTCAATGTTAACTGTTTGAGCACTCCTCTTGTCACTTGTATTGTTCTTGAGGTTTTTGTTCCCATCCTTCTCTTACCAACACATGAGCTTCCTTATAATTGTAGTGTCATTGAAATTAGATCTTCTAAAAGTAACATTATCTTCCTTGTGCATGTGCTTACAGAAAGTCTGATCTTCTGTTACATGACTAATTGCTTTCATTTCCATTAAAAGTTCCTTAACACCTTCGAAACAAAGGACGTGTCAGGCACGTCCTGCGGTGAATCAAGCGGTTTTCGCGATCAACGATCACGAAAACCATTTTAACGGTGCTGGTCTATTGCCTCGATATCGAGGTAATAGCCAGCACCGAAATTTCTTTTCTGGGGCCCCCACGATCACTCCACGGAGTGATCGTGGGAGCCATATTGACGGAGCAGCATACTCTGTCAATATGGCTATGCCCTCTGGCGGTCTGAACTTCGGAATTGAAAGTAACTTCACTTCCGTCGCTCTGAATATGCCAATTGACTTCCCCTAGTGGTAGTTAAGTAGCATAGCAATGGAAAAAATTTAAAATAAATATTTAATTAACTAAAAACTGGTTATATAGTTAGATTAGCCTATAGGGTTAAAATTAAATATTTTTAGCATAAGGGATAGGGTTAAAATTAAATTAAAATTAAAATATATTAAGGGATAGCATAAGGGTGAGAGTTGGGGTTAAATTTAGTGTTAAGGTTACATTTGGGGTTGGGGTCAAAAGGTCAATATAGGAAAAAACCATAAAACAATATTTTTGGTTTTTCCCCATAACTCGCAAAAAAATACCTACAAATATGGAAACATGCATATTTCTGAACTCGGGACAACATTTAGAAACTATTTAGCTGGGGTTTTTTGTAATGATTTTATTTGTCTAAATTATATTTTAGGTCAAAGTTAGAAAATATGGGTTTTTAAAATATTTTCATCATATTTTATCATTTTTTTGTAGTAAATTATAAGATATGATGAACATAATGGTATCTAATGAAAGCCCTTCTTATGACGGTAAAAACAACATAATTTGTATGGGTACAGTATCTGAGAAAGAAGAAAATTGCAGCTAAACACAAACACCCCAGAAATGTCAAAACAGCCATTGTCACCAAGGGAAAGTGAAGGTGAAAATGTCTTGTCACTAAGGGGTTAATCTGAACTGTAGAAATAATGCTGAATATTTGTAAAGAATAACCCTCTCTAGCTAAAAATTAGGTGTCTATCTATTTCTCTGTACTGCTTGACCAACATATGTTTTGAAGTTGTTGGTACTCACAGGAAGGAGTATTTGTATTTTCACTCGCTCTATGTCTCTCTTCCTTTTACCTTTCACCAAGCTGGCTGCTGTTTTAAGTAAATAATATGTTCTAAATGTTTGCTGTTTATCCACACAAGTAAAGCCTGATATGCTTCTTCACAATCTGCCAGTGTCTTTTTAGTGCTGCATCTATGATCCCAGTAAATACCGTATTTGCTTGATTATAAGACGAGGTTATTTTCAGAATTTTTTTTCTGAAAAATCCCCCTCGTCTTATAATCGAGGTAGTCTTATAATCTGACTACAAATCGAGGTCAGATTATAAGACATGGATCCAGGTCCCCAGCAGAGCTGCAGGGGACCTGGATCCCCCTCTCTAACAGCAGGGGATGTGTGCGCGATGAGCGCAGACTCCCCCTGCTGCCGCCCGGCACGACCGCCGGGGATAATGAAACAGGTGAGGGGGAGGGAGGGGGGTGGAGGGAGGGAGGGGGGAACCAGAGCAACAAGGGAGGGCGGACCAGAGCAACAAGGGGAGGGAGGGAGAGGGGACCAGAGCAACAAGGGGAGGGAGGGAGGGGGGAACCAGAGCAACGAGGGAGGGGGGAACCAGAGCAACAAGGGGAGGGAGGGGGAACAGAGACAAGGGGAGGGATGGGGGGGAAGAGACAGAGACAAGGGGATGGAGGGTGGGGAAGAGAGAAAAAAGGGAGGGGGAAGAGACAAGGGGAGTGAGGGGAGAGACAAAGGGAGGGGGAGAGAGAGAAAGCTGGGGGCAAGGGAAAGAGGGAGGCCGCATTGGCACATAAAAGGAAATAAAAACAAGAAATGCATTTTTTGATATCATTTTTTATTAAAAAAGCAATTTACATGTGAATATATACAAGTTGAACTTTTTTCCTATAGGGTAGTCTTATATTCAGGCTTTTAGTTTTTTTCCTAATGGAATATCCAAAGTTTGGGGGGTCGTCTTATAATCAGGGTCATCTTATAATTGAGCAAATATGGTGAGTGAGGAAACAAGAGCTGCATTAAATTTACTGAAATATGGCAAGTGGTTCAGATGTGAAGTTTGCAAAAGCAAAGCTCAACAATACCAACTACCAGCTGTGGAAATTTAATCTTGAAATGCTGTTATCCAAAGATAACTTGTGGCAGGTATTGGATACAAACAGACCCACTGACAACCCTGAAGAATGGGACAAAAAGAACAGGCAAGCAAAAGCTGTTATCAGCCTGTTAGTGGAGGATGATCAACTCATTCATGTAAGAAAAGAAAACACAGCTAAAGGTATGTGGACTGCATTACAAAAACTGCATGAGCATTCAAACTTAAACAGTAAACTATATCTGCTGCGCAAACTGTATAAGATGAGGCTGGATAAAGGCCAGGACATGCACGAACATGTGAATGCTATGCTAGAGATTGTGGAACAGCTATGTGCAATAGGTGATGAAATGAAAGACAATCATATAGTAGCATTATTACTATGCAGCCTTCCAGAGTCATATGGTACCCTTATAAATGCTCCAGAAACTAGACCAGAGCAGGAACTAACAATAGAATATGCTAAAGGAAAATTAATTGATGAATACATCAGAAGAAAGGAAAATATGAATATTGAAGAGAATGAGAGAACAGAAATAGTTCTAAAGGTGCATGAAGGCACAAGACAAAGCAATGAAACCAGGGTATGTTTTCGGTGCAAAAAGGCTGGTCACCTGGAAAAGAACTGCTTAATCTGGAAAGCAGAAAAGGAAAGCCACTCACAAGGGAAAGAGTTAAAACAGCCACAAAGGAAACTGCAGGTGCATCATGGAGTGGTACCTTTAAAGTAACTCAGAATAGCACATCACATGGATGGTGCATTGACTCAGGGGCAACACATCACATGACAAGTGATGAAATGTTTTTTTACAGAAATTGATTAAAGTGCAAAAGACAAAGTCTTCCTAGCAAATGGTGAAAGTATTACACCGAAAGGTAACGGTCAAGGGTTCCTGAATTGCATCACACCATCAGGGGTAAGCAAAGCATCATTGTAAAGAATGTTCTGTATGTTCCAAGCCAAGAAGGAAGCCTCCTATCAGTGAAAACCCCTGCTAAAAATGGACTCAAAGTTCAGTTCCGAGGCAATGAATGCACAATTCGAAACAGAAAACAAATCCTAGCAAAAGGAATGTTGAATGAACACCTGTACAAACTCATCACTGCAAGCAAACAAGCCAAAGCAACAACTCATAATGTACATGACAAGTGTATTCACCTGTGGCACAGAAGATTGGGGCATCGAAACCCAGAAGCTATAAAGGATTTTACAAAGGGAGGTCTATCAGAATATATGACAATTTTGCCTTGCCACCCACTCATTAAGTGCACGTGTTGTATCACAGTAAAGGCCACATGTACTCCACTTCCACAGACCAGTCAAAGAAAGACCGCTCAACCCATGGAACTCATACACAGTGACGTGTGTGGACCAATGAAAACCCCCACACCCAGCCGGAACCGATATTTACTGACCTTCATTGACGATTATTCCAGATACACAACAACATATCTGCTGAAGCACAAAAGTGAGACATCAGAGAGGCTTAAAGAATTTGTAGCAACAAATTTCAAAGGAAACCAGGAATAATACACACTGACAATGGAGGAGAATATATGGGAAAGGAAGTGGAATCTTATCTAAAGAAATAAGGTATTGTTCACCAAACAACTGTACCATACACTCCTGAACAAAATGGTGTAGCAGAAAGAAAAAAACGCACTCACAGAAATGGCCAGATGCATGCTTTCAGATGCCAACTTACCTAACAAGTACTGGGGAGAAGCAATAATAACAAACATACCTACAGAACAGGCTACCATCAAAAACCATTGAAAGTACCCCATACAAAATGTGGAATGTATCAAAATCCAGTACATATGAGAGTGTTCGGCTGTAAAGCATATGCCCATGTTCCAAGTGAGAAACGTTCCAAGTTGGAGAACAAAGCCATAGAAGGCATTCTGGTGGGCTACAGTGAACAAAGTAGTAGTCGCAATGTTTATATTGATGTGTACGATTTTTATTTAAAGGTACTGTTTCGCCTGTGGCATGGTATGAAAATTACACAATTCCCATTGAAAAACAGTTCATTTGCATACCGTGCCACAGGTGATGAAATAAGCAGGAAGCTCCCCAGACACATTTTCTTCTAATGTATCCATCTTATTTTTGCAAACATTAATATAGATCATTTTTTATGCTCTACATGCACAGGAAAAACAAGGTTCAGGTGATCCAGTCCCTTTAACCCCCTTCGTAACGCATGGTGCTTTCGTTCCTGACAACATGGCACCAAAACGCCTAGTTCTCTTCCTGGCCACCGATCGTAAGGTGAGCGGTAGCCAGGAACACAATGGCAGAGATTAAGAGACCCTGTGGGTCCCTGCCAAAAAATTGTGAGACCTCCTGACAGAGATATGCCCAAGCCCGCAAGTTCAGGCCAGATACATTTAGTGGCCTTATCTAATAGGTAAGATCCCTCTGCATGTCCCCATCATGGGGAGCCGCAATGATCTGTTTAACGCTGGATATTCTATGCCGCCCTAGCGTATTTTAGGACCACTAAAATTAGGACAGCGTAGAACGTCCTAGCATCGGGAAGGGGTTAATGGCAGCTGCTAAAACATTTAAAGCAAGAGCTCTGCCAGTAATAGAGAAAAAACAAAGTGAAATCCAACTTAAGTTTTGACCCCAGGACACTTTATGTTAAATAAATGTCATACTTCTTCAAAAAGTAGGTTCCTGCTAAATAATGGTTTGCCAAATACCGGCAAAAACTTCTATCAAAATAGTAAAAGTACAAGAATATGCGGCACACCCAGCAAATTAAAACATACACATTTATTTAGTACATTAAAATATACAGCAAAACAAACCAATGTGTATAGGGCTACAGCAACATTGCAGATGCAAATGAGTATATAGATAGTACCAATGCAACTGTAGTGATATCAAATATGTTATCCTCCGGAAGAGGGCTTCTATGCCAAAACGCTGAGGTCTTGCTTTTTTCTGTTTACCCTTGTCTCTGTTCAGTAAGTCTTAACTGCTTTATTTATGTGGATGGCATATTTGTATCACTACAGTTGCATTGGTAGTTTCTATATACAAATTTGCAGCTGCAATGTTGTTGTTGTCCTATACACATTGGTTAGTTTTTGCTGTATATATGTTTTAATGTACTATTGTAATTTTCTTGGGTGTGTCACTTTTTGTTGTACTTTTTGAATCAAACCTCAGGGTCATTGATTCAATTACCGGCAGGGCCAACTCAGTGTTTTATAATCCTATAAATAATTAACAGCAAGTTAAATAACAATAGTGTCTATTATCAGCTGCTTGTTTGATTAAGTTCAAGAGAATTATCTTTTATAGAAAACTGCTATATAAAAGCTAGTTATTTTTATAATGTGACCAGATAGGAATCTGTTGAGTATTGTAAGTGAAAATATACAACCCCAAGGGGTAGCAGAGATTGATATACGATGAGTAAATAATTCAATTATATAGTAATGTAATTGCAGAATCAGTGATGTACTGTCATTTTAATGGAAAGCAAATATTGTAACATATGGTACACAGATACTGAAAAGAAAATGATTAGTAAAACAGCTACATTAAATAAAATAATAAATAGTAAAATTGTAATCTACCTTTAAGATTTCTCTTTGGAATATTCTAAAAAGAGTAATTTGTTCAGTGCACAGTTAGATGAACGGAAGGTGGCAAAGTCTTCAATTTCCCCTCCAAACTGTGAGTAATCTCCAGGAAAGTAAGGAAACTCCCTAGTCAATTCTGCCAGGCTGAGATTGAAATAATTTGATGGATACCGGGACAGAGACACTGTAAGTGAGACAGCAGGTAACCAAATATTTGCAGAGCTCAAATGAACACACAGAAAGAGGAATGACCTGGTGAAAATGTTGTCACATTCAAGATACATGTACATGGTTATCTTAGTTCTAATTACTTTTTACTTTTTTTATTGAACAGGCAACATACAAATGGCTGCAATGTGCATTACTGCATCTTACGCTCAGGCCGCAGGAATAAAAGAGCAGGAGTCATTCTTTACTGTAAAGGTGGAAATACAGGCTGATATGAACAATCATATTCTCTGAAGTGAATTGCTTCATATTTTAGTCACAGTATGTTTCCATATCTGGTTGATGCTTCATTTTCCAGTACATAGTGGGGGTTTTTCACATTATTACAGTCTTTTTCCCTGAATCAGTTATTCCACAGAATGTCATAAAGTTTTGCATTGGATAAGTTCTTCAACTGTACCTGGTATTGTACTTAATTAATATTTCTGGGCAACAAACATAGTTCCTATTAAAACTGTCAAGTTTTAGTTTTATCTACAGATATATACTGATTTAACTACTTCCTAAAAGCATGATTAGAGAGACTTTAGCAGTTTTTTTTAAAAGTCTGTCATGATGGAGCCTCTCTGATTGACAGGGTCGAAATTACTGAACCTAGAACCTAACTGACACAGTGGAATGTTATGTAGTGTAACTATTTCACAATGTGTGACAAAAAGGCCTCATCGCTATGATCATGGAATATTAAACATATCAAGCAATAGTTTTATTTCTGCCATATAAATATTTACTTTTTTACTTCCACTTTCATATGGATGCCTTTATAAGTTTGTTTACTCACATGTTGTTAATTCACAATCTCTTTAAACTAATTGTATTTTCTGGGTGCAATCAGCGCCGGTTCAAGGATTTTCGTCTACACAGGCGAAGGTACATTTTGGTGCCCCCCTCCTCTGACCCGCCACGACTCCCATACTACTAACCCTCCATATATTTTATATATATAAAAGTATAATGTATAGTGTGGAAAACAAATACATCTAAATATTCAACTCGCATGCTCTAAATTTGTCACACATTGACACCCTAACACACATTGAAACCCTTAAACACAAAGGCACCCTTGCAGTCACACACAGAGACACACTTACCACTTACACACACACCCTTACACAGACACAGTGACACACACCCTTACACAGACACAGTGACACACATACACCCTTATATAGTGACACACTTACACACACACCCTTACACTGACAGTGACACACACCCTTACACAGAAAGTGACACACTTACACACACACACAGTGACACACAAAACCTGAGACACTATTTTGCCACTCAATATGCCAGTATTTAGCCACTCAATATGCCATTTAATATGCCAATATTTTGCCCCTCAATATGTCAGGATTTTTCCCCTCAATATGCCAGGATTTTGCCACTCAATATGCCAGGATTTTGCACCTCCATATGCCAGGATTGTGACACTCTATTGCCACTTAATATGCCAGGATATTGCCAATTAATATGCCAGGGTATTGCCACTTAATATGCCAGGGTATTGCCACTTAATATGCCAGGGTATTGCCAATAATTATGCCAGGGTATTGCCAATAATTATGCCAGGGTATTGTCAATAATTATGCCAGGGTTTTGCCACTTAATATGCCAGGATATTGCCAGTTAATATGCCAGGATATTGCCCCTCAGTATGCTCGTTATGCCACCCTCCTCCCCTCTTCCCCAGCCAGTACTTAGGTCCTTGCTGCTGTCTCCCGGTGCAGGTCCATGGCTGTGAGGGAAGCGTTGTGCGCTCCCCTCCAGCCGCGCGGATCAATAAAGTTTGTTCAAACTTTTTTTTTCAACAAACTTTGATCCGCTCGGCTGGAGGGGAGTGAACAACGCTTCCCTCACAGCCACAGACCTGCACCAGGGGCAGGAACAAGAAGGTAAGTAAACAGGCCGGGGGCGCGGACGATTCCCCCCCCCCCCCCTTGGGGCGCCATGCCTTACGGGCCCTGGGTGCAATTAATATAGGTAGATCAATGTGTATTATTTATGCCTTGGCTATGGATTACAGTTTAATTAATAATGATAATCAGCATTTTCTGAGGGGGTGTTCAGGCATTTTTTGCCCAGCAGCATATTCAAATCGACACAAGTGTTTTTATTTATTATTGATGCTATGTCAATTTCTATGACAATTTCGAGAGTGGGAGATTAATTGAGATGGTTAGGACATGAAGCATCATGGAGGCCTAAATCAATTTATAGGTTTGGGAACCTGAAGGTATGTATTGTTTTCTTTTTTTTCTATTTAGTTTTAGTCGTAGAATAATATAATAGTTTAGGATATAAATGGACTCAAATTCAAATGAAGCCTAACCCCAATACCAGCCAGAAAAATTATTGCACTTAATATTCTTGGCATTGGGGTAGTTCTTGCTCTTCTTGCCATTTTATTAGTTAAGTTAGCAATTTTTATATTGTAAATGCTGATAATATTACTGTCTTACATTTTATTTCTGACTACCCTTGTTTGTTAAGTCACTTTGCTTTTAGTATGCTTATGTGTATGTCTTTTTTTTGCAGACAAAGCTGTATAGCTAGCCCTGTGGAATACTGTCACCATCCCCCAGGAGCTTGGTTATTGAATGTTTGACACAAACATAGTTAGTTATTACCATAACCCTACATGCATCTATTTTAGTTAGATCTGTGGCCCAGTGGTATACATTTTAACTAATGAGTATTGCAGTATATATTGATTTTTTTATTGGACAAATTATTTTTAAAATACATTTTATAGATGAACTTTAAAGAGGTACCTCCTCCTTTTATCAATGCCAAAGCAATAATGATAAACTAGATAAACATGATTTGAATGTAAACAACACGCACATGAAAAATGATAACATATGAAAATTACCATTTAATAGTATAAGAATTGTATGGCTGTGTTGTCTGTATCCATCAATTTAGAAAACATAAATATATATATTAGTTACATGATGTTGTATTAATATGTTACATATCCTAGCTCAATGATTATATCTACATAAACATTATTTTTCAAAACATCGTATTTTTTAAACCATTTTTCTCATCTGCGTTTTGCTGTTTGGAATTTCTGTATATGTTCTTCCTTTGGTATAGTTTGTGGCTGATTTCATCAATGCAGAAAATACATTTTATATTTTAACAATATTTTAACTGTTTTTTCATGAATGTATAATTTTTTTATATTTTTTTTTTCTTATTTGAATGTCCCAAACTTTATATGCTTGGTGTATACAAGACTTTTCCAAAGAAAACTATAACTTGCAGGAATTGCTTAGTATATGAACAATAGGAAGCCATTAGGTCTTTTGTAAATAATGCAGTTGAAGATTAAACTTAATTGAAGCAGAAGACTTAGTGTTAGCACCCACCTAACACTATTGGAATACTCTGATGCTGTTCTTGGAAAAACTAAATCTCCTTATTTGCCGGGATCCTCAGATGCTTCATAAGGGGAACCAAGCTGGACATGGGGTTAGGGGAGAGGATAATCCTCAGGTGCTTCAGGGAGAGAGGATAAGGGAACATATATACATATACACAAACAAACATGCAGGAACTGACCTAATACTCTTAGTCTAAACAGTAAGGATTAGGTTAATTATGGCCATAACGTTAAGCTTGCCAACCACGTCAAGGTACCTCACAATAAGGCAAGTCTCAACACTAAAACTGAATAGCAAACTAATAACAATACACAGAAATACAAACAGAGAAATTACCTGCAGAGCTGAAGGAAGCAAACAGAGTAAATGGGTGTGGTTGCATTTATAGTGGAACTAAGCAAGAGAAAACTGAGAAAACCTGGAAAGGAGCAATAGAATAACAGAGAGACAGAAAAACAGAAATGGATCAGAGCAGAACCTAAAGTAACAGGAACATGAGATTTTAACAGATCTGAGACAGGGCTGAGAAATACAGGGAATCAGGATACAGGGCATAAGAGCAGACTTAGCCTACAATTACATGAGCAACCTCCGGAGGCGACCAGCACTACATTACATTACATTAACATTTATTTGTACAGCGCCACCAATTCTCGAAGCGCTTGGTACAGAGCAAAGAAAGGAACTACATACTAATTTAGACAAACTAGTACAGACTGGTACATGAGGTAGAGAACCCTGCTCGTAAGCTTACAATCTAGAGGGAATGGGGTCCATGACACAATTAAGGGATTGAAGAGGTCAGAGGGATTGAAGTTGTAGTAACAGTAGAGTGTATGGGAGGCATTAGGTGGGATAGGTCAAAGAGGGAATGTGTGTTCCAGCTAGGTTGGGTAGTAAGCCTCTCTAAAGAGATGAGTTTTGAGGGACTTTTTAAAGTTTGAAAACGAGGGAGAGAGCTGGATGCTCCGGGGAAGGGAGTTCCAGAGAGAGGGGGCAGCTCGGGCGAAATCTTGGAGACGCGAGTGAGAAGTGGTGATGAGATTAGAAGAGAGTGTTAACCCCTGTGAGGAGCGCAAAGGTCGTGCAGGGAAGTAGCGGTTAACAAGGGAGGAAATGTACGTAGGAGCAGAGGAGTGGAGGGCTTTGTAGGTTAATGACAGAATTTTAAATTTTATCCTCGAGCAGACGGGAAGCCAGTGGAGGGCGTTGCAGAGAGGAGCCGCCGAATCAGACCGACGTGCAAGAAAGATGAGTCTGGCAGCCGCATTTTGGATAGACTGTAGGGGAGCCAGACGAACCAGAGGTAGTCCAGTCAGAAGACCGTTACAGTAGTCCAGACGAGAGATTACAAGCGAGTGCACTAGAATTTTGGCGGTCTCTTTGCTGAGGAACAGACGAATGCGTGCAATGTTCCTTAGGTGCAGCCGACAGGATCTGGCCAAGGACTGGATTTGAGGAAGGAAGGAGAGAGCAGAGTCAAAAGTGACCCCAAGACATCGAACACGGTCAGCCGGTACGATCGTAGTATTATCAACGTTGACCGTGAACCCAGGTGTAGGGACCGCGGTTGAGGGAGGGAAGATAATGAGTTCTGTTTTGGAGAGGTTAAGTTTCAGGTAGCGATCAGACATCCAAGCGGAGATGGCTGACAGACACTCAGCTACTCGTGACACTAGAGAGGGAGTGAGGTCAGGGGAGGAGAGGTAGAGATGAGTATCATCCGCGTACAAGTGGTAGTGAAAGCCAAAAGAGCGGATGAGTTCTCCCAGAGAGGTAGCGTAGAGGGAAAACAACAGCGGTCCAAGGACCGATCCTTGTGGAACACCAACAGAGAGCGGAACAGGTGACGATGTCGCTCCAGCAAACGACACCGAATAGGAGCGCTCAGATAAGTATGACTCGATCCAAGAGAGTGCCACACCACTTAAGCCAAGCGAGGATAATGTTTTCAGAAGGAGGCGGTGGTCAACGGTGTCAAAGGCAGCAGAGAGATCTAAGAGGATCATCACCGAGAAGTGGCCTTTAGATTTGGCAGCAAGGAGGTCATTTGATACTCTAGTAAGGGCTGTTTCAGTAGAGTGTAAGGGTCTAAAGCCAGATTGAAAAGGGTCAAGTAGGTTATTGTGAGTCAGAAAGTCTGTCAGTCTCGAGTGCACCGTTTTCTCCAGCAACTTGGACACGAAGGGGAGAAGGGATATAGGACGGTAGTTAGATGGAAGAGTAGGGTCGAGGGAAGATTTTTTCAATACAGATACGATTTGGGCTTGCTTGAAGGTTGACGGTACTATTCCAGAGGACAGGGAGAGGTTGATGAGATGGGTTAGAGTTGGACAAAGTAGAGGGGAAAGAGAGGATACAAGGTGAGATGGGATGGGATCAAGCGCACAAGTAGTAGATTTCGAGGAGGAGAGCAGATCGTCAACCTCTTTCTCAGCTACAGGTTAGAAGATATTCAGAGTGGGTTTGGGGGATGGGAACGAGGCAGGAGGTAGTTGAAGCACGTCACGGGAGGTGAAGTTACTCCTGATAGCGTCGATTTTGTTCTTGAAGTGAGAGGCAAGGTCTTGGGCCGTAAGAGCGGAGCAGGGCGGAGGAGCAGGTGGGCAGAGGAGAGCATTAGATGTTGAGAATAGACGTTTGGGATTCGATGAGTGGGTGGATATTAAGGTAGAGAAGTAGTGTTGCTTGGACTGAGCGAGAGCAGAGTTGTAGGAGCACAGCATGAATTTGTAGTGAAGGAAATCCTCCTTGCAACGTGATTTCCTAAAATGCCGCTCAGACGTGCGAGCACATTTTTGGAGGTATCGTGTTTGCTCAGTGTGCCACGGTTTTGGTTTGGCAACAACAGGGGCAATGTTGTCAAGGGTTGAGGTGAGGATACTGTTATAAGAGTTAGCTGCTTTCTCTGGACATGAGGTTGATTCTAAGGAGGGGAGGGAGGTTTGAAGAGCAGTGGTAAGTAGCGGGACGGTGGAGTTAGATAGCAGTCTTTTGAATTCGGCCGGGGGGAGATGTGCAGTAGTCGACTGAGGTATAGTGGCATAGAAGGTAAGGAGGTGGTGGTCAGATAGGGGGAAAGGTGAATGGGAAAAGTTAGAGATGGCACAAGATTTAGTGAATACTAGGTCGAGTGAGTGACCAACAGTGTGGGTTGGAAAGTTGGTCCACTGGGAGAGGCCAAAGGTAGAGGTGAGGGAAAGGAGTTTTGAAGTAGCAGGAGAGTTGGTTAGGTCAAGTGGAATGTTAAAGTCTCCCAGGATGAGACATGGTACATCAGTTAGAAGAAAGTTGGGGAGCCCCGCAGAGAAGTTGTCAAAAAACTGGGAAGCAGGCCCCGGGGGCCGATAGACAACGGCAACACGAAGGGATAGAGGGAAGAAAAGACGAATAGCGTGCACTTCGAATGATGAAAATGAAAGGGAAGGGGCTGATAGTAGTGGCTGGAAGGAGCAATTTGCAGATGGGAGGATGCCAACACCTCCACCCTTTTTGTCCCCAGGTCTTGGGGTGTGCACTACTGCTTTGCTGGATAACATCTTTAAGGGAATAGAAGTTATCACACGTACAGATTCCCTGGTCATATGTCACGGAGTGCTCACAGGTAGGGGCTACTCTGGAACAGGGCAGGATCCAGACTGTAGCCGGATTGGGAAGGTGCCACACTGGGGGAGTACCAGTCGGTGGCAAGCAAAAGAAGGGTTGCCACTCTGTGGGGGATACCACTATGTGGCCGAGCTAGAGAGGGGTGCCACTCTGTGGGGGATACCACTATGGGGCCAAGCTAGAGAGGGGTGCCACTCTGTGGGGGATACCACTATGTGGCTGAGCGAGAGAGGGATGGACAAGGTACAGGTATGCAAAACAAAGGTAGGAACAAGCATAGGCAATAAGCAAGACCAGAGAGGAAAGCAAAAGCAGGAGCAAGCATAGGAAATAAACAAGCAAGCAAAGCAAAAGTATACTGAAATCACAGCTTGAATGAGTCTACAAACTGGGTGAGGCCTTACACATCCAATGAAAGCCCTTCTTATGACGATAAAAACAACATATCATTTGTGTGGGTACAGTTTGTGAGAGAGAAGAAAATTACAGCTAAACACAAACACCCCAGAAATGTAAAAACAGCCCTTGTCACCAAGGGAAGGTCAAAACGTCTTGTCACTAAGGGGTAAATAGGGTTGGACTATTAGACTAATGGTTTCCTTCTAAACGAGTGCTCATTTTATTATTGGTGCTAAGTTTGGAAAGACAATTAAGAAACCTATACATGTATTACTATGTAAATTAGCAGTGGTCACACTTTAAAAAACAATCTTTAAAATATGTTTATTTTATATTTTAAGAAAGAAACAAATTGTTATATGTTCTTAATACAGTCACCAGCACAGATTTCTGACCAGTTCTTAATTCCGTTGTTTTGTATGTAAAGTACTGCATTAATCTACGCATTACTATCTACAGCCGCTCATCTATAGCAATTCACATCTTACTTTACATTGATATCATATTTCATAAAAGGTCATTTACAGTTTCAGCGCTAATAAGCCTTTTTTGAAGCTGCTATTAATCAATGTGCTTTAAGTGATTATCTCTAGAATTTTAATCATCCTTTTTCTATTAAACAATACATGGTCTCTTATTCTTACTCTTGGACAAAGTAGACATTTTCCGTTAATATACATGTATTTTTTAAAAAAATCATACAACTGAAGGTTATTTAACATTTCTTTCCCCAAGTCGGATTTTAAAAAAATTGAAAAATGAAACTGGAAAAAAAATCTAAATGAAATAATGAATGACTAAAGGGGTTATTCACTAAAATGTTCATCTCACCTTAACTCCCCTCATCTCACCTCACCTCAGTTCACCTGCAACTCACCTTTTAGTGAGTAGTCCCTCAAGAGAGACATTTAAACAGCCAATAAAAGGTTCACTATTATATTTATGGCATCTGTAAAGCAAATCAGATATCTTTGATGTATACATAGTGGATTTGTTTGTTTAGGGATTATTTTTTGTAATCTTTTACAGTTTTAGTAAATTCTAGGATGATGACCTGTAAGGACCTGGAGACATTGGACTACTTAGACTTACTTACACTTCATATAATTGCACTACATTCACCTGTACTAAACACTTACTTTAAATACTAGGCAGTACTACTTGTGTTGCTATTGCAATTATATACTAATGAGTAATTAATAAATGGCATAGGTATTTGACTATTGGGATCAATATGTATATTTTTATAGACTGGCACAAACTATAAAAATATAGTAGCTTATGTTTCAGACTATAAGGGGAGAGTTGCAGTAATCAGGGATACAAATCTCCACTAGACATTTCAAGTCATGGTGTTTGTATGAGTCAGGATTCTTCACCTTTAATTCAGGATTGAGTGGCCCTGCTTGCCCCTGTGATCCACAATCACAATGTATGTAAAAGAAAAACAAACCCATGCATTTGCAAGTTAATGTTGCTGTCACATGTTTCTAAGTAGAAATGGAATTAAAGGTAAGCTGTTCAATAATAATTTCAAAACTGGTTTACTAGTTATTTAAAATGTCTTGAGATATACTTTTATGTTGTTTGTTTAGACTCCAAGCTCAGTATTTTCAAATTCTATTTGCACGATATACTCCTTGTGCTTCATTGTAAAATAATGATAGCTCCCTCACACAAAATCACCTCTGCTGCACATATGTACATAGTCAATGCTATGGTCTGAATACAGACTAATACAAATAGTAGCCATGGGTGCAAATTTCAGTCAGATATAGAAACGAAAATTATAGCAGCAGTCTATGGTCGGTTTCAAAACCACCCACCCCTACATTCTGCAACTGTATAAAAAAAAAAACGGCTACATAGAATATATTAGACTTGCAATGACAATATGATTGCTGAGAAGGATGTGAAAGCTCTGTTTATACAATCTCCTAGAATGTAGAGCTGTTAGATGGTAGAAGTCTTTAAGGCAGAAGTAAGTAAGGTGAAAGAAAGATTCATCTGATAGGTTAGTATTAAAAATCCTCTTAAAAATTAGCCTAAAAATGTTGATGAATTCCAGTGATTGGAAACACCCAGAATGAAATGATTAAGGAAGAAATGTATGTCATCTAAGGCGCAGCAACAATATAACAATGTAATATTAGGGTTGAGTCTTCTATGAGGAACAGATACATTTTGTATTTGCTGTTTTATAAGTGATTGCTACTTATTATGGGTGATAAAGAAACATGTAGAACAAAATAGAATCCTAAGGCAATTGAGTTTTGAAAAAAAATTCACATTTGCCATCAGAACACGTCAGGAAATTAGCTCCAAAACACTAAATAAAAGTGATGAAACAGAAATAATTTAATTTCCAAAATGTAGAAGAAAAAAAAAATCAATTACTATTTAACAAATAAAATTGTCATACCAGGTCTGTGTGCCACATACTTAAATGCTTATTGTTTATTTTGATAATGTTTTTAAGAATACACATTTTCTATATGTTTAGTTCATTATTTCCAATATATGCATTTAAACCATTTACATATACATGATAACACCATTTACAAACATTTCCCCTTACCTGCTTTATATATTGTTATGTTTTCTGCAACTGTGTACAGTACTTGGCTTAGAGGTAGAAAAACCAGATGGTTATAGTTGACCCAGATGGCATGTCGAGTCAATGATATATCGATCCAGAGGAAGGGCACATATATAGGCAGAAAGCCTAAAAAAAACAGTAATCTCTCATCAATACATTCTGACAAGTGCATAATTGGGAATAAGGTTTAGTAGCATATTGCATCTACAGATATTAGGCTCTCGTAATTTAGATGCAGTTTTTTTCTCAACCAAGTTTCAGATCTCTTGAATATATTTTTCAGTTTAATTCAGGTCTGTTGTAAATAAGTGAATAATATGTGTTATCTAAATACACTAAACTAATTCTGAATGAATTTATTATATCTTGATATTGCTTTTATTTGTGGTTACCAGCAAATCTTTGTCTACAAAATATGCATTAAGAAATTATAAGGTCACATTTCAATGAATTAGTCCATATGAGTAACACAGAGCTGAAGCTAGTTTTCTGCACCCAAGGAAGAATACAAAAAAATGGCACCCTCCTTAATATAATTTCATAGCTGTTATTTTGCGGAAAATGAAAAAGGTACAATAAGGTTGATACTGTATAGCTCCCTTATAAGATGTATACAGCTGATTCCATTAGTTAGTAGTTAGCTTAACTTAGATGGTGAAGCTCCCCGCAGTATGTAGTTTATCCAAGTGCAGAACAGCAATGAACCCCAAACTAGCTGTGTAACCACAAGGTGGAATGTCCCTGGAATGGAAGCTGATATTAGCTTTCATATTAAGGCATAATAACAGAGACTTGGGTGTATAACATCTGGCCCTGGGGCCTTGTCTGTCTTAACAGAGTATAATTGCTCAGCCAATCCCATGTTTGAGGTGACTGATCCATAACTTCCGGTAGCAGGGGCAGGGGCTCATCCAACGGTTCTTCCTTAGTATAACAAGAAGGGAAAAAAAGTATTTAAAATGTCTGTTTCTCTCTGTCCTCACTTACCAAATTTCCCATTTGGGATAACAAGGGCCCAACATTTTCCCTCTTTAGCTTTTTTCCATTTCTATACTTATAAACATTTTTGGGGTTAGTTTAACTCTCCTTTGCAATCCTTTTCTCGTTTTTCTAATTTAGCCATTTTAATTGCCCTTTTTCAGGCTTTGTTGGCATCTTTGTATTCTATAAATGATAATGCTGATCCCTTGCTTTTATAATGTTTGGATGCCATTTCTTGTTTTGTATTTCCTGTTTCACGTTACATCAGCCACATTGGTTTTGATTTGTGTCTTTTGCATTTGTTTCCCAAAGGTATATATTGGGATGTATATACTTTTATAATGTGTGCTTAAAGTACTTCCACTTGTCCTCTGTGTTTAATCCAGAAAACAATCCTTCCCAGTCTAAATGTTAAATCGATGCCCTTAGTCCATCAAAGTTGGCCCTTCTAATATTAAGTGTTTTGGTGGCATAGTTATCACTTTGCTTTTATGCATTAATCTAAAAAAAAAAAAAAACATGTTATGGTCACTATCCCCAAATGTTCTCTTACTTGGATGTTTGAGATAAGCTCGTCATTGTTTGTTATTACCAAACCCAGGCATCCATTCTAGTTGGGGTGTCTACTCATTGTGCCATACATTTGTTATTAAGCAGGTTCAGAAACTTGCTGCCTTTAGCAGTACTAGTTGTGCCACAATTCCAATCTATATCTGGGTAATTAAAATCTCCCATGATTAAAACTTTAATCAGTTTTGCAGCCTTTAAAAAAAAAAATCAATAAAAGCAGATCTTCTCCATCAATGCTAATATTTGGTGGCTTGTAGCATACACCTACAAGTAATGTGCGATTCTTTTTAGCGTCTAAGCTAATCTCCACCCACAGTGTCTCCACATCAGTTCCAGTGACATCATGCACACCTTCTTTAATACTGGGATTTAATTTAGGATTTACATATAGACAAATCTCTCCCCCTTTTCTATTTACTCTGTCATTTCTAAAAAGTGAGTAGCCTTGTAAATTAACTGACCAGTCGTGGGTCTCATCCCACCACGTTTCTGTGATTCCGATTAAATCATACTGTTCAGCACTTACCATTATCTCCAGCTCACCCATTGTGTTTGTCAAGCTTCTTGCATTTGATAAAAGACATTTAAGTTTACTACCCATGTTCTGTTTAGTTGACAAACACTTAATGCCCCCAGGTTTAATTGTATGTACCTCCCTATGATCTGTGTTAACCCCACCACTGCTTTCCTCCTCCTTTCCTATAGCTAGACCCACCTTCCAATCTACTCTAGTTACCATTACTTCATTTTGATCTTAGCCCTCCCCCTAGAGCCTAGTTTAAAAGCTCATCTAACTACCCTAATACTGCAGCCCCCTCATCACTGAGATGCAGTCCATCATGTCCATAGAGTCTGTAGATATTGCAAAGTCTGCCTAGTGCTCCAACAACCCAAATCTCACTTTAAGTGGGAGATATTCATTATAAGTGTAAGTTATTCATTATATGTGAAGTGGTTAGCATTTCCTCTCACATGATTCACTATCCATTGTGCAGGGACAATCTAGTGAGTACCACCTGAGTTGCCAAATGTATGTTAAATCTTCAAATATTAGTTTATGCGTTATGTATGTTCAATTGAGCTCTTCTAGCAGGAGAAACTCTAGGATTGTCACCGCAACATGTACTGATTCCAATGTATATTTTCACTACACTATTATTAGTTGGTTAGGTCTAAAATACATGTATACAAACATCCCAAAACTGATCAAACCAAAATCGCTGTTCAGTTGGTACTAGTGAAAAATCATACATTTTACATATAAAAAAAAATAACACACTAATATGCACCTTTATGGTGTTCAGTATTATGGACACATTTACAAATGTCCATCTTCAGATGATCAGATTATACACCAGCATTAGTGACTGTAACAGTCGAAAGCATCATTCAAGTTAATTTCCAAAAAAAATACCAATTACTGCTGTGTGTGTACCTGCCCTAATCACACTGATGAAATCACAAGTCTGAGCAGGCCTTTGATCCCATCACATTAAATTGTGATTATACCAGGGAACAAAGTGACAGTTTTGTAGAATGGTTCTGTCAGTGCAGCACTCTGCCTGATGACATCACTAGGGAAGCAGAAAATCCCATTCAAACACATTGGATTGATTTATATTGGGTCCTGCTGTGGGACAAAAAAATATATATATATTTTTTTTTGTACTCAGATCTTACAACACGTAGATGTCAATCTATATTGTTTTTATTGCTCTTGCGTGTTCTCGGATCATCCTTGCGCCTATTCTCACTCTATTTTCTCTCTTTCTTTATCTTTCTCTCTCTCTTTCCTCCTCTTCTATCTATTCCTTTTCTCTTTCCCTTTCCTCTTTTAATTATTGATTTATTAATACATTTTTCTCCTTTTTCCCCTTATTTTCTCTCTCATTCTGTCTATTATTTGAATTTAATAATTTCACTTTAATAAGAGTGAAAAATATATAGAAACAATTGAGTGCAAAAACAAAACAAACAAGAATTTAAGACTTACTGACATTAGACAGACAAACAAGGGGAAAAAAAAGAAAAGGAAAAGACGCTCTGTGCATCCATGTGATCAATTAAATGCCTCTCTTAGTGATTCGTTCTCTCCCTCCTGCTCCTCTCTTCTTCTTTCTCTGGATAATCAACACATAGAAACATAGAAACATAGAAATGTGTCGGCAGATAAGAACCATTCGGTCCATCTAGTCTGCCCAATTTTTTTTGAGTACTTTTATTAGTCCCCCGTTCCCGGTCTTATAGCTGGGTAGCCTTGTGTCTATCCCACGCATGCTTAAAAACGTACTAAATTATTCTTTTTAGACAATTTATGATGTTGACTTATTTCCCCCTCTGGATTAGTTTTCAATCCCGATAGGATATTAAAGGATGCATCAGTAAAAAAAAAAAGAAATCAAAGGAAACACATGTGGGTGAGCGAACCGCCAGGCGGAGTGTCAGGACATCAAACCAATTCATATACTTTTTTATTGCGATTTGTATTAATGCAGAATTTAGTGTTATCTTGTCAGCCTGTGCAGGGCCCAGTAATTATCTTTTCTAATTTATATCTTCCCTATCGAGACTCTTTAGGCATATTTCCCACTGATCTTTTTTCTTATAGGCCATATGACTAATCCAACTAAGTCCTTTTTCTAATGTCAACTGTGATTTAATCTGATTTTCCAATTGTTCTTTCAGAATATAAGAAGTTTGTTTCCAAGTTAAAATCTTTACCGCGACCATTATATGAATTATCAATGCTTGCTGCTGGCAGGTCATTTTAGGCCATTTCAAATGTAGCAGTCCCACCTCTATTTTTTTTTCTCAATTAAGCCCTGTACTCCTTTGTATTATATCAAAAGCTGTCTCCCATAATTTCTTAATTCTATCACATCCCCACCACATGTGGATGTAGGTACCTGTCATCGAACCACAGCCCCAACATTTGTCCACGTACCTTTCATTCATTAAGGCCATTCTTGTAGGGGTCATATACCATCGGTTAGTTAGTTTGAAAAAGGTTTCTACTAATGTGAGATTGTGAGTATTTTTGTTGACTAATATGATGGCTTTATTCCATTCTTCAGTGTCTATTTATATATTAAGTTATTTTTCCCATATTATTATCAGTTTTGCTCTTTCTTTTTCCTCAAAGGTTGTTGTCACTTTTTTACACTTTGAGAAGGGATTTTAAATCTTATTGTGAGAGAATACTGCTTCTATTGCCTTTATTTTATCCTCCTCCTTTTCTATATGTAGGTATTGCTATAAAAAAAACTTTTTATCCTTAAATAGTTACAAATTAGATTTTTGGGGAGTGCATATTGTTCTGCCAAAACAGGGAATGGTTTTATATTCAGCCCATCTAACATATCCTTGGTTTTTACTGAGCGCAACTCTCCCCAGTTTGACAATGAAATATCCGATAAACTGTATTTTATGCTATCCAGAGGTTCTCTTCCTGGTATTTTATTCTTTAAACCAATCTTTTTTAATATTTTATACCAACTAGAAACTATATCTTCCAATATTTTGTTCTTATCCTTCTTGTGTTTTATGATGTTATCAGTATTTATATTCCATATAACCCTATCTAAGTTTTTAAATTTGACTGATTCTTTTTCTAATTTGTACCATGGTTCCACTTCTACTCCTTTTTATCTGCATGATATAAATATGGTAGATTGTTGCTGCTTCTGCCTCCTGTGCTATAAGAGGGCAGCTCAATCCTCCTTCCTGTATTTTTTTGGAGATTTGCTTCATTCCTATGAGTGGGGTTTTGCCCTGCCAAATAAAGTATTTGAACCTGGTGTGAATCATCTGGAGCCAACTAGTGGGAATTTGAAGTGGGACCATTCGCATTAAATACGTCCACTTAGTAATTATATATGATTTTACAATATTTATTTTACCCCACCATAAAATAAAAAGGTTCTGACAATTTTTCATATCTTTATTAGTTGATCTCATTATGCTCAAGCAATTTATCTCCATTAATCTATCTATGTTTGGAGGTATTATCATTTCCCAGATACACACAATATTTCCTAGTGCAGTCAAAGTGAAAGTCAGATTGTATATATTGTTTAATCTCCTTATCAACATTTAGAGTTAGAGCTATTGTTTTTTGTGGATTCAGTTTGTAGTTTGATACCCTGCTATATGAGTCTATTTGTTCCATAAGATGTGGTAAGGAACTATTGGGACAAGACAGGGTCACCAAAATATCGTCCGCATATAACGACAGTTTATACTCTTCTTCGCCACTAGGATATCCTTTTATTAGGCAATTTTTCCTGATGTTTATAGCCAAAGGCTCTAAGGCCATGATGTATAATATTGGGGAGAGGGGGCAGCCCTGTCTAGTGCCATTCCTCAAACTAAACCATTTTGAGCATAAATCTATCCTCACCACCATTGCTGATAGATCTCCATACAAAGATCTTATAGCCTCCAGCATCCATCCATCCAGACCAAACGATCACAATGTTGAAACATATTTCCCCATCCGACCCTGTCAAAGGCCTTTTCTGCATCCAACGACAGGGTCAGAATGGGGATGTTCCCCCTCCTTGCTCCGTCCAGTATGTCAATTATATGTCTGATGTTATGGGAGGGTAACCGTCCCGGGACGAACCCTAGTTGGTTAGGGTGTATAATGTCCGGGATCACCAGCGTCATCCTCTCGGCGAGTATAGATGCAAATATTTTTAGATCTACATTTATAAGGAAGATTGGTCTGTAATATGCCACTCCTCTTGAGTCTTTTTCCGGCTTTAGTATAGGAATAATATTTGCATTTAACATCTCTGCTGGGAATGAGCCGTTTTGTACTGAGGCGTTTGTGTTTAGCAAGTGTTCGATTATATTAGTTGTAAATGTCTTGTAAAAAAGGTTAGTATAGCCATCAGCGCCTGGCGTTTTATTTTTTTCAATTTTTTATCGCTTTTAAAATCTCATCTTTATTTATTTGGGTATTTATTTTCTTCAACTTATCTTTATGAATTTTGGGGGTTTCTGTGTGATCCAAATAATTGGTGATTTCTTGTACCGAGGCCTTTGTTGTCAAATTATATAGTGAGGCATAATACTCAGCAAATGCCTCTCCTATTTCCTGCGGAGATCTGCACATAACTCCCTCTCTTCAAATCATCATGATCTTATCTTTCATTCTTTTATTTTTGAGTTTATTTGATAGCATTTTTTCCATTTTATTGGATTTATGATAATATTTCATTTTTAATTTCATCAAATTCCTATCTATTGTTTCTTGTTGTAAGGAGATGATCTGTTTTTTTACTTGTTCCAGTTTAAAAAATATTTCTAACAATCAGGGAGAGTGGGCATTCCTTATGGGCTGCAAGAACTAGCAAAGGCTAAACTTCATCTAACTGTGAGTATTTTTTATTTAAACTAATTCAAATTTTAAATCTGCATTTAAAAGTACGTTTAAAGTACTTGAATAATATTTGAGAGTACTTAAATTAATGTTTGGAAGATGCACCTCCCCTTTAAGTTTCAAATTCCCATATCAATTCAGTGCAATGCTCTCTTCCTAGGATAAAGTCCATTGTAACATAGTAATATACATTGAAACATGTATGCCAGGTAAAGTTTTTCAAAAGTGACCTTTACAAACACATATTTACTGAGATATCAGTTTCCATTAGCTTTTTTAGCATGTTAAATACATAATTTCTTTACAAAGTTTGCATTTATTTTTATGTTTTGTATCATATTCTTTCATTTTAATTTTGCTTTTACTTGAACAGGACGACACTTGGTCAAGTTGACACAGTGACATTATTACATTTCTAACTACTAGTACAATCTATTTAGTCTGCTCTGATGGGTAAATATATTTTGCAACACATATTAAAAAAAAGCATGATTAATCAGTTTATACTATTCTATAATCACGAAAAGAAAAGGAGACCTGCAAAATCATATTTCTCTGTAGTTCTCACCGCTTCAAGGGCAGGGCACTCAATAGTTTTCTGAAGGATAAAAACCCATTTGACTTTGTTAAAATCTGGGTTATATTATTTTAGGATATATAGCCATGAAACATGTATTGTGGTATATATATATATATATATATATATATATATATATATATATATATATATATAAAAATGCAAACAGTAGTGCACTCGACTTTACATCTACATCAATAAATGGTTCACTGCCTAGGTGCAGTGCAATTTTTCAGCAACATATAAGTCCAAAAACAAATGAAAAACACGCACTCATAGGATTTTCTAAAATCCTATGAGTGCGTGTTTTTCATTTGTTTTTGGACTTTTATATAGAGAGAGAGCTTTGTTAGGCATGACGCGTTTCGCATTAACAAGTGCTTACTCCTAAGAAGTCAGTGTTTAAACACAACTGCATAATATATCAACATATACCAGTGAAGTTTACTTATTAAAATAAAAAATAAAAATGACTGCAGCTGTATAAGGGCAGGGACAAACTACGGGAACCCAAGTTACCCAGTTGGTGAAAAAGAAAAAAAAAAGGAATAAATACCTAATGAACCATATAAGAAAAAAAATAATAATAAATACATCGGTAAGGTAGTAAACTCACCACATAAGCAGAATAAAGTCAAATATATGTGCTACTAGTGTGCCTAGGATTTTTATTACAGTCATTTTATTGTGTGTGTGTATGCTGTTGTTGTGTCATGTATATGTAAGTTCTAGAGGAAACAATTTTCAAACCTTTTTGTTTTCATTTTCATTACATTTCTATAGCTATTTTGGCAAACATTAACCGCTATGAAAATTTGTATAGCAGACCATCCAAATGTTGATACCGTAGAGTGTTTTTCTGCACATGAATATTTTATAATGTTATACTGATGCAGTAGAGCTTGTAAATATGTTTTGTGGCAAGGTTTAAGAATAATCACAAAATATTATTCACAAAGGATGTTTATATATTTGTATTATAATCACTAACATTTACCTAGCTTTATTATTTTATTAGACATTTAAGAAAACATACAAAAGGAAATGTTGAGGTGCTAAAGTTATAACAGGTTCATGTAATATGCATTTATGCCATGGTACTTAATAAATAGTTATGTATTACCTGTATTTGGTGTAGGATCGTATTTGTTTGGCTGCATCTCACTACTCCAGTGCTTATTGGAAGCAGGGTATCATTAGTCTCTTATACAATTTATTAAGGTTTTGTCGGGGATAAAAATAAAACTGTTGGGCTGGCTGCCAAGGAAAGAGTATAATACAATGCCACTTTGCAAGCTTGCCTTCCGGATGCCAAATTGATCCTCCTCTTCAGCCGCTGTCTACTCACAACTGAAAATAAATGAATTTAGGAAAACAAAGGTGAAAGTCTTGCAGTCTTAGCACCAGCAGGGGAATTATACAACAGACTAAAAAAGGCCTTGAGCATTTTGCAGACTGTCAAGGGTACCATTATTTTGTTATACTTTCACATTATAAAATGGGACTAGGTATGTTGGACTTACTTTTCTAAGAGGCTGTGGACAAATAATATAACCAAACCCAAGTTTCTGCAATGTCTGCACATTTAATATCAAAACTATAGATGAAGTGATTTGGTTGTTGCTATGTTAGTAAAATATTTTCAGTTTTTTGGGCATTCTGGATATTGTACCTGTTAAAGTGATGCAAAATTGATCTCAAGTTGGATTTTTAAGAACAGTTCTGTAAGAAACAAAGAAAACAATATATTTTAGATTTTTTGTGTAAAATTCAAGTCTGCAAGGAACATTTGTTTTGGACATGTATTTACATCTGATTGCGGGATTGTATTATGTTTATATCAACCTCTCGCATTTTTTTCTCACCTTCATAATTTTCAACTCTTTCCCCTCAACAATTTACCCCTATAGCCATTTTGATTTCTCTATCCCTTTCTTGGAGAACATGGTGTTGGCTGTTGTTCCAATTTGATGCGGGGCCCTGGCCTAATATTGCAAAATACAAGCTATTAAAACAATTAAGTCCTGTCTGCTACTTGTGGAAAACTTTCTTTTATTTTTAATTCACCTTTGGCCTACATTATTATGAACGTTATACTGCTCGACTGCAAAAGAATTTTGGGCAAGGACAATCTGATCTGTTAAATTCAGCTCAAAACATTTTGACAGAAGCTATAAATGCATGTCAGCTGTCAAAATCTTATTTATGATGTGAAGAGTCTACTTTCTGTTTTAAAATGAAATATAACATTGTATAAGTGCCAGTAATATAAAAAAAAACAATTAATCATAGATGCCACAGTGTTTTTTTGAGTGCTTCCCAAAGATATGTTGCACGACATATCAGGTATTAACGTGCCAAATAAGCTTTTCTATAATTAAAACATGTTTAAGGTTTGGTTGTGGTAGCTCCAGGCCTTACTATTATTTCATACCCTGTGGGCCATGTAAAGTGTAATCCATAATTTGGCACATAGTCATTCCACTGTATAATGGTAAATGGAGAGAACAATATTCCACAGAACACTCTGACTTACTTATAAAAAAAAAAACACATTAACTATAATTTCCTTAATAAAAAGTGTATTGTGTTCTGGACAACTGTGAGCTTATGTGGGAAACTGAAGTTTCCTGATACTGGTGAACAAACCACAAATAAGGTTGCTATGATTAAGTGACAGGAAGTACAGAATGCACAAGTTAGTTTTTGGGTGAATGAGTGAGTTTCTTCTGTTGCCCAATGCCTCAAATTACAATTGAATCTATTTACAGGATGTTAACTTTTAAATGACTGAGGATGAGTACCTACTTTTCTTTGTTGGTTAAGGTTTCTAGCAACATACATTATCCTCCTTCGTTAGTGGGTAGTGTGCTCAAATAGCTATAGTTTCCATTTTCTCAAACTAAATATTTTCAAGTTCAGTGGTTCTCACAGGATTCCTTTTCTTTGGACAACAGACAGCCATTCGCGGCTAGGAAAGACTCAATTTTTTTCAGGGATGGTAAAGGTTGTTGCAAAACTTTTCTAGAGAGTGGTGGTGGTCTGCTCGTGAGAAATTGCTGGGCATCATGTCATGGGGCATGTGGGAGCACTCGTGCAGCAGTTATAGTAACCCATTAGTTACTGTAACAAATCCTGTTCTTTCTTTGAGGGCTCTTATGTCCGAAATAGAGAAATGTGGAAAAGTATCAAATGTTAAAATGAACATCAATAAAATGAATTTGTTAAACATAAGCTTGAGTTACTCAGAGAAAGTGCAAATCAAGCAGAAGTATGAATTTGTTTGGGTTACAAAATATATAGATTATTTAGTGGTCAAAATAGCTAAAGATATTGCAAGAACAATGGAAAAAACCCTTTTTAGATCTTTTGAAATTTACTAATCATTGGCTGAAAGAACAAAGATATTTAGAATTTTTTTTAGGTGTAGGATAATTATTCCAAAGTGGTCCTACCTTTTCTAAATGTTATTCTTACAATTATTGTATCACTGGCTTGATATGCTACAAAAAAGTATAAAAAAAAATTCATTTGGTGTGGAAGAAAACCCAGATATAAACAAACAATCATGGCTCAAAAAAATTACAGACAGGTTCTGCGATCCTGCAGCATTAGGAAAATATATCATGCTTGCCTGATTTTTCACATGTATAAAATGTAGCTAGATCAGGGCTCGACAAAGCCCAGGCGCCAGGTCACCATGGCGACTAGGAAATTGTACCTGGCGCCCGGGTAGGATCATCAGCACATGGCGCTCCCCTTCCTGCGATTAGTTGTTTTTTTTTAAGTATTTTACCACGCACCGCGAGGGTAAGCAGAAGGTGCACTTCTGTAGATCCAGGTAGTGTTGGATCGGTGGGTGTGACAAGCTGCAGTAGAAATCCCCCCTCCCGTGCAAAGAGTCATTCTTTTATTTTCTATTTTCTTTTTTTTTAAACAACATGATGGCTTATGTGTGTGTGTGGCTATGTGTGTATGTGTGTGTGTGGCTAAGTGTGTATGTGACTGACTCTCTGTATGTATATGAATGTGAATGACTGTCTCTGTATGAATGTGACTGACTGACTGTCTCTGTGTGAATGTGACTGTCTCTGTCAATGTGGCTGACTGTCTCTGTGAATGTGACTGACTGACTAACTGTCTCTGTGTGGGTGTGAGTGTGTGTGTGTGTGTATGGTTGCGTGAATGTGCTGTTGTCTGGCTCCTAGATTTTTTTGCTGGCTCCTAAAAGTAAATTAAATTTGTCAAGCCCTGAGCTAGATGATAATGCCCAATATGGTTGGTATTTGATAGAAAGCGAGGCAGGTCAAGTTGAGGAAATTAGCTCACTTTTATGGATCCCCTTTGGGATAGAATACATACATGCAATGGGAACATATTTAAAAAATCTTGGATATTGAGAGAAAGTTTCCAGAACATCTTAAAATTGAGTTGCTTGTATATCATATACCTAACAAATTTTTAAAAATTGGTATCTTGTGTATAAGTCAATTTTTTAAGTCTCTGGTTATTAAGATATTCCAGTAATGACAAGCCAAATTTCAAATACCTAATAGGGAGAGCTTTCGATACATAAGGTTAAAGATATTTTTGAAAATATAGTTGATGACTAGTGCCATGATTGTAGAGGAAAAAATAAGAAGTATGTTTGAAATCTGAACTAACCTCAAAAGCTTTAGATATATTAAAATTTGTAAAAAGAGAACAGAAGATTCCAGCCATCCAGGAATGGGAAAAGCATATTAATAAAACAACTGAATGATTGATTCAAATCAGTTTATTTTTACAACTAAAGCCATTCTTTGTGTGAGTATAGTGGAGACTCAATATACAGTATGCTAAAGATGGTATCTTGTTCTGACTAGATTAAAAAATGTACCCAGCAATGACATCCCTATGCTCAGTGCTGTATTTACCGCGAGGCATCCTAGGCGGATGCCTATGGCGGCAAATTTTGGGGGGCGGCAGCGCCCCCCAGCACTGGAAAAAAAAAAATTAAAAAAAAAAAATATTAAAAAAAAATAAAAATCCGGCCCTTTAAAAAAAAAAAAAAAAAAACCCCACCGCGCTTGCAGGCAGAGACAGAGGTGAGAGGGGATCGGAAGATCCCCCCTCACCATCGCTCTGCCTGCCAGGCTGCACGGGGAGCCGAACAGGCAGCACAGAGAAACCTCCGTGCTGCTTGTTCGGCTCCCCGTGCAGTGTGCCGACACGGAAGTGCCGACAGTCACGTGACGGGCGCGCTGACGTCATACGCGCGCCCGGTCACGTGACCTGTCGGCACAATCGCCGGGAAGCCGAACAGGCAGCATGGAGGGACCATGCTGCCTGCCAGGGAAAGGTACGTGCTGATGGGAGACTGTGTGTGTGTGTGTGTGTGTGTGTGTGTGACTGAGTGTGATGGGAGTCAGAGTGTGTGTGATGGGAGACAGTGTGTGTGACTGAGTGTGATGGGAGTCAGAGTGTGTGTGATGGGAGTCAGAGTGTGTGTGATGGGAGACAGTGTGTGTGACTGAGTGTGATGGGAGTCAGAGTGTGTGTGATGGGAGACAGTGTGTGTGACTGAGTGTGATGGGAGTCAGAGTGTGTGTGATGGGAGACAGTGTGTGTGACTGAGTGTGATGGGAGTCAGAGTGTGTGTGATGGGAGACAGTGTGTGTGACTGAGTGTGATGGGACTCAGAGTGTGTGTGATGGGAGACAGTGTGTGTGACTGAGTGTGATGGGAGTCAGAGTGTGTGTGATGGGAGACAGTGTGTGTGACTGAGTGTGATGGGACTCAGAGTGTGTTTGATGGGAGACAGTGTGTGTGACTGAGTGTGATGGGAATCAGAGTGTGTGTGATGGGAGACAGTGTGTGACTGAGTGTGATGGGAATCAGAGTGTGTGTGATGGGAGACTGTGTGTGTGACTGAGTGTGATGGGAGTCAGAGTGTGCGTGATGGGCGTAGGAGTGTGTGACTGAGTGTGATGGGAGTAGGAGTGTGTGACTGAGTGTGATGGGAGTGTGAGCTTGATGTGAGTCTGAATGATGGGGCATGTCTTAGGTGTGTAACGTGGGTGTGCAGCTTGGGTAGGGGGGTGCCCGGATTTTGTCTGCCTAGGGCAGCACAAAATCAAGATACACCACTGCCTATGCTGAAGATGACAGCAAGAGGAGGGAACTCATGCCCACATTTGATGGGGAGGTAGATGTATTGGACAGGTATGGATTTGGGATTTTGAACTAATTGAAGCGAATGACTAAACTGAAGTTAAGTTGAACTCCTCAATTCTCATTGCTACATTGCTGTCAGTTGACTAAAATATGAAGTATGCTGAACAATTGAACTGATAACCAACATTTGAAGTTTATAGAAGATGTCTACAAAACCCAAGTAAAAATCAAACTATATTTCAGATTAACATTGAAAAGGCTTTAGGATTGGGCCAAGGCTCATCACTAAAACTATATGTCGTTTGGGATACCTGGCTGAACAAAGCAGAATCTAGAAAACAGGAGTGGTAGGTGCGCTGAGGAAACCCCACCAGCAAAAAGTGAAACAAAGGAAATATATTAATTGCTTGAAGAAGACCCTTTTATATTGCACAAAATAATGATCATCTTTTCAGGCAATTAATATATTTCCTTTGTTTCATTTTTTACTGGTTAGGTTTACTCAGCGCACCTACCACTCCTGTGTTTTGGGTTTCTGTTTGTTATTGCTATTCACGTGTGTATACAGAGAAACACACAGGTTGGTGCTGCTTAGTTAAAGATCAAGCGCTAGAGTATATATTCACAAGTAAATTGCTTTTTCATATTTAATAAAAACGATGATATAAAAAAATGCATTTCTTGTTTTTATTTCTTTTTATGCTGCCTCTCTCTACCTCCCTCCCCCCAAATGTTGTCTCTCTCTCCCCCTCCCTCCAAACGCTGTCTCCCCCAGCGTGTTCTCTCTTTCTCACCCCAGCATTGTCTCTTTCTCTCCCCCCAGCATTGTCTCTCTCACCGCCCCCCTCCCCCAGCCTTGTCTCTGGCCCCCCCTCCCCCCAGCTTTGTCTCCCGTCTTAGTTAGCTCTGTTTCTCCCCCCCTGCGTTGTTTCTGTCTCCCCCCCACATTGTCTCTGTCTCTCCCCCTCTGAATTACCTCTGTCTCTCCCCCCCCCTTTGTTGTCTATGTCTCTCCCACCCCCCTGCGTTGTCTATGTCTCCCCTCTCCCCCTACGTTGTCTATGTCCCCCCTCTCCCCCTCTGTTGTATATGTCTCCCTTCTCCCCCCTCCGTTGTCTATGTCTCCCCTCTCCCTGGTGGCTAGTAGGGGCAGCCGGGGGATGTCTGCATGATACGTGCAGACATCCTCCATGCTCCCCGACACTTCCATCTATTATGACGGAAGTCTCAGGCAGCATGGAGGATGTCTGCACGTATCTCCCTGGTGGCTAGTGGGCTCAGCCGGAGGATGTCTGCACGATACGCGCATGACCTCCCGGCTTCAGTCATAGAAGTCCCGACAGATGTGCTGGGCAGCAGCAGAGGATGTCTGTGCGCCGACATCCACCGCTGCTTGCGTGGGGGATTCAGGTTCCTTGCAGCTCTGTGGGGGACCTGGATCCAAGTCTTATAGTCAGACCTCAATTTGAGGTCAGACTATAAGACGACCTCGATTATAAGACAAGATAGTTTTTTCAGAACTTTTGTTCTGAAAATAACCTTGTCTTATAATCGAGCAAATACGTTACTATCATGGTCATATTTTTTCCAACTAAGGGATAACAGTCCCTAGCATGCATGTGAACTTTAGTTTATGATAGCTGGGTGATAAAGATTAGCCCCTACAGTCCCAGTCTACAATTTAGGGCAGTTCCCATAATGTTTAGCCAGTAATCATTAGCTGTATATCACGAGACTACAAGTCAACCACGAAAAGTCCCAGCCAGTCTATATTTAACATCAATATGGTCGACTGAATATCATTGCAGACAGGAAAGGCTGTCTATCAGCCCACCTGATAGCATCAGAGAAGACACACACAGACATGCAAGACAGATTTGCTGACAGATAATGTACAGAGACTGATGGGCAGACAAGACAATTAGATAGAAAGATCTAATTAGATAGAAAGAGGCAATTACAAGTGAAAGTTGTTGCAGGCCTAACCTATTGAGAGAAGTTAGACAGCAGCCTGGGAGGCAATGACCTCCTGCCCCCATTAACAGCCCTCTCCTGATTGTAAATGCAGTCTTCAGTTTGTGTTTGTACTGTAGACATAGGACTTTTTTTTTCATGAAAGAGAAAAGTACACAGAACTGAGAAGGGAATTGCAAACTTAAGGACAAAGCAGCTGAGTTGGAAACATTCTCCCTTTCAGCTGCATTGGAGAATTTTTGCAAAGATTGAAATTCACCATCTCAATGCCCTGCAATTCTCTTTTTATTGAGGAAACCCTTAGAAAATAATAATGCCTATAACTTATAAATGGAATACCTTGTCAAATGTTGTAGTATGTGTTTAAGCAGCTGAAATTATGTCAACAATATCCTAGCTGATTTTGTTTAATAAATAGCAGACAAGAACACATGATGGTTAACCCCTTGGCAACACAGGACTGACTAGGTCCGTCCTGTGTCACTAACGCCTCGGCACACAGGACGGACCTAGTCAGTCCTGTGTTGCCAAGGGGTTAACCATCATTAGTCCGTCCTGTGTCAAAACGAGCACTGAAAGCGGAGTTTTTCCGCTTTCAGTGCTCATGCCGCATTGTAACGATGCTTCTGTATGGAAGCATCGTACAATGCTAAAAAAAATGCCCGTCGGCATTTCGATCGCTCCGGAGAGCGATCGAAATGCCGGTTTTAAAGGCACAGCGCCTTTAAAACGACGGGCATTAAAAAACGAGCAATTTTTCGCTTCCTATGCTCAGAAAGTGTTCCTGATTGCCTCGCAAGTCGAGGCAATCAGTAACACAAAAAAAAATGCACGAACTGAGTGACCAAGATGGCGCTGCCCTTCTAAGGGCAAGAGCACAGGAGGCAGGAAGTACCTGCTTCCTGTGCTCTCTGGCTGTCACACGATTGCCTCTTCACAGAGGCAATCAGTGACTGCCAGGCACACAGACAAGCAGTGGGGACGGACTGGTCAAATCAATATTAACCCTATATTGATCTGACCAGTTATGATCTGCCTCCCTCTCCTCACATTTTTTTTAGTGAGGGAGAGAGACAGATCAAAGTTCTAAAAGTAAGTAAAAGTTAAAAAAAAAAACAATAAATACACAACACACAAATAATAAAACAATAAAAAATGTTTTATTAAAGCAATTCCCTGCGTTTAACCCCACTGATCTTGATTAAGCAGTGATCGTGCACATCAGCGCATTTATTTTTGCTGTTTGTGCATTTTTTAGGGGTTAATTTTTTTTGTACTGTAATTTATTACAGTACTAAAAAGGCTCTTCTAAGAGTTATTAACCCCTTCTTTGCCGTCGATCACTGCTTACGCAATGATATTGACACCAAAGCAATTTTTATCTGTCTGCATATTTTTATTTTATTTTATTTTTTTACACATACCCGCTAGGGGATTACATGTAAAGTAAAAATATTTGAGTTTTTTTTTTTTAAGCTGCCTGAGCGCATAGCGATCAGTAACAGCGAATTAGTGGCAAAGGCGGTTTGGTGATTTCTCAATTAAGCTCACCATTCGCCCAGGTCAGATCAAAATTGGTCGGATCAATATTCACAAATATTGATCTGCCTCCCTCTCCTCACTTACATTTTTGTGACGGAAAGAGACAGATCAGTATTAGTGATATAAAATAACATTTTATAAAATTGGCAGGTTTTATGAAAGTCTTTCACTGTGTATTAACCCCTTCCCTGCCATTCATCACTGTGTAAGCAGTAATCTTGCACAGCAACAGTATGTTTGACTGTCTGCACTGTTTTATGGATTAATTTCTTTGTACTGTAATGTATTACAGTACTAGATAGGCTCTCATTAACCCCTTCTTTGCTCTAGATCACAGCTTACGCACTGATTCTGAGGCCGCGGACTCAGGGTTCGATTTTGACCCTATTCAGCTTTCTGATACATCATCTAGCGATGTATCGGTGGCTGCTGAGCCCTTGCCACAAGTAGTGATGGGGGTCTACCGATAAAAAAATATATGGTTTGGTGGGGGTAAATTACATTGGCTGGCTTCAAAGATATATCCCATAAAGGACATGGACGCAGGTTGACTACATGTCAAAATTCCAAGTTGGAATTTTGAGATGCGCATCTTACAAATGTTGCCTTCTAGCCAAAAACAAACCAACAAACCTATGCATGGGTGCTATCCCTGTACTCGGGAGATGTTGCTGAACACATACTGGGTCGTTGTTTGGCAGTGACATATACCAGAATCTGTGAATTCATGCCTGAAGTACAATGCATGTGGAAAAAAAACTCCCAAAAAAGTACTACCACAAACTTTTACAAAGGCTGGTGGTAGAATTAGTACCTATACAGTATTAAAATACCACCATTTGAAATACCTTAGGATGTCTATTTTCCAAAAATATATGGTTTGATGGGGTAAAATTGTAAGGGTCCCTTACCTGCAGCCACCTCCGTTGCCGCCAGACGGAGGGGAAGGCCGTCGCGCGCTGGGCTGCATCCCCGGACTCCAGTAACTCGCGTCCCGCGAGTTGCTGGTGCCTCTGGTATACAGGTGGCGGGGGGCGTGGCCTGACGCGCGATTAATTTTTCCATTGGTGGAGACAGTGGGGGTGTGGCAAGGGGCTGACACTCACCCTAATGAGTGTAATGCTTTGGGCTGGGGTTGCTTTAAGGAGGCGCAAGGCAACCGTTGGGAGATGTGGAGAGGCCCGCAGATTTGAAGTCGCCTTGCAGGATATGACATTGAGTCCTGTGAGTGTCATCTAAGTGCTGGAGTAAGCCCTGTGTGCTGGGTAACGTCTTGTGGTGTAATATAAATGCAGGGGCAAATCCTGTGAGTGCAATCTGAATGTTGAGGCAAGTCCTGTGACTGTAATATGAATGCTGGGGCAAGTCCTGGGTGCTGGGGTAAGTCCTGTAAGTGCAATATAAGTACTGGGGTAAGTCGTGTAAGTGCAATCTGAGTGCTGGAGTAAGTCCTAGGTGGTGTGGCAAGTGCTATGGTGTAATATAAATGCAGGGGCAAATCCTGGGTGCTGGGGACAGACTTGTGACTGGAATCTGAATGCTGGGATAAGCCCTGTGAGTGCAATCTAAGTTATGGGGTAAGTCCTGGGTGCTAGGGTTACAGGAGGGCTATCTAAATGCTGGGGCAAGTCATATGAGGGGAACCTAAGTGCTGGGGTAAGTCATGTGGGTGCAAGCTGGGTGCTGGGGTAAGTCAATACATCCACCCAATATGTACACAAGTTAATATATCATACACTGCCCTCATGTATAACCCTGCACATGCAATACATATAACCTTGTGTATATACTAGGGCTATGCATTGCTCTGTGCATGGGGTATATATCAGGGTACTGTGTGAGATATAACTTTGTGTACATACTAGGGGTATATAATAACCTGTGCAGGAGTATGAATCAGTTTTATTTATCAATTATACACTCTTCAAATATGCTTTAAAATGCATGGCTTTCACTTTTATGAATAAGAAAATAGTGTTATGCTATGGGACTGGTGAAATGACGGAATGCTATGAAGCCGGCATAGAATTATTTCCAGGGTTGGTTTTTATTCCCAATTAGAATAAGGTGCATTTCACAACAGTTGTAGGAGTCATATCTCATAATGAAAGCTTTCACACACCCGTTGTTGAGTACTCACTTTCCTATGATGCTTAGCATGCCAATAGGTTGGCTAAGAGTCATGGGAAATGTAGTATCATCAGCTGGACTATTAACTAACCCTAGCTGTAATACATATTTTTTTTAAAACTACTTTGTCCTTGCAAGTTGTGTCCCATGCAGGCACTGTGCGCTTGTAAAGATTCAGCTGCCAGAGTTAATAGAGACCAGCTAGAGGCAGTGGAATAGGGCAAACAAAACGAGTGTAACAGTATGGGGGTGCACACAGGGCCGCCATCAGGGGGGGAGAGGTGATACACCCCTCCCGGGCCTGCATTTTAAAAATGTAAAAAAAAAATAAAAAAAAAAAGCTTAGGCAAACAGGGCAGCTGCCCGGGGCCCCGGGGCCATTCCTGGGGTCCAAAGCAGCTGCCCCGAGGGCCCCTGCTGCCTGTGTGACTGTCTCTGAGACAGTCACGATCAGGCTGCTGCCGGCAGATCTGCTCTGTGTGTGCAGGAAGAAACCCTGCTAAGAATAATGCAGGGGAAAAGCAGCATCCATTAATGGAAACATTATCAGTGGGCTATTAATGGACAAATTATCAGTGGGCTATTAATGGACAAATTATCAGTGGGCTATTAATGAGCTAATTATTAGTGGCACATTAATGAGCAAATTATCAGTAGCACATTAATGAGGAAATTATCAGTAGCACATTAATGAGCAAATTATCAATACACATTAATGAGCAAACTATCAGTGGAATATTAATGAGAAAATTATCACTGGGCTATTAATGGATAAACTATCCAGAGGGAGGGGAAGGGGGGGATTTTTTTCAGTTAGGGGCCCTGAAATTTCTGATGGCGGTCCTGGGTGTACATAGTTAAATAAAAGTGGTTTTGTTTCACTCCCCTGTCTGTCGGGTGTTTGTCTTGCTCTCTAACAAGCCTATTGGTTCTCTCTCAGAATTACACATGCACATATTTAGAAATCTTCAGAGGTGACTGGTGAAGTGACAACATGTGCACAATTCATAGAGATACATGGAGGTGCGTATGAGACAACATTTTTTTGTAAAGTAACTATTTTTATAGTGCTTTACAATAAACATGTTAACACAGTGCACTACTTAAAATGCATGAACACCAAATGTCTGTGTGTACACCTCTTGTGATATGCACAGCGTGTTCAGAATCTCCATGAGTCTCAATGGATGCCCTCTCATCAGGGAAAAGGGTCCATTTCCTAGGAAAACATTGAATAAATGTTTTGAAGATGAATATTGTAAAAATAGAAAGATTCTTTTCAGCAGCAATTTGCATCTTACTGTTATATTTCTGGTATCCAAGCGCTCTCTCTACTACACAAAAAAACCCTCATAATTAACATCATGACATCAAGTATCACAATCGCCTATTTAAAATGACCAAATTTAAAAACACATGAGCAATGTTAAAGAATGGACTCCTATTTTTGGCTCTGAAAAAGTGTCTCTGTGTTCTGTACGGGATCACAGCGGTGACATAAAGATTCCTGAAGTTTTGAGCTACTAGGCTTGCTCCGATGTGTCGTGTAGGACAGATCAGAGCAGTTGCTTCACCCCTGACAGTTCAGTGCGACAGTTTAAATGCTGAACTGTCAGTGGTGAAAGTCAAGGCGGTCGCTTCATCGTGGCAATGTAAGTGCTGACACTTCAGCGCTGACAGTTCAGCACTGCTGCCCCCCGGACCCTAATACCAATACCTAACCCCCCGAACACTAATACCTAACTCCCCAAACCTTAATACTAATACCTAACCCCCCAAACCCTAATACTAAAACTACCCCCGAACACTAATACTAATCCCTAACTACCCAAACCGTAATACTAATACCTAACCGCCCAAACCCTGATACTACCCCCGAACACTAATACTAATACCTAACCCCCCAAACACTAATACTAATACCTAACTCCCCAAACCGTAATACTAATACCTAACCCCCCAAACCCTAATACTAATACTACCCCCCGAACACTAATACTAATACCTAACCCCCCAAACACTAATACTAATACCTAACTCCCCTAACCGTAATACTAATACCTAACCCCCCAAACCCTAATACTAATACTACCCCCCGAACACTAATACTAATACCTAACCCCCCAAACACTAATACTAATACCTAACTCCCCAAACCTTAATACTAATACCTAACACCCCAAACCCTAATACTACCCTCGAACACTAATACTAATACCTAACCCCCCGAACACTAATACTAATACCTAACTCCCCAAACCTTATACCTAACCCCTCCCCCGAACCCTAATACAATTCGTAACCCTTAATAATACTCACCTTGTGCGATCCCGCAATGAACTGTCCCGCGAACAAAGGTCTGGCTATGACCTCTTGTGCGATAATCTGGTCATCGCGTGAAAGGTGACGGTGTAGCGAGTGTGTTCAAGCAGCCTCGATAAACCATCCCATCCCCCTGATAATTCCACACTGATATCTCCCAAAATTAACTGGTAACCTTGGTCCTCCCCATAGACTTCTATGTGAGAATTTCAACTTATTTCAGAGCCATATGAAGAGTACCTCAGCTATTACAAATATAGCCGGATTCTTCCTATAGAAGTCAGTGGAAGGACTTTTGGCTATAGCCAAAATATTTGAAAACCTCTGGAAACAGCTCGAAGTGGAATAAAATTAAAATCATTGAAACTTTTTTTTTTTAAATAGCATGATCCATTAATAAAATACATAAAAACAAAGTAAATGAACATACAATACTATAAAATTATTTTGTATTAAAATTAAAAACCGCTTATATTTTTGTACATATACTATTAAAATACATAACAATAATATATTATTCATTTATATGGATATTTTTTGTTTAAATATGTTTACTTCAATTCTTCTACACTTTACTATTGAATTCTCCAATTAAAATCTGGAAAATTGATATGGGCAAATTTTGTGTATGTTTCCCGTGTTCGTGGGTGATCAGCACATATTCAGTAGCCGGATCTATGATTTTCATAGTGAAATTGTCCCAATCTGAATGCTTCTGATGCTTCGAACAGCCAATTTGGTCCTTAACTCAATAATATTGCTTAGCCACATTTTGGAGATATCTGGAGATTTTTCTGGAGCTATCTTGTCCGATCTACATACATTTTTGGCTAAGTCAGGCTATATTTGATACCTTAAATATTCCTCCAGAAACAAAATTGTAAAATAAGTCTAGTGAGTGAGTGCTTAATTAGAGATACTAAACATTTAAATCCAATGTGGTGCAATTGAGAATCTTTCATAAATAGAGTAGGCTCCTGTATGAATTAAAAAGCAAATATGAACTTCATTTTTAAATGTTAACATATTAATTGAAAAGTAAATAATTTCTTGGCAACATATTCTACTGCACAAAAGACTAGAAACTGCAAATTAAATACTGCTGAGATAATGTATTGATTGGTGTGCTTTGCCAGCTTGGTTTTCTAAACATGTAAAAATAAAACTGTCATAATATGAAGTAATACAACTCCAAAATCTTGCAGCAGAAATAAAACCGTTTGTTAAAATATGACTATATATATTTCTATACATACTATTTATCAATATGGTCCAACCTTTTGATATGGAGATTGTGTATTCTCAGAGCATTAAGAAGATTAAGTTATGGTGGCTAGACATTTTTAAGTTAATACAATTTTTTTATTTGTCTTTATTTGACTTTTATCCAGGAAGAAAAAGAGCCATACAAAGGCCCCTAGGGACCTCATGGGGACCACATAAAATCTGATGGACATAAATACTATGCACTGGCCCTTCACCTGAAGGGAAAGTGGAATAAACTTCAGGAGTTCAGTGTAATTTTAACAGACTTTGTGGCTAAAAGTATCTGAATTATTAAGTACCTCTTTTTATAGGGAAGATGTGATATATTAAAATGCAGTATCGCAACAACCATCTCGAGATCAACTCTGCATTCCAATATATCAGAAATATTTTTGAAGACCAGACGCCATAGGGGAACTATTACTTCACAGTTCCACCATATGTGTATAGAGGTGCCCTCCTGTTTGCATCGCCAGCACATGCTCGATATGAGCGGGTCAATTTTATTCAGAATTTTTGGGACTAAATGCCACCTATGTATGATCTTATAGTGTAGTTCTAGGATGTTTATACAATGGATAGCCTTCTTTACTTCTCCTATTGATTTAACCCAGGTCTCTGTGGGAATCTCTGCCTTTATATCCTTTTCCCAGTTCGGCCAAGATCTTGGTTTATTGTCTTTATCCTGAAGACCTAAAATCTCCAGACATCGAGAGACTTTTATACATTTTAGCTTAGTGTCAAAAAAGGCGAGCAACCTAGAGGACCTCTTGTCTCCCACGTCTCTGATCAGATGTTGGTTTAAATAGTTTTTTAACCTTAAGTAATTAAAAATTTCTTTAGTTGATAATGTCTGTTCCTGTTGAATCTGTGAGAAAGCTTTGGGCCACGAGTTTTCCAGAAGGGCTTCTATCTGGACAGGGGGATATTTTTGCCACCCTTCTAGTCTTAAATTTTCAATGTTTAATTCCAACATTTTATCGTGCACGAGGGTGGTATTTTGTCCAATAAGTTGTTCGCCTTCTTGAACAGAAGCCAATCGGCCAACAAAGTGGGGACAAGTTATTTCCCCAATTATTTTTTTGGTAGATTTGGTATTTATCCATAATGCTTGGGAAATATCCTTAAACCCTAATATAGAGGACTCAATATCATACCATGGGTCCTTTATGGCCGTAGGGTCATGCCATCTCCGCAGATGGAACAAATGAGTCGCCTGGTAGTATCTGGTGACACTCGGGACGGCTAGTCCTCCCTTGTTAGATTGTTTTAACATATGGGACATGGCTATTCGAGGTCTTTTTTGAGCCCAAATATATTTTAGGATGAGATTTTGCAATGCTCTTAATTTACAGATTGAAATCCTTAACGGAACCATTCTAAATAAATAGGACCATTTAGGCAGTAGATAGGATTTTATTAAATTCACTTGTCCTAGTCACGAGATACCTAGCTCTTTCCAGTCTTTTAATAATTTTTCTTGCGAGTATTTATATATAATATCAACATTTTTCATCATTAGGTCTTTCAGTCTCGGGGTTATAGATATTCCCAGATAATCAAAACCATCCTGTGACCAAGCAAATGGAAATTCTTCTGAAAGCTGGTCTATTGTTAGGCTATCAAGGTTAATGGGCATTATGGCTCTTGAGTGTCAGTTTCTAATTAACAGAACAGGAAAATCCTACTCATACAAATCAAAAGTGCAAGTATATTGCTGAGCTTGCAATCTTGTTTATAGGGCACTTTAACTTAGTCTATGAAGAAACAGGATTAATTACTGCAAAGTATCTCTATTGTTATCAAGTGGTTCATAACACATCCAATTATTATACACTTAAAATGAAATGTTCCCCTATGGAAGCTGTATGTTAAGCAGACTAATGCATTATACATTATACAGAAGATTTACTAAAGGCCTTTTAGAACTAATAGTGCTTGTTTAATATGTGTAGTTGTTGCTTTTTTGTTGTTGTTTAAATTAAATCAAATATTTAATTTACAAATAACAATAAGAGAAGGGCATTTGCACTAGTGTTTAGTATGTTAAGTGTATAATGGTTGTGATGTTCCCATGTGCTGTTGCCTTTTATAGTGTAGCTGCTTGCAATAAAGCCACCATACTAGCTCAAACTGCACACTCAAGTGCAAACAGAAACACAAGTGCTAGGCTACATGTGCTGTAGGCAGCTGGGGTTTGGGTCTCTGATGCAGCTACTGCCTGGCAGTCTTGGAAAATAATGTACTTCAATTTTACTACTCTAGGAGCAGTTCTTAGAAAAGGATAAACAAGAAGATCTGGAAAAAACCAATAGACATGAATTGATCATCAAGGCTCTGAGATAAAAGGCTACCCAAGGAAACAGAAGAGTCTACTCTTCTACTAGTCTACTAATAGAATAGGTCATGCTAAAATGAGGACTGAGAATACCATTTCAATCAGCAAAATGCAAAATTTCAGAACAAAAACTTGCCCACATTAACCAATTTTGGTTCCAATTCGATACCACATCAGAAGTCTCTAAGTAACCCATATTTAAGTGTCATCTGGATCACTGATGTGATCCAAAGTGATGGAAACCTCAGAGCTACGATTTTTTTTTTCTAAATTTGAAACCACTTTTTTTTTAATTTGCTTCATGGATGTGAAAAATATATTAGCCATAGAATGGGAATAAAGTGGCATTATAAGATGCACATTATTTTATCCTCTTATCAGCAGCCGACTGACCCAGTCGATGATGGTGATCTAACTAGGTCACCTTTATTGAGTATATGTCAAAATTAGTGTTTCTCTCTGCTCGTCTACTATCTTCCTCTTCTAAAGAGGGACTAAACAGATTAAAACACACTGCTGTGTCTTTGTAAGACCTGTGAAATCTGTAACTATCTACCCATTTAATTTTTTTATGCTGAGCTGTTTTTATAGGTTTATTATTTTCATAGTGTTTGTGGCCCACTTTATATTGTATATAATAGTTGTTCAAATCAGCATCATTCTATTAGAATTCCATATTTTTTGTATTTTAGAGTTTGACTGCACAGTAGCATAGCACCTCACCCTTCCATCCAGATGAACAAAGGAAGAGAGTTTAAAATGTAAAAAGGTCGACTTTCACTTGTTTAAGAAAGTCTCAGTGGAAGGCTAGGCACTGTAGAGTCTTAAAATGCCCTGATGCTAACAGGTAAGTGAATACATGATAAGATCTATTGAGTGCTTTGTGTGGTTGTGCATTAATTACATTTTATACAGTCTATATAATTAGTTATCAATGATTAACAGTTTTCTTGCCATCTGTTAACACTTTAAGTGTTACTGAAGGTGTAATAACAAAATAAAATAGTTAGAGAGTATATCTAGCATTGCTCCCATGGCAATATTTTTTTGGTTTAATGTGGCTACAGTCATTTTCATGTTCCATATTAATAATAGTAGAAACATTTTTATCTAAAACATTTAACTTACAGAGAAAAAAAAAAATATCGGTTTTCCATTGAATGGACACCTTGAAATATATTTAAATAGATAATTTTATATTCATAGGGCATATTTACGTAAACGGACAAGTTAAATAAGACATTAATAGCCGATTTGGAAATATAGGAAAGTTGGACATTACCAACAGATTATTTTCATCTATACAGTTTGTGGTAATTATCGGACAAACACTGATTTAATGTCAGCCGGTAAACATTTACGGGCAAAAACACAGCAGCTATTTGTACATTTTAACCCTTTTATGCTCCAGGTCCCTAATACTAATAAATATCCCCTAAGGATATAATTTGTATTTATTATATTTATAGACCATTTATTTATTTATCTTGGACCCCAGGAAATCATTGCTTTTTTTGGTATTCTCTATATAAACAAAAAGATAGCAAAAATGTACTTTAAAAAAGTTCTAGGTTGTCATAATGGTCCTCTCCATGAAAATTCAAGTTACTAATACATTGAAACTAATACATTAATGCAATAGAGTAAATCCCTCGCTTTATACCACATTTCGTCCCATTGGCACATACATAACTTCAGGACAATATTCCTAATACATTTTTAGTAAAATTAATGCATGGAACAGTGAATGTACTCTTAGCCACACAATATGGCAAGTAACTCACGTTGATGGTTCAATATACAGTTCCACAGTATTCAAATAGGAACATCGTGTACCTAATATTCTGAAAAGAGTAACATAACAAAGAACTTTTAGATTGTATAATCATTTTCTAAAATCATCTCAAATTAATTTGGCACAGCCAATAATAACATTTATCTTCTGCAGAGCAGATCATTTTACAGTCCTACTGAATGGCTCATTAGTTCAATTTGATATAGGCTGCAAGTGTATCTTAATTTAAATGTTCCTACTTTTTGGATATGTTCCACATTTTGTAGACAGAAATTTGTAAAGTGGTGGGTAATAATTTTACACCATAATTCATATCCTTCCCTGCGTGCTGTAAATCATGAACAATATTGTAAAAAATGATGTGCTGTAAACCAAAAAAATGTGCTGGTACCACAGAATTATACTACCCTTTCATAATTTGTTGTTCTGGAATGTTAAAAAAGAATAAGATTGATAATCTTTTTTTCTTTTCGGATTTCACTTTTTTCAGTTTAACTTGTCATTCTGAAATGTATGTTTGACAGAATGCCTGACAGGTAAGTAATACAATTAAGTAAATCGGTTGATGTGGATTAGACATTACAGGAAATCTGGACAGTGAGACTGAACAAGTAGCCAAATAAAAAATAAAAAAAGGTTAACTAATCAACAGCAAAAACAAGGATAGGAAAAGGACTGAACCAAAGTATTTTTTTCTAGATTGCTATGTTACCATAGAAACATTGAAAAAAGTGGTTCTGAAAAAGGCAAGGAAGGCGAAGGGTACATCTGGATTTGTGTACGTTTCATTTATCCCAGTGGTAGTGGAGTGGGTATTGAAATTACATTGGTGAACACATCCATGAAATAATTTTATACAGAATGTTGAGTTAAAGGGACCTAAACACTATTTTTGTGTAGTGAAAAGAATAAAAAAAAAAATGAAAATGATCTATACATTGTGTTAGCAGAATTGCAAGCATATTCCTAAATTAGGAGAAAAATGGGTTTTAAATGAACCTGTGTGGCCTAATATGCAAATTGCACATTTACCATTGTTAACCATCTCATTTGCATATCAAGCCACATGTGATGTCATAAACAGGATACTCCACAGACATATTTTAAATACCGTATTTGCTCGAATATAAGACAAGGTTTTTTTCAGAGCAAATGCTCTGAAAAATCCTCCTCGTCTTACATTCGAGGTCTTCTTATAATCTGACCTCAAATTGAGGTCAGATTATAAGACATGGATCCAGGTCCCCAGCAGAGCTGCAGGGGACCTGGATCCCCCTCTCTAACAGCAGGGGATGTCTGCGCAATGAGCGCAGACTCCCCTGCTTCCGTCCGGCACGACTGTGAAGAAGCCGGGTACTTCCGCTTTCGTCACAGAAGTCCCGGCGAGCGTGACTGGCGGCAGCAGGGGAGTCTGCGCTCGTCGCGCAGACATCCTCTGCTGCCCCACTAGCCACCAGGGAGAATCGGGCAGCTAGGGGATGTCTGCACGATACGTGCAGATATCCTCCATGCTGCCCGACACGGCAGTCTATTATGACGGACCAGCTGTCTGTCATAATAGACTGCCGTGTCGGGCAGCATGGAGGATGTCTGCACGTATCGTGCAGACATCCCCCGGCTGCCCCCACTAGCCACCAGGGATCGAGGTAAGGGGGAGGGGGAGGGGGGGGGACGGAGGACACAGACAGACAAGGGGAGGGGGGGATAGAGAGAGAAAGGGAGAGGGATGGGGGAGGACACAGACAGACAAGGGGGGGGAGACACAGACAAGGGGAGGGAGGGGGACAGAGAGAGACAAAGGGAGGGGGAGGACACAGACAGACAAGGGGGGGGAGACACAGACAAGGGGAGGGAGGGGGACAGAGAGAAAAGGGGAGGGGGGGATAGATAGAGACAAGAGAGAAGTTTTGGGGGGAGAGAGAGACAACGCTGGGGGGGAAAGAGACAGCTGGGGGAGCGGGAGAGAGGCCGCATTGGCACATAAAAGCAAATAAAAACAAGAAATGCATTTGTATAATATAAACTTTTTATTAAATATTAAAAAGCAATTTACATATATACAAGTTAAACTTTTTTCCTATAGGGTAGTCTTATAATCAGGCTTTTTGTTTTTTCCTAAAGGAATGTACACATTTGGGGGGGTCGTCTTATAATCAGGGTCGTCTTATAATCGAGCAAATACGGTACACTTTTCTTCTGATTTTGTCATTTGCTTGCAATTCTGCCCAATTTATAGATCATTCAATCATTTTGTATTTGCTACATTCATAATATAAACAATGTATAAGGATACAGTCCATGGTAACTGGTTACAGTTAACCAAGATGTGATAAATTCATATTGTACATACTCATAGTTAATGAATTACAACTTATTACACACATTGATTATTAAATGTCACTATAACAATTGGGTAAGATGGAATGTGACACCTCCAGATTGGAGTAGTATCGTCTTACCCAATCTGTTATCAATCCGTTGTGTTTAATTTTCAAGCAAAGATATGAAGCAGGGAGAAAATAAAACGTTGTCTTTTTTTTTTTAAAGAGAGATAAAAGGCATTCAAAATGGTGTCTGTCAGACAAAATGGGTGCCAATGTTCATGGTGATAACTGCTTTATGAGACAGAATAGTTATGAAGTTATGATCAAAACCTATAAATACATTTATGGAAACAGCACAGCAAAGGAGGAGAGTACCGTATTTGCTCGATTATAAGACAAGGTTTTTTTCAGAATTTTTTTTCTGAAAACTACCCCTCGTCTTATAATCGAGGTCTTCTTATAATCTGACCTCAAATTGAGGTCCTGGGCTCTGAGTGGCATAATATTGCTGGGCATCTGACTAGCATAATATTCCTGGGCATCTAACTGGCATAATATTCCTGGGCATCTGACTGGCATAATATTCCTGGGCACTGAGTGGCATAATATTCCTGGGCATCTGACTGGCATAATATTACTGGGCACTGAGTGGCATAATATTCCTGGGCATCTGACTGGCATAATATTACTGGGCTCTGACTGGCATAATATTCCTGGGCATCTGAATGGCATAATATTGCTGGGAATCTGACTGGCACACTATTCCTGGGCTCTGACTGGCATAATATTCCTGGGCATCTGACTGGCATAATATTCCTGGGCATTTGAATGGCATAATATTCCTGGGCATCTGAATGGCATAATATTACTGGGCTCTGACTGGCATAATATTCCTGGGCATCTGAATGGCATAATATTCCTGGGCATCTGAATGGCATAATGTTCCTGGGCATCTGACTGGCATAATATTACTGGGCTCTGACTGGCATAATATTCCCATTGAAATACTGGTAAGTTTGTTGATTTAACTTTACTTCATTTTAAATATTGTATTTGTTCCCATTTTGTTTCTTCACTTCAAAATAAGATATATGCAGTGTGCATAGGAATTTGTTCATAGTTTTTGTTTTTACTATAGTCCGGCCCTCCAACGGTCTGAGGGACAGTGAACTGGCCCCCTGTTTAAAAAGTTTGAGGACCCCTGGGCTAAATACTGGCATATTGAGTGGTAAAATAGTGTCTTTGTGGCAAGGGTGTCTTTGTGTTTAAGGGTTTCAATGTGTGACACATTTAGAGCATGCGAGTTGAATATTTAGATGTATTTATTTTCTACACTATACATTATTCATATATATATATATATATATATATATATATATATATATATATATATATAATTTAAGGAGGCTTAATGGTGTGGGAGGCGTGGCGGATCAGAGCAGGGGGGCACCAAAATGCACCTTCGCCTGTGTAGACGAAAATCCTTGCACCGGCCCTGTTTCCATCCTGCCATTGGGCTCCTCTTTATTATAAACCCACCAGCTTTTAGCTGTCTCCAACTGACAGGCAGACTACATGAGCCGAACGGTTCTTATCTGCTGACACGTGTCTGTACGTGCTATATATTTTTACCACATGTATAGATATCATTTGAGAGACTTTGCTTTTTGCTTGTTTGAAACAAGCAAAGTATCAGTAAAAGCTTCAAACCTGATATCTGTGTGTAACGTAAACATATTTAGAAAACAGATATTAAAAGGTTATTAACTAGCTGTACATTTTTAAATGTATTTAACTTTAATACGCATAAAAAGGTAGAATAAAACTTTCGTTGACTAAACATTTTTGTCATAGTTTTCGCCAACTGCATGTTTTAAGTGACTAAAACTAAACAATAGCTAAATAAAAACTAAGTTAATGATGAAAATCCATAGCAATTATTGTCAACTGATGAAAATGAGATGAAAATGTTATGGAGGGACTATTGTATTTACCTATTTGAACTTCTGGTTCCCTTGGATCTATGCCAAAGCTCACTGACTATATCGAACAGTTGGATTGGTTGAGACACAAACTCCCTGCAAATTGCCGAAGATCCTCCTCCATCAGATTCGCCTGGTACTGTCACGTGAGTGTTTCCCCTCTACTGAAGATTTAGTCGAATAAAGATTTATCTTTTAACTAAAATCTTAATTGTTTTAAATTTAATCCATATGACAAATGTTGACTACCTGGCCAGCTTTCTGTCTGTAGTGATAACAGTTGAATAGTTCCCTCATTCTCTTATAAATATGTGCAAATAGTGCACTTTTTTAACACTAATTTGTGTGTACAGTGTATTCTAATTATGGCTTAGTCACTCTAGTCCTATTAGTAAACCAATTTATTAATAAATAACCTAGCCACAAAGAGGTCTTCATTACAAGACTATTATATATGTTACACTGTTTTTAACTGATTTTAATTATTACTCACCCCAAACAGTCAGCCCACAGCAATTATGCACAGATTCTTCTCATTTTTGGTTTGAGCTGTATAGTACAGAGGTGGTGGAAACCTATGGGCACTTTATTGTTGAGAAACTGATACCAGCAAATAAACGTGTGATAAATATGTAAATCAAACACACAGAAAAATAGAAACAAAAGAGCATTAGAGGACAAGTGAATAAGGTGACTAATGGTATGCCCCATCAGTACTAGTTGCTTCACAAAGATGTTGAGTAACACTAGTTGCAAAAAAAGGACTTAAAAGATGAGGATCTAGCCAACCCTACACCACTTTGACTGTAACCTAAGTTCTTTACCAATGGACAGGTCATTAAAAGGAGATACTTTAAACAAAATGGGTATCTGGTGTGTTAAAATTCCATGGTGCTACGTCTGGATGGTGAGGTGGGACCATGTTTCTTTTAAGTTATTCTCTTAAGTTGGTGAGGCCCACCTCACCAACACTGCATGATGGAAGGCTGCATTACTGCAACATGCAACTCAAATCTCCTATAAAAAAAAAAGGAAAGGGCACACATGGTAAAACCAGCATCTCTTAATGCAGAAAAAAAAGGAAATACTTTTATTTTCAGTTAAACACAACCTGGTATTCTAAAAGCAAAATAAAATGTTATATCAGAAACCAGACAGCACTTGACTTAATACGATTTTTATTATTTTTCTAAGCCAGCTTACTCAGTTTTTAACAACCCTTTTCATGTTGGCTGATTGGCAAAAGCAGTTTTAAATCCCAAGCCATGTCATAGTTTAATAAGAATTATTTTTCTATTTGTTTTCTTATTATCGGACTGCTCTACACTGAATGCACCAAAGTTTTCATTTGCCATTTTTTCTGAAGTACTATCTTCAATAACTTCTTTCTAAAACTAAGAGGCGCAGCTGTAAAGTATTGTTCTTTAGACTGGAAATCTAATAGGTAATCTGCAACAGTAAGTTGATACACCAAGAGATGGCTGAGTTGAACTTATTTTCATTGTAAAAAATAAACACTGTATGTTAGATATGAAAATGCAGTTCACTTCAGCAATAACATGACATGTTCTTCGGTATCTTCTAGTAGTTATTACAACATTCCATTACAACTGTGTGGAAATCCAGATATAATGTATAAAAACAGAATAAAAATGTTTTGCAAATATTGTTTTGTATTAATTTATATACATTTTGATTTGTCTGGTATTAATATTTTTAGCATCAAAAGCCATCAAATATTTATTTTCAATAATTGTTACATTGAGTTAAGAAGCTATTTTTAAGTATCATGGTTGTTATTTCCAGGTAAAATCATGCATTCTGTACAATACTGCTAATGAAATGGTCCACGGATTGTTCTTGGTATTAAACTCAAAAATAAGTTATCTTTAAAGCTGGCAATTCATGGCTGATGTGTTATTTGGATATATAATGGTGGTCCTGTGCAAACAATCCCACAGTTCAAAGTCTCTTTGTAAGTTTTATAAAAAGGTAATCGACACCTTGCAGAGGCACATCCGCCAAACAGTGTTTATCACCTAAGAAGAATAGTGGAATGATCCCAAAAAATTATGGATCAAGGTAGAACAAGAAGAAATTAATGTTTCAATTGAACCACTGGAATATCACCTGATAATTCAAACGTTAAATATAAAGAATATCCGACAATCTTGAGCACAATAACTATATGGAGATATATTAAAAAAATGTAACTTATATTTGATTAAAATATTATGAAACCTATTACATACTGTACAATACTTTATTCGGTACGGGTGAAGTTTTTTTTTTCCTTTATTAAATAAGACAAACAAAAAAAACAAGAACATAGGGAGATTAAATAACTTAAAAGAAAATAGACATTTAAAAATATATGAATAGAAGATCTATATCAAGGGAGAAAGATAACCACACATTTACATTTTCAATATTTACAATTAAAACATGCATTAATAAAAATGTTATATTTACATAAATTATGACTCCTGATAATACAATACAGATCTTTTATTTTACCAGCCTGTATTCATCTCTAAAAGCACATTATACTATTACTGGAATTCAAATACAACAGGTTTGTTATTTTTATTAACAATTGTGCGTATTTTATTAGCAAACATTACTTTGTCTTGTCCTTTCAAAGACACTCTGTCATGCAAGTCCTATTAAAGTATACTCATAACTTCATCAATGCATTTGCTATCTGAAGACTTGCAAGTGAATATGATAATATAAAACTTATATATAGGAAGCAATGGTTAAACAATGTTTAATGTTCCTTTAAGGATTGAACTTGATGGACTTGTGTCTTTTTTCAACCTAAATTACTTTGTTACTATGTTACTATGTATATGATGATTATCTAAAACAGTATTATGCTATGTTCTGCATGATGAACACAGTTACAATTTAGAGCAGATTGATTTTAGTTTCACATTGGATTGCTCCAATGGTTAAGAAAGCCCTATAATTTAGATGTAATATGCCAGATATTAATTAATTCTGCAAATATTCAAAGTACGTAGCATAAATAGGAAAAAAAAGAGCACTGACTAAAGTATAACTTGCATCCAGCAAAGGTGCCTTTTGCTCACACAAGAAAGCCTTCAAAAGAGTGATGTTGCACCATTCAATACAATGGGCCATAAAATACAATATATTTACAGCAAAGAAACTGAAACCGTCAACAATAAAAAACAAATCTCTTGCTGTTATGTGTTTTGGCCAACATTTGTCTTTCTCAGTTTTGACAATTTTGAATAAAAGTGTCAGACTTTATTTTATGCCAATTTTTTTCCTTCACATGTTTTTTTCTGACACCAGTTCCATTTATGTAGTCATGGAATTATTAACAAATACTGTCTTAATCTAACAATAAAGAGAATCAACATTGTAATATAGCAAATGATATTTAAAAGAAAGCAAACTACCAGAACAAGAAGACCCCTACAGGGTAGTAGATGCATGCAATATCCTTCAAGCAGAACTGCTATAGCTTAAATTTGTGATTTAAATCAAAGTTTAGCCATGGACAGGATAGGCATACGGGTGTGCTGAATATAAGAGAGCCAAGTACCATATGAAGTATGATGACTTTATATTCATTAGATATATGGGCAGACTATATGGGCAAATCTCTCATTCGCAGACATATTACTTTCTTCGGGTAGCTCTGATTTTCATTGAGAAAAGCCCCGTATTCTGCCCTACTACTGGTGACTGTAGTGATCTTTAAATTGTGATAATCTGTCAAAGGCAGGCACAGCAGTCGTGGGGCAGGGAGAGATTAATTATTGTATGTGCGGCTTGCCAGCACTGTATTTAGTGTGAGGCAAAAAAGGCAAGTGTCTAGGGCGGCACTTACGTTTTTTGCCTGGGGGGTGGTGGAAAAAACGCCACTGTCCCTATTAAAAATAAAAAAGGAAGATCTCCCCCACCACTGCTACGACTGCAAGCAGACAGTATGGTCTCTGGGCATAGGGCTGATAGGGGCATGTAATAGGGTGATGGGGATATGTAATGGGGGCATGTAATGGTGGTAATGGGGGCATATAATGGAGGTGATGGGGGCTTGTAATGGGATTATGGGGGCATGTAATGGAGGTGATGGGGGCTTGTAATGGGGTGATGGGGCATGTAATGTGGGTGATGGGGTTATGTACTGGGGGTGATGGGGTCTTTTAATGTGTGTGCAAAGTGGGTGATGGGGCATGTAATTGGGTGATGGGGCATGTAATGTGGGTGATGAGGCATGTAATGGGGGCGATGGGGGCATGTAATGTGTGTGCAATGTGAGTGATGGAGCATGTAATTGGGTGATGGGGCATTTAATGAGTGTGTGATGGGGGCATGTCCTGTGTGTGCAACGTGGGTGGGGTGGTTGCTGAATTTAGTCTACCTAGGGCAGCACAAAACCAAGATACACCACTGCAGCATGCCCATGTTCTCCAAGCACCCACAGATATTTTTAACAATTTTTTCAACTTGGTTACAAAATGATTATAAAACTTGGTAAAAAAAATAAAAAATAAAAACGTGGCATTTCGAAACGCAGGACACATTTTAGAATGTATTTAGCAGAAATTGTTTCCTTAGCTTTTGTAAACATTTAATTGGGATTAATGTTATATATATTATTGTAATATATAACATAATCTAATATTACATATTTATATATTTTTTTGTTCATAATAATATTTATTATGTTTCTTGTATAAAAAGACAACCATTTTATGTACATCACTACATGACAAAACTTATAAGGTGCGTTAGTGCATTACTTAACTTCTGAAATGCCTGGCTTTGATTTTTGCTACTTTGAATATATCTCTGGAGTGCCGGTTCCTTCGTTTTTGCAAATGGTTTTATTCCTTCAGGGTTATACAGGTCGTCTATTCTATAGATTTCATTCTCGTACCATATCTTTAGATTCAGATCTTGTACATTACCACAAATTGCTTTCAACGGTTCCACCGATAATAAATGGTTACTTATCTTCAGATGTTTCTTGAGTTTATTCCAACTGTTTAATAAGTCTCTTATTATTATACTGTGCTATCTTGTATTTTTTTTGTCATCTCTGTTCCTTTTATTCGCCAAAAAAGTGCCCCCAGATCCTGAAATTTAACCAGGTTCCATTCTACCCTATATCAGCTTTGTTGTTGAGCTCCTATATGTTGCCTAGCTATGGATTGAGTTATCTTACATGCCATCAAGTAGTCCATCATTATTGGCACCCTAGTCACCCTTGTTTTGTTCCTAGAGCCATAGATCTTAGACCAGTTCTTGGGTGGGAGTTTTGCCATACAAATCTCCATATTGCCAATTGCAGCAACCCGATCCAACTCTTTGGTATTTCTAGATTAATCATTTAGAACAAGTATGTCCATTTTGGCAGTTTATAAGATTTAGGAATGTTAATCCTCCCCCACCATAAGAACCCTAATGGTTTCCATTCTTTTAATTTCTTGTTTGTTTCTAATAGGAGAGGAAGAAGATTTATATATGCTATATTTTCTGGATCCGATCCAATTTTAATTACCAAGTAGTTAATATAATATTTTGCCCAGTTAAATCCAAACTGTTGAGCTAGATATATTTTGGTGGGTTGCTCAATATTGCTCTCTAAAGCTACTGATTTGAGGCCATGTATCTCTTAATTTGTTCGTTAGATTGGAATGCTCCAGTAGTTTAGTCTGTAGTTTAATCTGTAGTTTAAATGATCTTCTCAGGACTCTGGTTTGGTATGAGAGATCTGGGAAGATCCTCATATACTCATATTTGGTTCCCGTTAGTTATTTTCCCGATAACTCTTTCATAATTTCTTGTTTAATCCGATACTATGTTTAATGTGGAAACATACTATCGTGTCCCTTGGTAGGTGTTCCAGTGTATTTCTTGTCTTCCCTGTACAGTGGTATTGCCACGTCCCATAATTTTACATGGGACGTTGATTTGAATTCCCAGGAAGACAAATCTTCTAGGGCTCCTTATAACTCTGAATGCCCTTGTTCTAAAAATTTCACCTTCTTGCCCTATCTTCCATATCTGCTAGTTTCTCTTCTAATTTTGTGATCCTGGATTCCAGTATCTCATTGGTGTCTTTCTGTTCTTTCATCAGCACTGCTATATTTTGTAACTGTTCCTTATTGATTTTAAGTCTTTCTCCAAGTTTGTTTATGTCAATCTTTATTTCAGACTTGAGATCAGCTGTGTTTTTTAAATTTCTTCTTTAATTTTTGAAGATTGAACTTTGAGAGCTGCTTTTAACCCTTCTTGATATATTGCTAAGGGCTCTGATCCCAAACTATCTGAGGTATCTTTATGAGTCTCTACATCATTATTTTCTCCTGGGATGTCTCAGAAAACACTTTCGCTCTGGCCGGTTTTCTGATTGTGGGGCGAAGTGGAGAGTCTTTTTTCAGGTTTTTTTTTTTTTTTTAGTACTTTTGATTCAGAGGATTTTTTGTAGCCCTATATTTTTTTTAGTCCTCATTCCCCTTTTGTATGTGGTGCAACCACGGGCTTCAGCAAGTACTATAGGGAGTTGAATTAATACGGGCAGTTCAGGCATAAAAAATGTGTTGTTGTCCCCCTGTTCACATTTATACATTTTAAGGGTACATCATCTATTTCTTTAATATTGCAGAACACAGTTTGTGATAATGTAAAAGAACAGATTATTCCCCTATTGGTTTAATACAGCAGGAATAGAAAGGTAATTTAGCCTTTTGCATTACTTGCCATACTGATGCTTTTTTTTTTATTTTTTTACCCCTTCACGAAATTAGAAAGCTAACAACAAACACAGGTCTTTGACCTGTCTCACGTTTCCCCTGGGTCTGGTATGTTCTTATTGGATGATTGGCGGTCTGATTGTTTGTTCCGTTGTCAAGGTTTCTCGGAGTAGCTTGATCAAGTAACGGCTTTGTTACAGTGGGCTCTGTTAGCAGTCCTCCTCCCTAGTTTCCATTTTCGGGTGCTGTCCTTTAACTTCCCTCTCTCACTTCCCTCGATTCTCGGCATTCAGAGGTTCATTTTCTACTGCCGCTTGGAGTTTCCCAGCTTTCCCTTCGAAAGAACGTAGCGTGCTTCCTGTGTCATTGCTCACGCCCCCATATAAAATGTATGTATATATATATATATATATATATACATTTTATATGTAACCCCATAAGGACCAGAGATTTTCTGGGCCAATGTAGTATTAAAAAAATACATATAAAAATGGGAAAAAATGTTTTCCCCCATTATTTTCCCAATAATAATCTACACAACTAGTACTACACTAACCCACCTACCCCAACTAATTAACTAACTAATAAAAAATAAAAAAAATAGGTTCTCATATTTTCCCAGGTTATATGAAATATGTATGAGAAATAAGTATAACAATATAAAGTAATACATGAATAAATACATATACATGTCTCACATACTATATGTAATACAAGTATATATAATTTACCAAAAATGTACTTAGAAACCAATATGGTTCCACTATGGCACTTAGTAACCCCAGAACAAGTTAGGGAGTACATACATGAACATATATAATTTAACACACCGCCATAACAGCTCTTGTGGTATAACAATACCAATTATCAACCAAGCAACCACAATAGCTGAAAAATGATGGTGGCATATAGGTAAAGGAGCAACCATGGTGGCCGTAAAACAATGGTGGATTATGTAAAAGAGTAACCACAATTTCTGAAAGGAATAAATGTGCAAGTAATGGTATGGTCTTTACTCCAGATTGTGAGTTTTCCTACCAAATGTGAAGCATGCATGAAGTTTATACCTTCAACTAATAACTGAAGAACTTACCTTCATGTTACAAAGTCAGATTGCTCCACTTTCAAAATTTTGCCAGCGAGTTGCTAAAAATCTGATGGCAACCATACAATTAATATGGTAATATAACAGTAATTGAGTGTATTCACATATTCGTCCCATAAACAAGACCATTGTTTTTACATATATTGAAATTTATAGATACATATGCCACATAGGCATGTTTTTGTCTTTAGAGGAATGCACTAATTAGCTAAGTTTAGCAGCTATCACCATACAGACAAATTAAATCAAATGAGTGACATTTGGCTATTGCAAACGAGTATGAATCTTTGCTACAATAATCCATCATAATTATGTTCTCCATTCAAGTGATACAAAAGAAAGTCTATTCATGCAACATTTCTTCTAACTATTTTATAATGAATGATTCACTACATAGCTATACATGCTGTAAATAATTCTATTTGTGTTTCACTTTTAAAGAATAAATTAGTCTACTAACTTCTGTACGTTTCCAGCCATTTATCATTGCAGAACAGCTTTGTTTATTTTCCACTGTTTAAATTATATAATTGTCCTAAATACTGCATCCAATGGGTTAAGGAATTCAAATTTTGTAGCAACTAAAACTTTTCCAACTCTTAATCAATGCAGCGGTAGAAATCAATTTTACATGTCTTAAAGCATTTCTCTGTGTCCGACCTTAAGTACCCTAAACAGTGGAAGAAGATTTTATGCAACTCACAGATGGACATGAGGTCTCTTTTATAAGAACATCCATTGATGTAGCTCCCTTTATGGCAGTGAACAAGCACCAGAATCGAAGCGCTCTTCTCAGCATTATTTTATAACACAACAATACTGCATGGTAATTTTATAGACTTCAGGGAGAAGAAGTTTGGTATTTGTTCTTTTTATCAACTTTAAATGCCTTAAGATATTAAGATCCTTCAACATCTTAGGTGTTGCAGGAGCACTTTATAAGATTTCGTATTATTACTCACAATGGCTTCAAAGAATTTTCAAAAGCAAATGTTCTTTGATCAGGTTTGCTGAAGAGCCCTATGTGCCCTGAAACCTTGCTCTTTTTCCATGCTCACATACCTGATACATATATTGATTAGCACAAATGGAATCTGTATACCTTGGAGGAAAGACGTAACAAGGGGATATGATAGAAACATTTAAATACATAAAGGGAATCAACACAGTAAAGGAAGAGAGTATATCTAAAAGAAGAAAAACTACCACAACTAGAGGACATAGTCTAAAATTAGAGGGGCAGCGATTTAAAAGTAATATCAGAAAGCATTACTTTACCGAGAGGGTAGTGGATGTATGGAATAGCCTACCAGCGGAAGTGGTAGAGGTAAACACAGTCAAGGGTTTTAAGCATGCGTGGGATAGGCACAAGGCTATCCTAGCTATAAGATAGGGAACTGGGGACTTATAAAAGTATTTAAAAAATTGGGCAGACTAGATGGGCCTAATGGTTCTTATCTGCCGACACATTCTATGTTTCTAATTCCTGTATTGAACTCCTAGACTATGTTGGAGTTAGAAACATGAGAGCACATGTCAACATGTAAAATGTTCTGAGATTGTATGGGCTAACTGCAAATCTTATTATGCATATATTTATTATGTTTCTCTTCCCTTTCTCTTCTTTGTTCAGAAGACTGGAGAATACACATGTAATTTTCTGTCTCTTACCCATTGTCTTGTTCACAGCAGTAGTGTAGTATATATTGAGTAGTGCTTAATGGAAGAAAGGGACAGCTGGCATGGTCGGGAGGGAGGCAATTGACTCAACAGGAAAGGGTGGCACCACTTTTCATTTCAGAATGTCCAATTGCAGAGCACTTCCTATCCAATTGTCTCATCTGTCTATCAATCTTTGTAATCTATCTGTTAACATATCTCTTGCCTCTCTAATTGTGTCTATCTTTATTGATAATACATTTGCAAGAAAAAGTATGTGAACCCTTTGGAAGGATATGGATTTCTGCACAAATTGGTCATAAAATGTGATCTGATCTTCATCTAAGTCACAACAATAGACAATCACAGTCTGCTTAAACTAATAACACACAAAGAATGAAATGTTACCTTGTTTTTATTGAACACACCATGTAAACATTCACAGTGCAGGTGGGAAAAGTATGTAAACCCCTAGACTAATGACATCTCCAAGATCTAATTGGAGTGAGGTGTCAGCCAACTGGAGTCCAATCAATGAGATGAAATTGGAGGTGTTGGTTACAACTGCCCTGCCCTATAAAAAACACACACCAGTTCTGGGTTTGCTTTTCACAAGAAGCAGTGCCTGATGTGAATGATGCCTCGCACAAAAGAGCTCTCGGAAGACCTACGATTAAGAATTGTTGACTTGAATAAAGCTGGAAAGGGTTATAAAAGTATCTCCAAAAGCCTTGCTGTTCATCAGTCCACGGTAAGACAAATTGTCTATAAATGGAGAAAGTTCAGCACTGCTGCTACTCTCCCTAGGAGTGGCCGTCCTGTAAAGATGACTGCAAGAGCACAGCGCAGACTGCTCAATGAGGTGAAGAAGAATCCTAGAGTGTCAGCTAAAGACTTACAAAAGTCACTGGAATATGCTAACATCCCTGTTAGCGAATCTATGATACGTAAAACACTAAACAAGAATGGATTTCATGGGAGGATACCACAGAGGAAGCCACTGCTGTCCAAACAAAACATTGCTGCACGTTTACAGTTTGCACAAGAGCACCTGGATGTTCCACAGCAGTACTGGCAAAATATTCTGTGGACAGATGAAACCAAAGTTGAGTTGTTTGGAAGAAACACACAACACTATGTGTGGAGAAAAAGAGGCACAGCACACCAACATCAAAACCTCATCCCAACTGTGAAGTATGGTGGTGGGGGCATCATGGTTTGGGGCTGCTTTGCTGCGTCAGGGCCTGGACGGATTGCTATCATCGAAGGAAAAATGAATTCCCAAGTTTATCAGGACATTTTGAAGGAGAACTTAAGGCCATCTGTCCACCAGCTGAAGCTCAACAGAGGATGGGTGTTGCAACAGGACAATGAGCCAAAGCATAGAAGTAAATCAACAACAGAATGGCTTTAACAGAAGAAAATACGCCTTCTGAAGTGGCCCAGTCAGAGTCCTGATCTCAAACCGATTGAGATGCTGTGGCATGACCTCGATTCACACCAGACATCCCAAGAATATTGCTGAACTGAAACAGTTCTGTAAAGAGGAATGGTCAAGAATTACTCCTGACCGTTGTGCACGTCTGATCTGCAACTACAGGAAACGTTTGGTTGAAGTTATGGCTGCCAAAGGAGGTTCAACCAGTTATTAAATCCAAGGGTTCACATACTTTTTCCACCTGCACTGTGAATGTTTACATGGTGTGTTCAATAAAAACATGGTAACATTTCATTCTTTGTTTGTTATTAGTTTAAGCAGACTGTGATTGTTTATTGTTGTGACTTAGATGAAGACCAGATCACATTTTATGACCAATTTGTGCAGAAATCCATATCATTCCAAAAGGTTCACATACTTTTTCTTGCAACTGTAGTTGAGGTGAACTGTTAAAGTTACATCATAGGCAACAATATTGTTTTTTGCTCCCTACTGGGCTAAAAGTTGACAACCCTTTCTTGGTGGAAAAAAAAGTATAAAGCTGTTCTTATCATGGCTTGAGAAAGGTACACAAACTGTAGGAAAGCGTGTGACTTATAATTGCTAGTATAACTACCAGGCTTAAGCAGTGTTGGCATATTCTAACGATGTCTTTGTTATATAGCTGTTATCAAATTTACACCCTAAATCAGATATCATATATTTCATATTTTAAGTCAAGAACCCCAGTATAACACAGATTTAAAATATGTTGGTATATATAGAATCAGTTCCTTGTTAGATTTGTTCAAATTTTAATACTGACAAAATAATAATAGGCATTTCGATAAATATAGGTATTTTCCATTTACAATACATTTTATCACGGAGTGCATATTTTTGATAATCGAAATATATTAACCTCATGAATATAGCTAATTATATATTACATTGCACTTACATATTTTCCTTTTTCCTAATATTCTTACACCATTAAACCTAAAATAGTACTCGTTTTTGAGACACTATCTCATTGCCTGTTGTGGAGGACAGATGTTTGGTTATATGAAGAGGTAACATTGATAATTTAACTAAAGTATGTATTAAAAGACATTAGACATGATGAAAGAAGTGTTTTCCAAATTCATTCTCTCTGAGGATGAAATGGCACATTCAGTGGAGATTTTACAAAGTTACATAATTTCGTGTTCCTTTGTAGTCTTACTCTGTGTGACAAGCTTTTAAAAGAACCATTTTAAAGAACAATTTCTTCACAAGTGGCAAATACATATTACTAATTATACTTACTGGACTGGCCACCATTACAGGGGGTACAGTCAGTAGCCCAGAAAGGTGACCACTATCATGCACACAGACAAGTTCGAAAATATATTTACTAGCATTTTTCTTTCCTAAAGGGTCGCCTTATATTAAGATTTTTTATATTTTCCTAACTTAAGAGTTTGTGGGGTTGCCTTATTTTTGAGCAAATATGGTATGTTTTTGGGGTTTTGCATTATGTAATGGTGGTCACATAACCAGCAGCACTATCCCTTCAGGAGGCTCGGTGTGTGGTGGTATTCAAGGCTGGGAACAGCATTTTTTCCTTCTCAGTGAGGTATGAGCCACTCTCCTGCTTGATGCTCATCCGGATCTCTGTGACAAGACTATTTGTCCAAAATGTTTCATCCAGAAGAGATAGTATAATTATTGTAAATAATGGACAACACTTATTTATTTATTAATAAGAGCTATAGAATGATAAAATAGTTTTATATGGTCCATAATAGCATAAATTGGTCGGGATTAACGTGAACCCACATCCCTACTGTTTACATTTTCTCTAAACTCTTCTACTGTATGGAAAATGTGAACATAATTAGCATTGATTTACCCTTTTACTAAAATAACATTAGTTTGGTGGTTTCTCTATTTCACACAAAATTCCCAAAATTGGCCAAAGAAATACACAGAACATAGTAAATTATATTTTTTTTTACAGCAGTGTAACCAGAGGTAGGCACTAACATTGTTTATAATGGGCATTTACTACACTTTGTGAGGAACAATTTAATGATGTTCAGTTGGTCTTCACACATCTTGCCATGAATACAAGTGTCCTTGTATAGACACTTTCCCAATACAAATTGTAGTTGGACCTTCTTTCCATTCCACCTTCATTCCCCTCTTCATTCAGAGAACACCGGCATCGACAACTGTGCCATTTTTCTCTATCACAACAAGACCGATAAGAAAGGAGCTAGGGGAAGCAGTGGAGAGAAACAGCAGAGGCTCAAGTTGTTCATGTTCTACCACATGGTCATGCAGAATTTTATCATTTATTTTATTGGTTTTTATGTCTGGATAGTGTTCTTTATGTCTCCATTTTGAGAATCCACCCCCTTTAGTATAGGAAGATGAAGACTATATTGAAGGTTTATTGGAATAAATAAATATGCTACAAACACAAAAGTGCAATTTTACGGAAATGCAATACTTTATAAAATGAACAGAAAATGAATAGTTTTGCATAAGTTACCAGACCAGCAAGTAACCAATAATATCTTAAATAATACATATCCCAAAAAATAAAAACAAGTATGGTCTTACAGAGACAAACATATGTTATATGTCTCAGTACACTGACAGTGCCATGAATCAATATGTCTGAACAATATGTCTGAATATTTCTGAACAATATGTCTGAACAAATACAAAAAAACTTGGTCTGTATAAAAAGAAGAGTCTAGTACATTTGGACATGCTAATCTTTTCATCTTCTAAGGATCTGCTGGCAAAAATTGATTAAAATTCACTATGCACCATTTTTCATTGAAATCATTTATTCAGCCACATTTATGAATGAGGTATTTCTAATAAATGTACTGGTATTTAGTTAAACTAATAATTAATAATACTGGGCAAGATCTCCATGTAACAATAGTTTACATTAGAATTCTATATACTTTGTCATGTTAATGTATCTTGCTGTTGCCATTATTTTCCAGTAGTGGGAGAAAAAGTATTGGTGGAGAAAACATAATAAGTGGCATAACATAATTGAAACCATTTAAGGAATGAGGCATTTACCCTTTCAACCTAATTAAACAAATTTGTTCCTTAAATCATTATGAAATAAAATAGTTTCTAAAGATTTTTTTTTTTTTTTAGCAAACTATAGACAATCTAAAATTCCTCATGAAATTCCAACCTTAATTTACATTAAACAAATAAAAACAATGTCATTTTAAAAATTTTGCATCTCTGCTAATTAATTTGACTTTATGGACATATCAATGGAATTACTAAAAATTCACAAAATCAGGTACACTGTGGGGTTAATTACTAAAAACATGTATTATTGCAAAATATGAAATATTCAGTTTGGTTTTTTTAAATCTTATTAAATTTAAAACTTTTCCCCATACATAAATACATTACACTGTTTGAGAATCATTACTACCTACATCCTTGATTGAGGCTTACTAGATTTGTTAACTCCCTATTAGACAATATGTTGATAATATATACTTTTTATAAAGAATTGCAAGGTTACATGTTGAACATATAAACCAAATTTCTTTGGACACAACCAAGTAGCATTGCACCTTTAAATAGTCATTAATTCTCACAAAACAAGGGCAAGTCAATAGAAATACAGCTGTGGTCACTTTAGAAAAAAAAGAATATTTTGCATATTTCTGAAAAAAAGAATAGTTATCAATGTCCATTCTTATAAATAATTAAGTTCATGTAGTTCATCTTTTTGCCAGCAAATGCAGGACAATGATTCCGGAACAAGTTTCTAGTATGTACAGTACTTTCATGTTGATATTATTATATTCCCAGGAGATAGCACTGTTCATGTTCATTAAGCAAAACACTGTGAATTAGACATATAATAAGACATTAGGACCTTGGTAACCAGTACCTGTTGCTCATTAAAAGAACATCTTCTATTTTGTTTTAAAAAATAAAGATACAATCATAGTTATTTTTTTTTTTTTACTTTAAAAATCCTAAAGATGAAGAAAAGTAGTTGTGTATATATATATTTAGGTCTTCATATAAATTATAAAACTCAAGTCTCTTCCCCAAGGGAAGCATAATGCACTTTTGTGGTACCTTCGCCTGTAACTACTGTATTTGTCTCACTAACAAATATGATAATGACCAATAATTCATCCTACAACACTTAAACAGTTTTCTCGGATGGGCATTCAAAATGTGCTCCTAAAAATGATGAATCTCTTTTCATGTGTCTGCCAGTTTTCAAATACAGAATGGGGAAACACCAATCCCATCTTCAGCAGGATATGAAAATACCAGTAATCAGTAGCGTTACTTTGTCCGTGATGAAAAAAAATCCTTTGGAAGACATAGAGGGGTTTATGAATGAAGATGGCAAAATTAAAACATGAGGTAAACTCCCCTTGAAGGCAGAACGAGTTGACATGTCAGGAGTGAGTTCGGTTGTATCCAACACCTAAATGTTTTTCTAGCCATATCTCAGCTAACTGAGCAGCAGATGCAAATGTACTAGCTTTGGAACCTAAGCACATCTTGTACTGCTTAGGATTTAAATTTGGGTCACATTGCACTGGATGAAAAACATGAACTACCCCAGTTTCTTGACTCCGAAAGGCTTTTAGGCCAGAAGTTATAACTTTAGTGAAGAGGTCAACATCTTCTAATCCCCAGCCTTGGATGGAGGTGTCAAAGCCTCCTATATTCAAGAGATCACTTTTATAAATACAGGTGATTCCAAATCCATAGTCTCTCCAAAATCCAGACTTCTTTGTGAAGACAAAGTTGCTGTCTGCTGGAGGATTTTCTCCATATGTTACTTTTGGATCATACTGGCTAAAAACAATTGGATAATAAACTTGATGTCCTTGGATAGTATTATCTCTACATCTTTGAAGAAAGTCTGATGTAAACATTAGGTCAACATCACAGAAGAGCAGTAATGTGTCATTATTAAATTGAGAAGAACCTTTATCAAGACTCAATCCTCTGGAAAATTGTCCATCCATGGTTATAAAGCTCATTTCTGCTTGAGGATATTTGTTTTGGTAAGATGTCATTAATTCAATGTGTTTATTGGAATCACCTCCTGTATCAGGATTAGATAGGATGACCACCAGTTTAACATTTTGTTTTGGAATTAAACAGACTTTTTCAAAGTTCTCCATAAAGCGTATGAAAATGTCATACCTTCCGGTAAGAGGGACAAGGAAGTGTATCTTTTTCTCATTGTTTTCTTTCATCTCCCTGGTGACATGAAGTGAAGAGAACATTTTTAGGGAACTGGAAAAAAAGGAGAAAGACTGGTCACTATTAATGCTTTGCAAAAAGCTCTGTACATCTAATTCCTCCTCTTCTTTGAAAAAAGGTTTGCTAAATGATTGTTGAAGGTAAGCATGTCTTCTAACAGGCACAGTAAGTTTTCTTCCTTTATGCCTTTTGTAAAGAAGCAGCAAATCTAAAACGTACTCTACTCCATACATGGGATGAACTCTGCGATAACCGTATTGAATTTCCTTAAAATCAATTAGTCTTCCTCTGGATTTGGAATTTTCATTGATCATTTCCATGACTTGCATGACAGTGTCATCTAAGGAAACTTTTAAAAGGTTATTTAGACTCTGACACGGAGGAACATTTGCAGACATAGAATAAATATGTTTTCCGGTTAGAAACTCCCATTCAATTACTTCATTTCGTTCTCGTGGCTGAAATCTATTGAAGGATGGCATCATTCCAAGCTGCTGGTCTTCCTTGCTTATCTCTGTGTTACTGAGTTTGCTCATCAGCACACGTTCTCTATGTAGTTGAATAGTGTGGAATCGTAAATCTGATATTTTCCGGCTGAGTATATAATTATGCAGGCGGTATTGGTAGGCTGGTCTTTTGTTGGGGTGTAGTGTTATAGCTGTATGGATTTTGCTATTGTGTAGATCTTGTATGTATCCTTTTCTGTTGTGTTCATAGTTTTCATGGAATAGTTGTTGCATCTATGAAAAAAACAGGATATAAGATAGTTAAGTAATGTAAAGCTAGCAACTTGTAGCAGTAAGATAAAAATAAAAAGGCAAAACGCATTGTTACAGTATATTATAGTATATAAATTACATTGGTTGGTTGAGGTTCTTACTACCGATAGATTATGGATTTTAGTTCAGTAAGTATCACAATCTTTACTGCTATTATATTTACTTATAAACAGTTCTATCAGCATGAATACATTACGATTTCTGATTCAAATATGTTCTACTGAGCGTGTACAATACAATTTAACCTGTTTGAACATGTTCATCCAAGTATGTCTTGGAGACAACATAGAGCATCAACAATATAAACATATAAAGATAAAATACAAGTATATCAATATGGTGGTCTAATAATGTATAGGTAAAACAGGTACCTTTTGATTTTATACAGTGAATTAGGCATTTTCAGTGATTTTAATCTAGTAGAAGATCAGTTTGGTTTCTAGTCTAGTGGATGATTGGATAGACATTCCACTTTTGAGGACCTCTGTATTCCACATTTGATCTACTTTCTAGTAAGATAATTAAAAAAGCTGGATCGAGACTTTGAAGTAGACAATGAGAGCAGCAGTGAACATACAAACAAGCAAGCTACATAAAGAGTACACTTGGAGCCCATTGTTAACTAATTTTGCTCTTTTAAAGATGAACCAAACCCTAAAACTATTTTTAATTAGACAGAAGGCCATTTCTGCCTCATTATAACCGATACACTAATTGCATAACATTAAAAAATCTTGTTTACCAGCTCACAGAGCAGCGCTCCATAGCAGTAGTGTGAGCCGGTCCCAGGGCCGATCATAGGGTCACGGGCGCCTGGGTGCAGGTTTTCCTTTGGCGCCCAAGGGTGGGCGTGGCTATATTATGAACTCCTCCCTTTTAGACATTTCTGTTCCAGACATGCCCATTTCAATATTGGGGAGAGGGGGAGGGAGAAAACTGTATTTTAATGTAAAGGACCAACGTTTATTTTAAATAAAGATATATATTTTGCCATAATACTGTGCAGTGGGTTTATTTATTTCTATGATGCTAAGCCAGCAACATGGGAGACTTTTTGCTGGCTAGCAAAATGAGTTTTAACTACCGTTCCCATGATTCCCAACCAGCCAAAGTCTCTCATTAGTCTGGCTGAGCATCATTGGAAAAGAAGTACATAAAGAGTGATAAATAATATTCCACCAAGTCAGTCACTCACGTGTCTCTCTCTCTCTCCCCATACCCTCATGTCTGTCTGTCTATCCCCATACCCTCATGTCTGTCTGTCTCTCCCCGTACCCTCATGTCTGTCTCTCCCCATACCCTTGTGTCTGTCTGTCTCTTCCCCATACCCTCATGTCTGTCTCTTTCTCCCCATTCCCTCATGTCTGTCTCTCTCTCCCCGTACCCTCATGTCTGTCTCTCTCTCCCTATTCCCTCATGTCTGTCTCTCTCTCCACTCATGCTCCATGTCTCTGTCTCTCTCTCCATTCATGCTCCATGTCGGTCTGTCTCTCTCCACTCATACCCCATGTCTGTCTCTCTCGTCACTCATACCCCATGTCTGTCTCTCTCTCACCACTCATATCCCATGTCTGTCTCTCTCTCTCTCCACTCATACCCCATGGTCTGTCTCTCCCCTCATTCCTCATATCTTTTTCCATCTCTATCTTTCTGTTCTCCATGCTGGCCTCTTGTACACATAGTCATACATAAACACACACAGTCACACAAACACAGTTACACACTTAGTCACCCTCACAGACATACATTTACACAAACACCCTTATACACACTGTCACACACATACATAAATACACACAGTCATACGTAAATACACACAGTCACACAAACACAATTACACACTTAGTCACCCTCACAGACATACATTTACACAGACACCCTTATACACACTGTCACACATACATAAATACAAACACAGCCACCTTTACACACTTAGACATAGGATACACTTGCACAGACACTCATGTACACACACTTACACAGACAGTAACACACACATAGTTATACACATTGACACACACATACACACTTATACACATACACACACACTTACACAGACAGTAATACACACTTAGTTATACACATTGACACACACACATACACACTTATACACATACACACACACACTTACACAGACAGTAACACACAGTTATACACATTGACACACACATACACACTTATACACAAACACTTACACAGACAGTAACACACACATAGTTATACACATTGACACACTTATACACATTCACAGACACTTCCACACTTTCTTTCTTTTTTTATTTAATATTTTAACACCCCCCAAACCCCCCCCCCAACTGTTATTACCTCCTCCTTCTTGTTAATCCAAGCACAGAGCAACGGGGGAAAGCTCCGCCCCCGTCGCGTTCTGTGATTGGCTGCAGGGAGGAGGATGTTCTCTATGGTGTCTTGGCAGATACTCTAGAGAACGTCCTCCTCCCGGCAGCAGCCAATCACAGAACGCGACGGGGGTGGAGCTTGCACCCGTCGCGCTGTGCTTGCTTTAACAAGGAGGAGGACAGCAGGGAGAGAGCTCCCTGCTACAGCGCCTCTCCTCCCGTGCGCCTGGGCGCGGTGCATCCCGTGCACCCGCCCAGGATCGGCCCTGGCCGGTCCCATGAATAGCTCCATTGCAGTACCGTATCTCGTGTTTACTTTAAAAAAAGTCTAGTCTTAGAGAATATCCCCTAAAAGTGAAGAAAAGCAATAGAAATAATTTTGTTTAGAATATAGTGTTCAATGTCATATACACAACAATAAATTTAATCCAGAGTTATATGTCTGCATATACTTGACAAAAAATCAGGTACACTATTGCTTTTTTCCCAGCATTCATGATGATCATTTTATGGTCTTCTGTCTGCGAGCTCTCCATCCTCCTACCAGGTTAGCTATGGTACTTGACAGTATATTCTTTACAACAGTATATTTTGAAAGGCTACGGCTAATGTAACAGATTTTAAGTAGTGTGAGCATTAAAGTGTCATATGTTATACATTTGCAAAACCAAATTTCTTTCCCAGGGGCAGGATTTATTCACACTAAATGATAATACATATTCCATCTATGTTGTAAGTCTATAGAATAAGGCATTATCTTTATATAAAGTCAGGGATATGACCTGCTTGCTTATTGCACCCATAACACTGATATGCAGTACCAGATTGCTCAGTACACATCTGCTCAGTTAATATGCTTTCATCCATGTACCCATTTACTGTAAGATTTCTGCCAACACTTCCATTAAGATTCCTTATAAATTCCTGGTATTATTTAACAATATAAGCTAACTTAAATAGCCCAATAATGGAAACCTTTTTGTTTTGGCAGAACAGCTAATCAATTTAACCCTTTTAGTCAAATAACCCTAATGAAAGAATAGATACAAAAAAATGCATTTTCATAAACCAGTACTGCTTCACATACATTTTAATGTGTGCATTGGTATTTTTGTTTTAATATATCGGTATTATATTATTTTTCAATGCATCATTGGGAGCCCAGGTCATTTACAGGCGAGTTGAGGTTGAATATTTCATATACATTGCGCAGGTACACACCTGATGAGTTATTCCTGCTTCAAGATCAGAGTTAGCCCTGCATAATACATTGGTAAATATATGACTATAATGTGTAACTAGACATTATGCAGAGTGAATTGAGCTCTAGCACTAAAATATACAAATTTTCGTACTTGTCGAATTGGCAACAGAGTGAGTGACTCTGTTGCCGAAATCGTAGCAGAGTCACCTTTAGGCTGTAACTCGTGTATTTCCGAGGGTTTGTGCGCTGGCTGTTCTCAGCACACAAACCCCTGGAAATACACGAGAGATGTCGTGCCTCCGAGTGACAGATGTGCTACAGGCTGGCAGCATGCCTGTCACTCAGGGCACGATACGCCCCTGCTCAATCGGTCCTATATAAAGCAGTGAGACAAAATGTTAATCTCATCTCAACTCATCTGCAATGCACTTTTAGTAAATAGTTCCTAATATGTTTTGGTGCCAAATAAACAGAGGAGTTTAAAAACAAGTTATTTCATTAAAACATAACTAATCTTAAAGGGACTATCTAGTGCACAAAATGCATCTTCCAAATATTAATGCATATTAATGTGCTTTCAAAGTACTTTAAAATGTATATTTTACATTTTGCATTGCTTAAAATAAAAAATACTTACAGCTAGATGAAATTATGAAATTACAGCAGTTTGCAAGAAGGTAGGACTGCCCACACTAGCCAAGTAAAAGTAATTTTCTTTTTTTTTTGCTGAAGGAACCAATGATAATAATTTCATTCAAATGAATGGAATATCATGTCTCTCTAAAGATGTCATTAGACACTGTGTTGCACTGTTAAGAGATCCTACTGTGTACAAGAGCAAGGTCACCCAGTCCACATAATGTATTCAATTGGAAGCGCACTGGAAGTGACTAAATGAAACAAAACGTTATATCCTCAGTGTCTATAGAACCAGTGCTCCCGCATCTGCAGTAAACATGCAGAGTAATCACTGGGGAGGTCTTGAGTAAAATATTAAAAATATGATTTATGCAGGATGCCTGCATCAAATCACGCTGAAAAAAAGCCTGTGCACTATACATGCAGTAATCTTCATCTTGCACCAAAGTGAGTTTGGGGACTAGACTGTCCCTTTTAAAGGAATAATTTAACCCTTGCTTCCTTGAATGAAGCCAGGGTTAAACCTTAAAAGTCCTGGGACATTTAAGTAAACCCGACCTATATGTTAATAGATACACGCGGATTTACCAAGTTCCAGCCAATCTATACTTCACCATGTTCCCTGAGGTTAATAACAGTAAAACTACCGTAGGGATCCCCACATGGTCAGGGTTGGGGCAAAAACCCAGTTTATAAATAATAATGACAAACCCTGACATTGATAGCATATGGAGATTTTGGGCATTCTCTGTAACCAATCCATTTTGCAGTGCAATGTCGCTCAGTAAGCCTTGTAAAGTATAATATTTCCTTTAAAACCATTTTTAGATCTTTTCAGCTGGAGGATAATATGTATTTTTCATATCCATATGTGATTCATTGCTACAGGCAGTGGTTTGCATGCAAATTATTAATCTTCTGAGTTACCAGATGACAGACAACGCAAAACAATTACAATGTATATTATTATCCCATGTGACTTGAATACTATGAAATCATAACTTGTTTTAAAATATTGAGCCTCTAAATGTGAACTGACAAGTGAACTGCAAACTTCAGGCATTCGTAGCTAAGTTGGAAAAAAATATCCAACTTGCTTATATTTCCAACTCAGCTATAAGATCTGTATTTTAAAGTTCACGTGCACTTTGGCTGAGCACATTAAAATTCCTAAAATGTTATTCCTCATGCCAAAGTGGTAATATGCATACTGGAGGCAAATCAAGCCCCACTAGCATTGCAAAGACCCATTACACAGAAGGGTTGTCTCAGGTAGCTAGCAAATTCCAACATCTCCGACACTGAAATCAGCCAAAAAGCACAGAAACAAAGTGGTAGTCTCGGTCCGCTCCATAAACTTATTTTGGAGCCACCTGTTTTCATGATTGATTATATTTCACTTGTTTTCTTACCTGTGTGTGTTCTTATTTGTATTTTAATATTATTTTGTAACCTATTGTAATCATGCAATGTTCCTTGACCCAGGACATACTTGTAAACAAGATAATTCTTAATGTATCCTTCCCTTTATAAAAAAAATAAAAAAATAAATAAATGGCTGGTTGAAAACTGCTGTTAAACAAGTGAAGCTGCACACCAATAATACCAAGCAATAAGTGTATTTTTATTATAAGCAACAAATCAGTAACACAGGAAAAATAGATAAAGTAGGCAAAAGTCCAAAGATGACTAATAGAGTAAACACAATATTCTGGTTGAAAGAAATCACCCAAAAATGAACAAAATAATAACAATTAGACACAAAGTAAATAATATGAATCCACATAAGATAAACAAACTGGCAGCTGAGACTAGAGTCTACCCAAAAAATAACTATTTCTATTTCTCTAGAAACTCATCTCAACTACCAGTAAGTGTATCTTATGTGAATATATATTATGTAGATTTACGTTGTACCATGAATATAATGCTACAAAAATGTATGCAGAGGAACAAGGGTGCTTGCAACCAAGGGGTCCCAAAAAACATCCATAATAATTAATAAATCAATAGCACAGTAAAAAGAAATAAAAAATAGGTAAAAGGTTCATAGCACCCTTGTTCCCTTTGCATATATTTTTGTAGCATTATGTTCATTGTCCTCACATTTACTTTTCAAAGACTGACCTGGAAACAGGGAGGCCTGTGCCTTCTTGGGCATTTGACATTAGAGTGGTTCATGCTCATATTTCGATATTTAGATCACAGTGAAATCTAACAGTTTGTTTCTTTCTGTAATTTTAGAAGATGCTGAGTAAAAGTAATTCTGGAGTATAATCACAAAGTGTAGCAATTACCAGGAACATACCATTGGTTTTTATGTAGATTACTTCATTTTTTGGAAATGTTGGCCATAATTGTTTTATATGTAAACCCAATTGTCTTTGGAAAGGCAGCTACCAAATTAACCCCACACATACGTCTTTCATAGAAAAGGTGGAAGTCTACCCTGGTGGGCTTTATTCATACAGGAATTTCGGGGAATTGACAAGGGAATTTTAACCTTAAAGGAAAAGTAGTTGAGTTGCAGAATGTTTCCAACTCAGCTACTTTGATTTTAAGCTTGAACTTCCCTTTGTCAAGTCCCTGAAATTCCCTGTTGTATAAATAATGAGACATTAATTATAAAATGTATGCAGATTTCTCAAATACTCTTTAACATGTTTTTGAGAACTAGCTCAAATTTTTCTTTTCTGTGTAGCTTGCTTAATAAATAGTAAGTTGTGAGTCATTAATAGCCTCTGGATCAACAGCACCTATACAATAATAAAGGTTATTTCAATTGCCTGTTTTATCAGCTCAATACTGTATTTGATCAGAATGTCTAAACAATTTCTTTTCTGCTTAAGAAGTAGTTTTCTGAAGTGATTTCTTACGCTCAAAATCATTTCAGGCAGATTTTTTCCTGTTGATTACACTCAAAGGATATTAAGTCAAGCTTCTTTCGATCTGACTTTATTAGCATTAAAGTTTTATCATCAACTTTTAGCATCCCTGGAGCTATCTCCAAATTAAAATAACATAAGCATGGCAGGTTCTGTGGATCCTGCAGCTGATTGACTCCAATCTGCAGAAAGAGGACTGCCAGTGTCCAGTCAGAAGATTATCCAGCTACCACCTTCTTTTCAATGATATAAGGGGAGTGATAGGCTATATGCTGTTTGTGGACTACATTTCCCATGATGCTCAGCATTTCCTAAGCTAAATGAGCATGGTAAATGCAGTTTACAACAGTTGCAGTGATATCACTGACATTTTGCACTACAGGTCTTTTTCAAAACAATCCCCATAATGCTTAGCCAAACATATGGCTGTCTAAACATTATAGGATCTATTGTCAGGGTTCTAGCCCTGACCTTCTGACTCATGTATTTCAAAGGCCTACATGTTGTGCTTATATTTGTTTTCATGTATTACTTCCCCTCTGTTGGTGTCAGGTGGGCTTGTTAACTTTTGCAACACACACCTGTTAAATAGCTGCAGTGTATTGCAAGCAGTCAGGGCTGGCCATAGGGGTGTGCGACCTGTGCAGGTACAGGGCGCAACACCTCAGGGGGGCGCCCGCCCGGAAAAAAAAAAAGATTTTAAAAAAGGTTTGCCGGTAGAGGCACTGGATTGGGGAGATCAAAAGACCGCCCCCCCCCCCCTCACCAGCCCTCTGCTTGGCAAGCTCTGTTAGATCCGGGGAGGGGGTGGAGCTCACCAGCTGAGAGATGTAGCTCCGACCCCACCCTGTGAAGCAGAGCAGCGTCTGCTTCACGGGGAGCCACGGGCAGCAACAGAAAGTGCTGCTCGCGCTCCCCATGCCTCCCCGTGAAGCAGATGCTGCTCTGATTCACAGGGTGGGGACGAAGCTACACCTCTAAGCCTGTGAGCTCCGCCCCCTCCCTGGATGCCCTTTTGCAGGCAGAGGAAGGGGCGGGGGGGGGGGGAGAGAGACAGAACAGAAGAAGGGGAGGGGGAGAGAGACAGGAAAGAGGAAGGGCAGGGGGAGAGAGACAGAACAGAGGGAGGGGGGAGAGAGAGAGAACAGAGCAAGGGTAGGGGGGAGAGAGAGAACAGAGGGGGTAGAGAGAGAGGGGGGAGAGAGAGAACAGAGGCAGGGAGGAGAGAGAGAACAGAAAGAGGGGAGGGGGAGAGAGAGAGAACCGAGGAAGTGGAGGGGGAGAGAGACGGAACAGAGGATGGGAGGGGGAGAGAAAGATGGGAGACAGGGAGAGAGAGATGGGAGAGAGGGAGAGAGAGAACGGACAGAGAGAGAGAGAGAAAGAGAACAGATATTGGGAAGGAGGGGGAGAGAGAACAGGTATGCGGGAGTTGGAGAGAGACAGACATGGCAAGGAAGAGGAAAGGGACAAACATGGGAAGGGATAGAGACACATACATGGGGGGGGAGACAGGGGGGGGCACCATGGGGAGGCCCGCACCGGGGGCCAGAACACTTAACGCCGACCCTGCAAGCAATGCTTTTGCATTGAAGTTGGATGCCTGACTTCTGAGAGCTGCTTTTTTTGTTCCTGATCCTCTGATTAAGCTCATTTTGAATTTCTACCCTGTCCAGCAACTGGGAAACTGAACCTGGGTGGCTCAACCAGCTCAGGGGATGTTTTTCAGCATCTCCTGAGACCCTTTGGCTACAGCAATATTTCTTCAGTTAGGATGCTCCCTTAAAGTCACTCCTGTTTAGTCACCTTCTCTAGGATGTTTCTCCTGTTTAGTCATCCTCTCTAGGGTGTTTCTCCTGTTTAGTTACCCTTCTCCGACCTCACCCTCGTTGGGGTCTTCCTGTTTAGTTATCCTCCTCAGACCTCACCTTCACCAGGATGTTTCTGCTTAGTTACCCTTCTCAGACCTAGCCCTCACTAGGGTGTTCCTGCTTGGTTACCCTTCTCAGACCTCTCCCCCACTAGGGTGTTCCTGCTTAGTTACCCTTCTCAGACCTCGCCCTCACTAGGGTGTTCCTGCTTAGTTACCCTTCTCAGACCTCTCCCTCACTAGGGTGTTCCTGCTTAGTTAGCCTTCTCAGACCTCGCCCTCACTAGGGTGTTCCTGCTTAGTTAGCCTTCTCAGACCTCTCCCTTACTAG